>JAGRRH010000013.1:3633750-6120000 GCA_019154785.2 Nitzschia inconspicua | reverse complement strand
ACAAAAGCGAGGCGACGCTACCGGGAACTACAATATCGAAAGAGATGCTTCTGGTGAGGGGATGATATTGTTGGATGTTGGATCAACAACATTTGGAGATTCTGGACGTCTTCGAATCAAACACATTGAACGTAGAACGAACGACTTTGACGCAAGTATTTTGAACAACAGAAAATCCCAACAGAATCGTTGGACGACAAAAGCAATTACCTTTGGAGGAATCCATCCGTCGCAACGACGAGTCTCTGTCAGAGATACAAATCCATGCGACGCATTGATGGGCCGATGCTGCGGGCCACTACAGTTTCGAAGGAGATGCTCGTTGCAACCATTGGATGCTGTTGGGTCAGTAACATTTGAATAATCCGGACGTCTGTGGAACAAATACATTTTAGTCTGCAAAAGCTTCCAGGAGATTCATGCGACGATTCAGTTTATTTCCTTTGGGAGGAATCAGGAATCCATACATCGCACCGGCGGATCGCTGATGTTGTGGGCCACTACAGTTTCGAAAGAGAGGCGACTGGTTGTTGTTGGATCAGTAGCATTTGAATAATGTGGACGTCTTTGGAACAAATACATTGGTCTCCAAAAATTTCCCCAAGAGAGATTTTCGACGACACAATTGCTTCCTTGCTGCGACGATTGGACGTCAGTGGAACACATACATCGGACGAAGGCAATTTTTCGGGGATACGTTCGACGATAACATTTTTTTCCTTTGCGACGAATCCATACGTCCAACAGGGAAACCGCTGCGATGGGGAACTAATTCATCGAAAGAAATGCTTGTGGCGACGGTTGGATGTTGTTGGACGTTGTTGGATGCTGGATCAGTCAGATTTGGAAAATCTGGACGTATTTGGAACAAATACAGTGGACGACATCGATTTCTCAAATTCAAACATGATGCAACATTGGATGATCGGACAGCCAGTCTCATCCTTGTTTTACAAGTACTTGTGAAACACTGCTGCCGGGAAATGCAGGCGACGACAAGAACAATCGAAAGAGAACATCCTTGGGATGATTATGATGGGGCATCGCAAAATTATCGTTTTCTCCGGCGAACCGCTGTTACCCGGAACTCCGGTATCGAAAAAGATCCTCGTGCGACGGTTGGATGTTGTTGGATCAGTAAGATTTGGAAAATCTGGAAGTCGTTGACGCAAGAACATCGGACGACAAAAAGTTTCAAGAGAGATGTTCGACTACAAAAACAATCACCTTCGGAGGAATCCATACGTCGCACAGGCGAGTCCCAGCAACGGGGAACTACAGTAGAGCATCGAGCGAGATGTTTCTTGAAACATTTGAAAAATCCAGACGTCTCTGAAAGAAACACATTGGATTATGAATAACTTCCAAGAGAGATGTTTGACGACAAAGACAAGTACCGTGGGCGGAATCCATATTTATGCTTCTCGTGACAGCCCGGCAGCGTCCAATCGACAGCATCAGTCGATCGGGCGGTCAATCGTGTCGTTGTTTTACTCGAAGGCAAGTCTTGTTGTGATGAACGGACGTTGTCCAATCTGTAAGATTTGAAATATCTACACGTCTTTGGAACAAATACAGAGAGATCGTTGTTACGACGATGACGATTGGATGTTGCTGGATGTTGGGAAAATCTGGCAGTCTCTGTACGCAAGCACATTGAACAACAAAACTTCCGTCTGAGATGTTCGACGACACAAACAAATTTCCTGTAAGGAAATGTCGCGACAACGGGTCAGCGTGCAATGGACAGGCGACATACATTCGAATTCACATGAAATGGTCAATGCGGTTCTCTTTTATAACCAAAACTTAAACATATTGCCGCATTGGGAAACAACCATCTTCACACCAAGCGAAGATAAACGTCTTTCTGTCTTTACGAAAACGCTTGAAAGGCAGTCAAAAACCCTTCCAGCCTCGGCCAGGCAACATACCTACCATACAAAGTGGTTTGGACAATGCAGTTTCATTGTTCAGCAGTTACAAAAACATCGTGTCGTATCGAGAAGCAGTAAACTCCGAAATCGGTGGAGATAAACATCTGTTTGTCGCCATGAAAACGACTGGAAGGAAGTCAAGAGCACCATTTCAGCCTTGGACAGGCAAGATACTTCCGAGATATCATCCAATGGACGATGAAATTTCAGTGTGGTACCGTCTCACAAACATAATTTCGTATTGAGAAATAATCATCTCGAAGTACGGCGGAGATACAACATGTCTTTTGGTCTTCACGAAAACGTTTGGGAGGGGGTCAAAAACATCCTTTGTGGCTCTACATCCTTTGTGGCTCTATCAAGCGACATACATACGAGATTGAGAAACACGTATTTTGATCGTCATGGAAACGTTTGAAATGCGGGAAAAAAACACGCTTTCAGCGTTGGTCAGGCAACATACCTACGAGATCACATGGAACGGACGATGTGATTTCCTTTTACTATCAGTATGCAAACGTTCTGCCAACATACCTACGAGATTGCATGAAACGGACGATGTGATTTTCTTTTTCTATCTTTATACAAACGTTCTGCCGTATTGAGAAACAACCAACTCGAAAGACGCGGGAGATACACGTGTTCCGATCGTCATGAAAACGTTTGAAAGGCGGGAACAAAACACGCTTTCAGCGTTGGCTAGGCAACATACCTGCGAGATTGCATGAAACGGACGATGTGAATTCCTTTTACTATCAGTATGCAAACGTTCTGCCGTATTGAGAAACAACCATCTCGAAAGACGGTGGAGAAGCACGTCTTTTGATCGTCATGAAAAAAAACGTTCGGAAGACGAGAAAAAATCACGCTTCCAGCTTTGGTTAGGCAACATACCTACGAGATGTTGGTCAAACAACAACTCTTTTTGTCCATAGAGTCGATGTTGGACAGGACTATGATGGAACCATCGTTTGATATGAAGACAGGTGTATTGGTCAAAGTTTGGCATCCTGTTCCATCATGAGTCATTATAATGTGGCAACTCAGTTTTTCGTTCTGGGGAATAAAAAGAAAATCGAAATTGTGGAAGGATAGTATTTCCAGACACAACTTCCTTACAACGGCTGCTTCGTTTTCTTCCAACCTTCAAACTCCAAGCACCACCTGCCGACAGAATATCCGATTTATTTACTCTACTCGATAACATGACCTTTTCATGGCTGCCCCTTTACTGACGGTTTTGCACCGCCCCTACTGGTCGTAAAATGACCCATTAACCAACGGTGCCTCCCTTACGATCCTACTGTCGTATTATTGAGAGAGATCAAGACCATGTTGTTATGGAGATCTTCACTCACAGTCAGTCCAACCGCACGTCGTTCATGGCTTCCCGAAAACGTTGTTGTTGATGGATGTTCGACCAATACGACCACCACAAAGACGGACCCTCCACTACGAGTACCGTAGCTACCTCTTATCATATACCAGTTACGGTAGTACGTACTGGTACGACAGCAACAATACCTCGGGCCACTCCCTGCAGTGCCTCGCCCTTTAGGGGGCCGGCTGGTGAGTCAACTTTTTAGATACGTGGCATTTGGCATAGCCACAAAATAGAGATTTAATTACAATACTGTATTCGTCTGTTCCCTCGAGAGTAGTGTTCCTGAAAGCAAACTAACAGTAAGTAGGCTTAGCTTACATAGAGAGAAGCAGCAAACACAATATCCCTCTTGATTGCTGCACTTGCAACCTCCATTTTCTGGTACAAAGTGGGATTCCCCACCACTCTCGCACAATTTCTGACTTCTCTGCACAGCTCATCGAGCCTTGTAATGCATCGAACAATTGACCCTTCCTGTGCTGTTGTTAGCTGCGTAATAGCGGAAAATGGAACTCCAATGGCCCATTCATATACAACATGAACCAGTCCAAAATGCAAGCTTGATTCTGTGTATTCCAGTGGATCGACATCAAGACCTTGCTCTTTTTGAAGCTTACCAAGGTTCATAGCAATCGTCTTCATCTTTTCGCAACAACTCAGAAGGCTTTCTGGGACTTCCGAATTAAGTTCCTCGTCTTCGCTGCTCTTTTGCTGATATACCAAGGAACTTAAAGCTGCCACGATCACCGATGGCTCAAGATCGTTCAACACACCTTCAAAGACAAGCTCTGTGATTATCAATTCCTCGCATGAATTCACTTCACATGCAACTCGTCCCTTCACTGTCACTGCCTCCTTCTCGTCCAGATATCCAAGTACCATAAGTACAGTCTTTCTCTGAAGAAAATCGGGGAACAGCAGGAGAGATTCGTTTGATAGGAGATGACTGAGTGATTCCACGTGCGATCGTAGAGCATGGAGACGTTCCAACAATACGAAGTGTTTTTCAATGGTTGGATGGTGGTGAGACTCGCAATTTCGCATTTCAACGGACAGACTCGAAATGGTGTCAGCACGTTGGCGGAGTTCCACCGCTTCCGTTCCACGCTTCAAGAAGTCACTTAGGTCAAGCATGGCAAGGCCAGACGACAATTCTGTGTGTTCCGATTCAATCAATGCAGCCACAACTTCCCCAACTTTGCCGATGGTACTCGAGGTTGTGGCCTTGCTTCGGTCATTCTTCTTCCCAAAGACCATCGTATCATCTTCATCTCTTTTCTTTGTGTTACTGGCTATTTTACCGGCAAAAGGATCATGAACCATTCGATCGGGACATTTTTTACGGCTCAAAGATGCTTGTTCAATATTTGCATTTCCAGCCCATGGATTGATTTTTTTCTTTGTGGAAGTAACAAGGAGTATTTGGCCAAGTTCTACAGTGACGATAGCATAGTACCTTTCTTTTGCATACCCGACTTCTCCAATGCTGCATGCATCTAGATCTCTTGTCATTGCTTCTATCGCATCCTCACCATTGCTGACATACGACGATGGCAGGAGTATCATGCAAACAAATAATGACACGTCTTGTGAAACTTTGAAATCCACCGCCCCTTCTCTACCGTAGTAGGGAGCTAGGATCATTCCTGGGGCTCGTACAACACCAAGTTTTCTAGCATCAGTTATTAAGAGCACCCTTCCTGGCTCCAGAAATCCGTCAGCCCTGCCAATTGACGTTTCGATGGCAGTCAGAACGTCGAAATTGAGCTCTTTGAGACGCTGGCACATTTGGAAGTAATCTTCGAGGTCATGAGCACCTATTCTTTGGTTCGATTCCGCCTCAAATTGATCGACGAGTTTCGCAAGAGTCTTTTTGCCTCTTGCCAACAATTTGGGATATTCATTTGCTGTGAGAGCACGTTGTGTTGCAAATTCGCTGAACGACCGTTTGATCATGCTCTCAACAGACATTTCTTCCACGCGTAGTAAATTTAGGATCATGTTGTAAGTTAACCGAAATTGGGATCTCAGCATTGTTGAAGTACCAGTGAGCATTGTGCGAAGGATTCCAACCGGAGGCGGCTTCTCACCGAAACAGCACACGATAACAGTCCCAACTTTATCCAATCCCCGCCTTCCCGCCCTACCGGCCATTTGCGTATATTCGCCGGGCTCAAGGACACGGAACTGTTTACCATCGTGTTTCCGGATCGAATTGAAGACCACACTGCGAGCGGGCATATTTACACCCATCGCAAAAGTCTCTGTTGCAAACAAAACTTTTATCAGATTCCGAGAAAACAGAATTTCCACCATCTCTTTGAGGATCGGCAAAAGACCGCCGTGGTGAACACCTATCCCTCGTTCAACCATCTCACAGACAGCCATCACTTGAGGCAGGAATTTATCGGTTGGAGAAAGGCGTGCAACAGTCTGGGAAGCGAATGCTCGTACACTGCTATTTTCCTTTGAGGTATTTAAGTCGAGGCTGCGGAGCATGTTGGCCACTTCTTCGCATTTCTTTTTAGAAAACGTAAAAATCACGGTTGGGGTCAATTCCTCCTTGCACAAGAATCGAATTAGTGACATCCACTGTGACTTTCCACCTTGTGATTGCCACGTCATGGAAGGAGGCCCTCGTCCAGCTGCCGTCGATGGTCCGGGCTTTCGTTTGCCGTCAGTGGAACTTTGACTCGTTTTCTCCAGGGCAGACACTGCGCCTTGGTATCCCTTCTCGAGAAAACCACCGTCGCCTTCTTTCACCTTGTGAAGCTTCAAATTTGCCCAGAGGTAGTGTGAAAGCGGGACTGGTCTGTAGTCTGTCCGGATCACATAAACTGGCTTCTTTTTGGTCCTTCCAATCCAATCACTGAACTCGAAGGTGTTCGGCGTTGTCGCACTCAAGAATATGAGATTCACATACGATGGAAGAAGAATGATCGTCTCTTCCCATACGACGCCACGCTCGGAGTCGTTGACGTAGTGCACCTGACGGATACGAGGAAAACCAATCACGCTGTTGGTGAGATTGAATGCCGACGTAAAAGTGTCCCAATATGTGAAACAAGTTTTGACTCACCTCATCGAAAACGACAAATTCAATATCTCGAATCAGGTCGGCGCCTCTGTATAACATGCTACGGAGGATTTCTGTAGTCATAATGAGGCAAGTTGAATCGTCGACGTTGACCTGCAAATCCCCCGTAACCAATCCAACATTTTCAGCTCCAAATTTAAGGGAGAAGTCTCGAAACTTTTGATTGCTCAAAGCTTTTATTGGGGATGTGTAGATGCAACGCGTTCCTCGCTGACGGGCCAACGCTACGGCATACTCGGCTATGGCAGTTTTACCTGCGGATGTATGAGCTGCCACAAAGATGGATTCGCTCCGTTCAAGTCTCGCCACAGCCTGTTGCTGAAACGGATCCAAAGTAAACGAATACTTCAAAGCTGGGTTGGGAACGAATGTCGAGAGGTCTTGAATTGGCAGAAGTTTGGTGCTTGCCCACGTTTTCTTGTTTGTGCTCGAAGTTTGGAGTCGGGCCTGTCGTTCGGCTAATCGAAGGGGATTCCCGATGCTATCGTCTTGGTCTCGGTCGCCATGGAGGTTCTTTGGTAGAAACTTGGATCGATTTTCCACTTGAGTCATCTCCAGCAACAAGTTGTCGATTTCTGAGGACGGAGAATCGAAGTCCAGAGAGTTGTTTGGGTCGCTTTCTTGGATGGCTGTCTGAGCGTCGGGCAGGTCTTCATTGTCCAAAGGAGAATCTTCTTGCGACCCGCTTTCACTTGCACTGCTACTGCCAGTGCCACTGGCACTAGTTGCGTCACTTGAACTGTCATTTTCACTATCCACGCTGCTTCCAAACAAGGAATCATCGTCCAACAAGCGTTTTTCCCATTGGACAATAGGAGCTGTTGTGGTCGTGTATACAAATTGTTCACCAGTTGGATTGGGAGTGGCAACGACAGAAATCTTATCATCCGTCGCTGTGGAGACATGTTGCTGCTCTATGGTATCACCCTGTGTTTGTCGATTATCGATGAGCTCCTGGTCGCTTCCTTCGCCATGGATGTCAATGTCTCGGATGGAAATTCCGACTTTAAACGTCGTCCCATGGGGAGCGGTAAGAAGCGTTCCGTTTTCCCATGCAGCTTTGGAACCATATTTTAGAACATCCATAGAACGTTCAATCGATTGAGCCGATACTGCTGGATCTTGATCAAGTAACACTCCTGTGCTCGCTCCGTCGGCAGACTCCAAGCCACCCGGCAAAAACGGGTTGGCCCGTCCCGTGATACCTCTAGTGTACTCGGTGAGTTTATTCGTCATGTTTCCCTGTAGGGGACGTCGTTGCATCCCCCGTACGACACCTGGTTCCTTATTCTCTGTTGATCGTCCTTCTCGTCCTTCTTCCTCTTCCCTCCGCATGTTGTCGGACAGCAAATGATTGCTATCGACTTCTACAATATCACCATCAATGGGACGTGGGTACATCTCCTGGATGGTTCTTGGCAATGCATTCCATGATGTCAAGGTCGTGGTTGGCTCCGAAAGAGGACAGTGATATAGTATCTGTGGAATAGGTCGTTGCCAGAGGCCTTTTGCTGGTGGGATCATGCCATGAAAATGATACGATTCTTCAAGAGCTTTGGAAATCTCCGGATTGGATACCGGTTTCAGTCTTTCCCCGTCGTCTTCATCGTTCATTACAGTTAGTAGAGACTTCAAGTTGTCAAGAGAAAACACAGAAGTTTTAGGAGTATCACTACAGCTCATCGTAAGAAAGCACAACCGTTGTGTTGTTGGTCCTGATAGGAGAGATACGATGTACGATGTACTGTTCTACAGTTCGACGAAGTTGCTACCTCTACTAAACAGTAAGTAGTAGACAGCTACGGTATTTGTAGCTACAGATGGCGATTTATGGATTATTTTACGGACCGGATCATCAATGGATCAGTTGTCACCGTCAAATGCTCGAATTCATAGCGAGAAAAAGAAAATTAAACGACACGACGTCTGTCTGATCTTCAGGTACTGTACTACCGGTAGCGCACGTCGTAGAGTATGATACAGTAAAATAATCATACTATGGACATACGAAATATGATGTGAACCTTGTTTCATCTGCTAGAGTTCTACTTCTATTTCCACTTTTCTACTCTACTAGCTAGCTCTCTCTCCTAGAGGCACAACAATATTAATAATAACGCTTCAATATATTACTGTTAATACACCTAATGAATTATTCCCTCCGATGAATCCAGCAGTTGTTCATACTTTCGTTTTGCCTTGTTCAGTTTTCCGTACAATGAGTTGGATGGGTTGCCAATGGCCTCCATCTCTCTGTCCAGTTGAAGGATCTTTCCTGTCAATTCCATTCGAAGCTTCGTAGAGGTATTTATCTCCTCATTGCGAAGGCGGCGCTCTTCCATCCCAATGCGACGTTCTTCTATCCCAATGCGACGTTCTTCCATCCTGATGCGACGTTCTTCAAACCCTTCATTCCCCGTGTGACGATCTTCATTCCTAATACGACGCTCTTCAGTCTCTTCATTCCCCGTATGACGCTCTTGATTCCTAATGTGACGCTCTTCAACCTCTTCATTTTCTCTGTCAATGCGACGTTCTTCGATCTCGTCATTTTCAATGCGACGTTCTTCAACCTCTTCATTCCCAATACGACGCTCTTCAGCCCCAACCCTTGCATTCATGGTACGTGCCGCCAGTACATCTGGCTGTCTAACTGGATCTGGCTGTCTATCAGATGTTTTGGGTCTTTTTGTTGCAGATTGGCTAACAGTTAGTGAGGTAGATGACTTGACGCGATTGGGAAGCTTGACAAGATTCATTTGCAGGTAACCGTCCTTATCGAGTTTGTGCCAAAAGTATAGTAGGTAGTACTTCGTGGCAGCATTATTACCTTCCGGTAAGAAGTTTCGTCTGTCGTCGTCGCCGCCATCAACAACAAGGTCTGGATCAAATGTCCCCCAGTCTTCGTCATCATCAGAACGTTGTTGACCTCCATTTCCACTCTGCTCCCATTTCATTACCATGGCACGAAGATGATTCGTCATTTCGGTATGTATTTCCTTTACCGTCGCTCTCGTAGTGCGATATTCTTTGAGGGGCAGTTCACGAGCATCCGCAAGGTCCGGGTGTAGGTCTGGCAGCGATGTCAACGTTGGAACCCAAGTTTCGTCATTGAACACCCTACTGACTGTATCGAAATAATCTCCCAATGCTATGATAACCGAGTGACGTGCATCAGACTCTTGGAGATTGAGACATCCCTGCGTTACCAACATTTTTCTTTTGGCTTTCTCAGAATGGAAGGCTTCGATCAACCGTAACCTGTCATCAGTTGTCATTCTAGGCGTCGCAGTCGCATTCGCAGTTGATGTAGGTGTCGTCGTCGTCGTCGTTGTTGTTGTGGCGGTAGGTGGGTCACAGCAGGAGTCGGAGGTAGAACCCATGATCTTATTTTCACAGTCTGTCTTGTATTCCAAAAGGAAACGTTGGAGATAATCCATGTCGACATTGGGCAACTTGAACTTCTCCTCTGCCAACATCAGCAACAGGTAGGCGGTTGGCCGGTTTTTATAACCCTTCAACAATGGATTTCGTCGTTGGATCTCCTTTTTCAAGACGGCGCGAGATGGTTTGTGTTGCCTCTTGCTATTAACGAAAACCTTGTGGTTGTACGGGAAAATATCGGTGGTGAAGTCAGGAATGTATGCAAAGCAAAGAGTTAACATGATTCTCGTCTTCTTCCTTGGATCTTGTTGAGAATTGATTTCCATGTAACGTTGGAGCGCTCCAATAGTGGTAGTGTCGTCACGAACGACACTCTCCTGGTCAGGACTACCATTGTTGTTGGCACGAACTTCTGCTCCATTGCCATTGACGCCAGATGGGAGACTTGGGTCATCATCGTCATCATCAGAAGCGACTGTATGCATCTTTGAACGTTGCAATTAGCCTTAAAGAACTGCAGTTGCCAAAGAAAGGAGTACTATCAAACGAGGGAACTATGGACGTTTGTTTTGAGAGAATCAAATCGAAAATGCACATCAATCGTCTCTAAGAATGGGTTATGAGCACAAACTATTGGAGACAATTACGAATTTTTGGAGACTTACGAAGTAGTACATACAGTTACAACAATAACCAACTTCTAATTGATCAAATGATATCACCAATCTATCACCTACGACGTATTTACCAGTAGCAATATTTTGCAGTCAATCCAAGTAGCCAGACCAAGTTATAGAACGTACATTCAACGCCATTGGTTCAATCAAAAATTTTGGGCCAACGAGTGAATGGCATCCACTGCCATCCACATCTTTGATGAACAGCTGTCCTGGATCAGTTTCTCCATGTAATTGGAAGCTTGTTCTTGGTCCAAGTCCAGGCGCAATCGATCGCGAATGCCACGGATCGCATTTTCCAAGTCCTTGGGATTTTGAAGATCTGGCAAACCGCACCCCTCCATGATTCGTACTAGCGAAAGCAAATGCCTCACATTTTCAGGGCGACGGAGCGCCAAAAAAGAGGCGCAGGCCAACGCCTGGAACTGACAGAAGTTGTCCGAGTTGCTGCCACCCATCCCGTCAACCATGTCTTTTGTTATTCGCATGGGAAGGTATTTCTTTGGATCATTTCCAAAGAGAAAGGAATAGTCGCAATGAAAAAAGTGTCCAGAATGATGAATCAGTAGGTTATCCAAATGGCGGTCACCAACCCCCAGTAAATAAGTGCAAACGCTGTAGCCAGCGCATGACTTGACATACGTATCCATGACATCTCTCTTTATCTTAAAAGGTCCATCGGGATCGTATGCATGCGATCGAAGATAGTCTTGGATGGGATTGTTCGAAGCCGGCATCTCAGGCACTCGTTGCCCAGGACTATCCTGTCTCACCCACTGAAGAGATTCGTACTTTGACATGCCCGCCTTTGCAACTGAAGACATCGTTTCGGTATCCGAATCGTCCGTGTCTGTCTTCTGCTGTACATTGCCGGTATCGACACCTTGTTTCTTTTTCCCAAAAATGGAACCGGCAAAAGGTTGGCAAATTTCTGATAGCGGAATACTGCCATCCACCCATTCAATAAATCCCCGTCGTTCACCGACAGCGATTGACTCAAAAGTAAGAATCTTCATGTCTAGACCACAAGACTTAAGAATTCGGTCACACGATCTCATGAATTCAATGGCAAACATCTCTTGTCTGACGTCGTCGTCATGTTTGTATAAAAGACTCCTTCTCACAGATTTTGTTTCGATAGCTTTGGTTGCGACGCGCAATTCAAGCTCTATTTTTTCGTCAAGTAGAGCGATGTCGGACTGTTCTAGACCACCATGCTCGTCAAAGTTCGAGTAGGAGTTGAAAGGTATTGCTTCTGTCACGATAGTAGCATCACTCTCTTCACGAGAAGATGACGCCGATTGGTCCCACATTGGCTCAAGATCAAACCAACAGAAACAACACGACAGAGGTCCTCCATCTTCGTTTGTCGATTTGGCGGAGCTTTCCTTCCTGTCCTCCTCCAGAATAAATTCTGTCAATCGTAGAGAAAGGGTTCTTGGTGGGCCCCACGCGGAGCGACTTTCGAATACAAGGGTGTTTCCCATGTCCCAAACATGTAGATTGGAGTCGCAATCAATTCCAACGCTCCGATCAGACTTCAACACGCATCCAGCGACAGATGCATGGACACAAAATTCTCGACTTCTCTTGGTTGCATTTTTCGGTCGGAACCCATGGACCTTTACAAGCTCAACAACAGTTCGATAAAGGATATCGTTACCAGTTGAACCACTGTGCATAAGATTCCGACTTTGTCGACTGAGGGTACCTTCAGAAGCTCGCCGTTCGCAATCAAATGTCAGCATCAGAGGAAAATGTGCGCTTGGGAGAACAAAGCAAGAGTTGTAGTCTATTGCAAGAAAAGCCTCCGTCGTGTCAATAGGATTGACCAAGGGCACTACAGTCTCATTCCGGTTACAGATTTTAAGGCGTTCCCGCATTGTCTGAGTTACTTGAGCAAGAGCAGTCTCCTTGCTGGGAGTCCATGGGAGAAGGGCCCATCGAGTGAATTTTTGCGAGAATGATTCCATGAGCGAATTCTCGATATCTTCACAAATGTACTTCAGTTCTTCCAAGAAACTCAAGCAATGTTGAAAATACACATCATGGACAGATAATTTTGCGAGTGATCCATCATTTGGAGGTGACGGTGAGCATTCCTCCTTTAAATAGGCATTTGCAGCTTCGGTGATTGCAGGTGGATACATATCCACTGCACTTCTACCCGTTTCTTCCACACCTGTCATGACCACAGCTGCAGTTGCATCTTTTACTGGGTAACGATGACGCCTAGTAGACTGCTTGGGCCTACGGAAAAACCGGAATATGCGTCTTCTCGGTCGGCTTTTTTGAATACCCTTCTTGTCAGCTTCAATTATTCGCGGGGCGTGGAGTGGGGCGGTGGTTTCATGGGGCTTCCTACCCCTCTTATGCTCTTTCCGATCCGATTGTTGGTCTTTGGTGCTTTCAGGTTGTGTTTTTTCAGGTACGGGTGGTGAAGGTTTTTGATTACTTCGAGATTGATTCATTACTGAGACTCGATGCCTTCTCAGTTTATCCAATGCCATCCTCAAGTCTTCGTTTCCAAATGCACATGCCAGAAATTCCATTGGATGTGCCAATTGACTAATGTTCTGCTGGGCTAGCTCGAGCAAGATCATGGCCCCTTTCAAGGACGGATCGGCATTTCCCATGAGGAATGGCATCCAAAGCAGCAAAAAGGTCTTGGAGACATATATATATCCATAGATTTCGCCAGCCTGTGGTGAATGTTGCAAGAAAAAGTCAAATGCGTTGCAATCTTCGCTACCGCACGGGAGCATCAGCTTCTGCTCATCGTAGGCTGCTGAGTGATACCTGCAAATGTAGGACATTGCCTGGTGGGCTTCCCAACATTGGGCCAACGGGCGTTCCAACTTTGGACAAGGGCGAAGGCTTCGACGCTCTGGAAACGATAGGTTCTGAGCGCCTCCAACGTCTCCAGAATCGAATTCCTTCGTTTCTTTGTCCCATTCCTGCAATGAATTTGTTGTTGAAACGATTCTCCTGGACGACATCAGATACGGGGAAATATTCTCTCCAAAGGCTACCCGTGTGGCGAGATTGGATAAATCGGCGAGATGACCCGGCAGCGGATTGTTTTGGGAACGATTGGACCGGAAGATTCCTCCGGATAGCAATGAATGGACTCTAACTTGGACGCCGTCCAACTCCACGGAAACGTCTGGCCGTTGCGGGCGCGTAATGTTGTTTGTTAAAGTCGACTTCGACACGGCTGCGTTTCCGGGAACGCCTGATCGGCCCGCCTGGTCCCTCTCGGAAGCAGCATCTTGCTGGCGTTCCCAGTACCCACTTCTAGCGGTGTTTGGAGGAAAACATAACTGTATCCTCACAGTACCGTTGGACTGAGCTGCTTGTCTCATCATTGCAGTACCGGTCTCATAATCAAGATCATACACCGAGGAAGAAAAATCGATTTCATGTTGTTCGGCATCACCATCCAGTTCCTCAACGGATACTCTCGCTACGATGGATGACGGGAGAATACCCGCTTGTGTTGATCGTTGAGAAGATACCTTGTTGATCAAACAAAAGTCTCCGCACGGTGCCCAATCGATTCCGTAGGGTGGGTTTGACAAGAATAGAACGTCATACATTTTGCCACCTCGGATGAAGGTCATTGAAATTGGCTCCTGGATTGTTATGCACGATGAAAGTGCTGTCCCGTTGTTTCCGAGTGTGTTTCGGTTCGTGTCATTATCTTGTGCCTTGGCGATGGATGATGTTGTTGACGATGAGGATCCAAGGCCTTCGTACTGCCATACCCGTTCGAGTGCTGCTTTGGTGGGTTCTGCCAGCAAGTTAATAGTCCCGTGGTTGATACTGACGAGGATGGAATCCTGTTGGACTCCTGCACACCATGCCTCTGATCCAGGATGGACATGACGCACGTACAAACCGAGAGTCAATCGAGAGAGCGTGACACCCAATTTGGGAGGTTGGACGACGGCGATGGCGGCATCTGCTGTCAGACTTTTCGTCCCATTTGATCCCTTGTGAGTTTGGACCGATGATGATTGGACATTATTTGGTTGTGGAAGCTCGACCGTATAGGTAGTGTAGGATGGAATCTGGGAGAGACCCACCCCTTTCCATGCGGATGTGATACAAGCATTGTGCTGTGGATTGATAGACTTTGGGGATATTTCCGTATCGTGGTCACTTTTGCGTGGGAAATCAGTTCCGAAAACAGCATGAATCCATTCTTTTCGAACACCTTTCCGGAAGGTTGTGCTTTCAAGCGGCTGTGGAGTAGCACCAGCCAGGGTTTCATTTGCTGCAATCGTTTCCTGTTCTTGGTCGTCGGTCGCACCACGGTTGTTCATGGTTTTGTTGTTGATCATGTTGTTGTTGTTGTTGTTGTTGATAGCAGGTGAACAATATTGATGTGATGCACATTGATCATCACTGTTTCCAAAGTAACACTGAAAGGTTGCGTCTTCTAATGGTAACGATTGAAACCACGAAGAAGGTGATGTTGTTGTTGCTATTGCCCCCGCCACTGCTGTTGCTGCTGCCGCTGCTGTAGTACTATCAAGACCGTTGATACCACCAGAGATTCCTTCGACGTTGTCGTGGCTATTCTGATTTGGTTCGTCTTCGGTTTGTTGTTGTTCTTGTTGTTGTTGCTGACTCTTTTGATGCTCACGGTACGCGTAATATGCCGCCGCAGCGATCATTATTATTCGAATTTCTTTTCTTCTTTTTGGTCACAAGCAATCTTGGATAACAGCTTTTTGGAAGAAAAGACAAAACGGAGACAACAGAGGCAACAGACAACAGACAACAGACAACAGACAACAACAACAGACACCGGAACCGCTCTTTCACGGTATTGGTGATTGTAACAAAACAGATAAGGACTTTTCTCGACTTCTCTCTATTCTATACTGCGAATTAGAATAATGTTATTTCAGGAGGTTTCTGTATCTGTATCGGATCGCAGTTTGTAGACGAGATCTGCCGTCACGATATGTACCTCCAGGTCGGCATGTGTCTATTCTCTAGTCTAGTAGCTAGTAGTAGGTAGCAAGTAGTCTCTGTCGTCTCGTTGAAGGAATGGAAAGAGGAAGGTAAAGTGTATGATATACACTCTATGTACGTCGTATGATACAGATTGAACTGTGTGATAGCGTGATAGCAGCCATTTTTCTATTTTCAATTTACTGTGTGTATCATAAAGAAGTATAAAAATGATACGTCGTACAATGCGTACAATGGAGTAGACTACAGGTAGTATCATACGATTCGGCTCATCACATCCGTTATTTTACGGTTCCTACCAATGCGGGGTGTAACTATTCGTACGTGTGGTAACTGCAGCCGAGATTCAGATACCGACCGACTCGCTATGATACGAGACTGCCAACATTCTTTTCAGTTATTCACGGGACTCCGTCATTATTCGATAGCCACTCTAACCTTAACTACAAGTATCAGTTTGTAACTATTATTATAGTTTGGGTTTAACAGTTGTGACTGTGAGTACTCGTAGTGACTGTGAGTAACGTGGTCATGACAATGGTCGAATGGGTCGAAACCCCAAACCTGAACTTCACAGTCAAAACTTGAAACTGAAAGGTGAATTTGACACTCCTCTTCTTGCTCGTTGTTGGCTTGTTGGCTGCTTGATTGCTTGCTTTTTGCTAGTTTGGCTTGACTGATTTTTGAGTTGTCTCTCACAACTTCTTTTTCAACGTCAGTGTACACCGGAAAAAGATTTTGTTACAATGTCTTCCCATGGAGAGACAAACGCGACGGCCGCCCATGCCGAGGGCAGCCTTAACACTTTCAACAACCACAACCACAACAACAATCATCAACAACAATTTGAACAAACATCGAACCGACAACTGGATGCTCAAAATCAAGACCCACAACGATCTCCTACAACGACGCAACCATCATTGTCTATTCGTTCGCCACTACAGGCAGTAATTGCAATGGCCAGCCACACTTCATTGCAACAAATGTCCATTTGGACGCCTTTTGCCCTGCTACGTCATCGAAGTCGACCCAATGATAACAGCACCAGCATCAACAGAGCCCCAGACACTGCCGCAACTCAAAATCCTTCCAAGCATATGCACAGCTGGACGAACCCCATGGCTGGAATGGATTTGATTCAATCAGAACGACCAAAGAATTCCATCATGAAGGTTCGAAGGCTACAAGATTCTATCGATAGCAAGTATCCTGGAGGAAGCGGCCAAGCGACGAAGCAAGAGGCGGAGTTGCAAGTAGTCCAACACGTCAAGATGTCCACGGTGGACCGTTTCTCAAGACTGTGCAACCCTTCGTACCTTTTCAAGCTTGGATGTGGGACATCGGTATTCGTCATGTGCTTGGTCCAATATTCCATGTTGGATCTCCGAACGCGGATCTTCCTTGCATGGTTTGCATTGGTGGGCACAGTGTTCGTTTGGGTGATCCTGTCACCTGTCGCCAAGATAAGAAGACTTCGCCGTATTGTGGAAGAGAGTAAACAATTCGAGCGACAATGGCCAGAGCGACGACGATTGCGCATGCCACACTTCTTCGTCGATTTGAAGAACAAGCCTCTCTTCCAGGGACCCAAGAAGAGTCGGTGGGGGGCTTGGAAGCGTGATGACCCTGACAACGATAGCACCAGAGATAGCTATCTTCTGCTCAGGGATGGACGGCGAAACATTCGTATCGTCAAGAGGGCGGCAGTATTGAAGGTCGCAACAGAATACAAGGCCTTGAATTTCGTCGAAAAGGTTGGAGTAAAGTTGATCCCTCTCTTTTCGGACGAACGCAACGCCAACGCATACTTGAAGAACCCCGGCGATATGGTGAAGAAGAACAGGGTCGACGAGTACCAAGAGCTCCTCGTAAGGTACTGGCGGAGGCACACTTTCACCCAAAGTGTATTGCCTGGATTGAACCATCACTACCGTACTCTCACCTTCCAGTGGGAAGTGATCGCGGCGCAAGCAGTCGCAGCTCAGTTGCAAGCGGAATTGGCCAACGCTCCTCCTCCACGCAAATTTAAAAAAGTCAACATGGATAAGTGGATGCGTGATGATTGGAGATGGGAAGACGGTCTCGCTCCTTACATCGAAGAAGTGAGCATACAGGGTAGGGAGTGGGATCTTGATTCACGAGGTGCAATGGTCACGACCAACGATGGCAGTGATGGCAACAACACCGTCCAAGAAACCATTACCACCGATGACGACACTCCCGCCAACGACAATCTGATCTCACTCATCGATAGCGATGACATCGTCCCAGACTCCGTCAGCAACGTCGTTCCAAGTGAAACTACCAACGGTGATGACGACACTACTTCCACCAACGAGGACGATGCCTCTGTCCAACATTCCGACAATATTTTCATCGACCACGATGAGGACTCCACTACCAACAATGAACTTTCCGCCATCACCGATAGTGGAGTGGCCAACAACGATGTCATCACCATCGCCACCACCACTAACAACTACAGCGACAAGAAGGAAGAGGAGGATTCGTTTCTTAAGATCGATTGCGACGACACAATCGACAACAACGGGACGCTTTCTAGCGTTCTTAGCTCCGGTGATGACAATGCAGCCACCACCATCGATTGTGCACAAGAATTCGACCCACAGTCTGTTCCAAGCTTCCTCAACACCGATGAGGACTGCTCCACCACCCAAAACGAGCTGTCCCCTATCGATTGTGATGCAGCTACCAACATAGTCATCACTGTCAACACGACTACCGTCAACGAGACGCCTTCTATCGGCGCTAGCTCCAATACCTCCCGACGACGCGTACCAAGGCCTCGCCGTCGCACTACCATCAAGTCGACAGAGATGGAAGTTGACGAGGCGACTGTTTGGGTCAACGGTAGAAGAAGATCGTCCAGACTCCAACCCAAGACAGGGTCCGTTTGGATGAACGGACGACGAACGTCCGCTAGATTTCTTTAATGCTCCTCTTGATGGGACTCTCTGTCATGTTCTAAGGTGTCGAGAAGGGATAATTCTTCTTGTGAAGATTATCATGGTAACATCCTCCTTCGGGAAATGAATGACTCCCTTCGGCAAGGACAATTTCATGGACCGGTTCCCGTTGCTGCGTGTGAAAATGGGATTTGGAGGACTTCTTGTCGATTCCTGCTAGGATTGTCATCGTCCTGGGTTGGGTACTTTAACAAGCTCCGGCCTTAGAGACGGTGACTGGAAACAGATCATCTATTCCCCAAAGGGACGGTTTCAATCCAAGCAATGAATCCTTGACCTCCAGAGCATGCGGAGAAATTCCTTCGACCATTCCCTGGATCAACTTGGAGTCAAGAGATCCACCGTTGGATGTTCTTGGATCCTTTCCGGTGAGTGTATTGTGTGTGATGCTGCGAATGATGTTGTTTGAACATCCCCATTTCTTTTCTGTTGCGATAGTCTCTGGACCTGCGTTGCTTATGAGCTTTGCTTGTTCTTTCTGTGAATTGCAGGTGAAAATCTTTAAATTCAAGTATTCTTACACGACAACCTCTTACGACAACCTCTTACATATTTACACGACAACCCCAAGCCCTCTCAATGCGGAGTGATGGAATTGTGAATGTTGTTATCCTTTGGTATCAAGATAAGCCCTTCTCGGAGGGTGCAGAGGCATGGGTTTCTCTGCTTAATTCGTATCCCCCAGTACCAAAGGATACAACTTCACACATTCCTCACAATGCTTGATTGGGCTGGACGGGCACCCTTCAGCCCGTCCCTTTCCCCCCTGAAGTGGATCACCTTGCCGTGGTAGGGGGGCTTAACCCAGTGTGTGAAAACCTGGGGAACTAAGAATCCACACACGATCTATCATTCCAATGGAGAGATTGTTCCAGCAAGCCTATGTATCCGACATTTTCGGTCATGCTTGGCATTGCAACTTTCACTGTCAATGAATGAAGATCCAGCTGAATCCCAAAGGTTGGACAATGCGAAAATCAAAACATCGCCAAATGTTCAGCAGCCTGTTTGAACTCTTGATCATCGCCAAGCTTTTCTTTAGACATTGACGAATGCGACGGTCGAACCATTTGGAATGAACATAATGCGATTCACGCTAAGCGTAGGACCTTACATTATATGTGAAAACCGCTTCAAATACTTGGACGCTATACCAAGTCGATTGCTCGTGAACAAAAAGTCTCATTTTGCTACGCTCACAAGAATGGACATTATCTTCGTACAAGCACGATCATCGATTTTCTCTCCGTTTTTTCCAATATGCTTGCTTGTTTCCTTGTCATCGTTTTCGTTCCCATCGTTCGCTCATTATCACGATCTCTCAGATTTGTTGTATATGGATTATGGATCAATACAACAACATTTTCGAGGCACATGCATCAACTTTACAGTACTTTTACGTTTGTGAAAGGATATATTGATACTATCATTGGTCTTAAACCGCATTCCAGTGCCTGTTGTTGCGTTTGTTATGTTGGTGTACCGATACGAGATGAAGTTTCGAAAAATTCCCCTGTCGTACAAGAGTGAGAAGTGTTGTGTTTCAACATGCAACTTGACCTACGAAGCCTTTAGGATGCTTCGCTTCCCTGAAGCCTGAAGCTCATCGATTGCTCGAACGAAGATGCCCTCTCTTCTCTCAAATCTTCCAAGTGGTGAGCGCAGTGAGGTACGACGTATATGTTCCGAGCGTCTGCGCCGTCTTGACTACAAGACAGTGAGGTGGAGCTATCAGTAACGCCATCCTCACAGTATTCCTCGCTTCCTCCATGGTAGGTGCTTTCGGTCGATTGTTGTATATTTAGTAGTTCGGACAAATCTTCGGTCGTTCTGATTGAATCAAATCCATTCCATTCCAGGCCATGGGGTTCCTCCAGTTCTGCATGCGTCCATATCGATGGAATTTCAGTTTGCCGCAGTGTCTCGGGCTGTGTACACGATGCTGGTGCTAATATTATTAGGTTGACTTTCGATGACGTAGCAGGGCAAAAGGTGTCCAAATGGACATTTGTTGCACAGCATCCAACAACATCCAGTCGTCGCGGCAAGTACCTCTTCCGATTCGTCAAAAGACGTCCAGATCTTCCAAATCTTTTACTGATCCATCAACATACAACCGTCGCAACAAGCTTCTCTGTCGATACTGGAGTGTTCCAGGTAGCAGGAATTCGACCGAGAAAACGATAACTTTGCGATGCCCCATCACCAATCATCCCAAGGAAGTTCTCTCTTGATTGTGGAGGTACACTATGTGTCTCCGTTCGAAACAGTCGACAATCCAGGAGGATGGGCACTGAAAGGTTGCGTCTTCTAATGGTAACGATTGAAACCACGAAGAAGGTGATGTTGTTGTTGCTATTGCCCCCGCCACTGCTGTTGCTGCTGCCGCTGCTGTAGTACTATCAAGACCGTTGATACCACCAGAGATTCCTTCGACGTTGTCGTGGCTATTCTGATTTGGTTCGTCTTCGGTTTGTTGTTGTTCTTGTTGTTGTTGCTGACTCTTTTGATGCTCACGGTACGCGTAATATGCCGCCGCAGCGATCATTATTATTCGAATTTCTTTTCTTCTTTTTGGTCACAAGCAATCTTGGATAACAGCTTTTTGGAAGAAAAGACAAAACGGAGACAACAGAGGCAACAGACAACAGACAACAGACAACAGACAACAACAACAGACACCGGAACCGCTCTTTCACGGTATTGGTGATTGTAACAAAACAGATAAGGACTTTTCTCGACTTCTCTCTATTCTATACTGCGAATTAGAATAATGTTATTTCAGGAGGTTTCTGTATCTGTATCGGATCGCAGTTTGTAGACGAGATCTGCCGTCACGATATGTACCTCCAGGTCGGCATGTGTCTATTCTCTAGTCTAGTAGCTAGTAGTAGGTAGCAAGTAGTCTCTGTCGTCTCGTTGAAGGAATGGAAAGAGGAAGGTAAAGTGTATGATATACACTCTATGTACGTCGTATGATACAGATTGAACTGTGTGATAGCGTGATAGCAGCCATTTTTCTATTTTCAATTTACTGTGTGTATCATAAAGAAGTATAAAAATGATACGTCGTACAATGCGTACAATGGAGTAGACTACAGGTAGTATCATACGATTCGGCTCATCACATCCGTTATTTTACGGTTCCTACCAATGCGGGGTGTAACTATTCGTACGTGTGGTAACTGCAGCCGAGATTCAGATACCGACCGACTCGCTATGATACGAGACTGCCAACATTCTTTTCAGTTATTCACGGGACTCCGTCATTATTCGATAGCCACTCTAACCTTAACTACAAGTATCAGTTTGTAACTATTATTATAGTTTGGGTTTAACAGTTGTGACTGTGAGTACTCGTAGTGACTGTGAGTAACGTGGTCATGACAATGGTCGAATGGGTCGAAACCCCAAACCTGAACTTCACAGTCAAAACTTGAAACTGAAAGGTGAATTTGACACTCCTCTTCTTGCTCGTTGTTGGCTTGTTGGCTGCTTGATTGCTTGCTTTTTGCTAGTTTGGCTTGACTGATTTTTGAGTTGTCTCTCACAACTTCTTTTTCAACGTCAGTGTACACCGGAAAAAGATTTTGTTACAATGTCTTCCCATGGAGAGACAAACGCGACGGCCGCCCATGCCGAGGGCAGCCTTAACACTTTCAACAACCACAACCACAACAACAATCATCAACAACAATTTGAACAAACATCGAACCGACAACTGGATGCTCAAAATCAAGACCCACAACGATCTCCTACAACGACGCAACCATCATTGTCTATTCGTTCGCCACTACAGGCAGTAATTGCAATGGCCAGCCACACTTCATTGCAACAAATGTCCATTTGGACGCCTTTTGCCCTGCTACGTCATCGAAGTCGACCCAATGATAACAGCACCAGCATCAACAGAGCCCCAGACACTGCCGCAACTCAAAATCCTTCCAAGCATATGCACAGCTGGACGAACCCCATGGCTGGAATGGATTTGATTCAATCAGAACGACCAAAGAATTCCATCATGAAGGTTCGAAGGCTACAAGATTCTATCGATAGCAAGTATCCTGGAGGAAGCGGCCAAGCGACGAAGCAAGAGGCGGAGTTGCAAGTAGTCCAACACGTCAAGATGTCCACGGTGGACCGTTTCTCAAGACTGTGCAACCCTTCGTACCTTTTCAAGCTTGGATGTGGGACATCGGTATTCGTCATGTGCTTGGTCCAATATTCCATGTTGGATCTCCGAACGCGGATCTTCCTTGCATGGTTTGCATTGGTGGGCACAGTGTTCGTTTGGGTGATCCTGTCACCTGTCGCCAAGATAAGAAAACTTCGCCGTATTGTGGAAGAGAGTAAACAATTCGAGCGACAATGGCCAGAGCGACGACGATTGCGCATGCCACACTTCTTCGTCGATTTGAAGAACAAGCCTCTCTTCCAGGGACCCAAGAAGAGTCGGTGGGGGGCTTGGAAGCGTGATGACCCTGACAACGATAGCACCAGAGATAGCTATCTTCTGCTCAGGGATGGACGGCGAAACATTCGTATCGTCAAGAGGGCGGCAGTATTGAAGGTCGCAACAGAATACAAGGCCTTGAATTTCGTCGAAAAGGTTGGAGTAAAGTTGATCCCTCTCTTTTCGGACGAACGCAACGCCAACGCATACTTGAAGAACCCCGGCGATATGGTGAAGAAGAACAGGGTCGACGAGTACCAAGAGCTCCTCGTAAGGTACTGGCGGAGGCACACTTTCACCCAAAGTGTATTGCCTGGATTGAACCATCACTACCGTACTCTCACCTTCCAGTGGGAAGTGATCGCGGCGCAAGCAGTCGCAGCTCAGTTGCAAGCGGAATTGGCCAACGCTCCTCCTCCACGCAAATTTAAAAAAGTCAACATGGATAAGTGGATGCGTGATGATTGGAGATGGGAAGACGGTCTCGCTCCTTACATCGAAGAAGTGAGCATACAGGGTAGGGAGTGGGATCTTGATTCACGAGGTGCAATGGTCACGACCAACGATGGCAGTGATGGCAACAACACCGTCCAAGAAACCATTACCACCGATGACGACACTCCCGCCAACGACAATCTGATCTCACTCATCGATAGCGATGACATCGTCCCAGACTCCGTCAGCAACGTCGTTCCAAGTGAAACTACCAACGGTGATGACGACACTACTTCCACCAACGAGGACGATGCCTCTGTCCAACATTCCGACAATATTTTCATCGACCACGATGAGGACTCCACTACCAACAATGAACTTTCCGCCATCACCGATAGTGGAGTGGCCAACAACGATGTCATCACCATCGCCACCACCACTAACAACTACAGCGACAAGAAGGAAGAGGAGGATTCGTTTCTTAAGATCGATTGCGACGACACAATCGACAACAACGGGACGCTTTCTAGCGTTCTTAGCTCCGGTGATGACAATGCAGCCACCACCATCGATTGTGCACAAGAATTCGACCCACAGTCTGTTCCAAGCTTCCTCAACACCGATGAGGACTGCTCCACCACCCAAAACGAGCTGTCCCCTATCGATTGTGATGCAGCTACCAACATAGTCATCACTGTCAACACGACTACCGTCAACGAGACGCCTTCTATCGGCGCTAGCTCCAATACCTCCCGACGACGCGTACCAAGGCCTCGCCGTCGCACTACCATCAAGTCGACAGAGATGGAAGTTGACGAGGCGACTGTTTGGGTCAACGGTAGAAGAAGATCGTCCAGACTCCAACCCAAGACAGGGTCCGTTTGGATGAACGGACGACGAACGTCCGCTAGATTTCTTTAATGCTCCTCTTGATGGGACTCTCTGTCATGTTCTAAGGTGTCGAGAAGGGATAATTCTTCTTGTGAAGATTATCATGGTAACATCCTCCTTCGGGAAATGAATGACTCCCTTCGGCAAGGACAATTTCATGGACCGGTTCCCGTTGCTGCGTGTGAAAATGGGATTTGGAGGACTTCTTGTCGATTCCTGCTAGGATTGTCATCGTCCTGGGTTGGGTACTTTAACAAGCTCCGGCCTTAGAGACGGTGACTGGAAACAGATCATCTATTCCCCAAAGGGACGGTTTCAATCCAAGCAATGAATCCTTGACCTCCAGAGCATGCGGAGAAATTCCTTCGACCATTCCCTGGATCAACTTGGAGTCAAGAGATCCACCGTTGGATGTTCTTGGATCCTTTCCGGTGAGTGTATTGTGTGTGATGCTGCGAATGATGTTGTTTGAACATCCCCATTTCTTTTCTGTTGCGATAGTCTCTGGACCTGCGTTGCTTATGAGCTTTGCTTGTTCTTTCTGTGAATTGCAGGTGAAAATCTTTAAATTCAAGTATTCTTACACGACAACCTCTTACGACAACCTCTTACATATTTACACGACAACCCCAAGCCCTCTCAATGCGGAGTGATGGAATTGTGAATGTTGTTATCCTTTGGTATCAAGATAAGCCCTTCTCGGAGGGTGCAGAGGCATGGGTTTCTCTGCTTAATTCGTATCCCCCAGTACCAAAGGATACAACTTCACACATTCCTCACAATGCTTGATTGGGCTGGACGGGCACCCTTCAGCCCGTCCCTTTCCCCCCTGAAGTGGATCACCTTGCCGTGGTAGGGGGGCTTAACCCAGTGTGTGAAAACCTGGGGAACTAAGAATCCACACACGATCTATCATTCCAATGGAGAGATTGTTCCAGCAAGCCTATGTATCCGACATTTTCGGTCATGCTTGGCATTGCAACTTTCACTGTCAATGAATGAAGATCCAGCTGAATCCCAAAGGTTGGACAATGCGAAAATCAAAACATCGCCAAATGTTCAGCAGCCTGTTTGAACTCTTGATCATCGCCAAGCTTTTCTTTAGACATTGACGAATGCGACGGTCGAACCATTTGGAATGAACATAATGCGATTCACGCTAAGCGTAGGACCTTACATTATATGTGAAAACCGCTTCAAATACTTGGACGCTATACCAAGTCGATTGCTCGTGAACAAAAAGTCTCATTTTGCTACGCTCACAAGAATGGACATTATCTTCGTACAAGCACGATCATCGATTTTCTCTCCGTTTTTTCCAATATGCTTGCTTGTTTCCTTGTCATCGTTTTCGTTCCCATCGTTCGCTCATTATCACGATCTCTCAGATTTGTTGTATATGGATTATGGATCAATACAACAACATTTTCGAGGCACATGCATCAACTTTACAGTACTTTTACGTTTGTGAAAGGATATATTGATACTATCATTGGTCTTAAACCGCATTCCAGTGCCTGTTGTTGCGTTTGTTATGTTGGTGTACCGATACGAGATGAAGTTTCGAAAAATTCCCCTGTCGTACAAGAGTGAGAAGTGTTGTGTTTCAACATGCAACTTGACCTACGAAGCCTTTAGGATGCTTCGCTTCCCTGAAGCCTGAAGCTCATCGATTGCTCGAACGAAGATGCCCTCTCTTCTCTCAAATCTTCCAAGTGGTGAGCGCAGTGAGGTACGACGTATATGTTCCGAGCGTCTGCGCCGTCTTGACTACAAGACAGTGAGGTGGAGCTATCAGTAACGCCATCCTCACAGTATTCCTCGCTTCCTCCATGGTAGGTGCTTTCGGTCGATTGTTGTATATTTAGTAGTTCGGACAAATCTTCGGTCGTTCTGATTGAATCAAATCCATTCCATTCCAGGCCATGGGGTTCCTCCAGTTCTGCATGCGTCCATATCGATGGAATTTCAGTTTGCCGCAGTGTCTCGGGCTGTGTACACGATGCTGGTGCTAATATTATTAGGTTGACTTTCGATGACGTAGCAGGGCAAAAGGTGTCCAAATGGACATTTGTTGCACAGCATCCAACAACATCCAGTCGTCGCGGCAAGTACCTCTTCCGATTCGTCAAAAGACGTCCAGATCTTCCAAATCTTTTACTGATCCATCAACATACAACCGTCGCAACAAGCTTCTCTGTCGATACTGGAGTGTTCCAGGTAGCAGGAATTCGACCGAGAAAACGATAACTTTGCGATGCCCCATCACCAATCATCCCAAGGAAGTTCTCTCTTGATTGTGGAGGTACACTATGTGTCTCCGTTCGAAACAGTCGACAATCCAGGAGGATGGGCACTGAAAGGTTGCGTCTTCTAATGGTAACGATTGAAACCACGAAGAAGGTGATGTTGTTGTTGCTATTGCCCCCGCCACTGCTGTTGCTGCTGCCGCTGCTGTAGTACTATCAAGACCGTTGATACCACCAGAGATTCCTTCGACGTTGTCGTGGCTATTCTGATTTGGTTCGTCTTCGGTTTGTTGTTGTTCTTGTTGTTGTTGCTGACTCTTTTGATGCTCACGGTACGCGTAATATGCCGCCGCAGCGATCATTATTATTCGAATTTCTTTTCTTCTTTTTGGTCACAAGCAATCTTGGATAACAGCTTTTTGGAAGAAAAGACAAAACGGAGACAACAGAGGCAACAGACAACAGACAACAGACAACAGACAACAACAACAGACACCGGAACCGCTCTTTCACGGTATTGGTGATTGTAACAAAACAGATAAGGACTTTTCTCGACTTCTCTCTATTCTATACTGCGAATTAGAATAATGTTATTTCAGGAGGTTTCTGTATCTGTATCGGATCGCAGTTTGTAGACGAGATCTGCCGTCACGATATGTACCTCCAGGTCGGCATGTGTCTATTCTCTAGTCTAGTAGCTAGTAGTAGGTAGCAAGTAGTCTCTGTCGTCTCGTTGAAGGAATGGAAAGAGGAAGGTAAAGTGTATGATATACACTCTATGTACGTCGTATGATACAGATTGAACTGTGTGATAGCGTGATAGCAGCCATTTTTCTATTTTCAATTTACTGTGTGTGTATCATAAAGAAGTATAAAAATGATACGTCGTACAATGCGTACAATGGAGTAGACTACAGGTAGTATCATACGATTCGGCTCATCACATCCGTTATTTTACGGTTCCTACCAATGCGGGGTGTAACTATTCGTACGTGTGGTAACTGCAGCCGAGATTCAGATACCGACCGACTCGCTATGATACGAGACTGCCAACATTCTTTTCAGTTATTCACGGGACTCCGTCATTATTCGATAGCCACTCTAACCTTAACTACAAGTATCAGTTTGTAACTATTATTATAGTTTGGGTTTAACAGTTGTGACTGTGAGTACTCGTAGTGACTGTGAGTAACGTGGTCATGACAATGGTCGAATGGGTCGAAACCCCAAACCTGAACTTCACAGTCAAAACTTGAAACTGAAAGGTGAATTTGACACTCCTCTTCTTGCTCGTTGTTGGCTTGTTGGCTGCTTGATTGCTTGCTTTTTGCTAGTTTGGCTTGACTGATTTTTGAGTTGTCTCTCACAACTTCTTTTTCAACGTCAGTGTACACCGGAAAAAGATTTTGTTACAATGTCTTCCCATGGAGAGACAAACGCGACGGCCGCCCATGCCGAGGGCAGCCTTAACACTTTCAACAACCACAACCACAACAACAATCATCAACAACAATTTGAACAAACATCGAACCGACAACTGGATGCTCAAAATCAAGACCCACAACGATCTCCTACAACGACGCAACCATCATTGTCTATTCGTTCGCCACTACAGGCAGTAATTGCAATGGCCAGCCACACTTCATTGCAACAAATGTCCATTTGGACGCCTTTTGCCCTGCTACGTCATCGAAGTCGACCCAATGATAACAGCACCAGCATCAACAGAGCCCCAGACACTGCCGCAACTCAAAATCCTTCCAAGCATATGCACAGCTGGACGAACCCCATGGCTGGAATGGATTTGATTCAATCAGAACGACCAAAGAATTCCATCATGAAGGTTCGAAGGCTACAAGATTCTATCGATAGCAAGTATCCTGGAGGAAGCGGCCAAGCGACGAAGCAAGAGGCGGAGTTGCAAGTAGTCCAACACGTCAAGATGTCCACGGTGGACCGTTTCTCAAGACTGTGCAACCCTTCGTACCTTTTCAAGCTTGGATGTGGGACATCGGTATTCGTCATGTGCTTGGTCCAATATTCCATGTTGGATCTCCGAACGCGGATCTTCCTTGCATGGTTTGCATTGGTGGGCACAGTGTTCGTTTGGGTGATCCTGTCACCTGTCGCCAAGATAAGAAAACTTCGCCGTATTGTGGAAGAGAGTAAACAATTCGAGCGACAATGGCCAGAGCGACGACGATTGCGCATGCCACACTTCTTCGTCGATTTGAAGAACAAGCCTCTCTTCCAGGGACCCAAGAAGAGTCGGTGGGGGGCTTGGAAGCGTGATGACCCTGACAACGATAGCACCAGAGATAGCTATCTTCTGCTCAGGGATGGACGGCGAAACATTCGTATCGTCAAGAGGGCGGCAGTATTGAAGGTCGCAACAGAATACAAGGCCTTGAATTTCGTCGAAAAGGTTGGAGTAAAGTTGATCCCTCTCTTTTCGGACGAACGCAACGCCAACGCATACTTGAAGAACCCCGGCGATATGGTGAAGAAGAACAGGGTCGACGAGTACCAAGAGCTCCTCGTAAGGTACTGGCGGAGGCACACTTTCACCCAAAGTGTATTGCCTGGATTGAACCATCACTACCGTACTCTCACCTTCCAGTGGGAAGTGATCGCGGCGCAAGCAGTCGCAGCTCAGTTGCAAGCGGAATTGGCCAACGCTCCTCCTCCACGCAAATTTAAAAAAGTCAACATGGATAAGTGGATGCGTGATGATTGGAGATGGGAAGACGGTCTCGCTCCTTACATCGAAGAAGTGAGCATACAGGGTAGGGAGTGGGATCTTGATTCACGAGGTGCAATGGTCACGACCAACGATGGCAGTGATGGCAACAACACCGTCCAAGAAACCATTACCACCGATGACGACACTCCCGCCAACGACAATCTGATCTCACTCATCGATAGCGATGACATCGTCCCAGACTCCGTCAGCAACGTCGTTCCAAGTGAAACTACCAACGGTGATGACGACACTACTTCCACCAACGAGGACGATGCCTCTGTCCAACATTCCGACAATATTTTCATCGACCACGATGAGGACTCCACTACCAACAATGAACTTTCCGCCATCACCGATAGTGGAGTGGCCAACAACGATGTCATCACCATCGCCACCACCACTAACAACTACAGCGACAAGAAGGAAGAGGAGGATTCGTTTCTTAAGATCGATTGCGACGACACAATCGACAACAACGGGACGCTTTCTAGCGTTCTTAGCTCCGGTGATGACAATGCAGCCACCACCATCGATTGTGCACAAGAATTCGACCCACAGTCTGTTCCAAGCTTCCTCAACACCGATGAGGACTGCTCCACCACCCAAAACGAGCTGTCCCCTATCGATTGTGATGCAGCTACCAACATAGTCATCACTGTCAACACGACTACCGTCAACGAGACGCCTTCTATCGGCGCTAGCTCCAATACCTCCCGACGACGCGTACCAAGGCCTCGCCGTCGCACTACCATCAAGTCGACAGAGATGGAAGTTGACGAGGCGACTGTTTGGGTCAACGGTAGAAGAAGATCGTCCAGACTCCAACCCAAGACAGGGTCCGTTTGGATGAACGGACGACGAACGTCCGCTAGATTTCTTTAATGCTCCTCTTGATGGGACTCTCTGTCATGTTCTAAGGTGTCGAGAAGGGATAATTCTTCTTGTGAAGATTATCATGGTAACATCCTCCTTCGGGAAATGAATGACTCCCTTCGGCAAGGACAATTTCATGGACCGGTTCCCGTTGCTGCGTGTGAAAATGGGATTTGGAGGACTTCTTGTCGATTCCTGCTAGGATTGTCATCGTCCTGGGTTGGGTACTTTAACAAGCTCCGGCCTTAGAGACGGTGACTGGAAACAGATCATCTATTCCCCAAAGGGACGGTTTCAATCCAAGCAATGAATCCTTGACCTCCAGAGCATGCGGAGAAATTCCTTCGACCATTCCCTGGATCAACTTGGAGTCAAGAGATCCACCGTTGGATGTTCTTGGATCCTTTCCGGTGAGTGTATTGTGTGTGATGCTGCGAATGATGTTGTTTGAACATCCCCGTTTCTTTTCTGTTGCGATAGTCTCTGGACCTGCGTTGCTTATGAGCTTTGCTTGTTCTTTCTGTGAATTGCAGGTGAAAATCTTTAAATTCAAGTATTCTTACACGACAACCTCTTACGACAACCTCTTACATATTTACACGACAACCCCAAGCCCTCTCAATGCGGAGTGATGGAATTGTGAATGTTGTTATCCTTTGGTATCAAGATAAGCCCTTCTCGGAGGGTGCAGAGGCATGGGTTTCTCTGCTTAATTCGTATCCCCCAGTACCAAAGGATACAACTTCACACATTCCTCACAATGCTTGATTGGGCTGGACGGGCACCCTTCAGCCCGTCCCTTTCCCCCCTGAAGTGGATCACCTTGCCGTGGTAGGGGGGCTTAACCCAGTGTGTGAAAACCTGGGGAACTAAGAATCCACACACGATCTATCATTCCAATGGAGAGATTGTTCCAGCAAGCCTATGTATCCGACATTTTCGGTCATGCTTGGCATTGCAACTTTCACTGTCAATGAATGAAGATCCAGCTGAATCCCAAAGGTTGGACAATGCGAAAATCAAAACATCGCCAAATGTTCAGCAGCCTGTTTGAACTCTTGATCATCGCCAAGCTTTTCTTTAGACATTGACGAATGCGACGGTCGAACCATTTGGAATGAACATAATGCGATTCACGCTAAGCGTAGGACCTTACATTATATGTGAAAACCGCTTCAAATACTTGGACGCTATACCAAGTCGATTGCTCGTGAACAAAAAGTCTCATTTTGCTACGCTCACAAGAATGGACATTATCTTCGTACAAGCACGATCATCGATTTTCTCTCCGTTTTTTCCAATATGCTTGCTTGTTTCCTTGTCATCGTTTTCGTTCCCATCGTTCGCTCATTATCACGATCTCTCAGATTTGTTGTATATGGATTATGGATCAATACAACAACATTTTCGAGGCACATGCATCAACTTTACAGTACTTTTACGTTTGTGAAAGGATATATTGATACTATCATTGGTCTTAAACCGCATTCCAGTGCCTGTTGTTGCGTTTGTTATGTTGGTGTACCGATACGAGATGAAGTTTCGAAAAATTCCCCTGTCGTACAAGAGTGAGAAGTGTTGTGTTTCAACATGCAACTTGACCTACGAAGCCTTTAGGATGCTTCGCTTCCCTGAAGCCTGAAGCTCATCGATTGCTCGAACGAAGATGCCCTCTCTTCTCTCAAATCTTCCAAGTGGTGAGCGCAGTGAGGTACGACGTATATGTTCCGAGCGTCTGCGCCGTCTTGACTACAAGACAGTGAGGTGGAGCTATCAGTAACGCCATCCTCACAGTATTCCTCGCTTCCTCCATGGTAGGTGCTTTCGGTCGATTGTTGTATATTTAGTAGTTCGGACAAATCTTCGGTCGTTCTGATTGAATCAAATCCATTCCATTCCAGGCCATGGGGTTCCTCCAGTTCTGCATGCGTCCATATCGATGGAATTTCAGTTTGCCGCAGTGTCTCGGGCTGTGTACACGATGCTGGTGCTAATATTATTAGGTTGACTTTCGATGACGTAGCAGGGCAAAAGGTGTCCAAATGGACATTTGTTGCACAGCATCCAACAACATCCAGTCGTCGCGGCAAGTACCTCTTCCGATTCGTCAAAAGACGTCCAGATCTTCCAAATCTTTTACTGATCCATCAACATACAACCGTCGCAACAAGCTTCTCTGTCGATACTGGAGTGTTCCAGGTAGCAGGAATTCGACCGAGAAAACGATAACTTTGCGATGCCCCATCACCAATCATCCCAAGGAAGTTCTCTCTTGATTGTGGAGGTACACTATGTGTCTCCGTTCGAAACAGTCGACAATCCAGGAGGATGGGCACTGAAAGGTTGCGTCTTCTAATGGTAACGATTGAAACCACGAAGAAGGTGATGTTGTTGTTGCTATTGCCCCCGCCACTGCTGTTGCTGCTGCCGCTGCTGTAGTACTATCAAGACCGTTGATACCACCAGAGATTCCTTCGACGTTGTCGTGGCTATTCTGATTTGGTTCGTCTTCGGTTTGTTGTTGTTCTTGTTGTTGTTGCTGACTCTTTTGATGCTCACGGTACGCGTAATATGCCGCCGCAGCGATCATTATTATTCGAATTCCTTTTCTTCTTTTTGGTCACAAGCAATCTTGGATAACAGCTTTTTGGAAGAAAAGACAAAACGGAGACAACAGAGGCAACAGACAACAGACAACAGACGACAACAACAGACACCGGAACCGCTCTTTCACGGTATTGGTGATTGTAACAAAACAGATAAGGACTTTTCTCGACTTCTCTCTATTCTATACTGCGAATTAGAATAATGTTATTTCAGGAGGTTTCTGTATCTGTATCGGATCGCAGTTTGTAGACGAGATCTGCCGTCACGATATGTACCTCCAGGTCGGCATGTGTCTATTCTCTAGTCTAGTAGCTAGTAGTAGGTAGCAAGTAGTCTCTGTCGTCTCGTTGAAGGAATGGAAAGAGGAAGGTAAAGTGTATGATATACACTCTATGTACGTCGTATGATACAGATTGAACTGTGTGATAGCGTGATAGCAGCCATTTTTCTATTTTCAATTTACTGTGTGTATCATAAAGAAGTATAAAAATGATACGTCGTACAATGCGTACAATGGAGTAGACTACAGGTAGTATCATACGATTCGGCTCATCACATCCGTTATTTTACGGTTCCTACCAATGCGGGGTGTAACTATTCGTACGTGTGGTAACTGCAGCCGAGATTCAGATACCGACCGACTCGCTATGATACGAGACTGCCAACATTCTTTTCAGTTATTCACGGGACTCCGTCATTATTCGATAGCCACTCTAACCTTAACTACAAGTATCAGTTTGTAACTATTATTATAGTTTGGGTTTAACAGTTGTGACTGTGAGTACTCGTAGTGACTGTGAGTAACGTGGTCATGACAATGGTCGAATGGGTCGAAACCCCAAACCTGAACTTCACAGTCAAAACTTGAAACTGAAAGGTGAATTTGACACTCCTCTTCTTGCTCGTTGTTGGCTTGTTGGCTGCTTGATTGCTTGCTTTTTGCTAGTTTGGCTTGACTGATTTTTGAGTTGTCTCTCACAACTTCTTTTTCAACGTCAGTGTACACCGGAAAAAGATTTTGTTACAATGTCTTCCCATGGAGAGACAAACGCGACGGCCGCCCATGCCGAGGGCAGCCTTAACACTTTCAACAACCACAACCACAACAACAATCATCAACAACAATTTGAACAAACATCGAACCGACAACTGGATGCTCAAAATCAAGACCCACAACGATCTCCTACAACGACGCAACCATCATTGTCTATTCGTTCGCCACTACAGGCAGTAATTGCAATGGCCAGCCACACTTCATTGCAACAAATGTCCATTTGGACGCCTTTTGCCCTGCTACGTCATCGAAGTCGACCCAATGATAACAGCACCAGCATCAACAGAGCCCCAGACACTGCCGCAACTCAAAATCCTTCCAAGCATATGCACAGCTGGACGAACCCCATGGCTGGAATGGATTTGATTCAATCAGAACGACCAAAGAATTCCATCATGAAGGTTCGAAGGCTACAAGATTCTATCGATAGCAAGTATCCTGGAGGAAGCGGCCAAGCGACGAAGCAAGAGGCGGAGTTGCAAGTAGTCCAACACGTCAAGATGTCCACGGTGGACCGTTTCTCAAGACTGTGCAACCCTTCGTACCTTTTCAAGCTTGGATGTGGGACATCGGTATTCGTCATGTGCTTGGTCCAATATTCCATGTTGGATCTCCGAACGCGGATCTTCCTTGCATGGTTTGCATTGGTGGGCACAGTGTTCGTTTGGGTGATCCTGTCACCTGTCGCCAAGATAAGAAAACTTCGCCGTATTGTGGAAGAGAGTAAACAATTCGAGCGACAATGGCCAGAGCGACGACGATTGCGCATGCCACACTTCTTCGTCGATTTGAAGAACAAGCCTCTCTTTCAGGGACCCAAGAAGAGTCGGTGGGGGGCTTGGAAGCGTGATGACCCTGACAACGATAGCACCAGAGATAGCTATCTTCTGCTCAGGGATGGACGGCGAAACATTCGTATCGTCAAGAGGGCGGCAGTATTGAAGGTCGCAACAGAATACAAGGCCTTGAATTTCGTCGAAAAGGTTGGAGTAAAGTTGATCCCTCTCTTTTCGGACGAACGCAACGCCAACGCATACTTGAAGAACCCCGGCGATATGGTGAAGAAGAACAGGGTCGACGAGTACCAAGAGCTCCTCGTAAGGTACTGGCGGAGGCACACTTTCACCCAAAGTGTATTGCCTGGATTGAACCATCACTACCGTACTCTCACCTTCCAGTGGGAAGTGATCGCGGCGCAAGCAGTCGCAGCTCAGTTGCAAGCGGAATTGGCCAACGCTCCTCCTCCACGCAAATTTAAAAAAGTCAACATGGATAAGTGGATGCGTGATGATTGGAGATGGGAAGACGGTCTCGCTCCTTACATCGAAGAAGTGAGCATACAGGGTAGGGAGTGGGATCTTGATTCACGAGGTGCAATGGTCACGACCAACGATGGCAGTGATGGCAACAACACCGTCCAAGAAACCATTACCACCGATGACGACACTCCCGCCAACGACAATCTGATCTCACTCATCGATAGCGATGACATCGTCCCAGACTCCGTCAGCAACGTCGTTCCAAGTGAAACTACCAACGGTGATGACGACACTACTTCCACCAACGAGGACGATGCCTCTGTCCAACATTCCGACAATATTTTCATCGACCACGATGAGGACTCCACTACCAACAATGAACTTTCCGCCATCACCGATAGTGGAGTGGCCAACAACGATGTCATCACCATCGCCACCACCACTAACAACTACAGCGACAAGAAGGAAGAGGAGGATTCGTTTCTTAAGATCGATTGCGACGACACAATCGACAACAACGGGACGCTTTCTAGCGTTCTTAGCTCCGGTGATGACAATGCAGCCACCACCATCGATTGTGCACAAGAATTCGACCCACAGTCTGTTCCAAGCTTCCTCAACACCGATGAGGACTGCTCCACCACCCAAAACGAGCTGTCCCCTATCGATTGTGATGCAGCTACCAACATAGTCATCACTGTCAACACGACTACCGTCAACGAGACGCCTTCTATCGGCGCTAGCTCCAATACCTCCCGACGACGCGTACCAAGGCCTCGCCGTCGCACTACCATCAAGTCGACAGAGATGGAAGTTGACGAGGCGACTGTTTGGGTCAACGGTAGAAGAAGATCGTCCAGACTCCAACCCAAGACAGGGTCCGTTTGGATGAACGGACGACGAACGTCCGCTAGATTTCTTTAATGCTCCTCTTGATGGGACTCTCTGTCATGTTCTAAGGTGTCGAGAAGGGATAATTCTTCTTGTGAAGATTATCATGGTAACATCCTCCTTCGGGAAATGAATGACTCCCTTCGGCAAGGACAATTTCATGGACCGGTTCCCGTTGCTGCGTGTGAAAATGGGATTTGGAGGACTTCTTGTCGATTCCTGCTAGGATTGTCATCGTCCTGGGTTGGGTACTTTAACAAGCTCCGGCCTTAGAGACGGTGACTGGAAACAGATCATCTATTCCCCAAAGGGACGGTTTCAATCCAAGCAATGAATCCTTGACCTCCAGAGCATGCGGAGAAATTCCTTCGACCATTCCCTGGATCAACTTGGAGTCAAGAGATCCACCGTTGGATGTTCTTGGATCCTTTCCGGTGAGTGTATTGTGTGTGATGCTGCGAATGATGTTGTTTGAACATCCCCATTTCTTTTCTGTTGCGATAGTCTCTGGACCTGCGTTGCTTATGAGCTTTGCTTGTTCTTTCTGTGAATTGCAGGTGAAAATCTTTAAATTCAAGTATTCTTACACGACAACCTCTTACGACAACCTCTTACATATTTACACGACAACCCCAAGCCCTCTCAATGCGGAGTGATGGAATTGTGAATGTTGTTATCCTTTGGTATCAAGATAAGCCCTTCTCGGAGGGTGCAGAGGCATGGGTTTCTCTGCTTAATTCGTATCCCCCAGTACCAAAGGATACAACTTCACACATTCCTCACAATGCTTGATTGGGCTGGACGGGCACCCTTCAGCCCGTCCCTTTCCCCCCTGAAGTGGATCACCTTGCCGTGGTAGGGGGGCTTAACCCAGTGTGTGAAAACCTGGGGAACTAAGAATCCACACACGATCTATCATTCCAATGGAGAGATTTTTCCAGCAAGCCTATGTATCCGACATTTTCGGTCATGCTTGGCATTGCAACTTTCACTGTCAATGAATGAAGATCCAGCTGAATCCCAAAGGTTGGACAATGCGAAAATCAAAACATCGCCAAATGTTCAGCAGCCTGTTTGAACTCTTGATCATCGCCAAGCTTTTCTTTAGACATTGACGAATGCGACGGTCGAACCATTTGGAATGAACATAATGCGATTCACGCTAAGCGTAGGACCTTACATTATATGTGAAAACCGCTTCAAATACTTGGACGCTATACCAAGTCGATTGCTCGTGAACAAAAAGTCTCATTTTGCTACGCTCACAAGAATGGACATTATCTTCGTACAAGCACGATCATCGATTTTCTCTCCGTTTTTTCCAATATGCTTGCTTGTTTCCTTGTCATCGTTTTCGTTCCCATCGTTCGCTCATTATCACGATCTCTCAGATTTGTTGTATATGGATTATGGATCAATACAACAACATTTTCGAGGCACATGCATCAACTTTACAGTACTTTTACGTTTGTGAAAGGATATATTGATACTATCATTGGTCTTAAACCGCATTCCAGTGCCTGTTGTTGCGTTTGTTATGTTGGTGTACCGATACGAGATGAAGTTTCGAAAAATTCCCCTGTCGTACAAGAGTGAGAAGTGTTGTGTTTCAACATGCAACTTGACCTACGAAGCCTTTAGGATGCTTCGCTTCCCTGAAGCCTGAAGCTCATCGATTGCTCGAACGAAGATGCCCTCTCTTCTCTCAAATCTTCCAAGTGGTGAGCGCAGTGAGGTACGACGTATATGTTCCGAGCGTCTGCGCCGTCTTGACTACAAGACAGTGAGGTGGAGCTATCAGTAACGCCTTCCTCACAGTATTCCTCGCTTCCTCCATGGTAGGTGCTTTCGGTCGATTGTTGTATATTTAGTAGTTCGGACAAATCTTCGGTCGTTCTGATTGAATCAAATCCATTCCATTCCAGGCCATGGGGTTCCTCCAGTTCTGCATGCGTCCATATCGATGGAATTTCAGTTTGCCGCAGTGTCTCGGGCTGTGTACACGATGCTGGTGCTAATATTATTAGGTTGACTTTCGATGACGTAGCAGGGCAAAAGGTGTCCAAATGGACATTTGTTGCACAGCATCCAACAACATCCAGTCGTCGCGGCAAGTACCTCTTCCGATTCGTCAAAAGACGTCCAGATCTTCCAAATCTTTTACTGATCCATCAACATACAACCGTCGCAACAAGCTTCTCTGTCGATACTGGAGTGTTCCAGGTAGCAGGAATTCGACCGAGAAAACGATAACTTTGCGATGCCCCATCACCAATCATCCCAAGGAAGTTCTCTCTTGATTGTGGAGGTACACTATGTGTCTCCGTTCGAAACAGTCGACAATCCAGGAGGATGGGCACTGAAAGGTTGCGTCTTCTAATGGTAACGATTGAAACCACGAAGAAGGTGATGTTGTTGTTGCTATTGCCCCCGCCACTGCTGTTGCTGCTGCCGCTGCTGTAGTACTATCAAGACCGTTGATACCACCAGAGATTCCTTCGACGTTGTCGTGGCTATTCTGATTTGGTTCGTCTTCGGTTTGTTGTTGTTCTTGTTGTTGTTGCTGACTCTTTTGATGCTCACGGTACGCGTAATATGCCGCCGCAGCGATCATTATTATTCGAATTTCTTTTCTTCTTTTTGGTCACAAGCAATCTTGGATAACAGCTTTTTGGAAGAAAAGACAAAACGGAGACAACAGAGGCAACAGACAACAGACAACAGACAACAGACAACAACAACAGACACCGGAACCGCTCTTTCACGGTATTGGTGATTGTAACAAAACAGATAAGGACTTTTCTCGACTTCTCTCTATTCTATACTGCGAATTAGAATAATGTTATTTCAGGAGGTTTCTGTATCTGTATCGGATCGCAGTTTGTAGACGAGATCTGCCGTCACGATATGTACCTCCAGGTCGGCATGTGTCTATTCTCTAGTCTAGTAGCTAGTAGTAGGTAGCAAGTAGTCTCTGTCGTCTCGTTGAAGGAATGGAAAGAGGAAGGTAAAGTGTATGATATACACTCTATGTACGTCGTATGATACAGATTGAACTGTGTGATAGCGTGATAGCAGCCATTTTTCTATTTTCAATTTACTGTGTGTATCATAAAGAAGTATAAAAATGATACGTCGTACAATGCGTACAATGGAGTAGACTACAGGTAGTATCATACGATTCGGCTCATCACATCCGTTATTTTACGGTTCCTACCAATGCGGGGTGTAACTATTCGTACGTGTGGTAACTGCAGCCGAGATTCAGATACCGACCGACTCGCTATGATACGAGACTGCCAACATTCTTTTCAGTTATTCACGGGACTCCGTCATTATTCGATAGCCACTCTAACCTTAACTACAAGTATCAGTTTGTAACTATTATTATAGTTTGGGTTTAACAGTTGTGACTGTGAGTACTCGTAGTGACTGTGAGTAACGTGGTCATGACAATGGTCGAATGGGTCGAAACCCCAAACCTGAACTTCACAGTCAAAACTTGAAACTGAAAGGTGAATTTGACACTCCTCTTCTTGCTCGTTGTTGGCTTGTTGGCTGCTTGATTGCTTGCTTTTTGCTAGTTTGGCTTGACTGATTTTTGAGTTGTCTCTCACAACTTCTTTTTCAACGTCAGTGTACACCGGAAAAAGATTTTGTTACAATGTCTTCCCATGGAGAGACAAACGCGACGGCCGCCCATGCCGAGGGCAGCCTTAACACTTTCAACAACCACAACCACAACAACAATCATCAACAACAATTTGAACAAACATCGAACCGACAACTGGATGCTCAAAATCAAGACCCACAACGATCTCCTACAACGACGCAACCATCATTGTCTATTCGTTCGCCACTACAGGCAGTAATTGCAATGGCCAGCCACACTTCATTGCAACAAATGTCCATTTGGACGCCTTTTGCCCTGCTACGTCATCGAAGTCGACCCAATGATAACAGCACCAGCATCAACAGAGCCCCAGACACTGCCGCAACTCAAAATCCTTCCAAGCATATGCACAGCTGGACGAACCCCATGGCTGGAATGGATTTGATTCAATCAGAACGACCAAAGAATTCCATCATGAAGGTTCGAAGGCTACAAGATTCTATCGATAGCAAGTATCCTGGAGGAAGCGGCCAAGCGACGAAGCAAGAGGCGGAGTTACAAGTAGTCCAACACGTCAAGATGTCCACGGTGGACCGTTTCTCAAGACTGTGCAACCCTTCGTACCTTTTCAAGCTTGGATGTGGGACATCGGTATTCGTCATGTGCTTGGTCCAATATTCCATGTTGGATCTCCGAACGCGGATCTTCCTTGCATGGTTTGCATTGGTGGGCACAGTGTTCGTTTGGGTGATCCTGTCACCTGTCGCCAAGATAAGAAAACTTCGCCGTATTGTGGAAGAGAGTAAACAATTCGAGCGACAATGGCCAGAGCGACGACGATTGCGCATGCCACACTTCTTCGTCGATTTGAAGAACAAGCCTCTCTTCCAGGGACCCAAGAAGAGTCGGTGGGGGGCTTGGAAGCGTGATGACCCTGACAACGATAGCACCAGAGATAGCTATCTTCTGCTCAGGGATGGACGGCGAAACATTCGTATCGTCAAGAGGGCGGCAGTATTGAAGGTCGCAACAGAATACAAGGCCTTGAATTTCGTCGAAAAGGTTGGAGTAAAGTTGATCCCTCTCTCTTCGGACGAACGCAACGCCAACGCATACTTGAAGAACCCCGGCGATATGGTGAAGAAGAACAGGGTCGACGAGTACCAAGAGCTCCTCGTAAGGTACTGGCGGAGGCACACTTTCACCCAAAGTGTATTGCCTGGATTGAACCATCACTACCGTACTCTCACCTTCCAGTGGGAAGTGATCGCGGCGCAAGCAGTCGCAGCTCAGTTGCAAGCGGAATTGGCCAACGCTCCTCCTCCACGCAAATTTAAAAAAGTCAACATGGATAAGTGGATGCGTGATGATTGGAGATGGGAAGACGGTCTCGCTCCTTACATCGAAGAAGTGAGCATACAGGGTAGGGAGTGGGATCTTGATTCACGAGGTGCAATGGTCACGACCAACGATGGCAGTGATGGCAACAACACCGTCCAAGAAACCATTACCACCGATGACGACACTCCCGCCAACGACAATCTGATCTCACTCATCGATAGCGATGACATCGTCCCAGACTCCGTCAGCAACGTCGTTCCAAGTGAAACTACCAACGGTGATGACGACACTACTTCCACCAACGAGGACGATGCCTCTGTCCAACATTCCGACAATATTTTCATCGACCACGATGAGGACTCCACTACCAACAATGAACTTTCCGCCATCACCGATAGTGGAGTGGCCAACAACGATGTCATCACCATCGCCACCACCACTAACAACTACAGCGACAAGAAGGAAGAGGAGGATTCGTTTCTTAAGATCGATTGCGACGACACAATCGACAACAACGGGACGCTTTCTAGCGTTCTTAGCTCCGGTGATGACAATGCAGCCACCACCATCGATTGTGCACAAGAATTCGACCCACAGTCTGTTCCAAGCTTCCTCAACACCGATGAGGACTGCTCCACCACCCAAAACGAGCTGTCCCCTATCGATTGTGATGCAGCTACCAACATAGTCATCACTGTCAACACGACTACCGTCAACGAGACGCCTTCTATCGGCGCTAGCTCCAATACCTCCCGACGACGCGTACCAAGGCCTCGCCGTCGCACTACCATCAAGTCGACAGAGATGGAAGTTGACGAGGCGACTGTTTGGGTCAACGGTAGAAGAAGATCGTCCAGACTCCAACCCAAGACAGGGTCCGTTTGGATGAACGGACGACGAACGTCCGCTAGATTTCTTTAATGCTCCTCTTGATGGGACTCTCTGTCATGTTCTAAGGTGTCGAGAAGGGATAATTCTTCTTGTGAAGATTATCATGGTAACATCCTCCTTCGGGAAATGAATGACTCCCTTCGGCAAGGACAATTTCATGGACCGGTTCCCGTTGCTGCGTGTGAAAATGGGATTTGGAGGACTTCTTGTCGATTCCTGCTAGGATTGTCATCGTCCTGGGTTGGGTACTTTAACAAGCTCCGGCCTTAGAGACGGTGACTGGAAACAGATCATCTATTCCCCAAAGGGACGGTTTCAATCCAAGCAATGAATCCTTGACCTCCAGAGCATGCGGAGAAATTCCTTCGACCATTCCCTGGACCAACTTGGAGTCAAGAGATCCACCGTTGGATGTTCTTGGATCCTTTCCGGTGAGTGTATTGTGTGTGATGCTGCGAATGATGTTGTTTGAACATCCCCATTTCTTTTCTGTTGCGATAGTCTCTGGACCTGCGTTGCTTATGAGCTTTGCTTGTTCTTTCTGTGAATTGCAGGTGAAAATCTTTAAATTCAAGTATTCTTACACGACAACCTCTTACGACAACCTCTTACATATTTACACGACAACCCCAAGCCCTCTCAATGCGGAGTGATGGAATTGTGAATGTTGTTATCCTTTGGTATCAAGATAAGCCCTTCTCGGAGGGTGCAGAGGCATGGGTTTCTCTGCTTAATTCGTATCCCCCAGTACCAAAGGATACAACTTCACACATTCCTCACAATGCTTGATTGGGCTGGACGGGCACCCTTCAGCCCGTCCCTTTCCCCCCTGAAGTGGATCACCTTGCCGTGGTAGGGGGGCTTAACCCAGTGTGTGAAAACCTGGGGAACTAAGAATCCACACACGATCTATCATTCCAATGGAGAGATTGTTCCAGCAAGCCTATGTATCCGACATTTTCGGTCATGCTTGGCATTGCAACTTTCACTGTCAATGAATGAAGATCCAGCTGAATCCCAAAGGTTGGACAATGCGAAAATCAAAACATCGCCAAATGTTCAGCAGCCTGTTTGAACTCTTGATCATCGCCAAGCTTTTCTTTAGACATTGACGAATGCGACGGTCGAACCATTTGGAATGAACATAATGCGATTCACGCTAAGCGTAGGACCTTACATTATATGTGAAAACCGCTTCAAATACTTGGACGCTATACCAAGTCGATTGCTCGTGAACAAAAAGTCTCATTTTGCTACGCTCACAAGAATGGACATTATCTTCGTACAAGCACGATCATCGATTTTCTCTCCGTTTTTTCCAATATGCTTGCTTGTTTCCTTGTCATCGTTTTCGTTCCCATCGTTCGCTCATTATCACGATCTCTCAGATTTGTTGTATATGGATTATGGATCAATACAACAACATTTTCGAGGCACATGCATCAACTTTACAGTACTTTTACGTTTGTGAAAGGATATATTGATACTATCATTGGTCTTAAACCGCATTCCAGTGCCTGTTGTTGCGTTTGTTATGTTGGTGTACCGATACGAGATGAAGTTTCGAAAAATTCCCCTGTCGTACAAGAGTGAGAAGTGTTGTGTTTCAACATGCAACTTGACCTACGAAGCCTTTAGGATGCTTCGCTTCCCTGAAGCCTGAAGCTCATCGATTGCTCGAACGAAGATGCCCTCTCTTCTCTCAAATCTTCCAAGTGGTGAGCGCAGTGAGGTACGACGTATATGTTCCGAGCGTCTGCGCCGTCTTGACTACAAGACAGTGAGGTGGAGCTATCAGTAACGCCATCCTCACAGTATTCCTCGCTTCCTCCATGGTAGGTGCTTTCGGTCGATTGTTGTATATTTAGTAGTTCGGACAAATCTTCGGTCGTTCTGATTGAATCAAATCCATTCCATTCCAGGCCATGGGGTTCCTCCAGTTCTGCATGCGTCCATATCGATGGAATTTCAGTTTGCCGCAGTGTCTCGGGCTGTGTACACGATGCTGGTGCTAATATTATTAGGTTGACTTTCGATGACGTAGCAGGGCAAAAGGTGTCCAAATGGACATTTGTTGCACAGCATCCAACAACATCCAGTCGTCGCGGCAAGTACCTCTTCCGATTCGTCAAAAGACGTCCAGATCTTCCAAATCTTTTACTGATCCATCAACATACAACCGTCGCAACAAGCTTCTCTGTCGATACTGGAGTGTTCCAGGTAGCAGGAATTCGACCGAGAAAACGATAACTTTGCGATGCCCCATCACCAATCATCCCAAGGAAGTTCTCTCTTGATTGTGGAGGTACACTATGTGTCTCCGTTCGAAACAGTCGACAATCCAGGAGGATGGGCACTGAAAGGTTGCGTCTTCTAATGGTAACGATTGAAACCACGAAGAAGGTGATGTTGTTGTTGCTATTGCCCCCGCCACTGCTGTTGCTGCTGCCGCTGCTGTAGTACTATCAAGACCGTTGATACCACCAGAGATTCCTTCGACGTTGTCGTGGCTATTCTGATTTGGTTCGTCTTCGGTTTGTTGTTGTTCTTGTTGTTGTTGCTGACTCTTTTGATGCTCACGGTACGCGTAATATGCCGCCGCAGCGATCATTATTATTCGAATTCCTTTTCTTCTTTTTGGTCACAAGCAATCTTGGATAACAGCTTTTTGGAAGAAAAGACAAAACGGAGACAACAGAGGCAACAGACAACAGACAACAGACAACAGACGACAACAACAGACACCGGAACCGCTCTTTCACGGTATTGGTGATTGTAACAAAACAGATAAGGACTTTTCTCGACTTCTCTCTATTCTATACTGCGAATTAGAATAATGTTATTTCAGGAGGTTTCTGTATCTGTATCGGATCGCAGTTTGTAGACGAGATCTGCCGTCACGATATGTACCTCCAGGTCGGCATGTGTCTATTCTCTAGTCTAGTAGCTAGTAGTAGGTAGCAAGTAGTCTCTGTCGTCTCGTTGAAGGAATGGAAAGAGGAAGGTAAAGTGTATGATATACACTCTATGTACGTCGTATGATACAGATTGAACTGTGTGATAGCGTGATAGCAGCCATTTTTCTATTTTCAATTTACTGTGTGTATCATAAAGAAGTATAAAAATGATACGTCGTACAATGCGTACAATGGAGTAGACTACAGGTAGTATCATACGATTCGGCTCATCACATCCGTTATTTTACGGTTCCTACCAATGCGGGGTGTAACTATTCGTACGTGTGGTAACTGCAGCCGAGATTCAGATACCGACCGACTCGCTATGATACGAGACTGCCAACATTCTTTTCAGTTATTCACGGGACTCCGTCATTATTCGATAGCCACTCTAACCTTACTATCAGTTTGTAACTATTATTATAGTTTGGGTTTAACAGTTGTGACTGTGAGTACTCGTAGTGACTGTGAGTAACGTGGTCATGACAATGGTCGAATGGGTCGAAACCCCAAACCTGAACTTCACAGTCAAAACTTGAAACTGAAAGGTGAATTTGACACTCCTCTTCTTGCTCGTTGTTGGCTTGTTGGCTGCTTGATTGCTTGCTTTTTGCTAGTTTGGCTTGACTGATTTTTGAGTTGTCTCTCACAACTTCTTTTTCAACGTCAGTGTACACCGGAAAAAGATTTTGTTACAATGTCTTCCCATGGAGAGACAAACGCGACGGCCGCCCATGCCGAGGGCAGCCTTAACACTTTCAACAACCACAACAACAACAACAATCATCAACAACAATTTGAACAAACATCGAACCGACAACTGGATGCTCAAAATCAAGACCCACAACGATCTCCTACAACGACGCAACCATCATTGTCTATTCGTTCGCCACTACAGGCAGTAATTGCAATGGCCAGCCACACTTCATTGCAACAAATGTCCATTTGGACGCCTTTTGCCCTGCTACGTCATCGAAGTCGACCCAATGATAACAGCACCAGCATCAACAGAGCCCCAGACACTGCCGCAACTCAAAATCCTTCCAAGCATATGCACAGCTGGACGAACCCCATGGCTGGAATGGATTTGATTCAATCAGAACGACCAAAGAATTCCATCATGAAGGTTCGAAGGCTACAAGATTCTATCGATAGCAAGTATCCTGGAGGAAGCGGCCAAGCGACGAAGCAAGAGGCGGAGTTACAAGTAGTCCAACACGTCAAGATGTCCACGGTGGACCGTTTCTCAAGACTGTGCAACCCTTCGTACCTTTTCAAGCTTGGATGTGGGACATCGGTATTCGTCATGTGCTTGGTCCAATATTCCATGTTGGATCTCCGAACGCGGATCTTCCTTGCATGGTTTGCATTGGTGGGCACAGTGTTCGTTTGGGTGATCCTGTCACCTGTCGCCAAGATAAGAAAACTTCGCCGTATTGTGGAAGAGAGTAAACAATTCGAGCGACAATGGCCAGAGCGACGACGATTGCGCATGCCACACTTCTTCGTCGATTTGAAGAACAAGCCTCTCTTCCAGGGACCCAAGAAGAGTCGGTGGGGGGCTTGGAAGCGTGATGACCCTGACAACGATAGCACCAGAGATAGCTATCTTCTGCTCAGGGATGGACGGCGAAACATTCGTATCGTCAAGAGGGCGGCAGTATTGAAGGTCGCAACAGAATACAAGGCCTTGAATTTCGTCGAAAAGGTTGGAGTAAAGTTGATCCCTCTCTTTTCGGACGAACGCAACGCCAACGCATACTTGAAGAACCCCGGCGATATGGTGAAGAAGAACAGGGTCGACGAGTACCAAGAGCTCCTCGTAAGGTACTGGCGGAGGCACACTTTCACCCAAAGTGTATTGCCTGGATTGAACCATCACTACCGTACTCTCACCTTCCAGTGGGAAGTGATCGCGGCGCAAGCAGTCGCAGCTCAGTTGCAAGCGGAATTGGCCAACGCTCCTCCTCCACGCAAATTTAAAAAAGTCAACATGGATAAGTGGATGCGTGATGATTGGAGATGGGAAGACGGTCTCGCTCCTTACATCGAAGAAGTGAGCATACAGGGTAGGGAGTGGGATCTTGATTCACGAGGTGCAATGGTCACGACCAACGATGGCAGTGATGGCAACAACACCGTCCAAGAAACCATTACCACCGATGACGACACTCCCGCCAACGACAATCTGATCTCACTCATCGATAGCGATGACATCGTCCCAGACTCCGTCAGCAACGTCGTTCCAAGTGAAACTACCAACGGTGATGACGACACTACTTCCACCAACGAGGACGATGCCTCTGTCCAACATTCCGACAATATTTTCATCGACCACGATGAGGACTCCACTACCAACAATGAACTTTCCGCCATCACCGATAGTGGAGTGGCCAACAACGATGTCATCACCATCGCCACCACCACTAACAACTACAGCGACAAGAAGGAAGAGGAGGATTCGTTTCTTAAGATCGATTGCGACGACACAATCGACAACAACGGGACGCTTTCTAGCGTTCTTAGCTCCGGTGATGACAATGCAGCCACCACCATCGATTGTGCACAAGAATTCGACCCACAGTCTGTTCCAAGCTTCCTCAACACCGATGAGGACTGCTCCACCACCCAAAACGAGCTGTCCCCTATCGATTGTGATGCAGCTACCAACATACTCATCACTGTCAACACGACTACCGTCAACGAGACGCCTTCTATCGGCGCTAGCTCCAATACCTCCCGACGACGCGTACCAAGGCCTCGCCGTCGCACTACCATCAAGTCGACAGAGATGGAAGTTGACGAGGCGACTGTTTGGGTCAACGGTAGAAGAAGATCGTCCAGACTCCAACCCAAGACAGGGTCCGTTTGGATGAACGGACGACGAACGTCCGCTAGATTTCTTTAATGCTCCTCTTGATGGGACTCTCTGTCATGTTCTAAGGTGTCGAGAAGGGATAATTCTTCTTGTGAAGATTATCATGGTAACATCCTCCTTCGGGAAATGAATGACTCCCTTCGGCAAGGACGGACCGGTTCCCGTTGCTGCGTGTGAAAACGGGATGTGGAGGACTTCTTGTCGATTCCTGCTAGGATTGTCATCGTCCTGGGTTGGGTACTTTAACAAGCTCCGGCCTTAGAGACGGTGACTGGAAACAGATCATCTATTCCCCAAAGGGACGGTTTCAATCCAAGCAATGAATCCTTGACCTCCAGAGCATGCGGAGAAATTCCTTCGACCATTCCCTGGACCAACTTGGAGTCAAGAGATCCACCGTTGGATGTTCTTGGATCCTTTCCGGTGAGTGTATTGTGTGTGATGCTGCGAATGATGCTGTTTGAAGATCCCCATTTCTTTTCTGTTGCGATATTCTCTGGACCTGCGTTGCTTATGAGCTTTGCTTGTTCTTTCTGTGAATTGCAGGTGAAAATCTTTAAATTCAAATATTCTTACACGACAACCTCTTACGACAACCTCTTACATATTTACACGACAACCCCAAGCCCTCTCAATGCGGAGTGATGGAATTGTGAATGTTGTTATCCTTTGGTATCAAGATAAGCCCTTCTCGGAGGGTGCAGAGGCATGGGTTTCTCTGCTTAATTCGTATCCCCCAGTACCAAAGGATACAACTTCACACATTCCTCACAATGCTTGATTGGGCTGGACGGGCACCCTTCAGCCCGTCCCTTTCCCCCCTGAAGTGGATCACCTTGCCGTGGTAGGGGGGCTTAACCCAGTGTGTGAAAACCTGGGGAACTAAGAATCCACACACGATCTATCATTCCAATGGAGAGATTGTTCCAGCAAGCCTATGTATCCGACATTTTCGGTCATGCTTGGCATTGCAACTTTCACTGTCAATGAATGAAGATCCAGCTGAATCCCAAAGGTTGGACAATGCGAAAATCAAAACATCGCCAAATGTTCAGCAGCCTGTTTGAACTCTTGATCATCGCCAAGCTTTTCTTTAGACATTGACGAATGCGACGGTCGAACCATTTGGAATGAACATAATGCGATTCACGCTAAGCGTAGGACCTTACATTATATGTGAAAACCGCTTCAAATACTTGGACGCTATACCAAGTCGATTGCTCGTGAACAAAAAGTCTCATTTTGCTACGCTCACAAGAATGGACATTATCTTCGTACAAGCACGATCATCGATTTTCTCTCCGTTTTTTCCAATATGCTTGCTTGTTTCCTTGTCATCGTTTTCGTTCCCATCGTTCGCTCATTATCACGATCTCTCAGATTTGTTGTATATGGATTATGGATCAATACAACAACATTTTCGAGGCACATGCATCAACTTTACAGTACTTTTACGTTTGTGAAAGGATATATTGATACTATCATTGGTCTTAAACCGCATTCCAGTGCCTGTTGTTGCGTTTGTTATGTTGGTGTACCGATACGAGATGAAGTTTCGAAAAATTCCCCTGTCGTACAAGAGTGAGAAGTGTTGTGTTTCAACATGCAACTTGACCTACGAAGCCTTTAGGATGCTTCGCTTCCCTGAAGCCTGAAGCTCATCGATTGCTCGAACGAAGATGCCCTCTCTTCTCTCAAATCTTCCAAGTGGTGAGCGCAGTGAGGTACGACGTATATGTTCCGAGCGTCTGCGCCGTCTTGACTACAAGACAGTGAGGTGGAGCTATCAGTAACGCCATCCTCACAGTATTCCTCGCTTCCTCCATGGTAGGTGCTTTCGGTCGATTGTTGTATATTTAGTAGTTCGGACAAATCTTCGGTCGTTCTGATTGAATCAAATCCATTCCATTCCAGGCCATGGGGTTCCTCCAGTTCTGCATGCGTCCATATCGATGGAATTTCAGTTTGCCGCAGTGTCTCGGGCTGTGTACACGATGCTGGTGCTAATATTATTAGGTTGACTTTCGATGACGTAGCAGGGCAAAAGGTGTCCAAATGGACATTTGTTGCACAGCATCCAACAACATCCAGTCGTCGCGGCAAGTACCTCTTCCGATTCGTCAAAAGACGTCCAGATCTTCCAAATCTTTTACTGATCCATCAACATACAACCGTCGCAACAAGCTTCTCTGTCGATACTGGAGTGTTCCAGGTAGCAGGAATTCGACCGAGAAAACGATAACTTTGCGATGCCCCATCACCAATCATCCCAAGGAAGTTCTCTCTTGATTGTGGAGGTACACTATGTGTCTCCGTTCGAAACAGTCGACAATCCAGGAGGATGGGCACTGAAAGGTTGCGTCTTCTAATGGTAACGATTGAAACCACGAAGAAGGTGATGTTGTTGTTGCTATTGCCCCCGCCACTGCTGTTGCTGCTGCCGCTGCTGTAGTACTATCAAGACCGTTGATACCACCAGAGATTCCTTCGACGTTGTCGTGGCTATTCTGATTTGGTTCGTCTTCGGTTTGTTGTTGTTCTTGTTGTTGTTGCTGACTCTTTTGATGCTCACGGTACGCGTAATATGCCGCCGCAGCGATCATTATTATTCGAATTCCTTTTCTTCTTTTTGGTCACAAGCAATCTTGGATAACAGCTTTTTGGAAGAAAAGACAAAACGGAGACAACAGAGGCAACAGACAACAGACAACAGACAACAGACGACAACAACAGACACCGGAACCGCTCTTTCACGGTATTGGTGATTGTAACAAAACAGATAAGGACTTTTCTCGACTTCTCTCTATTCTATACTGCGAATTAGAATAATGTTATTTCAGGAGGTTTCTGTATCTGTATCGGATCGCAGTTTGTAGACGAGATCTGCCGTCACGATATGTACCTCCAGGTCGGCATGTGTCTATTCTCTAGTCTAGTAGCTAGTAGTAGGTAGCAAGTAGTCTCTGTCGTCTCGTTGAAGGAATGGAAAGAGGAAGGTAAAGTGTATGATATACACTCTATGTACGTCGTATGATACAGATTGAACTGTGTGATAGCGTGATAGCAGCCATTTTTCTATTTTCAATTTACTGTGTGTATCATAAAGAAGTATAAAAATGATACGTCGTACAATGCGTACAATGGAGTAGGTAGACTACAGGTAGTATCATACGATTCGGCTCATCACATCCGTTATTTTACGGTTCCTACCAATGCGGGGTGTAACTATTCGTACGTGTGGTAACTGCAGCCTGCAGCCGAGATTCAGATACCGACCGACTCGCTACGAGACTGCCAACATTCTTTTCAGTTATTCACGGGACTCCGTCATTATTCGATAGCCACTCTAACCTTACTATCAGTTTGTAACTATTATTATAGTTTGGGTTTAACAGTTGTGACTGTGAGTACTCGTAGTGACTGTGAGTAACGTGGTCATGACAATGGTCGAATGGGTCGAAACCCCAAACCTGAACTTCACAGTCAAAACTTGAAACTGAAAGGTGAATTTGACACTCCTCTTCTTGCTCGTTGTTGGCTTGTTGGCTGCTTGATTGCTTGCTTTTTGCTAGTTTGGCTTGACTGATTTTTGAGTTGTCTCTCACAACTTCTTTTTCAACGTCAGTGTACACCGGAAAAAGATTTTGTTACAATGTCTTCCCATGGAGAGACAAACGCGACGGCCGCCCATGCCGAGGGCAGCCTTAACACTTTCAACAACCACAACAACAACAACAATCATCAACAACAATTTGAACAAACATCGAACCGACAACTGGATGCTCAAAATCAAGACCCACAACGATCTCCTACAACGACGCAACCATCATTGTCTATTCGTTCGCCACTACAGGCAGTAATTGCAATGGCCAGCCACACTTCATTGCAACAAATGTCCATTTGGACGCCTTTTGCCCTGCTACGTCATCGAAGTCGACCCAATGATAACAGCACCAGCATCAACAGAGCCCCAGACACTGCCGCAACTCAAAATCCTTCCAAGCATATGCACAGCTGGACGAACCCCATGGCTGGAATGGATTTGATTCAATCAGAACGACCAAAGAATTCCATCATGAAGGTTCGAAGGCTACAAGATTCTATCGATAGCAAGTATCCTGGAGGAAGCGGCCAAGCGACGAAGCAAGAGGCGGAGTTACAAGTAGTCCAACACGTCAAGATGTCCACGGTGGACCGTTTCTCAAGACTGTGCAACCCTTCGTACCTTTTCAAGCTTGGATGTGGGACATCGGTATTCGTCATGTGCTTGGTCCAATATTCCATGTTGGATCTCCGAACGCGGATCTTCCTTGCATGGTTTGCATTGGTGGGCACAGTGTTCGTTTGGGTGATCCTGTCACCTGTCGCCAAGATAAGAAAACTTCGCCGTATTGTGGAAGAGAGTAAACAATTCGAGCGACAATGGCCAGAGCGACGACGATTGCGCATGCCACACTTCTTCGTCGATTTGAAGAACAAGCCTCTCTTCCAGGGACCCAAGAAGAGTCGGTGGGGGGCTTGGAAGCGTGATGACCCTGACAACGATAGCACCAGAGATAGCTATCTTCTGCTCAGGGATGGACGGCGAAACATTCGTATCGTCAAGAGGGCGGCAGTATTGAAGGTCGCAACAGAATACAAGGCCTTGAATTTCGTCGAAAAGGTTGGAGTAAAGTTGATCCCTCTCTTTTCGGACGAACGCAACGCCAACGCATACTTGAAGAACCCCGGCGATATGGTGAAGAAGAACAGGGTCGACGAGTACCAAGAGCTCCTCGTAAGGTACTGGCGGAGGCACACTTTCACCCAAAGTGTATTGCCTGGATTGAACCATCACTACCGTACTCTCACCTTCCAGTGGGAAGTGATCGCGGCGCAAGCAGTCGCAGCTCAGTTGCAAGCGGAATTGGCCAACGCTCCTCCTCCACGCAAATTTAAAAAAGTCAACATGGATAAGTGGATGCGTGATGATTGGAGATGGGAAGACGGTCTCGCTCCTTACATCGAAGAAGTGAGCATACAGGGTAGGGAGTGGGATCTTGATTCACGAGGTGCAATGGTCACGACCAACGATGGCAGTGATGGCAACAACACCGTCCAAGAAACCATTACCACCGATGACGACACTCCCGCCAACGACAATCTGATCTCACTCATCGATAGCGATGACATCGTCCCAGACTCCGTCAGCAACGTCGTTCCAAGTGAAACTACCAACGGTGATGACGACACTACTTCCACCAACGAGGACGATGCCTCTGTCCAACATTCCGACAATATTTTCATCGACCACGATGAGGACTCCACTACCAACAATGAACTTTCCGCCATCACCGATAGTGGAGTGGCCAACAACGATGTCATCACCATCGCCACCACCACTAACAACTACAGCGACAAGAAGGAAGAGGAGGATTCGTTTCTTAAGATCGATTGCGACGACACAATCGACAACAACGGGACGCTTTCTAGCGTTCTTAGCTCCGGTGATGACAATGCAGCCACCACCATCGATTGTGCACAAGAATTCGACCCACAGTCTGTTCCAAGCTTCCTCAACACCGATGAGGACTGCTCCACCACCCAAAACGAGCTGTCCCCTATCGATTGTGATGCAGCTACCAACATACTCATCACTGTCAACACGACTACCGTCAACGAGACGCCTTCTATCGGCGCTAGCTCCAATACCTCCCGACGACGCGTACCAAGGCCTCGCCGTCGCACTACCATCAAGTCGACAGAGATGGAAGTTGACGAGGCGACTGTTTGGGTCAACGGTAGAAGAAGATCGTCCAGACTCCAACCCAAGACAGGGTCCGTTTGGATGAACGGACGACGAACGTCCGCTAGATTTCTTTAATGCTCCTCTTGATGGGACTCTCTGTCATGTTCTAAGGTGTCGAGAAGGGATAATTCTTCTTGTGAAGATTATCATGGTAACATCCTCCTTCGGGAAATGAATGACTCCCTTCGGCAAGGACAATTTCATGGACCGGTTCCCGTTGCTGCGTGTGAAAATGGGATTTGGAGGACTTCTTGTCGATTCCTGCTAGGATTGTCATCGTCCTGGGTTGGGTACTTTAACAAGCTCCGGCCTTAGAGACGGTGACTGGAAACAGATCATCTATTCCCCAAAGGGACGGTTTCAATCCAAGCAATGAATCCTTGACCTCCAGAGCATGCGGAGAAATTCCTTCGACCATTCCCTGGATCAACTTGGAGTCAAGAGATCCACCGTTGGATGTTCTTGGATCCTTTCCGGTGAGTGTATTGTGTGTGATGCTGCGAATGATGTTGTTGGAACATCCCCATTTCTTTTCTGTTGCGATAGTCTCTGGACCTGCGTTGCTTATGAGCTTTGCTTGTTCTTTCTGTGAATTGCAGGTGAAAATCTTTAAATTCAAATATTCTTACACGACAACCTCTTACGACAACCTCTTACATATTTACACGACAACCCCAAGCCCTCTCAATGCGGAGTGATGGAATTGTGAAAGTTGTTATCCTTTGGTATCAAGATAAGCCCTTCTTGGAGGGTGTAGAGGCATGGGTTTCTCTGCTTAATTCGTATCCCCCAGTACCAAAGGATACAACTTCACACATTCCTCACAATGCTTGATTGGGCTGGACGGGCACCCTTCAGCCCGTCCCTTTCCCCCCTGAAGTGGATCACCTTGCCGTGGTAGGGGGGCTTAACCCAGTGTGTGAAAACCTGGGGAACTAAGAATCCACACACGATCTACTAAGCCCTATGCAGAGTCAAATGGAAGACATGTCCAAGCCGTGGTCTATTCACAGTCAATGGTTATACTGATTGGTTTGAAACGCATCTACTACGGTATGAAATATTCTGTGTAGAATAACAGTCCAAATTTTCGACCGTCCACTCGTCAAAAAGAGCTGATGTCAGGCGGGTGAGATGAGTTGACTAGCTAGCAGATGACAGCCGTTGGTTGGTCTACCGGTAGTCTGGTTTCTGGTTTCATACCCTCTATTTAGCTACCTCTAAGAGTGGAATTTCTCTCGACCCAGTATTCTCTAGATTTGATTTTTTTTTGTATGCGCTCCAGAATCTTTCGACATTATCATGCTTTGTGTGAGTAAAATTCGAAACTTTTCCAGTTTACTTAGTATAATAATAAAATAAAAAATGGATCTTGCAACTATGACGTAAAACACCAATCCCTGCAGTGCCTCGCCCTTTGGGGGAGTCAACTTCTTTGATACTACGTAGACCTGCCGTATCAAGTATTACGTGGTAGTTTACACAGCCATACGGTAATTCCCCGGTACGTTTGATACCGGTACTACCGTAGCTGGTCCGTCTTTGTGGTGGTCGTATCGGTCGAACAACCATCAACAACGACGTTTTCATTCGGCAAGCCATGAACGACGTGCGGTTGGACTGACTGTGAGGGAAGATCTCCATAACAGCATGGTCTTGATCTCTCTCAATAATACGACAGTAGGCGGTAACATGGGAATTGCCACAGTGCTACTGAAGGTTCAGTCGTCGGCAATTTTTTCTCAATTCTTGTGACGTCGGAATCAGCACTACCGTAGTAGCTTTAGAACGAGACGCTGTGCTACTAAACTGGCACCTCGGTTCTTACCCCGAGTTATTTGTTAAAAGTTGATGACGGGTTTTGTAAAAGAGGCAAAAGTGCACCCTTTGGGTGCACAAAATTTCGCGCACTTCGCCACGATTTCGAATTAGATGAAAAAAGAAGCTACTGCATCTACTAAACTGGAGACTCTTTTGAAGGCATTTGACAATGGCGACGCCCACCCCAACAGCCGCGGACAACGTCCCACCTTCCTCTGAGTCCGCGGATACCTTCCATTCCGCGGAACAGCAAGAATTGGAGCCTATTGTTGCAGATGAAGCCACACCAATACAATTGCGCCAGCTTTTCCCCAATCCCCATTTACCCATACTTCCTCTCTATTTGCGTCACTTTGTTGACCGTGAAACGGTCCCCCTCTCTCTCAATGATGTCGAGGAGGAAAATGAGGATGAAGGGATCGATGGTGTGGATGACGATTCAGTGGAGGATGCGTTTGAAGCGAGCGTTTTGACAGAGGCTGTACTCCAACGTGATCGCGATCTTGTTGGCAATGAAGATGACGACGTTCAGTTTATAGATGCCAACGCCATCCGTGGTCTTGACCCTGACGCCGTTGACCTAGAGGGAAAGATCCCAAAACCTCCTGATGATTGGCCCCCCCCCTGCTCTGAAGGAAGATCAGAATGAACGTCCGTTCGAAACAGTCGACAATCCAGGAGGATGGGATCGATACTACTTCGTGCCACGTTTTGACAAGAAGACCGGTCTCTACCAACATTATTCAAAACCAACGAAGTGCCGTCCGTGCCCCCCTGACCCAGAAAGGGACGGGCTACGAACTTGTAACGGATGGGTCTTCTACTACCAAGATTGGAAGCTAGTCGACTCTTGGAAGCAGTCGTCGTTTTCTTTCTTACCAGAGGACGCTCCTGTTCCTGTTTACCGAATTGTTTCGACGCCATCCGACCCATTGCCCGTCTAGTAGGAAAGGATATCTGAATTACAATTTGTTGCGCCGAATGGGCTTGTCAAAGAGCAGACTGGAACAACACGATCCACTCTTCTTTCTGCAACTGCCTCTTCCGATCTGTCGACCCGACGCTTCTGACATCGAACAAGATCCACGTCTTCCGTATTATTCGAACGTAATGACATGGTCGCAGTCGTACAACCCCACCAAGCTTGGTCTTGGTGGATCATATGGACACAAGTTCAAGGAAGTAATGCTACCAGAACTCGTTCGTTTCGACGGCGCCTTGATACGAGATGGTCTTCTTGGTGGAGCAACTGATGGAGCAATCTATCGACGCTGGAAGCCTGACGATGCAGGATGATGCACGGTAGTATATACAAATTCTTATGATACGTATCGGTATGGTTTGCAGCCGAGATACCGACCGACTCGCGACGAGACTGCCAACATTCAGTCATTATTATTAACTGTAAATTACGGGAAACTCAAATCGCCGTCAAGATTAGCGTCTGTCCATCGCTTTCAGCGCCTGCCCGCCGAAAGCCCTCTTTGGCCGGCGCGCTGTCCGGCCGGCTCCTTGGAGTCTGCCGGGCACACCAGAGTTTGATTCTCTCTTTCCAAAAAACTTTACAGTTACCAGTTTGTACGTATAAAACATGTACTCGGAGTAGTACTTCCGATTTTTTTTTGAACTTCAAACATTTTCATTTTTTTGGTTCGGCACACTGTATCACAAACTAGAGACGATTACAATGACGACGACGACAATTGTCCCCACGGAAACACAGTTACAACGTTCCTCCCGTCTCCATCATGAACTCCAAATGCTGTACGATCGCTGCTGCGATTGGGATTGTAAACTATTGTTTGAGAAAGTCGATGAGGCCAAGATTGGTGATCCTACAAAGCACAATCTTTGCAAATGTTTGAAAGAGGGAAATGAGTACATGTTTTCTGCCAAGTTCCATGGACTCACTCTAGTGACGGCGCAGAGGACTGGACAGCGGTGTTTGATTCAATGATGGCGGATGAGTTTGGAAGAGACAAGAGACTACAAAAACGGCGAAGTCATAAACATTGAGGGAATGGAATTCCTCTCCCAACAACCGGCATTATGGCTATCAATCCAAAACGACAACAACACACTGGCGACCCAGGGAAAGCACTTACATGAATTGACATGGTCCAGAAAAAGGTGGCAGTGAAAGGAGTACCATTTCCAGAGATTCGCAGGACGGTATTGGCGGCACTTCGTGGGACGAACGATTAACAAGAACCCATCTTTGAGGTTGAGTGCCACATCGCAGACACCATTCACAATTTAAAAGTCTCGCAACAAATTGCGGTAACTTCTCTGCGACAGTAGAAGAACGCAGCAGATGCACATGTCACGGAATTATTTCGGACAGCTCTCAACCTTGCTGGGCAGCGCAGCAGTCATTTAGAACTACTCAAGGATCATCTACAAGAAGTGATTCGCAAAATGATCTACAAGAAGTGATTTGCAAAATGAAAAGCGACATTGCATCTGGGAACGAACATCACAAACGCAGTTGTGGGTATGCGTTGACGGGAAGATCCAACAAAAGGGTGGAAAAGAGGAAAAAAGTGCTGGAGAGTTCTGAGACATCCATTGATTTTGTACGCGCCCTCTCGTACAATTCCTACACAACGCAGCAACCAACTTTCCATGGACTTGGGTTTTTGAAAACATCAGAAGTATTTTCCACGCATCGACTCCTACAATTCCTACACAACGCAACAACCTACTGGAGTTCTTTCCACGGATTTGGTTCGTGGAAGTCCTTTATCGGAGCTAACTAAGTCGTAATTAAATTATGGCGCGGACTAAATAAAAACTCATTTTTTGTGATTTAAATTTTGGCGCGCGCCTGCCGGGTAGAATAGTGCATGCGACGGACAGACGCTAATCTTGACGGCGATTTGAGTTTCCCATTTTCACTAATAACTGTAACCTTACTGTTATAATAGTTTGTTAACTGTAAATAAGGATTGCGACAGTGAGTAACGTTCTTCATTCTTCATGAATGATTTTTATTTTTTATTGACTCTCTTGTGTGGTGAAACCGCCCAAAAAAGAGAGTCCTCTTGGTGTCATCACATTCATCGCCGTTGATACAAAGTATGAACGTGGGTAGAAGTTGTCCGACCTAGACTTTCTATCCTTTTCAAGTTCAATTGTACTCTTTTTTATCGATCCTACCGAACGACTTTACGTCTGTGGTTTTGGCTACTGCTGCAACCGGTCTTGTCGAACAAGGTGGAGAAATCGTCGGATTGATCTGCACAAGACTTTTCCAAGTACAAGTCGCTTTGTGCGCTGTGGGTGACAGTTGTTTTGCGGATCACCATGGATGTCACTTCATTGGACGATCTGGCCTCTTTTGGATCGGAAGGTATGTTTTCTCCCGAAGACAACAACAACAACAACCAAAAGCACCACAAATACCGCCATCGACCGTCCACCCCTTCCATCAATCCACTTGCTGCAGCTACACCACCTGCTGCTCCCGCTGCATCTCCTATATTCGACCCTGTGGACCTTTCGATTGGACAAATATCTCCAGGTGGACGATCCTTCACATCTGATCGAAGTTCCTACAATGCTTCTCGCAGCCACGAGTCAACAACAGCCGGCAATTTCTTGTTCAATGCCGTACACATGCATGTACAGGAAAATGCTAAAATCCCAAATTACAACAAGCCGGTGGATCGATCCAACAGCAGTAACATCGTCCACAAGGGATTTCTTCATAATTTCGACTTTCACCCATCAACATTGTTCCATACAACATCAAATCGCAATTTTACTCACAACAACGACAACAACAACAACAATATTAATAATGGTGGTATGAACCAGGGAGGCGTAGAACATCATTCAGAAGATTTCAGCATGGCGGAATTATTTCTCAAAAAAGAATCCAGCTATCGAAAAAGTCTCAATCAGAACTACGAACATGTTGGATCACTTCTAGACACAATCGGATCCGACATTACAAGGAGTACTAGTACCAACAACAACAACAACAACAACAACGACATGCCAATGGACGATGAAACGGCGACTGAAACGTCCATGGAAATCGACGCTTTGACTGCGGCAATCGACCCAACACCCTGGGCAGAAATTGAACATAAGATACATAAGGAGGCTCTACAACATACCAGACGCCAACAAAACTCACTGGGGTTGATGATGAGCACTCATCATCATCCACATCATCCACATCAATCGAGTTATTATCCATATGGGAGACATGACCAACTTCCCATTCCTGAAAGAATCCCTTCTCCACCGATCTTGCACAACTCCATACAACAACAACAGAAACTACTACTACCTTCTCCACCTGCAATTCACACTGAAAGTACGAATAATAATGGGATGGCACAAGCTGTTGCAACTGCTGCCGCCATTGTTGCGGTTGCTGAAAATAAAGCTGCGACGAGCATTGATCCGAGTAGATTCCCCACTTCGTCCACCGCAACGGACCTGGGAGGGGATGACACAACAGTAGCCAATAGTAGACACACAACAGTGCCATCGATTGGATCCCAACTTCCATCAAATACCACTCTAGATGTAAACCCGAACAAGGCTGTACTCGCTATGGCATCCTCCAACGCTCGAATCATCCCTCGTCACTTTCAGCGGCAACGAGCCAATTCTGCGACCCCCCCTACGCACGCTGCTGCACATTCCAAGAATCGAGCTTCGGTTCTTGCCGCTGCAAGTCAAAAATCTCAGTACGGATTTGGAGGGGACCATGTTGTACCATCTGTACCTGCACCACCGCCAAATCACTTGAATCATCCAACCATCATTAGTGCCACAACGCCGACCGACAAACGTATGGACAGTATACTAGTGACAACAGGCACAACCCAAGCACACCCACCAGCCACAAAAGGCCCCCAAACGAAGCCGTCTCTTCCAGCGACCGCGACTCTACCAGATACATATGATGAGAATCCTCAAGCGATCAATTCGGGGATGGCATACGAGCGGAAAAAGCAGAGAGCGAAGGATGCAAGAGTCAAATTGAACGAGTCAATTGACAGGCTTTCGATTTCCATTTCACTCGCCGGATCTCAATCCGTCGAACGGATGAAGCAGTTACAGAACGGCATCAGTAGTGCAAACAGTGCAATCAGGCAAAAGACTATCCAAAGTAACAAAGAATGTCTCAATTTGGCAGAACAGGCAAAGAAATGGGACAGACCAAGCTTCGTGGGAACTGCCGCATCCCTCATTCAAGCATTGAACGGTCAGTGTGAAGCGCTCATCGCAGAACTAGTGGCACTGCAAGAAATGCAATCGGATCCGCAAAGTACAGGGAACGTGTCCACACCAGCCCGTCGGAATGTCGACGGCGATGCAGGTAGTCCTGCCTCTCGATTCTCTCCAACGAGTAAAAAACATTCAAGGCTCCCCGACGACACGTTGGCCCCAAACACAAGTGTGTCCATCGAAAGAGGTCCAAAATATGGAGAAGGCAATTCTTCTACAGACCCAGAAATTGTGCACGAGCCATTAATTAAGCGAGTTCGTGTTGCAAATAGTAACTGTACTTCTCAAACATCGGTTCAATGTGGTCTAACGTCAGAGGAGCCTACAGATGAAGAAACGGTCTTCCGTGGTGTCTCGAGATTTCTTGATCCCACATCATTGTGTCGCTCACAATGTGTTTCGAAATCATGGCAGCAACGTCGCTGTTTCCGAGATGACGACATATGGTTGGAATTGATAGTCCGTCGATTTGGCATCTTTAATGTACGTCAATGGAGAAGCAAATATAAGGACTTTGAAGACAACAGCAAGAGTGACATCTGCAACAAGAGCTTGTACAGAGATATGCATGCTGCAAATGTGATGCCTCATTTCAATCAACAGGATGCAACACTTTCCAAACTAGGCGACACCAGCATTGGAGGGAAAATCAGCGGTTGGGTGTTCCTAGTTGAACGCAGCAACGGAGAAACGCTGAGAAGTGTCAAAATGAAACCGGGGAATCTAGATAGCGGGAGGACTTATCAAAGTAGGCCTGTTGTCGAATTGAAATTTGTCATCCAGAACACTGGAGTGGGAGAGTTCCCTGTGATTTTGAAGGACCAAGTTGTTTCGGTGGACGTCTCTACGCGGCGAACAGGGGGGACAATGGCTGAAATTGGATGGGACGATCGTTTTCGGAAGGTGGTAAGAAACTTGGACGGGACGAACCGCGAATCGTATCGGGGCGATACCGGCGGCAGTGAATGCTGCTGGAAAGGTGAAATATGCAGGCTTGGCTTGTACGAAGCCGTGGTGCTGGACGTGCACATTTTAGCTGCCGGCTGCTCCACTACATCAAAGTTCAAGCAGAAAAGCAACTTTGCTAATCTGCTTGTGACAGTGGACGGCCGGACCACCACAATGGTCATACCCTTTTCCGAAGAAAATGGTCGTGTGGCTCGGTGAAGGTGGTTGCATCGGCAAATAGTTAACATTCGTCCTACTTAGTAGTAGTGTAAGCTGCGGTTCTACAACATTACCGTAGATTCGACGGACCTTCTGGGTGCATTGGAGTTCAGGTTGGACGGAGAGAATTGGACCTGCAGTGGCAAATTTTCACAAGCGTCTCCCAATCTTGGTAGATGAAGGTATGCATCAACCCCATAACCCTCCAAACTCTTTAAAGTAAGCTCGCCACCGAGGTAACGAGCATAAATTCTGGCGAGGGGTAAGCCAAACCCACGGATTTTCGCGCCTGTAAATTCGTCAACTCCAAAATCCGTCTCATTTTCGTCGCTGGCCGCTGTCGAATGGGCAAACTTCCATATCTTGGACATTTTTGACCGTGGGATCCCCCCGCCCCGATCAGCTATTTTGATTGTGACGTCTTCTTCTCCCTTCACAATGACGATCCGAATCGGGGGCATATTACCACTAGCTTTACTTTCAACGTGTCTTGGAGCAACGAGCGACAAGTCAGAGAGAACATCGAGAAAAAAATAAATTGCAATGGTGTAGAAAGTGTTGTGACTTACTTCTTGATGGTGGCACGACATGAGTTTTTGAGCAATTCGCCCACCATGTAGCGTAAATGGTGCGGCACGTACGTGAAATTTCCCTTCTGAAGGGTGCTTCCATTTCGAGGAGGGGAGGAGGCTGTATCGATGATTTGAATCTCTGGACATGTTCCATAGTGGTCTTCCGTTTGTTTTTGTACGTACTTGACGACCTTTCGGACTTCATGGACCGGTTCACAATTCGTTTGAATGCAGCCCAAGAAGAATTCATCGTCCTCATCGCTGTTTGCAGCGGAAGACGTAGCGACTTCCCTCAGACGCTTGGGACTGCTCATGATGTGGTGTTGCCTCAAAAAACGCACTCCAACTCGCGCAGTAAAGAATCTGTACAAGGCATCTTCCATATCTTGGAACCTTTGCTCTTCATCTTCATCGGGGTCGGCGGCGTCCCCCGCTTCTCCGACGACATCTACCTTCTGATTGGCAGCCCAAACGTCAATTCCTTTGGCAATGGCATTCGGTATGGAAGATCGCTCCAATATCATATGCTGCAACATATTTGTGAAACGCTCCTCCGTCTCGACTGTAGTTGGCACTGGACAGTTTTCGAATTGCTCCAAGTACAGCAGATAGACGTGCGCCACTTGTAAGATGGCAGCGGTCTCGTTCAGGCCGTGAGGTAACGTTAACAAGTCATAGGCACGTTGGGCCATTCGGATAGGAAGCCTTCGAGAATAGACCGGTATCATGAGGCAACAGCGAGAATTTCATTTTTTTTTTTGCGAAAGATGTGATATTGTATGACCACCGCTCTACTTTCTCTGTCACTTACTCTTTGTGAAGGAATTGTGCATTCCATAATCGTTGTTCCGAATTGTTGACATCCTTGACGGCATATTTGTACATGTCCTTTAAACTCAAAGGTGTACACCTTTTGGAAGCCATCTGTTTCAATTTGTCCATATCGACATGCAGCAACAAGTTTAATTTCTGATTGCTAGAATTTTTGAATAAAGAGGACGTCGTCTCACTTTCAGTGCCTCCATCATCAGGACTTTCGTCCGCAGCTTCTTTGTTTGGGGGAGCATTATTATTATTTGATGTCAAAGATGCAGTCGTATTTGAAGCAGGAGCAGTAATATACGTCGAAAAGGCAGGACGACTGTGCGAAGTATAAGCTGTCCTCGGTGCCGACCAAAAAGGATATGAGAACTTCAAACTGGTAGGTTCAGAATATGTTGAGGCAACAGGATTTGCCCAATTAGACTTGTGGCGCTTGCAGCATCCAGCGACCAGGTTCATCTTCGGTGTCATGTTTCGTGACGGATACATCGGGCAACCGAACTTTTCCGACCAATCTTTCGGTATACTTAGATTCGGTCCACGGTATATTTCAGTCGAGATTGCTACCGATGATCGATAAATTAGGGATTGCCTTGCGTCAAGTCGATGTATTGCAGCGGCTGTGGCGACATTATTTCTGAATCGTTGTTGGCATTTTCGAACAAGAGCAATATTCATCATGGTTGTTGTTGTTGTTGTTGTTGTGATTGAAATCCCTGTTCCTGCACAAGGGAGGAGGAAACAATAAATATATTGTTATTGTTATGATTTACGTCACACAATAACCGTCTTCGGTCCCCAAGGAAAACTCTGAAAATGATGAAAAATGTTTGGAAACTTTCCCAGAACTAGTAGAGTAGTAGTTTCGATTGACTCGCTGACAGTGAAGGAAAGGAGCGTCGTGAAATAATTTTGTCAGGTAGACCTATAAAAGAGGAGGATTTCCAGCTCGTCTGTGTAGAAATAAGATAAGAATGTGGAAGCCCGTGTGTACTGATCAGTATCGCAGCAGGCTCGATCTCAAACATTCCGTGTGACAACAAGAAGATCTTGTACGATGTACTACAACAGAGAGTAGAAAAAATTCGATCACCATTCATATTTGTTTCGACAATATTTATTGATCACAACAAGCAAGTGATCGTTCGAGATGACGATGATGAAGATGATGATGTTGTCTTATGTTTGATTCTTCCGATTACTTCATTCACGAAACACACAGGACGATAAGAACGTACGTAAACATGTACCGTATGCACACTACCGTACTCTATCATACTGTACGACTTTTTATCTTTTCGTGTATAAAATACCGTAGTATTAACACATGATATTATATATAAATAATACAAAAAAGGGTACATCACAATTATAGATTCATTGTTGACTGTGAATACCGTACCACTACGTACTACGGGTAGTACTGTAGTACTTCGTACGCTACATGCCACTACCGTACAAGCACGTGGTACATAGTATTTACAGTTAAGAGATGAGCCGTTAAAAGCTGACGTGTTGAAAGGTCTCTCATCATAAAAATTGATGCCGTCATCTTGATGAAAGGGTATCATACGTCTTATGATACACGGTGTATTCTAACTGTAAATCCGACGTACCGTACTCCAAGTACGGTAGTTTCTTTCCTCATCACAGTGTCAATTGCTCTCACGTTTAGAACGTTGGACTGTCGTTGTGCCTTGTTTTTTGGCTCTGAACACTGGAACACCGAGAGAAACAAGGATGCAATAAAAACATAAAAGGTTCCATTGGACCACCACCACCACCACCACCGTACGGAAAAATCGGTCTTCTAACAGTACGTCCACCCTATCATAACAATTGCTCCAATGGTTGCTGTTCCTGTTCCACCGAAAATGGCAACCTCTCTGGCGTTGCTTATGCTTGCAGGCTCAGCATCGTCCTTCTCCTTCAATCCTTCCGGAACACTGGCCAGTCGGAGGCTGGTGGATGTAGATGAAAATACGCCACGAGATGTCTACACCATGGAGGGATGGTCCTTAAATTGTGGAGTTCAGAAGGCAGATGGTCTCGAGCTCGTCGCAAACTATCAAGATGGACTAGAAGATTTCTGTGCGATGACCCAGCAAGATCTGCCTGCAGGCAGCCCAGTGCTATTCGTACCGAACGAAATGATCCTATCGTCAAGCAAAGCGACACAAGAATTCGGCGGTGCCCTCCAAGCTGCCGAAAGCTTATTGACGCAAGCGAATTTGGAAGCCACCATTCCATTGTTTCGCATCTTTTGTAAGATCTTGGTAGAATATGAGAAAGGTGACGAGAGCCCGTGGTTCCCTTGGATGAATTCCTTGCCACGAAGGTACAATAATGGTGCATCGATGACTTTTGGTAAGAAAAAAAAGAGGCGGCAGACGCTGGTGACTTCGTGTGTGTTCCTTCGAAACTCTCTTTTCTAAACAACATCCTTCACCGCGTTCTCTCTCTCTAGCCTGTTTCGAATTGTTGCCTCCCTACGCAGGATGGTTAGCAATGAAAGAGCGTGTAAATTTTGTGAACTTCCAAAAAGCAGTTCAAAACGTACCAATCATTTCCGAGGAAATCCGTGCGGACAGAAATGTTCTCAAATGGGCCTACAATGTTGCTGTCACGCGCTCTCTAACCTGGACGGACAACGAACGTCTCCTTGCACCAATGGCCGACATGTTTAACCATGGTGCACAAACAGAAGTTGACATTTCGTTTGATGAACAGGGGAACTGCATGGCATTTTCCTCCAGAGATGTCCCTGCAGGAACACCTCTCAGAATTTCCCTGGGAGATCCTACCAACCCTTCGCCTCTCTTTGCTACGTACGGATTTCTTGACGATTCCTCGCCTGCAACGTTTTGCAAGCTGATGGACAAGCAGGAAGAAATGCGCGAACTTGGGTACGACTTTTCGAATCTGTTGTTCTTCAAAGACACTGGCGACATTTCAATGGAGGTATACGATGTGATATTATATTCCATTCTAGGTCAGGACCCAACCGCACAAAGGAGCTTTTACGAGGCATGCAGAATTGGCGACACTGAGACGAAGAATGCGTTTCACCAGGAATACTTCCCTTATACATTGAACGAACTGAGGAAGCATGTAGATGATACCATCACTGACCTCGATAGGCTTTTGGCAAAGGCCCAAAGTAAGGACCCGAGAACTCACCCAAGACTACCTGTTATCTTGAAGCATAACAACTTTGTGAAAGGCACTTTTTTGAAGGTGAAGGAGAATCTAGATCAAATGTAAACACGTCGTAATCCAAAAATAATGTTTGCAAATTCCGAATTGTGTCGTGGCCAAATATCTTTCTCGGATGCACGGTGGCAGGCAGAGCTTATTAGGACCCCTTCATGTCTAGAAATTATTGGATCTCATCAATCCATTCTCGATTGAAGGGATAGTTCTTCTTGTGAAGATTATTATGGTAACATCCTCCTTCGGGAAATGAATGACTCCCTTCGGCAAGGACAATTTCATGGACCGGTTCCCGTTGTTGCGTGTGAAGACGGGATGTGGAGGACTTCCTTGTCGATTCCTGCTTGGATTGTTATCGTCCTGGGTTGGGTACTTAAACAAGCTCCGGCCTTAGAGACGGTGACTGTCCCCAGATCATCTATTCCCCGAAGGGACGATTTCAATCCAAGCAATGAATCCTTGGCCTCCAGAACGTGTGGGAAAAATTTCCTTGGACAATTCTCTGGACAAAGTTGGACTTGGATTGAAATCGTCCCTTCGGAGAACAGAGGATCTGCGTACAGTCACCGTCTCTAAGGCACTAGTAGGCTTGTTGAAGGATTGACCTTGAAAGAGAGCGAGAGTACGGTAGTGATTAGTGATGATTCAATGCAGACAAAACACTTTGGACGAAACCGTGCTTCCACCAGTACTTCTTGAGCAACTCTTGGTGGTACTCATCGATCCTGTTAGTTCTTTCTTCATTCACCATATCGCCAAGATCCTTGAAGTTGTATGCGTTGGCGTTGCATTCGTCCAAAAAAGAGAGGGATCAACTGTTACTACTGTGTCTCAACCTCAATCGCTGCAGCCTTGTCGACAATGCGAGTTATCTATCTATCTCTTGCCTATCACTTATAATGACAGAAGACAGCCATGTTTGGGATAGTCGGTACGTTCCACCACCAGGTCTTCTTGCGTCCTTGGTAGAGAGATGCTTCTCTTTCTCAAGTCGATGCTGTAGCAGTGTGACAGTGACATACACTGGACCTGTCGTCGTCCCTCTAGTCGTTATCGCTCGTTGTGTTTGTATTCTTCCTTCAAACGCCGATGAGGTACAGTGGCGGTTGCCGTATCTTTCACCACCAGCAACAACAACAACGATCGGTCCGCCATGTACCACTACCATTACTGTCGTAGAGCTAGCGAGTAAATAAGCCGAGAGTAAAACAACATCGAGCTGTCGATTGTCGATACCGATGAGCGTTCAATTCGTGGCAACGCTTCTGCCCTCTCATCCGGCCTATACACTGGCGGTGGAGCAAGTCTTAAGGGACAACTTCAGCACAACATCATCATTGTCTATCCTCTATCTTTCTGCATGGCAACTGGCAATAGTTGTTGCTGTCATTCTAACAGTAACATCAGTACCGTGGTATGTACATACGAGTAAAGTATTACCTGTACCTAGGTACTGTACCCCAGTATACCGCACGTAGAGGTGCCGATATGCTACGATCGTACCGTAGTAGAAGTCTCATCACGGACTACTGACTGTGAGCAATTATTGACGTCTGTAATGCGTACGTGTGACAACTTTTGCAATTCGAATAGGTCGAGTATCTTGAGAACATCTCACTGTCAATCAAGAAAAAACTACTCGAAGTAGAACATCACTGTCAACTGTCACAGTCAATTCATCCACAACAGTGTACGTAGTATCATGTATCATACACTACGTAGCAATATTTTCTTGAATATCTTCTGTAATAGAATAATCGATCTCCAACCCAATGTTCGAGTAGTGTAACAGAGGAGACGACCAATACGACGTCGTCTACTCTTCTAAATTATCACAGTTCATGATGCGCCGACAAGGTTTCTTGAAGGATTCTTTCTCAGCACTCCGATTAGCCTTTTTCACGGAAGTAAGCAACGCCCCTTTCCCAGCTTTTTTCTTCTTTTTTCTGCCTCCGTCACTTTTTGCATCCTTCGTTTCACAAACCAAATTCGCGATCGGAACTCTCATCATGGAAGACACGGAAAAGTCAACTTTTGGGGTCAGGGATGATGATAATAATAATATTATGTGTTACACACTCCGACAGACACTGACCAATCGGAGGAAGATGAACAATCGGCAACGACGAGTACCACTTCTTCTGGACGGAGGGACGGGAGAAGAACTGTTTCGACGGAACGTCCCCGACGACCGTAAGATTTGGAGTGCGACTGCCCTCGTTCATCCAGAATACCATGACATTTTAGAACAAGTCCATGGTTCCTTTCTTCAGAGTGGATCCAACTTTATCACGACAAATTCGTACGGGGTTGTCCCTGGAGTCGGATTCAACGAACAAGAGATTGAATGTTACACAAATCAAGCAGGGATGATTGCCCGTCAAGCAGTGACGAAATTCATGTCATCCACTAGATCCGACAACAATTTCAACGACAGGGAAATGCAGCAGGAGAAAGTCTTTGTACTGGGCTCTCTTGGACCGCTGGTGGAATCATATCGTCCCGACCTGATTCTTCCTCATCCGGAGGGAAGCAAATTTTATCGACGAATGTGCCAATCGCTAGCTCCTCATGTGGATGCCTTCTTGGGTGAGACAATGTCTTCCGTTGCAGAGTCGCTCCAAGTTCTTGATGCCGTGGCAAGTTTAGGTCCACAGGAACAGAGACCACTTTTCATATCGTACACGTTGGATTCCAAAGGAAATTTCCGTGACGGGAAGGAACTTCCTATTGGAATTCGGGAAATGTTGGATCACTGGAAGTCGAAGTATCATCAAGCAGAAGGTAAATTGATGTTAGATGTTGATCTAAAACTCAAACTTGAAAATGATTTTGTCGTTTCTGCCTTTTTTTTCTCCAACCCGAACGTTCTTTGCGATTACAAAGTTTCTGCAGTTCTTTTTAATTGCTGCCTGCCCGAAGCGATAACAATAGCATTGGAACGTATTCGTTCCGACAAGGACCTGGTAGCGCTACTGAATGAATCTGGAATTCTCTTGGGAGCGTACGCCAATCGTTTGACGCATATAGATGCAGGATGGTCGTTGCAGGAATCGGAATCGCCCCAATCATTACGGCAAGATTTGGATGAAGACCAGTACTGGACAGACTTTGTCTCGAGATGGATAAACGAGCACCAAGTTCAGTTGGTTGGTGGTTGTTGCGGTATTCGACCCTCTCACATTGCACACATCAGAAACAAGTTACGTGAATTGCACCAGTCCGAACTACTCCCTCCGTCTCACTTCTATATTACACTTTCACAACTTTAAATGAAAAAAACCGCCAACAAGCTACTTAGAACATATGGCTGTTATCATCTTTAAATTCACATTATAAGCTATATTTCCATGTATATATTACATTTAGAATTATTAAGTCTTTCAGTCCGTTGAGCCGTTCAAAGTAAGGAAGCCGCCAACAATCCACCCTTTTTCTTACGGATCTCCCCAGCAAGTGAAAATTCGACGATCACACCAGCACAAATCTCTTTCCTCTGAATATAAGCAACAACTTTGAAAATGGTGACAACAAGGAAAAAGAGGGTTGCGATGACCGAAAAGCTGAAAAAAGATGTATTCACGGCGTGCGTGGTGAGGGTGTCGCGAGAAATTTTACCTTACGGAAGTTTTAAAGCTGTTGGCGAAACACACAAAATCCATCCAAGAACTGTTGCTAATCTGTGGTATTCAACGCTGAAGCAAATACCGGGATATCAACCCAATACCCCTCTTGACCCTGTCTCTCTTCTTGCAAACGTTCCAGAAACGGCATTTACTACGAAGTTCGAAAATTCTGGAAGAAACCCGAAGCATGACCGAGACATGCTGTTGCAAGAGATCAAGAATATTGATCCTACCGCTAGAAGAACCATCAGATCTCTTGCTGGAGCTGTTGGTATTCCAGTTATGACCATCTGGAGAATGAAACAGTCGAAGAAACTGAAGGTTCATACCATGGCTTTGAAGCCGAAGTTGAACGATGATCATCGCCTCAATCGGCTGTTTCACTGCATCGCAAAGAACGACAAGAACACTATCAATTCTGTGGCTGAAATGACGTTCAAGAGCATGTATAACGAGATTCATATTGATGAAAAATGGTTCTTTCTTGTACGGGACGGGCTTCGGTGTATTGTGACCCAAGACGAGCCACCGCCTAAGGCAATATCAGTGTCCCACAAGAGTCACATCACTAAAGTCATGTTTCTTTCCGCTCTTGCAAGACCAAGATTCAATCATACAACGAGACAGGAGTTTGATGGACTAATTGGAATCTATCCAGTAGGAGAAATCGACATGTATGTGAGAGCAAGCCATGGTCACCAACCAGGAGATCTAAAGTGGTGTAACGTCAACATGGATAGGGATTTGTACCGAGATATGCTTTTTAATTTTGTGTTACCGGACGTGAAGAAGAAGATGCCAATAGACAACAACATTATATTGCAGCAAGACGGTGCCAAAGCTCATCTACCAGATGACGATCCGTTGTTTGCAGCAAAGGTCACAGAACTGTTTGGAGATCCAACTGCTGTGAAGCTGTACACACAACCGGCACAGTCACCAGATTTGAATGTGAATGATCTTGGCTTTTTCAATTCTCTACAGTCAAGATACTACCAGACAGCTCCAAAGGACGCTCTTGAATTGATTGAGATGGTAGAAGAAACTTACAAGAACTATCCAGCCAAGAAACTCAATCGAATTTGGTTGACACTGCAGAGTGTGATGAATCAGGTCATCAACCAAAGAGGAGACAACGACTACACAATCCCTCACATGAAAAAAAAGTTCTGGAACGACAAAACCAATTGCCACTATCGTTGGATGTAACTGCAGAGGCAAGCACGTATCCACTCGACATCTTGGTTGATTGATGCTTTCAATAATAGTCTCTGATAGAGTTCTGTTTCCTTTTGTTGATGTTGTCACAACTTGAAATGAAAAATTTAGTTTCTCTAATGCTTTTTGAAACAGTTGTCGAGCATTCTTCTAAATATTCATAAAAAACGAGCCGGGTCATATAAAAATGAGTCGCGCCATCCCCTGTAGAAATCCTAGGAGGTCTACACAGCTCGGCACGCTTCATTTTTGTTTTCTGACTGGCACGGCATCCTCAATAGGAATATAGAAGTGAGACGGAGGGAGTATCATAGCATTGACAAGGGCATAATCGATAACTGCTTTGTTGTATTTTATAAAGGTAATTCGATTAACTGTAAATTTACCCTAGCTTGAAACTGCTTGACGCCCCGGGAATACTTTTGTGTGGCGCGTTGCCAGCAGCGCTCTCCGACAAATCTTGACCATCACCCTGCATCTTTCGAAAGAAAACGTTGCTAGAGCCGAAGCGCACATTTCCATCACCTTTCGCATCTGTAAGTCTACCTTTTGATCTCGCCACCCTCATTTCCTCCTCAGCTCGGCGCTTTTCGAAAGGATTGTTCAAGCCAAGTCCCGGCTCGAGCCGGGAAACTAGCTTCTGTTCGGCATGCTTCTCTTTACGAGCCTTCCTCCTTGAGGCCTTCTTCGTACGCCGTAGCTTCTTACGATCGCTGGCATCAGTTTCAAGAGCACTTTGGAGAATCCCTTCTCTGCCCCGTTTAGAAGCATACACTTCTTCTGGAGCAGATCCTCTACCATCATTGACGTACAATGGTAGAACCTCCTCCATTGCAATTGCAGGGGTGGAAACGGGCTGTACCTCTGCTTCATCTGCAATTGGCCGTGGGGCAAAGTGATAGTTCGACAATGCGTCCAACTTACTGCACAAGTTGGCAAAAAGGGACTTCATTTCTTCTTTCGCCTTTTCTTCTTGAGTGCTCTTCTCAGCTCCATCCTTGTCATACCCGGTGGTCTTTTTCAAGTACTCTCGCTCGTACAGTTCTCCCAAGCCAAGTTTGGATTTTTCTTGGCTGATTTCGGGTGCATCATCACGTCGGATGTGTCGTCCTATGTCTGGAAGTTCACGTGGAACGACATCATCCCAATCCTCTGCTAGGATCCGTTTCTTAATGACATCCTCCAAGTCACGTGTGTGCTCTATGGTTATCACCGGCGCCTGTTTACCGGCCATATCAAATTCCGGGGTACTCTCTAACAAAGAATTTATGGGACGAGAGGAGGCCTTGGACTCTCCAATCATTTGCCAAGGTTTCTCAGACAAAAGCTCATTCTCTAGCTCTTCCGTTTGACGGTGGATTTGAAGCCCCTTTGCGTTTTTGTCTTGAATTTTGCCTGACTTCGTATTGTCTTGTCGGACGCGACTTTTGTTCTTCTCTGAGCCCGAGCCCTTTGTCTCTTCTACGGCATTACTACGCAGATTTTCGAAATCATGATCATCCCAGGAGTCTGTCTCCATCTTTTCATCCACAAAGATGCCATCGACAGTGGATTCGTTACGCCTTTTCTTATATCGCTCCATAAATTTTGTGTTCGGCGAGCCGAAGAATTCAGCCGCTGTCATGTTTGCTGCGTCGGCATTTGTGTCACCATCTGACATGTTGCTTTCGTATAAGGAGTGCAAAGCATTGATCTCATCGTCATCACGGTATTTCTTCCTTTTATTACCACTCAATTCTCTTTCGGGAGTAGAGTCATTGTCGTCCTCCTCAGAATCTTGGTGGCTCTCGTCATCGTCATCTTCCAAACGGTCTACATGACGACGACGTTCCTTGGTATCTGGACCTTGCCCCAGTGTTCCTCCCGGAAGAAGATCCTCTTCCTCATCTGCAAAACTCTCCATGTCGTTGAGGTCGAAAAATCCATCTTTCAAATCTTCGGCAACAGGGTCGAAGAGGGCGTTTCCTTCTTTTTGCGAAGGCAGTGCATTGAAAGAGACTTCTTCTCTCAAAGAATGGTTCTGGTCTTCTGCTTCCATATCTTGCATTGCACGTAGCATTCGTTCCTCTATTTTCTTTGATTCGTTTTCCATTGAGTTCTCACTGTCACTCTCATGTCCTTCATCAAAAAGATCTTTTTCGTCATCTTCGCCAGCCGTACGATCATCTTGCATATCATTTTCTTCTTCTTCTTCTTCTTCTTCTTCAGAAACATCTCCAATGTCAAGTAGGCGAACGTTTTCTCGAGATTTGCCGAGCCGCTTGGTGGATTTTCGAATGAGGGTCATCAAGGCCACGTTCTGCAAATCCACTTGACCGTAGATTGTCTCTGGCAAATCTGTGTCAGTTACAGGTATGTCAGATGGAAGAAATAGTTGTGAAAGACCCGAAAGTGATTCATCATGCATCTCGCCATCTTCTTCACTGCCTACTGCCCCAAGATTTCGGTTCCGGGAAAGTTTGGAAAACTCAGCGCCGAGTTCATCGATTCCACGGAACAAATCCTTGGCAATCTCAACAAGATCTCGAAGAGTTTCTTTTCGCGAGTGTCCGATACTCCCTTCTTCCAACGAAGAATGAAGCAGAGGAAAGATTCGATCCTCTGGTTGTTCGAGGATACGGATTAGGCGGTCAAGTGGAAGCGCGCCACCATCGTTCTGTGTAGGGTCTGCATTAGCGGCACCGCTCATTGCAGAAACAAGAACGTGAGCGTCTCGAGCTAATTGTTTTTTGTAAGGCTGGTGCAGGGTGGTAGTTTGTCTTTGCGAAGTCTCCAACAGCGTCAACCGTACACATGTAGTTGACAATTTTATGTTTTGTTTTTCTTTCGTAAAGCGATTTTATCGAACAGACAGTTCAAATGGAATGAGTGGCCCGAAGACTGGTGAATGAAAACTTCTTATTCACGATCAGTGGTCTTTAACTGTAACCTTGTACGGAGTACGACAATGGTCAGTGGTCAGTGGTCAGTCGTATGATATCATACAGATACATACGAAACCTTAGACTACGGTACTATCATACCGTACTACCGGTAGTACCTATCGTAGCAGAGGTAGGGTGGTAGTTCATACTACAGCTACTATTGTACGACATACGACAGTAGAGAATGGTACTGTGTAGTACACAATGTATGCAGTTTTTTCTGTTTTTCGATGGATCTTTTTTATACTTCGTTCTTCGTTCCCCAAGTTCCTGGTACGATTGTACTCGCATCACTCACATTCACAGTCAAGATCCTCGCTATCGCTACTAGTATAATCACACTATTCGATGAAAAATCAAAAAGCAAGCACATGCTCTTCTTGTACTTCATTACAACCTTTAGCAGCTTCAGGTCATGAGCAGGTCTATTCATCCCACTTTTACACGAAATGGATCCACCGCTTCTTCGGACAGAATAGAAAGTGCCTACACAAAGGCTCTTTTGCGAAGCCTTCAATTCCAAGGTGTACAATTTCTTCGGTATGTCACTTTGGATCCTTACAACAATATCCGTGCCAGAGTAGTGCCCATAACACACGTGTTGAAAAAGAAAAACATATCACTGCACAATCAATGTTCGATTGCAGAGATCTGTCTTGGAGGTTTGGCCTCGTACGCAGATGTCATGGTTGAAGGGACCGGACTGACGGCCCGTAACGTCCTGGCGGTGGTAGCCGATCCCGAAACACTGCGAGTTTTGCCGTACAACACCAAGTCTGCGGTGATTATTGGTAACCTCCACGATCAATATACCGACGAGGTCAGCCCCTTTTGCTCACGCAGTCGACTTGAAATGCTGGTCCGAGATGCAGCCGAGCAACACAACGTTGCCTTTTCTGTCGGGGTCGAATTGGAGTTTTGTCTTGTCCGTAACATTAATGGCAAGTTCGTGGACAACAGTGTTTACGCCAATACTACTACACTGAACGAACAAGAAGAGTTTCTTTCTTGCCTGTATGAGCAATGTCAACAACAAGATCTGGCAATTGAACTCATTCACTCCGAGAGTGCTGGGGGGCAAATAGAAGTGGTATTGGAGTATTCACGCAATCCAGTTCATTGCTGCGATGCCATCGTACTCACCAAGGAAACCATTCAAGCAGTGGCACACCGATTTGGAATGAAGGCATTGTTTTTACCCAAGTTTGACATGATGAAGGCAGGCAACGGGATGCATTTACACATGTCCATCCGAGACGCTGCCACTGGAGAACCGATCTTTTGCCAGGGTAACGGATTGTCCGAACAAGGTGCAGCCTTTGTGGAAGGTATTTTACAGCATCTGCCAGCCATCACGGGATTGACCCTTCCAACTGTCAACTCCCATCGCCGAATTGGCAAGGGTTGTTGGACCGGCACTGTGGTGGGATGGGCAGTGGAAGACAAGGAAACAGGTATTCGAGTGTGTTCAAATCTGCACACCAAGGAATGGGACCATGTGGAATGCAAGTTGGTGGACAATTTAGCGAACCCTTATTTGGCCGTTGGAGCATTGCTATGGAGTGGATTGTCGGGTATCATTGCTAAATATAAGCTCCGTCCGTCGTTGCTTACTATACCGGAAGAAGAAGCACCACCTCTGCCCAAGACTTTGGGGGAGGCATTGGATGCTCTAGAAGCTGACAGCACCTTGACAGAGACATTTTTGGGAGGAAAGGTCAGTCAAGCCTATCTGGCAGTTCGCCGCCACGAGTTGCATCGTTCCTCGAGGATGACCTTGGAAGAGGAGGTTCGGGAGGCATTGGCCTAAAAGTACTTGTTGTGGCTGCTTTTTTTCCTCGATGCAGAGCGAACAAACCATTCATAAAGTCCAAGCACACTATGAATTAGAAAGCACAAATTTCGTTTACTTATTATTTTCCTTTTTTTTAAGTCAAACGTTGAATTTGCATCTTGTGAAACTCAGGGAGCATCCGTCCATCGTAAAAAGGGCCATTCGATTAAATTCTCCATCGACAATTTACATTCCCAGGTTGCGTTCCATGGCCATATGAGGATCCTCTTGTACCTTATTGAACATGGGTCTGTATTCTGGCAATCCAAGGGTATCTTCAAAACCGATGGTTTGGTCACGGCCGCTGACAATGTCGGACATGAGATTGGTTGAGGACGGAATGCCACCACCGATGCTGTTCATCCCAAATTCATTGGCCATGCGACGTTCTGTGGCCAATTTCATGGCAAAACCGGTTCCATACAAGCGGCGGACTTCTTCCTCTTCTTCTGTGCCCAAAAACGAAATACGAGTGGATGCTACAAAATTTGGATTCGATTCGAAAAAGGAAGAGTTGAAACTCAAGTGAGATCCCGTCGTACGAATGAGAGCAAAAAAGAGCACATGAAACTCCAACAACATCAAGAAAGCCTTCTCAAACATAAACAAACTATAAGGATCAAGCTTACCTTGACGTTTTTGGAGGACCTCCACTGGGTGTCGTTGAATTGCGGTTGCGGCCAAATTGCTCCCATTGGCACCCACCTCCATCATGTTCACAGGTTGATTCATGATGGGAATCCCATGGTTACTATTGCTTTCGGAAGACATGGTGATGTTGAACACTGTTATTAGTGATAATATATATTATTATTGTTGTGTATCGAAAGGATCGGCGGCAATTTGGTTCTCTGCAGTAGAAGTTGTGTCTCTGGAAATGGTGAGTAGCTCGAGGAGAGATATCAAGCAAGATGAAGCGTGTGATGAAATAATGTGCGATGCCCTACGATGGACGTCGAAACCTTAATTATTATCCCTAAAATCTTACCCCTCCCCATTTTCTTCTTGATATTACGACGTACTGTAGTACTATTATAGAAATTACTGGACTATTAGAAGCATAGTTTACAGTTACTACCAATCCCAACCGCAACTTCACAGTTAGTACAAGCTCGAAAGCTTTACTTGGCGTACACCGCATCCTCAAAACCTTGCCGCCCGACCAGGCTTATATACGCGATCGAAGTTGCTTCCCAGCCATTCTTGCGGTTCGCAGTTGCAGCACTATTCGCCCTCCGACAATACTGTCGTGATTGGTTGTCATTAGGTCGAAGCTCGTTCAGGAATAATATCTTCTGCCTTTTGGTTCTCCGACTTCTAAGATCGTTGGGGAAAACCTACCGTAGTAAGCTAGCAAAGGGAACGACATCTTTTGCCCGAGCGTAGCACCAAGAAGCACCATATTTCTATTATTCTTATTGGGAAATCTACTCCGTAATAAAACCGTTCAACGCCAGGCTCTTCCATGCGCCGATGGCTTAGGGTGTTCACGTTCTCCCCAGGATCCCGATCTCTTTTCCCTGGAATGTTGATTGTCAGTGGTGGTTTGCCTGCTCGTTGGTTTCCAGGCTTGGGTGTTGCGGAAGGATGATCTATCAGCCAAAGCATTCTGATGTGGTTTGTACTCCATGGCAGCATACGCGTGAGGAGGGAGTAGCAAGACCTTTTTGATGGCCTCTCTCAGACGCTCGACCATGTCACGATCAGCGGCATTTCCATTCCAAATGCCCAAAATATCTTCCGAATGACGAATACTAATCACCAAACCAGTGATCTCTCCTTCAGGAACTCCAGGAAACTGCCCACCAATCAAGGCCAAAACAACTTCCTCCCAGTACCGGCTTGCTAGACCCTTTGGGAGGCGTACAATCCATTTTCCACCTTTGGCGTTGGCTGGATCCTCCCACGTCGGCTTGACACCCTCGCGGAAGCAATGGTAATCTGTGGTGTAGGAAAGATCATTCGGACGGCGCAAATAATTGTAAGTTTCCCAAAACTCTTCCACGGTATGGACGGTACTGATCTGTTTGATTGAATTTTCGTATGGATGAACGGTCTCTTGTTTTTGTTCGGGTGGAGGAGGATCACTCGTTGTGGTCGGTGTTGTGCCGGTGGTGGCGGGAGAACCTTGTTCGCCTTCGGTCTTGGGGTTATTGCTCTTTCCTCGACGCATAAAAGAGAAGGAATATGCCGAGTGGAGAGGCGTTCCATCCTTTTGACACAAATGAATGGATGGTCAAACAAAGGCAAGTTCAGCAACATGTTGTGAGTGTAGAACGAAACATGACTATTGTGGATAATAATATTATGCATAGATACGCTGGCAAGTTTTTCAAAAATCTGTGCATGGACATACAATCGGTTTCAATGCCATTTTCTAACAATGTTGGAGGATGAACAAGAGGGATATAGTAGTAAAGAAGATTGAGTCGAGTAGCTTTCAAGGTAGCTGACAGAGGTCTACCGGTGCAGCGAAAATAGAGGGCTTCACTACTGTCAATCATGCTTCTAGTTTGCTGATGAATTGCGTCGACCGTCGGATGCCGACCTCAGGCAAGTACGGTACTTGGCTGTGATGCCCAACCGATGATGGCTTGATATCTTCAGGTATCATAACCGTACTCATTTGTTCTGTATGTCGTACGTAAGTTGCAAATTGAACTGAAAATACTATTATTTTTATATTATTATGTTGATGTTCAATACAAAAATCTGTCTACACGTACATAACTACAACGAACCTACCGTATGTACGCGTTGTTATTACCTGTGATAAGAGCCAAACGACGTCTGGCCGCTTGCTCTCCTGTCATCGTCCAACCATTCGTGAACATCCTCTACACACTCTCTCTGTTTGATGGCATGCTGGATTGATCTCTCCCATCCGAGGAATGAAAAATAACATACCTCTTTCGGAATACATGAGCAACACTGCAGCCTTAAGAAGCAGTAGTGGATGACAACAGTATGCTGGTCCAATTATCGCCATGGGAGACGTCCCGTACCTCTCTACGTATACGTCGAACCTCCTCCGAGCATGACACTAACAATAATCGCCGGAGAAACGTCAAGGGTCCCACTGTTGAGAATGTGGGTCGAAACTCTGGTGCTTTGATGATGTCTCCTGTGCCCGCCGTCGCGGCCTCGTTTGTTAATACAGTCAACAAGAGGGGATTACCAAAAATGGCAGCACATTCGACCGAGTTCAACGGGTGCCTTCCTCTTCTCGCTATTACTACCGACCATCAGATATCCGTCGTCGGAAGAAAAATCCTGGATCGGCGCGACTACAACAACGTCGTGGGGGATCAAGCAGCGATCACATCTACCGTCTCATCTTCTTCCTCATCCTACCGAGAGTTTTCGTCTCTTCGTTATAGTAGTCGTCCAGGAGATGCCAGTTCTTTCTTACCCAAATCAAATGCACGAGACAATAACGATCTTCCGAACATTGCTGCTATTTTGGACACTAAGAACGAACTTGTGTACGCCGTCCAATATGACAACCGGAGATTATGTTGCTGGGACTTATGGGAAGGAAGCGGACCAGACGATAAAATTGCCTTGAAAGTAGATCTTATTTCTCCAGCTCTATCCATGTCGTTACTCCATTTCAACAAGGGTATGATCTATGGTACTTGCCAGAACGGGGACGTGTTTGTCGCCAAGGTTCTCGTTTCGGCGACTACTGATGGTGTTGCTGCTACAAAACGTCAACTGGAAGTCGATTACCTGCCATCCCAGCGTCCCGATGGAGCAATACATATAGGGACATGTGCGGAAATCCGAGCGACGAATAAGACGCGACAATCTGGAAGGAAGAGAAAAATGTCCGATTCAGAGGGAAACACCTCAGTGACGTTTCACCAGGCCTTCTACAACAGCAGTACCATTCAACTTGTGCGCCACGATACCTTCGTAGCTTTAGCGACAGCAGAAGTTGGTCTAAAAACGGACGAATTAGTGCAAAAAATTGCAACCGTTGTTGATGTGGGGTCTGGGCAAACCAGAGACAAACGTCTTCTGGCTAATGCAGATTTGTTGATTTCCGCCTCGAGTACAGTCCCCTCGGTGGTATTGGCGTACACTATTGTTGATGGAAATCGTTCAACAACCAATGAGCCTGACTGTGGCCCGGAGCAGCACCCAGATGGTGCAAAGTTTTGTGCTTCGCTTTGCCTCGCAGAAGCCACCTTTGCAAGCCATCTCATCCGAATTGATTCTGACACAAAGCCATTTGGCTTGCTTTCGGAAAATCTCATCGCGTGTGCTTCGGTATCATCGGTATCCCTTTTCGATTTGAAGTCTGGTGCGCTGATTTTGAAAAAGGCGAGAAATCGGCCAATTGCAGGAATGGACTTGCCATTGCTTTTCAAATGCGATCTAAAGACTGCAACCATTGCCGCTTTGCACGCACATGACAAGCAGGAAAATCTTCTCTCGGTCACGGCTACGTCAGTTGGTGATGCAGGAATGCAACATCGACTAACCAGCCTCACATCATCCGCAATTCTCACTGGATCCTTGCTTGCTCCCACACCAATGTCGAAAGTCCGCAAATTTGATGCAACAGAAAGGAAGCGACAAGCTCCTGGTGAGACGATGGAAGACACTGTGGAGAATGCACTGGCGGCGCTTTGGGCATGTCGAGAGAAGCATTGCAAGGGCAACACTTCACCCAAATCTTTCCAGGAAGTCTTCGAAGAATGTGTCTCGAACCTGACAAAGACCAATAGAGCAGTTCGGACGACCAAGTGTGGAGAGAGCCATTTGCTACGCGAAGAGAACCCTCAGCACAATCCTCAGGACCCCTCAAACTCATTCTGCGAAGATTCTGGTGCCGTCAATGCACTGTCCAAAATGAATGGTGGTACGGTTGTTTCAAGAGTAAATGGAAAATCGAACAAGAACAAATCAAGATATCAGGGAGTCCCGGACTCTTTGCCGCAGACATTCATTGATGAAACTGCTCGATTGATGCTGGATTTCATTCTAGCTCCTAAGCAGGATTGTGCAGCGCTGGGTCTAGAAGCTCGCTTGATACTGAAGGGCCTTCTTCGTACTGGTCGTGTCTCTGCAAGGCTCCATTTTGAAGGTTCTTTCCCACTTCAAGAGACAACAAAGAAGCATCCACTGTACATCATTTTACGCAAGATTCATCGCCCTGTTGAAGGAAATCCTTTGACAGCAATGCAGCTGATCGTAGAACTGCTGCAGAACTGCGGCGACTTGTCTGAGCGGCAGTTGGTAATAATGATGGACTACATGTTACGAATTCCCCAAGCTGACGACATTGCGCAGACATTTGCTGAGTCTACGGTGATTGAAATGACGCAAAAACTTAGGCGGGATAGTCGAAGCTACATGTCTATCCGTGGCAAAAAGATTAATGGAAACCAGCATACCAACATAAGCAAGGAAGCATGGTTAGCAATAGGCAGGAGACTCGTTCTTGCAGGGGCAGAGCTCGTTTTCCACATGATTTTGTGCTACTCGGAATGCAATGGAATCATGTTGCGGATCGCACTTGCAGAAATTTTGCATTCGTCCGCTGAAGCAATCGTCATGGCCCAACTATTATCAAGGATGCTGAAATCAAGCCCTTCCAACACGCCCTTGATGCATCGCAAAAATCCAAACTTTGTGCGGACAACTTGCCAATGGATTACATCTTTGTGCGAAAGCTTTGAAGATGACTTGAAGGAGACCAAGACACCGTTTGGGACAGACTACTTGACCCATCTGCTCAATGGAGTACAAGCTGCAACACGTAACTCACAGGCAATTATTTCTTTCAAGGATGGCATTGGAATTGCCGAATCGGCGAAGAAAGAATTGCTCCACCGATCGGACGCCAATGGAAATGAGACCAGTTTATGGCAACCTGAGGAAGAACTCCCAGGTTATTCCATTGATAGGTTCGTGTTTTAGGTGATAACATACTATAAGCAATCCAAGGGATCTTGACCCACTTCGTCGTGTCGACCTAAATTTTATAGGATTCTACTCCTTTTAGAACTCTGAGAAGAAACTACGAAGTCCTATCTTTCAACGATGCAGCACGATGTTGCTTTGGGATAGAGTTTCAACGTCCAACTACTGTTGTTATTATACAGTTAATTTCATAAAACCATGATGTGATGTTCGTCACAAGGTACCATTGTGACATGGTAATCATTTTAGGTACTGTAGTAGAACTTTGGACGTACCGTATGATACTCCGTCAGTCGTAAGATAATAACGTGTACCGTGACCAATACCCACTGTTGTTCTACCTAGCCTGTTGTTCACCATGCACCAAAGTAATGCTACGTTGGTTCGTATGTACGACGTTAGGCAGGACAGTTCTTATGTCGACTACGGTAGAGTTTAGGGTAACTTCTTCTTGACGCCAAAGCGAGCCATCACAATCAGAGGTGTTCGTATCCAAAAAATCAAAATGTGACGCGAGAATACAAAGAGCGTTCGCATCTTCAATGTGATCTCCACAAAAAAAAAAAAATTGATGCAACAATCCGTCAACAAGTGCTTAAAGCCAATTGCTTTACCACCATGCGCACCCCTTTCCTCCTCTTGTGCTGTCTCGCTTGGACTGCGGCCTTTGCGCCACTCCAGCGTGTCGTTCACCTGAAGTCCACTCGACTCGGCGTGGTGTCGCGGCGTGATGCCATGGGAGTTATCGCTGCGGGTGCACTGTTCCCCGAAATCGCTCATGCATTCAGCCAGCAACTCGATGACTATGCCTTCGAGCCCCAACAGCAAGCTACGGACGGAAAGTGGGACCTCAACAGCGCCTTCGTTGCTGATTACAAATACTTCCCAGGAATGTTTCCAACTTCAGCTGGAAAGATTGCTTCCCATGGTCCTTACGAGAAGGTCAGTGATATATACAAGATTCCCGGCTTGACTGATAACGATATCAAGAACTTCAAGAAGTATGAAAAGTACTTCACTGTCAATCCTCCTGGACGTTCCTTCTACGAGCGCATTAACAACAGAGTCAGCACTTAGAGAAAGCTGCTGGACCTTTTCATAGTATTGCAGTTTTCGGCCGTTTTTCAAAAGAGCATAAGCCTAATACGTGCATCGGTAACGAGAACTCCGATGTCAGGGATCTGAATATGATTCTCTGAAAGTATGAAGGCAGGATAAAGATAGAGCTCAATCATTACTAAATTTACCTTCATAGACATTCTTTTCATCTCACTGATAGAAAAGTGTATTCGTTCACTCCAATTCTTTAAAGAAATCTTGACATTCTAGGATTGTCGTGGTATGTAGTGCAAAATGGGTGACTGAATTATGTAATAATAATATGTATAGTATTTATGTAAAGTGCAAATCATAGTCTCTGGAGTCTATGGCTACTTGAGAGTTTTATAGAAATGACATGTGTCAACCAGGCGACGGCATCGCAGTATTATGGAGTCGCCCCCCGCCAAGTTAGGGTCGAAAAATCTTGATGAAATCCCCCTGCATGTTACACACGGGGCACGCGGAAAGGTTTTTGCTGCACTCAAGACAGCATATCTGATGACCACACGGAGTGATCACACAGTCAATGGCGTTTTCGTAGCAGATGATGCACTGAAAAATACAAAATTAGAGAAAGCAATATGTTCAGTAAAGTTAATCCAGACATGAAGTAAAGAGGATCCCTTGCCCTAAGCGAAAAAACTCACTGAATCGGAACTATGGCGCTTGCTCTTCAAGGGTACGTCCTCATCGCCGACTCCATAGTCTGGACAAATTGAACTATTCACTGAGAACTCTCCATCATACACAGCATCATCCCAGCGGTGAACAAAGTCGTCGCTATGACGATAATCTTTGTATCCTGCAGGCAACGCTAAAAGGACAGCTTCCAGAGCCCTCAGCGAAGCCTTCAAATCCTTCGATTCGTAGATTGATACAGTGTTGTCGACGACCAAGTATCGAAGTATTTCTACGTGCAAGCAATCCATGGCGATACTCAGAACCGAACGATTCTTTGAAGTCAAGATGGGAAAGTCAGGGCTTCCACCTTTTCTGGTTTTTTTCCCACTCGCAGTTCGGATGACCTTCACGGGGCAAAAGTGATCCTCCATAAGCCAACGCACGATGTCAATATTGCCACCTTCAACTGCACAATGTATTGGGTACATCATTTCTTCCTTTTTCTTCGACAATTGCGGAAAAGGGGTGCGCAGGTTGATGTTTCCACTCCCATATAGGGCAATGGCTTCCTCGTAATCACCGTCCAATAGAGCCTTTTTGAATGCTCCACTAAGAAAGTTGCAAGTTTTGCAAATCTTGACGGTTGACTCCTTCTTGAGATTGTAAGTCTCGGGAATCATTCGAGATGGCCACGTTGTAGAACAAGCATTACAGACGCAAACACCACAATTTCGACAGTGACACGCTCGACGAAACATAGCGAACTTCCCACGGCAAATGAAACAGTTAGGGTTGTCTTCAAATTTCATCATCTTCGGAGGAGCGTTGGCAATAGCTGATTCTCTGGCTTCGTTCTCAGATGAGAAAGAAAAGGCTTTCAGATATTTTGAAGCCGTGGCTGGATTCTTCGCCACCCCCTTTTGGTTCGTATTAATGGTTGCAATCCAAAGGTTCGTGGCTGTGTTGTGGTACACAGTGGCCGTTAGCAGTATTCTCGAATGAATCCTCTCGGGTTGCTGCCACGAAACTACACTTGACACACTTCCATTCAACGGCGAGGTCACATCTGCCCGGGGCAGGTATGCTTGTTTCGCTTCTTCAGTTACTTGGTCTCCAAATAGTTTTTCCATGAATACGGATCGTTTTGGTGTCAACGGTTTCAGAGCAGAGGACTGACTTCTTCCAAAGCTGATGTCTCGACCTATATTGGGATCAACGGATCTGAAAGAATTGTCATCATTGATGGATGAGCGGTTAGCTCCGTTGGTGCGTCTTATCGACCCCCCGCTGACGCTGTTGCTGCATCCCACAGTATTACGCATCTCACGTCGCGTACGGCTGGTGCTGGGAGGAGGCTTCATTGTTCGAGTACGGCTCACGGATCTTGAACGAGTCACTGGGGTGCGGCTCGTAGAGCGAGGGCGGCGAGATGCCGAGGTAGCCGGAGGGCGACTCCCTGATCGCTGTTTCCCTTGAGTCGTTGCCTGATGATGATTGACGCTGTTTCGACGGGTGGTGCTGCAAGACCGCTCTCGCACCGTAGACCTGGCGCGACTCGAAGACCGACCACGACCAGTTGTGGGTGGAGGCTGAAGCACGGGAACAACATCTTGAGATCGGAAAGAGTGTTGAGAAGGGATGCCTACTGTGGCTTGAGATTCGGTCGTTCTCGTACGCGATCTCCCACGGCGGTCGGATACATCCCTGCTCTGACGAGATTCCCTGTTGGAAGACTCTCCTGGCCTCTCATTCACCGAACTGCTTGTTTGTTCAGAGGAGGAAGAAATGTTTCTCTCTCCAGGAGCTGACGCAATTTGTTTCGAAGGCAACGAACGCTCTGTTGAGTTTCCCCTAGGCTTGCTGCTTGATCGTACCCGGTGAGAGGTGGACGACGAGGAAAGATCTCCTCGAAATGCATCTCGCACAGCATTCGAGTTGTTTTCGATTGATGCTTCATTGGTGATGTTGGTAGATTGTTTCTTTTGCGACGACGCAGAACGGGAAACTGCGACTGGGGCACGTGACGAGGATCTTGCCGACTTTGTGGATTGTGTTCTTTCAATGGATTTAGGACGGCTCTTACTCTTTGACTTTTTTCGCTTGTCACCAGAAGATTCCGACGAGTCAGAAGAGACTGGATTAGGACCATGAAAGTTCATAGATCCATCTGGAGGATCCATTGCAGAAGAAGTACCGATTTCTCTCTTTTTGGGTGGGCGTTTCTTGTTCGCAGTTGGATGTTCTTCTCTTGGAAGGGTACGCGACTCCGGAGGGGCCACAGGCGCCCAAGAAGCATCTGAATTGATGGGTTGCTTCATCCAAGTGGCCACGGTAGAATTGTCCAAATCATGGTGTCCACGGTCTTGATGATGCATCCCGCCGGATGTCTCTCCAACTTTAGACCGGCTGCTCCGCCTGGCCAGAGTAGCTGAAGGAGCAACGATGGCCTCAAAACCAGAAGAGGTTCCTTCGTCATTGAAAGCTACCCACTCGTTGCTGAAACTACTCGCCACCATGTTGAAAAAGATATTTGTTCCGACAGACAAGGGTTGTCGATGGTCAGCTGATACGTTTCCTGGTCGGATTGTTCCGCACAGTAGTAATAAATGGTGACAGCAATGGAGACGAAACGTCGATCCAGTTGGTAAGTGCACGAAATCGGATCGTTCTTGTTGCGACCGTTGTTTAATTGGAGTAAAACAAAGAAAAACCCCAGATGCGCTGCTCCACTCTCGCTGGTGATGGATTCAAGTGAAATCAAAAAATCTGTCGTAGGTTGTGAGTGATGGTTGTGACCGAAGACGCGAAAACTAGCGATCGTGAGCGATCATCCGCCATAACGACGTAGCGCGCGCCTGTCGCGCCCCTCTCATTTTTAAAAAAATTCGCTTCCACTTCTGTAATTACAGTTAATCGTATCATTCTATTGTGTCTCTCTCCATGATACTGCCGGTACCTATGATACCCTTTATTAGTAATTGCTCTATCTCTACTAGTAGAGCTACTCTAGTATTATAATAGCTACAAGAGCAATAATTTTCAAGGTCATCACTTAAAGACAAGCGGCACGGGTTTTTTAGATTTTTGGCGGAAATTAGCCAAGAGTTGTACGATTACACTCGTCACTCGTAACCACCGTAGCTAGCTACTGGTAGAAGTATTGTACTCCAAGTAGAAGAAAGTTGTTTCCTACCAACCACCGGCCAGCGAAAGCGAAAACGACGAGAAACCGAATCGGCGTCTACACATTCAGTCTAATTTCGTAGTATGTATTCACAGTCATAATATTATATTCATGACATCATCAACACCCATTTTTCATGAAGAAGAAAAATTCGAAACGCACACCGGGGAGAAGGCCAACTCTCATTGGGGTTCGAAGTTTGGGGGAACTGGGTCGATGAACAAGTCAAGAGGCAAGCTCGGACTACATTATATACATATAATATTATTTTATGAGCTACTTTGGCTATGCCAGTTCCAATCGCCAGGAACATTTTTACTGATGTCGAAATTACAAGAAAGCTTTCTCTCGATTCAGCCTGCCAAGAAGTCAAACTGTGTTTAGATCACCGATTTTAGATTCTCGGAACGAACTCAACATGACGATGAATACCCCTGGACAAAAACAGGGTTCCTGTGAGGAGTTTAACCTTGAGGACATCATCTCCTCCTTTACCTCCATTGCCCACCTTGGCCTTCTTATTTTTTGGTCCGATCGGGGGAGGGGGGTCTTTGATGATGCCACTTGCATTCCCACTTGTAAGAATCCGTTTGTTGCCATTTAATTTTTGGTTTTTCGATGCCTCTAGCGACGCCTGGAGTATCTCTTCTTCTGTCATTGCTTGTCGTCGTCGGCTGCGATGTTCTCGGTCCGAAACTTTCCCGCTCAACGTCTCTGTTGGTGCACCGGCCGCAAAAGCCTTGTCTTTTTTGGAAGGACTTGGGAAGACAGCTGAACCCTCCGAATTCGATCTTGAACGAGATGAAAAGGTTACAGCCCTCTTCTTTTTCTTAGAATTTGATTCTGTCGTGGCATCTTCGGTCGGGCTACTTTCTCCACTGGAATTTGCATCACCTTGACCAGTTTTGGACGCTACACTTCCGCCTAGCGAGGTGGTGGATCGCCTCTTGGTACTTCGTACGCTAGTCTCAGCGACTTCATTTACTGTTTTTGAATATTCAATATCATTACCCGCATCTCCAACGTCACTCGATGCATTATGAACCGGACTCGCTCCTTGATCTTCGTCACTGGCGTCTGGGTCTTCTTCCATTCGACCAACCACTCTACCCAAAGTTTCTTCTGCATATACTTCATCTTTATGGTTTTCAAAGGCCACCAGCCAACGGGAAGAGGGAGCATCAGAGACCTGGGCCACCAGCCTTCCAATCAAGGTAGTGTTTGATCTAGGAACCTGTGTATGACCATTTAATCAAGGATGCAGCCAAAACGACAAAGATGCAGAGAGGTGAGACGAGACACCGAGGCCCTTCCAACGATAGAGAAAGATCCAAAGCTACTCAAAAAATCATTCGAAGCTGGGAAACGTACCTGGACAAGGTCGTTCACAGCATAGAGAGCCGTGCGCTTCTTTACCCTTCTTGTCGAACGTCTTCTCGAATCCGACATGCTGGAACAAATACTTAGTAATAAAAACTCCGAGGAAAATATTGTTGTAGCATACGAGACGGGGTTCGATGCGCCTTTGTCACCCCTCACTTACAGCCGCTGCCAGGCAACAAGAACTGTGCACGATGATAGATTGATTGATTGATTCGTCCAGAAACAGAATCCAGTGGTTTGATTTACGACGTACCAGCCACCAATATTGTCGTCTGTAGTAGAAAGGTTGGAGGAAAGAGGACAGAAAGTGATGTGGTTGTCGTGCTTGTTCATGTTTATATTGAAACGTTTCTGTTTTTTTCGGGGGTGAGAACTCCGAGATGCGGACATGAATTTTGTTTGACGACTACCGGTACCGCACTCGTACACAACTACTGGTACCTCTATTAGCGTACCGGTAGGTACCTACCGTAGTCATTTCTACACAACGAAATCCGTAGTACTCCGAGTACAGTAGACTACATGTACTTGAGAAAAACAACACATGATCGCGCATATTTTTTTCGTTTCATTCATCTTTTTGATTCATCTCATCTGGCATTTAAATAGACCAACCACCGTATTTTTAGAGTGTATTATTTGTAATAAGTCTTAGTACAAATACCACAAAGGTACAGTACTGCCGGTACTCCAGTACCGCTGCTACGGTTGTACAGTCGTACAACGTAGTATTCGTCGTACTGTCGAAGAAGTTATTAACAGTTAAAACCTTTTTTCGCATTATTTATTTTACTTCCGACCCACTTCACTCAGGACCTATATCGCTACCACGGTTTTTTCCCAAACGTTACAGACGACACTCCATTGTGATTGTCGATGCATGATGAAAAGGGTTTTATCGGTAGCTGCTGCTGTCAGAAATCCCAGCGTTGCAGCACCAGTGGCAAGCGTTTTCCACAAACAGTAGTCTAGTCGTACCTAACAAAAGGACGTCTTACTCAAGGACAAACCAAACATACTTTCTTGTGGAGGAATTAGAACTATTGTTGTTGTTGTTGACCATGACTCGTTCCACCAGTCGCCCCCGTCGTGGCACCACAAAGAAAAGTGTGCTGTCCGACTTTCACGAAGGTGATATTGTTGAGGTGAGTGCCAACAGAAAACCAGAAAAGAAGATACATGTTCTCAGCATCCTGTGATGTTGTTCGTGTGAATGTTTGTGAATGATGTTGATACGACCCCGCACTATCGTCCTCTCCAACCTCTTCTGCTGTTGAACATTATTCTCTTTCCCCACTAACTCAGATTGATCGGGGGCATGGCACCATCGTCCGCGGCCGTTTGGTTCAACTTTTAACGAAACAAATGTCGTCCACACCACGGTGGCTGGTCACATTTGACGACCAACCGTACAAAGACGAAGAAATGTACGAACAAGCCTTCGGAGAACTTCTGTACAGTGCTTGGGTGAATGAGGAAAATCACATCAACGACCAACCAGACGACGACGACGACGTTGCCGAGAAGTACGGTGGTACCTTTAATGGTAGTAAGAGATCTATAGCCGTTAAAGTCAGGGTGATCAACGGCAGTGGAACTTCAAGTGAGAGCGAAAAAAGTGCCGCTGCTGCCGCCGCGGCGGCGGCGAACAAGACATCATCTACCAAGAGATCGAAAAGTAAGAAGAAATCGGTCCAGTTCGAGCATGCCACCGCTGACAGGGTCAAAGTCGTTGTCAGTAGCGGCGGTGCTGACGACGACGACGATGACGACAATGAGGACAGGTCTGGTCTCGCTGGGCGGCGCAACAGCAGCAAGGCATCTGCCCGTGAGCAACGAAGCAAACGTCGTCAATCTAAGATTGACGAAGACACGGATGTCATGTTCCCTGGATCAGACGTATTGGTTGATGGCAACAAACGAAAGTTCTCTTCGACAACTACACCTGGTCCCGCTGTCAAGAAGCAAAAGCATAATACTGCCGAAGCGGACGGGGAAGTTGTCGTCGTTACAGTCAAACTTCTCACAGGGACGCTATATTTCTATCGTGGGGCTCAAAGACGTGTTGAATTCTTGCGACGAATCTAACAGATGATGGAACTTGCCGATATCTCAAAAACAGCGGTTGCTACTATCTTTTAGTATTGCGTAAAAGCCATTCGTGACAAATACGAAGAAGAAGCTGTTGTTTTGGGACGAGACCGACAACCAAAAAACACAATTTTGCAAGAACGACAAAATTGTGTTGATGCGGCATTTTTGGTCGGGAAAAAGCATCGTCGGGTTGATCATCCAAGCCGCGGGCTGGCTTACAGTTAGTTACATCAATAGTGTCTTATCAAGAGTCAAACTTTTCTGTGGACCTTCTCCCAGCTAGTGGAGTAGTAACGTGATTGATAATATAATATTATTATTTTATTATTTGATCTTACTGTTACAGTTAGTTTAATTACACTCCGTCATAAAACCCAATATTGAGTACCGTCGAGCTGTTTCATACAGTTACCGTAGTACGAGTTCGACTACCGGTAGGTAGTATGATACGACATCGGCACACTCTGCATTCCTCACACTGATTGTTAGTCAGACTACTACCGTAATTTCGGTGGTATAATATACCCCTGGGTTTAGGAAGCACCCCTCATTTTCGATGTACATCGGAACTTGCCGTTGAAGGACAGACGTACTTCGGAAAAACTTTCCATAATTCCGAGATTCCATCAGGGCTCAAGGACTGCAGTCAAATTGGTCAAATCAAAGCCACAATGTTGGGACCAATTGCAACACAAAACCATAAAATAACAATGAACGACAATACAATCGGTTCTTTGGTACCCATTTACGGCATCGCAAGCCCAGATCTTGGTTGTTTCTGTGAACACCATGCTATTTGAGGTTCGCTGGTGTACATAGAGATGCTGGTTAGGTTCAAAAAGATGGTTGTATACAGTGGTAAGTGGTCAAAAGGTCACTTTGAAAAATTCGAAATTTGTTGTTTTCTTTCTTGTTCCAGAAAATAATAACTAAAAGACAATTATGGCTGCTGTTTGGGTCACAGAAGGATCGAATCGATGTGTAAGTGGCCATGTGCCTGAAAAGCTCTCAGAGTACTTTCATCGTTTGGAAGGACGAATCGCCCAAGTCTACATAATTTATCAACATTCCAAGGACTACAACAGAATGGCGTTTTCCAACAAGAATGATGGTGTATGCCATGCTATTTTATTTGATAAAGGGATTGCGTGTGACGAACTTCTGGATGATCTGCGACAAACACTACTACCGGTAGTAGAAAGTGTGTATTAGCGATTGCATTCGGCACCACTTGAAGTTTTTGTTTCCATCCAGCGTTTGTGCAAATAGGGCAACCATCTGCAATGGAACAAACAGTTGGTCGTCCAGATGCCACCAATAATGTTGCCGTCAAAGCAACGTATTTCATCTTCCACGACAATGCAGCTACCGAAGAATTTGTCGAGGTTGGTGGTAATAAACATGAAAATGATCACAATGATTCCACTACTCTTTCCATCTCACCGGGTGGAATATCAAGATCAACAAGAACAGCAACAACATCAAGTAGAATTTTCAACGCCTCCAATACTGCCGAAGGGATAGTTGGACTTCAGAAAGGAACCAAACCCGTTGCACCTCAACCCGGAGACTATTCCTACAGTGGAATGCACGACCAGGGTCCGTTGCCAGATTTGAAACAGGGCGGTCCCATGGCGTTGTTGTTGGGATGTGTAGAAGGTGCCAAAGAATACAACATCTCTTTCCTGACGACATTGATTGAGGAGGAGAAGGAGCAGACAATCAAATCGACAAAGTCAGACAATGTCCTCCAAAACACATTCGATTTCCTCCGCTGATTCAGGCGGACCGTCTACCAAAAAAGAGCAAAACACAAAAGGATGGTGACGGTGGTTGATTGACAATTACATTTTATGGGAGCAATACGGAATCTAGGTAATGGCTAACGACATAAGAATAGGATTCACTCCTCTTCTGGGAAGTAGCTGAACCCAGTCTTCCTCCAGGCGTTCCTAATAGTGACTTCTGCGATTGCCTCCCAACTTTCGCTTACCCACTCGTACTCCTGAAGACGACCTTTGGCTCCGCGAGAGGTTGAATTCTCTGTGGATTTCGTATTGGCAAGAAGGAGCTGTTTGTCTCTCCAATTGCGGATTTGTTTCCCTTGCAACCCATAGCTTCTGGCTATCGAGCGCAAGGACTCATTATTGGCCAGCCTTTGTTCGCAATCACGCTCAATTTGCAGCTTTTGACCGTTTGTTAGTCGTTTTCGTGCCATTTTGATGTGTAACGAGTTGTTGCAAAAATGACAACTTGATGAGAAGACAGATAATCGTTTTTTGGGAGAACGACATGAGTCCCTGATTTCGCGTCAGTCACGACGGAATTTAAAATCGATCTAAGAAGTAATTTAATTTGAATAGTACATCTTCTACATACGTGAAGGATTCGTCGGCTTTAGTAAGCACCCCAGGATGGCACTGTACATTTGGCGCTTATTATACCACCGAAACTACGGGAGTAGGAAGCTAGGGTTCAAGATAATGTCGTTTCCTTAAGTACCGTATGTTGGTTTCATAGACAATGTTAAATGAATTTTTTATCGTGGTAGCATCAGTACAGATCCATAACATTTAAGCTGTTTGGACTATGGCGAAAGGCGAATTCAAATGCCATCAACGAGACCGGTTGTGCGCACGGCTGTCTGACCTCATGTCATTGTGTCCCAAACCACCACCACAGTTGGTGTGTGTACGGTGAAGCTTGAAAGACCTGCGGTACTGCGGTACCGTAATTTTGGAGTCCTTCACGTCAAAATAATACAGAGAGAGAGGAGAGTGAAGAGACGAAATAGGACGACATCCGTCCATCCGTTCCCATCGTAGTGTGAGCTGATGCCTGGTAATTCGTTCCAAACTTCCTCGTCTCTCTACTAGAATCACTACAACCAATAACAATGCCTACAACAGGCGGTGGCAATCCTGAGGACGACCGAAGAGGGGCTTCTCCAGTTAATTCTAACAACGATAGTGCCTCTTTTGGAAGACCTTCAGTTTCCTCTCACAGCAAAAACAATGGTGATGTCCCTTCGGGTGACATGCTCGCCCGACTTTCGTTGAACGAAGACAATGAACGAGGAGGAGGAGGAGGAGGAGCCATCCTTAGAAGTAACATCAGTAATGATGAAATCGGTCCATCAGATTCTCTGGAAGTACAGTTACCGAACCCACGACAGGTAGATATGTCGGAAGGTGTAGCGGCGATGGTGTCTCCAAATCGGCGCCAATATCCCAATCAACACCATCGGCCAAATAATCATCAGTCGTCGTCCTCATTCGGACCGCCTGGAAGATCGCAAAGTGGAGCGGGTAGGAAACGCAGCAGTAAAGATGCCGCTCAAGAGGCTAGTGCCGCGCTACAATCTCTTCAGGCGAATGCTCCACCACCCGCCAATTCTCTTTCGGGAGTTGGTGGTGGTGATCGCATCATTCGTTCCTCTGCAGCAGTGGCAGCTTCCAATGGACCAACGATACCTTTGCGAACAACGGATGCCCTTCCAGCGCTGACAAGGGCAAGCGGGAATAATGGGCCACCGGAAGAGGAAGAATATGTCGAGGAGGAAGATGAGGAAAGTTCCGAGGTGTCGGCATCGGATGAAGATGGCTCCTGGATCACGTGGTTTTGCAGTTTGCGTGGAAACGAATTTTTTTGTGAGGTCGACGAGGATTATATTCAGGTTCGTTCATACTATTTTGTCTGCTGTGGTATTCGGGACCTTCCCTTTTCTCTAAAGCTTTGCTTTCGGATTTCGTCGTTGCTTTCAGGATGATTTCAACTTGACTGGATTGAACCTTTTGGTTCCCTATTACGAGTATGCCTTGGATATGGTCTTGGATGTGGAAATGCCTATGGAAGACTCTCTGACCGAGGAACAGCAAGAAATTGTCGAATCCGCTGCAGAAATGTTGTACGGTCTTATTCACGCTCGGTATGTTAATGAAAAAATTCTCTCTGCTATGTTCTATGCCATACCTCCCGACAAAGACAGTCAATTACTTTGAAGGTTTGCGTGCTTACTTACTCATTCTCTCTCTCTTAATAAATCTTCTGCTGTTTGTTACAGTTACATTGTTACCAACAGAGGGATGCATTCCATGTACGAAAAGTACAGGACGGCAGCCTTTGGACGATGTCCTCATGTATTTTGTCAAGGACAGCCTGTACTTCCGGTAGGACTATCCGATCTTCCAAGAAATTACACTGTCAATGTATTCTGTCCAAGATGCCACGGTCTTTTCTTCCCAAAAAGCACACGGCAAGCAAACATTGATGGGGCCTACTTTGGGACAACCTTCCCACATTTGTATCTCATGACTCATCCGGTACGTTCCCCAAAAACTTTCACCACACACTTTGTTTTGAATACACGGAAGCTAACAACATCTCACTTATAATTGTTACACAATTTTTCCTCGTTGATGATACAGGACATGATCCCTCCCAAGCCAGCTCAGACTTATATTCCACGTGTTTATGGCTTTAAAGTGCACGAATCGAGTCTGTTTTACACAAATCACGAAGACGGACCACAGAGTCAGCTCGCAGTAGATGGGGCACCACGGCAAACCAGGCGGTCGCGTGATCGAAACCGAAAGAAGTAGAGCCGTTTTCGCTGCGTCCATCATTCTTCCGCCTGTACATACGGCAGCGATGCACTGCCGTCTTGAGGGGTGTGCTCGATACGATCGATACTTTACAGTGACCAATCCTGCAAGTATCTTTCCACTCTAAAAGAACATACTACCCAAACGGTCAATCATTGACGCAACGATGTGTACGAAGCTACGACAAGAACGGCCCATAAAATAATGGTCGTTCAATGGTTTGCTCTCACTTTGCAGAGAGAAATAATAATATTATTTTACTCGAAGTATTATTTTATTTTATGCGACGGTGATCAATTAGATTCAATCACTAGAGTTAAAGGTACATTGTTAACATTATCCTTAATGAACATTTCGCAACATTGGCGTTCCAGGTGGATCTTTCGTCGAGATGACTGACAGTGAATGACGTTGTTTTTGACTCATTCACATACCATCATGTCTCACTGTATCTCTCATGGCCATTCGACACCTCACGACGACGACCACCACATCGCAATATTCGTCTTTTTTTCTTCTTCCGACTCATTCACTGCCCATCAACACAACAACATCTCCTCTATCTCGTTCTGACACAACTTTTCTTGCTTGTAGCAGCACAATAAGGAAGATGGCCATGATCACGTTTGTCAAGGCAGCAGCTTTTGTTGCTGCCATCGTTCCGCTGGAGGCGTTTATGCCAGCTTCTACATTCGGTGTCAAACAGGTAGGGATCGGTCGGAACGGAATCTTTTTCATTTTGTCGAATGTTGTGAATGAACGATCGAAGCATGTTTTCAGTGAAAATTTGTTTCTGTTGTGACGAAATTGTTCTCAACGTATGTTGCTTGTCTTTTGCCCCGTCTCTCTCTCTCTCTATTTGTTTGTACCATCAGACACCGTTGTCCATGTCCTCTCAAGCTCAAGATGTCGACAAGAAAACTGCGTCTTCTGCCAAGCAACGTGAGGTCGACTTGGACCTGTACCGTAACATTGGTATCATGGCTCACATTGATGCCGGTAAAACTACCACCACCGAACGTATCTTGTATTACACGGGAAAGTCTTACAAGATTGGAGAGGTCCATGAAGGAGGAGCTACCATGGACTGGATGGAACAAGAACAAGAACGAGGAATCACCATCACATCCGCTGCTACCACTTGTACTTGGAAGGATCACAGAATCAACATCATTGACAGTAAGTAGTGGGGAAGGAAGCAATGGGCTATCCAGGGATTCATTTTTGGAAAGAATGACGCGACTCATCTCTTTTCTTTCGTTCTGTCCATTTTCATCACAATAAACAGCGCCCGGTCACGTCGATTTTACGTTGGAAGTCGAGCGTTCCCTTCGTGTTTTGGATGGAGCCGTTGCGGTTTTTGATGGTGTTGCTGGAGTGGAACCACAAACAGAGACTGTTTGGCGACAAGCTGACAAGTACAAGGTTCCCAGAATGTGCTTCCTCAACAAAATGGACCGTACCGGAGCAAATTTTTATTTCTGCGTCGACACCATCGTAGATCTGCTCGGAGCTACACCAGCAGTCCTTCAACTACCCATTGGTACCGAATCGGACTTTTTGGGGGTAATTGATTTGGTCACAATGGAGGCCATCGTGTGGCGTGGGGAGGATCTTGGCGCGAGCTTCGATGTCATCCCACTTGATGAATGCAACGACATCCCCTTGGTAGATGACGCCCTCAAGGCCAAGGCCCAAGAATACCATGAGAAACTGGTCGAACTTGCCGTTGAACAGGATGAGGAAGTGCTCATGCAATATCTCGAAGGAGAGATGCCCGATCCTCCCACATTAAAACGATTGATCAGAAAGGGAACCTTGAACCTGGACATGGTCCCCGTTTTGACTGGAACTGCGTTCAAAAATAAGGGTGTTCAACCTTTGTTGGATGCCGTCGTTGATTACATGCCTTCTCCCTTGGATGTTATGGCCATTGCAGGCGTCACCGAGGATGGAGAACCGACCGTACGAAAGTCTTCTGATGTCGAGCCCATGTCTGCTTTGGCTTTCAAGATTGCCAACGATCCATTTGTCGGGTCGTTGACTTTTACCCGCGTTTACTCGGGTGTCATGGAAGCCGGAACAACCGTTTACAATTCCGTCAAGGGAAAGAACGAGAGAATCGGACGTATGTTGCAAATGCATGCCAACGAACGTACGGAAATCAAGTCCGCCGTCGCCGGTGATATCGTTGCTCTTGTTGGATTGAAAGACACCACCACCGGAGAGACTCTTTGTACCAAGAGCGCCCCAGTCATCCTTGAAAAGATGGACTTTCCTGAACCCGTCATCAAGGTTGCTGTAGAGCCAAAGACAAAGGGTGATCAGCAAAAAATGTCCGAGGCTCTTATCCGCCTTGCTGCTGAAGATCCTTCCTTCCGATTCTCCCGTGACGAGGAAACCGGCCAAACTGTTATCGAGGGAATGGGAGAACTTCACTTGGAGATCATTGTGGACCGCATGAAGAGAGAATTCGGTGTCGAAGCCAATGTTGGTGCGCCTCAAGTCTCGTACCGAGAGGCCATCACTACCAAGGCAGAAATCGATTACACCCACAAGAAGCAATCTGGAGGTTCCGGTCAATACGCCCGAGTGAAGATCATTTTCGAGCCAAAGGATTTCACTGACGAAGAAGGATCTATGGACTTTGAGTTTGCCTCTGATATTAAGGGTGGAAGTATCCCTAAAGAATTCATTCCTGGAGTTCAAAAGGGTATTGAGTCTGTCCTTGGACAAGGAGTCATCGCCGGTTTCCCTGTCCTCGGTATGAAGGCTACCCTTGTTGATGGCGCCTACCATGATGTCGATTCCTCTGTTATGGCCTTTGAAATTGCCGGTCGAGCTGCTACAAGAGAGGGTCTAAGAAAGGCCAAGGCTCGTCTCATGGAACCTTTGATGCAAGTGGATGTCACAACACCGGAGGAGTACATGGGAGATATTCTTGGAGACATCAACTCACGTCGTGGTCTCGTCGGGGAGCTCGGAGAACGTGGAAATGTCAAGACCATCAGCGCCATGGTTCCTCTTGCAAACATGTTTCAATACGTATCAACTTTGCGATCCATGAGCAAGGGCCGAGCTAACTATTCCATGAAATTGGCCAATTACGATTTCGTGCCACCCAACGTTGAGGATGAACTCAAGAAGGGCTTTACTCTCAAGGAAGACGACTAAAGAAGTAGTGGTTATTTGAGTTCAATAGACTTGGATGTAATCTTTTACGAATAGCAGGAACTATTTACGACTAGACATCCACCGTTGCCACGTTGGTCCAGAAATTCAAGGTTGCTGGAAGACTCCCCGGCAAGGGCTAACCAACGCACGCACTTAAGTATTTTCCTGAACGGCAAACTGTGACTTTGCTAGAAAATGAAAATACAAAAAGACATACGAAGTAACAAAAGTAACAATACAATTAACACTGTGTGAAAGGCCTCCATAGCACATCCAGTATTATAGTAGCACGTCAAGGGTGGCGGCACATTACGCGATAACACATTATTTATGAGATGACACATCCATTGCATTCGCACGTTTCTTTTTCCTTCCCAGAGGACGACTTTTCGTTGTCGTCGTAGTACACGTCGTTTGTCGGTTCTGACTTGACAGAAATAGACGGGCCGGCAGAGGCACCGGAAAGAGTGGGGGGAGAAATGTCAGGAGTTGGGGATGGGGCAGAAACTTCTGGGCCCACGCAATTCGAATCAGGTGCTTTTTCGATGTCAGGAGTTGGGGATGGGGCAGAAACTTCTGGGCCTACGCAATTCGAATCAGGTGCTTTTTCGATGTCAGGAGTTGGGGATGGTGCAGAAACTTCTGGGCTCACACAATTTGAATCAGGTGCCTTTTCGGCCACAAAATCCCTTGACTCTGGCAAAGAGACATGTGCTATGTGGACTTCTTCGTCTTGACTCTTATCTTCCAGCACGGTGAGTTGTGTGGTAGGTGTAACAGAAGCAATAGGGTCTTTTTGTCCTGACGGTTCCTCTTCCTCCTCCATTTTTGGTTTCACCTCTGCATTATTCAATTGACTGGATTGCTGTGGCACACTTTCCACGGAAATGGGGGACGATAGGACTGGAGCAGGAGAAGGAATGACTCGTCCATTTTCTTCTTCCTTGTCGTCACTTTCTGTGTGCGACTTGGATTTCGTCTTTCGTGACCTTTTCTTTTTTGGTCTTTTCTCACTGACGTTATGTAAGGATTCTTGTTTGTTTTCTTTTCCAGGATCCTTCGAAGCGTCGACCATCGTTTCATCGATAGGAGTCGCACTTCTCTCTTCCGTTTCTCCTGCTGTGGACTTGAGACGTTGCTTTGCACGTTTCCGGCGAAGATTTCGGGCCTTGCTCTTTGATATGCCATTACTGCCCGTCGATTCGGCGGTCTCACTGGTCGCCGAAGGAAGAATCTCAGCAAAATCATCCAGCTCTGTCATGGTAAAGATGAAAGGCTTTTGTATTTTTGTACTTTGTACCGATTCCTGTACGAGATAGAATGCTGGGATATCAAGCAAGATGAAATATGAATCGATGGTATTGCCAGTCCGTTCGTTTTTTTTTTTTCCAAAACAAAGGATGATCAGATCGGCGCGGTATCGGCGGATTGACTGGGAGAGTTTGTGACAGTCATTCACATGTTCTTTTCATGTTGCGCGGTGATCCTTCACATTCAATGAGAAGTCTCTAAAACGTTACGATACCTGGATGACGCGAGTTTGCACGTCACAGAGAAACAACGGAAAATTATTGTTCTCTTCGTTGGACCAACTTGGACTACGGGTACGTGTACATAACGTCTCCGAGTACGTACGTTAGGGGGTATTGTACTGTAGGATGTATTAACTGTAACTGCAGATTTCTTGAAGTATGTCCTACATAGGGAGTACTACGTACCTAGCTAGACACTGTAGCCTGTATGTAGCTAGCTTCAAAGCTCTACTAGCAAAAGAGTGGAACGATTGACTGTGAGAAAAGTGTCGTGGGTCAGATATGCAATCTCTCAAAAATGTAATCCAGCTCCAACTTGGATATCAAACTCTCCTGATACGGACGACTTGTAGCAGTAGTAGTAAAAACTTACCACGTATTACAAGAAAAATAAATCTGGCAGTAAACTGGGGAATTATTTGCTTACGTCCCTCGATTAGTGGTGTATTATTTGGCGTGTTTTCTCTTTATATCTTACAACACCCGCTAATCACTTTGTCCCTCACCAAACGAGACAGGTCGTCATCCTTGGAGGGTTCGCTCATGGACAACAGAAGATGCAAACATTTGGACCAGATAGGTTCCACATCAGATTGAGAAAGGCACAGAAACCATCTCATGGCGAACAATTCGCCCAAAAGATTGCCACTACGAATGAGGCTGGCCCTAGTAGTTGCCAAGTATTCCAACAAGGCCAATATACGGCGAAGGGCATTGAGTAAGAAGCTGTCATTTTTGTCGTCCTCGAGTGTGACATCTGCTTCGACAGATTCCATAGAATGTCGCTTACAACACTGAACTACCACGTGAATAAATTCGATTGTCTCCTCTGGTGATGGAGCATGTACAAGAGAGATAGGAAGGGCACATAAAGCCATTACGGCTTCTAGCTGTGCTGAATCCTCCCCTTCGAACAACTTCATAAAAGTCACACTTGAGTTTAAGGAAGCACCAAGATATTGCACTCTTGCGACGTCAAGGCCATCTTTCCTCAAAATCTCAACCAGATTTTGAATGCTCACGAGAACTTCTAGGGCTGATTTCGTAACAGCCTTCTTATGCTGCGTGCCAAAGCCACAGTGTAAGCGATTCGAAAGGATGGGTCGGATGAAGCTGCAGACTTCGAAACTTGTTAAACTTGTTCGATGAACGTTCGAATCTGATAATGCTCGAATAGCAGCCCGCAACAAGTCACAAAAAGAGGTAAATGTCTTGAAAGAAGGGAAGAAATCGTGAATGTTTCGTCCTCTGTTGCAAATTGATACCATCCAAGGTAGCAGTCCACCACGGCGTAGGAGATGAGAATGAGCAGTGGCTCCACCATATTCAATCATTGCCTGTAAGGTATGAAGAAGTAAGCAGTATTCCGCGCCTTGCATCTCCAAGGAAAGAGACGACGTTCTCACATTGTCAAACGAAGTGAGAATAAGCTCTGGTGCATGACAAGATGCAACGAGTCGAAACGATGCCTCGTCTACGAGCCCGTCGCAAACATTTTGCAGGGCCCACATTCGTTCAGCTCGAGCCTGGTGAACGTCACTGCTCTCTGAACAGAATAAAGATATGAAAGAGGGGAGCCGATGAAAGTCTTGGAATGCCCCGTGGTTCAACTCAGATTTCAAAAAGAAGCGGTTCATAGCAACATATAGTGGATCGTCAGGTCGCTGGAGCACAGATGCTGCACGGGCTAGGAAGATTGCAACTATTGGGGTCACTCTTGGCACCATGATGGTGTTGTCTTTCGCTTTCTCTGTTGCAAGTCCTCTCTGGACCGAATCCAAAATTATTTGAAGCTGAGGGCGACTTCTCCATGAGGATTCTTTCATCGCTTGTTCAGAGATTACTACTTGCAAAATGATGCCAAGAGAAGAAGTGGCAAGAAGCCTAAGATTCTCACAAGCGGCAGACAATCCCATAAAACACAAACTTACAACCCCCTTGTCGGACAATCGACGAACAGTCGCAACGTTAGTCGATGTGAGCTGAGGTAGTGACTCCGAGCCTGCAGGTCGGATGAGTGACCCTTCCAATGTTGCAAGAAGTAGCGGGAAAAAATACACAGGGTCGTATGGAGCCTTCTTCGTATTGTCCGCTAGATCTTCCGAAAATGGTCCAGCCAAATTACGTATTTCGTCATGGTTGCGGTTCACATCAGCCGAAAATATGTTGTGAAAACGCGAGATGGTTGCATGAATCCTACCAGGATTGATGCCACGAACGAACCATTCAAATGGTTCCTCACGAAGATGAGCTTCGCTCAAGTTGGGTGTACCGACTTCACCAAGTCGAAAACTAGTCATGGGCGGCCGGACATTGTAAGGGCAAATACCGATAAGAGTTGAGATTTGCCTATCGAAGTCGCACGGGATCCCCTTCAAATCTTTCAGTAATGTTTCCCAAACAGATGAAGCGACACCGAGGTCATTGGATGATGCTGTAATGCAGCATGTCATCAATTCGACGACAGCTCGTTTCGTACCTTCCACCTCACCCGAATTTTCAACATGTTGTTCTGCAAAAAGTAACTTGAACTTTGAGTGAGAAGTCACCATTTTCAAAATCTCCCCTGGTACGGGGACGATACACGCCACTGGACAATATTTTTTCCTCGAGCAGCGCAACATTTCGCTGAAGAGATCTAGGCACAACTTTGGTATATCATCTTCCGAGTGAGACAGCGAGATGCCGTATTTCAAGCATGCCCGAGTCGTCTTGTGAATCGCATTGCTGTTTATATATCGTCCCAATTCGTGTTGGTCCAAAATTTCAGGTTTGTGAACCATATCAATCAACATTGAGAGAGCGTCTCGAGTCGTCAGCCCGCTTGAGCCAACGTGGGTCACCTTTCTCTTTAAAGACAGAGGCAGGGAAATGAAAATTAGTGCAAACACATGCGAGCCTAGTTGTTTGCATTCAAAGTCCGATTCCAAGAGAACATGATGTGCAAATCTGCAAATGCTGCTCACTGCTGGGGTTTGGAGAAAGTCTTCCGGGTGAGTGACAAAAAGCTGAGTGAGTGCATCGTCCATTGTTCTAGTCAGATGTCGCATGTCGCACAAATTGTAACGAGCTGATTTCAACATTTCGAAAGCAACTTTTGCAATGTGGTTGACTTGATCAATTCTCGAGCGTTTCGAAATAGGCAGCATTTTCTCGAGACGATCTGCTATTCGGGGGATAAACTCGTTGAGCAAACTTCGATCGTCAGCGTTTATCTTTTTTGCGGCGACTGCAAGTACTTCGTCAAGAAACCCTTCCTCCCAAGCTCGTGATAGTGTTTCGTCTAATTTAAGCAGCCTGGAAAGCAAAGGAGGACCGTATACTTTCGTGTCTTGTTTTACAAGCTCCAGAAGCAAGTCGAGAAGTGTTTTGGAGAATTTTTTCTCTTCAAAAGCGTAAAGGCAAATATCAACTATTTGTTTGGCGGGGTGCAGTCCCAGCAGAGTCAAGACGGCTGCTCCACCGAGATGTGCAAGTTGTAGGACTTTACTCATTAACAATGCGAGGATGGATTGGATTTCTTTTTGGATGGCTTTTTGACATTTCTGAGTCTTTGTTGACACCCACATCCAACAATCAATGACACTTTCCCAAGCACCCACCTCAACTTTGTCGTACTCAATTTGTTCAAAGAACGCCCTAAGAAAGAATGATGCAATAGATAGTGCCTCTTCTGACGATTTCTCTGCGCTCTCCCGGATCAGGGAGATTGCCACTTCTACACGTTCGTTTGAAGAAAGATTTTTCTCAAGGATGCAACAAAAGAGCAAATTAGCTCTTCCTTCCTGTTCAAATAGTGATCCTCCCAGTTCTTTCATCGACTCTTGGCAGAGAAAAGATGACGAGAAATGCAAAACGTTGGTCGCAAGCTGCAATGAATCCGGAAACGGCATATTGTATTCCTTTTTGATTGCATTTAGGTCTTTAATGATCGAAGCAGCGAGTTTCTGTTCAGTTGAAGTACAGTAAGACATCTGCTACATGTAGGGTTAGCTGATCATAAGAGATGATGGGTAAACAAAAACAAAACAACAAATAACTGAATAAACGCACCAGGTGCATCAATGGCTGTAAATGCCACAAGACCATTTGGTAAGCCTGACAGATGGTATTGCTATCAGACAATGCCAGTAAAAGATGGTTCAGAAATCGAATGGATGGGATGACAAGCCTGCGTTCCCATTGGTTGAACAGTCTCAATGTGCAGTCACATTGCGCTGAGGTTTCAATGTTTGCCAAGGAAGCAGATAGAGTCACATAGATCGAATTCTTAGAGAACAGTGCCCCCAGTAATTTATTCAGACAAGAAACTATCTTTTTTCTGTTTTCATATTTGAAATTGACAAGCAATCCTGCATATTCAATGACTGGTTCAATTGCTGATCTAAATGCATCTTCACCTGTGAGGTGATCCCTCCACCTCTGAATGCTCACTACAACCTGCAGCAAGGGTAGTGGGTCTCGTATGAAAAAGATGCATCTTGAAGCCACTTGCCCAACCACCTGGGAAAACAAGGGAGAGACACTTCTTTTGGATAAGGCAGCAACCAACAGAGCCGAAAAGAGCATCTTTTGGGAGACTTGATTATGTTCCTTCCATGCCTTGCCAATTTGCACCATCTGGGTCCAACTCCCCTTGGTCCATATTTCTTCAAGAAGCTCGAAAAACTCTGCAATCGTTTCTTGAGTTATAGAGACAACCCAAGCATTTGCTTCCTGCTCAAGGCATTCACGCATCTCACTATCACATTCATCTGGAAGAAAAAACTGATTCATCAGCTTTGTGACAATCTCAATACAGAGTGTATGCACACAAGCTCTTCGGGTTGTCACCATGATCTCGAAAATGCACCTTGATGACAGCAAACTTTTGGGCAAGCAGGTACGAGTTTGTGTCTGAATAAACTGTAGCAGCTTAATTTGTACACCTGGTAGAAGCAGGTTGAACTCTGCTGTGTCCTTAGGCAGCACTTTCGAAAATTCAAATGAATCACTAATTTTGCAAGGCGTCAAAGTTGTCACTGCTTCAAGTACTCTTAGTAGGGAAGTTGCAAGTGTCGCCCCAGAGGTTTGAGATTTCTCAATTTGGGTTTGAAGCAGTAACAGTGTCGGGTAATCAGGGATCAGATGGAGCAACATCTTTCTCAACTTTCCTATTGACTCTTCACCTAAAATCAGTGCAGATGCATTGTCCTGCAAAAGACAATTAAATTGGTTGATGACAGAAATTACCAGCTTGAAACACTCCATTCTGACAATTGCATTCCCCATTTGAAGGGCCCTCGTCAGTGTCTGCCCCTTGAGTTTGCTAGGTAGAAAAGTACCTACCAAATCGTCTTCTGAATAATCAACGCCGATAGAGCGAGCAGAAGCGAGACATGTAATTGTGGAAGGCCCATTTACAAGAATGGCTGTGACCAAAGAAAGTTTTGAGATGAAGGCAAAAGAATTTCTTCCGTCTGGAATATCTAACATTCGAAAAAAATCCTTGAGTAGAAAAGGAGATGTAGTCAAAGCAAAGATGATGAAAAGTCGGAGGTTTTGACTTGTATTTGAAAACTCGAGCAGCCGAACCAAGCAAACCACAGCTTGTCGGCACTCGCCTCGAAGTAGAAGAGGTGACTGTTTTCTGTCCGAAAGTAGACGGAACAGCAACCGTCTTGCTTCTATCCCTGTATTTTGCAAAGCTCCAACATTACCGTACTTATCATTCGATGTCAAAACATCTTGGTATGTGTTCTCAGCTGTTAATCTGGGAGCGTGGGAAGCCAATAGAATCAAATTTTGAAGGGAATCCTTTGAAAACAAGTCAAAGTACAATTTATTATTCCCACCCCTTGAAGTCCTCTCGAAGAGCGCATGGCATAGTGCCACCAGCATTCCTCCAACAGCAACAAGATAAGCATCGTCGAATACCATGGTACCGATTGAATGTTTTTGGGAAGGTGCTTCGAGTCCTTCACGAAGAGCAATGTAAATAAGACCAGGTTTAATTTTGCGCTCTTTACGTCCACTTGTGCCAATGTATGTGCTCACAACTGGATCATCACTTTGCATAAGAATTGTCCCTAGTTTGATGGCTTCTGTTCGAGACAATTTTTTCGAGCCTCGGTTGGACGGATTTTGCGGTCTCTCTGCCAAGTCATCTCCTTGCTCAACGTGCACGGAGCGTAAGCAAACTCGGAGTACACCATCTGATAGGCTTTCATCTAAGTGCCGAGAAATATACCTTGCCTGAGTCGTCGATACGAGAGCAACATTCTGCAAAATTTTCAAAGCAGGAACTACCAAAGAACCGCATTCCTCTCGCTCGCCCATTTTTCCTCGCCCCTTCCCCGTCTCTTCGTTGATTGTAGTGAAAATCCATGGCATTTCTTCCTTTACAAACGTGGATAAGAATCTGGTCCAGGTCGGATCTACCGCGTTCGTCCCTTCTTTCTTCTTAACATTTAGGGGGGAACCGTTTGAAACAATTTTTTGGCTGATTTTGTCCACTGGGACAGCAACAGTCACAAGTTCAGCCAATGCCAGTAGATGAGCTTTAGATATTGCCCTAGAGAGTCTTCCTCGATGTTTCCTGAGCAAGCCTTTATGAATCTGGCCATTGGGAGGTCTCAAATCCTCATTCAAAAGTTCTGTCGCCAGGGGGCTCTTTTCCAGATAAGCTTTGAGTAAACCTGTCGGCCACTCTCCTTTTCGCACTGGTGCCGCTTCCCCTCGTGCAACGGCAGTTCCTACAAATGGTACATGATAGGATGCCGAGTCCATTTTCCATTGTTCCGACTTTTTGTACTTTTTGGTAGGTGGATCCATTTCACTGTTCTGCTCCTGACCATCATCCCTACTTTCCGACGAAAGATCGTCGTCGTACTCGCTTTCTCCGCTGCTAGTAGAATCATCCTCATAGTTCTTCTCGTCGAGTGCCAGTAGCCTCTCATGCCGCACTGTGGCGACAAATTGTCGCAAGACCCTCAGAATGGCCTGTGGATTGTCGTCATTTAAAGTGGCCGCGAATTCTGTAGCTCGAAGCTTGTGATCGAACTCCTTTTCCACCATGTTGTCCTGGAATGAGGAGTGCGCTTTCAGGAACTGCTACTGTTGTCTCCGATAAGTGACCTATCAGTACGCAACCCCACAGAACATTCTTGATGCTACTCCGGTAGCAAGCGTTTGCCGTTGGTAGCTAGATACCTCTATTAGCTAGCTAGAGTAGTTTTTCTTTGAAGATGCGTCTCTGCAGAAGTGATGGGAACGTATACATTATTATTTGTCGTAGTTTCGATACCTACGACTAATAACTGTAAATACCACTATATTATTATTTTATCTTGTGACTGTGAATTGGAGAATGGAACAAAAGTTTGGTGGTTGGATCTTTCTCCCTACGACGACCGATGACGGACATACCTATGTACTCTGTGAAACGTATGTTACTACTCTTCATACGCACTCGTCTTAGCAGGAAACTAACTATAGGTACAGTAACAACTTAGACGTACGACGAGTACGATTCCTACGGAGTAGTCTACTCAGTGTTCATGATTCATGTTTGATCTTTTCGTCTTCCTCCTCTCGTAGCTCGTAAACCACTACTGTAGACTGTAGACTACCGCACTACTCCGTACTCCCTCCAAGGTCCATGATGATTCAATCGTTCAAGCTATAACACTTCTGTGGCTGCAAACACTGGAAGGATTCCTATCTTCTACACACACTCGAACCGTCGTCAAGATCGAAAGAATCACCGTAGCAGCCCCACCTCGGAGTCCATAAGTTTTCTATTACGATCCGGCAGGCACAAAAACAACATTATCCCTTGTCCCCAAATTCCAGTGTCCTCTTGAAAACTACTGGAAATGTTTCATTTGGATATTCATGCCTGGATCGAGGCACAACAGACTTCTCACGGGGTCCGACATGATGATTACGCACAATATCATGCCTATTGCACCCGACGTCTAGCTCGATTGTCGCATGAAAAGGAGGCCAAACAATATTTGGTTCATTCGAACAAGTTCGCCTCCCCTCGTCCGGACGCAGCCTCTTCCACCGAAAACAATGCTAACCAAAACAGCAAGAGTGATAAAGAGTCCAAGAAAAAGAAAAAGTCGTCAGGCTCTCGTCACGCGTTTTGCACCCGGTCTCACGACACGTTCGCCCTCGTGAAAGAGGACGAAAATGGCGATCCCGTGGGGGGAGGAGCACCCGTTCCACACGTTAACATCTTGTGGTATCTCCTGGTCAGTGCAGAGCGCTGCTGGGCTCACAGCAATCAGTTGCAAAAGTCTGGAACGGCCAAACGACAGCAAGTTTTGAAAAAGTTGAAGCGGGCAACGGAATGGGCCGAACTATTGCTGAAGAAAGCCAAAGTCAGCGCAGATACAGCTTCCATCAAAGAATGCGAGGCATATTGTGCGTGGATGTCTGCCAATTATGCCATGGAAAAATTCAAGTATCATGTAAGATTATGTTGAATTCTTGAGGAAGCACGATGTTTTGATTTTTTGTTCCTGACGACAGGATTTCCTTTCGTTTGTTCGATCATCACTGACCAATCCTTCAGGATGCAAGCCAACAATTTGCTCGTGCCATGACATTGTGTTTTGATTTGAGCGAGGAGGATTCTTCCTTGGAGCTTTCACATGAACAATTAGATGGAGATAATGATCAAGTTGAAAATGAAGCGGCTCGGCGTCTGGAACGACATGATTTGTTTGTGACTCGAGCCGAGACAGTTTTACGTCCTCTGTTTCGATACTGTCAATACGAGCTGAAACAGGCTGGAGAAGCTACCATGGAAGAACCTCGTCTGCGACAATCTCAGAATGGCGAATCCGTCAATGAAGCGAGCGATGACAATGCTGTCATTTTCCGAGACCAGGAATTGGTACTCGAAAGCAAACAGTTGAGAGTGCTACTTTTGAAATTGCAGTCCTTGGACAACGAGACAAAGGATTCTAGTATGGACAACGAGACGAAATTTCTAACTGCTCTTTCTATCTTGGACGATGCCTTAGACGTCGTTCACTCTTTGGAAAACGGACTTGCAAAACTCAACAGCGGTCCAGCGGTCCAAGCAAAGTTACACCAATATGCTCTGTGGAAGGGCTACCTGCAGTATACAAAGACGCGGAAAGTGATGGAACACACCGAAAGCCTGTTGGTATCTGAAAGCGAGGAGGGGGGAAGTCCCATGGGACCAGCGGAAAAAGCACACGTGTATGACGCACTCCTCCAGCATGCCAGATCTTTGTTGGCACTGCCTCGTCCTGGTCAAGAAAGCTCCGTTTCCGAAGACGACGAATTTGCTTTGCAAGTCCAAGCGAACATTCTTCGGTTGAGGGCGCTCAAGACATTTCAAATGGGTTGGTACTATTATACACGCCTTCGCAAGTATGCCGCTGCATTCGCCCTAATGGAACATTCTGCTCATCTATGCAAACGAGCTCAAGAAGAAATTGCCGCTTGCGATGAGGATATGCCTCATTGCGACGAGTTTTTGGCGGAATTGGAAGGGCTTCCTCACCAAAGCGCGATTGCAGCCATTCGCGCTGCCCATGCCTTGCAGCAGCGTCAGCATACCCGAAAACTCAAAAGCGTGGGTGCCAATGATTCGTCGTCGGCGCACCTGAAGCCCATTACCACTGATCGTCCGCTTTTATTGCGCCTGTACGACATGGATAGTGGCTCTCCAGATGCACCAATTGCGGAGTTGCGGCCCATCCCGCTTCCTTGCAAACCGGTCTTTTATGACCTGGCCTACAATTACGCTATCGACCCATCCAATTCAATTGACGCAGTGGAGGACTTTGTCCGTGAACACACAATATCGCGTTCCAGCGAAGAGGATGACACGAACGAAGCTCCGGATAAAGGTGGTACAGGAGGATTTTTTGGTTGGTTGACCGGGAACTAACAGTAAAGGGTGCATCCGATTACTACTTTGTACGTAGTATACAGGGCAATGACAAATGCGGGCCTTTACAAGGCAAATAAAAAAAATAATGATCACAGGATTCACAGTCAGCAGTACCCTCATGGAGCGCTAAAGTTTCAGCTTTCATCTACGACTCTACTATCTAGTTGTACTGCATAGTAGAAGCAATTATCAAACGTCCGGTCTAAAAGGGGGCCACTCTAGCTAGTAGTAGCTCGATGGATTCGATTCGAAACAACTTGGACCGATTGTTGAATTGACTGTGACAGTGAGGCATGCACTTAAGATGACGAAGTGTGCTACCAGTATCAGTTTTATTTATACTCGGAGTACGTCGCAAGTATAATATTTTATCGTAAACTATTATTATACCGGTAATACATAAAATACTTGAACACGGGTAGTAAATCTACTGTTCTCCTAACGACGTTATTTACTGCTGTTATGTATCATACTTCGTACAATGATACACTTTATTTACTGTTACTACTTTACAGTTATACTACCATACGTATCATCATAAAAGGATTCGGATAAAAAAATGCCTCGCGGCATGGCGCGGTTTCGTCGCACGCCAACAGGATCATTTGAAATTCGCGCTCAATTTTGGTGGGGCGTACAGACCACCACCGTCCGCAAAACCAACTTGGGTGCAAGAAGTAGTGAACACGAAACAATCACCATTCCTTAGCACTGCGAGTTTTCAGTGTTGTTTCGAGTTATTATATTGCAGAGGTGGGTAGAAAAGAGTGTGTTTGGAAATATTCTGTGTCATTGTGTACATGCCGTTTCGTCCGAGTTTTTTGAAAATGTGAGGGGAGGAGAATCGTAGTGTTGGTTGTGTTGTGCTTGACTGTTGTGTGACGAAAAAATTGGGCCGCAATTTTGTGTCGCGATTGAGAAAAAAAAATTCGTGCGAGTCCAGTCATGCGAGTTTTCAACGTTTTCCACACTCTTTGGGACAAACAGGAGACCAAATCCATCACATTTTTGTACCCACAGTCAAGAATTTTTTGCGATTCAGAGGGTAAGGAACGACTTTCGTTGCATCCTTGCATCCACTTACCAGTAAGAGGCACTTTCCAACCGACAGCATCCGCCTGTCCTCATTTCTGACGTTGTTTCTGGCTTCCAACCCAAATGATCGTCCTGTTCTGCACAATGTACGGGTATATCTCACCACCAATCATAATACATTCCTCCTACCCGTTCAAATGGAAGCTTTGTTTGAATGGATTTCAAAAACACTTCATGTATGCGATGCTCCTGTGACATGGAAATACGACTAACTTTCGTATGTAGATTGTATGTACACGTCTGATTACTCAATCACTCATTCGACTTCACTTCCCTCCTCCTTTCTCTCTCTCTCTCTTTTCTTGGATCTTCAACAGATTTTCATCGATTATTCCTTTTTAACAATATTCGATTTCAGTGCAGGTGTCGGCCGAATCCATTTCTCGGTGGGCCAAAATACAATCTAAATTTGTGAGCATAATGTCGGAGGAAGGAACATCTCGACGTTCGCGTCGTTCCAAAGCCAAGGTCAACTACGCCAAGGAACAAGAATTCAGCGATGAAGATCTGTTTGGTGATGAAGAGGAAGAGGAAGAAGTACAACGGACTCCGGCTCCGAAGAGAGGACGTCCCAAAGGATCTTCCTCCAGGAAGCAGCGGCAGCAGGGGGATCAAGATGAAATCGGACCGTCATCACAGTACATGGAAGAAGATGCAGATAATATGTACCGTCCCACGAAGCCGGTGTTTACAGAAAAAGGATACGACCCTACTTTACCACCCATTCGTGAGAGATTTTCGTACCTACCAGAGTACGAACTCGATGGATCGCCCCGGATTGATCTAATTGTTGGACGGCGTCCCGTCGACGAGAAAGAGTTGAACGAGGCCGGGTCAGAAAATGCAGACGATAACGATGCGAGTGGCATCGATGAAACGGACGGCGACGATGATGATAGAAAGGGTAAGCGAGGTACAAAACTTTCCTCTTCACCAAAGAAGAGGAAAAACTCGACTGGAGAAAGCGACGTCGTTGAATATGAGTATCTCGTAAAATACAGGAATCGTTCCTACTTGCACCTTGAATGGAAGACAGGAGCGGATCTGGAATCAATGAGCAAGTCAGCCAAGACCATTTACACTCGTTATCTTAAAAAGCTTGCTCAAGGGGCAGATGAGGAGCTGGAAGACCCTAACTTTGACCCATCATTCGCCGAACCCCAAAAAGTTCTCGCGGAAGAGGAACAAGAAATGGAGCTTGAACTTACAGACAAGGAATTACTGAAATGGGAAAAAGAGAAACAGAAGGAGCTTGATGAAGAAGATAGCAGCGACAATGAAAATGAAAAGAAGAAAGGCGAAAAAGTTGTCGTGGAGAAAAAGAAGGACATCTCTCCAAACGAACTGGAAACTGGAGAAACTGCAGAAGACAAGAAAGGTACGTCAATCGGGAGCGGAACTGGGCTTTTTTCGTTCTCTTTTCGAGCCGTTGCTTATATCGCGCGATACTTCTTCCAGACAACGTGGCAGATTGGAAGGACGAGGACATCGACTTTAGCAAGTTGACCATTGATCGATTGAAGGCCATCCTGGACAAAGATGAACCGTATTACCCAAAATTTGAAGGTTGTGACAATCCGTATCGAGACGGGTATATAACCGAACCTCCCAAGAAACCAAGGGCATCCTACTTGTTCTTTCAGTGCACGCTACGATCATACTTCACCATGCGGCACCCAGAAGCGTCGCTGGGAGAGCTTATGACAATCATTGGGAATCATTGGCACTCCATGTCCGAGGAAGAGAAAGAGCCGTTTGTAGAACTTGCGAAGGAGGAAGCTAAGCAGTATGAGAGGGAAAGAGCACTGATGGAAAAAGCCCAAAGACCAAACGAGATGTGGCAGCCCATTCGACGATGCCGCATGGTCCTCAACAAGATTTGTGAGGACGGGTTTGCAAATATCTTCCTTGAGCCAGTGGACTTAAAAGATTTCCCAGATTACGAAGAGTATATCGACCATCCTATGGATCTAGGAACAGTTCGTCAAAGGTTGGAAACAAAAAAATATCAGATGCCAGAACAATTTGCCCGCGATGTTCGAAAGGTATGTATGCTATCTGAGCTGTGTGTGTGTGTGTAATTTTACCTCCTGGCAACATGTAACTCAGTTTGCATTTCGTCAGGTCTGGAATAACTGTAAAATTTACAATCGACACGGTTCTGCGATTTGGCATGTGGCAGATTACATGGCGAAACTGTTCGAGAGACTTTATCATGCATGGGTACTCGAATTTCGAGAGCGTTACCTTCGGTGGGCAAACCCAAAAGCCCGGCCCTGGGAACCGACTTGTCGACAACATGATGGAAAGTGTCAAATGAAGGACGAGGATTTAGTTCTTTGTGACCATTGTGATGCACCCTATGGATATAAATGCTTGAATCCTCCCCTAAAAAAGCTACCAAAAGGTGTTTGGCACTGTCCTGACTGTAAACCAAAACTGAAAACACCAAAAGGAGCTCGGATGCTTTCGGCAGTGGCAGAGCAGGCTGCTAGGAAAAGAGCTGAACTTGGCGACACCCCTAAACGGCACATCAATCAAAAAATGTACCTCGTCAAATGGGTGGGTCTCGGGTACGAGCACTGTACTTGGGAGACAGCAGAAGATCTCGGCCGTCCGGATCTAATTGCTGAGTTTCGCAAACTGAATAACTCTTTTCTAGACGACCCAGAAATACCTGAGGAGGCACTCTCAAAGGTATTGAGCGTAACAGAACACATCAACCACTCAAATGCTGGAGGAAGTAGCTGCATTCCAGATCTGAGGACTCAACTTTATGCACAGTCTCGTGGATTTGAATTTGCAAAGTTTGGTTTGAAAGTCCCTCCAAACGTTTGTCGAGAGTGCGGACCGAAAACAAAATCATTCCAAGAATCTTATGTATCGTCAAATGATGAATCTACCTCATATCCACCTGAGGTAGTTGAATGCGTGAATGATCTCGCTTACATCGTAAGCCTCGGGAATACTGTTCCAAAGATGGCAAAAGTCAACCAGAACTTGCCTCCCTTAATGGTGGGGGAGTACGATGCCATCATTCCGGTCACTTCGAAAGGATTGATGATGAATGTAGGAGAAATGAATTCAAGTGTCTCATTTTTGGGCTACCGCTCTTTCGAAAATGGCACGCAAGGACCAGCAGAAATTAACAAAGTTATCCGGGGGGTGGGAGATCGAATCATTGCAGTGGATGGAAAAAGCACAGTGAACAAGACTTTCAAGGAAGTGATTGCTATGCTTCGTGACAGTGGGAAGAATAGCTTTGCAGTAATGCGATTCTTGGAGCACCGATATGCGACTGTGCTGAATGATACTTGCAGTACTGGAAATAAGGGACGCTATACCGTGGAAGAACTTAAAAAGAAATTCACGTCGGACAGAAGGCAACTTATCGTCCATCGCATTGATTTATTATCTGAAGACAAAGATGCGACTAAAACAGAGGATGACGACAGCACTGCTGTTGGTTCTGGCGAGGAAGATAACAGTAGTGAAGGATCTTTCCAGCCTGATAGTGACGATGAGGCTTTGAACAATCTCCGAGACCAAAATGAGTCTGATGGCCGTTCCGAAAATGGAATAGACCAGCATGAGCGGACCAAAGATGAAATAATGCAGCAGGGAGAGAAATCAGCCGAGGCCCCAACATCTGACGACACAACGAACGCAACCAACGGCAATTTGGAGATAGATGGTACTCATAAGATCACACCAAAAACAACCGACAGTGAAAAGGAAATAGATGATACAAATAAGATCGAAACAATTGACAGCGTGTTGACGATTCGACCGGAGAAGACGCATTCACTGGCCTTCCGTTTGTTGAACATGGATGTCGGGTACAGTAGTGATGAAGGTGGTGACGAGGACCAGGCATATTTTATCGACGGTGTTGACGATACGTTCTCTTCTCAAGTCGACTGTCACAAAGACATTCGGGTCAAATCAAGCTCGAATGAAACTACCGTTCCAGTCAAGCGAAATGAATTTTCTAGTTTAGGGGACCGCGCCAAACTTGTTGCTGCAGTTGCTCTGACGTCACAGCAGCCGGACGAGGAAGATTTTGACGAGAATTTTCCATTCCCTTCTAAGAAAGCGATCAAAGAAAAGGAAGCAGCAGCTTCAGCTGAGAGCCAAGCTACAAGCCCTGAAAAGCAAACTAAACGCTCTACTGTTAAAGTAGAACAGATAGCTGTCGACACTGGAGAAGTTGTCAACGTCTGGGCAAATGTTGAATCTGCTGCTGCAACTCTTCAACTATCATTGAATGATATCAAGCGAGTCTTGAGAGGAGAGTATGACGAGGACTTTAGTGATGAAGTTGGTGGATTTCGTTGGCAGTATGCCACCACGGGAGCCATTGTTACTGCTGGCGAAAGCAAGAGAAGTAAAAAAGGGAAGGAGGCTTGGCATGAGTTTAGAGACAAATTGTACGATCCAACCGAGCCCCATATGTACAAGAACAACAACAAGCTCCGGGATTATCAAGTCGAGGGTGTGAATTGGCTTGCAAGCACATTTTACAGGAAGACTGGGTGCATTCTTGCGGATGAGATGGGCTTAGGTGCGTTGCGAAAGATGTTAGTAGTTGTGCATGACTATCAATTTTTCTCATGGTTGTTGGCTTCGATTCTATCTTCCAGGGAAAACTGTTCAAATTGTTTGCTATCTGGAGCACCTGTTCAGGGTAGAGAAGATTCATGGCCCCTTCCTTGTTGTTGTGCCCCTCTCTACCATCGAGCATTGGAGACGAGAGTTCGAAGGCTGGACCGACCTTGTCTGCTGTGTGTATCATGATCGACAGAGAGTCTGGCGCGACTGCCTACGGGAATATGAATGGTACTTTGAAGACAAGCCCCACAACGCCGACTTTCTGAAATTCCATGTTTTGGTGACAACGTATGATACGTTGATTGGAGATTTTGACGTGATCAGTCAAATCCCTTTTCGAGTGGCGGTAGTTGACGAAGCTCATCGTCTTCGAAATCAAAAAGGCAAGCTTTTAGAGTGTATGAAAGAGATAAGCGCAAAAGGCACACTCCAACATGGCTACCAAAGTCGAGTGCTAATGTCTGGCACTCCTCTGCAGAATGACCTGACGGAGCTCTGGACTCTTCTTTCATTCATTGAACCATTCAAATTTCCGGACATAGATAAGTTCTTGGAGCAATTTGGAAGCATGGCAAGCAAAGAACAGGTGGAAAGATTGCAGAATCAGATCTCTCCATTCATGCTTCGGCGCGTGAAGGAAGATGTTGCAAAGGACATTCCAGCAAAGGAAGAAACTGTCATTGACGTTGAGTTGACATCAATTCAAAAGCAATACTACCGTGCAATTTTTGAGCACAATCACGCTTTCTTGAACCTTGGAGGTACTCGATTGAATGCCCCGAAATTGATGAACATTCAAATGGAGTTACGAAAGGTTTGCAATCATCCAAATCTACTTGACGGAGTTGAGCACCGGGAGCAAGACCGAGTGTATAAGGAGTTTCTAGAAGCAGGAAAATTTGATGGGAAGACACCTGAGGAGCAACAAGAAATGATGCATGAGCATTTATTCATTCAAACAAGTGGTAAGATGGTTTTGATGGATAAACTTCTTCCAAAACTTCGTACGGAGGGCCACAAAGTCTTGGTATTCAGCCAAATGGTGAAAATGCTTGACTTGATCTCTGAATATTGTGAATTCAGGAATTTTCCTCATGAGCGTCTGGATGGCCGTGTACGAGGGGCAGACCGACAAAAGGCGATTGATCGATTCAATACGGACAAAAACAGTTTTTTGTTTTTGCTTTCGACCAGGGCAGGTGGAGTTGGGGTAAGGAATTCGCGATGAGCCCTGTGGTTTATACTATCTGTGAATTCAGATCAATGAAGGCAAGTGTAACTCACTTCTTCCATACTTTTAACTTGCAGATCAACTTAACGGCAGCTGATGTATGCATCATCTTCGACTCAGATTGGAACCGTAAGTTTTGTTGATCTTCTGGCAAAATACCAGCGTTATGTGTATAAAATTCTCAACATTTCTTTCGCTTGTCTTCATGTCTAGCTCAAAATGATATTCAAGCCCAAGCGCGCGCTCATCGACTCGGACAAACAAAGGAAGTCCGCATCTACCGTCTGATCACCAGTAGATCATTCGAGCAAGAAATGTTCGACCGGGCCAGCAAGAAGCTTGGGTTGGAACAGGCTGTTTTGGGAACTTTTGGTCAAGACGACGACGATGACAAACCAACGGGTCAGGAGATGGAACAACTGCTGAAGAAAGGAGCGTATGCCCTTTTGGAGGACGACAATGATGAGATCGTGAAGCAATTTTGTGCGGATGATATTGACAGTATTTTGGCCAAGCGAACTCGCACTCGCGTCGTGGAAGGCGCTAAGACTGCCTCGTGGCTGAACAAGCAAGGCATGGTTGTCAGCAAGTCAAAATTCACAAGTGACAATGCGTCGGCGCAACTCGACATGAACGACCCGTTGTTTTGGCAGAAGGTAATGCCAGACTTCATTACCCCTCAGATCATGATCCAACAACTTCAAGATCTTACCGACGAAATTTTCGGAATTACACGGAAACGCGGAAGAGGGCGGGGGAGATGGAAACGCAAGGCAGAGGAAGAAAAGAAAGAGAGCCCCGTTGAGGAATCTTCCAAAGACACCCCAACGGATACTGATAAAGCTGCAGAACCTATGGTTGGCGTATCATTCCAAGATAATGTTGACGGTCCTAAGGAAACTGCCGGTGGAGATGTTTCAGAGGATTCAAAGATTGTTGGTGGAAAGGAAGCTACTGCTCCCGAAGAGGATGCTGCCGGCAATACCACTGATGACGGGGAAGGTGAAAATAAACCAGTGCAGCTCACAAAGACACAAAAAAGGCGGCTTGCCAAATTTCAAGCAGACCTGAAGTCAATGATTGAAAACATTTTGGATGAAGAAGAGGACGATACATTGCAGCAGGATGAGAAGGCCGCTGCCCAAAAACTGCTTCTCACAATTTCCGTAAAGAAAAGCATTTTCAATGAAGACCAGCGCGCTTACGCCCGAAAGATGTTGAAACGACTTGAAGGAAACAGGCGACGTCGATGTCGCACAACCGATCAGGGAGCTGAGAAGACAGCTCCGGGCCGCAGAGGCAGAGGCGACGGCGAAATTCGCGAAGAATTGAGAATCGTCAGTAAGAAGATAAAAAAGCGCAGACGACGTAGAGATGACGAGATCGAAGAAGAAGACGAGCCGAAGAAGAAGAAGCGCAGACGGCACTGGGGCATCGATCCTGAGTCTGGTTATAAGTACGACTCCGATGATCCGGCGGAATGGTCGGACATCGGCGATGAAGAAGACTTGTATGTAAAACGTACAAAAAAGAATGCCTTCATTTCTCGGAAGGAGGCACAGCGAAGGCGGCAGTGGGCAGCAGACGATGATGCGGCAACCGCTGCTGGACGATCATGGCCTGCCATTCCTCGCTCGGAGGTTCGTAAGGTGCTAGGCTCAATGCTAGAATCCGTGATTGCGCATGACATGGCCAACGGTGGTATTTTTTCTGTGCCCGTCCCACGTGATGAGTTCCCAGAGTATTACGAGCAGATTAGCAAACCCATGGACTACGGCACAATGAAAAAGAAGCTTGAGAACGGAGAATACCGATCGGCTCCAGCGATGCAGAAAGACTTCATCCTTGTCATGCAAAATTGCCTGAACTTCAATTCACCTGACTCAGAGATTGTTTCGGAAATTAGACAGCAAGCATTGAGGATACCCAATCTTTTGCGAACTGCTGCATTGCAGCACGATCTGTTCCTTGCAGAGGACGGCTCTGTACTCACAATTGTGGACGAAAAGACCTTCAATGGGTCTAAAAAACGAGCACTTGACGAATCTTCTGGAGGGAGGTCTAAGAGAAAAAGGAAGAAAGGGAAAAAGAAAGCAAAATCTGCGCCCAAATTGGAATTGGGGGTGGGGGATGACGACATGCCATTGGCCTCCCTCAAACGAATAGAGTCTCCCACAGAGGAGACTATCCCTGAGGCCGAAGTAGAATCTGAGCCAATCAATCAGAACGGAATCGAGGAGGAAGTTGATTCCGCGTTGGTGTTGGACGGTCGCAAGAAGAGATCTCGCAAGGCATCCGTGGTTCCTGATGCCAAGGAGACTACAGTCAGAAGAGGAAACAACAGGGTCACCAAGAATTCTGGTGCAGAGAACCCAGAAGCAGAGCCTGCGCCCAAAAGTAGATCGAGAAGAAGAGCAGCCGCAACCAATGAAAACGGCAGTGGAAATGATATCGATTATCTGAACTCATCCCTTTTTAAGATGGAAAGGGAAGCAATGGAAGGGAAGTCCTTTGCTGCAGCAAGAGAACTATATACCAGGCGCGGTCCTTGGCAACTCCCAGATCCTCTGGAAGCTGACAGATTTAAAGAGGTTGCCCTTGCTACGATCAAGAAGCTGGACAAGGTTGACCGCTACTCTGTCTTTTCAGAAATTGTCACGGACGACGACGCCCCCGATTACTCGAAGATTATCAAGAATCCGATTGCAACTTCCACTATGAAGGCGAAGCTGGACCAAGGAGAGTATGGGGAAGGGAGTGAGGGTTCTGCCAAACTTTACGACGACATTCTTCTCATGTTCGACAATTGTCGACTATACAATGACGATGATGAAGGTGATGTAATTGAAGAGGCATCACGGATCTTGGCATTGGTTCCTGAAATCTACAGCGAAGCTTGCGCCAATGCCTTGAAGAAACAAAGAAAGAGTTAGTTGTTCTATTATATGCTGCCGGAGGGGTAATCATCTTTTCGATTTTAAAAGTACGAAGCTAGCGACACTTGACCTGTGTTTTATGTAGACTACCACGAAGTGTACTGTCGTATTATTCATGTTGAAGGTTGTGGATTGAACACATCACACTCAAGTTCTTCGTGAAGGATTAAGGTGCTGCCTAAGACGTTCGATTTTCCCTAACCCTCTATGGAACGAATCGATCGGATGTCCTTCAGACTACACTACTGACATTGTGTCGTTCTGCTATTCGTACTACGTAGTACAATATATTGAATTCACAGTCATGACGTTAATTGTTGAAGATTGTAAATAGAAAATCCTCAAGATTTGATTTTCCCACCCTTCGAGAGTTTGTTCCCACCCTTCGTGAAGAGTTAGGGTTTCCCCACCCCTTGGGAATGATTCGATATCTTCTGACCATCATTGCGAAAATCTCTTGCTAGTGTCATTCTGCTACATGCAAAATACTTTATTCAACTAATGTCTTCATTGTTGGAGCTTATAGATTGATCCTCGCCAAGGTTTGATTTTTTCGCACCCCTCGAGTCTTCATCCCATCCTTCTTCGGGAAGGGTGAAGGTTTTCCCATTCCAATCGATTACTTTCCCCAATGGAGCGAGTAGATATATCAAGTCTTTCGAACTATCGTTTGGTAACTACTAACTGGAAAGGCAAAAAACCTCACGAATGAGGAAAAGTCGAAACCAGTGAGTGTCAGATATGGTGTGGATTTCGAAAAATAATGCTGGGAAGACAGCCATAACCACATCAATATGCTGGGTGTGTTGATATCTTCTATCTGTTGCAACCCAATAGAGCGGATTGCACATGCAAAAGAAACCTTCCACGTCAAGCTCCAGTAGGATTTCGTCCAATGAAGCAACTAGTACCGTCGCTCCCTCTGGTGCAGTCAACACTCGGCTGACTTATGATGCAATTTCTTCCACAGAAATGTCAGTGACCACCAGAACTGTAACAGGAAGCATGCAAAGGCACTCTTCCTCCTCTCCCTTTATCCCCCTTCCGACTTCAAATACGACGTATCGCGTAAAAGAGAAACACTGGACGACTACTACTACTAGCTAGTAGAGCTATGATAGACTAAAATAAATAGAGGCATAACTTTTCTTTCGGCATCTTCATAGACTACTACGTACTGAAAGTACCGGTACTCTACTAGAGCTACCGGTAGAGAGAGTGTGATACGTAGATGATGATTTCTCCAATGAAGCTATTGTAGTACGACAGGTTGTCATAGAGATACCTACTACCGGTACTCTACTACCTAGAGGTGACGTCACCCACAAATAACGCCATAACTTCAAAGCAAAATACTACTCCGAGTACGTACATAGTACGTCCGCCTTTCTCGCGTTCTCACATCCCCATCAACAGAACAACGAGAGGTATCCTTGGTTGATGAAAGAGAGCTTACTGCTGGAGCTCCAAGAAAAAGATTATTTGTCGTCGTTCGTTCCTTTCTCATTTTCTCATCACCAAAACAAACATCTATCACTTTATTTTTAAATATAATAAAATAAAGTACCATCTCCAGTCAAACAGAACGAAACAAAATGGATGCATTTGTTGCACTCTTGACAGGAACATCTGCGCTGAATGTTGAGCTTCGTACCTTTGGCATGGCGTTCCAGGGCGCCATGACTGTGCGAAACGGAAGAAACAAGGACAAATCAATGGACTGGTTCTACGCCTTTTGCTGTACTCTGTTGACAGCCTTTGCCGGAGGAATTTTCGGGTTTTTATGGATGGGAAAACCGACTTCTCTCATCACAGGAGGAGATGTTACCTTGACACTGACGGCCATCGCGTTTGTATTGGCCACGTACACGCCCTTCGACATCGGCTTCAAACTCGGCAACAACATTGTCGTCACAATCGTCACCACCTTCTTTGCGCAACTCTTTCGTGCCTTGGGAATGATCGCTTTCATAAATACTGCCAATTCGGAAGTCCCCCCTTCCAAGTATTATCCAACCCCTATTCTTGGCCCGGTTTTGTACGGAGTGTTACTTGGGAATATGGGCGCCTTCTTTTCCAAGGGATTTGATGGGCATTTGCAACAGGGAGTTCCATTTCCCATTCAAAATGGTGCGTACTTGTCCTAACCTAATGCTTTTTAATGCCTGGTGGCTGGTGGGTTCTATTCTGCTGATGCAAGGCTGATCCATTGTTGTTCCGTGGTTCTTTGACAGGTGTAATTATTGGCGTTTTGTACCAGCTTTACGCCAACGACAAAGTTGGAAGCATGGGTACATCGCTCCGATCCGTGGTCCAGTCCACAGGAATTCAAGGCGATATGGATGACAAAACTTTTGCCACCTTTTGTGCGAGCCTGTTCGTAGTTGTCACTGGTATTTTGATGCTCCCACTGTTCCTTGGACCGGCATGGAATCCGTTTGTTGCCGCAACTACTCCGGTCCGCTACGCCAAGTCCATCATTGCCCCCACAGCCAAGCAAGTTGGCGGCAAACCCTCCAGTGAAGTAGGAGACACGGACACCGAGACAGACGACGAGCCTACCACCCCAGTAAGAAGGAAGCGCAGCAAGAAAAATTCTAAGAAGAAAACAAACTAAGGAACGGGTGAATATGTTCCAGCATGTTTTTGTGGTCCGGATCAACATCGTCCATCTACTTGACAAAAGGAAGAAGGAGAATTGTGCAATTCTGAATTATTGTTGATTAAAAACGAGACAGTTTTTATAAGCATACCAGCAGTCGTTTTGTATTTTGGTCATAAATTTAAAAACGTGATCAAGATATTTTCGTGAGGATATGTTTTGCAAAGGTGTAGTTTTTCTGCGGCACAGTGTCACAAAGTAACGGTCGTGTTAGTGTGAAAACAACCTGTAGAATTTGTATTTGGCCACTCTGATGAAAGCATGCGAACTTACCAGTTCTGGGGAATGGGTGCTGAGTTCTTTCAGAAGATTTGTTTTTTCCTCAGAATCGGGAATGACGTCCAGCGTTGTTTGTACAACATAATTGGCATAAGCATCCCGTACCATCAAAAGAACAACACTCGTTCCATGTTCACCTTCCTCTATGAAGGTGCCTGTTTTCTCATTAACCAATCTCAGCATTTGCCGAGCGACAGCTCTTCGCTGTTCGGCATTCCCGTACTTGAGTAGTTTTTCGACAACGTTGCTGGCAAATTTTTGACGAGAAAGCTTAAGAAGGCCATTTTCAACAACCATATCCAGCACCTTATCTCTGTCCTCCGTTCGGCCAAATTGTAGGACGTGCTGGATTACGTAGTTTCCGTACTGGTCGTCGAGTAGAGTCCTTTTGCACTTGATGATCTCATCAAGGATCAATCCCTTCTTGGGATCTTCGGAAAACTCCAGAATCCTCTGCAGCACTCTGCAACCATACGGGTGGCAAGAAAGAGATGCAACATTGTGAAGAACGTCGTCAAAAATAAAATCAATCTGCTCCGTAAATAAAGCAGATTGAGAAGGTTGGACGGCATGTCTGGCTTTCTCGCACATGACTTCAATACATTTCTGGATAACGTGGTTGCCGTTCTGATCGTGGATAAGATTGAGAACATTGTTATGCAGTTCGGAAAGGATTCCTGGCAAATCACCATCGTCCAACTGTTCCAAGGCCTTTTGGATGACGCGACAGCTATATCACAAGATTCATTGTCGCGGGAACGAAGAGGGTGAGATCCCAGACGATGAAAAATGGATTCCAAATTAGAACAGTATTATACTCACCCATACATCTGCATAGATAGCGACACCATCTCCCCAGTCAAGGTATCTCGTAAATCATGTTTCATTTTGTCGCTTCCGAAGTCAAACAGCTTTTGAACGACGTAGTTCCCAAAAACGTCGTTCCGCAACTGATCAATCATCGGCAGTGCTTCCGACATGACAATCTCTTTTTCTTCGTCACTTCCAAGTTCCAATCGTTGCTGAACAAAACGAGAACCATTTTGGTCTTTACAAAACTCCACCACGTGTCCTTGTATATCAATGACTGTCCACTCACGATTATTTTTCTTGCTCTTGTATTCGTCAAGAAGGGACAAAGACTGGGTATGGCCATTTGTTGCAGGATGCTTTGCCTCCGCTGTGGCATTCTTTCGCCCAGGATTCGTTCCTCCATTTTTACGGCCTTTTCCAGCTCTGTCCTTCCCTCGACCACCGTGAGATTGGTTCCGTTGTTGATTCTGATGTCTTTGTTTCTGAGAGGTTGGAGTGCCTGAAGGGCACGTCCCGATGTGCGATTCAACATTTGGCATGCCACCTGCCCCAGGAGGGAGAATCGTGACTATCTGTGGACCACCCGGTTGTCCATCAGGGGGTTGCCAGTATGTATATGTTCCTCCAGGCCCGCCACCTTGGAGATGCCCGCCACCTTGGATGGGAACAACTGAGATGAATTGCTCATTTGGCTGCCTCGATATGCCATTCGAACCTGTTTGGTGAATCATATGGTGTTGTTGCGAGTGGGGATGATATTGAATAGTAGCATATCCTTGGTATGGATGCGGAGATGACGAATTAATGAAAACAGTGTGACCAGATGGAAGCACGTGAGCATGTATTTGTGATTGTACAGGTTGAGTCGGGTGTCCTCCAAAGTGACTGTTTGTTTGTTCATATGTTAGACGATCTTGCAGTTGATGTTGTTGTTGCTGATGATGCTGACCATTTCGTAACGGTTGTGGAGTTCTACTGGTTGAAGGATGCGAAGTCATTGGGGAGTACATCCCAACGCCTTGTTCTGGGGCGCTCATCCTTTCGACAGAGGGATACTGTGGAGATGGTCTCTGTCGCTGCTTCAGAAATCAATTCAAGAAGTTAGGCACATTTTCCCATTTGAAACCATTAGAGAGAGAGAAAAAAGCAGAAATCAAAAATCTTACCGCAAAGCCATTTTGACCGATATATGGTGATTCGTCCCTATTTTTAAAACGCAACTGCTCCGATGAGTCTAGTAGTTCGCTGTCATCTTGCCCTGGGTAAAGGAAATGATCAGATCGAAGAGAATTGTACTGAGAGGAGAGAGGCGATGTGGTTCTTGGACGTTCAAGTGTGTATGCATTTTCTCTTTGGAAATTAGTTCCGTAAAAATCTCCAGCGTCAAGAGACGGTGTTTCCGGAGGGAAGTCTTCCTGGATCAGGTCCATGAGAGTCTTTGCAGCAGGTCGAACAGCTCCAGTTCCCGATCCCAAGCCTAAAGAATGAAGAACAGTCGAAGAAGATGTCTGATTCCCGCCGATCACGCCAGTGGACGCCGGTCTACGCTGTCCTAGCTGCAAAATATGTGATCGATCGACAGACGCGTCTAGATACGAGTCCCGTTGCGTTGTCACCATTGTCGAGCTTCCAGAGGATCGATTGGAGACCAGAGGTGTTTCTCTTCGTGCCAATCCAGGAGGAGGTCCCATTGACATGCCGCCATCAAAACTCGGCGCTGCTGACTGTGACCGCACCAAATTCTCACCAATGAATCGACGGTCAAACGATCCTAATAAGTTTCTCGGGTCTGGCTCCGGAAATTGTCTCGAAATGTTGGGTGATACTATTTGCTTGTTTCTGGATTCCAATGAAGATGAAAGATAATCCGATGCAGCAAACCCTGGAGGGGCGGGTGAGCGACGGTTGCTTGAAGAATAGGGGGAATCGGTGACAAACGGGGGATCTTGATGACGGACGGAGCTGTTGTTGCTTCCTCTGTAAGGAGTTCCCAACGTCTGACCATCCGAACCTGTAAAGCTGGATCCAAGAAGGGACTTTCCATGATAATGCAAGGTATCGAAGGGGACAAAAAGAGAAACGATAAGGAACAATTTCAGTACAAGTCCAGCAGTTTATCTGCACAAAAGAAGCGCATACACTTACATCGAGTCGTTCATGATGATTGTATCTGTTTGAGTCACCTCCACTAAAAAGAAAGCTAGTTTCTGGAGGCGGAGCAGATGTGGATCTCACATCATAGTCCTCCTGTCGGTAATGAAAATCAGTTTGCCACGGAGTTTCCATTGTTATAATGTGTTTGGTGATTTTTTTTTTCTGTCGTCGCTTTTATTGAAAGGTCGTAAGTCGATAGAAGGTGATATTTTGCTCTTTCGTTCTGTTTTGCTTGCTGTATGATGACCGCTTCCTTGTCATTCCATGAAGTGTCGCCACCCGGACTATGTACAAATGTGATCTCTGTGATAGTGGTTTACCTATAGAAAAAATTGTAGGCGTATGCCGTTTACAGTTATTTATTTTGTGCTCTGTTGAGATCAATCCAACTGCATCCGAAGCCAACAAGCTGAAAGGAGGGAACGCACACACACATCGCCTTTTTTGCTCGACGGATGCTGTTGCTTTGTCGTTTATTATGATGAATGATGTCTTTTTTTTTGGATCTTGTTCTTAAAGCCAACAGCTGGTGGTTGATGGCCGCGCAAGCGAATAAGGAACAAGACCTTCTTAACGACAACGAAGCAAATGACGTTCTTTGTACATGGGAGGCACTTATGTGTCTAACCGTCGTCGTGGAAGAACGATAATAATGCGTTTCTCTGTCAAGTTCTTTCTACCAGTATGAGTTTACGTCGCACGTCGTGTTCTCCATGCTTTTCTGTTTATTAATTAACTCTACTACGGAGTATTTACACGGACGTATAAAAAAATAAAAATTTTACTAGTCGTAACTGTAAAACAAAATATCATTATTATTATGTATCATACGACACACTCGGAGTGTGACTGTATTTCATAACTTTTTTGTTTCTATTATTACAGGTAACGACGTATCATCACCTACGATGTAGACTTCCTAGCTAGCTAAACAGACGACGGAGACGTGGACCAAAGCTGCTGGAGAGTGGAATATGCTGCTACTAGCTAGTAGCTAGCTAGAATAACTCGTTTGACGATTGTTAGAATGTAATGTCACTATCTTGCAAAGAAAAGAAGAGAGACCTCGATACGACCCTCGTGCTGCCAATGAAGGCATTGACTGCACCATAATGTGTGCGGAAAGTGCCTTCTGTGGTAGATAACGCGATATTCACTGCATATGGCATGTCAAAGACCAAAGAAAAAAGATTGGCAGATCTTTTGGAACGGCAAATCAAAAATGAAAAACAGTTCATGTTTCGGCCAACTTTCGATATCGTTCAGCTTCGTGTTGCATGAAGGTTGAAAACTTTTCTGGAATGTCAATCGTTGCGGTCACCATGATTTTGTTATTGTCCGGAGACAGCCACAAGTGTTTCCGTTCTTGTGAAGATAATTGATGATAAACGACCGTTGCGTCATTATCGAGATCGTTGTAATATGGATGCTCTAGGGTAACTCGATTGGAACAAAGAAACAGTCCTCTTTCTCGAAGGTGCATGGCTGAACCACCGCCATCATATTCACTGTCACCGACAATCGGGGAATCGCATACCCATGCCATGTGGCGTCTAAGCTGATGATAGCGACCAGTCTTCGGTTTGAGCTCCACCAACGTCATGTACTTGTCGTTTGCCTTGAGAGATTTTGTGTAGTTGAGTGCTCTCCACACGGTCATTGCATGCTTCCCATCCAATGGATGGTCGATGAGTTGCCACGATTCGTTATTTTCTCCGTTGACATCGACACCAAGTTCCTGCGCTTGATTCGCTGTGATAGCTTTGTCGGTTGGCTCCTGCGGAATACCATTCACCAGTGCTACATAGGTCTTCTTTATCTTCCGGTCGCGAAACTGATGCGATAAATGAACCATTGCTGGTTTGGTTTTGGCAATCAGCAACAGGCCACTTGTTGGTTTATCCAGTCGATGGACTGGTTGTGGGCGTCGAAGCGTCGAAAGCGTACCAGGAGTGGGTGGCCGTACCGCAAATGGCAATGCGGCACGAATCGTCATTAATCCATGTCCTGCTTTGCGTTGGGCATGAACAACAACTCCAGCTGGTTTGTTGACTGTTTTTAAACATAGTTTTGATGCAACAACAATGTCACAGAGGGTTGAGACACGAAAGCGGAATATATCCAAGAAAATAGAACAGCACCACCACCACAACAACAACAAAAAAAACCCTCAACATACTTACCAATAGCAAAATGGTCATCTTCGAAAACAACAGGAAGTTCGAATGGTGGTTTCTTGTGGCTCAAGACCGGAAAGAGTCCATCTCCAATTCGAATTTGCTTCGCGAGTACATCTCCTGGGAAGACACGGTCCCCTACGCGAGCCCGTTGACACTTTGAAGCATCAAAGACTGCTTGGTTTCCCAGTTCGTCCTTTTGTAGGGGCCCCCGATGAATCATGATATTGGCCTTGCGACAAGCTTTTCTGGCTTTTGATTTCGACGGGTATTCCTCTGGATCCACAATCATGAGCGCCAGAGGAACACTGATGTTTTGCGTTGTGATTTCCAGTCGTTCCAGATCCTTTTCTTCCAATTGTTGAAGCGTCTTCCAATCAAAACCGTTAAGATCGGTCTGGTACGTCTTTACAACGTAAAATCCCTCATTCGATCCAGGCACCAAACTTTCAGATGACGGCAATGAGGACGGTTGAGAAAGATCAAGGGAAGAGGATGCGAACGATGCTTCTTTGGGAGAATACTGTTGCTGTTGTGGTGGTTGTTGTTCCTCCCAGAGCGTGTGGCCTTGCTCCGCTATGCTTGTCACAACATCATCGTCAGATGTGATAGCAAAATGACGGAGCAGAACCCTCCCCTTTTGTTGTAGCGATACACCACGGGCTTCATACTGCAACAGCGTGGAGATCCGTCTTGACGTGCGGACAAATTTGTGGGTAGTTGGAAGTAGAATCGATGATGACAAGGAGCAGAGACGACTACCCAACACCATGATCAGCGCCGCTTTTTCTTTCAGTTTCACCCGCATTACAACAAGGAGGTCTCTCAGGATACTGCTTCGGTGATGTTATGAGGATGAATTGAGAATGGAAGGATGTGCTCCTTGGATGACTATTGCTGTCACGGAAGAATTTGTTGTGCGTTGTTTTCGCCTTCCTCCCTCATCATCATCTACCGGTATCATACGTAGTAGTTTCAATCATCAACAACAGGCCGATGAATGATCAATCATGTGAGTCATGTTGTTTGTGTTGATGGAGGGCATGGCTTCCGCAGAGATGTGGCACCCGTGAATCATCATGATGGAATCCATCCATGTTTTACCTGTTTACAGTTAATGACTTGAATGGATTTGATTCATTCGACCAATAGGCTTCGCCTTGCGAAAAAAGAAGCAACCACAATTGCGAAGCGATAGAATCCTCGTCTTCGCTACGACTACCGTGGTCACTACCGTACCTAGCTACGGTAGTTAGCAGTGTAATAACTGTAAAGCACACCACCAACAACACCAACAACAGCCTTTTCCCATTGCTAGCAGCTACTCCGTACTGATATTTGTTTTGTTGAAGCAACTATTTACATCACCAAGTTCGATCGAACGGGCTTGCTTGTATCGTAAAGGCTATCCATCGATTGTACTGTTGACGTTTCTTCTCGTCGTCGTCGTCTCTCTCTCTTTGTTCGGATCCTCCTCTTTTCGAGACACACCCCATCAACATCAGACATCATGCTTCGTTCCGCCACATCCCGCCTTTCTTGTCAGGCCTCCATGGCTTCACAACGCCTCTTCTCGAGCAGCGGTGGTCATCTTGCCGCCGACTCGGGTGCATTGGCGACACATGCGCATCATACGATGAATCTTGCCTTGGCAGTCTTGGCGCCAGTGTACTTTTTGACGCCCGAATCGTATTCCGATGGTTTCTTTGGAAAGACGTTTGGCGTTCTCTTGTCCGCCAACATTACCGCTCATTCTTGGATTGGACTGAACTACGTCGCAACCGATTACGTACCAAAAGTATCCAAGGCTTTGCTCCCTCCAGCACGAATTGTTATCGCAGGAATGTCCTTTGTTACATTCATTGGAATGTCTAGGATCGCCATTGGATCCCCAGGTGGCATTAAGGGATGCATTGCAGGTCTCTGGAATCCTCCCAAAAAGGAGTAACCGCAGAGTACATGCACACAAAAAAAAGTCCTCATTTGGTGTCCACGATAGGAACAGGCAACTCTTGTGGTTCTTTGTCCGTACACCAAAGGACAGTCAAGAAGAGACTTCCTACTAGAATTCTTAAAAAGTAGTAGAAAAAAGGTCACAGTAAAGCTTGATTTATACGTCACTTAGCAGTGCTTCTCTCTTTTATTTATTGAGGAGAGATTGCCATGTCTATTTTTCCAACTCTGCGTTCACCCCGTTGTTGTCCTACGAGACGTTGTTTACCGCACAACGCCTATTTCTCTTCAGTAACCGCATCGGACGTGTCTTTTTCCGGATCTGAGCTACTTTCTTTGTCATTTGGATTTGTGGTTCCTGTCTCGTAATACGCATCTCGAGCCTTGACGAAGAGGGCCTTTATTTGCCTCCAAGCAACATCTCCTGCTGTCAGTAAGGGTTGCATCACTGGAACTACCAGCTCCAATATCCGCTTCACGTCGTCTTTGGCGTGCTTCACAAACGCCCGTAAACTCTCAATAGCCAAATGAGACAGCGTGAAATCCTCTTTGTGAGCAGACGACCCGCCGGAAAGATTGGCAACCTCCGATGTCGTGGTGGCCGTACTTGTTGTTTCCGATTTTTCTGTTTCCATCGTCTCATTGGAGTTTTCTTCCCTTATTTCTTCCACAACTTCGTCGTCATTATGTATCTGATCAATGTCTGAGTCTTCAGAAATCTCCAAATCGTCTGTATCTACTGGCGAGTTGTCGATTGTTGTTCTACTGTTGACTGTCGAACCCGCCCCTTTCGCACCAGCATCGGATTTTGAGACAAAAGCGGTACCTTCGGTTGATCCTTGAGGCTGTTTGGCCCCTGACAACTTGCTTTGCATTTCTTCCAATTCTGCCTGCTTGGCTGCATTTTCTGCTTCCATCTTTTTGATTTCTTCTTCCAACTCTTCCGCAAGCTCGGGGTATTGTGACAAAAGTTCGTTCCTTACATAAAGTTATATACAAAGAAAATAATGAGCCAAAAATCCACATTCAATTTTCCCTCTTAATATTTGTTCCTTCACGGAAACACATTGATATCAGCTTACATTTCTTGCTCGATTGCTAGGCATTTCATTGCCGCTTCGACGTAATCTTGATGGGTCAGTTCGTACAATTCCCCAGTTGTGGCATTCACTTCATCTTTCAAAAGCTCGAAACCACGTTGTATACAAATGTCTTCCAGCTGTTTCTCTGACATTGACTGCAATTCTTCCATAGAATACGCTTGCTGTTGTTGCAGCTGCCCAACCACAAACACAACGGTCGAGACAGATGACAGCAAGACTCCATATGCAACGACCAAGAAAGCGACGGTGTAGGTGCAGCTGCGGTGGAAAGTCATGGCATATGTGTGTGTGTGCGGTGCCTCTACCACCAACAAGCGAGTGGACTAGGGAAGGATTATGTATGCAATCGTGCCGTCCTTTGGATGGCAATGGAGATACTTCTACGTATTAACTGTAAAGCAAAAAATGATGAAGACAGGTTGGCGTGAAATTGGCAGGTGATGACTACGACGTAGTATGTACACAACGCTTTGGAGAGACATCTTGATCGAATCTGTTTTGGTGTTACACGTGTCACTTGAAGTCGAGGTTTTCTCGTACCTATGTAGGCGGTCAGACGAGTGTGAATGATAAAACTTCTCTATTGTAGACTTAGTCTACCTTTTTAGTGAGTTACTCTGGTAGATACGTCGTAGATTGCTACGGTAGATGAGGGCAAAGTTGTAGCCTCATACACACTCCAAACTGGAGCAATAGATTGTAAAGTATATAGTGCAACAAGAATCCTTCATGCCCTGAACACTCGAATAAAGGAGCACTCAACAGAACATACAGGACATCTCGAGATATTGTTGCTACATTCGAGACAGCAGATTTGATGTCCACATGGGGTCACCACACAATCAATCGGATTCGAAAAGCAGATGATACACTGTTGAACGAGACAAACGAAAAAACAATAAGAATAACTCCTCATGAGAGTAATGTGATATGCAAATCTTAATTGCGACAAAACATTCACTTACGTCGTCATTCTGTTGGACAGCTCCGTGCTCATCGGCATCATGTTCCGTCGTGGCAGCTTCCGTTGGGGGTAACATCACATGCTCCGCAACTGCCAAAACAGACCCATCCATCGCCTCTGACGTCTGGTACAGTTCGTTCCCCGCGCGATCATAGTTGATCGGATCCTCTGGTACTAACAGCGAATCCAGCCTCTGCTCGTACGTTTGTTGGCCAATCAAGGACTCCTCGGGGAGGATTCGTAACGCCAGATCAAGATTTTGTACGAGTGTCTCCGTTGAAAGATCTTTCTCCGCCCATAAAAGCATACGTTTGTCGACGACCAGGTACCGCACAATTCCAATATTTCTTGCTGTGAGAGCAATGTTAAGGAGGCTCCGCCCTTTTGATGTCAAAATTGGAGTGTAACTTCCACTCTTGGAATCTTTTTGCTTGCCACTGCTCACTCGAATCGATCTCAAGGGGCAGCAATGTTCGTCAACCAGCCACTGTAGTAGCTTCAAATTACCTCCAAGGACTGCGCACTGACAACCAAAATCCGTGAGACTAAAATACAAGAACAGGAGTCGACATGCAAAAGGTGATCTACTTACGTGAACAGGATAACTGGGAATAGCGCAACAGAGTTTGAAAAGATGTGAGAGGGAAGCATAAAAGGTTCTAAAACCACTGATTTTCTGACTTACAATAGCTCTCCCTTGACATTGGCAAATGGGGTAGTCAGGTTAATGTTGCCAGTTTCATACAATGCAAGAGCCTTATCGTATTGTCCATTGAGCAGTGCGAGACGAAAGGCTGAACACAGCCAGTCACAAGCTTTACAGATATTAACAGTTCCTTCGCGCTTTATGTTGTAGGTGGCAGGCAGCATTTTCGAAGGCCATTGCAAGGTACAAGAACTACACACACAGACACCGCAGTTTCGGCAATGACAGGCTCGACGAAAAATGGCAAATTGGGTCTCGCAAATAAAGCAATTAGGATTGGACCCAAAGGGATGCATCCTTGGAGGCGCCCATGCCCTTGCCAAGCAAATCGCTTGCTTTTTTGTGGGAACGGAAAATGCTCTCAAGGATTTGGAACTCTCCTCTACATTGTTCCGATCAAGTGCCCTTTGATTGGTGTTGACGGTTGCTACCCAAGAATTTGTTGCTTCGGAATAAATCACGGATGACGGCAGTAAAGTTCGAGGTAGAACCCAGGCCGTCAAGGAATCCATTTCAAACGAGATTGGCTTCCGGGCAACTCCAGGTCGAGTGTTCCCGAAAAGCATTTCCATGACATTGTTGGTTCCTCGAGCCAGATTATTGGTGAAATGGTGCACACCGTGATATTCTCGTTGAGAACTTGTGGATTCGGTGTTGGCATCGTCATTATGACCACTCGCAGAATTTGATGGAGAATTTCGCCTTTGCATTGCAGGAGGAGCACTTTCTACTCGAGTTGCAGTAGCCACGGGAGGAATGATCGGTGGCGGTGCCTCATCTTCATCCATACCACCAAAGGGAGGTACACCAGTCCAGTCGTCTCCTGATACACGACTTGGATCTTGTCGAATGTCATTTGAACCCGCCCTTGCCCTCGTCGGTTCACTTTGTACTCTGTGGTTAACACTGAATGGCTTCTGCGGATAGTCATAGAAATCATTGTCCATATTGGACCCGCCGGATGTATCTGTAACTTCCAAGACCGTGACAAATTCTAAAGGCTGCGGCTGCAGTGATTGCACTGAATCCTGCCTCTCTGTAGACATGGACGACTGTTCTCTGGTGACGATTACCCCATGGGCAGCAACACCGCTCGTCGAATTTTCTCCGATTGTCACAAGGGTAGCTTCTGCCTCGCACATGTTGTCTTCAGAAGACGCTGCCATGGCGGATCCATGAGCATCAACTATCGATACATTGACAGAGTCGCGTTGATTCTCATTTCTCGATGATTCAACCGTAGGGTTTACAGCTGAAGCAACATTCGAGACATAGTCTGGGTTTTGCGAAACAAATTCAGCGGTGACAGCCGATTCGTCAACATATTCGGACGGATGGACGTCATCACTGATAGCAACTATTTCTGCGGAATCTGCGTTAGCGGTAGAGACTGGAGCAAGCGTACTAATGATCGTTTCGGACGGACTTTCTGTCACAACCCCGAGAACGCCAGACGTTTCGTTTTGCCTTTCGCTAACCTCGACGTCACTTCCTCCAAGTACTACCGCCTCCTCGGTGATTCCCGTGCTCCATGCCTCCGCAGTAGCCTTTCCGATAGGACCACTGTCGACGACCGTCGCTTCCATAGCATCCTCTCTAGGTCCCTCTGCTTGAACAACGTTTTCGGCAAAAGAAGTGGACAACCGACTGCTAGAATTGTAGTTGGATGGCTCTGTATCAAGGTGATGCAGGTCGGAGGTTCCTAAAAATTGAGCTTGGACTGAATCATGCATCATTTCTGCTGGGTGAACGTCATAGTCTACGACAGTTGCTATTTCAGCCAAGTTTGCTTCGTCATGATCGTCATTCTGTGCGATGGCTTGTTCCAAGTCGCTAGAACTAGAAGCAAGGTCGGCATGTACGTTCTCATCTAGCGGTAGGACGTCGATGTTGTCTTCTCGAAGGAACGGTACGGCTGCCGGTTTCGTATCCAAGTCGTCTATACTTCCAACGGAGAACTCGCGTGCTGCACCCTCATGTAGAACCACGGCTTCCATGGCGTCAGCGGCGGACCAAGCCTGTTCCGTGGCCTTCTCGGGCGGTCCACTGGCAATGACAGTTGCCTCGGTAGCCGTATTAGAATGATCAACATGGTCCGCACCTCCAGACGACAGTCGGAATGCGTTCTCGTCAGCCGAATGTGCTGGTGGGGCCAAGGAATCGTAGGGAGGAAACGATGTACCGTGTCGCAGTGATTGTTCGTAGTCACTCCTCTGACATACGAATTCGGCTTGGACGACCGATTCGTTCTCGTTCGGATGTATCATGCTATATTCGACGATCGTCGCTTCCGTTGTGGTAGGATGGTCTTGTTCCAGCACTGTGGCTTGGACCGTTGTGTCTGTAGTGGTAGAAGCATACGGCGTATAACCGCCGCCGGAACATCCCCCCATGTACGCTGCCATTTTTTGGGAAATCAGCATGTCGTCGTCTTCGGCTTCATCGGGGTTGACACGATGATCACTTCTTCCATACGTCCTGTCATTCGTCCCACTAATAACATCATCATCTGGTGATCCCAAGGGCGGTGTTGGCTGGTACATGGAATCGTCGCCTTGCATGATGATGTCCGATGAAAAAGCGGCGGCAAGACCCATGACAGAGTTGGACACAGAAGATTCCGTCAAGGCGTTTCCGTCCAAGCCACGGTAGGAGAGGAGATCCTCTCTGTCAGAAAGATGGGTAAGATATGTGCTGGCAGCAGGTGTTGCTGAGCCCAAGCTGGAACATCGTTGCAAGGAAGATACCGAACCCAATGGATATTTCTGGGTCAGAGCCGTTGCTGCTTGGATCGAAGGAGGTGGTGGGAGTTTACAAGTTGCCATGGTTCTGTTGCTGTCGTTTCTATCGTGATTGTTGTTCTTGTTGTTGTTGTAGTCACTGTGGGCGGTGTTGTAACTGGTACTGCTGGTACTATCAATCCTTTGTTTGGATGCCATTTGCCAGTTTTGTTCCACTTGGTCGGTATCAAAATCACTGGCGGTGCGGGTGATCTCTTCCAATGTAGGATATAACTGTAAGGACCCGTATTTTGTAGCGGATGAAGATGATCGTCGTTTACAGCTACTACTACTACTACTACTGATATTGATACTACTGCTGCTGCTACCGCTTTGATCTCTGGATGGATATGAGATGGATGGAACGGTGCTGCTTACTGTTGACGATCGGTTGTTGTGGTTGCTGTTGTTGTTGTTTCTGTTGTTGTTGTTGTTGTTGGTAACGCAATTCTCTGATGAGCGAAGCTCCAAGTTGGAAAGTAGCGAGCCTTGTAAGACTTTCAGATTGTCGTTGGTGACGCTGCTACTGCTATCATCAGGATTCCTGTAATATTGTGCATTGTTACTATTCTTTTGTGTATCATTTGATGGTATCTGTATCGATCGAGATGATTGTTTTGATGGATCTGATGTTGTTGATAATACAGCAGTGTGAACATCGACAGTTCTATTTGATTCAGATGCAATCATTGTGGTTGATGTTGACCCCGAGTCTGCTGGATGGTTTGTCAATATTGTTGCCGCACTGGAACTGTTCTGATGATGGTGGTTTTCGGATGGCATACTACCGTAGTTCATCAGAAAAGCCAGAACGTTGAATGGATACTGTTACAGTACCAATGATTCGAACGACGTAGTATGAAAAACAAGCTACAAGTCGTGTCGACGCTTTTGGAAAATTAATCGCTTCAGAGTTGTCGTGTTGTTGTTGTTGTTGTTGTTGTCGTCGTCGTCGTCGTCGTCGTCGTCGTGTTGTTGTTGTTGTTGTTGTTGTTGTTGTTGTTGTTGTTGTTGTTGTTGTTGTTGTCGTGTTGTTGTCGTTTTGTCGTTGTTGCTGGTATTGGTTCTGTTCTGTGAACTTCTTGAGATCATTATTATTTTTTCTCTCTCTTCATTCGCGTGTCTCTTCACAGTCAGTGTTGTACAGATTGCTTGAGCGTAATTATAGATTATAGAAACTCACAGATAAAATACAAAAAATCAAAAATATTTTAGTTCTACAGGAATGCGCTATCAATACTACTACCGGTAGACAGCAAAAAAGACAGGAAACTGACTGAAAAACGGATACCTTGGAGGCTGCATGTTGCATTGTGCGAAAGCATTGCCTTCTCTTGTGCATTCTAATGCACGTCCCCCCCCCCCCCAAGAAGCGCTGTTATCAGCACGGTGTTGTTAAGTACAAAGATAGCACAGGCATACTTCGTGTGTTGCCCCAAGTTTAGAAACAGGTTCAGACTACCTTACAGTAAATTTCAAGAATTGGTAGAGAAATGCACTGATGATTCCAACAAACCAGATGGTTACTTCAAAAGGTGGAGACCCGGCAATCAAGCTGCCGGTGGGAAACCTGCTGCCCCATTGGCAATTACTGGTGCTTACATCCCTGGGTTACCTTGACCGTGGATGGACATTTGATGACTTGAATGAAGCCACTGCAATCAGTGAGGAAGCAATTCGAACTTTCTTTCATCAGTTTTGCTTATTTGGAGCTGATGTCCTTTTCAAAGAATGGGTGCGACCACCAACCTCGGCGGAGGAAGCAATGGTAATGTGCTGTGAGGAGTACACTGCTGCAGGGTTTCCAGGTTGTCGTGGATCCATGGATGCAACCCATGTAGAGCATAGCCGCATCAGCTTCAGGAATAGGCAGGCACATTTATCATTTAAGCTTCCTTTCCCCGCCAGGGCATACAACCTCGTCACCAACCACAGGAGGAGAATCTTCAGCACCACTGATGGCCATCCTTCTAGGTGGAATGACAAGACACTTGTTCGATATGATCAGTTTGCTACAACAAATTTTTACCGAAACCATGCATTTCCTTCAATATCTGTTCTTTCTTCTTCTCAGCAGCCTTCCATTGTTGGAAAGGATACCAATCTGCGAGGGCAGCTGGATCATCAAATCTTTCTGGGCGTGCAAGAACTAGGGCTTTCCAAGTTTCTTCCTCTTTATTGACCTCGTCGAGGATGCGTTCAAAAATCTGAATACCAAGTTCATGCTTGTTGTTTTGCAAATCGCCATGATATTTTTCAAAAACAAGGTCCTGGAGTTGTTTCAACGATCGACTTCCAGCAGAGGTGACGACAGATTCATAAGCTCTGAATGCAACGACGGACTGCAATTCCTTCATCGCCCAATAACCAGCTGAAAACTCGGTTGGATCATCCTTGCCACTCCTCGGCATATTCAGAGACTTGCTGCTTTTACTCTGGTTGGACATGTGTAATCGAGGTGCAATTGTTGCAATGTGTGCAATTGGTTGTGCAACACAAATGATTTGTACGTAGTACATCGATTGTGCCAAAGACGGCGGCAAAAAAGCCCGCCAAAATGCTCTTATTCATACTGTATAAAGATTCGTTGACACTATATTAAACGTACCTTAATACCAAAATCAGTCTCGTTCGAATTAGAAGGCGAAAAAAATTGATTTTTTTGCGCGCCCGAGACTGACTGCGGTCTCGGGCTGGCGCGTTGACTAATAAGGATTGGCCTTACAGTCAATTCACAATTTACAGTTACTCCGAGTATGACAGTTTACTGTTACCGTAGTTAACAGTAAGTGGGATGGGTATGGTAGACGACTTCTACTACGAAGTACTGCGTACTACGAGTGCAAAAGACAAGTGTATAATACTACTTTTACTGCAGTTAGTATTATAAACATAAGCTGATTATCAGCGATTGGGAAAGCAACGACTTGCTTTCATAACATAGTAACACTTCAACTCTGCATTGGTCTCCTCATTTAAAAATGTTAGCTGCAGTAACAACAACCTGGTGGTTCCATCCTTCCGCATCGTCAATACTACTACTATGAATGTGATGTGATTAAAATAGGGCATAGCTACTACTAGACTAATGGATGCCTACGAGCACAGCTCAAGAACCAACGAGGATAAACCTGCATTCTTGTTTGCGCCAGCCGTATCACTGTAGTTCTTCGTATCAATTAAAATTAAGAGTTCACCTTTCTCAGCTTTCCAAAAGGTGTCCGCATAATTGAAGCGAGGGACTTCCAAAAATTTACCTTTCTTTTTTTTAAAAAAAAAGGTAGCAGAGTCAAAAATTGGGCCAAGGAAAACAAGAAATAAAGTAGAGAAATCAAAAATGTACTACCAGGACAAAAAAGAATATACCCATACACTTTTTTCAATCAAATATGTGGGTATCGGGCTTGCTGGATATTGTTGAGACATTGATCTCAACGCCATCGCATTTTGAAGCGTTTTCGCGAAAAAGTCCTAACAAACAAGAGGTCATCGAAAACCAACTTTCCCGAAGGAAATGAGAGCCTTGGATGAGCGGAAGGAGCCACGTTGGGGGGGGGGGGGGGTGTACCGAATCGTCTTGGTTATTCTTCTTGATCCAAAAGGTGTCGTTTGTGATGAATATTCTATTTGTGGCTCCTCAAAAGCTCTGCCACCAGTCTTTGATCGTTGTGGATGCAACTTGAATCTGGTGGCTGTATTGTTGCATCCCGTTGTTCTATTCCCAGTATTGGCGCCCCCTGAGTGGATCACCTTGTTGTGGTAGGGAGGCTTAACCCAGGTTTATCAGAGCCTGGGGAACTAAGAATCCACAGACGATCTATCAGTGCAATGGAAGAGATCGTCCCAGCGGTAGTACAAACTACTGCTGTCTTGTGCATGGCATCATGAAGAACCGGTGGCCGACCGGAAAGATTGTGTTTCTCTTATTTAGTCAGAAGGGGGCTAAGGGAGAGGAGGAAGAGTGCTAAATGCATGATTCCTGATAGAGTTGTGAGGGGCACTGACATTTCCTTGGAAGAAATGGCATCATAACTCAGCCGAGTGTCAAGTGCAGAGGGACGGTACTATTTCATTGGAAATATTACTGGTGCTTGGCATGGGAGGCTTCTTTTACACGTACAATCCACCCTATTGGGTTGCAACAGGTAAAAGATATCAACACACCCAACACAATTTATGTGGTTAATTACTGCCTTCCCAGCATTGTTTTTGGAAGACCACGCCATATCTGACAATCACTGGTTTGGACTTTTCCTCATTCGTGAGGTTTTTTGCCTTTCCAGTGGTGGGCAACAGGGTACTGAGTGGAGGGAAAGCTGTTGCATAATTTGCCCCGCCCCCTTGGGGGCCAGGCGGGTGAGTCAAGTTCTTAGATTCGGAACTGCCGGTAGCTAGTAGTTGGCATAGCCATAAAATAGATTTCATTATATATTCCCAGTATTGGCAGGCAGCGTTGGCTTCCCATATTCGAAGGACGTCTTTTCTCAATGAATCGTAAAGATACTTGTTCACAAAGCTCCTGAAGTTTCTATGTCATAGAGCGGCGGACGGGAGAAGAGAGAAAAAACAATTTCAATTTGTCTTCTTCCAAAACTTTGGCCGGATGCCTCCTGCTGCTATCCGGACTCATGATGTAGGAATCACGTCAGCGGGCTTCTTCATCTTGTCCAATTTGTCTTAGTTTCCGTCAATGAGCATAGACGTCCTCATGACGCAATCATCATGCCGCCGGATCGTTCGCTATTGTCGTACCCAATGCATTGTACAAGAGAGCATCGGTGGTCTCGGGGGCTAACCTGGATCATTTGGATCCATGCAACCTCCTTTTTACCGAGGCGATCACCACCCCGTTTGAACCAATGCTGATCGCTAGGTCTTGATCTGACAGAGACCCACTTGACCGATCTATTGGTTGCTGCGGACGTTTAACTCCTGGATTATTGTCCTGTCCCGGTCATCATCGTCTTCGATTGTCCACCATATCAATCGATCGAATCGTCATAATATTCTTCTTCTTCTTCTTCGTGGTCGTCGTCATCATCATCATCGTCTTTGCAAACTTGCTAAGGGAGCAAGTCGATCGCGAGGACTGCAGTGATCCGCAGTAGAACTGTTCTTCGTCAATTTTGCCATTCGGAGACTCTATAGCACGACCCACAATGCGACATGAATCCAACTTGTTGCAGGTGCTGTTTTCTGTACCCGGCCTCCGGGGCTCATGAAGTTGCGCAATACTGGGATCTAGAAGAGCCCGAACGTAGTAGCCGCAAGAAGCCCTGTGACACTGACACTACTATAAGTTTACTGCTACAAATACTACTCTATTGGATCGTACTGCTATTGTTGTTGTTGCCGTTGGCGTCGATTTTTCGATCGTGGGATGGGTCTGAGGTCTTCTTTTTCCCCCGCCACTGCCATTGGACTAAGTAGTCGTCTTCCTGGCCAAGTCGATTTTCACTGGTGGAACAATATCGTCGACGATGGTTCGGTCATGATCCGACGGAGATCGATTCGATCGATCTGCTTGAAAGCGGACGTTTGGTTCCCGGATTCTCCTCAATGTCGTCACCGCCTTCGACACTGTCCATCACCTTACAGTTAATCGAATCGTCATCATTCATCTTCCGGGTAAGTATGTATTAATATCGTCGACGATCGTTCGGTCATGATCCGACGGAGATCGATTCGATCGATCTGCTTGGAAGCGGACGTTTAGTTCCCGGATTCTCCTCAAGATCATCACCGTCTTCTACACTGTTCATCACATTAATCGAATCGTCATCATTCATCTTCCGGGTAAGTATGTACTTTGGGTGCGGTTTTGGTCGTATTGTCTTGGACAGAGACGCAGGGAGCAAGTCGATCGGGAGGGCCGACCCGATCGGAAGAAGAACTACTCTTCACCGCATTTTCCATTCGGAGATTGACTAGATTCTCTAGGCTTTGTAAGATCCCTCTATTTTCTTATTCTTCTCCTTCTGCTACTCACCTACTACTTCGTTGGCCATTTGTCAAGTATTCATCGTTCGTTCTGGGAAGGAAGAACGATGATGCAGATGGAACAAATTTGATAATCAACACTACAGTAGTTGATCCTTTCTCTTTCTTACCGGCATTAGAAGTATGTAGAAGGCCCAGTAGACAAAGGCTTTTTGCACCAATAACGAGGGTGGTGCATATTGCCCTTTGCCTCAACTTTTCTGCTGTCTTACGATGGGTGGTTTCTCGGCATTGTCGTTTTATGGTAATGCTCCAATGAAGAAGGAAGAAAAACGAGTTTCGGAAAGTTTCTTCTTCTATCCTCGTCTTCGTTTTCTTCCTCCTCTTCATTTTGCGTGGCACGGATACTACAGTAGTCGATTCTTTTTTTGCTCCCACTTAAGTTGCAGCAGCATTGGCACCATCCCCGCCGTTGGAGGATTCTTTCCTTTGTAATTGGCTGACTCTCTAGAATGGGACTTGCCATGGTGATGGTAAGAAGAACAACAACACCCTCCCTATGGGGTTGAACTGTATTGTTTACTGCGGTTGTCCAACTGCAGTGGAGTGGGTTGGTGATGGATCTTCTTCCTGCAATTAAGCGGCGATGGCTTGACTGTGATGATGAGTCAGCCTATTTGAAATTCTACTACTCTCTCACATATTCCTCAGTGGAAGTGGTGCAGTGATGCATTTGCAATGTACTTGGCTGGAAGTGTCCCATTCCTGTACACCAATGACATGCTGTCAAAGAAATCATTTCCATGTCATGATTGCAGCTGTGGTTCAAACAGCCATACTGAGTATCTAAATGATAAACCCCACAGGCAAACCACCGTCTATGTGTCATTCGCAGGGTATGAAAGGGGATCACAGACTCATCAAGACACACTCATCAAGACACGCACCAAGTCATGGTATGGTATTGTGAGAGCTCACTCACAGTCAGATGGTGGGACTTTTTGAGATCTGGAATGCGCACGTGTGCTTGTCATAGCTCCTCTTGTCTTTGTGTGGTGTCTGTGTTTTGGAGGAACCTTTCATTACAACACTTGTTGTGTAGTCAAGCTAGCATCATTATTATTTAGGGACGAGTGCCTAGAGTGGGGTAGTCAAGCTAGCATCATTATTATTTAGGGACGAGTGCCTAGAGTGGGGATTTGTTGAGACATGTGTTTGGGGGATTGGTCTCTCAAAGTTGATCCCAGGGTTAACGAGGAACCTAATCATCAGCCTGGAAGACCAGAGTGAAAATAAACGAAAAAAATCTCTGTGACAATGCTACGCACATTTGGGAAGCGAGTAAGAGACCAACGATTACTTCGTATTTACTACCGGAGTACGTAGTACACTGCACCTAAAAGAAAAAATATTAGGCATTGCTACCTTTGAATTCGGAGTTGTCCGAGCAAAAGGTTTTGGTTTTGACCACGGAGGGGCTCGAACCCTCAACCTTCTGTTCCGAAGACAGATGCTCTACCATTGAGCCACGCGGCCGTTCTTTTGCCTGTTGGATTTCGGTGCAACTTACTCCGGAGTAGCAATATGAATTGTATTACATGGTAAATTGTCCGTTGGTCACTCGTCTGTCGCCCGCGTTTGCAACCCTTCACTGTTTCACGCATTGTGCTGTAGCGGTCATCCAACGTTGAAATCAACCGAATTAGGTTAGTTTTTGAAGAGGCATATCTTCTCCACATAATGTCTCATATGGTTGTGTTTTCACATATATAGCTCGACTCTCAATCTATAAGTTCATTTTAGTAGCATTTTGAGGTACATAAGTAAGTTGGCCTATCGCCACGGAGTGAAACGATTTATTTTTTTTTCAGTAGCCGTACACGGTTACTCTACATTTTCGTTCACTGTTTCACGCATTTTACTGTAGTAGAGTACGACATTATTACTAGTATTTCGTTACACACCGGTGCATATCATACAACTTTGCAACAGTACAGTAGTAGTGTAAGCACTTAACAGTGAGGCCTGATACTCCTTATTCACAGTCAGCTTTTCCACATCATCCATTCTGCGGAGTACCACGTGTACTTGTCGTACCACCAGTACTACACTACGGTACTGCACCGTACAATCACCCTACCGGTACTCGTCAATCAAAATTCTTTTTACTGGTTACTCGCAACAACTTTTGTTGCTACTTTTCCACACACTCAAAACATCCAAAACTTCAATCGTTATACTACTACCGGTGGTCTACTAGAGGTAGTACCGGTACTTAGTACGCAGTGCTTCATATTATTATTATTCTTTCCGTCTGTGATTTGAAACTATTGCCAGTGGTGGACAATAATTACTATTATCATCCATCGAAGGGGACATACCATTCTCCTACTGCACCGTTTACTCCTGAAACATTTCTGGTAGTGAGTATTATCACCAAGCACAGCACTCATAATGAACGGCTCGACGATAATTTCGATCGAAAATTACGATGTCTTGTTGGAGCCTCCCGTCAATGGTCAATACGGTCAGTACCAACTAGAATTGTATCAAGGCCATGTGGGCAACAAACGGCTCGAAGTCTTTTTAAACCTCCATCAGCAGGCCTATCAAGAAGCCCGACAAAGAAACGATACTTCCGAACTAGACTCTATTGTGGACAAGATAACCAGTCTTCCAGGACGGTTCTTGTGGAATTCGAAAAGTGACACTACAGCTCCAGTTTGGCAGTCTCTATCAACCGATCAAGTGCGGGCCTTTCTCCATGCTATTTTACAACAGCATCTATCACAACAGCAGCAGCAGCAGCTGCAACCACAGTCCAGTTACTCTCCAAAGCACAATCTCTTGCAGCAGGAGCAGCAGCAACAACAACAACAACAACAATGCTCCAATAACTCTTCTGCCACATCTTCACTGTTCAACATTCCATCACAACGCGGAGTATCCCCCAACAACAATGGTCATGGGTTATCGCCGATTCGAAAGGATGACCCTCAAAAGAGACGGCGACGATCCTCCTTGTTGCGTCGCTCAGCCTCGGAAAGCATGTTGGTAGATAGCAAAAAGAAATTGTTTCGCATGGGCATGGAAACAGGAGGCGACTGTCATAGACGACAAACCAAAGAAGAGCCGACCTGGTCGTCCTGTCGCAACATTAACAAGCATGGTTTAATTCTAACCCTCAACCGAATGGACGTCATATTGACGTCGTCTCGTAATGCCCTCGATCCCAACAGTCAAAGTCCAGGAAATAATCGTTTGCACGTTCTAGTCGCCATGCGATCGGGAAAGTATCAACAAGCCACAATGGATGGGAGAGAAGCCGTCTTGGATGAAGTGATTGAAACGGTCAACACCTTTTGGAATGGAAGATTTTTGACCGAGTCGGATGAAGGCTATGAACTGATCGACAAGGAGGAGGCTAGAAACGCATTGCGATCGATTTTTGAAATGCGATCAAGCCAAAATCTTTTCTCCACAGGACGGGGCAGTGCCGATGCTGCTGCGGTTGTTGTACCCGATCAAAATCTTGTCCCTGATTCCTTACACGTTGTCGGGTCGGGGAGACTCGCACCATTGGGACCAGGACTGATTTCAAGGTCCCCTAGAATAGGGTTGCTAAAACAGTCGTCGACAGGTATGATTCCCCAACTACCGTCCACGATCACCCAGAATGCCAACGCAGCCTTAGCCCGACAAGTTTCGGCATCCGTGTTGCCGTCCGAGCCCATTTTAAATATGAAGGATGTCGGAGATTTGAGGTCTGCTGCCGTGCGCAGTCTTCAGAAACAAAAAGAGCGACAGAGGGTGGCAAATCGACTGGAAAAGGGTTCCAGCTCTGTTCGCAATCACAATATGGGCGTTACGGCACCCACCACGTTTATGGAGTTGGACACGATATCCAAAACGAGATCCGAGCTCAATGGTAGCCACCAAACTAACAGCAGTAACAACGACAACGACGCTGGCCGCCTTCCATCTTTCTCTTCGTCGGCAAAGAAACGCCAAAGCACTATTTTTGGAGCATTGGATCCCTCTCTCATGGAAGAATTGACTTCGGACTTGGATGATGATTGAGTAAATGGGAAAAAGTGTTCTAGTATTTTTACCGCAACACGCTCGAAGGTCAGTCATATTTGAGGATTATTATTGACAACTACTACCTTTAATAAAAATCGTGTTGGTACTTCAATCTCTTTGCCATGGTCCAGAGTGACCTGTCCAAGTCGCAGGTCACCCCAACACGGTAAAGTTAAGTATTATTTGTTGGGGAATTCGTGATCAATAAAAATATACTACTATGAAAGACTGCAATCTTCCTTGAAGTTTGACTTGTGAGCAACTTCACTGGCCTCTCTAGTAGCGTGCAATACTGGACGACTTTTGATCACGATCTTTGTCTTCCCCAGCGCTTACTGTAGTCATGCCAATTGCATTGTATACTTTCATTGGCACACTTTAATGATCACTTAACTTCTGCCATTCATAGCGGCTTCGATTGTTGAATCAAACTTTTGTAGGTCTCCCGTGCCAAATCTACCTGCTGGTAGCCGTCAAAATTATTGACTGTGAGCAGCTGTTGGCCACTGGAGGACAATGGGGATGACACAAAACGTTGGCTGGTACAGAAAATATAGTAGTTTCGAGATGAGCATGATTGCCTTCGTTTCAGGATATCTATAAGGCTGCACGCTGGTACTGTAGTTGAAGAATACGACAATACAGGTAGGCAACTGTAAATTACTTTCCAACTTAACTACGACGTCTCTTGAGGACCCACAATTCCAATAGAGACCATTCTTCTCCAGGGTAGTTCTGCTGTTCAAGAGACGACATGCGTCGGTGTCGCGTCGCCCGACTAGCACAAAAGTCGAGATGCTTCAATAGAATACGCTTGGTTTGATCCGCCTTTTCCAAAGCAAAGGGATTCAAAAAGTTGACTAAGACGTAGCCGTCCTTGCTGCTGTTACTGGCAAAGGATTCCACCAAGGCATCTACGGAATCCAAATCCAAGTACACCAAAGCTGCAGTACATATCAATACATCTGCCTCCTTCATGGCAGCTACCGTCTTTTGGAAATCGGCAGATTCTCGTTCGTTCAAATTACAAACAATGCCTTTGTCGTAAAGACCCACCTTTTCACCGTACGCCATGGCCGGGGCAGAGATATCTACAGCCGTGACGTGACAATCGAATCGCGGTGGCCGTTCGATGGTCATGCATGTATTTTCATCCTTCCAGTTGTTACGAATATCATCGTATGTCATGCCTCGGACGGTCGCCATTGTGGTATTGCCAAAACAGGCACATAAATCCAACACGTTGACCACTCCGTCCTTTTTGCTTTGAGCGAACGGCAAGATATGGGCATCAAACATCTCTTTGTTGAAGTTATCGCTGATATACTCCAATTTGTCCAAGATCTCAGTCTTGTAGGCAACGGGATTTTCCTTCACATAGATGTCATCGAAATGCTGCTTTTTTTCGTCTGTCTTGATATCCTTAGACATTGTCCCGTTTCTTTTGATACTGCGCTGAAGATTAGCTGTGATGATAGTGCGTCGTCGAACTTCTAGGAGTTCGGGAGGTAAAACAAATTACTTTGTCGTAAGAATCTCTGCCTGGGAAGTGGAGAAGTGATTTCAAACGAGAAGGTGATGATGATGATCATTTCAAGTGTGTGGCGACGGTTTGAGAGGAAAGATGTGACGATGCAGATGTGTGATGAGAGGAGGTGGTGTGAGGTTGAAAGATCCGATGAATCGACCCACTCGACCAACTGATCAAACGGCTTCCTTATTCCTTATTACTGGAAGATCCGGTGAAAAAGACCACGATGGTTCCAGACCGTTGAAAAATGAGATGGATGACTCGCGCTACGGTTCAAACAAGACCCATAGGGTTCAAGCTAGTATTTCTCGATTAGGGGTTATAGACTCTCTCTTGAGTTTTAGTCGAATTTTAGTCGAAAAAGGTCTACGACTCGTGGGCGTTTTTGGAAAAAGGTCTACGACTCGTGGGCGTTTTTGGAAAAAGGTCTACGACTCGTGGGCGTTTTTGGAAAAAGGCCTACGACTCGTGGGCGTTTTTGAAATTTGGGGGGTCGCGTTTTTCTTTTGGGGACTGTTGATCCTACAACGGATTTCTCTCATAAACACTACCGTAGTACGCAGCTACTATTACGTAGTACTACGTATTAAACGGTAAGAAGGACCACTACTCGTACAAATTACCGTACGAACTACAGTACTTTGGTAGTTGTACTTGTTTTATCATGTCGTACCCTTCGTGCAAAACAATACAAGAGAATGACAAGTCGAAACGGTAGCAGTAGTGAAGTAGAGTCTTGGCGAAAAAGCAAAGCTAAGGCTTTTGTGAAGGAGCTTTTGGAGAATGATGAAATGTACATGGATATGCCTGAAGCCCAGTTGTATCGATTGTATCCACAACATTTTGGTCAGTACTCTCAAAATCGATTTATTTACCAAACCAGTACGATAGCCGCGAACTTGCTGAATTCAAGAACAGGGCCCGTGCACGTCACGAGAACTTCAATGCTCGCATAAAATCTTTCAACGTTCTATCAAACACATTCCGAATTACGCAGAACAAAAAGGAAAAGCACAAATAGTATTTGAAGTCGTATGCATAAAATATGTCAGTATGATATGGAAAACGGGCATCCATTGTGGGATGTGTAACAGTTCGTACAAGTGTAAGATGGCGTAAAAGTACTATTCTACTGCAATAATAGTACGTGTAACAAAAGAAACACTCACGTCGTACGTAGAACTTCTTACCGTAGTAGGAGCTGTTCATTACCGTACTCTCTGAGTACCGTACTTTAGTACGGTAGTAGTACACAAGTGAATGAGTACAAAAGGGGTTATATTCTCCTTTGGGGGATCCCTTTTATTTTAGTCGAATTTTAGTCGAAAAAGGTCTACGACTCGTGGGCGTTTTTGGAAAAAGGTCTACGACTCGTGGGCGTTTTTGGAAAAAGGTCTACGACTCGTGGGCGCTTTTGGAAAAAGGTCTACGACTCGTGGGCGTTTGTGGAAAAAGGTCTACGACTCGTGGGCGTTTTGCAACCCTAATGGAGTTGAAACAAACCGTCACCAGTCAGTCTTGTTAGGGTGGTCGTGCGAGCCATCCATCTCATTTATTTAACGGATCGGAAGTATCGTGGTCTTTTGCACCGGATCTTCCAGTTAATACAATCATTACCTGAAACTCTAATTATGCATGGGAGAGCGACAATGAATATCTTCATTATATTAATATTTCGGTCGCGTCGTTATGGCGACATCCCTCTTCTCACATTTTCATAGGCTAATCGATATTACCGTACGACACAGTATTTCGTCACACCACCACCGTTGACAGAACAATCCTGCTGTTCTGCCAAGATTGGCTCTGCGGTATTGTTTTTTACAGTTAGTGTAGTCGTAACAGTATTTCCCTCCATTGACAGTGTTCTCGTCAGCTGATAACCAGCTTCCAACAACCTTAAGCTTAGCCTTGTTTTAGTACAGCAAGGTTGCACCTACAGCTTTCAGCAGGAGAGTTATCGATACTGGTCTCATTTCGGTCGAGGGGTGGATACAAATCAATACCTAAAAAGATGGTCTCAGCTTGGAAACTATCGCTGTCACCCTTCTCGTTGGTGGTGGCAGTATGCCGAGCTACTACCAACGTAGTAGGTCCTACCAGCAGTTCATTTCTTCGAAACAACATAATGGACCAGCAAGGCCATCGATCTTTAGATGGCGAAATGTTGGTCCCAGGACCGCGAGTTGCGATCTTGGACAGAAAGGAGGCAGTTTGTTCGGCAACCTACAATTACGATCTGAGTGTTCCCATGGAAAACACCGTCATCCAATATTTTTACGCCATTGAAAGCACAGAAATCATCACCATCAAGGATGTCCAAGACAGCATGTTGGTTCGGCGCTTGGAAGAAACTCTCTTTCGTGCCATCCACCCGGCTATTTTGTGGTGCTACTATGATGATAGTACCATCGGAAAGCGCCATTTGGAAGAAAAGACGGGAGATCTCCATGGAAGACGAATGACTCTCGAAGAAGCGAGACGTCTCAGCATCGTCACCTTCTCCACCACTCCAGAGGACGAAGAAACGAGCAGTACGTAAAGGGGCGCGTAATTCCTTGACGTTTGTAAAATCACACTTGCTGTTCTTGTCTAACTCGTTCTTTTTCAATCTTGCGTCGTATCAGTTCCTTGCAACTTCCCTACGGAATCAGAGTTTTGCGTTGTAATGAAGGGCATGATGACGAGTAAGTACTCTACGACACCTTGATTACGTCGCCAAATTCACTTTATTATCTATTCCAAATCTCAAAATCTAAAAAATCTCTTCCTTTTTCTTCATATATTTTTTCTGCAGTTATTCATCACATCACTAGCGACGTTAGCCTGGCGACTGCTTCCATCCTCGATGCCTGTCAAACTGCAATGGACAACAGCGAGACTGTTCTACTGGAAGGTAATGAAGCCTTTGAAAACATCACTAATATCATTTGGTTGGGAGAGACGGAGGAGGATGCAATCAATGGTGGAGTTCTTCCTCCCGGAGGAGCTGCTGTACGTCAAAGCAGAGCGCCTATTGCATACGCAGTGTCCGTTCCACTACTTATCCTAATGGCACTTGCACTTTTCGTGGCACGAAATAGAACCCAACGGGAAGCATTGACTTCCATGCAGGTACTGGCGTTGGAATCCGCTAATCAAACTGTTCTTGTGGGAACTGGGGACCCTCCTCGCAGCTTTCACGAAGGACTGCATCACTACACCCGCCATGGAGCCAGATATCTTTCTACCAATTGTCCCCAATGCATTGAGACGAAGCTCAACGGCTATTTCACTGACAGCGACTTGGAAACCATTCAAGAAGGCAACTTTGAATCGTTCGAAGAAATATCATTGGTGGCAACAAATGTGTCTGCCCACGGTAAAGAAGACAGCGAACACGATCCATCTGACCACCGCAAACGAAACCTGGTCCAAGCGTCTGATGGTGCTTTGGGTGTGAAGCATTCTTCAATTGACGTGCACCAATGCACTAGCTCGTTATGCCCCATCTGTACCTACAGACCAGCTGACGTGTCTTTCATTGGAAATTCGGAAGTGTCTTCCCCAACCTTGTTCGGGCCAACTTCCTCATTGTAGAACTTGCAAAGTTGCGAGCATCCTATGCTTTGACAACGGTCGAATTTGTAACTCATAATTGCACCCCTACTTACACAACGCACAACATTGTAATGAACATGGCTTTCAACAAGAAGACGATGGAAAGTATCACACCCCTTTGGTTAATTTATTTCATTTGTATTACAGAACGACTGAACAAGTTGTTAATGTTCTTCATATTTTAGTAGAGAGCAATCATTATTTTGTCACCGCTCTGTTTCTTCAAACGTTCTTCATCACGAAAACATCAGGTGCAATCATCCATAGTTGAGAAGTACCAAAAGACAAATCGCATACAAAGAACCGAAGGATAAGCTCGAAACTGGGAGCGTTCTCACAGAATGAACGGCTAGGTAGTTCGTGAAACTCTCGCAGCCTCCCTTTCGGATTGCAAAATTGAGCACTAAACCAGCGATAGCTATAACGTTCCATTCACGTAGTGGAAAGTTTTAAACATTAAACTGAGTTTCGTTTCACGAACAGAAACTTCTCAAAGAAAACACACACACACACACTCACACACACAGACACACTCCAAGAAGACTCTCTACTACTTCAACAGTAGCTACCTAGGTAGGTACACTCCGAACGGCGTAGAATTTGGTTGCTGTAAAAAGATTTGAACGACTCGATTAACTCGATTGCGAGTATCGTAACATACGTAGTACGAGTACCGGTACGTAGTACCGGCTCTTACGGTAGTAAAAATCCGATCTCACAGTCAATACGTGGTACCTAATTAATCTCTCAATCGTCCGTATCATAGCTTTCTCTAACTTTGATGAAGTACCTAATTAACAGTTAAGGGTAGTTTCCATTGGCGTTAGCTCGCCGCCAACTGTTTTACTGGCCCGATGTAACGGTAGTCTACGACAGTGTATTTATACAGTTAGTTAGAAATGAAGTGGTACCGGTACGGTATGATACATAAATAGCACGTGGTTCGTATTCTGTTCATCGCAAGTCGCAACATTCAATTCACTGTCAAGCCTCAACTGGTTTTACAAGCGTTCGCCGCAAAACATTTCTACAATCGCGCGTTCGGATGCGCTGAAGGCTCTTTAACAAAGGACCGTCTTCTTTGATGACAGTTGCGGTTCTACGTGAATCCTGGTACTGATTTCAAAGTCGTTTTTCGTATTTTTTTCATCGTGTGTTTGCAAACAGAGAAACAGAAGAGGGAGAGAAAAAACAACCACAGTACGTCGTACATCGTTCGCACAAAATTTCGACACAATTTTTTATTGCTGCGGAAGAAATACGTTTTCACGACACCATCCAACAACATCTCTTTTACATTCGATCAACGACACAACTTCTACTTCACAATGGCCCGAACCAAGCAAACCGCCCGAAAGTCTACCGGAGGAAAGGCACCTCGCAAGCAGGTACGTACAGAAAACGTTTTCATTACTCGTGATGTCAGATAGTCCGAGCGCGGTGAAGCGAATGTCATGTTCACAATCGATGTTAACGTGATGCCCTCCTAACAACAATCGTGATTGATTCCAATGAAACTAACGGTCATCTTTCTTTCTGTTTGGTATTGAATCACTTTACAGCTCGCCACCAAGGTATGTTACCCGTTGTTGTGAACCTCCAGCTATGTGTTGCCGCTGTTACACAGCGCCTCCAAGAGTAAACGCTGCCGTTCCGCCATCGTCGTTTTCGCTTTGTGATGATGTTGGCGCTGCATGCGCGCAACACTGATTTGAATCCAGGGACTGAACTAGTACCCATTGAAGGTCTTTCCCTGCAACAATGCAATCAGTCGTATTCTTTCATGTCGTCCCTCACGAATTGAACTTCCCCTTTGTAACTTGACTACTACTAGGCTGCCCGCAAATCTGCCCCAACTGCCGGAGGAGTCAAGAAGCCCCACCGATACCGCCCAGGTACGGTCGCTCTTCGTGAGATCCGAAAGTACCAGAAGTCGACCGATCTCTTGATCCGCAAGGCTCCCTTCCAGCGCCTTGTCCGTGAAGTGGCCCAGGACTTCAAGTCAGATCTTCGATTCCAATCTACGGCAGTCTTGGCTCTTCAAGAGGCCGCCGAAGCATACTTGGTTGGTCTCTTCGAAGACACCAACCTGTGCGCTATCCATGCCAAGCGTGTTACCATCATGCCTAAGGATATCCAATTGGCCCGCCGCATCCGTGGGGAGCGCGCTTAGATTGGGAAAAACAACTTTATTTGTGGTTGATGACAAAGAGAAGTGGATGCAAATCAACCGTTTGTCATCTGAATAGACTCTCTGTTGAGAGAATTATTGCATTCCTATATTGTACGAATTAAGCGTTTCACCTTGGGCTTCTATTTACGAGTTACCTTTTCGGTGAGGTGGAAGATCTTCCGCTGTCGATCTTAGGATTGACGTCCCTTGGAAGATCTCGCGAAATTGAAGGGTTGAATAGCTGCGGTAATTGCATATAGCACAGGGTTTCGCATGCTGTAAGATCATTTCAACAAACTCCATTCTATAGCTACTGGGAGTATCACTAGAAGGTCATCAGGATGTTTGACATTAAGCATCATATATTTGGGATGAGGGAGGTTCATCTCGGAACGCTTCTTTTGCTGATCCGTCGTCGTCATCGTCGTCAAGATCCATAGCCGAAGGAACAACAGCTGTTAGTTCCATGACACCATTTCCATCTTCATCATCGGATACTGCTGTAGACATGCCGGGAAGTTCCATGACGTACGCGTATTCTTTGGCATTCTGCTGTGGCCGCCAAAGATATGCAACGACAACGAGGACAAAGAGATAGTTCATTTGCATCGACGCATCGATAACCCATTTGGCTTCGAGAGACACAATACCTTCGTCAAATTGATCCACAATACAGAACACAGCCCAAATCACAGCGAACAAAATAGAAAACATCAAGATGCATCTCAAACGCAGAAACCGCATCAATTTCGATGTTTGTTTCATGCCCTCCAAGTATTCCATGGTCGAACTCATGGAATCAATGATCCAGAAGTAAAAGATGGCGTCGATCAAGGCGATTACCAATCCAAGAATGGAAACAATATCAAATATTTCGTCTTCTTCCTGCTCGCTCATTTTCTGGATCTCTGTGTAAGCAACGACGGTCATTACATCATGGATTATAGCAACCACGACATATACGCCACCAAGAAAAGTGATCTTTTTCATGATTGGCCCAAGATCGTCCCGAACCACACCCCATCCACATGCAACCATGACTAGTAAGCAACGGGATACACCTCTCTTGAGGACGCCGACAATCACACCTACGTCGAGGAGGCAATTGTTAATACTCGAGATATCAAAACTGACGAATCCATAAAGGTGCGTCGCAACTCACCCACGTAGTAGGCCACCCAAAAGCGCGTTCCATCTTCGTTCCATACAAACAAGTCCCCAGCTAAGAAAAAAAGTTCAAGTGTACCCATGCTTATGGTTGCAAAGACCCAACTTTGGATGGGAATGTTGGCATCCTCGTACATTTTCATCAAAACTCCATACCATATCAAAATCACCAAATACACCATAAAAATTACCCCATAGAAGTACATCAATCCAAACTTGTCTCCTGGCAAGTATCCGTGCAGAGACTTCCATACAGTATGTCCTTTCACAATCACTGGTCGTCCCTCTGCATTGCAATTGGCAAAAACCACCACATACTTTCCACTGTTTTGTGTTTCTTCGAATTTTCCATATTTCAGATGATTGGTATAATCTCCATCGGCAGGAACATTGACCAGCCGATGCTGTAGGGGGGGGGGGGGGGGGCACGCATTTTCTATCAGCCCCATGAATTTCTCCTAACTGTAAACTGGAGGAAGGACAGCCAGCAACCTCCAACCACACTCACCTTTCCTTTGAATTTTTCAGGATTCTTAATCAGCCGGCCCTTCTGAGTACCACGACACAAACCAATGGCCATAGCCTCAGCAGTGCAACAGTATCGTATCTCCTTTTTATCTTCTGACCGTGCCCCGATTCCCAACTCGGTCCAATCACATCCTGTCCGAGACGATGCGCAATCCTCCGGTAGATAAAAAACTGCAATATCCAGAGCCGAACCCTCCATATAAAAGTCTTCCTCGTCCAAACGTCGATCTCCTCCCCCACTTCTGTCATCGTTATTCGTCACTTTGTTATGAGGAGTGTTTAATAGATCATCGTCTTGGGCGAAATCTTTGATAGGGTCATAAGAATATTCTTGTGTCACAGCCTCAAATTGCAATTCGGAAAGGTCAATGAACCCTGGAGCCAAAAGGAAACCTTCCACGTAATGAATATAATTTGACTGCGAATTTAGATGAGACAGAAAACAACAAGAAAGCTTGAGGATCAGTGCCGTGGTTCCGAAATGAACGCAAGACCGAGAGTTGTAGTCCAGCTGTCCGGAGACAGTTTTCATTCGATGGTTGTCGTACCGCTGGTTCCAAAAGAAGATTGAACGGACGGATTTCTCCCTTTGTCACTTGGACAATGGAAAGGAGGATGAGGAGGCATCCGGATGCCGACAAAGACCGCAGAATCATTGTGAGATTGGCAATTATGTTTGATCGTTTCAAGATGTAGATTCCATCGTGTGTCATCTGCTGGGGGTCTTGTCATTTTTGATAGTTTGTGTATGTAAACCACTGGTACCGGTAAACAAAAACTTCGCAATAACATAAACAAAAACTTTGTAATAACATATTGTCAGACATAATATTATACTGTAGCATTTTTATAATAATATCGGATGTTTGAGCCACTACCACTACCGTAATCAGAGTGAGTACGTACGGTAGTACCTACCGTAGTAAAGTGCCGGTACGCTGTGTACAGGCTATGAGGCTATGTACGGTACAGCTGTGTTCTTTGCTGACTGTGAGTGTGAAGTACTTCGTGGCTTAAAGAACATACAAGGGCTACCCGGGATGTAGATAGCTATTACCGTAGTGCACTGGAAGTGAAAGACTCTATAATATTTACGTCGTACATGTATACGCATCACATTCTATTGACACGGTATATTTGTGTATACAAAGGAGCAAGTACTACATTAATAATGGCCTAGCTCAGTAATGGATTTGTAACCTTGTCGTGCACTGACTGTGAGTACGCCCTTGGGAATGAATATTGCTAGACGATCTCTTCATGGAATTCAAGGATTTCGTCACCAGAATCGTCACTGCAGTCGGCGGGAATGTGTTCGTATTGCTGCCGGGGTCGTAATATCTGTGGTATCCTTCTATGGAAGAATGTAGGGCGTTCTACCAAAGATACATCAGGAGGACTGTACAATCGAAGGGCAAGACTGCTAAAAACGACGCTCACAGAACTGAGTGCCATAGCAATGGCTGCAATCGTCGGAGGAAGTCGGGTATGAAAGATAGGAAAGAAGACTCCCGCTGCCAACGGGATACTGAGGACGTTGTAGATCATGGAAAAACCAAAGTTCCATTGAATTCGCCGAAAGATGACTCTGCTGAGGTGAAGTGCTGTGCAGGTGCCAGAAACTTTGCCACTGACGATCACCATGTCGGATGCCTCGTTCGCAATCTCGGCTCCAGTTCCCATGCTGATCCCAACATCAGCTTCGGCAAGAGCTGGGGAGTCATTCACGCCATCTCCTACCATTGCAACTATCTTGCCTTCTGACTGAAGACGTTGCACAAGATCGACCTTTGAGCTGGGAAGCGCTTCTGCGATCACTCGGTCTGTGTGAAGATTTAACTGTCTAGCAATGGCATGGGCGGTACGCTTGCTGTCTCCCGTGATCATCCATATGTCCAGACCCATCTTCTTCAAATACCGCACAGAGTTTGCGGCTTCCTCCTTTACTTCATCTGCAACTCCCAAGACTGCGCATACTGTCCCATTGATTCCGGCTACCATTGCTGTCTTTCCCTCAAGCTCCATGTTGACCATACACTCCTCGACGTCAGGGGACAATATCATTTTCTGTCGTTCTGCAAAGGCACGATTGCCAATCGCAACGCAAATCCGATCCTCCACCAACCCCGACGCACCTCGTCCCGTTAACGCGACAAAATTTGAGGGTTGGGAAAATGCCTTTTTTTCCAGCAAGTATTCGATCTTTTCTTCTGCAAACTTGACGATGGCCGTGGCAAGAACGTGCTCGCTATTTCGCTCCAAGGATCCCAGCAACCAAATCAGAAAGTCATCCACCGGTATTTCCGAATCGTCCGAGTTCAAAAAGCTTCTAAGAAACTCGTCTGACGCAATGCGTTGGAAATCCGTCACTGCTGGCTTGCCCCTGGTAAGGGTGCCAGTCTTGTCAAACAGGATGGTATCAACCTTGGATGCTACCTCCAGGGTTTCCCCTCCTTTCATGAGGACTCCATGTCGCGCTCCCACGCCTGTCCCGACCATAATGGCTGTAGGTGTCGCCAGTCCAAGTGCACACGGACATGATATTACCAAGCAAGCAATTCCAAACAACAACGAAAATGTAGCGGGTGACTCTCCCTGGTACCAAGATGATGGAACGATCCCACCCTTGCAGCAGCCATACCAAGCCAAAAACGTCAAAAAGGACAAGGCGACGACCACGGGCACAAAAATGGAGGCGATGCTATCTGCGAGATTCTGAATGGGCACTTGTCGTGATTGTGCTTCTTGTACGAGCTGCACGATCTGCGCTAGTGCCGAATCTGCTCCTACGCCAGTTACTCGTATAAAGGCCGCTGCCGTCAAGGTATGACTTTGACTTTTTACGGTCGAATCATCGGACGTTCCGGATTCGCAACAAATGGTCCCTCCCAAGACATCGTCTCCTGGTACTTTGAGAACTGGTATGGATTCCCCGGTAATCATGCTTTGGTCGACTGTGAGTTCTCCATGAAAGACAACTCCATCGGCTGGGATGGATGCTCCCTTGAGAATCTTCACCACATCGCCCGGATGGATAGCTTGTATGGGTACCACCTGTTCTTGATACGAGTCTTTGAGTGGATTCCACAGGTCCATATTTTTGTGGGTGCCCTTGTCGGGTATGACTTTGATGGCAGTCTTGGCTTGTAGCTTCATGAGCTGCGTCAACGCCAGACTGGTTCGTTGGACGGCCATGGCGTTCATCCATTTTCCCAACAACACAAAGCAAATGAGGACGGCAGACGTTTCAAAAAATCGGTATCCCACATCGTCCTTGAGCATGGCAATGAACGCGTAGAGGTAACTGGCGGTTGTACCTAATGCCACCAGAACGTCCATGCCCAAGACTCGTCTCATAATACCATGATAGGATGTCTTGTAAAAAGAGTAGCCACAGACGAACTGTACCGGTGTAGTGAGCAGCCAGACAATAATGGCCTCCACCAACAGATTCAACCCTAGGAGAGTGACGTGCTGTCCGAGGAATCGTCGAATACAGTTTGATGGTGGGAACAAATGTGGAATGACCATGGTGATGATCATGATGGGTAGCGCCCCGGCAAAACTCCACAAAAATGCCGTTCTTCGGGCCGCCAGTTGGGCTTCTTGTTGTTTAAGAATCCGTGACAATCGATCTTCGGTGTGCTCGATTTGTTCGACCGTGACAGGAAAGGATGAGTTGTTGATGTTGTTATCGGCAGTAGCAGTAGCAGTGGTAGTAGAAGAAACACCAGCATGGACAATCATGACATCACTGACATCGTATCCGATATCTTCTACCGTTTCGACCAAATCATCGGGATAATTGACATCCGGAGTATCTTCGTATTCAATCCGTGCTATATTGGTGGATAAGGAGACGTTGACCGAAACTACGTTCGGCAGTTCGGTCAATGCTTTGTGGACGGCACTGCTGCACATGGAACAAGTCATACCGCCCACGGTCAATTCGACGGTCTGTCGTTGTGTCGATTCTATCGAGGCAGATGGGACCATAATAATAATATCCGTGACATCGTATCCCAAATCTTCGATTTCGTCGGCAATTGCGCCAGCAGTCAACGGTGGTTCTTGGAATTCAACTCGTGCCAAGTTGGTACTCAACGAGACGGAAACACTCAATATGCCTTGAATACGGCTCAATCCTTGTTCCACAGCACTGGTACACATACTACACGTCATTCCGCCAACAGCAATGTCCACTACTTTTCTTTGATGATTGTTGATAGACGTTGGTGGAGGTGAGGACGTTGTTATCTTGGAGGATGGCGTTGCAGACAGTTCAAGAGCCGACATCGCTGTTATCCTTGTCCTTCTGCAGGGACAATCGGGATGAGCACATTGGCAAGGCTCTTCTTGATTCAGAGTTTTCGAACTAATACTGCAGGTCAAGGGGTCGCAGCCACAAGGAGACGCGTCCGAAAGACTACTGGTAGCACTCTGACTATTCTTCATCGAGTCGTTCCTGATACTAATGATGTAATGGATTCTTCGGTGATGAGTAGTACGGAGTAGTAGTATAGCAGATTATTGCGTGTGTCAAATAAGAGTAACAACAATTGTCTGATAACAATGATGTAATATGATTTTGGACAGCAGTGAAGTGTGGGGAGACTACCGGTAGCAGTGATGTTGTTACAGTTATTACATCCCTGCTTCCTTCCATGTGACGCTTCATTTACCGTATTATTCTCTCCCTGTCAGTCCAACGATACTACACACACGTTCATCCGGCATGCAATCAAATCCGTGTAAGGAGAGCATAGGTAATAAAATAATTGATTCAAAAAAAAAAAATAGTTCCCGTGCAGCTTCGACGTCGAAATCGAAGGAACAAAACGTAGGAAGGACCAAGAAGCAGCCGCCTTGCTTCGTACACACGACTGAAAGGACGTCGTCCAAAAATATACCAACATCCCCCAAAATCAAGAAATCAACCCCCAAAATCTCCAGCAGTATAAGTACCTTGTTTTTGGTCGCGAACCATCGCCAATTTAACCTCGCCAAGGGAAAAGGGAAGCTCTTCGACGCTCACATTTTTGGACATGATTTTCTTGCTTTCACCATCCCTGTCATCCATCGCTGCTGCATCAACACACTTACTGTTAAATTGTACAACTAGCTACTACCTACTAGTAGAGAGATAGACGTTGTGTTGTTGGATGGAGGCGAGAAAAAAAAGAGAGAGATCAGGGTCCATTTGAGTGCACAAGCTACGTTCAATAGTTGCTTCTGTCAGGCACCACACACACACATACATGCATACAAACATACACTGTCTTTGTTCCATCACTCACTACGAAAGTTAACTCCAAAAGTAACAGTGTCGGCAAGAGACACAAGTGGATGGATGCAACAGAACTTGTGACGACTGTTCCCCAAGTCAAATACTATACTATAATACTACAACAGTCTATCTTCACATCGCCCAGCATCCACGGCTAGTTGTATCGTCCTCCAATGCCACCTCCTCCAAGGCCCGAGGGCGGAGAAATGTTCATGCCATCGTCGGCATCGACGACGGCTTCGGCCCAACAACAACACATGGGAAAAGTCGAAAATATGGAAGTCGAACTCGCCGAGATGAGAAAAGCATTTGCAGAGTACATCGCTACCACACAAGATTTGGAAATCAATCTCGATATGGAATTGCATGAGATGCGTAAGTACAAAAGCAACTAGCAGCAGTTGCAGTAATAGTAGCAGTACAGCGCTCTAGTCTCACCCTCCTCCAACGCTGCCTGTCAATCACATTCTCCTCCCATGTATATCTATCAATCAAACGTTTCTACTACGTATCTATCTCTCACCCTTGCAGAAAGCAAGCTCGATGATTCGACCGTCGCCTACGAGTCGTTGACACAAAAGTTGAAAACGATGGAACCCATGCTTCGGAATTTGGAGTTGTCCCTCGGAGGAACCAAGAAACGGCTCAAAGACGAGGCGAAACTCCGCCGAACGGCAGAAATCGCTCAAGTCGAGGCCGAGACGCGAACGCAACAGGTTCGTGATGAAAATGCGGTCCTCCGCGAGGAATGTGAGGCGTTACGGGACGAACTGGAACACAAAGTCCGAGAAAACGACCAACTCAAGCGTGAACACGAAACCAGTCGACAGCAATTGAAGGAATTTACAAACCGACTGGGTTCGTCCATTCAAACCAGACGGGATGGCCGAACCGACCATTCATTTTTGAGAAACGTTGACAGCGGAGTGATTACCGAGGCAGCGTCGAACAAGTCTCGAATGCTTTCGGACACAACATTACCGGTGGATGAGTCCTACGCAGAAGTTCTAGACGAGTTGGAGACTGTCACCGAACAGCTCATCGAAACACAGCAAAAGCTCTGGAGGACCGAAGATCAGTTGCGTGAATCCGAAGCCACAGCAGCAAGTCTCCAATCGGACATTCGTTCCCTCAAGAAAAATCAAAAGTCCCAAGCTCGGGAAAAACAACTACAGCGAGAGTTAGAACAAGTTCGCAAAGAGTTGGCAGTGACAAAGAGGGAACTGCAGGAATCACAAGAGGACGACCAAACAGAAGATCAGTTGCGTGAATCCGAAGCCACAGCAGCCAGTCTCCAATCGGACATTCGTTCCCTCAAGAAAAATCAAAAGTCCCAAGCTCGGGAAAAACAACTACAGCGAGAGTTAGAACAAGTTCGCAAAGAGTTGGCAGTGACAAAGAGGGAACTGCAGGAATCACAAGAGGACGACCAAACAAGTGGAACTTCACTAAGTGAACAGGAGACGAAAATGCAGGAACAAAATGATCGAATTGAACGATTAAAAGACTTGATTGAAGAACTCGAAGAGAATGCCAAGATGTCGCAAGAACAGATCAACGGTATGGAGGCATTGCTTGAGGAGAGCCAAGAGGAAAACATCCGATTAGTCGAAGAGATTGCTTCACTTCGCATCATTCTTCATGACGAAGTCAATGTCCAAGAGTCGCAAGCGTTCATGAAGGAGTCGATCTCCAGGGAAGTGCGCTCCCAGGTTTTGAAAGAGGCCAGAGAAGCAAGGGAGAAAGAGATCAACGCTCTCCGCGAAGAATTCAAAAAGGTTTTCCGTGAAAACACCGGTTTGAAGGAAAAACTAGAGAAACTGGAAAATGGGCACCCATCTATCGTCGCGGGTGGCGACGAAAAGCTCAAGAAGGAAGTTGAGAGACTGACCTCTGAGGTCCTCCAGGTACAAGAGGAACACAAAAAGGCACTTTTGGAGGCCGAGGCGTCTTGGAAACAGAAGCTAGAACAGGTAACCACGGGAGCATTCATCCCCGAAGATCTGCTTGAAGAAATGGAGGAGGAGATGAAAACTGCAATTGACTCTGCCGCCGAGAGATTTCGGAATTTGCAAGCCGACAAGGATGCTTTGGAGTCAAAAGTGGACTCTCTGGAAAGAGAACTGATTTTCTCTGAATCAAAAGTCAGTAGCTCGTACGCCAGAATCCAAGAATCTGAGAGCAATCTAAAGGCTTGCAAAGATGAAATCCTACGTCTAAAGAAATGCAATACACATCTCACTTCTGAGCTTGAATACACTACTCGTATCATGGCGAGAATGGACGCAGAATGCGAACGACTAACACGTCAACACTCGGAGCTGAAGGCTGAACTTGAAGTCGCCCTTCAAATCATCGAGTCAGGTGGTCTTGATCAAGAGACAGTAAATTCTGAAGAAGTACTAAAGGCAAAAGAAAAAGTTCATAGGTTGACATCAAATCTGAACAAGCTGAAGGGAGACTATTCCGCGCTTCTAAATGAGTTGGAAGCAACGCGAGAACACTTTTTAGATGCCCAGGAGAAAGCTGCCAAGCAGAACGAAGAAGAAATGAAGGAGTTGAATGATATAATTTTAGAACTGGAGGAACGATTGCAGAAAGCAACCATTGACAACAGGGACGTCTCCCAAAAACTGCAACAAGCTCGCAAGAAGGAAGTGGACACTGCTTCTGTCAAGCAGAACGTAGCGGATCTGGAGAAAGAGCTAAAAGAATCAAATCCTGGACTAAAAGATCTCCAGAAAGAGCTGAAGCATTGCAAAGATGCTTTGTCGTCATCTAGAATTGAGAACAAGCGGCTTGAAGAAGAAATCGAAAAGCTGAGAGCAGAAAATCCAAGAAATCGACTATCTAGAGATTCCGACCCAGTAGAAGAGACGATAAATCGAGATCCTCCTTCAATCACACGCATACTCAAAGGTGATCATTTTGAATCAAGGTCTCAAGAAATGGAAGACTTCGGCAAGGGCAAGGAACTTTTTTTGATGTCTAGGGAATTCAAGGCATCACAAGAGAAGTTTTATGAGGTGGAGGACATGCTTCGGTCAACAGAACAAAAGCTGCAGAAAACAGAGCAAGAACTAGAAAAGTCAAAATTTGAGACGGTTGAGCTTAGAATGGAGGTCAAAACGCTGAAAGTAGCTTTGCATGATGCTCACGCAATGCACTCCGAAGCTGCGCATCAGTTGGAATTGGTCAAAAGAGAATGCGATGAGCTTCGACGATCTACCAGCGACGGCACTGCTTTAACGACTAAGGCTTTGGGCGGTGTAATCTTGGAGGAATTGGAGGAGCAGATACAGATACTAAAAGACGAAAAGACGTCGCTTCAGCACCAGGTAGACGATTCCAAAATTGCTTTGTCAGTTTCCGAATATGCGCAAGAACGGATGAAAGAAGATTTGCGGACGTGCCAGGCGAAGCATAAAGTGTCTCAAGAAAGCGTACAAGCACTCAAGGAAGATCTCAAAAAGCTGGCAGGTGCATTCTCTGGGCTTCGAACTGACCATGAAGCACTTCTTGTCGAGTTCGAGTCGTACCAGATCAAGAAGGAAGCACTACCTGAAGCGACCGAAAATGAATTCCATGTTGAACTAAAAGAGCTGGTAGAAGGAAATTCCGATCTCCGGGCTTTTGTTTCATTGGTCGAGAAGAAGTTGCAGGAGTATCAGAATGAAATCTCAAGCAAGACGAAGCAGATTGAGGCACTCGAGTGCAGTCTTGTAACAACACAGGAAGAGGCGCGGCTTCTTTCAGAAGAAATTACAAACCTGAGCACGGCATTCGAAAATGCCCAAGCTGAATATGATGCTGTAGTTGACGAATTGGAAGCAGTGCAATCTCTCTTTGAAAAGTCTCGCGCAGCAGCCGAACAAAGTGGAAAGGATTCTGCCGCTCATGAATTGTACCAGAAGTTTGCTGAGGAAGGGGAGCGGCAAAAAAAAGTGATGACAGCTCAACTTGAAAAAGCTTTTACTGCAAATATTGAGCTTCAAAGGGAGCTGACTGAGACAGAGCAAAGGCTTAGCGAAGCGTTAAAGGTGTCAGGAAGAAATGACGATTCTCTTGGCTTCCAAAGAGAAGCTGAAATTCTTCAATCGGCACTTTCAGATTCCCAAAATGAAGTTAAGGCCCTCAAAGAAAGATGCTTCGAACTCGAGGTACTTGTCAAGCAAACTTTGAAAGGGAAGGAGGATGAAGCTGTTGACCAACCCATCAACGAAAAGATCCTTTCAGCTGTGTTTGATTCGGAGGAAATGCAGGATCTCAAAGATCAGTTCAACGCACTCATCGATGAAAACATCAACTTAGAGCAAGTGGTGCGGGAGTCAGAACTTGCACTTACACTCGCAAAAGATGTCGAGGAGAGAAACAAAAGCGAAATGGCTAAACTTGAACGTGACCTTTCAGATTTGAAATCAACGAAACTTAGGTTGCAAGAAGAGGTGTACAACTTGACGGTGGAATTAGAGAATTCCAGTGATGAACATCTTGCTGTCCTTGCAGAGGCACGAGAAGCTATGAAGGCCGAATCCGAGTCCAAAGCTCAATCATTGAGATTTCAGATTGAATCTTTGACTATCGAAAACGCATCTCTCCGAAACAGAGTCCAAAAACTGGCCGAAAACGAGTCGCAAACTGAATGGAAGGAAGACTTGCGCAGGGTCAAGATGGAGCTTCAGAAAGCAATGGATGAAAGAACAAAAGCCTTCAAGGAAAAGGCCGAAGCAAATGCAAGGCTTTTTGAGTTGGAGACAACATCGAAGTTTTTTGCTGAGCAAGTTAATTCCCTCCGAACAGAACTCCAGAATTCTCACCATCAAAAGAGCGATGTAAAGAAGAGATTGGACAACAATACAGGGGTGAAGAGCCATTCTTCGGAATTTTCGGAAGAAAATCTTAGTCAAGACAGTGAGCTCGATAGACTAAGAGCTGATTTTGCAGCTACAATGGAAATTTTCGAACGGATCAATAGCTCGCTTGCATCGGTTGACTTTTTGGAGCGGTATCATGAGATAAGCCTTCGCAGTCACCATGCACACTTGAGCTCAGTAAGCCAGAAGGCTGAAGAAATTCGAAGGAAGATCGCATTTTTGACGTATGCATTTCAGAGGGAGAAAAAGGAGCATTCCGACGTTCTTTTTCAGCTCCAATCTGTTAAGATTCGTTTGGACAACCTTGACGAAACAAGAAACGAAAGTGATCTACTGAAAAAACTGCAAGAAGAGCAAGTACGACTGGAAGAAAGGCTTGAAGCAACAGATGTTTCTCTTCAAAAGGCCTTGGACTCGGAAGAGCAACATAAAGTAGAACTTGACCTTTGCGAAAAGAAATATCAAGAAAGCCAGAAAGCAGCGTTGCACTTTAAGGAACAAATGCACAAGCTGGAAGAGATAATGCAGGATTCCAAGGGCAATCATTCTGCTTTGAACAATCATTTCGGACAAGATTCTTTGGATCTTGTCACTACTTCTGAAGAAGAGAACACGGTTGTCAACGAAAAAGCTCTTTTCCAGCGTTTCACTCGAGAGAACAAAGAACTCCAAAGCCGTCTGGATGAAACAGAAGCTGCTCTTGCTGCTGCTCGAAACATGAAGTTGGTTTACGAGGAGAAACTCCGACAGTTTGATTCTGACGATAGCTTCACCGAGATAGAGAAAGACGACGACACTTCAGACTTGCCTTCAGACGACGGTGAGCTGTGTTCTAAGACATTCAACGAAGACTCTCTAATACCCGTTTACACACAATCTGGAAATGCACCAAATGATCCAAGTCCTTCACTCGAAGATGACGATCAGTCTCATCACGATCAAGCTAAGATTCGTTTCCTCACGAGCCAATTCCAGAACTTAAATGAGCAGAGCGATGCTCTTGCAAAGCAAGTTCAAAATGTGGAAAATGCCGTCACGATTGCGAGTGATAAGCAGAACATGCTGAAAAACGACGCGGATGCAAGAAAAAGTCTCACTCAAGCGTTACAAAGCCGGATAGACCATGAAAAGCAGCGCAAGATGGAGCTTATGGAGCTCACGATATTGATGGAGAACAAAGTCGAACATACCGCAGCAAGTGTTGAAAAGCTGGAGCACCAGCTATCGTCCACCAAAAGCAGTACGGAGATTTCGAGGACCGACTTGCTAATAAGCCAAGGACGAGAAAGTGCCGCGAGACTAGAAGAGCTGGTGAAACAGCGAATGGGTGTGAATTCGAGAAAGCAAAAAGTCACGTCGCTCAGTGACGAGACTCCTACGGTAGACTCTGAAGATGTGGCAGCCTGTACCGAGGTATCGGAGGAAGAAGATGAAAATGTCGAAATCCTTCATATTCATTCTACGGCTTCCGAAGCAAAGAATATAGGAGAAATCAGAGACGGCAGTGAGTTTCCACAGCCAGTCTACCCCGTGATTGGAAGTGACTCGAACGTTGCGTCATTGGCATTATGGTCCACGTTTCTCTCGAATAATAATGTTGCTGTCTCCTCCGTTCCAATGGTCGCCGGAGATTTTCCAGGAGTAGATTCCAATGCACAAGAGCGTAGTATCAGTCCCTTCACATTAAGTTTGCTCTCTGACAACACCATCAACAACACTACCGGTAGCATTGGCGACATGGTCGACGTCACTACCACCAGTCCGAGTGAAGGAGCAACAACGCTTGCTTCTAGTCGTCTTCTTTCAAACAACGGCACCAACACCAACGAAGGGGAGATTCTTTGCTCACTCGAGGACGGTAGACCGATGGATGGACCAATATTATCATCTACGGCCGAAGAGTCGGTTCAAATTCTAGAGACACGAAGCGACTGCGGCTCCGAACAACGAGAATAGTAGCTGGCGTCGTTGACTTCTATTTTCCAAAAATGTAGTATATTGACAACTCGCAAATAATACACGTTTCTATTTTATATCATAAATACTTCGATTCAAGCACCAGCTTGCGTTTGCTCTAGGTACTAGTCTACTACTAGCACGATTATTTCTTGGCTTTGATTGCGTTTGTACTTCGTACTACTATAAGCAGGTACCGGTAGCTTGACCAAGCTACTCTAATAGGGTCTGGCATGGACGAGCAGATCATAATCTGCCTTTTAACTCCAACTGATCGAGGGAATACTTGGCAGGGCAACCTTGAACCAACCGGTATCATAGACTACCGTGGGCGCATCATCACTACGACCTACCGTAGTCGGAGTATGATACGGGTACGCTACGGTAGTGACAGTAAAAACAGTGCCACTACGACTACCGACAATCTACTATAGTACATTCAGTAGGTACTACTGGTCCTTCGTATACCTAGAGTCGTACCAAATATTTGCGATGACGATGCTATCAAAAGCCTGGGCCCTATCGTAATAGATAAAACTCACTCAACGGCTCCAAAAATGAAACACGTACTATAATAACTGTAACTGTAAGTACTACCGTAGTCGTACGAGTAGAACTACTGTATGATACCTAAGTACTAATAAAACTGTAAAAGCAAGTAGTACTGTAGGAGAAATCGTCTGTCCGACCTTGCCCACGAGAGTCATCTACCGTACACTCTATGATACCGTAGTTGCGGTCATTTCATTGGATGCAACTTCTCCGTCGTCGCCCCAAGCGCAACGGCAAACTGGATTGTTTTATGACAAAATACCTACCGTACTACTATCCTCGGTACTCTTCTATTTTATTGTTATTAACATCCACCATCCACACTGTACGACGTAGTGGCTGTCCATTGGAACGAGAAAGGTTCATCGAAAGAAGTGTGAGAAAGTTGTCCTTGCACTGATTTCTACTACAAGCCTCTTGCTGGTAGTAACAAAAGAATAATCTCTTGAGTGTGGGTTGAATGATCATTGGAGAACAGCCAGCATTGCGTGTGCACCTCTCTTGAACCGTCTGGTAGTTGTGCTGTTTGGTCTATCTTTGATTGTCATCTTCAATCGTCACTATGAGCATGTCAGCGACTATGGCGGAACGGGAAGCAGAGCTGGCGGCGTTGCAATCTGCCTTTGATGAATACATTGCCAGTTCTCGTGAATTGGAAGAGGAGCTCGATGCGGAACTTGCCAAGATGCGTAAGTACAATGAAGAGAATACATCTTTGTACATTGGTGAATGACGGTGACCAATTTCTTTCTTACCGATTGAATTACCGAATATAATTATAATGAAAATAAAACAGAGGAAAAGCTGGCGGATTCGTCCGCCGCAAATGCGGCGTTATCGGCTCAGTTGGAGAACATTGCACCGCAACTTGCGGCGTTGGAAAAGGCATTGAGCGAAAGTCGTGCCAAACTCAAAGAAGAGCAAAAGTTAAGACGTCAAGCCGAACAGGCCCAGGACGAATTGGAGGCAAAGTATCGAGAGGCGGAAGGGAGCCTAGCCGCTCTTCGGGACGAAACGGACGCGGTCCACGAAGAACTTGCCTTCAAAGAGAGCGAACTCGAAGAGACCCGACTGGAGCTTGAAATCGAAAGGGAACGTCACCGTGTCGAATTGGAGGATGCACGCGCAGACGCCGCCCTTGGGCAGGCATTCGATAATGATAATGGTGACAAGGCATCGACCAGCAAGACCGATCAAGGAACGGACAAATCATCTAGTTCGGGTGTCGACGAGGCATATGTCAAGAAACTAGAAGACGAACTGGAACTAGTGACAGAGCAATTGATCGAGACCGAGGCGAGACTGTCACAGACAGAAGAAAAGCTCGCAATTGCAGAAGCCTCGAAATCCAGTTCCGCTCAGGCCGAGAGATTAGTAGAAGAAGGTATCAAAGCGTCGCAGCGAGACCAAGAGCTCATCCATGTATTGCAAGAGGAGAATGCCACCCGATTGGAAGAGGAGCATCGACTACGAGAAGAGCTCGAATTGACAAAGGAGGAATTGGCGTTGACGCAAGAGGAACTCAGGGCGGTTGAATTCGATTCCAAGGAAGTGAATGCCAGACTCGATGATTTGCGACAGCAACACAGGGAGGAGATCAACAATCTGAAGGCACTGATGAGCGAAGGAGGAAACTCATCTGCTGCCGAAAATATCGTCCGAACTGTTGCTGCAGCCAATGAAGAGACAGAAGCTCTGAAGGATGAAATCAGTGCCTTGAACGCAGCCTTGAAAAACGCCAAACAGGATAGAGATGCAATCGTGGAAGAACTCGAGGCAGTCAACGAGAGATTCGACGAGGCACGTGCTGCAGCTGAGAAGAGAGGGCGTGACCTGGCTCTTTCTGACATCCGCGCCGAACTAGCTCAAGAACGAGAAGTGGAAATTGGTGGCCTCAAAGACCAACTGAAGAAATTGGCCGAGGAAAATGCTGCGCTTCAGCAAAAAATTGACGATGCTGAAATGTCACTGGCAGTGGCCAAAGATTCTCAAACAAGGAATTTGGAGGGTGCAGAAGTGTCTACTGAGCTTGTGAAGCAGCTGCAAGCCCAACTTGGACGTTCGAAGGACGAGCTGGCAAAGAAGGAGAAGGAAATGGCTGTCCTAGTTTCTGATATGGAAGAACGGGTTTCAAAGGCGGAAGAAAATGTCACCAAACTGGAGCAAGAATTATCTGCTACCAAGGGCAAACTGGCCGAAGCGGAGGCTCATTTGATTGTCAGCAAGCGGGAGAAAGAAGTGGCTCAATCGCACGACTTGAAACGACAAGCATCGAGACGTAAAGTCAAAGATGACTCCTCGCAAATCTCTCTGACCTCTACTTCGAGATATAACTCGGATGTTATCGCCATGGAAGATACGTACAAGGTGACAAGACGCCGCCGAGTTCGTTCCAATTCTCCAAACTCCATGAAACGTTTGGAACTCAAGCTTTCAGAAGAATCAAAGAAGTACAAAGAACTTCAAGTAGAGTACGATAAACTCAAAGAGCAAAAACGAATGGGCGAAATCCATGTCAAGAGATTGGAAGAAGATGTGAAGGTTCTTCAGCGACAGCTTTTCGCGAAAGGAGAGACAGGAATTTCCACCCAAATGTCGCGCATCACTTCGATTGGAGCGTCAGCATCAGGGCAGGATCTTCTATCCGAAAAGACATCCAAAATTGACGATGTGATTGCATCTGGTGACCCTAATTTGATGAAAGAAGAGCTCAAAGCGTTGCAGAAGAAGTGTAATGCCCAGCGTGACTACAACAATCAATTGTTGTCAAAGATGCTCAACTTGCAAGGAAATATCCAAGTGTTCTGTCGAATTCGGCCTCCAAGCATTACCGAGATCCAACGTGGAAACAAGACCGTAGTTGAATCACTCAGCGAGACAGAACTCGGTTGCTTTGATAGCAGAACCAACCAGTGGAAGAGCTTCTCATTCGACCGTGTTTGGGGACCCGATCAGCCGCAACATTCGATCTTTCAGGATGTTGAACCAATCGCCCTGTCTGTAGTTGATGGCTTCAATGCCTGTATTTTCGCTTATGGGCAAACTGGTTCTGGAAAGACATTTACCATGGAAGGTGTAGCAGAAAACAATCAACGGGGGATCAGCTACCGTACGATTCAAAAAGTGTTCCACTTGTTGAGTCTCAAGCAGCAACAAGAAAGGACGAACGCTATTCTTTTCAAGACGACAAAGCACGATGACGAAGAAGATCAGCCCGACTTCGTGTACAACGTGGAAATCGGAATGGTGAGTAGTTTGCTGCTGTCATTGTGATTGATAATCCTACTTCGCTTTGTTTCTGACGAAGGCTCGCTTTTTACAGCTCGAAATCTATAACGACGAGTGCTACGATTTGTTGGGTTCCAGTGGCGCAACTTTGGCAGAAAAGAAGAAAGAAGCCCAAAAGGCGGGAGGAAAAGCCTCTTTGGAGATTCGTCGAAGCAAGGAAGGACGCATCGAGGTTCCAAACCTCACAAAGGAACCTGTTAACAACATCGATGATGTCTTCACTCTCCTAGAAAAGGGTAACAAAAACCGCGCTACCGCTGCGACTTCCCTGAATCAAACAAGTAGTCGATCGCACATGGTTTTGTGGGTCGATGTCAACTCTGGGTACGAGGGCCAGGACGGAAACAAGGGAACACTATTTTTGGTCGATCTTGCTGGCTCTGAACGTGTGAAAAAGAGTGAAGTCGAAGGAGACCACATGAAGGAAGCTGGACACATCAATAAGAGTTTGTCTGCCCTAGGGAATGTAATGGAGGCCCTCGATCGCAAGGCATCCCACATTCCTTACCGTGACAGTAAATTGACCTATTTACTCCAGGATTCTTTGGGTGGAAACTCCAGAACAATGATGATTGTCGCAGTGACCCCGATCGACGTGGCTTATGACGAATCGATCCACGCATTACAGTTTGCCACTCGTGTTCGTCGAATCAACATCGGGGCTGCTCAACGTAATGTGACGTCGAAGAATCTAGAAGAAACGGTGAAAGCTTTGACTGCCGAGATGAAAACTCTTACCAAACAAAAACAAAAGACCGAAACCCAGCTCAATAATCTGAAGAAGGACAATTCTCGTATCCAGGACAAACTTTCAAATTTGAACACTGCTCGAAAGAGCCAAGCGAACGACAGTAAAACCTTAGAAGTTCTGCGTAAGAACAACAACGAAATGGCGAAGCGCTGGGAAAAGGAGAAGGTTGCTCGCGAGGAAGTTGCTGAAGAATTGGAGAAGTCCAGGCAAGAGCTGCGAAAGCTCCAAAAGGATGTTGCTACGCTGACAAGGGCTCAGGAGACACTGCAAAGCAAGTTAGAAGAGAAGGAGCGGATGTTAGAAAAGAAAACTTCAGAACTTCGAACAGCGAAGGAAGCATCTTCCGCTGCCAATATTCGTGCACGAAAGGCTCAAGTCCTGGGCTCCCGTGGTCGTCAGAATTCTTCTCCTACAAAGATTGCGGCGTCCCCGTCCATTGGCACTACCAGCAGCTCAAGCGGAGCAAGTGCAGCCTCCACTGCAGCGACCGAGGACGTGTCTGAAATCCGGGCCCAAGTGCTTGCTCTCCTCGAGAAGCATGACAAGGGTAAAGTGAACCGAATTGATATCATTATGGACAAATTCAAGGGAAAAGAATCGTTATTGTTAGAGAAGATGACACAACGCTACGAAGGTGGGGGCGGTGGTGGCGAAAACGCAAGCGCTGATGAAAGTGGCCTTTCCCGTAGTGACCTTGCGGCCAAACGTCACGCCGAACGAATGCGAAAATTGAGAGAAGGCAAGTAAACTAATTTACTGGAAGACGAACGCAGCAAATACCCATCCCAACGTACGCAAGAGTCACGCTACCAAGCACTAGTTATTGTCAATCGTGTGACAATCGAGTCATAAAGTAGTACTACGTAGTATGAAAATGAAAGCACCTATCAATTGTGAATGCGCACTGTGCAGATGCGCAGCTATGATCTAGAGCTAGTTGAGCTATCGTCATCTGAACGAATGGACCTCCTTTTCCTTTCTTCGTCCCGACCCCGACGATGTTTCTTGTGCTTGCGTTCCCGGCTATCACCCCTACGATCCCGTTTGCGTTTGTGCTTCTTGTGTTTCTTTTCTTTTTTGTCACGGCTTCGGCTTCGGCGACTTCTGTTTTCGTTTCTCCGGCGTTTGTCATCTGACGAATAGCTGGCGTCCTCTTTCCCATTGTCATTTCTATTGCGATCACGCGGTGATGGCGATCGTTTCGTTCGAATGACCCTGCCAAATTCATCTCGATCACCATGCACACCAGGAACGTCCTCGTGTCTTTTTCGATCACGGGATCTCCGGTATTCCTCTCGACGATTGGTGCAGTGATCACCTGTACCATCATGGTCATTGGTTGAATGGTCCCGATGATTTCCATCTGTGTGGTGTTCTTCGTGGTGATGGTGACGATATCTGTGTCTACTGCGGGCTTCAATATGGCGATCATGCTGACGGAATTCATTTTTTGACTGCTGATTCTCGTGTCGGTCACGGTGGTGGGTGGGATCACTTCTGCGGTTGTTACCATGGCGATTATACTCTTCCTCGTCTCCATGGGAACGCTCCCGATGTCTTGGTCCATTTCTTCGGTGTCCTCCGCGTCCTTTGCCATGGATCATTTCGTCTTGTCCACGACCATGATTACCTCTCACCCCTCCACCGAAAGGATCATGAGGCATAGGGCGGTTCTTGTTTTGTCCGGGGCCTCCCTTTTGGCGTTGATTGAATCGGTCCCAGACTTTGGCCACACTTTGACTAAAGTCAACCTTTATTCTTCGATCATCCACTAGTGCATTGTTCATTTTGAAATAAGCTTCAGCAGCTTGTTCTTTGGTGGAGAATTCAACAAAGGCATACTGGAGTGAACTGCCGGTCTCGTGATCTCGAATAATTTCTGCCTTGACTTTTTCATCAAAGCGCGAAAATATGAGTTCTAAATCCTCGTCTTCGGTGACTGGATTGAGTTTGCACACGAACAAGACATTTTCAGGTGCTTTGATGTCGGCCGATGGCAGATCTCCCAGCATTTCCAGTACGACTGCACGAGACTTGTCCTCACGTTGCAACAGTTGTTCTTCTTGTTGTCGTAACTTTTCGATATCTTCTTCTCCCGCCTCGGGATCAATTTGATCCGCTTGGATCCGGATTTCTACCGTTTCTTCCGGCGGTCGTTCGTATTCGGGGGATTTCGTGATTTCTTCCGAACGGATATCATTGCCACCGTCAAAGACTATTCCACGGCGTTTCATCAGCTGTTTCATCCCCGGCGGATCGTCAAAAGGATCATCAATGACCAATGCTCTATTGATTCGAATATCGGCATAAGGTCTCCCATTTGCATCACAATATGCGGCGGCAATTTGATCGAGAACATGGTTGTCATCCTCCACAACTTTTCCGACCGATCGAAAGGATTGCGGTGCCATTAGCTCGTTGCTATCACTTCCACCACTCATGGATTTTCCAGCAAAACCCAAACTTTGAAACCCATCCAACGCTTTCTCTTGTCCCTCATCGATGGTAATTAATAGTTGCGATCCAATGGTATCTGCAATTCCATTCATTTCAGTCGCCACCACTCGGCCCTTTTCTTGACATTCGGATGGCGTCAAGATGCGTCCCATGGAACTCTTCAGGAAGCGCAATTTACTTTTAGTGACATCGTTGCCCTCTTCGTGAAGCAATCCATAAATACAAGCCCCGCCACTGCCGTCTCCTTTGGGATCTCCCCATTGACAAAACCGACGCGGTTGGACATTGTACACCAAATTGGATGTGTAGTATCGAGCCTTGGCCAGTTTCAAAACGTTTTTGCACAATTCGGGAGATCCATCCAAGTCCAAGTCAATCACAATATCACCCAGCGTCGTTTCTAGCAATAACGACATTGCTAGCTAGTAGTTTGGATGTAGCAGTTTGAGGCAAGGGAAGGGAAGGAAATAAAAGACAAAGATGGTTGCTTTAGTAGATGTTTGGATCTGACCGATCGACTGATCAGTTCCGCAATATATTCAGTACATCGTAAAAAAAGTTTTCCAAAAACTACTACTGGTAGACAATAATGACACCGTACTATGTACGAGTAACAGTTGGTAATGTATACCGTACCGGTATGTCGAAGTCAGTATGATGACAATGATGAGTGTGTATCATTTATTTTTGTCGTGCGAATGCTTTGCGTTTTCCCTTGTACGATGAGCGCGCGCAAACCTAGCACAAGTCAAAGATTTTTGTAGATTTTGTGAAGATATCCGACAGTGAGAGTCAACACAAAAACTGATAGTAGCTGGTAGCAGTGATGGCTTCGCTCTCAAAAATCACATCTCTGATTTCCTCTTTCGCCTTTTTTACGCTTCTTTCCTACAGCCTCTCCGTCATGATTATGACTGGAATAACTTCGCATTAATTGGAGCAGTAGCCTCCCAATGGATTAACCGATCAACAACAATAAACAGCCACAATGAAGCTCTTGTCTGCTACCTTTTTCTTCCCATGCGTTTGTTCGTCTGGATTCGTCGACAGCAGTCGTCGGAGCAAGAATCTTCTTTCCAATGTGGAAGTACTAGTCGACAGCAGCAACATTGAACACCAACGACATCCATTGGAAGATCTTAAATCGTGGGAACTGTTTCGACAAAGATCACAACAGGAAAAACAAGAACAACTAGTAAGGTCGATCCATGATGCAACACACCGCCACTTGGCAAGCTACGTTACGGTACAGGAGGAGACCGAGGAAGGTGTGTCGTACACTATCCAGCACAAGAAAATCAAAAGACACATCCCGTACGCTGGTGGCGATACGACGCACGGAATGATGATCGATGCGTAAGTACATACCAAAAGATAGAAAGGAACAAAGGAACGTCAACCATCGACTCACAAAAACAGTATCTGCCACAACCATCACCTCGCCGCATTCTATTGTTCCCAGAGGCTCGCAAGGTACTCGGCTTCACATTTACGAGTGGGACAAACGCTTCCTGTTGGATCAGGAGGACCTGTTACAAGTCACCAAAGGCCGCAAACTATCCATACCGACATCCGATTCGAGATGGACCGACAAGTACCTGCCAGGCCTTGACGTTATTGCCGTTCACAAAAAGCCAGAAAAACTCAAACAGGCACTTTCCGCATATTTAGGTCCGCTCATTGACTTCGCCAAGCAAGTTTTAACAGAAAAGCAGGACCAATTTCATACGTATCCCATCTTTCTCAAGGCAACGGGAGGAATGAGGACATTGCCCCAACCGGATCGTGTCAGATTGATGAACACCATTCGTGAGTTGTTTCATGATCACGAAAATTTCAATCCCTTTGCCTTTGAGGATGAACAAGCACGGGTACGTCAGTGAAGATGATGACGTAAATTGTGTGATGTACAATATGTTTGGCTGATGGCATACAAATTTCTGTTCTCTTCGACGTCAGGTCATCTCGGGAGAAGAGGAGGCCATTTACGGCTGGGTAGGAGTCAACTTTGCCAAGGGAACATTGATTGATGATAGTGTGGGAAATGGCGTGGGGAAAAACCCGAAACTCACCTATGGCATGCTAGAAATGGGAGGTATGTCAGGAACATTGTGTGAAAGGACGGCCGTTGAATTGTGTTTGCGTCACATCGGTATTGACATCCAGTGAACTGGCTCTTTCATTTTCTGTAGGAGCTTCCACTCAAATAGCCTTTTTTGAGAACAACGGAGATCTAATGGTATGCAAATTGAACGACTTGCTTTGACCGATAGCTCGACAACATGATGTGAAAGTCAGGCCTTGTTCTAACGTTATTGTTGTTCCGTGCGACTGCGCTTTGAAAAGGCCGACTTGTTCAAGCTTCAGCTTGGAGGATCTCGACATTGGAATGTCTACACACATTCCTATCTGTAAGTGCCTCATTCTATTGTGGGGGATAATGCTCATAATGGCGCTTCTCAAAATATCATGATTTTCGATCCTCGTCTCCCTGCTGTAGATATTTTGGAATCAATGGTGCCTGGACCAGACTGAATGGCCAGCTCTATGGCGCTGGAAAAACAGAGAACCCATGCCTTCCCATTGGAGGTAACGGCAAGGCAATGCAGTTCAAATCCTGGGCAACGACGGATGAAGATGGGAACTTCTTGCCCCGAAGCGACCCAAGAAGTGTAATGTATTCTGTCAATATGACCAACAGTGCTGCCGAATTTGACTTTGATGCGTGTTCGCAAAATACACATGCATTGTTGCACGAGGAAACCAACAAAGAGTTTTGTGATTTTGAAATGGATGGATCATGTGCGTTTGCAGGAATTTACCAACCACCGCTCCCTCAAGTGAACAATGACATTGATGAGTTCATTGCAACCAGCAACTTTGTGGATGTTTTCAACTTTTTGCAGCTGGGAGAGAGGGCCGCCATTTCTGAGATAGTCTTTGCTGCCAAGAAAGTTTGCAGCCTCTCTTGGACTGATTTGCAAGAATACAATGCGAATTTGGATAATGGTGGGTCTGTGGACGACCTTCATACCCTGGCGCAGATGTGTTTCCGGTCCATCTTTGTCTATCAACTCCTCAGAAACGGATGGGGCTTTGGTGATAATTACGTAATGACGGTTGCTGACGTGATCAATGGACAAAAAATGGGTTGGGCTCTTGGCTGTATGCTGTATGAAATCAACACTCGTAAGTTCAGGGCACGGTTCTGTTCCCAACCTCGACCCCCCTTCCGCTTACTCACACGTCAAGGTTTCATTTATTTAGTTCCCTGGGAATTTCACCCAGAGTTTCTCTACAAAGGCCGCAGTTGGTGGCAGATCACGCTGTACATCATTCTTGGAACCCTCGTCGGATCCGCTACTGGATTTGCACTGGCCATGCGAATGAGCAAGAAATTCAACAAAGCTGTTCGCGAGTCTGTCTTTTTCAGAAATACTGGATTCGCAAAGAATCCTTTAGTGCGAAAGTCCCTGGCATTGCCACCATTGGACGAACTGTCCTATCTTTATGACGACGACGAGAAGGAGGAAGACGAGTCTGCCGCCCTCTCAAACAAGCCCCACGCTAGGTACTCATAGTAGTCTACCGTAACGGTGAATCGATTATGAACTGGTTGCTGCCACTATAATCCGAGTTGTTAGTAACAATAATTATGAAAAAAAAGAAAAACAGAAAAAGTATTTTGCACTACATACTGGTTACGAAGTCGTACGTCTAGGTAGCTAGAGGGGAGTGATTCGATTGCAACACCACACCGGAGACCCGATTATCATCATGCCATGTTCAATGTGTCGTACACGTAGCGGTAGCTACATTAAGGCTTTACTGTTAGCTACGGTAGTCCACTGCTTCTCCGAACTCCCCAGAGTACCGTAGAATGTTTGATCATCATGGAGTGGACGAGTTCTGACGGTAGGGTATGGTAGTACCTAACTGTAAAGTACTCGGAGTACTACAAAGGACTGGACGCCTGGACGACTGCGGACCAAACTCACAGTCAATACTACAGATAAGACGTCACCCTTGTTCTACACGCTTCTGAGCTTCCCGTAGAAACATACGACGTATGCTCTAGTAGACTACTCTCTTCTTTTTATTCATTTTTTTGATGTGATGAATGAATGAATAGACAGTCCTCATCATCATCGGTCCCACAATCTCTCCTTTGCCTGCTGTCACTGTAATGACAGGCCTTGCTATTACGGACGTTTGCAAAGAAACATAGCAGAAATAACCGCAGGAGACATACCATGACAGCTCTTCGAAGACTTGCTTTACAATGCTCCAAAGCCACTAGGCAGCCGATGATTCGGTCTGCTGCTGCATCGACATTTCTGTTCCCAGTCAGATCTACAATCTGTGCGGGTAGGAGCGACAACAATACTCCCCTACAACAAACTGCGTGGTACAGTTACACTACGACAACATCCATGTCATCATCGAACATTCCAAAAGATCACGCCGGTGCAGGTACAGGAAACGTGCATGATCAAATGTTGCCGTCTTCGATGCACGACAAGGACCTTTTTCGGTATACTAAATATCCACGGACAGTATCCATCATTGGGTAAGTGCACCAAGTAAACAAAACTCTAAGGATGAACATTGTGCTACAAATCTTCTTTCGATGCTAATCACTTCACTATTGTTGACACTCACTTCCAACGTCCATTACCCAGAGCTCCCATGACATACGGACAACCCTATGTGGGAACTGACACAGGACCCAAGATGCTGCGTGAAAAGGGATTGCGGCCAAAATTGACCAAATTGGGCTGGCGCGTGGAAGATATGCCCGACTTGGACTTTGATCCCAAGACATTGTTGAGCAGCGATGGCAAAGGTGACACTGTTGTTTCGTCGCAAAGGGATCCTCCGAATGCCAAGAATTGTGCGTTAGTTGGGCGCGGATCCAGCCTGTTGGCGGATGTCGTGGAATCGAAATTGCGGAAGGGGTTTTTCCCCCTGATTGTTGGAGGAGATCACTCCATCGGCCTAGGCAGTTTGACGGGAATCCTGCGAGTCCGTCCTGACACTGGTATCATCTGGGTAGATGCTCATGCAGATTTGAATACTCCCCACACGTCGTCTAGTGGAAACTTCCATGGCATGCCCCTTGGATTGCTCATGAACCATCCTGACAATGGACCTGCCAAAAATTTCGACTTTTCCACCTTACCGGGCTTTGAATTCTTGGATCAACAAGGGCCTCGAATCTCTCCGGAACAACTCGTTTATGTCGGATTGAGAGACGTTGATCCAGCGGAACGGATCTGGATCCAACGGCTTGGAATCAAGACATTTACTATGACGGATATTGATCATCTAGGCATTGGTCGGGTCATGGATGAAGCTTTGGCGCATCTGAAGGGCCGACCACTGCATCTCTCCTACGACATCGATAGTGTCGATCCAATGTTGGCACCAGCTACTGGTACTACCGTTCGTGGCGGGCTAACATATCGTGAAGCTCATTTTGTAGCTGAATTTGTCGCCCAAAGTGGAGACCTGGCCAGTGCGGAGATCGTGGAGGTCAACCCCTCCTTGAGCAGTGACGATGGTGCCAACGAAACAGTTGAGCTAGGTCTCCAATTGATTACTTCTTTCATGGGAAAGAGCATTATATAGAGTACACAGCAGAGACAGAATGTAAAACTATGAATTACAGCGAGACATTGGATGTCTGACTGACTTTTTGTAGCATCCTTGACGTCGTATAGGAATGAATGAATGAGAGCATCAAACTCGAGTAAAACCACGACGGTAGTCTCAAGTATTTTATGTTGAAAAATCTGTAAAATTTGTAACTGTAAAATAATTCAAGAATTGTGAGATGCAAAATTTCGACTTGACGATTCCCGAACTTCCACCTGTTGTAGAACCTCTACGGGCCGGGTGCCGGGTATCCCTTCGCTATCATATCCAACACAACCACTTGGATTATTTTTAGCATCATGATAAACCATAAACCTCCCTTGATAGCTGTTAACTGTAATACGTACTCCGTACTAGGTAGTCACCTCCCTTGGACACTTCCATCCACTACAGAACATTAGCATCCACCATGGCCTCCCACAGTTCCTCCAATACCTCCAATAATCTCTCGCCCACGACCAATGAAGGACCACAGGTTGCTTTTGCGCCCCCTTCCCCGCTCTTCAAAGATCCGTCGTATGACTGGTCGCTGGACATGCGAAACAACCCTACCCTTGAAACGAAGTTCCTGGTGGTAGTCAAGGAAAAAATCCTTGAAGCATGCTCCAAATACAAGCTGATTTTACCGGAAAGATCCCTCCGTTGGCTTGAAGACCATGGCGGACATTACGAGATGTATACTCATCCCGATGCGTTTGAAAGTAAGACATCATCGAAGTATCGACGTATGAGTCGTGAAGAAAGATATAGTGTCTTTTTGTCCAAAGACCACCTACACGTTGCAGTTTCACCTAGATTTGGCAACTGTTCCCTGGCACCACTCACCCTTACAAACTACGAGAAATTGTGCCGAATGTTCTGGAACTTTCTCGCCATCATTGGTGACTACGATAGCATGCTAATTCTACTTATCACCGACAATGGCTGGACGTTTGTCCCAAGCATCAATCACAAAAGCATCATTGCTTTTGTAAAGCACCGCTTCCTCCCTGCAAAGACTCCGCTGTATGTTGAGGGCACTAGTGACTGTCCCTTGGTAGATATTTACCAAAAGCAAGTGTCTTCTGAAGGTACGGTGAACAACAGAGACTGGCTGAAAAGTTTTTTTGCCGCACTGAACCTTCTGCACCGTCACAATAACCAAATTGGAACCTATCGAGAGTTTTGCCAATCGTGTTATTTGGAATTTTCCAAAGGTTCTTGTGAGCCTTGTCTTCGTCACCCACATCATCAAGCCTTTTCCTGCTCCGGCAACCCTACGACTTCGACTAGCATCGACAATCTCAAAAGATGGCTTGATAAAGAAAGTCAGGACCGTCTTTATTGCATCACGAAACGCCAAGCACTATTTCCAAGCGACATATCGGACATCCAGCAAATGCTTCACTGCAAGCAATATGATCTTGAATATCTCAAGTTCTACGTGATGATCCTCAACTCCCTGGACTGCGCCATGCGGGTCGATGGGTTCTCCAAAGTTGAGTTTTCTCACTTTGAAGCCCACACTGCCATGTGGATGGTACACAAGGAAGTCGGAATCGAATACCTCGTCCAAAGCGTGAAGGAAAAGACCGACCAAAGTCTTCAATTGTACAAAATTGGATTCAAGCATCGCCATCCCAAAATGTGCTTCCTACGACATCTACTAGTGTACGTGCACTGCACTTCCCATAAGTCCGGCTATCTTTATCGTGAAAAGGTCCATCCGTACAGCGAAGCCGCAACCCCGCAACAGTCGGACAACTCTCATGTTTCTCACAAACAATGTTTGTGGTGGATCCAGGCGCAGTTGAAGCGTTGTCAAAGTTCACTCCAAAGCGCCAACAAAAAACTCAGGTTTGGTACGCACTCGTTACCCTTTTCGTTTTATCTCTTCGGCACCCTAGGTGGCTGCACCAACTTTGAGGAGCTGATGCGCAATGCTCGTCATTCCCACGATAGGACTGCACGCGGTTATTACCAGGACTCAATAGTCATTGCAGAAGAGGTCAAACGCAACGACGTCCTTGCTGCAAGCCAGGACGTCTGGCCGTTCGAGAGCAGATTATTGGCGGAAGTGGGCGTGAACCTCGAACGTCTGCAACGCTTTGACCCATCCCATCTCCGACTGTTCACTCTTGCGCAGGCAGCGGAATTCTTTGTTCAGAGCATGCTGGGTGTGCTTCCATCAAATCCTAACTACCGGACACCCTCGTATCTGCTGCAACTTGCCTACAAGGACGATCATCCCAAAGTACGGCCTGAAGAACAATTTAAAAATGTGCTTCTCCAGCTCGTCCCTCATGAGAACCACTCCCAAGTGATGTCAGCGTTCCATTTGTATTTGAATGCTGCCAGCCTCGAATACCAATTTCCTTCTACCCACCCCACCAACCTAGTAGTGCCTGTTGCCAACACCGCAGGAATTGGCCCCACTGAACCTGCCGCCAACACCGGGTCCCTCGTCCCTACAAACGAGTCCGTCGTCCCCACAAACGACATAACGTCGGATTGGCCACGTGCTGCCACCCTTTCCAGCACTGTGTCCGGTGTGTCCCCTGCCTCTCGTAACGAACTCGCCACGCGACGGCTGGCCAACACTGGCTTCATCAACCCTACCAACGGACGTACGCACAATGCCCCTCCCAGCGGCAACCCCCTGCTACAGCTGCCGCAACTGACAGGTGATGCTGCCAGGGCTCTTAATTCAGTCACCACAAAAATGGTGTGTCGTTGCAATGCCAAATGCTCGCAGGCAAAGCGGGTGAAAAACTACCGTCTCCGGCCAGGTTTTGTCTCTGCCATCGCTCGAACCAAAGGCGAAATAGTAATTACGGCATTGTTTCGTTGGGTGGTTGAGATTGCCGCAATTGGCATTTTGGAAGCTCCCAAAAGCAAGCCCCCACTCCGCAACCCAATGGGACTGTACGATGTAGATGAATGTTATTTGTTGGGACGAAGACGATTTCGCACCGACCGACGCTTATTTCATTGTTACATGAATGCCTTTCATTGCTGCTTGTCCAGGTGTCATGGCTTCCAATTGGAGTCTTTCCTAGGGGCCGTTGATTCTGTCAATTTCGCGGTTCGTGATACCAATGGGTTTTTCAAAGGTTGTAGTCAGTGCATGCGATGAGGTTTTGGTGACGATGTATGGTTGTCGTGACTATCCTTGGATGCACATAACAAGCGTTACAACAAATGTAGTTCCATTATTTCCTGCGTTTACACTAAATAGCATGGTTTGAAGGAATTTTTTCTGGACCGTCCTCCGGCTACCAACAACAATCGTGGGGCGGGCACGATTTAGTTCCCACCAGAGAATAGAACTGTCGTACCATCGTCACACGATAGTTACCGAGGTACGGAGATATTGGGAGTTTCCTTGGTCAGATCGACAAATTGCGACACATCATACTCTGCGCCGTTTCCCCCCGTCAATTCTTTTTCGCCAATTTTGAAATCGTCTTTCATTCTTGCATAGAGCTCCTCGAACTTTCGTAAAATTGAATCACGACAGTTACCTGAACTCACAGTTTTTGGTTCCTTATCGTCTGGATAAAAAGCTTCCCACAGCTTCATGCATGCAATTGGGCCACAATTGTACGAATCACTTTGTTCCATGGCAGCCTCCCTCCTGATCTGCCATTCCTGTTCACCCTCGACACGCAAAGTTGAGTTCCTTTCCAGGTCGCTTTGAGAAACGTGAAGTAGATCGGAATGGAATTCGATTAATTGCAACTGCTTGAGAACAAATGTAATATGTTGATGCCAACTCCTTATGTCGTAGTTTTTTCCTTCCCATACAACAATACATTTCGGAACCACCATGACTTCAAGGACTGCGAAGTGAGACCCAGCGTAGATAACACTCAGTACCCTCCTTACGGATTCGGGGAGTGATACAGTCATGTTTTCTTTTAAATCTAGCTTCCATTCGTCCGAAAAATTACATCTGACTTACTTCGTATCGGTCTTGTGGACACTGTGTGCGAGCATTGTACCAAAAGAGTTGATGAATCCAGACGTCCACCACTTCGTAGGTTGTAGTAATTCACTCTTCCAAGCTGCATCCATCTTGTCCATCCACATCGGATTTTTGCTGAGGTTGCATTTTTCGCAAACCAAAAACGACATTCTCTTCGGCTCGACATTTTCGGGAGGTTGACGATCCTGTACCCTCCCAATAGGGAGTAACACTTGTGCGCGATGATGCAAGCAATTGCTTGGACAATCTATTCGTTGGCTGACTTTGGTTTCCTAAACGAACGCTGCAGGAGGTACAGCGGTCAATCTCAGAACCAGTGTCTGGGTCTGTCTCGCGGACGAAGTTTGAACCATTTTTGTTTTGAATACAAGTGTAACAGAACACCTTTTTGCATTCAAAACAGTGGTTCTTGATGCTCACAACTGTCTTTTGTTGGCACAGAAGACACTCCCACCCTCCCAGCCAATACGGAAAGTCTTCAACGACACTAACGGGTACGACGTACCCAACTCCGTTTCGCCAGAGTCTACCGGTAGTCATACGTTGTGCCGTTGTAGGATTGATCGCGAGATCTTGCGGATGCGGTGTGGTAGACTGCATCGAAAATTCGTGCGGGTGTGAGTATCTGAACAGGCTCATCGAACCTTTATCCTGTAGTTCATGCAGCCCTTTCATCACCGGCACTGGGACCTGTCGTGCAGGGTAAATTTGCTCCATGCCAATGTCGCGTATTGGGGGAAGTTGGTCAGCAAATGTGGCCTTGTAGAACAGCGAAACGTACCAAAAATAATAATAGTTGAAGAGAGACAGGTTTGCATCGCAAACGATCGGAACTCGAGTCGAATCATCAAAGTCGAATGGCCAACTTCCGACTCTACAAACAATTGCTGGATGCAGTTGACCCAAATAGTACTTCGCTAGCCTTCTCCAAAGCTCCGGCTTGGGTTTTAAGCAGGTGCGCTCCCTGAATTGAAAGCTGAAGAACATAAGGTCGGACACTTTTCCCTTCCACTCGGCGGGATTGTGACTTGTTTCATTTAGGAAATCCTCAGCCTTACAGAAAATTTAGTAAATTTTCCGTAAAAAGGAATCCTTGGTTTCTGTGTCTTCATAACAGATATGGTTTTATCCGTGGAGTTCCTTGTTGGGCCGTAACCAAGAACAGACACGACCGACTTGAAGATTCTCAAACGGATCAAAGGTTGGTCCGTTATCCTTGGGACACACTTTATAGCTCGATGGATCCTCAGACCCTAGAAAACACAACTTCCCTCTTTTTCGTGAGACACAAATTGCTTCGTGTACTTACGTTTTGAAACTGAAATTGTAAAGGTCCGATAAAAGATCGTATTCCCGATTAACCGAAAAAACTTGTTCGCACCAAGGACACTCGTTGATGAAAGTGGCCTTTGGTTTCCTGCAGGTTAACCGAGAACCAATTATCCCAGGGGGGATTAGGTAATTTGAGGAATGACAATCAACCATGGAATTTTCAATGCAATTTGGCCCCGAGATGTCCTTCGTTTTGAAGTTGGTGTCGGGAGGGTCCGATGGAAGATCGTTGCCTGAACGAAAAGAATCAGAAACTTCAAAAAACGACCAAAGATCCGCAACAAACCGCTCCGTTGCGGATTCCCTTTTGGATATCCTCCTTTTTTTTAGCAAGACATAAAGTATTTCTGTGGGAGCTTCCGCCGAAACATGTTCTGCCCAGGAACCAGCAATAGAACTGCTCAGACTTCGGGAAAATGAAGCCTCCTGGGGACACGTTCCATGTACGGCAGTTTCCACACTCTGTTAGAGTGGATGTCGTTTCAGTGCGACTATTCTCGATATACGTTTTCACGTATTTTTCGAAATTCTGCAGCAATTCGTCGGGGACAACCTTGCCAACATCACGTCCTTCGAATAGTTGCTCGCTGGCTAGATACGCAATCTGTCTAAATAGCCCACCCGATGTACATGGGGTGGTTGACCCGGTTGCAACGTCGAAGTATTGACGTGGATAGTTGTCCAAAATATCAACAAGGGCTTCTTTTGACTTCCTGGAAACTGAAATGGGCAGTATCAGAAGAGTTTTCTTCATGGTAAACCGTCGATTGAATGGTTACCTTTCCTTCATCGTCCTTAAAACAAACGTGAGAAATACGGATATATTCCCAAGTTGTTTTGCGACGAACAAAAATGAACATCTCCCAGGGGGAATAGTTCAAGTTCGTACTGGCTAAGACAGTTTGATAAAAGATGGATGAGTAAGCAATCAGCAGCAACACTCCTTGGGCAACAAGGAACAAATAACGTATTACAAAAAAGTGTTCTTTGTACACTCACCGGCTTGGGGGGCATTTTTTAGCAGCTGATTCAATAGCCGCCCTGACAGTTGATGAAATAGCGCGCCGTTTCGAAATGTCGATATGGGCCAACATTTTGTTTTGGATCGTGTCCAGGTGCAGCGTTTCCTTCACTCTATCGAGAATATGCTCGCAATTGTGCCTGGATCGTTGCTTCCAATTTGACGCCACGTCTCACCAAACGAAACATTACAGCCGGTGACGTTGAACATATTCTCGATAGAGTGAAGGAAACGCTGCACCTGGACACGATCGCTTCCTTCACTCTATCGAGAATATGTTCAACGTCACCGGCTGTAATGTTTCGTTTGGTGAGACGTGGCGTCAAATTGGAAGCAACAATCCAGGCACAATTGCGCCTGTCATCACTCAGACCATCATCACGATGATTGTTCACAGAAAGGAGACGTGCCTGCAGAATCAAGCATTCCTTCAACATTAACGCTACCATTATTCTTGCGAAAAGCACGTTCTGGGATGGGGGGAAGCAACAGTCGCGTTGTACGGCAACAATCTCAAAATAATGTTCTGTCTCAGAGAATGAGAAACCACGTCTCAAGGCAGGTTGCAGTAAAAAAAGCAACCTCGTTTTGTATGATACTAAGTCGTAGAAGGTTGCTACCAACTGTAAAACAAGCGTTGCACAAGGCCCTATCCTTAACGAAGCATATTTTCCAAAAGCAACCTTGTTTTATACGAAGTAGTAGTCTAGTACGGAGTAGGTTGCCACTCAAAAAACAATGGTTGCTCAATGCCTTATCCTTAACGAAGCATATTTACAAAAGCAACCTTGTTTTGCAGTAGGTTGCCACTCAAAAAACAAGGGTTGCTCAATGCCTTATCCTTAGGCCTTAACGAAGCATATTTACAAAAGCAACCTTGTTTTGCAGTAGGTTGCCACTCAAAAAACAAGGGTTGCTCAATGCCTTATCCTTAACGAAGCATATTTACTTGTTTTGCAGTAGGTTGCCACTCAAAAAACAAGGGTTGCTCAATGCCTTATCCTTAACGAAGAATATTTTCCAAAAGCAACCTTGTTTTGTAGTAGGTTGCCACTAAGAAAAAAAGGTTGCTCAATGCCTTATCCTCAACGAAGCATATTTACAAGAGCAACCTTGCTCAATGCCTTGTCCTTAACGAAGCATATTTACAAAAGCAACCTTGTTTTGTACGAAGTAGTAGGTTGCCACTCATAAAAAAAGGGTTGCTCAATGCCTTATCCTTAACGAAGAAGCATATTTTCCAAAAGCAACCTTGTTTTGCAGTAGGTTGCCACTCAAAAAACAAGGGTTGCTCAATGCCTTATCCTTAACGAAGCATATTTGCAAAAGCAACCTTGTTTTGTACGAAGTAGTAGGTTGCCACTCATAAAAAAGGGGTTGCTCAATGCCTACAAAAGCAACCTTGTTTTGTAGTAGGTTGCCACTCAGAAAAAAGGTTGCTCAATGCCTTATCCTCAAAGAAGTATATTTTCCAAAATCAACCTTGTTTTGTAGTAGGTTGCCACTCAAAAAAAGGGTTGCTCAATGCCCTAACCTAAACGAAGAATATTGTCTTCAAAGAAAGCTTGTCTCATCAAGGCGGGTTGCTGTCCTGAAAAACATGGGTGGTATTCTTGATCCCTGCCCTAACTATAGGTACCAATTCTTAAGAAAAACAAATATTTGTTACTTGGTTGTACCTCGTGAAACAAGAGTTGCAGACATCAACTAACTGCTGGAATAATTTTGCAAACCAATCTCATCTCGCACTCAAACCAAGTTTGAGCCGTAAAAAATCGGGGTTCATCCATTCCCTAACTTTAAGTAACGGGTAGAAAAGGGAAGCCTCGTTTCTTAGTGGGTTGCTGCTCATAAAGCAAGGGTATGTCAAGAGGATGAGACTGCGATCTTGAGCAAGCTTTCACCAGGCATGACACAACAATCCGGAAAGGAGCGAACACACCCAATCCGTACCAGTGGTTCGATGAAACTGTATGCCTCTGCCAATCAAACTAGGAACCAACTTCATCCGTGTAACGTTCCTTGCAAGTCAACCTCCTAGGGGAAGCAAAAGCACCTTGCAAGTCAACCTCCTAGGGGAAGCAAAAGCAACATCATGCCCTTTCCAATGCTTTCCTGCACAGCATTCATTCTTTGGACGAACTTAACGTATTACATTATCGCAGAAAAAAATTGGTGTAGTTTCTATTGAAGGCTTTTGTCAAAGCTTACTGTAAACATTCTGGAATCTGCTGAAGCTTCACCACGATGCACTTCGTGAGGTTCGCGCGTGGTCGTTTTTGGCATTTGAGACGTCAGACCAGTGGTTGGGGTGTTTGGGTACGGGACTCAGTTCTTGCGCAAATTTACTGTTACAAAAATTGAAGGGACGTACCAATTTTGTCAATGTGTTGCAAAGTTTGTAGTACTGATTCTACTTACACAAATACTACGTAGCAATCCCCCTGGCAGTCTACCAGTACAACCGTACCAACATCAGAACTTCAAGTCGAAGAAGTCATACAACAACAAGTACATGCAGCGTATTCTTGCCACGTGGAGGACAGAATCAAGTTTTTTACATGCAGCCGACTCATTGGAACAGATCGATCGCGATCGATGAGAAGGGGAGGATGCAAAATTAACGCGAAGGAACACATCACTCTTTTCCATCACCTCTTCGGCTTCCTGCCATCAACCAACCAAACTAACCAACGATTTTTTGTTGCACGAATCTATTCTTATTTTCTTTGTTCACCATCACCACAAACAACATCTTCATAACATAATATAAATACTTGTCGATAGCTCCTCATTCATTGACGTTGAAGGATTTGCCTTTCTACAAGAATGATCCATCGTCTAATACTTGTCCTGCTTCTTGCATCGACGACCGTTGAAACTGGATGGTGTCATGTTGGATCAGGTGCTCCCTCCTGGCTGTCCTCGTCATCGTCACAAGCGACTGGAATAATACGACGACTCACATCTAACGTAAAGAGAACTTCACAGAATAGTGGTGTCGGTGTCAACCAACTTGTTCTTGGATTTCAGAATGCCTTGACTCAATCTAGTCTTCCACTTGCCATCTCAAAAATAGAGCAGCGACTGGACAACGATGAGGATCCAACAACATCCAACATTTCCTCGGCTGCTCGCTTTGCATCGGTCAAACCAAGGGAATACTCCAAAATCAAGGCCACTATGAAGCCGCATTCAAGGCAAATGAGGCGGCAAATCACCCGACAATCCAACAAGGAATTGATTAATTTTCGCGACGAAGAGGCATTTTGGCTCGATCCAGATGATGATTGCGACTACTTTGATGACAGCAACATGGATTTTGGGACACTAGAACAACGACAAATAGTGGTTCCATGCTCATCCAAGACGCAGCCGGTAGCCTTGCAGGGAAAGTTCAACACTCAAAGTCACCACAAACGACGTTTGACACCTTCGAGTGCCACCACAGCGACTGCCTCCTCCTTGGCTGCGACTTCTTCCGAAACATTCCATCCCACGAAAACTCGAGGTGGTTCTGCGTCTACTGCTATCGCCACTGCTGCTGCTTCTATAGCGTCCCATCGACCGCTTTACTTTTGGGAAAACATGATCAGTGGTGCCGTATCTCGGAGTATCGCCCAAACCATTATGCATCCCGCAAATTGCATGAAGACCATGTTGCAAAACACGAATGAGGTGTCCTTTCGAGATTTATGCCAACCGCAAATGTTTCGACGACTCACAGTTGGTGCTGGAGCGAATTTCATTCTAAGTATTCCTCACGGTGCGGTCAATTTCGCTGTGCTGGAATTTGTCCGAGGACGGCTGAGTTCCGCCATGGAGTCCATTCCGTACCTCGAAAAGAAAAAGGATGCATTGGGACCGGCTCTGGATTTCATGTCATCGTGTATTTCAACCATTTCCTGTTCGATTGTGTCGACACCACAAATGATGATTACCGACGTGAGTACAAAATAGTGGAAGACACACAACTCGTTTGATGTTGTCATGATCGTGCCTTGGGCGTTGCTTCTCCCTCCCAATGGAACTCATTTCGTACATCAATTCTGTTTTGTTTATTTGTTCCTTCTCAATTCTAGAACATCATGGCTGGTACGTATCCCAACTTGCTATCAGCAATATCAGGTCTTTATCGAAATCGAGGAATCATGGGGTTCTATGCTGGATGGTGGCCCGGTTTGGTTGGGAAAATTCCGTCTTATGCCTTGACTTGGACCTTCTTTCAACAGCTCAAAAGAATGAGAAGTGCTATTTCGGACAGACCTGCCAAAAACTACGAGAATACCATCATGGGTTGCTTGGCCAGTGCTGCAACGGTAACCATCATGATCCCAATGGATACCATCAAAACTCGACTGGTCGTCCAAAGCAGCGCCAAGGTCCTCTCGGAAAATGGATACAAGGGAATTGTTGATTGTGCTATTCGAATCGCCAGAGAAGAAGGAATCAAGACGTTCTACAGAGGCCTTGCTCCAAGGTTGATCTCTGTGGTACCAATGATCGGGATACAATTTGGTGTGTACGAAGCCATGAAGAGACTAATGTTAACTCGTGACCAGCCGATCCCAGCAGTCACAGGAACGAGAATACCGAGGGCAGGAGAACCAGCTTTTCTGCCATTGACCGATCGGTATGGTGCAGAAGAGGCCTTGGAAGAGGCAGCCATGGAAGTTGCCGCAGACGGATCCAACACATTTCCTGCACCACATTTTCTTAAGAAACTGCCCAACAAGAAACCGCAAAAGGGAATCAAGTCTTTTTTTGGCAACATTTCTTTTAAGTAAGAAGCTTTCTACAACGAACGCTGCCCTTTTTATCGTTTTGTAAAAGTATCACGCATCAAGTGCAAAAATTTAAATGATAAAAATACTCTTAGAGCACCACTTGATCCTCCCAATATCCAATGACATCAAATTGCCACAAAGACACCCCCCAACCCGTAGCTGATTTGAGAATGTGCAATCGTAGAAATCGCACCGGTTGTTGATTGTTGTTGTGGGATACGGACTGTATCGTATGTATGACATGGAGAGGCATCTTTTGTTTGACGCCAGGCGATTGCCCGGTTGTTTCTTCGGTCCGTTTCGCCTGGTCAGCGCGATTGGAAGAATCAAACAAGGTCCATACTTGGTCTGACGATGTGGCGTCGGTGATGCGTTCCAACGATCCCTCAATACGATAGTCGGAAGCATACGCCGTTTCCCAATCGAGTCGAATGGAATCGACCAAAATGGGCGAGTGAAATTCGAGTAGAATCCAATGTTCCCCCGGTATATTTTGGCCGTGCATGTTAGAGGCCGCTTGCCATCGATCGTGTAACCAGTGTGATCCCGGAACGGGCTGTATTACGACACTGGCAGGTCCTAGATTACCACGGACGTCTGCAGTAGCAGTAACCTTGCCGGGGATACGAGACAAATTGTGTGGGAGTAACGGCCGTTCCTGTTTTTGGGTCCTACTACCACTGATATTTAAAATGCGATTGCTTCTGTTGTCGTGAAATAACTGTGAAACTGATACAGATGGAATGGCGACATCTCCAAGATGTAAGTTCCATGTCAATGAAAAGAAACCGATGAACCAAAAGATCACCAACGCTATGAGTGCCAATCGAAGAAAGGAAACGCTTCCAGAAACATCAGCGATTCTTCTGCTACTGTTGTCACGGGAAACTCTGCTACATAATATTACGAAATCGTTCATATTACTTCGGTATGAAGAATCGATGCAGAGTGAACGGTATCGATACCATTAGCTTCTTTGTCCTGCTAAAAAGTTGATGAATCGGGTGAGAGAAATGCGTTGATGCTCATGCTGTTTTTTGAACACAACAACTGTTGGAAAGAATGATAAAACCCCAACTTTAACTGAGAATGCGGAGAAGCATCCGCCGGAAGCAGCGAATCACGCGGAGAAGCGATTAATCCCGGAAGAACCCAATCGCCGCACATATTTTGATGTACACCGAGGATGCGAGGACCTCAAGACTGACGTTCCCCATGGATGCGGGATCGCTGATAGGAACAATGAAAATGTACACCGAGGATGCAAGAGCATCGCAGACGGAGTAGTCTGCACTAACAAGATTGGAGACGGAGTAGTCTCAGCAAAAGTTAGCAAGAAAAGTAATGACGAGAAAGGGACAGAGGATACTGTCACTTTCTTGGAATAATCCCATTGCGTAAGGACTTTGACTTCAGTAGTTATTCCCATCGTAGATCATTGTATTTGAGCCGTCTCTGACACAGCTGCCATCTAAAGGATGGTAGTGGAGACGGACCTCAGGTATAATCTAACATTATTCCAAGAAAGGAAGAATTTCAAGCCGATTTTGTTTCTCTAAACTCATGTCCATGCCTGCTACGAACTCCGGGAGTTGTGTGCCTGCACCGACAAGAGTATCGTCGGCAGCGCCAGTACCAGCGGTTGCTAGTAATGCTTACTCTAACAACAGCGGAAACACTGGCAAGTGTAACAAGAGTAGCGATGGAAGGAATCATGGCCGCGGGCGAAACAGGCACCACAGGGGTGCATCAAGCTACGTCCCCTCTATCCCAGAACAGCTACCTAAGGATTGTCGCACTCCCGAACGGTACATCACCATCAACATGGAATATTTCGGCTACATTGCAATCTTTTTCTTAGACATCAAGAACCTCACTATTATGAAGGATAGAGATGTGGGTATGGATGAGTTTGCCATCGAGCTAGCTTTGTGGTTTGAAGAAATGTGGACTGGAGAAATACGATCATGTGGAAAGGGATGCACTCTAATGGAAAATCTCTGTGCTGCCGCCCTGAAGTTTGGCTGTGCTTGGATCCTCGCAAGCATCAAAGGTGTGACTCACCGCCTGGAGGACAAGAGATGCGTCAACCTCTTCATTACACATGCAATCACAGATTTCCACATCCTTCAACAAAGACTTGATCCTTCTGTAGCTGATTGCTACCAATGGTGTTACAGCAAACTCAAGTTTGCAGAATGCTGCGCCAAGGATCTCTGGTGCTTTGTGGATTCAGCAGGTTGCTGCCGCAGGTTGCTTCCCTACCTCTTTCTTGGGTTCAGCTGGTTGCCGAGCTACCTTTTTTTGGGCTTAACAGGTTGCTGCCCTACATCCCTTATGGGTCTTGCAGATTGCTGCAATATGCTTTTTTTTGCGCCGACAACAGTATCGTCGGCAGCTCTTACTTTTGCGCCGACAACGGTATCGTCGGCAGCTTTTTCTTTTGCGCCGACAACGGTATCGTCGGCAGCTTTTTCTTTTGCGCCGACAACGGTATCGTCGGCAGCTGTTACTTTTGCGCCGACAACGGTATCGTCGGCAGCTTTTTCTTTTGCGCCGACAACGGTATCGTCGGCAGCTTTTTCTTTTGCGCCGACAACGGTATCGTCGGCAGCTCTTACTTTTGCGCCGACAACGGTATCGTCGGCAGCTCTTACTTTTGCGCCGACAACGGTATCGTCGGCAGCTCTTACTTTTGCGCCGACAACGGTATCGTCGGCAGCTCTTACTTTTGCGCCGACAACGGTATCGTCGGCAGCTTTTTCTTTTGCGCTGACAACGGTATCGTCGGCAGCAGCAGCAGCACCAACACCGGATGCTCTTACAGCAAACGGAGCAAGCAACAATGGAAACGGTGGAAGTAGCCGTCACCGTGGCCATGCCCTACAACAGTGTGTTGAGACCAACATGGCGCATTCAGGTGCCCAGGATGATTTCTTGGACTTTGACTGTGCATCTGCATTTGCTGTTAACCTCTCTCATGCAGGGAATCAAGGAGCATACATGGAACAGGATGATGTCCTGTCCCTAGGAGCGGATATGAGTCTAGAAGCAAATCAAGAACCATACCAGGAACATCAAGGGAGGACCCCTCGAGCTGGGGGATCCACAGACTCCACTCCACTTGGCAGCCAGGCTTATGACCAAACATGCCGCTACAAACACCGTGTTGGACGTGATGCCCAACCAAACATCCCAATCCTCCAACTCCTCAGCACTGCCTTCCAAACAAAAGCCAAGGCAACCAATGATCAAGTTGTTGTTTTCATGATGATGCATCTGCCATGTTTTGGCAGCAATGCCCAATTGTATGATCCACACCCAACCAACTGCATTGATGTTCGCATCATTGGAACGATTGCTTTGAAGGGCTGGAACCACTTGTTCCCCACCAAGTTTCCTACCAACTTCCAGGATGATGTCCAGGCTGTTGTGGCAGAAGCAAAGTTTGTGAGCCTCGAGCCCAATGTCTTTCCACGTGGTGTTGTGAATGAAAATTTGGAGCATGATTTATTCTCGACTACTGCTCCCGATGCTAATGCATATAGCGTTCTTCAAGCCCAGGATGATGTCTTGGACCTTGACTATGCGCCTGCCCCAACTGCTAACCAGAGTTCCAAGGACAATCAAGGAGCGTCCACGGATCAAGATGAAGTTCTGTTCCGAGGAACAGATGTGCATAGTCTAGGAGAAGATCAAGGAGCAAACCATGATGGAAGTTGTGGAGCAAAGAAAGGAAACCAAGGGGCTGGAGGCACTGCCAATTATCTTCCACCTGCTGATCTAGAGAACGATCCTCTCGGTATCATTCAGAATGAGGTCTCGTCCCAGGATGGGAGTAAGGTCAGTCTCGGTTTGGGCAAAGGTGCTGCCAAGGCCTTGAGCCAGCGACACCCCAGCATTGAAAGCAGAGACGGCCTGCATAATGAGAGAGAGACGGATGATTTCCTGCATCGTGACAATGCTGACCAGGTTCCTGCTGAAAATCAAGGAGTACATGTGAATCAGGATGATGTCCTGCTTCAAGGAGCGAATATGGAGGTTCCAGCAGATGACCAAGGATCGATCCAAGAGGCGCATGCGATGGAGAACCAAGGAGTGGATATGGCAGAAAAGCAAGGAGCGATCCATTTTGTAGTAATGAGAAACAGCTTCAAGACACCATCTGTCTGTTTTCACAAGGCCCTATACGGATGTGTAAAATCTGTGCTCCTCTGGTACAATCATTTAGCTTCCACCCTCATGGACATGGGTTTCGAGCTTAATCTGTACTATCCATGTGCTGCCAACAAGATGGTCAATGGGAAGCAGTGCACTGTCGCCTGGTATGTAGACGACAACAACATCAGTCATATGGACCCCCAAGTTGTCACCAACGTGATCACGGCCCTTGAAGAGCACATCGGTGAAATGACTGTCACCAGCGGTTGTTGTCACAAGTGCCTCGGTATGGACATTACCTTCAACTCCGACGGAACTGTTAGCATTCTGATGGAAGACTTCGATGGAACTGTTAGTATTCTAATGGAAGACTATCTCAAAAGTGTGATCGAGTTTTTGGGTGAACCCATTTCGTCCTCTAATGCCACTGACAAGGGATTGCTAGATGTGAATCCAGACCCACCTGCCGTGGATTCTAAGGAGCGCATTGATCTCTATGGCAGTATTGTCCCCAAAGGACGTGCGTCTGCAGGACAAAAATCCCTGCACATTAACATTCACCACTACTTCATAACCAATCATGTCAAGACTGAAGGTCTCAACATCATTCACTGCCCTGCTGAGGCAGTGCTGGCAGTTTTCTTTACGAAACTACTCAAGGGAGCCCTATTCCGAAAATTTCGAGACGTCATCTTAGCACCCAGCTCCTTTTCCGTACCGGCGACGTCGCTGCGTGAGGAGCGTGTTGGAAAGAATGATAAAACCCCAACTTTAACTGAGAATGCGGAGAAGCATTCGGAAGCGGCGAATCACGCGGAGAAGCGATTAATCCCGGGAGAACCCGGTCGCCGCACATATGCTGATGTCCTCCGAGGATGCGAGGACCTCAAGACTGACGTTCCCCATGGATGCGGGATCGCTGATAGGAACAATGAAAATGTACACCGACGATGCAAGAGCATCGCAGACGGAGTAGTCTGCACTAACAAGATTGGAGACGGAGTAGTCTCAGCAAAGGTTAGAAAGAAACGTAATGACAAGGAAGGGACAGAGGAGACTGTCACTTTCTTGGAATAATCCCATTGCGTAAGGACTTTGACTTCAGTAGTTATTCCCATCGTAGATCATTGTATTTGAGCCGTCTCTGACACAGCTGCCATCTAAAGGATGGTAGTGGAGACGGACCTCAGGTATAATCTAACAACAACAACATCATCATAGAATAGCCGTGCAAAACTAACACTGTAAATCACTCCAAGTTTATCGACTCATTCGACAAGCTATTAACTGTAAGCATTTTCAAATTCACAGTTAGCACTGAAGAGCAAGGTCTTCTCACAGATCCTTCAGAGCAGCATAGCCGCTTTACAACTTCCCATCAGTAAATTCCTTTCACAACATCTTCACAAGGTCCCGAAATTGGATTGCAACTTCCCATCATCACAACCACTTTGTTGCCGCCGCCCCCTAGCAAAGACTGTAGCACAGTCTTACCTATTGGCTTCACCCACTACACTACCTAGTGCTGGCCATACACCAGTGCAGGGTGTCTTTGGAAACCCCGCACCCGGAAGGGATGTCGCACCATAGTATGTATTATCGTCATTGCGGTCCACAAATGTCTTGGTAACTCTCCCCATGCGCAAATTCCAAATATCAAGGTTGGAAACAGAGCTGAAAATATCCAATCGAAGAAGACTGTCATATCCAAGAACAAACTCGACTAGGTCCGCTTTGCAAATGAACGAATTTTTTATAATCAAGTATCCATGGTAGAAGGTACTTCTATTACCTAGTTAAATGCAGCGGAAATTCTTCGTCTCGTACATCGTACACCACAAGCGTCTTTCAGAGCTGGGGCTACTAGAAGACACGTATGACTTCGATTCATTCGAAAACTTTCTTTGTAGGATCAGTGCGACTTTGTCCTTCATCGAGAGGTCTGTTTACAAACAAAAATGCAAAGATCGAGTCCAAGAATTTTGTCCTTAAGAATCTTCCCGGAAAACGCAACAGATCAGATCCTGGACTAACTTTCGGCGCTTTCTTTTTGGTACTTATTGATCGCCACCATTATTGAGAATGTCACAAACTTTTTGTGGATCACTGCAGGTGAAGACGTAGTAGGAATCCGCAGCAGCAGCTGCATCGCCATCCTGATCTTGCGAAGTCACTGTGATCTTGACGGCATTGCCATTTTTGGCAATGTAACCCGTCTCCCAGTGTCCGTCATGACGACGCAGTCGGATGCCCCAGCCACCCCATTCAAGGAATCCTCTGACGTTATCGAGAGGTTGAGCCTTTATGACGGCAGAGGAACGGTCAACGGTCTTGGAAAATAGCCAAAAGTAATAACCAAAGGAAATTTGATGTTTGGTTACAGTGACTGAATAGGGGAAAAAGAATAACGGATAATAGGTCTCCGTGTACAGCGGAACTTCTTTCTTGTCGTCAGCCATGATGGAGAAGAAGAGATGATGTTAATTTGGATGAAACAGGCAAGTATTTTTGGTTTTGAGTTATGTGTTCGACAACGATGGACATCCAACAAGAAAGCTGACTAACTCTACGTAGTAACTGTAAAACAGCGATTGATGATTCCTTCCACGCATTGAACATGGTTCGGGTCGAACGACGGAGTGGAATACCGGTACGTACCGTAGTCTACTACGGTACTTCGTACCGACATTTTTTTACCTATGTACGTCGTACGTCGTACAGTATTTTGTTTGTCGCTCCACACCTCGCTGTCACGTCAGTCGTGCTTTTCGAGCGAACTCTTCTTGTCAGTCGTGACAGAAGTACGCAAAAGTTCAGAACTGTTACGTAGTACTATTGATGTGGGAAATTTATTGTCCCCTTCCAAACGCCCCCATTTGTATTTGTCCCCCGATTGCATACGAGACGACACTTTTTACCTACTACGTACTACTCGGAGTACGTCGAACTCCGAGTATGAAGGACCAAGCTACGCTTCTACTAACAGTAAATAAGTACTTCATATATGTCATATTGTGGAAGTAATATATGGGATATATCCGACTATCCTAAGCCTCTCTAGAGTAGCTAGAGGAGAAGTGCTGAAAGTCAGTGAACAAGCTGCCAATACTTCTCACCCCTTTGTGAGAATAGGAAACTCGTGAATGTGTTCCTCTGATCTACTTATATTAGGACCTTTGATGTTACATACGACACCGGGAAGATGCCAGTTCTGACTCGGGAAGCAATTGTTATGGAACAAGAAAGGTCAGATCTAAATTGAGAAGCCTTAGTTTCCAATTGAGAAAGACGAAAAGATCTGATCTCAGCTCTTTCTGTTGAATAGATGAAAAAGTAGTTTCCTAATCTTATAGTTTTCCTTTATCAAACGATACCAAGGGCCCTGGTCTTGTAATCGTAAAGCAACTATCCCTAGATCATCTCAACAAGATGAAGTTCTCTTGCAGTTAATCAAGCTCTCGAAATCCTAAACGCGATACGCGATGGTATCGATGAAGATACTCGCCGGACCAACTCGATTCAATGGAAAGGCGTTCTTCCGACAGTTAATCCATCATACATTGTCTGTCGACTGTAACATTGATCACCTTTTTTCTGACGAGCATTCAGTTGGATTTGCGTGTAATCCTGGGACGTAACCGTCATCAACATGTCCTCATCGAGCGAATATATGGTTGGTCCTACGATCGGACAAGGCAGTTTCGCCCATGTGGTGTACGCGGTTCACAAACCGTCGGGTCGGACTGTGGCCATCAAAGTTGTAGAACAATTGTCCATTCGAAAGCACCCGTGGCTATTGCAAACGATCATGACGGAAAAGAAGATATTGCAGTCCAGCGACAGCAACAGCAATGAAAAAAAGGTATCACGTCCTGCATGGGTGGTCAGTTTGTGGGCGGCATTCTATGATGCTCATCATTTATATATGGTGATGGAGCTGTGTTCTGGAGGAGATTTGGAAGGATTGCTGTCACAGGCTGGGATGCTCCAAGAAGAAGAAGAAGAAGAAGAAGAAGATAGCGATGAAAAATTGGATGGTCATCGAAGCCTTTCCAGTGTCCAACGAGAGCGATGGATCCAACATTCGGTTCCATTCTATGCCTCTCAAATTGTGAACGCATTGCAATATCTTCATTCAAAAATACGAATACTTCACTGCGACTTGAAACCGAGCAATTGCCTGCTGCAAGCCGACACGGGACAGTTACGACTTTGTGATTTCGGTAGCGCTATTGAAATGGATCGTCAATCTACAACAAAAACAACAGCAGCAGCATCAGATTCATCCTCCGATTCATCAAACCGTAATCGTACGTGGATACCGCGTGGAACGACCGAATATTCTTGCCCCGAAATCATTCGAGCGACATCTCCGCTTGCACTGAACGAAGGTGTAGACTATTGGTCTGTAGGATGCCTTTTATATGCCATGATCCACGCTGGTAAATCTCCCTTTTGTCACGATTCAGAAGCCTTGACAGTCCAAGCGATGAAGGAACATTGTCAAGGCAGGATTGGATTCCATCATCAGCAGTTGAAGCCAACCGACAAACATACGCGAAATTTTCAAGAATGGCTTGGACTCTCGATAGGTCTTCTGAGAGAAGATCCCGAGGATCGAATACAGTTTTGGGAGGAGAATATCTCCAGACATGATCTACTGCAATGGGATCCTGCTGCAGTAGATAGGGGGGACGTTATATTGCCAAGGCCGCATTGGAAAGATGAAGTGGAGAATGCCGTTCTGAAAGATGGTAACGAAGGTTGGACAGCCTTTGTACAATTATAAAGAACGCGACGAAACGAAATCAGAAACAGTCATAAACAGAGTATTCCGTTGGAGCATTTTTGTAAGTTTTAACGAATATTATTACGATGTTAAAAGTACTGTCATCCGTCATGGTAATACTTGCTACAAAGGTTGCTCTTCCACCGTCAAGTTTTTGTCCTCGTATGTTTTCCACCTCCAATGTGAGGTTTTCCACAAGCTTGCCATCCATTGTGCCTGTAGTAGTATTGTTTCTATGCTATCCTATACAACGACGATATTATATTATAATGATAAAATAATAATATCATGAGATGGAAAAAATTACGACTCTAGTATAGTCCCACCAGTGTGATTGATGGTTTTCATCACCAGACGCCGTTCGGAACAGGCAGATACATTCCATTGGTGCATGCATCCTCCCCTTGAATAAATAAATAAATCTACGGGCACCAACAAAAGAAAATGTGTTTTTTGGTCTATTTTAGATTGTTGGCGGAACCCTGGAATGCAGCACCGGACTGTTTTATGCGGGAATATTTGGATCCGACCTTGGTCTTGCGTTTGGAGACTGGTGCGCCACTGGCAGCAGCCCTCTGTGCAGCCGCTTCATCCGGCGGGACAACCTCTCCTTGTAGATTCTTTCCAGTCGATGTCAAGAGTTTAGACGATGCTGCAGCTGCTGCCTCGGCACGTCTAGCGGCAGCTTCGGCACGAAGTTTACGGATATCGACTTCATTGCCATCTTTGTCTTTCAAAACAGAAGGTGTCTTTCCATCCAAACGGGCACCGTCGCCGGCATTGACAGCCCAATAGTCGACTTTGGGAGCAGCCTGAGGAATGGCAGCATTCATTTGAACTCCCGTCGTTCCTGCGCGTTCTGCTAACATGGATGTTTTTGGGATTGCTTGTTGTCCGTTGTCGTCAGGTCTTACAATTTTTCCATTGACGATTCGGATTCCTGCGGGTTTCGTATCTTCGGCAGCAGCAGCAGCAGCAGCCTCTAGATTGGTCGCCGAGGACGCTGCCGACAATGTAGCAGGGCTAGGGCATGCAGATGATCTCATTTCATTGTCTTTGGATGATGCCAGTGAGGCAGCCGCACTGTTAGCTTTGTAATCTGGTTCCTTGTAACCCACAGGTGCATCAAAATCGACGTTACAATCTGTTTCGATGATACAGGCGGCATCTTGAGGTTGTACATCTTTGAGTGCCAAATGGTAGTTGCGGTTGTTGTACGGCACTTGAATGATGTCTCCTTTTGTGACACAGCTAAAATTTCGAAGTGCGTGCTCTAGGACGGCACGGGGGTTGGAAATTTCCAAAAAGTCAACCGATTGTGGTTGCAATTTGACGAAGGTTGCCTTGGGAAGGCTGACGTTGGTAACAGTAATGACGGACCCTTCTTCGATCAACAAGTTTTGCATCATCCAGAATGGAATGTAACAGGTTCCCTCGTCGGCAGTGAATTCCAAGACACCGCAATGCGTCATTCGATTGTCTACCATGGAAGACAACCGGAACAGCATGGGATAATCCACTTGTAACCGGGCCAATGTATCAAATGCGGAGGGAGGCAATAGAATTTTGTCTCCTTTCTGTAAACAAAACAATAAGAAAGTGAGTCCAATTGAAAAAGAATCGAATCGAATGGAGATTGAGAAAAGAATGATCTTCCTGAGGTGTTTTATTTTTGAGAAGTATTTTGAAATGACGATTCGAAAACGTTTCACTCACCTCTAGGTGGGACTTGTCAGCATAGGCGACGCTGTAGCAATGATATTGCTCTTCAAAGCGACGAGCGGCACCAAAGCCTCCACCAAAGCCGCCGCCGCCGAAGAATCCTCCTCCATGCATCATCTTATTCGTGACTGATAGTGAGTCTGTTGACTGGGGCTTGTGTTGCGGTTGCAGTTGTTGTTGATGATGATGAAATGGGAAAGCGTTGGAAAACGAGATTGGAAAAGAAAATTACGAGAATCCGCTGTATTTTTGGGATTACAACAACACCAGGCAATTGTTACAACAACAATGCAGCAGCAGACTGTTCTTCAAGAGACTTTCACGTTGACTGTAAGTTTGATGGTTTTTTAGAATCTGGTGCTATTGTCGAGTTCGTCTATACAGTACGACGTAGTGCTACTGTAGGTAGTCTAGTAGTTCTGTTTAAGAGTTAGACGATGATGACGGTCAAGTGCGGCGTGGTGATATTATGTTTGTGTGTGTCGTTTGTCAAAACCCAAAAAAGGTGACTTTTTGCGCGATGATGAATTCACTGTCAGAAAATTTATAATGATGATGATGTTTGTGTTCAATATGTACTCCCATGTTCTTTTGGCATCGTTGCGACGTCACATATGCAATCCCAGCAATGTTACCACAATAGTACGGTACCGTAGTAGAGTGGTACGTGCTTTGCAGGATGAAGCAATGCTCGGTACGGTAGGTTATTACGTAGTGCTCACAGTATTCGTGTAAACGTAGAGGAATTGGGAACGATTCGATCAATCATCATTGTCTACTGCAGTCAGTAATTAACCTCTACCACCGTAGTCCAAGTTTGAAAACGTTGTGGGGAAACCCAAAATGCGACCCTGTAGAAAGAAAGCGGCAAGAATACGGATTTTTACAGTACAAATAATGGTCGACTTACGGGTACTATAACTACCTAGCTAGGTAGTCTTTGCTTGCCATTCTTGATCTTCTACTACGTATGTTCTTGCAGTAGTAGCTGCATTCCCCAAGTCTTGGTGGTGGTGGAACGACTCTCCGCACTTCTTCCTGTCCCTCCCGAGAGTTAGTACCAGAATGGCTGGTGGCTGTCTGACACATTGCTCGCTATTTTCTCTCCATGATACCGCTTCTTCATGTTGTCAACAGCAGTAGTTTCACTGTGGCCAGAGTGAAAGAATTTCACACAACAGAACTTGGTCCTGCCATCATCACCACTCACTCTCAAACAGAAGTGATCTCCTCCCGTAGAATTTCTTGACTTTGTAGTCTAGTAGGGGTACCAACAACGTTCTGCTGTCCAGCAACAACCAAGAAGGTACTAATAGTGGCAAGAGACCGACCACCACCTTCTTGTTGGTCTCTGAGCTAGAGTATTGTTTCTGCTTCGGCCGCATTGGTTGTAACAACAAGATTTGTCATTGGTGAGGCCAGGATCACACTTCAGCATCCATATGACTTGGAAGCATCCAGTACAACCAGCCACGTCCTGGGGCTTTCACAGCCAACATCTCACAATTGTAGTAGTAAGCTACGTATGGGGTAGTTTTTCAAAGCCGTGCCGATTCTCCACCAAGCCACCATGAAAAGTTGATGTAGCATGATATACTACCTTGTATGACACTGTGTGTGTGTGGTGCGTACGCTACTACTCATCAGATTGTTCACATATGAATATGTATATTACTATGATACCATCAGAGTAGTACCATGAGCATCAAATTCACAATTCACAGTCAACAGAACAGATCTCTCTAGCTAGCTAGAGTAGCTCTAATAATAAGGAGTATAAATAATAATATATTAACTACACAGTGGTCTACTAAAATATACTCCGAGAAATATTAATACTGTTATTACATCGCAATATTACGACTAGTATATCGACTACGGTAGAATACCTTCAACCTGTACGGTAGGTATGATGACTGAAAGACTGAAATAGTTCCAAGTCGTCCTACTACGAACTACTTGTACACTAACTAATAACTTGAAACTGTAATAACAGTAAGTACCCTCAACTCCCGACTCCCGAGTCCCGAGTACAAACTATGCAGACATGCATTCGTAGGTTATGAGCTCAATGTGCTGCTGTTTCAACTCCTCTTCGCCCAGATCAAAATGGACAAACAATTGCACGAAACTTCCTCATCCTTGAACAAAGTACGGGAAGTCGACAGATACACAACAGGTGAAAAACGAAGTCAAAGGCAATTGTTTCTATTTTTCTTATTTTCATACTTAAACTCTGTCTGGGGGTGTTACTAGGAGCAATGGTGCACAAGCTCTGAAAGTGAATCATCACCATGATGGGATACAATAAAAATCTGCACCTTTAAAATACTTAATCTGTATGTGCGATCGACGACTGCTACTCCGGAGTATGATGGGGCCTACAAACGACTCTATGTTGAAACAACGATCCACCAAAAGGGAGGAAACAGGATGGACATAATTGGCGTACAAAGACGGGACAGAAGCCAGAGAAATACGAACGAAGAGGCCGAAGCATATTGGGAGTCTAAGAGTAGATCACATCTTGCACTGTGGCTTCTCAAGCGATTATTGAATACATACATCATCAAACTTGAGATATGCGCATTCAAGAAGCTTCCAAGTGCAGAAATTGTATTCGTCCCGTCCATTTCACGTATGTCCGACTGAAAGGGAATTCAAAGAACTGTTTGATTCCGAACAAGTGCTACAGTGAACGAGGGGACGGTTCAAAAGCACCTAGTACTATAAAACTACATAAAACATTTAGTATCGAAGTATAGTAGAAGCGTTCTTTTTTCCAAAAAATACGATCATTGATTATGCATCATCGTGACATTGGGTGTCAACTTGTCGATCGGAGGTGCGACTTAAGGACTGCGGGAAATTGCAACGACGCAACAAGATAGTCATTCAAGTCGGAAGCAGAATATCATGTGTCATACCGCTGGGACAACCGCATTCAATGAACTGATAGATTGTCTGTGGATACTTAGTTCCCAGGCTTGCAAACGATGGGTTAAGCCCCCCTACCACGACAAGGTGATCCACTTCAGGGGGGAAAAAGATACGGGGATGACATTGCTGTCATCCCGGAGGTGGTCAACCTCCCCAAACGCCGACCATGACATTGCTGTCATCCCGGAGGTGGTCAACCTCCCCAAACGCCGACCGAGGTTTCAGTCATCCAAAACTGCCATCAAGCATTGTGAGGAATATGTCAAGTTGTGTCCTTTGGTACTGGGGGATACGAATTATGTAGAGAAACCCATGCCTCTACACCCTTCGAGAAGGGCTTATCTTCATACCAAAGGACTCCAACATCGACAATTCCATCACGCCGCATCGAGAGGGCAAAGTATGTAATAAGGTCTTGACAGAGCAGTTGAATGCTCCAGAATAGAACACAGATCTTCACTTTCAACTCGCAAAAAAAAACAAGCAATGCTTAGAAGTGACCTGCAATCGGGATCGGTATCACAAAACATCAATCGCATCATATCCACCGAACTTACCAAATCCGCAATAAAAATACCACCCAAACGTTCGTGGAATCACTCCACTGGAAGTTGTATGCCTCGACTTCCGCAGGCTCATCTTCGAGTCTCGTCAATTGCTTGTCTCCTGAATACGTCTACTGTGAAAGAGAGTGATTCATCCCGCAAAGGCCTGCACACTCTACTATCCAGGACTCTGGAGTATGCCAAAAGCAGTGACACCTTGCCGCGACAAGTCCAAGAAGCAAACAGTTGATTGTATGAGAATCGAGATGCGAGACAAGCTCTAAGGGTAATATACCAAGACCCCTGCTGGTTGTCAACCTTTTCCAAAGGAGACAGTTGACGAATCTACTTCTTCATCAGCCGAGCGGACCGTCTGCGTCCATTTCTGAAAACAGACCCAACCGGCTCTTGAAGTCGAGCCGATCTCCTTCGACCATCGACAAACAAGGAACCAAGCCATCGTTCTTCATGGCAACATTTTTAGTCTTGGGAGCTCTCAAACGTTGCCCAGATGCAATGATTTCTTCTTCAACAGGATCGCCATCCTCGTCATCAGGCCCATGCACGGTAGCAGAAATGATTTCGGTTTCTGGTTCTTCCTCCGCACTACTGATCAAACTAACGACCGAATCTTCGACTTCGTCCTCAACCAGTTCAGTCATAAACACCTTGTTCCCCTCACGCTTGGTGATAATGAACTTTGTTGATGGTGGATACAAGACTTCAGCTTCATCGCGACACGCAGAAAGGAAATGAATGGCCTTTCCTGACATCATGTAGGTGATGTAAAACAGGATTCCTTCTAAATCATCGCCGTCCTCCCTCATGAAGTTCATGGCTGCGGACTCGTCCGTTGATTTACTAAAGCACCCCGGGTCGCAGAAAACTTGTCCTGGCTGAAGCACGAAGTGTCGATCCAAATCAGATCCCGAGCCTCTCCAAAGACAAGTGCCAGGTTCCAAAGGAGGGAGTTTACTCAACCCCTTTTTGATGAGCTGCACCTTCTCTTCGATGCGAGGCGGCACGCTTGCATCTTGCTTTCTCAAGGCTGAGTTCATTTCGTCACATAGCTCCCCGCAAGTGTAATCATATATCGCTTGTCTTTCGTCTTCCGTAAGGAGATCCGCTGTTACCTGTTCTTCAGGACTCAAAGGAAGATTGCGTCTGGATTCAGCTGCGGTGGGAGTACTGCTCTTGACAACAGGAATGGTGGTTGTATAAACGTAGGGTTCTTGGAAAACGTTGTCATTGACCCCGTTGTAAGTAGTCTTGCCTGGAAAGCAAAGATCACAAACGAGGATGGATGAGAAATGCTTGGACGGCTGCTCGATCATCAGCAATTGTAGAAGTCAAAGTATTCTTACCTTTCTTTGCTTTCCAAGCAGCTATGGATTCTTTAAATGACATCTTTTTCTGACCTGTCAAAGGCTGTTGAACATGAACGACATTGTTGCTTTCCCCTTCTGTGTTGAGATGGAATACAGGCAAAGGAGAAAAAGAAGTCAGATGGACAATCGCCAAAAATGAACAAATCGATAGTGTGTCATGTTGAATTGCAGAATAGTATCGGAAGTACTATGTCGGTCATTTGTCGCACCGGCTGAAACTTTCGCCCCGAACGATAGTGTGGAGTCAACCAATCAATCAGATGGTATCATCGCAGTTGAAGCCCGTCGTCAGCATCTTCAACAACCAGACAAACCGAGCGACTGAAACAACGCGAAACAATCGACGAAAAAAAAAAAATAGAAGAATGAAAAAGCAGGGGCACTGTCCGAACCGAGACGAAGACAATGACGACGACGGACCAAAGACAGACTTATTCGCCTACCTCCATTATTCTTCCCGGCGCCACCCATGGCGGCCTCAAATGCTTCGTCTACAATGAACTTCATCGTTGGATACAATTAACTCAAAAAAAATCTCTTCTCAAAAAAATTGTGAGAGATTTGCAGGCACTGTTTCCCCTCATGAAGTGAGATTTTTGCTCTGGTTTGATTCCTGTTTGCGATGTCGACCCATTCGAACGAACCGGCCCACGGTAATGGATTACGATGGTACGTCGTATGGATTCGGATGTAGACGTACAGACGCAGTGTACAAAATGTGACAGGAATCACGCATCGAACAAGAGTCTCTCTTTCCACCCTGGATGTTTGGACTTTGACGTACAGTTAGAATTACGAAGACAACATTATGTACAGGTTACGACGTGTATGTTTACAATGCTGTAGTGGTTTAGAATGTCCGAAAGCACGCCATTTCTGAAATAATACGATGGACTAAATCGATCGGCGTTTGCTGGTTCAACGCTTTGCTCCTAACTAAGGACAATTCCCTGGAGTGCTGCTTCTCTTAGGAAATCGTTCCTGGAACAGGAATTTAAACATGATCTTCTCGTCGTATTAACTGTAAATCTGCGCTCATATATTTTTTTTAAAAAAAACTGAACATTCAACGCAGTTGTCTCGTCCGATTCATCATTGTTAGCAGATAGCAGCACAGAGGCCTATCGTCGTAAAACGACAAGATCACTCTTCTTATCCCGGAAAATTGACTGTTCTTGCGTGAACAATATCACATTTCGTTTCCAAATTCCTCGATTCCCAGTGCTTGGAGACTTTGTTCCCAAAGTTGAGATCCCTCTTGCACTGAAAACGGCCAAAAGTGTGGGATAGGTACACGTAGCGCACGGATCTTGTTGTAGTCGTTGTTTGTGGGTTGCAATGCACCAGAATGTCGGTGATTTCCATTGTTGTTCGTCGACAGAGGACCCAGCAACACTGGTATCCCCCTGAACCACCATCGTGGACCGACATAGTACCCACTGGGTACCGCCTCATGGTCCATAGCGGCCCAAACTTGAGTGGCGGCACCGTCGTACGACGAATGACTCGTTAAAAGGCTGGTTTGCAAAAAGTTTGCCACAGCCGCTGGAAAGATTTTAGCTCCTTTGCTCCACAGTTCGGTGGAAGCAATGCCTGGATGCGACGCCACGGACGATATACCCAACGAAGAGTATCGACGATGAAGTTCCTGTGCAAAGACAAGATTGGCACGCTTCGATCGGCCGTACGAAATCATTCCGGTACCAATACGCTGTATCAAGGACGGGACGACGATGGCGCACTTCCAAATAGATGATAACAAAGATGTAGATTTTTTGTTGGTATCATACCAATCGGATGTGGTGGTGATTGGTAAAAGAGCAGCAATGGAGGATACGGTGACAATTCGCGTCTTGTCACGAATCAGCTTGGGCCACAGATGATGCAGCAACCGGACGTGGCCAAGATGATTGACCAAAATGTGTTCGTCCGTTCCATTATGATAGACAATTCCCGATGGATCACGTGTAAACACACCTGCATTGTTGATAAGGGCATCAATGGGGATATCTCTGCCGACAGTAGACGAAGTGGAATTCAAGGCGATGGGAAGTTGTTGCGCAAATCTTTGGATGGAGATGGGATCCAACAAGTCCAATTGCAATGTCAGGATTTTTGTACTGAGCGTGTTCGGTGCATTGGTCTTGTTATCACTTGTTGTTGCTGCTGCTGCTGTTGTTGTTGTTGCCTCGGCCAAAATCTGTTGTTTCGCCTTCTCACATTTAGCTTCGTTTCTGCATGCCATGACGACAATGGATGGTGTTGCCTCATCTACAATGTTTTGGTTGTTCTCGTCGTCGTCACTTACAGTGGAGCTTCTTGTACGACTTACTACAAGATGTCGTACAGTATCGAAACCGAGTCCAGAATTGGCCCCCGTTACAACCACTACTAGACCCGATGATAGCTGGGAGATTTGTTCCGGTAAAAAGGTCGGCAAGTCGGGAGGGTAAAACATTCTGGGAATAGCGGCTGAAAAGATGACGAGGAAAGAAGCAATTAGGCTTGACGCTCCAATATTACAACGTCCTCGTATTCTCCTTTGTCTCGTGGCCGTGACATCGTACGTGTTACCGTCAGGAGTAGAAGATGGCATTGCATAGCGACTTGGAAAAAAATAGGTAATACAGTCGGCCGCACTGGATTGCAGATCGACAGAAAAATTATGAAGGTGATGATACGGAGTAGACCAACGGTAGTCTACATAGCTATTACGGTACTTCAGTCTGTGTTACTGTTACTTTACCGTACGCACCGGTATCTCACAGCACTGCGGTACGTACAACAGGACGATGTGCGTGTGGTGGTGATGGCGATTTTTCAAAAAGAAGCAAACGCGCGCTAGCAAATATTTTTATTTATTTTTATTTTATGCATTTTGAATTATTTCATTGTGGTCTTTTTTTCTGTGCACTCTTTCTCTATCTGTCGTATCCTTTTTGACGACCCCGCAACAAAACGTACTCCCATACTATGATTTATGATACTGTCCACTGGGGTGCGTAGCCCTTCGCGGCAACTTTGGGCAATCTCAACAGCACGAGCACTCTAGTAGCAACCAAAGCCAGCCATGCCAGCGTGCGTGGGATGTCACAAAGCCAAGGTGAAATGTGATTTGCAACAAAAAAGCAAGTCCAACGACCGAAATGAGTCCTCCCAGGGTTGTTCGCGATGCCAACGTTTGTCCATTGTTTGTGTTAGGCATATTTCTCGTCAGGGACAACGTCCCAACAGCCACAATAATAGTAGTAATAAGCGAAAACGGTCCCATACTAACAAAGAGGAAGATGATCCCTTGGCCAGGGAATCGGTCGATTGCCAATTGGGGTCTCGCATCGTAAAAGAAATCAACCCGGATCTTTTGAAACGACATTATGGCGTCAAGTTTATGATACATCACTGGACGTCCCTTGCCTTTGCTCGACGATCCTTTTCTCTGCTTTCACGAGCGAGTCAACTTGCCGCAAAGGCCGACGTCTCCATGGACACTGTTTTTTCCAGTCAACGGAGAGAAGCGCTAGATCCATTGATTTGGCAACGCAATAATTGTAGTTATGATGGAACTGTCAACAATCGGGATTTCAGTGACCTTGTCGCCAACAACGACAACCCGTATCGATCACCCCTCCAGTGGTCGGATATACCACATCGATTGCGACAGCTTTCGCAAATGCCCGACGATCCCAACAATCAACTATTTCAGCAGCAACGATATTTTTGGGTGCGAGAATCCAAAGACGGACGGGTCCGATTTCTTGTTTCGCAAGCCTTTTCCGACGAAATCGCCTCACAACGAGTGTTGGATCAAACCTTTCAGTCCAATAAGCAATCTATCATTCAACTTTTGACCGAGGGACCGGCCGATACTGACAAGTTCACGGGAGCCCTACAGTTTTGTCTCGCTAGGTACACGGATGCCGACACGGTACCAATTCGAGTACGAGCCAATGGCATGAAGGTTAGATACCGCAGCAAAGAAGAACAACTACCGGAAAACGAACATAATGGGACGGAAGGGTTTCGAAGTATGGACATGTTGGCGTGCTTGGAAATTGTGGCCTTGGATCACTCCTTTCACGTTGCCGAGTTAGTTCTTTCATCGACGCCGTCATCATCTGCAACTAAATCGAAACCAGCCAATGGTCCATCCGAAGGAAGGCCTCAGCTTTCAAGAAAAACAAGCGCGACATTGCCATCACTACCAGTGACACTTCAAGAGATTAATGACATTGATGACCATGTGCCTCTTTCTTTCGTTGAAGACGACGCCACCATACTGGATGATCTTGAAATGGACGGGGACTTGCAACAGATCTTGGATCTCATCAGTGACTAATATTATGAATGAATGAATGAATGAATGAATGAATGAATGAATGAATGAATGAATGAATGAATGAATGAATGAATGAATGAATGAATGAATGAATGAATGAATGAATGTATGAATGAATGAATGAATGAATGACGAAAATGATAACCCATAGAGTTGAAGATTGCGCTGCCTAGACAGGCATTATTGTTGGGATTGCGAGTTGTGTACTCCGAACTCCGACTACCACAACTGTCAATCGACAAATTTTCCTACTCAACAATCGTTCGTATCTGAATTTTCCTGTTCCGTCGTGAGATGATATACTACGGTAGTATAATATTTCAGGATGCCTTATTTTCTCAAGAGGTATACAGCTGGATGGATACAAGATGGGTTGATTCTAAGAATTGGAAAATTTTTTTTTGGTACGGAAATACGTTCTGAAGAGTGCGATATCTGACTGTGAAGAATAAGATTGACTGAGAGGGGTTGGTATGATACATAGTAGAATCTGGTCCGGATAGTACGGTAGACTATCTTCCTGGTAGGAGACCGGTAGGTACCGTACTTTACAGTAGTAGTACCGGTACGCACGACGTACGGTAGTTTGTTGCGTTCCAAAAACCTGAACCCTAAAATTGATCAGATTCGATTGATTCCTTCCTTCACAGTCAATAGAATATTTATCTTCACAGTCAATTATGCTTCTTCGTCGGCTGTTCTTGAAATTTCATCATCATCGCGTTTACTGTTAGAATTCTGAGAATGCAGGATCAAAAATACGACGTACACAACAGTTGCCGAAGTTGCGAGGGAACCCTATCTTCCAATCATCAACGACACAATATAATTTTTTGTTGCAACGTCTTCCTGCTCCGGTCCGCTCATAGATTACATTGCAAACATCGTCACAATCATCATGAAGACTTCAACGGCCTTGTTGACTCTGTTTTCCTCGGCTGCGGTGGTGGCTTCCTTTGCACCCACTGCAATTGGCTCACGCCGACGAAGTCTTGTAAGCAACCATCATCCACTTTCTAGTTCGGTCCTTTCGGAAGATATTGCCATTTTGAACCGACGAGAGTTACAAGACGAACGGGAAAAAACGAAAAAGAATACTGGAGGAGTCGATGCCTCGTCCAACCATGCAACCAATGTCTATACCCCGTCCTCCTCTGTTTCAACATCCACAGTTACTTCTACTACTTCTACTACTACTGCTGCCGAGAAGCTGGCAGAACTTTGGGCCATGGATATTAAACATTTGAAGCTTCAGTGTTCGCGACGAAATATTCGATACTGCAACTTCGTCGAGAAGGAGGACTTTGTACAAGCCGTATGGATGGATATGCAAGAGGCACTTTCCTTTTCAGTCACGGGGACGCTGCGACCGGGGATGGTCGCCGAAGTCACGGGAGAACAGTTGGATCAAGAAATGACCAGCAACGAAAGTTTGATTTTAGTGGATGTGTACGCTACTTGGTGCGGACCCTGTCGCATAGTGGTGCCACAACTAGAGGGAGCGGCGAAGCAGCTAGGTAACAAGGCGCGAGTCGTCAAGCTCGACACGGACAAGAACGCTGCCTGGGCAGGACGTTATCAAGTTCAAGGTCTTCCCACCATGCTACTCATCAAGGACGGTCGCGTAGTCGATCGTCTTGAAGGGGCTCATATGACTGACGGAATCATGGCGTTTGTACGACGTCACCTTTGAGAAAGCACAACAGCATCATTATTCGTGATCCGTCAAAAGATGAAAATAAACGAGACTTTGATAATGTACCCTTTGGGAATCTTTCGGAAAATATTCCAGTTGAATGCAAGCTAATCCGCTACGACTAGTCTACCTAGACAACAACTCTGTTATTAGGGAACGATCATTATTTTTGCGAATATAATTAGTCGAATTGCAAATTTTGACGTCATCATAGATACTAACATATGATCGTATGGAAGCATGCCTAGCTAGTAGCCATAGAATATTTGACCCTGTTTGACCCTGCCGGCTTGCCCTGCTGACTCTCTCCAATCGACATTCAAATACGATTCCGCTCTCTGCTCATTTCCATAGCTGCTTCCATTTTCACACCCATTTTAAAATGCGACTCGACCGCCATTTCCCACCGCCATTGCTTGTCGTTATACGCCGCTTGTCGTTATACATAGCCAATCTATTCTGCCGCCATTGCTACTGCCATTCCCTGTCATTATACACCACAAACCGATTTTGCCATTGCGATTTGCCTGCCACTGCCATTGCTTATCAATTTACGTCGGTTGCCACTGCGAGTCATTTGCCATTACCATGGCTACTACAAACCTCGTCTTAGATGAAAAAGATGTCGCTGCTGCTGCACTGAAAGTGCAGAAATGGAAAGCAACGTTACCTTTCAATGGATTCTTGTGCAAGCCTACCGATGACGTGCTAATGGCATCCTTCCAAGATTGCCATGATCTGTTTTCACTCACTCAGACCATGTACTCCAGTACAAGGGTTTCATCGTACGATTGTACTATCTGGGACCTTCGGTCCTTCAGTCAACCGTTAAGGAACGTGCCGAACGTGCCGAACTTATTATCGGAACTGAAGAGTCCATGTCACAAGATGAGAAGCGAAGACAAACATTAGGATGTCATGAATCGAGAAGACTACAAACAAGTCTACTTTACCGTCTATGATAAACGTCTTATAATTTTAATTTTTATTTACGATTACAACAATCACTGAGATAAGTACAGGTTTTTCCTCGTACCCTCTCCACTTCTTTGTCTTCAGTATGGAATCGAGCAGTGGAAGATCTTGGGCCAAACGCACCTCAAACAGTGGAAAACTTCGATGAAGCCATCCAGAACTTTGTTGGTGCTCATACCGGAACCCAGGATCGCCATGCATTAGTCCAACAACTGATTCATCCCACCAAGCCACGTGATCTTGGAGTGCAAGCCTTCTACTATCGACTCTTGGAACTCAACGATGCGATTTCTCTCATTCCTGGTGCTGCCCATGATGCGCCACTGAATGATGAACAACTGAAGCAAGCCTTCTATGACGGCATGCCTGCCATCTGGAGGGAACGGTTTGTCAAATCAGGATCACGTTTAACAGAAATGGCAAGAGCTGAAGTCATTCGTTACTTCCGTGATCAAGAACGACAAGCTCTCACAAGACAACGCAATCAGGACGCTCATCCTCGTCGTTTTAAGACAAAGAAACGTCCTCCAACTGAGTCTGCCAAGCCAACTTCTTCGAAGTCTTCTTACGGCAGCAAGTTCTCCAAGCAGTCTCATCAACACAAGCGCCAAAAAGGCCATGTTGCTAATGATGCTCCTTGCCCAGTCCATCCAGGCAGTGGCCACACATGGAGCGATTGTCGAGCAAATCATTTCGGAAAACATTACAAGACAAATCCAACTTCAACACAGCCTCCGAAGAACAAATCGGACAAACCAACGGATGGGTATGTCGCTGAAGTTGTTTCAAATCCCTACGTGGACTGTCCTAACTCAGGTATGCAGGCTAATGGCTGCTTCATTGTCGAACAATTGGTCGAACTCGATATGTATCTCACTGCTTGATTTTCTAAACATCGACGAAGCCTTCTCAAGGGCAGCGGAAGATTGCTTTGCTTTAGGCATTGACAATCCCCAGATACATATTGACATTAACCAATCATTAGACAATCAGTTAGGACAACAACTTTCTCCCGTCATGATTGCACTCGTTGATGACATTCAACACCACCCATGTAGACGATCGCTTAAAGCATTATGTGATAGTGGAAGTGCCCTTACAATGATCCATCCGGAAAGCATTCCACCAGGGGCTGTTCCACACAAATTACCAAAGCCAATTCGTTTAATGACGGCCGGAGGAATTGTGGAATTACACTATGGTGTCAAATTGACAGGTCTTCGTTAAACGAATTGGCTTTGGTAATTTGTGTGGAACAGCCCCTGGTGGAATGCTTTCCGGATGGATCATTGTAAGGGCACTTCCACTATCACATAATGCTTTAAGCGATCGTCTACATGGGTGGTGTTGAATGTCATCAACGAGTGCAATCATGACGGGAGAAAGTTGTTGTCCTAACTGATTGTCTAATGATTGGTTAATGTCAATATGTATCTGGGGATTGTCAATGCCTAAAGCAAAGCAATCTTCCGCTGCCCTTGAGAAGGCTTCGTCGATGTTTAGAAAATCAAGCAATACAGGAGCACATGATATCATCCTCGGGCGTGATGTACTTACGGCAGCGCGAATTGTTCCTAACCCGGCCACAAAGCTCATCCATTGGGATGAACTCACTTGTCCTTGGCAGCCCAATGATTATTTCATGAAGAGCAACTGGACAAGTCATGTTCACACCGCCATGGAGATGCTCGCAGCCGAAATTGAGTTTGACTCCTTTTCTTCGCAGATGGGATCAAAGGAAATCCTTTCATCCAAATACGATCAAGTTGATACCACGGAAGCCGCTCAGCAGCAAACTCATTTGCCACAGAGGCAGAGAAATGACCTTGCTGATGTCTTGAAACATTTTACACTGTTATTCAGTGGCAAACTTGGTTGCTATCCGCATTATAAGGTACATCTCGAATTAGATGAAAACGCCAAACCTTTTCGTTGTCGCGAATACCCGGTGCCATATGCGCATCGTAAGGTCTTCAAAGAAGAATTGGAAAGACTTGTGGACATTGGAGTCTTAAGCAGAGCCGCCGCGTCAAAGTATCTATCTCCAACCTTCATTGTTCCAAAGAAAGATGGAAGAGTGCGGTGGGTCAGTGACTTTCGTAAGCTTAACTCAATGATCACTCGTAAAGTCTATAACTTACCACGGATCCAAGACATCCTGAAGCGACGAAGTCACTACAAATACTTTACCAAGCTGGACATCTCAATGCAGTATTACACCTTCGAACTTGACGAAGCTTCCAAAGAATTGTGCACTATTGCCACTCCCTTTGGCAATTTTCGATACAATCGATTACCCATGGGGATCAAGCAATCTCCCGATGTGGCACAACAGATCATGGAAGATTTGCTGCGCGACTGTCCAGAAGTCGAAGTCTATATTGACGACATTGGGATTTTTTCTAACTCTTGGCAAGAACACATTGCCAGCCTTCACAAAATTTTGAAAATTCTGCAGGACAGTAATTTCACAGTCAACCCGCTGAAATGTGAATGGGCAGTTCAAGAAACTGACTGGCTCGGATATTGGCTTACTCCAACGGGTATTAAACCCTGGAAGAAGAAGATCAACGCCTTATTGGCTTTGCAACGACCAAAATCAGTGTCAGAGCTCCGCTCTTTCATTGGTGCTGTCACTTTTTATCGTGACATGTTTCCACGACGGTCACATCTTCTCGCTCCATTGACGGCTCAAGTTGGAAAACGTCAACTCGACTGGACCGACGAATGCGAAAAATCCTTTAGGGCAATTAAAGCCTTACTCGCCAAGGAAGCATTCCTCCGGTATCCCGATCACAACAAACCTTTTCACATTTACACCGATGCCTCTGATCGTCAGCTTGGCTCGGTCATCCTGCAGGAAGGTAAGCCCGTTGCATTCTTTTCGCGCAAGCTCAATTCTGCGCAGCGAAATTATACGACAGGTGAGAAGGAACTTCTTTCTATCGTCGAAACTCTCAAAGAATATCGGACGATGCTTTTGGGCTGTCGCGAACTTCACGTTTACACAGACCATAAGAACCTCACCTTTAACAACCTACAGACCCAACGGGTCTTGCGTTGGCGCCTCTTCTTAGAAGAGTACGGTCCAATTTTCCATTATATAAAAGGAAATGACAACAGCGCCGCCGATGCATTTAGCCGTCTCAGTTTTTCTGAGAGGCAGAGTACACAGAGTAACTCACACGGTTTTCAAGGTTTGCCAGAAAAACCTTCAGACGTCTTACATCCATCGGTCACGATCACCGAGGATATATCCGACTTTTCAGTCGAAGCCGACTTCGTAGTCGAAGGTTACTATTCGATGGTAACGGACGATCCAGATCTTCTTGATTGTTTTGTCCACCTTCCTGCTCAGCAGGATGTTCCATTTCTCATGGACTATCAGACCATAGCTGAAGCTCAAGCGCGGGACGCCGCACTCACGGCTGAAGCTCGGTCACAACCACTGAAAATCCAAAAGAAACTTCTAGCCCCAAATACAGAAGTCTTTTGTCACGCGCAAGTGATAGGTGGTCCGTGGAAGATCTATCTTCCATCCAGTTTGCTCCAAGATACCGTTCGATGGTATCATTTAGCATTGGGGCACTGTGGAATCTCTCGCTTAGCAGATACTCTCCGCATGCATTTCTATCACCCACAGTTACAGCAAACGTGCGAAATTGAGGTAAGAAAATGTGATCCATGTCAACGGCTCAAGAACGTTGGCAGAGGACACGGAGAAACTGCAAGCAGGGAGGTCTCACTTCTGCCATGGCAAGATGTGGCAGTGGATCTTATTGGACCTTGGACTATTTCCATAGGAAATAAAAACCTCACGTTCTCAGCCCTTACCATCATCGATATGGTAACCAATTTGGTTGAAGTTGTCCGAATCGACAACAAAACGGCTGCTCATGTAGCAATGCACTTTGAGAATAGTTGGTTGTCCAAATATCCAAGACCTCTGAATGTCATACACGACCAGGGAGGAGAATTCATCGGTGAAGATTTTCAACATCGATTACGTATCCATGGTATTCACAGCAGACCTATAACAGCAAAGAACCCTCAAGCAAACTCCGTATGCGAACGAATGCATCAAGCTATTGGTAATACATTAAGGGTCCTTTCAACCTTGGAACCACCTCGTGGACATACCAGTGCCAAACAACTTGTTGATACCGCAATCGCCGATGCTGTCTATGCCGCTCGCTGCATCTATAACAGCGCATTAAAAACAACACCTGGAGGTATTGCATTTGGCCGAGATATGATCTTGAACATTCCACTTGTTACAGATCTACAATTGTTACAAAAGCGCAGACAAACATTGATCGACCAACGTTTGATTGAAGCCAACACCAAGCGATTCTCCTACGACTATGCCATTGGAGACAAGGTGTTGAAACTCGTTTACAAACCAGGTAAGCTTGAACCGCGTGCCATTGGACCATTCGAAGTAATCAGGGTCCATCAAAATGGAACCCTGTCGATTCAACTTTCCACAGGTGTTATCGAACGTATCAATGTTCGTCGCGTCAAACCATACCATGACTGAGAGGGGTTTCCGTTCATGCTGGACTTCTTTGCAAGGTTCCCCTGACTGTCTCAGTGTATCCTTGAGAGGCAGAATGTACTATCTGGGACCTTCGGTCCTTCAGTCAACCGTTAAGGAACGTGCCGAACGTGCCGAACTTATTATCGGAACTGAAGAGTCCATGTCACAAGATGAGAAGCGAAGACAAACATTAGGATGTCATGAATCGAGAAGACTACAAACAAGTCTACTTTACCGTCTATGATAAACGTCTTATAATTTTAATTTTTATTTACGATTACAACAATCACTGAGATAAGGCAACGATTTGATCCCCAAACGTTCCCTGTTATTCCCGGTGGTGTTGCAAAGAATAAAGATTCGATCAAGAAACTGTTTGATGCACTTATGTGTGCGTCCCATCATCATGGCTTTTGTCAACTGGTCTCTCACTCCCAAGCCAAGGCTGGAAGAAGATATCTGCACTGTAGCAATTTTCAGCCCCATCGACAAAATATAGCGACAAAAGCAACGGTGGGAGAGTTGCGCCAACCAACATTGGTCTGTGACAGAAAGAATTCCCGTGGTCCCAAGGGCCAGTCTCTCCCAAAGCGAACAAGCACAAGCAAAGCCACAACCTTGGAAGAAACTTGTAAGGTGAAGCTGGCCTTTGATGCTGATTCTGTTTCGATCTTTCTTGTCTGTGGACTCGGCGAATCTCAGCATGAAGGACACCTCCCAAGGAATGCAGTTGACATGGCCACACGCAAACGTGTTGTTCCGGCAGCCGCTACTCACTTCCAGAAGACGTCTGCCAACCACATTATTGGACCGGGAAAAACTGCGGCGATGGTTGAACAGGAGTTTGGACGCGTCGTCAAGTAGCACAGATGCAACAAATGGCCAAACTTGCGGACGACTTGACCAGCACCGATGAATTGGAAGAATACAAGCATCTGGACAGTGACACCGATCGTGTTTTGGCCTATCTTAAGAAGAAAGTTGCAACCTATTGTGCTTTGTATCATGGAGTCAGCAGTAGTAGTCCTGAACTAATTCCACGGTCCCAGAAGAAAACAAGAACAGAAGTTGGAGCTTCTGACGTTGCTGGTTCGGGACAACTCATCTGGACGGAACAAATGCATTACATTGGCAATCAAGGCCACGTTCAATGTGACGCCCTTCCTGACGACGAAGTATTTGCTAGCGATTTACTCCAGTATGCATCAGAGAGACGTAGGGCAGTGTTGGCCCAGAGATGACCAGCAACCATGAAACTCAAACATATGCAACTATTGAGCCTGTTTTAAAACAGTTCGAAGGCTCTCCTCTTCTCCTATGTGACTTCAGAAGAGGTGGTGAAAGTGATTGGAGAAGACACCGCTGACAACATTGTCACCTTTTTACGCTCCAATGTCTTTGTTCATGAACAACACTTTGCGAGGTGCTTCTATCTTGATGTGCGGGGGTTTGATGCATACTCCAACACTTGCCTGGAAGGAACAAACTACGGCGTCAAGTATTGTGAGAATCGGGTTCTTCCCAACATGTCACAAGCCAAGGCCACGAAGGTAATGATCAACCAGGATGAGGACAAGGTCACCCAAAAACGGAAGAAAACTTTGGACGCTTTCCACAAGAAACCATTGCGAGCCAGGACCAACACCAGTGCACATGTTTTACCAACAGCAGAGAGTATGTTGCAGCAGGCAATGGCTGCATCGGAGAGTTACATTTCTTACCGTTTCTGTGAACGCAAGTGGTGGGTTCTGTATTCCGGCCACCGTAATTTGCCTGTGCGTCTGTTACCAGTCTTTGCACGCGTAAGGACTGTGTCCATAGACGAAAACAACAGGATGAAATGCAGCTGCTTCGAATACGAAAGGAACGGAATTCCATGCAAGCATATGTGCCATGTCGCCTCAAAGTTTGGGACATACTTTGAATCGGTCACACACCATTCGGTTGATATTCGATTCTGGACTGCTTATTCGTTGTATGCGGTAGTGCTCGACCCGTCAGAATTGAATGAAGATGAGCTTAACATACGCAACAAGTTGGAAACTGCACGTTGGAACTCCCCACATCCTCCCACAGCTCCAGCAGCCATGAAGTCCATGGATGAGGGGCGATCCTCAGTTGGTTCCAAATCCGAGGACAATTTCAGGAGTATGACCGGTGATGAATCGTTTCTTCATGTTGAAACATTGATTAAGAACAAGCTTTCTATCCTCAATTACGACGTTGACTCAGTGGAAAAGGCAGTTGCTGTCATGGAGAATCATCACGGTACCGCAGTCGGGATGACACAGGAAATGCACAATTGTAGTGCAGACTTTTCCTTTGTAGGCCCAGGAGATGAGACTTTGGATCCAACAAAGCCAGTTGCCTGGAAGGAACAAACTACGGCGTCAAGTATTGTGAGAATCGGGTTCTTCCCAACATGTCACAAGCCAAGGCCACGAAGGTAATGATCAACCAGGATGAGGACAAGGTCACCCAAAAACGGAAGAAAACTTCGGACGCTTTCCACAAGAAACCATTGCGAGCCAGGACCAACACCAGTGCACATGTTTTACCAACAGCAGAGAGTATGTTGCAGCAGGCAATGGCTGCATCGGAGAGTTACATTTCTTACCGTGTCTGTGAACGCAAGTGGTGGGTTCTGTATTCCGGCCACCGTAATTTGCCTGTGCGTCTGTTACCAGTCTTTGCACGCGTAAGGACTGTGTCCATAGACGAAAACAACAGGATGAAATGCAGCTGCTTCGAATACGAAAGGAACGGAATTCCTTGTAAGCATATTTGCCATGTCGCCTCAAAGTTTGGGACATACTTTGAATCGGTCACACACCATTCGGTTGATATTCGATTCTGGACTGCTTATTCGTTGTATGCGGTAGTGCTCGACCCGTCAGAATTGAATGAAGATGAGCTTAACATACGCAACAAGTTGGTAACTGCACGTTGGAAATCCCCGCAAACTCCCACAGGTCCAGCGTCTCTGAAGTCCTTGGATGAGGGGCGATACTCAGTTGGTTCCAAATCCGAGGACAAATTCATAAGTATGACCGGTGAGGATCTGTTTCTTTATTTTTAAGCATTGATGAAGAATAAGCTGAACGTGTTGAGAAGGCAGTAGCCGTCATGGAGAAGCATCAGGGAAATGCGGTTGGAATGACACAGGAAATGCACAATTGCAGTGCTGACTTTTCCTTTGTCGAACCAGGAGATGAGACTTCAGATGTGGCAAACCCAGTTGGTTCTCACGAAGTGTTGAACCCATTATGCAAAGAGCTCATTCAATTGTGTGATGTAGCTGGCAAAGATAAAACATCAAAAACAGCCAGAGACTTGGAATCACTGATTATTGCTCTAAAGGAGGAAATTGCTAGTGATCAGTCACCTCCTACTGGCAAGTAGTATCTTGCATGGTTTCCAAGGCCTCGAGAAAGACAAAACATGTCAAACAGTCGAAGTACTGATCGATGAAATCTCTTTCTCAGGAATATTCTACCTTACTAGTGAACAGCCCCCTGCTACTGGCAAGGTAGTGTCTTGCATGTTTTGGAAGGTCTCTACTAGCTATCATAGAAACATAAAACATGTCAAACAGTCGTGCTGAAATCTCTCTCTCTAATAAAATAATACTTACAGTTAAGTACTTCGAGGTATATTCTATGGATATGGATTTACGTTGTCCTCCTGTTATCTTCCATACGAACGTATGTTAGTATCTATGATGACGTCAAAATTTGCAAGCGGACTCGGGACAAGTCGAACTATACACGTTAAAAGTATGATGATGGCTTGGGTTCGACATGAGATTCTTCTGTACGTATGAACGCTACTTTACTGGTATCTTTTGTGGTATGATCGGTATATACAGAAGTATGAACACAGTTCTGGCTGACTCATTCGTGACCAGAATGAATCACAACATTGACAATGAATCATCGATCATCTTTCACACACAAGCGGCGATGATGACGACATACCGTACACCTCTGGTCATGCAACCTGTAACATTTCTTCACGGCTCCTTTCTCATAATCCAACTCTCTGTTCTTCTTGTAAAGTAAACCGTAGTAACGAATAATACACAATTTTTTGACGTCAACATCACAATGAAACTATTGAGCATGTTGGCTTCCTTCTCTGTTGGCAGCGTGTTGCTGCGATCCGCCACGGGTTTTGTAACGCCATCGGTTGGACGTCGAGCGGTTGCTGCTATTGCAACGACAACCCAACGCCAGCTGTTCAACAGACTTTTCAGCTCTGCCAGCACCGGCAAGTACCCGATCTTAGCCGACGAAGAAGTCATGTCTAAAAAGGCTCATGGAACTTCGGAGAAACCTGTGCAAAAGAATCTACGATGGAATTGCGACTATGATACTGCAGACAGGATTTGCAACTTTAGTAAGTTGTGCTCGTCCATTAGAACACGTTTGAGAGCTGCGAGTCTCTCTTTACAGATTGTTTTGACTTATACATTCAATGTTTCAACTCTTATTTTGTGCAGATCGACACTATGCTGAATATGCCGGGTACTGGCAAACAACAGACTTTCTGAAGGCTGCGAAGGAAATGAAGCCATCGGATTTGCCCATCAAATTTTACGATTCTGTGACTGGTGCCCTTCTGTTTGAAGCTCCCAAGGGTCGTAGTATGGAGGTTTTTTTGAAGGAGAGTGCCAGCCATGGATGGCCAAGCTTCAGAGACGAAGAGGTCAATTGGGAATACGTCCGTTGTTTGAAGGATGGTGAGTGTGTTTCAACTACTGGTACTCACCTGGGACACAACCTTCCCGACCGATCTGGAAATCGATACTGCATCAACCTTGTCAGTGTGGCCGGAGAACCAGAGGAGTAACTGATAAGGAAGTACCCAGTTGACAAGATATTATGTATACTTTCTTAACGGATGTGAGGATATTTTTGATCTTGTAGCCAATAGTTCCAGCAGCTGCGCTCGCTCATGGACCCCATCTCACAGAGATTGTCGTGGATAGAACTAGAGCAGAGACAGTCTCGAAATTGAAGATGCTTGTTTGCAGGAAGTAGTTCCCGTGTAGCCATTATTTTCTCATTCACTATTTCTTAGATAGGGATCGGGATCATATTTGTCACTTTCACGACTCTAGTAGTAGTAGAGAGGAGCTTTTTCAGACCGACTTGATGCGAAAACTGTAATGGATGGCAACACTTTTCATTTCTCATCTCTCCCCCGAATCATTGAAGATGATCCCTTCCATGCTGTCTCCTTCCGTGAGAAAGGAGTCTTTGACCACCACAACCGCCTGGAAAGAGAGACTTCTTGCTTCTAAAAGTCCAGCGATGGAGGACGAAGAAAAACAAGTCAGCTTCTGTTTCTGTTGTAAGAGGGAAAATTACAGAAAGTTGATTTTGAATATTCGTGATGTTTCTTGCAGCAGTCACCGCCCGCATGTCTCTGGATTTACATGGACTCTGTACGATGATTCTGATGAGGGGTACAACAAAGTGGCTGAGAGTTCTGATAGCTTTGGTGCAAATGGAGGCTTGCACGACAAGGACGTCATTGCGGGCTATTGGGCTCTCATCCAAGGACTTGATTTCTTGCTAGCGAGCAAAATCCGTGCAGCAAATCTGTTGATTGAAAGTGAATCAAAGCCGATCATTAGTCAAATGGTTGGCGCTTCGCAAGTCAAAAACTTTGTGCAAGTGATTTTGTATGGAGCAGCAAAGAAACGTGAGAATGCACTCAAGTACAACGGCGTTTGCCGCCGTATACACTTTCATTTCGCCTCGTACGAGTGTAGCAAGGTGAACATCTATATTAGTAGTAAAAGACAGTGATGATTAACAAATTTGAAATGCTGACCGCATCCCGTCTGTCCTAGTGCTTGTCCATTTGCTCTACAAGAGAGGCAATGTCGTCGTTGAAGACGTTCCCGAAAATCGCAGCCAAAATTGCTAGAACTGCCAAAACAAGCAGCACTTTCAAAGCCGTTTGCTGTGACTTCTTGGTGGTGATGCTAAATGGACTGTAAACAGCGACGGCGACCTCATCGTCACAGACATCAAGGGCGTGCAATGCCAGCAACAGCGGCAACACGAAAGCGATTAAGCTTGTAAATATGATTCCCCCCCAAGATAGCAGTTGTGTAATAGCGTCGCCTTGATAAAATACCCACGATGTCAAAAATGGGAGATACACAGCGAGACCGTTGGCCGTTCTGTGAGACACAAGGCCACTTCCAGCCAGATTCATTCTCGTTAAAACACTGAATAATGGACAGCCTAGTCCAATGATGAAGAATGCAAAGACGGAAGCGCAGAGTTGCATGATGGTACCGAAAGCTCCACTCATCAAGCTTTCTAACATGTTTTGTGAAACGTATGGCATGGATGTTGCCCCCAAAACTCCAATGACGATGTACAGAGCGGCCGATAGTATAGAGGAGGAGTGAACGACTGTTGGGACATCGACGTCTGGTTCCTTTTCATACAGCCATGCCGGTATCGCAACTACCAAGGCAAAGTTGAAGAGCACTACTCCGAACAGCGATCCCCACTCCGTACCCCAGAGAGATACATCTCCATCCACAAAGTCTACCCCTTCTTGAAAGAACAGGATAATGAAACCTAGTGATGTGACCAAAAGCACAATGAATCCAACAACTTGTACGGCGGCGTTTTCCTATCAGGAGAAAAGTGTTGCGATTCAGGATTGACGACCAAATATGAATAACTTCCCATCGTGTATCCAGCGATAAGTGTACTCACCTTTAGATCCATAAGCGCCATGGGCAAGAATATCAATAAAGTGATTGCATATCCCATGGTGAAAAGCATGCCATTGTTGTCGAGGAACGGCACACACTCTCCTGTAATCATCATTTCGTCCGAGCATGTTTCGTAGTTCCAGTTGATAAGACGAACGTACATGCCAGACTCAGTCCATCGAAAGTTCACCGCAGCCGATCCACCAGGAACCCAATGGCCAAGAAAGGTGTCGACCACTTGTGCCGTATCGACGATCGAGCTAACATTGAGACAAGTGATGCAGCAAAAGAATAAGAGTTGCGTGTACATGAAACTCCGTTGTCCCCAAAAGTATCGAAAGCATTCACTGAAGCCAATCTGCACTCAAAGGGGCCAGTGGGGGAGAGTGAAAAGAGAGAGTGAGGAGAATCGCAATTTCGATGCATTTGTAAAATTGCTTTTGTAAATGAATACCGCCATCGCATACTTCTGACGAAGAATCCTTCGATGTCACTCACATCATTCGTAAAGTTGGAATTTCCAGGAACCTTTGAAATGGTGTTGGACATGTGAAGACAACACAAGGCTGACAGTACACAAACAAATATAATCACCAACGTTGTCGGTATTAAGCCGGACCTTTGGTACGTATCTGGGAGAGCAAGCCTGAGGATGTGAAATAGGTGAGATTCAATTTTGAAACAAAGGCTGCGTCAGATGTGTTCTATTATGTTGTTAAGACTGGAAGCGGAGATCTATGGAAACTCACATGGCCGGACCGGTCAAAGAATTCACAGCAATCGACATCGATCCAAGATATCCAATCCGTCTCATGCTTGAAACGGCATCTGAAAAGGTGGAGGCGGATCGTTGTAGCGATAAATGCAAGAAAGATTTCTTTCCATCACCAGTTGGACTGATTTTGCTCTCATCACCATTCGTGTAGCTGAAATCGACGGTGCGATTATTGTCGTTCGTGCTTCCAACATTTCGAATCAACGGTGTTCTTTCACTCGTTCCGGAAGAAGGCGAATTCATGTTACTGCAGTATGATCGTCGCTAGCGACTGTCAGAATCTCAACCAAGGTAGTAGATGAATTGATTTGTTGCGTTAGGTTTTATCTCACGTTCTATTCATGGTCCTTGCCTCTAGGGTAGTGTAGCTGACCAGTTGTTACTTGTGTCACAAATCTCGATGGGAACTTTGCTATGAAGAAAAATTGAAAATACGGTGGACAGAGCCGTTTGGTATGCGAGTCGTCGATGTTCAATGTAACACACTCGCGTTTTTGTCAATCGCGAATCGCGAGTCGCGGGTCGCGGGTTCAGTTGGAAGCAGGAGAAGCAGTTTGTCGGGACGTGTTGTGGTCGTGGTGAATGGACGTCAAAGCTTTTGACTCACCTCTCTCCAATCAGCTGTTTCCGTCTTGCCTTCTGACCGGAATGGAGTTGCCAGGTTGCCAGTCATCAGTCATCAATTCTACCAGAGTACTGTCGTAAAACATGAAAGTACCGGTTCAGTGATCATGCAGAAACGGTAGCCAGAGCCGGTACTCGCAATTTAGAGTTCAGTATTAGACCCTTCCTTCCTACACTTCATGGTAGTATCAAAATTTGACCAGGGGCAAACACCCTGCTTAATTATCTTAACTACTGCTGTAATTGTTCGGTTGTCGTGGCCTCTTCTTTCCACTTTTGATTCTTTAAGTGTAGAACCCTTTCACAGAAGTGTAACAACTACAAGCCATACGCAGCCAATCGAGCCTTGGAAACCCCATCCACCAGCTTCTTTCTTTTCTTCCCTGTTTTGCTTTTCTTCTTGGTCTTATTTGCCACACCTTCGGATAGGTCCAGCTTTGAAGGGTGCTGTGTTGAAGCTTCTTTTTCGCCACGGATAGTAGGAGGACTTTTACGCGGGTCGTCAGTAATTTCTGTAGGAGGAGCTGTTCCTTTTGTTCCACTCTTCTTTCGTCTTCGTTTCTTGGATGATTCGTTCGTCTTATGCCCAACCAAAGCGGAATGCTCGGCTGGAGTAACGGTATTGGGAATCGCTTCTTCGGGTGGTGCCAGTGTCTGCAAGTTATCACTACCGTTCTTTTTCCCTTTCTTGAGACGCCGGCGTTTTTTCTTCTTGCCTTCTTCACCTTCTTCTACCGTAGTGCTTTCCACTTTCGTTATTCCCTTTGACTTTTCCTCTTGAGCCATCTCTTCCTCGAGATCTTGTTTGAGTTGCTCACGGAACTTTCGGCGTTTTTTGCTGCCTACATGAAATTCCCCGTTCTCATTATAGGGGGCCATCTTCTTCAGGGACACAAACTGCTTCAGTGTCGAGTCTCGAGCAAACAATATCTCTTGCGTGGTCAATCCATAGTCATTCGGCTCCACCTCTCGGTATTTGAAACGAGTGGGCATGCCTGCAACGATGTCCTCGTAGTCGAGCTTATAGAGCTCTTCTTGCATTTTTGCCTTGAGCTTTTTCTCCAGTTCTGTTTCCTCTTTCTGTGATGCATCATAGTATTCGTCATCATCCTCATTCCATGCTTCGTCGTCGCCGTGAGCGTCTCCCAATACCTCCTCTTCTTCGTCGTCTTGACCGTCGTAAGTATCGTACATACCTCCGTCAACATCATCCTGCCCGACCAAAACTTCGCCATCGTCATCTTCGTTCAAACTTTTTCGAACGTCAATATCAGACTTCCATTCCGGATCTTCTTTTTGATAGAAGTCATCACCGTAAGCAGCTTGCATAGCCTTTTCAAACTGTTCGGGATCGTAGTCGCCCTCGAGCATCTTCATGATAGCCACTTCATCGATATCACCCTCTTGAGCAGCTCCGATGACTGATTTGACTTGTGAAAGTTTTTCGTCGAGTTCCTTTTTCTTCGCATTCTTGAGACGTTTGAGTTGCTCTTCTTTGGCTTTCCGTTCGGCCGCCTTTCGTTCATTACGAGCTTTCCGCTTCTCTTTTCGTGCAGTGTCGTCGCGTCTCAATGTATTCATTGTCTGTCCACGGGCATACGTCTTGACCGAAAGCATTGCACCAGAGGCTCCCGTCTCAGCAGCAGCCTGTTCGAATCGAAAGTTGTAGTTAGACTCGAATTCATCGGCCTTTTCGATTTCGTCCAACGAATCTTCGTCGTTATCATCGTTGCTGTCCTCACTACTACTACTATCGTTTTCGATATCATCATTTTTGTCGATCCACTTTTTGTTCTTGATAAAATCATACAAAAACTGCTCTCCATCCTGAATTTCACCCCTGGGATCTTGAAAAGTGCTTTCCCTGTCCTTCGACTCTTTTTGTTGTTTCGATAGTACTTGTTCCAACTCTTTCAGTTCTTTGTTCACTTCTAGTTCCATGGCTGCCGCCTCCTTGCCATTATTGCCATGTTTGTTGGTCATCGTCGTCTTTTTCTTGAGGACCATCCACCCATCGTCGTCCTGCTGGTTTTTGCTTGCATTATTTTTTTCGTGACCGTCTCCATCGAGTTTGGCCGATTCTTGTAAAAAGGCCTTGCGAAGTTCATCTTGCTGTTCATTGTAAGCCAGTTTAGACCTACTGTTGGCGGTCGTTGTCGTCGCCAATGACAGAGCCTTATCTTTCTCTTGTTTTTCGTCGTCGTCACTATCCATTTGTTCCAAAATTTGTTCCCGAATGACGTCCTTGAATCGTTTTGGTTTGTGGGACGATTTGGCCTCGTCGTTATCGTCGTCGTCATCGTCGTCATCACTTTCGTTATTGTCCTCGTCAAAAAATCGTTGGTTGGGATCGTATATAATATCACTTTTTTGTCTCAAGGCTTTGATTGTCTTGAGAAACTGGACATTGACGGACGGTGTCAACAAGGCTCCGTGTTCGTCTTCCTCTTCGTCTGAGGACGACTCGGCATCATCGTCATCGTCATTGTCAATTCCTTGTGCAGCACGCTGTTGTTGAATCTGTCGGAGCTCTTCTCGTTCTTTTCGGTTTTGATAGTCAGTGGCATACTTTTTGTTGACGGTTAGGTTCCAGGAATCGTTGGGTTTTGAATTGGTATCGTCAGATGATGTTGACGACGACGACGTCGTAGAAGAAGAAGAAGCAGAGGAGTCGTCGTCAGTGGAGGAAGACTCGTCATTTTTCTTTTTCATGTTGTGGTCATCATCGTCAAAGAGATTCTTTTTCTTGCTGGAAGGAGCCGTCATGCTGAAAATAATTGCTGATTGGAACAATGATAATACTACGACCGTATCAATCACAGTGAAGGGTGGAAGAAAACAAAAAATAAATACCGAAGGACCATTGTTTCTGTTTCGAGTGTTTTGCTCGCTATGTAGCTACCTAGCGACGAATGGTGGAAATAATAGTCGGTCTGCCTGTCTATCGTCCATACCATGGAATCAATGAGTTTCGACTGCCGACCTCGCGCCCGACGACGTTTCAAATATCGGTCACAATTATTTCTTCATCGATTGTGGAACGCCAGTGACGTGGCACCAAGACCACGCAGGGTTCCTTTCTCGCGAACAGAATAGGACCAGCTGCCACCTCTTCGGTCTCGCAATAAAGGATCAGTGCTGCAGCAGCTTTCCTGCCATGTGCATGTGTCCAATTTATTACGAGTTATCGAAGTAGGATGCATCCGTTGGACATGGACATGGAAGGATCGTCACCCTAATTTTTGACACCGACCAGCGCAGCATTAGAAAAAGAACCACTTCTTTATGTTCCTTCTGTCCCATTGTTGGACGAAACCATCAGGAACATCCCACAAAGTACTTACAGTTAATACTCCGGGTATTTTGCTTGGTACTTCCGCGAAAGTATCGCTTGCTGTCGTCAGCAGAGCCAGTACGTTCCCCATCACGAAGACAGACTTCCATGTCTCTGTCCTCTTGATCTGTGATCGCTGGATTTCACCAACAATTCACAGTCAATCCAATACATGGCGTATAAAAATAGATTTTTTTGTCCCTCCATCAGACATCGTCATCTTACAGTTAATACCGCTCCATCGTAAAAAAAAACTTTCTTCAGCTCATATCCTTTTTTGTTTACTGGACAGACCGCAGTGTTTGTTGCGCCCATCACATCGTCGTCAGACATAGTAAAAGTATCATTATGTTGCCACCAACCTTCCTCTTGCGAACAGCTCCGACGGCAGTTGCCAGAAAATCTTCCTCTTTAGTCAAGGCAGCAGCGGTCTCAAGTTCCAGTAGCAGTGAGACCTCCTTTCAACGGCCCCTCCACCACCACCAAGATCAACAGAGTAAATCCTTCACCACCATCAACAAACAAACTCCCTACAACTTGTGCTTCTTGAGACACGGACAGTCCACATGGAATCGAGATAATCGATTCATTGGATGGACCGACACACCCCTGACCGACGATGGTGTCTTGGAGGCACGTTTGGCCGGGAAAATGCTCCAGAATAGTGGCATACTCTTCGATGAAGTCCACACCAGCTTGTTGCGGCGATCCATTCGAACTGTCAACTTGGTGCTGATGGAAATGGGGCAAGAGTATATTCCCGTCTACAAGCACTATCGATTGAATGAACGGTGAGTCAATTGACGACAGGAAACGAAGAAGAAGAGAGATGCGAAAAAAACATGTTGACATGTTTGTTGTGAAAGTATGTTGTTCAGGATAACCAAGATGCTCATTATTGCACACGTGTTTGTTTCGTTTTATCTGTGAATTGAGCAGACACTATGGTGATTTGGTCGGGAAGAACAAGAAGGAAACCGTCAAGATGTTTGGAAAGGACCAAGTCAAGCGTTGGAGACGTTCTTATGACGAACCACCACCACCCATGGCATTTCATCATGAATATCACCCTGCTAAAGATCCAAGGTATCGACATGTACGTTTGTTTCAATCATTTTTTGTTCTTGTTGCATACTCTTCCCGCTTGCACCCAAAAAGTTCACTCATTTTCCTCGTTCTCTTTTTTCCAACGACACAAACAGATGACACATCTAATACCAGAGTCGGAATCGCTCCAGTGTACCAAAGCTCGATCCAGTGTTTACTGGGACGAGGTGATCGCTCCAGCCCTCCAGCAAGGAAAGACAGTGTTGGTTGTTGGACACGAGAATAATTTACGATCCTTGATCATGGGATTGGAGGACATTTCCAAGGAAGACATTATCAACTTGTGTCTACCTCGGGCCGTCCCATTGGCCTACCGATTGGACGAAAACTTGAAACCGCTGGACCGTCCCGATGGCAAACTCGATGAGGCCACGGGCTTCCTCCGCGGCGAATGGCTTGGTGGGGACGATGCGGTCGCTGAAATTTTGGAACGAGACCGAAAACAAGTCTACGATACTACCGTGGAACAAAACCTGGAAATGGACGAGTCTCGAAAGAACTGGAGTGATTGGATGAACCTTATAGTAGGGGAAGCAAGCCCCGAAGCCAAGGCCAAGGCGGAACGAAATGACGAAAAGATGGTTGCGTGATCGATCCAACGAATCCCATACAAGTTGCTGCTACAGATTACCCCCTTTGGAATTGGCCATTTTCATGGACATGACTGAAAGGATGGATCGCACCAAATTCACTCGCTGTATTTATACTACGTATTAAATCTTGTGAATTGTACGACGTAATGGATTGATACTCGAAATGGCGACACAGACTAGTATGTACCAAAGAAATTGTAAAAATTTAGGTTGCACGTCAAACCAAACCATATTGTTGTTTCGTGCATGGATAATAGTTTCTGGACTATGATGTCGTGTATGACAGAAATTGCATCGGCCCTCAAGAGTCCGCAAATGCGGGAATCGGTGTCGCCCAACCCTCTCGCTCTGGCAACTTCTTGTACGCCTCTTGCAGCCGCTTCGTGACTTCACCTCGAACACCTTCGCCGATTACTCGTCCGTCGATTCTGGTTACTGGGGTCAATTCGCCCATGGTGCCAGTTGTAAACACCTCTTCGGCGGCATAAAACTCGGCAAGAGACACCCGTCGAACTTCTGTTGGGATTCCCAATTCTTTGGCCAGTGTAATCACCGTTTCTCGAGTGATACCCGGGAGACAATGATCAGCATGAGGGGTTAGAAGTATTCCTTCATCGTCTACCATGAAAATGTTGGTTGCATTCGTTTCGGTTACGAATCCTTCCAGATCCAGCATCAACGCGTCTGCCACACCTGCCAGGTTGGCTTGAATTTTCGGTAGGATGTTGTTGATCATGTTGTTATGATGAATTTTTGAGTCACAAGTCGCCGGGGAGTTTCGCCGTTGGGATGCCGTAATAAGAGCGATTCCACTGGTGTTGTCGTAGGTCGTCGCTCCCTGGGAAATTTAAAAAAGTGAAAGGCAATTTAATTTTTTTGGTGAGAAGTGACAAATCGCAGCCATTTGGAGACGTCCTCCTAATTTTACAGACCTCGGTTGGTTTCCACTCGGGAAGAATAATCAGTGTTGTGCCATATACATTGAATTTGGGGTTCATGCTGGAAGTGCATTTTTCCCCTCGAGTGAGCGTCAATCTCATATGAGCGTGATCTCTCATACCATTTGCTGCGAGTGTGCGGAAGATTGCGTCCATGACCTCTTCCTTGGTGTGTACATTCTCATAGCCCAAGGCTTTCGCCGATCGAAAGAGCCTACGCAAATGCTTGTCGAGAGAGAGAATTTTTCCTCGGTAGACTCGAATTCCTTCCCAACATCCGTCGCCGCCCTGGACAATAGAATCCCATGGACTCACGCCGGCCATGTCTCGCGGTAGAAGTCTACCACGACCAGGAGCACCGATCCAAACCAACAATGACTCGTTTCGAGGATCCTCGTATATCTTGCTGGAATCTGGCCCGCGTTGCGAATATGACAAGGTCAATTGCGACAGAAACGTGTACGCCGGAAAGGCTGCCTTCAAAGCTGGCATCAATAACGGATCCATGGTCCTGTATACTTTTGTTTCCGGGTAATAATCTTTGGTCGATGACTCCCAGCCGGAAGATTTGTGCACGTTGGCATACCACCACTGCGTCCAGAAGTAACAACCAAAAACAAAAACGTGAGTTTCCAAACCCCAAATTGATCAACAGAGAAGCTTCTCTCCACAAAAGGTACTCACTCGAGCCCACGGTCCGTCACATTCGTGCTTTCCGCATTCCCAAGTCAGCATCGACTGGTGGAATGGCACCGAAAGCCGTTCGCAAACCCAAAAGAGCGTTCCTTCGGGATCGTTGACCAAATCATCGGATTCGACGACGACAGGTTGCATTCCGTCCATACGACTTTCCAGTTTTGAATAAATCACCATGAGTGGAATGATTCCGACTTCATCGGACGTAGGATTGTCTCCGTGTACTCCACCAGCCACACTCCACGAGGACAAGACATCTACTGGATCACGGATCAGGAGGAGATGCCGGTGAATCAATTCGATTGAATCCATTTTGAATTCCGTTTCGAAATCGTATAAATCCGCATGTTTGGCCATGTGTTTACAGAAAACGATTCCGTTTGTGGGTAATTTTTCTGCTGCTTGAGCAATACGTTCATTCAGTGACAATAGCTCTCGTTTCCATATTTCCGGGTCCTCATCGTCGGGAGAATCTGCTGGAGGGACGCCTTTGATGATTCCGTCCAGATAAGGTCGAGCCACACTATCTCCCTTTTGAATGAGCCATTCGCTGTGTGGGAAAAAAAAACGTGCACATGAGAGTAGAAAGAACAGGAATGATTAATCACAGTTTCCCAGGAGCTTTCTTCCAAATGACAACAATGTTTTCACTGGTCAACCACACTCACCGATACAATGGTTCGTCAATTGCAACGCAGTCGCTTCCTCGGGCTTCCCAGCTGTAAAGAAACGCGGTCGATCGACTTCTTGGAGCCGACCAGCAATGGACTATTGTAATTAGTTTCATTTTGATGTAATACGATCGAAAAATAAGCAAGTCGTTGACACAACCATGTCGCTAACAGTGAATGGAAGAGGGGATCATTGATGAGAGTGTAATCGTATCATACTACGTGCATCGGTGCTGCTTGTGATCTTGTGATCTGCCAGACTTCTCGATCGACGATGCGAACTCCGGACGTAGTAGCTTATCATATGTTCATAATAATCTTCCAGGAAATTCGACCCTTCGTACTGTCGTACTCGTCGTACGATTACGATACCCAAGTTTACCTACCTCTACTAGAGAGGTAGTACAGTACGACGTATGTCGAAAAGGAAAAATAGTTATCAGGGGGTTGATGACCAGCACCTTAGCACGTTAGTATATAAAATAATTATTGATAAATTCATCATTCCGATCCTCCCCAGTAGTGGATCACCTTCCCTAACCCTGATTGGTATTGCGGTTGCCGTTGCGTCCGTTACTGTTGCGGTTGCCTCTCTCTTCTTGACTGTTACCATCACCAGGTTGTCTTCTTGGGGTGTAAGGATCTTGAACTGCTTGTGCTTCGAAGTAGGTACGCATTGATTGAATCGTCTCAGTGAAGACATTCTTACCAGCGTTGTTGAAGTTTCGTTGCCATTGAATTGGCATGGCATTGAGGTACACGCGGCACATTTCATTGGATGTAAGACCTGCTGAATCATTTGGGGCTCCAGGAATGAGTTTGACATACTCATTCGCCATCTCAAGAAGAGTTGCGAATTCCTTGGGAGACATGGTGCTTGGTTTCTTGAGGCCTGTACGAAGGTACACCATTTGATCTTCGTAGTCCACTGTTTCTTCGAAGAACTCTGCCAGGATAGTGTCCATGGCAGCTTGAAATGAGTCGACACTTCGACTATTCTCTTCGTTCATGTAGGTGAGTAACACAGCCTTGTGTTTTCCTTCGAGAACTTGCTTAATCTTCTCGAAACGTTTCGCTCCTGTTGTCCAGGACATCGTTTCGCATGCAGAAAAGAACTCCCTTACAAAGTTGAGAGCTTGCATTGGTGTTGCATCGTCTGTGAGTTTGGGAACTTCTACGACTGTCTTTTCGTAGGCTCCTTCTTCGTCTTCGACCGGCAGGGAGATCGAGAATTTTACTGTGCGGGACTCCGACAGGGAGAAGTCCGGCTTCAAGGGGATAACGACCCTTGGACCTTGAGGGACCGCTGACTTGCGGCGTTGGTTAGATTGATTGCGTTGGTTGTTAAAATGACGGTTGTGTTGACGGAACATGGTTGGCTGTTGGTATTACGTTTGACTTGATTGTTATTCTTGGTGGAGATTACTGGACTTGGTTGGCTGCAGCGACTTTTGCTTTGTTTGGTTTAGTGAAAAGCCTGGGGAACTAACCGTAAGCATCCACAGACAATCTATCAGTCTGTCGCACCACTCTTTGGAATGCAACCATGAAACGCTTTTACGACGGTATAAATTACTTCGGTGGTTCTTCCTTTCGTCCTCTCATCACTATGATGAATCGAATCGAAATGGTAGCACTTCTTCGGAATCAAACGGCGCGTCTTTGAAATTCCAACATATCAGTAACCCAAACGTGAATGCATAATGCATTCTTGTTGCTTGTTCACAATTTTTGAAGAAAGATTGGAAGACGTCTCGGGGAGCAACACATACGGTAGTAGAAGTTGTTGTAGGAACGGTAGTTGAAACAAACAAACTATAGGAGGAACTAATCCGACCAGGAACAAACCAGTTTTTCAACTGGTTGGGACATTTGGAAAATCAGTCATTAATTGGCACAAACAACAAGTTGTTCTTGTTGTGATGCTGGTGGCTGTATTGCAAATTAATGGTGCGTAGCTTCTTTGTTCATTTTAGTTGTCTTGAGTAGCTGGTTTGTCAAGTTTTACAAGACAATTATGTCGTGTCAGGGTCAAATGTTGGGTCATTTCTAATCAAGAGTAGCTAACTGCCGGTAGCTACCGGTAGGTGCCTCGCTCTACGGTACCTAGTCTACCGGTACTTCTTGCGAGGGTACCTACGAACCGTAGTGCTCGGAGTACCGGACACTCCGTAGTAGGTTCGACGGTTTGAAATTTTTGTAAGGGTTTTGTAACACCCTACTATAGCTATTTGCATATGATATGAATGTGAATGAGAACAGGACCCGGAGTTTGAAGTGATCTCTTATTACGTGTGGGACATACGTTCCCTCCAAGCACATGCGTACGGTCATTGGAAGTTACTCGTTAGCATGTTTTGTTATTGAGAAACTATTTGTACGATAATATTTTCCACTTCACTACACTTCTTGGGAGTTGATGCAGAATTTTGGTTGGCCAAAGCCAAAAGAGTCCTGTTAAAAAAAAGTTAACTGTAAGGCGCTCGAGGGGGGTGGAGAGGTGAGTTTGTACGTGAGTTCACTCACTCGTTCGATTTGTATTGCTCACCTACCGGTAGTCTACTCTTCTGTTTGTTTCGAATACTTTCGAGTTTCCCTTTTCCAAATTCTTTTCTCGTCACAAAAAAAGGAAGAAATTCCCATCATTTTACATTCACGGTCAATTCATCACACATCACACCGATCGTCACATCAGACATCATACAAAAAAGACTCTCCCTTCTTTCTTTCTTTTTCTAGTTTCCTCATACTATCACCAATGAAGTTTGGAAAGACTCTTGCTGAACGCACTCTCAAGGAATGGAAGTTCTACTACGTGGACTACAAGCAACTGAAGCACATTCTCAAGACACAGGCTGCTGAAGATGAAACATTCGCCTGCAATCATGACGAGCTTCGATCATCGTTTGACGAAATCTTGTCGACATCCGAAGAAAAGCTATCCAAGTTTTACTACGACAAAGAGTCATGGGCTATCGACTACTTTGTCACTCTTCAGAAGAGAGTACAAGATCTCAAGGCCGCAGCTGAGGAAGCCGACGAGTCTCTTCCTGGTTCGCCCTCTAGTTTGAGCTCGTCGGATGAGGACCTCTTGACTGCGTCGAGCCCAACTTGTATCGCAGACGATCTTCCTCTTCGTCTAGAAAATCTCACAAAGGGTCAGCAGCACTCGACTGGAAACGAAGCTGCTTACTTGAAAGAAGCTTACCGAAAAATGGGAGCCTCCCAACACTTTCAAGCTTACATCTACGCCAAGAAATCTCTCGTCACATTCCAGCGAGAGCTCGACTTGCTGCTTGAGTTTCTGGACATCAACACGACTGCCTATTCCAAGATCTTGAAAAAGTTCGACAAACAGACCGGTACGTCGCTTCGCGAAGCACGTCTAGCGACGATTCTGGAGAACAATCCCTTTCTAAAGGGCGAGAAACTACAAGAAATGAGAGGCACAGTGGATGACTTGATCGAAGAAGTCAACACACTCAAGCCTCGCCTTCCACTTGGATGGGAGAACCGCAAGGTATACACCATCGGGTGTTTTGATCTCTTTCACCGAGGCCACCAAAATGTCCTCATGTCTCTACGAGAATTTGGTGCGTTCATCGTCGCTGGTATCCACGACGACGAAAGCTACTACCAACTCAAGAAGAAATACACCATTGACAACCTAGAAACTCGCATGAAGAATGTCAAGCCATATGTCGACCAAATCTTTGTCATTCCATCGACGGATCCCCTGCCCTACATCAAAATGATGATTTCTGATCAAGACATTGCCAACGGATCGTGCTGCTATGCTCGTGGCGACGATATGCTCAACTTTCCCGCACGAGAGTTTGTAGAGAGTGTTATGCCCGTACACTTTGTTCCGCGGACGGAAGCGTGTTCGTCAACCTTGATCCGGACCATCTACCATTCTGACAGCGCCGAGATTCGAGCGAAGGCAGCCTTCGCCAAGACTCGCTACGACGGCAAACCTGTTGACGAAAATGGTAATGTCCTCCAGTTACAGACATGAATCTACGATAATAGTATCGAAATAACTAAGAATCAATGGGATTTGGGCCCATGTACTTCGTGTGCATTGATCCCTTTTGCCTCCAAAACAGTCATGACGCCCGTTTGAAAAAGGCGAAAGCTTGTCCAAAGTACTTTATACTAGAACTACTATTTTATCTGAAGAATTATTCCACCACGAGTAGAAGTTGTTGACTACCGTAGTTACCTGGTAGAGTTACAAACAAGTTTTGATGCAACCTCTATGTGGCATTTTACAGTAAATCTCATTTTGCTTGCGAGAACGCGGCCACCGATGGTCTCGAAGATCACATAATATTATCATTATATGCAGTATCATTCATCAAGTACACATGGCATGTAAGTGCAGGGAATCTGTCAATTGGAACTATGACCGGCTTCCCTCTTCCTCTGAACTATATTTGGCTTCCTTTCGTTCGCACTTTTTGTCCTCCTCATCCGTAGATACAGAAAAATCATCGAGCCGTGAAAGTGGCTCCGTAATGTCACTAACAACTAGCACTTTTCTCACCCAAGCAGACATAGCCCGCCTATCGTTCGAATCGGGGCGTCGACTCAGAAGCTTACACCATGCTTGTTGGCGAGGTGCATCGAACTTTTCCAATATACCGTGTGCATTCTGATCGTCCTTTCGTCTTCCATCGTCACCACTTCCAGAAGTAGAGTTTGTCTCTACGCTGCTACAAGAATCATCCGAGCGACTGTTCCCGATGTGTTTGGGAATTTCACGGTTCTTATTTTTCTTCAATCGAGATTGCTTCGCAACTCGACGAGAACTTTTGCGATCTTCACATTGGTTGCTCCGTCGCTTCCTTCCGTTATCCCTGTCGGAAGGTGCGACGGCAGCTTCCGTGCATGCGGTTAAATCGTCCGACGATTTGCCTCCTTTCTTCCGCGTTAATTTTTCACCAGCATGCGAATGCCTCCTACCAAAGTTACGTTTGGCAACAGGAGTTTCGCAGAAGGAACAAAACCGGAATTTCACGCCAGCTTTGCGACAAGCCGCATCTTGGAATGAAACAAGAAAAAAAGATTTCGATATGTGAGTATCCTCGGAAAATTTATGTGAGGATTGATACATTTGGCATTTTCTCATTCGTACGACTACATATTACTTCCTCCCCATGCTGGATAGCACTAGGAATGAGGAAAAAAGCGGTCTGTGAGTAAGGAAACAAGAGAAATATACCATGAGAGACAAGAAGGATCAATTAAAGGAACTACAAGGTTTAATGCTGAACCATACGTACAAGAGGATTGTGATCTAATGACATACCCCTTGCTCGGCAAGGGATTTTTAGGGTTCCTGTCGTCATCTGTTCTTTACTACCATCAGAGCCCATCACACCGGGGAGAATCCCGTCTTCTTCCTCTTCGTCTTGATTGGAGTCATCGCAATGCTCGTCTTGGTCTTTTTCATTGTCACATAAATCGGATCCTACGTCCGACCACAAAAAATCAATTGTTTTCTTTGTCTTATTGGGCGGAAGACGAACTTGATGATAGCCCTTAGGAGGGTTCGAGCTGCTTGTTGCCACCTTGAAGTATGAGGACCCTTGATCAGAGGAAGTGGTTTGAGCTTGGGAACGCTTTTCAGAGTAGTCCGAAATGTCTTCTTGACTGGAACGTTCTCGCCTTTGACGATGATAAGAATGGCGGGAAGAAATATTGTCCGATGATGATGAGGTGACGGCAGGCGTTTGATGGGAAGCATCGCTGCTGGCACCAATGTGCGACGTTGAAGGAGGTAGCAACTCACGATTGAGGGAACTTACAGAAGCCCCACCTTTATCTGTGTCTACATCCCTAGAATTTTGAAGCTGTTGATGCTGCTGCTGCTGTGACAAGAGCTGTTGCCATTGAACAAGCAACTGTTGCAACAGTTGGTTAGCTTGTCCTGCTTGATTCCCTTGAAGTACTTCCTGAAGCAACTGCGCGATGGCACTAACAGCATTTGGGTGCGACTGAGGCAGAAGCGGCTGAGGATTTGTGAGTTGCTGCTGCTGGTCGTGGTGGCTTTGCTGCTGTTGATAGTTCAGTGACTGTAACAACGGAGAAGGATTTAGCAGAGGTAAAGGGGGGTTAATGAATGCAGCGTTTGGTCCGCCAGCGTTTGGTCCGCCAGCGTTTGGCCCTACTCCTAATGGATATTGAATTGGCACTCCATGATACTGCGCTAAGTTTTGCAGCTGTTGCAATGGAGATAATTGCTGGTGGATCATTTGCTGTTGCAATAATGGAACAGTTGGTTGCGGTTGTTGTGACAGAGGAACAAACGGAGAGGGAACGGTTACTCCATTGTTCATTCTGTTTGCGGCATCACCACCGGGGTTAGTACCGCGGACTGCTGCAAAGTTCATAGACTTCCCTAACATACGAGTTTCTTCAGCCATATTCAACGTCGTGTCGCTAGGTAATTGGCCGCCTTGATCATGTGATGGTAAGGCAGGGTTGGTCTTGGAATTTTTTTGCATGACGTACATGTTCGTTTCATAGAGTGGACTGCCTGGCCCTTACATCAGATATCTCACGAACAACATCATGATGCATCCTTGCATTTTGTGTGTGTGTTGGGTGCGTGTCGGCCTTGGTCGTGAAAAGGAGGACAATACAAAGAAAACTGTTTTCACGGATCTGCGACCTCTTCGCGAGAAATAATCGATAAATATTCTTTTCCGGACAATTGGAAGTGACACCATAAGTAATCATGATGACATAAAGCGATGAAATGAGAATTCGCAATTCGACTACAGTTTACAGTACCGTCGCCCACTGGCTATCATAAGACTTCCGGTAGTAAGTACGGTAGTTAAGAAGTATGGTACTACAATCAATCCATCTGATCTTTTTTCTCTCTATCGTAGGACTGTGAAAACATTTTCTTGGATAGATTTTGATGGTTTGGCTACGGGTGTATGATACACCGCCGCTTCCAACATCTGCATGTCAGAGTACTCGATGCGACAGTACGTTCAAATAGACATAGCAATGGCAGAAACATCAACCAATTTATTGTTGTCTAGTAGTAGGACGATCAGTTTGGAAGGGTGAACATAGATGATCTGTCATCGATTACGATCCGACGAATAGATCGTCAACGCCGGCACTTCAGATGCTTTTGTTTTTAGTATGTTTTGAGTTTCACATTCCGACTAAATTATGGTTGTATATGGGTAACGAATGCTTATTTTTTAAAGCTATACCAACCAGCACCTGCCATGGGTTCCGCATCCGAGAAGTTGGCTCACTAGCCTGGCCCCGAAAGGGCGGGGACTGCCAATCTTGCAACGGTCTTGGGGAGGCAGGAATGACCATATTGGTATTTTGGGTGTATTGATATCTTCTACCTGTCGCAACCCAATAGGGCAAATTGTACTGGTAAGGAAACTTTCCTCGTCAAATAGAATACCCAAGCCGTGCAGATATGGCCGAGCAAACGTTTTTCTCTGAGATGATTTTCGTCTGATTGTTCTCTTCTCCCAAGAATATGTTGTACAATCACAATATCAGGGACACCGCCGGTCATGGTACATGATATTGTTTTCAGGTCATTTTTTCAATCGACAAGAATAGGAGGATACCCACGCTCCATGACATATCCGTCGTAATCATAAGAACGACCCAATTTACAGTTGCGTGAGTACGTTGTGTGACCAAGTATCCATCCCGGAAGGCCATGAGCACGAAATCGTATGATTTTCTAGTAGCCAACATCTAATACGATGATCGTGTAACGTTCGAACGGAATAGCCTCCGATCAACACGACCCGTTTCCCACTCTCAAGTCAGTGTTTCTTGAATGTTGTTGCTCCATTGAAACGGCACAGTTTGTGGGAATTGCAGGTGACATTTGTCTCGACATTTATGAGATACCAATGCAATACTATTCCTGTTACGCCATTGGTGGTAGCATTAATAGGTTCCCAGCAACCACCGGCCATCATCCAAAGTAACTTCCGGTCTCTGATTGTAGAAAGGTTGTCTTCTTCGTCAGTTCCTTCATAGATGGATAGTGCCGCTGGTGTCGATCTGTCGGCTTGAATTCCAACCTTCACTTAGTTTGCTCGACTCGATTTTTGTCTTGAAGTATGATGAAGAAGATTGCCAACGATAGAAACAGGCATACGTTAGACTATCTTGTCCATCCGCACCAAGACGACACCATGTCGGACCTCAGAAGGGGGCTTTGCCTGCGACGATTCACATCTCTCTTGATCTTTTCGACTGTCTCCGAATGCAGCTGATGGCTGCAGCATAATGACGCAACAACGAATACCACTACGATAGTAATAATCCAAATAGTGACGACTGTTGGAGATGGTGGTAGAGTTAGGAGTTGTCTTCGAAACCCCATTTCTCAAAACGCGGTTATCTACCCTAACAATCGATTCTGAGCGTATTGAATGTCTTTCCTCCCCTTCTTGGATTTCTCCCGTTTGAGGTACCTTTCTCCGTGTTTCAACCATTCGATGGGGTCTTGACCGATCATGGAGTTCAGAGCGGCCTTGTCGCCCTCTTTCATGCCTTGTTGCTTGAAGAGGACACGAAGTTGAGCCAAGAAATATTCGCTAGGTGGCGCTTTGTGAGTCTGTAGGCACTCTTTGAGAACCATCAACGCTGATCCAAGCTGCTTTCGCCGACTGTAATATTGAACCAAGCTTCCGTAGCTGGCTAGATCCATATCTCGTCCTTCGTCCTCCACGTCCTGTTTGAACTGTAATGCGCGGGACAGTCGGTCGTTCGAAACCAGCATTTGGAACACCAAACGATCGCTGTATGTGGAAGGTGTGAGAGCATATTTGGCAAACTGCTCGCGATGGAAATCAAGCGCCAGTTGGATATGCCCATAGCTTGTCTTTACTTGCAACATTGTATTCAATAGTGCTGAATCAACCAACCCATCTTCACAGGCTTTTTTCCATGCAACTTCTGCATTGGCATTGTTTCTATTCCTGAGCCATTTCAAGGACGTACGATCTGGCATAGTCTCTCGAAGCACAGGAACAAGGCTGAGAATGGATGGGTACCCCAGTGTATTTTCGAAGGCATTTACTACTTTCTTCACCCGACTCAAAGGTAATCCTGGAACAGCTTCTTGTATGTCTCGTATCTTTGCGAGTCTATTGGGATCTTCAGTATTGACAAAAGTTGTAGTTGGAATTCCTTCAGTCGAAACAACGCTTCCTTCGCTGCTTGAAGCTTCCGTTCCGAGAAACTCGAACGAATCAAAGGCTGAATCGTCTTTCGATACGTCATTTCCATCCATTACCTCGATTTTTCTGATGGTGGCAAGGTCATTTTCCTCGCGGTACTTATCCATTCCGAGCTCACCTATGAATTCTTGTGTCTCATGCAGATTCTCGAGGTCATTCTCATGATCTGAGAAGACGTCGCTATCGCGGTCCGGTGCATCCAAAAACTCCTCTTGCATCATCTCGAAGAACTCACGCGCTTCTTCGTCTGTCAATTGAAAATCTTCCCCATTCTTGGATGCTTCTTCCTTGAGCTCTGTGAGAAATTTCTCGAAAACTTCTGATTCTGTGTAGTCTGACGACAGCACCTTTTCCTCATTGACAAGTCCAGAAGTTAGCTGCTGTGTATGGAAAAGAGAGTGTTTGCACAAACGAGCATGAGAATGATTTTCACTCGCAAGAACACTGACAAGGTGTCATTGCAAACTGCGCAAGGGCATTAACTTTGATCTCGCCACCCGTCGATCCAGAAAGAGCGTGATGTATTTTCTCTTCTGGTAACGTGCAAAATGAATGGCACCAACGTCGGTTTATGCAGCGAGACTGCTTACCTGTGATCCCAGTGTAACGTTATCCGAGTTGCGGTCATCAATGGTTGAATACGACAGTTTTGAAAGTTCTTGTTCGTGTTCATAGTCAGTGGTAGAAAAGATGTCGCCGTTCTCCTCGTGAACTGTATCAGATAAATCATAGCTTGAATCAAGATCATTATTTGGTCTGATCTTATCAATTGACGGGAGATCCTCTTCATCGACATAAAGACCACGAAACTTTTTCCGTTTTCCAGGTTTTCGTTCTTCTTCCATTCCCCTTTCGTCAACGTGGCGCAAGGCCCCGATACCAGCCTTGGTGGTGTTGACTCCAGGAACGCTTGTATCACGGTAGCTGGGTTCCCAACGTGTGGTAATCAAACGCAAAGAGTTTTCGCAGAGATAGCCTCCGTTGTCCCTGCCCGCCCATTGATTGCCAAGGCCATTCCTATCCATCGCTTGTGCTGCCGCCCGAAGGAGCGCTGATACGACCCGCGTATCATGTCCGTATTCTCTTTCTTCAAATTTTTGAGTGGCAGGAAGATTTCCGTTTTGAAATGGTAGATCAGTCGAGACCATACGCCCCTCAGTTGATTTCGGCTGTTCGTCGGGAATGGGTAGGACTTGTCGGCTATCTCCCATAATTGAGGCTCTTGGTTCCTTTTGATCATTTTGGAGTTTGTCACCATTTTGCAAGAAGACATCGTTCGATCCAATGGTTCTCAGGTGATCCATCCTACGGATCTCTGATGCTAACAGAATGGCTTTAGCAGTAGCCGAATCCCCAGCCGCAGCGGAACACAACATTAGTGCCGAAACAAACCCGTCGTCTTGCTCGACCTCTGCGGACTCGGCCATTATGACAATCTGCCTAGCCATTTTCCCATGGTGCGCCGTGATACTTTCTCTCCTCAAATTACGTTTTGATGAGCCATTCTCAAAGCGAATGGCTGTCTCATGGGATTTTGCAACGGAACGAAGCGCGGCCGAGAAGCACAATGTGGTAGGCTTGACTCCAAACCGCTCCATATCTTCCAGCAGTCCGATCGCTCGTTCGGGTTGTCCACGCGCGGCACATAGGCGTAGGATAGCACCGTAGGCCATGGCATCCGGTTCAAGACCAACAATCCGCAGCTCCTGCCAATGCTCCCAACCAAAAGTACCAGCTTTGGCACGTACAGCGTGTGGTACTCTCCCCGCGTCACTGCAAACCTTGTAACAGGCCGCAAGCAGAGACGTATAAGCTGCTAGAGTCGGGGCATGGCCATGTGTTGCCATTTCTTTCAATACGAGACCGCATCCTTCATAGTCTCCCAATTTGGAATGAATGTCGACCAAGATAGACCATGAGTAGGATGACACCTCATGGTTCTGATCTCGCATAAGCTGAAAGATCCGTCTAGCTTCTTTGGGCGTTCGACAGCAAGTGAGCAACGAGGTGTAAGTGTACTCTCCAAATGCATGAACGGGAAGTCCCAGATCGTTGAGTAAGTGTTGCAATGCCATGGCGATACCGATCGGTTGTCGTCGCGTGCCGTGTCTATCTCGATACGCACGTACGACATTGGAAATGTCCTTGTCGGAAGGAAGTAGGGAACTAAGAGTGGTTGGATCTATAGGAATATTGCTGGAGTTCTTTTCATTTATTGTTTGTTTCTTCTGCGCTTCAATTGCCTCCTTGTACACATCCATTTGGTCGGCAACACGGTTGTAGAATTGACGATGCTTGTGGCCCAGATAGACAGGTTCCGGTGTCGGCTGGCTAGTCAAATGATTGGTGTTCCCCATGAGTTCTTCGACAATCGCATCTTCATATGTGTACTCCTCATCTTCTTCTTGGAGAGCCAGGGACTTTTCGTCGTTTGGCCCTCCCATTGCCAAGAGCTGTTGCCATCGTTCGCGCGCCCATTGACGTCTCGGTCCAGCCTTGGATCCCGGTGCGCTGTGCTTTGTCTGTTGATCGTTGATTCGTTTCATGCGTCGGTTATACGTTTGTCTTTGCTTTTTCGTTTTGGGACGAGGTTTGCTGGTGGCACGGTCATGGCGACGAAATCGAACTTGTTGTTGCTGATGAAGTGATTGTGGCTGTGAACCGTGAAGGAGAAGGTCGGATCCTCTTGATATAGAAATGAAAGGGACCCTTCTTGATGATGATAATGGAAGAGGAGAAGAATTTGTGGATTGATTCCATGCATATGTATCCGATGGTGGAACAGCCGCCAAGACGGAAAGATTTCGAAAACGAGCTGATAAAAGGGAGATTGGAGGTGATCCAAAAACGAGATGGCGACTACCGACTGGTCTTTGTCTTATTATGGTGCTTCTTATGTGTATCATTCTATAAAGATCCTGACGGGTAAATACTCTTGTGTTGTACCGTAGATGTCATTGCCGTTGATGGGACGATGGAAAGGGTTGATGAATGATCTACCTATCTTTGATGCTTGACGAATTCATTATTATTTGATGCAGAGGAGTATGGGCAGGATGTAATCTGTATGTACAGCCGGATGATGAAGTCGTGATGATAGAGTCGAAGCTGTGGCTGTGCAGATGACTATTAGCGTTCAGATTATTTTTGCCGATGGAATCTTCTTTACCGACGGTCAGACAGTTGGGTGCACGTTTCGATTCATTGAAAGGGGGCTGGGGGCAAACTGAAAAGGTCCTTCTTTTCGATTTAAGCACCCCCAACTTAACTCACAGTCAACATCTTCATTCTGATTCTGTTGTCGTTTTATAGATCGCAACAAACAACATCATCATCTTTCTCTCTACGTCGGACGTTTGTGTCCTTATCAACTTTCACCATTTCGTACAACTCTGAATTGTTCTAGTCGTTTCGACACGACCATGGTCCGTATACAGCAAATGCAAGATCGTGGTGCGGCTGTTGTTGCAGCCGGAATAGACCTCGATCACGCTGTCGTTTCGGGAGAAGAATCGGATGATCATCATGTTCTTGTCTTCCCATCTGACGCCCACCAGCAAGATTATCATTTGGATTCGTGCGATGATGATGACGACGAGGAGGAGGAAGAAGAAGAAACTATGAGTCGTTCATTAGGGGATGGAAATACCGCGGGGAATGGGCGATTATTACACGGAAGAGAAGATGATGATTTGTACGACAAAAATTTGGATGCTGAAGATGAAGCGTACGTCTACAAGAATATGAGGGGTGGAGTTCGAGAAATGGTGACCATACTGCAACGATCAGAACAACAAGACCACGATGATTCTATGAATGGGGCGCAAGATGCGGCTGTCAGTTCTTCACAAACACAAAGACGTCAACTTCCAGTTTACAAACCACGAAATTCCGATGGTGTGTTGAGTTGTCCATGCTGCTTCAATATAGTTTGTATGGACTGCCAACGGCATAACCGCTATCCCAACCAATTCCGTGCAATTTTTGTCATGGGAATTACCGTGGATTGGTGCAAGATACTGGTCCACGATCCTCTCCATCAAGCATTGATCCCTAAATCGGAAATGTCATCACCGGAGTACGAAGAGATGGAACAATTGCCGACACGACCGCAACAACAACAACGTCATCATCATGCCGTCCCAATGGTTGATGAGGAAGAACAGCATGATATTGCTTTGGTGGATCAGCAGTCATTGTCTTGGCTGGAAGAACCTGTTGCCGCTTTCACCCGATGGAGACCGCCTCCAACCAAGGTGGGAGAATACTTTGCTGTGGAATGTGCCACCTGTCGAACACAAGTGGCAGCGTTAGATATGAGGGAAGAAGTGTATCACTTCCATGGGTGTCTCGAATCGTCCGCTCCGACCTACTAGTCGTATTGAAGGTGGTACGACACTGCCATGTTCTACAATGCATTTGCAACGCTGTGATAAAACTTGTTCTAGAATATTCCATGCTGTTGTTGTTTGCATGTTGTTACCTAGTAGTAGTATTAAAAAAGGATATACATATTTTATAGTGTGTTTACTCTGCCGATACCTTGGCCATCAAATTTGCAATGGCATTGTAGCTCAATCCCTCTTGGAAGACACGATTGCGTTTGGTGTTATCGACGGTCGATTTAAAAACTACTGTACCTCCACTGACAGATTCAAGACACGGATCCTTCAGTTGCGTCAAACCCGCTGAATCCTTCAAATTCAACACTGTCAACACCTTGTCTAGTTTGGCGCTCTTGTACGTGAACGACAAAACTTGCAGGATCCCTCGTTGCAATTTTTGTGTCGATCGTCCCACCAGAGCTTTCAGGCTGGCATCCTCCGTCGGTATCTTGGACAGTCCCGCCCAAAACTCCACAAATTGACACGAATCCAATAGCTGGCTACACTCCAAGACGGATTTGCAGGGTTCCGACGCGGCGTATCGCTCGGGCAGCAGATATGACAGTGCCAAAAAATCGGTTGACGGATAAGACTCCACTAGAGCTAGCAACAAAACAGTTGCCATCTTGTCCGTGTTGGCCAAAGACTTTTGAGAATTATATATCTTGAGCAGTGCCTTGTTGGCTTCAAAGTAATACTCGCCGTCACCCGACGCTTGAGCGTCCACATAGGCCTCCAACGTCGGTTGATTGGAAACCTTGTAGGCTCCCTTGGACAAGAGAGACTCTACGTACTCTCTGGGTGGTGTTTCTCCGCTCATTGTTGCTGCGTTAGAGTTTCGAGTACCGTAGTATAGTTGCACGGGACGCTAAATAGATAGTAGCAGGACTTGGACGTATTACAGTAGTAGTAGAAACGATTGGGAAAGTTGCCATTGTTGTTGCTGTTGCGTGATGGACAGAAGCTACGCCTTATTTTGTTGTGGCGGACAGACGCGACCAGTTAACATCCCCACATTATTTTTTTATTCGGGGCAAGATTTTACTCTGTCGTAATTTTACTCGTATTGATACGTGTATGATACTCTACCGGTAGGTAGATACCGTACGGTATTACTCCACTCCCTCCAGACTCCAGCAGACATGCGCAAAAATTGAAATGGGTTAATTTAAATGTGATTTCAATACATACACATCATATAAAATTTATTGTCATTTTCTCAAGTTTTTTTTTCCAATAAAAAAATAAAGTAAAAAATAAAAAATGATTTCCGTTGCGCGCGAGTCTGCACTCTGCACGTCTGCACCTCCTCACAAAGTCTGCTCTTTTTCTCTTCTTGGTCATTTTTTTTTTCATCCTTGGCACCTTGGCACCTTGGCAAGCTTCCACCATTATTTCATCATTTTTGTACGATACCATGTCGTCAATCAAAATCAGTGGAAAGGAACTGACTGCTGCCTTCTTCCATCGGGAGACACCCAATGGGAGTGTTTGGTTGTGCCGCTGTGGCAAAAAATGCCGACAAAAAGAAGGCAGTGGTTACACCAACCTGGTAGGCCACATCACTCGATCGCACCACGAAGAATATCTTGAATTGCATGCAAAGCATGTGAATGGGATGAAAGGGGAACCTGAAATCACGGATAGTTCTTGGCCCCCGAAAACACAGAAGCTCCATTGCTGGATTTCTCTCATTGTGGACGGATTACTGCCATTCTCATTTTGTGAAAATGAGATGGCACGTAAATACATGAAGCATGGTCCAATTGCCCGCGATACGGTGATGAAGTACATTGACAAGCTCTCAGAAATTGTGGAGAACAAGATTGCGGAGGTGCTTCCCATGAAGTTTGCTCTTGTTTTTGATCGATGGAGTTCGGATGATAACACACATTACGTGGCTGTTTTTGCCACATTTCCTGATCCGACGAAGGAACACGGATATTCGAAGGTGCTCCTCTCAATGTCACCCATGGGAGACGGAGATAATCTGACCGCACAGGAACATCATGCGTTTATTACTGACATTCTAGGCGTATATCGCAAGTCTTGGGAAAATGTTATTTGTCTAATTGGAGAAAACTGCAGCACTAACAAAGCAACTGCAACAGCGGCATCTCTGCCGCTGGTGGGGTGTGCCAGTCATCGACTCAACCTTGCCGTGAAGGACATTCTGAAGGATTATTCTTCCCTCACTACATGTGTTTATCGTCTGATGAAGAAATTGAAGAACATCATCCCGGCTGCCAAGTTGCGCAAATTGACTCCATTGCGTGCCAAATGTTCCAATGCAACACGATGGAGCAGCACATACGAGATGCTACTTCGCTACAAGCAACTCGAAGAGTTTCTACCAAAACTTGGCTTAATGGAAGTTGAGGACATGATGCCTACCCATAGGCAAAAAGCTTACCATCGACTTGTTGATTAGTATCCTGACTGACTTTCAATCTGTCACAAAGGCGCTCCAAGCTGAAAACAGAACTCTGTTGGAGGTCCGTGACTTATTCGATGAAGTCATCAAGAAATACCCCGAAACCAAAGATCGGCTTAGTGAGAATGCCAGCATTATTCATGATAAATTGTTTGAGAGTGCCGTTCAGAAGATTTTGAATGGTTCCGAGGAGGAGCTCACTCCTGACGAATCCATGAAGGTGACCGGGCTTAGACATGGAATATCAACATTGGAGGAAGAAACGAGGACAGGAGAAGAAAGGGACGCGGATGCTGGACTCTCGCTAGCAGAAAGAGCTCTGAAGCGACGACGTCTTTTGTCCACAACGACTTCAGAATCTGCATTCATGGATTTACATTTTACTGTGCCCACATCGAACATTTGTGAGCGTTTGTTTTCTGAGGCTGGATACGGGCCAAACAGCAGACGCATGCGCACCCTCCCATCTAACTTCGAATCGCAATTGTTTTTACGAACCAACAAAAGTTTCTGGGGTATGGCAGATATAAACCATATCGTGACGAATGAAGAAGACAACTAGAGCATTATAAGATACTACATACCTCTATTGAGCATGTCTGTTAACTACTCTACCGGTAGACTCTACAGTGGACCTATGATATTTCATACCGCTACGATTTGTTTGACATCTAGACTATCACTTCTACCGTACTCTTACCACGTAAGGAGCAGTACGGTAGTACTCCAGTACATTGCCGGTAATTTGTACTAGGGTACCGTAGTACTGAACAATGCATAGACTAGTACGGTACGACAATAGAAACAAGCACAAGCATTGTTCCACCTTTTTCCCTCGCGATGCGAACAGTGGTTTCGTTGGAGGACATCATCATGTTTTGATAATGACAGGTTGAGACTGGTATGTGTGAAGAAGATGATCGTTGTCGGCTATGGATAGACGATCCTAACGTCACTATCCTCGCATGGCTGTTTGTAGGATACGTAACTGGTGGTGGGAAACAACTTGGGAGATGGCGACGTATCGTTTTCGCAATCATTGTACGACGACAATGATTGCGATATTGTGATCGCAATTGAAATGGAAACTGACTTTTATAACATCTACCTATCTTCTCTTTCTTCTTGCTCTTCACAGGCAACAGGATATGTGAGGTGATTTTTCTCATCAGTGACGTTGGAAGCCTAGATATAATACTTCAACTTGGCAATACCCCACAACAACATGACCCCTATGGCTTTGGAAGAGAAAAAATATTTCACTTATGAAGCGACTGGTGTGGTGGCCAATGCCCGCCTCGGCCCACTGCTGCCAAGTGACTGGATAGATATTTCCGGCAAAAGGCAGAGCGAAGGTAACGCCGCCACAATTCCCGACTTTTTATGGGAAAACTGTCCACGACAAGAGACAAAACAATATCGAGATGATGTCAAGGTGTACTCTCATCTTCCCAACGGATGTGCGATTCTCGATTCCAAGTGGGTACTGGGCCGTTTGTTATCTCCAAACAGAATCAACAGTTCGTCTTCGAGTTTGACATGTGACAACAACAAAACACAGAATCCACTCTTGGCCACTTGCGAAACACATTGTTTCACAGGAATCGAGGGATTCCGAGATTTTGCTGGAATAATGGATCTACTTCCACCAAGCTTTCATGACGCAGAAAACAAAGACACCCCAAAATCCATCACAAATACAGAAAACGAGAATGAGGAGTACGAATTTTGTGACTTGTTGGACATACAACAAGATTCTCAGCATGCACTAGCATTTGACACCTCGTCATCTTCTTCCACAACGAACAGAATCTCCGCCAAGAAGATCCCTCCTCGACCAAATCTTTGGGTAATCAAGGATGCAATGGCAAATGGTGCGGGAGGTGTTTGGGTCGTAGGACAAGGCAACGCCCACGAGTTTATGGATGTCGACAAAACCCCACTGTACCCAGAGCACAAATATGTAGCACAGCAATACGTATGGCCGATGATCACCTATGGAGGAAAAAAGTGTCATGTCCGTGTCTATACAACGATCACTTGCGATGGGCGCGCATTCATACATCAACGTGCTTTCTTGCATGTTGCAAATGAACCATTCACACTTGCCATGGATCGAGGACAAGGACAGCCAGTATTTGACAATTGCATCCATATTACTAATTGCTGCGCCAATAGCCATGATGAAAGTAAATTCTCTGGTGAAATTCTGGCTGACTTCACAGCCACGGAGATGACAACAAGGGATGGACACAATGTTGTTCCGTTAGCTAATTTTTTCCCCTCAGTTCGAGCCACTGTACAAGAAATCTCAGAAAAAGCGTTTCCCTTTATGGACGGTGGACAAAAGAACCACGGATTTGAGTATTGTGGAATGGACTTTATTCTATCTTACGATGACAAGGGTACTGCACTGGCATACCTGTTGGAAATAAACGCACCTCCGTCGCAAGATACTGCTACTGGGTTGGTGCACGCAGAAAACTTGCACAACGACGTATTGCGGGATTGGATGAATTACTGGGTTGTGCCTCACGTTGAGGGTCGAAGGATCTTGACTGACACGAGATCATGTGGGTGGATATGCGTGTACAATCCACCACAGACGTTTCGAGAGGACGTTGTCGAGAACGACGAGTTGATCCTCCCGTCCAAAGCCGCTATACTGAACAAGATCCGCTGGGCTCTGTTTGAAAAGAAAGCGCAAAAGACTGTCCTCAACGGTCAGTTTTCGGGCGGAGATAATATAAATGGTGCGCAAGAAATTGGACTGCATCCTGATTCGGAAAGCGTGACATTCGACTCTGCATCCGAAACGAACCAAATCTCAATTTTTGCGCGCTCGCACTTTCCGTACTTCTATTCTCAGAAGGCACCAATCTTTTTTGAAAATGCAGGAGGGGCGCAAGTTCCCCAGAGCGTCATTCAGAGTATGGTAGCTTCACTTCAATGTCGCAATCGCACAACCATCGGGACCGAAACGAAGGCTGTAGCACGAGAAACTATCAAAACTCTATTAGGGGCAAAGGTTCACGGGTCGGTCGTCCTGGCAGATAACGCTACTACTCTGTTTGCAAGATTGGCAGATTGCTTTGTGGACCAAGGTCTGTTGACTGCTGCCGATGAGATTGTCATCAGCACAGAAAACCACCAAGCACATTTTAACCCTTGGGTCACTGCCGCGAAAAGAATCGGAGCAACTATCAAACTTTGGTCACCCACAGAGAAAAACGAAAATAATGGTTTTGCGGCTGATGAGCCCGTAACAAGAGGTAGCCTTGAAGAGTTGATAACCCCGCAAACTCGAGTTGTGGCTATCTCTCATGCAAACAATGTCCTTGGTTTTTTACGGCCCATTCAACAACTCGCCCATTCAATAAAACGCAGAAGCAATGGTCGTGCGATGGTCGTCGTGGATGGTGTTGCCGCAGTTCCTCACATCTTCGCGGCCTTTGATTCGCTTGGTGTGGATTTCTATGTGGTTTCTTTTCATAAAATGTTCGGGCCGCACGTCGGAGCGTTGATCGTTCGTCGTGGACAATTTTGGGATCACCTCACCCGGCTTGACCAGCAAAATGGGTTGATGGACCAAGATGCATCTTTACGTTCCATGATGGAAAAGGGGACGTTGAACATAGAGGGCTGTGCAGGGATCGCTGGAGTTGGCGAATATTTGAAATCTCTGGGAGGTGTTGCTGTTGCCAGTTCCGTTGGTGTTGCTGCATCGAACAAGATTTGTGATCCAGGTGAACTGCCGGAAGAAACACGAACTCTTCCATTCTATGGTTCCTTGTCAGAAGAAGATGTATCATCCGCATATGTCAAAATACGACGAGTCGAGGCGACGTTGGTTAGGCTTTTGATCGAGGAACTTTCAAAGATGCCTCGTATTCAGATCATCCAACCAAATCATATTTCTGAGATGGAGATGCTTCGATTACCTATTATTTCTTTCATTCACAAAGACATTTCAAGCGATCGGGTTGTGAAATGGTGTAGTGAAAATGGCATTTCCTGTCGTCATGGTCTCTTTTTGAACACGCATCACTTTGCGAGGGAGTTCGGACTTTGTCAAAACGATGGCTTGGTTCGGGTTTCTTTGGCTCATTACAATATAATAGAGGAAGTCCAAGCGTTTTGCGGCATTCTTCGGCGCATGCCTGTTAGTGAGCTGCAATGAACATTCCGTTTTATTCGTTGAGAAGAATTGTTATCATGCAAACAAGTATATGGCGGCTACAATCATCGATCTGATCCTCTATCCGTTTCTGTAGTGATTCTGCTTGACTTGGATCAAATATTTTCCGGATATACTCTCAATTCATGATTTGGTCTTTCAGAGTTTTAAAAAAAATAGTTACAGATTAATCTTTTTATGATACATTCTGTCTGGTCTAATTTCTTTTTTTTATAGCCAACTAATTCTTGTTTTCCTATTTGGCTGTAACCACAATCAAAGTAATTGGTGTTCACTCACTGTCAATATAATATATCACGGTGTCAAGGAGAGCTTGATCAATCCAAATTTAATCGTTGGATTTTGACTTGTTCCTACTTCAGCAAGTGTCATAGAGTAGTAGTCCCTCTAGCTAGTAGCGTTCCTCCTCCTTCCTAGAGAAAAGTTTCCAGTTATTAAACGACGGGACGACCTGACGAGCCAAAACCAGCCAGGTGATACGTATGATACTAGCTAGTCATACGACAGCACGTTAGAAGGTATTAACTGTAAGTTCGTACTACCGGTACTCTGTTCTCTACCGTAGGTACCGGTACCGGTACTTCGACGCACCTGACTGTGAGTCCGGGTACCGGTAGCTATGATACCGTAGCACACAAAACAGTACCATTGCTACGACTACCGTACCTATCATACCTACCGGTACTACCTACGGTAGTCCACTACCGTAGTCGTATCATACCACTCCGTGTTGAAAGTTGAAAGGTTCGCGAGTCGCGAGGGAGCGTCCTGGTTTGCGCGAACAAAACCGTCTGTCCGTCGAGATAAGATGATAGAGACATCATAGGACAACCTCAGACAGTTGTGTTTATGACCATGCCATTCACTCTATGCAACTTCCAACGACTACTTTGCTACTGTGGAGGGTCCATCGGATAAAAATGAATGATTCGGATAGACCGTTCCTGAGAAATAACAACAACAATTCGACTACCGTACTTCAAACGACGAAAGCAAAAAGGACGATCACCAAAGGTTCTGCTTGCTAGGGTACTTTGGCATCATTTTGTACAGGGTTACAACGACGGCAGACACTTCCGAACGACAATTTGTTTTTTGGACGGATTGGCTGAACCGACGACCAAAGGTCATCATTGGAAGAAGGGTAAAAAACATTACTGTACTATCTCCAATCTAATCATGGTGAGTGAAACAAGCCAACAAAGCTGTCAGGAGTCGACACAAGTCCGATGGAGACCATAAAAAGCTATTGGCTGTATCTCACAATCGTGTTTGTTCTCCTGTTCTTTTGTGGTTATTGTATTCACGCATTTCTCCTCTTGTACGTTCCTTGGCATTGCCGTTTTATGGACGATACAACAATTCACCACAATATGCAACAGCCTCTTCCACGCAGCATCCGCAACCGTAACCAAAAATTCGACAAGAACATTACCAAACGGGGACATGTCGATCCAGGAAAGATTGCAAAACGAAACGATGAGTTTCCAGTCTCTTCAACATTGATCATTTTCTTCTTGGTGGTTGTAGTGGGATCCAGTCTAGTGCAGATCTTCAATCTCTTTGGTGGTTCTGCGTCCAAGCCTCCTATGGAGTAAAAAGGCATTAAAGCAGGACTGTTACTCTTAGCGCAACAGAAAGTTATCTTTTGAGTTTGCATCCAACTTCATTTTCTCAGCAAGTAGACGACCGGTAGTTCGAGTGGGATCCGTCATCGCAGGTCGTCAGCGAACTACCGTTATCATCCCGCCCTATCGTAGCAACCACATTGCAAGGCAGGTAAATGATTGTAGTGTAAGCAATGCAAGATAGTAAACTAGAACAGTTCGCTATCGAAACAGCGGTAAACAAATAAATAGTAATATAGAAGAGAACCGGATTGACAGTGAAACATGTAGACCCATGATTCACAGTCAATAAGATGCCAAAAATCAACAACGAACTACTATGGTACACCACGGTCGTCTCTCTAGCCAAGACTTGTGTGATAAAATCGTTCGTTCCATTTTATTCAACCACAGCATCAACAACAACAAAATCTTAATCGTGGCCTCGCCTCGCACATCAATGTGCTCCTTCGCTCGGCCAAATAATAAATTTTTCAACACCACCACGCATTTTCCAGGACTGGTCTATGACTACCCTTTGCGTTGCTTCGCCTTCAGGGGCCGGGCGGGTGAGCCGACATTTTCCTAACAGTAAGTAGGAATATGTGTAGTTGACAAAGCCAAAGTTCTCCTGACGGCTGCAATCACTTGACCGGCAGGCTATCATAGTAAAAGATGCTGCGAAATCAATGGCCCAGCCGATTCTCGACGTTGTGCATCTTTTGCAGCACTTGCTTGCCCATGAGACGAGGAACGAAAATTGACTTGCATCGGAGGACGTCAATACCAGATACTATATTTGTGGCAAATACATTCGGGCCGTCCAGTTGGATTTGGTTTCCCTGGGAGAATTCCGGATCGCACAAGTGCCAAATGATTACTTCGTCGTACGTGAAGAAGGACATATCGTCGGCCGGAACTACCGTTACAAGGACGATGTTCAAAAAAAACGATTCCCATTCAACGGAGCAAAAATCACGGTCCAACCTTCCCGTTAAGAGAAGAACTCTCTCGGAAGTGATCATGAGAATCAGTGGCGACGGGTCCAAGTCGGTGCGAACTTTTGAGTTGGTGCGTCTCTGCCGTGCGCCTTCTACATGGAAAAAGTAACCCTCTCCAAGATGTAGACCCATTCGAACACGAGATAGCAAGGCCTTTCCGGCATTCTCTCCTTCCACATATTCAACTAGTAAGTCCTTTCCATCCACGTGGGCAAATAGACGTGGGTTCCTGGAGCGGACTAGACCACGTGTTCTCTGAGCACTTCCACTTCGGATTCCGCACTTCAGGTGTGAGGAAAGCCAAGTGACGATGGAGGAAATGTTGTTCAGGACAACCACTGTCCCATTCACGAAAGGGATGCATGCCTTCTTCAGAATACCATACTTTTTGCTGGCGTCTTTTAACAAATTCTCGTCGTAGTAAATTGGTTGAAATTCTGAATCTCGAGAAGCAAATCTAGTAAGTTTGGTAGAAGACTCTCGAATGGTAGCGGCGGATGAATCCATGATAGCGGCGCAAGACTCTCTCAATGTGTAGATAACAGCTCGAAATAAAAATGTTGGGTTGGAGGAAAGTCCCACAAGCACGTCGGCAATCCTCCAGAAACTCAAATAGTGTGATCTTAAAAGTTGCATGTGATCTTGGAAATTGCCATAGGCGTGTGAGCTTGAATACGGCCTTAACCGGACTGGAAGTCTCTCGAACGTCAAGGCTTTGAAAAGCAACGAGGAGACCATTCCTGGTAGAGGGCCTGACCAGCTTAAGTCTGCTCTGGTTGTGGATATACGCAGGCGTTCGATATAGAATTTGTGCTGAACTTTTGACGTAGGCTGTCTCTTCCGTTTCTTCGAAAAATTCCTTCCCGAATAGTGGTTACGGCGCGGAGTGTTCATGGTGTGCTGGTAATCTGGATTTGATCTCAATTTCGCGGCCGAGGCGGCTGTTGTAACAGAGTCTACAGTTGGATCGACCAGCGGGAGTTTTCCTGTTCTCGGCGAGTCAAGCGGATCTTGAGTTGTCTCCCCTCCGAAATTGATGGCTAGAAGTGCCTTCAGTTCTACGTCGCGTGAATTGGTAGAAGGAATTTCTTTCCCATGCGATCGAATTTCTGCTATATGCTGTACCATGCGGTATAGCGCACTAGCCAATTCACCGTCAACATTCACGAAAACTGGTTCCGATGACACTTCGACGCTATCCAATAGTGTCACGTTCCCATAACCTCCGTGGGTGTTTAAAGAACTCTTCCAACACACTGATAAGGCATCGTGCCGTCGGTTCCGTCTGCGAGCATTGCTTGTCTTAGAATCGTAATGTCGGCCCATTTTCAAAAGAATTGGATATGGAGTCACCCACAACTGGTTGTTGAACTTAATGCATCCGATAGAGAAAGTGACGTTGTCTTTTTTCGTATCAGTCTTCTTCTCAACGTGAATGTCATCCAGGCGGGCGTAGAGTAGTTCTTTGGGCGTGAAATCCACAACACTGATGCCGATTCCATGGGAGAATTTTGCAACCAAGGAAATCGTAAATGATCTTGAGACGTCTGGGATGTGCTTGAAGTAATCGAACTCGTCCTGGCGAAAGCTCGAGATGCGTGGCATGGATGCATCGGATATACGTAAAACTCTTGTTGGCCCATCCGCCACGATTTCCGCTGTAAAGATATCGTTGTCCAGCTTTATCGCAGTCCCGGGTGCAACTTTGTCGAGTAAAAACCTACCTAGGACCATGTCTTCAACTAATCCTGAACCCGAAGACTTCACTATGAGGATTCGTCTCCGGAGCTCGGGCTCGTCCCAAGCAAAGTCTGCACTCTGGTATTGCAAAAGCATTGAATCGCATTCGGTTTCTTCTTGTCCCAGCACAGACAGTGCCTGGCCAAATCGCAGAGGATGCATTGTGTGATTCTCAAGCCGAAATGGGGGGTGATTTGATTGTCGAAAAACCAAAAGGCTGGTTGCTGATTGTTTCGTTGCTCTCAACTCGACTGTGACAATAATTGTTTGCCCTTTCATCTTATGGCGGATCCGCATGGTCACCTCCCTCCTATTTGATCGGACGTTGAAGTATCCCGACCATGTCCAGCCGTATTCCTTAAATCGAAACCGAATTGGTCGCGAATCGTCAAAGTGGAAAGCTTGGGGACGAGATGTTGCACTGACAAGGTGTTGGTTGTGCGGTCCTCCGTTTGAATCAATTTCGATATCACGGCCTGTTTCATTAGCCACAGAATAACGATTTACTATGTGAATGAGTTTCGTTCCAAGACGTCCTCCGAATTTTTCTGCAGCGTGGACAATCCTTGACCGCAAAACAAGTCGATCAAAGCTACGAGGATCGTCACTTATCGTACCAGAATGATCAATAAGCTCGTTGGGGGAAAGAACCGTGAGGTCGTGCTGTGTTTTCTGGCCAGACAAAAGTGGAATGGGATCTGACCAAGGAGAGATACTTGACTTGACTGTAGCACGCCCTTTTCTTGCAGGACGTTTCCGAACGGTCAATCTGTTAGAACTTCCCTCTCCAACCATGAGGACATCAAATTCTGATTTGGACGATATGTCTAAAAAGTGGTCATTGTCCATTAGCTCCGCAAGACCCAAAGTATTCCCAAACGATTGGTACGTGGCAGTGGCTCCAACCGTTGATTGGTTTCCATCGAGCTGACCAGCCACAGATGTCCCAGCATAAAACTCTAGATCCTGATGAGTGCCATCAATGATCCAGAATGGTACGAACAAGCTAGCGACCCTGGTCGCAGATGAAAAACTTCGGCAGAAGTTGCGGATGCTCTCATCGTCGGAGTGCTTTCCACTGCCAATGCTAGTTCCGTGCTCAAGAGCAACCGAGATGGAGAGAGAGATATTTTCAGCGTCATATACTTTCATTTTCGCAACGGTAGTGCTGCTATCACCCCTTAATTCTCGCGACTCGGGATGGCGAGGTGGAATCTCGACTGCGGAACTCCACCCCGGGAACCTTCGTGAGTTGTCGCCATCAACTCCGACAAAACGAGTTCTGATCTGGACCACATCGGACGATAGCGATCCTGTCCAATTAACAGACCCTCCACAATCCAGAATTCCCAGATCTTCCCAATCAGAAAGCATTATACTCCTTCTAAGCAACGCGGGTTCTCTGATGTTTGCCGAGGGTCCACTCACACTTGAATATAACTTGACTCGCACTTGTATGGCGATGGGAAGGGCAAGAAAATTTCGAATAAGTAGCGGTGATCTGAAGAAAATCATTCGTTGCTCTGGTACCTCCGTAAGTTCATCAACCGGAGAAAGGTTCACACTTCCAATTCTAATAGCACACACCGTCAAGTGAATCTTCTCATCATGACCGGCGACTGCATTCTTGTCTTCACAGTCATTCCTCAAATAATTAGAGGGGATCATGAACATGGTGATCTCTTCTTCTCCAATTAGACCCTTTCCAAATGACTCGGATGAAAAGGGAGGAGGAGTCGAGATTTCAGACATTAATTCCCTGGTTGAGGTAATCTCTGCTTCGTGATTGTATGATGAAGCTCGTGAAAGTGCGACGACGGACAATCGATATGACCTGTCGTGAATGAAGGGTACAATATCGGCAGGAACGGAAACGATGCCATCCTCGTTTCCCATTCCTTTGTCTTTCGGCACTAAATACCTCCACAAGAGTGAGAGACCCGAATGATCTCTAATCTCACAAAGAAGATCTGCGTCTGCTGCACTCTTCAGCACAAGAGGTGATTCAACCGAAACCACTTTGACACTCCCTTTAAGTGCAACTCTCACAATGATCCACCCTAATGCCCGTGAATCAGCCCCCACTGAAACTTTCTCAGATCTCAAGTCGACATTGCGATCCAAAGGATACCGATGCACACCAACAGCATCGACAGGGATTTTAGCTGCAGCCTTAAAAAAGAATGTCGACGACCGTCTTCCTTTTGGGACATCAAAGTCATCATGGTTGACTCTGCCGACTGTATCTTCGAAATTCCCGATCTCGAGGTAAATAAAAGCCCTGTGTGGATCGCATGTTTGAGATGAGGATCTCTTCAGTGTCAATGGAGCCTCCGATCCGTTTCCAAGGATAATTCTGGCTGCGTTTTCTCCCCGTTTAGCCCTGTCAGCGTCGAGTACCTCTCGGAATCGAATGGTCTGGTGCGTGAAATACAGAAAATATCAGGAGACGATCTTGGGTGAAACTTTCTCTTTGAAAAAGAACTTACCATCCCAGTATCGTTCCGAATTAAATGAGGCACTACGCTCTTTGACCCGGCATTTTTCGCATGATCAAGGTACCCCATTACATTCTCAATCAAAGCCCCTGTCAAGTTAATGTTGAGAGCCTTATCATCAGAAAGTACCACCGACATCGAAAAGGATTCGTCGGTGTCACGTGGATTTCCGCTTCGATTCAGCTGACCGAAGTTTTGTAGCCACTTAAGCGGGGAGCTTGAAGGTAACGTAGAGAATAGAATCGATTCGACGCTGGAATTTGAGTCGCCAGTGGGATATATGGCAGAAACGATGGTTCGTCGAGCCGAACTCGAGAGCATCAGAAAGCAGAAGTCAGAATGAGATAAATCCGTCACTCTCTTTCTTGGTGAATCGGGTGATTGCAGACTCTGTTGGAACGGGGATCGGAAAAGACGTCCAAAGTCACGCAACCGCTCCTTTCCGGTGGAAGAGAAGCTGGTGTCTCTCGAGTTCAAGTCGGGCACTGCTAGATCTTTTGGGCTTGCAGACATCGCTGCCTCGACTTTAAAAACAGGCGTCCACTGCATTACTTGCACAAGATCAATTCCAAAACGGACATTTGCAATCCAAGGTTCTATAACAGGCTCCCAAGCAACTAGTCGCCGATTATGATAGTGGCCCGTCACTTGGCAGCTAAGCCAGCCTACAAGTGTCGTATTCATCAATTCGGAACCAGAGACATACTTCCTAGTCGGAGAAGGTACAATATCGTGTGCTCCAGTGTTTGGAACAACCGTTAAATCTTGTGGAACAGGAGCCGCGCCGATGCCAGAAAAGACATTGGACAACTCAAACTTGATGATTGGAGACTCGTTCAAACGAGAGGCACCTCCTGGTACACAGGTGACCTGAAAACCCTCGATGTGAAGGCTGCAAACTGTTGGTGCGCGTTTCATGATATTGCTGAGTCTCGGGAGCTGATACCTGGAAGGGTCAATGCCATTCTCAGAGACGTCAGAGCCATCGACAGGTTTCCTCGTGTCCTTCTTCTTTAGCATTTCCAAAATGGGTTTGATCGAGACTTGGTACGAATCCGTGAAGCCACCAGCACTTTTTGATTGGATGTAAAGAAGAACATCAACAAAGTTGCTCTTCATTTGCAGCAACTGGGAAAACTCTACGTCGAGCTTTCCTTCAGGGACATCAGGACGTTTCTTTGCAACAGAAGCACCAACTGCCCGGTATAGCAGCTCGAAATCAATGGGGTTCGTGATACGCTGCTCCCCAGCTGTCGGCTGACTGATCTTGAAGCATACACGTGGTGTCGCGAGAAAGCCACGACCCGACGTTGCTAAGTCCGTCCTTGCAATGTGTGTCCGTAGTGCTTGGAAACTGGAGAGTCGATGGCTTATCCTACAGGTAAACGCATTTGCAAGGTCATTAATCGACCCTTCCCCCGCGTTGTCCAATGTTCCGGAGCCACGGAAGAGGTATCTATTCGAAAAATCTTTGAATAAAGCAGCGTCTTCGTCGTCAGTAAATACGCCATCGAGATTCAGAGTCAGCCATGGCATCGATGAGTCGCAGAGACAGTCAAGAGCAAGGGCGACACTAAGCGATGCCCTCCAACGAAATGTGACCACATTGATATGGTCTGTCTCGCCTTTTTTTACGTAATCCAAGATATCCTTGGAAGCCAAAATGCATTCAAATGTTTCTGCATCTGCTGATAAGATCAAATTGACGTCGTTCGGGTGGTGAAGGAATCGGGAGAATAGGTCTCTTTTTACTGTTCTTGCTGGCATAGGCTGGTTTGAATCCTTTCCCTGAAGCTGCTTTAGCCCATCCTTCAGATCAAGTAGAGAACGCACAAAGGACGGCAGCAGAAGGCATTGGATCCGGCCCCAGTTGATGTGTAATCTTACTGTCTCAGGTCCGTGATGCATATACAGCTTCACTCGCACGAAATACGGAAATTCCAATCGAGCTTCTGGATCTTCACCGACAACTCGGATGCCTCTGCCGCACGAAAGATCGAACAACGCAGAATCGCGAATGAGTATGGATGCAGTCACCTGCTCACCTTGGTTGTAATCAACGGCTGCATCCGTTAATGTAAATGAGATTAGAGGGCTTGCGAGGGCCATGGGTTTTCCTTCCATTTCTCTGAGCAATTGCATTTCGACGTCATCAAGAGTTAGCAATATACTGAAGCAACTTTTTTTATTCGAAATACTCAGTGTTCCAACATTGATTACTTCCTCAGCATCTTTCTCCGTCGATCCATCAAGAACTCGTCTATTTTTCATGATGTTAGCCAACTCTGCAAACAGGTGAATAACAGGGGCCGACATATTGATTTTCAGGGGCGTGACCTTCAAAACTACTTTTACTCCCTTATCATCCGATTTTCGATTGGGCATTGAATCCCACCCAAGTCTATTCATGACGGCTTCAATCTCACTTAACGCGGAATCTGGCTTCATTAGTATCGGAGAAAGTTGAGATTCACGGCTCAAACGATCCAGAATTGAATGGGCCAGCACGACCTCCGACATAACAGAGAAAGGCTCAAGGATCGGCCAATCATCAGAAGATCGAATCAATGCAATATCAGTGACTCCCAATCGCAAAGAGAGTGAACCTTTATCAACCGGTGATTCTTGCATGCTTGCCACCACACTCAGAGCTACTAGCATTTTTGCCCCCATGTCTTCAGCCATATCCCATTCGTCATTATGTTCTCTCGAAAATTTGATATTTACTCGTCGAAGGGTGGCATCCAATCGCCATCGTAAGGGGATCCCAAAAGATCGCTCGATTTCGTTTCTGTTCTGAGGTCTCGGTGTATCATTGACTTTTTTCAAGGGTAGAATGGTTCGCTTTATTTCTTCTACACATTCGAATAGCTTGTATGTAGCATCTGGAGACACAACGATCGATATCGGATAAATACGAACGCCTATGTGAGCGTTCCGCACTAGAAATCCCGGCTCTGTGTCTGATACCTGAACAGATGTCGCCTCTTCGCCAACCACCCAACCTCCTGTTTCTTCGCCCCCGACAACATGAAATCTTGCTCTAGCTTGTAAGAGAGAATTGTAGGGATCCCTACGACCGACAATTTCCAAGCCACGACCTGCCTCTAGATTCAAGACATCCAAAAGTTGAGCATTAGTACACCGAACGTCCAATTGCGCTCGATCATGTGTTGGGGATGAAACCTGGACAAAACGTAACGATGACTCCGTCAAAGCCAATGCCCCAACGATACTGTCTCTATGACATATGGCTAATCGAAGCGACGCGAGGCGAAGAGCGAGATCGGAAATTCTGGGTTGTTTTGGACGACATTCCCGACTCGTAGAATCTTGCACCGAAGCAGCAACAGATGCCTTAAAAGGCCCAACTGCGGTTTTCAATCTCCCAACGCATTCTATGAATGGCCGTAAACAAACATTATAAGGCGAAAATTCGACATCACCCACGACAAGTCTTACTTTGTGGGTTTTTGCAAGCTGACCGGTAAGCTCAGAACGGCGGTGTTTTCCTACGATGACGGCACCGCGAAGAAATCTGTCCTCCATTGAGTGAGCTATCAAATGGGGCAGGTGCGCTGGTAGCAGCGTATCAGTTGTTCCGCCAGAAAAAATAATGTCAGACGGGACTTTGTAGGAGTCTTGACCATTTTCTATTTTCGCAGTGACCTGATCCAAACTGAAGTAGAACTTTGTCTCGTTTATGCGATGGAACAGTGCCAATCCAATTTGGTTAGTGACAATATCAAGATCGACAAAAGACCCCGCGGTGCTATTCTTAAGGTCCGAGTTGCCACAATTTGGCTCAATCTTGAAGCCCACTTGGATTTTGTTCACCAGCAATGACCCTTTAAATATTGCACGATTCAAATGGTTCACAAGACTATGTCCAGTTTCCAATCCGGAGGCATGTCGACGTTTCTTGGCGCGTAAAAGGGCCCTCGCTGTTCGCGTTTGATGTTGTCGTGATGCGACCATGCTTGCGTCCTCGACTCTGTCGTAGGATCCATCAGCGGGCATGAAGGACTGGAGGTCCGACAAGAGTACCTGCAATGCCTTGAGCTCGGCCCTTGATCGATCTAGCTGTAATTTTGTTTCTTTCCTCATTCTACGGCGCTCTTGACTTCTCGAGTCAACAACATTCGATTGATCTCCAGAATCATATTTTAAGGATTGAGAAAGTCGCAAGATTGTCCTCTTTGTTTCCGCGATATCTTCTTCCAATTCCCTCACCAGCTTCTCTTGTCCTTGTGCAGACATGATGGAATGAAAAGAATCGTCATCTTTTTCTTTCTGGCTATCCACAGCTGAAGCTTCTTCATCATCTGCAGCCTCTTCAAGTCTTGCTAAGTTCTCTGCACTGAGATATCCATTATCGAGATTCCCCCTTCGGATGCGACCAGCCGATTGGTCAGACACTGAAGACATATCAGAAACAGATGGCTGTCTTCTTCGACCACGTCGGCCACTGAAAGAAGACCTACTATCCCCATCAATGACACTCTCTGCATCTGCGATCCAATTGTCCTCAAACCACACCCCAGAATTGTCTCCCCCAACTGATTCCGCCATTTCATTCACGTCGAAAAACTCCTCTTCATTCACGGCACTGGAAGATCCATCTTCGCTGTTCGTGTCACTACTTGAAGGAGACGACAAGTTATCAAAAAGGGACCCCGCCCGATGAGAAGGGTAAATTTGCACGTTTCTCTTTGCATGAAAGGTCCCAGATGCCACATCCGTCACGAGGAGAGATTTCCAAACTTTCACACCAGACACTAGTCGCAACATAACGTTCTCGTTCAGAATAATTCGTATACCTTCGATCACGGTGTGAATCCTTACTTTGGAAAGGGTATGATCCATCGGGATCACAGACTTCTGAAGAATGGTCCGAATTTCAAAGCCTGTAGAAACATCAAAAAGCTCGGACTCCCCACTGAAAGTGATTCTTCCGACCCTCAAATCGATTTGATATTTGTCATAGAAAAGGTCCTGGAGCTCAGGGATTGCCTGCTCACTCTTCCTGTGTTCGTTTGGCTCAAGCTGAACAAGTGAATCGTCAAGATTGAAGCTCCCTGATAATGAGCGACTGCCGCGGTCCGCGAAAGTTGCACTATCGACTGACGTTGCCGAGGAAAAGAAGAAACGACGCATAGGTCTCCTTCGAGTTGAACGGCTCCTTACAGAGATCATACCAGCTAGAGAACCGTCGTCGATTCCATATTGCCACTTCTCTACTTCATTCATATCGGATGTTCTGTTCTTTTCATCTTCAAGAAGTGGGACTTTTCGTAACTTGTTGCTAGAAATACCTGCTAACTTTTCCGTCTTGATGGAAAGAAAGCCAGTGTCGCATATTAAATCACCGTCCTCGCCCATTCCGATTCTTATCACGGGACAGTGCAGGTTGAAATCCACATCAATGTTTTCGTGATTGGAAAATACGGACTCAGCCTTTGCAACAAAACCCAGCTTCCCTAGTGCAAGAGAATTCAGGCGGGCAAGTGACAGTTCTCTCCAAAATTTTTGAACATTCGCCACAGTTGTAATCTCTTTCACGAATTGCATGCCATGAGCCAACCACTGACACTCCGGGTTCAGCACTATTTCAAGTGAATTCAAGATCATTCGAGCCTCTTTGTCTACCTTTGGATTTTGTACGGGCTTCTTTGAATAAGCAAACAGAAAAAATGGTCGATTCTCTTCCACGATTTCATCCCTTTGATCGTCGCGTTGCATGAGTGCATGGTCCTGTCTCAGCTGGTTCGCAATAACATGGTGACTTTTATCCAATCGAATTTCTGATGCGTTGAAATCCATGATAGAAAACTCAAGATCAAACTTTTTGTAGTCCCCTTTTAGCGACCCCCCAATTCTGGTGACTTTACTGTTGAATTCCAAAAACTTCTCATGAAGCCTTTTCAACTGTGTTTCTTCCGACGTGAAGTGCACTGGAGAGAACAGTGAAAAGTTCACCTCCTCCAGTTGCAGAACAATGGAGATGGCGTTCAGAGAATCATTCTTCGACTCGGGCACAAGCTTGTCACCCGGGATCTCATCTAGATACCGGAGAAGACGGTCCAGTTCATCTCGAGCTTCATTATCGTCAGATGCTGCATCCATTACGGTTTGTTTCCACCAAGACGAGGACTGTCTCGTGCTCTTGTTTGTGCGATTTTCAATGGTGTTTCCCAGACGAATAGTTGTCAATGCGCGAAAGAGAATGATGTCAGAGGTAGCTAACTCTCCTATCAGACCATCCTCAAGATCTTGGATCTCCTTTTGTTCTTCATCTGTCAATCCATTTCCGTACTTGTCTCCGGCTATTCTCGTGACATCATCAGATAGTGGTATATTGGAACCATGTCGTATTCTTCTTTCGTAGAGTTCCATGTACCTTGCTCGCAAAGCGTACCTCTCCTGAAATCGCACCCATGACCACCGAAGCATGCTCCCCCTCAACTCTTGCCTTATAGCACGCGCTGCATATTTCCACCACGCCCTGGCATTTTGCATCACAGAATCACGGGGACGATACTTTCGAAATTTTTTGACAAAGTTAAAATTTTTTCTTTCGCCGTAAAGCTTTAGTACTTGAACACACTGAAAGTCCCTCAGATTGGTTGACACAGTCTCCAGTTGTATTGCAATATCCACGGCTGGCCTGGAAGAAAGATCTTTGGGTGTTGTCGAAAGGAGCGCATGCAAGTATCCATCAACTGGTAGGAGTACATAGGTGTTCTTTGGGATGTATGTCTTTTTTGATGGAGATGGCACCACACTTGCTCGCCGTACAATACAATGATCGAGTGCACGTGTGAGCTTGACCTTGTCGCTCGCACATGTCTCATGAAGAAGGGAATTTTCCACAGACAATCCAAGTCCATACTCGAGTGCATTCCAGTACGCGGCGAAATGATTCATCTGCGCAACTTTGGACACGACGCGGACATCTGAGCCGCTCTCTGGTTCATCGTCTTCTTCATCGTCATGTTGCAAATGCATACTTTCCATGGTGATCCCAAAAGCGAAGGGAGTGTCTGGATCCGACTCTTTGTCTTCTACTCGGATATGCAAGTCTCGAATATGAACGTGGACTTGCCTTGCGATCTCCTGTAGCAACCCACTGCTGATGCGCTGTTTCAGGAGCTCCGTGTACGACTTTTCGCTCCCCATAGCCTCCTCTAGTTTGTCATAATATTCTTCTACATTTGAGGAACTGGATTTGGCAAAGTTCTCTGACATTGAAAGCGCCTTCCTTCGTTGCTTAATATCTTCTTCCCGCAGCTCGTCGTCATTGAATTCAAAAGTCATTCGAAACAGGGCATGGACTCCATCAATGACCAGGACTACAACAGCATCTTGGCCGCTCGACGATGTTCCGTTCTCATGACCATTGTCGTTGTTATTGTTGTTTCCACCACCATTGAAGCTCATGAAACTGCTGCTGATTGGATTGGACAGTTTTGCCCATGGGATTGTGATTTCGACCTGCCGAAGGGAACAATGGACCAGTTCAAAGGGCTGTCCCTTTTGGCGTAATTTTTTGTTGATGACATCGGCCTTCACCTCCAAATCGTTCAATGTGACGTATCCACTCCATACGCCAAGCTGTGCTTTCTTGTAGACCTTGTTCTTGGAAAGAGAGTCGTCGGTAAAGTAATTGGAAAGCACTTTTGTGAGCACGTTGCCAGCAAGTTTTTCGAACATGGCGATGTTGGTGTTGTGTAGAGTGATGAAACCTGCTGTCTACTCGATGAATGGGATCAGTAGTCCGATATATATTAGCGCCGATTGTTTCTTCACTTCAGCATCTCGAAATAATGTGAAGTAAAGGAAAGGCTTACTTTTTGTTGTCAGAAAATGGGAGGCGAGAAACAGTGTACCCATGGTCGGGGATCTCTTTTTCTTGCGATGCAGGAGGATGGATCCGTTCGGTGTCGAGAAACTGTGATGTCATCATCGTCGCCATTGACAGAATGTTTTTCCGAAATTTATTTCATATTGTAAATCGTTCCATATTACACGTAGAATATAAAAAACAAATAAAAGAATAATATAATTTTTCTTTTTTGTGCACTTCAAATACCGTAGTTGTTCCGATGGGAATTAGGTACTCTTATTACCTACGACGGTATGTATGACAGCTAGCTAGAGAATTTTCTTGCTCTTGACACTGTGTGAATGGTTTACAGTTAACAAAAACTGGAATTTCTACTAGCTAGCTAGCTAGTGTCTATCCAAGCAGCAATTCCAAAATCCGTTGTGTACACCGGTATGTACGGTACGCACACACAAGACGATTGTAGACTTGGTTGGGGAATGTGGGTTTGCATTCGTTTCTATTACTCCGAGCAACATTTTGATACTATACTACAACGATTTGCGATTTCAGTTTATTCATCGTCGTCATCCAAGACATTGCTGGATTGTATTTTGGTTTTCTTCTTGTGCATTTTGATCTCCTCTTCGTCATCATCATCGTCAAAAACCATCTCTTCTTCCTCTTCGTCACTCTTTTCCTCTTCTGCAGCCTGTTTTCGTGGTCGTTTGCGACTTCGGCTCATAAATGTTTCTCCATAGTCGTCATCCGAGTCGTCCCCGTAGTCGTCCATCTCATCTTCATAGTTCGTCGAGCCCTTTTTCAAGGCACGGATGTTGATACTGTCATATTGTTCATCGTCGCTGCCTTCCAAGTAGCTGCGATTCATTCCTGGACGACGACCACCGCCCCCACCCGGTCGGTATCCACCAGCAGACGCCTGAGCTCGTTTTCGCTGGCGTTGTTTGTCGGCATCGGTGTTTGTTCGGATGCGATCCTGCTTTGCCTTTTCTGGATCCTCTTCTGTGACATATTCAGCAATCCTGGCCTTCTTGATCGTTCGTTGACGAACAGCCACCGTCAAGCTCTTGTGAGCTTCAGATTGCAGGGACGACGGCTTGGGTACTAACCGACTGACAACGCCACCGATGCATTCTAAAAAAGTTCCGGCACTCTTGGGTTGATCATTGGCAGCGGTATCTTTGTCGTTTTCGTTGCCCTTGGTAAACTGTGCCTTCTGTGACATGTATACAAACCCGTTGAGACCAGGAAATCCGTTCGACGAAGAGTCAACAGCTTGCACATCAAAAGCTTCGTTCCCAATGTGCAAAGTAAAGGATCCGTCACTCCATTTGACGAGTTTGGAGTTGGATTCTCGTTTCACTTTTCCATTTGAGTCTTTGACTATGTTGCCATTTTCGTCTCGTTTGAAGCGCCAACGAACCATGTTGTGCACATATCCATTATAAAACTCTTCCTCTTCTTTTTCGTCGTAGGTGGTCTCGTCAAAGGGAAGAGGTTGAATACCGACGAGATTGGGAAGTTTCGTCATGTACAGCGACGTCCCTTGATCGGGACGATCAGAGTTCAATAAGGAGACATGTTGTGTCGGACGCTTATTCTTTTTTGCCCTGGGTGCTCCAAAATCTTCCTCTGCCATAGAAGCGGCTTGCGCGGCTTTCTTTTTCTGTTCTTCGGGTGGGGCAGAGGATCCCACTACATCATCAAAGTCCACAGCATCGGGTTCCTCGTCACTATCTTCACTATCATCAAACAAACCGGCCACACTAGGTTTCGGTTTCGCATTGGCAGTTGGTGCAGGAGATGTTGCAGATTTCTTATCGTCATCGTCGTCATCATCGTCGTCGTCATCATCGAAAATGGACTTTTTCTTTGCAGCTCCTGAACCGTCCTTGACTTTTGCATCGTCACCGACGTCCATGGAAACATCATCCCTAGTCTCAGTATCCGCTCCTTTCTCGCCAGCACCTGTTTCGTCACCTTTCTTTTTGATGTTCTGATCTTCGTCGTTCTCGCCGTCCTTTAATTCAGAATCATCGTCATCCGACGAGTCATCACCGTCATCATCACCTTTAATTGTCACTTTGTTTGATTTGGAAGTCTCTTCCTTGGGGGGCGGAGCCTTGTCATCGTCGTCCGAGTCGTCGGAGTCTGCAAACATGGTGCTGTGCCTTTTATTTTATACTAGCAGTATGTATGTATTCCTATCCCCTGGACGATCGCGATAGCTGGCAACAATCAAACAATACAGGCTTTGTTGTGTCAGTGCAAGAGTACAGGTACTAGTCGTAGAGACTACCGGTATGATAGTGAGCGGTTGTGGCTGAACATCGCAGGTGTATCATATCCACGGAGTCAATCATCATCTGCTGCTGTTCGATCCGATTGGATGGATTCCTATTGTTCCTTCACTTACGTACTACAGCTACTGATCGTACGTACTACCGGTACCCCCGTCCAGAGGTGACAGCTGTCGCAATTTTATCTGCATGTTTCCTATTTTTTGAGTTTCTTCGGTCGCCGTTCATTGTCTTCACTGCAGTAGTACAAACTCCAAATCAACAGTCAATTCAGAAAAGTCTTGCAAAAAGATGATCCAAAAACGTGCCCTCTTCATTATTAGTTGTTATTATACATGTTGCAGCAGTTGCTCGCCGACAACTACTGTCGATTTGCTGGTCGTTTGAACAATTTCTCGTGTCTTGGTCATTTTGTATTCCATGGCCTTTTCCCACTTGCGTCGTACCAATTTATACAGATCCATGGCTGCCACGGCATCTTCGTAGGAACTGTGCGGTACGCCAGGTTGTTGAATGTCGCGATGAAGACGTGTCTTGACGAGTTCCGACAACTTTTTGGGCCACAAGACACCGTCGTCAAACCGGACTTGCATGAAAGGTTCGTATTTGGCCGTGTCTCGGGTGAGATACCAAGGATGGGTGATACCCAGAGCACGAAGGTCATTCTTGAGGGCATGTCCCACCAAGATCTTGTCTTGCAGCATGTCTTGTACCAGTGCTCGGATTTCGGATTGGGTGTAGGTCGATGACGACTCGAGATCCATTGCGGTAATGCCGGAAACAAAGGTGCGATAGTCCGTCACTTCTTCCTCTTGGCGTACCATTTCGTCCAGTAAGATACTGCCGTCCCATGACACTAGTGTGACCCGCGCAACCGACGATCGACGTCCGCCGTATCCCACGCCGACCATTTCGCAATCGAGAGCCACATACCTGGCCTGTTCTTCCAATGAGATATTCGAATCGTCGCTGTTGTTTTTGTTGTTCGTCTTCGTATTGGATTTTCTGGTTGGAGGAATCATCGAGTCGAGGCGTTGGTGAGAACTGGTCGAAGTTGTGGAATCGGACGAGATTGTGGCACATGTCGACGAGTCGTCACCGTGCCCATCACCATTGGAAGACTTTCGATCGCAGTAGATGTTGGGTGATGCTGTCTTGTTGCTGTTATTGCGTCGGCGGCGACGTCGTCTTTTCTTATGCTGTTGTTGTTCGGTAGCCACCACTCGAGGCACACCAAAGACCTGTTCAAGAAATACAACAAAAATAATATTGTGGTCAGTGTTCGGTATCAACATTAGACACCAAAAAAGAATGCTTTCGCACAAGGTATCTTTTCGAGAAACACACCTCGACGTGAGCTGGAGTAGAAGGTAGCATCGCCATCATCATGGTGGGAATAGTAGCGATACAGGCGATAGTAATGAAAAGTTGAAGTGTTTGGCAATGTTTCAGCTTCAATTATGTGCAGGTATGCAATACTTTTTGTGTGATGTCAAAGAACGTTTCAAAATATAATGTGGGCGGCAGGACAACGAATGGGTGCGATGCTGGTGATGATGCATTTGTGAGGTGATGTGAACGGTAGGGTCTGGCGAAACTAAAAATGACGGCCTCGGAGCATTCGAGCACAGACAATGAGTTTTTCTTGGTGTCAGAGGAGACGTGGTTATTCGCCAAAGATGCATCATGGCAAAGCTTCTCATCCTGAAAGGGGGAAATCGTTTCTTTTTACTAAATCGCAATCATAAAAAAAATTACAAAAATTGTTTGGATCCCCTCTTCATTTTCACATCTCTTGTACTGTTCTCATTTTTTGTTCGAAGGAACAATGAGGCAGCTGGTGCGGTGGCATGTAGTGCTGTTTAAGAACCGATTGCAGTACGGAAAACTAACGGTAGGAGAGCTATGGTGGGTACGGTAGTTATCTAACGGTGTACCGGTACTTCGTACATGCATGAGTCTACCGTTAAGTACTGTACCGTAGTTTTACTGGGAGAATTTCGGAACGCAATTCCATCACGACACTACCGTACCAGCTAGTGACGTCAATCTATCATTTTTCTGCGTCATCAATCAAATTCGTTTTCTCAGTCGTCCACATCATCATCAAATTCATCCTAGACGAGGGAGCTGTCGTCACACCCATCATCCGCAGCTTCCTCCGATCCGTCAATCATCAGCCACATCACCCTACAAATTACTCCGAGTAGTTCGGTAGTAATACCTCTCCTCTCTCCTGTCGAGGATCTGTGTTGGTAATTGTTGAGATGTGTCCGTCAGAAGTTGTGACAATTTCATTGAAAGCTTCCGCTGTCTTCAGTCCTTCACCAGCAACCTGTACACCCATCACATCCACTGTGCGACATCCTGGAGCCGAACGAATTTGAAACAATGGTTTCACACATCCTTCTCTATACCGCTGCTGTATCCATATTGATTGGCCAAACATGTTCATTCCAGCTGCAGTCCAAAGCCGTCACAAGAAGTAACAGCAGGCACCGAAGCGAACGTTCCCTCTCAGGTCCAGCAAAAATTCTGTATGCTTCCACTTCCCCCACTACCAAGGAAAATGATGCAGCAACGTCAACAATTGCAAAGGCCTCTTCTATGGTCGACGAATTCTGCAAATCTTTTGGATCGCTTGCCATTCGTAGCTCCACATCGCCCGTCAAGAGAACATCTCTGTCCCCAGGTGCCGCATTTTTACAAGCCGTCGCCAACGGGGACATTGATCGAGCCATGACGTTTGTCGATGACGCTGTCGAATATTTCGATACGGCATTTCCATCGCCCCTCAATCGACAACAACTAGAACGCAACCTGAGATTGCAAGTGCAACTGAATCGTGATGACACGGCATTGCCATATCTTATGGAAAAAGATATCTTTGATAAAGCCCTCGGCAAAGCGGGAGTAGTCTTTCGCCGAATGGGCAAAAAAGGCGCTGCCTTTTATCAATTCAACCAAGATGGCTTGATTACAAAGGCATTCTATGTGGAAGAAAATCAAAAACAGGGTACAATCAACCTTAAAATCCTTAAAATCGCATCAGACATCATTCGATTGGCGTCCTCCCCAAAACAGTCCAACTCCGTCACAACCAACCAAGTGCCAGGGGCCTCTGTGTCGTCGGCACTCAGCTTGCCCGAGCAATATTTCGATGCTTGGAATGAACGCGACTTGAGTCGGGCAATCTCTGTCTTTTCTTCCGGCATCGAGTACGATGATACGGCGTTTCCGGAACCATTTCAAGGGAAAGAAGCCCTGGAAAAACACCTGAATTTATGTGCCGATGCTCTTCCAAAGGGATTCTCCTTTGTGTTGGACGACAAGCTGGATGTGGGAGATCAAGTCATGATTCGGTGGCATGTCGAAAACAACGGAGATGAGCTCCCGTTCACCAAAGGATGCTCCTTTTACGAGATAAAAAAAGGGAAAATCACCGAAGGCGTCGACTGGAAAGAACCTGCTGTCTTTAAAGTGGCCGGCTTGAATATCTTTTTAGGTTCGTTCTTGAAAAATGTAAAACGGGAACCTGTTCGTCTAATTCCGATGGCAACATGGATAGTATACTGCTACGTGGTCTTCTTTTCAGATTGGTTCTATGGCCTACCCGCTCAAGCTCTGGAGACGAGGACGTGGGAGGAAGTGCGAGATCTGTCACTCAATTTCTTCCTCGTCAGTCCAATTTTGGGCTTGCCTTTTGCTCCCGTTGTCCATCCCGGATTGGAAGGTATTTTCAATTTGCTGCTGTCTTGGGCAGCTTTATTTGCCGGTTTTCTAAGTGACGATCGACGCAAAAAGCCAAATCCACTTCCAATGTTGCCGACAGTGGTCGGAATGCAATTCCTGACCTCTGCGTTTTTGTTGCCTTATTTGGCGACACGAAGTACAGAAATGGCAGCTTGCGTTCAGAAAGAGGAATTGACTGCGATCTCTCGTGCTACAGAAAGTCGATTACTCGGTCCGTCGATGGGTATAGTCGGAACAGGATCGATTTTATGGGGACTGTTTGCTCGTGACTCAGACTTTGGTGGTCTTTCGGAACGATATTCCAGCTTGGTAGAACTTCTGAGCATTGATCGAGTCGGATCGAGCTTTCTTGTAGACTTGGCCATCTTTGGCCTCTTCCAAGGTTGGCTGGTCGAGGACGATCTCAAACGCCGGGGTGCAAATGCTGAATCTTTCCTCTACAATGCTGCTAAATATGTCCCGTTTTTTGGATTAGTGGCATATTTGACGTTCCGACCCTCGTACCCTTCATCAACTAGCATGGAAGAATCGAAACAACGCACATGACTTTGCTCGATCTTTGATGAAGAATTCAGCACAAAGGCATTTTTCAAGATTATAATGCGGCATCGAAGAGACAACCTCGTCAATTACTTTGGTATAAAAATATTATTGTTGTCATAACGATGAAGGCCACCAATCAATCAAAAACAAATAACAACCGGCGCTGAACTTTTCAAAAGACAATAAGGTCTTTCGTTTTGAAAAGGGACCTAAGCATGATTTGAGAGCCCACTAGGCTAAGACAATCGCTCATGGTCATCGTTGGTGGTCGGAAAGTCATTATCATTGGTAGTTTCACAGGTAGAGAAGTTGCTGACAGAGTCTTGGACGGTGTCATAGCCATCGATGTGGGAGAACAACTCTTTGTTGGTCGTGGTGTCGTCGTCTTCGTTTGTAGTTTCACTGCCATCGTTGGTCGTTACCTTTGAACCTCGTGAAACAAGATCCCGCTCACTACCCTCTATGTTCTCGTCTTCGATGTAAAGAGCCAGAGAGTCATCCTAACATTAGAGGATGCAAAGCTTCTGGACGCTTGTGTAAATCACAACTTGTACCCGGATCTCCCCAACTACTGCAGTATCCAGATTTTCCTGTGGCATTTAACGTTCACTGCGTTCCACGTAGAAATTCATTTTGCGGAACAGAAACTTCCGATATCTCGTTCTGCAGTGTTGGACGTTGAACATTTGAACAGCGTCCCACAGGATTGTGTCGACACTTTGGGCTCGGTCATGCCATCAATTTTGGGCACACGAAACCAAGTCGCAGTTTCAGTGCCCGGCATCATCGTTCATCAAAGTAGACTGGCATTCAACCGCTCGGGGAAACTCCAATCTGCCAGGAAAAAACTGATCGCGATATCTCTCTGTTCTTCATATGCCACCGGCATCACAAAAAGGAGGAGAAGGAGGCAAGGAGACCTCTGTAAAATGACGCTTCTTCGACACGATCTCGTTGAATGGACACCGAAGTTTTATTTCTTCTGTTTTACACTGCTGGAGCCTTGCCTGGGGCGTTGGTAAGAATCATGCGATGTTTTGGTACCGTCTGCACCTTCCAAAAGCTGCCGGTCCAATACACTACTACAACCGTCAGAATGATGAACTACGTACGACAGCAGACGATACGACATTCGAACATCATGATGAATCTTGTTGGATTCATGACAGATTCACCCATTCTTATTTATTATTTTATCTCTTTCTTTTATTGGCCACGACATTTATGAGTCGTACGATACACGACTACCGTACCGTACCTACCGGTAAAGTAAATAATGGTGATGTTGTTCTACCACCAGTCGTCACAACAAAAAGAAGACATCTTTCCAACTCTTTACAGTTAACTACAGTAGAAGTGTAAAAGCCTAATGCAGAGATCTTCTGTGTAAACCCAATCATTATTTTTCACAGACTTTCATCAAAAGGGCACCACAATTAAAAAAAAAATGACGGCAAAGAAGAAGAGCACCAAAAAAAGAGCCGTCCCGGCGACAGTCCGGGAGGGAACTCCTACTAGTACTACTCCTGACATTCACGACAACCAACAGCCCAGAAAACTAACGTTTTGGGGAAAAGTTACTGTTTTTCTTGTCTTTCCTTTTTGTGTCGGCTTGTTCGGCTTGTTTTCTGCTTTCCTGGAACAGAGGTCCGAGTCTGGTCGCAAGATGAGGATCGAAAGGGATTTTGCGCTCCCTTTCACCATGTCACTCCTGCTGATAGTCGTTGTGGGATTTCAAACATCACAGTTCACTTCGAATCCAAAACCGCTTGTGAAATGGCCCAAAATCCGAAAGGAACGGAAAGTCCGGCACGTACACGTCGTCAAGGGGCAAGACCCTAATGCCGCTGTTGCTGCAGAGAACGAAAGAGGTGAAGTGGCTAAATCAGTCGAAAAGAAAAACGATTGAAGGACCACCACAGATGCGGTTGTCGATGGTCGATCGAAGAATGGGGCGGGAAATTCGGCTTGAATCGTTTAGCCTCGAAACGATGGTTCATATTTCGATTTTGTCCGGGGATCATTTGATTTGGATCACTCGCAAACAGGAACAGGACCATCATTGTATTATCTTGTTTGCGATGTTGTCGACAGTATTGGTCATCTTTCTTCCAAGTAAATTCTCAACACAAAACTGCTCCATGCAATGGTGGATGTCACGCGAAAACAGCTAATGGTAATCATTATTTTATTCTAGTATCAAAGCTGCTCCAGCTGATTCGTGCTTGTGCATAAACTCAGTCACTCCACCGCATTGTTCTACTTCGGTCTGATCCCATCCCAACTCGTCGCAAACTTCCTTCAAGCTACTTGAAAGTATAAACTTCTTCTGTGTTTTTTCATTTACAAAGCTCAATAAGGTCTTGGCCGTGGTACTGAGCATGGTAGAGACTGGAAACATAACCATCTTTCCCAAAGTCTCAGGATAATTTGGCTCGAATACTTCGTAGATTCTGCGCATCAATTCCACACGGAAACCAGAAGACATAGAAAGCCCGGTCAAGTCAATGAATTGGTTAGTCTTTGGGAAACGTGGATCCTTGGAACGAGCCAACAGCATCTCTGTAAAGATGATAAAGCATTTGATCACATCGTCCGATGATATTCCATCTGCCACTAACAGCTTTGCAAAGTTGACATATACCGTTGGAGGATGTTCTCCAGTTTTATCAACGTCGATCTCGGCAACAGCTTTCAGTCTCAGAACCTCTTGTATGCCATCTCTAGTCAAGTCGATAGGAAGAATCTTGCTTTTCCACGCTTCGTGATCTTGCAGAAGTTTCATGGCAGCTGGCACGTCACCCTCTCGCGCTTCCAAAAAGCGGGGCCACGAATTGACTCTGGCATCCCACGTGTATCGCTCCAAACTGAGTACAAGAGGCGGGTCACCACCAGACTTGACAGTCTTAATTTTGGTCAGCAAAGCGGAATAAGCTTCCCCTTGTCCCATATGCATCACTGCGTTGTCGTTGGCACAAGAATTTCCGTTCTCTTTTGATCCGTTTCCATTTTTGGAAATATTTGTGACTTTGCTTTCATCATAATCTGGAGCGAAACGTCTGAATCCGCTTCCATTGACAGCAACGATGATATCTCCTACCTGCACTCCGGCTTTTTGTGCTACTGTTTCACCCTCCAACAATCGGCCGATTTGGGCAAATCCAGGAGAAAACATTTCGTACGGCTCACCCTGAGACAGCAACGAGGATCACGGAAGTTAGCGAAACCAAAGAAACCACAATGACAGAACGAATATTTCAACGATAAAGTAACGACAAGCCAAGGATTCCAAGCAATCTGATGATAGTAATTCTCATCGTACCTTGTCGCAATTGATCAATTGGGCCCCCAACGATCCTTGAGGATCATCTTTGAAGTCGATCGTCAAGCGTTGCGGATTCTCGCTGGAAGTAGAGACAAACATAGGGCTGGGCATGATACAACGGAATTTCCTTTTGACTGCACAGTATCCGTGCTGTTCCAAGAAATACTTGCGGTGGTCTGCAATGATTCTTATACTACCGTAGTGCTCTTTTGATGAAGTAATAAATGAACTTGACTGCGATGAGAGGCTTCCTTTTATTGTCCTGAGAGACCGCAGACGAAGCCGATACAGGACACAAAAAGATACTGTGCATGGAAAACTTCTGGTTGTCGAAAATGACTGCAACTATGACTCTTTCCCTCACATTGAACCTTAACCTTACGATAAGATTCACTATGAGCGATCGAATTGTCGTTAGCGACATTGGGTGCGACACAAATTCAAGCGCGTCGACCAGCTGATTTTTAAAAAACCGCGACGAAAGTGAAATCCATCTCCCAACATTTTTTGGTTCACAATTTTTTACTGTTTCTTGCCTTTCGTTTCTCTCTTTTGCAGCAGCCTTTACCAACCCATCGCCAACCACCATGATCAAGAACTTCTTCATTGTTTCTCTTTTCTTGGCAAATATCATGTCAGGAGCTGCCTATATTGACGACAGCATGATGCGCAAGTACTCGACGTCGTACGATCCTACAACAATGTGGTCACCCAAATCGTTGGGTGGTCTCCAACCCAAGACGACACCTGAAGCTCCGTCTCGCCCCCGTACTCGGATCGTCCCTATCTCTCCTGACACTCCAAGGAAGGAAGTAGAAGATGCTGTGAATACAAGGCCAGGAGTAACTCGTTTCAATGTCGATGAGATTATTCGCGCCGAGTATGATGCATGGGCCTTTCGATATGGGAAAACCAAGCAAGACGATCGATTCCACATTTTTCGATCCAACTTCATGAAACAAATGGATTTCAACCTCAAGACTGGGAAATTTTTCCTTCTCAATGAATACGGGGATATGACTTCTGAAGAATACGAAGCCAAGTCGGTCGACTATTTGGAGAACCTCGACGACGGTGCCGTCAAAGCCGTCTTGAGTCAAGTCGTCGATGAAGACAACGCGAATGACGATGGCGATTTGAAGCTCAATAAGAGTTCGAAATGGAGCCAGCACTTGTTTGCAATGGATGTCGAAGAAGAAATCGAGGAAGCTCAGGATGCTGTGCTGGAGGCCAAGGTCGTGGAGGACAACGACGAAGGAAAAGTCGACGAAGTATCTGATGCTCAAATATTCTCCAATCAAAGGCATTCTCAGGAAGATGCGCCGATGACAGAAACCCATAGAATCTTTTCTATGGGAAATTCTGTACAAAGGGCTGCGTCACCCGAGGTCCAATCCTCTCGACATTCCAGAACTAGCAACTCCAACAAGAAGCAAGAACTTCGTGGTCCTAACACAACGAGAAAAGGAGGATTTTCCGTCACTTTTTCTTCCCTGTTTGGTTCGGTTGCTCCCATGGGATCTTCTGTGGGTAGCAGAAAGACCATTTTGTAGTGGGATGTAGTGGTGCCAATACCCTACGCACTGGAAGTCTTTGAAAAGTCATACGCTACATAAACTGATCTCGCCGCAACTAACTTGGGTTTCAATTACTTTTTGTACGTTGATTTCTTCGTCAACACTTTTTGTACTACGTATGTTCGTACTCGGGACCTCATGAGAGTTAAGGCCACAAAAGCCACACTTGTTATATTTCAAAACAACATTTACAGTAAGACCGTATACATACACTCACTAGGTAGAACTATGTATATACGTATTGGTTTCCTAACAGAAACGCACTTGAATCACACATCTTGAGGCCCTGGAGTGATCAGTCTGTTCTTGAAACTGCCTTGCAATAAAAATGCGAATGGCAAGTTATAACGCTTCAACATAACAATCAGATTCCACCAGATGGTCGCCCGCACGTCACGCCCACTCCGCCAATCGGGATCTAACAGTTGCTCAACGTTGTTTCCGTCCCCAATAATATGACCCAATTCTTTTCGAATAACCCAGGGAGACAGAAATTCGCAGTACAATGGTGTTCCAGGACCTTGAGATCCAGTAAACGTTGAAGATGTTGTAGATACTTTGAACCGCGGAACAAACCGGTGCGTGCACTGGGGACATTGAGAGGTCAGGTCCTGGAACTCGCATGGTTGCCATCCGGAAATGACATCCTCTTCGCTCATTACATTCGAGCACATAGGGCAAGTGTCGCCATGTGTATCAATGCGAATTTCAGGGTACAGAAATTCCAGCAAACTCTCGCCGAGAAGCAACTGTTTTTGGATGCGATCTGTCACACCGCGTGACGTTTTCTTCTTTCGTCTCCGACTTTTCTTCTTTTTCGTAACGCTTGATATCTGAGATGATGGTGCCACTAATTGAAGAAAAGAAGGCGCAGAAAATTGTTCGCTGTTTCCAGACAACGAGGATCGTTCTGAACCACCTTCCGACCCTCCTTCACTTGCACTACCGTTGTCCATATCTTCTTCAGCCAGTAAGCCAGGCGGCAGTTTACTTATAACGGAATTTCCACCCTTGATTGCCAAAACTTTCTTTCGAAGGAAATTGGAATAAGCATCGCGGACTCGGCGGCCCGAAATCACGCTCTTGTCAAAAGCCAGTGGACTTCCTTCTTCGACGTAACCATATTGCGCAAATGAGGCCATGAAGCAAACCAATACATCATTATCTGTGACCAGTTTATCCCGTTTCATAATTCGAATAAGTTCCAGGGCTCTTTTTGTGTCGCCGCATCGACCGCAGGCTTCCATCATAGATTTAAATACGTCCGGATCAGATAATAGACCTCTATTTCCCATAATTTTTAGAGCATCAAATGCAAGGTCCAATTGTGCAGCAGCCACATCTCTTATCTCTTCGAATTCTGCGTAAGCTTCATCGGTGTCAAGAAGGCTGGTATTTCTCTGCACCTTCAAAGGGTCCATACAAGCTGCCATGGAAGTCAGCGTTTCGATCGCAGCTTGAGCCTGGTAGTTGAGATTCGGGCAGGGAGAATTGGCCGCTACATAGATGACTGCGTTATCTACAATCGCTTTGCCATTCTGACACAGGGTTCCATCACAAAGGCTGTAGGTTCTTTCTGAAAAAAGACCAGTATCGGCGTCTTCGGCGTCTTCTACTTCTTCCGTGTGATCAATTTGGAGTCGGTCTCTTGAATCAATGCCATTCGTGGGCTCCGAGACTGTGTCTGCAAACTCATCTTCCTTCCTTTTGTTTTGATATTCTTGCCATTCTAGCCCAATTACAGCACAGTACGTATAGAAAAATACGGTGAAAGACATTCCTTCCGGGTTTGTGTCGTAATCGCTGCCATAAAGCTCCAGGAGTTCAGCGGTCACATTTGCTCCCGATGCAAAACTTGTTCGCAGTTGCTTTGCCAGTGAAGCCTGCCGATCGAATTCAGCAGTGATGATCGACGGGATGGGGCGTGGGCGACCAAAGAGACTGTTGTCAAAAGTTTCTGGCCAATACTTGTATAAAAATGGCGCATCTCGCGACAGCCCGATCGTGTTTGGTTTTACCGCAACAAACTTCTCAAGTTGTTTATGTGCTTTCGCACTTTGTAAAAATGGGGTCTGCGTCTTTCTTAGTTTCAGACGACTTCGATTGAGTTTTGCGTCGATGCTTTGATCAAAGAAGATGATGTCGGGTTGGTTTGGACTGTACAAACGCTTTGTGATAAAGTCATCAAATTGTTGTGTGGAACAAAGTTCCGACAAATAAGCAGTATATTCCCCTTTTTGTGAGGCAATGAATTTATGCTGATCAAAACTGTGTTTCTGATTCCATTCAATCCAGTCACTTGAACCCACCGAGAGAGATCCCAGCTTGGAGGTGTCGGGAATATGTAGGAAACTCCTGTAGTCCTTCAACAGAGCCACGAAGAATCTCAGAAAGGCTTCTTGGACGCGATCCCACTGAGTTTGTTCTTGATCATCAACGGCCACGTCATCCTGTAGATGCGTTGAGTCAGGAGTGTATTGCAGATCGAAGGCTTGGTCCATAGTTTTCAGTTTTCCTCTCCAGATCGGATCCCCCTTGTCTCTGGCCAAGACCTGAAAAACGTCTTCTTTCAACTTTCCCTGGAGACATAGCTGGTAATCCTCTTCCATTCCTCTTGCCCTCCAAAACAAATTCCCTACAGTCTCTTGTAGACTGTTGTGCAACTTCGTCCATTTCTTCCCTGGAGCTGGAGGTAGCGGCGCTGTGTTTTGTCCAAACATGACACTGTTGCGGTCAAGATCCACAACTATAGTCTCGTCACTGACATGGTGCTGTGCGAACATCCAATTGTCTCTCGTTACACCACAAAGGTAAGGAACTGACGGTTTCAAGTGAGATTTATCAAATTGCAAACCGGAACGTTAAAACAAGAAGGGAAAAAAACAATTGTCGTACCTGGAGCGTCCAACATGGGACAGAGAAATTGGGGCAACATGGGAACATATAAATGACTCCACTTCATTGGATACAACATTGAACATAGAATTTCTGCGCATACTGTTAGAATCGAATGTTGCGTCGACACCAAGAGAACTTTGCGTTCCATCGTAAGACAATACCACAGATGCATGATACTTTCAATATCCAGACAATCAAACAATATTTCATATGGAAGTGCGACGTATGCAATGGGGAGTCGTGCAGGAGGCGACCAGAATCGAATAACTGAGTCCAGAATGTGCAAATGAACCTCGAAGGCTCCCGGTGGAGGAGCCGGAATTTCGTTGCAAATATTCATGACGTATCGTTCGATAGGTGCCTCCATGCAGTTTGTACTGGTGGCCAATCGGTATATTTGAGCAAGATACTCTCGAAATGCCTTTACGTACGGCCAGATGGATAAGATACAGAGGACTTTTGGGATGTAAAGCTTGGTGTGTTGTGGATTGACGCTGACCTCTATTCCCGATTCCCCCACGGTTGCTCCATGCAGACGTTCCCGACTCTTCCAAAAAGTATTCTCTGGAGGGACGTATTCCTCGTACACGGTCAAACATGTCCCGTAGACTTTTCTTCCCTTGTCATTTGTCAAAACAAAATGATGCACGACTGGCATGTGAAACTCCCTTGATGGGAATATAATGTCACCTCCAGGAAAGCAGAAGTGCGTGAGCATTGGATTGAATGGATTGTCACGATGATCCTCTAGAGGAAAGCGAGCCGTCACTTTGGGTTCAAAAGTATGATTGTCCAGTTTTGTAGCTCGAGGGAGATGAATGTTATCGTCATTCCACTCGTCACTGGTCGTTTGTGGTTGTTCCTTGACATCTTCTCGTTTCCAGGTTTCTCTCGGCTTTGGAGAGGGGAGGGTGTAGTCGGAAGAATCTCCATCCATCGCTTCTTCATGGGGATTTCTTTTTCATCCGTCCGCTCACGCTTTTTGAACATTGCGATACCACGTTTCTTGTTGGATGTTGCAGTTGCCTGTTTGGGTGTCAATGGCAGCGGAACTCTTCCCTCGCCATCATCCAGACGTATTTCTTGATTCGTCGTCGGCATCTTGATGGGTGTACTGGACGCAGGTGTAACACGTCGCGGGATGGTTGGTGGTAGGATAAGTTCCGGAGTCCCTGGGGCCGTTGATCTAGCAGCTCCATCACGTGGTTGCTGCTGATGATGCGCTTTGTTTTGTGGATCAAAGCGAGGACGGCAACTCACAACGAAAAAGTACTCCACCAGTCGTTGGATAGGCACCTTGTAGTCGAGTTCATCGTTCGCAGATACCCTTCTCCGCAGTTTGGAGGGCGTCGAGGAGTTTGCTGGTGATGGGGGGAGTGGAGGCGGTGGCGGAAGGGGATTTTGATTGGCCGAATCTAAATTTGCTTCAGCATTGTTGGACCCTTCGTCTATGGGAGGTCCAGGGGTTCTTGGAATGTCCGATTGAGACGAATGGCTTTCCCCAGAAGAAGACACCGAAGACACGCAGTTCTTGTCAACCATGGTTTGTCACTCTGAGCTGACGTGAAGGAGACTGGTTGGTGTCAGCAGAAAGCGGAAGATGTGCAGCACTTGGTACGCAGTGCGACAAGCGAAACAGGCAGGAGCAAGATTAATCTATGGTGGCGATTCTTAGTAACCAGTGTACAATGGCTCTTTATGGTAGTGTTTGTGGCAGTTGCATGAGTAAACTACGAACTGTAAGAAGTCGTAGTCTACTCGGTGTTGATGGATGGGTAATGTCTCGTCCACAATCGTGTAGCCAAACAAACTAAAATGAAAGAAGAGGAAGATGGCTCTTCACATGAAAAACGATCATAACAGTAAAACAATAATGATTTTCATTTAATTGTTGAATGGGAGCATAAATCAAATTGAAAATACACGCGGCAGCATCAATAATTTCGACGTTGAACGTTGATCGGCTCTTATTTCGGTAGATGTTCGATGCGCTTAACTTTTGGTACGTGTTTACAGTTAGTACGTGTCTCTAGTAGAGTATTTTTACGTGTTGGCCGAATTCCTCTCTGTGTGTGTTTTGAAAACAAATTCATTAATTTAGCCTCTGCCGAGGGGGCCGTCGAGTTCCGGTGTGGGTTGTTCCGGTACGTACTACGTGGTATTAACTGTAAATACTTCACAGTCAGTATTATCCATCCTATCCCAAAGTACTGTAGTACCGTACGTTAGTATCTGAAATCCTGTAACTACCGGTAACTGTAAATACCTACTCATGCGGTAGCACCATAACCCGAAGGTGAACTACCAATTGGTTCCCTTTCCCATAGTAAGCTATCTAAGAAGTATGTACCTCTACTAGTAGTAGTAGACAAGTCAACCCTTAACCCGAAGGCGTACGTGGTGGTAGCAAGGATGCAACATTGATTTGTAGGCCAACAAAAAATATTCTTCGTGATTATCAGGGAAATAATTTATTATTGGCTTACCCTGTACAGTTTCCATACGGGATTGGATGCAAAGATTCCAAAGGTGATTACAGGGCAGGATATCCATATCTGAAGCATCTGTGTTCATTGTCACATCCAAATTTTCATCGAGCAAACTGGGTGTGTGTGTTATATAATATGATGGAACGCCTTAGAATGATCAGGGCATCATATCTGAAAACAAAAGAAGAAGAAAGAGAGATGTTTTGCAAGATCACAAGTGATGAAATGGCTAGTGCAGTGTCTAGGTTTGCTAAAAAACAACCTGGAAACAGTCCAGCAGATTTGTTTTTGAAAAGAATGCGCGCTGTGACTGGATCAATGTCACATAGTGTGGGAGCAGCAAAAAACGCAAGGCAAAATGTTTGCAATGGTTGCAACTCTTGGTCTACCTTGTGTATTGTTCACAATCACGCCAGAAGATGGAGCTATTTTTAGAATCAAAGTGATGGCAAGCGGTGATGCTGGAAGTGATGTTCCTCCAAGCCCAATGTCAGATGAAGAAGTTTTGCGCAAATATATATCGGAGAGTCAAACGACAAGAGTAGAAAACCCTGGGTTTTGTTCTGTTGATTTTGAGAATGTCATTGCTACTGTCGTGGAACATATTCTTGGTTGGGACTGTAAAGAACATGTTAATAAACCATCATATGGTTTCTTTGGGGATTTGGATGGGTGGACATATGCAGTTGAGGAGCAAGGCAGAAAAACTCTTCATGCTCATTTCTTGCTTTGGGTTAAAGGATGGAACAAAATAAGTCAAAATTTGGGAACCGTGAAAGATCGTGAAAGATATGAGATGCAATTTTGCAAATATGCTGATAACATTAGGTTCAAGTGCAAAGTTTATCCCAAACGTATGTGAAGAAGGGTGCAGTAACACTAGTGTTGGTATAGAAAAATGCCAAAAGTGCACTGCACAAGATTTCCGGGAACTAAGAACAAAACATGGAGAAACATCGTTTGGAAAGAAAAATTTGGTTCAGTGTCCTTCTTGTCATGGAACAGCATCAAGTGAAGATTTAATAGTGCAGCATTTGAAAAGGTTCTTTGGAAATGTTTCAACAGATCAAAATGACAGGCTGTTCTCCATTTCTCATTATGTATCAAAGTGTCGATTGTTAATGGAAATGAAACTTGTTCATGAAATGCTTCCACCAAGACGTATACTGTCAGCAAAAGTTATTGAGAGAATGAGGTATACCCCATCATCTGAAATAAAATTCATTGTAGCAGCTCTGCGAAATGTACACAGCAGTGAACACAGAAAGTCTTGTTTTAAGAAAGGGTGCGAGTGCCGAATGAAAATTCCATCCCCAAATACAACAAAGACTTTGGTATTGTTTGATGACGTGCAGGCAAAATGGTATGACTGGAGAGGAAATGATATTTCTAGGGCACTGTCTATTTGTGTTCCAAAAAGGGCACATGTGGATGCTTTTGTAAATGTCAACAATGCGTTTGTCAGCACTCTTTTTGGGTGCAATACCAATGTTGCAACAGGGCTTGCTGGGGGCAGTGTTATGTACTGTACTTGCTATATCTCAAAAAATACAGAAAAGGAGGATAGTGAACACTTTGCATCAGCTGCAAAGCATATGCAGAATTGTAGATGAAAATGGTCATATCACAGACATCGAAGTGAATGGAACATTGAAGAACATCCGCGACTTTGCTGAGATTCACTTCTCTGAAGATGTTGACCAGAAAAAGTCATTTGAAATTATGATGTGCGCATTTATTGACAGACTTTATAAAGAAAGCAATAAAAGTGCAGAAGGAACTTGGAAAGTTGTTGAATCCATGGAGCCTTCAGTTTCAAAAAAGAGAAAGTCCAATGATGAGAGAGAGAAAATTGGAAAAGTGAATGACCATAAACAACTGATTGGGTTTCTTTCCGGTGCAGGTGGAACTGGGAAAAGCCATGTCATTAAAACCGCATGTCAATATGCCCAAAAATTATGCAAAGCGCTTGGTGTGAAGTTCGACAAAAGAACGATTGTGTTCACTGCACTCACGGGTGCAGCTGCTGTCTCCATTAATGGGGAGACAACAGCGGGAGCTTTTGCTTTCAAAAGAAAGGTAAAAGATGAACTAGAAGAGTTCAAAAATACATATCTGGTGATTGTTGATGAAGTATCCTTTGCTTCAGTTGAGGATATGGAACTGTTGAACGAGAAAATCAAGCAAATTTTTGATAATCCCTGGGAACCATTTGGAGGAGTCCCTATTGTTTTTTCAGGAGATTTCGCTCAGCTTTCACCTGTGGGTGGAAGACCTCTGTACAAAAGTGAACATAGCATTGTATGGAAAGAATACTTGAATGCTTTCATGGAGTTGAGAACAAATCAAAGATGTGAATTGGGGTGCAATGTTAGGGAGATTCCGTGATGTTGGATTGAGTACTAAGGAAGTTGCCATAATCAATACACGAGTGGTTGGTGCTCGAAGTGGCCCAAGGGAAAGAAATATTCCTTTTGATGCAGTATATGCAACTAAAACAAATGTTGATAGAATGGCAATCAAGGATGCTATTTTTGCAAAACATCTGGAGAACACACACTCTACTGATCCAGGTATACAGCCACCGATGCACACTTTGTGTATTAAAGCAGGTAATTTGAGATTTCATGTAAGAGGCACTCGTCGTGAATATTGCAACATGAAGAGGAAAGCACAGGATATCATATATGCTGCTGTTGGGGAAGCTCATGTGGAAGACCAATGCAACAAGCGTCGTGACCCTCTTTTGAAATTGTACTATGGGCGCCCTTTGTACATTAATCACAATGAAGATGTTGCCGGTTGTGTTGCAAATGGTGCAATATGTGAATTTAGAGGTGTAAAACTGAAGCCAGCAGTGTCACAAAAGGACTTTGAAACTATTATAATTGATGGATACCATGTGAATTGTGTTTCTATAACACAGGTTGATTCATTACTTGTTAACATGCTGGATGGTTGTAAAGGAGGGAATAAAGAAACGATCATTGAACTAAGTCCAAAAGTGATCTATGCATCAGCTAAATTTCCAGTGCCATTTACAGGACCAATTACCAAGAATAGCTTGAGAACAAGAAGACGTATCAGCTTTGAACAGTTTCCTGTTAATTGTGCTAATGCCAGAACAGTACACAAGTTACAAGGGCGGTCAATTCATCATCTTGTTGTCAGTGCTTGGGACTACACAGACAATTGGGTTTACGTCTGCTTGTCACGATGCACGACTATGAATGGGCTATTTTTACGTGAACCACTAAATCCAAGTAAAACTAAAGGCATGGCAGAGGAGGTACGAGCATTTATAAAGAGCTTGAGGAAAATTAAAAAGCGTGCCCATGTCTTTCTTCATGGAGAAGACTTGTAGGACAGTGATAACATTTGTTGGTTCATTTTTGTCAATCAATATTAGTATATTCTAGTAAATGTCATCATGTAACTGTAAATACCTGAAACTACTGGTGTTATCGCCCACAAGTGCGCACTCATAATACCTGTGGTAAATCCTGGGTTTCGTAGGCCTTATAACTGTATTCCCGATCAAACGGATCGAAAAACTAAATCCAGTTGGGTTTATCTACCACTAATCCAAATCAATTTTGATCTGATCGTGTTAGGAACAAAAATGGAATTGCTTTAGAAATATAACGTCCGCGAGCGAAGACGATTTTTATCCGAATAAATTTTGATCTGATCGTGTTCGGAACAAAAATGGAATTGCTTTAGAAATATAACGTCCGCGAGCGAAGACGATTTTTTTGCTGTTAATTTTATTCTAACAAAAAATGTCAATGGTTGGAAAACGTTAAAAATGACTAAGAGATTTTTGTTTTCCTCTTTCATGGATTTGTATAAACGTGATATGAAGAGATGAAGCAAGATGAGGAAGGGCAGGCGAATTGAATTCGTGACTGAAAAATCGCCACGCTGTTAAACGACATTTTGCACTTTCGTGAAATCGACACACGAGTACAATGCAATAAATAATCGATTCATACACATATTTATACATGAAGTACGGGGAATAAAAAAACCTTCTATGCTTTTTTTCGGTAGCTGGCGATGCCATGTCACTCCTAAGTGCTTCTTAAGTAAGTTGAACCTGCGAAAAAATCGGAATGTTACAAATTCCCCCCCATACCCCCCTCAGCTGGACGCTTTACCCGATCGAGTTTTTTGATTTTGATCTGGTCTATTGTGGAACTCGATCGAACTGTAAGTGGCTTTCGCAACGGACAATGTCGCACCTTAACTCTAATGAAGGTATTATAATCCGTATTACTCTACGGTAGCTATGATACCTACCGGTAGTCTACCGTAGCTATGGTAACAAATGGTAGAGGGGTAGCAGCGTACCGTTCTCAGAGTACGGTACCCTAATACACTGCATACGTCGTATCATAGCTCTCTACTGCCGTAGTAATACCGTGTATTTTTTAGCCATACTTAGTATTGGACGAGAGTTTTGGAACAGTCAGGATTATTATCGTACTTACGGTGTGCTTCCGATTCCGCACTGCACTGGGATTACAGTTGTTTGTGCAAGTTAAAATTATCTCTATAGCACAAGCAACATCAATCAATACCCAAGTCCTTGAATTTTCGTAGGAGAGGGTCTTCAGATGAGACGGAAAAGTCAATGAAGGAGTCTTGTCGGGCTTTAGCTCCCACTGTCCGTTGTAGCATGCCCTCAACTTCCATGGCCCGCTTTTGTAACACGTCGACATTACCTTCCATAATTTCTAGACGCTTCTTCTCTTCCGCGCACATCTTGAGCACTTTCTTCAAACTCTCTTGTTCCTGCGTTCGTTTCAAAAGGAAATTTCGGGCCGCCTCTTCGTCGTTCCGTTCGATGGCCGCTTTCGCCTTGTCGTACAACGCTGTTACATCACTATCTATCCTCCTTGCCAATGATTGATGCGTTTGCAAGCTATTCTTGGTCGCTTCCATGCCTTCCATGGATTGTTGAAGGGCCAAACCAATCTCTTCGGCGGCATCCAACATATCTTGGGTGATCCCAAGGCGGTCCATTTCCTCCTTCCTGGCCTTATTCATAGCATTCTTCGCCCCTAAATTGGCACCAATCTGCGCACCAAACAAGGCACCAAAGGGGCCTCCAATCAATCCGCCCAAAACTGCTCCTGCCGCCATCGAACCGCCTCCCTGGCCAGCGGCCCGTTGGCGAATCCGTTCGTCAATGTCACGGTTGAACTTGTCACTGAACAGCTTGGAGGATAGTGACGTTGCCATTTGCGACGACAACGCTTTCGACCTCACGGACAAGATACTTTGTGGGACTTTGGATGGCGGTATCGAGGGCTGGAACGAATCGGTGGTCGTTATTGCAAAAGCCATCATCATCATCGTGACAGCTGCACCGATCCATCCCCCAGCAAAAGCAAACGACATGCTGCAAAATGAAGAACAGATACTCGTATCACTTCAAATGAACAAGTCCTTGGACTGCCGTAGCAACAAATTCGATAAAAGGATGGAAAGCCTCCAATGAGTAGACGTTGCTGACAGTGATGTGAGTGGTGAAATGATGATGTTGTCTTTCACCATTCGGTTTGTTTCTTGTTCGAAGAAAATTTGATAGTAGTACAGTAGTACACAACATTCCATTAATATGAATTCTTAACGTATTTCAATTAAGAAAAAGGATAATTACTGTATATTTTTTCTTTGTTTTTCATCGTCATAATTTTTTACTATACACTTCAAAGTACACATTTTATTGTAGTGACGTAGTCGTGTGGTGTACCATGCCAAACTCGAAAGCAATACCGAAAATTGATGCCATCAATCAATCCAATATCTCGCACTTTTCGAAACAAAAAGAATAGTGCTATTACGGATGAAATCGTTCTTGCACTCTTCGCACATATCCTCTTTAATGAATTGATTAGCCTTCTAGGACCAACATTGACTTTTTCGGTTAGGTGTTATAGCCTCCTTTTATTAGCGAAGCCAAAATGAAGCCGAGCTCCACTACTCGCCTTGCTGTTCCGCCGGCAAGAAGAACGACCATTCGATTAGCTTCCTTTTTGTTGTTGTTCATTGCTGAATTGTCGTTCCACATGACGTACGTGGATTCCCTCATATATCCGCTTAGAACCATCACAAGAACGAGATATGATGATCAACATTCAAAGTTACTGGTACAATCCACGGCACCAGTGGATACTTCCACCAAAGATCTCATTCCAACCATCGTCGAAGAGACTGAGACGCCATCCCCTCACATTATCTTTCCGGGAGGAGGGATCTTTTTTTACTATCAAGCCGGCCTCGTTCATTTTCTACGAGAGAATAAATACGATCTTTCCAACTGCACCTTTGCTGGGGCATCGGCGGGGGCACTCACGGCATCATTGACTGCGACCGACGTCGATTTCTACGAGGCGACCGATTTGGCCTTATCCATGGCTGCCAAGGCTGGCGTCTGGGATCGGTCTTCGGGACTGCAAGGAATATGGGGGCCTATGATTGAGGATTGGTTGGATACGTTACTTCCACCGTCCATTGAATCCATCCAAGGCAAAGTGACGCTGTTGGTAACACCCGTCCCATCCTTTGGAAAGACCAAAATTTCTCACTTCGTCGACCGAACGGACCTCATTCAGTGTAACATTGCTAGTGTTCATCTGGTAAGTCGTGTGATTCTTCTCTTTTTCTGGACTTGGTTTTGCTTCAAATATAGGACTAAGCTATTCATCCCTCATTTGATCCTTTTCTGTTGTTCCAATTAATAAAGCCTTGGTTCTTGAACGGCAAATGGACGTCCAATTTTCGAAACCAACCGCATATTGATGGAAGTTTCCTATCGAAAACACAAGATTACTTTCCACCAGCATCTCAATCACGACCGACCATAGTATTGGATTGGAAGGAGGACCCGAAAATGAGGGCCCGGGGCGGTTTGGATATTGTGGAGGCCTTGACTCCCGATGGAATCTATGGACTGTTGGACCAAGGAAGAGTCTATGGCAAAATCATGGAAGAGCGGGGGATATTCGAAACCCTGAAAAAGACGTGACTTGAAAAAACAGATCTCGTTTTGCACACAGGACGGCTGCGACTCGGTTCATTTCTCAAAAGTAAATTAAAACTAACAAAACCTTAAATGAAAAAGTTCTACTGGGGATAGTAGAGTTCAAAAGTCTTAAGCCACCTTTTCTGGAACCACATGACCGGTCTCTGCCAGGATAGGATCCAAAGCAGCTGTGAGCGTGTCGACGGTGCCATCAATGTCGCCCAACTTATCGAGACCAAACAGACCAAGACGAAAGGTTTTTAGTCCCTCTGGTTCGTCGATTCTCCATGGAACTCCCATGGCTATTTGCAAGCCTCCGTGCTTGAACTTGTTCATCATTTCTGGATTGTCTGTCTCGTTTGGTGAGTAGTAAACCAACACACCAGGAGCTTGAAAGCCAGGAGCAGCGACACTAGTCAATCCTCGTTCGTTCAGAGCTGCCCGAGCCTTTGTTCCGAGGTCGTACTGAGCTTGTTTCAGCTCAGGCAGGCCGAATTTGAGCGTTTCGACCGATATCTCGTGAAAGTCACGCAATCCGTCTGTGGGCATGGTTGTGTGGTAACCGAATCCACCGGCCGTGTAGGTATCCATAATAGCCGACCAACGTTTCAAGCTCATGCTGAAAGACGTTTCTTTGGTTGTTTGTAGCTTCTGAGCAGCTCGATCTGACATCATGACCAAAGCGGCACAGCAGGGTCCCGTCCATCCTTTCTGCGGAGCGGAAATGACGACGTCGACACCCAAATCCTTCATATCGGCCCACACTGTTCCACTCGCGATACAATCCAGTACGAACAACCCGCCAACATCGTGCACAGCCTTGGCAACCTTGCGAATATAGTCATCTGGTACGATCATTCCGGTCGAAGTTTCGACGTGGGCACAAAACATGACGGCTGGTTGTTCTTCGTAGACTTTGGCTACCACGTCATCCACTTGGTACGGAGCGTATTGAGTGTGCTGGGCAGTACCATCATTTTCCACCGGCTGAGCTTTGAGGACCGTGTGCGATTTGGGAATGTCGCCCATATCAAAGATTTCCGTCCATCGAAAGGAGAACCAGCCATTGCGAATGACCATGCTGAAATTGTGGATGATAATTGGATTGGGTGAGATGGGGTGTTGTAGAAAAACAGTGGATATGGAATGGATTCTGATTCGGTACATCGTACTACGGTAGGTAGCATTATACTCACACATGTTCGTTGGTTGCAAATTGACGAGCTACTGCTTCCATCCCAAACGTTCCCGATCTGTGATGACATAAAAAAGAGATAGGGGGGAAAGGATATATAACAAAAAAGTGAGGCACAAATGGAAATTTTGTATTACTTTCAAATGTTGATTGTCCTGTCTCAGCGGCATAGTCTATCCATTTCACGAACATCTATTGTTGTTGCTGCTGTTGTTGCTATACCGATAGTGACGACGTACCCCGGAATAATAGCGACTTTATCGGCATTGTATGTCGTCTTGAGTAATTCGTTGAGATCTCGCATGACTCGTTGAAAGGGATCCGACATGAGATTTAAAGCTCGGTTGGTAAAGATAACGGAATATTCCTTGTACTGCCCAAAATCTTCTTTGGGAATGACATTGTACTGAAGTTTCTTGGAGGGTGATGATGATGATGATGGTGAAAACTTGGTTGTCGTGGAAGAAAACGCCCGAATGGCAGAAAGATTGGACGGTGTTGTAGTATTACTCACTCGTCGTCGAGTGACAATGGATCTTGCAGCGGATCGAAACATAATGGCGAAGGCGTGTTGTCTGTAATGTCTGCGATTGCTGTGTTACAGATTATGACTATATGTGGTAAATATGATACTGACGATTCACTGCTTCTATTTTTTCTGTTTGGACTTGGTTGACGCTCTAGCTAGTTACGGAAGTGTGTCAAGAATGGAAAGGCATGTGATTTTGATTTCTTGCTTGAAAAGATTTCTTTTCATTGTGAAGAAAGAACTGACTGTGAGGAAACACACCACTACTTCTGTCGACATCGTATGATGCGATGCGCGGAAATCCGGTGATGTCGTTGATGCGGCGACATGAAATGAACACAAAAGACGAAATTCTCGCTCTCGCGGTGTTGATGCGCTGGAACGGAAACTTCGTGACGTCGACGTCGACGTCAGCAATACGTTAGAGTTAGCATTTTGGGTCTGGCCGTCACCATTTTCTTCGCCATTGACTCGATGGACTCTCTCGCTTTGTCGAACAGGATAGATTTCCTTCCACCACACGATCCTTTTTGTCAAGTCGCCGTACATATTATGTACAACACAAACGAACGATATTCCCTCTTTCCCAACAGCGTCATTTCCAGATGCGACAGAGGAGTTGTGCAATTGCCGAAGTGTGCCCCCAAGTGTCGTGATTAGACTTGTTGTTTCAAGTCACTATCATTGTTCACCACAATGACCAGTATCCTTCGCTTTGCTACTCGTCCATTGCAGGCTCACGGAAGCGGTAGCACCAGCTGTTTTGTTCAACGAATCGCTCCCGGGTCGTCTTCCCTGCTGAATCATTTTCCTGTCGACAACAAAAGTAACAACCAGAGACGATGGATGGGCAGCGAAAAGAAGGCCTTGCGCAATATCGGAATCAGTGCTCATATTGACAGTGGGAAAACAACATTGACAGAACGGATCCTGTTCTACACAGGACGAATCAATGCCATTCATGATGTTCGTGGGAAAGATGGAATCGGAGCCAAGATGGATAGCATGGAGTTGGAACGAGAAAAGGGAATTACAAGTGCGTATGAATCATGTGATGGAACGAACAATCGATCGAGCGTTAGAAGTGGGATGGGTATTTTTGCTTACCTCTGCTGTTCTTTGCATTGCTCATTGCTCTCTTTCTACCACTTCAGTTCAATCTGCTGCAACCTTTTGCAATTGGAAAGATTCTCATATTAACATTATTGACAGTGAGTTTTTTTTAAATGAGGGTTGTTGCTTTGTGATACCGTGTGACAAAAAAAAATGTCTCGTATATCTCATGAATCCATATTCTACTTTTTTTTTCTTCCTTGGGACAGCCCCCGGTCACGTCGATTTCACCGTCGAAGTAGAGCGAGCCTTGCGGGTTTTGGATGGAGGAATCCTCGTCTTGTGTGGTGTCTCTGGCGTACAGTCGCAATCTCTCACCGTGGACCGACAAATGAAGCGATACAACGTACCCCGTCTGGCCTTTGTCAACAAACTCGATCGACAGGGTGCCTCGCCAACCAATGTCATTGCCCAATTGCGGGATCAACTCAAATTGAACGCGGCTGCCGTGCAGATTCCCATCGGGCTAGAAGCGAACCATGAAGGTGTGATTGATTTGGTGGAAGAAAAGACAATCACATTTGACGGTGAAAAGGGCGAAGTTGTTGTGATGGGAGAAATCCCAGATGACATGAAGGATACCGTAGCAGAGAAACGACTGGAATTGCTGGAACGGTTGGCCGATGTCGACGATGACATTGCCGAACTCTTTTTGATGGAAGAAATGCCAGACAAAGATTTGCTCAAAGCCGCCATTCGTCGACAAACCATTGCTTGTGCTTTTGTACCCGTTTTCATGGGATCCGCGTTCAAGAACAAGGGCGTCCAACCACTTTTGGATGGAGTCATTGACTATTTGCCAGAGCCAAGAGAGAAACCCAATTACGCGCTCGATACAAAGAATGACGAAGCGCCTGTTCTAGTATCTGGCAAAGACGAAGATCCGCTTTTGGCTCTTGCCTTCAAGCTCGATGAGACCCAATATGGACAACTCACATACATGCGCGTATACCAAGGAAAGCTAAAGAAAGGAAACTACATCACGAATGTCAACAATGGCAAGAAAATTAAGCTGGCACGAATCGTACGGATGCATTCAGATGACATGGAAGAAATTGACGAGGCAGGATCTGGAGAAGTGGTGGCCATGTTTGGAGTGGATTGCTCGTCCATGGACACGTTTTCAGATGGCAGTACCGACTTGGTCATGTCCTCCATGTTCATTCCAGAGCCGGTCATGTCGCTAGCTGTCAAGCCCAAAAAAACAACAATGCAAAATCAGTTTGGAAAGGCACTCAACAAGTTCACCAAGGAAGATCCCACACTCCGCGTCAAGGTTGACGGAGAAACAAGAGAGACAATTATCAGTGGGATGGGAGAGCTTCATCTGGAGGTATATATTGAGCGGTTGCTTAGGGAATACGGCGTCGAATGTGTCACTGGTCAGCCAAACGTCAACTATAAGGAAACCATCAACAAAAAAGAAAAATTCGACTGGGTTCACAAGAAGCAGACTGGTGGAGCCGGGCAATATGCAAGAGTTATGGGATACATTGAACCTATGACGGAAGAAGAGCAAAAGGAACTTGGCAAGGTCACGGAATTTCGCAACAATTGTATCGGTACCAACATCCCTCCCGAGTATTATTCCAGTTGCGAAAAGGGCATGGAAGATGCGATGCTTGAGGGTGCCCTCGTTGGAAGTGAAGTGGAAGGTGTTCGTGTTGTACTACAAGATGGAGCAGCTCACGCTGTCGATTCTTCCGACATGGCATTCCGAACCTGCATGGCTAATGCAGTTCGAGATACCATGAAGAGAGCAAATCCTTCCATTCTGGAACCGGTTATGAACGTAGAAGTTGAAATCCCTTCTGAATTCCAAGGAACTGTCGTCGCAGCATTGAACAGGAGAATGGGAATGATTCAAAGTAGTGATGTGAACGACGATGGAAGCGGGATCAAGATCTTGGCAGAAGTTCCGCTTGCTAACATGTTTGGCTATTCCACAGAGCTTCGTTCATTGACACAAGGAAAAGGTGAATTTACTATGGAGTACCTGAAGCACATCCAAGTGCCACGAAACACTCAAGAAGAGCTCATGAAGAAATATCGGGAAGAGAAGCAACAGGAGGATGCAGCGTGATAGTGATAGACAATCCAATTTCTCTATGATTAGACCTTGCCTGGCGTGATAGTGATAGACAATCCAATTTCTCTAAGATTAGACCTTGCCTGTAAATACGTCGTCTAACCAAGAGCACGGTATTGGCGCTTCTACATCGATGCCAAGCCGTGGAATAGTCAAGCGTCGCGCATGAAGAAAGAACTGTTCTTTTGGATCTTCTTGTTTCTGCTTTCCCATACTGCTGCTTTTGTCCTCGTTTTTGCCGTATTTGTTGTCATTGAAAACCGGGCTGGAGAGAGCTTCTGCGGCATGAACACGGATTTGGTGTTTTCTTCCAGTGAAAATTTCAAATTCGACAAGAGACAGTCCGGACGATTGATTTCGTTCCAGAACTCGATATTTGGATTTTGCTGGCCTGCCATGCACTGGGTGTTCAATGAGCCCTTCTTCTTTCATGGAAGATGTTGAGCTTTCTTGCAAGAGAGCAACATACGTTTTTGTCGTCCTTCGGAGAAAGAATTCGGCCATCAGGCGAGCGTGCACGGCATCAGTTTTTGCCAGTATCAGACATCCGCTGGACCCACGGTCCAGTCGATGGACCAAACCCAAGGCATCTGGGTTGAGAGTTGAAAGAGCAACGTTGCAGCTTACCAATGCATCTTCCAAACTAATGTCAGACAAAGAAGACGACGTGTCTGTTTTGTCCTTTTGTCTAGCCTTCTTTATTTTTCCTGCAGTTGTAGTTTTTTTGTGAAAGCATGGGACCCCACTGGGTTTGTTGATGACAGCCAAGTCGTCGTTTTCGAGGAGAACATCAAAGCTGCTTCCTAGCATCCTTCGAAGGGTTGGCTCTGCTTCTTTGAAGGTGGAAGGAGGTTTACGGCGCATGGACGCCATCGTCTTCCGTCTCTTGCTTCCACTTTGTTTCTTCGATTGTTTCAGTGCCGTTACTAAGATGGTCGAGGCTAAATCCTGGTAGTTGGGAACGCATTCGAGAGCCGAATAGGCTAAAGAGTAGGATACAATATCTGGGGCAACCCCCATGTTTTTCTGCAATTCGTCGTACCCAATCATCAAGTCTTGCACACGTTTGGAAATTACAGCCTTTTCTTCCTCGCCCTTCAAAGCAGTATTGTCCGTGGCGAGGAAGCAGCATGCACCAATCACAGCGTTCATGACGCTGGCGATTGATCCTTTGTTTTCATCACTCATTGCCTCCAGAATAGACGGGATCAACGTCTCGTGCACGTCCACCATTGGTTCCATATCGTTTTTTGTCGTCGTGATCAGCGAAGAAGGAGAAGAAAGAAGAAGATCTAAAACGCCATCAGTTTCTCGAGCAAGGTAGCTTTCCCGAATTTGTTCGACAAGGTCGTTCGTTTGTGAGCTTGAGCTTGTTGATACAAACATGCGAACATCCCCTCTCATACTATTGTTGCCTCGGCTATAACGTATCCGACCGGATGGTGGCAAGGCCCAACAGGAGCAGCAGGGGTTTGTTGCTTTCATTGTTGATGATGATTCTAGGAATGGATGGGTTGACGAACGACCGAGGAGTAGAGCGGATGTTGTTGTTGTCATCACGACAAAACGGCGGCAAGAAGCGATCCAACGACGGCATGGCAGCAGTCGTATAGGAGGGCGTCCACGAGCGACGAATGGGACTCGTTGTATAAGGGATTTCATGGGTCTGTCTTGGATTTGGGAAAAGCAATCTATGTTTAACTCACTGTAACGAAGTGTCCAATTCAAGGATCTGGTCGACAGACACAACGACGACACAATCTCTCACCATCAAAACCATCAATCAAAACGAAGTGATGGGTCAAACCCGATCCCTTTTTTGTTGGTCCGTTCCATAACATTAGAACTGACCATACTCTACTAGGGGATGAATGTACTAAGCATACCTACCCATAATGAAATCCCTTCTACTACAAAAGTACTATCATACCTCTCTACCAAAACAGTACTCGTATGATAGAGGTAGTAGAGGTATACTACGGTATTACCGGTACTCCGATAGTACGTCGTAAACCATTTACAACGTACTACTCTAGTAGTACCTAAAACTACCTAGTACTACTTCTAGATTTGGTGCTGCCCCTTACAGTTATCATAGTAGCTGACGGGGCAGCACAGTCTTAGCCGCTCACATTTCTCTTTAGACTGGAGTTAGAGCTATGTTTCAGAACTTGAAGCAGTAGTAGAAGTTATCAACAATTCCAGAAGTGGCAGCCATTTGCTGTGTTCGTGCTGCTGCGTGCTGGTTGTGACATCAAGAAGGACGGTAAAGAGACTGCCTGCAATGGAATCAGAGAGACTGTGGTACTACCAGTGATTCACTCTTACCCATTGTGCAGCTCTTTGAATGTTTTGATGAGGAGTCGGTTATGCCAAAGGACGATTTCCTATTTGTTTGAGGTGCATGCACTAAACTCCAGTCATCATGCTGCCTAGATCAAGAAGAGCGGGGCATGTTGGGTTCAAAAGAAACGGTACAACTATGACAACGTTCCATACATGGTACAGCAACAAGTTTGAATAACCCACGTTAAACAAGTAAGAAAGAGACACGGACTCTTCCGCGGAGAGTAAACTTCTCCATGCCAGACCTTGGTAGGGTCTGCTGCGACTCTTTCATGAGAAACATAACCTGCGTCACAGCAAAGGTCTGCACCCAAACTGCTGCCACCGACGGTTTTCATTCAGATGATATCTGACACACGCCTTTGCCTGTAAGACACATGAAAGGCTTGCAGTCCATGACCAAATCATCTCTCAGGCCTCTCGCAGCAACCTTTTCACACTCTTGGAACTCTATGATCGCAGCCTTGACTCTTTCCTTGATCTTTGTGCTAATCTTGCAGTTACTACTCGCCTCTTCACTCCGTCAGATCTCCTCAAGCTCTTTAGGCTTCCCAATCCGATCCCCTCCTCCGTTGCTGGTGCCCCTTCTGCTCTTGAGGTAGCTCGCTCCAACTGGTGAAAGGCGTCCTCACCCTCGCTGAAGTCACCACCAGCGACAAACGGTTGGTCGGCCGATGCTTCATGCATCCCCAATCTGAAATTGACGTTTGAGTACCTAAGCCTGCCATCGTGCGAAACTCTTGGCCAAGCATAACTCCTTCCCAGTGGACTGCCTGCCAAAGGACGATTTCCTATTTGTTTGAAGTGCATGTAAACTCCAGTCATCATGCTGCCTAGATCAAGAAGAGTGGGGCATGTTGTGTTCAGAAGAAATGGTACAACTATGACAACGTTCCATACATGGTACAGCAACAAGTTTGAATAACCCACGTTAAACAAGTAAGAAAGAGACACGGACTCTTCCGCGGAGAGTAAACTTCTCCATGCCAGACCTTGGTAGGGTCTGCTGCGACTCTGACATGAGAAACATAACCTGCGTCACAGCAAAGGTCTGCACCCAAACTGCTGCCACCGACGGTTTTTATGCAGATGATATCTGACACACGCCTTTGCCTGTAAGACACATGAAAGGCTTGCAGTCCATGACCAAATCATCTCTCAGGCCTCTCGCAGCAACCTTTTCACACTCTTGGAACTCTATGATCGCAGCCTTGACTCTTTCCTTGATCTTTGTGCTAATCTTGAAGTTACTACTCGCCTCTTCACTCCGTCAGATCTCCTCAAGCTCTTTAGGCTTCCCAATCCGATCCCCTCCTCCGTTGCTGGTGCCCCTTCTGCTCTTGAGGTAGCTCGCTCCAACTGGTGAAAGGCGTCCTCACCCTCGCTGAAGTCACCACCAGCGACAAACGGTTGGTCGGCCGATGCTTCATGCATCCCCAATCTGAAATTGACGTTTGAGTACCTAAGCCTGCCATCGTGCGAAACTCTTGGCCAAGCATAACTCCTTCCCAGTGGACTGCCCGCGGTGAGACCTTGCTTCTGATTCAAGAGGTGGTTGCGGCCAACGAGTTTGTGGGCAGTGCCCTTGTCGACCGTCTCCGAGAAGTGAAGATCTCCTCCTATCCCAGTGAAGGCGTCTCTAAGGCCGTTCCTCACTTGCGTGCCTTGGTGCGCAGTTTGAAAGCCATGCGCCATCGAGACGCGGCTGGAAATTGAGATACATCTCCTTTGTACCAACTGACCCAACGGAACAAATCTATGTCATCATTGCTACCACCACCTGCCCCTTCGTTCCAGAGAGAGTCGACCCAGATCTCACTTCCTCTTTTCCCAAGGGAGATCCTCCTCTTCCTCCCAACAATCCATGATACATTCGACACGTCAACAGTTCTTTCATAGCTCCAGTACCTCAACGATAGTTTGTAATCGCCCTCGATTGGACAAACTTTAATGTCTTCCCCTTTCCCAATATCTACAGTCACATGATGGCCTTGTTTAACCTCGCCGATGATCCGTTCATCGAAGAGATTGACAGTGATCTGCTCTGATCATCCTTCCTTATGAAGGCATCATTACTGGCCCTGATTGTGTTGAGTTCTTCGAGGCTTCGAGGGCTGAACTCAAGACGATCACCAACTTGCACTGCTATGATGTAGTCGAACACCCCGCTTCCAAGAACACCTGGACGTTCAAGCGCAAACGTCATCCTGATGGCAGCGTCCGTAACTAGTACAATCAGCTTCTTTGAAACTATGGCCTCCTGTTGTCAGCTGGACTATTGTACGCTTAATCTTGATTGTTGCACATGTCTTGGGGTCTTGCCTCCCGTCAAGTCGATGATTACATCACCGCCTTCATCCACGCTCAAATACATGACGTTGTGTATGTCCAAATTCCCTGCGGCTTTGATAACCCCAGTCACGTCCTTAAGCTCCGTCGATATCTCTACAGTTTGAAACATTAAGTAACCCGCAATTTCTTTTCTTTCATATCTCAAGTCCAAACATTGAAAAGTTTGGCTTCCGCAACCCCCCCCCCCCCAGCCATGATACCGATTCCCTGTGTTTCGTTTCAGGAAGAAAAGAAAAGTTCGTTTGTTGTCTCATCGACGACAAAACGTTCGTTTGGAGTCCACTGCCTCCTCGGCGAAATGGATCATCGACGAGGCTATTGCACAACTCGGACGCTGTCGTCGGTATGGCCCTTGAAGTTGAAGAGTCGTCCGTTGCTGCCGGCAGGTTTCTTGGCATTCACATTTGATCCTGATCAGATCGATGACTCTGTTTTTCGCTGTATGCTGACACCAAGTTTGGTCTCATCGAGCGCAACATCATTGTAGCACTCAGTATTGAGGCTGAACAACTTGCTGTATTTGTTACAGCAGCAAGCTCCCGCTGCTACTGCTACTGCTACATTTTCTTGTCAAAGATTTGGATGGTGACACTACCTGAGAGGAGATGTTGGAAGATGGAACACACCTCAGAACCAAGCAACTTCCCAGCCATGCCCCCACCAATCGTAGAAGTACATTACTTCAAGCAGCTGGAACCGAGACTACTGGTGGGCCTGGGAGAGAGAGAGAACGGCTGACAGAGCTACAGGTCTTACAGTTATTAGCACTCTTCCTTCTACTGGACTTATATTTGATGAAGAGCCCACTTGGGGAAGCTCTCACAAAAAGTGATGATACATTTTTTGGAACTTGTTTGGACTTCCAGAAGTGTATGTGTGTATACTTCAGTATCGTTTACTTCACTATACGGTATTCCAAAACAAACAATAGTAGCTACATACTACTAACTTTGCTCCTCATGTTATTTACAATGTTATCTCTACCGGTAGTAGAGCTAGCTACCGGTAGTAGCTGGTGGTGGTTTGTCGCGTTGCACAAACCGATTTCTTATTACGTCATGTCAAGGTCAAGGTCAATGTTGGGTTGTACCTAGAGTAGTCTGCGGTACCTAGATGGTTCTACGTATTCACAGTCACATCATCAGTAGCTATCATACATAGACCTTCATCACAGCAGTCAATCTACCGAAAACTGATTACCTATCTACCAGAGTACCTACCGGTAGCTAGCTAGCAAAGGTATCTACTACGTCGTAGCTACGGTACCGGTAGGTAGGTGCGTCGCAATTGGTACCTTAACCCTCTACTGTCGTACTGCTAGCTTGTACGAAGTAGCTACGTAGCTATGATACCGAGAGACTATCATACGGTATGATACCGTGGCACTTTTCTACAGCGTATGATACGCTTTGGTAGTCCGTACTCTTTATTCTACGTACTACGTAGCAAAATGCGGTAATGATTTTTGATTTTTCAAAAGACGGCTCCGTACTACGTACACAATGCAATACGGTACCTACCGTATTTTACTTCGTACTGGAATTAGAATTTTTTATGCCTGTAATTAATTATCATAGTCGTCTCCTGTCATCATCACCCGGCGTTGTGACAATCTCCGTTGGTGTGTCTTTTTCCGCCGTTTTATTTGCTACGACGTGCATCCTTTTTATCGCGATTAATCCTTTTTTTTCAAATTCTTGTTCGCTGCACCGAAGTTGTCGCCGGCCGGCCCGTCATCAATATGGTGTTGAAAGACGTAGTACGTACGAGACCCAAGGAAAGGAATAATTAATTGATGTATTCCTGAAAGAATACGAAAAATCCAAATTTATGTCTTCCAAGAACGTTCGTCATCGCACTTACATCATACACACACACATACTGACGGTTGTGGATTGGGGAGCTGCAAGAGGGTGTGGTAGCGCTTGCCTCTGCGACTTTCAAATCTCTTCGCGAAGATGATGAATGAATGATCGGAAGACAAACACAAACACCACGAAATTCACACAGTCAATTGTGAATGAGAGTGCCGAAAACACGAAAAATAATAGATCGCACAGCCAGTGCTCTAATAACCTCCATTCATCACAACGACATCTCTCTTTTCTACAACATATATTATTTTAGATCTCCTTGTGTCGTACAGAATACACGAGTATTGCTGTGGTGGACTACGACTGTTACTAGCTAGTAGTATCAATCAAGAGACTGGAAGAAAGCGGTGGAAACGAAGTGTTGTCCTTGCAGTTGCTGGTTGTGCTTAACATAGTATTGTTACTACTATTATTATTTGACTGTTCATATTCATCATGAAGTTTTACAAAGTCCTATCGGGAGCAACAGCTGCCACCCTTGTTGTTGTTGTTGCGACAGTGACAGTGACATTGACGACAATGATGATGATAATGACAGCAGCAACGTCTGCCGTTATGGTATCGGCGTATACCTTTGATCCTCTCAACAACATGTGGAAGCCTTCGGGTGCCCGAAGGTCGTCGTCCTTTGCGTCGTCCTTCGCACCTCATCCGTCCGAAGTGGAAGCACCTCCAGTCTTTGAAGAAGAGGTGATTCGAGCCCAATATTCGACGTGGGCTGGACATTATCACAACGGGGTCAATGAGGAACACGGGGAATCCTTTCAACAAAAGTCGTTGGTCCAAATCGAGTACAACAAACGAACGGGGGAAGTGTCGTTGGTCGATCATGATGGCATCATCACCAAGGAAGACTATCAAAACTTGATGAGGGCCATCTCTACTGGTAATGCAAACGATGCACAGGAACTGAAAAATGTCGTGGAGGGAAAAACCACCACCGGATTGGATGTGGTGGATGCAGATGTCACCCTAGGAACCACACACTTTGTGGATGGAGAAGATATCGATCCCAACGATGTCATCGATACTTCCAGTCAAGAAGTACAAACACAAACGACGACGACAACGACACAACCGCAACCATCCCATCATGCCACTACCACCACCGAGTATCGTCACCACCATCATCATCATCATCAGCACCACGAGGACGTAGCAGCTGCAGCACAAACGTTTCAAACGTATGCCATCCCTCAAACACAACTGCAGGACCAACAGTACCAACAATTGCAGCAAATCCAACATCATCAACAACACCACTATCAACATCCAGGATACTCTCATTCCATGATGACCTTTCAGCCACAAATGCAGGCACTCCAACCACAGCCACAGGGGCCCAATGTACACACTACTGCAGTTGCAGATTCCGTCCCAGAAACCACTCCTCAAAATGGAGGATGGGGTTTCAACGATCGACGGACCACGTTCATCAACTAACTGTAAAATAGTAATTGCATCCAGCTTGCAATCTATTACAAAGTTTGACTTTTCCTTCTTCTCTTTCCACTCATCCATCTACAATCTACAAACCTCCGCCACCATAATGATCTGCCACCAGTGTCCCAGTGTGCAGTGTGTCATCTCAAGAAAACCCTCACCCCCCAAGACAACCGACACGAATACCTCCTTTCATCTCATCTAACGCATGCCCCATCTAACAACACATGCTACTCTTCTACTGTACGTCTTGGACAACACAACAACAAAAATACCGTCGATATGATACAATCAGCAAACATTATTACCATGAGATATTACATGAAGTATCAATTTTTAGATCTGTATAACATCATACGTACTTTAAAAGAGAGACAGAGAGAGAAATCGCCATGGCATGCACCCCTTATCCAAATATTACTACGTAGTACGTAGTATATACTATTACCTGGATTGTTGTTTTAGTGTCGTAATTTGTTTTACGTCAATACTTTAGCTAGTAGAGAGTACATGCTATACAACGTTGTATTGCCCTCGCTGCGACGTCGTGACGGAAGAATGAGGATTATTCAAAGTCGACGTGTGGTGGTGGTAGGCGTTCTTCCGTCTTTCAGCGCCACCACTGGTTTGTCGTTCGGGAACACCGATGAGACCGTCTTCGTTGTTGTCTCCACCATTCTCCAAAGCGAACGAAGCGGAGGCGGTGGATACCACCACCATCGATCGTCCACCTTCCAGGTCGGCAAGCATCTTTTGCGCAGTCTTCGCGTCCATGGTACTGTTCCCGCGGCTTTTCTGTTTCCGTCGAAAGGACTTTGCCGTCAACGACGCGATGAAAATTATGATACCCAGTACGTGTTGGTACGTGCATGCATTGTCAAATAGCAAAAAGGACAAAAACAACGTAGTCGCCTTTCGCGCCGTTGATGTGATCGACATGGCCAAGGCACCGAATTGTTTGGTAATGGCGGCGGCACAAGAACTTCCAAAGAAACCCATGGAAGAGAACAAAATCATGACTGCCATCTTCCCGCCAGCACTCCACGTCCTTTCCTCTAGCGGTACGTTATTCAGCTGCTCGTCGTACGTTCCTGGTTGCAACATCCAGACAAGTCCAGCCGTCAAATCCCCCTTGACAGTAGCGGCACCAATAATGGCAACCAACGCGATGCTGTACATCCGAAAGATGAACTCATCTTGACCCACACCGTATTGTGTCATGATGTTCTCTGACATGTTGACAATGGCCCCATCACACAACAATGATATTGTCTGTCCAGCACACACAAAAAGATGTGGTGGGTGAGACGTGAGATGTGAGACAGACGTTTTTTTTAACACCAATCTGAGTGACAGGGGATCAATTCAAAACCCTGTTTCTGAACAACTCGAACGTACCAGCATAATGACACCAAGCGGCTGAAAGACCGCTGAGGATGTAGCATCGGCGTGCATGAAAATTGCCAATCCTACTACCATACATAACACAATTGCATAGTCGGCTAATTGGTATCGTTTGTGGGTGATGAAGACTCCGAATATCATGGTAAAGACGATCCGGGATGATTTCATCAAAGTTTTGGCTGGATAGTTGATGAACTGCATGGCCAAATTCGTCATTGCGAGGTCGACAGCTCGAAGTAGGGAGAGACCCAAATACAGAGTGAACGGCACTGCAAGTTTGGAGGTCAACGATGCTGTCGGTAAGATGCTACCGTGGTTTCCATTCTTAACTCTCGGCGTGGAGGAAGATTTCATGGTCCGTCGGCTTTGTTTCTTGTAGACGTAGTCGTTCAGTAGATACGCGAGAAAAGTGTATCCGATAAACTGAATCATGGCCAGATAAAGACCAAGTTGTCGACTGCATAGCTGCACTGACAGAAGCTCTTGTAGATACCCGTATAGAAGACTGAAAAAATAAACGCCCGAGGCACAAACCACAAACTGAGCATTTCGTGACATGTGCGAAACATCAAACCCCAATACCAGTACCGGTTCCGAAATCAAATCCTCATAGAACTCAATGTCTGAACACGATGTTGCTGTAGACATTGCCCCCCTAGACATGGGAGGAGGAGGAGGAGGAGGATGCGGTAGACTCAGGCCACTCACTCCGGCAGCGACATCGGCGTCGTCCGAAATGACCATCATCCGCTCTTGTTTTCGACGTGCCATTGTTGTTACGTGTTGTTACGAGTTGTTGTTGTTATTGTTGTGACGAGTGACGATTTGTGATAACAATACTGTTGTTCTGTTTGTTCTTGACCGTTGTTTGATGACTCCCAAGATGGAATCTCTACTCTAGTAGGTAGAGTCGTATGCGATGGTTTCTTTTATCACGTTTTTGTTGTTTGGGATATGAAACCAAATAATAATATATTATGAAAAAGTTATTACGAGTGAATGTCCACTCTGGGACAAAGAGGTGCCCAATTGCTTTTTGTTTTGTGTAGTACTACCGTAGTCGTATGCAATATGTCTCATGGGAAAAATAGTCACGGGGAAAATCACAACAACGCGTCGTTTTCAACGTGCTTCTCTCTATTCTCCTCTCCGACTCTCGCACCTTTCCAGGTTCCAGTAAAACAAAATTACTGCGAACTGGCTGGTATGATACGCCGTACACAAGAAGGCTACCACCGTATGCAGCGTCGTGCAGCGTCTCACAAAACCACGGACATCTGGCGGGAATTGCGCAGTCACGAGTCCGAAGAATTACTTGGAAGTTTTGACGTGTCCAACTGGAGACCCTACCCTATCATACGTACTCGGAGGACGAATTACCTACCGGTACCTTCCTATGGTACCTACATACGACGTAGCTACGGAAGGTGGGGGTACCGTAATACGGTAATACGGTACGTACTCCGAGTACCGGTAGTACCGTCCTACCGTATCATAGTCGTACTGGGCCTGCGTTCACCGGGACCTACCGGTAGTCTAGTTATTATTATGCAGTTAAGATTTGGACCCAATCGTCCGCTTCTTCCTTCGTTGATGTTTGGAACCATATTCGTCGATTGGACGTTTTGCCCATAAACTTGGAGGCACCGGTAGTGACAAGAGATTCCGTCAACTCAAACGACGTTTCGTCCACACGTTTTACTTTGGATTTGCCCAAAATCAACGACTCTGTCGGCGTGAGGGGGTCGCTCCATCCTCTGCCAAAGTTCATCTTGCCAAGCATTTGATTTTCATACGAGTGTTCAATCAAGGTTGGAGACAACCGTCTAAACGCAATCTCCGGCGGAGAACTCAGTGTGATTTGCGGATCGTCGAGGTCAAACATGTGAAGGTAAGAATCGGCGGTCATCACTGCCAAACAGACAGTCCAATCCATATTGACACCTTTGCGAAGAACCACCTTGGCCTTGCTGAGCAAATCGGACGACAGAGGCGACTCGAGATGAAAGTCGGCAAAGTCATCTTGGCCTCCCGATGCTGCTCCGTTCTTCGCCCCACCTGTGGACTTTTTGTACTTGGATGCACGTTCTTCAATTATCGCTTGCACGGCTGTGTCCATTTCTTCGCGCGACATTTCCTTCCCCACCAAATCCTCGAGTACTCTATTTTGGATCCCAGGTAAAGTGAGAAACAGCCGTTGTTGACGTTGTGCAAACGCTACCAGAAACTCCCGCAGGTTCATTCGACGGGTGATCTCTTCCTCCTTGACTTTCGCCAACAGGTTGGTGAGGACTTCGTTGCCTTTTTCCCAAGCAAGATTTTGATATGCCACAGCTACCCGATATTGCATCTCTACAACCTGCAGATGCGAAGGATAAAAAAAAACGAAGAGTATGAGCACGGGCAATCATTGAAGGAAACATCGCACAACGTATACCAAGAGTTCAGACTTACCCAGGGATCGACAGGTTTGACTTCTTTGGTAGGGCTGTTGATGCTACCGTTAGTGGTTGACTTGGAATCCAAATAGGCATCTAGCAGAGTGGCACAAAACAGAAGAGGGAGAAAAAAACGTAAGACTTCCCATCACTATCACACGTCGATTGCATCCTCATCCATCGTCAATCAAAGGTAACGTACTCCAGGCTTGTGCCACTTCTTGTTCTGTCTTTTCCAATTCGAGTAGAATAGAGCTTCCCAGCTGTTCAATTTTCTCATAGGAATCTTGGATGGTATCCAATAGGGATCCGATGGCTGCAGCAATCTCCTCGTCCATGTTTTTGGAGCTCTCCTGGAATTGACTCGCCAATTCTCCTTGTGCCTCTCGAATTTCTTTGAGTACGGACACAGCATCCTTAGCCGAAGCAGTAGCAACGTCTCCGTTTTTGGCTTCGCCATTGTTACTACTCTTAAATGGATTTTTTCTGGAGGCAGCCACCTTGTCTTTTTGCTTTTGGTTCGTGGTGACGTTCCCTTTCTCGTCGAGAAAATTGTCTTCAAAAATACTCTTCATGGCTTCCGCATACATCAAGTATGCATGAGCGGTCCCCAACACCACACGTTGCGCCCGAGTGGTTTCTTTCAACGCTGCACCCAACAGATCGCAATAAGACTTCCAATACAACGAGATCGAATCCATCTTGTTGGCATAGGCCAAACGTCGACTGCCTTCGTATTCACGTAGTTTGGAATATAATTCTTGTTGTGCATTCTTGTTATTACTGTTGTTTCCTGGATTTGACCCACTACTTCCGGATGGACTACGCTGTGACCACGGTCGATGGACTGCGCTTTTTGATCCCAACACTTGCTTGTTCATTTGGTTTTCGTTCGTGATGATAGAAACAGAAACACGGAGGTGTATACGTTTCACGACGACTGGATTGATACTTCGTCGAGAATCCTTTCTTGACTGGGCGGCGGTTGTACCCGACAAGATGGAATGATTAACGGTGTCTTCTCTTTTTCACTGTGATATATATTCGAATATGCTATAGAAGCCACAACAGATGACACGTTGTCTGTGGATTGGAAGAAAGGAATCGAAGTTGGTGTGGTTTTGTTGTTGTGCACATCTCTGAACTACTGCCGTATTACGACAGTACATAGCGTTGGACAGCGCGTAATCGTCTCATCAGAAAATCTGATCCTTTTTCACACAGACAGTCAAAATCATCCGCTGCCTTTCCGTTCCCCTCATCATTCTCCATCATGATGTGCCCGACGGAAGAAGGACGGGGAATGTAAAAACCCTTTTTCACTTCCAGTCGAATGACTTTTTCTCACTATGATACTTCGCACTCTCTACGGTTATATTTGGTCCCGTTCTGATAGTATTTTTCATTCCATCAATTAGGGCCGGAAGAGAACTGATAGTTTGTTTGGTCGCGATGATCATCGAATCATCCTCATGGAGGACGGCCGAATTGACTGTGAGGTGCTCTTCGGTCGGCATCAAAATAATTGTCGTACAACAATTTCATCACCACTTCTATCACATCTTTGTTTACTAATTCCATTCTTTCTCCATGGACGATGCCCTATTTCTGTAGAAACAATCGTTCTATTTGGCAAGGACCGAGATTATGGTTCACCCTGGCTATTCTGGGAACCATTTCCTTGCAGATGTCGCTAATCGTTCGATCCCTTGTGAATTATAGGGAAGATCTTGTCTTAGTAGGTAAAAATAGTTCCACCGCGGACCTTATAGAGGGTGATAGGAATCGCTCCTCCTATTCTTGGCTGGGAGGCTCGGGGATCCCATCCGGGATTTTGTCAGAACTGCACCAACATCATCAACATCATTTGAAAAACCAACAATCCATGACGGAATTCGTTTTGTTCATATTGCTATCTTTTCAAAGCGGAGCCCATCCAATCTTGGTGAAGCTGTATATGCCGCCGAATGTGGTGAGAACCTCTGTGATATTAAGCCAAGAATCAATCAAACTCACAATCAGCTTGATAATGTTGACAATCCGTGGATCCCTTGGTAATGTTGTTGAATCCTGGACGCTACACGGAGCTATCCTAGCAGCTGGAATTCCGGCCTCACTCTTTGTAATCCAGAGCTATTGCAATCTCATGGCCAACCAAACATTGCCTCCGGTGACTTTTGTTCTTCTTAGTCAAACAAAAATCATTGCCACGGCATGGTGTTGCTTCCTTCTGTTGGGCCAGAAACAATCGAAACTTCAAATCATGGCGTTGTCCTTGCTGGTCATATCTACCTTGTTATTGCAGAGAATAATACCGATTCGGCAGCGCTTTTCCCGGTGCCTCAACATCGAAGATACCACTGTTAACCTTCAAACGGAACCAACAATAAGAAATTCGTTTCCGATCGACTCAAACAGTACAAACAGTACGACGCGATTGTTTCCGTCCAGCGAAATAGCAACTCAATCCTCCTTCGTCGACCAACACAAAAACGTTGAGGACAACGAAGACACGGCCTCCCGGCTTTTTCTCATGGGAATCGTACCAGTTCTTATCGCAAGCTTTCTGAGCGGTCTCGCGGGGACCATCACTCAAAAAGCCCTTCAGATGAATCACCGTGATCCATTCCTTTTCAATATGGAGCTATCGATCTTTTCGACGATGCTCCTTTCGGCGACACATTTCCTTGTAGGACAGAAACAACGTCAGCCACAATGTGCCGCGTCGACTGCAAAAGCGGACACTGATGCTGACCATCGTCGGCAGGGCAACACACAAAGATTTGGTCAAAGTGGGTGGACTTTGCAAACTTGGATACCCATCGTTTCGCACGCCATAGGGGCAATATTGGTGGGTTTGGTTACAAAATATTCCGGGGCCGTTACAAAAGGATTTGCCATCATTTTCGGGATTATGGTTTCAGCAATGTTGAATCAGATGGTGCTAACAGAGGGGAATGGACGTGGTGGCATGTCGTTAGAAGAACTATCCGGAGGATTTTTAGGCATTGCAAGTCTCTGGATTCACGTCTCCAATCCACCTACAAAATAGTCGTTGCGGAGTGAAGTCGAATCCGGACACGATGATGGTACAACACAGAGGTTACGGAAATAGGCACAACGTGTAGAATAGCACCTCGACACAAAACAACATTTAGAGCAAAAATTTAATGCGGGCGCTGGGCTTTCACGGGTTTTATTATCCGGCAAATTAATCGTCTCCGCCACCTCTAGCTTGGATAGCTGCAAGCAAACCTCCTCTGCCACCCGGATCTCCGCCGCCTCTTCCTCCACCCCTTCCACGTCCCTGAATAGCGGCCAAAAGACCGCCTCGTCCTCCTGCATCTGCTCCTCCTCCGCCGCCACCTCCTCGACCCTGAATCGCTGCCAAAAGGCCACCACGCCCTCCAGCATCACCGCCGCCTCGGCCACTTTTGATCGCATCTAACAAACCTCCTCGGCCACCACCTCCTCTGCCTCTGCCACCTGTGACAAGAAACAATAGATATTAGTATTTTTACGATGAAAGTTTTGAGTCATGCCACACAAATAGATGCGCTTCTTACCTTTGATGGCGTCCATTAGACCTCCTCTGGGGGGACCGGGCAAAGGTGGGCCTGTTGGGGCTTCCGGGGCAGCAGGAGGGGGCTCTGCAGCTTTCTGCTTCTCTTTGATCTCGTTCATCATATCCTCCTGGGTCTTCAGTTTTCGAGAGCGGTCAAGTCTGGATCCACCCAATGCGGCGATGGTCTTGAGATTTCGCTCGTGGAGCTCCTTCAAAAGATTTTGAAGCATATCAATGGTAGACTTAATTCTTGTATCAGCGATTTCAGTTTGTTTGAGACGATTGGTCACGAACTTTGCAAAAACATCAAAAGCTTCTCGAGCTTCCTCCGAAAGAGAACACTCCACAATAGAACGAGGATCAGGCTTTTCGTCGTCTGTCTTCTTTCCAGACAACTGCATTCCAGATCGGCCACAAATATCTAGAATTGACAACTTGCAGTCATTCAGAACATCAGTGAAATTTGCAACTTCTTTCTTCTTGACATCATCCGTTAATTTGGATTTGTCGTCGCCCATATTGATGATGTCGTCCAGCCATTTCATCATGCCATACTCAATCTTATCCATCATTTCATCCATCTGTTCACAGCTTCCATTGGCTTTTGAGACTTGCAACAGCTTGCCCTGGTAGTGTTTCTTGAGAGCATCACTCCGTTCATTGGCCTTCTTTTCCTTCATCAGCTCAAGAGCCTCTTGCATCGCTTTTGCACCAGGATCGTCAGTATCAGCCTTTCTGACCTCAGACACTTCATATTCAGCATCAGAACCATAGCCATAGTCTCCATCATAGTCAATTAATTTATCAGCCTTCAACGGGCATTGTTTTCCAATAAGTGGACAACCTTCATTTGGATTGGCTCTAGTGGCATACGGATGGGCTCCAGGAGGGCCATACTGATCCACATGTCGTTGCCAGGATGCCAAATTTTCCTTGAAATTATTCTTCATCATGTTGTACCATGTCCACTTCCTTTCAGTCATCTTCTCAGCTTTCATTGCATTCCATTGGGGACCAACACCTCTGAGATGTTCATAAAGAGCCCTGCGCTCAGTTAGAGTCAATCCAGTAACACGCATATTTTCCAGGGTTGAAGGATGCATTCTGACAATGTCATCCGGTGCACGTCGAATCAACTGGAGGACATTCGTCCTCTTGAATTTCTTGGCTGTTTCTTTAGGCAGGTACTTGCCATTTGGCGTTGGTTCTGTCGTTAATTGAGCTTCACTCATGTTTCTTACTTCAATTGGCATATGTCTCCTCAGTTTCTTAAGAGCCTCAAGGTTACCTGGTGCATTGTCCTCCTCCCACTTTCTCTCTATTCTCTCTTGTTCAGCTTGATATTCATCTGTGAGTAGCAGTGCATTATTATATTTTTCCATCTCTTGCTCCAATTTGAAATACTCTTCTCGAAGACGATTTTGCTCGTCTTTGTCAGGATGGGTGACGTCACTTCCACCAATTTCGTTCATTCGTTTTCCAATCTCTTCGACCTTCTTTACACAGATATCATAATCAATATCCTCTGCGATTGCAACGCCAGCAGCTGCTAGTTGTTTCTCCAGCTTGGCTTGTCGCTTTTCTGCAGCTTCTAGCTTCTGTAACAGCTCGCCCATTCTCTCAGCATCAAAATCACCTCCCATAGAAGACATCTGGGCTAAAATTTCTGCCACACTTGTTGAAGGAGCTGCTGGTTTGGGTGCAGGTGCTGGGGCAGGTGCAGACTTTGGAGTGTTTGGAAGAAGATTTTTTCTCAGAAAATCTTCTTCTAGATCTGCATCTTCAGGTAGTGCTTGCAACAAAAATCTTGGTTGCCCTTTGCCATCACTCTTCTTGAGTTTCTCAACTTGATCTGCAAGATTATCCATTGACACAATATTTGCAGTTGAAATATCAACATCCTTATTGTCATCATTGCCGTTGTCTTTCCGTAGACTTTCATCAGGACCCATCAACACAATAAATGTGGGGTCTTTTACTTGATCCTTCCTGACAAGAATGAGATCATCTCCTGGATCTCCTTTGACTTGGTCTTTCGGAACAAGAACATATCCTTCTGGGATCCCATCACCCGCCTTCTCTCTTGGAACTGCTACCATATTATCTGGGATAGTTCTTTCAGCTTGCTCTTTTGGTACGAGAACCATGCCATCCAGAACCATTGCTGCATCTTTTTGGACAAGAGCCATACCCTCAGGCACTGGAGCAGGTGTTGGGTTTTCTCTAGCAATGACTGAATCCTGAACATTCTGGGCAACACCATCTATAGACATTTTTTGTGTGACTGCTCCTTCTGGCATTCCCATCTTGAGCATTTTCCTGTATTGTGCAGCAAGTTGCTCCTCTTCAGCAGAGAGAGAAGAAAATTTTTGGGCAGATGCTGCCACAGGAGCTGCAGCTGGTTCCTCCCCCGCGATAACCGAATCTTGGATGTGTTGAGCAATTCCATCGACCGACATTTTTTGTGTAACAGCTCCTTCTGGCATGCCCATTTTAAGCATCTTCCTGTAATGTTTAGCAATTTCTTCCTCCTCTGCAGAGAGAGACGGAATCGTTATACTGTTTTTTACTACTTCTTTTGGGGCTGGTGCCTCCCCAGCAATGACAGAGTCTTGGATCTTTTGTTCAACTCCATCAACAGACATTTTTTGTATAACAGCTCCCTCTGGCATGCCCATTTTAAGCATCTTCCTGTAATGTCTAGCAATTTCTTCCTCCTCTGCAGAGAGAGACTGAGTCATTGTGCTGCTTTGTACTACTTCTTTTGGGGCTGGTGCCTCCCCAGCAATTACAGAGTCTTGGATCTTTTGTTCAACTCCATCGATGGCCATCTTCTGAACGACAGCACCTTCTGGCATGCCCATTTTCAGCATCTTCCTATATTGCATTGCTATCTCCTCATCTTGAGAGGACAAGGCCAAAATGTTTGCTCCTGTTGTTACAGGAGGTGCAGGAGGATTTATAGGAATAGGTAATGGAGCTAATGAAGTTTCACTGGGACCAGCAAGTACACTATCTTGGATGTGTTGAGGCACACAGTCACCAGACATTTTCTGCATCACTGCACCTTCTGGCATGCCCATCTTCAACATCTTTCGGTATCTCTGGGCAACATCTTCGTCAGCAGAAGAGAGGTTTGATGCCTGGGAAGGTTCTGTAGATGGCATAGGAAGTGCTGTGAAATCCATATTTGTCCTCAGGGAAGACTTACCAGTGATATCATCCCCTGCAACAGTCGCTGCGCTACTAGCCCTTGCTGATGCAGCTTCATCTCTGGACAACATGGAAGATAGAGAACGCTCCATACCAGAACCAGTCTGGTTGTGTTCCACAGCTTTTTGTGTGGAGAGGGCATTTCTTTTGATTCGTCGAACCTTTGTTCCATCAGGTCGTACGTAAATTTCATATTGATCCTCACTAATTACAGATGATGCAGCATTTTTTCTGACTCTCCGAACTCTGAGAGCGCACAAAAGAGTGGTGGTCAGCTTGCAGATTGTGTGAACAGAGCAAAAAGAAATCATTAAACGTACTTTTTCCCGTCTGCCCTGATGTATATCTCGCCTTCTGCGTAATCTCCAGCAACCGTTGCACTAGATCCAGATTTAGAAGCACCACCAGCTCCAAGGAAGTTTCCAAGAGATCCATTCTGGCTAACACCTGGATCTGACCCCTCTGTTTTTTTTGCTCTTCTAATACGTCTGACCTTTGTACCATCTGGTCTGGTAATTATTTCCACTTCGTCACCAGGTTGTGCTTGTGAAACAGGCTTCTTCACTCGCCGAACTTTGGAACAAAAATGAGATGAGAATTCTTCCCAGCAAAGTTCTCGATACTCCTTCCATGTCTTACCTGTTTTCCCATCTGACCTCACATAAACTTCACCAGTAAGGGAAGAATCCTTGCCCACAGCAATTTGGTCTCCAGCAACAGATGCACTCCCGCCAATCTTTCTTGGGATTACGTCCATCTTCCCAAGGAACCCATCCAGTGATTCTTTCATTTTGGAGGGAGAAGGTGGCACACCGTTCTCTTTTCCGTCTTTCATCTCACTAGATACTATACGATCTCCAGCTACTGTGGCACCACCTCCTTTGGGAATTGATCTGGGCTGTGAATCCAAAAATCCAGACAAGACACCAGAATCGTCTGGTGATATTGGTTTAGTCTTACGAATGCGTCGCACTCTGGTTCCATCTGGTCGTGTAATAATTTCCACATTGTCACTAGATCCAACTGCCGCACCGCCAGTACCAGAATCACCGGAAGTATCCAACTTCTTTACTCGACGGACTGCAAGGAGAAGAGTGAGTCAACCATTGCAAGTGTAGTGTGAATTTGACTTTTTAATGCATCGACTAACCTTTTTTGCCATCAGCCCGCACATACACCTCTCCAGTCAACGAGAATTCCTTGCTAACAGCGATTTGATCACCTGCAACCGATGCACTTCCTCCTAATTTTCTCGGTGTAGTTGGTTCATTCTTCGACAAGAAACCGCTCAAAGTCTTCTTTTCTGCGGATTCTTCAACCGGCTTCACCGCAGTCTTTCTTATCCGCCTTACCTTCTTCTCAACCGCAATGAAGTGAAACTGCGTCAGGAAATAATTTTTTTGACCTTTTCAAAAACATTGACGATAATCTGCATCTTACCGTTCCATCGGGGCGAACGTATATTTCAGTCTCAGGTTTCTCCACAGGGTCTACATTTCGACCAATATCGCCAACAACAGTAGCTGCTCCAATCTGTTTCGGTTTCAGAGTAGCTTCAGAATCAAGGAATCCCGAGAGAGAAGCCCCACTTGAAGACGAAATTGATGATTTCACCTTCCTTACTCTTCGAACCTTTTTGCCATCAGCTCTAACGTATATCTCGCCCTCTAAATGTTGGTCGCCTCCAACTGAATGGCTACCTGAAAATTTCGATCTCGGACTAGGGGAACTCTTTCCAAGGAAACCTGATAGTCCACCTTTGCTGGACGGTGAGGCTGATTCTGAAGTTGTCGACTCCTGTACAGGCGATGATGATGGACTCTCGGGCTGCTTCGGTTTTCGGATTCTGCGTACTTTTGTACCATCTGGTCGTGTCATGATTTCACTACTGTCGTCACCAGTAACAGAGGCTCCAGAGGATGATTTCTTTACACGTCTTACTTTCTTCCCATCGGCCCTCACATACACCTCACCGGTCAACGATGATTCTTTGCTGATTGCAATTTGATCTCCCGCCACAGAAGCCGCTCCACCAATTTTTAACTTTGGTTTGTCGCTGTTCTCCAAAAATCCCGATAGAGATTTCTTGGTGGACGCATCTTCACTGACTACTGATGATATACTTGACTTTTTGACACGTCGAACTGCTCAGCGGCGTTGTGCCCAGTCGCAAAGAAAGCAAAGTTGAGATACATACCTGTCGATATCCCTGATAATGTTCTTTGCATTTTCCCTGATATAACTCACCTTTTTTACCATCAGCTCGAACATAGACTTCGCCTTCCCCGCCTGCAACTGATTGACTTCCACTCGATTTAGCCAGACCGGATTCGCTTTTATTGAGGAATCCTGACAGAGTTTTTTTCGCGGGGCCTTCTCCAGTGAGTGAGGCTCCACTTGCCGACGGTGTTTTTTTTATCCTTCGAACCTTTTTGCCATCGGCTCTGGTATAGATTTCACCGTCTACTTGGCTGGATTCCCGGAACGACGAGGCCTTGCTAGGAGCTAAAACCCGCCCACCATTGGATCCATATCGATAAGCTCCATCCTCTTCATCAGGCGGTAAATCTGCAAGTTCACTGGATGTCACTATTCCATGTGCACTTCTCAACGCCTGCTGAGCATCTTCAGGGTTTGAGATGTTGGTGTATTCATGGAGAATTTCGCTTTGAGTTGCTCCGTTTTCTAAGGATTGGCACAGGGTCACCCAGCTTGATAAACTAATACTGGGACCGTTACACGTCGTTCCCTCCTTTTGGATAAAAAAGAAACGGCGACTGTTATACGGCTCCGGGACATTGCTGTGTCGTTCGCCATGTTCGACATACACGTGCGGTAAGTAACCGGATGTGAAAGCTTCCTTCAAGTTGGATCTGGATGCCAAGCCCAAGATCTGGACAGCTTGATCTTCAAAAACCCATGCTCCATGGGGACATATCTCCAAGAGATCGGGCATTCCAAATGTCGTATTGTCGTATGTGATAAGTGGCACAAAAATAGCCTAATAGTCGACGAAGATTGAACTCAACCGCCCGAGAATTTCTTTTCTTTCAGAAATTTCAAAATCAAATGATAGAGTGGGAACCTCCACACTACAGTCTTCTTCCCGTGGTTGTTGATTCACGGTGGAAAGAGAGAGAGCTTCGGCAATCCTGATCGTATAGGTGTTGAAATTCGTTGATCGATGCTGGCAGTAGTCTGTCGACCAAACGATAGAGGCGACAACTTTTGTGCAGTGACTTTCGTTTTCATCAACAATACATGCCATCGTAGGATCTGTCTGCCATCTCACCACTACTGGTACTTCTACGTCGCAAGTACGGTTCTGTACTGTGGTTGCGGCATGCTTTTACGGTAGATAGACTACCGTACTGAGACCGTAGAACAAGTCGTATAATAAAGGTTGGGCGTAATTTTGGCTTTCCTTTGACAAAAATCTGAGACCCGGCTGTGGCGGGAGTCATTTCATTCGAGCAATCGTAAGTGCGCTAAAATACGGTATATTAAATAAAAATCGAGTGTGTTCTGAAATTACGTTTAATTTTGGCGCTTAATCTCCGTATATTGATAAAATCTGGTAATATTATTATTATGATAATGTCGGTACATATGATACGTACTGGCTTGAGACTATAAGTGTAGTACCAAGGTGCATACGGTACGTAAATACAATGTTTTACTACTCCGGGCTCCGGGTCCGTATTGGCAGTAACAACACCATCACAGTTGATGCAAAAGGAGAATGACGACCCATGATGTCTTTCTGAGACTGCAACAGTGCGACCCGTCAACTGTTTGGAACACAACACTACCAAAATGATATAATTACTTCTTATTTTTTTTAACTGAACCTGACCAAGTGAATCATTCCCCATTGGCCACACCATCTGTCGGCGAATGCTCCCCAACTTCTTCTTTATCCATGGTTACGAGAATAGACGATGATCGTCCGCCAACTTCATATAGCATTATTTCTTTCGACATGCAAACAATGATTGCAGTGATGCCCTATTCCACGTGAGCATCCCTTTGCTCTCCTTTCCTTCCGTAGCCAAAAACACCGACCCCGTGCGATTGACAGTTTGATGGATGAGCACTGCATCACAATCAAAGTAACAAGGTACTCCCGTTCATCCATCAAAAGAACCGCCAATACAACTATCAACGCGGATTTACTTTCGAGATCTTGAATTTGAGCGCCGTCCAGGCTTCTTCTTTGCAGAAGAAGCCGCATCTTTCTTGGAGGGGCGGCCACGCTTCTTCGGAGACTCAACCTTTGCCTTGGTTTCCTTTTTCTTGGGAGATTCCTTCTTCCCAGATGCGGCTCGACTTTGTTTCTTGGAGGCAGGGGTACTTTTCTTGGCTGGCGTCTTGGCTGGCGTTGTAGCAGTTTTTGTGCTACCCTTGGACTTTCTTTTACCAGCAGAAACGGCGGTCTCCTTCTTGACTTCCTTCTTCTCCTTCAGCTTGGAGAGAGGTTCGTGATCGCTGTCATCAGTGGTATCAGCAACAGGAGGGGCTTCTTCCTTCTTGACCATTTCTTCAACGAGACTTTTCTTGGGGGTTGACTTTTTGGTCGGAGATTTCTTCGTCGCCTTGGTCGGAGTTGCATTCGCTTTTTTCTTGACGGAGGTCTTGTTGGCTGCAGGTTTCTTGTCGTCGGAACCGGTAGTATCCAACTTTTTCTTTTTGGAGGCAGTAGGGCCATTCTCCTCTGCAGCAGCTTGTTTGCGCTTTCTGACAACAACCCACTTGAACTCAGCATTGGCACGCTTGATGACCAACTGGCAGTTCTTCTTGTCATCCTCGGACCATTTGTCGGCCTTGGACTTGAGATCTCGATTGGTCAACTTATTGTCAAAGGCCTTTTCCAAGAGAATGAGTTCTTTTGGATTGAAGGTGATTAGGGTTCCCTCTTCTTCCTCTACGGCACCAGATTCTGGTACGTGCGCAGCTGCCGCGGCCATTCCCATGGCAGGATTCGGGATCATCATGCCCTGCATCATGGCAAGAGAGAACCTCTGAAATTGATCGGGAACTGCTCCACCGGACACACCTTTCCACTTGGCAAGCAGTTGCTGCTCAAAAATGGGGTTATGGACGTATTGTACAGCCTCCACAGGTTTCTTTGGAGCCAAGGTCTTGACTTGAAGGACACGTCGACGGCCATCCACAGCCTCGCCATACACTGCCATGTTGGTGTGAATGAACAAAATTTTTTCCTTCTTGTCTGGGGACGTATCCGTTTGCTCGTACCTCAAATGATCCCAAACAGAGTCTGTGGGCTGCAACACCCCGTCCTTCGCCATCTTTGCTTCGTCTTCCTTGGCATCCTTGGGCGCCGACGAAACTCCAATGCTGATCTTTGGAAGCTTTTCGAGATCTTCGGGCATTTGATTGATGGCATCATCCAAAAGAACAATGGTTTGACAGCCGTCCCCATAGGCGAGCATCACCACCTGTTCATTGGGGTGGTGTCTTCGAACAAGCTTGACGATCCATTCCAAGTTGTCTTCGACACACTTGCGGGCCCACTGTGCTACAGTGTATAATCCACCGGCCACATTGAAACGAGGGACCGAACTACGAACAACCAAGGCAGAGTTGGTGTCTTTCTTCCCCTTGGCGTTGGCAAGCTTGGCAACTGCTACCATAGGAGGTGTTTGCATCATGGCTTGCATTGACGCGTATCCTGGAAGGCTTGTTTGAGCTGCCAGCATGGGAGGGGGGAAGTACGACGAACTTCTCTGAACAGCAGACGCCTGTTGCTGAGCCAACAGTTGGGCTTGAGCAATAGCAGACTGCTGTTCTACGATGCTTCTACGTGCAACATCCATCGTCTCCTGTGAAAGAGAGATACTGTGAAGATGAATTTAGAGTAGTAGTGTACCTACGGAGTAGCTTTTGACTGTGAGTGAGTCGAGTCGGATCCATCCACAACAAGTTGTGTGAAACACGACAATGATGTGACCGCCTACCTTTTTGTGACAAATGTCGCTCGGTCAGTGACAACAAACACAACACTTTTTGAATGAAAACACTGTGTGTGTGCTGCAGTTGTATAACCGCCGCTCGTTGCAATTCGCGCAAATTGTAATCTCTATTTGACACAGAAAATTGAGAATTCGAATTCATCATTGCACGGCCAGCGCGCAATTACTTAGATGAAACTCTTTGTAGTAACTATGAGTTCAACTGTCAAAAGGGGTTGCAGTAGTCTTAGTAGGCCTGTGCAGCGTGAACGCAGATTCTTTGCGAGAGTACTGTTTTGCATTTCACAAGTCAATTCCCGATGATGATGATGTTTCTGTTAACTGTAAATTGCGTCTGCAGAAGTGTTGTACCTACATTGCATACGGTAGTACTACGTAGTACGGCACGGTTCCGGTACTCTCTACTACAGTACGAGATTTTGAAGGCCAAGAAAGACAAGGATTCGATTGTTACTATGCACTGCGTAGTATGCCATTACCGGTATACCCTCTCTAAGCTGGTAGTAGACTACGTAAGAATTTGTTGTTACGTTGTAACCAATGTTATAGTTTGGTACAAAAGAAAGATTTGAACCAAGATTTCTACTCAGACTAGAGTCTAGCGGTGTCGTATTCTGAGACGACTAACAGTAAGTTGTATCTTATTCTGATTCATTGACGCAAAAGAAATTGGTCCAGCAATTCCTCCGGAACACAATTTCTTCGCCTCAACAGTAAATTCTCTTTCACAAGGCTCTCCCAAAAGACATCGTTTATGATTCCATTTCGACTGAACGCTTGCATGGAATAGGGAATAGAGACTTTTCAAAGTGAAACATCGTCGCATCCGTCCGGTCCAATTTTGAATGCCGACTTTGGATTACTGACTTTTGTGGGTATTTCAGTCTACTTTTTGTTTTTGACGGGAAGCATACCGATGCTCTGTGCATCGTTGCTTCTGTTTTTCCACAAAGTTCAATGTCTATAGCGGTAGATACTCCCGTTCGCTGTTGCAATAGATCCTGCCTTCCATCTGCAATTCCTGAATCATGGCCCGGACAGCCTCCTTTGGTATTTGCATGACACATGACAAATTCTCCAAGGTCAATCCCTTTATTTGTGGTGGTGGCGGTGATGATGATGAAGATGTTACTTGTAGGGTCGTTGGTTTGAGTGTTGCAGCTGGTGTGGTCGGAAGCCACGACTGTCCTGTCTTCTCCGAGTGCTGATTGACCATGTTGCTTGCAGTTCTGTTGTCTGTGGAGGTAGCGGGCGCAGTAGTGACGTCTTTTTTCACCATGGGTTTGGCCAACGGGACCTTGAAGGCTCCCGAGTGGTGTCGTCTTTTTTCATGAAGCCGTTGCCGCTTTCCCATCCAAAGATTCTCCTTTTGCTGTTTGCGATTGATCGCCTTTTGCTGAATCTTGGCATTGGCGCAGACGATCTTATACAAATGGACAGGATCGTGACGACGTCGAGTGGGGAAGCCATAGTCATGGGAGTATCTTGGAGAACCATCCACAGATGGTCGTTGATGCTGCTTGTCCTGATGACTGAGTAGGATCCATCGGAATTGCTGTTCTTGTATCAAGTCGGAGTGGAGTGGAATGAGTGTTTCGGCAAACCAGCGTTGGTGGGAAGCGGATTGACGCAGTTTGAGAATACAATCTACGGTCAAACCCATCAACAAATACGAGAACAGCGCTGGGTCGTCTTGATCGGAAGGAAGGTGTTGTCCTCGTCCTTTCTCCGATGAATGTTGTTGTTGTTGTTGTTGCTGTTGTTCTAGTTGCTGCTGCTGTTCCAGTTGTTGTTGCCCTAGTCGTTGATTCCTTATCAGTGTCTCAATCATAGAACAATGTGTCCATATTGAAATGGTTTCGGTACCATCATCGAGGGTTACAACCTTGAAAGATGGAGAATTTTGAGGTTGTTGATCAGATTCTGTTCCGTCATCCATTGCACCAGTTGCGGTTGTCAACAACAACAATGGAACTAGATCGTTGTCGGCTGGGTAAATATCTTGAACGGCGACAATGGTGCCCATGACCCGTACAAATTCGCGACTGGAATTGGCCAAAAAGGATGATGATATCGGATTCTGTTTCAGGTTGACGATCCACGAGTACTTGACCACTAGAGCATTGTTTGGACTCGTCAAAGGGCGTTTGATGCTGATGCTGCTGGTTTTGTTGTAGTCTCTGTTCGACATGGTAAAAGGAAAATAATGATGGATGGTACGAAAGACCCAAACCAACGATCCCTCTCCCCCCCCCCCAAAAAAAATGACAGCGACAATCCGTGGTAGTTGTCGTCCCGTATCTTGTTTTTCTCTACCCGTAGGATGGTACTGTGAGGTTGTTGACCCCTTGCGACCGCAAGAACTTTAGCTACCTAGATCCGTTGCTAATAACCAAGTTGGGGTCTTTCCACACAACAAGGATCGATGTCGTCAATGATTGGTATCATTGGTACTGTAATCGTTAATTAATCGTAACAAGATACCGGAAGTACGGTAGTCGTATCATAGCGACGGGGTGAAGATGATGATGATGTTTCAGTCTGGTAACGGGAGATGGACAGACATCCACGACCCATCAACTACCGTACCCTACCGGTATTCATACCGGTACTTTGACTTCGAATGTGAGTACTGGTACGGTAGGTATGCCCACTCTGAATTTTAATAAATACATATATTATATATATTTTGAATAAGAATATCATAAAAGGAGTATTATTATTATTATAACATAATTTCTTATTTATAAAATTCTTGCAGTCGACACAAACAGCATCTGGGACGTTGCTTTTGGGCGCATTGTTGTTGACTGATTGTGAGCGTGTGTGTACTCTCTGTCGTATGATTCTATCATGTTCGATGGATGATCAACAATCAACTCCATCTGTATCATAGTTGAATTGTAGTATTGTAGTCACAACTGCTTGCTTCCGCCTAATCATCGGGCCAGCAGTTACCATATAATATAGAAGTGGCCCCTTTCATTTCTTTTTTTTTCCAGCTCTTGCCTGTGTGACTCTGTTCCTCCTACTCCTTATTTCAAGTGGTGACTGCTGTAAGCCGTCTTGTTTCGAGTTGAATTGGACGTTCGACAACGCCTTTTTTTGGTCGACGGAGAGGGAAAGAGACATCAGTAATTGCTTCCTTTCTGGATTTCTACCCGACAAACCCGATCACGATCTTTATTGGCATCTAATTTTCAAGGACATTGATTCTGTCCCACCTCGACATTGAACATAAGTTTTGTGTTTCCACTGATCTGTTCCCAGCCTCCATTTTCAACAACAACATGGAGACGGCCAGAGATTCCGCCTTGACAGATGATTTTTCCGTCGTGGATATTTCAGAGCAAGTCAACCGTCCTGCGGATATTGCCGTACAGCAGCAACGTATCCCCGCATGGCATCCTATTCTCGATCCAGAATGGATGATTTATTCGTTCTTGATTTTGGCCGTCATTATGATACCTTTGGGTACGTGCCTTCCATCCATCCTGTCATTGGGACTATTGCTCTGTTGCGCGAGTCCTTGTCTTGTACTCACTTGACTTTCGGATCTTCTTTTATTTTCATTCTTGCTGTTGGATGCCTGCCTGCCTTCTACTAAAACTTAGGTTATCACATGGAAACAGAATCCGACAAGGTTGTGGAACTTTCTGCTGTGTATGACTCGACAGATCCAAGCCAACAGTTGTGCGGTATCGGAATGAACTACAATGCCAACGTCAACTGCACATTGAAATTCACAGTACCTAGTACGATGGAGCCTCCCGTCCTGATCCATTACGAACTCACCAACTTTCATCAGAACTATCGAGCCTATGTGTCATCCCGTGACGACTTTCAGCTGACGGGGCAAGTTGGAAACCAAGACAAAATATCGGCGGAGTTGTGCGAGCCGATCAACAAGATCGGAAACATCACCATCAACCCCTGCGGACTCATCGCCAACACGTTCTTCAATGACAAATTTACGTTGTTGGACGGCGCCGTGGACGATCAGGGACTCAATCTAACCATGGTTGAGGAAGGAATCGCATGGACGTCGGATTTGGAATATCGCTTCAAAATGCCAAACGGATTCCAAAAGCAAGAGTGTCCCGAGGATGGATGTAATGCGTCGTGTTGCACCGACTTGGGATGGTCCTGCAGAGAACCGGCCATTGGCAAGGACGGATTGTGCTACGCATACGACTATCCGGAAGATGATACGACGCAATACTTGTATGAAACATACCCAAACATTATCAGTCCTCTTGAACATGTCACCAACGAACACTTTGTCGTGTGGATGCGAGTTGCTACTCGTCCAAAGTTCCGCAAATTATATGGATACATTGAACAAACTATCCCAGCTGGTACCGAGTTGGAGTTTGAGATCAATGCAAATTACGTAGTGGAATCCTTTGGTGGTAGCAAATCCATCATTATTTCCACCAATAGCATGTGGGGTGGCAAAGACAGGTTTGTTGGGATTACTATGTACGCCATGGGATACTTTTGTTTGGCATGTGGAGTATTTTTTGCCCTCAAACATTGGTTCAAGCCAAGGAAGATCGCCGATCGAAAGTATTTACACTACAAGGAAGAATAGATAATTGTTTTAATTTTTTTTAAAGTGTATGTAATAACTTTACCTTTAAGAAAAAAGCTATATGAAAGCGCAAAAGTTTCTATCTCCTCGAATGCTCTTGCTGGTTGCTGCAGTGCTGGTTAACGATGGAGACAGAAAAAAAGTGTGATGACACTCGCAGTTGAAGTTGGCCATGTGGATCGGGACCCATTTTTCGTCCGGGACTCGGTTGATGTCGCGACTCCGATTTTTTCTTTGACGTATTGATAGAGCGGAACAGTACGATGCTCTATCATCTGTACGTTGTGAACGCTGAACGGCAGCTCGCCGTTGCACCAACCCTCCCATCATCATTATCATGCCCGACCGAACTTTTTAGCTTTGCTCCACAAAATTTGTTGCTTGTATGAAACCTTTTTTTTGACTTTCTCTGTATTGTTGCAGTCTTTGAAATAGACCAGTTAATCACATCTAGAGAGGAGGCACAAGCAAGATTTTTCCACTCCACCATGGCCAACGATGGTGATGGCACGAAGAACAACAAATCCAAACAGCGAGCCCCACGGTCTCAATTCCATTACTTTTACGGAAGTACTTCGGATGGTTCTGCCGCCGTGGCGTTCTCGCCTCCTCCTCTTAATACCAAGGAAATCGAAGGAGAGGAAGGAGATCACGTGCAAAATGAACTAGATTCGTTGGTCGGAGAAGAGCTCATCTCCACGGACAATGAGGGCGAAGAGACTGCCGATATAGTCAACGGGCATTCCAGAGCGTCGAAAGATCCGACCGTCTTTTCGAGTCCTCCCGCAATATGTGGAATCTGTTCTATTGCCATCGTTTTGCTGATAGTGGGTGGAATGGTTGTGGCGTTGCTGCTTCTGATACCTCACACTTCTGCACCTCTACTTCAAACGCAATCATTCGCCATACCCTTTCCGCAAGTAAATCGAGCAGACTTTGGAGATCCAGTCGAAGGATTCATTGACATGGACTTATTCCATCCGAATTTGATCGCCCCACCGGGAAGCTCCCAGGCCTTTGTATTTCCGTTTCCAACGGGTGCCTTCTGGACAAATCTCATTGTGCCGTCTCCCCAGGGTGCGCTATCCTATCCCATTGCTGTCTACCCCTACGCTTATAGATGGTCGGCATCATCCTTGCAAGTTTCTTATCCTGCTGGACACAGGATCGTCGACACGCAAACTATCCAAGATACGTTTGCACCAGACCTCAAACTAAGTACCGTTGAAGAACTTACCAAACGATACGTAATTCAATTCGACCCCCTGAGTGTTACGCTACGCTACATTTCCACCCCAAACAGCAAGTGGGAAACAGCACTGGTCCAGGGTAGTCCGTATATTACACTGCAGTATCTCAAAGCTACCCCTGTCATTAGTCCATTGAGTGTATTCAGCAATATACAATGTCCTGGGGATGCGGATGAAAATTTCAGCGATTTGATGGACGACGCAGGTGAAAACAGTGGTCAAGGATTTTCGGAGAGACGACAACTCTTTGGAGTATGCAGCATTGACGTAAGATCATGGTCCAGGGAGTGGCATTAGTTTTCGCTCCATTTGTTGAAATCTCTCACGTGCTTTTCTTTGTGAATATCTTTTCGATAGGATTCAGATCCTCAATACACGACAATGCGCGGCGTGCAATTCATTTTCAGAACCCCAGAGGGAGCCAACTGGATCATGTTCACATCCGAGCCGATCAATCTGAAATTTGATAAGATCCGCAAAACGACAATATCTGCGGCGGCATCGTACACGGGCGTCGTCCGCTTGGCATACATCCCAAGTAGTCAGAAAGAAGATGAAAAGACGTTTGATTCCTCAACCGGACTGCGTAGACTAATATACCATTCTGCCACCTATCCCATTGGTGGCCAAGTGTCGTATGATTTCCACTCTGTAACTCCGCAGTCTTCCACCACGAAAGCCGATGAAGTGGGCCGTCATGCTACTGTCACATTCAGCTACGCCACACAATCGATGGTGGCCCCAGCGTTGAAATCAACATCCACCCAAAGTCTCCTCATGTTAGCGTTGCCGCATCATGCTGAACTACTTGCTGAAAGTGTGAAATTGACGACAAAGAAATTCGATTTGAACTATCGATGTATCAAAGGCGACATGACACCAGTCGTTGGTTCTTCTTGGAGTTACGAAGAGCCTCTGTTCAACTTCGATTTCGATGGGAATTTTAAAGTTGTGGAAGGATCTGATCGAGATCTGATATTGAATCAAGTCGAGGATGATTTGAATCGTGTTCTTCCCACCTTTTCCGAGAATGTCTACGGATACGGAAAGCAAGTGGCAAGGCTGGCGCAGTTGGCCCACATTGCACATCATCTCGAGCCTACCAAAGGGTCCGGCGATAATGTGTCATCAACCGACAGCCTCCTCGGAAAGGCAACAAAACAGCTGTCAAAGTATTTGGAAACGTTTTTGTCATCGGATGTGAGTGATGGGCTGGTTTTCGATTCCAAAATGGGCGGGTTGGTATCCACTAACGGATTGCACGACAAAGGCGAAGATTTCGGAAATGGCCGATACAACGGTGCGTTCTTTTATTTTAATTGGTTTGAACTTCTTTGTGGCTCATTTTCCCTAACAGCAGTCCTGGGTTTCCCTTCTCTCACTTTTGCGAATCTTGAAAAAGACCACCACTTCCATTACGGGTAAGGGATTCGAAATACGAAAATGGAGATGTCATGTCTTGGATTGCCTTCCGCTGACCCTCGGTGTTTTTCGTCAAATTCAGATACTTTCTCTATGCTGCAGCAATCCTTGGGAGGATAGATCAATCTTTCATTGAACGTTTTGGACCGCACGTGGACGCCATTTTCCATGATGTTGCGCATGCCACCAACGGCGATTCCACCAGTGTCGATTCTGAAAAAATGTTTTTTCCCATGACAAGACACAAATCTTGGTTCGATGGCCATTCCTTTGCAACGGGCATGTTTCCTTTTGGTAACGGAAAGTCCCAGGAAAGCTCGAGTGAGGCAATCAACTGCTACTATGGCGCCTATCTCTGGTCTGTTGTACGTCATCATGATGTAGCATCTGACTTGACCGACTTCTCGCGCTTACTGCTAGCCATGGAAATACGAGGAGCCAAAACATACTGGCACATGTTGCCAAGTGACGTTCTTGGAAATAACACCATCACAAGAACGCACGTTTATCCATCGAAATTTGAAGGAAATTATATGGTTGGGAATGTGGGGATGTTGGATGTGGCACTTAATACATGGTTCGGAGCCGACCCGTTGTATATTCACATGATCAATGCCATACCCATCACAGCAGTGACAAATGCGCTGTTTGAGCCTAGTTACGTACAATATGAATATCCATTCCTGATCGGAAGTAGAAGCAGCGTTGAGATGGCATGGCGTGGATACACGATATCCATACATTCGATCATTGATCCAGAAAGGGCATGGAAAGATGCGCAAGGCCTCATCAGCTACGAGCTGGATGCAGCTTTGAGCAAAAGTCAGGTGTTGTATTTTATCAGCCAACAGCCTGGATATGGCCGTTCGTCCACCACCGAATCATCCTCCAGAAATGGAAAGGACGAAAAGTCCTCTCCTACCCAAGCCCCGTCGAAGACAATTCCCGTAAAAATTCCTTCCGCCTCTTCCTCATCTTGCGACAACTACCCGAATTGCGTTGCTGCCGGTCTGTCGGGCGAATGCTGCCCAACATCATCCAACAGCTTTTTAGATTGTTGCAAAACGTAGTATCGTTACTGCTACAACCTAACGACTGCTACAGCCTAGAAATACTTCCAACGCCTTCTACTAGAACATGATCTACTGCAAAAGCTGCCACTCTACAGACGCAATCGTGATGGTGCTACAATAAATTCATTTGTTCCAACTTTTTCATAAATTCTGTGGCCAGTCCAATTGCATATTCGTTCGTTGGATCTATCTCGACTGCCTGATATAACACCCGCCCCCTTTCTTGCAAATCATCCGTACAATGAGCTTTAGCCACGAGCAAATTTGATTCTGTACGGTTCAAGTGCGAATCAGTGTTTCTTGGGCCTCCTTCTTTTCTCTTCTCTTTGATCACTTCAAAGGCATCATCCAGAAGCTGAAGAGCGCGATTGCATCGTTGGAGATTGAACAAAACCATAGCATAAACAAATGTGTTAGAAGGACTTTCTACCCGAGGGTCACCAATTGGTCGCAAAACTATTTCTGCTTCTGTGTAACGCTGTTTGAGAGACAGTTCGTATCCATCTGCAGTAACCAAGAAACAAGAAATAAAGCAATTTTAGTCCCCTATCAAGTTCCATGAAAGTAGCATAAGCCGACTGCAGCACTTACAGTTGTACATCGTATGATGGGATCTTGGATTGATGGCATATGCAGCCTCCCACAAACGCAAAGACTCGCTCCATGCTACATTACGCTCGTGCGTCCGTCCACAAAAGACGAATAGTTGGAACATGAGAAAAAAATGGGCAGCCCAAAACAGCAATTCTTTTCGATTTTCGATTGACGTTCGCATGGTTAAAGCTCCTGCCCTAAACTTTTCGAGTAGTGTTGCCTCCAACAAACAGAATCCGAAGAGTGGTAGGTAAATGACACGATCCGCTTTCATGAGCCCAACTACCACAAGAATGTTTGAGGAGAGCAAAAAAGGAGAAAATGCAAAGGCCCAAATCGACATGTTCACCTGTCGCAACGTCGCGTCATTCCACCACCAATCGGGGCTAACAGTAAGTTCATTTTTCTTTTTCTTCTTTTTCTGTCCCGCATCAACGGCCGCGTCACTTTTGGTCGAAACAAAAGCAGCCGATGTAGACGAAGAGGATGAAAAATTCCCGCCTACAACCATGGTCCAAAAGGATTGTGCCGCCATGTACCACAAGGCGACAACGGCCATAGCGCGTGGATCCTTGATTGATCGTATCAGATCAATGCTGACTCCAGACCAGTCAGGACACAAGTAGTACGGCCACAACGCATCTCGAATATAAAGACAATACACCCAGCATACGCTGAACGCTCTAGTGAGACGATCCTTGGCAAATCCTGCTGGATTTTGTGCTTCGATAAAGTCAGGACTTGTTTCTCCATTCAAAATGTAACGCAACGTCACGACCAGGAGTGTTTGAATGGCCAAAATAGTCGTTCGCAAAATGAATTGTCGAGCAGTAACAGCATCCTGTTGATGCTGTGAGGTGGTAGTTGTTGTGGTAGAGTCGTGTTTTTTTTTCTGAATTAACTTTTGCAGCAAATTCCAAACATTTCCGTGATATTTGAGAAAGTCCCATAATACGAGTGAAATGAGGGTGGTAGCCCCCTGTTCTTTGGAGAACAAAGACAATGTCATGCATATCCATGGAATGGTGTAAATCCCCAACAGGCGTTGCCACCATCGTTGTCGTTGACTGGAAAGCGGATGGAGATGGAGGGATTCTTCTGTAGCTTGTCGTGTGTTGGCAAAACTTAGAAAGGCCACCAAGAAAAAGATACTCATTAGCAATTCTCCCCGACTGGTGATGTTGCTGACTACTTCTGCGTGGACGGGATGCAATCCAAATAGTAGGCCCACTATGAGTTGTGAGACGACATTATTTGGAAGAATGTATGGCGTCGCTCGCGTCACTAGTCCCGTGACCAGTCCATGCAAAATTACATTGACAACATGAAAGGACACTGTCGGTGGATGACCTTTGTTGCTGGTACTGCTGCTGTTGTTGTGATTGTCTCTGCTTTGTTGTTTTTGCTGATACCATTGCGCCAGTAGATAATTTGCCTTCAAAGTTAGTGTTGTAATAGGTCGAAAGGACTTGTGCGACTGAGCCGTGGTCATTTCAACCCCCCAGAAATCTCGTTGAAAGGCTTCTTTCCAGTCCACGCTGCCATTGACGACAACATTCTTGACGACCGATCCGGCATCATCATAGACGAAATCTCCCGTCAAAGCCCGAGCGTCCCAATAGGCCAAAATGGCAATCAATGCCGTCCAAAAACTGGGTGCCTTCCAAAAGGACCAAGACGACATTGTTTTGATTGTTTTTTTGGTTCAGGTTCTGTGGAACCGAGGTCGGTTCGAAAAATGGTGAAAAAGGGGGAAGCTTTCAAGTTTCGTTGTCGTAATCTTTTTTACTCTCTCTGTCGTACGACGTATCCATCCTTGTGTGACGTACGTACGACAGTCACCATTTTGATTCACTACTGCTACTAAAAGTACCGTCAGTACGGCACTGTAAACTGGGGAAACAAGGGGGTGCCCCTTCTTTACATTGCATACGACACGACATTTTGGACCTACCGTACTAAGAATGGAGGACCAAACTACGCTTCCATAATCTGGGGATACCCGACTGTATTTTACCGTCGTAAGCCTCTCTCTCTAGAGAGTAAGGAGAAGTGAAAGTCAGCCAATACTTCTCCCCTCAATGTGAGAATAGGAAACTCATGAATGTGTTCCTCGGATCTACTTTGCATGTTCGATGTTACATACGATACGAACCGGTAAGATGCTGCCGGTAGTTCTGACTCGTGAAGCAACTGTTCTGGGACCAGAAAGGTCAGATCTAAATTGGGAAGAACTACTACTGATTCCCAAGTGAGAAAGAGAAGATCTTATCTCAGCTCTTTCTGCTAACTTGTCGAGATCGAAGCGTTCATCACAATCGAGATGAAAAAGTAATTACCCAATCTTATAGTTTTTTTTACCCGAACGATACCAAGGGCCCTGGTTTTGTAATCGCAAAGCAACTGTCCCCAGATCATCTCAGCAAGATGAAGTTCTCCGCTCATGCACTCGAAACTCTTAACGCAACGGTATCAAAGAAAATACTGGCGGGACCCACTCGATGTAATGATATTGATTCGATTTACCCCGCATCGAAAGGGGAAGAAGCACGTTCTTCCGACAGCATGCCTTATATGGAGATAGAGATGCAAACCTCGCCTGGGACGAAACTCAAAGTAATTGGTTGACAGGCCCGAAAATTGGATTCCAAAGACTCCCCCCAGCGAACGATCAATCTATGTCAAGAAGACCGCGGAAAGGAATGATGATGGTTCTGAACACAGTTGACGACAAATTATACTTCGCAACCACCATCGAGATGAAAGATTGGTTTGAGAAGGAAACCGAACGACGATTTGATGTGCAAAAACTTGGACAGACAGAATAGTATCTACAATCGAAGATCACCCAATTTGCTGATTAGTCGATCATTTTGGACCAATCCAGATATGCTGCCCTAGTTGCAGGAAGGTATCTATCTGCCGTGAACGAAGACCAAATTCCAACTTCTATGAAAGTCAAGTACGCTTCGCCTCTTCCAAGTGGAACAGTGTTTACGAAACAAGATCTTAGTCAGTCCTACGCAGACGTAATGAAGATTCAAGAAGTCGGATTTGAATATGCTCCAGCAGTCGGTTCACTGATCTACCTAATGAATACTTTCGTCAAACTTGCCTTCGCAATCCGCAAGCTCGCTAACTGTAAGTTCATGCAGAAGCCAGGAAGGAATCATTTCAAAATCCTAAAACACCTTCTGCATCATATCCAATGTCATCGATGCGCAGCAGGCATCAAATTCTGCAGTGATATGTACTCTAGCTACCTAGAGTAGCAGAGAGACAGACTGCTTCAACAATCAATAGTTTGGTACTCGGAGTAGACTACGGTAGTTTCCGTTGTGTGCTTGTCGTAGATGAACTTGATTCGACTCGTCATTCCATCTCCATTGCTGGTGGCTAGTATGAATATAAAATGAATGCTGACACCTAATAATCAACCATCCGAAAGTAGTATGATTTGAAACGAAAGTCTGTTGAGTGTTGTCCCCATCAACCACTATCGCTCGTGAATGAACCTAGCATGACCATTGTTGTTGTCGACAAGCTTTGGTGTGCTTTGGGACCAATGGAATGGAACCTGTCTATGGATTGGCAATGACAATTGAATGACATGATAAAAGCAAGGGATTTGGTTGGACCAAAGTACAAACAAAGTCAGGATCCGTGGAGAGATTGGAGCTAGTTTGAGCTTACATTGTAATGTTCAGTACGAGCGAATCCAGTACTACTACGCTGTCCTCTTTGTAGCTACAACTACAATTCTGTCAACTCATCTGTACTATATTTGTGGAGTTTTATCTTCAGCGGTACGTCGCGCGTGTCCGTCCCATGCACAAGCTGTCGAACGTTCGAGGGTAGTGAGAAGTTTCTTTTGGTGTGTGCATGTGGGTGTCGATAGCATACTTTTTCGTCATGGCGGCAAGGCTGGCCCAACGTCGATGTCCTTGTCACCTTCCTTTGGTGGTAATGACGGGCCAATGGGCGGTGATGTCGAAGATGATAGAATCATTGATGATTTTGGGGGGAGAGCTGGGCCTATGGTAGAGGCCTTTTCGTTTGTTGTGACGGTTGGTTCCGCCATTGACGGTGGTAGCGATGGACCAATGCACGGTTGCGACGTTGGTGGTGTAGGTACTGGAACAGCTGGTCCCACTAGGACACGCTTCTTGTCCACTGGCATTTCATCATCCACTGTTGGAGGAGGTAGAGGCCCCACCACAGTCGCATCTGGTTGTGGCCGCTTTTTGTTGTCATTATTGTTTGTAAGATGTCCTCTCTGCTTTAGTAGTTCGATGTCCTTCCGTTTCAGAAACTCCATAAAAGCCGGAATGGGTTGAGCCTGTGGTCGTCGTCGTTGAATCATAGTCATGGCTTCATCCAAGCTCATATTTCGTTTGCTGGAGATATAGAGACAGCACAAGTTCGTTGTTGTCGTCGTCGTTGTTTTTCAAAAAAGAAAGTGTTGTGATAGTAGTTTTTGTGACAGTATGTCACACAAAATTTAAAAAAGAAAATATCATCATTACATTTTTTTTGGGAATGGTCATGGAAACAAACGGCAAACTTGTTCATGTATGTGAGGAGAATGAACGATATCCAAAGCAACAGAAACTCGTTCGACCATCGAATACAACTCACCTCATCAAGTACAGGGCTACACACGTGGTCGATCTGGATATCCCATAATGACAGTGGACCAAGACGTTGCCATGGTACAACCCTCGATGAATAAAATCCAGAATTGTGTCGGAATACTTGGTTTGTAATTCCTGCACACTTGTGGCATCGTCAAAGAGGGGAATCCGTAGATAGGTGAATATTCCTAGCTTTTCAAAATAGTTGGGAACTCCGCCTTTGACATCCGCCTTGGTGGGCGTTACATTCAAAATGTGTGAAATGGTACGTTTCTGCAAGAGATCCAAATTTTTGGCATCGTCCTTGGAACCCAAATAAATGGACGAGCGGAGTCGAGTAGAAGCACCCCTATTGTTGCTGCTCGATGGATCGGTTTTCCTTTTCTTTTTCTTGCAATTGGATGTGTCGACAACATCAAATGTGGAAATCAAACTCATGGCGACGGTATGTATTACACCGTAGGTGGTTTGATGCGAGAGGCGGTGTAGACAGACAGTAGATGATGGTGATGACAATTTCTATGACGCGTTGTTATTAGGTATATTGCATACGGTACATACTGGTCTACCGGTAGTCGTATCGCATGGTTTTCTCTTGCCGGGTCGGAGATTGATGGCGAAGGGAAACTAGAGAAGCAATGGTCGTCGTTTTCGATTTCTTTTGCACGTGCGATTGCGGCCTGAGATAACCGACGCGGTGTAGCACACAACTTGTTGTTGTTGTTGTTGTTGTTGTTGTTGTGAACGCTGAAACAGAAGCCCGATGAGAGAAAAGATGGTTTCTTTTGTTTTGTTAGAGACAACTTGTTTCCCCTTGTAATGGAAGAGAAGCACGCTGGAACTGTAGCAATCCCCCCGACTGTGAATGAGGCTGTCCCTGGCTGTGTATCATAGAGTGTGTGTTTCTACCGGATCACGCAGTCACACCATAGATAGATCATTCACGGTAGAAAAGGTACCGTATTCGTACGGTAGTAGGCTACGACAACCTGTATCGAACGTCGAATGGCGAGTGAGGAAAGAATAGTCGAACGAGTCTGTTGATAGCCAACACCTGAACCCTAGTTATCTTGTTTAAATCTCGCTGATTCGTCCCCGAAGATGAATAAATGAGGGAAGTTGCTCGCAGATTTTCCAATATTCTCTATTTGTCGCTTATAGAAGTATACCAAAACAAAGATTTTATTATCCGCGCACGCTCGACACACTATCGCAACTTCATAAGGGCCCAAATGCTCGCCAACTCAAATTGAATTTTGAGAGGTACTGCGTCCTTTCTGTACTGAAAAGTACTCGGTAGTGTAAACATCGAGGACCTGTTTTTCCCCACTCTTTACTCGCTATCTATGTCGAGAGAAAAGTAGTCTCTGTCACACGCCACACTCCGCTCAACAACCATTCCACATTGTTTAGGTCAGTCATTCCAAGAACACACAATCACAGTGTTGCTGTTGGTCTAGTCTACTTGTTGTCACTATTATCAAATCAAGGTAGCAGTATATTTCTCTCTCTTGTAAAAATCAAAAGACATATTATATTGTATACATCGACCATGTTTTCTCGATTCGCTGTCCTTGCTCTGTCCCTTTTGGTCGGTGCTTCCGCCACTGTCATCAACAGTGCCAACGGAGATATCCCAGTGGATTCCCACGTCGGACATGCCTTGTTGAAGAATGCCCGTCAGCTTGCTAACAGTAACAGCTACAACAGCAACGGCCAATCGAAATACTCGGGAAACTATCAAGAGGTAAACTGGAATGAGATCGACACTTCGTACATTGCCGGTTACAGCATCAAGTTCCAAGGATGCCACCATGTCCAACAGTGGAACGATGATGCCGATGGAGAAGACGATATCAAGATCTTGACCCAACGTCTGGTTCGATTCCGTCTTTGCCCTGCCAACGCGTGCTCTGCCGGACTCACCGCTGGATGCGACAGCAACTACGGAGACTACGTTGTCGACATGGAGACCTACGTTGGTGCCTACTTGGACCAAATGCAAAACGAGTACATGAACGGTGGTGGCGGTGGTCGCCACCTTGCCAACAACGGCAACAGCTACAACAAGTACAACATCAACTTGAGCAACTACATGAGCTGTGGTCAAATGGAAAGTAACAACAACAACCGGGAGTTGGCCAACAACAACCAACAACAATACTACTACAACAGCAACGGTCAATCCTACTACGTTGGACCTTACTGCGCAGAACAAGGAGGAGAAATTCGTTTGGGCACCTTCTTGGACGATACATGCTCCATCTTTGCTGATGACGGTGCCGATGCTTTCAAGGCAGCACACGGAGGCATGGCCCTTCCATACTCGGACCACTCCATGGTCAACATGAACTGTATCAGTTGTGGAGGATACGGACAAGTCAACGAAATGTGCGACACTATCTACAAGGTTGCCGGAAAGTGTGAGACCAAGATGAGCGTGTACTACCCTAACGAATCTGCCTGCGCCTACATTGACGGAATCAAGATCATCCGGGAAGACGGTGTCATCCGAACATCCGCCACACGAAAGTCCAAGGCAGCCGCCGTATCAATCGGAGTCTTCCTCACGGCCGCCGTCTTGTTGGCCGGATACGTGTACTACTTGAGAACCAAGCTTGGACGTGCCAAGATCAATCTTCAAGCCGCCTCTCAAAATTTGTAAAAGTGAGTTGCACTGTTTTAAAAGGCCTCGAGCAACATCTGATGTATTTCCTTTCACCAATCAATAAAAGAATGTGTCAGAATCGTCGTCGTCGAAAAGTGTGGGGCAAAAACCGGTGTTGTGACAGTAGATACCACTATCTACTGTACTGCACTCGGGTCGTTTGTAGTTGCTGCTGTGACAGTATGTTTATATTACTGCTGCAAAAGTTTCTGCTTCCTCCCCAACCCGAGATGAAACAGATGTGTGTGTCCTATAATAAAACTGGCTGTCAGTGTCATACACATCAACGTCAAGAATCCGATCGTTGGGGTTTTGTAATGAAAAAAATGACGTTTGTAAATTCTAGTTAAAACACAAAATTAAATGTTTTGCATATTGTTTGTTACTACTACTACTACTGGTATTGTACTGTTGACAATGATGAGAGTGCAAGCATCAGTCATGACACATTCAAAACAAATAATAAAATAATACATTGTTGCAGCAGGTCGCTCCCTCGGGGGTGGGTGGGGTGGGTTCTACCACCTCGTATTGCAAGTAGTACATGGTGGTCAATCGACCGTACTCAAGTCGCAAGCCTGTATTATGAAACATGCTACTCGGGAGTATTTCTAACTACTACCCTACCTAGACTATACTACCAGTGCTATCATCTTCCTGCCTGGACTCTTGAGCTAGAATCGGAATCGCGACCCTCGTCCTCCCGCTTGACTAAGAAGTACCTTTTTGGTCCGTTCCAGCAGATTGGCCCACTCGTTGGCTTCCGTAGCAGTTGGTACTCGCAAGGTACACTTGTTCTGTTGCGTCGTCGAGGATTTGACGGCGTTCATGAACCGGGACTTGGCGGTGCCACCCGGTGCCATTTGCTCTTTCTCCTCTATTATCTCCACCTGACTCTTCCGCATGGGAGGAAGCAGAAGAGTCGAGCGAACTAATTTGAGAGAAATCGTAGGAGTCAAAGCCTTGACGATTTCCGCTTTCCGGCCAGCAATCCAAATATTCGGATCGTCAAAGTTCATCGGAGGGTATAACGACTTGAAGGCCTCCGAAGGAGTCTTGGCGACTTCAGACAATTCGAACACCAAGATGTTTCCTTCAGACGTAACCACAGCCAACGCAGGCTTCCATGCAGTGTTAACCAAGCTCTTGAGCCCTGTCGGCTTCAACTCGACCAATTTGGATAACAAAATCAAAGGACTAGCAAAAGGACTTCCAAATTTCGACTCCATCTCCTCCACTTCGTTCTCTGCCGTATCCGGTTGAGCATTGACCCGGGATCGGTTCAAAATAGAAGACTTGTGGGCTGTGGAACCCTTCAGGTGATCACGAGATCGATCTCTCACGGACTCGTCAACTATCTTTTGAAGTGACTCTTCATCGATTCGAAGTCCTACGAGATTCTCTAGCACAACCTTCAGGTGATCCGGCAGCTGATTGAACAAACGACGCTGTCGTGGCGCGAACGCTAGCATTAACTGATGTAGCTTCCGGAAACGCTTTTCTTCCAACGTCGTGATTTCCATCAACAAGTTTCGGAACTCCATCTCCGCCGCGCCAAAAACGGACCGCTGGTATTCAACGGCTGATTTGTAGTACATCTCGATGAGCCAACCGTCCTCGACTCCTCCGAGTTGTCGGAATGTCGTCTTAACCATAGGCGAGTGAACGGATGAAACGATCGGAGCTTCATTGTCACCACTCGGGGTGAGAAACCCATGTATGCTTCCAGATGCACCAGACATGGATGGCGAATGAAAGCTTCCTCCATGGAAACTTCCTCCATGAGAACTTCCTCCGTGTGTACTACCATGCACAGTGTATTCCATCAAATCCCCGGTTACCATGGCATCGAAGACATCTGCGCACATACAAAACTCGATGAGGACACCAATGCAAAGGACTAAAGTCAATTATACTCTGTAGGACTCACCCCAAATGTTTTTCACCTCAAGTTCCGAACGCTTCAATTCTCCTAAGATGGACTCTCCAAGCAGCTCTAATTTCCGCGATTCTCGCGCCGTTTCGGCAGTCAATTCAGCAATCTCTGGAAGGATCTCTTCCTCCATATGTGTGGTGTTGTCGACGAACGAATTAGCAATGTCCAGCTGAGCTTCCACAATGGAATCAAGGAGCATCGATTGTTTGGACTGTGCAGCTGTATCTTCGTTTTCGATCGAGTACTCGAACTTGCTTCGCTGTCGTGCTAGCCGATTTTGTAGGAATGAATTTTTAACCGCGTTTCCTTGATCGTCAAGCAGTTTATCGTCGTACACTGCACGAAGTGAGTCCGCGAACAGTTTGGAGGCCTTGGAAATCCCAAGAATAAGCCTTTCGGCGTATTGCACCTCAGCCATGCCATCTCTGAGAATGTCAAGTGCAGCCTCCCATCGTTCTCGATTGTACTCCAACTGGTGGGCTAGATCTGACCGACGTTTCGATTCCCAAGCAATCAAATCGTTGTGGACTTGGATGCGCAAGGTAGGATCTGCTCCTGGAAGTTGATGGTTGAGAAATATGGCACCGGACATGCCACTGTCTCCACTGTCCATGGAGAATGCATCTTCTTCTGCAAAGTCAAACCGTCGCTTCGGTTTGGGGGACGTCGAGCCCATGGATGTTGTACCTATTGACTTTGAAAAATGAGAGTCCAGGGACGGAGAAGGTGAAATTGCGACTTTCGTTTCTTTTGGTGCCGACTTTTCTTGGGGACGAAACACGGTCATATCGGCTGCTATCCTTGCAATGTCGTCACCGTCATCCTCCAATGACGCCGACTTTGATAGTTTGGCGCTCAAGTCTCCACTGAAACTTGGATCGATGTAGTCAGCCGGTCCGGACGACATCCTTGGTTCATCTATGGTTCGATCCCTCCTATACTTCGGAGTCTCCCAGGGTCGGTTTCGATCGCTGGACCGCCTGGCAGCCAGTGAAGTTGTGGTTTTGGGTGGAGTGACAATGGGATCGTTTTCCGGTATAGAATCTTCCACCTCTCCATCGTCGGCACCACCTTCATCCTCCTCTTCAAAAATTGTCTGGTTGAATAAATTTGTCTCTATCTCTCTTCCAGTATCCGTCTCCCAGAGATTGTCAAAATCATCTGTGGTAGAAGTGAGGCCGTCATCGTCTCCCGTATCGATGGAAGGGAATGGATCAAAATCTGCTTCTTTTTCAGCAGCGATGTCGTCGGTTCGTTCTCGTATTGTTTCTGTTTCCGGAACATCAACAGCAGTAACAGCAGGCTCAACAAGAATTGTATCTATCTTGGGCTCTTGTTCCCGGAACGATGCAAATACATCGTCGCTGAAGGCGTCGACACTTTCCGAACCCTTTATTTGGAAGGCGTCAAAAGCATGGTCGCCGAATGACTCGTCCGTCGGTTTCTCCACTGCTTGTTCGGTCTTGAAGGTCGCAAATACATTGTCCTTGAAACTCTCGTCTGCAAATAATGGCTCCTCCATGGTAGTAGTGGTGGTAGTTGTAGCAATTTGTAACGATTCTACGGCTGATGTCGAATGTCCTGGTGTTTCGTCCATAACAATCTTTCGTTTCGTTTTAGATGTCGGAGAGTTCTTTTGGGAAATTTGAATGTCGGTGGGTACTGCTTCCTTCTTTCTCCGTCTGCTGGTGTCATGCTTGTCGTTGTCGCTGCTGGAAGTTGTTACTAGTACCTCTTGGGGTGTCTTTTGTCGTGTCGACCGTACGGCGTGGATCAAGGTTTTGAGATCGTCATGGGCCCGTTCATGTGGATAACTGGGCACAAAGTAGTATCCACCAGTCGGCATGCCACTGACGCTCAAAATTTGATCTTCTTGAAAGATATCCATGCCCAGTTCTTCGAGTTCATGCTCGGTGATGGAGATGGGGACCTTGTGTTTTTGTGCAGACGTTAATGGGTTTTCGTAAAAGGCTCGTACTACCGCTGGATGGAAATGATGGAGGGCGACGTACCGACGCTTGGCAGATTCCTTCTCTGCGGTGAAATCGTCCATACGAACATGTTCTGGATTTTGTCGGACCAAATGTCGCAGGTAGGCCTGTCGCAGGTTGTTGCGAAAGACGTACTTGTAGGCGGTCGGATCCTTTCGGTATCGTGGTAACTCGACATAGTAGGCCCGTGGATCTCCTAACAATCGAAAGGCTTGGGTCATTCCAATACAAGCGACGCCTCTTCCACAAACACATTCGCGGACGGTTGTTTTGGACGGTGACGAGGAGGAGTTGTGATGATGATGATGTCGTGGGGACCTTCGATTATATATTTTAGGGGATTGTCCCGAATTTTGCGACGAATATCGATTTCCAGGACTCGTCCGACCAGGATTATAAGTCCCCCGATTGACAGAGTGAGATCGATCTGGTGTGGATGAATTCAACTCTTGTTGTTGTTGTTGTTGTTGTTGCTGTCGTCGTTGACTGGAGGTATCGGGAAGAAAAGGATCATCTCGCCGCGGCGTTACGGTCGTGTCAAACTGTTCACCAGAGGATGGATTGCTGCCGCTAAAGGGATTAAAATGATCGGGTGTCTTGGGAGCTTCCACCTGCTGTGCCGACTCTTCAAACGCCGGAAACGGAACGATATCCGGAGGTTCCTCAGACGACATGATACAGACGCTGTTGTTGCTGTTGTTTTGCTAGTGTCAATGGTACAACTTTCAGACGCAGAAGTCACCGATGATACCTTCTAGTAGCACTGATCTGGAAAACCACGATGACCAGAGCGAAGAGTTGGAGAGAGGGAAAAGTCCTGTCTGTCCTTTCCTGTCCTTTTGTTGGATTCACCCCTGTCTGTCTGTGCGTTCTTTATGTAAAGAAGACGAGACAAGATGGACGCCACACGCAGCAATCCAAGGTTGTCCGGACACTATCTGTGAAGATAGTATGATGACACAATCCAATCAGGACCGCTTTCGGTAGAGACAAGGACGGATGATGAATGATTAGGCCTTAGACCGAGGAGAGGGGTTAACGACGGAATGCACAACATGAAGAGGGCGGAAACATTCGTGGCATGAAAGGAGAACGACTGTACAATATTAACGTGTACGTCGTACTCCGAGTATCATACGAGTCCAACGAAAACACTACCGTAGGTACTGAAGCACTCTACCGTAGTAGAGAGTACTGGTAGCTAACGGTAGTAGTGCAGTCAGACAGTAACTGTATGATAAATCGATAATTAACTGTGTTAACAATTATAGAAGTATTGTCGTAAATGACTGTGAATGAACGACGAAAAGTCTCCAATCTCCGCGGTGACTACCAGCTAGGTACCGGTAGCCTACCGGTACTACCGTAGGTACCGTACTACGCTACTACCGGAGTACGTAGTATCAATTAAAAAAGTTGCGCGAACATAAAGTTGCGCGAACATAATTTCAAAAGGGGAAATTGCAATATCACCAGACCCCGATAACTTTCTCCACCTTTTTCGTTATTTCACCAGACCAAAACTATTTCACCAGGACGCAAACTTATTTCACCAGGCCCAACCTGCGCGCATTGTTACTTCACCAGGCACAAACTTGTATCACCAGACCCAACACCCAACCTGCGCGAATTCTTATTTCACCGGAAACAAACTTATGTAGTATCTGGGGTCCAATCCCGTGGGATTGGATACACGGTCTGTCCGTGGTTCCCCAGATGACGTCTTGAAAGTATCCTTTGACTTCTTCTTAGAAAGTCTCGCACGAATTTTGTGGCGCATGGGTGTAGGGCTGCTGGAGTTGCTCACAAATCTCACAACTCTTGCAGACAGCTCCCCTGTGTGCATGTCATCTTTGAAGTGCTGCCTTTCCACTCGATCGCAACGACCATCACTACCCAACCTCACCTTACTACCTCTACTCCTCCAAACACCTCTCAACTAAACGACGTGACCTCCCGGTTACAAACAACCACCGAAAAGGACCAAGTAGTAAGACAAAATCCCCCTTCGCCAAACAACCCCCATTTCCTCGCCCCCACCACCACAAAAAAAAAAAAATTGAACGAGAACCCTACACCCGCGCCCGAGACTTACAAACACACCAAACACACAAACACCGAACCGACCAACAGACAGACAGACACACACCAACACACACATATCATACAACTCGCCATCAGTTTTCCAATCATGACTGCTCCTAACGCACAGGCTGCTCTACTAACAGCACTTCTCCAAAGCAGCTGCCCAACGACTCACAACCCCGACAACATCACCTGGCCACCTACCTTCACTTTCACCAACTCCGACCACACCTGGATCGTGCCTGGACAAATCTTCCTAGCACTCCTCAACTCCAATAACATCGTTTGCCCAATCCTGACACTGGGAATCCGACAATCGGCTCTCGATACGGAACTCGGCCTCCACATCCTTTTTGGGCTCACACTAACAGCTCACAGCAACACGAGTGACGCAGCTGCCCCACCCCAACTCATACGTATTAACCTCACCTCCGAGGCAAACCCCGCACGCGTCTGCCTAGCACCCAAAAAGGCACTCACACCAGCTGTCACCCTCGCGCCGCCAGGTTCTTCCCTCGCCAACACCAAAACCATTCCAAAACTTCTCCCGTGTCCGGTTGAATGGATCACTCCCTTCACGCAGCAACCCACCTCCGCATCCGAAGCTTATCACCTCACCTGGATACACGACTTCGACTTCGACCAACCAGCAGTCACCGAGTTCCAAGCCTGGACACGTGCAGCCGCAACAGCATCCGAAACCGACCCGACCATTTCAGCTCTTGCCACAACCGCTGATCTCCTCCCCCTAGACCAACTCCCCACACTAGAACGCGACCTTCAAACTTGGCTGGCAGACCAAGTTTCTCACCTTGATCCTGGCATCCAAGCGGCATGGACCACTGTAATTGCCGCGCCCAGCTCTGCTGAAAAACAGTCTGGTCATCAGCACACCATTCCTCTTCCAACTTCACCTCCTTCCCCCACCAACACACCAGCTTCCACCACTGACATCATGGCAGCAATCGCAACAATGGGATACAAATTTGGAGATAAACTCGCCGCAGCACTACAAACCCAACACCAGCCGCCACAGGCAGGACTAATGCCCGACCAAATAGTCCAACTAGTAGCCCACATCAACCAAATGACGCAGCGTAATCAGGTGCCAACCCAAGAACAAACTGTCCCTGCAGGTAGACTCTCTGCGGAACAACGAATCGCCCTGCACGGATGGTCCAACCTAAGTCCATCCGAATCGCTTGCGGAATTCTGGACTCATTATGACAACACCACAACCACGGGAACCCTGGAGACCACAATCAAGCACCACCTCTTCAAACCACTTCAAACTGCAGAACCTACCTTTGACAGCACCATCCTCAACAAAACTCTTATTGCCACCGTGTCGACCCAGGCGTTCATCCCGATGGGTAAAAACCTTGGCCTTGGGCCACTGGCCTGTGTTTTCCGCCCAAGGGGAGAAATCACAAAACTGGACAACAACTACACGCTCCTTCAGGAATCCAAATCAGTGTCAGTCAGTGATACCCAAAGGACGAAACTAAACACCCCAGTACCGCCGACAGACCCTCCAGCGTTCGATGGCCTCCTCAGGCGCCTCATCGTGCTGCACGCAATACTGTTCACCGAAACATGTCCTATGGTGACCCAACTCACTCACCCAGCTTCACACGGCCCTCTGCCAACGAATGGGTTACTACTTAGAACGATCGCCAGCTTTCCGAGCTTGCACAGCCCCAGCCATTCTCGCCACCCTCACCAGGGCCATCACCGAGTTCTTTGAAATGATCCCCACACAATCCGAATTAGACTGTGGCACCTACCCCACCGTTCCGGTCTTACCAACGTTGTTGGAAAAAATCAAGGACGGCAACATCTTGGAGGACACGAAAGACATCCCCGACATGTTTTTTCACCCAACAGTGCTCAAAGAACGCCAACAGCTTCCACCCCCACCACCACCCCGCTCGCTAGACAGCTTCTCCGTTGTCTCAGCCCTAACTACTCCAACCAAATTTTCCAACCATGGACAACGATCCCCGGCCCTCACAACCCGACTCAACCGAAACCATCATCCGGCACTTACAGCAGCAGTCCAATCATGGCAAACGAGTCATCCCAACAGTCCCCTTCCACGCCTTCGAGACATCCTTACCTGCAACAAAATGGATACCAACGAAGCCCTTACCACCTGCAAGCTGGCACAAACCGACTGCCTGCGCTATGTCCTCCTGGGCTCCTGTGTCGGTCCATGCAGCCTAACCCATCCCAACCACACAAATCTCCCGCACGAATTCCTCAACCAATTCTGCGTTGCTCTCAACAACACCCGGCCCAGCAAACGCCTAAAACCTCACACTGGGTCTTGACTACCTCTGGGATCTGGTCTCTCCACTCTCTTGACCTTTCCTCCCCACACCCTCACCTCTGCCACACATACTCCAAATGTATCGTGCAGAAAGCTTACCCTCCACAACAATCTAACAGCCTCACATCCCCTAGATGTGCACGTGCCAACGATCTCTCACCCTTCTCCCCCTCTCACCCCTTCTCCCCCTCCTGCCTTGCAACTCACAGCAGCACAACATCCGACTGCCACACATACCCCAAATGTGCCGTGCAGAAGGATCACGCAAATCCACAATGATCAGACGGCCTCACATGTCCCAAATGTGCGCGTGCCGGAGATCCCCAAACCCCAAAAAGATCCGACTGCCACACAGGCGTCGTGTAGTACAATTACCCCCCACCAAAAAGATCCGAGGGCCTCACATACCCTGAATGTGCGCGTCCCAACGATCTCCCAAATCCAAACCGATCTGACTGCCACACATACCCCAAATGTGTCGTGCATGACGTTCACCCAAACCCACAACGATCCGAAGGCCTCACATACCCTGAATGTGCGCGTGCCGACGATCTTCCAATCCCACAACGATCCGAAGGCCTCACATACCCTGAATGTGCGCGTGCCGACGATCTCCCAATCCCACAACGATCCGAAGGCCTCACATACCCCAAATGTGCGCGTGCCGACGATCTCCCAATCCCACAACGATCCGAAGGCCTCACATACCCTGAATGTGCGCGTGCCGACGATCTCCCAATCCCACAACGATCCGAAGGCCTCACATACCCTGAATGTGCGCGTGCCGACGATCTCCCAATCCCACAACGATCCGAAGGCCTCACATACCCTGAATGTGCGCGTGCCGACGATCTCCCAAATCCAAACCGATCCGACTGCCACACATACCCCAAATGTGTTGGTCAGAAGGATTACCCTCCACAACGATCTGCCGGCCTCACATACCCCAAATGTGAACGCGCCAACGATCTCTCACCCCACCCTCACTCTCACCAACCCTTCCCCTACCACTTTGCAACTCACAGCAGCACAAAGTAAGTTACACCCACACCAGCTAATGTTCCCCCGAAACATCGCTTTACGGCATCCTGCCGCTCCCACACTCCTAGACTGGGCTATCAATGGGTGCCCAACCACATGTGGCCCCAACTGGACCCTGCATCAACTCAACGCCTACCTGACCTATGGGAATCACAGTTCCACTCACACCCCGCTTGCAACCCAAGCCATCCAGGCTGAGACAAATGAAAAAGTAAAAGCGGGCATCTGTGAAGCAGTCCCATGGTCCCAAATCCGGCTAACAAATCCACCCACCCTCAAAGTCTCCCCACTGGCGGCAATACCACACAAGACCAGACGCTTCCGCCTGATCCATGACTTATCCTTCTCCCTCCCCCACTCTTCTGGATCTTTCTCCCCAGTCAATGCTTTCTCTGACACCGCCAACGTCCCTCATCACAGCATGCATGAGCTAGGCCATGTAATCCCCAGAATCCTCCACCACATGGCCACAGCACCCGCACACACACCCCTTTTCCTCACAAAGATTGATATCAAAGACGGCTATTGGCGCATGCGCGTATGCAAAGATGGCAAATGGAACTTCGCCTACACTCTTCCTCGCAATGATCCCAAACACGAACTCATCGTCGTCCTCTGCCTGACGCTGCCAATGGGCTGGGTAGACAGCCCTCCCTTCTTCTGTGCCGTCACGGAAACAGCTCGGGACATAATGCATGCTTATGAAGCTCTGCCAGAACTCCCACCACATCCCCTTGAACATCACATGCTTAACCTGACGAAACACGATGCTGCTCTCCTTCACCATCCCCCATCCCCTCTGCCTTCACCCCTCCCGCCAGCCCTGCAAGAAGTCTATATCGACGACTTCATTGCCCTGTGCCCCGCAAAACACCTAACCCACCTCCAACATCACAGTTGGGCGATGCTACACGCCATCCATGACCTCTTTCCACCACCAGACATCACAGGAAGCACAATGGAAGACCCCATCTCCATCAAAAAACTAGCCAGCGAAGGAACCTGGAGTACAACAAAAGAGGTCCTCGGTTGGCTACTAAACGGCCAAGAACGCACCGTTTCGATTACCTACCAAAAATTCCAAAAAGTCACGAGCCAAATATCTACGCTACGCCGCCGGCGTCGAGTCCCCATGAAAGACCTTGTCAAACTCCAAGGAAAACTAAACTGGTTATCCAATGCTATCGTCACTGGCAAACCAATCCTTGGAGAATTGGATATGTTCCTCCACCAGCACCGACATCAAAACTGGATCACCCTACCCTCCGACATCCTCATACTCTTACAGGACTGGCAACTCCTCATACAACAGTTACATGCCCGGCCGATTAGCGTTCATGAACTCCTCCCAAACTCCAAACCAGCATATCAAGGATGGACAGATGCCAGTACCTCCTGGGGGGCAGGAGGAGTCTGGTTCGGGGCAGCACAACCTCTCATCCCGATTGTCTGGTCCATCGAATGGCCACCAGACATCATCCAAGCCATACAACAGTCATGCGTCTCCATCAACACGTTAGAGCTTTTCACAATCCTAGCCCATCATCTTGTGCTTGAAGCAGCTGTGCCGACTGCCACCCTCCACCATGCCAGTGTTGCCATCTGGTGTGACAACACCACAGCCGTTGCCTGGGCAAACAAGCTCCGTAGCTCGTCCTGTCACTTTGCCCACCGCATCCTGCGCCTCCTCACCATGAGACTCCTTCACAATCAGGAATGCCCTTTCACAACTACACACATTACGGGGGAATACAACACCCTCGCGGACTTTGCATCACGCAAACACCCCACAGACCCCCATGCTTTTCTCACCGCCTTCACCTCCTCCTTTCCACCGCCACAGAACAACTTTTGGACACTGTGCCACCTGCCAAACGAAACGCAGCAAAAGCTCTTTTCGTTGCTGCGACCACAGCCACTAGCCATGGAGTCATTGCTGCGGCTGAATCTGAACGATTCCGTTTTTGGACGCATTGGCAAAACTTCCTCCAAAACACTTTCCCAATGCACCAGCCCATCCTTTCAAACTACCCACTCCCAACCAGACTCGCCCTGCTGGGAGCCTTCGCCGCATTTATTCGGGCTGGCCAACACCAACCAGCAAATAAGCAAGTCTCTGCCCAAACAGTCCTACTGGCACTGCGTGCCATCTCCCAGACCCACATGTTGGATGGACAACCAGACCCCCTGGCTGACGAAAAAGGCCAAAGGCATATCCTTCTCAGACGCCAAATTGAGAACTACCGCCGACATGATCCTCCCCCAAAACGAAAACTAGCCCTCCCACACATCGCCATTAAATACCTCAACGTCACCCGCGCTGATAACAATCCGCGTTACCAAGCCATTCACGACCTTTGCACGATTGCCTGGTTCTACCTCCTCCGTGTCGGAGAGTACACCCAAACAACCCAAACAGCCCGTCGACGCACAATACAATTCCGCCTGGAAGATGTCACATTATGGAACCACACACAGGTTCTTCACTCCACCCTACCACTCCAGACCCTGCTCTCTCAATGCACAGCGGCCACACTTCGTATCTCCAACCAAAAAAACGGCCGCCGCAATCAAGTCATCCACCAGGAGGCTACCCGAGATGTCACCTGTCCTATCGCTGCAATTATCCGCCGTGTCCACCATATCCGCCAACACACGTCCGATCCGGCAACCATGCTTGGTACATATTTCACCGGCCACAAACACGTTGCAAAACAGGTCACGGTCACCGACATCACCACAGCACTCAAAAATACCGTCCAAGTCCTGGGATTATCGCGATACAACATCACTCCGGCTGACATCTCTAGTCACTCACTGCGCGCCGGCGGTGCAATGGCCCTTCACCTTGGAGGGGTCCCAGCTCATACAATAAAAATCCTCGGACGCTGGTCCTCGGATACATTTCTCCTCTATATCCAGGAACAAATTACGGGTTTCTCCGCAGGACTGTCAACCCAAATGTCCTCCACACCACTCACTCCGAACGCTGCAATCAAACCAACCCTCCGCCTCCTACCTTCATAAAAGCAATAGGACCGCCTTCCTCAGTGACCTCATGCCTATGCTTCTGCTTGCTTGCTACACACTTCCTTTCATCATGGGCCACACACGCATGCTCAACCATGCGTCCATATGGGGGACAGTCGTACAGTAGCTAGCATCATAAGCACCCAACCCCATAAGGGTATGGGGTAGGTCACTGAGTGAAGCCCACTACATGCACTCCTTTAGTGTCCCATCATCGTCCTTCCACAGCATGCACACAGAGGCTGTCCCGTAACCCTAGCAAAACAAAATTCATGGCTATCGCTTTGAGATAGTCGCACGAATTTTGTGGCGCATGGGTGTAGGGCTGCTGGAGTTGCTCACAAATCTCACAACTCTTGCAGACAGCTCCCCTGTGTGCATGTCATCTTTGACCCACCCTTCCCACCCTTTCCTCTTCCTAGCACTCCGTCCTCCTCAGTCTCCGTCTGGGGGACAGTCGTACAGTAGCTAGCATCATAAGCACCCAACCCCATAAGGGTATGGGGTAGGTCACTGAGTGAAGCCCACTACATGCACTCCTTTAGTGTCCCATCATCGTCCTTCCACAGCATGCACACAGAGGCTGTCCCGTAACCCTAGCAAAACAAAATTCATGGCTATCGCTTTGAGATAGTGCCCTCTTCTTAGAGAGTCTGACTCACAGTCAATCCGAAAGTCCTTCTCCCAAAGATGGTCAATTAGTCAAGCAATAGACTGTAATCATAATTTCATACATTATCAAGTCTTATCCAGTTGTATGCCTGAGATAAGGCATTCTGATCAGACGCCTCGTCAATCTCTCGCAATCAACTACAGAATCGTCTGCTGAAACGATTCAACGAAACACAAAACGTTCCAAAGCATTGAACCGCGGAGTTCGAGACGTTCGGAAGCGTTGAACCGCGAAGTCTAACAACAGTGGCCGACGACTCGAAGGTCCTGAAGGATTTCCCATGGCATAAACCACTAGTCAAGGAAAGTTCACCCAAGATCACCTGGCAAATCGGATGCAAATCGGAAACTCCTCATCTATGGCCACATGCTCAAGAGTTTCCATTCCATGGAAGGAAGTTGTTTGGATATCAGGGGATTGGTTCGAAAAGAATCCTAAAACAACAACCATATTGGAGAATCCTATTTCCGTATCCTGCCCATGATCTTGGCTACACCTTTGAGGGTCATATGGAATACTGTCAACGACGTTCGTTGGTTCGACAGCAAACTACATTCGACAAAGCCAAGAGCTCGCGACGTAAATTCCTTCTACCATCACCTGATTGAATTCAATGGCTATGTCAGCTTCCTTTCTAGAAACGATCCAGATCTCACTCAAGACCAACCAGCTGAATCAAACCTTCAATGATGGCATGCCGGCGGTATGTCGTGAACGGATTATCACTGCAGAATCGAACTTTTGGGAAATGCCCATCGCAGAAATCCTCCGATCTTTCTGAAATCAAGTCCCTGGCGGCATAACAGTCTCAAGACATTCAAGCACCCGAATGGGTCAAGTACAAACGCAAAACGCAAACCCAATAGTGAACATCAATGGCAGATTCAACCAAATCAGCCAAGGGCAGCAAATCAAAGCCTCACAAATCAAAGAGCAACAAGACACAGAATGGTTGCGTCTCTGATAATAATCCTTGTCCAGTTCACCCCGGTGGCCAACACACCTCAGGTCAATGCTAAGCAAATCGAGCCAACAACAATATCAGCAAGACGTCATCAGGCTCCAATAACAAACCGAAACACAAAGACAGCTTCAAGACCCATATTCATCTGTGATGAAATGAATGCAAAAGTATTTCTAATCCAATCCATTTGGGAAGCAGTAAAGCAACAGTTTTGAAGTCACTTTAAATCATCCCCGTTTTCCAGAACTGTCCCCTGCGCGATCCTATTCACAGGACATAGAGGCAGTATTGAGCCATGACATCATATTGGATCGAGATTTCCAAACAGAAGCCAAGATTGTTCCCAACACGGATACCTCATGTATTCACTGGGGGGATCTCAGTTGTCCCTGTCAACCGCGCTATGCATATGCTAAATCCAACCTCACCAACAACATTGGTTCCGCCTTGCACACTTTGCCAGTGGACACCGAATTCGACTCCATTTCTTTACAAATTGGTTCCAAATGCATCCTTTCCTCGACGTATGGTCAAGTTAGCACAGTAGAAGTGGCTCAACAGCAGCATCATTTACCACAGAGGCAGAGAACTGATCTTGCAGCAATTCTGCAACAAGTCACGACTTTGTTTAGTGGTAAACTTGGTTGCTATCCGCATCATAAAGTGCATCTTGAAATTAGCGAGAATACAAAATCTTTTTGCTTTCGAGAATACCCAGTGCCGCAGGCACATCAAGGCGTATTTAAGGAGGATTTGGATCGACTTGTGGAGATTGGGGTCCTTAGCAGGGCTCCTGCATCCAAATATCTGTCTCCAACTTTCGCAAACTCAACTCCATGATAACACGGAAAGTATACATCCTACCACGAATACACGGGTCTTGCGCTGGCGACTCTTCCTCGAAGAGTATGGTCCGATCTTCCACTACATCAAGGGAGAACACAACACCGCTGCCGACGCATTTAGCCACCTCAGTTTTTCTGAGAGGCAGAGTACTCACCCCTTCGATGGTTTTCCCAGAAAACCTTTTGACGTCACAAATCCATCGGCCTCGGACTTCCCAGAAGTCACCGGTGAAGACTTCCCCGTTGAAGTAGACTTCCCCGTCGAAGTCGAATTCGATCACTTCCCCGTTGAAGTGGACTTCCCCGTCGAAGTCAGAAACAACTTCCCCGCTGAAGTTGATACGTTTTATCCATCGGCCTTGGACTTCCCAGAAGTCACCGGTGAAGACTTCCCCGTTGAAGTAGACTTCCCCAACGAAGTCAAACTCGATCACTTCCCCGTTGAAGTGGACTTCCCCGTCGAAGTCAGAAACAACTTCCCTGCTGAAGTTGATACGTTTTACACCATGGTGACGGATGACCTGGATCTCCGTGATTGCTTTGTACACCTGCCTGATCAGCAGGAAGTTCCATTTGTAATGGACTATCGTACAATTGCCAATAAACAGTTGCGGGACGCCGCACTCATTGATGACTCCAAGTCAAAACAACTCTAAGTCCACAAGCGACTACTTGCACCCGATACGCAAGTCAATTGTCTGGCTGCCGTGACAGGTGGTCAATGGAAGATCTATCTTCCAACCAGTATGCTCCAGGACACAGTTCGATGGTATCATCTTGCTCTCGGACACTGCGGAATCTCTCGTCTGGCCAACACTCTCAGGATGATTTATATCATCCAAATTTACAAAAGGTAAGTCAACAGAAAGTAAAAAAAGTACGACCCGTGCCAGCGTCTCAAGAACGTTGGTCGTGGGCATGGTGAAATGGCTAGTCGAGAGGCTGCACTGCTACCTTGGCAAGATGTCCCAGTTGATCTGATTGGACCCTGGACAATCTCCATTGGAGATGAGGAGCACAAGTTCTCCGCATTGACCATTATTGACATGGTCACAAATCTCGTTGAAGTCGTTCGTATCGACAACAAATCATCCGCTCATGTGGCCATGCATTTTGAGAACAGTTGGCTGGCTAAGTACCCAAGACCTCTGAACGTCATCCATGATCAAGGCGGAGAGTTCATAGGGAAAGCTTTCCAACGTCGATTGCGGGTCCATGACATTCGCAGTAGGCCGACTACCGCAAAAAAATCCTCAAGCAAACTCCGTTTGTGAACGAATGCATCAAGCAATTGGCAACACCCTCAGAGTTCTCACTACTCTTGAACCCCCAACTGGGGCTGATAGTGCAAGACAACTCGTGGATACTGCCATAGCGGATGCAGTGTACGCTGCCCGATGCACGTACAATAGTGTCTTAAAGACCACACCCGGAGGCTTAGCCTTTGGTCGCGACATGATTCTCAACATCCCACCAATCACTGATTTGCAACAATTACAAAAACGCGACAACAACTCATCGATCAGTGTCTCATCTTGGCTAACACAAAGTGATTCTCATATGATTACGCCATCCAAGACGAAGTATTGAAACTTACTTATAACCCGGATAAGCTCCAACCTCGGGCAACAGATCCATACAAAATTACCCGAGTTCACCAAAATGTTACTCTTTCCATTCAGCTCTCTCCAGGAGTAGTTGAGCGCATCAACATACGCAGAGTCAAAATATATCACCGATGAGAGGGGTTTTCTCCTACACGCAAGGTTCCCCTACTCAAGTCTTCGCGTCTCCAGAGAAGGGGTTTTCTCCTACATGCAAGGTTCCCCTGCTCGAATACTTCAATTGCTAGAACTATCCATCAGTGACACCTTGAGAGGCAGAATGTAGTATCTGGGGTCCAATCCCGTGGGATTGGATACACGGTCTGTCCGTGGTTCCCCAGATGACGTCTTGAAAGTATCCTTTGACTTCTTCTTAGAAAGTCTGCCCTCTTCTTAGAGAGTCTGACTCACAGTCAATCCGAAAGTCCTTCTCCCAAAGATGGTCAATTAGTCAAGCAATAGACTGTAATCATAATTTCATACATTATCAAGTCTTATCCAGTTGTATGCCTGAGATAAGGCAACTTATATCACCAGACCCAACCTGCGCGAATTCTTATTTCACCAGAGCACAACAATATTTCACCACTGCCACCGATGCAATTTGTTAGACGAATGCTACTACCACCCCTCTTTCTTTGTTGCAGCTATCTATCTCCGTTGCGGCCGTCTCTTAGCTGCGTCTACGCATACGTCTCGTTGTTATCACCGTCGTATTACCAGCTGTTTCTTCTATTTGAGCGGCAGTCTCAGCAGAATTATGTTGCCCCCACCAGGACGTGTTCTCCGCACTGGTCCTATCCCATTTGCCAACGATCCATGCCGTTGTTCCCATCTTTCTGTTACGAATGACTTAATATCACCCTTGGCGGGTGCAAACCACCTGTCCACTGCTTTGGTGGATTATCTCCTGCACCGCTCAATATCAATGTCAAGTAACTTGGGAGACGATGTATTGATTGGTTCCTCCAATTCCTTCAGCTACTTTCAGCTCATGAACAAAAAATTCAGGCTCCTTGGACCAACACGAGGCCATGAGTGTCAATTCCGCCCGGCTTCAGTACCAACATTACAGCCTCAAACGTTATGAGTTTATTTCCCCCTGCTGTAGCCACAATCATTTCTTTGCGGTCAAGGTGATAAACCCAGATTCGACAGTAAGGGCTGAGTGTGACGGGAACAATCGCATTGAGCGGGTAGGAATTGTCCCTGGTATCATGAAAAGAGCAATGCGGTTGGTACGACCTGTAATGTCACTGGACGGTGCCCACCTGAAATCAAAATGGGGAGGCACTTTTTATGTTGCATCAGTGAAGTCTGCCTGTAAGGAAATCTATCCAGTTGGATTCGCAATTATGAACGAAAATGAGGATGAGGCTGGATGGTCGTGGTTCCTTGAACTCCTACGTTCTACAATCGATATTCTTGTAATGGACCATCCCAGAGCGAGGGTGGCATACAAGTACTTCTCCTTCATCTCGGACCGGCAAAAGGGACTAGTAAATGCATTGCAGAGGGTTTTCCCAGATAATCATCCCTGTTTTTGCTCAGTTCACCTTGCCAGGAATGCGGAAACAAAAGGTGGCAAGAAGATAGCAAAGTTAGTTCACAGTCTATCCACGACATTTTCTGTGCTGGCTTCCAGGTCTGGGAACTGCTCGAGAACGGAGGCATCATCCGTGTATGTCGTACCTCAAGGGGTCCAACAGAACCAGAGCAAAGTTACGTACTTAATATCCGAGAACAAACGTGTGAATGTGGAAAATGGCAAGATCACGAGGTTCCATGCATTGATGCAATTGCATACTACAAGAAGATCGAAAAGCAAACACTTCAGTACATCATCGATAATCATGTGAGTGGACAATACAAGTTCGAAACAGTAAATGAACTCCTGAAGGATAACATCATCCCAGTATGTCTTGAGACCATCTCTGCGGATGGAATTACATTGCCACCAAATGTAGTGAAAAGACCAAGTGGCCGCCCTAAAAAGGTTCGGTTGTGAAAACGTACGCGTTTTGCACACGACCCACAGAAATCCAACATTCGGTGTAGCAGGTGCAAGAAAACACGGCACAACGTGAGAACATGCTTGAGGAGGGACGGAGGGGCAATGCAGATCTTGATCTTTCATGAAGGTACAATTATAGAGTCTAATGTTTAAAGCAACAAATTTGAATGAATGTACTATGACTTGCACTACACATATATATTGAGAACAACGAGACGTATGCGTAGACGCAGCTAAGAGACGGCCGCAACGGAGATAGATAGCTGCAACAAAGAAAGAGGGGTGGTAGTAGCATTCGTCTAACAAATTGCATCGGTGGCAGTGGTGAAATATTGTTGTGCTCTGGTGAAATAAGAATTCGCGCAGGTTGGGTCTGGTGATATAAGTTTGTTTCCGGTGAAATAAGAATTCGCGCAGGTTGGGTCTGGTGATACAAGTTTGTGCCTGGTGAAGTAACAATGCGCGCAGGTTGGGCCTGGTGAAATAAGTTTGTGTCCTGGTGAAATAGTTTTGGTCTGGTGAAATAATGAAAAAGGTGGAGAAAGTTATCGGGGTCTGGTGATATTGCAATTTCCCCATTTCAAAAATTGGAGTCTATCTCAAAGCGATAGCCATGAATTTTGTTTTGCTAGGGTTACGGGACAGCCTCTGTGTGCATGCTGTGGAAGGACGATGATGGGACACTAAAGGAGTGCATGTAGTGGGCTTCACTCAGTGACCTACCCCATACCCTTATGGGGTTGGGTGCTTATGATGCTAGCTACTGTACGACTGTCCCCCAGACGGAGACTGAGGAGGACGGAGTGCTAGGAAGAGGAAAGGGTGGGAAGGGTGGGTCAAAGATGACATGCACACAGGGGAGCTGTCTGCAAGAGTTGTGAGATTTGTGAGCAACTCCAGCAGCCCTACACCCATGCGCCACAAAATTCGTGCGACTATCTCAAAGCGATAGCCATGAATTTTGTTTTGCTAGGGTTACGGGACAGCCTCTGTGTGCATGCTGTGGAAGGACGATGATGGGACACTAAAGGAGTGCATGTAGTGGGCTTCACTCAGTGACCTACCCCATACCCTTATGGGGTTGGGTGCTTATGATGCTAGCTACTGTACGACTGTCCCCCATATGGACGCATGGTTGAGCATGCGTGTGTGGCCCATGATGAAAGGAAGTGTGTAGCAAGCAAGCAGAAGCATAGGCATGAGGTCACTGAGGAAGGCGGTCCTATAGCTTTTATGAAGGTAGGAGGCGGAGGGTTGGTTTGATTGCAGCGTTCGGAGTGAGTGGTGTGGAGGACATTTGGGTTGACAGTCCTGCGGAGAAACCCGTAATTTGTTCCTGGATATAGAGGAGAAATGTATCCGAGGACCAGCGTCCGAGGATTTTTATTGTATGAGCTGGGACCCCTCCAAGGTGAAGGGCCATTGCACCGCCGGCGCGCAGTGAGTGACTAGAGATGTCAGCCGGAGTGATGTTGTATCGCGATAATCCCAGGACTTGGACGGTATTTTTGAGTGCTGTGGTGATGTCGGTGACCGTGACCTGTTTTGCAACGTGTTTGTGGCCGGTGAAATATGTACCAAGCATGGTTGCCGGATCGGACGTGTGTTGGCGGATATGGTGGACACGGCGGATAATTGCAGCGATAGGACAGGTGACATCTCGGGTAGCCTCCTGGTGGATGACTTGATTGCGGCGGCCGTTTTTTTGGTTTGAGATACGAAGTGTGGCCGCTGTGCATTGAGAGAGCAGGGTCTGGAGTGGTAGGGTGGAGTGAAGAGCAACTCCAGCAGCCCTACACCCATGCGCCACAAAATTCGTGCGAGAAGTCTGAAGTCTCGTCATAAGGACTATGTCGGTACCTTTTGAATCTATCGCACTGTGAAATCTCTTCCGAAACAGTTTTCGTCACCGATCAATCGCCTTCCATCGTCGATCGCAGCAACATGATGAAGAGAAAGTACAATTCCTTTTCACTACTCTCCTTGGTGTTGTATCTGGTAGAGTGGTTGAGACGTCACCATGCCACAATCGCATTTTGTCACGGGCCATCTCTTGCCAGTCGAGCTCCAAGAACAACAACAAGAACAACAGTTCAACGACGAACAGCACATTCCAATAACAACGGCCATTCTAATCTTGTGGAGGATGTTGGACAAGGACAAGAACCAAACAATCTCGACCACATTTTGCTGCTGTTGTCAACGCCACATCGTCGAAGGACGGCGATGAGAATGGCATTGCTCCTGGCCGCTACCACCTCCTTGTCCTCTCCTCTACCATCCTTGGCTGGTGACAATACGACCAAGAAGTTGCGATCCCAAAGTTTCGTCGTCTTGCCAAAGACGGACGACGAATGGAAATCACTCTTGACACCACGACAATACGAAATTTTGCGCAAGGGAGGGACCGAACGACCCTATTCCTCTATATTGGAGGCAGAAACGCGTCCGGGAATATATTCGTGCGCCGGATGTGGTACGGCCCTGTTTGACTCGGCCCAAAAATTCAAATCCGGAACAGGATGGCCCAGCTTTGCCGCATCTCTCGAAGGAGTCCAAGTCGAACCCGTCAACTTCATTCAATTGTCCTTGAAGGGGGCCGAATTGCAATGCCGCACGTGTGGAGGACACTTGGGGGATGTATTTAACGACGGATTCCTCTTTGTGGGAACTCCGGCCGCCCAAACGGGAAAACGATTCTGCATTGACGGTGCAGCTCTCCTCTTTCAACCAGCCGACGGAAGCCCGGAAGTGGTGGGAGACCAACTTCCGGCCAAAAAGTAGTAAGATTGTCGTTATAACTATAATAGGACTACAGCAACAGCAGCAGAAACAACAACAACAACTACTACTACTACTTTATACCTATAACAGTTCCAGTGTCCGCTCGCCATAGCCCAGTCTCCGCTTATGCTCATCAAATAGACCCACCAAAGCTGTGCAAAATTGTTGATGCGCCTTGTCCAACTCTTCCGCCGTTGGACCCTTTTTGGCGTCCGAGATGGGAAAGGACAATGGCTCTCCCACAACAATGGTCGTCTTGACGGGACGAGGACACAAAATGGATCCCCACAAACCGACTGCAAATGGGATACAAATCCCAAGATTCTTCACCAACCACAAGCGTGGTCCCATCAGGGCATTGCTGGTACGATAAAAGTCACTCGCTCCAAAAACATACATCGGAACGACCGGAACACCCTTGCGCAGGGCCAATTTCAAAAATCCCTTGCGGTTCTTCAAATACACTCGTTCTCTTGAACAAATGGTTCGAATCTGCTCCGCTTCACCTCCTGGTAGGACCACCAAGGAGTATCCATTTTCCAATGCCTCTTCTGCGACCGATCGACTGGCATCAATTCCAGATGTCCACAGGAAAATTTCGCGAACAATCGGAATCAATAACAGAACGGAGGCACCTAACGTTCGAACGTTGTCATAGGTGTTGGGAAAAACTTGATCCAACATGCCATCCATGGCCACACGGTAATCAGATGCCGTGCCATGAGGAAACACAGCAATGATAAATTGAGCATCTTTGGTCTGCTCTGCCTCCACCAATCGTTTCGGTAATGGCTGATGAATGGTCAATCCCAAATAAAATCTCAAAATGGTAAAAAGGTAAAAGTTCTTGGAAAAGTATTGCCATCGTGTTCCCTGTTTGGTCTCGGGTCGCGTCAATACTTTGCAATAGGTGTAGTAGGGAAGCAAAATGTATGCGCCCACTTGGAATGGATAACGCAAGAAGGCCAATAGCAGCGTCACATTCAAGCCGATGAGGAACAGAAAGAATCCATTGAACACGAGATATGCGTGCAACTTGGAGGGAAATGTCAAATCCGTAGTGGTCAGTACCATTATTGTTGCATATAGAATGATAGTTTGGATTTTAGGTTTCTACCCTGAGATGTACTACAGACTACAGTAGTAGCTGTAGCGAAAATGGGAGTGTGGAAGGATCGCCAAGCCACTGGCTAGACTACTAAGATTTTTTCCCCGATCGATCAACTTTGCGATGATGAATCACAATGGCGACGAAAATTTGAATTTCGCGGATCGGTCGTATCATAGGCCCCGTTGTAGGGTACTGACTGTGAATTCACTGTCAACAAGTCGCACGAGAATAACGACTACAGGCAGCTACCGTAGTACAGTACCTAGCTAGACGTAACAAAAGATCAAGATGGAAAATGCAACAAGTGCTACAACTCGCTCTTGCAGTATTATTTCGTTCGGCTTCATTCCAAAGCAACAATTCTACGACGCATCTTGTATGAATTTGAAGAGTGATCACAGCTTCATGGATGGATTTTCTCTTCTTACTGTTAAGTCATTTTAAGTTAATGTTTCAATTCTTCTACTTCCCAAGCAAGTTGGTATACAATGGCGGCAAGGAAAGGAATCAGGGCCACCATGAGGGCCCCAAGCCAATGGTTTGGCTTCTTTTCAACCCATAACTTTCCGGGTACACCAGCAAAAGAAGCTGGGTCCTCCGAAACGGGGACGAGGCGCATAATAAACCCAATAGGAATGGACATGGCCCCGTATCCTACGGTAGTTCTCCATTCTTCCAACGTCAAGGGAGTAGTTTGCGTGAAATCTCCACCATATTCTACAATGGACCATTGAGCGAGAACAGTAAACGCGATGACCATCAAGAACATGGGAGATTTTCCCAAAGCTCCCATCGGATCAAAACGATCTCCAATTTCACGAGCATTGAACTCGTTGAAGACTTGGCAGAAAACAAATGCATTGAAAATGATGGTAAAATGATGGATTGAACCGTCCTCGCAATTGTAGAGCTTTGGGCCCTTGTTCAAAAGATACACCAAAAGACCCAATTGATATGTAGCTTGGATCAAAATATTGCGCCACATGGGAAGACTGATCAAACTGGCATCCCTCTTGTATGGGCGTCTGTCGAGCAGTTCCATCTGTGGTGGTTCCGTTCCAAGTGCCAAAGCTCCCATAGTATCCATAATAAGGTTCACCCAAAGCATCATCACTGCATTCAAGGGTGGATCGTAGCCAACCAGTGCAGAAAGGAATGTAATCGTCAAGGCAACCACATTGACTGTAAGTTGAAATTGCAGGAACTTGCGAATATTATCGAAAACGGAGCGGCCCCAAAGTACAGCTCGTACGATGGAGGAGAACTTGTCATCCATTATGATGATATCAGATGCGTTCTTGGCAACATCGGTTCCTGAAAGCCCCATGGACAATCCAACATCGGCGGCCTTTAGAGCCGGGCCATCATTGGTACCGTCACCAGTGACACCAACAACTTCACCAACACCGCCACGGCTCTTTTCCCACTCCTCTTTGTATCCAGGTAGTAAGAGGTCGCGTTCCTTATCGTAATCTCTGTTTGGGTGAGCTTCTTCCCATTCCTCCCTTGTCTCTGGAATGAGACCACCATTGAGCCTTTGAACTAAAATGTGCTTATCTTCTGGACTAGAACGAGCAAGAACTTGCAACTTTGGAAGAATCTCATCAAGCTTGGCAGGGGACAATTTTCTGAACTCCTCGCCTGTCATGGACAAACCACCTGATCATACATGAACGAAAACTGTGTGAGAAAGAAGAAGCTAATAAAAGAAGCCAATCTGTTCCAGATCCACTCACCCTCGGTCAAAATACCAGCTTGCTTCGCAATCGCACGAGCAGTTTGGAGGTTGTCACCAGTGACCATTCGAACGAAGATTCCAGCACGTTGGCATGTTGCTACGGCATCAACGACATCGGACCGTAACGGATCTGCAATGCCGACCAATGCATCAAGGCACATTTCCTTTTCAAGCTTTTGCTCACATTGAGATAAGGTGATATCAGCAATGTTCTTAACCAATTTGTTCACATTGTTGCGATGGCACATTGCAATACATCGCAACGCATCCCCCGCAAACTCTTGAATGACGTCCTCGAAAAACTTTCGCTTCTCGGACGTCATCGGTTGTTCGTTCCCGTCGATATCGGTGTACATGGTGCAATTCTCCAAAATGAGCTCGGCTGCTCCTTTGTGGTACATGGTCCAGTTGGACTCTCCCTTGTTTACCAAAACGGTCATTCGCTTTCGTATACTGGAAAATGGGAAGAGGCGACTTCCACCTTCTTTTCCAAAATTGGCTTCTTCTCTGCGTTTGTCAGTGTCATCCTTGCTACCCCAATCGGATCGAGCAAGTAGAAGCATTGCTGCTTCAGTTTTGCTTCCAACCAACTGAGGGCGGGAATCGAAATTGATCTCATCCTTCTTGTGTGGAGGTGGCGGCAAGATCTTTGCTGTGGAACAACACGCAAATCCTTCCAGAATAATTTCTCTCGCAGCGGGAGAGATTTTGAGCGGCTTTTTGCAGACATTGTCTCGAACATTAGCGAAAATTCCCCGGACCACCGTCATTCGATTTTCAGTGAGAGTTCCAGTCTTGTCTGAGCAAATATTGGTAGCATTTCCCATGGTCTCGCAAGCAGCCAGGTGACGAATGAGATTTTGATCTTTTAGCATTTGCTTTGTTGAGTAAGCCAATGAAATGGTTACTGCAAGAGGCAAGCCCTCTGGGACGGCTACAACAACAATTGTCACCCCAATGATAAAGGCATCCAAGGCATGCTTGAAGACGCTGACATCCTTGAGGTAACCTGGATCAACAAAAATTTTAATGCACATCATAGCCACAAATGTAGCAGCTGCAGCGGCCATACCGACGTATCCAATCATGGCGGCCATATCATCGAGCTTCTCCTGGAGTGGGGTCGCATCTTGTTCCTTTTCAAGATGGCTCTTGATCACACCCCACTGAGAGTTCTTTCCGACAGCGATGGCAACAAATCGACCAGATCCGGCGATTGCGGTACATCCAGACAAGAGGAATGGGTCCGTTTCGGCGTCCTTGTTGATTTCCTCAGGTTCTCCGGTCAGAGCCGACTCGTCCACTTCCAACCCGTCATAGTTAACAAGGACACCATCACATGGGATGGCATCTCCAGCTTCCAAGCATACCAAGTCACCCACAACGATCTCTCCCACAGGAATGGACTTGAATTTGCCAGATCGCACAACTACAACATCGATGTCGTCATTTGCGGCACTGAGCTCTCGAAACTGCGATTCCTTTTGATAATCGTTGAGGGCTGTGACGACAGAAACGATCAAACATGCGGTCAGAATTGCCACTCCTTCGACATATCCTGTAGCAGGGTCATCATAAATTCCAATGATAAGAGAGACGATGGCTGCCACGATCAGAATTTGTAACGTTGCGTCATCAAACGTGTCGACAAACAGCTGCCAAAAGGTCTTTCGTGGAGTCGATGGCAAGAGGTTGGAACCGAACATTTCCCGGCGCTCTTCTACAGTGGTATCCTCCACACCATGGTCAGGATCTGTTCCCAAGAGTTCCAAGACAGCTTCAACACCACCCATGTCTTGCAAATGTTGCGTATTTACGTCCAATGCTTGCGGTTCATTGATCCGTTGGACGACATCTCTGATGGATGTCATCCGCTCCGCTAAACTTTGTCCATTCTTTGTACCTTTTCGTGTCGTCACCATGGTAGCTCAGGTGTTTTCTTGTTGTTGCGATGAATTGATTGATCGATTGATCCAAAGGCAATCTGTAAACTCCTCGGGAGAGAACACAGATCCGCTATATAATGACAATACTCGACTGTAGACTCGTTAGATTGTGGCTGTCGTCGAAGTGGAGGACGCTGGATGACGACGACGATTGTTTTGTTTTGCGCCATATATCGTTCACGTTCCGCATCCGGTATGGTACATACTTAGTAGCTCTCACGCACACGGCAAAGAATTTTTGTCAATCTCAACGGTCTCCATCCTCGCGTGCCAATGAAAGACGGCCGTTCTCGATCTTTTTACAGTTAATATGACACGTGGAATCCGTGATTGGTGATGAATTTTGTATTCCCACGGCAAGAACACGTGCGTAGCGCAAACCACTTGATTCACAGTCACTACATATCATACCTACTACCTACCGGTAGCTAGGTACTACGGTCTTAGTACTCCGTGACTGTGTTACCGGTAGTACGGTAGAAAGATAGGTACAGATTACATGCAAATACGACTTACCGTACCTACCATACGTCGTATACGGTACAGGTACCGTATACGGCAGTCATGGGAAACTCAAATCGCCGTCAAGTTAAGCGTCCGTACGTCGCCAGCGCCATTCTACCCGGCAGGCGCGCGCCAAAATTTAAATCTCAAAAAATGAGTTCATATTTTTTATTATCAATTAGTCCGCGCCATAATTTAATTACGACTTAGTTAGCTCCGATAAAGGACTCCCACGAACCAAATACGTGGAAAGAACTCCCGTAGGTTGTTGCGTTGTGTAGGAATTGTAGGAGTCGATGCGTAGAAAATACTTTGATGTTTTCAAAAACTCAAGTCCATAGAAAGTGGGTTGCTGCGTTGTGTAGGAATTGTACCAGAGGGTGCGTTGATGTCTCAGAACTCTCCAGCACTTTTTTTCCTCTTTTCCACCCTTTTGTTGGATCTTCCCGTCTCAGGGAACGCATACCCAGAACTGCGTTTGTGATGTTCGTTCCCAGATGCAATGTCGCTATTCATTTTGCGAATCACCTCTTGCAGATGATCCTTGAGTAGTTCTATATGACCGCTCCGCTGCCCAGCTAGGTTGAGAGCTGTCCGAAATAACTCCGTGACTTGTGCATCTGCTGCGTTCTTCTGATGTCGAAGAGAAGTTACCGCATTTTGTTGTGAAACTTGTAAATTGTGAATGGTGTCGGGAATGTGGCACTCAACCTCAAACATAGGTTCTTGGTCGTCGTCAGTTCCAACCTCAAAGATGGGTTCTTGTTCATCGTTCGTCCCACGAATTGCCGCCTCTACCGTCATGCGAATCTCTGGTAATGGTACTCCTTTCACTGCCACCTTTTTCTGGACCCATGTTAATTCATGTAAGTGCTTCCCCTGGGCCACCAGTGTGTTGTTGTCGTCTTGGATTGATAGCCATGATTCCGGTTGTTCGGAGAGGAAGTCCATTCCTTCAATGTTTATGACTTCGCCGTTTTTGTTGTCTCTTTCAAACTCATCCGCCATCATCGAATCAAACACCGCTGTCCAGTCCTCTGCGCCGTCCCTTCCATAATAATGTTGGAACTGCGAGTGCCATCGTACGCCAAACATGTTCATCGATACTTGCTTCGTCACGGCGTATATGTGTCGACACGGATACTTCATCCGCGATGGTAACCCACAGGAGCACCACAAAAAATTTTGGTGGACTACCTTCACACGGCGGAGCCGAGTGTAGCCTGGAGGGGCAGATAGTCCGCCACATGAGTCGTGTTCCTTGAACACCCACCACTCCCCTGGATCCATTTTTGCATGTATTACCACAAGACTATTTGCAACATCCCACTCTTCCTTCGCCTTCATGAGGCAATACTCTGTCAAATGTCGTGTTGTGGGCATCTCCGACCACTTCACAGTCCTTTCCTGCTCCCGTGCATTTAGACGCTGTTGCTGCTTCTGCCGCCTAGTCGATTTGCCTACAACTGCGTTGGCGGAAGAGGTGGTGTCCATCCCCGCCCTCACTCCGTCGAATCCAGACTTCATAGACGCATGCATCGATTCGCTGATCGAAGTTGTCCTGAGATCCATTGTACACAGGTACAACCTCTCGAAGTTGAGCCACATCTTTTCAAGGGGCCGCAAGTGTGTCGTAACCCAGGTCTTTATGGAATTCACAATGTGTGGTTTCAGTACCGAACCACTTCCCTGTTCGAGCCACGCAATGAGATACGACCGAGAATGATTGTACTCCTCACAACTTTCCAGGTCGAAAAACCAGGATTTGACGAACCAACGAACCACGTCGATGGCACGGTGCATCTCTTCCGGATCTGTTCCCACAGGTAACGAAACGTTTTTGTTAAACGAGAGAGTGGCAGTGTGGAAATAGCATAACGTATGCACGGCATTGGGAAACGTCCCCCCTTCCCCTGTGTTGTTGATGAAAGCTTGGTACTCCTGGACACACCCGTCCGTACACATGAGCGACACCCGCTTCGTGACAGTCTCCCCCCAGAGGGTCTTGAGGCAATACCTGAAGCAGTGCCAGAACACCCATGCTTGCCCATTGGGGATGTAAGCCACGCCACAATTGAAGGCCTTGTTGTTTCCGTCGCGGGTAGCCAACGTGAAGAGCTGCTTCTTCGTGTTCTCCGTGCCGAAGGTTACGTCACATGAAATAGATTCTGGATGCATCTGTAGTAGTCGCATCTCCTCTACGGTTGCAAACAGAAAGATGAGCAACAGCTTTTGTGAAGACGACAGTTTGTTTCGGTTATGCAGCAGTTCGAAGCTTGCATGTTCGTCGTCATCCCTCTCAAGTTTGAGTTGTTCCTTCCTACCCTTAACAGTCGACTCCAATAATACACCCGCCTGAGGATCAAACGTCATTATCGCCCAACAAACGTCTGTTCTGTTGGAGAAAGACTTTACCAATTTATCTGCGTTAGTTGCAGATAGGGCGAGTCCCAATTCCGTTATACGCTCTTGCGTCGACATGTAATGCAGTTGAGCGGGCGTGTGTGCAACACCTAACTCGTTTCTGATGTTCAGAAGGGCTGCTGATGCAGTTGCGCTGAGATGCAACTGTGAACATTCCCTTGCAAGTTTTTTTTCCTCGCTCGACATAGTTCTTATGTGTTTCGGCAGCAGGTCAGGTGCAATCCGAATGTGTCCTCTATGTCGTGCACAGGTTGGTCTGTTATCTTTTAGCAGTTTCCCCAGGAACCATCTGCCTGCATCAACGACAGAATCCTCACGGATCATGTACACGGTGAGATGGAAGGGGCAAAGGCGATCTCGTGTCAAAGGCCGTTTGGCACTTGTGTTTTTCTTGGACACAATCGGTTGGCCTGTACAATCGCTGTTGCAGACGTCCATGTCTGTGCTTTTGGAAGATTTGGGTCCCTCCTGCCTGTGAAGTCGTCCGTGATCGCATTGAAAGCGAATTACTGTGGCCCGCACGCGTTCAGCACACCTTTTCGTGGTAGGGGGGAGAGACATTGTAGAGCTGCCAGTGACAAGACAGAATCCGGCTTTGAGGGCAGACAACTTGAGTGCAGTGACCAGCTTCTCTTTAGCCGCGAGTCCATGGAACTTGGCAGGGAACATGTACTCATTTCCCTCTTTCAAACATTCACAAAGATTGTGCTTTCTACGATCACCATTCTTGGACTCATCGACTTCCTCAAACGATAGTTTACACTCCCAATCGCAGGAGCGATCGTACAGCTGTTGGAGTTCAGGATGGAGACCGGAGGAACGCTGTAACTGTGTTTCCGTGGGGACAATTGTCGTCGTCGTCATTGTAATCGTCTCTAGCTAGTTTGTGATACAGTGTGCCGACCCCAAAAAAATAAAATTTTAGAAGTTGAAAAAAAAAACAAATTCTGACTGTGAAGTACCGCCAGTTTTACACGTATAAAGTGGTGAAGTTTTTGGAAAGAGATTCGAATTCTGGTGTTCCCGGCAGACTCGAAGGAGCCAGCCGGACAGAGCGCCGGCCGAAGAGGGCTTTCGGCGGGCAGGCGCTGAGTACGACGTACGGACGCTTAACTTGACGGCGATTTGAGTTTCCCATATGACCATTTACCGGTTGCCTATCGGTAGTACCGGTAGGTACGACGTATGATAGACTATCGTACTCTTCCGGTTGAATACGGTAGGTAGGTAACAGCAGTACGGTACTCTCTCTGTACAGTACACGATACTTCGTACCGTAGTCTACCATTGTTGTTACTCGCACCATTGTAATCGTTGATGTAAAAAGATTGTTCTTTAGGCCATAAGGATTGGCCTTAATAGATCTACAGCTCTAGCTAGGTACCGATAGTCCTACCTATTAGAATCTAATGGAATCCTTGTACTAGCTTCTGACAACCATACATTGCTATTTCATTTAGAGATTTTGACAGAATAGCAGTCGCAATAGACTCATCCAAACCCCCCATGACAGACAGTGGCTGTCAGCTCAACGATTATTTTGAGATCAGTCTTGTGGCTGACTGGTTTCTGCATTTCGTAGTAATACACTTGGTAATATCTGGATTTCAATTTGGCATCGCATCATCAGCACCCAAAACTTTTGATTTTGAAACTCACAAACTCTCAGCAGTGTACTTTTGTAGGTAATGGCAATAACACTTACTACGAATAGTGCATTGCAAGCCGTTCCTTGGTGACAGATTTAGTAGTAATTCGACGAAGACAGACTACTCCTAGAACCTGCTCCGAGTAGATGATAAGGACAACGTATAGTATTACAGAACTACGCTTAGTACAATTCTGTATTGGTGTTTTGATATCACTCTCACAGTCAACTTACCGTATCGTTATGACATGTCACCACACCGCTCCCTCCAAGCAAACTAGTTTTTAACTTCGTATTTGTTGAGAAATATTCCGAGTTGATAGCAAAATATTCCCTGTTTTTTAAAGGAGGAGCAAAAATGGCTCATGACATGCACCAACACCGTTGTCATCATCCTTTTCGCCACCATCTGCAACTGACGCATGGAAGCAGCTGTCACCATGAAGAATAGACACAGAGATCATTAACTTTTTCCCGTCTGGCCCCGTTTGAGATACGACTGGTTTCGTGCTTATACATACACCGTTAGTTTTACAGTTAATACACACATTCGGCAGAGGTCCTAAAAAGTTGAGATAATAGCGACCGTTAACTGTAAGGTTGATCTTGTCGATGGAACAATTAACAGTAAAGTGATTTTGGTGATGTTGTTTACTTTTTCTCGTGGTTCCGCCATCAATAATAATTTAAAAAAATACTCCACGAAAGCAACGAAACCACTCGATGTGCAGTGAAGTTTTCACAGCTCTAAAGAATTAACAGTAACATGGTTTCATGATTGATAAAAGAGAAGAAGAGAAAGATTCGAAAAACATAATATTTCCCCGCAAACCTAAGCATTTATTATATGGTTGATTAAAGACGAAACAGCTAGTAGGCATGACGTCGCTGCTTGAAGATCCCCATATAAATTCTTTACATGGGGAAATATAATTAATACGCATCTTCAATTTGTGACATAGTCAATTCGCGAAGAACAAAGTTTCGAAATAACGATTTTTCATGAGTTCGCTTTTCCCTGATGTCAGCAAAAATTCAGAACCAACAACTTGCCGGTTTGACATTCAAAAGAAGTGTCAGTGGCTTCACGAGCGTATCTTTCTTTCCTCTTTTCGCTTCTCTGCTGAAGGGCAGATCTTCTTTTCGTTCCTCGTTTCGCCGTCGTCGCAGTAGAAAAAGCCTCCGAAAGCGAAGGCGCGAAGACTTGCTCCCTGTTCTTCTTTCACTGAAAGGTATCGAATCTATCCACCGGCAAGCTGAAGAAATTGTTCTGTCTCTTTCTCTCATATTACATGATTTCGGTAGTATTGCATCCATCCAGCATCCAGCTCCTACGTGAAGAAATCGTCCAACTTTCAAGATGGTAATGAATTCTAATCCTGTTGTCTCAGACACCGAAAGTGAATGCAAAGAGGAAATGACGTCCAAGACTTCTGTTGCTAGATCGACTTCTACCCGTCGGTCCCGCGCCAGTCGTCGTCCCACTTCGTCACACCACCATCATCAACTTCATGCCAAGCATTACGTAGAACACAATTACCATGATCACAAGTACGATCCAGTAGAAGTGCCCGCACCGGATCTATCTTTGATTGAAGAGGGTGAATTTCCGAAGAAAGCTGGTCACAAGGGAGGAGTTTCCACCCCATTCCCTGAAAAACTTCACGAGCTATTGGAAACAGTGGATCAACAAGGCGATAGCGATATTTGTGGGTGGCAACCCCATGGTCGTTGCTTCATCGTCCACAAGCCCAAGGAATTTGTATCCAAAATCATGCCACAGTGAGTTGTATACCACAGCTTCGTTTTTGTCGAAGAATCAAAAAGGTCATTCAACGTACTTAAACCTTCCAACTTCTGCTCCATAGGTTCTTCAAACAGAGCAAATTGACATCATTTCAACGCCAATTAAATCTGTATGGGTTTTCCAGGCTCACAGCGGGATGCGATCGGGGAGGGTAAGTTGTCGCAGCAAAATCGACCAACCTTGTTGTCAGGATGATGTCACTGTACTAAAACTTTGAGACCATCTGCTACTTTAATGTTACGTTCAGATACTACCACGAACTCTTCATTCGTGGTCGCAAAGACTTGTGCACTCGGATGCTTCGAACCCGCGTCAAAGGTAATGGAAGCAAAGCCGCCTCCTCTCCATCTACTGAGCCAAATTTCTATCACATGGAACCGTGTCTGCCAGGAGAAGTTAGTTTGGTCGTGACTTCTTCCATGAAGATAGAAGAAGAAAGAAGTCCGATTTTAAAGGATAATGGGATTGAGGCAAATCCTGAACGGGTTGAAACTCCGGAACACATGTTGAGCGGGTTTGATTTAAATACCATCTTGGAAGAAGATCCCGTGACCCCAGTGTCCAACGTGGCCCCCTTCTGGGACGACAGCGATGAAAATGACTTGGGTGTCATTGACCTGGAGAAGTCTGCGCTCGCGACAGAGGCAAAATTTACCTGTCTGCCTCCGGTGGTCACTCCTGGGGAGTCTTCCCATCGAAAGATTGTTGTTTCATCTGGCCCGAGCCCAGATAACTTTCCTCCCATGTTGCCAATTGTCTCTTACTTTGGATCCATCCCACCGTATGAGCCTGTGGAGGACATACACTCTGGAGACAAAGTCTTTTTCGAGGGGTTACCATTTCATTACTTAGAGATGAAAGATATTGAAGAGAGCCTGGTCCATGGAGAAGCTCATTTTGTTTGAGGATGCTTGGTCGGGAACTGATGCATTTGCCATTACTGGAGTCGAAGAACCCAGTCAGAGACAAGCTTCCCAGATACCGAGAAGAGTTCTATACAAAGCACCCCGCTTTCGGGAAGGTGTTGTCGTACAAATTGATACGATGGTGCAAAACAGAAAACGACCAACATGCACTCGATGCAGAGAGCTTGGATGATCCATGATTTTATACTAAACTTCTGTCGGGAGATTTCTGAAACTTCGAAGACAAAAACTATCCAGAAAATAGAAAATGCTCACTACATCATAATCAAATTCATGTACCTCGTACGATTTTCAACTTTTAAAGATTACTACTTTGTATTATATACAGCTAGCTAAGGTGGTTAATAGCAACTTCCATGAAATCCAAACGAAACTCCATTGGATTCCTATCGAAAGAACCCGATTGGCTTCCACGCAATTGCTTCGCAGAACACAAATTGGGAGTCGGGAACAATTCACACAGTCAATAAACTTTGAGTATTTGCATTAATACTTTTGTGGGAAAGGAATGCGCTACAACAACGTCAGACATCAGGTAAAGCGTATCTAACCCTTCGCAGAACTCTCCCCAGAAACCATCTTTTAACCTACCCTGCTTCACGATTCACGATGCTTATTCTCTCACGTACTGTACTGGAGTACGGTATGTCGTATGATACATACGACTAGTACCTTCCTTCTTTTCCGGCGGTCAGTTCCCTTCACAGAACACGGGCATTCATCTTTAACTGTGTAACTGTAAATAAAAATCCTAACCTCAACCCTAAATCCTTAGAATATTTTTTGACTATCCCTAAAGGCCTAACAGTAAATGAATCACTCGTTGAGAGAATCGAATGAAAAAAAATCCCACGATCGAAAATTCAGGCCAGTCAATATATTTGGGGATCCACATCAGAAGGGGGATTAGCCCTAGCTAGCTTACCAAAAAATCGGAGGAATTGCGTTTTTCACACGTACGACTTGTACGACGTACGACTACCAAGGAAATGTCCATCCTAATCGAAGTCCAACATCTTCCTTGCCGCCAATGGCCCGTGATCGTCTTCTGTTAGCCATTGTGAAATTCTTTGTGTGGTTTCATAGAACTAGTGAAGGGTATCAGTATCATTTCGCGCCAAAATATAGTACATACGTAGTATCAGTTTTTGATGCCCCGAAAAAATAGCAAGTGGATATCATGGTGATATCTTGGTTATTTGATATCATAAATGGTATCACTTCAAAGCCCACTCATATTCCATTTATTACCTGATTGTAGCATAGTAGCTACAAGTTCAATGTGTGCCTGTATCTTTTAAATATAGTTGTCTACTTTTGTAGCTGTCTACTTTGCAGCAGGAGGTTCACTGCCTTGTACCTCTTCCCACTCCTGCTGCTCAGCAGCTGCCGACAACATGTCCTGTAAATGTTTTTCATGCAAGTCCCAGTTCTGAGTAACAAACAGCATCTTTCCAGCCAACTCAGGATCCAGATGGTTTCTTCTCTTTTCAATCAACTCTTTCAGATGGAGCAGAGGTGGCTCGAATGCTAAGGTAAGCTTTGGCCAAGCTGGACATGATGGGAAAGTAGAGAGCCTTTTCTTCCCACCACTTCAAAGAATCATTGAAAGCCAGGGTTCCACCAGGCTGAATTGTAGAGGCAGAAAAGACTAACACCGTTTCAGCTCATCCTGAACAATTGACTCAACAGTGTTGCATCTTGATCAACTTTGAGGTCAGCAAAGAAGTCATCCTCTTTTCTCCAGTTCCACACCTCCTCATTTGCAGTGCTTGTAGCAACAGCTGTATCTGTGCCCACAGCTACTAGGCACTGGGCTTCCCTGTTCTCGGTTTCAAGATCAAACATGATGGCCGCCACTCTCTCAGAGACAGGACCCAGGTCTGGCACCATGTCCTTGGACCTGGGATCAAGAAAGCTGGCAATGAGGAAAGCAGGGTGGATGCCAACCTGCCTGTCTCTTGCACCTTTTTCAACAGTGCCCAGAAAGGTAGGTTCTGTGGCCTTCCTCCACCGGTTTTCAAAGTCTCTGAGCAGGGCCTGTGCCCAAGGTCTGCTTGTAGAGGGCTCACCAATTGTGTCAGCATTTCTCTGAGCTTTTTCACAGCAAAGGTTACCATGCTGGCCGTCACATAGCAGTCCCCTTCCAGCATCTTTTGGGCTTCTTTGAATGGTGCCAGAATCACCACAGCTACAGCATTAAGGTTGTTTAGGGTTTGAGATTAAGGGTGGTCATTGGTATCACCAGCTAGCGGTAGTATTACACTGTAAGTCGTAGTCTCGTAGTAACAGTGCGGTAAGTAAGAGCATCTCTTGGACATACGACTAGTACGGTACTACTGCCTGTAAACCTACCGTACTACCGGTACTGTAGTACATTACATACTTCCCTACTACATACCAACTTTTCTATCTTGACCAATTTCATCAGCGCATTTGCCTCATCCCGCAACAAGGATTCAACAGCATTGCTGGAGTTTTGTTGCCACTGACAGTAGTGTTGACAAACGCACAACTTCTTCCCAAAATTCACGATGAGCTTATGTGGACTTCCAACCCCGTCTCATTCTAGTTATTCTGCATGTTGAGGATTCAGTAGTGGATTAAACTACCCAATCTTCCTATTCTCGATTTGGAATACAGGACTAACCAGCAGGTCTCACATGATCCCCTTTCAGAATGCAAAATATGGATCAATTTTCGTATTGTTAAATTGGATTACAGAATAACCAGAGGGCCTCAAATGAGCCCCATTTTAGAGAACAAAACATTGATCGATTCGGAGCATTGTTTGTGTTGCCGCTTGGTGTTTCACCTACTTCAGAAACCATGGTAGAAGTTTTCTCCCCATGCAAGGTTGGGTTAGTTGGGACTGCACGAAAAAGACGTCAATGACAACAGATTCAAAACATTGTATTGTCTTCCTCCTGACCAAAGAAACTTTTTGATAATAGGTGGACAATGATGTTGTAGACATTCTTCAAATTATTTCATGACTCGACAGCGACAAAGGCAAGGAAGCGTCAGAGAGAGAATCAGTTAAAAAGATCCAGTTTGAAGCATTTGGGGAGGAGACAGCGTTGATTCACATCCCGAGATGCATCGACTAATACAATTACTTGTATGAGTGACTTGAAAAACCGCGTATTCGGCGCAGCCGCAGTGCCAAAAGAAAAACGCATCAGGATATTCTCCACAAAGCCACAAATTCCATCCTATCAGTTAGACTTCGTTCATTGAATCTATCACTTTGTTTCAGCAGCTTCTTGCTTTAGGCAAAAACTTTTGAATTTTTCTACCTTTGAATCGGAAAATCAAATCAAGTACCTCGTTACCGAGAACGAGATCAAACGACGAAGGATGATACTTTTTGTGGCCGTCCCACTTTCTTTAGCCTTGGCATGGTTCGACTTCGTTGTTTGGTTTTGCCGAACTTATTGCTGTGTTGGTAGTAGTAGCAAATCTAAACTATACATACATATAAAATTAAAATGGAAAGACGTCGAAATGACATTATGGATGATGAAGCGTTCAAACGGCTCATGGAAGCAAATCGCACATGGTCAGATCTCTAACTATGTAGACCCTTTTGCAAGCGATTTACTGTTAATAGAGCGAGTAGACCTACTGTCGTACTACGTAGTGGGGGAGAGGGTACCGTAGACTCGTTTGTAGAGCGAGGTGTTCGATCTGACTATGATACGACGTACAGTTTAGTAATGCTTATTACGACGTAATTGATAATACGATAGTGGGTACTACAGTAAGTGGTAATCGTAGTCCTAAGGATGGTCGCGTGTAGTCATTGGTCCCTCGATGTTCACAGGCCCGTGCGTTACTTTTTATAACCTCATCTCTAAAGAAAGAATCCCTGAGAACCCTAAATGACGTACTCGTTATAATAAGATCCACGTCTGGATGAGACGTCATTTGAAGGATGAATACCTCGAAACGTAAATGTAGAACCTTGAAGAACCCTTAATGAGATGCTCGTTAATAGATTCCTCTGTTTCTAGCATTACAACAAATACAGGGGATCCTTAATGGCCGAACCCCTACGAACCCTAATCTATCAATCGTTATCTTATCCATGTTTCAAATATTTAATCGATCGGAACTCAAAACCCGCAAACAAAATTTTAAAACATGCAAACAGGTTATTCGATAACCCTAAAACATGCAAACAACATGCAAACAGGTTATTCGATAACCCTAAAACATGCAAACAACATGCAAACAGGTTATTCGATAACCCTAAAACATGCAAACAACATGCAAACAGGTTATTGGAGAATTCGAAAACATGCAAACACGGAAACACCTCGAAAAAAAGGGGAGCGCATCCCCCAACACTCGTAAGTACGATAGTACATACACCGAGTACCTATTAATACGTAGTACCCGGAGTAGGAATTACGGTAAGTACCGTTTGCCATTTTATTCTACTCATCTTCTTGCAACACAAGAACATCGTACAATGGTTTATCAGTTTCGATTTGGTACTGACAAATGACGCAGATGGCTTCAAAGACTGACTTGAACTTGTCTATTGAATGTCGGAATCGGCAGTCAACAGAATGAAAATTCTTGATAAGTCCATTGAACTTCTCGTGTCTCTTCAGTGACCTTGCTTTGTACCGTCTAACTGGACGACTGTCGTGTATATTGGGTGTGCTGCATTCGTGGATGTGGTCGGATCCAGCATACCCTCCATCAGCAATGCACATCTTTTTAGAAGCAATGAGCTTAGCCTTCAACCCATCCTCTTTGAAGATCTTTAGATCACTCTTCCCTGCAGGATATGGACCGTTCATCCATACAAGTCGATTTGAGCCGATTGATATTCCAAGCTCGTAACAAAGTCCAGCATGATTATATTTGTGCGAGAAATAGCTCGTGTCTTTGGAGAACTCCCCGTGAGTCGGTGCTTGGATCCAACAATGAACTCCATCGACCGTTATGGCCCAAATATGGTCTCGAAAGTTATCCCTTGGCCAAAATATCTTTTCCGCCTGAAGTGCGGCGATCCGATTGATCCAGAACCAAATTTTTCTTCGACTCCAAGAAGGACAGTACTGAAACGTTACTTCTCGTTGCCTTTCTGTGGGGTAGCACTTCAAAAAATGCATTGCCATGAGAAAAAATCTAACTTTGAGATGTGTCTTTGAGGAGACTCTTGCTTTGGGAACTCTTGTGCGTTGCAAATCTTCATAAATCATGCTGCAAACAAGAGGAGAAGCACCATAGTTCGAAATGAAACGCTCATCATTTGTTTTGTTATTGGATTTGTTGACCTTTTTTGCATCGAATCGGAGCAAGTTCAAACCGATATCTTGCATCCGCTTCGCCAAAACGTCCATGCGACAGCACGTCGCGGAGGGCCAATCTATATTTGACGGAAATGGGAAGCGAAACGTCACATTTGAAACGCTCTCAAGATGAAATGACAGAGACAGATTCCAATCTCAGGAATTTTTCAAAGCTTTCCAAGCGCTGATTGCAAGAGTTCAAGGGTCTTCAGAGGGAAGGGCATTTCGAAAATAGTCTAGGGTAAATGCGCTATCTGGGTCTTGAAATGTCTGTAGTGTAACAGATCATTGCACAGCTAGATTAGGAAACAGCGACAGGTATCAGTTGGATGAATCAATGTACGATTGATTCATCCTTTGATCCTTTCGATCACCAATTCTAATAGAACACAATTTTTTATCCGCCGCCTACAACTTAAGACGTTCACCCTTTAGCAGAGATCAGGCAGTAAATCCCTATGGTAATGGTCGTCTTATGAAAAGCATGCATGGTTTCCGAGAGTTTAGTCCTCTCTCTTTTTAGGAAGGAGTTTCCCCTGGGCTTTGCCCTTTACCTCCAATGTATGGAGATATTTTGCCGTACGTATTTCCTGTGCAACCTTGTCTCTGAAGACTTTCAAAGGGAACTCGGTGTGGTACTCTTCTCTGCTAGACCATAAATCCCATTTCGACATCTTTATGTGCAGTTCGTTTTTGATGTCCTCTTGTAAGAGCTTCTGTGCAGTAGAACCTTGCCACTGGATGCATCCTCCATGGGAAAACAAAGAGACTGGGTGGCTTGAAATATAGTTCTCGAACGCTCGTCGATCTATCTCAGCACGAGCATTTTTATTGCAAATTGTCTTTCGAAGAGAATTCAATCGTCCCTTGAATAAAGCGAAGTCGTATTCAGCATTCAACATGCATTGAAAAGATATCCTCAACGCTGAGGGACTTATCATCCTTTGGGTTCAAAGGTACTTTATTATCCATGATGACGTGGTAGAGCAGTTGTCGAGCCCTACTGTTCTTCCATTTGATTTTTGGTTCCTTTATTTTTCGCCATTTTTTGCTTCAGCTTCACCAACAGCATCGGCATCAACACTTTTCTTTTTATCAGCTAAAAAAAGTCGTCTACACCTCCTTCCCTGTCAATTCGAACACATCGAGCGTTCGCATGGTAAGTCTTCCGGTGGTCATCGTCTCCATCTACGGTAGATGGAACTGGAAGCACAATCGATGACCCTCGTAGTAGAATTCTTTCAAAACAACGACGCTTCTATGATCTTTGTCTGTTGATAAGCCTCTACTCGGCTTGATGAATCGAGTAAGAATCGTACATCTTGCCCCAATGCCGGGGAACAACTTTCTTTTCTTTGCCATGGCCAAATAGTTACAAATGACTTCGTATGATACAATACGACTGTGCGTTCGAAGTAACTGTAAGCTGTAAGTACGTAGTAATAAAAAAGATATACTGTAGTAGTAATATTGAATATACTGTGTATATTCCCCGACGCCGCCTCAGCTTCTCTGCAATCCCAGTGACGTCATGTGCTCGATAGCTCTCTAGGTATGTACGTATGCCACCATAAAGGTGCTAGGTTGCTACACATGTGGTGGCGTAAACGTAGTGTCTAGAGAGGGAATGAAATGTAGCTATGGCGAACTAACATGACTTGCCAGAGCTACAGTTCACACAAGAGCACAAGGCCTGCTTTTTGAAAAAACACGGAATCTCCATTGCTATCTCGTAGCGATGGGGATTGCAGTGTTGCAGGAATTGTGTGCTTGGATATGTGTGATGCCTGCAACTCTGGTCTTGTGTCTGTCCTCCGTCCGTCTACCGCTCGAATCCGACTCCAAACACCAGTCTTAACGGCGGACAAGACCCGAGCATGCAGGCAAGGGTATTATTATGCACTTCCCTTGCCTGCACGCTTCTGGCTTGTCGTAGAGAATATACTGTGTATATTCCCCGACGCCGCCTCAGCTTCTCTGCAATCCCAGTGACGTCATGTGCTCGATAGCTCTCTAGGTATGTACGTATGCCACCATAAAGGTGCTAGGTTGCTACACATGTGGTGGCGTAAACGTAGTGTCTAGAGAGGGAATGAAATGTAGCTATGGCGAACTAACATGAGTTGCCAGAGCTACAGTTCACACAAGAGCACAAGGCCTGCCACAAGATGCGCCTCACAACGAGTCGCAGAGCAGACGAGTCCGAAGGCGCCATGTCACTGGGAGGCGCAGAGAAACCGGAGAAAAAAAAAAAAAAAAAAAAAAAAAAGGAAAAGAAAGGAAAGGGGAAAGGAAAGGAAGAGAAATTCAGGATTGAGGTATTGTAGAAGCATCAAAAATAGCCTTGTTGTGCTTCTGGGAGATGACACACAAGTTACGTGTGTACGATTGCCACGTCTTGGATTTCCAACGAAGGAGTTGTTAGATGTCGTGTTCCTCAAACCCAATGGCCTGGAAGACGCAACATGCACCTACCCGGAGGGAGTGTGCGGAAAACGGGCTAAGTCTGTGGCGTCGCGGATTGGGTCCAAGTCATAGATTTCTGCAGCTAGAAGCCGCATCTGTCGTACGATGTCAGCAGAAGTGATATAACGGACGCGGTCAGTGCGAGGTGGTGTCTTTGTAGATTGCCAGTGGGATATGCTTGACACGGCCGACAAGGTGAACAAATCGTTGGACGATAGATAACCAATGATGAACAGGGCAGAGGTTCGGGTCATGGGTGTGTTGTGTGAAAAGTTTGGTCTCTCCATGTGCAACGTTCTTCTGGACACGGAAACAGACCGTGACCATCGTGGGAAGGTGAGGGTGGGCAAGGGCCATTCCAAGGTAGGCAAACGTTTCCCGGGACGGAAAAAGGCAATTTCGTCAAGGCAAAAGGCCGCAGGAGTACCGCGGACATTCAGCTCTGGGGTGCGTTGTAAGCCAGAGATGTGGTTTGGCTGGGCTCATTCGCAACGGCGACCACCTGCATGGGGCATGACAGAGAACCAGCTGCAGAGAGTTTGGAATGAGGCTCGGAAACAGAAGCTTTGGAACAAGGAAGGAGTTGCATGGCTACGGTGTATCCAAAGTAAGCAAGCGCTTTCCAGAGCTAAAGAAGGTGAGGTCGTAAAGGCAAAAGGCCGCAGGAGTACCACGCGCGTTCAGCTCCGGGGTGTGGTTGGGCCCAATTGCAACGGTGAACGCCTGCATGGAGCATGATAGAATACCAGTCACAAAAGGCAGAAAGTTTGAAATACAGCTCAGAGGTAGATATGACTGAACGGAGAAGGAGTTGCATAGCCACTGCGTACGGTTCGCGGCAATCAGGGAGATTCTCCCAGCGTTGCAGTTCTTTGAAGACAAGCGACTATGTGCCCATTTCTTTGCGGGGGTCAAAGTTAGGTAAGTGGAACAGCTGGAGATGGGGAGCGGCAGCAAGGTAATGGTTTCAGATGGTATCGCTCCCAATGGCACAACTTCAGGGTTGAATTCAACTAGGCGGAAAGCACCGCAGATATTGTTGTCGCGGAGAAGGATAGGCTCATTGGGATAGGATACAAACAAGTTCCAAATTCATGCCAACAGGTGTCGGAAGGAGCCAGGGAATGGTAGGTCGGGTTCGTTGCGTTTGTCAGTCCAATCATTGATAGCGGTCGGAAGGTCGAATCAAAAACTGGATGCTCATTTTCCAATAGTTGTCCATGTCCACAATACCGATTGGACTAAGATACGTGTCGCAGATAAAAGGGAGTAGGCGGTTGTCGACCATCAAGGTGAAGCCTTTTTAGCATCTTTCACGAAGACTTGCATTAGTTTGTCGGGGTTATTCCGAGTAGGCACATGGTTACCATAGCGCAGGAAAGAAAGGAAGTTTGCTTCTGTGGAAGCGGCCTGGCACAGTCATGGGGAGCCAACAGTAAAGTGCTAGAGTGTCTGCGTGTCGACACCGTCCCGGAGGGTGGAAAATAATCCTGGGTACGTTCCGGTATATGGCAAGGTGGGGTCCCACAATCCAACGGACAAGGCGTGGAACGTTCATGCCAAGTCGTATGAGGGCTGCAGAGACCTGATGCACTCGGGAAGGATTAATCTGGGTTGTGGTTCATCTCGGAAATTAATAGACGGGAAGTACCCACGGGCCGAATGAGGGTTAAACGGGCGGAATTCATTGACTAACTCATCGTATGGGCGGTAAAGCGGGCAAGCGATACGAGGTATACCGGTTGAGGTCCCATCAAGGAATGCATACGCGGAAAGGTGGGGGATAACGTGGCGGAACACGTTTTCAGAACAAGAATAGACGTAGTTGGCGTACCATATTTGTAGTTGATGAAGTGGTGGACAGATGGGTCTAAAGACATGACCAGACGAACGCGTTCACTGGATACGGGAGGACATGGGGAGGAATTTGGAATGTATTTCATATAGGTAGGGCAACAGGCTCTGATGGGGGCGAAGCCTGGGAGGAGAATCCTGACCGGGAGGACAAGGTGGAAGTATAGGGGATGGGATGGATCGACAAGACAGAAGAGCAACTGCGGATAGGTCATGTAAGGTTGAAGGGTTGGAAGGGACACACACGGTGAAAGTGTGATGACATCTTATAGTTTATGTCGCCTTTGCCAGGTATGAAGGAAACGTTGGGGATGGTGGACGCACAATCGATAAACAGGAATGTCCTGGATCGAGCTGGCATGGAGGAAGTTACATCGTTTCCCAGTCTTAAGAGTACGACAGGAAAGGCCGACGAACATCCAACCAAAGAGAGTGGACCACGGTCAGGTGGGGCGGTGAGAGCTGTATCAGGCATCGTCGTGCAATTGGATGGCAAGCAAAAAGGCATTCCAACGATCTTCGCATTGGTCGCGGCGCCTTTTGGGGCCTTGACAGCAGGGGACGTGTTCATATCTGGCTTCTAGAGGACGGCAGTCTCGGCAGGGGCATCCTTAGCAAGAGAGGCAAACAGGATCCGGACGTTGTGCACCTCCATGAGGAGATGGTAGGCAAGGTGGGGAAATCGTAGCTCTTACATCGCCAACAATACTTTCTAGAGGTCTAATGAAGTGCCTGAATGTAACTGCGGACACCCACATAGAGCAATTTTTGTTGGCGTCTGGGGATAGAAACTCAAGGAAGAAGAGGAAATTGTTGGCTCCGCGAAGGACGTCGAAAACGGTTTGTTGGTCACCGTGAATGAACAAGTGGGTGCTAATATGGGATGTGAACCCACGGTGGTGATCAGACAAACGTCCATATTGTGTCCGAGACATATTTCAATAAATTGAAGTTGATCTCACTCGAGATGAGTTATTGCCAGGGAGCAGGCGGGAAATCCAAGTGAGTAAAGGTAATGTTATCGTAGTATGTAAGATAACCCAAAGATCAACAGGTATGCGGGGTGGTTCCTTGTGACAATCGAAAAGAAAAGTGAAAGAGAGGCAATCTGTTGCCTTCCAACGGACCTGTCCTACTACTAGAGAAAGTATTAGCAGATGATTCAGTACGACAGTACTCAAAAGTGGGGTGCATGGAATTTTCGTGGCGCTGGCCCGCGTGGCAGCGCAAACAGGAGTACCGGTAGCATGCAATGTGTGCAAAGGGTGGCGGAAGAAAATAATGAATGATCCAGTGCGTGGGGAAACCTAAGTGGATGGTGTCGGGAGTGTAGGGTTACTAGGGGTGTAAGGGATGATGGCCTATGGCGGTCTCCCATCGCAAACAGCAACAAAAGGCGTGATGGATTGTGTAGCGGACAACAACCGCATCAACCTATCAGCACGGCAACAGCCACACAAGAAACTGTCACCATGCAACGGACAGCTAACTCATCGAGCAAAAAAATGAACGGATCGGTTGCATGGTGGGCAGCCTGCAGGATGCAGCGGATAGTTACACGTTAGTCCACCAAAGAGTTGATCGATGGAGTGGCAGACAGGCCAACGCTAGTATGAGCGGACAAATAACACGTCAATTTCCACAATGAAACTGATCAATTCCGCGGCGGACAGGTAACGCAGTGTAGCAGACAATTATTAGCACTTCAATTCTCAATCCACAAAGCATCTGTTTTGTTGTGCGAAGGGCAGAATGTGGGAAAGGGTGAGGAAATGGGAAGAAGCGGGACCTAACGGTGCCCTAGCTAGGGAAAGGTACAACCGCCATGTGAAATATTATTGTCCCCCCATGGCATCGGGAGTATAGCGGGTCAACGGCCGGCCGCAGAGGCGGGAGAGAGGGGGCGGGAAACGCAAAGCACACTTGTGGCAGGGCTCGGTTGGTGGTATTGTATGTGAACAAAGGGAGGGAACCAGGCTGAGACGAACGGATAAGGCAATCTATTTATGAACCAAACGGAGGAAAAAGAGCCGTAGTCACAAGAAAAATGTGCACAGGGCCGAACAGACGAACAGTCCTCGTGGGCACGCCAGTGGGGCAATGAGTGTACTACGTGTCATAGTAGGTCGGAATCGGGAGAACATGGTCGGGATAAAAAATTTGTCATGGTAAGGAAGGCAGGGGTGGACGCGGTCGTTGGTGCGCGCCGAGATGGTTGAAAAACGCAGGTCGGGTGGGAAGCAGCTGCCCGGCGCGAGGAAAACAGGTTACTTTCCAGGTGCCCAACAGACATGAAGGAAGGCAATGGTGCAGGCGTTGGAGGGACGGGGACACCGTCAAGAATAAAAAGTGCCATAAAAGGCAATATCCTCTCAGGTTGGCTCACAACCATTTTTGAGGGACGGGGACACCGTCAAGAATAAAAAGTGCCATGAAAGGCAATATCCTCTCAGGTTGGCTCACAACCATTTTTGAGGGACGGGGAGACGGGGACACCGTCAAGAATAAAAAGTGCCATAAAAGGCAATATCCTCTCAGGTTGGCTCACAACCATTTTTGAGGGACGGGGACACCGTCAAGAATGAAAAGTGCCATGAAAGGCAATATCCTCTCAGGTTGGCTCACAACCATTTTTGAGGGACGGGGAGACGGGGACACCGTCAAGAATAAAAAGTGCCATAAAAGGCAATATCCTCTCAGGTTGGCTCACAACCATTTTTGAGGGACGGGGACACCGTCAAGAATAAAAAGTGCCACAACAGGCAATATCCTCTCAGGTTGGCTCACAACCATTTTTGAGGGACGGGGACACCGTCAAGAATAAAAAGTGCCACAACAGGCAATATCCTCTCAGGTTGGCTCACAACCATTTTTGAGGGACGGGGACACCGTCAAGAATAAAAAGTGCCACAACAGGCAATATCCTCTCAGGTTGGCTCACAACCATTTTTGAGGGACGGGGACACCGTCAAGAATAAAAAGTGCCACAGCAGGCAATATCCTCTCAGGTTGGCTCACAACCATTTTTGAGGGACGGGGACACCGTCAATAGAAAAGGCAATATCATTGGTTGTGCGGCGGACGTGACGCACCAGCACTGTGTAGCGGGCAGCTAACACACCAATCGAGAGTGAAAAAAACAATAAGAGGTTGACTGTGCGGCGGACGTGACGCACCAGCACTGTGTAGCATAGGGCTAACACGCCAATCAACTCTCATCGTTACCGTATCCTGCTTTGAAAAAACACGGAATCTCCATTGCTATCTCGTAGCGATGGGGATTGCAGTGTTGCAGGAATTGTGTGCTTGGATATGTGTGATGCCTGCAACTCTGGTCTTGTGTCTGTCCTCCGTCCGTCTACCGCTCGAATCCGACTCCAAACACCAGTCTAACGGCGGACAAGACCCGAGCATGCAGGCAAGGGTATTATTATGCACTTCCCTTGCCTGCACGCTTCTGGCTTGTCGTAGATAATTAAGTAGTAATATTAGTAATAACACTAAGTACTCGTAGTAGTGAATTTTTGCGTTTTTACTACTTCGTACTATAGTACCTTAATGTCCCCAGAAAGTATTGGGGTTGAAGATCCCCCTTGAAACATGCAAACAAAAAAAAAACATGCAAACAAACATGCAAACAACATGCAAACAAAAAAAAAACATGCAAACAAACATGCAAACAACATGCAAACAAAAAAAAACATGCAAACAAAACATGCAAACACGCAAACAAAAAATATACACGACTGAAACATGCAAACATAATCAAGTCGATTAGGGCTTAAACCCGAAACATCAAGTTGAACATTAAGGTTAAACCTGTTACACGGGGCGGTTAAATGAATCCTAGACAAGTGAATTAGGGTTAGAAACGCAAAATCGTATTTAGAAACTTAGGGATAGGGATTTAATGTCAGCGACGCATGCAGAATTTTTCGCTGTAGCAAGCTGATTAGGGTTAATATCGGGATCATGAATGTTACCAGTTAGAGTTAAGGGTTTTCAAAAAGTAACGCACGGGCCAGTCAATGTCAATCAATCATCAACACAATATATATATGATAAAATAGAAATGACCCTCCATTGACGTTTTTATACGAATACCCGGAGTACTCCGTGCATTGTACTACTCTACGGTACTGTACTACCTACGGCAATCTCTCTCTCTCTACGTCGTGATAGGCCTTACAGTTAAAATGATCGGATCGTTTCCAAAAAAACGATCCACCCATGTGAAGAAGAGCATTTGTACCTGTACCATTTATACTTTCTCACAAGTCGAGCTGTGTAGCAACTTGTTGTACTTTTACAATTCAAGACTACGTAGTTTCACTAACGGAATCCGAGACCGGCATGTCATCTTCAATAAATGGTACGTAGACGGAGCATGCTGGTTGAAAAGCCATATAGTACTTACTGTTAGCACATGCCGGGCGACGAAGATCTTCTATAGCGTCGAAAATCGGCGAGAATTTTATATCATCCCTCATTATGATCGACCGCGTTTTGTCTACTTTCTTCTCCCCTCAGGAAAAGTTCCTAGGAGTGCCTCAGATATTGTTTCGCGACCTCAAGTGCAACGCCTTATCGACTGGAACAGTGACGTTCTCCTCCGGCTCTTGAAGCAAGTCGTTGCTAGTCGAATTGGATCCGGGAAAACCACGTGGGATGGACAAAGGGTCGCCGAGCCCATTCTGGAACAAAAAGAGGACTGTATTGTTTTGGATGAAGTCACTGATGTGATTGATCTTCCAGGATTTGTCTTCCAGCGAAAGCCTGTTGATCCAGAAAAGTTAGAATTACCTTCTACAGTCGTTGCTCAATTGAAAGAATATGTTGCCGCGCTTGGTCTTGCATATCATAGCAACCCATTTCATTGCCTTCAACATGCATCGCAAGTGACCACCGCATTAACAAAGCTCTTGTCTCGGATTGTTGTCTCTCAGCTTCGCTATGTTGATGAGTGGGAGGAAGAAAACGAAGTGGACAACGACGATGAAACAAAGGAAGCGGACATCGCCAACTCCATCGCCCCACACCTCCACAACCACACGTTTGGTATTACAAGTGATCCACTGGCACAGTTCACTTTGGTCCTTGCTGCTTTGATCCATGAGGTGGACCATTGCGGAATTAACAACATGCAACTAGCTAGAAACTCGCCACATGATGCTGCCATGTATAAGAACAGGAGCATCATTGAACAAAGGTCCGTCGAAAAAGCCTGGATGAAGCTGATGGAGCCAGCCTTCACTGATCTGAGAAAGTGTATCTACTCGGATGGTGCCGAACTCAAGCGGTTCCGACAGATCCTAGTAAACGCAGTCCTTGCGACAGATATTGTAAACCCTGAGCTACAAAACCTTCGAATGAAGCGCTGGGAAAAGACGTTCGCCAACAAACTCGAAATAACGCCGGAGGATGTCAATCGCAAAGCCACCATTGTGATTGAGCATCTCATGCAGGCGGCAGATAGCTTTCATTACATGCAACCTTGGATAGTGTACGAAAAATGGTGCTTCAAGCTCTTTGAAGAACACTATCTAGAATTCAAGAAGGGCACGACAAATGAAGACCCTTCTGTGGATTGGCAAAAGAAGGAAATAGAATTCTTCGATAGTTTTGTCATTCCGTTGGCGATGGAGTTGAATGATTGCGAGGCATTTGTTGTGAACAATGATGAGTATCTCAAGTATGCGTTGAAGAACCGTCAACAACTAGCGACTAAGGGTCACCTCCTGATTCCATCATTCATCGCAAAAGTGAAGGAAGGCTCTAGTAATTCTGGAATCAGCCCGTCCTCAAGCAAGAACAAGCCATGCTCTCCTTTAGCATCACCATGGGAGGAGAGAAAGGAAGCCATCTCTAAACAAAACCAACGCCTCGTTGCCTGGAATACAGAAATGCTTCAACGCATGCTCATGGCCATTGTCGCGAAACGAAATGCTGGTGCTGAAGAGTGCGTGGTGGACATTCCTGCAATCGACCTCGAGGATGGAAAGACTTATCATGACGAAATCGTTGAGATCATCAACTTTCCACTCTTCAACGAGCAGACATCCCCGGACAGACTTGATATCGATGCGGTCGTTTTAAGTTCCAATGTTGTCTCTCAGCTCCGCGAATTAATCACGTTGATTTCGTCAAGATATCGAGACAACCAATTTCACGGATTTGACCGCGCAAGTCATGTATGTATGACTGCCCGAAAGCAATTTTCGCGTATGATGACAACCAATGTTACGCAGCTTAACAACGAAGGCAGTCGCCCGTCTTCACTTTTTGAGCGCACGTATGGGATTTCGCAAGATCCGTTAGCACAGTTTGCTGTCGTCTTCGCTGCTTTGATTCATGATTGTGATCATCCAGGCGTGCCAGCGTCGCAAATGGTGGGACAAAATGACGGTGATGCTGCCATGAAATGGAAGAATAAAAGTGTGAACGAACAAAATGCTTTGGATACGGCATGGAAGATGCTGATGCAGCATCAATTTTCGGACCTCCGATCGGCTATTTTCGGTAACGCTTCGGAAATGAAGCGATTTCGGCAAATTTTGGTGAATTGTTGCTTGTCTACATATACAACAACGGATGATGAGATATTGTCGATGCGCAAGTCCCGATGGGATAGGGCGTTTGTAGATGGGAAGAAGGATTTTTCGCACGAGAATAGAAATCGTCGCGCCACCATTGTTTTAGAATTGATAATGCAGTCATCGGACGTTTTCTACGCGACACAAAACTGGCACTTGTACCAAAAATGGAGCCAGCGTCATTTCTCAGAAATCTACAAGGCATACCAGGACGGTATGTTGGGACGCGATCCGTGCATTTTTTGGTTCAAGAATGAACTTTTATTTTTCGACGAGCAGGTGATCCCGATTACGAAACAGTTGAACGACTGCCATGTCTTCTCAATATCTGGCGACGAGCAACTTTTGTTTGCTCTTTCAAATAGACAGCAATGGGCTGCCAAAGGTGGCAATGAAGTAGCGTCTATGGTGGCAAGATACCACGGTCAAGAGATCGAAAAAGTCCGAGCCAACCGCACTTACCGCCGAATGAGTTTGAGTGCCAAGCAAGCGTGATGTTGGAACATTGCACTTGAGTCAGCCGTACGGCAGTAATGCATCGAACTACCATTAGTATTCCTTCGAAGCAGAGTGTGATCCTCCTTTGGTCTGCACACCATGAAAGGGAGGAAGCGCAAATATTGTTGAATCACATCTAGAACGAAGGCGGGAGTCCTGTTTCCTCGCCGTGGTTCACCACAGGATCCCAGCCACCACCACGTTTTTCAAGGACGACATCATCGTAATCCAACTCTACCCTAACAAGACCTATCCTTGATTTTTTAAAAAAACTAAGAATACAAATATTACTGTTTCATTTTTTGTTTTTACTGCTCGAAGTTCTATAATTCTTGAAATTGTTCTAGAGTACTCTACTAGTAGCTACGGTAGTCGTAGTTGGAATAGAGACATAGATTTACTATTGGAAATATTCAGGAGAGGCCAATCTCTCGCGCGCGAGCTCGGTTGATTGATCTCATCCATTTTTTCAAATGGCGCGACGGAACAACCCCAAAAAGAGTGATTCGAGACAGAAGACAGACAAAGAGACTGGCGATCACAAAGATAATTATATCCAAACAAAACTTCTACAAAGTGAAATGCAAGACGACAGAAGGGGCGCCATTGATTAGCGTACATCTGAACTGTCTTGATAAGGAGTAAATTTTACAATCTCCTCGTACATCTGAACTGTCTTGATAAGGAGTAAATTTTACAATCTCCTCATATAGTAAAGTCGCGAGACGTCAATGTCATCACCGTCATCATTGGTTTCATCCGAAGATTCGTAGTCCGAGCTAACGAAGCACCAGCTTCAACACCAACCCACCCGTCATCATGAATGAACAGACTTACACTATCTTGTTTTACAAACGCAAAAATAAGGTGCACAAGTCCAAGGGTGTCTCCAAGATGGACGGGACGTTGACCATCCAACCTCCACCAAAAACCACCGCGATTCTAAAAGCAGACGGAAACAGCGTCATTTGGCACGGATCTATCGCCACAGATCTGGCCCAAATGGGCGCATCGCTACAGCTAGTGGACGAAACAATCTCTCTCGGGCTATACGACGTGGAAGTACTGTCAGTAGCAGGAAAAGTAATTGGTCCGATGGCCAATGCACTGAAACCCATCATTAAGCAATCTACCGGTGGCCAAACCCTAGTAGCCAATTCTCAAAGAAGCGCTTCCGGAGCTGGACTACTGCAACACCGTGGAGGGGTCAGGCGAAAACTCGAGCCCGTCTCGACAAATATTCCAAGCGGTGTCAAAAGCTCGGACCTCAAGAAACGTTCCCTCGTCAATCGAAAACCTCCACCACAACCGAAAAAGACGAAAGTGGCCGAAGACGCAGATGATTGCGACGATCATCACCCTTCCACTGGACCTCCTGATCTATCGATGAAGAGTACTCTCATCAATGCCACAAATCCTGTTCTACGTTCCCGTAATAATCTTCCACCGATTCAGCGACCTCTCAAAACCTCTTGTGTGACATGTCCGCTAGCAACAGAGAAGTCTTCAGTCCAATCTGGACGCAAACGAAACAGTCCAACCGCTCTTGCAATTTCCAGTGCTGCAGTTTCCACCGCAAAAGCGCGTACTACAAATGATACTTTTTTTCCGGGCGCAATCGGTAACCCAAGCGTTCCGCACTGCATAAGGAAGGTCCTCCAACCGCATCAAGTCGAAGGTGTCACCTTCTTGTGGAATTGCTTGACTGGGAATGGACAGGTCAAACAAGTTTCTCCGCATTACATCCTATACGATGATACCGATGATGAATCAAAGACGTACAAGGGTTGCATTCTGGGTGATGGTGCGTTCGATTTTCGTTCGAACCAAAACTTTCCACGTTGTTCGAATCCACCATTCCACTTACTCAATCCATTTCGTTTTACTATTATTTCTGTAATTCTTTCGTTTCACAGCCATGGGCCTGGGGAAAAGTCTCATGACAATTGCTACCATTTGTGCTCTTCATAAGCAAAACAGAGACAAACGATTCGTCGTGGTTTGTCCATCGTCCCTTGTCAAGAATTGGGCCCATGAATTCGACAAATGGATTGGAAAAGCCAGCCAGCCAAAAAGGATCGTCATCAAAGGAGGCGAAGAAGGCATCAAACAGATGAAGGCCTTCTGCACCGTCAAACCAAAGTATCAGTCGGAGGTTCTTATCATTTCTTATGATCTCTTCCGTATTTATCAAGATTGCCTGAAAGACATTAAGAAAGTTGGCTTGTTGGTGGTGGATGAAGGTACGTCATGCACAACAAGCACCAACCTACCGTCGTATCAGTGATATGCATCTTACTAACAGATCGTTGCTCTTTCTAATCCCCTACAGGCCATCGCCTAAAAAGTACTGGTGGATCTTTGACAATGACAGCTCTAGAGACCCTTGAATGCGAGGCACGATTGTGTATCACCGCTACACCTATCCAAAACAACCTCTCGGACATGTACACAATCATCAACTTTGTATGCCCAGGAGTTTTGGGCGACCTAGCGACATTTCGAAGAGAATATGAACGTCCGATTTCCGCTTCTAGTAATCGCAATTGCACCCCCGCACAGAAAGAGCGCGGGACGCAAGCGGCGGACCTGTTGGACCGCATCACCAAGTCGCTCATGATTCGACGATTGCAAAAAGATGTCCTTGAGAAATACTTGCCTCCTCGTCACGAATTTCTTCTCTTCTGTCGTCCAACGAAAGAACAATGCTGTTTGTACAAGAGCATTACAAACACATACAAGGGCGTCCACAACAGTGGTCACGATAGCCCTTCTCCGGAAGCCCTCACCGCACTTATGGAGCTCCGAAAAATATGCACCCACCCCCACCTCATTCAACAGACAGCTGATGGTGGAACGGAAAGCAAAACTTCGAAACGCGACGCTGTCAATGTGGATCTCTCTGGTAAACTTAAGGTCCTCTGCTCTTTGCTGAGCGAGATCCGGTCAAAAGAACCATCTGACAAAATAGTGATTGTGTCTAACTTTACCGCAACGTTGACAATCATCGAGGAATATCTATTGAAGCCGGTAAACTTAAAGTTTCTTCGACTGGACGGATCAACCGCCTCTGCCAATCGCCAGCCATTGGTCGACACATTCAATCGCACCAATGCTGAAACCTATTTTGCCATGACGTTGAGTTCCAAAGCAGGGGGTGTTGGATTGAATCTCATAGGTGCAAATAGGATTGTTCTGGTCGATCCGGACTGGGTACGTGTACTATTGTTGCCTAACAGTAAATGAATTCTCTTTTTACCAGTGTCTCAATCGCTGTCCTAACAATTATTTGGAATCCAAGAATCCAAGCACAGATATACAGGCCATGGCGCGAATCTATCGACAAGGACAAAAGAAGCCGTGCTACGTGTACCGAATGTTTACCTCTGGCACGGTGGAAGAAGGTATGTGCTATCGAAAAGGCACCGTTACAAACAATTGGAACGATTCAAATCACATCTCAACCCTCTCTTTGTAGTAATTTGTCAACGGCAAATGAAGAAAGGTGCGCTAGTAGCGTTGACAGTGGATAGCGAGAGCAGCTCTAAACGAAAGAAATCGAGTCGCCTCAATGAAGATGAGCTTCGTGATTGTTTCACTCTCAAAGAGTCATGCAGTTGCGATACAAGAAGCAAAGTGGGCAATTGGCCCGACTACGACGGAGAAACGAGTTTGATATCACAAGAATGCCCCGACTCGGCACTCATTGGTGTGGCATCTCAAGAAAGTGTTGAATCATCCTCCCTTGCTTTCGTCCATGTGGTGACTGAGCATAGTTCCATGGAGAGCTCGGATGTAGACGAGCACTATTACGAATACGAAGACAGTGACGATAAAGAGATGGAATTTGACATGGATTTTGAAGGGAATGAAAAACTCCAAGATGATGATACAAAAGATTCTACGAGTAGCGACGAGGAATTTGAATTTGAATAAGCAATGAGGCCGATTTAGTTACGGAACCTTTGGCAAGGGATTTCAGTAGAGATCCGTATAATAGTCAATGAATGCATCTATTTGGAATAAGATGTACTACGTAGTACCTTTGCAGGTTTTCGTCCAAAGAAAGGTCCTCCAGTAGTTCTCTGATGAGGTATCGACTTACTGGAAAGATTTGATGGCGCTCGCAATACCTCCCTCCCCATCCTTGATCGAAAAGTCAAAATGATTCCAAGTGATCATTTCATACAGAGTAATGTAACGTCGGGAGAGTTCCAATACTAGATCTCTTGGTGCTTCAGGTAGTACCTTGTCCTTGTATGGGTCGCACTGTTCCCTGAACCAGAGGCGAAGAAATTCTTTGTCAATGTTCTCTGGCTCCATTCCTGCCGCGATCCGTTCTTCGTACGAGCTTGCCAGCCAATATCGGGACGAGTCTGGGGTATGGACCTCGTCGATCAATAGAATTTCTCCCGTATCCAAGTCACGTCCAAATTCGTACTTGGTGTCGACAAGAATCAATCCGTGTTTGGCCGCGATTTCTTGGCCCAAGGCGAAGACCTCCAACGCAGCCTTGGCGCAAACATCCCAGTCTTCTTGGGTCATCCATTTTTCATCCACGATTTCCTTGGCGGATATGGGACGATCGTGCTCTTCCTCTTTGGTTGTGGGGGTGAGCAGGTTTCCGGTTGGAAGTTTCTGGTTCTTGACCATTCCTTCTGGCAGGGCATGTCCGCAATAGTTACGGACACCATTTTGGTAGTTCTTCCAGATGGAAGTGTCCGTCGAGCCCGTCATGTATGCCCTGGGGTATATCAAAACGACAGCAAGGACAATCAGAGAACAGTGATATGAATGACACTCACACACGCTTGGTATTGTAAATCTTACCTCACGACGAATTCAATTGGGAACGGTTGACACTTCTTGGCAATAGTGACATATGGATGCGGAACAGCCACAATATGATTCGAAATGATATGTTTGGTCTGTTCAAACCAAAATGCGGACGTTAAATTCAAGACAGCTCCTTTGAAAGGGACCAGAGCGAGTTGTCGATCAAATCCGGACTGTCGATCAGTGGTCACCAACGCAATGATCTTGTCGTTGACGTGAATGCGATCTCGCACCTTGCCTTTGATGGAATCCAAACCGATTCTCTCTCCCGTAATTTGCAGATTTCGGTCGTATACGATCGACATGGCTTGAAGATACTTGAAAGACTTGGTTTGCAGCTGGGCGTCCTCCACAAGCTTGGCTTGTCGACGTTCGACCGTCGCTTGATGGACACGTTTGGCAATGGATTCATGACCCAAACTGCACCATTTAGCAACGGTCCAAGCGATTTCCTTGGGATCATCTGTTGCTTGTGCCTTCAAGACTGGATATGGCGATTCATCTTGAAAGACTGAAAAGGCTGGCGGGAACGATCCAGCAGGACACGGATAGAAAATCCACACGGCACTTGGATGGTGGTTGGCAGAGGATGGCAAGTTGCACAACAGCCGATCGACAGGAGCGTCCGAAGATCGAATGGTAACATCCAAAATATCAAATTTTGCTGCCAGTTCGGTGGCGACCAGATCCGCCGACACAGCAGCTTCCTCCGTCGAAACTGCAAGGAAGACCTTGCAACCGGATGACATTGTTCTTGCTTGCTGAAGGTGTAGTGTGTGACGAGACCGGAAATGGACGCAACAATAGTAACTGAGTCGTTCGATTGCACTTGCAACACTCGAATTATGAGAGTCTTGACTTGGGGGATGTTTGCCAGCAAGGAGAAAAGTGGAGAGATAGTTGATGGATTCTAATAAAGTGCTGTGGAATTGGACGACTTGTCGACCGAACGACAACTCAAAACAAGAAAACAGATTCGATGTTGCGATGTTGTGATGACAGGTTCGCCATGCTACTGCACGCGTCTGAAAGTGCATGGTCGAACTTCATTCCCGAGCAGTGGAGACCAAACTTGAATCACGAGCAAAGTTTATTTTTTAATCCTAAACTTCAATGGAAAAAACCCCGCGAGATAGATGATGAGAGATAACGAAGAGAAAAAATAGGACGTCCTATGATACACAACGAAGAACGTGCTTCGATGATCGAGCCTTCGAAAGCGAACGCCACAAAATGAACGTACATACCATGAGGATGCCCAAACTACACCAACATTTTCTTTTCCCGGTGTTCTTGCTGATTGGAGAGAGAGAGTAGTTTCCATTCTCCACAAGCTTACCGTTGGTCCACTGCATGTGGGGGGAGTATCGTTCTGTGGCACGGTGGCGAAGGAAACGCACAAAAGATTTTTCTGTAAACCAACCCGAAGAAAACAAAAACTATCCATCATCTCTGAAGTAGCAGTATGCCTGAAACGCCGATTGAGGACACGTCTGCCAATATTACATCTACAACGCCAGCTTTGACAACTGGAAGTAGTGCTGTAGTTGTAGACAGTCAAGATCTAGCTGCTCGAATCCACGAAGATGCCGAATCTGTCAGTGAAACGAAGAAGATTGCACGTCTTCCTCCAGTACTGTATGTACTCTTCGTTCTTAATGGGCTGACACTAGCCCTCTTCATGCTCCCAATGATGTACATTGTGAACACAAGGGTAGAAATTCCAGTGGCATATTTATCTACCTATGGCTCTGTGGCGTTTTTGCCCTACTCGTTCAAGCCCATTTATGCCTATCTCAGCAGCTCGCCGGAAATTCACATACCACTACCGACTTGGGCCTGCTACCGCAACGGTCCCTCTTGGGTACAGTTCCATCTTCCTCCAAGGAACGTCGTGTTTATTGTACTTTTGATTATGAATAGTGCTTGCCTGATTCTTTATGCCTCCATTCCACCCGGTGGAGTCATCTTTGCCTTTGTGGTTGCTTTTTTCAAAGGCATGTCCGACGCATGGTCTTCATTGTGCTTGGGGCTTACTATGATTGATATCGGGCGATATTCCGCAGCACCGATGACTGAAAACGATAATACGCAAACTTCCTCGAGCGATACCACGGAAAATTCTGAGGCAATGGTATATGACAAGATCGTGTCGTACTTTCAAGCTCAAGCAGCAACTGCAAGGAATGTCGGGTCCGTGATTGGAGGAGCGGTTACTCTTTTGGTCTTTTTGCAGAGGTATCTAGCTGCCAAGGGGAAGGAAGAAGACAATATCGAACAACTTAGCGGTGGTGTTGCCAATGGACTGCTGTATTTTACAAGCAGTTTGAATTTGGTTGGGGCATTCATTGCTTTCACGTTCCGACACGCCTTGAAAGCAAAACCGCTGGAACCCATAGGGTCAGGCGCCACCTTCTCTTTAGTTCAACAGCACGAAGACTCTGATACTGAAACTGACAATGATGTTCAAAACAATGGCATCGCCTCCAACAGATCGAATCTTGAGGGAAACATTCGAAGCATCGACTTAGAAGGCGATCGATTGATGACGTGCGATGATGACACAAGTTATCGGTCATATTCAAGCAACGGGAGCGAAGTCTCCTTTGTTGATGATGAAAACATTGTTTTTGACAGTGGGGAACGATCAGTCATTTCGCGAGCAAGTTTGGCATCCATCGTCATGTTGCAATTCATCGTTGTTGTGGTCGTTTTCAAAGAACCAATCACCAACTGGACGTCCACAGTCACCTGGAACAGTCTATTGTTCACCATGTGTCTTGCCTTCATAGCAGCGATCGCAGATCTCTGTTACAACAGCTCTTGGCACTTTTCTCATCGTGCTGGTCTTTTTCTCATTTTGCGAAACGCCATACCAAGCGATGCTATGGTAGTCTCTTCCTTCACATATTCGATATTAGAATCACAGCCGATGATGCTTCAATCATTGTCAGTGGTGAGTTTGGTTGTTCGCATGGCCTCCTCATGGTCTTATGAAAAGCTGTGGGCACGCTTCAGCAATGGAAGAGCGCTGACAGCAGCTTTAGGGTTTCTAGCAATTTTGGCAGGAATGGCATCCTTGCTCAACATTGCTGTCTATCGCAAATATGAAGATTTGGTGTCTACAAACAACAATGAAATCGTCAAAGACCTATGGGGACTCATTATTTTAGCAAATATGGCTACAACATTCTTTTCTGAGTGGGCATTTCTCCCTGAAGTTGTTCTAGCATCTGTAAGTGTAAACGGAAATGAAAAGGGGGAAAGCCACCAAGCATCAGAAAGACGTAGAAGAGCAGAACCAGATACAGCAGAAAGTCAACCAAATGCAAGGCAGACTTCAGATGTCATGGTTGCAGTGGAATATGGATCTTTGATAGCATGTATTGAGTTTGGAGACCAGCTGGGCAGCCTTGTAGCCGCTCCCATCGTCTCATCTCTGGGAATCTCGCGCGAGAACAACTTTAACAGAATGGATGAATTTCTTCTTATTTGTTCACTGTCTACCATCATCGGAACAATCGCAATCTTACCACTGACAAGGAAAAGATGACATTAAGGGTTTCTTATATCACTTAAAATTTGTGATCTTGCTGAGCATGCATTTTCACTCATCCAACACTGCTATGCTGAGAGTCCCTTCCTTTCAAGTGCTCTCATGACTGATCTGACTGGCATTCATTATTTACGCCAAGGTGTACTCTACACCTTGGCTGTTGTCCACGGTTTGCCTCACATGTGGGTCGTAGTGTCTTGCGAATCTACTCCTTCAGTCAAAATTAAATCCAGTATTTGTTTGTCATACAATTGACTCGCCAAGGCGGGGACTCGTGATGCTAGTTCCGCTGCCTTTACTAAATCACAGGCGTATAGTCCTAGACCCTGTGATGCAAATGCCTGTCGTGCCTTCACTGCAAAAACAGTCTCTACACTTTGATTCGTGGCTCTTCCATTTATCCCAGTATGCATTTCGACACCAATATATGTAGATTGCCCACTTTGTTGAACGTAAACCACTGCTAGGTCACCAAACACTGTTTGCATCCTCTTGTCCAGCAGCTTTATGACAGGGTCTTGAGAGCGCAGGACATTTCTTGTCTGTTGACGCAGGGTCTCTATCTCTGTTTCAGACAAGGTGGATCCTTCCTCCCCTCTCCATTCTTTGACCAGCCCAATCATTGTGTCTTCTACTTTTGTTTCGTAGCTTCCATGGGGTGAATCGCTAGAAAAGGCTTGTGAGTTCAGAACCTGAATCAACGCGTCACCCTTGGACTCCTGCTGGACAATTACATCGGGAGGTTTCTTGGCCATTTGAGTTGCGTGTAACCCTAGGGCACATCCAGCAGCAGCAAGACGTGTGACACTCCGAATAGCACGGAGAGTATCCAAATCCAAACAAAACATCTCAGGTAAATAGACTTCATGATCCTTCTGAAAGACAATTGATTCGATCCATCCTCGAGCAATCATTTCTTTTCGCCGCTGTGGATTGTCGCATATCTCTTTCATGTCATGAGTGGAAATGTTACTGAGCAGTGATCGAATCCATTTTCGAGCCATTGGCCAATCAAAATTTGGAAAGCGCTCCATCATATACTTTCGTTCCAGCTGATATCCCTCTTCGGTGTGAAACAACCTTGGCAAGATGGCTGTACGGAGATAAAATGATTGTTTTTCTTGCTGAGCGCGGTCTGCCTTGTCCATCAAATACAATAGAGAGCAAATCAGAAAGGAGATTTGTTTTGTTGGCTGTAATGAGCTGAAGTTGCTGCATGAAGACATGTTTCGTGTCAGTTCGATCCAAGATGTCGTAGTGATGGATTCGGCTTCTGATTCGAGCATGGATAATGCCTTTCCCGCCTCCATCACCCAGCCAAGAAATATTGCCGTATCGAACAATGTGAGATTTGGGCGATCATCTTTGAGGATTTCGTGGAGATCCTTTCGATTTGGAACAAGATCACGTAATTTTTGATGTAATTCCAATAGCAACTGCTGAAGTGGTGTCAACTGTTGCTCCGTAGACGTGATGACAGATTGTAACATGTGATCATGAAAGGCTCGTTTCATTACCATGGAAGGATCTACTTGATTGGTTTCTAGTAACTGCTTTTGGTACGTTTGAAATCCCGGCGTTGAGATCGTCGATATTCTAGGAATTGGAACGTCGTCAATTCGGGGTGACAGAAGAATTTGATGCAGAAGCTCGGGTGATATGCTCATTTTATTGGAGCTGAGATGTAATTGCTTGACTCACGACGTTGACGACGTACTACACAACGGCTGTGATGATGCAAGATAGGCAATGGGGAGTACGGTAGTTGATGTGACAGTACTACTACTCTAGTAGACTACGACTAGAGTACTACTTCTTCCATAGAAGTAGTTGCACGACTCCATGATGATTTTGAAACTTTTGCCGGCTCTCTTCGTTGAAAGCGCTGTCAATGACATCGGGGCGCTCCCGCTAACTGTAAATGAATCCCGTTTTAAATCGTCCAATAGTTTGCCTCCACGCGTAATTTGCCTGATCTACCGACCGCTCACATTCAAAGTCAGTTCCTTTCGAATAACCGTTCATAAAAAGAAACAAAACCCTTTTACGGATGATGAAAAAGAAAATACTACAGTATTATGATGCTAGCTAGGTGCTATTCTTTCGGGAAGAGAACTTGGTCCAGCAGATTGTTGGTCCATTCCTTTCCGAACAAAGCATTTAACATCGGTTTGGCCGGATCGTTTGCTCTTCGATAGTCCAGATAGGCTGGTTGAGCATTTTCTCCAGCCACCTGACTAAGTGGGTCCTCCTCATAGGTCGCTAGTAATTCTAAGTACAGGTCCAAGTGCTCTTTGAATGCTTGCCAAACGTCCTCTTGAATCACGCTAATGGGATCTTCCACCTCCTGCAACCTCGTCCACAAAGAGTGCGGCGAGACAAAATTTTTTACCTCCTCGGGAAAGTCTCCGCCCCATGGAAACTTGCTGCCATTTTCGAAGACATATCTGTCGTACCAAGCCTTCCAGTGATTGGTATCCCACGCACAGTTGTTCGGATCAGTCATGGGTTGTGCGTCCATCAGCAACAAGTGCTTCGATCCAGGCAACGAGACCAAGTCTATGCCCAAGACGGGAAGGCTGGTGTGTTCATTCGGAAGAAAGACAAAGTTGAGCACTTGAATTCCTGGGGAATGTACGGATGTTGACGGGGTGTCATCCTCTTGGTGACTGGTTGTGGGAACCGTCTCCAGCAAGGTAATTCGAGCATACCGAACCAAATCTTTGGCAGTAGGATGGTCTTCAAATGGTACCAACGCTCTGGTGGATATCCGTACTACGCAGTCAGGCATTCCTTTCGCAGGAGAACAATTGAAGGCGAGATTTCGCGATATTGGCGCCACCTCGAACCATTCCGTTTGCAACAACATTCTGTAGGCATGATCGGCAAACTTTTTGTAAAGTCCACTTCCCAATCCATCTTGAAATTCAGCATGGGTCGATGATCCTACCACGCTCTCTTCATGGGAATGAAGAATGTGGAATATTTGGCGAAAAGGCGGAAGGCGACCGATTTTCAAATGATGATTATGTTGTCTGGATTGAAAGGCTTTTGAAACACCCGCGTTTAGAATGCACAAAATAATAAGAAGAAATATCCTTCTGTTTTTGCGGATTGTTCGGGACTGTTTCCTTCTGGGTAACATTATCCAAGGATTGTATGATTCCAACCACCAACGGTCCTTTGAATGTGTGCAAGATCGTCGTTTGAGAAGTTGTTGCTGGTTGACACGTTGACACGCTTTCGTGAAGATACAATACTTCCAGGTAGTAATTTACAGTTAATCAAAAGATCCAGTTGCGACGTTTTGCGCAAAATTCAGCGTTTCTGGAACTGGATGGTTTTCGACACGGCTTACTCGCGCAAATTCGAAACTACCAGTCCGTATCATACTTGTGCACAGATCGACTACCAGAGAAAACGACTGTATGTAGGTCTCCGTACCAACCGGTAGTCTCTCCATGATTGCTTTCGAAGAGAACGAAGTACCGTACCGGTATTACCGTACTACGGGTACCTACTCGATAGCATCTATTTTGTGGTCTGGCCGTATCACAACAATCATCCACTGCTGAAAGCTGAAACATCTTTATCTCTCAATCGCAATGCAGCCGTTGCTGCCCTCTCACAGCACTAAAGCAACTGATTCCAACATTCACAGCGCTTAAATTCAGAGAGTAAAAAGCATCATTGATCAACGAAACAAAGAAGGGGCTAGAATTTCCAGAAAAAAATCACAATGAGCGAAGCTATTGACCAACCAATGGAGGTTGGGGAAGATGGGGCCGAACATGAACGGCACTCTGTCGATACCAGTGCGTCCGTCTCAGCAACCGATCTTCCACCGCTATCGTCCTCGGGATTGAAGTCAGTAGTACAAGATTCATCGACCGCCACTTGTCTCATTGAGTCTCGCATTCCCGAGATATGGAATGCGTTTTTCCGGCAGATGGAACATATCGACCAAATGGAGAAACGGATCGAAGATCACATCTCCCGCAAACGAAGACGAATTCAAAATGTTTTGGAACAAATACCGTCTCATCGTCGTTCCACGGTGCGAATGTTTGTGACACATCAGTTTGATAAGTATACAGGGATATGGACCTTGGTTATCGAAGGAAAGTTGTTGATTGGAAACTTGGATCATGTCAGTGCAGCTCGGGTGGAAAAAGACGGAGTCATGTCAGTGAGATGCCAAGATGACAAAGAGGAGCTTCAGTCGACGGGAAGATCGGCTGCCGGAAATGTCAAAACATATGCGGCAGCGGCGCCAGGATCTTTGATACCTGATCGCAATCAGTACAAAATCGGAGCGGAAGAGGAAGAGCTGGTCGAACCCATCAACTTTACACACTTGTTCGAAAAGGTGGAAGTTACCTTTCGAACTATTTATCAGCCTCGTACAGCTTCAACATCATCATCTAACGTCTCGATCGTCAAAAAATCTCGCTCCACTAAGCGCAAAGTCATCCAGCCAGAACCGGGTATGGAAGTGGATCCTTCCGATTTGCGAGCTTCTCCACCAACCAAGCTTGAATGGAACAAATGTTCTGCATCCAATCCGACGTCAGCTTCTTCTGAATCGGTCACTTCAGATGCTCATGCATTTTGGGTCCAGTATAACAACCATTTTTCCGAACGTCCCCCTCCACCCAACATGAAGTTTCATAGCGTAGCTGCTGAAATCAAGCTGTTTCCATCACAGCCTCCCGTTTTACAACAATACGATCACGACATTAACTCCGATCCAATTTATCAAATCGCCAATGAGGCCTTTCGAGATCGCATCTTTGGAGGAAAATATGGGGTTGCAAACACAACAAATCCCAAGACGGATGAAGGCATAAATAAAGAGGACAACTCCCAAGAATCGCAGACGTCGTCTATATCATCCGTGGTGCCAGGTGGTACTGGCTCTACTGATTATGAGATTCCTCTGGAAAATGACATTCAAATTCCTCTTTTCTTGTCGTACAACGAAATCATCATGGCCTTGTTCCAGTATATTCAAGACCAAAATCTGCACGATCCAGCCGACAAGTCCCTGATCATCTGCGATGATCTCCTAACAGAACTTTTCGGGGTGGAAAGCATAAATTTTGGTTACATCAGACCCTTGTTATTGGAGAAGGGTCTCATTAAGCCTATCGCGAGAGGAAATAGTAAGATGGCGCAGCATTCCACGATACACGGCATGGGTCAACAACAAGGTACTCTCGATCCAGTCGCACCTGTCGTTTTGACTTATATCATGAACGAGAAGTCCACCTCAGCACAAGTTCCATTGGGCTTTCAAGAAGAGCAAAAAACTCCTAGCTCGGTCCCACCAGGACGAAGGCCCATTACAATTACGACCGCTGATATGTTGGACGACCCTTCCCACTCTCCCACGGTCTTGTCCTTCGATATGGACGTGGCCATCCCTTCTCTCTTCAATCAGCGGGCGAGAGACTTGTTACTTAATATTAAGAAACGAGAATTCGAATATACGACGTGCCGGACTAAAGCCCGATACTCGCTGGTGTCAACCAAGGCGAATGAGGACGCCATAAAGACGAAGATCGAGCAATCGATTTCAGGACAGGGTTTTATCCCTGAAAACATTCCCATCTTTTTGGCGTTGGCAAGAGCCGCACATCCTCACAGCGAAGCTCGATCTGCAGCTCAGATTGATGCAAGGATTTGTGACTTGGTTGGACGCGTGGAAGAATCGAATCGAAAGGCTATCGCAGCTTGGGACGCAGTTGACGCCATCCGAGTAGCAATGGGCTCGGAAGAGAAGGCTGACGTCGAAAATCAGTTGGAAATGGAAGAATATTAAGCAGATTAGCAAATATAGATATACTTTATAGATATACTTTTAATTTGTACGTCTTGCTGAAGCTTTCAAGAATATAGGAAATGAGTGCTGCAAACTTCCTTCGTCTCGAGCAGAGTCACTGTATTTAAGTGGGCTGCAGAAGGGAAAAACTAGATTTTGTCCAGGTCGCTGGACGGGATTGCGAGTGTCCGGAGTATACATGGATCGTATGTCGGTTTCAAGATGGGTACACATATCAGTTTGGGTGAGTGCTCTGGGGTCAGAAGCGGGGACGTTGACCTGGAATAAGCTCCTCCAATGTTCGACCGAAACGACACACTGCTTGGCATGTCCTGTTGGGAAGTTTGAAAGTCAGAGTCAAGTATATCGCTGTGAGACGATTCTGTGCATCCGGTACGCTCATCGTCTCCTAGTGATTTGGCGTCTTCGAGAGTCTTAATGATAGCAGGAATCACGACGCGATAGGTCCGATCGAACGTGAATGACGACTCCTCCTTCACTTTCGATGGATTCGGCTCGGAACTAGTGCCACTACCTTTCGACTCAGTAGTACAAGTCTCTCCACCAGAACCTGTGGTTTGTTGGCCATGCATGCTTGCAATTTGACAATACGACGCTTCGGAGACAGTGCTTGAAACAGCGCTCGATGTACTTTTACTCTTTGGAAAGTGGCTTGAACCCCGCAACCTTCCTTTAGTACCAGTTGATTCGCTCTCATTGTGGTTGTTTCCCGATTTAGACAATGTTTGGGCTTCGTCTTCTTCCAACAAGGCCAGATCATCGGAAAGAACCATTGCTTTCGTTTCGACGAAGCTTTGGGAGATGTTGATGCTCTCATGCGAAGAATCATTTTTGTCTAAGCGATCCTTGTCTTCCTTCCTCTCCCCTATTACATGGTTGGGCCTTGATGGTTGCTTTTGCGCATTGCTGTTGCCGCAAGATGTAATGGAAAATCTGCTAAAGAAGCCCAACATCTTTGATGGTGCTTCATTCATCTCTTGCATTTTCTCCTCCTCTGCTAGAGGAGACTCTTTATTCTCATGGCGAGGGTTTTGATCGTCGACCGTTGTGTCTTTGTCTACCATCACTGTCAGATCCGAGATGATTGTCGAAGAACTGGACGTTTCGATCCTCCTTTTCGAAATGCCAGAAAGTGCTTGCTCAGTGTCTTCCTCCATTTCCTCTTCAACTTTATCCACAGCACTGACGGGGGCGCTCTTGAGGATAATCTCGTGTATGGCCACCGAATCCCTGATGTGCTCCTCTAACAGCCGCCAAGTATCAAACTTTCGAGTGTCTCGAGCATTTTTTCGTAAAAACTTGCATTCTTTCACCAATACTCTCCGATCGGCTCGTAGTTGTTGGACTTGTTCCATCAAACTCTGTTTTTCTCGATACAATCGGCGATTCACCTTGTCTGCCCGTTCGAATTGGTAATGAGCTTCGAGACAGCGCCGCTTTGTGCAGTGTAGTTCCTCCAGTAGAAGGGCATTTTCTTCGCCCAGAAGTTGGACATGTCCTCGCAAAGCGTTGGAAGCGTTCCACAAACCCAACAAGGTCGACCCGAGCACTCCGACCAATTGACTGGAAAGGTACGAGATACGATCGGAAGTTTCCCTAGAATCATCATGTGATAGGATGTCATGACAACCATCCTCCAGAGATTTGTCAAGAGTCTTCTTGACTATTTTGATTCCTTCGACAAGATTTTCGATGGCTACTAGCACGTCTTCGGTATCGTCCAAACAGGAAGTTGCAAGCATGGCTTGATCATATTCGTGAGTGGGAGTGTCGGTTTGTATCCAATTAATGCTTTCGGGGGATGTGGGCGTGACAATCATCGGGGCTACAACACTTTCCTCGACATTCGGAGTGCCAGTTTGTCTCCAATTGTTGCTTTCCGGGGATGTGGGCGTGACAATCATTGGTACAACACTTTCCTCTAAACCAGAAGTAGTAATGGAAAAGGGAAGCATCGCCTTCGTGGTTTCGTCTAGCATTGCGGGGGACTTTATAGAGGGCATTCTACCAAGTCGTCTTCAATATTCTACGACTACCTCCGTAAAGAGACATTATTCTTTGCTATTCCTACAGAGCAGCTCGTCCGATTAGACACGAATTTGGTGATCTTGTTTTTCGGCAAAGTGATGGGCTGGACAAGATTCACCTTATCAAATTGTGGCCGTTGTCTCCAAATAATCGGTCCCCCGGCTCAGAGTCAGCGCGGGAAGAAGTCGCGGTAAAGAATGAATCGAGTCACGAACGAACTCTCCCTACTCCCTGTCAAACCCTTTTGATTTCACGATTTCACAACTACTAACTGTAGGTACTGAACAAGCAACAGACAATACACTAGCTAGCAGCCGATAGCTTTTCACAGGTAGTTCACGGTTCTGCTCTCTTTTTTCCAAAGTGTCCTTTCTTGAACGCGTTTGTTGTTGTTGTTGTTGTTGATGATAATGTAGGATGCATATTTCGCGAATTTGCCCTTTTTCATGGGCGAAAGAAAAACAGTCTTTGTTTGTCTTGCCCGAGCCAATACAGCAGTTGGGAATTCCGTAGCCTTGGTACGTGAAGCGGGTCGATGATAGTTTCCCATCAAAATGCGTTTGGAGCAACGTTTTCGCTCCCTACAATTTGGTGTTTGGGTCATAACATGTTCAGCAGGTCCATTGTTGTCCAGTAAATCCTTTAGTTTAGTTGCAAGCAATTTTTCTACCACCTCGTTTTTGAAATCAGCAATATTGCACAGTGCCTTTTGTTGTCCTAAAGTACTGCAATACTACGACCATATTCAATAGTATGGAGAAGCCATTTCATATGTACTGGTAATGTTTCAAAGTAGTAGGTTGTACTTGCCGCAGCATGTCATGCTGGTGAGGACATTTTGTTTGAATGCATCTTCAAGCACACACTGTCGATGGATTTAGCATAGAATCATCTGGCAGAGCCATGAACGCCCTGTAAACACGTTCAAGGATATCACCCATATTTCCAAGGCAAGTTTCCACACGGATGGCTCCCAGTGGAAAAAGTTGTATCCAGATATGACCCTACCTGTACCCAAGTGAATGCGCGTTGTGCGATGAGTCCATTGAAGATTTTCAACGCTTCCTCACATGCCCTAACCTAGAACATTGCAGATGGCGTGCAGCTCTCAAAACAGCAATCAGACATTGACGTGAGTCCCTGGGTATTGACCAAGCCCTGCTGAACCTCCTACCATGGGGCTCGAATCATTGACTCCTATTCCACACCAAGAAGATCACAGATCAACTTCACAGTCAGGCTAAGATAGGCTGGCATCACCTACTCCTACGCTGGTGGTCTAAGCATTGGACCAGCCTCCAGCTGTAATATCTCCAAAGAACAATATCGTAGTGAAGAATAAGAATCATGGTCTCTCGTGGTCCAGCAGCATTATCTGCCTCCTACGGGAACACTGCTGCAAGGCAAGGGACACCAGAAACAATGCCAGGAATGGAAAAGACGCAGATACCAAGGCCAAGCTATGACTAGAAAAGGGCCATCGAATGTTGGAGCCATTTATGACCTCAAACCCAGGTGCTTCCTCTGGGCCCAATGACATTACTTCTATCCCACAGTGGAAGATCACTTCCACACAGAGACTGATGTCAGAAACCAAGAAAACTGGCTTGAAACATTCAATCCAATGATCAAACAGAATGCCAGACTCCATAAGGACATTGTGGATGGTTGCCTCCACCCAATTGACGTTGTCTTTCATCCGCAGCTCCACGCACAGCATTGCCAGCAACAGCAATGTTACCAACAACAGCAGCAGCAACAACATAACAACCCACAGCAACCACAGACAAGAACAAAAAACAATCAGAGCAAACCCTGGCAGATGAAAATTCTCTTCTCCCGTAGGAGACTTTCTACACCTAAGCATTACCCTGGAGTAACCTACAGAAACTCCCTGCATTGTCTGGGCCACGCGAATGAATGGATGTGGAAAGTGAAGCAAGTTCATGAAAGTTGTGAAAAATTCACTACTACTACTCGAGATTTAAAAAACGTTATCCCGTCGTCTGGTAGAGGGTTGCGAATAAGAAGATGGATGTGAGTTGTGACTCTTGAGGTTGTGTAGGTTGTGAAAACTTTTTTAACACTTCCTTAAGATGTGATGCTACAACGCAACACTCTAGCTACTAGCTAGTACTATGTACAACAGTACCGTACCGGTAGCTTTGAACCGCAGCTACGTCGTACCGATACTCGGATTCCGTAGTATCGTATGATACGTGTAGGCAAAACATCAATACTACTCCGAGTACGAAGTATTACAGTTACTACTGTTATTTTTTTACGACTACTACTATTAGACTTCAACCTCTTGCATCGTTGTCGCAGTCGCTCCTCTGCCTAGTACTCCGTACTCTATCCATCCGACTACCATTCACGTTAGATACTATGGGATCTACCGGTAGTGGCACAGCAGCGGCAGAGTCAGCATCAGCCGAGACGTCCAAAACCGCTCCGGACACGACGACCACAAGGTTGGAACCCGTTTTTCACTCCATACTCAAGAGCTGCATACTTATCGGATTGGGAGTGATTGCAGGGTATGGCTTATTCCACGCAATTTTCCGTTACCGATGTGCCGACGTACTGGATGAGATGGAACGGGGTCACAACCAATCCTTAGCATCGTTGACTGAGCTGTATCAAAAATCTGTGGACGATCACCAGCAGTGCTTGAATTCCGAAGACAAGACTCAAGAAATTTACGAATTGAGAGGACGCCTCGAAGCCCAATCTGATTTGGTAGCTTCACATCGATCACTGTTGCAGAAACATCAAGTCAGCACTTCTCGATTGGAGGAAATGGAATTGCTATTACAACAGAAAGAGGCTGAATTATTTATTATCCAGAAACGAATCGATCTTCGTAATCAAGAAAAAGAGGAACTGGAAAAGGAATTGGATGAGCTTAAGCAATCGATAGTAGTGGAGTTAGGGGAGAAGACTGAAATGATTCAGTCTCTGGAATCCTCTGTACAGGCATTTCAAGCGACTGAACGAGAATATCTGAACCACATTCAGACCCGACATGCGGTCATGTCACGACAATTGTAAGTGGCGAGTAAGTGATACTCAATAGCTACGTGCCATTGCGACAACATAGCTCATCCTTTATTTTTTTCCAGTTTTGGAAAAGGTCCTTACTATGTCAAATTTTCGCTAGATTTACCGGGACATGGCGATTCGTTCTTTGTGGCTGAGATAGCAACGCGCAGAATTTTTCCACTCTCCGTCTTCACCCTCCTGACTTTGGTGGAATCGGGCTTTTACAATGATTTGACCATGGTAAATGAGGGGAATGGAGCGGTAGTACTCGGATCTACGTCGGAAGGCAACGGGAAAAACCTGGAGGAGAAACTGCTGGGATTGGGCTTTTTGGGTGGTGCGAGTATGTATTTTGCAGAATGGTCATCGGAGTACCCTTGCCCGGCGGGTGCCTTGGGATTCATAGATCGCGGTCCCAGCTTACATTTTCATGCTATGTCTGGAGAGGAAGGAGATTACCATTCCTGTTTCGCGGAAGTGATCCGAGGAATGGATATACTGCAAGCCATCCACGAGGCCCTGAGGGACGGAGGATCCCTCCGATTAACGTCCGCTATCGTTTTGCTTTCAAGCGACGAAGGTGATGACAAGACTGAACTGTAGTACAGTATTCGCAGAAAACATGCTCTCCTTTTCCTGCACCTTTTTCTTTTTGGGGGACAGCAAGAAACGGACAGCTTTATCTCAGGTGTGCTAAAGGCTGCTTGCGATTCTCCACTTACCGTATGCAGGAGTAGCTCCCATACTACCGGTACGTACTACTACGACATACCGGTACGTCACTCTACTAGTATTCCTAGCTAGGCTAGGTATGTACAATCCCTGTACTTTCTTACCTACTGGTACGATAACGTATCGTATATTACTACAGTACGTAGTATCATAGTGCGCGGAGGACTTGGAAGCTTGGAAGATGACTTCACTGTCAGTCCCGAGCGGGACCTGATAGAGGACGCACATCACATCGCGGTGAGTGATTATGACGTCATCTTTGATGGATTGAAGTTGTGGTTCCCACAATCTCAGTAAAACCCCGCATGCAAAACGTCAAAAGACGTACGACTTCGTACACGTGTCTTCTTTTTTACGTAGGAGCAATAATAATAAGAGCAGTCTCTAATGTGAGCGGAATAAGCGAACGGAATAAAGATATTCCGGAATTTAGTCTGTTTTAGTCTCTAAAGCACCGGAATAGGGCGGAATAACAAAAAAAAAAGTTAGTCCGTTCCTAGATTTTGAGAAAACGGCACAACTTTATTACGCAACAGAATAGCGAACAGAATTAGACATTTTGATACGTACATCACCGTATTATTTCAGTGTCTCTTGTTGTTTTACGCGTCTCTCTGTCTCTCTCTCTCTCTCTCTCTCTCGATACAGACTGACGAAACAACACTCCTTTACTCTTACAATATTACGATGGGTGACAGCGAAGAGACAAGTCGGGCTGCGTTGTTCTTTGACAAGGATCATGATGAAGAGTGCGATGACGAGGATGACGAGGATGACGATAGCGACGAGGACGATTTGGTTGTCTTCGCAGCACTGAACAAAGCTATGAATGCTTCAGCTAATGTTGCAGCACTAAAGGTGGATCACCGGACACGTCCTAGAAAAAAGAGAAAGGTATTTCGCCATGACAGAGCATACGTATGCCTCCTTCAAGACTACCTCGGGCCGGAAGCTACATTTGCTGGAAGTGCCTTTGTCCAGATGTTTCGCATAACGAGGGCTCGTTTCGAACGGTTGTACGTCGATGCCATCTCCTCTGGCAATCAGTACTACAAAGCAGACAACAGGACCAATCCTGCAACAAAGATGACAATAGCTTGTGTTCAGGCAAGACTTTTGTTGCCTTTGAAATGTCTGGCGTATGGAGTGCCGTCACACACCTTCTGCGACTACTTTCAAATGTCCAAAACACAAGCCAGAGAATGTTGCAAGAAGTTCAACCTCCTCATCCCGGCATTGTATTCTAAGGAATATCTCCGTCTGCCAACAAAGAAAGATTTGGTTGCGATCAACAAACTTCATAGTGCAGTTCACAAAATTGATGGTATGTTTGGTAGCCTTGACTGCATGCATACGACATGGAAAAACTGCCCGGTGGCGTGGCAAGGTTCTTTCAGAGGAAAATCTCAACAGAAGTCGACAATTGTTCTGGAGGCAATCGCAGATCACCATCTTTTTTTTTGGCATCTGTCCTACGGTTGGGCTGGTACTTTGAATGACATTAACATATTGAACCAGTCTCCTTTCCTTCGGAGTTTAACTGATGGAGTGTTCAACGAATTAGAATCTGATGTTGTTCCCTACAGCATTGGTGACGAGATTTTCGACAAGATGTTTGTCTTGGTTGATGGGATCTATCCAAGATACTCAAGATTTGTGAAGACTTTGAAACAACCCGTGTCACAAAGTGAACAACGATTTGCGAAATGGCAAGAAGCAGCAAGAAAGGACATTGAACGTGCGTTTGGTGTGCTCCAGGCAAAATTTCAAGCTGTGGCTAGGCCCATTCACACCCTACGATTGGAAGAAATTGGCGCAATGGTGACCACATGTTTGGTATTGCATAATATTTGTGTGAGTGATAGGATCATGGGTGATGTACATGCCAGGTACGACCCCTCCTACAATTTAAGCGTCGACGAGACAACGTATGCTGATACCACTCAATGTCGGAACACGATCGAAAAACAACGGCCGGTCGATTCAAATGATGTTGCTGTAAATGGATTGGCGAATTTCAATCCGGTGGGAGCAAGAGCGATAGCACAACGTAGCGAATTTAGAAAACTTGAGGACAGGGATGAGTGGAACAGACTGAACACGGCAATACTGAAACTAAAAGGAGGATAAGACTTCAAAGAATTCTTTCAACATGAAATATAGGATAAGACTTCAAAGAATTCTTTTAACATGAAATATAAGAGAATGTTTTAACGTAAAATAAGATAATGTTTCAAATTAAACGAGCGAATCACCAACGCCGTCCATTCCTCCATCAATGCGATCCGTATTGATAGGTACATCTGTTGCAGTGTCATTATTTTCGTTGACCGTTGTGCCAGTACTACCTTCATGAGTCTCATCCGCATTGACCGTTACTTCTTTTGGATGACCCTCGCTGCTTTCATCTGCTGGCGGTTGCATGAGGTCATATTCATTGAGTGCTTTCTCTGCCATCTGGTTCTTTCCTAGCGCCAAACACATCTTTGCATATTCCATCTTTTGATGACGCAGTTGCCTGAATTGACTCCAAGCAAATTTCTTTTTTATTGTCTCCGAAATATCAATGATTGCCCTGTTTGCAGCTGCAGAATCATGAATCGCCTTACCGTCTTCCTTCCTACGCAACTTCGCAGCTTTGGAGCCAAGTGGACGTTCCAGATTGGCGCCTTGCATGGTACCTGCTACTTGGTTGATTGCGGAAGCACCATTACTGTCATCGCCAACCCAATTCTCATCAGGTGATAGCTCAGAAACTTCTCCCTTTCCTCCCTTTTTTTTAAGTATGGGATCAAATGAAGCAATCGCCCATATCGTTTTCAGGCAATGTATATGAAGGAAGGGCTTCTTGTAGAGAAGTCGGTAGTCTTCCGCAGCTTCTTCAAGAATTTCATTTTCTGTCTTTCCTGAGGGTTTCATCTCCAACCTGCTCTTGTAGATGGGATTAAACAATCGCACTGACTTCGCAATAATCTTGAACCTGTTATGAAGCTGTTCTGGAGTCCTGCAGACAGGCACCTCTTGCTCTTGCTCGAGGAGAGTATCGTAGTTGCTTTTGACTCGTAACCAAAATTGTGGTCCCTTTTGGTTGTTACCTACCACAGAATCATCGGAAACGGACACATAAGCCTTTGTCAGACAAAGGTCTTCTTCCTTGTCAAAATTTGACGCTCTGGACGCTCTAGACGCTCCGGCTTTCATATCGATTTTAGCCTTCTTTTTTTGGCAGCCGTCGTTCTTTCCTCTATTCGCCTTATGCTTCTGGGAAAGCAGCTGCCGAGCGTAAGTGGATTTGGCTAGAGGAGATGGCTTCATGCGGGGCTGACTTTTCTTCTTGATGACCTTCTCGTTGTTGCTATTCCCAGTCTCGGATTCGGTACGAGATGACAAGACGGAGATCGATGAATCGTCATCGTTGTCGCTGCTGTTTGTGTTGGAATCCATCACAAGATGACAGGAAGGATAAATGAAAGGAAGATATGTGAAGAGTGATGGCGGAAGGAGAGATAAAATTATGGTGAGGAGTGATTGTAGTTACAACATCATTGGAGATGTCAGAATCGTTTTACAAAGCAATGATGATGTGCCGATTGACTGTGAACAAGAGGTTTGTGTTCCCGCCAATTTTTGGCGCGAAAAAAAAAGATAGTCTGTGTCTCTTAATCCGTTTAAAACATTTGAGACTGCTTCGGAATAGTCGTGCAGAATAAAAAAACTCCTTAGTCCGTTTTGTTTTTGACCCGTTTGACTCATCTTATTCCGTTTTTAGTCCGTTCACATTAGAGACTGCTCTAACAAAAAAAACTTTTTGTGCATCGTCGTATTGACAGTGAAACCATCATCACAAAAAAAGAAAGTGATAAAAATAATATTTTCACAGTCAGTATACAATGTAAAAAAAAATTCTGCATTCCCTCTCCAATGTTCCATCCGACGACTACTTCCTCCTCATCTGACTTGGTTGTCCAGCCTGCATCAGATTCACACACACAAACAATCATGAAAAAAGCAGAAGAATCCGTCGCCCCGAATGGTCCTTCGACGAAGGAAGAGTGCAAAAATCCCAACCCACCAACAATGGGATTGTTGAACCCTCTGCAAAATGCTCGAAGTCGTCAGTCCAAGAGCGAGTCGGCTTTGAATTTTGCCTTTCTCTCCTTTCTTGGCTTTACTATTATTCAATTTGTTTTTGCAGTGGCGGCGAGAAGTGATGCAATGTTAGCAGATTGCGCAGGTGAGTGAATAACTGAGTGGAAGTAAATCGGAGATAATGTTTATCCCATGGCGCAAGAATCTGATCTCCATCCACACCTAATTCTTCTTTCAGCCATGACGGTGGACGCCATTACTTATCTATTCAATTTTGGAGCAGAGAGGATGAAACATCGACTGCAACATGAAGCAAGTGATCGAGTAGAAAGCGTTGAAAGTGATCTGAACTGTCGGAAAAATGATGCCAATCGAGAACTGCAGAGGTTACTCTTGGAGTTGATTCCACCCTCCATCTCGGCAACGACACTCATGGTTGTCACAATACTCACCATGATTCAGTCCATACATATCATCTTAAGTGACGCTCCCAAAGAAATCCCACCGGACATCACCATCATGCTCGTTTTCTCCGCTCTGAATTTGGTGCTGGACGGCTTTAATGTGTTGGAATTTGCTCGAGTAGACCATATCGTACTATCTGTAACGAATGTTCACCACGAACATTCACGACATTATCATCATCATTGTCATTTGAATGGCCATGGCCCAAGCGATTCGGGTCCACCGACAGAAGCTAGCGGACTCTTGGACAGCAGAGACGTTGAAAGTTATGACGACGTTTCGGTTTGTTCGGCGGAATCTGACTTGAATCTCAACATGTGCAGTGCTTGGACGCATATTGCCGCTGATACGCTTCGTAGCATAGCCGTGTTGGTGGCAGCGTCCTTTTCCGCATTATTTCCACAACTTTTGTCGCCTGTGGATGCGGACTCCCTTGGCGCTATTTTGGTTTCGATCATCATTCTGATGAGTCTCTTTCCTCTCTTTCAGGGAATATACAATACCGCTTGGGAAATTCAAAGGCTCGTAGTACGAAAACGCATTTTGTGAGATGTGGGAGTGAAACATTGTGGAGAATCTTGATTAGTGTCGTAGTGCTCTTCTCAATGCCTGGCCGTTAAGTTCCTTCCAAATTTGTAGTTCTAGTAGTGGATAAATAAAATAATTAATATTATTTTTATCAACCGCTTGTATGATTCTTCGATTGCTTGAATGCGCCTTCTGTCTAACCACTGAGACTGAGTCTTTGACTAATAGTTCTTGTGCCTCGTGATTTCTTACCATGGTACTTGCTCACGAACGATTGAACCAAATCGGCTCCCTTGGTGGCCCAAAGATCGCGATTGGTGGTGGCGAATGCCAGAGCATCATCCGCCGAGGGTCCGAACACTGAGACTTTCTGCATTTTCTTGCACAACGGAATGACATGATCGTCAAAGAACATCATTTCGCTTTTGTACCAATAGACAGACGGATCCGCTTCGATGCGACCTGCCTCGAATGCCTCATAAAGTTCAAAAAAATGTCTCTCTGACCACTTCTGGAAAAGTTGCCAATGTTGAAGCGCATGAAATGAGTCAGACGCCTGCATGGTGAGTTTAAGCACAATGGAGGCCTTCAAGTCGAGGAGATTCTTCTTATCGACCTTTTCTCCAAAGGCCCTCTCCCAACGTCCCTTTCGAAGCTCGAGTAGCTGGTGGTCCGTAAAATCGGTTCCTAAAACTGCATTGATAACGCATTGTCGGAAGTGCTTCAGTTCATCTTCGTCGGCACAGATGCATTCCCGGAGATCTTCAAACTCTGGTTGCATCAACTGATTCCAAGCGAGATCGACAGCATGCTGCTCCCAGACGCAGCGATCATGGTATTTCTTGGCTAGTTCACTATTTTCTCGAACCAATTGCGCGTTACTGACTCCACCAACACGATCAATGTCGTGAATAAGAGCCGCGAATACCAATGCAAATTGAGCAAGAGGATCGTCTGAAAGGCCGAACGTCTCTTCATAAATCTCTTTTGGCTTGCCGCTCGATGTGTGGTTCTGTGAAGTCGTTACGCGTTGAACAAGCTTCTTGGCGGACATTGAGACTTGAGTCGAGCGGTCAAGACAATGGAACCAGTTGTCTCGGAAAAGTGAGCAAATGTGGCACACATACTCATGCAACTGATCTTGCACTGGCACTGAAAGGGTCACTGATCCAACATCCAGTTTTTCTTTTGTAGAGAAGGCATCGTAAGGAGGAATGGCGATTGCTTCTACCACTTCATCGGCAATAGTCTTTCCTTCTGGAGAACGTAGCACGGGAAGATATTGATTCTTTTTTCCAGCGGCTTGACGTTTGGCCTGAATTTCTTTCAAAATCCTACTCAAAACATCGACATTCCAGGTCACCATTCGAGAAAATTGTGTAGACTTCGCTGCGTCTCTTGTTGCAATGTCGTCATCCCCATCACCCTCCTTGGAAACCACCGTAATGACATTGGTAGTGTCACTTTCGTTGTCATATTTTCCAACGAGTCCCGCGACAATTTCTCTGCCCTTGGTTGACCAACGCTGCCGATTCAGGAGGGCGTCGTCCAGATATTCATCAGAATTGATGACAAAAGCATCGATGTCACTCAATTTCATCGACAAGGGAATGATTAGGTTATCAAAAAAGGCCAGCTGATCCTTGTACCATGTTTTGGCTGGATCCGTTGAAATCCTCCCGTTCTTGAATGCCTTTTTGGCTTCCCAAAAGGCACGCTCGTTCCACTTGACAAAAACTTGCTACAAGGTATAGACACACACGTCGAATATTATGCATGAGATTGATGTCATTCAACGAGAATTGTCTGTCAATGACCTTTCACTTACCCAAGTCTGCAAAGCGTGAAATTCGTCAGCTGCCTGCATCAAACATTCGATCACACAAGTTGCCTTTTGATTCAGATCCATGTCGACCGCTGCTCCGGGACCGAACGACTTTTCCCATCGCACAGCCCGCCGTGCTTGGGCTTGCTCATCCTCTTGGTCTGTCGCCATCACCGCATTGACCAAGACGGAGCGAAAGCGCTTCTTTTCCTCCACATCCGCGTACAACGAGCGGCGGAGATTCTCGAATTCGGGCTCCATGAGTTTCTTCCAAGCCTTTTCCAACGAGAGTTGCTGGGTGATACTTTTGTTGTTGTACTTGTCGGCCAGATCGGGGTTTTCCCTGCCAAGATCCTCGTTGCTCAATCCTCTGTGGTCCACTGCATGAATGAGAGCAGCCAAGACGACACTGAACTGCGTCAACGGGTCACAAGCAATACCATAGCTTTGGGTATGGATGTGCTCTGCTAGTAGAACATCGTAATCATCGGGTCCCTGCAACATTTCGCTTGGAATTTGTGGGTTTTCCAAATTTGGCACGGCGATTCGAGAAACAAGACGAGTGACGGCGTTTGTAACATGCGTAGCATGTTGCAAGCCACTGAAAGGGTTGGAGCGATAAGCCTTTGCGACAGCAGTGACGTAGTCTTTCAATTGCTGTTCGGCGAGAGAGGGAATCTCAATAGTCTTGTCATCGATTTTGCTGTTGACGCTTGGGTCGAAGGGTGGAAGCTCAATGACAGCAACCACTTCATTCGCAACGGGATCCTTAATTTCCAAGTAGGGTTCCTCCTCCCACCCTGCGGACTTTCCACATGCCTCTCGTTTGGCAATGACCTTTTTGAGAAGCTTGAGCAAAACTTCGACATTCCAGTCAATCAATCTCTGAATCTGCTCCGGAGACTCGACATGAAGCGAATCAACTGCCAGTAAATAATCGGGTAGAAGAAAAACAAACAATGGTTGAGAAATTCACTCAAGGAGGATATTGCGTTTCTTCATCACCCAACGTACCGTGTACCATGATGCAATGTGCGCTGAAACTACAATGAAATCTTGGAGGACGAGAATTAAAAAGAAAATAGTGAAGGACTCGATGAAGCTTCGTCGACAACTTTGTGAGCCAAGCACTCTAGCTTCAAAAGATTCTCGTCTCTTTTGACTTTTTAGTTGACTGTGAAGAATACGTGAGAAGCGGTCAATCATCAAACATCAGACTTAACAGTAATAACACAGTAAAAAAGAATGAAGAAGAACCATCGGAAAATCTTCGCCCGGAAAGGTCTTTTTTGACATTGCTTGGGGTTCTCGTATTTTTCGTCAATTATGACTTTTTGAAGAAAGACATAGAGTTGAATGATGCCAATGGAAGCATTTCTCACGCACTTTTTCCGCACATCACTGAAAACGAATTTTACACTCCAAAGAAGATATCAATAGAGGTCGTAGTTGACGTAGCCATAAATAGAAATAACAGTAAAATAGAGAGAATGTAACAGTAAAACTGCTCGGATTCGTTTTCTCTACTACCAGAGTACCGATCTAATGAGGTTGTACGTATCACTTGTATGTATGTAATCCTATTTTGGTGGAAGACAGACTTAGGCAATTTCTCGGTCGTACGACGTATCCTTCTCCGCCAATCACGGTGCTTTACGTGTTGAAGGTTTCGATGCTCTCTCCTCATCGGAGCTCTCAAATAAAACTGGTCCGCCATCAAACAACCATAATCTCTCTCTCTATCATAACGGTAGTAAGAGACTCAGGCCTCAACAGTGATATTGTATTGGTTTTCGGTACACGGAATTCTTTTCCATCGTTCGCACCGTTTTTGCTGTTACACTACTCCTCTGTTTCGCCGATTGTCTTCTCATTGTTACTATAAATTGAAAGGGAAGACTACACGAACTCCACAAGATCAATGATCAGGTAGCAGTACACTCGTACGTAGGGAGTAGTACGGTAGTTTATAACTTTATACCATAGAGAAGAATCCTGACTTGTCAGTGAAAGGTGAAAAGAGCAACATTTATAACGAGCAAAAATGAAGCGACGGCGACCAACACTTCAAACAACCACAACAACCTCCAACTCTGGCTGGTTACATCGCATAGCTTTGGCACGCCAACGACGATTGTGTTGTGCCTCTTCTGCAACAATTCTGTTGCTGATGATCCTATCCTTTTCTCAAAGTGACGCCTACACGATACACAGATTTAGTGCTGAATGTACAACAACATCGAGAACCACATCGTCGCTTACCGTTCCGGCAGGTCGACGACGTACGATCTTTGTTACCCGACTACGGGCCTTTACAGAGACTCGTTCCGAGACTGTTCGCTACAATTCGATCGACCTCCAACCGAAAAATGTAGAAGAAGGTTATTCATCCCAAAATCGTCGAAGCAACGATGGGATTGACGATTTCTTTTTCGCAAACAGTACAAGTCTGACTTCGAAACAGCAAAAGCAACCGCCCCAACGAGTCAACGGAGGCAGCGTTGTAGTTTCTTCCACCAAGGTGAATGGATTAGACACAGAAAGGCGAACGCAACAGAATTGCGTTGATGCTGCGGAAAGAACCAATGGATCAAAAGACGAAGGAAAGAGACCCATCGAATTGGATTACATCTCACTGAATGAATCCAAGGACTTGGAAAAACAGATCCAAGTAAACAGTTTAAACGGAAAAATTGGACTGTCTCCTGTCAATGGAAGCACCAAACCCGTACGGTCGCCAACAACAAGCTCGGACGACAATGGTCTTGATCAAGGTGGAAGTCACAGTGAGACATGGCCTAGCGAACTTTCAGGAAGAAAATATCTAAACGATACTGACGACGAAGATGATGAGAGTATCAAATCCAAAGGCTGGGATACGACGAAAAACTCGTTATGGTCAAGAATGTTCAGCCCGTTTAAACGATTAGCAACGATGATGACAGGCGACGAGACGACGCTGGACATTGCTCTTAACACAACATCTGAAGATGATGAAACAGGGTCTGATTCTGAAAAGAGACCAACGCTGCGACTACTTTGGAGACGTCGTCATGCACGTACACTCGAAGAAGGCATACGGCGAGAACGAACTGACGAGTTGTCCGTGCTCATGACTCGGGCCCAGATCGATGCAACGCAAGGTCAAGATCGCAGTTACGTGGAACGTACGTTGATGGGTGTGATCAATGTGCTTGCCGAGGAAGTAGAAGATTTAGACATTGATTTGACCACTGTTCGTAAGACACCCATTTGGAGGAAGGAAGTCCAAGAATTGCGAATCAACTTTTCTCGTTTGGGTTTCCGACCCATTAGAATGGGTGGCACGAACGCAGTTCCCATCGAGTACCCAGCCGAGCCATCTATGGGAACCATTGACATACCTAATGACAACAACGTGACCGACCTTTCTTTCGTCGAAACTGCCGATGAAGGTTTCGATCAAATCGATGAAGACAACAGTGGCACTTTGGATAGAGATGAGCTGGCTCAAGCGTTGAGCAGCATTTCGCCGATAGAGACCGACGAAGAGTCGATCAAGGAACTCGCCGCGGAACTGCTGCTTTTGTACGACGTTAATGGTGACGGTGTTGTAGATCGAGAGGAATATCAACAAATGGTGGAAGACATGGCCAAGTTTCGATCGGGAGCCAAAGACAGAGAAAAGCCCGATAAAAAGAATCCCTTTTCTGCTGTAGCTGCTGTGAAGGAGTCCATCCAGTCAGTTTCTCAAAAGATTTCAAAAAAGGCAGCGGAAGTGGCTTCAGCGGCTCGAGATACATTGATGCAGGACGATGCGGCACCACCTGTCGATGAGACCGAAATGGGATCTATTGTCCTCACAGATTTGAACCTGGATCTTCGCAGACTCGTTTTTGGGGCGTTCCCAATAGTCAAGACAATAACTCCTGGTGGTCCTCTCATCTTGGAACCATTCACTGCAACTGTTACGGCGTCTTTCAGTCGAGAGGATGTCATGGGGTCCTTCCTCCTGGATGCTGGACTTCGACGCCTTGTTGCGAGGGCCCTGAGAGTACGGGTGCGTTCGTTTCGCGATATTGTGGATGGTGCTCTCTTCTTTGGCCGAAGATGGAAAATGTTCAGCAAGACCGCCCCGGTGGTAGAAGTTCTGGGCTTGTCAAACGTGGAATTCGATTCCCGTGACAAGATGGTCATCACAGGACGAGCAAGAATCAGGACAAGTCCCGATGCTCCTGTGGTAACTAATACGTTCAAAGTCAGGACCAAAATCGGTACTAGAAAAAATGGTCATGTAATTAGATTGGTCGAGCCAGAGCTTGCGTTCGTCTTTGAATGTCCTGAGGCAGTCGACAAGGGTATCCAAACAATATGCGAAGTTTTTGGCATACCAGCTCCGAAACGCCCAGAGCCTCTGTACTCCTTCTTCCCGATTTATTCCCCCTTCAAAGTCGACGATAATGATGGATTTGATATGGGAGAAGATAACTGCATTCGATCCATCTACATCCGGGATGGAAAATTGCGGTTTGAAATGAGTGCTGTGCTTCGGCCGGGTCGCTTTCTGGGCAACCACTACATCGCCTTCACTCTCCCAATGCGGACTTTCATCATAACAATGGACAGAGTGAAGGAAGGTATACGTGCGGCCCGCGAGAACAAGAAGGTGGCTGCTCGGGCAAAGAAACTCAAACAACAAGCCGAGGCCGCTACAGCATCAACCATTCTCACTCCCGTGGCTGAACCCCGTCCGTCGATAATGTCATCCTCTACGTCCTTCCAACAGTCCTCTGTATCTACTAGTACCACCTCCACGTCGCGACAGAGTCGATTGCTCGAAACTCTCAAGAAAAACAAACCTAAACCAAAGTCTTTCTTTACTCGGTTTGTAGAAGGCTACACTATGCTTGAAACTCAGGGGGAAGCCAAAAACGAACGGTTGACGAATGAAATCAGTGACTGGTTTGGTCGTCAAGGAGGAGGAAGCAATGCGACCACAACAGCGATGCACGAGACGCTTGACAGTTCCGAATAGAAGGAAATGCTTTCGTCAAAGTCGACCTGGAAACCTGCGGCGTGTCATTACATACTCCACACATTGAACATGGTACCTTGTCAACTTCACCTTTTGCACTCCCAGGGCACTTCTCGTTCTCAAAGATTATTCCACAAAATATAGCTAAACGATCATAGACATTTTCAATGGCTCAAGATTCAAATAAATAATTAATAAATACACATGAGCCAACAGTAATACTACCTAGCTACCTACCGGTAGGTAGATCAACTAGGTACGGTATTCCGTCGTTCAACGAAGTAGTTGGCATAGCCATAAAATAGATTTCATTATCATAAGGTACCCAAATAGCCAATACTACTACCATCTGTCCGGCCGTTCCACATTTTTGATCGACTAGTTCGACACTAACCGATTCGTATCGAAGCTGAAGGATTTACCTAACTGTGGCTATTGGTAATTAATCCGGCACGTATGTACCGTATCTTCGTACCGGCAATGTCTATCAACTACGGTACATCAACTAGGTACCGGTAGTGTCGTATCCACAACAACACAAAAAATAATACTGTATTACAGTTAGTTCAAACAAACAACTGTATCATAATACAGCTGGAGAGTATCATCACAGAAACGATCGTCAACACTGGACTTTGTGTTTTCCTGGGTGTTGTCGTTGTCGTTGCTGTTTGGGCTACATTGTATCTCTGATTTGTCAAAACTCAAAACAATCATCCTTACTGACCATGAATTCTATGCAGATAGTAGGTGATGACGACGAGCCGATGGTCGAGGCTCCCCTGTTGGGAGACATCGACGAGGTGATCATGCACCCGCTGGTCTTGTTGAGTGCTGCCGATCATTACCATCGAGTTGCTCGAGGAACCCGAAAGCGTGTGGTGGGAGTTTTGTTGGGGACAGTATCCAAGGGAAAGGTAGACTGTACCAACTCGTTTGCAGTTCCATTTGAAGAAGACAACAAGAATGCGGTGAGTGTATCCTCTTGTCTTTTGTGCCGAACGGCGGGATCTGGATCCTACAATTCATGATTCATGATGACGGACATGACTGACTTAGTGACTGACCTGTTTACTCTCTCAACTCTCAATCGATCGACTCGTTTCATCACCCCAAAGTCTGTTTTTTACTTGGACCACAATTATCTGGAAAACATGTTGACCATGTTCCGTAAAGTCAGTGCCAAGGAACGGGTGGTTGGTTTCTATTCGACGGGACCACAAATCCGACAAAACGACTTGCGAATCCATGAAATTGTCAGACGATTCTTACCGCCCAAAACGATGACCCCACCCATCTTTTGCATCATCGATGTTCGTCCCAATCGCCAGTCTATCCCGACTACAGCATACAAGGTGGTAGAAGAAGTTTCCACCAAGGATGGACAACGACAAATCCAACTCAGCTTTTCACATGTTCCCAGTATCATGGGGGCGATCGAGGCAGAAGAAGTCGGCGTGGAACACTTGTTGCGAGACATCAACGACCCAACCGTCAGTACGGTTGCCTCTCTCATCAAGGGCAAAATTGCCGGCCTTGCCACTCTCAAGGAAAAACTAATGGAATGCAAAGACTACTTGGAGGCATGCGTCCGAGGCGACCAAAAGGTGAACCCAGAAATCGTCGCCAACTTGCAGACCATTTTGAATTTGCTCCCCAACTTGAATACAGAAGAAATGGTTCGTAGTCTCCTCATCAAGACCAACGACATGCAGCTAGCAATTTATTTGGCTGCATTGATCCGATCTGTAATTGCTCTACATGATCTCATCAACAACCGTATTCAGTATGGAGAAGATGGCATGGGCGGGATTTTGGAAGAAGAGAAAAAGGAAGATGGCGCCGAAACAGAAAAGAAGGAAAAGGACTCCAAAAAGAAGACCGAAGAAAAGAAGTGAAAAAGAAGTAAACAAAACAAACAAAACAAACAGAAACATAGCTTTTACAAACATTCATCATCCTAGCTACTACTAGAACAGCGTTACCAACCAACTCCCAATACCTCAAAAAGGTAGTCGATAGTTCAACTCGAGGACGTCCAAAAGTCAGTCAATCGTTTCGGTTTCCTGGACGCTGACGGAGTTGGTCGTTGCGAATCCACTTCTTCAATTGTCCGGCGGACGGTAGAACTGTTCAGGCATGTGTCAATGTGAGAATTCAATCCAGCATTGTCGTCGGCCGGAAACTCCCTAGAACACAATGGACAATTCACACGTTCTTTTTCCACAGTCCTGTTGATAGGAAACTGTTCCTTCTCCTCATTGGGTGTCACGAGTATTCGTGGGGGTGATACCCCCGCTGTTGACGACACTGATGTAGTTCCTCCTCTATCGTCATTACCGAGTCCATGGTGTCTTCCGTGAATGGGAGAACGAATGCGTCTTGCCACGTTGTTCCGATGTACGTATTTGTTCACAGTTCGAACTTTGGAATCATCGCGATTCTTGGAGGGATCGCTCTCTTTGTCGTCCGACTTGGCCCATTCGTTCCCATTTTCCAGTGGCGTTGTCGTCAGGTACTTGTTCATGCTCCCCTGTTCGGACGATGATTGGAACAATGATTCAGAAATCAAATTCGAACAACGGATTCCCAGTAGCCTGACGGAAAAGCGACTTCCATCTTTGGCGTGATCTTTCTTGAATTGTGATCGAATTTGGGCAAAGAGTTGACTGGCGCAATCCACCAACTCTTCCGGAGACTGAATGTACACTCCACGTTTCATGCTCTGTCCCTTGCTCAACACATCAAACGACGTCAATTTGACCTTGACAGTCACGGTATGGGCCAACACGGCTTTGTGGGTCATATCCTGGAAGAGCTTTCGAGCAATATCTTCCAAGCGCATGCACAATTGCGACCAGTCACTTTCAGAAGAAAAGGTGCGTTCGCGACTGATTCCCTTTTGTTGGTCACACGTTGTTGTTGCTGCTCCTGCCGAGGCATCCCCAGCACCGGTATTGGGTTCGTCATCGTCCATGCCAAAATCGGAACTGGTGAAGCTGCTGCTGCTGCTGCTGTTGCTGGAACCATTGCAACCCACACAAGCTCTCAACAAGAACTCTGCCGTTGCCGGTTGGAATAACCATTGGACGAGTCCCCGTTGTTGGTACAAGTCCTGGACTGTGTGGACGTTGCACACCTGTTGGAGCATTTTTTCCGTCACACGTCCGATACCTGGAATCTTTCGAATGGGCAGGGAATGCACAAAGTCCAACACTCGAGAAGGATCCACCAATAGTTGTCCATTAGGTTTGTTCTTGTCGCTTGCAATTTTGGCGAGTGACACGTTCGGAGCTACACCGGCAGAGCAGGTCAACCCTCCCGTGGCTGTGGTGACTCGTTCCCGCAATTGCGCTACAACTTTGTTGGCCGCTTGCATGCATGCCAAAGAAGAGAGCGATTGTAGATATTCCATAGATACGGCGCTGAGATTGTGATTATGATGTGTTGTTGTTGCTGTGGTTGTTATCGTTGTTTTACTCTGAAGGAGATGATCTCGAATTTGTTCGTGCGTCCATTCTTGATGTTGCAAGTACGTGGCAAGATAGGGACCAATATCTAGATAGGCTTCATCCAACGAATACGACTTCATGTTGAAGGGATCATACTCGCGGAGTACATCTTTGACGATGCGTGATTTTTCTCGATACAATGCAAAATTGGAAGGAACATGATGCAATTTTTGCGTCCCCCCACTGAGTTCTTCCACGAGCTTGTCCCCGATGAAGCCTGCCATTGCACTCCGGACACCGTACCGTCTTGCTACATAATTGCTGGTAGTGATCATACCATGTCCCACACAGGCTGGTACATCTTTGAGATGTGGTCGTGTCAAGAGTTCACACGCCATGTAGAACATGTCCATATCGATGACCACACACGTCGATCGTGTGGGTGCTTGTCTTATGTACGTCTCCAACTGTTCCTCTAGTTCTGCAGTGACTTGATACTCTTTTGGCGACGCATCTTGAAGTCGTTCCTTCATGTGCTGGATCCGTTGATTGACCTTTTCATCTCGTTTTCGCTGTTGTTGCATGTAGAGAGAGTTTCCCGACTCTCGTAGAATAATGGCATCAATTTTGGACCGATCGATCCCTTCCATCCCCGCCTTGTCGGCAGCAGAAATGATGAGAGCTGAGGCACTGGCTGATACGTTTTCGATTGTTGACGAATCAGTATCGATAGTGTCGTTGCTGATTTTGTTCCTGCTGTTGTTGTTGCTATTGTTGTTGTTGACAACACGTTTCGAGGACGATGGCGACGGACAAGACCGATGCTCTTCTGAAACGGTCCTTCCCGTAGACTGTGACGTTTCACATGACAACGGTTGCGGACTTGTTTGAGGCCGTTTCCGCTTTTTGAGGTATGGATTTACCACGACATTATCGGATGTTGCACAAGACATCATTGTACAACTGCTTATATTAGGTATATGGATGATAGCATTGATGTACTATGGCAGATGGCAGTGTATTTTCAATTTCGTGTCTTGAAAAATTCGAAAATAATGATGAGATGTTTTGTAATGAACGGCAGTGTATTAAACACTGTAGGATGGTACCGGTAGTACATTATTTACTGTTAACCAGTACGGTATACTAGAGGTACCGTAGTATTTCAAATAAAATATTATCTTTAGCTCCGTCTGACCCCAAACGCGAATTTGGACGGGCGGTCAGCGAGCCGGCCGACTCTCCCAGTCCACACCGGCCCCCCGATATTTTATTATTGCAGGTCCGGACCTGGTAATTAATCGGTGTTATTCTTCTTCAGTTGACATTGGGACAGTTCTTCAGACGTCTCTCGACCAACCAGATGCAGCAGTCAGGGAGCCTGCCCTTCTCTCTTTTCTGTTCTTTCCACCAGATCACTCTATTAATTCAGATGTCTCTCGACCAACCAGATGCAGCAGTCAGGGAGCCTGACCAGCCTTTTTGGTTCTTTTTTCAATCTACTTACGTGTATTTAAAACTCAGCCACAACCATTTCGCCGTCGCCTTCGTATCAGATGCAGCCGTCACAGGTTAATTACAGATGTCTCTCGACCAACAGATGCAGTCACGAGCCTCAATTTTTGGTTCTTTTTTTTTACTTCCCTTCTACCTTTTCTGTCTGCCGCCTCAGTATAATGCGCGCCTTTTTGGATTGCAGCCTTTGGTTTGCCCCGCTGTTTTAATGCTACGTTTCTTGACCAAACTTGATGCTGCAGTCAACGAGCCTAACCTTCTTATCTCTGTTCTTTTCAGTGCATACAGCCACATAATGCAAAGTTCCGGTGCCCATGCCAGGCAAATGGATGCCGATTTCGACGACAATTCCATGGCCAACAATGATGGCTTGGGAGTTCATCCCCATCATTTTAACTCTGCCGAAGCCCAGATCTGCGAGGCGCAAGCCCAACAGCAGCCGACCAGACCGAACGTAGGAACTCATATGCTGAATAACCAGAGAAGAAGGCAAGAAAGGAACATGTATCTTGCCGTACGCCCACCGCCGCCACCAACAGCCAATCTTCTTCATCTACATAGCGCCGTTAGATCTATCCAACACGGCACCAGGAAGGATAACACAAAAAAAGCCTACGATCGCAAGACGCAAGAGTACCGGGAGTTTGTACATTGTAAATTCTCCTTCCAAGACCCTTACCGAAGGGAAGTTGTCGAGCACGAAAAGGTCTACTCGTTCATGTTTTACTGTTGTTTCAGAGAGAACAAGGTTGGGAAAAAAGCTCCCAAAAACCCAAAAATGCTCCTGTGTTCGACGAACAAGAATACGACCAAGTACTCGCCAGGTTCCATAACCAACCTCGGGATGGCCCTAGGTTGGAGCCCAAGCACGGACTCAAAGCCTCAGCCATCGAGCAGTACAAATGTGCAATCAAGCAGTTGCACCAACTACAGCAAGACGAACAAAGGAATACTATTCCATGGGAGCAGATCTGGACTCTAAAGTGTACTGAACTCCACAACATGGTCAAGCAACGTCGTAACAGGCAGGACCGTGCCAATTGCGTGGAGAAGATTGACCATGACACCCCTTATGAAACGAAGGAACACATTAATAAGATGGAGAAATCCTTCTGGATGGAAGGCATGAACGTTCCATCCCAAACAGTATTCAGATCTCTTCGAGACCGTTTTTGTTTCCTTATGACAGTAAATGCTATCCTCAGAGGGGAAAGTTTGTTCATGGCAGAACTCTCGGATCTCTATGGAATTGGATGGATTGGAGATGACGGATATGATCACAATCCCTTTTGGATTTTGATGCTGCAAATGCGGACCGGGAAAACGAATGGCTCTAATCTCAAACTCTACGGAAGAGCCGGACGTCATAAAGACCCAACAATGTGTCCCATGGGTGCACTTGCCTTTTATTTGTTCTACAGATTTCATAAGACCAAAGAAATGGACCCGCCGCCCAATTTCTGCGAAAGTAGTTCATGGTTCTCAATGAAGCTTCTTGTTGATTACAATGGTGGGAAGAGCCGTGACTATTTTACTTCAATCTCAGATGAGAGTTATAGATCTGTTGTTAAAGCCCACTTAGAAAAGAACAACATCCATTCCAGCCATCTTGTTCACATCGGGCGCAAATGGGGATCCTACCTTGCACAACTGCAAGGAGATGACTGGGAAGATGTTCGTATTCTTGGTAATTGGGACCCAAACACACAGGACAAGAGCTACTCCATCAAGATTCCAGTGAAGCAGGTTCGTTCTATGGCTGGCTGGAGAAGAGCGGACCAGTTCCACTACAATGTACGAGCAGAAGTCGTTCCCCCCGAAGACCTTCGCAACAAAGTTTTTCCTTGGCTAGAAGGTTGCCAAGAAAAAGTGAAGACTGCTTGCCTCACGGGGGGTACCCACCCCACTGCCAGTCAGTTTCTTGATTTGATGAGCAAGCTATCCACCATCGTAATTCAGGATGCTGCTGCCATTCTGGTCTCTCATCCTGATCGTGCACTTCACAAGTTGTTTTCCCACCCATTATTTGCATCAAAGGAGTTTGAAGGATACACCCAAAGAATGCGATCCCATTTGGAAAATCATCAAGTTCCAGCGAACGCATCAATTGATGTAGTCCTCCCTGGAATCAATGCCCGATTGGACCTTTTGTGTGCTGAGCTAAAGACCCAAAGAGAGATGATGAATTTAATGCAACAGCAAAGAGAGCAGGACAGACAGATGACGAAACAGATTCTCTTGCAAACAAGTCATCTCCTGCAAACAAGTCATCAAAGACAATTTGATTCAAGCCAGCGGGAGATGTTGGCGGCAACTCTTTTCCAACTTGGTGCAGACCAGCTACTAAATGCTCCTGCCCCAATGCCTTTCCATTGGCCAACATCCCCTCCAGCTCCACCAACAGATTCAAACGATCACCAAAGCATTGTTCGCAACATTACCGGGAATTCTGCTTCGGATGGCAGACTTCCTTGTGTCCAACCGGACGGATTCAACCACGTCATACAGGAGAAACATTGTTCAGTCCAGGACATGTACAACGAATGGTTCGGCATTGAAAAGTTTGAGGGCATACCTGTAGAGGGCGGGATTCGTTCGATGGAAATCCAACACAAAAGTAAATGGAGGAACAATTATGATGCTTCCGTCAATAAACGGTTCTCCCGACTGAAGATCATTGTGGACACCATAGTTAAGACTGTTGCAGAGTCTTCCGATCCAAATGTGACTACCAACAGTGTTATAGAGCTGTTCGAGGAGCACTTTCAAGCCAAAAAACGAAGCCCTTCAGCCTTGATAACATGGTTGGAACAGGAAGGTTACAAGGACTCCAAAAAAAGAAAGTTGTCGTAAATGTTTCGTCATATTTGATGAATTAAAACAATCTATTTAAATGTTTTAAACGTATGTTCCTCTTGACGGTCTTACTCTTTCTTGAGAGAATGAATGAATGAACGATTCCACTATCAACCTTGCCATGTTCTTCCAACTGTAGGATTTGCTATCAACCTTGCCAGGTTCTTCCACGATCCCGGAGGCTGAGGCAATGGGGATGCTGTTGTCGTCGTTTTGTTCCGTCCGTTTTCTTCTTCTCCAGCGTCTTGTCGGTGGACGCTGCACCTCCGGTGTCGCCGTACGGTCGTCTTTTCCCAGACTGGCGTTTGTCGCAAGCATGGTCAACGTTGTTGCTGCTGCTGTGTGTGGTGTTGCGGCAAACAGTAGGATGCAGTTGGGGTGTGGGTGATCTGTCGGTTTTTACCGTCCGTCAGCATTCTCTCTTAAGGTTCAGCATTCTCTCTTAAGGTTTTGTGGGGGCACCTCAAGGAGTGCTGCACGGCCGGCTTTGTTGGCTTGGCGTGTGCGCATGACAGCCTCCAGCCACGCTCGACTTAGGCGAATTTGGTGGTTCGCCACCATAATTGATTTTGAGCCGATTAAGACTGGTCAGAACCGCCGTAGGGCCCCCGTAAAAACTGTACTGCCTCGTTTCTGACGGCGTCCATACAAGCCCAAATATCCCCTCATTATCCCATACCCGATTTGGCTGGGACAACAAAATGCAACGAGACAATTCGGAACGGGAGGGTCTCCCAGACAATCTACCATTAAGTAAAATGCATTTATTGGTACCGATAAACGAAATTTATTCTACCATGTGGTGGCGCCTCTTAATAAAATCATTTAACGATATCATCCAGACAATTTTAAAGCGAACAGTTCATTTAGGTGCGATGACGCTTTGCTACAACATGCATCATTGCGTACTTCGTATCGTACGAGTAACACAACTGCTATGTATGTACGTCTCGCTGTGGAGAAGTTTAAAAAATATTTTATCTGATTTTCTCACACTTTCACACTTGCCAGTTAACTGTCACCACATTCACAAATGTCAAGCAGTGTCAGTAACTACTGTCGTTCTCATCATTCATTTACACTCCTTTCAAGCCATTGACGATGTCATTTTCAACTCCTGCCTTCCTGTCAACATGCCATCAAGCACCAACATGTCTCCAAACAACTCATCTAACAATCAAGGCATCATCGATCCAAGCACTTTGCAGACGTTTGGAGAGGTTGCCCGATTTCGACAAGCAGAGATCGTCAATCAGCTCTACAATGAAAATATGAGAGCGAATACCGCAAGATCTTACGAACCAAGGGTGGAGGAATTCAAGGCGTATTGCGACGTCGTGTTTTCTGGTCTAGGTCCTGAACGCAGGTATACTGTCACACATGAAAAGATATACCCATTCATGTTCTACCAGTGTTTCCGAGAGAAGAAAGCGCCTGCGTCACGAGGTGCTAAAATTCCACGTTTCAACCATGATGATTATATTGCCATCCACAACAAATATTCTTCTTTGACCCAGGACCAGAGAGTGGAAGATCCCAAGGTCTGTCTTGGTTTGGAGTCGATAATGAGCTACAAGGCAGCTCTACAAAAGTTTCATGCTGATCAACGTGATGACAACATAAACAACTGTTCATGGCAGGATCATGTTTGGTTGGCCAAATGTGAGAAGCTGATGAAGGTCGTAAAAGGTCGGAAACAGCGCGTTAAGAGGGCAAACTATGATGAAAAGGTTGACCACGAAATGTCGCCGTACGGCGCACTTGATCACATTGACCAAATCGAAAATGCTCTCTTTCAAATGGGGTGCGTTTCCGACAGTAGGTCTATCCTTTCCAGCCTCCGAAATCGTTTCACATTTCTCTTCACTACAGGTGGTATCCTACGTGGCGAATCGGTCTACATGGCAGAACTGTCGGACCTGCTTCATGCCACGGTTCAGAGAACCCGGGATCCTCACCCTGTAACTGTAATGATTCTACAGATGGCCACTGGAAAGACCAACCAAGACCTCAAGCTGTATGGAAGGGTGGCCAGACACAAAAATGTGAACCTGTGCTCCATTGGTGCTCTTGGTTTCTATCTCATGTACCGTTTCCACTATACTGGTGAGTGGGATAATCCTCCTGACTTTTTGGATAACAAATCATGGTTTGATACGAAACTGTTAGTTGCCAGTGACTCCCGACGAGGGTCCCCACTGAATCATACCCAACGAATATCTGACAAGTCCTACGCCAAAGCGATCAAGAAAGTGTGCAAATCACTAGGTATTACTACTAGGCACTTTGTGCACATTGGCCGTGTCCTTGGTAACAAGGAATCAGAAATCATGGAAGACGATGACAACCTTAGACGGACACTTGGCAACTGGGATCCCAAACAGAACGAGAAGGCATACTCGAATAAGCTTCCCATGAAGATTATTCGACAGAAGGCCGGATTTCGTGAAGCTGAGGGACTGCATTATAATCCTAGAGTTGCAGTCATACCCCCTACATCATTGACGGAGAAAGTATTCCCTTGTTTGAGTGACACTTTCCAGGCTTTTACTGGACTATCCGAGATTTCACCAGAAGACGATAAGGTCACAGCAACCAGATTTCTACATTTCATGAAGGTCCTGAGTGAAGTTGTTATTCAAGATGCCGCTGTCATCTTTGTTGAACACCCCAATCGCATCCACCATCCTCTCTTTTCCAGCGTGGAAGTGTTCCAGTCCAATGAATTCCAGTCCTATGTTGAACTAATGCTTGCTTCATTGACTCACGCAACAAGTCCATACAATGCATCTCTGGAAACTGTACTTCCTGGACTGAATGCACGGTTTGACACTCTTCAACAAGTACAGCAACAATTGCACCAAAATCAGCAGTACGCAATACAACGTATTGATGAACGCATGGATGATCTCCGTCAACTTTTTCTCTCCAGTAATCATCTCTACCAAAATATTTTCGTGGGGATGTGGAATGCTGCTGCAGGCTACGCCAATGTTAGGCTACAACAGTTACCTGTACACAATGGCGGCCCCGCAGAAGTGCATTCTCCAAGTGTTGTAATGTCACCTGATCCCCCCCAGACTACCCAACCTGTATTTCCATATCCTGGCTACAACCATCCACTCCGTGGAGAGTATGTCTCGGTTATGGAAATGTTTGATGAGTGGAACGGAACCGGTAACTACTACAACATCCCTATTGCAGGTGGTATTGCAGAATTGAATAGACGATACAAGTCGCAGTGGAGGAGAAGATATACAGGCGCCCAAAAGACCCTCTTTTCCCGTGTCCAACGCATTTGTCAGTCAATACTGGACCGAATTGGAAAAGGAGAACGCAAGGACAGTATTCTTCAGCAATACAATGGTTTCTACATAAATGACGCAAAAGGGACACCTTCCCTCCTTGTTTTAGTACTCCAAGCTCGAGGTATCCTGTCTAAGCAACAGAGAAACCGAAATCCTATTGCTGTGGATGGTGGTTCACAAGAGCATTCATAATTTAGTGGATATTAGATGACCGAATCTTTGAAGTCCGTTTTGAACATTGATAGCTTTCTTCCGTTGATGTCGTTCAGAGAATTGCCGTTCACCGTATCCGTTGCCACCATCAAGGATCGAGAACTAAACCGGCATGAGTTGGTAATCTTCCTCTTCTACGACGGAGGTGTGATTGTTATCGATTAACTACCGGTAGTATTTTTTGACTATCTTTCCATTTTTTCCGTAGTTGCTGAGATACTTCCGATGTTGCTGGTGTTTTTGTTGTCGTTTCAACCCCAAGCCTAACAGATTTTGTTGTCATCATGCGGAGGGGTGCCGAACCGGGCGGGCTGGCACGCTTGATATGTGATCGCGTTTGCGTCGTATCGAACGGGAGTTGTCCAGGACAATATTGCCGCGTAGGGCACGTAAAATCTGTACCGGAAAAGTTGTCCTCGAGCCAAATATCGGGGGTGATATCCCCTTATTATATTATTGTTTTCATGATTGGTATGATGCATGATACACCGGTACTTCGTACTCCAGTTGTCTACCGTACTGCCTCTACTACCGATAGAGTACCGGTAGTTGACTTCTAGTAGCTAGTAGTAGTCTACTCTAGCTAGAGGTATTATTTTTTACTACAATAAATAGAATACGTTCACTGTCAACACTCAACACAAAATCAAATATCATCATCATCTTTCTCAAGAAATCTCAAGTTTCATTTGTCCTGCTGGAGCATAATTAATTACTACAACATCATTGCATTTTTGGTTTCTGGAAGGTGTCGGAAATACAACATCATGGCATCGTCATTCCCTTATAATAATAACAGCAGTAACAACAGCAATCCTTCCAGCAACAACAACAACACTCCGCGGTGTTGTGGGAGACTTTCGATTCCGTTATCGGAATTACCGCTTCGGCCGTCCACCTTGCAACTATTTGCCAAACGAGGATTTGAGACGGTATCGGAACTGGACGAGTCCAAATCCCATGGGATGGCCAATTTGGCAGCCGAACTGGATGTTCCACTCGAAGAAGCGGCAGGATTTATCAGAGAAGTCCAAGGATGTTTTCAGAAACATCCTGCAGTTGTGGTCAGTCCCATTGACAACAGCGTCGCTGCTGTTACCACCAATTACAGCATCTACAACAACGACAGTAGTAGCATCATAATCGATAACGGAGGCACTGAAAATACATCCAATCATGGTCACACCAGCAACAAAGCATTGTCAAATTCAGTGGCACAACATAATCACTTGCAACAGCAGCAACACGAGGAAGAACAACTACCCCAACAGGTAGATGATTATTGCAGTCTTGGCATCAAAACTGCCTACGATCTTTTGAATGATAAATCTACCGATGGAGAATATGGCCCAAGCTGCAACTCTTCAATTGTCACCTTTTGTCGAGCCATGGACGAATTGTTGGGTGGTGGTATTACCTTGGGACAAGTGACGGAAATTGCGGGCATGCCAGGAACGGGGAAGACCCAAATGGCCATACAACTGGCCGTCCTGGCGAGGCTCATACCCGATCTGGGCGGCGTCCAGGGACAAACCTTGTACGTGGACTGTGAAGGAAGTTTCCTACCGGAACGGGCGTGGCAAATGGCCAAGGCAGTCTCGGAACATGCGAGACACAATGCATATCGCAAGACGCGGAAAGAAAACAACAACAATACACGTCGTCGATCATCGTCCGGTAATGGTTCTTCTTCTACTACTGCTACTACTTCTACTAATCCAACCAATAACAATGACAATGGAAGGGACAATAATACCCATTGGAATGATTTGGTCTACCGGGCCTCCCTTTTGACGCCCGAAGAAATTTTGAGCTCAATTCACGTATATCGAGTCCATGACGAAACGGCACTCTTGGCAACTTTATTTACATTGAAAGACTTCGTACAGGAACAGTCGCAGGGAGAGCTACCGGTCCGGTTGATAGTCATCGATAGCATCGCATTCCATTTCCGAGCCGTCACACCCACCGACGCGCAATATTACATACAGCGGGCCAAAACGTTGACCCAACTGGCAGCCTATCTGGGAGATCTGGCATCGCACTACAACTTGGCAGTAGTAGCCATTAATCAAATGACCACCAAGATTGTACAGACAAAGGGAGGTAACAGCAGCAATAGCAGCAACACACTCTCCACCAATGTTCCAGCTCTGGGAGAGTCGTGGGCGCATGCCACTACCACAAGACTCTTATTGAAAATGAAGGAATTCCTCGTCGCGGAAACAACAACAGCAACAACTCCGGAAGACGAAAATGATGACCACCATACACCCAGTAAACAAGACATCTACCCGCCACAATTGCGGCAAGACCGAACCTGCACGTTGATCAAATCTCCAAATCGGCCTCCAGGGACCGTGCCCTTTCGGATCACCAAGGATGGCATCCGTGACATTGCTAAAAAGGACCAAACTAGATCGTCATCCTCCGAGGGTATACTACAAGAGCACGGAAGTCAGAAAAGACACCGTACAGGATGATGCGCCAAACAGTTTCCGTTGGAACGAACTGGATATCGATATCGTTGGAAAATGTCATTGGGGGACATGGGCGCTGTATGAAATGGAACAGAGGCAGTTTCGCCTGTTAGAATCGATTGTTTCTTTCGAGAAGCCACTCACACTGCGGTGGACATGCGGACATCTCTAGTGCCCCGGGGACATTAACTGACTGTGATAAATAGAACCAAGATTTTGTAGCCAATCGACGTATCATACAACTTCCACTCGTCAACTAGAATGAGGCCCTTTCCATCTCACGACGCATTGGCCAGTTGAAAATACAATCCCGAGACAAAGCTCCCCATCAACAATCCGAAAGAGAGGGAGAAGTTCAGAATAGCCGACGCCACCTGTTGGGGATGCGTCCGATTTCCCACCAGACTGGGAGCATAGCAGAAGCAAATATTTGTCATGAATCCGTTGCTGACAGCAAACAAAAACTGAATAGACCAGGAAAACGTGTCGCTTGGGACAACCCAAGTGCTGTAGCGATTATTCCCCGAGTCACAAAACAAGAACAGAACGAAAAAGGCCATCCGAAAGATGGATGCCCACACCAACTTGCTGGATAGATTTTTCACTTTCTCATATTTCACTCCGCTTGATAAGGACCTTCCAATTAGGTCGCCACCATTGAAGATTACGAATGATATTGGTATGAACAAATCATTTCGTATTCTACTTGATGATTGGCATTGCAGCATGCTCACAAGGTTTGACGTCCACACTGGGAATATTGCCTGTAGATGCAGCGAATTGCGCAACGAACAAACGATGAGCCACAATGACACACTTTGGACGAAACAATACTTGGAATGCTACAACATTCTCCAATTGACCTTACCAGAGTACAAAAATAAGTGAAGAATAGGGACACAGCAGAGCCACGCACTGCCGTCCAAACGGTAAAAGTGATACTTTGGGTGTTTTCGGAGCTGCCATCCCCGCTACTAATGTCGCTCTCTCTTCGCAGCGGAGATAGTTCAGAGTTCTCGTGAGGTGACGGTATCGAGCAGATCTCATAGCTAGCAAAGCTCACCAGAGCTTTTCGCCTCCATTTTGAAAGAGTGCTCTCGTGTCGATTTGATCCAGTCTCATCTCGAGGGACATTTTCAATACTCAGGTACTGGATTTTTTCACCTTCGTTGGAATCGTCGTCGTCGTCGTCGTCGTCGTCATCGTCGACATTATCATCAACATCAGCATCACAGTCGCATGCAATGTTACCTGTCAGATTGTCGTATGGATCACCGAACAAATTATTCTTTTTAATAAGATGTTTGTACTCATCCACGTAACTATAGCCGACCATGCAGGCAGCCAGAATAACGCAGCTCATTCCAAAATATCCAGCGGTGGCCCAGCTCACTTCGGAGTACGGCAGACACATCCCCGTTTCTTCGGTTGTGGCTATGATTCCTTCCATCACCTGCATGGATGGTTGTTGTCGCGTACAATATTGTTCGAGATACTTTGTTTCTCCGTCTAGAACAGAAGTCAGAAAGTTGGCACATGCTACCAGGAGACCACCGGCAGCTTGTCCATTGAAATAGGGATTGACACCCACATTGGCATCAAACAGACCTGCCGTACCGACAATTCCAGAACTTGCCATTGCTGTGCAGACTCCACAAATGAAAAGTCCCAACAATGTTAGCATCAGAAACAGTTGCGGATGGATCGAGCTGGTAAATACAAAGATTGTCGTCATGGCAAATACAGCCAGATATACACCCAATGGTATCATGACCATGTACCATGTGTAAGCATCACTGCCAGAAGACCGAGTCGCGTCCACTCGCAAAGTCTTGCTGCACATCATGGGTATCGAAAGATTAGAGGTCGTTCGGAGGAGTGATCGGGACCTCATATTATTTACACACACGCTGTTTTTGTTGCGGTTGTTGTCGTCTGTAACGTACTGCACGAAAATAACAACGGCAAGGCTCAGTACGCACGCTCCATTGTATAAAATAGAAAACCACATTTCGATTCTCTGTGCCAATTGGGGGTCTTCCTCACAGATTCGGGAAACAAAATATTGCTTTGCCGAAATGTAGGCATTCCATGGGAGTAATATACCGACACCCAGCAAGAAAAAGACAATTTCGATGAATCCTTCCGACACAACATTGGTTGCCGCCAATGGCAGAAAGTTGATCCTCCTTTGCTGCTTCAGTTTCGCAAAATGAGGAGATGGTGGAGTCATGGGTAATATCATTGATGTCATAATTATGAGCTTGCACAGTTCTTCCAGGCTTTATTCAAGCTGCTGGATTTGTCGGAATATTGTCGTCGTAACAAATGGAAGATTACAGTTAGTACGTCTTGTTTTCTGTACTGCTCGTGAGCGGCGGAGTCTGATACCCAACTACCGAATTCCTTACAATTCCTCTCGGCAGGAACAAGGTAGTTGTAGAAAAAGCAACGCTATAACATTCCGCTCCCAACCGCAACTGTTTGTTTGTGTAGGAGTCCAGTCCTTCTAGAGAGAAAACGTTTTGCTTCTAGAATCAGACTGTTATTATATCAATTTTATTATAAAAGTTGAGGATGTCTGGAACATCCCTGACTCGAGTGGCAACGCAAGCACGGACAATAGTTCAGAAGCAGTCCGAGTAGTCGATTCATTGTTATTATTATTATTATTATTATTATCATCCTTATTATTATTATTATTATTATTATTATTATTATTATTATTATTATTATTATTATTATTATTATTCTTATTCTTATTCTTATTATTATTATCATTATTATTATTATTATTATTATTATTATATTATTATTATTATTATTATTATTATTATTATTATTATTATTATTATTATTATTATTATTATTATTATTATTATTATTATTATTATTATTATTATTATTATTATTATTATTATTATTATTATTATTATTATTATTATATTATTATTATTATTATTATTATTATTATATTATTATATTATTATTATTATTATTATTATTATTATTATTATTATTATTATTATTATTATTATTATTATTATTATTATTATTTATTATTATTATTATTATTATTATTATTATTATTATTTATTATTATTATTATTATTATTATTATTATTATTATTATTATTATTATTATATTATTATTATTATTATTATTATTATTATTATTATTATTATTATTATTATTATTATTATTATTATTATTATTATTATTATTATTATTATTATTATTATTATTATTATTATTATTATTATTATTATTATTATTATTATTATTATTATTATTATTATTATTATTATTATTATCGGGTATTTTCCTGCAATTTGGAGTGAATTCAGTCTAATGTTAAATGTCACTAGCATCACCGGAAACAAGTTTCACACATAAAGCCAAATGTAAAAAAGACGCGAAATTAAGTAGAGATACCTGTGGTGCATCCTGATCGCCTATTGAGGCGAACGTCCACGTGCTACTTACGCATTTTACAAGACCGAAAAATTCGAAAAATTCATGGACTGAATCAATTCCAATCTTTCCGACGATGGCGCTCACTGATCATCGATCTCCAGCTTGTGCTGAGCATAGCACTTTTCACACATGACCATCCCATGACTGCAGCTGCAGTAAGTCCGGACCTTCCTATGGTTTCCTTTGCACATTCTCTGCGGATAGTTGGATGACGATGGGATGATTTTCGAGTCTTGCTTTTTGGTATATGCTGGCTATTTCATGAGTGTATGCTCGCAACAAGTCCTCTTCCTCTTTGGTCTTTCATTAGTGGCAACATTCCTATTAAAGTACGGATTGTAAAGTAGCTCTCTTGCTAGCTCCTTCCGGAAGGATAGACTTGGAAGTGGAGGATCACCAATGAAAAAGGATGATGCAAGATTGCAATTTACCTCGGTGGAGGCAGGGAGATACGCAAAGAATCGGGTCTCCCAAAGGCTTCGTTGCCCATGTGACTTCAAGAATAATTGGCCGGTGTCTTTCGCTGTTGTGATCATCAATGTGGTGCCGGTATTGGTAATGGTTTTGGACAACCTCCGGATATTGGAAGGCTTCAACGCCATCTCGGTTCTTGTGTTCACCCATCCGCATGTTTGTTGACGTCGTCATCATGACATAGTTCGGATCCTTCATACAAAACACATCAAAGTCAACCCCATCTAGCTTACCTCCAATAGAATCAACTGAGCCTACCGGCATGTCTTTGAAATGGCCCTTGATCTCATCTCCTCTAATATATTTTGGCCAATATTTCCTTTTTTATTAGAGCAGAACCGTAGACTCCTTTCTTGGCTAACTCAACGAGGCCTTTCAAGACATAGAACCCACTGTCAACAACAAGGATTCTGGCACTACCCCACAAGGATCTTGTTAGCCGGAGGAAGAGGCCGTCTGTCTTACCAAATTTGTCTGACTTGTTCCTTATCTGTCGGAGTTGATCTTTGCCCTCCACGAGCTCGATCCCAAAAACAATGCCGGAAATGCCACAGGAAATTGTATGGTACTCGTTTCCAAAGGGACAAGGCTATCTTGGGACAAGCATAACCCCGGACATGTGTATTGGTTGAGGAGAAGCTCACAAAGATCTTGAGGACCGTCGGCATGGATTCATTGTTTCCAAATTCAAGACGGGGTTTGCAATCTGTTGGACCAACCTTTCTTCGGTTACTTGAGCCACTGTGCCCCCAGGCCGCATTTTTGACTCATTCCTGGTCAGGATGTTCTCGGGATCAGGGCGGTTGTCATCATAGACATCATCTATAAGAGTCCGAGCTTCGGCAATGTCCGATTCTGAAAGAGGTCCAAATGTTGTTGCCATCCGAGCAATCATTGGATGTGGGTTGGTGTCATCAGGCTCCGATCCAGTTGGCGAGATTGCAGGGCGGCATCATCAAAGAAGAGATTGGCATCTCCTTCCGCTGTAACACGGGCCATCTCTTCACGCAGTAGAGTTCAATGTGTTGCCCTCCATCATGCTTAAAGTCATCATGAACAACAACAACGGACAACTGCTGTTTTTGGTGAACTAATTTTTCTTCCTGTCTAAGGATCCGGACACCAACAAGCTCATCCTTTCTTGTGTGGTTAGGATATTTGTTGCGTATGTGCTTGGATGGATGAATCCTGATGAGCTTCACAGTGCAGATAGCGCCGGAACCAATCCTCATGGTTGATTTTGACATGAAATTTCTCAACATTTTTGCCAAGAGATTTTCGCCCGACCATCATACGTCTGCACTTCAGGAGCCAATTTTCTTGCCTCAACGACAATTTAAACCGCGACCTATTAAATCTATGCAAGTACTTGATGTAAAATAACTGTTTTGACAGCTAAACGGTCCGTTTGGCTAACATTAGAGGGAGATAACTTCGTCACATGATGGGAATGAATTCCGTCCAGGGGACTGAATTCAGTCCGCCTGTCCAAAATCCGTTATTATTATTATTATTATTATTATTATTATTATTATTTTATAACGATGACGATTATTTTATTGTTATGATTTTATTTTGTTATTTTACGGAGCATGATTTTATTATATTCCATTCACAGTCAATTGATCCAGCAGGTGGCAGAGGTCAGCTGCTTACAGTTAATAGTAGGTGGCCATCGCAATCTCCCATTTTTTTTGCTATTCAATCTCATGCACTGTCATTTGAAATCATACTTTTGCTGATTTATCATGGGTTTCGAAATCTACCCATCCCATGCATTCCATTGCTGCGGAATACTGTTTGGTTCTAGATAGGTCGGCGTTGCGAAGTGTCATTGTTTCGATTGGAAATGATGGTAATTGATTTTCATCCTCTCCATCTCTAGTGCCGTGAGTGATCCGGGGTTTTGTCATGACCCAACAACTAAACCTTGGGGGCAGTCCTTCTCTCGTGATCACATCTAACCGACGTTCAATCTTCATTCCACACTCCTTCGCCGTTCCCGACACTGCATCACTGGCCTTCTCGAAAGCAGCTTCCACCATACAGAATACACCTCCTCCATCTGTTGCATTTTCGTCTGTTTCTTTCAATAGCCGTGCTGCTGTTCGAATGTAGTCTGATGCCCCACCTCGTGTTGGAATGCGGCAACGAATTTTCTGTTCGTGATTTTGACTTGCAACGAACGAATCCAGTGGAAAGTACGGTGGTGTTCCTGTGATTAGTGGGTATGGGGCTTTGATAATGTCATCGCCATCCCACGTCCGCAAGTCGCCTTTTTGAATTCGGATCAAATCGTGAAGGTGTGAACCATCGCTCCCTGTATTCCATTTCACGCCGCGCTTCAAGCATCCAAAGGATACATCTTGAGCTTCTACACCAACCGATCGAATCTGTCCCATAAATGCCCACGCAAGCATCATCAAAACGCTACCGCAACCGGTTCCCAAGTCGGCATGGGAAAAAGACGCGCCGGCGTCGTCCGCTTTAGCGTTGGTTAGCAGAGAGGCTGCCTCTTGGACTGACACGCCTCCCAAAAGTGGTTGACCATGGGACGTCTCGATGTTCTGCGCAGGTGACCACCCTCGCTGGAGCATTTCTTGTGCCGCCACATACGCACAAATGAAGTCATCAACGGTCAATTTGTTGCCATTTTGCAACTGATAAATCCTCCAGTCACTGGGACCCAATGAGGCGACTAATTCCCCGACTCGTGGAAGCAAGTGTTCTGGAACGCTTTCAACACTTTGAAATGCTCGAGGATGTGCGAACTTATCCGGGAAAAACTTGATAAGAGGATGGCTGATGGGATATCCTCGGAGGGGTTGTATGACGCCAGGCTGTTGAGACTGTTCCAGTGATCTTTGAGACGCCGGCCGTGTACCAAGACCATTGCACACAGCGCATACGCTCCCGGTATAATCCTTTGTCGATTTTTCATACTTCTTGCCATGGCCGTGGCATTTCCAACAAGGTGGCAACGGAGACGTACCAGAATGAGAGGAGATCACGTATTTCTTAGTCGTTTTTTCTCCGCTGGAAGATATTGTCACTAGAGGCTTTTCCAATACATATTGTGCTTGTTCAGATGGCGCCTCGCAGCCTATCTCTTGATTGATTTCTGTATCCCCTCTGTTGTCCACCAGTGTTTTAAGTAGACCTTGAGGAACTGGTGGGGAAATATTGCTCCGCTGCAACTCAATCACTCTTCGAAAGACCATATCCAGTATATTGTCTCTTACTAGTTGATTGTGTCCAACTCCCTTCAATATTATGAGCTTGCTATTGGGAAGGCGATGATGTACTTTGATGCCTATTTCGTTGGGCTGAATCGAGTCCTGATCACCGAGGACGACAATGGAAGGCTGTACAATTTCTTCAGTGCGGAATGTGTACCTTCGGCGTTCTAGATAGAAATCATTCTTTAGACCATTCGTGACTTGGATGATAGGGACAAATCGCATAACATTTGGTAAACAGCATCCCAAGAACCAATCTTTCCATGTGGTAACGTTGCCCTCAAAATCATCTGGGTCTTGCGATGATGTTGTCTCTTGGCCATGGTCGCTCCCGTGACTCGCCGAAGCTTCCTTTCTCTTTTCACCATTCACTATTTTTTCCTTCGCAGCGTCTTCTGCATACTCTGGATCACCGGCCATGATCGCAACCGACAAAACCCGATCTTTCAGATAACTGGCACATGCCAAGGCATTTGGCCCCCCACTACTGTGCCCGACAGCTGAGAACTTGACAATCCCCAAATGATCTGCCAATTCTTCGACGTCTCTGGAAAAGTCTTTGTAGTCATATTCTCCAATTGTCACCGGACTTGAGCCATGGTATCCTGGTCGGTTCATACATACCACGATGTAATCTTTGGGCGGGGAACGCTGTAACAAGGAACCACCGCTAAGAAACATGGCATGAAACGCGAAAATCACAGGAATCGAATTTCGAGATGCTGATTCATCCAGTAGCTGGACCGGTCCGTCGATTCGAAAACGTAACCAACGACCGTCCCGAAGACGAATTGTTTGCAGTTCACGACGCTCCATGACAACATGCGATGGCAAAATTTCCTCTTGGCACTGAAAGGATTCTTCAAACGTATGTTGTGGTGTTGCTGCTGAAAAGCGATTCTTTCAAAGGATCCAGCAAGATCGTCACAATCGTTTTCGTTGAACGGTGAATAGTACGAATGTGTACGACGTTGTCCAATACCGGAACAAGAAAGGAAGAAAACAAACGAGGGATGGCGGAACGTTTTTTCAAAGCATTATCGATTACGAGAATGAAATTTAAGCCACCAGCTTCCAAGGATTTTGATGGCTGTGATGTACTTTAGAATGGTGTTCGGATCGAAAAAATTGCAAGGATATTATCATCAATCAGTTGGTCCGTGATAACGAAATTGTTGTGTACTCTAGCTAGTCGTAGTGGTGATGATGATTGATGGTCGATTTCACAGTCAAAAAGCTCGCGGGCCCAGATGGTCCTGACTTAATTAACGCTATCCTCTACTTATTAGAGGGGTAGTAGTATTAACAGTAAAACCGGTAGCTACTATTACTAATAGGTAGTACCGGTAGCTAGCTAGAGCAAGCTAGCTACGGTAGGTAGCTACGGTAGCTAGCTACCGGTAGAGAGTCTTCTCTAAAAATTTTGTTGGGTCAATTGTTTTATTATTCACGCAGTAGAGTATTTTTTCCATGTCGTTGGAATGATCACAGACTACCAGTAGGTAGTCTACGGTAGTAGATTCACCCAACAATTCACCACCACTTCCCATCAAAGAATAAAATGATATAAAGATTGAAATCTCTAACAATGATGTCCCACAGAACAAAGCAACTGCAGAAAGCAGCAATCTCTCCCTTCTGAAGTGGACCACCTAGGGAGGATGGTAGGGGGCTTACTCATCTACCTAGCTAGTTTGTCAGAGAAGGGGACACTTAGAATCCATAGACCATCTATCCATGCAATGTAAGAGTTATTTTTTGTGTATGTCCTCATGCATACCGTGTGTTCAACTGACAGTGAAATGACTGCTTTGCTCCACTTTTGTCTGAAGGGACATGAAGAGAGAGGAGAGGAAGAATTCCTTTCAGTGGAAAAATGGCATCACAGCTCAGTCTAGTGTCAAGTGACAAGGGGCAGTACCATTTTATTGGAGATGCTACTGGTTCTTGATTTGGAAGGTTTCTGTTACACATACAACTGGGTTGCAACAGGAAGAAGATACCGAAGGACCCAACTAATTGATGTGGTCATTGCTGCCCTCCCAGCATTGTTTTGGACGATACCATACATGTCATGTCACTGGTTCGGACTTTCCCTAAATGTTGGGCTTGGGACTTTTGCCATCCATTCCAGTTCTGAATGGTGGGCAGCGGAGATATGAGCTTTGTGTGATTCGCCCCGCTCCCGCCGGAGGCCAGGAAACCAGACAGCAGCCAGGGACGCCAAATTCTCAGATGAAGAATCGGTGGCACTACGTTATTGGTGGGAAAGCCTTGAAATTAATTCTCCTCACCAGGGAGTGTTCCTAGTTCCTAGAGTAGCTAACCTCTCAATCCTCATGGTTAAGATACTTGCTTCCTGCTCTGTGCACGGACAGTAGTTCGTCGAACTGTTTTATAAACGCGGCAGTCGAAATAATTGTTTGATGTCCTGTGGCAGTTTGTAGTGCAAGTATGATATATATATATATATATATATTATGATGATGAGACCTACGACTAGTAAAAACAAGAAAACATGAAGGATGTTCTACTCGTAGTTTCCGGGTTTTATCCTCCGTCCATCGAACTACGTACAACGTACTTTGTAGTAGTAATGTTCGTGATTCACAAGTTACGTGGGCCCTGCTTGTGGAACACAAAAGATCCGACTCAGCTTCTGTGTACTACGTAGACTACTTGGTTCAATGGTTCATTTGTTCCAATCACTGTACACCGAAGCTGCACAGTGTAAGATTCTTTGTATTTACGACTAGCATACTATTCGGAGAGTACCTAGTACTTTTCACCGGCATTCATGAGTGAGAATCGCAAAGAGTTGAGATATGCGAGATCGGGCACCGACAATGATCGGATGGAAGCGTTGCCTCAACCTCCCGGGCAGACATCCATTACTGCTACGGAGACCTCTTGCATTGCTGCTACTCCTCAACCTCCGTATTATGCCGTGATCTTTACATCGATACGAAGGAATGACAAGAGCAATAAGAGTGATTACAGTATTACAGCGGACCGTATGATGGAGTTAGCTTCCCGTGCTGATGGATTTTTGGGTGTCGAATCGGTTCGAGACGAATCGAAATTGGGCATCACCGTATCGTATTGGAGAGATTTGGAATCGATCAGGGTGTGGAAACACAACAGTGAGCATCTGGTAGCACAAGAAAAAGGCCAAAGAGAATGGTATTCTGCCTACACTACCCGGATTTGCAAAGTAGAACGAGATTACAGTCATCTCTTCTAATGAAACTAGGATTGGAGTACGACCGTTGGTAAACTATAGAACTGCTCACTACTGACGGACTACCCGTATATGCTACTTGTGTTAAAGCAGGTTTCACGAATGTCCGTGTGTCTACATCACTGCCACCTTTCAAAAAGTAATAGGCAATGTTTGAAGCAGATGGCCACTTGAAGTTACTACTTCTACTCGTATACATCACTGCCATCTTGGAAAAGCCAACCCTAGCTAGACAATACTCTTTATCATTCCATACGTACTATAGTACCAAAACGATTTCTATTTCAAGCAAGGCTATACCAAGTATTATACCAGCTGCCATAGATTCCGCATCCAAAAAGTTGGTTCACCCGCGGGACATTCCCTCATGCTAAAGCTTTCCATCCATTCAGAAATGCAACGAACCTGCCAAAACCTCACGAATGAGGAAACTGTCCAAACCGGTGGGTGTCACAAATGGTGCGTTCTTCCGCAAAAAAAAAACAATGCTGGGAAGGCAGCAATTTACCACATAAATGTGTTGGGTGTGTTGATATCCTCTTTTACCTGTTGCAAATTGCAAACTCACCAATAGGGGGCGCATTGTACTACTGTGTAAAAGAAACCTTCCATGATGTCAAGCACCAGCAGCAGTACTTCCAATTGAAATAAATGGTACTGTCCCTTTGCACTTGAAACTTATGGTTAGCTGAGTTATGAGTTTATGATGCCAGCATTTCTTCCACAGACGAAGCCAACCCCCTTCCGACTACTACGGTAGATAAGAGAAACAGAATCTTTCTTGTGATGTACGATGCCATGATGCATAAAAGGCAGCAGCAGTAGGTTGTGCCGCCACCACTGGAACTCCTCTTCTACTAAAGAGTGTGATACCGACTGTTGGTTGGAAGTCAGTTGAGAAATGTGGAAGATTTATGAATGATCATTATTTATTACAGTTATTATTACAGTTTAAGATGTGTCGGGTCTCACAGTTTAAACTCCTCCATCATCTAAGATACCTTCTTGTCTTCGGATGGCTCCATTTTCGATTCACGAGTTTCCATAAATCTTCCTGGGAAGAGGCATATCATCAATTTTCTTGTTGTTGACGCCTTCCCAGTAACTACCGTACACAGCATCGGTATCAGTCGTGTGCTGGTACTACGGTAGCTACTACCGTAGCTACCGGTAGGGACTTGAAACTGAAGTTCTATGTAGACCGGTGGATCGTCAATCCAGTCGCGAGCAAGGTAGGCGCGTTTACATAGCACTCTTTTACGTAGTGGCAGTAATAAACGGTCGAAGTAACACACTCTGGATGAGGGTGCCGGTAGTCCTCGTACCGTGGTAGAACCTCGTAGTACCTAATGCTACGTGTCTTTGTATCGCAAAGTCGGAATTTAAATCTCTTATTATGGCGAGAGGAACGGATGAGATGCCCGCTTTGGCGCCGTCTGACTACTGACCTCATTTTCTTGTACAACCAAAGGGAAGGCGTTCCTGTCATGAGTGATGATGATGATGAATGAAGAGAGTGAATTCTCTCTCTGTCAACGAACTTTCACAGTCAAAAACTGCACCGTCCACGATCGCGTACACAAACACACAAAATACTATGAACGGAGGAAAAAACGAAAAAAAAAACACACACACACACACACAACGACCATAATCTCTTCGCTCATCAAATTCCCACACACGATAGAGAGGGGAGACGTGTGACATCAGAAAACTTCCTCTCTTTCCTTCCTCATCACACTTCCTACCCAAAAAAAAAGGGAACATCCAGCAGTCTGCTTGGTTCATTCTCAAACAGACACATAAAATCACCGTGTAGTGGCAGTAAATACTACAGTAGTATTGGAGGTGGTGCAGCCTCTCGGAAGGAAACGGATTTCTTAACAACCTACCGATCCATCTCTTCTTCTATCATACAACAAGGAAGGAAGAAAAAACAGACAGATTATCCGTCCTCTCTTTTGTCTTGCCAGTAGCGGTTGCAACAACAACAACAGCAGCAGCAGCGCCATCCTTTTGCACGGATTCGCAGCGTATTGGTAGTACGTCCGTTTCTTCTCTCGCTGTTCGGCATCCAAAGGTACAACAACAACAACAAGAACAAGTTTCTTCTCTGTTTTCTTAATACAATGAAGATCCTCAAGAAGAGCAGTGGCGTCATTCTTTCGCCTACAACAACAAACTTGACCGTTCGGCTCAAAAGGCGACAGCAGCGACAGCAGCAGCACTATTTGGAGGCAGCACAGGATAGTTCGTCGTCATTGACATCGAACTCGTCTTCTTCATCTACCATATCCACGGTTGTCACACAACCCAAGAAGAAGTCATCGTCGTCATTGTCATCGTCATCATCTCATTCCAAACAGAACAGTCATCGTCATTGTCATCATTATTATCATCATCATCATCAGCAACAACAACAATCCTTGCAAGACGACGTTACTATTACCCACGAAACTCCTCGAACGTCTATTTCCGACAGCACTTTGTCTCACAAGAACTCGGATAACATTATCCAACTTGCTCTACCTACCAACAACAACAACGACAACAACAGTAATAATAATCATTACAATAACAACGACGACGACAGTACCATGCCAAAGTCTGTCAATTTTACCATGACAGGATGGCTCACTCCCCGACCCGTCATGGTGTCCATGCTCAACAACAAGGGCGTCATTTATATCGAACGTGAGCAGTACGAAGAAGCAAGGAAATCCTTGCAGCGAGCTCTCAAGATTGCCGAAAAGGAAGGCAAGCAATTCGAGGTGACAGCAGCAGCAGCAACAGCAACCAATGATATTGAGTACAACCACATGTCCACCAATGATGATCAGTTTGGCACCAACGCTCGCCAAGATTGTGCTTCCACCGCTGTCACTCTCAAGAACAAGAACGCAAACAAGCCGTTATCTTGTTCTACCAACCTCTCCTCCTTCAAGGATGAACCGTCCAGTCAGTCCTCGGATGTTTCCGCAAAGACTACAAAGAAGAAAAGGTCAACCAAAGCTTGTGGCAAAGACAAGACCAAGAAGGAGTCCAAACTCGCCACAGAGTCGTCTTTGTCTCGATCCTCTCTGGCTACCAATGAAGAATCGACACCAACGAACGATGGTGAAGAAGAAGAAGAAGAAGAAGAACCGTCTCCCTTGGAACTTGTGTCAAGCATTGTTGCCAACAATGAACAGTCCAGCACCTCTCCACACTCCCTGAAACACCGGTCCGAATACGATGAAGGCATGGATTACTTCCGACGACCCTTCCGAATAGACGAATCCAGTACCAGTCTCGATGGAACGGTCCTCTTCAACTTGGCAAGAATTTCCCACAATCAAGGCAACTTGGACGAGGCATTGGGATTGTATCACAGATCGTTGTTGGCATTGGAGCGACGACGACGACGACGACGACGACGACGACGATATCGTCAACGAGACATGGTGGGGACAGACCCCGACGCCGCAACACATTCGAAAGATGACCAGGGATCTCAAATCACACTGGCAATCCTTTTCGGAGTTGCCAACATCCAATACGTCCGTGGAGAACATGCCGAGGCGCTTCAAACCTTCGTGGCTGCGATGACGTGGTCGCGACAATGGTTTGGCGACGAAAGCCTGGAAATGGCGGCCTGTCTCAACTGCATCGGGGTACTACACTACATCATGCCCAACGGAGACGACGAAACCGCCATTGATACGTTACAGACGTCTCTACAAAATCGTATCACTCTCTTGGGCGATGACCACATAGATGTCGGTACCACCTGGAACAATGTCGGTAGGAGCTTCTTCCAACAGGGACGATACGATTTGGCCATGCAAGCGTACAACGAAGCGTTACGGATCCGACGAAAGTGCCAGGGAGAAAGCGTCGACGTGGCTGCAACCATATTCAACATTGGACAAGTGTACCATCAACAGGAAAACAGAGACAAGGCCTTGCAGTTGTACCAAGAGTTCCTGACGTTGGCCAAGTCACACTTTGGTGAATTCCACCGCGACATTTGTATCGTCACTACGTGCATTGGACAAGTCCTACACGAAATGAAACTGTACGAACGGGCTCTCAAATCATTTCACCATGCCTTGCGCATCGGACATGTCGCATTGGGTCCTGTACACTCGGAGATTGCCATCACCCTCAACAAAATGGGAAATCTCTACTACGAGACGGGCGATTTCGACTCGGCACTCAAAGCATACCATCAAGGTCTGGAAATCGAAAAGGAGGTTCTAGAACCTGGCAATGCCAATGTCTATGTCACCTACACCAATATCGCCGAAATTCACAAGCAACGAAGTGAGTTCAAAAAAGCATTGGAGTACTATCAGCAAGTACTGGACCTACAAAAGCAGCACAACGCCGACAGCCTGGACATTGCCAACACTTTGAGCAGCATCGGATACGTCCGCCATCAAATGAATGACTTTGAAAATGCCCTGGAAGTCAACCAAGAATGTCTCCGACTGCGACGTGAAGCCAAGGGAGACACCGATGAAGACGTCGCGTCCACACTGACACACATCGCGTTGGTTCTGCTCAAGTTGGAACGGCATGACATTGCCCTCGAGGTACTTACCGAAGCCTACCGCGTGCGGAAGGAAATCTCCAAGCCGAATACTCGTGATTTGGCCTTCACCTTGTACAACATCGCCCTGATTTATCATCATCGGGGAAGCCACGAACAGGCTCTATCCTTTTATCTTGCCACGGCAGAAGTCGAAAAGAACGCGTTGGGAACGAATCATCGAGATTTGAGCATCACATACTACAACATTGGCCAAATCTACTACCAACGTGGAGAAATGGAGCTGGCTTTGGAAAAATTCCACCAAGCGCTAGCCATTGAGCAGGAGTGCTTTGGCGTCGAACACGCCACTTGCGCACGCACTCTGAACGAGATTGGAAACATCCAGTTGCAGCTTGGAAACATCCAAGAAATGATGGAATGCTACACCCAAGCCCTTCGGATCTACAAAAGCACGGGTAACACAAACGAACGTGTGGTCGTCTATGGTTTGAAATTGTGGAGATTTGATATCGTTCAACCGGTAGCAGCTGCAATGGCCTAGGTAGGTTCGTAGTCCACCTCACAGCCGGCAGCAGCACATGAAACCATTATTATTATTTTTTAGGGGGATATCTCTGATTGGCCTTCCCAAAAAGTCTGATTTAGAAAAAGGGTATTTTCAAACAGTATTACAATTGGACTATACTCTAGCTAGGTAGCAAGTTGTAGTCGTCGTTTCAAGAATCCAGAGCCGACTCTTCGTGTTTTTTCCGTGTGTTAACAAACGCAAGGAGATCCGCAAAGCATTTGCCAATGCCGGTGATCTGAGATAACGAAAACTCGTCTTCGGGGACCTCTCCTTGGAAGCGAGACTGAATTTCTTGCGCTGCCTTTACTACTTGTTGCGCCTTGACATTGTAAAACTGAAGATTGGATATGCAGTGCGCCAATACTTCTGCGTCGACGGCTGCCATGGTCTCGACGGATACTCCCTCTGGCATTGCCTCTCTCAGTGCATTCATGGCTTTGCGTACAGTCGGTTCTTGACATCTCGCATGAAGTCGGGCGGCGAGCAGGACTTGGTACCGCCGTACTTCCAAAGAGGCACTGGGATCTGCGAGACTGTGCCACTTCTTCGTAATCTTGTTCTGCTCCTCAATGGTCAGATCCTTCATGCGAACGAATCCATTCTTTTGTTGTTGTTGAGTGGTGCCCGTCGAGGATTTGGAGTTGGAAGGTGGTTGTTTCTTGGTACATGTAGATTTTGGCTTTGAAATCAGCGAGGAGGATACTTTCCAACAGTTTGGCTCTCTTTTGTGTGCAGAAATGGCAGACGAGGACACGGCAGATGAATCATAAACTGGTTTGTATGCAAACTTTGCAAACGGGTTTGCAGCAGAAATAGAAGTAACTGCTTCCAGTGATTCATCATTCCCCGCACTGGAATCAGCATCATTGTCAATAATGTCAATTTCTATTATATCAACTGGTGTTCTTTTTTTCTCGTTCCTTGAAGGAGAATGAGCAGACACTTTCGAATCGGCCCATGTCGTCGATACGACGTTTTGTTGCTTCGGTGTTCCTTTCCCCCCCTCTTTTTGAATGGAAGATTCGGGGTCTAGCCTCGGTCGTTTCGCTTCTCTAGAACAGGAGAAGTATTGGAGTATGTCGTTGTTGTTGTTGCCTCTGGACATGGGAGTAGTGTACGTTAGGGGGACGCCTGGAGAGAATGAAGAAAATATGAAGCAGAATCCATCAAATTCATTCTCTGTCGTTGACTGTAGCATTTTGTTATTAACTGTAACAAACAATAACGTGAGAACAGAGAAGGACGACTACGGTAGGCTACTACCGGTAGGTACACGTCGTAGTTTTGGTTTTTTGTGTTGCTCTTGTTGGAAATCTCTGAAGGGTTACTGTTGAGGTGTATCGGTGTCCTTCGAGAGTCAGTCCCGTGATATCCTTGAATCACGTACTGTTTTCCTCTTTACTTCAGATCCACCTCTTACGTCACCTCTTACGTCATTCGGTCTTTTGGTTTTTCATGTCCATCTTTCGCATTAGAAATGTAATGAATATAATCTGAGTTATCATCCTCTACATTTCTCTTCTTTTCAGCTTACGAGCCCAAGCATTACGCTTGATCTTTTTGTTCTTCCCGGTGTTGCTCCACACCCCGCTTGCAGCAGTTAAGCGTCTCGCGAACGCTTTCTGTGTAGACCAAGTATCAGAATCACGTTGGGCCCGGCACCGCTCAATTTTTCTGGTCTTTGTCCCCGACTTCGATTGACAGAAAGCCTTGCTGCATGAGTTGTGCCCTTGACTCTTTCGGCTGGCCCGGTTTCATCGTTAGGCGAAGAATTGCGACCATGACTCACCCTTTCTCCGAAGACCCTCGAAGACCTTCGGTCCTCATCTCCGGTGTTGAGTCTGATACTGATGACGAGTTTGAAGACGCCTTTGCTCTTGACGGTCTCCGTCCTATGGTGTCCAATCTTCAAGCCGTTCTAGAAGCTGCCACTATCTCGGACCTTCAGGCTGCTCTCGAAGCCGCCTCCCTTGCTGAGAGAGCGACGGAGCTTCAGAACTTTGCCCTCCTCAGCGAAACCACGAGGCATACGGACATAGACAACGTCATAGAGGGAGCAGCAAGGAAGGCGGCTTCGAGAGCAGCCTGAAGGTCCGAGATAGTGGCAGCTTCTAGAACGGCTTGAAGATTGGACACCATAGGACGGAGACCGTCAAGAGCAGAGGCGTCTTCAAACTCGTCATCAGTATCAGACTCAACACCGGAGATGAGGACCGAAGGTCTTCGAGGGTCTTCGGAGAAAGGGTGAGTCATGGTCGCAATTCTTCGCCTAACGATGAAACCGGGCCAGCCGAAAGAGTCAAGGGCACACCTCCCGAAGAAAGACTCTCTGCTTGCTCCTATCGAATTGTTCACTGGCGCCACCTTTGACGACTACAGCCATCTCCAGCGCTCCCGTGTTTGGGGCTGCCCTGTTTATGTTCTTGATCCTACACTCCAGGACGGTAAGAAACTTCCTAAATGGAACCCTCGTTCCCGTCGTGGATGTTCCTTGGAGTCTCGCCCTCGCACTCTAGCTCCGTTGGTCGAATTTTGAACTTGCGCACCGGTCATGTTTCCCCGCAGTACCACGTGGTCTATGATGAGCTATTCTCCACCGTCTCCAATTCCCTCACGCCCGGGATGAATGATGCGCTTCCTTTTGATGATGCTCTGTGGACTCGGCTCATTTCTATTGGTTTGGAACATCTCTTGCCCTCTTCCTCTGACGACCCTACGGCTTACGATCCTCCTCCGCCTCTTGATCCTGCCTGGCTTGCTCCGGATGATGTTTCTCCTTCGTGCCAGAGGGAGCCTCCACCGGCACCTGCTCTGCCTCCTCCGGCTCCTGATCCACCGCCGTCCCTTCCAGAGGGAGATTCTTCAGCAGTTCCGCCGCGGCGGTCCCAACGTCCCCATCGCCCGACTCGCCGGTACATCCAGTACGCCAACAGTTCTTTTAAGCTGTCCGCCCTCCAAAACGGCGTCTTGATGGCCCTTGATTGGACCCAGTCCCACGTTCTTCCTTCTCCGACTAACTACAGCCGCATGATGGCGTTGTTCAATCTTGCAACCGATCCTTTTACGAACGAGATTGACGGCGATCTGCATCCCTGCCTCCTTGCCTCCAAGGCTAGTCAGGCGGACAATCCTTCTTACGAGGAAGTTATGAGTGGCCCCCACCGAGCTAGCTTTCTCGAGGCTATGAAACTCGAACTGGCGACACTTACTGCTATGCATTGCTGGGATGTTGTCGATCGCGTTGCTGGTATGAACGTCCTACCTAGTACCTGGGCATTCAAACTTAAACGCTATCCCGATGGCAGTGTTCGGAAATATAAGGCTCGTTTCTGTGCTGGTGGCCATCGCCAAATTGAAGGTGTCGATTTCTTTGAAACGTATGCTCCTGTTGTTAACTGGACGACCGTGCGTCTCCTATTGGTTCTCTCTCAAGTTCTGGGTCTTGCCTCTCGCCAAGTTGACTATACTGCCGCCTTCGTCCATGCTCCTCTCTATGACGTTGTCTATGTCCGTATGCCTCGTGGTTTCGCTGAGGAGGGCAAAGTTCTGAAGCTCCGTCGCTCTCTTTACGGTTTGAAACAAAGCCCTCGCAACTTCTTCCTTCACTTGAAGTCCAATCTCGAGGCCTGTGGCTTCCGCAATCCGAGCCCTGATACTGATCCCTGCTTGTTTGTCTCCGGCAAAGTTGTTTGTGTTGTCTACGTTGACGACACGTTGCTTTGGAGTCCACGTAGTGAATGGATTGACGAAGCGATTGCCCAACTTGAGGCTAATGGTATGGCCTTAGAAGTCGAAGATTCTGTCGCTGGTTTCCTTGGCGTCCATATTCATCGCGACCAAGGCGATGGCTCCATCAAGTTGACGCAGAAAGGTCTGATCCTCCGTATTATTGCCGCACTCGGTGTCGAAAATGAACCCGCCGTTCACACGCCTGCAACCGCGACCCCTCTCGTCAAAGACTTGGATGGTGACCCCCCTGATGGTTCCTTCAACTATGCTAGTGTCATTGGCATGCTTGGTTACCTCCAGAGCAACAGCCGTCCTGATATTGCCTTTGCTGTCAGCTCCGCGGCCCGTTTTACACACCATCCTCGCCGCTCTCATGAACTGGCTCTGAAACGCATCGGCCGATACCTGAAAGGTACGATTGAAGAAGGCCTGGTCCTCCGTCCTAGCGATACGCTCGACATCGACTGTTATGTCGACGCTGATTTTGCAGGTCTCTGGCCCCACGAAGATAAATCTGATCCCTCCTGCGTAAAATCGAGAACGGGTTTCTCCATCTGTGTCGCCAACTGTCCGGTTATTTGGTCCTCCAAACTCCAGGGCGACATTGCTACGTCTACGATGGAAGCTGAATACTCCGCCTTGTCCTCCGCTATGCGTGAACTCTTGCCCTTTCGAGACCTTCTGCTCGCCCTTGCTCCGTCGATTGGCGTTAACACCGATCACTCCACCGTTTTTCGCACTACCGTTCACGAAGACAACGCTGGCGCTCTCGCTCTTGCCCACCTCGAACCTGGTCGTGTTACTCCTCGGTCGAAGCATTATGCTGTCAAGCTTCATTGGTTTCGTAGCAAGCTTGTTGCCGCTGGTCCTCATCCTATCACCATTGTGAAGATTGACACTGCCCTTCAACGTGCGGATATTCTCACCAAGGCTCTTACTAAGAACAAGTTTGTTGTGATTCGGAAACAGCTTTGCGGTTGGTGATCCACCTTCTTGTACCATCGGCATCTACGCTTGAGAGGGAGTGTTGAGGTGTATCGGTGTCCTTCGAGAGTCAGTCCCGTGATATCCTTGAATCACGTACTGTTTTCCTCTTTACTTCAGATCCACCTCTTACGTCACCTCTTACGTCATTCGGTCAGATTTCATCTTTTGGTTTTTCATGTTGTTTTTCTCCATCTTTCGCATTAGAAATGTAATGAATAATCTGAGTTATCATCCTCTACATTTCTCTTCTTTTCAGTTACGGTTGGACAATCGAACGTACGATACCGGTAGTACCTAGGTTACCGTAGTACGTAGTAGGATATTCGCATTTCTAGCTAGTAGTAGCTATGTAGATATCAAATATGCTACAGCTCTAGCTAGCTAGCTAACTAGATTTGAAGAAACTTTACTTTACAGCAGTTCGAAGGAAAGCCAAAGAAAAGAAACGCAGTCATTGAGAGGACAAAGAGATGGATGCTTCGGAATGCGTGCCAAGCACACTAGTAGTTACTACGTAAGCAATTTGCTCATTACTTCTTTTCCCCTTTGTCAGAAAGTGTAACAACAACTTTTCCATTCACATGGCGAGTCTCTTGCAATCGAAATGCTTTTCTCACCCCTTCCGTGGAAAAAGGAAACGGTCCTCGTGGGTCAATGCATGCCTTCAAAGTGCCATTCTGGGCCATTTCCATTGTCCTTGTAAGGTGATTCCGATCGTTGTCCAAGCTGAATGCGAACGTATACTTGGGAAGCCGACGGCGGCCCCACGTTCGTGATTTGATGGCTCTCCAAATAGGGATGAAAAGAAATGGTTTCATGACAGCCCATACAGAATGGGCCTCAAAGATAGCTTGATCTGGTGTCAGTGTCAAGAAGCGCCCTCCTTGGGATGCTGGCTTGACAATTGACTTTTCCTTGTTATTGTAATCTTGAATAAGACGTAGCCACGAACCCCCTGCTAGGTCCACAACCGTGTCGAAAGGATTGTCCTTGTATTCTTTCAAAGAAAAGGGGTCCTGCTTGGTGTAGTCGATTGCTCTATCATAGTTCAAGGGAGATTGTAACAATCTGTCAAGGTTCTTCGACACGCCCACTAGGTATGCAGCGCCTTGCTTTCTCATCACTTGACAAGTATGACTTCCGACTCCACCACCCGCACCAAGTACAAGTACTCGCTCCCCTTCTCGAATGCGTTCACCTAGCAGAGTAGCGGGAGACACCGAAGCCAAGACGGCGCCTTCTTCGAACGAAATGTTGTCGGGTATTTTTTCGCACACTCTCGTATCCACCACTGCATATTCTGCCAAAGCCCCCCTGGGTCCTTCCACGAATCGAACGGCGACTCGATCGCCAACTTGGAATGGCAATGCGTCATCGTTATCTGTGGCCTCCCGTGGAATCTCCAATACAATACCCGCGCAATCGCCGCCAGGAATATATGGAAACGAAGGAGGGCCTTGCAATTCTCGAGTAAGTCCACTCAATACACGGCAATCTCCGCACGCGAGAGCCACGGCTTTGGTTTGAATGATCATTTTGGTCCTCTTTTTCTTAGCCGGCAAGTCACCGAGGTTCGGTAATGGTACATGGTCTTCTACTGTTAGCATTTCATCTATGTCACCCAATTCCTTGCCTTGTACTGCCTTCATTGTCTTTTTACTGGCGTGTTCTTGTGTCGAGGTCATGCTTTGTATCATCTTGGCGTTTATAACTGTTTATGGAGGTTCCAGTGATTGCTGCTTTCCATCCAAAAGTAGGCAGTGGTCAACAAAGTAGGGTTTTCTTCTGTATGGTTTCCATTTTTTGGTGTACTGATAAGTCGTATACACTTTGTACTGTTCGATTGATCTTGACTGTGAGAATGTTTGTAATTCTTTACCAGCTAGTTGATAGTAGAGGTACACTGTTGCTGTTATTTGGTAGAATCAGTACTAGTCGTACAATTAACCGCGCAACAATTGACTGTGAATCACCTCTCTATTTTCGAATTTGAGTCTTGCAGTGTTTCCGAAGAAGTCGCTGTCAAGATGGCGAACACAACCTTCAGGGCTATTGGAGTACCGGTACTGACTGTGATGATTCACAGTAAATCGTGGATCTAAAATCTATCTTCTGTATCATACGACAAGGACTCTAGCCTCCTGCCAACAGAATTACCACCACTAGCTAGTTATTGTGAAGCCCAATGAAAGCTGTCTAGCCCACTGAAGAAGACCAGCATACCAGGAGCGGGAGGTATTGCTTGTTCGAACCGCAGATAAGTCCCCTTACAGTTAGCTACATAATCACTTGTGGAGCTGTCGAACCGTCTGTTGACCCATTTGGTTGTCTTTGGATTTGGCACGACGGCATCAGGGAGCCAAATAAATATCCCCACCTTCGCTGCCACCACTACCTTCCAGGTAAAAAATGAACTTTTAGTGACTCTCATCGAAATTCTATTCTGGTTTGTAAAAGGAATGTATCCATTATGAATAATGTGCTGATCCGTTATCTAACAGTAAACGAAATAGATGGGTTTTGGGCCACTGTTCTGTAAAAGTTGATCAAGACGCGTCTTTGTTTTAGACAGAAATTCCTATGCATTGTTGTAATTTTCCCAGACTTTTTTCTGACCAATCAATCAGAGATTTCTCGAAAGACTGGATGGGTACTTTAGATTATTACCAAAACTTGCCACATAGTGTGGTTACTATTTTTCAGTAACTAGCTAGTATTTCATTGAAGGGCGGGGGGGGGGGGGGGGCATTGGGGATTTCTTGACAAGGGGGCGCCAAGCCTCTCGGCGGTCGCAAATTATCCATCACCATTATGCTATCCTTTTGGAGATGATCTTGGTACCGTTGAGGATTCTTCAAGAGCTCCCAGCGCATCAGTTCTCTGTTTAGAGTCGTAGGTTTTTGCTGTCCGCTAGGGAGGCTCACACAAATGGCTACCATCGATCATGAACTTCATGCCCTCCGCAGCCGCTCTAACAACTCATGGTCTAGTCGCACTACTACAGGCACGATTTAGTCTTGGTTTTAGAGTGATCAAAGGACGAGGCCACTTGATATGATGCAGATTGGTGGGTGGAAAGGGGTTGGCTCTGCATCATTGTCATGCCTACTAATGTATAGTACCACCGTGAATGTTGCATCTCCTGATTAAAAAAATCTTGGCATTGATCTTTGTCCAAAAGGGGATTCCGTGGGGTCGATGTTTGGTGCTAGCTAGTCGCACATCTCCTCCCTTCTATTCCCTCTCTCATTGCTTCTCTATTCTACCTAGCTAGTAGACTCTACTCTCTAGTAGAGAGAGAGCTACCTGTAGTATCATACGTGATACAATACGACGGTGCTAAAACTGTACGACGTAAAGCAGTAAAGCAGTGAAAACCGAAACTACCGGTGCCCTAGCCTCCTACCGGTAGGTACCTAGGTACCGTACTCCGGTACGAAGTGTAACAGTAAGTATTACGTACTTACGTAAACCGTATGATAGGACCGTAGGTTACGCGAGCGAGAACACAGGAAGCAGTTCCGTAGGGGGAGGGGGGAACTTTTTCAAATCCACACCCTTTTCTTTTGTTGTACGACATCACGACCCAGCTTGTAATAACACCGTCCTCCTTCGTTGACTGTGAATTGCCACATCTCTCTACCCACTACGTATCATAGTTATTTTAGTAGACAATCTTTGAGCAAAATCCAGTGCAGTCTTGATCCTGTTTCACCAGAATGTCACATTAAGCTATATTGGAGCCGCAAACACCCTGTAAAAATATACTCTTTGCACGACAGCATCAACGCAACACACGACGCACGACGCAACCCTTTATCTTCCACACGCAATATCCTTTGATCTTTGGTTGATATCACCTCATCATGGCGAAGAAGGCACTTCTCGATGTACTGGAACAAACTATTGGAAAGTATGTCAAAAATCTGGATGCAGAAAGTTTGAATGTTGCCGTTTGGAGCGGCAAGATTGAGCTACAGTCGCTCGAGTTAGATGTGGAGTCGGTGAATGCCCAATTGCAGCAACGAGCAGCGAATGCTCCCAATTTAGCCTTACCTTTCCGGGTCTTGTCGGGTCGATTTGAATCTTTCCAGGTAGATGTTCCGTGGGCCCATATCACCAGTCGGCCAGTGGTATTGCGAGCGCGGGGCTTGTCAGTGGAAGTGGAGCCCGTAGATTTGTCGGAACTACGAAATGTTGACACGTTGCACATGGATGCTGCAGGAGAAGAGGACTTTGTGCTCCTGAACAAGCTCAAAGAAGCGCGAGAGCACAGTTTGGAAATGGCCGATCAGTATCGTATACAAGCCTACAACATGAGAAAGATTGCTCTGGCAGAAGAAGAGCACGATTCTGGAGGGAAAAGTAACGGCACCTTCACGTCACGATTGGTACGACGTATCATTGAGAATATTCAAATCGAAATCAAAGATGTTCACATTTCTCTGACGGATCCAGACGGATCCGTAGGGGCATGCCTTGAATCGCTTCGGCTGGTCACAACGGATAAACACGGCGAACAAGTTTTTGTGGACAGGACTCAGGCACCGACTCGTGATTCCTCTTCGTCTATCGAGATGTCCTTTCTATACAAGATGCTGCAGATCGAAGGCCTTGGTCTCTACCTGGACAAAGACGAATTTGTCAGTGCAAGGAAGAGTCTACAATCTATTACAGAAACAAACAGCAATGAAGAAGATGATGATATTGTCCGCTCTGACCTTCCCAACGACCATTCCTACATTTTGGCTCCTTTGTCCTTCGAAGCAACGTTGCGACAAGCAGACAGCAATGTGTGTATAGATCATGCAAAGTACCATCTGCGCAGCTACTTATCATCTCTATCCATATTGCTGAACCGGAGTCAACTAGATTTTGCAAGAAAAATCATGAAGGTCATGACTCCGACAGAAACAGGGCCGAAACCCTTGTTTCCAGAATATCGACCAAGGGTGCGCGTCCAAAAGGGCACTGCCAAGGAGTGGTGGAAGTATGCAGTGCGGTGTATTGGTAGGTTGAATGGTCGACGATCGTGGGTGGAATTTCTCATCGCATTCCGAAAACGCAAACAATATATCCCCCTCTTCAAAAGACAAGCCCACCACGCGAACTGCTCATGGGTAAAGCCTCTCAGCTCCAAAGAAATGGATGAACTCGTCGAAATTGAACACGATCGATCCATTACGATCGAAGGACTTATGGCATGGAGGAATATTGCAGACGCCCAAATAGACAAAGAACGGCAAAAGTTCGATGAACAACGAAAGAGCAAAGAATCCAGTAGTAAGAAATCGTACTACTCCTACCTTTTCGGGAGCAGCAGTACCAGTCAAGCCACCCCAGATCGCAAAACAGAGGGTGAAATTGAGGAGGTCGCCATCGAATTGAGCGAAGACGAAATGCGGGAGCTTGAGGGTATTGCGACGGTGGACCTCCGCGAAAAGGATCTATCGAAAGACTCGAAACTTTACGATTTTGAATTCGTTATGAGGTCATTCAAGATTGATTTGGTTGCATATGACTTGAAACACGTTGCTTCCTTGGATATGGGTCAAGTCACCACGAGTTTCGATGCAGCCATGGACGGAGCATTCGCATTTGATTTTGAGCTCTCTAATTTGGAAATATTTGACCGGGCAACACCACAAAGTATCTTTCCTAGTGTTCTGAGGATGATCGACCAACCTGATCGGACCGAAGAGAAAAGGGCATTCCAGTTCAATGTTTCAAAGTCATCAACCGGAGATCAAAGCTTATCACTAAAAGTTGCGACTTTTGAGGCTGTGGCTTCGCAGCTTATGGTCAAAGAAGTGCAGCGATTCTTTCAGGCATCCTCGAATAATTTTTCTTCCAAAAAGAATAGAAAGGCAAACCCTCTCTTGGCTCAATCTATATCTGGATCTGTCGATCTGTTTTATGATGCACTTCCAGGCGAGTCGTTCGTCGTTCAACAGGGAGAGCTTTTGAAAGAGGAAACGGGGCGCAAGCCCATGGTGACACAATATGATCTGTCAAATGCCTTGATAGATGCATGGAAAGAGAAAACAGAAAGAAAAGTGTCTTGGATGATTGACGTTGACATCCACGCCCCAGTTGTAATTATACCCGAGATGTGCAATGACCCCCGAGCCAATGTTCTCGTCTTTGACCTTGGAAATCTAAGGCTGAAATACGGCAAATACCGCCCTTCGCCGCAAATACAGAAGTGGTTCAACGATAACTCTCGTGAGACGTTGATTGAACAATCGTATGATAGTGGTACTCTATCCATTAACGATTTGACGTTTGGTGTCCAGAAAGCGAGGTTGTGGCAGTTACGTCCATCTAGTAAGAGCCAGTCCTCCGTGAGAGAATCAGCAATCATTGATCCTACTGGAATGTCTGTCGATTTCGCAATTGAGACCATCGGGTCAGAAGGCAAACCTCGATTCTGTGTTCTTGGCGTGATTCCTTCGATTTCCCTAACACTTTCACCATCACAGTCTTCTAGAATACTGCCCGTCCTGCACTGTTGGAAAGATGTCTTCGGTAAAAGTGATGACACCAAAGAGATGGTTGCTGTGGTGGAAGATTCCTCTTCCGAATCATATGTTAGTGTCCCCGAAGATGCAGTTTCTGATGAAGATATTCAATCTTTTAGTGGGAACCCGCCTCGAACAGCCGGTGACGACGACTCTGCACAAGAGAGTTATGGCATATTTTATGGGAACCTTGGCCTGCAACGACTCTCTGTAACCTTAGTGGAGGAAGGGAAAAAGCAGCTTGAAGCACATCTCGTGTCAGCTTATGCATCCATTTTGCAGCATTCGGATGATAGCACCGTTCTTGGTCTCCGAATGGGATGGTTTTGGGTGCTAGACTGGATGGAACACGACGTTGAGCGACGACAAAGGTTGGTTGTTCATTCCAACTTACCACAGCCAGCCAATTTCTTTGCAGCTGCAAACAATTATGATATTTTGAAAGAGCTCCAAAATCAGGGAGTGTTTGCTGAGGACTATAGCGGCTCCACGGATTTGGCTGATATCAGCTACAAAACGCTCTCTGAACATCCATCGAAATCGGAGGGGAACGAAGATGCAATTAACTCTAGTCCAGAAAGAGTTTTGGATGCAAAATTTTACGCTCTATTTATGCACTGGAACCCTCAGGCAATAAAGGGTATCAATGATCTTGTTGGTCGATTCGCAACTGCCGTTGATGACGATAGCTTCAGTGACACCGGGACATTGATTATGTCCCCTGGAAAATCTTACAGGAACAGTAAGCCAACAAAGTCCCCGCGTCAAAAGAAAGAACGTCGTCAAACCAGGATGTTGATCAGGGCCGAGATGGAAAGTTTGAACATCATACTGAATTCAGCGTTGGATGACCTACCCCTCTTCCGTCTAACAGTTGCAGGCACAAATGTCACCATAACACCCTGTGGATTGGGACTTGAAATGTCCTTGAGCCTTGGTGATGTTAGGGTGTCCACACAGTCAGATATGGGTAAAACTCTTGAGGTCTATCGAACTCTATTAGGGCTAGCCCCAGGAAGGAGCGAGAGCCTTCTTACGGTCCGTTATTGTTCAGGCTATGATGCTGTTCGCCTTCTTAATCTCTCGTCCTTAAAGGGAGAAAATATGGAGGCGGTTGCTACTATCGACCTTTCACCAATGCGATTTTGCTATATCCATTCTCAGATCATGACTCTCGTCGAATACGTCACCGACGGAATCCTCGGGGCCATCGCCGCCCAGGCCGCTAGCTCAGCCGCAGAGGCAGCCATAGAGCTGGCTAATTCTGTATCTGGCGGTTCTTTGTTTTCAATCAAGGCAGCATCCCTTGATCTCATTCTACCACAAGCAGCGTATCGTGAAGAACATTTTGGTATAAACACTTCATCTCTTGAGGTAAATTTCTACATGTTCAACGATCAAAGAGGAAGTCACGCAGAAGTAACCCTTTCTCACGTTGCTTTGAGCGACGAAACTACAGCCCCTCTTCAGCATGAACCTGTTCAAATGACTGTTGATGTAAAAATTCCGCCATATGGGGTTGGCGACGATGACGACCAGGCAATGCGAGTGGGACTAAAGATTTCCAAAGCCAGTTTCATTATATCGAAGGCCCAATATGGCCAAATCTTAAATACACTGGATGAAAATGTTAGCGAACCAGAATTATACCTTCGAGATGAACACGTCACCGGGGTTACTCTTGAGGCGGCCGATGGTGCAACGAAGCCCGGCGAATTAACACATGCTGGTGCAGAGTTTGAAGAGAGGATGAGGAGGCTATACATGAATATTTCCATTAAGGAACTTGCCCTTGCGCTCCATGGCCGCACCTCAGAAGATCCAATTGTCCAGCTTCGAGCTGTCAATGCTTCGATATTGATGTCACAACATCCTGACCTGGGGAAGAGCTCCACTATGGTCTCCCTTCAAAATCTTTTCTGTGAAGATACACGAGAAATTGCTTTATTTCGGCAGTATCGGTATCTCGTCGACCAAACTCAGGAAACGGAAGATGCTGAATCTAAAAACATTTTTCAGATTGAGTACATCTCTGAAAAGAACAAGAGCAAACTTGATTTTTCCATGGGGTCCCCAATAGTCGTCTTGATCCCTGATGTCATTTCGGAACTTGTCTCCTTTGTGAATATTCAGAGAACGAAGAATGAAATTACGGAGTCAGAGGATCCGAACGACCAGGAAATACGCCATGACACACCGCTCCACCAAAGTGTTGTGCAGGTCGATTCAATCGATGGCGGAGAAACCATCGAGACACACCTGAGAAGTTCCAATATCCATGCATCTTGCATTTCTGCGAAGACCGGTACTTGCCGCTTTGTTCTCGTTGATCTTGGAAGCCAACTCTCAGCTGACAAGGAGGCCACTCGGGGGAGTGTGACTTCGTCTGTTGTAGCAACATCGCAGCTCACCGAAACTGTTGTCTTGCAAGGTATTTTTTCTGCTTCCTGGAACACGGAGGCTGACCAGGACAGTGGTAAGATGTTATCTGCAGAATTTCAAGCTCATTCCGATGCGATGGAAATATTCACCGCCTTTGGAAGAGATATGAAAAGTCCGTTGCAGATTTTGGAACCAGCCGTGGCGTCTGCTCATGGGTCGTTGAAATCTCTAGGAAGCGGCGAGACTGAGATCGAAGTCAGAGCTGCAGCTTTGACGCCGATGGATTTCTCTTTGTCGATGCACAATGCTGCCCTGTTGAGTGCTATAGCAACTAGCCTTGGCGAGTCGTTTCGGTACGCCGAAGAGAAAGCTGCCAGCGCTGAAGAGCAGGAACTCACTCCGAAGGAACAACAAAGGATCGAACAATTAGCGAAGGCTCTGGAAAGAATTGGTGGCGGTGAGGAAACGTTAGCTTTCCAGGAGAGCGGAAGTAGCCTTTGTGATTCAGTAGTTTCGTCCAGTCATAACATTTCGGATGCGGTTCTGCCGTCCACGACAAAGTATCAAATCAAGGTAACAATGCCCCAAACCAGCTTCACTTTCATCAATGATCTACAGGGCCTTGACGAAGCTCTTTTCAGAGTATCCGTCACCAACTTTGTGGCTGGCTGCGAGTTGATCTCGCCAAAGGCTCTTTTTGATTTTCATTGCAACACATCGATTCTTGCCGATTATTTTGATACTTCTGTGAATTTGTGGAATCGACTGTTGATCAAACCATGGGAAATAACAACAAAAGGGAGCAGAGGGGCGTCTAGGAGATTCAATTCTAAAAGACTCAGCAGTACACTTGACCTAGAGTCTTTCCCTTGTTGCATTTCTTTTTCTGAGCAGTTTTTGGTCAGTCTTGCGAGTGCTGCAAGGATGTGGTCCATTTATGCAGCTGCCAAGAGCGGACCTGTGGACCAGTCTTCTCTGAAGCAGGGTAGTGCCAATTCCAGTACGATGACAGCATCAGCTGCTCGAAATTTGATCACTTCCTTTCCCCATGCCATTGCCAACCATTCAGGTATGGATCTCTCTTTTTCATTGAAAGGGGGCAGTATCGAGGACCAGGCATGTCCAACAGGCACCACACAATACTTCCGCTTCGACCCACCAAAAGGCGATGGTTTTGGAGGGAGGCGGGCATATGGCCAAGATGTCCTTGTTCAGAAGTTGGTTGAAATCTCTGTGGCGGGGACCATGTTCACTGTAAACATGGACGTTGACCTCGCACTTCCTCCCACGGCCATCCCCCTGGAAAATCTTTGTGTATTATTCACTCAAGTTTTGAAGGAGGGGAAAACAATCGTACGTGAAGTGATTGTCTCGTTTTACGCACCTCGAAACATGTAGCAAGCCACTAAACCCTCCTTTGCTCTCTCTCCCTCTCTCAGGTCTTACATCTATCAACCCATGTCGAGATAGTCAACAATACGATGATGCCTTTTGAGGTTGATGTCGTAACAAACGAAAATTCGTGTCCAATTGGAAGATGCCTCCCGAAGAACCTTCACGTGGAAGCTGCAGTGCCAGCGTCCGTTGGCTCTACTAGTGGAATCAATTCGAAGAGGACGAGAAGTTTTAGTGTTCCCATCCAGCTTTTAGAAGATTTCTATAAGAGCTGGGAAAGCTACGGAAACGGAACAGTTTCGTTGAGACTAAGACCAGTAATTGATCCACTCGACAATACCGACAGTGGCAGCAGTAGTATGCTCTCAGGGAAGGTTGATTTAACTGCTTCCTTGCTTGATTTGAAACGATCGCCCAAAGGAGTTGTTTGCACACGAACAGAAGTCATCTGCCGATCACATGAAAAGCTCGGCCTGGGCATACACCCTTTTGCCCTCCTAGTATATCTCAAGGCCACACTTGTTGCCGGTGAGCAGGTTGTCATGACTGCGTCACTTCAACCTCGTGCTGTTATTCAGAACAAGATTCCCGTGGCCTTGATTGTGCGAACCCCAATGCCACAAACGTACAGTTTATCGAAGCAGGACATTGTGGAGAACAAAGAGGTCGCATACAAATTAGAGCCCGAAGATCGGATTGAAGTTTATACTCCCGGTCCCTCCGTCGCGATATCACTACGACCACGTGACAATCCAGTGGCGGGAAATGAACTTGGATGGATGGATGAAGGGTGGATCGACCTGCCGCTTGTGCCAGAATTCAGCCTTCAAGATCCTATCATAAGCTTGCTCCCTTTGCTGAAAAAGGGCTCAAGTGAACCAATGCCCACAAATGAAATAGGAGCGGAAATCGCCGTGGTGGAAGGTAAGAAATCGCTCGAGACCATCAACGAATCTGCGGATTCCCAGAATCCCGGAGATGCAGATCCCAAATCTCCCAGATCCCCTGACTCTCCTGATTTAGAAAGGAAAGGCAGCGACGATGGATCTTTAGCATTCTTTTTGACGGTCCGGAACTATTGTGTTGACCATACTGGGACTCTTTTGGTTGAACAAGTGGTCGGAAACATGAATCAATCCATGCGCATGATGTCAAGCCAATGGCAGTCTGATAAGAATCTCAGCGAATTTGCTCTCAGCAGCCTTCATCATTCATTCATGGACGAATTTGATGGTTTTACTGGCTCGGAATCTTCAAGACACTTGAGACATGTAGCTCCACAGCCACTCGGTGCCTTTTCATCCCCAATGCAGAGGCGCCGACTAACTCTGTTGCCTAAACCAAGCTCAACGATCCGCCTCCTTCAAATGACGATGGATGGCGAAGATGGATATCGGCGAACGATGGTAAGTGGATTGCCTTCGCGCAAACTCGGATTTATGATTGCCGAATCTAACTCAATGACGTCTGCCTGCTGTCATCGATAGCCATTTATGATTGAAGATTTGCCCATCGGTGATGGTGGAGCTTCCACGGTTCCGATTATCTGGGAAAACAGGACTCCCTCTGGGCTTTTTGCCTATAGAAGCTTGGTGAATTCTCATCAATCTGAGATTCACATTATCCCGGAATTCATCATCTTCAATGGTAGCACGAATGTCATCCTCGTGAAGGAGAAGCTCATGCCAGAGTTAATTGTTGAAGCTGGTGAAACTGGCCAAGCCAGGGCACATGCTCGACCAGATGGTTTCAAATTGTCTTTCAACTTCATCGATCTAGAATGTCAAACGACCGCCTTGCGTGTTGAAAAGCTTGGTTTGAAAGTTGCGATCGTGAGAGCGTACAACGGTACTCCCATCGGAAGCGTTTATATACAAACAGTAATTGACACACATGGCGACTCTCGTTTGGTTGTAAAGGTCAGTGAAGTAAAATTTGGTTCGCTTGGCGCTCCGTCCTTGCTAAAGCAACAAAGTTTTTTTGGAGAAGATTTTTGTCGATTCCGAGTCCGATGGACCGAGCTCCAACTGATTTTGAATGAGGTTGGAGAGGCCGGTGATCTGGGACTAGAAACTTGGACGCTGAGAAAATTGAGAAATCAGCGAAAACAGTCACCGCGGGTTGCTTCCAGTAAACAGAATCAAAGAAGCGAGTCTCCGTCGGGTCAAGTGAGGAATGCGATGTTCAACTTGTCACCCCAGAATCGCGCCAATGAGTATAATGAGATTCAGATGATACAACAACCTATAATGGCAATGGTATTTTCTCGGTTCACGGTGGATTTTCAGCGAGTGTTCAAGGAAGGAGAAAAGAAAAACAAACGAGATTTGATTCGCAATTCCCCCGAGCGGTCGCAAATATCGGTCATTGTCCACAATGTTCAGATCAAAGACCTTACTCCTGACAGCTTGTATCCCATGGTTTTTGACTGTACTTCTGACATCAGCTTTTTCGACTTGTGTGTCAGAATCCGAGGTCCTTTGAATGCTGATTTAGTTAAGGTTGACCTTTTTGATCTGAATCTAGCTCACAGTAGCGGACGATCGGAGAAAATGACTCTGACGACAAGCGAAGCCTACATTTGGAGGATTCTGGATCTCATCAATCGCATTCTTGCGGCTAGCGGCGAGGTGGCTAGTTTCGCCCTGAAGTTTGAGGATGATTCGGAACACGGAGGATATGTGATCAAGATTGAAGATTTTGCCAAGTCGCGCAGCATGGGATCTGAAAAGTACAAGTATGCAGCACCGAAGGCGGATACGCTCTACGATGTTGCACTTACTCGCGTCTCCCCTTTCACCCTTGTCGTGAGCTTCCGTCGAAGTCCGGAGACTAGGCGGTACAGCGAAGTGAGCAAGGCACCAGGTGCTGCAATCACTAATTATTTTACTCGAAAGCTCAAATTTACAATCGATAAGGCAGAGCTTAATTTCGCAAGATACGAGGACAGAAGTTTGAAAGGACCATCAGATCGGCTAATTGAAACCTTGAGCACTGTCTATATGGGAAGGATGAAATTCAAAGTTGTCTCTCTTCTCACCGCGGCTAGTTTGCAAGATTGGAGATACCTTGCTGCTCGCGACACGGGAGACGATGAGTACATTGAAGGTGATATTCTCCGCGCCACTGGGAACTTGGCTGGAAAGTCTGCGGGCACAGTGATCAGGGTGGTTGGCCAAGGTGTTGGTGGTGCAGTTGCGGGAGTCTCGTCTTTTGTTGCAGAAGGAATTGAAGGAGGCGCGAGTAGAATAGGAGCTCGTAGACTTGGATCGAGTGTCAGCAGTGTTGTCACAGGCGTTGGTCATGGTGTGGGAGACACTTTGACCGGAGGTACGGTCCTAAATGGGCGGATTTTGCGTATCGAAATATTGTTGAGCGACTAATTTCTTTTTTTTGAACTTTGTTACATAATGCAGTCGGCACTGGGGCCGGAAAAATTCTGCAAGGTGCTGGACAAGGTGTTGGCCATTTATTTGGCGGAAGTAAGTGATTGCGCAACGATTTCCATCTTTTGAGGTGCCGAAGATTCGACTAACCGCAGTGACTGTCACTTCGTTCGTAGTATCTGGAGGAGCTCTTCAAATAGGCAAAGGCATCGGGAAAGGAATCACAACTGGGGATACTTCCGCAGTTATCGACGGTTTTTCCCAAGGAGTTTCTTCTGTTGGGGGTGGCATTACCCAAGGGGCCGAGTCGGCTGTGATGGGAGCCGCTGATGGCATATTATCTGCCGGAAAAGGAATATTTTCTGGAGTGAAAAGTGTTGGTCAAGGCATTGGGGGAGCTATTCGAGGTAAAAAGCCTTCTCATTTTGAACGCCAGAACAAACCAGATTCGAGTAGTAGAAGTAGCAACAAGAAAAGCGGCGGCAGCCAGAAATAGTGTTCTCGGTGGATAGAACTACATCCCCCAGTATAACATATATTATATACATATATATATATATTGTTTTACTGTTAGTACACAGTAAATTCGCTGCAAAACTTGTACGGAATAGGAATACGCAGCCTGTTGTGGAAATAGATGACAGTGTGTGATGAGTGTCGACGTTCCGCACCAACAATGGTCGATCGATGGATGTCGTTGCCATCAATCAACCAACAGCAGATGGCTGGACGTTCACGTTCAAACCAGAATATAGAGAGTGCTTGTAGACGATGACTTGGTTTGATCTGCTCCATCGGCCTCACACGAGGAAAGGAGTTGGCATCGGAATGTCGTCCAAACAGTTCACTACGTAGCGATCATGGCATTGATAGCAACCCGTGTCGCTCGCGTCATGATGATGTGTTGTTATCTTTTCGCACGAATCGCAGCCATCATATTGCTATTACTAATTACTACTACAGTGCGATTGTAAAAAGATTGTCTGTATATACGTTTCAATGTTTTGTCCTTTTTTTTAAAAGTTATAGCCGTGATGATTATCATAATATGTATGTATTGGAAACGGGAGTGTTGTACTGCTTTATACCATGAATGTTCGGACACTCGTGCTAAGAGCATACACTTTATTATTGTAAAGTCACACTTACAGAGGATGCTACCATTTCCGTTGGTCTGTTCGTTCGTCTTTTTGGCTTTTTATTGTTTTAAAGCTTGGAGACAAAGTCAATGGCATCCTTGACAGTGGCAATGGTGGCAGCCTGTTCTTCTGGGATTTCCGTGTCGAATTCCTCTTCAATGGCCATGATGAGTTCGACGGTGTCAAGAGAGTCGGCACCAAGATCATCAATGAAGGAGGCTTCTGGGACGACCTTGTCGGCATCAACACCGAGTTGCTCCACGATAATGTCTCTGACCTTGGCTTCGAGTTCGGCAGACATGAAGAGGGCGGTGTTGGATCGGGCCACGAAAGGAGTGGCAGGGGCGAATGCGGCAGCGCCGGCAACAAGAGCGAGAGAGATGATAGACTTGAACATGGTGGAAATAGAGAGGAGTGTCAAATAGTGTCTGTGTGTGAGAGAGAGAGTGAGGTGTTGAATTTGTCCCAAAGATCTTTCGAATTGTGAGAAAAAATTTTGGTGATGATGATGATGATAGAACCAACAAGAAAGAGGAGAGGCAACGACAGTAGGCGTTTTGGCAAACGGCTACGGCAAAGTGCGTCATCCATCATGGGAGGGGATTTGAGGATACCACAAGGGAGTGTGCTTTCAATCCAACACGTACGTATCCGAAAAGTTCGTGACCTTGATGTAGAAACTGTATTACGTTGCGACGTACAGACGGTTTCAAGATACCAGAGTAAGACCCGGATATAACTTGGCTGTCAACGTCACGAAGTTTTTTGCGGTCGCCAGCGGACCGGCCAGGATTCCAAACGACGACGACATCCTTCCGAGACGCGACGACAATTTATTTCGAACCGAACGACAGGAGGCACGAACCGAACCGAACCGAAACGACAACATCATCACCCCATCCCATCACAACCATCATCACATACCCGACAAGGACGTAACCGTAATGAAATAATATCGACGACGACAATATACAGAAAATCAGAAGCTACGACTCTACCGTTCACATACAATCATACATAACATCATCATCATCAATTCGACAAGTCGCAAGTCCCATCCGGTGGTGACATCCATTATTTATTTCTATAAAACCCAAGAAATCAACAAAGAAATATCAGAGACCATCATCCACCGAACCAGCTACGGGACTGTCATCCTGGGACGGTCAGTCAGTCGATAGGTCGTCCTTATTATAACTGTAAATTTGAATCATCCTTGCCACACCAAATGATTTGCTTCAAGTAATTATTTTATGACAACAACAACAACACCATCATCATCATATCTACCATGACATCCATCAAAGCCTTGAAAGAAGCATCCGTGACTGGCCATTCGGGATCCTCCCATCCATGGGAAGTCTTGTGGGTATGTACCTCTGCAGTTACCGGGTGTGCCATGTACAATAGTATTCGGTTGCTCCAGCGGCAGCGGCAGAAGAGGACAACCCAAAATCATTCCATCACTGGTGGCTCAGTCCTATTGGAAGCTGTCGTCGTATGGCTTCCCATGATCTTGGCACAAAGCGAATATCTGTATCCATATGCAACCATCATAATGATGGTACAGGCATCATTGCTCCTCGTATATGAACAACAACGTATACCTCACTCCCCTGGCAGCAACTACCAATCATCCACAGCCAAAGAAATGTCGTATGCTGCAGACACTTCATTACAACAATCTCGACTGGGATATTTGACACTTTACAGAAGCAGTATTCTTTATTTGACTTTTATTGCCATACTGGCCGTCGACTTTCCGGCACTTTTCCCACGAAGGTTTTGTAAAACAGAGACCGAAGGATACGGCTTGATGGATGTGGGTGCGGCAAGTTTCTGTCTATCCGCGGGACTGGTCGGTGCCAAGCGACGACTGCAGCAGCAGAACAAGAACAAGGCCGCCACAACCAACAACACAATTTGGAAGCCCTTCTTTCATGCTCTGCCGTTGGTGGTGATTGGAATGATCCGCATCGTTACCAACCAAGAACTAGAATATCAAGAGCACGTGACAGAGTATGGAGTACATTGGAACTTCTTCTTTACACTGGGCGTACTAACTGTACTGCCACTTATTTTACCCGGTAAAACATCAAAACCTTCCATATTATATCCTCTCATTGTGATGCTATTGTATCAACTGGCACTGTCACGATTGCAGTGGCAAGTCTTTGTGGAGGATGCGCCAAGAACCATACACGATCTACAGGTGTGGATGGCCGATAACAAAACGACAACAGCAAACGGACAAACGGCACCTTCGATCCGGACCAACAATCTTGCCGAAACAATTTTATGGCTTCACTCCATTCTTCCCAATCTGGCGCAATTCCTCTTGGCCAACCGAGAAGGTGTCCTTGGGTGTTGCGGATATCTGTCTCTTTATTATGTTGGAGAATGGGTTGGATATAACTATTTATGGAATAATCAAAATACTACGAACAACAACAGCAGCAACAACAACAACAAGAACAACGGTTTGGGGTTATTTGTACTGTCCTCGTGGGGGTTCCATCTGACTCTGGTCCATTTCTTTGCCATCCCTGTTTCAAGACGGTCCACCAACTTGGGATTTTGCTCATGGGCAGTTGCCCACAACGTCGTCCTGCTGTATTTCCTACAAATGCTCGAGCGAAGGATAAAGCGGCAGTCGCAAACAATAATTCTCGTGCCACCCATATGGGATTTGGTGAATCGTCATGGTTTGATTATGTTTCTGGTGGCCAATCTGTTGACCGGTCTTGTGAATTTGACAGTTCCTACACTAACGATGAGTGCATTCGGAGCATTGATCATTGTTTTCTTGTACATTTGCTTGGTGGGTATGGCAGCAATGGGCGTGGACACAGTGTGGACTGGAACAATAAAAAATGGAAAAGAAAAGGGCCTCTGAATGTATACTAATAATACTAGTGTATCAAAAGAAAACGACGGTATGGTAGAGAGAATAGAGACAATAACGATGTAATTATCAATTAGTAGTGTAAGAATATAGATAATATTAATACTTCGAACACACAACTTCTTGTCGGTTTCGACGACGATCACTGTATCATAGCCGTTGGGTACCCGGTACGTCGTGTTCGTAGTACGAAAAAAAACCTACACAAAATCGACTCTTACGACCACACTTGTCGAAGAGACGGCATTTCTGAATCATCACCGTATGATTTCGTTGACAGTAGTGTGAATCAGTTCTTTTTGATCGACTCCTTCACTATTACAGGCCCGGCGTTTATGTTGTTTTATTATGATAGAGATCATTCTGCTTTCATCACCTCTACACTACCATCACCCACCAATCTTTCGTTTCCGGTATCTACAACTGCAGTAAAATTCTACAAGGATGAAGGCAGCAGCAATAATCAATCGTTTCACTAATAATTCTGCTGCTGCTTCTGTAACAGCCTTGCCGCGTTTCGTTTCCACAACAACAACAACAGCAGCAGCAACAGCAACTTCCTCCACTGTCACTAGTAATAACTCATCTGCTGCTAGTCGATTGATTCAACGCCGTGCTACGACGGGTAGTGTTTCATCCGTCTTTTATTTGCGTCATGCCGGAACAAATTCCAAGCAAGCTTCGTTGGTCGAAACAATCTTTATCGGTTGCATCGGTGGTCCCCTTGCGATATTGGGATTGGGAGGTTTGTACCATCAGTTTTTTACAGAATGAAATAAACATTAATCAAGTAATAACATACTGACTGTGAATACGGACGATGAGGAAGAATGGAACGATATTATATATTTCAACGAAAGAACGAACAAAAACAACGAAACGGAGGAAAGGTGTGAATTGCGAATGCTTTCCATCCATCCTCAGTTCCTTACAGTCTCACAGTACTAGCACCAAAACCGGCCCTCAAGTCACCCAGAAGAACCTACAATCATACATTGTTCCGAGAGAAAGATGTCTCGTGAGAGGAAAGGATGGATTGGCATCTGCACTCACAGACAATCCAAAATTGATTAAGATAGACAAAGGAACCTCGCACTCACTTTTCTTCATAATGATTGATTGTTGATTGTAATTCTACTATTTTATACTAACAGTAAGTACGGTATGTGTTTCTCAGATCTATTTAGCATGTTCTACGTTACGTACGATTGAAGTCATCTCAATCGAGATGAAATAATTTTCTGTTAGTTTCCTAATCTTATACTTTATATACTCTGTTGTAGTTTTCTTTACACGAAAGATACCAAGGATCCTGGTCTTGTAATCGTGAAGCAACTGTCTCCGTATCATCTCAGCAAGATGAATAGCTCAAGCCCATAATACATGGCCTTAAATGAAAGACATCCATACGGATTGGAATCATTGATCAAGTTCAATAACATCTCGCAACTGCACAAGAAGCTCAAGTTTAACAGTAAGTTCCGTGGAACACACGGCAGAGACATGAGCGATGTACGCCAGCATAATATCCATGCTCTCGCCGAGCGCAACCCGACTCGATTCGCCGCCTTTACCGACAGTGCACGAGTAAACACTATAACGGACGATTCCATGCAAAGGAGGAGCGCACTTCGTTAGTCATGTCGAGGGCAATTTGAGTCAATGCAGAGAAATCCTTGCGGTGGGTGCTGTGAGCGGGTGTCCTAGCCAACTGATGCGCTTGGACCGGAACCTTGGCCGCATGCCTTAGCGCCACGGTTTTTCTCCTTAAGGCATTCGACAGCTTGAACTGAGAACTTCATCTTGCTGAGATGATAAGCAAGGAGACAGTTGCTTTACGATTACAATACCAGGACCCTTGGTATCGTTCGTGTAAAGAAAACTACTACAGTATAGGATTAGGAAACTGCTTTTCATCTCGATTGAGATGAACTGACTGTGAATCTTGAAAGGTCATGAAAAATTACGGTAAGATCTTATACTGTAGTTGTTTTCTTTACACCAATGATACCAAGGGCCCTGGTCTGGGTAATCGTACAGCTACTGTCTCCTTGCTTAGCATCTATGAAGTTCTCAGCTCAAGCTCTCGAATGCCTGAACGCAACAGTATCGATGTCATCGAGGAAGGAGAAGAAAAGGATATCTGTTCCGCGCTGTTGCCGATGCTGTGGTGGTTGTTGTTGTTGCCATGGCTAGTCAAATGGAAACAATCTCTACTACCACGACAGTGTCGAAGCACTCGCAACAACGACTTCCTCCCAACACGCAACTTTCTCTGTGGCTTGTTCCTCCTGAACCACAACGAACGACATTACAGAGTGAAATTGATCGCCTGGCAAAACAGTATGGTGGACCAACGTTTCCTCCACATGTGACATTGATGGGACGCATCGAAGTCACGACACTACAGGAACAGCAGTTGGTGATTGACAGACTACACAGCGCCATACGCCGTAGACAACAACAACAACAACCAGGGTCGATTAAATGTCGTTTCGAATCATTTCTCACATTTCCACAATGCTGGAACCAAGCTTTAATTGCCGAAATGGAACAAACACCTGATTTAATCGAGTTATGTGATCTTGTACGGCAAGCCGTGGGACAAACTCAGTCCGGATGGAAGTTTCCTTCACCCAGTAATGTGCCGCATCTGTCTCTATTTTATGGCACAGAAGACAGTGTTCCGGCTATTACGGATATTTCCACCGTCCTTCTACCGTTGTCATTTGACGCGCACAAAATGGAGGTGTATAGGTTACAGACCGGCCTCGAATATGTGCCGACATGGGAACGGATGGCTACCATAGATCTCTGCTACCATGACGATGACAACTCTAATATTAACTGTAAAAATAGTATCGGAAGCTCATGAAGATTCACGGATTTTAATCTTTGATTATCCCCTCTCTTCGTCGCACAATAACGAAAACAAAAATGTTGATTGCTGGCCAGCTTCCTTGCCATGAAAGTCTCTTGTGGTCAATGCTCTACCTCCGTCGACGATCCACAGCCGGCACCGATACCTCCCACACTTTTTCGGGTGAGACTCGATAGCTGTGCATTTCACACGTCGCTGTAGTGCCATCCAAATCCACCATCAAAAAGCCATCGGCGCGATTCTTCTTCATGACATCATTGTCAACCAATCTTGTATTCTTCGCGTTGCCGTACTTCAGGTAGGTATTCCGTTTCACATTCCAAACCTTGTGCAGCGTGTATTGCATACCATCACCACTCATGTGTGACTTCCCCTCTTCGAAGGAGTTGAGTCTCCAAAACATGTCATTGCTGGCAGCCGGTGACGCACATTCGCTCATTCCATATTGGTCATAGGTGACAGCGATGCCAAGATGTTGATCACCCGAAAGTAGAAGCTGTGTGCAGTCTTTTATAATATCCAAAAATCTGTCTCGGCCTGGCGTCGTAACATCCTGAATTACCGCTCGCATTGAAGTTAATTTTCCATTTCTTGTGGAATTTGTTGCAAGGAGCGAAATAGGTGTTTGCAGGAGAATCACCTTCAAGCGCTCTTGATCCTCACACCACTCTTGAACCCAGGCCTCTTGGTTCGATCCAAATAAAGAGTCTCCGTTTCTTCGATTCTTGAATTTTCGACTTTCCATAATAGCCAGATCCGTCTTTCCGTAAATGTAGTTGGTATAGTAGGATTTGATCCCATTGTCGAGAGTTTGATCACTACCTGGATCGGGAAGATGACCGATGGACATGTCCTGAACAGCGTTGACAACACACGGCGCCACGTCAAACCCCGCTCCGCTGTCTTCGTCTTCGTCCCCTGTCAGATTAATTCAAAAACAAAACACAAAATCAATGAATCATGAGTACAAAGTTGGAAACTTTTAAATTTTCATTTCTTTTTTGAAATTCATTGCGCGACGTACATGCTCCCCATATATTTCCTTGTCCATAGTCATGGTCGTCCAGTTGGACGATAGTCGGAATATTTCGAGTAAGGTCATTGATTGCATAGATCGTCTCCAGAAATCCATACAAGAGCTATAGTTTAACAAAAAATTTGGGAGAGTGAAACACGCTTTGTGTGAGTGTATGTGGCATTATGACACATCAAAACTCCAAGCAGTAACGAAAGTGGACACTCACATTTTTATGAAAGTAAGTCTGGTCACCTTGGAGGACGAGGATGTCAGGATCTTGGGCGATAATGGCATCACGAAGCTCATCCTTGTTCTTGGTAGAATCCTTGCCAAAACAACCGACACCAGCGATGCGAGGATAATCCTTTTGCATGGGTATAGACCCACCATAGTTGTAGAAGTAGTCAGAAGAGTAGTGGTTCGAATCTGCCGTGTATTGTACTTCGTAAACGTAGCTTTCTGTATGAGGGATCGAGTCAAAGCGCACCGTACAATGCCAGGTCCCATCATTAATGTTACAGGTTTGTTCCCACAATTTTCCTGTAGAAGTTCCAATGACAAAGACAGCTGCTTGCCTTGTCTCTTCAGGGTATAGTGGTGGGAAGAGTACTGTCATTTTCAAGGTTGTTTGAGAATGAGTGTATAGTACGCCTGCAACCAAGTTCCTTTCTTTGCTGTCCACAATAGGCTCGTAGACTTGTCGTTTTCGAAACCACTCAAGACGAGAGGAGTCACCTTCGAGAGCATCTGTGTTTTCCCACCACTTCAGAGTCGACAAGCTTTCTTGTCGCGGGTTCCATTCGAAACAACATTCACATCGTTGTTTTTTCTGGCAGTTTTCGACACAGGGCTCCTCATCGGAAAAGTCGAAACATACATCCCCGCACTTCTTCCCGACGACACTCGCAGGTGACAACCAAAGTGCTGTCACAAAGGGAACCAATACAGTAAGGCGCATCATCCTTTTTCGGTTGCTTGCTTCTTGCACTTGAGAATTATGAGACTGGTCGGTGCTGGGCATCCTGGAGCTTTTGTCGTCAAAGGCATCAGTAGATATCATCAAACAACAAAATCTTACCAAAGGAATCAATGATTCGATTAATCAATCATCGGTGGGACTTCAAAAATAATTAATGAGATCTGAACTGGTCTATGATCGTGTTTTTCAAATTTTTTCGTCGACTTCATGGGTCTTCGAATCTTTTTCACAGTCAATCCTCCAAAAGATGTGCCACTATTAAGTAGAAAGTTCAAATTAGCAGCACGTATCCACAATAACAAGAGTATCAGAAGTATTATTGCTCTAGTAGGTAGCGCAATAACTCATTGTCACAGAACGAGCACTCCACCGAAAGACATAATAATAGCATTCTATTCATTGTGGACATAAATAACAATACTTACAGAAACAACATGTCCAAAGTTGGGAGATACTTACTGTTAAATAATGCATGATTCTATGTAATCTTCCGCGATGCACGTGAATTTCCAATCCAGCAAGAATAGTGCAAGCGAAAGATATTTGATACTTGTACAGAAGATTGATCAAGATCCCCCGGAATTTAAAAAAATGTTGCTCCCACGGAGTTTTTCACCAGTCATTGGAACGGAGAACTAGTCGTAGAATCCATTGCCTTGAAATTCGGAAATTTTGTTTGACCCAACGCACGGCTTTCATTCGATTCACATCCCTATTCTTGTACTGTCGTACCTCTAAAATCGTACTCTGATAGTCTGGCATGCAATTGCTCATTTTCAATCTATATCTATCTGTTTTATCTTTTGCCGTGTTACAAGCACTCAACACAGCATTGGTACAACAAACAAAAACCAGGGCTGGATATGAACACGGAGCTGTCAGATAGAGTGGCGTTCAACTCAAAGGGCGGTTTCGAATCGAAATATGTATTTCAAATGATGAATGCAGTTTTGGAAAAGATTTGTGCAGTAAATGAGGGCTGTATCCTTTTAAGGCATATGCAGACAACCACCGGCAACCACCGGCAGGAACAAGCAGTGTGATGTGTTGATATTCGTTTGGCGGTCGGATCGATACGAGAATCATCTTAGAGTAACTCAAATACACCGACAAGAATCATCGGAACTGGTCATAGTCGCGTTCTTCTTTTACTTCGTGGGAAGATCGCAGCAAATAGTTGGGTTTCAAAAGTGAGTTTTTCAAACTTGTTTTTGATGGTTGTTTGCTCCTGTGATAGACGGAGGCTACTAGAGGTTGGTTTGAGGCGGGTCAGCAACGAAGCGTCGGATCAGTGTGACGGATCGTGATTTTGCATCATCTGTTCAAGTACCATTCAATAGATTCGAAAAAGCACTGACTGTGAGTACATAGATAGGGTTCTCAGGTCATTGTTGCACGGGAAAAAGGGGCGTCGTTACTGTTCTGTTGTCCTTTTGGCACAGCAACAAAAGTGTATGGTTTGTGGTTTTGGGTGACCAAAACTTCAAGTCCTTCATGGCATCCTTCCTATTGAAGACATCTCTCAGAGCAAGGGCGTAAACAGTCTTTGAGTGAGGTTTTTGCCTTTTTGCAACACGAACTTCGCACCCAAGAAAGTTGTCCTTTGGGATTTACCACTACCTGCATAACAATTTCCAATCCCTTATCACCTCAGGGGTGAGTTCAGATTTATTTTTCCGCCTCTGCATAGCAGGGTCCCACTCCTCCACAGTGTTGAAAGGATTTCTTTAGCCCAATGTTCGTGCGATTGTTATGACGGGGCAGCCAACACTGCAGTAAGCTTGCCGTACTCCCGATCAAAAAATGCAAGCCCGACGCTGCTTTTAGTCTTTTTTGGGGATACGAAGTGTATCTAGTAAACGATCGACGTTGCTAGAATCATCCTTCCCACGCAAACATTCCAAAACACGTACTTAGCATGTAACACGCAATTTAATCAGCTACTGGATCTTCCTTGCCCCTATTCTGATTGGAAACTACCTTCTGTTCAATGTCCGCAGCCCTGGAGGCTATTAGTCCATCGTCCAGGACAATAAAGCTACTTTCTTAATCCAGGAGTGTGTCGACGCTTCTTGCGAATAGGGCGACCTCGATCTCCTTCATTTTCCGGAGCATCGCCCCCTGTTGCGTCCAGGCATTCGAACCAACGGACGCGGATCTTCCAGCCTGGGCGTACCCGCGAGTGCAACTTTGAATGGCACTGATGCGATCCCGCTACATGAGAACGATATTGTCGCTGGTCGCATGCTTCATCAAGCTTGCGAATGCGACTTCATTCGATACCTTGAAACGGCTACGCAACCACCGAGCGAAGAGGAACTCCCTGAATTCAAAGAGTCGCAAGGGTGGGTTTTTGCTACTGACCAACACTTGAGTGGTGTACTCTTCCGGCTCACATACATCGCTGATGCATCAAGAAGCTGATCCAGAACTGCGACACGATTGACCGTCTTCCCTCTTTGTACGATGAGGGAGGTAAGCCTCTGTGCGATGGCCAAGAATGTCACGCGTTCTCTTTTCTGAATGGTCCTGGGAGGAATCATCCTCCATTACAACTTCATACGGATGGCTGTCGTCCGTTATCTCCTCCCAGCCGTCCTGAAAAGCTTTCAGATCTGTAGGAATTGCTTTCAAGGTCCTGACAATTTGTGGAACTCGCAGGGAGCCGTACGGACAGCACCAACGTTGTCCTATCAAAGAAAAATTGCAACTCCAAAACGGTGTTCAAATACGAGGTTATCTCAAGAACAGAGTCAAGTTGCACCTTGATCTTGCTGGGGGTGTGGCAGTTAATGGTTGTTTCGCCGACGATGTTGCGGCGTGAGAGGAATAACGCCAATCCCTGTTCACAGCGACAAAAGAAGATGATCATCTTCAGAATCTGTTCCTCAGCCTATAAATAATGGAAATTTCAAAAGTCGGCGAAAGTTTGTTTTGTTGTGTACAAGCGATCCGCATTGATAGAGTGTCTTCGAGATAGCTGAGAAATTGACTCGAGAACTTTCATCGTGCTGAGATGAGAAAGAAGATAATTGCTATACGTACGATTTCAATACCCGGGCCCGTGGTTTGATTGTAACTTAAGAATAGCATTGATGGTCGGAGGTGTTGCTGTACTGCTGTTACTGGTAGTTGCGGTGCCATTGACGTCTTCTTCTATGAGATTAGAAAACTACTGTTTTTTCTAATCTCGATGCGATCGACCTCACCGATCGATTGCGGTGGTGGGGATCGACATTTGACGTTCCCGGTTCAAGATCGAAAGCTTCCCATTTCAAGTAAAATGTCCTTCACTATCAATCAAGACTTGATGCCTTGGCCCTAGCTACCATTTGTAGTTCCAAGCATTCTGATCGTAGTCTTGATCTACTTGGCCCTAAGCAACTTATGTAGTTCCAAGATTCACAGTCTTGACATCTCTTTCTACAAAGCCAAGAGCTTTCCCATTTAGGCGGAAGCCTTCCAACTGTGACTTCTGCCATATATCTACCGTACCGGTAGCTGATGTCTCTTTTAAAGGTTATTAGTATCATGCTACGGAATTGCACCCTAGACCATGACTCTTCATAATGTGGATTACTATCTTATATAGTACCTTCCAACAAATGCCTTGGCCAAGGGAAGCCACAAATCATCGATCCAACGTTGAATGACCTTATCTTGTGCATGTTCACCCATCTGATGTGCATCGGCTCAGCTCGATAATCATGTATGTAGTCGTGACATAAACGGGGGAATATTCGAGGGGCATTTCTGGGGGACGATAAATTTCTTACATTTATTATACAGTTACTGTTAATAAAAGAGTGACTCAAACCTCAAACAACAACTTCGCCTCCTTTTCCCAAAAGATTAGAATGCTACGGTAAAGATTGTTTTGTCGGTCCGACGGACCGCTTCCGTTGATGGTGTTTTCATGAGATGGATTGAAAAGTCCAGTCATAGAGGAAGGAGAAGAAAAGGATATCTGTTCCGCGCTGTTGCCGGTGCTGTGGTGGTTGTTGTTGTTGCCATGGCTAGTCAAATGGAAACAATCTCTACTACCACGACAGTGTCGAAGCACTCGCAACAACAACTTCCTCCCAACACGCGACTTTCCCTGTGGCTTGTTCCTCCTGAACCACAACGAACGACATTACAGAGTGAAATTGATCGCCTGGCAAAACAGTATGGTGGACCAACGTTTCCTCCACATGTGACATTGATGGGACGCATCGAAGTCACGACACTACAGGAACAGCAGTTGGTGATTGACAGACTACACAGCGCCATACGCCGTAGACAGCAACAACAACAACAACAACCAGGGTCGATTAAATGTCGTTTCGAATCATTTCTCACATTTCCACAATGCTGGAACCAAGCTTTAATTGCCGAAATGGAACAAACACCTGATTTAATCGAGTTATGTGATCTTGTACGGCAAGCCGTGGGACAAACTCAGTCCGGATGGAAGTTTCCTTCACCCAGTAATGTGCCGCATCTGTCTCTATTTTATGGCACAGAAGACAGTGTTCCGGCTATTACGGATATTTCCACCGTCCTTCTACCGTTGTCATTTGACGCGCACAAAATGGAGGTGTATAGGTTACAGACCGGCCTCGAATATGTGCCGACATGGGAACGGATGGCTACCATAGATCTCTGCTACCATGACAATGACAACTCTAATATTAACTGTAAAAAATAGTATCGGAAGCTCATGAAGATTCACGGATTTTAATCTTTGATTATCCCCTCTCTTCGTCGCACAATAACGAAAACAAAAATGTTGATTGCTGGCCAGCTTCCTTGCCATGAAAGTCTCTTGTGGTCAATGCTCTACCTCCGTCGACGATCCACAGCCGGCACCGATACCTCCCACACTTTTTCGGGTGAGACTCGATAGCTGTGCATTTCACACGTCGCTGTAGTGCCATCCAAATCCACCATCAAAAAGCCATCGGCGCGATTCTTCTTCATGACATCATTGTCAACCAATCTTGTATTCTTCGCGTTTTCGTACTTCAGGTAGGTATTCCGTTTCACATTCCAAACCTTGTGCAGCGTGTATTGCATACCATCACCACTCATGTGTGACTTCCCCTCTTCGAAGGAGTTGAGTCTCCAAAACATGTCATTGCTGGCAGCCGGTGACGCGCATTCGCTCATTCCATATTGGTCATATGTGACAGCGATGCCAAGATGTTGATCGCCCGAAAGTAGAAGCTGTGTGCAGTCTTTTATGATACTCATAAATCGGTCGCGGCCTGGCGTCGTAACATCCTGAATTACCGCTCGCATTGAAGTTAATTTTCCATTTCTTGTGGAATTTGTTGCAAGGAGCGAAATAGGTGTTTGCAGGAGAATCACCTTCAATCGTTCTTGATCCTCACACCACTCTTGAACCCAAGCCTCTTGATTCGATCCAAATAAAGAGTCTCCGTTTCTTCGATTCTTGAATTTTCGACTTTCCATAATAGCCAGATCCGTCTTTCCGTAAATGTAGTTGGTATAGTAGGATTTGATCCCATTGTCGAGAGTTTGATCACTACCTGGATCGGGAAGATGACCGATGGACAAGTCCTGAACAGCGTTGACAACACACGGCGCCACGTCAAACCCCGCTCCGCTGTCTTCATCATCGTCCCCTGTCAGAACAATTCAAAAACAAAACACAAAGTCAATGAACCATGAGTGCCAAGTTGGAAACTTTCAAGTTTTGATTTCTTTTTGACACTCATCGAAAGACGTACATGCTCCCCATATATTTCCTTGTCCATAGTCATGGTCGTCCAGTTGGACGATAGTCGGAATATTGCGTGTAAGGTCATTGATTGCATAGATCGTCTCCAGAAATCCATACAAGAGCTATAGTTTAACAAAAAATTTGGGAGAGTGAAACACGCTTTGTGTGAGTGTATGTGGCATTATGACACATCAAAACTCACAAGCAGTAACAAAAATGGACACTCACATTAGTATGAAAGTAAGTCTGGTCGCCTTGGAGGACGAGGATGTCAGGATCTTGGGCAATAATGGCATCACGAAGCTCATCCTTGTTCTTGGTAGAATCCTTGCCAAAACAACCGACACCAGCAATGCGAGGATAATCCTTTTGCATGGGTATAGACCCACCATAATTGTAGAAGTAGTCAGAAGAGTAGTGGTTCGAATCTGCCGTGTATTGTACTTCGTAGACGTAGCTTTCTGTATGAGGGATCGAGTCAAAGCGCACCGTACAATGCCAGGTCCCATCATTAATGTTACAGGTTTGTTCCCACAATTTTCCTGTAGAAGTTCCAATGACAAAGACAGCTGCTTGCCTTGTCTCTTCAGGGTATAGTGGTGGGAAGAGTACTGTCATTTTCAAGGTTGTTTGAGAATGAGTGTATAGTACGCCTGCAACCAAGTTCCTTTCTTTGCTGTCCACAATAGGCTCGTAGACTTGTCGTTTTCGAAACCACTCAAGACGAGAGGAGTCACCTTCGAGAGCATCTGTGTTTTCCCACCACTTCAGAGTCGACAAGCTTTCTTGTCGCGGGTTCCATTCGTAACAACATTCACATCGTTGTTTTTTCTGGCAGTTTTCGACACAGGGCTCCTCATCGGAAAAGTCGAAACATACATCGCCGCACTTCTTCCCGACGACACTCGCAGGTGACAACCAAAGTGCTGTCACAAAGGGAACCAATACAGTTACTAGGCGCATCATCCTTTTTCGGTCGCTTGCTTCTTGCACTTGAGAATTATGAGACTGGTCGGTGCTGGGCATCCTGGAGCTTTTGTCGTCAAAGGCATCAGTAGATATCATCAAACAACAAAATCTTACCAAAGGAACCAATGATTCAATTATAATCAATCATCGGTGGGACTTAAAAGATGATATCTGAACTGGTCTATGATCGTGTTTTTCAAATTTTTTCGTCGACTTCATGGGTCTTCGAATCTTTTTCACAGTCAATCCTCCAAAAGATGTGCCACTATTAAGTAGAAAGTTCAAATTAGCAGCACGTATTCACAATAACAAGAGTATCAGAAGTATTATTGCTCTCTAGAGGTAGCGCAATAACTCATTGTCACAGAACGAGCACTCCACCGAAAGACATAATAATAGCATTCTATTCATTGTGGACATAAATAACAATACTTTCAGAAACAACATGTCCAAGGTTGGGGAGATACTTACTGTTAAATGCATGATTCTATGTAATCTTCCGCGATGCACGTGGTAACCAAATTTCCAATCCAGCAATAATAGTGCAAGCGAAAGATATTTGATACTTGTACAGAAGATTGATCAAGATCCCCCCGGAATTTAAAAAAAATGTTGCTCCCACGGAGTTTTTCACCAGTCATTGGAACGGAGAACTAGTCGTAGAATCCATTGCCTTGAAATTCGGAAATTTCGTTTGACCCAACGCATGGCTTTCATTCGATTCAAAGTCATCCATATTCTTGTACTGTCGTACCTCTAAAATCGTACTCTAATAGTCTGCCAAGCAATTGCTCATTCTCTACTAACTATCTAGAGTAGGCAGCTAGTAGACTACCGGTACCGGTAGTCTACTCTAGTAGTATTCTCTTTTGCCGCGTTGATATTAGTTGTACATCTAATACTGACCTGAGAACCCTATCTGTTTACTCGGTGCTTTTTCGAATTTATTGCATGGTACTTGAACAGATCACACTAATCCGACCCTTCCTCGTTGCTGGCCCGCCTCAAACGAACCTCTACTAGTAGCCTCCAGACAACTGCATACTAACAGCCAGGAGCAAACAAGCATGAATGAATAACAAGGTTAAAAAACTGCTGACTTTTGAAGCCCAACTATTTGCTGAAATTTCCCCATGACATCAAAGAACAACGCGACTATGACCAGTTCCGATGATTCTTGTAGGTGTATGTGAGTTACTCTGAGTTGATGATGATGATTCTCGTATCGATCCGTGTGCCAAACGAATATCAACACATCTGCCGATGCTTGCTGGTCGTTGTCGCCCCATAGGCCGTACAAGGAGGATACAGTTCTCATTACTGCACAAATCTTTTCCACTGTGCTAGTTTTGCATTCCGGACGTTGGAATTTTTATCGATTTTTAACCGCAATTGTCTACCACATCGCTTGGTCGTCCCTTCAGATTTGTTGCCAAATTTGTTCCTTGACGTTTTTCTCTCTTTTCAATTTGAAGTGGACGACCTTTTGGACATTGATTCTTGGTGGGGTAGCCTTTGTATGCCTTCAAGTTGTACGGTGCTGTCGTATGAACAAATGTGCTGGTCTCATCACTGTGGGAATCTAGAGTACGTTTGCCGGTATTGGTGCAATTATTGCAGGAATCATCGCTGTCCTAACGTACGGCGCGGGTTCTATTTGCACGGAAGCATAATCTGTCCACAATCCCGATTCGGATGTCACCATGGATCAATGCACGCCAGGGATCCAATCTCCAATGCAAGTCGTAAAGTAAGTGGAGCACAAAAGGTCGAAGATCTTGTTGACTCTCTAGCTAGCTAGACTAGAGAGCTAGCTAGCTACTAGCTAGAGAGAGTGAAAGTCAGGAGGTGAGATGGAGGACTATGTCGTATTTGGTAAAAATACGTATTACTACGTATTAGCTATCATTGGATGACAAAAACAATTTACAGTAGTCTACTACTGTACTACCTAGCTCTAGCTTGAGAGTGGCTACCGGTAGGTGTGGAGTCTACTGTAAATACTACAGTAAAACATCATTTTGAAGATCCAAAACCTTGTTGCCCCGCGCACTCACCGTCAGCTGCACGAGCCATCGGCACTTACAGTTAATCAGCACCCTGGAAACGAAAGCGGATCTCCTCATTATCGCATCCCGTTTCTCTCAGCGACAACTACTACTGCCGGTAGATATGCTGGACAACGTTGCAGGGACATGCCCGTTATGGCAACTGACAGTAGAGGAATTCCGCGGCAGCAATTTCCCGTCGGCCATCAATGGTTTCCAATACAGTTGTCTGGTTTGTTTGGGAGTTATACTCACTACCTTTATCACATCGGAATTGACTCATAACTACTCGCAAGTAGACAAGATATGGTCCATCGTGCCATTTGTGTACACATGGTTCTTGGTCTGTGATTCTCGAACGTTGTTAATGGCGATCCTTGCGACTGTTTGGGGTTGTCGATTGACATGGAACTTCAACCGACGTGGTGGATATCAGTGGCCGCCCTGGAAGGGCGACGAGGATTATCGATGGAAATATCTACAGGACGGGTTTCTTTTGGATGCACTAAGGAATCCTATCATGTGGAAACTATTCAATCTCTTTTTCATTTCCAACTACCAGAATTTGCTGCTCTTTTGGATTGCTTCCCCGAGTGTCATCGCTCATTTAGTTGCAACAAAATGCAGCAGTCACCACGATTCTTCTTTGAACACGATTGATATCTGTGCCAGCATTGCCTATTTGGTACTAGTGGTGATAGAAACACTGGCCGACAATCAGCAATATCAGTTTCAGGAAGAAAAGTACCGTCTAAGAAACGCTGGGGATGAATTGAAAGGGGATTACAAAGTGGGATTCAACCGGTCCGGTCTTTTCGCCATCGTCCGGAAACCAAATTATGCCTGTGAACAAGGACTTTGGATTGTCTTTTATCTATTTTCCATATCCTGCTTTAGATACCATCTCAGACTACAAAACCTGTTGAATGTATCAGCCATTGGTTGGACCTTGTTGGTGGCTCTCTTCCAAGGATCTGGATATTTCACCGAAAAGATTACAGTGTCCAAATATCCAGAGTACAGAGAGTACATGAGAGAGACACCATTGTACGTTCCAAATATATTTCAGTTGCTGAAACGAATCAACAGTAACAGCAACAAAAGGGAATAATGGATCATTCAAAACCTCTTTTTCCAAAATTTGTTTTAGCACATTTATATATATGCCGTAAATGTTGTGTAACATCACTGGAGTATAAGACTAGCCACTTGCAAGAAAGGAAAGGCCAACAGACTTCCACTCAACAAACCAAAGCATACCGCAAAGGTCATTATTTCAGAGGCACGTTCCTGCATATGCGATGTATTACCGATCAAGTGAGGCGACCACATGAATGAAGTGCTGACAAGAACGCCATTCGTTACGGCAAAGAGAAACTGAACTGTTAAGGAGTAGATGTCGCTTCGAAGGATGAAATTACTTTGGCTTCCAACCGTCGATAGGCAAAGTAGAAACATAGGAAAGAAAAAAACGCGCATCAACGCTCCCACAACGAGCTTCCTTGACAATTGACGCACACGTTCAACAGGAATTCGTTCAGCGAGCATTCTTCCCAGCAAGTCACCCACATTGAAGAATAAAAAGCTGAAAGGAACATAAAGGTCGTTGCTCAGTCGAAAATGGTTCTTGCATTCATGAATGCTCCGAAGTTCTGATACCCATGAGGGAAAAAGGCATAGCGTAACCGTGAACGTCAGAAAGATGCAAGTTACCGGGCCCTTGATAGCAGATAAAACTGCAATTTCGTCGCTTTCGTCCGTGTATTCTTCCACAAACTCGTCAAGCGCGTTATCGTTGGCCAGTTCCTCCGCACTTTCACAGACTCTTCGAAGACAATGGTTCGATGATGAGGTCGGGTCGTCGACTGATATAGACCCAGACAATTGATCCGCCGAAGTAGGTGGCGCTCTTTCATCTCTCAACGTCGATGATACAACAGAGGGATGATCTTTGTATCCACCGACCGTCCCTTCGTGTTCTAGGGATCCAGTGTTTATCCTATCGTTCAATTCCAGACTAATGGACGGTGATACCTCGTCCGCTTCAGGTTCATTTGGAACGACCGGTTGAGTATCATGAACCATTTCGAAATCTTCACGAACTCTTTGTATTTGATACGTGTGAATGAGATGGAATCCCACCAAACACAAAACAAGGACTATACAACCGGCCACAAAGTAGGAAAACACTGCCCAGTCTAAGACTTGGTAAGGGGAGCACGAATGATTGCCACCGTCCTCACCGATACTTTGCGCTTCATAATCGAGTCGAGCAACGAGCGTCCCTATTCTCTCCAGGTCAACTGAAGTGACCAGCGTTCCATTTGGTGTTGCACAGTGCTGCTCAAAATACGAAGAGGGATCTTCCACTGTTGCAGCAACAAAATTGGCCATTGAAACAGCCACACCACCTAGAGCTTGTCCCGAGAAGAAGGGATTGATTCCAATGTTTGGGGGGAAGAGTCCAGCAGCGGACACAATCCCAGCAGTGGCAATGGCGCCACATGTCCCACAAACCGCCAGACCGCATAGGGTCAGTACCAGAAACTTTTCCGGAGACATTTTGGGGACGAGAACCAGAACTGCTTGCATCGAAAACACTGCCATGTATATAGACAAAGGTAGCATCACCAAAAAGAACGAATGATCGAGGCCACCGGATCGCGTTGAAGTCCGGCTTTCCAATTCTGAATTTTGTGGAGTGTTGCCATGTGCCGCTCGATTCAAAGGATTTGCTGATATGTCGCCTCGTGATAAAGATCGAACCCTTTTGAAGTGATCTGAAATGGCTTGGCCAGCGATGATCAATCCCAAAGAAACGACCGACGAGAAATTCCACACCAGTCCGAAGTACTGCTCAAAATTTACAATATCTTCCCCATCGTCCCCGCACAGTCGAGCAGCGAAATATGGTTTTGATGAGACAAAGGCATTCCAAGGAAGAAGAATCCCAACCCCTAACAGCAGAAATATCGCTCGTATCATTCCATCCGACAAGTGCAACGCTGGAATTACGGAGGCCGGAACTGGAAAGTCTGTCCCTTGGTGGTTTGCATTTTCTTCCTCTTCCGCCGTCATGTCGTTACTTTCCATTCAGAATCCTTGTTGCTGTGTGAATCAATCGATAAGTGGTGAATCCGGATGGGAAATACGATATGAAGGAGAGTATAATCAACGGTAAGACTCTTTGTTCTAGCGATGGGCTCTTGGTTCATCGACAAGAAAATTGTTTCACCGACAAGTTCGACACGAACAAAAAACCAAGAAAAGATAAAGAGCTAGCAGACGACTCATTCGACTTGTCTAAAAACTAGAACAATCTACTACGTAGTAGACTGTGTTTGGTTCAACTACATCGTGCTACCTTTCTTCAAAAATGACGCAAATTGTTATTGAGCAACAAGACTCTACATTATTATGTAGAAAATGATGCGACTACATACCTAGATTATTAAGATAGGCATGCTATTTTCATAAAATTATTTATAGAAGGAAATGTTGGGAAAATTTTTGGACCGGGCTCCTTAACCCCTAACCTTTTCCTCCCTCTGCAACGGACGTCGTAGACTCTACGTCGTAACAGTATATAACGAAAATAGATTTTTTTCCGTCACGGCAACAACACATCACAGTCAATCACAGTCAATCGATGAATCGATAAAACAACCCCCCGTCTCACTTCAATCGATTACCCTGACTTCGCTGCTGCCTTCCGCCTTCTACCATGCCTGATCACGCAGACGAAGACTCAAACTTTGATTCCGAAGACGTCCGTGTAATTCGGACGGACTCAATCTCAAAAAAGTCACGGGATCTATAGGACGGTTCTATCGCTCAAATGCTACACGTGTCGACTCAATTCTCCAGGAGATATTATTGTGGCAACAGGATTGCCTCCGCACATTTCAATCTTGCAATACATGCAGTTAGTGGTAAAATATGTGAATGATGTGGTGCCCCAACTTTAAAAAGTGGCACCGGATGTAATTCGGGGAGTGATTGAGGAGATTGAGAAACGAGCAATGACGGCTGGTACAGTTACCAGAGATGGCTTGGAAGCTATGATTAACGGTTACTTGGAAAATTCGGCTCTCTATCAATTAGTTCTGACACTTAAGAACTCTCCCACTCCCGGCATTCAACAAGAAGAAACTTTGACAGGTGATGCAGCGGTAACTACGACGTCTCTGTGGGGTTCGCATATATGGGGCGGACGCTTACATCATGTACCGCAAGATTTCGCCTTTCCAAATAGTTGTTCCCAAATAGCCTGGCAGTACTGGATGTGTGGGGATCGCCAAAAGTGGTATCCTCCTTTGCGAAATTTGTCAAGGGATGACATGCCAAGTACAAATATGCGGAATCGTTTATCAGATTTGCGAAACTTGATGCAATTGGTCGAGAAGAGGGCTGAAGAGCAGCGAAAATGGATCGCAAACCCGTCAATTGAACAGGCGAATGAGATGTTTGAGGTAGGGAAAGATGTATTAGACATTTCAGACGTTTCCGAGAAGGGCAGAAAGAGGCGAGGGCTGCAAATGAAATGGACTTCTATGGTTACCCGGGTTCGAAACAAGAGGACCAAGAAGTACTTGTATAATACGAAGTACGTACGTAATAATACCTACTTACCGAACAAATTAAAAAATCATACTCCGCGATTATTATTTCATGTATACAAGACGCAGTCTTTATATTCATTGGACCATGATTATTTAAGACACGATCATTATTTTGGGCGTGTGAACCCCAAGAATTCGTGCTAACTTCTTAATCTTCAACCTCACATTAAATGACATTAAAAAAACAGTTCGCCTCTTTTTTCGTTAGTACAGTTTCTTGGGATGAGACGTCCAAAAAGGTGCGCGTTCTTTACCGCGCGAGCCTAAGTATTACAGAGAATTATTTTTATTGGATGAAACCCGTTACTGGACGACGACTTTTCAGTTCCAAATTTAACGGCGGATGCTGTTAACGTTTTTGCGGTTCTTTTTCTTCTTGTCAGCTGCAAGACGAGCTTGGACCTTTCGAATGTTCTTCGAAGGATCTTCAAAATATTGAGTTTTGACGCAATTGCCACCATCCTCGTAGCAGGGGAAGTTGTGGACAGTGAATGCACCGGGGGTAGCCCAAGCAGCTTCCATTTCAATGCCGAGAGAGTTGTGTCCAGCCAAGATTCGGAAATATCCCATTTCCCCCCAGTATGTTCCCTATGTTTTTTAAAGAATCAACCAGAAACCAGTAAGTACAAGCGAATTCATTTGGTTGAACTGTCTTTCTTTTCTTCTTCAGTATGAAAACGTACCCAGCTATTGCGGACAATCCAGTAAACGTCACCAGAGTCAGGATCAGTTTCCCAACCCACAATGCTGACGATATGATTCACCATCATGTGCCAGAACTACATAGTGAAAGAGATGGAAAGCCGCGGAAAGGAGATAAGATGAGCGCAACGAAAAAAAAATCGGATAGAGAAAAGGCAAAGAAATTTTGTTACCTTGGTATCATCAACCCGTCCTCCGGTGTATTTCACCAAGGGTTCGGCGTTGACCCCAGTAGCAATGGGGCCGCGGGCGTAGATTTCACTCTGTAATTTGTGAACAATACCGCTTGGATCGCCCAAAATACTGTAAGTACCGTACTCTGCCACTGTGGCATTGGGCATAACAGCGATTTGGGTACACTTGCCGCCCTATGACACCCGCAAAGGAAGAGGAAATGTTGTTTGATTAGAGTGTACTGAAAGGCAGTTCATTAGGAAGATGACATTTCAACGTACCATTCCTCCAAATGTGTCACAAGTTTTGCAAGTGTTGATGGCGCTACAACTTGTATCGACATGTTTGCAGAAACCTTCGGTGCTTTCCGAGGAGCAGGCCAGGTAGGGTTGGCTACCAGCGAAATGGACAAGGTGGAAAATGGAAAGTGAGTTTGACTGCAGCAAGACAATGATTATCACTTATAGTATTGGTTACCAACATCACTCACCAAGTGTCATACGGGACAAATCCCTTTTGAGTGATGAACTCAAAGACGCCTGTGTGACTTCCACCATGACACGATCCTGCAGTTTGAGTAGCGCAGTTCAAAATGTACTGAATCGAAAGATTGATTTCATCTCCAGTAGAATTTCGAGCGATTTGGATGCGATCTCCGAGCGACGACAGTGCTCCGTGAGCCCAACAAGATCCGCCTGTCGGAAAAGTAGTAGTATGTTGAGTCATATTTGATGAAGAGTCGTACTGTCGCTTTAGCCATCGTTCCGCTTACATTCACCAAGGACTTACAATATTGAGGCTGCAAAGGGTTGTTGCAGAGGAAATAGAGGCAACGAGTCAGAAAGATTTCTTGAAGCACGAGCTAGCTGACAATAGCATTCCCGCAGTCGGGAGAAGAATCGTCCTGTCCAGTTCAACTTACAATGTGTTGGTTCAAGGAATGTGTCGTATAACTGACACCATTGACATTGCGCCAGTCCCAGTTGTCCTAAGAAAAGAGTAGAAACAATGTAATGAGGGTGAGAAAGATAAGTTCATGGCTGCAGGATCTACGATTCAACCATGTTCTGAACAGGATGACCAAGAACTCCAATTCCAAGATGGCACGCACAGGAAGATCTTCTTCTTTGATGTATGTGTAGGGCAATGGCGAATGATACTTTTCACGAATCTTGTGTCCCTCCAACAATACGAATTCATTGCGACGTTTGATGGGATGGAAAAAATCCGTTTGGCTTTCTTGTACGGACGAATCCAACGCATGTGCAGAGTTGGCGGTGAAAACCGACAAGTAGCAGGCTGTCGCTACGGTGACCTTGGAAAAGAACATACTGGATGCTGCTGTGGTTATCTTCGGGTACTTCTAGAGACTCTGCGGTATGGGGGGAGAGAGCTGTTGACAGGAGAATGAAGGTAGAGGTGGCTGTGCGCCATGACGGGGATGTCATGATCCATGATCCATGATGAAGATGAAGCAAGATCACTCTCCTCCTTCGAAAGAAACGTTATTTTGGATCGTGATTGGATATTTGGTCGGATGGGTCGTGTGAGTGATCAGAGCGCGAAAGCGTCGTTTTTCAGGATTTTTACGACAGTGACGTTTTCTTTTTTACAGTTACAGTTTATTTCTGCCATCAATCAAACATCAAACACAATCATGCACAAGAACAATGAATTGTACATCCAAATCGTGGGGTCCACAGTAATAGTATTATCCTCTCTCTAGCTCTCTGGCAACCATGAGACAATTACATCTTGTATCGCTACAATTGTTGGGCTTCCTGCTTGTGTTCGTGCCTTTTCCTCGGCACATCTTCCAAGTAGATGCTTTAGCGGCCGGAACATCTAATAAGGGACGAAAGGTATCGTCGTCCAAGTCGACCGGTGGCGGTGGTGGATTTGGAGCTGCCAGCAAAGCTCCGACCTTTATTCATACACCCGATACATCGGAGTCCACTCAGAACCTATTGCAGTTTTTAAAGGCCCAAAAGGCCAAGGGACTCGACAATGTCGATATTGGATTTCATCAAGGCACAGGGGTGCGGGGACTCTTCTGTACCACCAACATGAAACAGGGGCAGATTATTTGTCGTATTCCGTCCGACTGCGCGCTGGCCTTGTCAGACCCAAACAAAAATGGAGAAGATGCCCCTACCGTTGCCCACGGAGGGTCCAACTTTCTGGAAATGTACTGGAATAACGAACAAAACAAGCGATTGTGGAGTCCGTATTTGGACACTTTGCCCAAACAGGGATCAGAACAATTTGATCCCACACCCGACTTTTTAGGGGAAGACGAATTGATGTTGTTGGAATTTCCTCGTTTGATCCAACGAGCTAAGGAACGAAAGGAACAAGTAGGGAAGGTGGCAGCAGAAAAGGGAATTTCCGAGGAAGAGTTGCGGTTTGCCACGTGGCTTGTCTCTTCCAGAGCGTTTCAATTGTCCTTGTCGGCACCGGCCAACGAAAAGGATGAGATGCCGCAATACGACGATCGTGGACAGGTGATTGATAAGGCCCAGAAAAAGACGATTCGAGTCATGGTCCCATTCATTGATATGGCCAATCATTCATCGGATCAACCAAACTGCAAGTTGACGTTGATTGATCCGGAAAAGGATGACGCTTGGTTTGCGTTGGAAGCGACGCGGCCCATTTCTGCCGGTAAAGAACTGGTCATTAGCTACGGCAGCGGTGTGGACTCTTCTGTCGAGTTGCTGATGGATTATGGATTCGTCCCGTCATCGAACCGAATCGATTCCATAATGCTCGAAAAGGGAGGCGACGATGCGATTGCCAAGTTAGATGGTTGGACGACCACGCTGGACGAAGACAAGACCATGCTGGAAATGTCCAGGGACGATCCCGTTCTACAAAAGATTCTCCGATTTCGAATCCGACTGAAAGAATCGTACAAAAGGTAGTAGGAAGGCATTGAAATAATCGTCTACAGTCTATGAATTGTGTTGCAAATGTTGCCGCAGTTCTCTTTGTCCTAATAAGAAACGCCAACGTTTTCCCTTAGACTCTTTGTAGAATACTTTCCTCGCAGTTGTCCAATACTGGGACATGATCCCCCACGCAGGACTTTGCTCTAGCAGGAGGGATCTTCTTGTCGAAGCAAAGGCGCATATTCGCCACCAGTTGCCCTCGCTGATAGCGTTCGAAGAGCCAATCTTCTATCGAGCTAGAAGCATCGCAAAGTCCCCGTTTGGTCAATTGTTCCACAAATCTTTCCTCCACGCACAGTACGTCCGAATCTCGGGGCATCGGTTCACACAAAACGTTCTTGGTCTCTTCCAGAAGCTGGTACTCTTGTTCTGTTCCGTAAACGCACCTGGCGTCTTGGAAGCCCATTTCCAGTGCGCGTTGCTGACAGGAAAATGACATAAGATTGTACAGCATGGCAATGATTTCCGGCATGTGTACTGTCCCCTCGTTTCTTTGAAGCATCTGCTCATTCAAGACGGCCCGTGTTGCCTCTTGTTGATCATGCCGGCGTTGACGGCTACTGGCTTCAGATCTGATCCCTCTCATGGTGATGACAGCCACGTTTCCCTCGGAATTGACAAAGGTCCTTTCGTTGTGATCGGACAATTCCCACCCGAAGAATCGTCCCACTTTGACATGATCCAAGACGTCCATCTTGATGAACCAAAAGTCGTCTCGTGTAAACCATCGATCGGCTCGTTCTTCGGTTGACATATCGTGGATGTGATCCGTTTCCATCACTTCAACGTGGTCAGAAAAGGTGACTGTCGTTCGGCGGTGTTTGTTTGTTGGAAATTGCGAGCACGATCGATTGCCGCCCGATGTATCGTCAAGGCGAGTGTTGCTTTTCATATTGACACCGATAGATTGCTCCTGCTCGACCGATGGCGATACAGTAGTAGTGGAACGGCCAATCGTAGAAGAAGCACAACAACTGGCTGAAGTAGTAAGAGAAACAACAGTGTCGTCAAACGAAGCGTCCGAACTGGCCATGGCGAAATCCTAGAGTGCAAGATTGTTACTACTACGTAGTATGTTGCTGCTAGCTTGTTGTGATCGTGTGTACTGCGGAAAGTGGGTCTTGGTTGGTTTTAGAGTGGGTATCTTACACAAGAACGGTTAGTTACCTTGTATCGTACTACACGCGTAGTAATTATTACACGAAGTAATTAACAGCGTGTATAAACTAAAAGTTGCACGTCGTGAGGAGAAAAGTATTTCGACGTACTCCGAGTACGACTAGTAGTATCCACAACGACAAGGGGGAAACCAGTGGAATTGACAGTGATTCACTCCACTACTCTATCGTGTACGAAATATGAAGAAAAATGTTTCTCACAGTCAATCCAAGACCCTGAAGCATCCGAGATGACGAGACATTTTCGATTTATGTATGAGATCGCATGGCCAAAAGTCGAAATTTCATGGTTTGCCGAACACCATCTGTCTATGCAATTATCAACTCTACATAGCGTAAAAAAACGTGTCTCCATTGGAAGCGCAATAAGTAAAGCAGCGAGAAATTAATTTCCGGATCGCCTCTTTTTTTTAGCAAGACACCAGAAACGGAGAGGAGAATCTTGTGTGACCTTTCCGGAGAAGATGCTTTACTGTTAGCATTACTGTATCATAGTAGTCTAGCTAGCTACTCAGTAGTAGTTAGGTATTATAATATTTCCTCCGGAGTACTACGTAGTATTATTACTATGAGTTCAAGAGTTCGTTGCTTTAACTTTTTTTACTACTGTAGTACGACATATTAACTGTAATACCTTGTAAGAATTATTAGGAAGTCGCAATCTCCAGCGAAGACGCAATCGTTTGTGTAAGATATGAGATACCACTGTAGTACTACCCTAGCTACCGTAGCTAGCTAGTAGGTGACATGCTTTTTACCTCTCCACCAGTCGTACGTACTGGGCTACTGGGTACGGGTGCGGTAGTCTACTACGTCTACGACTACGTACTGCTGGTAGCTGGTAGGTACATTAATTAGCACCGAGAGACAATAATCCTGCCAAAAGTAGGGAGATCCGAGAAGTCGGGTGTGATTGACGGTAGATGAGGTCTTCCAACGGCGAGAGGCGGAATTTGTCGCATAGGGACGGCAGCGCTGTGAAAGAAACTGAATCGAAGAAAAATTGACGGAGGAAGCTCAAAACAATTCCATCTCTCGAAAGAAAAGAAAAAATTCTGTGGTTGGGCTTGATGTTTAACTGTGAAAAAGCCAAGAGGTTGTGAGAATCTTGAAATTTCATTCTTGAAACATAACAAGGATTTTGGATGAGGTGACCGACGAGCTGGCAACTTGGATTCAACGACGCTTGCGGCGCTAACTGTATATGACAATTCCAAGATGTGCAAGGACGAGCGAACTATCGAACTTGAATTTCCATCGTTCCGCTCCGAGCCATGTAGCAAAATTCGAATTACATCTCCGTTCTCATGTCAACCTCCAATTTCAGCCCTTTTGTGCATTTAGACGATGTGCTTGCTTGTCACAAAATTCTCCAGACTCTTCCCACGTAAGAGCTGGTGGTATGGCAGCTTCAAGCCGATCTTGCTTTTGCGGTACATGTTCCCGGAGGACTACAAACGCTTTGATATCAAACGACATGCGTTTCCCCCTTCGACCTTCGTTGCTGCTTCCTTTCGTCTCTTGCACATTCAATGCACAATGCCATATATCGGATTGTTTGTCGAGCCGTCGATCGTACTGCTTGAAGATGAGACATTCCTCCGGTCGCATATTGGAAAATATGTACCAGTGGCTGTCCTGGCTCGACGGCGCTACATTCGGAAAGACACCAGGCACGGTCCCATTTCTGTCGTACTTGGTCGCCAATAAACCCAATGGAGCACTACTGACTGGAACAAGAGGTCTCCATATGTTTAACAGGAGCATGCGACGACGATCGTGACAAGCCTTAAACAGGGAGTCCTTGATGCTGACAGAGCCCACCAAGTTGCAATCCTTGCTGTCATTCAGTGCGTCAACACGGTTCTTGTCGACCAAGTTACAAACAGCATCCAAGCCGTAAGCTCCAACATCGGTGTCAATGTGAGCCCTAGAGGCGATGGGCCCCAGACCAGGGTGATCTTCCGACCTGGATCCTATGGACAACTCTTCCCCTCGAAGTGTGGGATGCCAAAATACCAGCGTTTCGATATCGTCTTTGGAAACCCCAAGTGCTTTGGGAATGAGGTCTTCAAGTTCTTTGACGTAGTACTTTTGAACCTCTTGTAGATTCTTAAAATCCTGTACTTGTGTGGGCGCCCTAAAGAGCTCAAAGCCGCAATTCTCCAGTCGAGCCGGTTCTAAATGCCCAGCTTGCTTCGGATCACAATGAGGAAGAACACCCTTTCGAGCGTCGTACACTGGTTGTGTGCGTCGAATTTCCTTCCCAAAATAGTTCTGGATGCCGTAATGCTCTTGGTTATACTCAGTAGCCGTCGAATAATCAATCACTGCTGTCCCCAGTGGCTCGAAGATTTTGGTGTTGTCATCGGCACCGACAAGTGTAGATTTCGAGAGAAAATATTTTTCCTGAGAAAATCCAGAGGAGATCCTCCATTGCAGCAGGTACAGTGTCGCAATCAAAAATGGAATTCGATGAACGCTTCTCATACTCCCTCGAATCCGATTTGACGATGAGTGGGAAATTTCTCTTTGAAGTGCAGTCTTGTACCGCGAATTCACCGTTATGGAGACGTGAGCATGGCAGCTCGTGAATATGACGTCTTGGCTGTGCGTAAAAAACAAATGTGTGATTTTCTTATGCAAACTACCAAATGAGGGATGCCGACAGGAAGAATGAAAGACAAAATGAATCAGACATTACATCTTTCTGTGGTATTCGTACGGTAGTTGTGTTCCTCTTGACTGTGAACACACTGTGTGATGTCTAATTTACGATTTGCGACTCACTCGATTAATTCAAAAAAGATTCTTTTCACTATCACATGTCAGTGCGGTCGCTTTCGTCGTACAGCTTTCAATGTGTATGATACGTCGTACACAAAGTGAAGAAGCGATGATGAAAGCACCAACTTGTATGTAAGACGTACAACTGTAATCAGTATCTGATTGTATCGCACAAAACGCTTCTTCTAATATTCTGACGACGATCGGTCGTATGCCATTCTAATTGCATCCTTGGACCACTTTATAAGAATTGATTTCCTCTCCCACAGCCCTCGACTTCCGTCTATATCTTGAATTGAATCTTGTGATTCTAGAAATCCCAAGCTTCTGCGAAGCAGTTTCCGAAAGAAAAAAGCTCTTGATTGTTGACGCGTTGACGCCAGACCCGCAAAGATGTCGGAAGCAATTCGAACCGTCACTTCCACAATTTTACTGGCAGTGCTGGGTATCATGTGTCTATCAGGATTGTTGCTCACGCGCCTCAATATCTTGCGAAAGTTGGGAGATGCATCGCAACTGGTTGCCATTGCGCTCTTGATTCTTCAGCTTGTCAAAGCGAAGAATGCCCGAGGTGAGATCTATATCCATTCATGCTGGTACGGGTGATGCCTTGAAGTGTGTGGTGTGTGTATTCTCGAACAAGCACTGAGTTGACAAAAACTCTTATTGAATGTTTTGCTTCTTTTCCTTTTATTTTTCTTTTTGTCTCCCAATTCTACAATCAAAAATCTCGCTGGCAGGAATTTCCGTCAGAACACAAGAATTGCGGCTCACGGTTTTCATGACACGCTACCTCGATTTGTTCACTTCCTATTTTGGTCCGTATAACACCATCATGAAGTTGGTGCTCATTTCCGCAACGATGTACATTATCATCCTTATCAAGTATACGGAGCCGTACAAAACACTTTACAATCCCTCTCAAGATTCCTTTCCTCACTGGAAGTTCGCCGTATTGCCATGTGTCGTCCTGTCATTCTTCGTGCACATGATAGGGTCCAAGTTAGATGGGTTTTCTTTCATCGAGTGGGCATGGACGTTTTCGATCATGTTAGAGTCAGTGGCAATCATTCCGCAGCTTGTGGTTTTGAGAAAATATCGTTTGGTGGAAAATTTGACTGGGAAGTTTGTTTTCTTTTTGGGAGTCTACCGTGTTTTTTATGCTTTGAATTGGATCTACCAAGTCAATACCCATATGTTTGTCCGTCATCGTCCCCTCATGTACATTTGCGGGTTCATTCAAACTGCATTGTATCTGGACTTTTTCTATCAATATTGCCGCATTTCTAGACTGACGAGGCATTGCAAGGGTGATCCAACGACAGACGACAATGAAGACGACGAAGAGATGGATGGACTGCTCTTTGAGTCGGAACGGGAGATGGTCAACACAGGTTTCACTGCGCAGTCTCTCTTGTCGAACACGGATCACTCTTTGTCATTGCGGAATGAACCAAGTGCATCAGCAGATGCACAGCAACGTCGACAGTCGACACAAGAAGATCAGTAGATCCTTGCCGACTCGGGGATACGTTCGGGGATGTTGTTTTCTTGCAGTTGTTTTCCGGTCAATTTTGTATTTGAAGTCAAAACAGTAGGTGAGCTACAGCTAGGTAGGTCGGTAATAGAGTGATTTCATGAAATAAATGATCGTTTGTCAATTGACAGTTGTTGCCACCCATTCCAACCAATGATTTTACAGCTTGTCGGGATGAAACCGCGAGGTGGGTGGACCTGTGTAGAATTTGTTGGTTCCATCTCCAAAGTTGCTCCATGGCTTTGTCGCTTTCCCCAAATCTGCCATATGATCGGTATACCCATTCATACTGTTTGGTGCATCGTGCTCATCCAAGGTCCAAGTTTCGGACACTTGTCCGTGTAAACATGTAAATGCTGCAAGGTGCTGCTGGAGTGATTTCTTGCAATTCCTTTTTGGCCAGGGTCTTGGCTAAAGCTAAACATCCTGCCGCGTGTGACACCATGACAAAGATTTGTTTGGATTGGAATGGATGTCGCTGATGAAAGGCATCAACGGCTCGTTGACATCGGTCGAAAAATATCGATCGAGGTTCTGCAAGACAGTCATACATGGCCGGTCAGAATTTGGCAGTATACTAAGGCACTTTTTCGAAGAAGACAAGGTTGGACTGCACACACACACAACGTTCGTCCGTACCTGGTAGTTCGGGCACAAACAAGGTCTGGTACTCCAAATCCAACCTTGGAAAGTAATGTTTCCGTTCTTCCAAGGACGGCAGGTCTTGATGCCATTCTCCATCATGGCCATCCCATTCAAAGATGCTATACTCCGGTAAAATTTTGGTTTCGATTTCCATGGCGTTCAATGCATTATCGGATGTTTGCAAACATCGCAAAAAGGGGGACGACATCCATGTGATGTTGTCTATTGGGAGATTGTGTTCTTCCAGGTACGATTTTAGGAAAATCCCGACTTGTCGTGCTTGTTCGTGTCCCAAGGGTGATAGAGGAGAGTCTCCGCAGCGAGAGGTGGGCAATTTCTTCCATTCGGGATAGCTGTAATCCCACCGATCGCCATGTCGAATGAGGAACAGGTACTGCCGATCACCGTCATTTGGATCGTTCTGCATGGCAGCAAAATTTGCGTTGAAACTTTGCTCTTCGGTACTGGTGTTATCAGGAGGCATGGTTATGAGTGTTTTCTGATGGTGATGGCATGCACTAGAGTAGAGAATCAAGAAGTTGTTGTCAAGAAAGTTCACAAAAGTTGTGTCGTTGCTACGTTGAGGAAGTACTTCGTAATTCAAGGTAGTACTACTAGCTAGAGTAGTAGAGAGTACTATTTTTGCTTTTACGATGGGTGATGGTCTTGGTCCCGAACGGTCGAGAAATAAATGAGCGTTGATTTCAAGCCGAGCACCTCCCACTCAAACGAATGATGTTCTCACTTGTTGTGCTAACCCAGAGAGGACCGGTAGCATTCATACGTACTGACTGGATTACCGTACTTACAGTTTAGTGCTCATAAAAAGATTTTTCGTGAATCTTCTACGTACTGTCGTACTACCGACGCACGTCAACGGTACAGTATGCAGTACGGTAGTTTCCTACTCGTATGATAGATCAAAACACTCTCTCCCCCCTGAGTGGATCACCTTGTCGTGGTAGGGGGGCTTAACCCAGGTTTGTCAGAGCCTGGGGAACTAAGAATCCACAGACGATCTAGCAGTGCAACGGAAGAGATCGTCCCAGCGGTAGTACAAACTACTGCTGTCTTGTGCATGGCATCATGCAAGAACCGGTGGCCGACCGGAAAGATTGTGTTTCTCTTATTTAGTTGGAAGGGGGCTAAGGGAGAGGAGGAAGAATGCTAAATGCATGATTCCTGATAGAGTTGTGATGGGCACTGATATTTCTGTGAAAGAAATGGCATCATAACTCAGCCGAGTGTCAAGTGCATTGGGACGGTACTATTTCATTGGAAATATTACTGGTGCTTGGCATGGAAGGCTTCTTTTACACGTACAATCCGCCCTATTGGGTTGCAACAGGTAAAAGATATCAACACACCCAACACAATTTATGTGGTTAATTGCTGCCTTCCCAGCATTGTTTTTGGAAGACCACGCCATATCTGACAATCACTGGTTTGGACTTTTCCTCTCATTCGTGAGGTTTTTTGCCTTTCCAGTACTGAGTGGTGGGCAACAGGGTACTGAGTGTACGGAAAGCTGTTGCATAATTTGCCCCGCCCCCTTGGGGGCCAGGCGGGTGAGTCAACTTCTTAGATACGGAACTGCTGGTAGCTAGCTAGAGTAGTTGGCATAGCCATAAAATATGTTTCATTTTATTGGATCAAAACTCTCTCTCTTGACAGTGAGATGAGACAGAAAGATGAGGTGCGCAATGACAGAAAACTCTCATCTACCGAGTACACTGTACTACCTTAACTGTAAGTTCCTTGTAGTCATCAGTATTCGTCCTGCTGAGGGTTGCTTTCTTGAGAAGGTCTGAGGTATTCGATTACCGTATCAACATATGACAGTCATCCACCTTCAATCAGTAGGTAACGTACAGTCCGATATCAAATTGGATCGGGTCCCTACGAACAGAGGAATGCATGCACCTCTTAGCAGGATCCTAATTTAACCTGTAAGGCTAGGGATAACAGAGCTTTTTCAACGACAATGTTCGGTCGTCATCAACAACTCAAACAAGCTACCCTTTCTTCTGAGAGATCCATTTTTTTTGTTGTGGCTTCTTGACTACTGTTATACTTCTCTGTCACAATCTTCTACTGTTCCGGACTATCGTATCACCATGCGTCTGACAAGTGCTATTCTTTCCTTTTCTATGATTACCGTGGCGGGTGCGGAATACTTCAACGAAATCAAGGTATGATGTCTCTTTGGCAAAAAGTTCTTTTCCGTCGTTGTCCTACAGAACTTGGAACACGACTCACCAAATGACGATTATGATACACACGCTAACACACCTATCCGTTTCTCCCACTCTGCCTCCTTTCTTGAGTAGATTCGTGACGATGCTATTCACAACAACTACAAAAGTCCTCTGCCTCATACCTATTTGGCCTTGGGGGATCTTCCAGACTCCTTCAACTGGGGAGATGTCGATGGTGTCAGTTACTTGACCAGGTCACTCAATCAGGTACGATGATGGACGATGGTGTATAGAATAGACCCTGACCTTGTACAGCCGTATTCCTGTATGTCTTTGTGACGAAAACGCTTCTTATCCTTCTACTTCTCCATCATTTGATTCGTTTTATTTTCCTTCAGCACATTCCACAATACTGTGGCAGCTGCTGGGCCCATGGTGCCTTGAGCAGTTTCGCCGACCGCATCAAGATCGCTCGCAAAGCCCAAGGAGATGACATTAACCTTTCCATTCAGTTCATTTTGAACTGTGGTACCGAAACGGCTGGATCTTGTCATGGAGGATACCATACCAGCACCTACGAATTCATTCAGAGCACTGGATATGTCCCATACGACACATGGTAAGCAAATGTTGCAGCACCAATCTATTGTTGTTGCCGTGACAGTCACTGTGTGTGTCCAACCTTCTCAACATGATTTTGTATTATTCTATTGTTTGTTCTCCAACAGCAACCCATACATTGCTTGCTCCGCCGAAAGTACCGAGGGATTCTGCCAGAAGGTCGATACTACCTGTAACGCAGCAAACATTTGCAAGACTTGTGGTGCGTAATAAATGTCACAACTGATCTCATGGTTAATCTTTCGTCATGTGACTTTGATCCTTCTCAAAACCATGTTGTTGCTGTCAATTCTTTCTTTCTGCCACAGACACCTTTGGTGGAATGGGAGGAAAATGCTCGGAGATTGATTACTTCCCCAACGCAACCGTCGCTGAATACGGATTGATCGACTATGACGAGGATGACATTGAGGGAACGTGCCACAAAATCATGTCGGAAATCTATGCTCGTGGACCCGTCGCCGCTACCATCAACGCCGAACCGATTGTCAAATTCACAGGAGGCATCTTTACCGAAACGGGACACTCGCAACGCACGAATCACATTGTCTCCATTACTGGATGGGGGACCGATCCGGAAACTGGAACCAAGTATTGGATCATTCGCAACTCGTGGGGTCAATACTGGAGCGAGATGGGCTACATGCGCTTGGAAATGGGCAAGAACCTACTGGGAATTGAAGGAGAAATCGCTTGGGTTGTCCCAGGAAGCTTCACCACTACCAACTATGCTTGCTTTGAGGATGGATCCAACTGTGTCGTCCACGAAAACTACGTCGACCCATCCAATAATCTTGCCGAATTGAAGACGCGTCTAGCCAAAGATAACAAGAGAGCTCGCATCGGCGTTAGCAGCATCCGTGGATAGAAGCAAAACGGGACGAACGACGTTCCTCAACCCAAAAAAAAACATGAGGAAACGTATTGACGTTGAAAAACAACTGGAGCTGCACATTTGCTTTGGTAACATTCGACAACAAAATTTTCCTTTTAGAATAGTAATATTCTAGCTAGTAGTCTATCGTTTCCATTTCCATTGGATGAACACTGTATTGAAACATGCAGCATGCCTTGGGTCGAGCGTCGTCCCCGTGATGCCAGAGTAGTTGCTTGGGGTTCGTCTTTGCACCTGAATTATCAAGAACGCAAGCAAGCGTCAGCAGTTATAATAGTTGGTCCATCAATTCAACACCAACAAAACAATGATGTGGAAAATCAGTAAATGTTTGCATCGCATAAGGACCCTTTGCTTGACTGGAAATTACATTTCAAGGGCTGTGATGGACGATATTGATCTACCAGAAATCAGAGAGCATGAAAGGCATAGAGGCATCAAACATCCCTTTCGGGATGTAAGCCTATCATGCAGACCAATCCCTTTCGGGAAGGCCTCACAGTAGCATTCTGGATGGAATAAGGGGGGGAATATACAAGAGCAAAATAATTGTTACTCACCGTGTACGTACGAATATTGTCCACTCGTTTGCAAGTATGCTAGAAGAAAAGGATCGAAATTGGATTTGGATCGATAGGAAGGAGCTCAGAAGGACAACTTCCACCGGTTGCAAATCGTTTCTCGAAACATGGCAGAAAACATTCCCATCATGGCTTCTTTTGAGCCGCAAAGCTCACGCATTGATACCGTGTCCTCATCATAGAATGCATATCAGCGGTGTAATAACACTCCATTCCGGCGTTCTCTTCCAAAATCTCAAATCCAATGTTCTTCATGATTTGCTTGACGTCGTCAAATGCCAAGTCGATGCTAGTCATATACCGATCATCGAGATGGGAATGACGTTCGCGGTATCGCTGCCACGTCCCATCATCCGGTCGAAGCATCGGCCCAGACCAGTGATAGAGCAGCGGGCCAAGATTGATTAAGATCCCGCCCGGACGCAGCATGTTGTAAATAACCTGAAGGGTTTCGATAACGTTGGGGCATGCGTCAAGAAAAAAGCAGGATGCGACACAATCCCACTGATTCGCTTGGCTATCGTGACTGTAAATGGCACAGAAATCTCCCGCCGCCATGGAAAAGTCTGGCGGTGGCTCGACGGGAGTGGATGTAGTTGTTTGTAGCAGCTCCATGGGATCAACATCTGGTATTGACACTGTCCGGAACTCATCCTTGTAAGAATGATGGTTGCGTGACTCCAATAGCCAAGGCGAAATCACTATGGGACGATCCGGAGTGCAGATTCCACCGTTGTTGAGAACAAAGTCCGAAGCAAGAAGCATGTACAAAGAAAAATCATTCCCTTGCACGCTGTATCCTGCCGCTCTCAATTCTAATGCAAGACGGCCGACCCCCGAACCAGGAACGCAAATGTTGAGAGGATTAGCAGGCTTGTTCACTGACTGGAGTGGAAGGTACTTTTTCACAAGATCGAGGATGGGTCCATAGGCGGCATCCCTTTCGTGCCGACCTTCTGCCGACCAGTCTCGGGCCAAACTCTTCAAAACGGATGACACTTTAGAAACTTGTTCTTCCGAAACGGTGGCCTTTTCTGTAGAAAGTCGCTGTTGCTGCTCTTGAGAATGAGGCTGTCCCGCATGCCGGAGGATACAGTCCAAGCAAAACTGGTTACGGACGAGAGCATCTCTGTATTCTGACGCTCTGTCGGTGTTATTGTTCGTATTGCTTTCTTCTGGTCTCAATTCAGGTGGTAATAGTTGGCGCTGTGAGTCTGAAAGTGATTGGAGACGAAATATTCGACTGGTCCATTGCGCCATTGCGAAAGGACCATACTGTCGATAGGCTTCACAAACATTTTCAAAATGTTGCTGTTCCTCTACCTGGTTGTTGTTACCTCCATTCGTCCAGCAGTCATTTTGGTTGTTGTGACTTTCATGATCATGGTGATGGTCAATTCCCCTATCCATCGTCAATCCTGTGAGAACTCCAGATGCATCTCAGAGTTGTCACGAGATGTTTGCATTTGATTCCCTACACATTGCTTACAGTTAAGCGATAATGCCACAAGGTGTTCGTGGTGAATATTATATCTGGTTGTGGATCTGCGTATCTGATCATGATGATTGTGCAATCTTCACTCTTTCGCTGCATCTTTTTTTGGTGTGTGGTGTTGAAATCACGAGGGAATGGTGAAGTACAACGTTGGAAGACGCGCGCCAGTCAGATATTCGATGCAAACGACACCATGAACCATACCCCTACTACGTTACGTAGTTCGTAGTACCTACTCCAGTACTTCTTTGTGGTACCGTACCGTATCATAGATCTCCCGACGAGCATTTTCAATTTAGACAATTCACTGTGACAATTGACACTCCTTGACACCATCCCATCATGTTCTCTTTCTTCAAAAATCTATTCAGCCACGACCGTCTTGTCGGCTTATTACTACTATACAGGAGAAAATGAGGCCTCGTCAGAGATGTAGACAATCGTTTTCGATTGACCAGAGAGAGAGAGAGAGAGAGAGAGAGAGAGAGAGAGAGAGAGAGAGAGAGAGAGAGAGAGAGAGAGAGAGACGGATTTCTCTGGCTAATTATAAAAAGAATCGAGTTTTCTGCTTCACACCACTTGGCTGGTGGCTGGAGATGGCACCTGCTCCTTCCTATAAAAATCCAAAAAATTGAACTGAACGCTTGAACCTCCAGTTTCTCACGGGAGGGCTGGCAGGATAAAGGCTCCACAAGCTTATTTGGCCCAGTGGATCGAGCTGTTCGTTCTATGGTACTACGTAGCTAGCTACTCCGGAATAGATGCTAAAACTAATACCTACGACAGTAGTCTCAACTGAGGATTCCATGGATGGCGCGCGCCGGGTCAACAATGGTCAAATCCCGCGAGAACTGCTTGGAACAAATTCAGAGTTCAGTCAGATCTTGCAAAGAAAAAAATGTATCTTTGGTCCTTTTTCGTTCCAGTAGCGACTCCATAGATCAGTGACATACTAGGATGACAGAACTACCTGTGATAATTGCTGGCGCCGGTCCTTGTGGACTAGTGGCAGCGTTGACATTGAAACGACAAGGAATTCGCTTTGTCATTATTGAACGTGCCGAACGATCCAAATTGTGTGCCAATGTCGGTAGTGGATACGATTTGGCCCCTACAGCTATCGAAATCCTTACCAACCGTCTAGAGGTGAAAAAAATGAATGAAGTTTACGCCAATTTTATCGGATTGCGCGTGCAAACGATGGAGGGCAGTGATATTCGTGAGTTGCGGATTGCCGAAATGGCCAAAAAGGTCCATTTCCTCCAAGCAAAGGGCAGAGACGCCACGAAAGCTAAATTCGGGACCATCAACCGATCTGACCTTCAAAACTTGTTGTTGGAGGAGTTGTTTCCCACGCCACAAAGTGAGAGTGGTGTCCTGAGATGCGGTGCCGGAGTTCAGTCATATGAGAAATCGAAAGGGATCGATGGAGGCGAAACCTCTGCGTCGGTGATCGTGACCCTGAGCGATGGAAGCACACTGGAAGGACGTATCTTACTGGCCTGTGATGGAATTCATTCTGCGGTTCGAAAGCAAATGCATTACGGTCGAAAGGATGACTTGCACTTTTGTAGTATCACCTGCTACTGGGGTAAGTGCGCGATACCCAAGGACTCCAAGTTGGAACAAGATGTTCTCGACTCCACAAAAGAAGGGACATATGGTATTTTACTCGCAGGTAGTGGTAAACATCCTGGTAGCTTTGTGGCGATGCTATGCAACAACAATTTGATTTGGACACTCCTTTTCAAGACGGACGCACCACCAGGTGCTGCGCAGCATACAGAGGATTTGACAAGACGAGGTGGAAAGATTTTGGACGAGACAAGCAAGGCAAAGCTCCTCGAAAAAGTCACGGGAAGATCAGATTTGCTCCGAACGTGTTTGGAAGCCACTAGTGCGTCTGATATTACCGAAGCTGGTATTTTTGATCGAAATGACAACACGTTGCCATACACTGACGGTGAGTGCGTCGTGTTACTGGGCGATGCTGCCCATCCACAGTCGCCGTTCATGGGACAAGGTTGTAACATGGCTGTTGTGGATGCGTATGTTGTGGCGACGCGCTTGGCAAGGCATTCGTCCATACTAGAAGTGTTGAAGGCATACGACACCCCAAGCCGAAAGTCATCCGTTACCAAGGTCATTGAGCAAGCTCGGTTTGTTGGCAGTATCAGTGTATCCACGAGCGCAATAACTTGTTGGTTGATGAAAATTGTCCTTCAGTATCTCCCGTCCTCGTGGTTGTTTGCTGACTTGATGAACGGTGACCAAAGCAATCATGATTTTATGGCACTGTTAGACCAAGACTTTTCTGATCTGGCTGGTGCTACGACGTAATCAATAGGCCTGTTTTCGTGCGAATGTGCAATGTTACTACTAGTACATACTTCGTATGCGTACTGTGATTTGCGACCTTTACTATTATTTGGGTTAGCAGTAATTGCAAAATGTATTTTTTAAAATTTGATTTTAAAATGGCCGAAATCATCACTCGAAAATGAGGGGGGGGGGGGGGAGGCAAAAGAAAATTTTACAAAAATGATCTCTCACTAGTAGAGTCTAGACCGACTCGGATCGCTTTGTGTTTGGCAAATCCTTCCGTTGCGGTCGGTGGAAGTACTTCTTGACCGTATCCATGACATGCTCCATGGTTTCATCCAGCGGACTTGCTGGCAAAAAAAGATCCGTGACCATTCGTTCGCGCTTGACACGTTCTACTTCTTTCATGGTTTCTTTGATCTCCGTTTTGGAATACCCTCCCTGCTTGATCAACATGAAATGGCGCTCGTAAAAACTCAACAGCAGGGAGTGTCCCTGACGACGGTTTCCTTCCCGGCTTGCTTCGTAGGTTTCGAGAGGTACTTCTTCTCTTTCTTGGTATTCCCACGAGAGTCCGATGGGAGGCCCGTAACTGCAGCAGGGATTGTCAGAGATCGCTACATTGAACTCTCGGATCTTTGCGCTTCCGAAACTAACGTTGCGCTTGAGACTGTTGTTCGAAGATGACGGTTTCATAGGCGGGAATTGGCCGTTCGAAGAGACTTTTTTCAAAGAAGATCTTCGGCGTGCCGTCACAGGAGGATTCGATATTGGAGTCAATTCGATTGGCAGTGATATTGTACGGTCTTTCAATGAGAGTTTGTTGACAGCACGATGTTGATTACCGGAGTGGGAAACATGCTTTGCTTCACCAGTCTGGCCACACGTTCGGCCAACGTCCATACCATCTAATGTCAACGAATCGTCTTCTTGCAAGCCATCGCTTAACAAACTGCTGGTCGAGATAGCACTACAGAACTTGCCATTGGACTGCAGTTTATCTGCCGACATGGCTCTGTCGATTTCAGTGGTCGAAACAGGAGAGTATCCATAGTGAGGAAAAGTGTCCATGTATTGCGGCGGAGTTGATAACAACGGGCCTCCCAGAAAGAACTCTTCTAGCCTGGCAACGGCAACATCTCGTCCGCACAGCGGTTGTTGCAGCAGCTGCTGCTGTTGTAGTGGGGAGGCAGTCGTTGTTCTTTCTATCGCTACGTTTCCTGCGGCTACCTCGTGGTGCAACTCCTCTTCTGGGATTACACCATCTTCATCAAACGGAAGAAAGAACTCTTGTGAGTCCAGCCTCTTCAAAGGCAAGAAGGCATTATTTTCTGTAGAATCTGCACTAGTACGAGTTGCTGAAGCCGATTTGTCTTCGGTCGTGCGGCTGTCGACACTTTCTGCATCCGACAGTCTTTCTTCCTTTTCTTCTTCTTGCATTGTCTGTTGTTCCATGACCTTCATTATAAAGCTTTCTGCGGCCACAGGCAAGTTGCATGGTACCGACAGGGATCGAATGACACGTGAAGTTGGTGGTGGAGTCTGAGTCATTCCGTCCGTGAATGTTCCCTTCACCATGGGCGACACCATTGGCGGCAAACACTCCTGCACAACGAGAGGTACTACGACTCTTGGTGGAGACGAAGCGACAGCAGGTGTCTTTCTGGTTCGTTTCCGTTGACTGTGCGACGAAAATGATGCCCTCATGGTCTTGGACGTTTCAGAGACTGCTTTTACGAAAAGTATTGGCTGCTTTTATCGTCGAAGGGAAAATCTCTAATATGAATAGAGAATGAGAGTGAATAGAGTGAATAGTTGAGATACTACTGATCACCGTAATACATACACAGCACTACCACCTCTCTAGTAGAGCTAGAGCTAGCTGTTGTATCATATTCTCATGCTTTTCTCCTTCTCCTTTCTTACCTCTCACCACCATTCTTCTCAGAACAGTAGTACTCTTCTTCTTCTGCATCGGTTCTCAACTCTCCCAACTTTCATCGGCACGTCGTCCTTCGTCCACCGCAACAAGTATAAAGTTCAAAGTACGTCGTCGTAGCATAGAATTCAGAAAAGAACTTCTTTTCTTGTGGAGAGAATTCTTTTACACTAGTCGAATGAGTCGACATTTCAAAAACTTCCGACACTATGACAGAAGTTGCAGTGACAGCGCAGGCGCGTTAACAACATTCACAGTCAAACGCGATCAAACGGAAGTATCCGTGGAACGATGACGTGAACCAGAAGTAGTCAAGGGAGTCATGTATTGGGTGGGACGCCAGGTCGGTTCATCAGAGATTCAAGATACGGGAGTCGACTCAATGACTCAACTCGCATAATAGTAGAATCATTATTAATTTACAGTTATTATCAACATCTTTCACCAACAACTCTCTGCGATCCTTCGAGTGCAAGCTGATGTTTAGGGTGGCTTGGTAACGTTCGTCGAGCAGTTGATTTATGTGGTGTGAAATCTATGATTGCTATATTACCTAGCTATGAAGGAGGGGAGGGGAGGAGGGAGTCGCTGGTGGATTTCTATTGTTCCAGCACAAGTTGAACGCTGACAATCAAAGAAAGAGACAGACAGACAGACAGACAGACAGACAGACAGACAGACAGACAGAGAGAGAGAAAGAGTTCCGCGGAAGGAAACGACAATCAAATAGAAAATATCAAAACTAAAAGATGATCAGGAAAGGATCATTGGACGAAGATGTTCCCTATTCGATCTTGGTCGTCACAGCCAACCTACCAATGATTTGTTCCTGCACATACGAATGGGTCGACTTCGCGACAGAAATCAAAACTGTATAGAGAAAAAAATCTCTCTTCATAGCGGGAGGCGATGCTGCAAATCGTTCATTACAATGTTTGGAGAAGAGATTGTTTTAAGAGTTAATTGGGTAATCAACAATGAAGTTCTTTGTACACGAAGTATTTGAGGCCGCCATGGGTGGCGCCGGGAAGAATAATGGAGGTAGCTAAGAAATGAAGAATTGGCTGTCTTTTGTCGTCGTCATTGTCTTTGTCTCGGTTCAGACGGTGCTGGTGCTTTCATTCCTGTTGTCAAGAGCAGCACAGCACTCCCATCGCAGCTGATTCCAGACGCAATCTTCCTTTGAGTTCTGAAGAGCAGGTACTAGCGGATCGCCGTACGGAAGACGAAAGACAAGCGAATTATGATTACACTTGCGGGGAGCTATGTGACGAAATGAACTCAGCCTTGAGGAAGCAAGATGCAAGCGTGCCGCCTCAAATCGAAGAGAAGGTGCAGCTCATCACGAAGGGGTTGAGTAAACTTCCTCCTCTGAAATCTGGCACTTGTCTTTGGAGAGGCTCGGGATCTGATTTGGATCAATACTTCGTGCTTCAGCCAGGACAAGTTTTCTGCGACCCGGGGTGCTTTAGTACGTCAACTGACGAATCCACAGCTATGAACTTCATGAGGGAGGACGGCGACGATTTGGAAGGAATCCTGTTTTCCATCACGTACAAGATGTCAGGAAAGGCCATTCATTTCCTTTCTGCGTGTCGCGATGAAGCTGAAGTCGTGTATCCACCATCAACTAAGTTCATTATCACCAAGCGTGAAGGGAACAAGGTGTTTATGACTGAACTGGTTGAGGACGAAGTCGAAGGATCGGCTGTTAGTTTGATCAGCGGTGCGGAGGAAGTACCAGAAGCCGAAATCATTTCTGTTACCGTGCACGGGCCTTCTGAAGATGAAAATATTGGCAATCCTGTTGAAGAAGAAATCATTGCATCTGGGCAACGTGTGAGAGCTCCCAAGACTACGAATGTTGTCATGGAGAATGATGGTTTGGGTACATTGTTTGTCGATCATCGACGGAGATGGGCTCGACTTCAAGAGCCGGTTGGGTCTGTTTTCAGAAACGGACGCAGACGATCCGCTCGGTTGATGACGAAGTAGATTCGTCAAATGTCTCCTTTTGAAAATGTTGACTACCAGCAGGGGTCTTGGTATATTACCCTTAGAGCTTGTTTCGCATCTCGATTCTCATACAATCAACTATTTGCTTCTTGGACATGTCCCGGCAAGATGTCACTGCTTTTGGCATACTCCAGAGTCCTGGATAGTAGAGTGTGCAGGCGTTGTGCGGGTTGAATCACTATCTTTCACAGTAGACATGCTCAAGGGGCACGCAAGTGACGAGACTCGAAGATGAGCCTGCGGAAGTCGAGGCACATAACTCCCAGTGGAGTGATTCCATGAACTTTGGGTTATGTTTTTATTGCGGATTTGGTAAGTTCGGTGAATATTATGTGATTGATGTTTTATGATACCGATACCGATTTCTGGTCACTTTTAAGCATTGCTTGTTCTTTTTGCTGTGAGTTGAAAGTGAAGATCTGTGTTCTATTCTGGAGCATTCAACTTCTCTGTCAAGGCCTTATTACATACTTTGACCTCTCAACGCGGCGTGATGGAATGGTCAATGTTGGAATTCTTTGGTAGTATGAAGTAAGCCCTTCTTGGAGGGTGTAGAGGCATGGGTTTCTCTACATAATTCGTATCCCCCCAGTACCAAAGGACACAACTTGACAAATTCCTCACAATGCTTGATGGCAGTTTCGGAGGAATCAAAACTCGGTCAGCGTTTGGGGAGGTTGACCACCTCCGGGATGACAGCAAGGTCATCCCCGTATCTTTTTGCCCTCTAAAGTGGATCAAAATGTCGTGGTAGGGGGGCTTAAACCCAATGTGTAAAAGCCTGGGGGACTAACTGTAAGCATACACAGATTGAAGGTGATCTCTATCAATCAGTCCAAAAACAACATCATTTTCCAACTGGTGGTGTTTACAATGTAGTCGTAGTCTTTGAAATGAAATGCTTTCGCGACGCTTTAAAAGTGTTTCATGTAGTACTGGACTTCAGTTCACAACCGTCCTCCTGTCACTTTAGACTAGCTAGCTCTCTTAGAGATTAGAGTCTCAAGCTAGCTAGAGTCTATGTACTCTCTACCACAGGCAGAGCCTGATTCTTTCATTTTTACTAACACATATGAAACAATAATGCTCTCTACTAGTGGACCATCGTAGAATAAGCTAGAGAGAATAGGATTTCCAGAGGTGATTCATTACGACGTACCGTATTCATAGTACGGTAGTTAGGTACCGGTAGTTGTATGTGAACGACTAACACAACGGGTACGACGTATGCATACACGGTATCATAATATCCCTACAATATTATACCGTCCCAATTTGGGACGGTGGCCTATTTCCAACCCTAACCGATTTTGCATACCGTCCCAATTTGGGACGGTATGAGCCGATTTTTAGTTGTACAGAAAATTGGTTTTTATCACAACATCGACGTTTATTACCACACCAAACTCTTCTTCCTTACTATGCTGAGGAACTTCCACCTTGATTTCCCTTGTCAGACTGCTTTTCCGTCGTTACTACTGAGTCGAATTTTTTGGGTCGGAATGTTTAGGGATAAGGTTAAATTTTGGCGCGCCACAATACACGACGGTCCCCGCTCCTCGAAACGTCATCGTCTATCACGTTTTCGTTGAAACAACCTTGAGGTTATGTTACAATACTGATGGGTTGTTGTTCACACAACATTTCTTTATCCTTTAGTGACAAACTTCTCCAAAATATTCAACATGCCACCTGATCCATTCACCGGAATTCCTGCTGACATTCAGGCCTTCAGCTGCTGCATACACTCCCCCTCTCTACCGCTTCTGGTAACGATCTTGAAGTAGCCTTTGATCGAGGGTATGGAAAACTTAGCAGTGTGGAAGCAATCGCTAGCCGCAACCTTCACGTTGTTACGGTTGCTGGGACACTCGGTTCTCGGCATCCGTTCAACACTCCCGATGAATGGATTTCCACCCTGAATAAATGGAAAACCAAAAGGGGCGTGGATCAACAGAAAATCCTTTCATGGACACTGCTGTGTGAGAATTGGAACCTGCGGGGAGACCCAATGCTCGGAGAAGAAGTGCGCATTGCTGAGCGAACTAAGGTGGGAGAAAAACCCATATACGCCATTGCTCTCAGGGAAGTCTTTGACAGAAAGAACCCAGTGAAGTACCTAAAATTTTTTGCATCCAAAAACCACCGCCCGAACACCTTCGTTGCTGTCGAGCGCAATGAGCATCTTGACCAGAACGTGTTATTCTCCCCCAAAACACCATCACCGGAACGCTCATCCGTCGAACAGGCTCTGTTGCAGTCCGCACAGCCCCTAACAGTTGGGCAGCGGTGCGCAGACTGGTTCCTGATGAAATCAATGCTACTTTCAGGGACAATGGCAGGAAAAATTGGTACGTATGAAGCAGAACCGTCCGGAGCGGCTCTCTCATCCATTATGGAGGAATGCATAGTATCATGGTTTGGACGCCACAAAAGCACCGCCATGATGGCAAGTGGTACCCGCAACGAGAACCCCACTTTAGACAGGCTGAGGTCGTCTGTGAAATGCATGAAGGGAATCTTTGAAGTGGGTCTCTTACGCTGGAACAGGAATCATGCAATTGGGGTATCACCTGATGCAATCTGTCGTCTTGTTGTGGAGGACGCACCCGATCCAGTACTGTGCTGTTTGGAGATCAAAACGAGGGTTTCCGAAAGTACAATTGCAAAAGCAGAACTGGCAAGGAAAAAGCATGGCAGTTTTGTCAATTGTTACTATGGTGATGCGGTGTTTAATGATTGCGTTCCTGCCGCCAATCGAAGTCAAGTGCTCCATCAAGCTCTGGTAACCGGATTTCAACATGGTGTGTTCGTTGTTTGCAAACTGGAAGAGGGGCAGGGGAGCATCGTTCAAATTGTTGCCATCAGAATATCTACCGAAAAAAGAGATGAATATGCCAAAAACCTGTGTAAGGTGGTTAACCCACTCCTTGGGTTCCTTCACAACGAAGACGTTATTGCGCGAGGAATTTTGATGGACAGTGACTTTCCAGATTGGGTGACTGACCCCCAGCGAACGATCTTGAAGACAAGGGCAAAACTGTACTATGGGCACCTGAAACTCATAACCACAGAAGAGGGAGATCTGCGACCAACAAAGCCAGTGTCAATTTACAAGCATTCAACGCAGTATCGCTACAACAAGCACAAACCAGGGCTTGATAAGAATACGGAGATTTCGGATAGGGTAGCGTTTCACACAACGGGTCCTTTTGAAGCAAAGTACGTCTTCAGAATGCTGGACGCGGTCATGGTCAATGCCTGGAGAGCATATCAGGCAGTGACTGTGATTTCACCGTGGCTACGTGCGCTCGGGTCACACCCTTCATTGGCACAGGTGAGAACTAAACTCAACAACTTTGTGGGGGTAGAAGATTTTGTTGCAGATGTTGCTTTGGAATGTCTAAGGTGTTTGGCGGCACAGAAGGCCATCCCACTGTTTCCGGCAGACGTACCACAAGAAGAAAGGGAAGAACGGCAGTTCAAGAGTGAATTTTCCGAGTACAAAAGAAAGCATGGATGGCCAATCAGAAAATTTGCTTTGAAGAAGTTTGCTAGCGATCCATTCCTAAATAAACTGAGGCTATGCACTTTTGTGGATCACAGGCCCCAACGTATCAGGGACGTCCAACCAGTAATCCGTGAGAACGGGACTTCCCAAAAGGTGGTGAGGAGGAAATGTGTATTGTGTTTTGTCCCTGGGAAGATGATTCCAGGATCATCCACTATCAAGTCAAAAGAGATAGCCAACAACAGCACATACATGTGCCCAACATGTATGGTTGTGCTGTGCAAAAAAACTGTTGGAAATTCGGGTGCGAAATCGTGTCATACATTGTGGCATGAACGCCACAATTTGGAGGCAGAGGGGAGCAAATGTAGGAAGCGCCTAAGGGTGGCAAGGGAGATGAATGATGATGAAGCACAAAAAAGGAAGCTTCACGCAACAAATGCCTCTATCAAGAGACATTCGCCAGCAAAAACGAGCCAACAGACCCAACGAAGCCAGACTCAGGTGGCAATAAACGATCCACAAGATCCACAAGATTCATTTGATGCCGTTGAAAACGTTGTCGAACATGTTTTGGAGAACCTAATGGAAATGGAGCATGGAGAGGAACACGGTGACGAGGAAAAAGAAGAAGACAAACACGACTTCTTAGACATGGAAGAATACAGTGATGGAAGTGACGAGAAGGAGTAGAATCGAGGATTGATGGTTAACTACAAAGGTGATAGTTTTAGTACCATTATACCTCTATTAGTATGAAAAGAAACAACTGAAATAGTAGTATCTAGCTATTGATGGCTAGTAGTAGTATTATTGCCTACTAGCTAGCTCTACTAGAGAGTAGTTTGACGTAAGGTACGACGTATTAGTACAACACGTATGCTCAAACGGTATGTAGGTAGGAGGCTACGTAGCCCTGGTATCACTTCACACCGTCCCAAATTGGGACGGTATGATTTTTTGTGTAGGCGCTGTAAAAAAACATACCATACCGTCCCATTGATGGGACGGTATCGAAAATTGTAGGGATGACTGTGAATACTTCGACTGTCTTTTCGATGACGAGGAAAAACATTCCTTTTCAACAAATATCGGTTGCGTCCTTTCATTACCATCTTCCGAATGGAGTAATAGTTTGCTTTGGTCGTTTCCCAGACAGCGTTGAACGCTTCTTGAAGCTGCAGAAAAAGCGATTTTGTGTCCAGAAAGAGATCAGTACAACACGCATGCGATGACGGTCAATGTCACTGTCAAAGTAGATCGTCCAATGCCAACCTGGACCATCCTTTTGTTGGTATGGAGCGTCATTTTGGCGTCTTCAACCGTCTTTCTCCAAGCTTCGGCACTCAATATTGTTATACCAGGTGGTACAGGCAGACTGGGAAGAATCCTCCTGCCGAAACTACAAGACCATGACGTGACTGTCCTCACAAGAAATGCCTTTTTGGCTGCCGCACCCTCCCGTGTGACCGAAGTTTTTGGGTTCTTGGGAAGACTTTTCTTGGCCAAAAATCCTCACGTCCGATTGAGAGATTGGGATGGAGGTGATCTATTGGACATTGTGGGGCAAGACTTTTTGGGGTGGCAAGAAGATGCCTTGGAAAAAGCCGATGTCGTTGTGCATTTAGTGGGTGGATACACCAATCAGCGAGAAATGGCCACCGAGAGGTTGGTACGAGAGTCGTTGCGAGTCAATCCGCAAGTGCTGCATGTGACCGTCAACCTGAAGGAAGAGGATATTCCACAAGTGACACCCGGAATGGTCACGGTCAAGGCCAAGCGAATATTAGATTGTGAGAACATGGTTCGAGACAACTGCATCAACGCTGTATGTCTGCGACTGGAGGCAAATCGTGAGGAGGAAGCTTGTGCACAAATTTGTAAAGCTATAAACACATGGCAAATGGAACGACAAGAGCAGGAAACGAAAGACTCGGTTTCAAAGTAAGAAAAATCCAAATAAGGCAACAAAGACGCTGCCATCATATCACCAGCAATGTTTCTACTCCTACATGGTCTTTTTCATGGAGAGGGATATTGGTGTTGGATGTTGGATTGCATTGCCCAGAATGTTTTTACATTTGATCAGTCCTGCCAAATTAACCCATGAACAACATCATTTGTACTGGCAGCGCGAGTGAAGATTGAAATAAAATAATCGAAGATGCCAGTTGGAGGTCAAGTTCCAAATCAGCCATCTCCTAACTAACGAAGAAGAAATTCTACTTTAAGGCTATATCAACTACCAGCTGCTATCGATTCCGCATTATAGAATTTGTCTCACCCACTTACAGTGAGTCCCCAAGGGGGTGGGGCAAATCATTCAACAGCTTTCCATCCACTCAGTATTACTATGTATGTTTCCCACCACTAATAAGAACTGGAAAGATGAGAAACCTCGTGAAATCAGGATAATTCCAAAACTAGTGGTGTATCAGATATTACGTAGTCCGGGAAGGCAGCAATAACCCCATTGATGTGCTGTGTTTTGTTGTGTGCTGACATCATTCTACAAGCATGTTGCAACATGATAGATTGGATTGTGCGTGTAAAGAAATCTTCCATATCAAATAGCAGTTTCTATCACAACTCTATCAAAAATCGAACAATGACATTTCTTCCTCCTATCCCTTAGCCCCCCCCCCGTCCAACTTAGTAAGAGCGAGAAACAAAGTCAGACACCGGTTACTATTCATGATGCATGCATGCACAAGGCAGACAGCAGGAGCTTTCTACCATCGCTGGGACGATCTCTTCCATTGCACTGATAGATTGTCTATGGATTCTTCGTTCCCCATTCTCTGAAAAACCTGGGTTAGGCCACTCTACCATGACAAGGTGATCCACTCAGATGAGACTAACTGTAAAAGTAGCTACCTACTAGCTAACTAACTAACATTAAAATTTTATTACATCGGAATATTATTGACTGTGAGTGGTAGGTAGTGTACGGTAATACTGTATTACATACCAGTAGTATGTACGTCGTAGTACTCCAGTACAACAGTCACGACTACGGACGTATGTACAAAACGTACAATAAACAAAGGACGAAGGGAGGTTGTGAGCAATTTGACATTATTTGTCTGTACATGAACCGTTTTCCGCCTCTGCCAATCGTTTTCGGTTTTTCAGACTTCCCGCTACAACTACTACCATGATGATACGTTGCACCGTTATATTCCTAAACTTTTTCTTCTTACCCTCTCTCATATCTCGGAACTTCGTAATTCTGCAGCACAATCGATCATCAGACTGGTGCCATCGCCCTTCTACTATCAACTTATCATCTTACTGTTCTTCCAATCAACATCATGGGCTACGGAAAGAATGGCAAGACAAAAACCAACGCCTTGCCTCGGACGGGAGCGGCCTCCAAGGTGGGGAAAGGTCGTGATAAACCAAAAGGTGGACATCGTTCGGCCGAAACCATCAACCGTCTTCGTCTGTACAATTCCAAACCGATTCGCAACAAGAAAGGAACGGTAGTGGGTGGTAACTTTATGATGAAAGACCGTGCGGGAGATCGTGAAATCACTGGCGAGACGGGACGGATCGCTCCCGATCGTCGATGGTTTGGCAACACTCGTGTCGTGGACCCCAAACAGTTGGATGCCTTTCGGCAGGAAATGACGGAAAAGGTCGCCGATCCATATTCTGTGGTGTTGAAACGAAAGAAGGTACCTATGGGATTGTTGAGAGAAGCCGCGGAACGCGAGGCGCCTCCCAGTCAAGCTCTCTTGGAGCAAGAACCGTTTGACCAGGCCTTTGGCAGTAAATCTCGAAGAAAACGTGTCAAATTGGATCAATTGATGCTAGCTAGAACCGATCAGGATCCCAATGAAAAGGAACAAGAATCAAGAACCAAAGGTGGCCGAGCGGAAGTCATGCCAAGTCATGGTGGAGACAATGAATCAGATGCCTATTCCAAACTCCTTCAGGTCGCTACAGTTAGTCACGAGACCTACGAAACGAGGAATAATCGTGAAGGAATCGTCCCATGGGGCAGAGACTCAAACTTAGAACAAACCGAAGGAGAAAATGTGGATTGGAGACACGAAAAGAAGGATGACTTGTTCTTGAAGGGACAGTCTAAGCGCATTTGGGGAGAACTCTGGAAAGTCGTGGATTGTTCGGACGTTGTTTTGCATGTTATCGATGCTCGCAATGTCCCAGGAACTCGATGCACCATGATCGAACGTCATATTCGTGATAATGCACCCCACAAGCACTTAGTGTTCGTTCTCAACAAAATCGACCTGGTACCCAACTGGGTTGCGAAGCGATGGATGGGTGAGCTGGCGAAAGATCGTCCTACAATTGCGTTTCACGCCTCTATGACTCATGCCTTTGGAAAGGGCGCCCTTATCAGTCTTTTGAGACAATTCGGGAAGCTTCACGAAGACAAGAAGCAAATTTCTGTAGGAGTCCTTGGCTATCCAAACGTTGGAAAAAGTAGTGTCATCAACACGCTCATTTCAAAGAAATCTTGCAAAGTCGCCCCTGTTCCTGGAGAAACAAAGATCTGGCAGTACATCACCCTTTTCAAACGCATTTCCCTTATCGATTGTCCGGGAGTAGTGGTGGATACAGCTGGGGATACAGAAACAGACTCTGTATTGAAGGGTGTCGTACGAGCTGAGCGATTGGAATGTCCTGAAGACTTCGTGCCAGCTGTTACCGAGAAGGTGAAACGCGAGCACATTGCCGGTCAGTACAAGTTGTCGAGAAAAGAGGCCAAGTGGGAGACTACTACGCAATTATTGGAGACAATCGCATCCAAAGCAGGCCGACTGCGAAAGGGAGGTGATCCGTGTCTTCGCAGCGCGGCCATAACGATCCTCAATGACTTCCAGCGGGGACGACTCCCTCATTTCGTGAAGCCTCCAGAGCTGAAGGAGGATGAAGAAAGTTCCAAGAATGATCCTGAGACTGCCAAGGTCGAGGGTGTTGAGCAAGAGGCACAGGATCTGGACAAGGTCGGAGAGGAAAACATGAAGACAGAGGAAACGTTGAATGACGGAACAGGTGTAAGTTCACCAAAAGAGAAAGAAGAAAGTGATGGAGATGACGACGAAGCAGAAGAACCGGTTGTGTTAGGAGGCGATTGGGACGAATAATCTTTTGCTAGTAGGAGAAACATCTAATAGAAATTTTCTGGTCGGTTGACTCATTCGAAATAAGATATGTATTTGAAACGCTATGATACTTTGAAAAAGCGCACCTTCCGGACATCGCGACTCCCAGCGTCGGGTTTTCAGGCATACATTCTACACTTTCTTCTATTCGCTGTTTCAAATCAAGAAAGTTCCTAGGAGATGCCTACTTTCGTCGAATGATTATTCGAAGGCGCTGATGTCTCCGTTGTTGTCGTAACAAGGATGAAATGCATATCGAACTTGGCGCGAAACGTCTGATGAGGTGCAATGATTGCATGGACGCACAGAAGATTCCTGGAAGAAGGCGGTGGAGGTACTGTAGGGACCTGTGCTATCGGAGTGGTGGTCAACAAAAATTTCGATACTTTCGATTTGATCAGAATGCTATCATTTAAAACTTGGCTTGTCTGAAAAGCAGCAATGTTCACAATCTATGTAATCAGCTCAAAGGCAATGGAAAGCGTGTCATCTTGCAGCCCAGGAGTGTCGACATCTTCTGCATCGGCTGCAGGTACTTCCTTTGTACAAGAGCCGTCGGCGATAAAAGCACACCGGGTTAACCCGGAGGAGAGACGTCTAGAGGCTACAAACAGCATCGCGTTTGGAACTGGCTCGATGCCTCATACCACAGACGAGAGAAGAGACGACACCTATTTGCACGCACCCGGAGGAGGTCGAACGAGATGGAGCCATGTCATTAAGACCTCTCCACCTTCCAACACAATTACTCGATACAAGGAACAAAACCAACACATGGCTTCCTACGAATCTTACTTTACTATGGCCCCAGTTCCGTGGAGTCAAGAGCTTGCCCCTTCGGATCATTGGCGCTCTCATGGAGCTCGCGCTGTAGCGCCTAGGACTTCTTTCATCCCGTATAGGTTCGCAACTGGAATGTTTCGGTCTTCCACAGATTATGATCGCACCTCCATACCCTGGCAACATTCTAATTCTTTCTTTTCTCGACCGGAAGGATTTAACAACTATGACCAGCAAACAAGACAAAAAATAGCAGATCGCCATCCCGTTGCTGTTTTTGAAAAACAAAAATCTGTGTTGATCGATGTTTCTCGACACAAATCAACAGTCGTGATCCCACGCAATGTTCTCATTCCTAAAGAACTTAGGCAGAATGATACTAATACGGACTCGCCGACAGAAGGTAGCATCGGTAAGCGATCAACTGATGCGTCAAACAGGTCAGAATCCTCTCCAATCCCTAAAAGGTCAAAAGGAGAACAGATGGAAGGGCACTTTGACAAGTTGGATTTGCTCTGTTCAGCAACACTCGAGCTGGGACCTCTTCAAGAGAATCCTTCTGGATGCAGCTGTCCAAAATCAAAATGCGTTGCTCTCTATTGTGACTGCTTTAAGGCTGGGAGGCGTTGCAACCCGAGTTCATGCAGTTGTTTGAACTGCAAAAACACTGTTGAAGAGAGTGGCCCAGACGGCGCTCGCTCGAAGGTACGTAAAAATTCATTTACTGTAATGGCTTGAAGACAGCAGCGTTGTTGAAAGAATTAAAGTTTTGTCTCATTCTGTTGCTATCTATCTTCAAGGCGATTCAAGCAATCCTGACCCGAAACCCTCGGGCTTTTACGAACCCAGGAAATAGTTCTGCAAACAAATTGCCACCTGGAGAGCAAGCTTGTAATTGCATCAGGTCTAGATGCCTGAAGCTTTACTGCACTTGTTTCCAGAAACGCAAAGCTTGTGATCCTAGCATATGCACTTGCGTTGGGTGTTTGAACACTGAGGATGATTCAAGTGGCATGAGACAGATTGCCATTGAAACGACCTTAGAGAAGCGCCCGGACGCGTTTAAGCAAAAGAGTAAGACAAAGATACTGGGAGCCGGCTGCGCCTGCAAAAACAATCAATGGTAAGTGGTATTTCACAACAAGTAAGATAAGACCGACTCGTGCTTCCTCCATTCGTTGTCGCTAATAATCTTTCACGGTCTTCAAAGTGTTCGGAAGTACTGTGAGTGTTATCGAACAAGCTTGCGCTGTACGAACAAATGCTCGTGCAAGGATTGCAAGAATAGACATTTGTGAACATTTGAGCGGCCTTTGAATGGCGTTGTTATATTTATGAGCGTTCGTTTATTGCTAAGTAGCCGATTTCTTTTGGTTGGAGTCTAGCTAGAACTGAATTGTATCCGCCAAACTTGAATCATACGTTTCGCCATCGTCTTCCTTCGAATGGCGGACCAATCGAACAGCATATTCTTGCCTTTTATGTTGTCCACACCCGAACTTGCGACGGAAACAGGACTTGGAATTGTTGTTATCTACATCGACAGCGTATCCAGTTTTAAGGATCTCTAGAAGCACGTCCTCTGTAGCCGTAGCCACCAACTCAGAAGCATATTTAACGTCTGGGTCAAGGCTGAAGTCTACGCCATTTATTGAAAGGATAGTATCCCCAGGAAGAACTGGTGTACCGCGAAGAAGGCCAGACGGGCATATATTCGTGACGATTAATCTTCTCTCCAAAGCTGCGAAGCTGATTCCCACTTTTTCACTTGGATGACTTTTCTTCACAGTGACCCAGACTTTCCTGTGATTCTTCGGGGTTGGTGAAGGGATTATGGCCTCATCCTCATCCTGACTTTCAGGCAGCCCATTCCTTACTGGGGTTTTGCGCACCGTGCCCGCATTCCACTTTTCTTCACCCACAGGCACGGCCTCTAGTTTCCCTGAAATCTTTAAAGTACCTGTTTGCGATATGAAATCATCATTGGAGTCAAATGTTCTTGTCCTAACCACTCCAACACTATCAGCTTCAAGAACTGTGATATTGTCTTTTAGTTTCGACTCCTTCGAGGAGATCTCGGTTGGGAATAGCGATAGCGGTTGTAGTTCCATTCTGATGTCGGACATTGCCCTTTTCATCACCGCAAAGGCCGTTTTTGCGTCGGCATTTTCCCTGAAGTCAACTCCATTTATAGCCAAAATTGCATCACCAACGCTGATATTCGCTCGCGCTGCTATTGTGCGTGGCATGATCTTCGAAACAGTCAACAGATTGCCCCATTCTGTCACGACCGGCATCAAATGAATACCGACTTCCTCTTGTGGATGAGACTTGGTGATCCTGATGTATTTTGAAGAATTGTAGCCATGCAATGAGGCCCCATATGCTTCTTCATCGAATTCAAAAAGCTGTGGAACAGAGTTAGGACTCTTTCGATCATGGTTTGTCGGGCTGTTTTCAGCTTTGGCTGATTTTACCTGTACTAACTCTCGATTTTTCTCGGTCGATACACTTCTTTCAACGGCCTCTGTACCGGCGTTTTCCAAATTCTTTTTAGCTCCGACTGCGTGCTTGCTGGAGTATAATCTGGCAAGTTCTTTGCGATTTTGTAAAAAATCGTTCAAGCTCTCAGCAGCCTTTCTTGCGACGATCGATATTTCATTTGTTGATTTCCCAAGTGCTGAATATGCGCCGACAACATCAGCATTTCTTTCAAGGTCAACGTCGTTGATCGAAAGTAGAATGTCACCAACACGTAACGGCGTGTGCACGAAGGGGCTTGATGGGTGGATTTCTGAGACGTACAAAACTCGACCAATTGATGCTTCTCTAGTGCCTATCTTTATTCCAGGACTCTGACTGGGTGATACTTTCTTTACAGCGACAGCAAGAGCTCCTGACAGTTTCCAACTTTCGTTTGCCTTGGCAGGTACAGGCTCCCAGATTTCTGTCTCCTTGGAAACTATCATGCTTCCGTCGGGTGACATCTTTTGTTCAAAATTATTTTCTACTTCCCTCACTTCATGAACCGATTTTGAGATACTCTTCATCGTTGAACCTCGTCGCTCGGGCGTACTGGCGTATCCCCAGTCCTTTGAAATGCTGGAAATAGTGGACCCAGAGATCGACCGAGCATCTTCAATATCCCCCTGCTTTTGAACTACGAATGTGACCCTGTCAGGAGCCGCCACTACAATATCTGATAAAAGGGGAGGACGAGATTTTTTGCATCAGCTGACATAACATACACGGTTGACAGACAACCGATTATTTTTGATTACGTACCAAATGCCTCCTGAGAGCTCGGTCTCTCTAGCATGCTCTTCCCGTTGATTGACACCACAATATCTCCCACGTCTACTCCACTATTTGCAAACTTGCCATCTGGAGCAACTCTTGAAACGACGAGACGTTTTCCGTACGAGAACCTTTTCAATCCCACAAAAATTCCGATCTTGTCTCCTTTCGAGCCTTTGTGTACAGTCACGGTGTGAATAAATGGCGTGTCAGTCTTTTCCTCGTCCGCGTCCTGCACCTCATCACTGAGATACTTAGCGGCCGACATTTGGGCTGGCGGTATTTCTATTGGAATGCGAGGAGTTTCGACGTCTCGTTGCATGGTTCCACTACCGTTGCTTTTCGCACTTCGGTTGCTGTTTTTGCTAGCTCCGTCATCGGCGCCGTCGCCGTTTGGAAGCAAGAAGGTCGGATGCGGCGGAGGTCCTAGTATTTCATCAATCTTTCCACTGCCCTCCGGAGATGGAGTGACAACATTCCGAAACACACTTGACTCGTCGTCAGAGGCTGATTTTCCCTTGGCTGGAGAGATATTCTCGTCGGATGAATCCGACTCATAGTCAAGAAAGACCACGTGCTTGCTTTTACTGGAGTTGCCTGTCTTTCGGTTCTTGTGACTAACAAAAGCTGCAGGACGGAGAGATCGAGGAGGACTTTCCAGATCTTGTCTTTGCGTGGCAGGAGTAGTCGGAGTCCTCGTACCAACAGGGCTCCGCATCAGCAACATTATCTGAGATGACTGGGAAGAGTCCAACGATCTTGGAGAGGATGGCGACTGTTGCAGATGATCATCCTTTGTTGTGTATGTTTGAAGCGGCGGAGATGCCTGGACACCGAACTTTTGTGCAAAATTCATGGATTTGGCCAATCTCTGTCGTCGAAGTTCGTGAGCACCTGCTTCTGACAGTTCACTGACATCGGAACGACTTTTGCCAGCTTTGGAGGTCTCAGATGATCGACTGCTTCGGCTGGTGTCAAACGAAGCTACGGGCGTCAACTCGGGAACCATGTCAGAAGAATGTCTGTTCGACGGAAGATCAATCTCGGACTTTAAAGTGCTGTAGGAAAGAGAGTGCGATGCACTGTTTATCTGCGGAAGGAATGTGCTGTACGACTGGCTAGCAGCACTTCTTCGGCTTGAAGGTCCTTCTGAGGATTGATGATAATCTCTCTCCTCTTGCAGACATTTCCAACTCCCATCCACAGTGATGACCAAGTTTCGCACAGTGACCGTCCCATCTGGATTCACCATCTCGGAAACCTTGTATTGACTACTAGGGGTGAAAGTCTCTGTGGAGTAATGTTCACTTGGACTGGTGTCGTCGGCATCGTGGAGATTTGAGCGATTATTGCTTCGGCCGCGAGAGTGCAGAGCAACGGCACTGCGATTCGACGACTTTCCAAAGTCACGCATTTTCGGGTGGCTGTTTGGCCGACCCCGCTCAATACTGCTAGAGCCTGCGAAACGGAAAGGAGACAAGACCTTCATGGCAGAGGATTCAATGATGATGATCGGCAATCGCCCTTGGTTGATTCTTCCTTGATACAGCCACCGCTGAACGAAGGCGATTGATTGTGCTGGTTGATGATCTGATTGTTCTTGCTTCAACGGTCTGTCACAAAGACAGTTTGGCAAGGGATGCTTATCCTTTGTTGTTGCGTGACTGGCGTTGGTAGTGTGGTGATGTGTCGAGCGGACTGCTTCGTAGTAACTCCTTCCCACGAGAAAAAAAACATTCATTTCACAGACTTCCCTACTCACACCGTCGTTGAACAATTTCGTGAGAGAATGAAAGCAGTGCACCTCGGGCGTTGGCAGGCCCAAATTTTGGTCAATTTTTAAATAACTTTCGGTTATGTACAGAACAGTGGGTAAAAAGACGTTAGAGATTGGAATGTTGAAACGCGGGAAATGACTTTCCCTCATTTTCTTTAGAGAGATTAAGCAGTCAGACAATTTTCGTCACACGAAAACATTACCTCGGTAGACTACTGTAGCAGTAATACACTTCGTACGACGTTAGTACCTACTGTATCGAGGGCACATTAACAGTACCGTAACTACGGTACCGCTGGTACTGTGTGAATGGTGACAGTGAATGAGAATGCAATCGACTCTACTACGGTACTACGTACGACGTCTCCAGGTGTATGGTCAGTACCTACGGTAGTTAATACCGGTAGTAGTGGACTCGTCAACAATTCGAATCAAATACGGAAATTATCAGCGTGTTTTAGAAGTGGCGATCTTAAGATTGCCATGACTCCGTCCAATGTTCCTACTAGTACATCGTCTTCTCGAAATGGGCTCAATTACAATCCGGACACCATGCGCATCCGCAGTTATCACCATCGTATCCGATCGTATCGTCGTCTCGCGCTTCATTGTCGCGACCAGATGTATCGTCCTCGTCTTCGATATCACCGTCAGGTGTGATAGGATTGAGCTCGTCGTAGTTGACTGACGATGCACTACTTTCAGACGCTTCGGGGTCTTTTCGCAAGACCACGACTGTTATTCGCTCCTCGTCTTTCAAGACCTTTTTCAGTTCATTCAAATTCTTATATTCATGGTGGTCCTTTCCATTCAACTCCAAGATCTTGTCACCAGCAATTACGGGAGTTTTGGCAAACAGACCTCCCGATGGAACTTTTCGTACATAGTATTTGCCATTCCTCTCCTCGATTTTCAAACCCGAGTCTTGTCGAGGGTCGCTCTTTCCGACGGTGACAGTAATAACGTCGCCAGGATTGAACATGTCTGCAGGAGTCAATTTCTTGCCTTCTGGATTGGTCAAAGGCTTGCCTTTTTCATCGAATTCCTGTCCCTCTGCCGCTTCTCCTTGGACTTCATCTCGCATAGCGTTCAGTTTGTCTGCGCCGGTCATTTCGGCCTCCTGCAAACGTCGCATCAGACGCAACAGACCAAAAAGTCAGCACATGCTCAGATTGTTGGACACCTATTTTACGATCATGTATCCGACCACCACGTACCTCAACCTCTAATTCTTCACCACAATTCTCGCACAGATAGGCACCGTCTTCATCAGGTTCTGGGTCGATGTTTTCGTACCCACAATTTTCGCAGTTGCAATGGTACTTCTCTGGTAAGATGCAGCCGCATTCCTCGCATATCCGATCACCTTCCTCATCTGGCTCAGGATTGATAGTTATATGTTCACAATCAGGGCATTCGTAGGGGATTTCTCTTCGAGGCTCACCATCCTGATATAACAGAAAGTCACGTTTTACAGTTAGAGGATCGATCTTCAAAAATCCCAGACCTGAAACACCAACCGAAAAATCATATTCTTACCTGTTCTTCCTCCCCTTGTTCCTCGGGGATTACGTGACCACATTCTTGACAAACCAAGTCACCGTCTTCATCTGGTTGCAAATCGTGATTTTCCTCTCCACACTGATGGCAAATGTGAACAGTTCCAGCGCCGTTGCCAGCCTCTGGTGCTTGCGGCTCGATCACGTGGCCACATTCTTCACAGACAAGATCACCATCCTCGTCCTCGGAAAGATCCTCATTGTCATGATCACAGTTGTTGCAGTGATAAACCTGAATATTGTGGGACCAAAAGAGAACATTTGTGACTTGAATGGGGGGATTTTTTTTTCACAACGGGTTTTTCGTTGCTTACCTTGGGCCCGTCGTCTCTACCTCCGCCGAAACTAGGCGCCGGTACGGGTACAATACTGTTTACCTTACGGCTTTCCTCTCGATCGAACTCTCCGGAATCTTCTTCATCTGCCGCCTCGGCCCCGCCATTCAACTCGTCGTATTCGTCTAATTTGTCTTGCGGAACCACGGTGATCCGAATACTGTCAATCAGATCGTTAGCGTCGTCTTCGTCCATGAATTCGTCTGAACTAATGCCATTGATGCCTAAAATCCGATCTCCGGGCCTGACTCGGGCTTTGTTAGGACATTCAGCGACGTAATAGTATCCATCTTGCTCTCCGACGACGTAGCTCGACTTTTTCTTGCCGCTTCGTTTGACGGTCACTGTCTTTGTCAAATTGTTTTCTTCGTCCGACATTACAATTTTTCTATTATGTCAATGCGTATTATGTGGAATGGATGCAATGGAGGCTACAACGCGGGTAGTTTAGATCAAAATGATGTGGGCACTTCAAAAATGGAAAACGACGTTCTAGTGTACAGTAGTATTATTTTCATTTTTTTTCGTTTTTGATTGTACTCCAAGTTTAAAATCTTTAATCTTGGAGTGGCACGAAAGTCTGACGCGGATGACTGTGACCATGACTGAAGTGAATTCGGGACTCAAACAGCCAGCTATTTTGAACTTGCTACTAATTATTTACCGTACTCTCTCTCTACTAGCTTGAGTCTACTATGGATTGCGGCGTTTCTTCTACTGGCATCACAATGTTATTTTTATATTGATCTACGAATCTGAAGATCCGTTCCCATTTATTTTCTATGAATGGCGCACTCGGAGTTAATTGTAAAGAAAGAAGAGTTCTATTTGCGTCTCTTCACAGCTTCCTTGTATTCGGCGCTGGTCTTCTCCGATCGGCAAACGTACAAACTCACAGTTTCCTTCCCCTCTAGCATTGTCATAGCATTCGAAGATGTCTTTATTACTTCCATTTTTTTGCCATTCATAGATATAAGCCTATCCCCCGTATCAATAGGTGTGGAGTAGAAAGCACCCCCCTTCACAACTTTCGCCACATATATAGCTCCATTGAAATCGAACAGGCTAAGCCCGGGATTGCCTTTTGTCTTGACTCGAATCATAAATTTATCACCAGGCTGAAACTTGGAGGTATGCGTACGTTCCAATGGTCTTCCCTCTTCGTCGTCGCCATCATCGTCCGTTTCGGAATTGTAGTCATCCACATTGTACTTGCTTGGTAACAATGTTTTGGGACGATGGTTGCTGTGGTTGTTAACCTTGGGGGTGAAAAGACCCGAATCGTCATTGGCAGCAACGTCTTTCGGATGAGCATGCTCGCCATTTGCATAAATGAGGTCCCCACAACACCGGCAGTTGCGTTGCCTGTCGAGCGGAGAAGAATAATCTACCATCAAGGTAACGAACCGCTTGGTTTGATTTATCAATGTCTCGGCCTTGGAAACGGTGTTAATGTTCATTACACCATTGATAGCCAGAACTTGACTTCCAATGTTGATCCGCTTTTCGTGCTTTGGAAGACTCGTGAGAATGAAGATCCCAGCAGTCTTGCGAACCTTGATCCCCGGTTCGCTCTCCGAATGTTTCTGGACCTTAATCCGAATTATGTCACCGTCGTAATTCTGAGGATTCATTTGTGAGATTGACTTGTTGAACGACATGTTGTTGATGTATTTTGCTTTTCGTTCGGGCGACAGGATGTCTACCGCGGCTGCCTCCAAATCCTCGTCCATAGACGACGAATCGTTGTCATCATCTATGACCACGGGCTTTAACTTTGGCCTGGATTTGAGCGGTTTGGTAGCTTCTTTTTTAATCATCTTGACGGTAGTACCCACAGCACGTCGCTTTCCTTTTTTTGTTTGTTCAGCTGGAATAGGGGATTTCGCTTTGTCAGGGTGCGACCAGCTGTTGTGAAGATTCGCCTTCTTCTTTGGCGTCGAAAGGGACTTTTCAATTTCTTCATCCAGCGAGGACTCATCTGATGTGTCATCCAATGGAAGCCTGTTGGATTTACCCTGGACAAGTTTGGTGGTAGGTTGAGATGAGCTCTTGACAGATTTTGATTTATTAGGCGATGATGGACGTTTGCCCTTTCTGTTCTTGCCGTGCGAAGAATCCTTTCCTTGATCAGCATGAGACCAGCTATTGTGGCCTGCCGTTGCCAATGAATTGACTTGACCAGTATGAGCTTGTCTTGCAAGCACTCGATCAGCAAGATCGATGGACGTATTGTTTTCGTCATCGCATGAGCTACTTTCTTCAGGTTGACCACCGATCTCCTTGTTACTTTCGCTTTGCTTTGGGTTGGCAGAGGTTGAATGCGAGGATACGTTGAAAGAATTGTTGAACGGCAAGCTTGGAGTTTGCGGGACCTCAAGATCTAATTCATCCTTACGTTGCATTTGCACTGTAAAGGGTCCGCTATAAGATGAATTCAATCGCTTGTTCTTTGGTTCGGGTGTGATGAGATCATCCAGTTCGAGTTCACGCAGTGAACTGTCCCCATTTGAGGGACTTTTAAGGAGAGCTATTTCGTCAATTCGCTTTTTCACCTCTTGTGGGATGTCCTGGTGACCCTTTTCTACGACAAGCTCGACCTCCTTAGGGGCCTTTTCAGCCATCTTCTGGGCGAGGGCAGCGTCGGCGTATGTCATAAAATTCATGCTCCCGACCCCCACAATTCTATCCCCGATCTGCAGACTCGAATCAAGAAACGGGCTTTCTAGTGAAATTTCTGACACAAAAATCATATTCCTGTGCTCCACCATGGACAATCCCAAAGGCTGTTCGCGGTAAATTTTGGTAGCCTTGATCCTGAATTGATCAAAATCATCAGTTTCCTCTCTCAACTTGCGAGGATCATGATCCGGATCCAAACTTAGATCTTCCTTTCGATACATATCCTTCTTGAATATTTTGGTGGGTTTCTTCTTAATTTTTCCTCCACGCGATCCACGGCTCGGACTGATTCCTGGCTTTTTGACGACCATAGTCACGGTTGCCTTGGCCTTTGTGATGGTCTTGATAATGTGTTTGACCCCTTCCCCTTTTTTGAGGCGCTTCCCATTGATACTAAGGACTTTGTCACCTTCTTCGACCTCGGAACCATGGAACAAGCCACTCTCATCCACTTGGGTAATAAAAATTCCATTTATGCGCTCCACCAAAGATATCCCCGCCTTTTGGCTTGGAGTCTCCTTTCGAACCGTCACACTAACGAGGTCTTCCGCTGATTGGACCGTCTTGTGGACTCCCGGAGACTTTGTCCCTGGACTATTTTTGAACATGAATGTGTGCTGATGGATTCCATCTTGCGGGACAGCTGACTTGTGCATTACCGGAGTCGGAGTGTTGGGGGAAGACTCCATTGTTGACGATATTGATTGTGATGCTGTATGTTTCCAAAGGGGTCACTTACAGCACCCAATTGTCGGTAACAACATCAAGTGACAATTTTTACGGTCGTTCGATGATGAGGTTGATACGAAAGTTGTGAGATCGCGAAAAATGAAAATTGTTTCGCAGTCACTTTACTTCCCCTTCTGATGTTGTCCGTCGTCACTCCTACCCGGTACACTATCATACCGTACCTATGACGTATTATAATAAATACTGTAAGAGCATTAGCGCCGGTGCAGGCTAAAACTAAAGGCTAAAGGCTAAAATGAAGCATTCTGATTGGCTGAGAAAGAAGATGCTATTTTTAACCTGTTTTGTTCCACACCCCCAATCGGCGGGCTAGAATTAGGCCAATCCTTATATTCCACCAAAAAAAAAACGCGCATGAGTTGCGCAACTCTGGGACGTTTTTGCGCAAAAATCCTCCCTTTATGTACTCGCATGAGTTAACTCTCGCACGTTCATCAAAGTAGAGTCCTTATGTACTGAAGTTGAGTTGAATTTCTGGAGTTGATCTTGGTTGATGTTGGTCCGTCCACATCGCCGACGACTGATGGCACAATGATAATGAAGGCCTGATTGATCGATCCCTTGCGTTTCCCTTCCTTGCAAGCAACATGTCCTGCCTAGCAGTAGACGAGAATGAATTTTTACAGTTGTTGATTGCGTTTGATGAAATGTCGTCTTCCTCTTCAGACGAGGAGGAGCAAAAAGAAAGACCAAGGAAGCGCCCCTTTAAACACCGAAAAAGCAAAGGTGTTGTTATGTTCAGAGATGACGATGGTGAATTGAAAGTCCTCCCTCCGACAATGTCCCTCTGGTACAACATGTATTGTCAGACGGGATGTCAAGAGAGGATGTCAGACTTTCACTCCAAATTCAGGCGTCGATTTCGACTGCCATATGATCAATATAGAGAATTGGTGGAAATGTGTACCGCTGACTCCATGAAGGAGGACGGAACCAGTCTATTCAAGCGTTGGCGTCCTGGAAAGAAAGCCGCTTTGACTGGAAAACCTGCAGCTCCTTTGGAATTATTGGTATTGACAACATTGAGGTATCTAGGCAGAGGTTGGACGTTTGATGACTTGGAGGAGTGTACAGCTATCAGTGAAGAGGTTATCAGAGTTTTCTTCCACCAGTTCATCAAATTTGGGTCCACAACTCTGTACAACAAGTACGTTGGTCCACCATTGACTGTCGAAGATGCCATTGACTTGTGTATACGAGAGTATGAAGCAGCTGGCTTTCCTGGATGCGTTGGATCCATGGATGCTTCCCATGTTGAGCACCAAAGGATCAGCTTTAAGCATAGACAGGCTCATTTGTCTTTCAAGTTGCCATTTACTTCGAGGACTTACAACATTGTTACAAGCCATCGACGAAAGATCTTTTCTACGACTGATGGTCATCCCGCAAGATGGAATGACAAAAAATTGGTTCGGTATGACGACATGGCATCCACGCTGCATGACGGGACAAATCCACTTTGCAATTTAATATTTGAGCTATAAGCTTACGACGAGAACAACCAAATCATAAAAGAAAGGTACAAAGGAGGGTGGTTGATTGTCGACAATGGATACTTGAATTGGGGAGTGACTATCCCACCAATGAAAGACACAGATACCAGGGCACAGTATCGATTCTCGAAGTGGTTGGAGTCAATGCGGAAGGACGTTGAGTGTACCTTCGGGATATTGAAAGGCCGATGGAGGGTGCTAAAATCTGGGATTCGAGTGCATGGAACTGACAAATCTGACATGATGTGGAAGACTTGTTGTGCTCTTCACAACTGGCTTCTTGAGATCGATGGGTTGGATAAAGACTATACCTCTGATTGGGAAGGCGAACTCGGAGAATTGAATGCCACTGATCTTCCCAATGCTGTTAGAACTTTGCTGTCGAATACCAACCCGAGTGCACGCAGCTATGCTGGAAGAGCCGTTGACGAAGAGGATTACTTCCAAGGTTCTCTCGTTCGAGATGAGGATGGCGCAATTATTGTGAGACATATGGACATGACAGATTTTAGACAAAGACTTATCACCCACTTTGATATTGCATTCAAGAAGAAGGAAATTATCTGGCCCAAAGCTAGGTTACAAATGGACGAACCATACGCCAATGTGCAGCCTTGACACTAAGACCAATCAAACACTTTGATATTGCATTCAAGACGGAATTTATTTGGGCCGTCGGTTGACGTTAGTCATCATTGTATGTAAGCTGTGCTGTTTCCGATTCGTCATCAAGAAAAATCACTTCATTTGAGAGGTCATTAGTTGGGGAGGCCGACAATTCTCCAGAATCTCTCTTCCTTCCGCTCGTTGTTTCGTTCTTTGGGTTAATTGCCTCAATTTCTGCTAGCATTTGATCATCCAGATCCTTGTACTGGTCAGTTAACTCCTCCAATTCAGTCTCGCAGTCCATGTAGACCTTGTATGGAACGTACGTAGCGTAGTAGTGTTCGTGGTCATCGAAGCACTCAGGCTTTTGAAACACAAGCTTCTCCATCGAGTACTTTCGGTTGCTTATCAACGCAACCCGCTTGTCCAACGAAACTTTCATCGCATTGTATTTGCTGACGATGCTGGTTGTAGTCATGGCAGTGCTAATCTCCTGTCTTAGGGCAAAAGTTTTTAACTTCAGAGATTCTTGTCCACCTATTCCGCTACCGCTTCCATCCAACATGCTTGTTTCCCTCTTCTGATCTTCCACTTTGGCAGCTGCCTTTCTCATAGATTTTCTACCGGCTGCGCTTGCACCACCTTTCTTGCGTGTGCAAGAATCAGAAGTCGCGAAGCTGTCAGCTTTGTATTCTTCCAAGCCATCTTTGGGAATGTGTCCCCACAAAGCCCAGGCCATATAGCCAGGAAAGATCCAAGAACTGTTCCAATCCTTGATCGCAGCCTCCTCCTCATCTGTTGTGAGTTCAACAGTCAAATCTTCTGTGCTTTCTTTTTCTTCATCCTTCTCTTCGACATCTGGGGGAGCAGAGAGGATGTCGTCATCTTCTACATCACCCACACCATCAGCACTGTTTTGCTCCTGCATTCCAGATGTTTCGTCACGAGGAGGACACGATTTAGTTTTGCTGCCGGATTGCTGCGACTCCTTCCACATCTTGTACCTGCAGAACTTCAAGTAATCTTCCCATTGCTCTCCAGACACCTTAGTATTTGGGTCGCTATACTTGGACGATTTCTTGCAGTACGCAAGTACCTTTCTTCCAGCGGCTTGCACACGGAGGCCTTTCGCCCAAATTGTTCGTCCGGTAATAACGCTCTTATCTGTTGTAAGTTTGGCTGTCAGCGTTGTCAAGTTGATACCTTTGACAGCAGGATTTGGGTCAGAAACAATCCTTTTATCATGCCTCAAATGATAAATGGGATCGAGAACTTTTTCGCTCCTCTGGGTCACACGGTTCATCTCGTCATGATAAATACCCTGAAACATTTCGATCCCGTTCATGAATTTTTCAGCCAGACCATGACTATCTTCTCCACTACCATGATACTTCTGAAAAGCTAATTCCTGCAACTGCGCTTGGCTGTAACTATCGCCAAGGCCTTGGACAGCATCATATGCCCTGAAGCAAATGGAATCTTGGAATTCCTTCATGATGAACCAACCGGCTTCAAATTCAACTTTTCCACCCGTAGGAGAGGTGGCTTTCCCGACTTTCTTCTTAGACATGTTCGCAGGGCCAAACAAGGAAGAAATGGAAGAAAAAGAAACCAAAGGTCCTTTGGCAACTCCGGTAGCATGAAGGAAGGAGACCAGCGATCGATCGAGCGATGGACAATGTTGTGGTGGTTGTTGCTTGTTGCATTATTTATTCGATGTATTAGGCCATATCCCTACTTTCTGTTATAGACCCTTTTAAGGGGTCTATAAGCTTTACGATCGATTGAGTCAAAAATGCTTACAGACCCTCAATAGGGTCTATAAGGACGGTTTTTCTACTCCTTACAAAATGGTCTTCTGACAACATTCAACGCTTCTGTCTTTCTGGAACCCTTCTACTGGAGTACTAAGTAAAAAGAAAATTGTACTCCGTACAACGTTCAAAGTGTTGAAAAAGAGGCGGGAGTCTCTCTTTACTACTGAGAAAGAATTTTCATTTTCCGTTGGAGTAGGGCTAGGGTTTAATTGAAGCGCGGCACCAGCTCAACTCAGGGGCGCCAAAACCATCCACCAGCAAAACTGCTACTGTAGTACGTAGTAATCTTTCTCCCCCTGCTCGTCAATGTTGCTCCATTTGTTGTTGCTCACACGTTTTCCTTTCACAATCTCGTTCGCAAAAACTTGAACTGGAGCACACGTGTATTTCACATGGACGTAACGCAGGACGGCCATAACCTCACCGTGTGAAAATCAAGAAAACTGTCATCATCAACCATCAACATGCCGAACGATCCGAGGAAAAGATGTCACAAGCGCCATCATTCTCGAATTCCTCCTTGGTGACTGTGCCATTGCGATGTTGGAGGATTACACAAGCCAGATGCTCTTCAAAAGGCAACATCCACCGCTTCTTCCATACGAGTTCAAGGAATTTCTTTTCACACGGTGGTTCCGCGGCCGCTTTGACGTTGACAACGAAGTGGCGTTCAACAATTGCATGCCACGTTGGGTGGAATCAGGCAAGTGGCAGCTTATGACTCTTACTCGTTGCGTGGCCCTACAGAACTGCACCCGTCGTTGAAGCAGTTAAGAAACCATCTGTACAGAAAGGGGTCCATAAGACAGTTTGTGTTTGACACATCCTATGAATCTCTGAGACTGATTGCGATACAGAAGACAATTATCCGCCCGCCATTCTTTCCTCCGGCCAACACGCAACGTACTCTTGGAGAAACCTTCTTTCTCGAGCAATACACGAGCTACTGTTGAAAGAATTCATGGCCTATCAAGCGAAACGCGCGCGAGAGATTTGTTGAGGACCCCTTCTTGCAGAAGCTGAGATTGCGCAGTTTTGTTGGATTCGAGCACAAGGCAGAACCGATCCGTGATGTTCTTTCGGGTGTAACCCCAGGGCCGGATGGCAGAGTACGCAGGAATTGCGTCCTGTGTTTCGTATCCGGAAACAAGGTGCCGCGTGAATCAAGGTACAGCGGAGTTGGAGTATCGTGCAGCACGACATACATGTGCAGAATTTGTATGGTGCCATTGTGCAAATTCAAAACAACGGATTCAGAATGGAAGTGTTGCCACGCTGTATGGCACGAACGGCAAAACCTGAAGCTCGAGATTAGTCGACAGGGGAAACGATTGCTGGAGAACAGAGAGAGAGGAATGACAATGATGCACGAAAAAGGAGACAGCACGCAGTCAACGCTTACAACAAGAGACGTTCACCAACAAAGGACGGTCCACAGTCGCAGTTGGACCAAGAAATGGAACCAACGAATCAGTCCCCTACGGAGATTGACGACACAATCAGGGATGAGAATAAAGAAGAGGATGCCCCAATGAGTTTGAATGAGTTTCTATAATAAATACTGCTAGTAATTGAGTGTTTTTGTTCGTAATCGATACGTAAACAGAGGATAGAGACAATTGATTCTTCGAAGTAATTAGTAATCCTTATCCCGTGCATGGGTACGTAGGCCCGGTACTGACTTGTGTAGAAGGCTTATAGACCCTTAAGGGTCTATAAGCGATTTGCGTATCTGCGGTACTCGAGTGAACGTTATAGACCCTTAAAAGGGTCTATAAAAAACGAAGTAGGGATATACTACCTTTAGTAATTGTGTGGAAATATCGACCCTAACCCTAAGTTGTGCAACTCATGCAAAACTCCATTCGGAACTGCACGAGTTGGGGTCCCTCCAGGTAGAGATCCGATGGAAGGCCAGACAAAAACAGGAGTTGAACAACTCTTGTCGCGTACATAAGGAACTTAAAACATCCGAATTTTGCATGAGTTGCACAACTCATGCGCGTTTATTTTGTGTACATAAGGATTGGCCTTAGGTTTGCGAACCTTTGCCATAATTACCGTACTTAACGGAGAAAACCGAAGTTTTTATTTCACATGTTCTATCTTCATTATGTATGTAGCATATCCTTCTCCGTGTCCGTTCTTCGCGTAAAACGTTGCTCTATCTTAATTAAATTTTTTAACACTGGCGTTGATTGGCTCTAAGTAACCTTCGAGTTAAAAGCTAAACCAACATCTAAACAAGGCCCACTTTAACTCCTCGATTTAGCAGGAGCTAAAAAAAATGCTAAAAATAGAACACCCTATTGCCGATGTGGAAGTTTTCCGGTTAAATTTAACATTTCCGGTCATCTTTAGCATTTAACTCGGACCGGCGCTGATGCTCTAATATATCAATACTTTTCAGAATTCACGCCGCCATTTAGAGCATCAGCGCCGGTCCGAGTTAGGCTATCTCCAGACCGACGCCGCTTAACCGTTTTTACCGGATAGCGGTCTTTACCCATCTCCAGACACAGAGATTTCGGATCGTTTTACCGGCCTGACCGGTAAAGGCCAAAAATCCCGCTAAAACAGGTACCGTATAGAGGAAAAAAAACGCTTTACCGGAGCACATTGTGATCGCGCCGGTAAACCCACTTTCATTAAATATCATCCCCACGCATTAATTAATTTTTTCAAGTAGATGTCCAAAAGACCCAACAGACGATTTCCAACACTCTTTTGTCTTCCCTCGCTGTCGTCTCTCTCTCTTTACACGTTTCCGTGTTTCCCTCCTTGTGTTCAAACCGATCTCCTTGGCTCCCAAGCTGTTGGTCGATCGTTTGACAGTGTTTAATGTTTGATGAATCCATGGATGCGCAACTGCCGAGGCTGTCGATTCCCGCCCTTTTCTGGTTGATTTAGCCGCTTTTCCATTCTTTCCTCGATTCGTTTGTGGTGGTCTCCTATGTTGACAACATGCCATCAGCGATTACTCATTTTTCAGAAGTGCACTTGCTGTTCGGAGGAGCGACTTCTGTATAGCAAGAATGCCTCACGGGAAGAAATGGACGGCAGACGAATGCACCGTTGCTGCAAAAGCCTATGTTGCAGCAACTCAGGACGAAATCAATGGTGCTGATCAAACGGCCGCTGATTTCAGCAAGCGTCTGAACAGTTTCATGAAGAGTTTCTCCCCCCCTGCATGTGCAGGTACTGGCACGTACTGGGATCGTGATCCCGACGGAAGACGTGGTGTCATCTGGCAATTTCTTCGAGATACTGTCACCAAGGAGTGTCAAAAGTTCAATGTTAGCCTCAATCGAGTTCGAAATGCTAATCTTTCAGGGTTAACAGAAGAGGAAAAAGTCAATGTTGCCGTTGCGTCTCACCTCCGAAAGATTTCGGTAGGAGAGACCTTGTACAGTTACAAAAATTTTGACAAAATATCTTGGAGATTCTACGGTGCTTGGCACGTTCTAAAGGACACGGAAAAGGTCAGGGCCCCCCAACAGTCACGTCTCCCCTCGGAGGAGGTTGCCAGTGCTGTCGATGCATTCGACGACAACAGCACCCTTTCGGATTCACCTGTCGAGTCACCTGTGGACGATGTGCCAGTTTTATCTGTTTCCTCGAAGTCGTCTCGTCGTGGCAGAGACAAAGCCAAGAATGATGCTTTCTTTAACAATATCCTTGCTAAGAAAACAAAAATCTTGGCTGAAATCCGCACAGAGGAGAGAAGAAAGGCCGATGCAATGCGGATGAACAACTGGCTTGCAATGTTGCGAGATCCCAACATCCCTGACCGTCTGAAGGAAATCGCATTTGAAAACGTCGAGGAGGAGGTTCAAAAGTCCAGACGTGAAAGGGAGGGTGCGCCTGGACTCATTCCCCTCCCACCACCCACCGCTGCGGAGGCACATGAGAACGACGACATCTCTGCGGATTCACACGGATACGAGGGCACCGCAGCATTGTGAAGTTTCCTGAACTGGATAAATACCATCAACAAGAAAGTACATCCAGTCTCTGATTGTTCCGTTGATTTCGTAAGGCTCTGTCTTTAGGTCAAGTTGTCCGGAAAGAAGCGCCCCAACGATGGACGACTTGTCAAGGACGTTGATGTCGTTGCATGATCCAGGTGCTCCAAAATGGACGAACCAAATGTAACATGAGCCATCCGCAATGGCCTCAAGTATCTTTGTATACTTACCACCCGCGTGGTGGCCTTTGTGCTGTCCTTGTAGTGCAACAGGGCAGTTGTCCCATACAAAGTGCTTGCAGTCCCATGATGCAAACAATCCAGGAAACCCTCTAGTTTTGTTGTGCTTGAGAATTCGGTTTCTTTCAGCTACTGTCGGTGTCCGGTTGAGGTATTCATCACCAAACTCCTGTATTAACAATTTGCAAAAAGATTTCACTGCATCATGGACAGTGGATTCACCGATCGACAAGTTTTCGTCCTCCCTGTCTGCACCACATCCATAAGCAAGTACCCTGAAAGCGGCGGTCATTCGAACCAGTGGATGGATTCCTTTGCGCCCGCAGGCATCCAGCTTATCGGGTCTCCTGAAGACACCCTTGCCAAGAAGTTGTTGATAAACCTTCTCAAAGATCGATGGAGAAACTCGATATCGACGCTTGAATTGTTGTGCCGTATACAACGATTCATCTCCATTAAAGTATTGCTCACACAGCCTCTTGTATGCTGCTTCAAAGTCTCGCTTGATGACAATCCGTCCAGAGACGGATCCACCATGTTGTCCATGCCCGTGATAATGGGCGATTTCGTTACTGTCATCTACTAAATCATCTAGTAATTCGTAACGATTACCCATCGTATCTCTGTCCACCATGCTCCACAAAGAAAAAAGACGCTCATCAGTCGCATCAATTGGTCGAACCTGGCGCTGTTGACCAACATCGAGTGGTGTTTCGTCTTGTCCCAGTTGCATCTTGGAGCTCAGTGAGAAGTGAGTTCAAACCCTTCTACTGGCCGTCGAGGGAGAATGTGTGGTTGTTGTTGTTGTTGTTGTTGTTGTTGTTTTATGCTTCACGCTTCTGCAATAGGAAGAAGAGGAAACATGATGTGCTTCAAGCGTCAACACTCTACTGACTGTGAAGACATTCCGATTATGTATGATATGTACTTCATTGGCGCGCCAATGACCATGTGGCTTAAGTATTGGACAGTTTACAGGCCGCCCAACTCCAAACGTTTACAGGCCGGCATATTCCAACTTTTAAAGTTGTTTTTTCAGCCAATCAGAAGGTCTCATTTTAAAAGTTCAGGCGCTAGGCTTGGAGATAGCCTTAAATGCTAAAGATGACCGGAAATGTTAAATTTAACCGGAAAACTTCCACATCGGCAATAGGGTGTTCTATTTTTAGCATTTTTTTTTAGCTCCTGCTAAATCGAGGAGTTAAAGTGGGCCTTGTTTAGATGTTGGTTTAGCTTTTAACTCGAAGGTTACTTAGAGCCAACCAACGCCAGTGTTAAAAAATTTAATTAAGATAGAGCAACGTTTTACGCGAAGAACGGACACGGAGAAGGATATGCTACATACACGATGAAGATAGAACATATGAAATAAAAACTTCGGTTTTCTCCGTTAAGTACGGTAATTATGGCAAAGGTTCGCAAACCTGATTCTAGCCCGCCGATTGGGGGTGTGGAACAAAACAGGTTAAAAATAGCATCTTCTTTCTCAGCCAATCAGAATGCTTCATTTTAGCCTTTAGCTTTAGCCTGCACCGGCGCTAATGCTCTTATCATCTGCCTGAAATCACGCCACACCAGTCATAGGACTTACAGTTAGTAAGGTATAACCGCAGTAGACTACCGTACTAACTGTAAGGTAATACCTTCAGGTACCGAAGTACGACAGACCAGTCGTAACCCATCATGAGAGCCTGCAGCGGATCTGCAATCGGTAATTAGCATCCTACTAGCAGTTATTTTGTAGATGTAATATCATATTACGCAGTGCCATTGCTATTATTGATGGCTCGAATGTAAGCATCCATTGAAGTATCGCTGTCCGAAGTAGCCGTTGTTTTGGTTGAGATAAAGTTCTCTGTCCGCGCTGTTTCCCCCGTGTCGTCTCTGGATTGTCCCGCGGAGGAAATGGTAGTGGTGAACGGTTGAACGGGAGTTTGTATACGGGCCTTTTCATTCAGTTTCAATCTGCTGAAGGCCTGTGCGTATGAGTCCATGGTAGTATCAGGAGTGTTGTTGGACACAGATGATTTCGTGGACTGTTGTTGAGGTCCGGATATCGTCGAGGCATTTGCTGTGTATTGCGATGAAAAAGATGCCGACAGAAAGCTTGTAGACATGTCTTGCATTGGAATAGCCGGGTCGGAAATCTCGCTCAAATGTTGCAATACTCCAATGAAACATTCCCTCATGAATAGATTGTAACTCACGATCATGCTCAGATTCGGGTGTTCCAGCAAATCTTGCTCTGTTACAATGATAGGTGCGAAATCTGTCTCCAGTAGTCTTTGATAGTGTGCCCTTACCTCGTTTGTCAACGTTAATTCCCACTTTTCAAGCAGCTTCGCGACCATTTCATCGCCATCGACCGTAGGAGCCAAATGTCCGCTCTCAAACGACTTACGGAGCATCGAAAGTTCTTCCGGATCCTTTTCTCGCAGTACCTTGTACAAAAATGCAATCCAAACTTCCTCCGATATAGCACCACTCTTAGTGGAAATCACCAGACAAGTTTGGTCCAAGTACTTCATCGGCCACAAATTGCCATCCTCTTCCAAGTCTTTGTTTGCAATGTCCTCCTCGTCCTCCAAAAAATCGATATGAGCGTCAACATATGGTGCACTGACGTCACAAAATCCAAATAACACCAAATATCGAGCTGGGCAGTAGCTCTGCCCGTACGACAGATATAGCTTACCTGGTAATAGCTCGGATACGTTCATAAGGTCCCTGGTCAGATAAAACTGAAAGGCTCCATCAACTGGCCGGAACAGCGGTCGCAAATTTGCCAATTGACTGTCGTGGTTGGCCAAATCTCCCAAAGGAACAATTTGAGCATGCTGCCGGTCAGCAGATCTCCAACTTCGTGTAAAGACGACAGTAAAGGCCCACTTGACCAAACTCTCAAACAAATTCTGACCATTGCCATCTATCAAATGCTGTGACTGTCGCAGCCACGTATACATTCCGTCCGGGATTATCTTTCTACTTTCTTGAGCATTCAATAGACGTCTCATGAGTCCCACGAAAGCCTTGTGTTGCAAGTCTTGCGTGTAGAGGAATTCGCCTGCCATGCAGTCAACAAACTTTCGTTCTATGTCGTCAAGATACAGTCCAGTTGCGAATGTTTGAGGCAACGACTGCCACCAGGCATACCATCGAGAGTTCTTTCCTAGATATACTTCTCTCATAACTTTGAATATCAGGATGAATTCTGGGAGATAGTTCTGCTGAAACGTTGGTTGTTTCTCTCCCATTTCGATTGCCATCCACGTATATACAGTCCGCATATCGTTTTCATCGTAATATGGTAAGTATGCGTCATCTTGAATGTCACTGGTCAAAATCACATGTGACGGTACCGTCAGTAAAGGAGATCCTTGTTCAAATGGTTCAGTGATGGTCAACGTCCAGTCGCCTACGGAATCTTCCGTTAGTTGCAATCCGTCGGCCAATACGACGCCCCAGTCGAGTGCCCATGTTGATAGCGGCTCCATGTCTCGGTGCCTTCTTTGTATGGGGATCTGCTTTCGTTCTGAGTTTTCATTAAATATGTTGTCGCTCGTAGAAAACGAATTCGAAGATGCCCAGAGAAGCGGATGTTGTTGTTGTCGTCGTCGTTGTGTAGTCCCGATGGTTTTTATTGGTTTCCAAAGAAATGGGAGACATCGTTGCCCATGTAATGTTCCAGACGGTTGTCTTCTTCTATATGATGTTGAAACCAGTGCAGATATTTCATCCATGGAAACGAATGTTAGAAACATTGCACACAGGCAAAGAATGAGCCCGGAAGAACGTGATACTCTGTTATGCCGGAGCGATCGAACGGAAAGAAATAGATGGGAATTGTTCCATCTTTTACGAGTATTCATTATTCTCATTGTGTACGTTGTTGTCTGCTGACAGGCTTGGTGGTATCGTCGACCACTTTCACACGAGAAGGGCTGTGGCTATGCCACTGAAATGGACAGTCTCTAAATCTCGATTTTCCTCGGAGATATTTGGATTATGTTAGGTATGATACATCATGTGATGCAACAATCTTTTCTTTGATACGACAACGAATAGACTACGGTACCCTACTACGGAGTACGGTACATAGCTACCGTAGGTCAGGGTAATCGTTGCAAAAGTTTTTGAGAGCGTCGTACGTTACAGTTAAGTACTTTACTGTGAAGTACACTTCAATAAAAACGGCTCATGGTCTCATGGTAGTCTACTACCGGTAGATTACGTCGTACTATCGTATATACGACCGGTACTTCTATGATACCGTACCTCATTACGGTATTATTATGGTACCTACGGAGTACTGGTACTTACTGTATGCATGGAACCCACAACTAGTATGGGAGGAAAAGTAGTAGGATCAAAACTAACTGAAACAGATCTGCGATGGAAGGGATTGACAATGAAATCAACTGAGATCAAGAATATCATGTTTAGTTTGACTTACAGACCACTCCTGGTGGATCCAGCAGAGCAGATGAGGATATCATCGAAGAACTAGCGGCGAGGATGGTTTCTTTGGGGCTGGATGTCATTGCATCGGAAGACGAAGACGGCTCGTTCAAATCCTTATCCCGCCCGAACAAGGAAGAAGTCTCATTCTAACTCCTATCACCAACAGGGAGGGATATCGAACGACATGGTCCAAACGGCACCCGGCGTTTCTGTGGTTATGGTCGATGTATTTGATTGTGAACGGACTCGTGAGTACCTTCTGTATTTTGTCGTCAGCAACCATTGACAAAATTATCCTATTCGCACATAATATAATGGACGAGTCTCTGACCTTCCATTCTTGATGCGTTCACCGGAACTTCACAATCGTCAGAAACTACAATCTTCAGAACCTATGGGGCAGACAACGAGCGCTATGGTTATACCATTGACATTCACATTAGATGTTGCGGGAAGAATTTTTCAAAACGCAATCAATGTATGAAGCTTAGAACCCTTTTCTAGTTTGGGACCGGAAATGTAATGGAAATTTCCCCCTCCCTTTTGCGAAAGGTTATAAGGTTTTCCCACTCCGATCGATCGATTCCCCCCAGCACCCATATGGAGAGCATCGCTATCTGATGTACGACGTACTTCTCACCGTCGTTTCACAAATTTCGAATGACTCTGTGGTACATCCATACACATTGTTTTCACAGTCAATTCATGAAGTTATTGTTGAAGCCTGTAGACTCAAGGAATGCGACATAAATGGGGTCCCTTTTCGTGCAACTACTGCTTAAACATAACTAGGAAGCTGGTCATTTGTAAATTTTAATTCAACGAAAAAGAGTGCATTTCTGACTGCAATCATGAATACATCATACACACTATGCTGGACTTTGAATGATCAGCAATGACAAGATATTGATTATTTTATTATCTCCAATGCGTCTACAAAATATTCACCTCTGTTGTCGATATCAGATCTGATGTGAATAGGAGAATTTGTTCCATTTCAGGAAGCACGGACGTTTGCTCTAGGTTCCAAGGTCATCCTATATCTTAACACCATCGTTTATAAGGCGGGCTTTCCCAAGAATGAAAAGGACGGTACGTGGATTTATCACGAGACGATAGCTGGCCGGTGATTTCACAGACGTTAGTGTACTTGTATCCGCCCTCTTCAATGTTGGTAGATGCAAATTCCGAAACCAATTCCTCAATTTCATCGTCCTGTCCTTTCAAGAAGTAGCACGAAGCCTCAACCTTGTTTTCTTTCATTCTTGAAATCATTCGTCGTAAAAGCCTTCTGATGCAATAAGTGGTTATCCTCGTTCATGCCAATGAACTTCAAGAGAACAAACAATGTGTGCTTGCATGCATCCTCCCACTTTTGAAAATCGGGACAGGTGCAGATGGGGATTGGGCCAATCTTGACAATGTTAACATTTCCATCAGTCGATCCAGAAATTTCAAATCGACAGGAACACATTTTTGGATGAAACCTTACTCTGCTTGATGACGACAAATTTTTCTTTCTTTGCCCGGACGAGCCGTTCTGCGACCTTTTGGGGGCATTTCGATCGAAATCGCCCAGGACGCTGCTTGTCGTCTTCGTCAATCGACTTTGACATAATTATGATGAGGATACAGTTGCAATAACGGTAGCTAACTTGCTACTTTATGAGATAGCGAAACTTCAAAGCACTCTCGCTTTGCTTTCGAGATTGTGGTGACATAGAAAAAATATTGTAGCAGCTTTTGTTGTCAAAACGGGAAGTAGCAAGGCGGTGTGGCTGGAAGGTTGCTGTCTCGTTTCACGATGCAATCGCTAACTGTAAGGAGAAGCAGCCGAGGCGATCAAGTTAACCACGATGAAACAGCTCTTTCCAAGTCCTGCGCATATTCAATATTGGACTTTTCCGCAGATTTTAGTCTTGGTTGCGAAAGTCCGTGGCAGTGTCTTGGCAAAGTTGAGAAACATTCGTTTTCTTGTGAGGCGTTTTTCGAGTTGGCGGACTTTTCCGAGTCCAATCCCTCTTTCATGATGCATCATCGCTGATCATTGACTGTGATTCAAAATCACCAAGTTCCGAATCACGTTTGATTTTTTTTACCGTTAGTCGAACCAATCAATCAATTATTAACTGTAATCAATCAATCAATCAAAGTCAATCAATTAACTCCGTGTGGTACTTTTACAGTTGAATTACCGTACTTACTGTTAATACATGGTCGTGTATGACTGTGAATGAAGTTAACAGTGAAGCTTGCATAAACTTTCACTGTCAAAAACTCAACTTCACAGTCAGCAGCCATTTTCCATCTTTCATTTCGTCCCCCCCCTCCCTCTCATATCTCGTTTGATGCTCGCTGACCCATCATTCGATCATCAGTAGGGGGAAAAGAATACAGCGTTGTCCATCGACCATTCTGCTTGTTCATACGTGAATGGTGCTAAGAGTCGCAGCGTTTCCCAAAGAAATGGCATTTCCCACCTCGTCTGTAAATCGTAGGAAAGATGGCAACGGTGATGCCGATGGTGTAGGACCGAACGATGTAAACAATGATAATAGTATTATTGATAATGATGAAGACACAACGAAATTGATTTCTATGCTGAATGATGCCACACGAAATGACCGGAAAACGATCCAACAACAAGAGTACCAAGAGCGACTGCTATCATTTCATGCATCTACGTACTATGCCAAGCCGGCTTGTTTGTCTCCTCTGATTTGTGCTCGGTTTGGGTAGGTACAGCATACAGAGAAGTAGTAGTTGCTTGTTTGTTTGTACCATTGAATTCCACTCGATCCGTTGTCTTACTTTTTGGAATTTTGTTGCTCCATCTTTTTTCCATAATTATTCACAGATGGCGCAATGCCGACAAGGACATGTTATCTTGTTCCTCATGTTCATCAGCCCTAGCTATACTTCCAATACCTTCCACGATATCGACGGAAGCTATGGATAAACTTTGTTCCGCTTATCGTAGGAAAATTGCCACCAATCACAAGGATGGATGTCTCTTTGGATGGAAGGAATCCCAATTTCAAAAATTTGTTGATGAAGAAGAATCAAACGCTGTGACGATGACTGTCATCCCATCCTACATGGCATCAGTTCTTCCAGAGAAATCCGTACAACTGATAGAACACCCCGCTCCTAGATGTTTGGTTCGACATCAAATCGACCAAATTAAGTCTTTGCTTTCCAGTATCCCCACGACATCACAATCGACAACTTGGAAGATACCCAAACTGCAAATTCCTCCCGAAATCTGCCATTTTGCTGCCTCGGGTGGTAAGTTGTTGTTGGAGTGTGATGACGAAGCACTAGTAGCGTTGGCAATTCTCGGATGGAATCCCGTCTACAAGAGTATACCGCTGTCTGATCGGACATTGTCGCTAGGTTGCCCTTTGTGTTTGGCCATGATGGAATTAGATGTGGAATCTACCACATCTGGAAAAGGAAAAAGGGAAAAGAGTAGACCCGCCAAGCGGCAACGGACTCTTGCCAAACACTGCGATCCGCTGGACGCTCATCGCTATTACTGCCCATATCAAAGTGGTTTTCCTGTATCTCTCACACAACCATCCAATCCAGTGTGGAAACGGATTCTGGAACGTCTTCTTCAACAAGAAAAGGAACATTTGATTGCCGAAACAAAAGAAAGTGAAGAGTTTACAGAGGAAGAAATGGATAAATCCATCCAAAAGGTGCGACAGATTTTGAGGACTGGGATCGCCAAAACTACCGTCAATATTCCACTCTAGTAGTAGAGTAATTTGTTCTTAAATGGAAGAATCATCGTTGCGGCCCTGCTTTGTTATTATTTGTTTTTACCTCCCTCTCTAGCTTCAGCATAAAACGTACAACTACGACGACGACCACCACTTCTACGGGGGAGCTGCTGCTGCTGCAAGCGACGGGTTGGTCGATTTCAGTAGCTTGAACAACGCAGCTGCCTCCCGGATACGTGAAAATTCGATACAGAATGCTTGCACCTCGAAATAAATGTCATCCACGTTGATGATATTGTTCCTCAACAGACTCTGGATGAAGACGCACACCAGACGGACCAATCGGCTTTGTGCATGTCGATCCGGCATATTTTCGCAGGTCGCAATGCAGCTAGAGATGAACAAATTGATATACTCTGGGTGTAGGATCGGGTCCTTGGTCGCTCCATCCCTAGTTGGTGGGTAGACACTGTTTTGTGTCGCCAAACGATTGACAACTTCCATACTGTGAACGGACATGTCCATTCCCACAAGAGCCGACAGAAACTCATTCTTGACATTGTCTGGAGAGTTTTGTAAGATCACAAGCAAGCATTCATGAGCAATGAGAGGGTTGTGCTCTACCAGTTGGGGGAGGTTTTGAGGAGTCAATCCTGATTCTTGCACCAGTCGGATGCGTATTTCATCGCTGTCTTCGTTACTGCTCGTTGTTGCCACCGACGACGTAACGTTGCTTGTGCGACTGCTCGTTCGACTCGACTGTCGCGATCGCATTTTCGGTAGTGGTGGTGGTGATGGTTGGGGTTTGGCAGTAGACAATGATGATGTGCTCAACAATTCCAAGACGATGCGTTGGTCGTTGGGTGTGAGTGGTGAACTGAATGCTTGTGCCTGGAGCAGTGAAAGTACCTGTCGGTACTCTTCTGTTGCCTTGTTGTCGTCTTCTTCTCCGGGTAGAACCATCAATCGCAGCGTGGTGGGCGTCATCCACAAAAGTTCTGCGTGGGTGTAGTCATTCAGATCGTTACGCTCCTGCTCCGTTGCTGGTTGCTGGATCTCTCCGCCCAAATCTCCTCCTTCTCCTTCATCGTACTGATACATGGGTAGCAAGGGTGGAGGCAGGGGTCGTGCAAAGCATGGCTCCATGCTTCGATAGGGCTGGTACAGTTCTTCGTCGGACACTGTCCTGATATTTTCGACGGCACTCTGTTCTGTCAACCACTGTTCTGTAGCCCGTTGCTCCGATTCTTTTTGGGCCCATACGAAGGGATTCGCGTAGGTAGAATCGTAGCACAAGTTGGTCCAGCTTTTGACGACAGATTCGATTGTTTGAAGCGTTTCTGGTAGAACGGAGTATTGATTTTGTTGGAATTCTTGCATCAAGTTGGTTGCTGCCTCCTCCCCAAGCATCGCCGGCAAGAAAGATTCAAAGAGATCCAAGAGACATTCTCGTTCCAGAGGTTCAACCGGAACAGCCATATTGTTTTTGGTCCGATGCAGCAAAATGAGAGTATCTGTGACCAAAATTGAAAATACGGGTGACGTCTCATCATGTTCGACCACCAGAGAGCCGTCCCCTTTCATTTCGGGTTTGCCCTTCAACGTGATTGCTTCCGCTAGTAGCAACAGTGCCAGTTGTTGCGGTAGCGATAAGTTCTGAGGCGTTTCTTCTTTTTGTTCTTGTTGTTCTTGTTCCGTTGGAGGTAACGGTGTTGTCATCATTTCGGAGACATTGATACCACCTGGCAGAAGGAAGATTTTGGAGTGAATGGCCCAAGCAATTTGAAACGATGTGAGCCCCTTGGTTTTATGTTTGACAAGTGCATCATAGACATGACGTCGCATGCTATCCAAAACTAAAATGGATGGACGTTGATACGCATTGGTATCAGTATTGTTGTTGGCGTTCCAAACCGACTCTGCCCCGTTCAAAACTTGCTGTAGCAATGTCTCGATGTTGCTGCTTTTCATGTTGTTCCGATCGACAGACGTGACGCCGATGGCGACAAAGATTCCCGTCGACGATGTCCAAACAACAAATAAAGTTATGTAGAGTCAAGTCCTGTCACTCCTTCCACAAGAGACGCACACACGCTTCCCTAAAATGCTACACCCGAATAGCTAAAGGTAGTGTATCAGAAGAAGTAGGTATGATAGAAGTGCTCCAACTGTTAACAGTGTGTCTCGTCCAGCTATTTATCCGTGTTGTTATGCGGTAGCGTGGTGGCACAAATTATTCCGTAGTAGTGCTTGCATGTTCACTATAATATCATAATGTCGTCATATTACTGTAGTACGTAGTACTCCGGTATTAGATTTCCCAATTCATCTTTCAATACCTGTCTGTACGTCTGTACTGAAGTACGGTACGTATTACGTACGACGTATGATACCGGTAGTAACTCTCTACCGTAGGTAGAGGTATCATACAAGTACCGGTACCTCGCACCTCGTACCTCGACTACCGTACCTAAGCATAGGTACTCCATTAGTGGAGTACGTAGTATGTTAGTACGGTAGTTTGAACGTAAACTAACTCTAAGCACGGCTTGCGCGCGTAATTGTGAACATGATGATGATGTTGGTGGATTCCATTGCATCTTGTACTACCGTAGTACTGGACGACGTACGGTAGTACCTACCGGTAGCAGTCATACCGTAGATGGATCGTACCGTCGTACAATAGTAGCATCATCGCCATCTTCCCCTCCAAAATAGGTTGAGAGACGCGTCATGACATCAATCAGATCATCATCACGACATCGGTTGCAGGCCCAAAGAACGACGGAATCAACCAAAAAATGTGGCTACTCTACTACTAGCTAGCTACGGTGGTAGCTACTAGCTAGAGTAGCTATCCTTTACAGTTAGTACTTCGAAGCGCCTTTCCCAAGACAACACCTCCTTGCCAGGGAGAAGATCGTCTTTGCACTTTGTAATCGGAGCCAGACACCGGCGCAGCATACCAAGCAATTGAATGGACACTGACACTTTGGACACTATACTACTGCGTACTTCCAAACTTGAACCATGGAGAACACAAAGCTTGACAGAAGTAGTATTGGAACGAAATATGATATTACCACCGACAAGCTCTTGGTGAAATATCGTCAGTATGCGATCCTGTTCAAAGCCTTTCTCCACAAATATCTGCGATACATTTCTTCTCCATCACGACAAGAGGCTATCCTGAAGACTTTTCATTATTCACTGTGGTTGTTGTCCAGAGTTTATTCCCAAATTCCCGCCAAAGACAAACAATCCAGGGCGAATACCGTTCAAGCCATTGCCACTTTGGCCGGGGAGTTGTCGTGGACAAGATACCTTTTGCGATTCTTTGGTCTTCCAGCCGCCTTGGAAGGAATCGAGTCGGGGAGTTGGGGGTCGTCTTCCAAAACGTTGGGCAAAGCCATGGCATGGACCATGGTCTTTTATTATCCACTGGAACACATTGCCTACTTACACTGGAAGGCTCCAACCATGCAATGGATCCCGAGTAACACGACAGTGGCAACCATGTGGAATCCCTTTGGAAGACGATCGCAACCGCCAACCAGCACGTCCGCAGTTGGGAATGCCACCTGTACCGTCACAGGTCGTGCAAACAATAATTCACCAGCCATGTCATCGTCACAAATCGCCGCCAAGGCTTCAGCCTGGTCTTGTAGGTTCTGGTTGGCATATCTGATCTTAGATATTGCCAGAGCCGCCTTGGAATTGAAAAAGTTATCGACACGTGGAAATCCCAATGACAACAAGAAGAGCAAGCAAAATGGAAACTCCCAGGATACAGGTCACAATGAAAATGATGACGTTTCACCAACGTTTGTCGATCCGAATTTGTCACTGGTACGAACGGAACGATTGCAGATAGTCCGAAGTTTACTGTATGTTCTCCCTTGTATTCATTGGTCACTGCCGAATTGGGATACCAAGCCGTGGTTGTCCAATGACATCGTTAATGGTCTTTGCTGGGTAGAAGCTGTCGTCGGAATGTACCAAAGCATTCGAAATTTCCAAGAAAGTTGTTGATGGGACCACAGGGAGTCGCCCATGATGAATTTCCAACTCATATACCTGTTTGCTCGTTGTGACACAATAATCCACAATTAAGTAGGAAACTTAAGTTTCAGATAAAGTGTTGTAAAAGCCTTAAATGTGTCATAAACAGATATCCATCCCGCATAACGCTGGTCTACGACTTAGTTTCGGACAAATTCTACGCCATTGGAAGTCTCTTCAAACTGTCCATCGTTCAGATCAATTTCTAGCATAGACTCATCGTTCTTAGAGTTGTCGAAGTCAGAAGCAAGCATGAAACTCGAGCCAATGTCGCTGTGTTCACCTCCAGCAGAAATTTGACGGTCTCTGGAGCCATCACAGGGTTCCAGACTGCCAGAGGTTGTGCCGCTAAATCGTCTCTTGTATGCCACATGCATGAGGACTATCAACGCTACACCTGCGCCAGCAATCGATATGCTCATAAGAGCGGTTATGTATTTGGGACGGGTACTGGATCGTGACACGTTTTGTTGCTGGGTGCTAATGGCATTCGGGATGGAGCGGCATGAGCTCGTATGTTCTACCCACTCGCACCCAGAAGACGCGCATCCATTTCCAGTAGCATAACCGGTACAAGCACTAGTGGAGTTCGATGCTTGAACGCTGGAGTTCGATGCTTGGAGGCGACGTTCTGTCAAAATTGCTGGAAGGAGGGATTCTGAAATTTGCAAGAACGGAGAGTGGAGACCTTCGACTCGTCGTTCCGATAAATGATATATTTTTTCAATCTTTGTTATTGTTTCCAAGAACGCAATATATTCGGTGGCACTTGGGCTCTCATGGAATTTTTTGATGTATGAGCAAAATTTGGACAGGGATCTTTGATCGTACACCATGTCAGCGTCATCGAAGATGCGATTGGCTGATGGAGTCACAAACTTTGCTCGCTTCATGTCATCGATGCAGCTCTTGAAATCGTAGCAGGTTTCCTTTGACGGATAAGAAAAGGTCACTACAGGCTTCCCATTGTGAGTCAGCAAGGGCACCTTCTGCCGAAGTTGAAAGAAAGAAGAAGTCTTCATCATCCAGAATGTCTTGATAGGAGCATTGCAAAGGTCCATTGAGGATATAGACTTGCCACGAGGAATGAATCGAATGGGTGTAGGAACATCTTTCTCAGTCCAATCGAACGTAGAATCATCTGGGACCATGACGATGACTTCATTGAACGGATGAGAGGAAGTCTTCAAGGTTTCAAGAATAAAATGGATGTTGGATGGACTCCAGTCAGAAACTACAAGGGAAATATTGCCCATCACCGTTTCGTTCCAGCTCTCGTGCATCTTTGCGCCATGGACGATAATCTCCGAATCGAGATAGGCAGATACCATGTTTGTCACGGCGTAGTTTCCAATGAGTTTTGTCTCTCGGACGGTCTGATTCAAGTCTAAATCCAAGTCTGAGAAGAGACGGGAGTACGAAGAGGGTAAAGGGAGATCAGATGGAACATCGAATGAAGCTTGTCGACCCGTCGTCGCTTCTTCCAGAATTTGTGCGATCCTAAGGTCATATGGGACAGTCTTTCCAGCTGTGTTGGCTTCTGCTTCAAGGGCAGTGACGAGCCGCTCGAGGACCACATGACTGGTGTTGTACACAGCGTTACCATTAATGTGCGTCCGAAGGCTGCGAGGTAATTCCCCGTAGAAGGAGTCCCATTTGTAGCCCCTGTACCGACTACCAAGGATTGCAAAATCGTGCGACTCCTGAAACAAAGTATCTAGCCAGAAGGACTGGATTGGCACACTGTCAATCTCCATCTGAAAAAAGTATTCGTATCCTCCAGCCTGCATTGCACGGAATGTTCGTTCAAAAGCACGATTAGGACCGTTGACCCACATATCGTTCGAACGAGATGGGTTATACACATCGAGACTGGCTTCAATGTTACAACCGAATCCGAGAACTCGTTGAAAGCATCTACCAAAGCCCTGGGTTTCGTCAAACATCGCACCGACGTTCGTCATTGCTTCCGTCGCAACATTCGAATTCGCAAGTGATTGTGAGAAGGCCAAGACCAAGTCTGCCGTGTACGATGGTTCTCCTGAACAAGGAGGAAACTCTCTCCATACATCGAAAGAACTCAAAAGCTTGGACGAATCGTGGGTCGAGAAGGGTCGAACCACTGCGAGTTTTGTGCTGCTCGATGGCAAAGACGATCCTCCAGACGAGAGCGGGAATGAGAGAGAGGAGAGCAAGGCAAGGGTTGTGGTAATGAAAATCTTCATCGTGTCAATGAGCTTTTGTGTTCAAAACAGATGATGAAAATCGAAAAAGAATTTTATGATGGGCTACAGAAATCGATGGCTTTTTTGCTCTCAGGACGGTCTTGTCGGTCAACGAGGAGCAACGAGCCGCGAAGAATTTGAAAACGGACATATGAAACATTCAACTTACTTGCGCGAGTTCGTCCGACAATAATGAGATTAATTTACGAGGTAGAAGCTTTGCATTGCTTCAACGTAGCTATTACGGAGCTCTTAACATTAAGTGCTGGTACTCGTAGAGAGGTACCCGTACCGTAGTCTGGTAGTGTCGTACGGGTTGATGATTCTGTTCGTATCTGACTTCACACTGTCACAAATACTTAACCGGTACTACGGTAGAGTACGGCACCGTACCGTAGTACCGGTAACTCTTGTATCATACGGTTACTGTTAATGCGTCGTCAGTACTGTAGAGTGCTATCGGTATGATACGGTAGTTCCTGTCACGCAACGCATGTAACGTAGTGTCACTCAGATGTCATGACGGCGCACGGCGCGACAGCTTCGTCTATGTATGATACATTCATTTTATTACAATAAAAGAATTAACTGACTGTGAGTCGAGAGAGTCGAAGACACAAGATCGTCATGATACCTCTACTACGTAGTACCTCTCTAGTAGTAGTACGGTAGCTAGCTACTACTAGCTAGAGGTAGTAGACTAACGTGGTCGTACTCCAATCGTAGTATGGTTGTAAAGAAAAATTCAAGAAACGATCAAATCCATAATCACTTCTGATGCTCCAACTTCACTGTCACAATCTATTTTTTGATGGCAGACCTATGCTGTACCATGGATCCTGTACACGATGAGCCTGAAAGAACGACATCTCTTGTTGGGGCGTTGGTAGAGGTCAGCACCAACGTAGACGCATCCGACGCCGATTCCATATCTTTGTGCTCCGCCTCCTCCTTGAATGATGGGCGTCAACGAAAAAGTCGAGGAAAACGGAACAAAAGGAAGAAATCTAAAGTTGATGATGCACCCTTTGGCCAATCATCGAATCGACAATCGAGACAGCAAATGATCGAGAGTCTGGTTCGCTTTTCCTACCACACTCCGAGCGCTGTTCTAGAAGATTTGATTAATCATGAACTGAAGCTGTGCGAATTGGAAGAATCACAAGTAAAAAGATATCAAAAGAAAATTTCTGATGAAGGCCCGAGACATGAAAATGATGACCGGTCCGCCGAAGAAAGTCTGGGGATGAGCTCGTTGTCGTCTGCAGAAATTGATACCGCAGAAGGCTCCATTTCTACGAAGGTGTCGGATGCAGCGGATGCGAAGGTTCACTACTTGCTACCACCAAACAGGATTCGCAATAGTGCTTTGGTCTTCATTGACATCTCGGGATTCACAAAACTATCTACGATGCTAGACGAGGAAACGTTGTCTAGAGTCATCAATTCATATTTTGAGATGATCATTGGTGAGGTCAAGGCTCACGGAGGCGACGTGTTGAAATTTGCAGGTGACGCCCTATTTGTAGAGTGGAGAGATTCGGAAATGAGATTCTCGGGAGAGAAATGCAATGCCCATGTTACATTGGACAACAACAGCAAGGTCCTTCAAGAGCTAAACTCTTCCTTCACTTCGGTGGCAACACCGTGTGACCGGTCCACATCATCTGGACTCCCGATTGCTGTGCTTCGAGCTACTAGATGTGCGACTGCAATTGTCAATAAATACAGTGACCATGAAGTAGTTGTGCATAGTCACGTCCCGGGCACTCTTGGTGTTCTGAACGTTCACTGTGGAATTGGATGCGGAGAATTGGTTGGAATCCATACAAGTGACTGCAACGAGGAAGATGGAATGGGCGAGGAAGAGCAGACTCCAGAAACTCGAAGAGAGTACCTTTTCCTTGGAAAGGCTATCGATCAGGTGAGGTTTGGGTAGAATTTCGTTGAACAGCATTATTATTAACATCTAATCTTCGAAACATGAATTTTGCTTTTTCCGCGAAGGTTTCAAAGGCAGCAAACATGGCTTCAAATGGAGAGGTCGTGATTTCCACTGACGCGCTCCGTCAATTGGCTGAATGCTGTAACGTACCAAATGGAATGATTGATTGTCTTCAACCGGTGTGTATCGCTTCACGAAGTTCGGTGTTCATCGACCTTACTCATCGGCAGGAACAGGTTATGGGGGACCCGACTGACATTTCAGAGGTGACTGTGAACGAAGAGTCCGCCGCAGATCAAAGCTTGAGGAGACACTGTCTTCGGATGCAGTTGAAGTCTCTCTCTCGGTTACATTCGCAGGCGGCGCTTTACGTCCACCCCGTGGTTCGTAGAGATGTCTGGGGGTTATATGGACACACAATGTCGACGACGGGAAGCGAAGACATTCAACAGAGATACCATATTGAAGCTGAATTGAGAACAATTTTTACAGTGTTCATAAAAGCAATGGTGACACCCGAGCTCACTGGAAACTCCAGGACTGACAATGTTTTGTTCTCAACTTTACGGACCATTATGCATTTGACATGCAGAGAGTTAGATCGCTTTAGTGGGCAGTTGAGGCAATACATTGTCGATGATAAGGGCGTCGTGCTGATAGTAGTGTTTGGACTCAGAGGCTCAACATTTTCCGATATGGTTGCTAACAACGCACTCCCAGCTTGTTTCGCAATACAAAAAGCTTTAAGTGCGTCTGGCATAAGTACAAGGATCGGCGGTACATTAGGGAAGGCATATTGCGGCGTTGTTGGAGCATTGAGACGTCATGAATTTTCCGTTATGGGAGCACCTGTGAATCTTTCTGCCAGACTTATGGACTCCCCAATGAATAGCGGCCTTTTAGTAGATGAGAATATTCGAAACCATGCAAATGGTAAGTTCGCTTTCCGTTCTCTCCAACCAGTCAAAGCAAAAGGGTACGATGCACCCGTGATTATTCTCGAACCAGTGCACGAAATGTCGTCTAGGCTGTCAAGAAAAAGCAAGATAGCCAAATTTGTGGGACGGGAGGATGAAAAGAAAGCCATTGTCAATTTCGCACAGAAAATTTTGGATGACCAGTTCAATCCGCATGCGTCAATAGTCAACGTTGTCGGGGACAGCGGAATAGGCAAGAGTACCCTGTGTGTCGCTGCGATGAATGACATCAAAACTTTGTGCTGGAAGAGAAGGAAGGTCCTTGTTAGTCTGCGATCATCAAGCACTGAAGATCAGCAACGCATTCCCCTTTGTGCTTTTCGTAAGATTCTTCTTGGAGCGATTCGTGAACTCTGCTTCAATGATGGATCGATTTCGGAGCAAAGATTGGAAAACTCCACCGACAATTGGCACACTGAATCTTCGCTGAAGTCATCAAAACACCTGTACGACGATCGACCTAATCTTGTGCGGCATTCCACATCTGGGGACTACCACGGCAGCTTTGTACCTCAAGTCCAAAAAGAAACCGAGGAGACACGGCCTTTGGTCCTTACTCGCTCTGGAAGTTTTGTTTTGCATCCTGGCGCTCGTTCTTTAGATGCACGCGGGCGCTTCCCCTACCTTGAGAAGCTTCGCTGGGCATGTTGCGAGGCAGGTTACGACGGCGAATACGCTGACTTGATTGCAAGTCAATTTCTCGGTATCGATGATTCAAGAACGATCACTCATGTCAATGGAGAAGTTCCGCAAATAGGCGACCTTGTGGAATGTATCGCCCAAAGTTTCATTAAGATAGTGGATTTTGCCGACATTACAGTTATCTTCATCGATGACTTCCAATGGGTTGACACATTCACATGGAGGGTTGTTAGAGCACTAAGTCAGTCTGCAAAAAGAATGCTTATCGTGCGAGCTTCAAAATCCCACGACAAACGAGCTTTGCGACGCCTTTCCAATGGCATGTCGAAAGGCGTGAGCTTCTCCATGGAAATAACACTTGGGCCACTAGAGCTTGACGACATCAGAGATCTAATTTCTCAAATTCTCATGGTATCAAATGAAGACAAATCCATTGACGAAGAAGTTTGCACTTACATTTACCAAAAGACTGGTGGTTTGCCTGTCTATGTGCTTGAACTTCTGGAAAATTTGAAACGAACAAATTCTTTCGTTGTTGGCGACGGAGGAAATCTGAGACTAGCGTTGAGGAACTCCCACGAGGGCGAGGAGTGCAGTGCTTTGGTTCTCAATCAGATGCTCAATCGATTCGACAGCCTTGATGCATTGGTTCGCAAACTGCTCCACACCTGCGCCGTCTTGGGGCAGTCTTTCTCTTTTTCTGATGTCGTTCGGGTGCACCATCCCGATATCAAAATGGCATTGATTGAAGATTCACTTAATGTCGCAGTATCTGAAATGATCCTGGTGGAGCTTGATTCTGATGAGGACAAGTCAACGTGCTCTGTATCTTCTCATGGTGGTTCCCACTCTCACTTCGGAGCGTCGGTTGGTCACAGCAAGACCTCTTCGCGCCTTGACATTGAAGGTGAACGAAACTTTGAATTCAGCCACGACATGTGGAGAAAAACTGTCTTGGCTACGCTTCTTGAAGCAAGGAAGGTAAAACTGCATCGACTCATTGCTATTGCAATGGAAAAGGAGTTTGACGGTGGTGCCATAGAGCAGAGTGATCTGTCTTGTCTTTTGACTCTATTTGAACATTGGAAACTTTGTGGCGAATTCAAACGAGCCGCCCCTCTGGCGCTTATTGTCAGCGAGAGGCTCAATGATTGGGACTTGGTAGACCTTAGTGTCGACATTTGCCGAGATGCATTGGATATGAGCCTGAGAAGTGTGACGCATGTCGAAAACAACCCAGACTTAAATTTTGGTAAGAAAGGTGATATCCTCTTCTCCACATGTGCTGCGCAGAAAAATCTCACTACGCACATTTTTCATCTTTTCTACTTACTGTTTATAAGGAGACTGGAGGGAAGTTTCCTCCACGCCAAGTGTCTTCAGTTTCATAATCAGGCTGAATGTTAGGATTGCTGAGAATTATCGATTGTTAGGTCGTATCATGAAGTGTGTCAAGAGCTACGAAGATGCATATATGGTGAGTCATTGATGATGGCAGTCAAGTCTTTCATTGCTACACTTAGCCACGACACACTCATCATTTGTTTTCTCTTCGAAGATGTTGCATTCTTGTTCTACACGCACCCCTTCTTTGCTGATTACAGTGCTAGTTGGGTTGCTGCGCATCGACTTTGAGCGGAATGAAAGTAACGATAGTTCCGACGAAAACGTTCCTGGAGATGAGGCTCTCTTGGAAGAATTTCTCCAAACGGCTCGAGAAGAAAGTCATCCTATCCATATTGCCATGGCACTTTCCATGAAAGCACAGTTTTATTCACAGCGAGGGTACTTTGAACAAGCATTGGAAGAGTCTACCGCCCTTTGTAAGGTATACAACGCCGGGTCCCACTCTCGCCTCTTATCCACAGAGTATGGGAAAGACCATGCAATGGATGTCTTGTCTCAGAGTGCCATGTGGTTCTTTCTATCGGGACAAGAACAGGAGGCCGTAGATCAAAGCCTTTTCGTAGTGAAACAGCTCCTACCACATTTAAATCCTACCGACGTTGACACCATCATGACATTGCTGTTACCTGCTATTTTGGTACTCAAGTTTGTCGGTCGTGGCGAAGATGCTCATTTTATCTTTTGCCGCTACGTGGTCAACGCTCACCACGACAATGCGCGATCTCAGACACCTTGGGTGGAAATTTTCAATCCTCTTATTTACCTGCTGGAAATTGTCAAGATGGAGGAACTGGACACTTACGATGACTGCATGTTGGATGCCATCCAAGATTGGGTATTGAATGACAACAATTCTTACTATTCACCTGATCATTTACGGTTGGGACACACCTTGATGGGCGAAATATGCTACCGATTGGGCCAGTTAAAGCCAGCGACTGACGATTCAATGAGGGAAATGCTGTTGCAAAAAGCCAGATCCTTTTTGACGCCCATTGCTCGGGATGTTCAGTCGGAGGCTTTCTTGGCTCATTCCGCTCTGGCATTTCTACGAGCTATGGACTAACTTTAGTTTCAACCTGGCTACGAAGCAGTTTCTAGCCATCGGGTGACTCAAAATAGGCGTTAAATAAGCCATGACAGAACATACTAGCGTTGGGGTACGACTTAATGGCTTTCCAGCTCTGCAAGGCTTTCCCTAAATCAGAATGAATATTATGTACTACGACTACGGTAGTACATACACACAAGAACTTCCTCTCTAGTAGCTAGTACTTATGTTTACTGTTACAACTACCCGTACGGGATCGTACTACTACCGGTAGCTAGAGAGGTACCGGTGGGTGCTTCAACAGTTACTGTATGCCTTTAGGTAATCCGTTGAATAGGTACTGTCGTATTTTACACGACGTACCGGACGCTGAAAACGACTATTTCGACTAAATTTGATAGAAGGACAGACAAGATGATTCGCGGATGCATTTTCGCCACCCACCAATCACGAAGTGGCTTCGACCGCATATCCAAGTTTCTCAACTCTCAACACGGAAAACATCATCATGAACGACACCCTCGCGATGTGACACACGACGACGACGCTTCAAGCGAACCTTTCCCAAGAAATTCAAGAAGCTGTCGACTGGTAGTATCTTTCATTCTCATCATCGTCACACAAGCCTTTCCCTTGCATTTGCAAAACAGGAGATATTGCTTGCACCACGAGATTATTTTGTGGCACACATTTCCAAAAGTATTCACCTTAAAAACGGAAAATGACAACGACTCGAAAAATTGGAGCCGCTCCACTCAAAGTGGGATGTGTTGGTGGTGGCCAGCTTGGTCGAATGATGGCGTTAGAAGCTCCTCGTATAGGAATTCAAATGACGTTTTTGGATCCGACTGGAATCCACTGTCCTGCCGCCCAAGTGGTTCCTCATTCTCAAATTATTGAAGGATCACTCAAGGATGCTGACAAAATCCGAGAATTGGCAAAGGATGTGGATGTTGTCACAGTGGAAATTGAACACGTGGGTGTAGAGACGTTACAAGAATTGGAAAAGGAAGGTGTCAATGTTCAGCCATCTGGACGAGTCTTGAGTATCATTAGAGACAAGTTCTTGCAAAAGGAACATTTTGACGCTCACAAAATTCCCTTGCCGCCCTTTCGAGAAACGCAAACAGTAGCAGCCATCAAAGATGCTGCCCGTGATCTTGGATTGCCTTTGATGCTCAAGTCAAGAACCGGTGGCTATGACGGTCGTGGAAATGCTGTTCTTCAGATGGCCTCGGACGAAGATATCGCCGATGCACTGCAGAAGCTCGGTTGCGCCACTGAAACCAATGGCAGTTCCAATGGACAAGTTCTTGATTTATATGCAGAAGGATGGATCAATTTTGACTGTGAAGTAGGCGTCATGGTCGTTCGTTCGGCAAATGGACATGATACCGACTCGTACCCTGCCGTCAACGCCATTCAACAAGATTCCATCTGCCGAGTTGTGTTGGCGCCAGCTCGCCATGTCAAGACTGAGATTCGACAGGAATGCGAAAAAGTGGCACGTAACGCCATTGATTCCCTGGGACAGGGTGCATCTGGAATGTTTGGAGTCGAATTGTTCATCACCAAAGAAGGTAGTGTACTGCTCAATGAAATCGCTCCACGCCCTCACAATACCGGCCATTACACGCAAGACGCATGTACCATTAGTCAATTTGAAAACCATCTTCGAGGCGTTTGCGGCCTTCCGCTGGGATCCACCAAGATGATTGTCGAAACTGCTGCGATGGTGAATGTTTTGGGAGCACCCTCTGGCACCGAAGAAGACACTCTCAAGAGCTCCAACGCGGCCATGGAAATGCCCACTGCCATTGTTCATTGGTACGGAAAGCTCGAGTGTCGAGCTGGACGAAAAATGGGCCACATTAACCTAACAGGAAGCTCCCAGGCCGAAATGGATAGTTACCTGTCACAGCTACTGGCGATTGAGGGTATTCCTATCTCTTCCCTCCCTGGTGGTCGTCTCGAGTCGTCTCCATTGGTTGGTGTCATCATGGGATCTCACAGTGATCTTCCCACAATGAATGCCGCCGTGGATATACTCAAGAAGTTCAATGTTCCGTATGAGGTCGACATTGTTTCAGCTCACCGCACTCCGGACAAGTTAGTTTCTTACAGCCGAGCAGCTGCCGAACGAGGCATGAGAGTAATTATCGCTGGTGCAGGAGGAGCCGCTCATCTTCCTGGCATGGTCGCTTCTATGACGCCTCTGCCTGTCATTGGTGTTCCCGTCAAGACATCGACTCTCAGTGGAGTCGATTCTCTCTACAGCATTGTGCAAATGCCGCGAGGGATTCCAGTGGCAACCGTGGCTATCGGCAATGCACAAAATGCCGGGCTATTGGCTGTACGCATGTTATGCACAAGCAGACCGGATCTAAGACAAAAGATGATGGATTACCAATTGGAAATGACAGATATGGTGAATGAGATGAGCTCCAAGCTCACGGATTTAGGATCTGACGCATTCTTGGATCAGATGGACAGCAAGAACCAGGCCGTTAATGTTTAAAGATGGCAGTTTACTTCATTCGTTTCATTTTCATGCTACTATATTCAAATCAGTGCGTAGTCTAATTGATAGTACTTCTTTGCAGAGTACAAGCTACCATATTCAAAGTCTTTTCACAACAACCATGCTCCCACACCCAGCACGGCCGTCCAACCTGAAAATAATGTCTTCAAGTCATCTTCATTCGATGACTTGGCCAGAGATGCACCACACAGTCCACCCAAGGATGCTCCTATCGCCAGTGCTGGTGCAACACGCATCGCCAGAGTTCCACGGGCGAAATGTGTGACAGTGCCAGTGACGGCAGGAAAGACCAGCGCGCAGAGACTCGTTCCAAGAATTTCTCGATAATCTTTATCTGTCAAAAGGGCTAGAGCGGGGACGACCACAGCGCCACTTCCAACTCCGAGCAATCCTGCTATAAATCCAGAGCAACCGCCAATACCGGCTGGAACAAAGAACCGCTGAGAAATGGATTCTTCCGTCGAACTTCCCGTTGTCGCCAAGGCCAGCGATGCCACATCGCGCTGCCGCGTCAGGAGAGATTGTCCACTGTTGATGACCATGACAGTATTGTTAATATCTTTTTGGTTGCCAAAGAAGTACGGATTGAGTGGTATAATGGATGCTGCAGATAGGAAGAAGACTCCCAACGATGTTCTCAGTAGAGCTGGTGAGAGTCGAGATGCAGTCATGGCTCCGGCTCGAGCCGTCATCATTCCACACACGGAAATCGTTGCTGCTGCTTCGTAATCGACATGATCGGCAAGAATCACGGTTCCCGCTATTCCAGTCGCAGCCACGGCTACCAAAGATGTAGCGTGTGCTTGAGGTCGTGACAATCGAGTGATCAACCCTCGAGAAGTCAACATGGGGACCATAAGAAAACTGCCACTTACGCCACCGACAAGGCATCCAGCAAATCCTGCAACGCCCCCAAACAAAAACGATTTGGTGGCTTCAAATCTAACAGCGCTTTTGGAAGCAAGAGAAACCGATGTGGGTGAAGCTAGAGCGGACGCCATTTTGGGGAGGGTGGACGTGCGTCTGGATTGGAAAATAGAACAGCGTGCATCTGCGAACCGAGAAAGGCCGTTCTTTGACCTCGACAAGAGCATCGATATAGTCATTTTTAAAAGGTGAAGTGGACGTATGCTGTATTGACCTGTCCCAAATAGTGTCTGCGGTGTCGCTACTCTCTAGCTAGAGGGATGATTATTTTGTGCAGGGTGTATCAGAAGTACACCAGTCGTCGCTGCCGTCTTTTCAACGGTGTCATCTCCTGTTCGTCCACTACGGTCCTAACTGTAAGATACGTAGAACATGTGAAGCTGTGAAGGGTTCTCTTATTAACAGTGAAGAGTAATAATATTAACACAAACAACAGTAAAAAAGAATTTGGTGATTTTGATGAGTCAGGATTTGTCGAATAAATAAAGAACACACTGTATCTTACACAGTCTACCTACGATACTGGTACGGTAGTAACCGTAGAGACGACGTATCATAAGACTTAACGAAAAGGAGTATCTTTTCTGCTTTTTCCGACGGTGTGTGTTTTTGATAACTGTAAATAAAACAATACGTATTATATAACTCGAAGTAACAGGAAATAAATAAATCAAATTTGAAAATGTAACTGGACTGTGAGCGGTGAGCACGGTGAGCACGGTGAGCACACTACGGACTACGATAGATTAGGTATGATACCTTGCAGTTTTAGTGGCTATTATTTCATGACGCTAAGATTTTTATGGAGACAAAATGAAAAAGGGAAGGGAGAAAGAAAAAAGAAGAAAAAAGAAAAGAGAAAAGAAAGAAGAAGAAAAGGGAAGGGGAAAGGAAGAGGAAGGAGTAAAAAAAAGGGAAAGAAGACAGAAGAAAAAGATATTACTGTTAATACCGCCATTCTCTAAATGTAATGCATAATAATCTAAGCTGGCAATGAATGTATGTTGGGACAGTATGCAGGACGACTTCTCCCTGGACATTGCAATGCTGTGCTATTTCCTTTCTCAAGTGTCAAGCATGTACCACAACGCCTTTTTTTCTTGACTTTTTATCTTTCAAACGCTCTCCACGCCGTTTTGCTGCTCCTCCCATCACTGTTGGCGCTAATGCAACCAACATAGGAATATTCCCCACAGTTGGTCTGGGTTCATGTGGCTGCAAACGGAAGTAATATTTCAGAACAACCGGAAATTGATTTGGCAATCGTGCTTCAGGCAATGTGATTCGACCGATTTCTTGAGAATATTGGTTCTGTTGATATTCATTTTCTGAAACAGCCAAACTTCTCCTCTCCTCTATTTCGATTGGTACTTTGCTCTCCAGGAATGATTTCAACATTTCACTGTCCGTCTTCATCCTTTCCTCTGCCCTTTTAATGCGCTTGTTGCGTTCCCATGCTTTATGGTATTCACGTAATTGCGAAGGCAACTTTGGATATACAGTATATCTATTCACATACTCCAACCATAGATGTGCCATCTGTTCGCTGTCGAATCTGGCAAAATCAGCTCGGAACATGATCCTGCTGAAGACTCTGAACTCATCCTTGCCATTTACTGGCAGGAATGGCAGTTTCACTCCCCATGCTTCACACAGAAACTTCATGTCTGCTGTCAACTTTGGTGTCCAACTTACATCAGCAGCTTTCATTGCTGCCACTGTCTCATCCAGTTTGTTCTGCAGCCCTTGACTATGCAAGGGGACAGTCACAAAACTCTCTTCCGTGTCTTGAAAGTCAGTCACATTTTGCCAATTTGGAAACAGCAGTCTCCCACTATTCTGCTCAATCATGATTTAGTCTCTGTGAGAGGTCTGGCATGTTCATCATCTTAATGAAAATATCCAGCCCAGTAGTCACATCACCAGCAGCATACTTCACCTGTTCAGGAGTCAGATTTGCAGAGGACCACTTTGAGCAACGTACTGCCGGTGCTTTATCCATCGCTCTTCCAAGCTCTTTCTTTTTTTCTTCTAATATTGATTCGGATGAGTCGAAGTCGTAGAAATACTGAAGACATTAAGTAAAATACTTAATATTGTGACACGATTTTTACGACCCGGTAAGTAATTATTTAACACTGTGACATGATTTTTACGACCTCGACTTATTCGACTGCCGTCGTAAAAATCTACCGTAGCGGCATGGATTGATAGCCGTTTTAGCATCGAACTTCCCATACGACGTCACAATCAATTGCTTTTTTTTACAGTTAAGTGTTTTAAAATAAGGCCTCTTAAGGCTATCTCCAGACCGACGCCGCTAAACCGTTTTTACCGGATAGCGGTCTTTACCCATCTCCAGACACAGAGATTTCGGATCGTTTTACCGGCCTGACCGGTAAAGGCCAAAAATCCCGCTAAAACAGGTACCGTATAGAGGAAAAAAAACGCTTTACCGGAGCACATTGTGATCGCGCCGGTAAACCCACTTTCATTAAATATCATCCCCACGCATTAATTAATTTTTTCAAGTAGATGTCCAAAAGACCCAACAGACGATTTCCAACACTCTTTTGTCTTCCCTCGCTGTCGTCTCTCTCTCTTTACACGTTTCCGTGTTTCCCTCCTTGTGTTCAAACCGATCTCCTTGGCTCCCAAGCTGTTGGTCGATCGTTTGACAGTGTTTAATGTTTGATGAATCCATGGATGCGCAACTGCCGAGGCTGTCGATTCCCGCCCTTTTCTGGTTGATTTAGCCGCTTTTCCATTCTTTCCTCGATTCGTTTGTGGTGGTCTCCTATGTTGACAACATGCCATCAGCGATTACTCATTTTTCAGAAGTGCACTTGCTGTTCGGAGGAGCGACTTCTGTATAGCAAGAATGCCTCACGGGAAGAAATGGACGGCAGACGAATGCACCGTTGCTGCAAAAGCCTATGTTGCAGCAACTCAGGACGAAATCAATGGTGCTGATCAAACGGCCGCTGATTTCAGCAAGCGTCTGAACAGTTTCATGAAGAGTTTCTCCCCCCCCTGCATGTGCAGGTACTGGCACGTACTGGGATCGTGATCCCGACGGAAGACGTGGTGTCATCTGGCAATTTCTTCGAGATACTGTCACCAAGGAGTGTCAAAAGTTCAATGTTAGCCTCAATCGAGTTCGAAATGCTAATCTTTCAGGGTTAACAGAAGAGGAAAAAGTCAATGTTGCCGTTGCGTCTCACCTCCGAAAGATTTCGGTAGGAGAGACCTTGTACAGTTACAAAAATTTTGACAAAATATCTTGGAGATTCTACGGTGCTTGGCACGTTCTAAAGGACACGGAAAAGGTCAGGGCCCCCCAACAGTCACGTCTCCCCTCGGAGGAGGTTGCCAGTGCTGTCGATGCATTCGACGACAACAGCACCCTTTCGGATTCACCTGTCGAGTCACCTGTGGACGATGTGCCAGTTTTATCTGTTTCCTCGAAGTCGTCTCGTCGTGGCAGAGACAAAGCCAAGAATGATGCTTTCTTTAACAATATCCTTGCTAAGAAAACAAAAATCTTGGCTGAAATCCGCACAGAGGAGAGAAGAAAGGCCGATGCAATGCGGATGAACAACTGGCTTGCAATGTTGCGAGATCCCAACATCCCTGACCGTCTGAAGGAAATCGCATTTGAAAACGTCGAGGAGGAGGTTCAAAAGTCCAGACGTGAAAGGGAGGGTGCGCCTGGACTCATTCCACTCCCACCACCCACCGCTGCGGAGGCACATGAGAACGACGACATCTCTGCGGATTCACACGGATACGAGGGCACCGCAGCATTGTGAAGTTTCCTGAACGTTGGCAAGTTAAATCAAACTTGGAGGATGTTATTGCAATTGGACATAGAAGGAATCTACCGAAAAGAAAGGACACAGAACTTGACTAAAAACGTTGTTCTAATTGGGATGTTATTCTATTTCTCCGCTTGTCGTCCGGAGAGATGGGCGACGAGGTCTGTACGTAGTTGTAAGTGCTTTTCCGGATCACTAAGATGGTTGTACAAGGCATTCACTCTATGGAACCTCTCCGTCATCAGCGTCTCCATGTCGTTGGCTGCATCGGAAGTAGGCACGGGCACGCGGTTGAAGATGAACTGTTCCCCTCCGTCTGCAGTTGTGAGATTTACTTCCTCGTCAGTGTAGTCATCGTGATACTCTGTTTCAACAACGTCTTGTCCGGTCACTTCCAATCTCTCTGCACAGCACATGTTGTGTAAAATTATGCAAGCGTATAGAATGTTTCTCATGTCATCCTCTCTCCACGTCCTAATCGGCCGGGCGAGCACGTGAAACTTCTTCACCAGAATTCCGAAGGCACGTTCAATGTCCTTTCTCACTCCCTCTTGTCTGCTTGCGTAGAAGTCAAGATGGGGTGTAGCCTCCCTGGCTTCCTTGGCAATGGTCTTAACAAAGATTGCCCAATTTGGATAAATACCATCAACAAGAAAGTACATCCAGTCTCTGATTGTTCCGTTGATTTCGTAAGGCTCTGTCTTTAGGTCAAGTTGTCCGGAAAGAAGCGCCCCAACGATGGACGACTTGTCAAGGACGTTGATGTCGTTGCATGATCCAGGTGCTCCAAAATGGACGAACCAAATGTAACATGAGCCATCCGCAATGGCCTCAAGTATCTTTGTATACTTACCACCCGCGTGGTGGCCTTTGTGCTGTCCTTGTAGTGCAACAGGGCAGTTGTCCCATACAAAGTGCTTGCAGTCCATTGATGCAAACAATCCAGGAAACCCTCTAGTTTTGTTGTGCTTGAGAATTCGGTTTCTTTCAGCTACTGTCGGTGTCCGGTTGAGGTATTCATCACCAAACTCCTGTATTAACAATTTGCAAAAAGATTTCACTGCATCATGGACAGTGGATTCACCGATCGACAAGTTTTCGTCCTCCCTGTCTGCACCACATCCATAAGCAAGTACCCTGAAAGCGGCGGTCATTCGAACCAGTGGATGGATTCCTTTGCGCCCGCAGGCATCCAGCTTATCGGGTCTCCTGAAGACACCCTTGCCAAGAAGTTGTTGATAAACCTTCTCAAAGATCGATGGAGAAACTCGATATCGACGCTTGAATTGTTGTGCCGTATACAACGATTCATCTCCATTAAAGTATTGCTCACACAGCCTCTTGTATGCTGCTTCAAAGTCTCGCTTGATGACAATCCGTCCAGAGACGGATCCACCATGTTGTCCATGCCCGTGATAATGGGCGATTTCGTTACTGTCATCTACTAAATCATCTAGTAATTCGTAACGATTACCCATCGTATCTCTGTCCACCATGCTCCACAAAGAAAAAAGACGCTCATCAGTCGCATCAATTGGTCGAACCTGGCGCTGTTGACCAACATCGAGTGGTGTTTCGTCTTGTCCCAGTTGCATCTTGGAGCTCAGTGAGAAATGAGTTCAAACCCTTCTACTGGCCGTCGAGGGAGAATGTGTGGTTGTTGTTGTTGTTGTTGTTGTTGTTGTTTTATGCTTCACGCTTCTGCAATAGGAAGAAGAGGAAACATGATGTGCTTCAAGCGTCAACACTCTACTGACTGTGAAGACATTCCGATTATGTATGATATGTACTTCATTGGCGCGCCAATGACCATGTGGCTTAAGTATTGGACAGTTTACAGGCCGCCCAACTCCAAACGTTTGCAGGCCGGCATATTCCAACTTTTAAAGTTGTTTTTTCAGCCAATCAGAAGGTCTCATTTTAAAAGTTCAGGCGCTAGGCTTGGAGATAGCCTTTATTAACAGAAAGTAGAATACCGTAGCGCTCTGCATGACAGCTGCCGCTTGGTACGTAACTTCGTACCGTAATCTACCGTAGCTAGAGCCACCGGTAGCTGGATACGTTTGTAGAGGTACCGTATTACCGGTATCGGGAAAGAGTAGTACGACGTATCATATGTATTCGGAAGATGAGAAAGACCCGGAGATTCATTGTCACCATCCAAAAAAAGACGACAGGGAGTGATGGATTCATGATAGATCATCACGGACGTCCATCAGTCCACAAGAAAAATAATACTTGAAAGTAAGGATATCCTGGAATTGACATGTGAAATAACGTTTCGTTACCACTAGAGCGGTAATGAAACTACCTAGGTAGGCTGAAGCCTCTAACTACACCCGAAACATCTTCTAAACTATTTCTAGCTATACATTACGATGCCGTCAGCCACCAAGAGACGGCGAACTTCCGCTGATGGAGATAACTGGCACGATGATCTTTCAACCGTCAAGATCCGAGTGGCAGAATCGAAGACTGGCGATAATCCGGTGGTGGTGGCCTTTCCCTGTGGAGTACCCGAGTCGGCCATTGCCAAGAGTGCTATTTCCAAACCGACCTTGAAGTTTGTATGGCAGCAATTAAACGAAAACTCTAAGTCGGGACGCCGAGTCGTTGGATTTGATCGTGATTGCTTGTATTCGGCACAGGCTAATGGTTTGGGCTACGACGACCGGCAAACCAAGCTGGTGGTGGGTGTCTACCACAAAAAACGAAACACTCTTACCTTACACGAGGCTGCCTCGCGAGGGACTGTATTCACTCTTCAGCAATCAGTTCCTAGTTACATGGAACAAAATGAACAAACCGAAACTGGAAAAGGTGGAAACGAGGAGATTAAGCCCAATGTGTATGAAGACTTTGGGTCGTCCAAGAAGCGGCGAGTCCTCAAATCCCAAGCTGCAAATCGTGTAGATATTGACAATGTGGTAGGAGCTGGTGATGGATCAGCCATGGTACATCAAATGATGAAGGGGCAAGGCATGAGCGAAAGCAACCGCATGGCCATTGAAGAGGACCGTCGTACCGATTCCACACAGAAGTCCGCTTCAGAAAAGGCTCTCGAAGATGCTCGACTACAAATCTTGCCCACCTACGACGAGCATGCAGTCAAGCCAGATAAGGTGTACGACGCCAAGAAAATTGCTGGTAACAAGGCATGGAAACGAGTCTTTGATAACGTCTTTGCTTGTCTTCACAAGGAAAATCCAACCGATGCCATCGTGGAAAGTATTTTTGAACGAGATTGGCAAGCATTCGTCCTTCAATTTGTCAAGGAAGTCGACACGCAAGCAGACAATGCTGCCTATCGCATAACATGCGCAATATTGATCAACTGGATGATCAAGTTCTATCGGATCAACAACAAAAGGAGATCGATTGAAGGCGTCGATGAAACGAGATCGACTTATTTTGGCATGCCCTCTGAAGTTGCAGCTAGATGCTTCGAGCTGTTCACGACTCCTGTCTCCAACCCGGAAAAATCTGGCAAAGCACACTTTGCAATGACCAAGACGAAGAACGACAAGATGATTACACATATTCTGTTAATGTATATGATGTCTCAGGGACCGTCCATGAAGATTCCAAGAATCAATCCTATCGCAGAATCCCTTGGGATTCCTGCGGGCCAGTGTTCCACTCTACTAAGATATGCTGGTTGTAGAGTGATGAAAGTTGGTAACGACGCCTCCGCATCACTCAAGACGCCGTTGGAGTTCCCTACCATGGGACGAAGAATGCCCCCTAATAATAAAAGATAATTCCCGACATGCAAATGAAGTTATCTCGTAAGGAGGAATGGTATGTTTCGAATTAATTAATCAGCCTGGACGACGCCATCTGGAATTGTATGCAAGACCCCTTGAATACAAAGAAAAATAACATAGGTGTGGATCGTGTTGAACAAAGAATCTCGAGATTGACTTGAATCATGCTTTTTTTATTTCATCTTCTCCTTGTCTTGGTCGATCTCCTGGTGCGGTCGGTTGTTGTGGTGGCTCCTGTGTTGCACTTTGCACGGGGTATCGACCTGTGCTTGGGGTCGCCGTTGTTGTAGTTTTTGATGTTGGCTTTCCCGCCTCCTTCGAGCTGCCCTCCGTCCCTGTGGCTCCTTTTACAGCGGCGCCCGGCGGCATAGACGTTGACCCAGAAGATGGAGCAACCCCGCTAGCTCTTGCCGCCGCTGCTGCCGCGGCAGCTGCTGCTGCGGCCGCATGAGGTGGCACACCATGTCGCGCAAGATGATGTGGGAAATGTGGGTGGTAGTATGGGGGAGGTGGGGGCATGTGGCCAACAAGTGGTGGGTACATGTAAGGTGACCGCTCCGTTGCGCTCCCTTGGGGAGGCAATGGGGGGTATGGGTATGCGCCAGGAGAATGGGGGAAATGCATTGGGGGTAGCGGAGGGGCATGTCCATAGGGTGGATGTGGCAGAGAGGCTGGTGCCGCAGCTTGTGTTGAAGTCGCCTGCTGGTATGGTCCACCTTGCTGCCACCCTGATTGGCTTGAAGCTGACTGTTGACCTGGCATTGTCCCCGATGATCGCATCAGACGTACTTGTTCTACAGCAGCCTGAACCAGCTTCTGAAGCAGAAAAGGAATTAGAAGATTGTGAAAATCCCTTGAGTTGCATGTTTAAACAAGCGAGACAACTACCTACGACAATCACGTACCTCCTTCCCGTGTTGTTGAAACTTTCGCTGTATAGTAGAATACCAGTGATTCTTGACATCGTTATCAGACCTTCCTGGAAGATGCTTGGAAATGTTTGCCCATCGATTACCGTGTTGCTCATGCATAGCAATAAGGATAGACTCTTCGTTGTCCGTCCATTCGCCTTTCTTGAGTTCCGGGTCCAAGTGGTTAACAAACCGCTCTCTACACTGCTTCCCCTGTCGTCCTGGTAGGTGTGCGGCAATCTTAGCCCACTTCCTACCATAGAGTCTTCGTTTCTCTCTCAGAATGGCATCCTCTTCCGCAGTCCAGGATCCCTTTCCCTTAATGACCGGAGGGTTGGTCATAGTTTGCCATTTGGTCAGACAGTCTATGGCGTTTCTGTTGGAAAAATTGGCTGCGATTTCGTTCCATCGAGGAGCGCCTATCAGAAATTAAATTTCTAACGTTAGAAAACTTTGCTGAAGTGCCACAATTGTTTCCATCGTTCATTTTCTGTGCACTTACTGTCTTTATACTGTTCTACCAGTTTCTTCAGTAGGTCCGTTTCTTCTTGAGGCCAAAAGGGGCCTCCGTCTTCGCCTTCAGTCCGGGCTTGCTTGCTTGACCGTTCCCCAATTTCATCCTCCCCATCTTGGTCGTCTTCCTTGTCTGTTCCTTCCTCGGGATGCGGTATGTTCGCAGCGAACTGTGCCGGTGGTTTGGAATCTTCGTCCGCTGGGGATTCGGTATAAGCTCTTACTTTCGTCTTGTTGTTTAGAGCCAAAAATCGTTTCAAGCACTGTACCGGCGTTTTTCCTGGAACAGATTTGGCAATTTCGTCCCAATCTTCTTCATCTTCTGCTTCCCCTTCGGCCTCTCGATCGTCTTGATCTTCCTTCACGGCTTTTAGAAGTGTTTCATCCTCTTCCGCCGTCCAAACAGCCTTCGCCTTTTTAATTTCATCATTTCCTCTCTTCATCTTACACTATTTTTAGATCCGTTGTGGCATCAACGAGTCTATTATCACTTCCGGAATGGTCTTGCTCCAGCTTGAGCAGAAACAAAACAATAGATCTCAGTTTCCTCCTTTCGATCCCCAAACTATCTTGTAGGTTGCGTTCTCGAGACCCCAAGAAGCACACAGCACAGTCTTGGGCGTAAATTATCTCCTCCACTAAGAATCCCTTGTGTCCAACACACAATATTACCTATGCAATGCCTTCACACCGACTACTGGGCATCCAAAAGCGAAATGAAAAACAGAGGGATGACGATGCGATTATTGGTGAGACAAAAAACACCTTCTGGCTTCAAGATGTGCTTGGTTTGTGCGAGGCAACGAAGCTGTGATCTCTGTTCGACGTTTTTGGCATCCGTAACTGCCGCGAGGAAGGTACTCCGGTAGCTGAAAAGGTCCGTAAGTACCACAAATGAACCGAAAGGTAGCGATGCAACGTGCTTGCGCGCGAGAGTCGGCGATCTAGTGGTGTTCTATACTCACAATTTATAGCGTGAAGTCGCTGCTCCCTATGGTTCTATGAAAGCCCATCCAACGTCCACAACAATAATTGGCCATTCCAGCCGACTTATCAGAAATATACTACATCGCCAAGATGACGCAGCTCGTCGCCTCCTCAACAACCTTGGGACTCCCCGAATCACGATTCAAAAACAGGATCGATAAGCGATTCGTAGAGTATGGAGACTAGGGACATCCCGTGCACCACGACTCGGTTCATTGGGCTGTCGCCATACCACTCGGATTTGACGAATCATGGCGCTTGTGACATCAAAATTGTGACGAGTTTATGTATAACATGAGATCCTTACATGGGTTCCATCCGTTTAGTGGAAACAAATTTGAAATCTTCAAGAAGGCGAAAAACCAAGCTTGGACTTTTTCATTACAAATTGTTCTACATGTAATTTTCAAAGCTGCCTGGCTCGACTAGCGGAAAGCAGGCTTAACTTATTGCGGCTACTCTACAGGTTGTTCTGGTATATCTGTTGGAATGTCAGAAAGCTTGTGGATCAAGCGCACCACGCCTAATCCCCCATGCTCCAAACTCGCAACTTCAAAGTCGCCATGAATTCCCAACCACTGCAATGGTCGTTGCAGGTTCATATCGACAAAACGTCGCAAGTCGTCGTATTTCAATCCGGGGACCACAATTAAAGAACCATTGTCAATCTCGTTCAATTGCCGAAGCTCAGTGATCTCGGACCAGCAGGTGGCAAACAAGTTGTCAAAACTCTGGATGGAGCCCCGTTCCATGCCCTGGACCACATGGAAACGTGAACAGACCAAAATCCGTCTTCCCTCTTCGATGAAATGCAAATCATTGTCGTCCTCATTGGTGGTCTCATCAACAGGAATGTCTATCAAACTCTTTTGAATGGCGTCCAAAAACGCCGCAAGGACTGCCTTGTCATCCTCCTTGGTGGGAATGGCATCCAGCCGTCTCCAGGGTTTGGTTTCTTTGTTAAATTCAAACATAGTAGACGATGTTTCCATGAAGCTCATGGCAGGTACATAACTGTGCCCAGCTAAAGATCGAAAGAGCGGCTGCCATTCCTCGTTTGAGTCAAAAAACTCACGCATCCCACTTTCTTCGTCGATCAAATCCTTAATGGGCGTCAAAGCTTGTTCGCCGTAGGATTTCTGGCTCGATAGATTTTGCTCGTCGCGGCGGTCCTTGCCAAAGCCCATTCCAGCGAAAAGAGGCCCAGCCCTGCTACATTGAATTCTTGTCATGGCGAGACGAATCAAAGACTCAATCGATGAACTCCTTATCAAAAGTAATAGAACGTAGTTCAATATACGTTTTCGGTTACTTGTGGAGTATCTCATGGTCTAAGAGAAGTTGACGGATGTCGTATAGTCGCATCAACTCGTTTGATAGTGGAGAATGTGAGCAAAACAAAAGATGGTCGGCCATAATTTTAGAGAGGAACATCTCACACTATGGTACCCGGGTATGTACTACGTAGACTACCGTAGGGAGGTACCTCTAGAGAGTTCGCAAATCACAAATCAGACAAAGATCGTTACGTCGTACGACAGTACCAACCGACGGTAGTACCACGTTAGTGTCCAATGAATAAGAGTCGTATTGACGTAAAGCGGGGGGAAGCAAAATAATTCCCCCCTTTTTATGGAATGCTTGCACCAAGACGTCGTCATTGACTGTGATGACAGAACTATTCATGGATACACGCTAAAATTACAGCGTGTCGTTGAAGCTTTTCCGAAATACAATTAACTGTCTGTGCTGCAACACACTCACCCTCATCCCAGCGCACTAAAAATCATATTCACTGAGGCAGAATTCCTATCAACACAACAAACTGCAACAAGAAAGAGAGCCTGGATCGAATGACAAAAAAAAGCAGAATAACCAGGATTCGGCGAAGAGAAATAAATGGAAGAGGAGAGCTGGGAAGCCATCCATAGAAACTTCTGCGTCTCTGCAAGACCGTAGGAGTAGAAGAAGAAAAGAGGAAGGAAACAAACGTGAAGTAGTAGTTTTTTATGTTCGTCTGTGCGAAAAGCGAAGAAAAGAAATCGAAGGGAAAGGAATGATTGATACGTAAATTCGGTACTTCTTTCTGCTGGAGCAAAAGCGGCTCGAATCGCCGTATTCTGTTGTCGAAAGCTTAATCACAGTCAATAAAAGGACACAAAAGAGTTAATTAACAACAGCGCGTGCTTTGAATTCAAATGTAAGTCAATGTCAGTGATATGTCTCATTTCAACTTCCCCGCTGCATACTCTTGTTCATCAAAGAAGCTTGCTTTGACGACATTCGGTCCAAACTGTCGTCCAGATAACTCTTTCTCTGCATTTGCAGCATCTTGAACTGTTGCATATTCCAAGAAAATCTTTCGAACAGCACTCGGTTCTATGGACCCAATCGCTCTTCGTGGGATCTGGATCGAAACTAGCGTTCCATACTTGGCAACTTCCTCTTCAACCTCCTCCTTCAAACCATTGTAGTCTTCGTCAGTCTGAAGGTCTTCGTCTGTAACCATGTTCAACAAGACTAAAATGCGCGTCCTTTGCTGAGAAAGTGCGGCCACAGAACCCCCTCCTCCGAAAGCCGCATCAAGAGCAGCATTGGCAATATCGAGTGCCGACGGTCCTGGATGCGACACTGCTAATCCATTGCCTGCCGTAGGGACGGACACTGGTACTTGGGGTAGAACAGGTAGAGCGACCGGCATAGGAGCAGCCATGGTGATCGGCAACCCAAACTGGTCGAGATGCATTGGAGCGGTAGGCATGGGTCGTAAGCCCAGGGCAGCGTCAACCAAGACTTCAATATCATATCCGCCAACAATGATTGCTCCTGGTTTCGGGCCAGTATTGTTGTCATCCGGTACCGACGGTTGAGTCATAGTCGCTCCCACCGTCGAAGCAGTTGTCGGGAGGACGCCGCCAAGGGCAGTTGCCCCTGCACGTTCTCCCGCCACACGTGCTGTCAAAACCTTTCCTCCTCCCAGATCCATACCGTTCAACCCCATGACTGCCACTGGCGTTACACTCGGATCGGCGTATTCCACAAAGCAATAACCTTTACTGGTCAGGGAATCTGGTTCGTTCTTGACCAGGTGAAAGGCCTTGACCTTTCCAAAAGCTTGCAAGAGCTCGAGAATTTGTTCTTCGGCCAAATGATAATGAAGACCTGTCAAAAGTACAAATGAGATGTGAGACTAAAGAAGATCGAATTTCAATAAAACCACAAGCAGCAACAAAATAACTACACGCACCTCCAATAAACACCTTGTTGGGCCCATCTTGAACCGTTCCACTGATAATGCCTAACTTGCTGACATCGAGCTCGGGAATCGCCGAAGGATGAACCTTGGGTGCCATGGTTGGATTGTAATCGTTGGGCCGTTTGACCTTGACGTTTCCCTTGCCCTCGATGTTGATTCCATCCAACGCGAGGCAGGCCGTGGCCATTTCCACCGTTCGAAATTCCAGAAAGCAGAACCGTCGTTCATGATTGATGTAGACACTCAGAATGGGATCTTCATTGTCGGTCGGTTTGTGGACGAGAGCTTGTTCAATTGCCCCTCGAAAGAAAGTATGAAGTTCACCTTCTGTGACATTGGGTGGCAAGTTTCCAACGTACAATCGACGGGCATGACGTGTCTGCTGAGGAACAACAGAAAAGTCCCGTCCGGCAGGGATACCGGCAAAATCGGTAGCGGCCGGGTTGGAAAGGGCCATAATTCCAGCATCAATGGCCAGCTGATTCTCCGTCGGTTCTTGATCGAACTTGCTGGGTCGTGTTTTACGCTTGCGACGACGATCTTCCACCCAATCCATTTCTTCCTCGAAGGAACGAAACGTGATGGCTCCATGAAGGCCGCTAGAACTGGCGGTAGCCGAGTTGGGCGGACCTCCCCCGCCTCCCCCGCTATTACTGCCGACGCTGGGACTGTCACGATGGAGCCTATGGTTATCGCGTCGTCTCCCTCCTCCTTGTCCCTCTCCCCGATTGGGTCCTCCTCGACCACGTCCTCCGTCCCACGGTCCATCACCACGGAGACCACCACCATTACCGCGACGATAATCATATGGTGGACGATCGTCATACCGTCCAACACGTCTTCCTCCCATGGGCGGTGACCGTGACAATCGTCCAAATGCATCATGATGTTGATGTGGAGGCCCTCCTCCTCCCATGGCAGGAGGCAATCCAGGAGGAGGCGGCTCGTCACCGCCTCGCGTCATCCATGCTGGAGCATTCGAGATTCCTCGTCCTCTTCCACTCATGATGATGCAGATACTAAAAAGTGCGCTATTTGATTGTTGTGTATGCCTATCTCACTCAGAGGTTGCGGTGCAATCTATGACTTCGTACTAAAAAACACAAGCCAAAAAATAATGGATGATTTCACAGTCATATCAATGGTCCGTGATGTTGTGACCTCAATGTTTTTCACTCCGTCTCCACGTCGTACTGGCAATACATCGTAGAGGACGTAGTGCGTATTTCACAACTGGAAAAATTCGTTAAGTAAAAAAGAAAAATATTTTCACGTCATCACACTCTATGATACAATATTTCGCGTGTGCAAAAATTTCGTAGAACAGAGTGATCGTCACAATCGTCCGAATTCCACAAGCATTAATTCTTTCGAGTTCGTCATACTACTCTACTAGTCGAGTCGTATCATACGTTTCATCCATACCGTCGTTAACGTCTTTTAAAACCTCTCTTCTTTTGTTTCGAGACGGATCCTTTTTATTCCACCGTAAAATCTGTCTCTCGTTGCGTAGGAGGGAAAGGTACAAATCAAGACGAAAATCACCAGAAGGTATCGTACTACCCGTACGTTGTACGACAGTACGTATTACGTTTTACGTAATAAAGACCGTAGACTACTCTCTCTAGCTACGGTAGTAGCTACCGGTAGCTACTTCGAAGTAGTACCTCTACTCCGGAGTACATTATTGTACCACAGTAGTGACTGTGAATACCGGTACCTATTAGCGAACCGACGTAGTCATCTTGTTTTCGCGATTACACATTAATATTGTTTTGTTACAATCATTTTATAATTGAAGCAAACATATTTTGTATCATTCTTCATTTTTATTATAATATTCCTAATTTTCATTTGCAACAGCAAAGTCTCGCCCTTCCGATTATTTCGCAAGGACCATCATCATCCTTCATCCATCGTTCAGGCCTCACGCGTGGTACAGTACACGTAGTACTAACTGTAAGAACTGCCGATTGCATCATCACGACATTTTCAGCATCAACATCGGCGTCCGCCAGCCACTTTGCCTACCTTTGCCGCTGCGGCCTTGAAACCCACCAACGTTGTCAGCAGTGTCATCTGTCTTCACCATTCACTTCAAGGGTGAACCTACTTGCGGAAGAGGCTGCAACAAGTCATTCGTGAAAGGAACAAAACCATCATCTATCGGTCTATATTGAAACATTCCGCCACTCACCTCTTAACGACTCACCTCTCGCTACCGTCGTTATGACCATCACCAATATGATTCGAAGAACTGTTTCCTCGAGATTCGTGGCAGACACTATCACCATCAAAAAAATGCCCATTATGTCGTTTTCATGGCAACGGCTCTTCCAAGAGCCATTTGGTACTCTGACCGTTCCAGTAGTAAAAAGAGGCCATTCGACATTAGCACCATCCAATGACTCGGACAGTGAAGATGAAGAGGAGATTCTTCAAGCACAGAAAGATGTTGTCAATCTTCAAAGGCTCAACACTCCATTGCAACATCATCAGCAGCAGTTCTTCAAAAATCACCCCATTGATCCTACTCCTCCTTCTTCTAATAGTATCTTGGATGATCTTACCTTCAGCCGACAAAAGGCTGGCACACCCTCTCCATGGGCAGTATTTGATGCATGGGGTGCAGGCAACGAAATCACAGCCAATGAGCTCTTGCACCACACCTTGTCCCATGATGATCAAGTCAAGCTGACTGAGCAGGCCGTCAAGATACCGATGGTCGAAAAAGAACGACATACCGTTCCAGCCGAATCAGATATCCTCCATGCCTACGACAAGTTCTTGCAACAACGATCAACGGTTCACCTGGGATATCCCTATAATCTCATGTACGATCATCAAGAGTTGTTCAGCTTTATGAAGTATTCCATCAACAATTTGGGTGACCCCTACGTGGCCGGCAATTACGGAGTCCATTCGAGACAATTCGAATGTGCCGTCATTGATTTTTTTGCCCGTCTCTGGAAGATGGAGCCAGATTCGTATTGGGGATACGTCACTACCAGCGGTACCGAAGGAAACTTGCACGGTATTTTGTTGGCACGAGAATGCCATCCCGATGGCATTCTGTACACGTCCCAAGAAACACATTACAGTGTCTTCAAAGCGGCGCGATACTACCGTATGGATTTGCGATCTATCCCAACTTTGCCCATGGGAGAAATCAACTACGACCTACTGGCACAAGAACTCGATCGAAATCGAGACTACCCGGCCATTATCAATGTCAATATTGGAACCACCGTGAAGGGTGCCGTTGACAATTTGGATCGAATCTTGGAGATTTTGACGGCACTTGACATTCCACGAGAACGCTATCACATTCATTGCGATGGAGCCTTGTTTGCCTTGATGATGCCCTTTATTGACAATGCGCCAGAAATTTCGTTCCAAAAGCCCATTGACTCAATGGCGGTCAGCGGACACAAAATGTTGGGATGCCCCATGCCTTGTGGAGTCGCTCTGAGTCGCAAGGAACACGTCGAAAAGGTCGAGCAGCACATCGATTACTTGAACACGAACGATACAACCATCATGGGATCACGGAATGGACAAGCGGCTCTCTACATGTGGTACAGTCTGCGAAAGAAAGGAATTCCCGGAATCAAACGGGATGTCATGTAAGTTTGTGTTGTAGAAGTCTGGCCCAGGGGAATGCTATGGAATTCCGTCGTACTCATCTATTGATGTTTGATCCAACCGACAGGCATTGCATCGAGACTGCTCGATACTTACGAAACAAGTTGTCGCGGGTCGGCATTTCCTGTCGATTAAACGACTTGAGCTCTACGGTTGTGCTGGAACGGCCTCTGGATGATGTCTTTATTCGACGATGGCAGCTGGCCTGTGAAGAAGATATCGCCCATGTTGTAGTCATGCCAAATGTGACCACAGGAAAGATCGACCTTTTTGTGCAAGAACTTGTCGAGAGTGCGAAGAAGAATGGAAGAATACGACCAATCCATCCACAGTCGCAGCTTGCCAAACTAGAAACGGACTCTTGGGGAGGAGAAGGTTCATCACTGTAGCTACTAGGTTTTACTACGACACACATATACTGCAGAAAGATGTTATGAAAACAAAGCTGCTAAGTCGTTTTAAGTTAATCAAAAGCAAAGTTTCTATCAAAATGCCGATTTTTTGTACAATTCCGAACCTTTGAGGGCCAAAGTCCTTGCTTACTGCCTGGCTGGCTCAAGATAGGGTTTCAGCTGTGGTGTCGCTGCGGTCTGACCGGCTGGATTGGCTCAATGATGATCGAGCCATTGGGTCCGGGGTGTCAACATCCATAGCAAAAAGGCTGGCTGCATTCAGCTTCAGGACGCAAGTTGGATTTTCTTCATCATGCTCCCTTTCATCGGACACGGTGCTATCGTCAAAAAGTACCAAGCTAGAGACTTCCAAGCACCGCACCAAGTACCCCCTGGCACTTCCTCGACGACGTCGTTTCAATCTCCTTGCTTGAGGAGACAATAAGAAGTGATGGTTTTTCAGACTATTGCTGAAACGGCAACTTCTGTGATCAGGACCCTGAATCACAGCAGGAGCGTCATCATATTCCCATGAAATGATTGGGAAGGGCTCACCGACTAAAGAAACGGCATCGTCGATGTGCCGCATGTTGAAAGGATCAAACGCAATGATATCGTTGTTGCAGGGACCAGCACCCTCAACGCTGCGCATAGATCTCGATCGGTCTACCTGTAGTGTCGCTGGGCCCGTTTTCATGGAGTTCAAATATCGATTGTGTTTGCACATTTTCTTTGATGCTGTTGTGGCGTGTATGGACAAGTTCGAGATCGATTCACATCGTAGCGAACTTTTTGTGTTTTTCTAAAGAACAAGTTGCAAAATACAAAAAAGCTGATCAAGACATACTCGTCCGCCAAGTCTTGATGTAATGACGTTCTCCAGACCCAGTGATTCTTAATAAGAAAATGTCTACGGAACAACAATGGTCAGTTTGACGCACACACAAAATGTTCTGAAGCAGTTGCGGTGGGACAGAAACGAGAAGCAGCTGCTGCAGCTTCTTGATATATTATGCCAGAACAGAGTGGCTATGCCTTCTGCGAATAAAGACATAACGATGGGGATCAGAATAAGAGATCAAGCAATCCGAACACAGCATTTGATGAGGAATTCCACTCTATTTACTCCGTACGAGGTGATTCAAGGGCCGTTATCGAGTTCTAGCTAGCGAAGAGAAGGGTAGCTTTTCGTGTCAAGGCCATCCATCAACTCCTTCGGATTTGTCGTCGTTGACTGTGTTCTTGATAACACTACCTTATTACTACTACTAAGCAGGCCTCCCTATTTTCGGTGTTCGAGATTGTTTTCGGTGCAAACACCGAATTTAAGTTTTTGGGAAAATCGCTTATTTTCGGTGCTGATTGAAGTCTCACGTACAAATGCCAGACGAAACCGTATCAAAACCAACCAAATTACCGTGTTTTGTAGCCAGAAACACTACTGTAGAACGTACCATAGAACCGCTCCTTGACACAAGAGATAATTACCCGTACCTTGTTTACGACAGTACTTGTTACTTGTTACCCTTTACAGCACATTGAACAATGGCGGAAACAAAACGCAAAGGTAAAGCCAAGAAATTCAACTTGGAATGGATAGTGAAATACGGCCTTGAAGTATCAACAAGGGATCCATCTACACGTGAGGTGACAACCGTGGTTTGCTCGTTCTGTCGATCCTTCGGCCGTGAAGATGAACATGCCGAACGAAAGAGGAAAAGGACTATGAATGCCAAGTACTTCAGCTACCCATGGCGATCCGACAATTTCAGTCGTCATTTGAAGCAGCAACATCCGGTGAAATGGGATGAGTACACGAGCATGCCAGCAGAAGAAAAGCAAAAATTCTTTGTGGAGAAAGAATCTGCTGCAGTTGTCAACATGCGATCTTTTGTCCAGCCGGAAGGGAGTATGAAGGCTCGCATCAATGCAAAGCAAAAACTTCAATTCACAATTGATGCCGACATCATTGAGACTCTAATCTTTGGGCTGCTATTTGACGATCCGGAAGAGGAAGGAGAACAAGTTAACAGGCTTCACGTGGCAAAAAAGAACGCGTTCAAAACATTTGTTCGCAATGATGAGGATAACACTTTTGTTATTGAAGTGAAGTCTGTCCTCAAGTTGAATATGGTTGCTAATTTTGTGGCTATTGGTGTGTCATTTCGGCAGGCAAGCAAGTTGTACCAATCTGTCAAGGAAGAAACTGGAATGGGTGTTTTGGGGTCCGTTTCGGATGTTGAAGTAGCACAGCATTGCCGAACTGTATGTGCCATCAATTTGCAATATCTGAAGGAGATATTCAACGACATCTGGGCTTTCGCAATAGCAATTGATGCTGGGAATAATGCTGGAACAGCCTACCTTGACCTTCGTATGCGATGTTATTATAAGGGCAGCTTAGAAAATTTGCACATTCTTGCCATTCCAATGCGTGAACATCACACTGGAGAATACCAGTATGATCATATTGTTGAAACGATGAATGTCTTGGCACCAGACTGGAGACATCAGCTCATTGGTGTAACAACTGATGGTGCATCAACCATGACTGGATGCATACAAGGAACATGTACTAGATTGTCAAATGAATGTCATGGCAATATTTTTCGAGTGTGGTGTGGTGCACATCAACTTGACCTTGTTGTGAAAAAGGCCTTCAATCAGCTTATGAACAAAAAATTCCTGATCACATTGACAGGAGTGACTGGACATTTGCGGCGCCAGCAGAATCTCATTCAGGATATGAAGAGCAGCTGCCCTACATTTGCGACGACTCGTTGGATATCAATGGGTAAAGTTTTGAAATGGTTCAAAGCAAACCGTATCAGACTGTTTCAACGCTTCTCTGAAAAGAAACCAGCCTGTACACCCTCGATGGAATGGTGGCTAGTTGTGATCATAATTCAAGGCTTAGTGGAGCGCATAGAAAAAACCTTTTCAGCAATGCAAGGGACAAGAACTCTTGTATGCGAGCAGAGACAGTTACTGACTGCACTCAAACAGGACATCAAGGAACGCTGCTACATCAACGGCCCTATGACAGATGAGGAATCCATTTCATTCTTGGCTGCTGTTAACAATGATCCATTACATGGATTTCACTTAAACAACTATTGTGTTCTGAGACAGGAGGCTGCAAGTTCCATTGATGAAGTAGGAAGGTTTGTCCAGTTAACTATGGATGGGTTAAGATCAAGCAGCAGTGATGCAGATAAGGAGGCACATGACTGCATTATATCAACAATTGCAAATTTCTCGCTGCAATTGGTCAGTGGAATATGTAAGGTGTGCGCTGAGCGTGACAGTCGTAACAACTCAGGAGATCACTTACCTCCTGTGCTGCCCCTTGAATTGTGTGGAGTACTTTCGAGAGACTTTGTGTCTTGTTTGGAAGATCAAAGAATCCGACTTGGACACAAATTTTCAGAGGCAGAGGTGGAAAACATTGATGAACAGTTTCGTAAGTTGCGTCTAGCATTTAAGGAGCAAAGTGGATTTTCACAAATGCTGCTTGATGCCCAAGCATCTTGTGCTGTTCAATCGTTTGAAAAGTGTTGGAGTCAACTTGGAAGTGAGTTTGAACAATTGAGAATGTTTTGTGGGGCCATTGCAAGCATTATGCCAAGTACAAGCAGTGTTGAGTCCGATTTCTCCTTGATCAATTGGACGAAGGATCCCAACTTGCAAAGCTTAAGTGACTTCTCCCTCGAATCAATACTGCATTGCAAGCAGTATAAGAAGCTCAGAGACCTAATGGAATAAAACTACTAGTAGAAGATATACAAAGCATTGACTTTTAAGGCATTTTATAGCGTGCACCGAATGTGCACCGAATGTGCACCGAATTTGAGGTTTGAAAATGCACCGAAAATACCTATTTTCGTTATTTGCGGTGGCCACCGAAAATAGGGAGGCCTGCTACTAAGTCGTACTGTCATTAGAGCATCAGCGCCGGTCCGAGTTAAATGCTAAAGATGACCGGAAATGTTGAATTTAACCGGAAAACTTCCACATCGGCAATAGGGTGTTCTATTTTTAGCATTTTTTTTTAGCTCCTGCTAAATCGAGGAGTTAAAGTGGGCCTTGTTTAGATGTTGGTTTAGCTTTTAACTCGAAGGTTACTTAGAGCCAACCAACGCCAGTGTTAAAAAATTTAATTAAGATAGAGCAACGTTTTACGCGAAGAACGGACACGGAGAAGGATATGCTACATACATAATGAAGATAGAACATATGAAATAAAAACTTCGGTTTTCTCCGTTAAGTACGGTAATTATGGCAAAGGTTCGCAAACCTAATTCTAGCCCGCCGATTGGGGGTGTGGAACAAAACAGGTTAAAAATAGCATCTTCTTTCTCAGCCAATCAGAATGCTTCATTTTAGCCTTTAGCCTTTAGCTTTAGCCTGCACCGGCGCTAATGCTCTTAGATCGTGCTTTTTTACTTCTTACCTACCGGTACCTTCTTACCGTTAACAAAACATTTGCCTACTACTTGTACGTACTAACTGTAAGGTATTAACAGTAAGGTCGTAGTACCATTACCGTACTTTGACTACAGTAGACTACTACCGTAGCTTACTAGAGGTACCAGACGTTTTTCAGTCAATTTTTCCCACACACAAACTTTTGCGACGCAACATCTTCATCAGCAAGTCTTTTTTGTCCACATAATAATAGTCGTACTCTTTGACTGCTTTGGTTACATTCTACGTTTGCCGTTGCGTATCTATGCTGTACAATGACAGACATTGGAGCAGATGTCACCCGGGGCAATGTTGCTTCGAGCAACCAAAACAGCATCCTGGCCTCCAAAGTGTCTCGAGCGTTGGAGGTTCGTAGCGACACGCCCGCAATGAAGGCAGCTTTGGATGCATTGGCACATCTTCCGGACCATCAGGATGATCTATTCACGGTAGATTCAAGATCAGTCAGAGTGGCGATTGAGCAAGATGCGTTGCAACAGGCATTGATGCTGCAAAAAGAATTGAAGGGGTTGCTATTGACAGTGACCGAATTGAAGAAAGGGGTATCAGAGACTGCAGCCATTGCTCGTCGAATTGACGACGTCCTTCACTCCAACGTTGTAACGTCTGGCGTAGAAAGCAATGATCCTACTTCAAGTGTACCAGGGGATTCTGGCGACGTATCAGCTACTGGACGAGACGCATTGGATTCTGCCTTGGAACAGGAGCAGAAACTTGCAGCAGTGTTGAGTGACTGCTTTGCTCGGCGGAACCTTGCTCGAAAACGAATGGAGGCTGTTCATGAATTTTTGGAACGATTTGATTTGTCCGAGGAAGACAGCCGATTGTTAGATCATTATGCCTTTGAAGATGTCGAAGCATCCAGCGTCAATGGCATTGCTTTCTTGAATGCTTTGGAACGTGTTCGAACCATTCGCCTAGAACTTGGTCAGACATTTGGATCATTAGACGTGTTACATCAACAAAAACAATCACATCGACTTCCGGAAATGTCGTCTTCTTCCTCGTCAGATGGAAATCGTTTGGGTGCGTCAAGTGCACTGAGAATGATGGAATCGTTGGCTCAAAAACAAGAGAGAGCCTACGAACGTTTGTACCACTGGTTGCAAAAGTACTTGCATCTTCATTCGCATGAACAACAGCACATTGGCCCAGCAGGTGTTGCTCAGGATGAGGATTATCTGGACGAAGTACTCTCGAACCCGTTTGTGCGTCGATCTTTGAAAACCCTTCGAAACGTTCCTGCATTTTATTCGCATTTGTTGGAACTTATCGCTCAATCAAGACGTTCCGAAGAGACGCGACGTTTCTTGCTGGCATTGACGTCTGGATATGGAGGACTTCCACCCATTGAAATGCGAGCTCATGATTCAGTAGTCTACGTTGGAGATATGTTGGCATTTTGCTTTCGAGCATTTTCGGTCGAGGCGGATGTTGCGCGCGCTCTATTGAATTTCGAGCCCGAAGGTGAAGAAAAAGAAGATGACCAGGATGCTCAGGACGCAAAGAATCAAGTCAAGCTTGCAGAAGAAGACCCTGAATACTTGTCAGACAAGCCAATAACTGCCTTGGAAATGCTACATCAAAGTATGGGGGGTTTGGCACGGCCGCTCAAGTCTCGGATTTTAACTGTTGTCTCAACCTTAGCTCGCAGACCAGACGAGGATGACGTGGATTCCGACGATGGAATGAACGATTTGGAGGAAGAAGGGGCTTTAACTCGAGCTCAGCTATCACAGCTTTACGAAATTTGTGGCCTCCTCCTGTTCTACGCCTCTGCCCTCGACAAGGCGCTTCTCAAGGTGAGCGCCACTGGTTGCAGTATCAACACAGAGCGGTCACTGACCGAGAAAAATCCATTGGTCTCGTCCATTCTCGACTGTCTGGGAGAAGCCACTAATGCATACGAGGCTTCGCTTCGAGTGTATGGAGCCATCTTGGAGCAACTTCACCAAATTACAGGTGACGCAGAGGCGTCCTTGGCACATGCCATGGTTGTAAGAATTGTGGAAGTCAGAAAGTCATCGCCTGGTTTCGTGTCCGACGTCGAATGCCCAAGCGCCTATGAGCAAATTTTGTCTCTGGACTGGTCCTGTGACGTTTTGGTGGAGGCTGCCCTTCCGTCTTGCCAGACACTTGATGACACAGTGACGCTAAAGCAGTTGATTTCTGTCGCCAGACAGGGAAATCTGACGGACAGTGTCCAACATTCTCTAGAAGAAAAGGTTCGAGAAAAAGAAAGGTCGCTCATCGATGTACTCGTCGACAAAGAAACGGCGGATGTGCTGGATTTGTGCGGGCTTGGTAGCCTCGTGACCGCTTGGGAGCGCTTCAAGGGTGTTCAAGTGGAAGGTATGACAATGGCGAGCTACCCTGGTTTGACTCCAGACGAAGCGGAGAGTTCCATGAAGGATTTTTATTCTTCCTTGTACTCTCCACCGATTCCTTCTTTTGAAAATGTGATCAAGGATCCAACATTGCGAAAGATTGCTCGTGCAAAGATAGCGGATCAAGTCTGCCAACGATACACCGCATTGTTCAATGCAATGTCCCAGAAAGATGGGGGGTACGATGATTTGAGCTTCTTGGGTCACACACCTCAACAAGTGGTTACGCTTTTCAGCGCTTAATATTGATTGCGTTCGTTTGAAACAGAAACCGCTGTAAAACAGGAATCGCTTGATAAGTCCCACTACTGGAAAGAAAAAGATTTACAAGCTGTTTTGGTTTCTCTTTGCGTCAAAAGTTTGTTTGATAGCTTGGAGTTTGCTTGTTGCCGTTTTATCAACCGTACAAATTCCTTTCATTTTGCCATCGTAGCTTGACGAACTGTTCCGCTCGTTTCCGGTTCAACAGCCATTGATGAGAACATCTACTGCTCTGACTCCTACTAGCTAGAGGTAGCATGATTACTACGGTAGTCTACTAGGTACTTACTACCGGTAACGCATTTGGACTACGGAGTACGACTCTATCTCGCCACCGTACGGTAGTAGAGATAGCCATTTAAGAGAGTACCGGTATTACTACGTAATATGATACGTCGTAGTTCGATCTCGGTCGACGGTCGAACATTTTCAATTTGATGATGTGGTACTCGGAGTATAAGTACGTCGTAACGGTAGGTAAGTCGTATAATATCATACCCTCCAGTGAGGAATGGATTGTGACTCGCTCGACTTGATATTCTCATGTCAAAGGTCATCGAGACACGAGACATCTCATCCAAAATTCACCATCGAAAACCGGGGACGTATCGCTCACAGTCAATCGATGCTGCTTCTAAAATATAATAATGACGGAATCCCACGTATCCTCCTGGACGACAGGGAGGGTTCTCGAACGGAAGGGTCACAAAACAGAAACCGATTATCATGACGCTGGAACTGGAAACGACACTCCAGAAGCGTCTGGAAGAGACCAACTTCAAGAGAGATGAACAATTGGTACGTCACTTTACCATTCACAGTCAATGTAGCTGAATTGGGACGACCATGACAACGAGATTACACTGTTTTCTCATTTACGATGTATTACATTACATTCCATTCCATTCTTTTTTCATCATTATTTTACCCTTTTGGCAACGAAAGGCCAACATCAAAAAGTTGCAGGCAAATTTACAAACTTTGCTGAAGAAAATCCCCCGACGTCCGAAAGAGTCCCTGGCAGAACTGGACAAGAAAATCGAGTAGGTATAATGGTGGCGTCCTTTTTTGTTGTTTTTGTTTTTTGAACTGCTGTACCGTCACTGACCGTCCAAACTCCGTTCTGTCATTCCAGGGCACTTGAGCGCAAGCGAACCATCAACAGTGTCACTTTGGCTGAGGAGCGACAAATTTTGAAAGAGATCGCAGCAGTTAAACGCATTAAGTTGCAAGTCGAGGAGTATCATAAGCTGGAAAGGCAGGCTCAAGACCTCAAGGTACGTCGTTAATTTCCCTGTCGAAGCTCAGTGGTATTCAGTCAACATAAACAACAAATTGCGCGTAACTATTGTTCATTAAACTATTCCTTGTTTTTGTGTTGCAGAGACAACTCAACGACATTCGTGATGCATTGAGTGAAACTTTGGCAGCAACAGATGAGGTCTCTGCCGCTTTGTCGAAGGTTAGACTGGCCAACAAACTGGGCTGCCAAACTCAAGAATTGACAAAGAAAGAAGTTGAATGCCCCACGGTCAAACTCGGGAAGGTAATTGGGAAGGGTGGGGCCACAATCTCGATGATTCAAGAATCTTGCAAGGTTGTTATGGATGTTGATAAGGAAACTCAAAAAATCACCATCACCGGCAGTGAGGATTCTATCCAAGCTGCTATTAACGAAATCGACAAAATTGTCCAATTGGTAGAAGAAGAGATCGAGATTGAAAAGAATCTTCTCGAATATTTGACTTCGAAGTATGTCACCGTTATCGAACAACTGCGTGCAGCATTACCCGATGCACATTTAGAAACCATGCGCAGTAATGGAAAGCTACTGGTCCGAGGTGCTCCCGAAGACGTCGCGACAATCAAAACAAAGGTATTAGGCCTCCAACTTATCTCCAAAACGATACAGTTGCAGGGTGGGAAAGAAGCATCGATCCTTCTAGGGAAAAAGGGTGCAACAGTCGACAAACTTTGCGAAACTCATGCCGTCTCAATCGAGGTGGATAAAGACAGCGAAGAGAATACGAAAGCTATCATCATCGGGCTTCCCATTAGCGTTGCTTCTGCTGTAAAAGAAATCGAAAACTTGTTGAATGACAACACGGAAGTGACAGAGAGGGTTGAAATTTCAATCATAATGAAGCACATTCTTCTTTCTGATAATGGACGTCACATCAAGGCAGTGCAAACCTTGGTGTCAACGGAGCTTCCAGAAGGAATCAACTGCTACGTCACTGTTAGTAAAGACTCCAATGCTAAGGGTAACATGGAGGTTCTTGTGAAAACGAAGCAGTCCGTTATCTCGAATGCTCTTGAACTAACCAAATCTCAATTGAAGGCCATCGAAGATCTTGAGTGCACCCTCACCGTCGATCCCCTCATCGTCCCTAGATTCATTGGTAAGGGTGGAGAAATTATCAAGAAATTGACTGATGGAAAGGAAGTTTTCATGGAGGTCGACAAGGCCTCTGGAGATATTCATTATGGCGCTTCTTCTCTCGAATCTTTGGAAAAAATTAAATCGGAATTACAAGAGATAGTCAATAGTAACTGCATTTGCCGAATGCCACTCAATCCTGCAACTGCGAAGGATCAGTATAGGGTTCTAAAGAGATCCAGTGTCAAGACGGAACTGGCGGGTAAGGTGCGGATCGATCTGGACGAAGAAAAGTCTTGCTTAGTTCTCACAGGCAAGCATGAAGAGCTTGCAGGAGGGAAATTAGCGGTTGAGGAGTTTGTGGCGAACAATCAGATTGGTGAAGTTCCAATTACGGATGAAGACAGAGATGCGCTGATGAGTGGAGGAAAGTCAAGTAAAATTGTGAAACTCTCAGAAGAATTTAATGTCAAAATGAATGTCGATCGAGAGAAGCATGTATGCTTTATTCGAGGATCAAAAGAAAACGTCGATTCGGTTGTCGATAGGCTGAAGCAGTTCTTACAGGGTGGAAACGGTCACAGCGTCGCTAAATTGACCGTGACAGAGCAGGTAGTTGGTACAATTATCGGCAAGCAGGGGAGAACAAGGCATGAGCTGGAGCAAAAGCACGATGGCGTCACGATCAATATCTCAAAATCGCATGTGGTCACAATTCGAGGGCCGGAAGAAAGCGTGTCATCCTGTAAAGTTGAAATCGGGAAGATGGTTGCATCTGCTCGTGTTTCTCAATCTATCCCCTTATCCGACTTGCAGAAAGACATCCTGGAGAAGAAGGAATTCAAGAAGAAGGTAACTCAATGTATACCGGTCCACATTAGCATCGATGGTGATCAGATTGTTGTCAGAGGCTCCTTTTACGATGTCCAGGATGCTGTGTCCCTCATTAATGAGATGATTACCGGAGAATACAAGACCACTATTGACCTTGACTCATCTCATTTTTTAAAAGTGAGGAATACTTGCCGAGATCCATCTCATATAAAAAGAATGGAGGTTGCTTCTGGAGGGAAAATTTGTCTGGATCTTTCGGCAGGCTCTATTGTGATCAGTGGCAAGCGTGCAAATGTCAAGAAGGCGAAGGACCAAGTTTATAGCTTCCTTGATTTCATTCTTCCTGGTGTTATCGAAAGAGTCAAGATCACCAAGCCTCTGTACTTATCAGTGGGTCAAGCCTCTGTTCTGGCTGAGATATCAGGAGCAGCCGGTGGTGTCACGGTCTACCTTGACAGGGACCTCAGCCTCATTGTTTTGAGATCAAACACCAAGGAGATGTTACAGCAGGCCACAAAGCTTCTAATGGACAAAATTTTGGATGCTGAGCGTCTAGCATACGTTTTTGAGTTCAATTCGGACGATTCTTGGCTCTTGAATTCGATTCTTGGAAAGAATGGCAGCAACGTTTCGTCATTGAGATCCAAAAATCCAACCTGCAAAATCGACGTGTCCAAGGAGGCCCGGACCGTCACGGTTGTTGGGGACACTGAAGAAACAGTGGCGAATGTAAAAGCGGCAATTGAAGAGGTTGTGAAAAAAGCTCGTCAAGAGACAACGTTCGTGAAAATTCCCGAAGATTATGTCCCCCAATTTGTTGGGAAAGGAGGGGCGAACGTCAAAGCGTTGTCGGCAAAACATGGAGTCGACATCCAACGTATCAAGAATGGTGAATTCAACTTTAGAATTAGCGGAGATGCCCTTAAAGTAGAGGCAACAAAAGTTGCTGTCGAAGAGTGGTTGTCTCAAAAGGAAGAGGCAAAATCCGTACTTACTTTCCATCTCGAAAAAGGAAAGGACGCCGCATTCATTATCGGAGAGAAGGGTGGATTCGTTCGCTCCGTTGAAGAAGAGTTCAAGTGCAAAGTAGACATTGACAGAAAAGCCTTAATTGTCAACATCAAAGGGGCGACAGAGGAGATTCGAGAGGCCGCTGCGCAAAAACTGAAAGACAAGATTGTTGAAGAACGGAAAAAGCTTGCCTTGTCCCAAGCGTCAAAAGAAAACCAGCTGGACTTATCCCAACAAAGTCCTAATTCTACTGCTGAATTCAGTTCAATTTTGAACAAGAGAACGACGCCTGACGCAATGTCTAATGATGAAGAAAAGCCAAGGTCGCGAACGAACACACAGGAGAGTCTTGGCAGCAACGAGTTTCCTCCTCAGCCAATTGGACTTGTGGCTCCGAAGACCGGAGTAAAAGGGGGAAAGAACAAGCGAATCGATTCTTCGATTAATGAAGGTACCGAGGAGGGCAAGTCATTGTTTGCAATGCTTTTAGAAGAGGACTGATAAAAAAAATCGTGGAATACCAATAAAACAATGTTAACATTTACCGAATTAGAAATGACCTTTACGACGAATCTCTTTCTTCAAAGGTGTCCCAGTTGACTGAGTTTCAAGAGATGTTCCAATGAAGCAGGAGTAAGTACAGCTGAAGATTTTTCTGCAACCACTCACCAGTATAGCAGCAGCATAACGTACCTTCGTCATTGTGAGAATGAGTAAATCCAATGCGTCGTTCGGCAGCCACAACTGCTGCAGCTCGATAGGCAACGACGTACTGCGTTTTTGGAGTAGATAGTGATTCTCATGATGAGCACAATGGTGGAACGGACGGGAGACCATTTTCTATGTAGACGTTCCATTCTTACCGTTCGACGTTGTTTATCTTTGCACGTGTTCCCGCCTGATCCATGGACAACATACTCATCGTGGATTGTAATGGATCCTTTCTTGGCTGGAGCCAACCGCACTTCTTCCTCCACCCCAACGTCTGTCATCAGGGCATGGCCTTCGTCTCGATTGCTGCCCGATGCTGGACGATGTGGGCGTAACGTTTTGGAAACACCAGATCCTACGACGTACCTCAAACAACCATTTTCTGGTAGTGAATCGTCAATGGCCAAGCTGAAGGTGCATGTATCTGTCATTGGGACGTTCAGTACTTTCTTTCCAGGCCAATAGGCCATGTCCTGATGATACGCAAAGACAGCATCGTTTTTGCCAGGGCGCTTGTTCAGTAGCTGGTCGTAATCTTTGGTCATATCTGAAGTTGGAAAAAGTTGCCGCGCCATGCTCCGCGTCAAACGCTCGTACACGTTATTTTGCAGTGGCGGATAATATCGAGTCGGTAACATGCAGTTCACCAGAGACCATTCTTCGTACGGAACTCCAAAGGGTTTGCTCATGTCGCAAAAATCTGCAACAAAAAAACAGGGAATCATTGAACAAGATTTTAGAGAATGCTGGTACATCTTCCAGGCAACAACCGCCTCTTTGTTCCTGGCTGACCTTTTCCAGGGATTTTGATTTCCCCCGACACGAACCGATCGAACACAGCTGCCAATTCCTCGACTTCTTCCTCCGCCAAGACATCTTCAATCGTTACACATCCATCACGATGAAAGGACTCAATTTGCTCAGGTGTCAATACATATTCATTTTTGGATACACGTCCGTACTGGTGTTGCGAAGATTCCTTGATCGGGGAATGTTGCCTCCTAGTATCTGTGAGAAATGTTGCTTCTCCCGTGGATTGCGACGGAGAAGATAGCGCGGTGCACCACGACACGATGGTAGTGAACACCAGACAGCCTAGCTGGACTTTCCGCACGAGAAGACTTGTCATCTAATAAAATATAAGAAGGAAGATCCGTTGGAATCTCTTCTTATCAAAGGTGCAAGCAAAGTGTGGCGGCAGTAAACAAACCCGCTTCACTGTCAGAAACAAAAAGTGCATGCACGCAAAAGGAGCGTATGTCATTGATCTTGATGGTGGTAGTCTAATGAAGAGTGGATCTTTCGTGTGTGTTCGGATGTCTGTTGTCTGTCGCAGTAGCGGCCATCATAGAAAACGACCAACGGCATCGGACAAATAATGTCATCGTTCCTTGTGACTTGTGAGAGTGTGTATCTATTTCACCATGGAATGTGGCACTTCGCGTGAGACATACCATAAATGGAACTTCTCGTTAGGGACTGACAGTGAATTATTCAGCTCGACATTACAGTTAATGCGTCTGTCCAAGTATTTGTCGCAGGACAAGGGAAGTGACTGTGAGAAACGTTATGATGAACAACTACACCGAGTAGAATTGATTGTGAATGTTTTCTACTTATGGTGCTCCAGTCTTTACTGACTACCTGCTACCTAAGTAGAGTAGTACGTAGAAAAAAGTGATAACAGTAGTAATGATAGATTTTTCCAACCGACCCACTCTCACAGTCAACAACTGAAGCAAAATAACTACCGTACCCTAATAGTGTACATAGTCGTACGACGAAGTGTAGAGGACCGGAGCATCATCAACAAGCAGCATCATCCTTCAAGTTACAGTTAGTAGGTTAGACGAGAAACATACCTCACCTGTGCAGGTAATACGAAAACAGTACAGCGTATCCTGGCAGCTAAGGATCAATCTAGCACAGTGGGCTCTTCTGCTAGTAGAGTAATTGATAGAGGTACAGGCAGACGATAAATATTTCACTGGTCGGTTTCACAAAAAAATCCATCCCGTGAAAAAGGAGGCTTTCCAGCACTGTCCAAATCTGTGCCGATTCAAAAAGATCCATCTTTTCTCTCGAGAACAAAGCTTTGTTTCCTTTCATTGTTGCAAACACAGAAACGACTCGCTGACGGGGAGCCGTGATCACACCCACCGCAGGGAGGGTATTGGCCACCGAAATTTGAAACTAAAATCGCCCGATCTTTTGTATACTTGTTGGGAAAGGAAAACACAGTCAGTCATTAGTCACAGTTACAATCTTTGCAGGCAAACTTCCCGGACTTACCACTCAACAACAGCTAAAGCCATGAAGAGGTTTTTCAGTCGCAAAAGGCGATCTCAGTCGGCCAACGATGGCTTGGCAGATACAAAATCCAAAGAACAACAGGCGATAGACACCGCTCATTCAGCTCCTTCTTTAAGCAGCAACAAGGACTCGTTTGGCGTCGCTCCTCCTGCAGGACTCAATACACCTGGATCCAAAGGCGACTCGCCAACCAAAAAAGAGAAAACTAGTGGGTCACAGCTGCCAACGCTGTCTCGTCGAGGAAGAAATAACTTACCGGCAGAAGAACTACAATCTGATCATACACCTTCCAAAACGCCAACAAAGACCAGCAGAATTACATCCAACAGTATGAAAAATTCAACAGAGCCCGCAATGACCAGAAACATGACAAAAAACACCGACGAAAAGGAGCAAATGATGCAATATGCCGACACTGATTCCGATGACGCGGGATTACTGCCTTCCGAAATTATGGATGAATATAAAGGAGTTTCCCGATCCTTTCGGGGATTAGATGCCATTGAGCAATTCGATGATCAGAAAGGTTCCGTAGATCCAGACGGTCGACTGGCCGGTATCAGCGACGCTTACGACAGTATTCCACTCATTGAACAAACCAAGTTGCCCAGAGGTGGTATCAGCATGGAAACAAAAGCCGTCGGACGAATCCAGGTACGTTCTATCCGTTTGTAGTATGCATTCGATTCAATCCATCGGAATTCTAATCCAGCGCTATTTTCTGTGTAATTCCAGTTTGGGATACCTCCAGAAACGATCAAGGACAGCATGCGGCTTGGCATTCCTGTACCTCAAGTTTACATTGTCCCTGCAGAGCGCTTTTGTCGCGAAATGGGTCCGGCACTGGGAGTGAACTTGGCAGAGTTCGAATTTCCAGCATATTTCAACTTTTTCGTATACAAAAAACAGTGCACACTAGTTGTAGACTCTCAGGATGCGGAAGATAACATTTGTCGCGTCTTTGAAGAGACTTTGCTTGGACCGCAACAGTTCCGACGAAAAATCAATCCCATACAGTTCGAAGAAGAGGATTTCGCTGATGATTTTCCCCGGGATGCTATTCCGAACTTTGAAAAGGAACTTGGCTTCTTCAGAATATTAGGCGACGGTTCAGAGTTGACCCTCGACAAGCTGCTGGCTTTTCGACAGTTCCGGCAGCCTAGAGAAGGTCTTAGCCATGATAGCCTCGGTGTTCCTCCCAACGTTGATGCGGCCAGCATCGAAGAAGTCAACGAGCTGGTTCAACACGATTATCAGGAAGCATTGGAAGAACTACATTTCTCAGAGGCAGAAGCAGCAACAAAAGGCGACCTTCCCACCGGGGAAGAAGCTAACGGCAAAGATAGCGATACTCCAGAGTGGTCTTATGGTCGTGCTCGATGGTTTGGTAAGTGGATTATTTGTTGCATTTTTCTGTCACGGGCATCAATATCGTAACGCACGTGCTAAAATTCGTGGCGTTCGATTTTTCGGCCTTCTCAGGGGAAGTTGCAACCGTATGGCCAACAACAGCAACACAAGAGCAGATTGCAAATCGAGCTGTGCCACGTGTTGAGATATTCAAGATGCCTAGTGGGACAGAGTACATCATTCACGACGTTAATGAACATAATGTCATCATCGGGAAAGCAAGATTCTCCGGTCATGTCAAAGTCTCCGAGTCGATGAGTGTTGAGGGGTTTGGAGGGCAGTCCATTCTCAGTAACAACAAAAAGTCAGTAAACGCAAAGGTAGATGAGTCATTCGATCTGACAGACTCTCCGATGATTCCCAGAGCTCCGCCTAGCTTTCACCCACCATCATTTGGGGTGACAATTCTGGGGAACTCTCACGGATTCGATGCCAGTGGGTCTGTTTCTGGTTATGTATTGTGGATAAACGGAAGGGGTGTTATGATTGACCCCCCACCATATTCTTCAGCCACTCTCGAAAGGGAGGGGATTCGTCCCCGGACAATTGTTGGGATAGTCCTTACTCACACACACGCCGACCACGATGCCGGGGCTTTCCAGAAAGTCCTCACAGGATCTCCAGTTGTTGTCATCACTACGCCTACGATTTACAAAAGCTTCATCCGAAAATACGCTGCTCTTGCTTCTCTAAGCCCAGCACTGCTGCAGCACAGTCACCGCTATAAGCCTGCGATAATTGGTCAACCACTCAGATTTCAGGGAGCTACATTTCACTTCTTTTATTCCCTACATGCGATTCCTTGTGTAGGCTTCCGCGTTGAATGGAGGGGACGATCAATGGTGTTCACAGGAGATCACATGAATAAACCAGATGACATAGATAAACTGCAGACGGACGTAAGTGTTTGATTGGTGGTATGTCATCTCCTGGTTTCGCTTGGAAACTCATTCACGCTGCTTTTTATTGCTGTTTATTGACAGGGCGTCCTTTCGAAAGCCAGAGCGGACGATTTAAGAAATATGCCATTGCAGGAGACTGATCTGCTGCTTCATGAAGCAGGAGCACCCCCAATTCACACACCGCTGGAAGTTCTCCAGAAGCTCCCGCAAAGAGTGAAGAAGCGTATGTATGTCGTCCACACCTCGAACATACCCAAAGAGTTTGATTTGAAGGTCGCTCCAACGGGTACGGCTGGAACATTGCGACTTGACCAGCTACACAAAGGAGCAGCGCACAGTGCGATAGCCCGTGTTGGGGTCTCTACGTGGATTGATCGTAGTGTCAAGAAAGGTCATAATCCTGGAGACGATTATTCCAGAAACGTCGAAGACGAAGAGATTTTGAGTTCTGCTTGGGGTAGTGCCAGCAATGAATACAACTCGTTTATGGAGACGGATAGTCGCATAGAAGGGCGAGAGAAAGGAAGGAGAACAGTAGAAAACTCATTTATCGCAAAATCACAGCAGACCAAACCAATGAACAGAAGTTCTATCGTTGTCGGTGGAAAAGAATCTGCAATACCGTTGGTGTCGTTACGACCTGCTTCGAGCACTGATGCATGGTTCATTTTGAATCTGCTGAGTGCTGTGCCATTTCTCTCGAGGTACGATTCCCTGGAACAAATTGATTTCTTTCAGATCCCCACCTTTATTTGTCTCACATATTTGCATTTCTTGTATCAGTCTGTCGTATTCGTCTACAATGGAGGTGCTTGAAACTGCTCGAGTGGACGCTTATTGTTGCAATGACATCGTAGTTCCGTCCTCAAGAAGAAGACAACTTCTCTGCGTCGTTTGGGAGGGTACATGTGTGGAACGTGACAATCGAAAGACTAAGTTCAATTTGGTTGACAATGCTCCCAATCTAGCACTGATCGAAGAAGATAGTCCAGGAAAGCCATTAGGAGACATGGCTGTGTGGCATGCTGGTGACTGGACTGGTCCAATTGCCCTCCAACCAGACAAGAGATTAAGTGGCGAGAGCGATCAGGCCGAAAAAACCGATATAGTTGCCATGTCGGCGGAAGGTGTCAAGGTCATAACTGTGGAATTTGCTGCTCTACATAATATTTTGATGAGCAGTTCCCAGCTCTACCGTAAATATGTCGAGCGACAAAAGCAGCAACAACGGCGGCTGAGTTACGCGGAAGGAGTTTTAGAGAGCAGCCTTTGTGCTACGACACAAAAACTCCTTTCCGATTCCCTCCAAAAAATGAACGTCCTCGATCTAATTGACCAGAATTCCGCCCTTCGGAAGCTCTCTGCCGTCCAGAAAAGGCATCTAGAGAGCTTAGCAGAAGGGCCGATCGCCTTCAATCCCGGGGAGCGTCTTTGGCGGTCGGGGGCACCGGTTGATAGCGCGTATCTTGTAGTGGCAGGAACAGTTTCGTTTGTTCCTCGACGGAGAAATGCTGGTTCTGCAACTCTGCCCAGCAAGGCGTCGCTATCCAGCAACAATTGTTCTGACGCACTTGGCGTAAGTTCAGTCGCAGCACACATGTTCTATCACCCAATCGTGGTTTCCTGACGTAGTTCTCAATTTTTTTCTTTCAATGATAGCAAATGGGTACGAGCACGAAGACATTTGGAGATGTTGCAGGGATGCAACAAGACTTGATGAAGGCTGTCGAGGAGATGGTGAGTTTTATTTCTTTTGTTTCTTCTAATTCTTGCAAAAATCCCTGATTAATTCATCGATTTTTTTTTCGTTCACAGGGGGAGGCTGTGAACAAATCCTCAGATGACATCGCAGAAGCATCTGAAGAAGAGGGTCAAATACTACTCGACAATCTCTTCAGCCGCTCGACTGATGGTATGGGTCGGTCGACGACTGAAGCCCACGACTTTGCCAAGTTGAGTATGACTCTACGAAAAAGGGCAGAGTTACTGACAAAACAGCGAGGGCCGTCTTCGGATGCGTCTATGGGAAGCTCCCACGACGATTTCTCTCATGATTCATCGTCCCATTTTAGCCTCGACGACGACGGTGGCGGCGATGGGAAAGATCATTGGGGTTCGTTGACGAGGAGGAGGTCGTCGCGTGCTCGATTTGCGAATAAGGTTCTTGGACGCCTTTACAGTCGTCGCGCCTTCACGGGGGGTTGGTTTTCAGTAGAGGCCACTTCTTGGGCGACGTTTCCAAGATGGTAGAAGGTTTGTACGCGGCGACAGATGCGTCGGCAGATCAGTCGTTTCCCGTATACGGTTTCGGCGACAAATCCGATGATGAAGAAAAGGCAGCGGAGCACATCACGAATTTGGTGATTCACGAGGTTGACGATGGGAATCATGTTGTTCACAGCTCCACTTTGACTGCAGGAAAGGATGGTTGCGTCGTCCTCTTGTTCCCGAAGTCCACTTTGATCCCATTCCTCGATGAATATCCAGGCCTTTTGCTCAGTTTGCTTGGTACCCAGGTAGTGGTGTAGTGCAGGGAGCCATCAAACCATTGAGTAATACGAAAATACTCCGGAGTATAATGAAATAATGGTGAATTATTCTTTTCTTGCAATATACTTCGAAGTACTACGTTACTTCGAAGTAATATTTTACCCCGGAGTAGCAACTTATTTCGGGGGAATAATAGCTAGCTACTCTAGCTAGCTACTCTAGTAGAGTAGTATGATCTAATAGTGTGAAAAGACCCCTTTTCTCCTCCTTGCTCTTAAAAATCGGGTTGGTCGTATTGGATCTGTGCCGATCGCGAGAGAATTTGCCGCTGTTGTCGCGCTTTAAACTACGTACTCCGGTATGTACTCCTTGAAAGTCAGGCAAAGCATGATTACCTGACATTGTGAAGAGTAGTGTGTCTCTTCAAATACACCAAACAACCTTGTCCTCGTCCTGCTCCAAGGAGGCTACTCATCATTCCGGATTGTGTTTTCGAGTATTCGCACGCTCCTCCCAGCTGTCCCGGACATTTGAATCGCTGCAAAAACAGAGTCTCGATTCAAGCCTAAGACATTATTTTTTTCATTCTGATACTCGACTGTTCCGTACCAAATCCACACACAATTATGTCTGCCGTGGTCGACACTTCTTCGTCCAACACATCCAGCATGGCTCGATACTATGCTTCAAAAATAGGGGAACTTAGTGAAACTGTTCAAGAACGGGTCGCTGATCTCCAGCGTCTCAAAGCCCGTCGAAATGAGCTCAATGCCAAGGTCCGCATGCTCCGTGAAGAGCTTCATCATTTGCAAGAACCGGGATCATACGTTGGGGAAGTCGTCAAGCAAATGGGCCAAAACAAAGTTCTGGTCAAGATCCATCCAGAAGGAAAGTATGTAGTCGATCTCGACCAATCGCAGATTGACATCAAAGACCTGGCTCCCAACACTCGTGTGGCCCTTCGCAATGATTCGTACACTTTGCACAAGATTCTTCCGACAAAGGTGGATCCTTTGGTGTCCTTGATGAAGGTAGAAGCCGTCCCTGATTCTACGTACGATATGATTGGTGGTCTAGAAAAACAAGTCATGGAAATCAAAGAAGTCATTGAACTTCCCATCAAGCATCCAGAACTTTTTGAAAGTCTGGGTGTGGCCCAACCAAAAGGTGTCTTACTGTACGGACCTCCCGGAACTGGTAAGACGCTTCTGGCCCGAGCAGTTGCTCACCACACAGATTGCACTTTCATTCGAGTTTCTGGCGCAGAACTGGTACAGAAGTACATCGGAGAGGGTAGTCGGATGGTTCGTGAACTCTTTGTGATGGCTCGTGAAGCCGCTCCTTCGATTATTTTCATGGATGAAATAGACTCCATTGGTAGCTCCCGTGGCGGAAGCGGCGGCGGTGGCGGCGGAGACTCAGAAGTTCAACGAACCATGTTGGAGCTGTTGAATCAGCTGGATGGTTTTGAACCCGCACAAAATATCAAAGTGATCATGGCGACAAACCGCATCGATATCCTGGATGCTGCCTTGCTCCGTCCCGGTCGTATCGATCGAAAGATCGAATTTCCCAACCCCAACACGGAGAACCGAATGGCCATCATGAAGATTCACTCCCGAAAAATGAATTTGCTCCGTAACATCGATCTCAAGGTCATCGCAGAAAAGATGCCAAACGCAAGTGGAGCCGAATGTAAGGCTGTCTGCACTGAAGCTGGTATGTTTGCACTACGAGAACGACGTGTACATGTCACACAGGAAGACTTTGAAATGGCCGTGGCAAAAGTCATGAAGAAGGATGCGGATTCCAATGTCAGTTTGCAACGATTGTGGAAATAATTTTCGATGCAAGTCGCTCCTCACAATCTGGCTCTGGCAACGTCTCGTGGTGTCCCGCAGCATCCAAGAAATCGGAAGAAACGAAGAAACATTCAATCAAAGAAAACTATTATTTCTGCCTCGATATATGTTGGTGTTATTCATTTGTACTTGATGGCTTTTTTTTCGACGTATGTACTTCGCATGCAGTAAATCATACGTAGTACTACGTAGGAGCTTTCGAAGCTACAGTAGTACATACCACACTCGTAGTCAATCAACTATCTCAAAGCGATAGCCATGAATTTTGTTTTGCTAGGGTTACGGGACGGCCTCTGTGTGCATGCTGTGAAGGGACGATGATGGGACACTAAGGGAGTGCATGTAGTGGGCTTCACTCACTGTCAGTGATTGCTTATGATGCTAGCTAATGCACGACTGTCCCCCAGACGGAGACTGAGGAGGACGGAGTGCTAGGAAGAGGAAAGGGTGGGTCAAAGATGACTTGCACACAGGGGAGCTGTCTGCAAGAGTTGTGAGATTTGTGAGCAACTCCAGCAGCCCTACACCGCCACAAAATTCGTGCGACTATTTCAAAGCGATGGCCATGAATTTTGTTTTGCTAGACTAGGGTTACGGGACAGCCTCTGTGTGCATGCTGTGGAGGGACAATGATGGGACACTAAGGGAGTGCATGTAGTGGGCTTCACTCGGTGACCTACCCAATACCATTATGGGGTTGGGTGCTTATGATACTAGCTACTTTACGACTGTCCCCCATATGGACGCATGGTTGAGCATGCATATGTGGCCCATGATGAAAGGAAGTGTGTAGCAAGCAGGCAGGAGCATAGGCAGGAGGTCTCTGAGGAAGGCGGTCTCTTGTTTCTATGAATTTAGGAGGCGGAGGGTAGGTTTGATTGCAGAGTTCGGAGTGATTGGTGTGGAGGACATTTGGGTTGATAGTCCTGCGGAGAAACCCGTTATTTGTCCCTGGATATAGAGGAGAAATGTATCCGAGGACCAGCGTCCGAGGATTTTTATGGTGTGAGCTGGGACCCCTCCAAGGTGAAGGGCCATTGCACCGCCGGCGCGTAGCGAGTGACTAGAGATGTCAGCGGGAGTGATGTTGTGGCGAGATAAACTCAGGATTTGGACGGTGTTTTTAAGTGCTGTGGTGATGTCTGTCACCGTGACCTGTTTTGCAACGTGTTTGCGGCCGGTGAAATATGTACCAAGCATGGTTGTTGGATCAGACGTGTGTTGGCGGATGTGCTGGATACGGCGGATGATTGCAGCTTATAGGACAGGTGACATCGTGGGTAGCCTCCTGGTGAATTACTTGATTGCGGCGGCCATTCTTTTGGTTTGAGATACGAAGTGTGGCAGCTGTGCATTGAGAGAGCAGGGTCTGGAGTGGTAGGGTGGAGTGAAGAACCTGTGCGTGGTTCCATAATGTGACATCTTCCAGGCGGAATTGTATTGTGCGTCGACGGGCTGTGTGGGTTGTATGGGTGTACTCTCCGACACGGAGGAGGTAGAACCAAGCAATGGTGCAAAGGTCGTGAATGGCTTGGTAGCGCGGATTGTTGTCAGCGCGGGTGACGTTGAGGTATTTTATGGCGAGGTGTGGGAGGGCTAGTTTTCGTTTGGGGGGAGGATCATGTCTGCGGTAGTTCTCAATTTGGCGTTTGAGAATGATGTGCCTTTGACCTTTTTCGTCAGCCAGGGGGTCTGGTTGTCCATCCAACATGTGGGTCTGGTAGATGGCACGCAGTGCCAGTAGGACTGTTTGGGCGGAGACTTGCTTATTTGCTGGTTGGTGTTGGCCAGCCCGAATAAATGCAGCGAAGGATCCCAGCAGGGCGAGTCTGGTTGGGAGTGGGTAGTTTGAAAGGATTGGCTGGTACATTGGAAAAGTGTTTTGGAGGAAGTTTTGCCAATGCGTCCAAAAACGGAATCGTTCAGATTCAGTCGCAGCAATGACTCCATGGCTAGTGGCTGTGGTCGCAGCAACGAAAAGAGCTTTTGCTGCGTTGCGTTTGGCAGTTAGCACACTGTCCAAAAGCTGTTCTGTGGCGGTGGAAAGAAGGAGGTGAAGGCGGTGAGAAAAGGATGGGAATCTGTGGGGTGTTTGCGTGATGCAAAGTCCGCGAGGGTGTTGTATTCCCCCGTAATGTGTGTAGTTCTGAAAGGGCATTCCTGATTGTGAAGGAGTCTCACGGTGAGGAGGCGCAGGATGCGATGGGCGAAGTGACAGGACGAGCTGCGGAGTTTGTTTGCCCAGGCAACGGCTGTGGTGTTGTCACACCAGATGGCAACACTTCCATGGTGGAGGGTGGCAGTCGGAACAGTTGCCTCAAGCACCAGATGATGGGATAGAATTGTGAAAAGCTCTAATGTGTCAATGGAGATGTGTGACTGTTGTATGGCTTGGATGATGTCGGGTGACCATTCGAGGGACCAGACATTTGGGAGGAGGGGTTGTGCTGCCCCGAACCAAACTCCTCCTGCCCCCCAGGAGGTACTGGCATCTGCCCATCCTTGATATGCTGGTTTGGAGGTTGGGAGGAGTTCATGAACGCTAATCGGTCGGGCATGTAACTGCTGTACGAGGAGTTGCCAGTCCTGTAAGAGTATGATGATGTTGTCAAAGTTGACATGCACACAGGGGAGCTGTCTGCAAGAGTTGTGAGTTTTGTGAGCAACTCCAGCAGCCCTACACCCATGCGCCACAAAATTCGTGCGATTCTTCTCATTTTACTCTATTAGTACTAACTAACTGTAAGTACGTAGTACCAGTTTTAAGTTGGTGAACAGAGGACGGACGGAGATTCAGACCTTCGACGAGAACTCCTTAGGGATAAAGGGTTCTCAAATCCGAAGTTTCCATCTTCGCTTCTCTACCAGTATTCATACATACGGTACTACCCAACTTTCCATCGGCGTGCTGCGAGACGTCGTCGAAGAAGATAGATCTTGTTTCGTCGACGACACATAACTTCCACCCTCACGCCGCTTCCACACACAACATAGTCAAACAACCAATCTTTCAAACAACGCCCTTTGCTGCCACAGATTCTCCTGCAAACAAGAATACTCCTTTGTTTCAACTTTCAACATCGTCTGCCCAACTGTGTCTACGACGTATCTATCCACAGTCCACATCACAATCCTCCACTTCATCGTCGAGATTCGCACCAACTCCACGCCACACGATTCTAAACTGCCATTATTGTCACCGCCATGTTTGCTTCCAAGCTCAGCAATATTTTAGCCAGAAATTCTCGCTCTACCTTGAGAGTGCTCTCCACGACAACAACATCTGCCAGGCCGTTTCGAGTTCTCGGCGTTCAACAGATCGCCATTGGATGTGCCGAAAAGACGCCATTGGAAGCCCTCTGGAAGGGAGTTTTTGGTTTGGAGGCATCGGCCACCAAAAAAATTGAGTCGGAAAACGTAGAAGAAGACATTGTAAAACTGGGACTTTCTCCCTTTGAAGTGGAAATTGATTTGATGCGTCCAATCGATCCAGAAAAGAGTCCCAAGGTCCATGTCCCACCACTCAATCATGTGGGGTTGTGGATTGATGATTTGGAAGTAGCCGTAGAATGGATGGAGAGTCAAGGTGTTCGTTTCACCCCTGGAGGGATTCGGAAAGGTGCTGCTGGTCACAATGTTACGTTCATTCATCCCAAAGGTAACGAAAAGGCCCCGATTGGTGGTGCTGGCGTCTTGATTGAGCTGGTGCAAGCTCCTCCGGAAGTCATAGAAGCTTTCAAAGAGTGAAAAAATACCCAAACATGAAAAATAAGAAGAAAGTTAGTTTACTACATTTCCTTTGAAGCTAAAGTTTTTGTGCATCTTACGCACACTTGTAGCATGAGACATAGAAGACCGTCTCCTCAAGCTGATAGTACCAATGGTACTACGATATAAGAGAGAATCTTCCACTGCAGCAGTGTGTATTTCGAAAAGAACCACCATCGGTACGGCTAGCGGCTAGTAGCTGTAAGCAGAGGTAGAAAAAGCTACTTCGAGTGCTATGTACACGTACAAAGTAGTACCGGTAATGCAAACTACCTAAGGTAGCACTACGAGAAAGGTGAGTGGTGGAAGTTCGAAGTCCCGAAAACAAACCGATGGTGCATATTAGGCCTTACTACTACGACTTCGAGCATGAAATGCAAAAGAACAACTTCTATGGAACTACTCTACCAGCTGGCGGTAGGTATATCATACGGTAGGCGGTAGACTAGCTACCGGTAGCTCTACTAGTAGAGTAGAGTCGTGCCGTAGTAGGTACCCGTTGCCGGAAATAGAATCCTCCGAGTTAACTGTAAATTTATCCTCTCTACTAAGGCCTAATAAAGTGTAGACTCTACTCTACTCTACTAGAGTAGAGAGACTACCGAAACTCTACTCTAGCTAGCTACGGTAGCTACTCCGAGTACGGTAGTAGCTAGGTACCTAGGTAGCTATGACAGTGCTACTAGCGGGGAGCGGGGAGCCTCCCTACTACTAGTAGAGTACGTCGTAGAGTAGAGATTCCCACAGTACAATAGAACCCTCCTCTTTCAATTCAATCGTACTGTCGTACATCGTACTGTAGCTTCGTTTACACTTAATAAAAAATGTGAAGAATGCGGCAGAATGCAGGCACACCAACAATAAATGAAGTGATCATGAACACTCTCACTGATAAAATAGAGACTACTACTATTATACTTCTTCGATCAATTTCTTACTGTTGTCACTACCGTAGCATTATTTTTTCGACTTCGCAGTTCAACGTACTCGAAGAGTTTTTTCCAAATCATGACTACGAGCATCGGTTGTCTACCTACTTTGTTCATAGTAGTAGGTAGAGAGTGAGAGAGCAATCGTCGATAATGGAACAATTCTTGCATCATAGTAATTTTTTGGGGAAATTGCAATCTCGACACCGAAGCCTTATCTCGACACGGGCATTACTATCTCGACACGGGCATTATTATCTCGATACCGTGCCACTATTATCTCGACACGGGCATCATTAGCTCGACACCGTGACACTATTATCTCGACACCATAAATTCCCCTTTGTTATTTCGACACCGTGTACGTCATTATTTCGACACCGAAAAAACCCCTCTTGTTATTTCGACACCAAAAAAACCCTTCTCTTGTTATTTCGACACCGAAAAAACCCCACTTTTTTATTTCGACACCGTGGCCACTGTTATCTCGACACCATCCTTTTTACCTTTTCACTATATCGACACCATAGCACTACTACTTTTACTACGTTTCTACCACAGAGTAGTTACCAAAACTGTTACTGCCACTACAACTGTTACTGCTACTACCACCAAACCATAGGTAATACTGAAATCTTATTATAGTAGTGACAGTTATATATTGTTCAAGAAAGATCAAGCTCAGGTGGATGTTGTTTCTCAAGTTGCTCTCTTGCAACACATGTTTTAACGTTGTGGCCTCTCTTCTTGCATCTGCTACAAACAATGGGTGATTTGTCTGGATCATCGGCGAAACGAGATCGTTTCCTGATCCTTTTTTCCTTGGTTGTCCACTTGACCTTTTTGTGCGATTTGGTGGCAATGTAACTCCATCCTGGTCCAATATATCCAAAGAAACAGGAACAATGTTTTCCTTCAAAAGTTCGTAAACTGTTTCGTACTTGAAGTGTTCACTGACATGATTGTCCATTATGTATTGTAGTGTTTGCGTCTCAAACAACCTGTAGTAGGCAACTGCATCAATGCAGGGAACTCCATGCTCCTGCCACTTTCCACATTCACATGTGTGCTCCCTCACATCCAACAATCGATTTGTCTCGGGCTGAGACGCTCCCCTCGATGGACGGAAAACATCGAACTGGCTACCACCCTTCACAACCTCCTTCACTTGGAAGTTAGAACAATTTTTCCATCTACGTTCAAGGATTTCTGCAACCTTGTCCACAACACCCTCCCTTCCGTAGTTCTCCTCCCGAAGGCTGCAGATCCTGTTCATCATTTTTCTGACAATGTCGTTGGTACACTCTAGCCAGCTTCCATCTCTTGCATCTCCAACCATTGAGTTTACAGACTCTGACATGTTTGTTGTCACAATGCCGAACCTGGGTGGAAGGGTTGGGTCGTCCACCCAAGCGGTGCTCCTCCACTGATTGGCGCTAATGCCCTTCAAATACTTCTTTCCGCGGGCGGAAATTGCATTAATTTTCGCCATCAATTCGTCCGATTCACGTTTGGAGAATGTGGCAGACAGAGCATGGACATGCTTTGCTACCTTTTTTCCAACCTCCTTTTCAACATTCCTTGCTATGTGGACAGAGCAAAAGCAATGATGATTGTCTGGAAACACCTGCTGCAATGCCTGGATGAGTCCCTTCTGCCTGTCAGAAATGACAGTGAAGTAGCAGAACCTGCAACGATTATCTGGGTGCTGCATTTTCAGCAAAGGGATGGCCTGAACCAGCAGCTCCAGGAACCACTTCCATCCCTCCGCATCCTCGCCGTCCTTCATAATGGCAAAGGAAACGGGATAGATGTTACTGCACGCGGTCTGCACCGAAGCAATGTACAGGGTTCCTTCCATTTTGACAAGAGGTGGGCCCCATCGAGAGACAGGACAGGCCTCACATGCTGCAAAGAGCGCCGCATGATCCCCGGACAGATGCCTAGGCGCCGCAAACGCTGGTCAGCATCACTCTCAGCTTTGACAGTGGAGTCTTCGTTTCGCAACTGGAAGTGCTTCAAGTACGACATGATTAGTCCAAAACTGGCCTGTTGTTTCTCTCTTGGGCCATTCGCCACTGCACGGCCGATGGCACGGTACGCCTGGTTGTAGGAGGCTCTCACAATTTGAATGTTGGCAGCTGCCTTCATTACATCCTTCGATACTGGCGGGAAGCACAAAAATAAAGCCTCGATCCAGCGCCTCGTGACCTGGCAATGACTAGTCTGACCCTTGATGATTCCTCGTAATCATCAATGGCCAGGTCAACTTTGGACATACCTTCAAATTCCTTCGGTACCTGAATGAATTGTGTTGTGAAATAGTTGTCCCTGTGTCTTGTTGATTCGGGTTGTGGATCAGCCCCAAGTCGTGGATGGTGTGGCACAACGTCTAGTTCGATGGGAGGAGCCTTGTCAGGAACATCTGGTGCAGCATCAATGTCATTATCATTATTTGGAAGATCTTGAAGCAGCCGAAGGAAAACATCGTCATGGCAGTCGTTTTCAGACTGGAGGGGGAAAAAGGAAGACAGGAACGAAGAGGAAAGAAGTTCCCGTGGATTGGGAACATCTGATCCAATGTCAGTGACGGTAAACACTGCATGGAGAGACTCCCTGAGCTTGGAAATGTGCTGCTGGTTGAAAATGTCAGCTGACACATCCAACCCCTTGAGCAGGTGGAGAACACATCCAAATGCAAACAAACCACAGTCAAATCCGTTCTGTTGCAAGGGACAAGATCTGTAGACAGCCTTCTCGACAATGTGGTCAGGGTTGGCAAGCAGCACTTCACACTTGGGGTTGCCAAACAAACAAAAGTTTGCAATGAATTTCTGAAATGGTCGGAGGTACTTGGCAGGAGGAGAATTACGGTGTACCGAATTGTTGCGGCGGCCACCTTTGATCAAGGAGTCGTATACAGAAACCTCGTGAAAGATGTCGGGTGATCGAAGATCGAAGACAATCTTCACGGCAACAAAATGGTGGTCAATGCAGAAGGGAGAGAGGAACTCAAATTTGTTGTCCTTGTAATGGGAACACCTCAGCCGAATATTCTCTACACTCTTTGCGACGTTGGGATCAGAAGGAGCAGTATCTATCTTCGCGTTGACTTGATGAAAGAAATGTAGGGAGTTGGCAGAACCCACGAGTGTGGTGTCTTGCAAGTCAGTTGGCTGTAGTGACCGTTGTAGGAGATAATCCACCAAAGCAGTGGACAGGTGGTTGTCACCTGATAAGGGTGCAACTGCGTCATCATCCACAAGAAGAGCCCGATCATCACGAAAAAGATCTTCTGCAATCCAGAGCGGGCCATTGGGTTTAGCAGCAACCAAAGGTTTTGTACGGCGTCTCAACATTGTCGACAGATGGCTGGCAGCGGCGATGGAGTGTTACAGTGCCTGTAGTCGGTAGCAGAGGCTGAAATCCTCCTGTAATCACCGGCGGTAACTGCAACACGACCGGAGAGTAGTTGCAACACGATAGAAGCGGTGTTTCGGTGTCGAAATAGTTAAGAGGTAAGAGGTTTTTACGGTGTCGAAACAAAAAATAGGTGTCGAAGTAACAAGCGACGGTGTCGAAGTAACAAGAGAGGGGTTTTTTCGGTGTCGAGATATCAAGAGGGGTTTTTTCGGTGTCGAGGAGTTTTTTCGGTGTCGAGATAATAGTGGCTCAGTGTCGAGACAACATCAAGCACCGTTATGTGGAGAAAACCCACATAAAAGGAGAAGTGCCCGTGTCGAGATAAGGCTTCGGTGTCGAGATTGCAATTTCCCCTAATTTTTTTATTATCTGCAAGTTCATTATTCATACTACTTTGAAGGGGCAATAGTTAAATATATTTCTCTGCTGATGTAGGAAAAATCTCTTCGAATTATTATTAAATTGACAGTGATAAAAAACACCGAACTCTCTGAAGTACGTCGTGGCAGCGAAACTCCTCAAAACATCGAGCAGAAAGGTCGCGCAGGGCGCATGATCATCCCAGCAGACTAAACACAGACTGTGAATGTTGATCCCGAAACTGGAAACTGCACTCCGGAAAAACGGAAGGAATAAATCGATTCACGAAGACTCTCATATCTTGTGATGACCATGATGGAATCATCTTCTAGTGATCGACAGGGATCGGATCACCGGGTATCTACAACCCCGCCCGCAACACCCATCATGAAGGATGCATCACATGTAGATTTCACTGGAAACGTCACAGGTTGTTTGGCACCGTTGATGGAGAGTTCTCCATACGACGACAACACGAAAGAAAGCGTAGAATCTTCTTTACCCTCCCACCATAAGATCGAGAGAGGAGGAAATGTGACGGTGACTCGAAGAAAAACGAAGCGAGGAACACGGAAATCAATTGGTGAAGCCTTGAAAGCTGAATCCGTTGCCACTTACCCCAAATCCTCTTTGGAGTTGCGCAAAATGCCTGTAGACGTTCTCTTGCAGCCGGCGAATGTTCGTCAAGAGACAACTTCTGTATTGAGCGAGGATGCTGGCGAGGATAAACTAGACGAGGAGGAGGATATCGAAAAGGAGACAGATTGTCTACGACTTTTGTGTTTGAGGCCGCAATTCACGCTCCGAAAACAAATGATGCTTTCCTTTGGTAGTATCAACTTAATCACCATCGCGATTGTCGTCATGATTTGCGTCTCATTGAGTATTTTGGCCGGTGAGAATGTGAAATCTACTTCTAGTGATACTGCTATGCAGTTGGTGAACGAATCACTTGGATACCGAGCACGGTATCTTGCCGAGTATCTGACAGAAAGCATCATCCTAGTGGATACAGTCAAGTTTCTGCATGAGGCGACTCGAGATCGTTTTGAGGGACATCCAAACCCAACAGATGAGTACGTTCCATTTTTCGACATGTATTCTGGAACGAACATTTATCCTGTCAAGGGCCCAGCCATGCCTTTGCAATGGAACGTAACACCCAATGTAAACATGTCGAATGTTCAAGAGCATCTACAAAGTCGATGGAAGATTTATGAAAACACACCCGTTGATACAACACAAGCTAGCTTTATCATGCAAGGGGCATGTGACCCTCTTGAGGTGGATTCCATGGGAGATGCATTTTGGCCAAATTGTATTGACGCCAATAATGATATTGCCGCAGGTGGAGTTGTGGCACCCAGCAATCAAACAGAATTGTACTATCGCAAGGGTGGTGACATGGTACCTATTTTGCGAGCCATTTTCGAGCAGAATGACGCAATACGGGATATAGGCCTATACTTCTTGAACAATGGAGCAGGAGCTGCTGTGAACTACCCCCATTATAGTGTTTCAACGCAGACGACCTACATTTCAATTGGTTGTGAATGGCTTTTGTCTCCAAACCCTTATGACCCAACTCGTACTATTGGGTCAGAAGAGATGGCAAAAGTGTGCAAGCCAGAAGGAGAAGAGGTTTCCAATCGCTTGTATAATCCAATGGAGCGTGATTGGTGTCGCGATCAGGCGTCCAATCCTCACAAAATATTCATGGATGCCAGAGAAAACGCATGGAATCCGGGGGAGTGGTTGCTCATCCTGGGAAGGTCCGTTTACGATAGAATGACACAGGAGTTTGTCGCTTGTATGTATATTGGCATCAATTTGGGCAAAATTGAGGAGCTTCTAGAAAGCTCACGAACCAGTGAACGGGCAGAGGCGACTGTCATTCATTTCGACGACGAAGGCTACGTCGTCGCGTCGTCAAGAAATCTCACACGTGAAGGACGGCTTCCCATCTACGATGCAGATTTGGGAATGAACAAGGAAAACTATGTCAGACTTTCGCTCCTTGTTGACTTCAACTCACGATGGGATCCATTGGAGACACGAAAAATGTTCGAAGCATTCTCGACGAGCGACGCTAACTTTCGTGTGTCTGTTCACCCAATGCCTCCGATCCCGGAAGTATACGACTCAGACTACCGTCCAGTTTTTTTTGTTGTGACTTCCTTTCATCTTGAGGATCTTACCGAATCAATAGTAGCACTGAACGACCGTGTCGATGACAGAGTAGGCAACATAATCACATTCACCTGGATCTTTGGACTGGTGGGTATTGTAGTTGCGTCTGTGATGATCTTCGCTATGGCTCACATGCTGACCTCTCCGCTCACAAATATGAACAATGTGGCGAGCGAGATAATTGGGAGCTTCGGAGACCCAAACAAGGAAGACGAGATTAGAAAAAGTGGTGACGTGTCTTTGGAAACAAACTGCACTCCAAGGACAGAGCTTAGCGATGTTGTGTCTGAATTCAACATCATGGTGACGAACTTCAGTGGCGCTTCAGAGGCAAAGACAGAGAAGTTCATGGACGACGTCTTGGAAAATACTTTTCCGGCGAGACAAAATTTGCTCGACTTGTACAAAAGCAGATCGGACCAACTGTCTAGATATGGTGCGATAGGAGAACATATGGAATTCGAACGAGATGAGAAGGATGACGATCTTAACACCAGCTCTTCATCACAACCCTCAATTTCGTTTTTGCATTTTGGTCCAAATTACTCCTCTACGAAAACGCAGTCAGACGGTCGAAAGCATGGAAAAGAAAGCCCGGCATCAAGAACAATGTGCACGGCATTGTTCCTTTGGATCGTTCTCCTCATAGCTACACCTTTACTTTGCATAACAATTATTCTCTCGGCCAGTGTGATAACGAAGATCAACATCGAATTTGCGAGAAGCACTGACGACATTCAAGTGGAATACCTGTTTTTATTGAAACAAGTTGAGCTGTCTTACGCTCGACTACGAGCGGGATTTGTTTCCAGTTACACTCAAAGATTTATAAATGATCTGTATCTTATGACAAGATATACATCATGGCTGACTTTTGGCGCTCTGGACTCTTCTGAATCCTTCCCAGCGATGTCATCTGGAGTTGAGCAATGCAAGTATTTTGCAGATGACTACACAAAGTGTCCATTTGTGAAGGAAAATTTTGTTTGTGACTGCGACTGGAAACAGGAGAGATACTTGGACACATGCAGCAACTTCGCTAATGCGTCGTCGTCGCGCCGGCTTCAGAGATTGTATTGGATCTCAGAGTTTAGTAACACGTCTGACGGAAGTCGTTTTGAAACTTCGTTCCCATTTGACCACTACTCTCCGCAATCCGGAAGCTGGTGGGACAACCTGACAACTCTCCCAGGATCTAATGACGTTTCTTCGGGTTCAGGACACAATTCCCCCTATGAAAGAGTCAGGATGTATTCTAAGGTGCCAGTCACTTTGCCTTTGTACAACTATCACCTTGGCGAAAGCAAGAACACAAATCTTGGTATTGGAATTGGATTTGAGAATGATGGCACCTTTATTGCTTATAGCGGCTGCTTTTCTTCCAGGCACGTGACCTTGTCTGGATGGTCATCAAATCCGGAAAACCAGGCTGAGATATTCCGACCAGAATTATGTCCACTCGGAAAGTTTGGTTTCGATCCTCGGTAAGTTTTGGGATAAACCCTGGCATATTTTAACATTCATTTCACAATTGATCTCTCACCACGTTTGACACAGTTGTCGAGGGTGGTATCATTCGGGGAGGGAGCTATATGCTACCGAAAAACTTATGTTGTATATCTCATCTCCCTACCTTTTCGCTTCTGGTGAAGTTAGGGGTGAAAAAACTTTTGCACAGACTGCTACAATCCCTATCTTCGACCCTTCAACGTCAGAGCATGTAGGGCAAACTCTGCTGGACTTCATTGCAACCCCAATCTACAGCGCTTTGCAAGACACTGAATACCTTGGACCGGAGGGATTTTCAATCCTGATCACTGTTGATTCCGGAACTGCACCAGAAACAATAATTGGACCTGGAGTGTCGGCAGGATCGAATTCGATTCCGATATCTGATGGCGTTCTGCCTTTTGACTTGAATTGTAGCATGGCGGATGGATGCGAAGAACGAAGAAGTCGATTCGAGGCCATTGTGGATTCGATGAAGAGAGGGGAAAGCAAGGATACGGAGTTTACCCGCAAGGATGGCAATGGAGAGATAGAGATTTTGCATCTGGCGTATGCCCCTGTGTATGTTACTAGTATCGAACAGGTGGACTCGTCGGACTTTTCTCGCGGTGTTTCCCGGGCGAACCAGCTTGTATATTCTCTTGGCATACTGGAGACGCAACAGCAAATGCTACTGCCTTTTCGCGAGATCGAAAATGCTACCAAGCATCAATCTGTTGTAGCAGTGGCTGTTCTGGGGATCATCATCTTCCTCGCAACAGTTTCTGTCGTCTATACATCTTACCGCCTTGCTGCATCATTTTCGGAACCCATGATATACCTACTTGGACTCCTGCAGGAAATCAACAAGTACGTTGAGCAGTTCTGTGAACTCCCTCGTCCTAAAGATTGTCTCATGTGTTTGCTCCTTCTGTTGCGTTCGTTTCCCAGGCGTGGAGCAGGTCATGATCCTCCCGAAGTTCGGAAAATCAAGGCATCTCAGGAAATTGTCACATTTTCAACCACACTCGAAGCCCTGTTTCGAGTAATACGATCTGCTAACATTGCGTTTTTCAACGGCGATCTTGAATTCGCTTACCAAGTTCTCAACGACGCTCTGAGGTTGTTTCGAAGGCTTGATAACAAGAAGGCAATTGGTGTTGCCTCAAACAATCTTGGAAACATCCTTCTCGGAATCTACAGGAAAATGTCTGCTAGCAAAGTAGAGAAGCTTTGTGGACTTACAAGGCAAGATGTTGTTGCCCAAGGTATTGCTCATTTTCACACTGCCATTCAACTGGGAGAGAAAGCCTATGACGAGTTTCACGAGCAGCAGGGATGGAGTCCTAGTTGCTTGGACTTCATGCAGCATTTATCGAATCGATATTTCAATAGAGGACTGTTTCTACTTCATGTGAAGAAAGATCATTCTAACCCAGATGAAATTGAACAGCTCGGAATGCGAGATATCCAAATTGCCAATGATATGGACCAAGAAGTTGTTTCTTATGGAGAAGAAATAGGTTGGGGATCCGATGATCGAGCAGGGAAACGATTCAATGTCAACATCATTCGAATCCAAGGATACAACATCTTGTACGAGCTAGACTACAGACACGACTGGGGAGTGAAAGAGCTGATTGAGGACACGGTCGGCATTGTGAAAACAGAGTACAAGAATCCGTGTTCTGATTTTTTCTCAAATATGAGTCTCGCTGGGAGACTTCAAGACCTTGAGAGTCAGATGATGAGATATTATTCCATCAACGAAGATCTGGAGACAGCAGCGAAGATTGCCGTGCGAATGTTGATCGAGGATGAAAGAATTTTTACCGAAGCCATGAGAGAAGCTCTTAGCGTTTTAATCGATTTTGCCGAGAGCGATGAAGCGGATGCCCAATTTCGAACGAAGATGGTTCCTATCTTGCGATCCTATCGCAAGGCTGTCATGGCGCTCATCAATGAAAAGCGGCAATCCGCCCTTGAGGACATGGAATCGATTTCGATATCGTTCACAAAGTCTATCGCTGGAACCATTGTAAATCGCGACAAGATCAGGATTTCATTTCCTGCTGCAGGAGAAGAATCCACCCGAATTGTTACGATGGAGGATTTTTGAGCAAAAATGCGTGTCCTCACCAACAAAGACTGTTCGCACCATTTCAGCGACTCTCGGTGGTACTACTCAAACTCTGTGTAAGGAAAAGTTTTGATTGTTACTATCATTTTATTACTTTTTGGCTCTAGACAGTGGTATCTTTCGTTGGGAGCTAGGAAATAACTTCAACTTGGATTAGGGCATGGTCCCAGCGATGTTTATTCTGAAAACCTTCCACATCCAAGGGCCGATTCATTTACCCAATTCCCCAAGCTTGTTCTTGACGACACATTCTTGAAGAGAATCTCGTACGGTTTTGCAGTTCCTGGCGTAATCGTACTCGTATCTTCCGTTGCAATAAACCAAGTCTTCAAACAGTCCTTTGCATTCTCCACTCCTGAGAGCAACATACGTTTCCGCAACGACAGCGCGGTACTAGAAAGAATAGTAAAGAGCATAGAAGAACAACAACAGTAAGTAACGTTTCTCAACAGTTTGGATTAGATGGAATGGCATCGTTCCATGTAAACTGGACTTACAGCAGCACCAGCTGTATCGGCAATTTGTGGATGTTGACGTCTGGATTTGACTTCGTCATACTCCGACTTTGCATCCACACAAGCAATCTCCAGAACCTACGCAACACAAAGGGAGCACGGAAAATACCCATTGGGGAGAAGGGCATGAAGGAGAGACGTTAGGACCCAAAAATACAATAATAACGACAACAAAGTAGCGGATCAACGACTTCCAACTGGAATCGTCGAGTTAGTTCCTTCTCATCGAGCCACAAAAACTTACGGGATGAAAGGCCTTCAACTCCGCACGAGAGGCAGGAAAGATAGGATTCGACATGTTGAACAATTACAACTGGGAAGCAGACAAAAGAATCGCAAGATCTATAGTCGAAACAGACGGCAGCAGCATCGAATTGACAGTGAGGAGGATATTGCCCATTTTCCGGTCGAATGCTACAGTATTTTGCGTCGTAGCGTTGTTGTGTGTACTGTATCGCCTTCGCGCTGTCGTCTCCCTTTTTCGTTCAGGCGAGTCGAATTCATATTTGGTCACGAGTGTACGGGAATGAATTGTGAAGTTGAACTTTGGATCGTCGGCACGCTCTTCACAATATTAACATCATGTTGAACGTACTCGAAACAACTCACACTGTCAACAACAGGCATGATTTTCATTCCGGTTTCAAACGACTACTGTAGTGTAACACTGTTCACACTATACAAAAGGAAGTCCTTACGATCCTCACTGGACTTTGAGATGGAACTGCCGTTCCTCTGACACTCAACCCCTCCTTCCCTCCCGAATCAAACACAATATTATCTAGCTACGACATCTACGACGTATTGCTTTCTCCGACGTGACATCATTGGTTATTTTTTCCTCAAAACATCTACCGAATACAATTTATAAAACAATGAAACTTTGTCTTTGCGCTTTGTCGGCTTGGTTGGCTTACTGCCAAGCCTATATTGTGGTACCTCCAACATATACTCATTCACATTTGTCTTCAAATCGGTCGAAATCAAGAAATGTTCATCCGCAGCGAAATATTTCTCGACTACATAATCCAACGACTAGCCTCTTGGCTTCGACAACGGATTTTGGTTCGGATTTTGGCAGTGCCATGCCCGAAAAGCCCGAATTGTCCCTGGAAGAAAAAATGAATCAATCGGCCGACGATTTCATTATCAACATGGAAAGTGTGCTGGGCGATACCGAACCACCTCCGGAATTGCAGGCATTGAAAGTGGCAAGAGAAAGGAATGCCAGTGTAGAAGAGATCACCTTGAGAGTGTACGAGCTGATGATTGAACGTGGCATGAGATACGATGAAAATCCAGACGGCGGTTTGACGCCGACCGATTTTGACATTCCCAACAATTTGGACGTTCCAGAAGTGCAGGAAGAGTTTGCACACTTGTACAGGTATGGTATGATGCTGATGAATCGAGGACTGTTAACAGCGGACCAAGTGAAACATACAGTCATTGAGAGACTTATTAAACGGACCGGATTGACACCGCAGGAGTTTGACGAGTGGCTAGGATATTGAGGATCACCCAACGCCGCGATGACATCATTATTCCAGACGAGTGACCAGTGAAAGAATACTACGTATCCAATCAATACAAGTTAGAGTTTCGACTACGCAGGAAGGCAACGCATAACATAGAATAAAGAGAAGATGATAGTTTGCTGTCCTGACACCAGTACTACTTTTTTTGCCACCAAACTCTGTTGCCCTTAAACCAGTAACTGTAAGAATCAATGAAGACTTGGTCTTCTCTCTTTTGTCCTTAAAACACATCCTCCATAACCTCGACCACTGCTTAGATCGACAATTGATTTGTTTCCGCAAGTTCGTGAGTCACGGTGTAAGTTTATCCCTCGGGAGTTGTCACTATCACTGCTGGCTTTGTCTCCACAATGTACTCGGGGCAGAAGCAACGACAAACGAAACGATGCATGTATTCCGAAACTCAAAACTTGTTCACCTACATAACCTCGACCACTGCTTTGCATGAAGACACTATTTTATCCAAGCAGTTGCGGTGCAAGTGCCAAGGGAATTAATGCTGCAAGAAGATTCTCGTAACAGCAATATTGCCTTAATCTCTTTCTCCATTCGGCGACCGTTGGTTGGTCTCCATTTTCGCCAACTTCTCAAGTGGTCACAACATCCAAGTTGCCAGCCTTCCGGTTGATTCGTTTCCCTCGTTTTTTTGTTGGTTCACTAACAGTCAGTACTTGCATCGTCGTGATTTTTTTGTGACGACACATTGTTTGTTGGAAGCATCGGACCTCCGATGATTGGACGTGGACGCACCACCCATTTTTCGGAACAGAGCTTTTTGTTTGGAATTCTTGGCAGAAGTAGACTTTTTGTAGGTTTCGTCCCCTCCATGCATCTCAACTAACGCATCAACAACAAGAAATGGAGACGATGATGACGACGATGATGGAGTTACTGCTGCCGAGACCATGTTGAACATATTTTTCTTGGCAACACTTCGCTTCAACGCAGCATTTCGCTGTTGCAGCAGTTGTTGCATCTTTTCGTCTTCCTGTTCCTCTAAAAGTCGACGATTCTTTTCTGTACTCTTGCTACGAAGAAACTCAGAGGAGGCGCTGGAGATTCCTGCGGTGACATTATTGGCATTGGTCTTGGTCTTGGTGATGGATGGGGAAGCAAATTCCGACAAATCAAGACCCGACGCGAAACAGTTTTCAAAGGCTCCAGCAGCTAGCGGTTGTTTCGAGACTTCTTTCTTGTCAATGGAAGTAGCCAAAGCTCTTTGCAAACTGCTACCAGGTGTATATGATGATGATGGATCGGTAGTCGTCATCGTGGTAGACTTGCTCAGAAAAGTTGTTATAATTACAAAACGATGATAGTTGTCGAATGAACGGAACAAGCAAGAAGAGGAAATATTGAAATGGGGAATTAACAGTACATAACGTAAATGAGGGAGGGGAGCAACTCGTTAACTCCCTTCACTGTCAATGTTCAGGCCTCAATGGCTAAATGGCTGCCGAAAGTATCGTCTGCTCTTCAACCAGTTTCGGAACAGATTGATGACTGTGAGTACTACGAGTACGTAAGATACGACGTACGGCAGCAATGGTTTTGAGTTTTGAGTGTATTGAATGATGCATGTCTCCAACTTTTCATCTTTTTGTTCAAGAAATTTTCGCACCCATCCTTGCATCCCAAACAATCCCATCACCAGCATACCCACACGGCTGCCCCTTCTCCCCATAGAGAATCTACCTGAAACGAATATACGTCGTACTGCATATCTGGTTCGGGTTAGGAAAAGTTTCATTCACATCAATTTATTATTTCAGACATTCCATCCTCATCTTTTTTTTTGTTGGGAAGAATCCAAGATCATGACCTCTTCTGCCGAAGCCGAAGCCAAGCAACTGGACAGTGTCACGGACCGTGTCGATGAAACCGAACTGGATGCCTCCAAGGCGCAACAGGCCATGTCGGCACTGTCTTCCTCCAATCAACAAGACGACGGAAGAGCAATGGCATTGGCAGCCGTCAATATTTCTGGACAGGACATTGATGTGATTGTCGACCAATTGGAAGTGTCACGAGAATTGGCCGAAAAGACGTTACGTGAAGTGGCCCTTGAAACCAGTGGAGAAGAAGTTGCGTTGGTGGCAGCGCTTCGAAAGCTAGTCCACATGTAAGAGAGAAGGGAAACGAAATTGAATGGTGTGGTGTGGAATGTGAAGGAATCACAAAACCACATCCCATTGTGGAGAATGGATCCTACAACACAAAAGAACGGGAATATAGAAACAAAAGAGATACTTTCTTGGTATTACGCATCCATTTGGAACAACTGAAGCTCTCGAATGTAACCTTGGCGCCTTGGCCATGCTTTTGGTTTGTTGTTCTTGTTTTGCTGGGGTTGACCATGCAAAACAAGAAATCCAAATGGTGTTGCAGGTCATACAGTAAGCACACATTAATTGAAAAACTGCCGTGGTATGCGTCCTTCACACACATTGTTTCTGCAAAATCCTTTGCGGGAACAACAATGATGTCCTTTTCCTTTCGTTGCGGGCGTGAAGTTTGCTTATCCTATCCAAACGAAGGAGTTAATTAATCCTGATTTGACTCTTGGGTAGCACAAGTAGGTTTCCTGTATTTGCTCTTTTTATAATTTTTTACTCGTTTTCTCCATTTTCTGGTGGAAGGGGGGTGGGAGACCCTGGGAAGATTTCAAGATTGGTGAATGTTGGTTGCTTGGTACACGTTTATCAGGGGGCCATCAAAGTGCAACAGCAATAACTGTTTTTTGTACCCTCCAGACTGGTTTCTCTTTCACAATGCCCGCTGTCCCCTATTCAAGCAAGAATCAGATAATCTTCTGCTGGGAGAGCAAGTAAAATTTGAAGGGAAAAGACCATCATATTGCAATACGTCGTAGAAATGAGCGAGGAGGACATTGTTGCTTGCAGACTTGCGTTGAAATTTCTCCCCTTATTTTGTCCGGGAAAATGATAATGAATATCACCCTGATTGTTTTTGTCAGAATAGTATTGATAATGATATAATAATACTGTATCGATTTTATGATGGCTATGTGTTAATAAAGCCTAAGGCGAAACCAGTTGTTAAGCTAGTTACGACTCTCTACTAGTAAAAGAGAGGGAATTCCAACCAAAAAACAGCTTTCTATCATACTACCGTACCCTCACAGTCAGAGGAGAGGGTCTGTCAGGCTATCCCGAATGTCGAGATACTCTGAAATTGTGAAAGTTCTGACAAAGTGCCCAAAAAACGTGCCACCTTTGTAGACGCTAAAAAAGAGGCTGACGATGGATTCCTATCGTATTTTTCTCTCTTGGTTCGCTTTTCCATACACTGCGTCCTACTACGACCTACGTAGGACTGAGTACGGTAGCGCATGTACTACCGGTAAACAACAGTACGGTAGTACTCTCTACATACCGGTAGCTACCGGTACTCTAGTAGAGTAGAGCTATGTAGCTATTATTAGAGGGTACGTTTTTTTATGAAAGAGATTACTCGCATCGTTCGAGCCACACGCTGAAAAACGTATGTACATCGTATCGTCGATTGTGTGAACGTCGCGTCTCTCTCCAAATCTCTCCTTGCAGTTTACTCTCTTTCACTCTCTCTTTGGTGTTGTTTTATTACAGCAGAAATTCTTCCCCTTTCACACAGTCACCCAGTGTTGAACTCCATACGACCTGCATAATTTCTTTATATTGCAACTACCATGACCGTCACAAGAATCTCTTCAGTTTCTCGGGGATTCCTTCAATCATTGCATCGTAGCGGTGCTGGTGGTAGTACTATTGGAAGATCTGCGTCACACCCATCTTCTATTGTATATCGACCATTGCAATCCATCATTACGGACAACCTTCCACCCACCTCTTTGATACGATGTCATGCTTCGACCGCAACCTCAAACAGCAGCAGCAACAACAACAACAAAACTTCATCTTCATCATCCTACGTGTCACCCTTTCAAGATATTTTTGACAACATCAAGCAGGGAAAGACCTCTTTAGGAACGACTCATTTTCAAATGCCTTCCGAAAGGAAGTATCTCAAGTGTGGTATTCCCGAAAACGCACTACGATTCAAAACAACAGCCTTTGGACGATTGTTGGAAGCTCCCTTCATCCGTCCCAACGAACATCGCATCATTTTGCAAGTCCATGTGCGACATATTCCTCTGACGGAAACCGAACGATTGGTGCTACGGGAAATTGTTGGACAACGGCTCAACGAGGAAACGGGCGTTTTGCAATTAAGCTCGTCACAATTCGGAAGTCGAATTGAAAACAAGAGGCACGTTGTGTCCATGTTGGAACGAGCGGTGGAACGCGCCAAGGTGTTGGCTGCTCGGGTGGAAGCGGAAGTGGAACAATTGGAACACCAACCATGAGAAAAAGAAAATGGACAAAAGGACACATTTCAGGCACCGGTGTACACGTTTATAATAGTGTGCTGTGTCTATTCTTTTATAAACGTCGTTCTTGTGGTGGTTTATGAACACCAACAAAAAAGAATATTATTATCACTAAGTAAAGTACAAGTAATTGTTACTGCTTGTTCCGTGTATTTCGTTACGATTATCTTCTTGTGGGAGAGGGACTAGCAAACACTTTGTGTGCTGTCAAAGCAGCTTCATGAAATCAACGGGCTTGGGAGCTTTTCCAAATCCTCTTGGATTGCTTCGATACCCACAGGCAACTTTTCCAATACTTTGTACTCGGATTGCAGTTCTTTTCGTCGTCTCACTAGCAGCATATGCTTGGCAAAAGCGTACTCCATCGACGCCTCCAACTCAGCAAGTCGTGTCAGTGCCTTCATTACTCCTGAAGGCGATCCATCCGGAGGCGGCGATACAGGTCTTGGAGCAGCAGGAACTTCTTCAACCTTGGGTTCTGTCGAAGATCTATTATTGGAATCAGACTTTTTACTCTGATCCCCTCCCATTTTGCTACTCTTGGCCATGCTAGCAAAAGATGGAACTTGATCCGCAAGACTGGCATAACCACCGACACGCGGTTCGCTAACTGGAGCATAAACAGGCCCAGGCCGGTCCTCGTCACGACGCTTCAAGGCATTGCTCTCAACCTGGGGAGCATACGAGGAAGAAATGGGTTCCGGACCATCCCAGCTGGCTGGCAAGTTCCGGTCAAAATCGGCACCCGGAACGGATCCTGGATTCCCGAATTCGGAACGACCACGTCCGCCTCTTCCTCCTCGCAACCCTCTCCCGCTTCTCCCGCTGCGAAAGCCTCTCCCACGGCCACTTCTGTCGGAATATGGCGCACGATCACTAAAAGGAGGACCGTCAATGGTGCCTACCGGACCATCATCCATCGGTCCTTGTGCCCGAGAATTCATGGTAGCTTCAATGGGTCCTTGAGGTTCGTCGATCATTGGTCGAGCCAGAGGCCGAACATCGCCAGCGAAACCTTTGTTTCGAAAATCAGAGCCTCCCAGACCGTCTCCCTCAGAAACTCCCTTGAAGTCGGAACGATGATACGACGGCACAGGGCGAGGTCCATCTTCCAAAGGTGGTTCATCATTGTATGTTTTCCTTCTAAACTGGAGTTCATCGGCGATAATTGGAGATCTGGGTCTAAATGACGGCCTTTGGCTTTCACGAAAATCGCGCGAAGGGAGGTTGCTCCTCGGTTCGTCCTGGAATGGCGGGTTCTGGGCTCGAAAGTCTCTGTCGTCCCTCACTGGGGCCGTGTCACCACGGAAAGGTAATGGACCACGATCATCGGAAACTGAATCACCAAACGCATCTCTTGGCCCATCCCTCGGTCCCAGCGAACGGGTGTCACTTGAAAGCATCGTTGCTCCCCTTGGAACGGTGTCATTAGCTCTCGTCCGTTTCTCGGTGCGATCTACAGGTCGGAAGTCGATTTCATCACGTCTCCGTTTAACAAACCTATCTTCAGGTGGCGGAAGCTGTCGCGACTCCGTCTCATTGAGGATGCTAGTGTAGCTGTTCGTTCCCAGTGCCGGTCTGTTTTCATATCGACTATCATCGCGACCTCGATACCAGGATTCATCTCGAAGCATTCTTTCACGAGGGGGTAAATCAGAGGGTGGAACGTCCCGCATCGGAAAATCTCTAGGTTCCTCTCGAAGCATCAAATCCCTTGGAGGCAAATCCCTGTCTCTGATAAATAGATCCCTCTCTCTGGGGGGTAAATCTCTGTCTCTCAGGAACATTTCTCTTTCTCTCGGGGGCAGATCCGCTTCTCTTGGAAGGAAACCTGTGTTTCTCACTGGGATGTCTCTTTCTCTTGGCGGTAGATCTCTATCTCTTAGCAAAAGATCCTTTTCTCTGGGAGGTAAATCTCTATCTCTCAGAGCCAGGTCCCTTTCTCTTGGCGGTAGATCTCTATCTCTTAGCAAAAGATCCATTTCTCTGGGAGGTAAATTTCTTTCTCTCAGAGCAAGGTCTCTTTCTCTGGGAGGTAGATCTCTCTCTCTGGGAGGAAAATCTCTTTCTCTCAGAGGAAGGTCTCTTTCTCTTGGCGGCAGATCTCTATCTCTTAGCAAAAGATCCTTTTCTCTGGGAGGTAAATCTCTTTCTCTCAGAGCCAGGTCTCTTTCTCTGGGAGGTAGATCTCTCTCTCTGGGAGGAAAATCTCTTTCTCTCAGAGGAAGGTCTCTTTCTCTTGGCGGCAGATCTCTATCTCTTAGCAAAAGATCCTTTTCTCTGGGAGGAAAATCTCTTTCTCTCAGAGGTAGGTCTCTCTCTCTGGGAGGTAAATCTCTATCTCTTAGCAAAAGATCCTTTTCTCTGAGAGGCAAATCTCTTTCTCTCAAAAGCAGCTCTCTCTCTCTGGGAGGTAACTGTAAATCTCTATCTCTGACCAGAGGTAGATCTCTATCCCTCGGAGACAAGTCCCCCCGTTCCCTTGGTGGCAACTCTCTGGGTAGAGCGTCCTGTGATAAGTCTCTCTCCCCTGATAAGAAATCTCGGTCCTTGCCTGACCTCAAATCAGCTGATCGACCTCTTCCGCTATACTCAGAGCGTCCTCCTCTGCCAAATCGTCCACGGCCTCTTCCTCCTCTGCTCGAAAACCTTCCTCCTCTGCCACCACCTCTGCCTTCATATGCGGGACGTTCGTCGGATAGCCCAGAATCTCGTCCGTTTCTACGAAAATCCAAATCAGCGTACCTGTCAGCTGCCTCGTCTCCATCCCTTCGACTACTTCCAGCATAGTCGTCGTCGAATCGATCATTGTTTGGATAATCGTCTCTTGGGCGTGCGATAGGCTTTGGTGACAGTGAAATTTCTCCACTTTCGTATCCACTATTGGCGCTCTTGTCGTCTGGAGAAGGGGGGTGGTTCAGTATCTCTTCCGTCCTAATTGATGAGTATCGATCATTCGTGAAACCTCCACTGGATCGTCCTTCCAAACTTGTTTTCCTTTTGAACGATGACCTCCCACGGCCTCGGCCTCGGCCACCCCCTCTTCCACTTCGATATTCGTACGACGACGTTGACCTGTCGTCGCTATTATGGTTTCCTCCACCACCACCACCTCCTCCACCACCGCCACCTCGATATCCTCCTCCACGTGACGTCGGTGGTGGGTCGTTTCGTGGTCCATACGATGGGGCCGGACCACTCGCCAAGGATGCATACGAGGACCCGGAACGCTCGCCGCCATCACTTCTAAAATAGTAACAACAACAGCAACAAAAACAAGAACAGGCAAAATAAGCAAAGATTTCGGTTTATCCAGAAAAAGACAATCATCTGCAACGGCGGATATTTTAGGGATAGAGAAGCAAACCCTCCAAAAAAAAACAGGAACAACAGACATTGAAGGATGGGACATCTTCAATTAATCTCTGTCTGTGTTTGTTTCTCTGGACAGTGTGTCACGTAGTACGTACCGCCAGTTTCTTTGATCCCTTCGACCGTCCATACTGCAGATGAGTATCCCAATTTTGCAAAAACCAGATAATAGTGTATGAGTTGCTAGTCAGGTTCGCAAAGTTGTGCAACTTGGAGTGTAGGCCAACACTACCGGTGCTTCCTTTGCTTTGGACTTGAGAGAGAGATCAATCTGTTTCGTCGTTTATTGTTTTACTGTTTATACTGACAGTGGAACAGTACCGTAGACTGCGGTAGTAGATCGTGTCGGAGATGAGTTTTTACACGAGGCGCACCAATGTTGACGGATGAGGACAGACAGACAAACATTTCTAACCTTACAGTTAGTTACTGTTAACTGTAAGTACTGTACTTCGGTAGAAAGTGAAATGCTATGTTACACTACGTAACAGGATCCTATGCGACGTAGGAGAGAATGGGGATACACCACAGATCAGACCAGTTCTTTTTACTACGGTAGCTACGGTAGTAGACTACCGGGTAGCTACGGTAGTAGACTACCGGTACTCCGGTATTCCAATACGATCTAAGGAACAAAAGCTGGTAACGGATGAGACTATAATGATGGGCATTGATTGCTTCTTCTGCCTTTTTGAATTCCCTTATCCAATGTTGACGACGAGGAGGAGGATGCCTTCCAAAATCCCCAACATCGCCCGTCGCAAACCCCGTTAGGTTCCAAACAAGATCGACAACGTCGTGGTGCATTGTTTTGAACCGTGCCTTTTCCAGTGTCCAGTTCTGAGATCCTATGTTCGACCTGAAATGATTCGTAAAAGAAAAAGAGGATACGCATAATGCCTTGTGAGTTTCCGAGCATTATTAGACACACACACACACACACCCATGATGAAACTCCATGCAACGACATTGTACCTACCTTGTCAATCTGTCTTGCTAGTGCTCGACGAGTATTCTTGGTGTTTGGGAGCAGTTCAAGAGATTCTCGAATCTTTTGCAACTTCAGCTTTTGATCACAAAGTTGTTCACTGTCAAACATCTCCAAAAAGGAAAAGTAACAATCCTTCCATGCGGCATGCCTAGAGCAATGATACTCTAAGAGCGACGATTGGCAGTTACGACACACCAGCACCAGATCTCGACATACTGTGCACACTCTGCTTCCGTCCAATTCGTCCTGCAAAATGAACCTCTAGCTGGTCAGGAAATTCAAAAAAAAAAGAATGGACATTGATGACAACTTCCAGCCAGTACAGTTGTGTGTTTGGAACTTACAAAAGGTGCTGTACATTCTACACACGTACCAACTACTTCGTATTCCGCCTTAGTACTGCTTTCTGATTTACCGTCATCCAACGACGTCCGCTGCGAAGACATGTCGGGTTTTATCGCCACTCGTTTATCAAAGGTAAAGTTAAGACCTTTGAAAAAGCCATCCTTTCCATATCGTTCCAGATATCGGTGTATCCCGCCTGATAGCTGTGCAACATTGTTGACACCCTTTCGTTTCAGCATGATAGATGCTTTCTCGCACCGAATACCACCTTAACACAGAACGCAGAAAAGAAAAGTAAACACAATGATGTTAGGACACACCATACCGGGGAAAGAAGCTGTATCAGAATTATCACTCACCCGTACAGTACATGAGAACCTGCTTATCCTTGAGATCATCCGCATGCTGCTGACAGAACTTATCGAAGGAACTGAAGGTTGTCATTTCAGGATTCAGAGCCTTTTCTCCAGTTTGCGGGTTGACAAAGTGACCAATGTTATGCTCGAACGTATTCCGGACGTCAATCAACGCGATTGGAGGCAACTTGTTCTCGGTATTATCATTGACTTTTCCGTGGTTTTCTTCCGAAGCATATGCGGTCAACATCTCATGGAATTCTTCTGGTGACAAGTGCCTTCCCGTTTCGACCGGAATATCGTGAACGTCAACCAACCCTCCAGTGCTCACAATTTCCTTGACGATGCAAATTTTCAAGTCAGGAAACAATGGCTTGACAGAATCGTTCCCACTAACATTTTTGTTTCCTTTTACAAACGATGTCTTCCAGTCAACATTTCGAAACAAACAGTCGCCATCACTGGGTCTCTGTCGTTTCGCTTGTTTGTTATTGTCGTCAAGTCGATTTGGAAATAGCTCCTGTGGATGATGATACTTTTTCATTTCGTGAATGTACGCCTCCACATTGCCTCTGCTTCCGGCAACTGTTCCATTAATCCCCTCCTCGGCAATCAGAATCCGTCCTGTCAAATTCAAATCGTTACATAGACGCTGTTGATGATCATGCAATGTTTCCACGGATCGTTTGACATCCTTCCACCATGTTTCAAAGGTCTGTTTGGGAGGAGACGACGATGACGACGATAAAGCAAAATACTGATAGAACAATACCACCGCCTGGTCGGACTCGGATGATGTTGAAGAGGTCGATGATGCCTCCTCCATCTTATTCGATACTGTGTCTGCTACCAGAGACAAGGAGGACAGCAGTGTCTTGGATACTGACACTGCGACGCCTGTTGAGGAGAGATCGGTGAAGTGGTAGAGTATGATACCGTACACGGTGTTCCTACCGGTACTCTGGTAGTATTTTACAGAAGTGTGGTAGGGTACTGTACCGTATTACCGAAGCTACCTATGTGTCTGGTAACCCGTACTCCGTTGGACCGAGGAAGACGGTACGGCACTTTGCTGTTGTACTGTTACAAACGTTACAAACGAGTACGGTATGATACAGCATTACCTACCCCTACGTACGGTAGCGACGTATCATTCGGCACCGCGTAGATTCGATTCATTCAAGATTCATTCGTTGCACCCTCCTCCTTCCTGTCTTAATTGTATGAGACTTAATGAGATGGGTTTGAGTTATGGGTCGTCATTCTACGGAGTACTAATTACCGTACCGTACCGTAACAGTAAGTCGTACTCCGAGTAATTGGTAACCGTTGGGAATAGACACGAAGCTTCTGATGATGAGAGTCCGTCGCCATCTTTCCCAACACGGTACTCCGAGAATTTACAGTACAACTTCCTTCACACAAAAATGGACTACGGTAGGTAGCTACCTAGGGGTGGCCAACTGTTTTGTCCGCCGTCTAGTAGCCCGTCATGGTTCACTATGGAAAATCTTTGTTGGAATGCCGTCGTCCTGGATGGCATCCTGCATACTTGGATTATGACAAGCTCAAAAAGATTCTGTCGGAACTGGAACAATACTTGGAAGACCGCAACACTAATCGGATCTTACGCAGCGTCTCCTCCATTGTGGCCTTCGATGAAACGGACATGCACGAGACCCAGGATGTTGAAAACAATATCAGCAATGCACAAAATGACGCGGAGAGGCCATCTCTGTTACAACACCAAGTCACCCCAACCACCTTCGAATCGACCGATCAACTCAGCTACGGTATCGAACAGATTAAAGAACGCTTCTTTAGAGAACTGGGCCGAGAAATTGAAAAGATTTCTCTGTTTACCTTGAAAATACAAGGGAAACTCTCGGATTCTATTGGTGCTCTGCGATTCGAAGATGATGGCGACAATGCGGATTTGTTCTCCAAGAACGAGTCCTTCTTTCAAGACATCAATAACCTTCCAAAGGACAAGGATAGTCTGGAGTTTTATCTTGCGGTTGGAGTCGAATCGCTCCATCTTCTGCAATACATTGGCGTCAATACGCTTGGAGTACGAAAAATTCTCAAGAAATACAACAAGGCGATACAAACACTCGATGATCCTCACCAAAAATTTTGGTTGGGCAGCAAGAACGATATTCATTTACGACAACTCGCCAATTCTCAATCAATGGTGGCCATTGAAGCATCTCTTCAATCCGCATTAGTTCAGTTCTACTACACGGATCAAGCTCTTGACACTGATCCCGCAAGGAATCTGAACTATTTTCGGCTACAGTCCATCATTCAGGCGTGTCATATCCTGAGAAATAACTCTGAGATTGTCAACCACCCATTCAACGACTATTTGGGCCGAAAGGCCATGATCAAGCTTGGCGACATCGATGGTGCAGAAAAAAGAGCTGTCAATTACTTGTTATCATTTAACCCAAAGGCGCTTTTGTCGTATGATAAGGAGACACTCGTAAAACTATGGGAGGGGTGGCTTCCAGAGTTCAAACGCTGGAAAGAGCGCCGTGCATTCGTCGCCCAGTATGGCGATTGGTCGCGACTTGACGATCCAACAAGGGCTGTTATGCTCTTTTTACAAAAACAAGAAGATGACATTTATAACTTGAGAGAACAACCCAAGGCCGACCAATTCATTCTCACCAAGACATGGGGTGGTATTGACATGTTGGGAATGATCATCAACTTGGTTTCCATTCTTCTTTACACAGTCAACTACTACATTGTCGCGCCGACAGCAAACCGCTATGCTATACTGCTCGGACAAGACGGAGCATACGGAGCAACATTGATTGGGGCGTCATCCTTTTCTGCAATCTTTGCCGCTTTTTTGTACTCCTTTTGGTACATCAAAGCGTCCTTTCGATCAGCTCTTCTTTTCTCTACTATTTGCCCATTGCTTGGGAACTTGGTTTATGCATTGGCTCTATCCTACGATAGTATGGCTATGGCTATAGTGGGTCGCATCTTATGCGGCTTTGGATCCGCGGAGGTGCTGAATCGCCAGCTCATTTCAGCTTGTGTTTCATTCAATCACATGACCCGTGCTAGCGCGTATTTCGTTGCATTTGGAGCGTCTGGAATGTCAATCGGGCCTCTGATTGCGGCGATCTTGGACGATACTGCCGGACGCGACATCCGGGTTGATTTGAATCTTCCTTTTTCTCCAGCCGGTGGGATCATTTATGACCATGTAACCAGTCCAGCTTATGTCATGGCTCTCTTGTGGTTCATTGAAATGCTTGCTGTTTTCTTTTTCTTTCAAGAACCCGATCGAATCAACGGTGTGGAGAAAATGGAAGGTCTTAGCGATGACGTGGAGGACGATTCTGATAATCCGTTTAATATGGTCCATCGTAATGATTACGGGTCACTTTTAACAAGAAGATCATCCATCGTCGACTCGACTACTTCGAATCCCTCCGAATTTTCTTTGCTTAGACAAAGCAAGTCTTCAGGTATTTTTTACGAGCTCCGTCTAACGTGGTCACTGTTTATGAAGAGTCCTGGCTTGAGTGTAACCCTTGTGGTATTTTGTTTCATTGAGCTCGCCGACGAAGTGTTGATCTCCTCCTGCTCTATGGTAGTGCGAAGATACTTTGACTGGCACGCTTCAGCCGCAGGTTTTTTGATTGCAGCACTGGGAGCTTTGGTTCTCCCGGCCAATTTTCTCGTTGAAAACTTCTCCCGGAAAGTGTCGGAGCGACGAATAATGAAAGCATCTCTGTGGGTGATACTGTTCGGATGCTTTGGTATATTGAACTATCAAGGATTGTACTATGATGTTTTGGGGCTTGTGACTTATGGAGACGTGTACCCACTCAACTCTACCAATTTGGAAAACTTGGAGCTGGATGGGGCAGCGGTTGGAACTCTTTTGGTAAAAAAAAAGAGTTTCCATACGACTGGGGCTACGGCCCTCAAATCTACATCACATTTCTCTGCATTATTTTCATGGGTACAATTGTTTTGGAGGGAGTTGACACCTCCATCATGGCGCAGGTCACGCCACCGCAACTCAACTCGTGCTTCTTTAACTCAGGGCTGCTAGCAACATTGATCGGGACGCTGGGTAGGGTGTTATCGGATTCCTTGATTACGCTAAGCGCACTTTTGCAGGTACATGTGTTTATTGATTTTGTCAGTGCTACGTTTCTACCGTTGGTGCTTTTGACAATCGGATGCCTTGTGTTGGTAAACAGCCAATACAGAAAGCTTGTATAGAACAATCTCTTAATAAAAGGAAACAAGATATCATGCACTGCAGTATATTCCGGTTTGTTCACTGCGTCAACAGTGATGGTAGTGATAGTGGCGAACTTTGCGAGGTTCCACTGTTGTTTGTTCCGTCTCTTTCGATTGTTTGAGACACAGCAGCCTGAAATCTACTGAAACTCATGGACTGCATGTAGACTCTCCCAGGACCTTTTAGCGTCGTCGAGCAGCAGCCTTCTCCACCGCAGCAACAAGTGCAGCAGCCGCACAACCTACCATTCCATTTGATTCCAAGATCCACCGATTCTTCAAAGGCGACCACACTGGCCGAATCAACGGTGATGACTTCGTCTGGTTTCAATAGTTTGTAGACAATAGTCCCTCCTGCATTCAAAAAAGCAATGCTGTCATCACTTCCGGATAGTTTTTGACGACACAATCCAAGACCTGCAAAGCAGCACGTTGTAATGCCAAAGTCAAGATTGCATCCAACATCCACATCACCGAGTTCCGAAAGATAGGCACCAGACTTGGCAATCAACGACTTTCCCGACGCAACATGAGTACCGAATTTGATGGGGATGATTTTGGCGGGAAAGTTTGGTGTTAGACCAACGTATCCTTCTTCTCCGCTTTCGTTGACCAGCAGAAGCTTTGCACATCCTTCACCACCCCAGATTCGGTTGCAGCCTTCGCCGCAACCGGCTGGTGAGCACAACGTAAGTTCCACCTTGGTTTCCATTTTTGGATGCATGTACATGAAAGTGCCAACTTCCGTCGTGATAGTCTCTCCGGTGGGGACAGTCATTGTCAGAACTTGCATATCGTGTCCTGCAATGCACCATTGATGGCCACCGGTGGATTCGGAGGCCTCGGAAGCCAGCGGAGGAGTGTACCAAATAAATCCACTGGAAAGAGGATCAAAGATCTCTTTGTCCTCTTCCGTCAGTGGGACAGCTTCAGCGGCGAAATCTTCCATTTTGTTTACTACGTTGGCTGTCGCAGCTCTCTACTAGTAGTAGGGGAACTTCTTGTTGATGATAAATGATACTCTGCAGTAATGATGTTTTAAAACGTACTCCGAGTAGAACGACTACGAACCGTAGTACCGGTAGGAGTACCGTAATGACTGTGAGTACTGCGCAAACCTTCGTAATCAAGGTGCCTTAACTTGATGTGATGATGATGATGATGTATGTTGTTGTCTTTTTCGAAATTGACCGATGATGGAGAATACAGGGCAAATAGGCCTTGTGATTTTTCAAATTTGAAGAATAACTCTGGCGGACGCAAGCGGGCATATACAATATCTATTTGGAAACTCGAATCGCACGCTTCACATTTTTTTTCGAAATTTACTGTCAACAGTAGTAAGTTCCATCGAACCACGGAGCAGGTCTCACAACTGTAGTAGCCCCACTCGTATCATAGCTTCTTCATCACTACTTCTTCAGGAGCATCTGATTCTCTCTCTCTCTCATCATTCTCTCTCGAGTAAACAAGACCAAGTGATTTAGAGATTCACAAACAAGGTACTCCAGTGTTGACGATACAAGAATAATATTACATTATATTATTTCATCTTTTATAGGTTTTCCGCTATCAAGATGCTCCAAGGGTTTGAACTTTGGGTACCTCCGGTGCCGTTGGAATTCGATGATGGAATGCCGTACTATGAAATTATCGGAACCGATGCGCAGATTGTTCAGTTCCCCCTGAAACGAGGACGACAAATCATGTGTTTTTCCGGTGCCATGGCATACATGAGCGATGGAATCAAGATGGATGTTCAGCTCGCTGGCTTTCAGAAGACCTTCGGCCGATTGGCCGGCGGAGGATCCTTGTTCCAAGTCACGTACACGAACGAGAGCGGCGATGACAATGCCTACATCGCCTGCACCGGTGACTACCCAGGTGTAATCGTCCCAATGAACATGTCCTCGACAGGAAAGATTATTTGTTTGAGAGATTCATTCCTGTGTGCCACCGTAGGACTCGGTAGACCAATGACAAACATCAGCGCAGGTTTTAACCCAGCATCGAACCCAATATCCTTTTGCTGCAGGTAAGTCATGCTAAAAAGGTGATTGTGACCAAACGTCCAATTTGAAAAATTTGGTGACGTTAACCTGATTTCGCAACATGTTTCGTGATTCGTATTAAGTGGCATTGATTTCATCGTTCAGACAGTAGAAAATGGCGAGTACGCTTTTCTTATGGCAATGGGAACTGTCATCAAAAAGACACTAAGAGTAGGAGAAAGTATCTTAGTTGACGGTGACAGTGTTTTGGCTTTCGAATCCTCTGTCACGGTAGACGTCCGAGCTGTGGGAAACATCGCAGCCATTTGTTGTGGTGGTGAAGGTATCTTCAACACCGAACTGTCCGGCCCAGGAACGATCTATTTACAGAGCATGTCGATCGACAAACTTCGGCGTCTGTTCCCCCCGCATGTCTCTTCGAGTAGTGGAGACGGTGATGGTGGGTGAAGTGATGGAGATTAACAGTAAGGCCAAAACCAAGAAACAGACGTATCTATGTGCCAATCCTGGGAAGTGAAATACATAGTTGGTCCTAGCCTCGTAGTAGCTATGCTCTGACTAGCCCACCCTGTCCGTAATGTATAATATGCATTAGGTATTATATATTAATACTGTTATTATTTCGTAAAGAGAGATTCTTTATTTTGAGTTTGACATCCGGTGTCTTGAATCATGCCACAATATCTGATTTCTTCCCGAACGACAACAGACGTCCCACACGCCTTCTAGCAAGTTCTACAGCTTCCTCTACCCCCTGTGAATTTAGATTATTGATGGTTTGCCTTCGTTGATTTTTGGTCTTGAGAATGACGCGGACCATCTCCGCAATGTCCTTCTGAGAGAACCCAGCATTCTTCAGCATCTGTTCTCGAACCTCTCGTGGAAGTACAAGCTCTTCGGCAGTTCGAGAACCAGTTCGTCCCTGTTCGAACTCGTCGACCTCAAAGAGACCAGCTCGCTTGTAGCGCCATCCGATTCCAATGGCTGGCCCACTTTGAACTGCTGGATTGTCTGTCAATATTCGCTCGTAATATCGGAGGGTAACGGTGCCAAACGACACTGATTTTGGACCTCCCGGAGCAGGGCAAGAAACAGGACTCGGAGCGACTTCGTTACTGGTACTGTGATCCATGATCGAGGATCCCTCAGTATGACCAGAGGTGTCCACACTGGTTACAGAGGCAACGGGACAAGGATAAGTTTTGACGTCGTTATAAGACATGCTGAGCTTCTTCTCGACCCGTCTTCCGTCGGGGAACGCATTGACGAATCCTGTTACATCAGACATGACAGATATGTCATCAAGACTGGAGGGATCGACCGCGGCAATAGGAGCAGAATCTACTCTCTTCTCGGGCTTGGACCCAGAAGATCTTTTGGAAGATGCCTTGCTTCCTGATTTGGATCCTTGGAAGATCTCCCCCCAAGCATCTTGAGGGATTTGATCTCGAATAGCTTGAGGGATGTTAGCCATGACAAATTCTCGGATTTCCTCCACGCTCATGGTGCTGCCCTTGGACGTAGACTCGAAGGAGGCAGAATCAGAGATCGGAGACTTCTGGGAACCATTGCAAGAAGAAGAAAGAGAACCTCTGTGGAAAGGATCGACGAGTTCTTCCAGTCCCAGACCTGCGAACGAGTCGTCATCGAAGTCTTGATCGTCTAATTTTGATTCGTACTTTCCAATGTCCTCAGGGTTTGAAACATAGATCGGCTCGCTTCTTGCGAGATCCGCTGCTTGTTTCTGGCGTAGACGCTCTTCTTTCAACTTGCGCTTCTCCGCCGACTTTCTCTTCTTGCGAGCCATTTCCCGCTTGGCTAGCTTAGCTTGGAACTCCTTCAGAATTTCGTCGTCGTCGTCCTTGATCCCGTCGTCGTCGTCTCCCAGCAAGGAAGTGACCATCTCCTGTGCAATGAGTTCTAGTAGCGCATCCTTTTTTGTTCTGCGAATAGCATCATGGTTCTTGAGGCTGTCCTCTTTACCAAAAGGATAAGCAGCATTCATACCGCTGGGATTGACCTGTGGCAAATTTGACGTCAAGCTTTCTGCGGTCATGTTGGATCAGATAGGTTGGATCAGATAGGTAGTAGCTGAGATATTACGATGTAAGATTAATGGCGTTAGACCAGAGAAAAAGTTGTGTGAGAAACTGTGCAAGATCGATGTTGACGTAATTGAACAGAATTTAAGCTCTTGCTGCAATCCCGATGAAGGTGCTTTTCATGATCAAAGAAGAAGAGACTTGCAATCCTCCGTTGATTTGTTGGGAATCTTTGCGTTTACCACACAGTCGTAGTCGTATCCACAATCCACCGTTCCAAATCAGAATTCGAACAGGAATTCCACGAACCCCATTCGTCGAATGGTCTCTTGCCCTTAAATCGAGAAGTCAAACTGTCCAAAAACACCAAGATAAGGCTATTAATTCATTAACGATTCGATTTAGGATCCGAAAAAATAAAAGAGCATGGAATGTCTTCTGACCAAGTTCCCGTCATCTTCAATAAACATTGAAGGAGGCTTATCGTTACAGACGGCCAACAAAGATAATACCGTTGTGAAATTGCAAGTGCAGGCGTATGTACTTCGCTTTTTTGAGATGAAATGCCGGAAAAAGGAACGAAGTTTGATCGATGTGTAGGGCCACCAGTTGAACCCTCGAACCTGTTGGAGCAAAAAGGGCTTGTCTCAAACAGAATAGAGCAAAATGCGCAAATTCTGGGGAGAACTTTTGTGCGTAGACGATATCAATCGACGAAGGGCTTTAATAAAACGGGTGGTTGCTATGTTGTATGATGTCCTTGCTGTGTGTTAATGACTTCTTTCTTTTTTTTTGTTTTTAAGGGATTTCTGTATCTTCATTCTGATTCTTCATCATAATTAATATATTCCAAAAAGCTTTCAATTGTGTCGTATTGACTGTGAGTAGATTTGTATCATCATCATCATCTTTCAATTTTTCAGAAACAGCGCTGCAATAATAGTGTATTCATAGAGATCGAATAAACTCTTTAACCATGAGGTAGAATTGAAGAGCGCGTCAAAATACTTTTATTATCTTATTATGGTATTTTGCTCGCAGTTCATTCTACTCTACCACCTAAGCCGTAGTTAGCTAGAGAGAATACGGAAGTTTCTGAAAGAAACCGGGAAGCCACCGCATTCGTTGCTTTTGAAATGTGTAGTACGTAGTAGATCTTGATAGCCAGTCTACTTCGCGGTCAGAATTTGCGCAGAAGGCAGAAGTCACTCATCAAATTTGTTTTGTGGGACCGAAAGGGGGTCCCCCTGTGACCCTGGTGGACCAAAGTCCGGCAAATCTGAAATGTCCACCGCAGTAGGGTACGTATTATACCAACTCGTAGGCCGATTGTGGAATCTTGCAAATGACTATTATGAGGAAATCTCACATCATCCGCTCGTGTATTTTCACGCCGTATCATGAACGTTTTTCCCGATCGAGCGGAAATAGTTGTTGATGGTGGCCCTATCCCTGTAGCTGCTGCTGCTGCTATTGCTCCTGATGGTGGTGGCGGTGCTGCTGCTGCTGCTGCTGTTGGCGGACATCTCACTCTCGACAGTGTCTGCGGGATGGTGTGGTGTCGGGTAGAACAAGTCGTATCTACCTCGGCGTCATTATCGTATTTTTGAATTGGTGCTCCATCAATCAGGTTGATTGGCTGACCGAGCACGGCAGTGATCGTCTACATGCCATCCAAGTTCGCAGAGCGGGCGAGACAAATAGAGCGTTCAACATTAGAATTCGTACGGAGTTGCATGCTGTACTTCGCGATGCGAACCAGAACCCTGTCATCCATTTGGACCGGATTCAACCCGAGCGCTTCATCGAGTTCATCCTCACACTTCGCCGTGCAGGGACTAACCGCTATCTCAGTAAGAGCTCGTACGGCAACAAGCGCGCTTCCCTATTTCACTTGTTCCGACTCCACAACCGCGTTGGCTTGACTTCGGCCTTTTCAACCGAGCTTTCGAATCTCTTCCGCGGCTTCTATCGGCAGATGATCCAGCAACGTGCCCCCAACCGTGCCGCGAACGATGAGGTAGCCCCGCCAGATGGTTTTCCGCAGCGCCGCGAAGGGAAGGAGCCGATGAGCGTGGAACTGTACAAGGCAATCTGTGGTTGGTAGTTAGATTTCGGAACAACGGACGGTATATTTGCCTTTTGCTTTTTGGTTCTCACTTGGAATCTTGCGTGCCGCTCCCAGAACACCGCGCTGATCAAGTTCAGCGATATGTCTTGGGGCACATCTTTCGACGCACTCACCATTTCTTTCAGTCATTCGAAGACTGATCAAGTCGGTGAAGAGTCGAAATACGAGCGACTATTTATTCGAATCCGCACACACCTTTATCTTGTCCGGTATTTGCCTTGTCGGCTTATTTCTCTTGTTGCTTTAATTGCCCAGTTGGGCTTCATAGCTTTCTGTTTCCGGGCTCTGATCAGGAGGACCGCTTCGGATAAATCTTGGCTAGCATTCTGCGTCAGCACGAGGCGGACGTTCGGCAGCTGGGTTTCGAACCGAACACGATCGGTACTCACAGCATTCGGAAAGGAGCAGTCTCTTACCTCTCGTCTTTGCCTGGTGGCCCCCCGTCAGCGGCAATCTGCATTCGTGCTGGATGGACGATGGGGAAGATTCGCGACATATACATGAGATACGTCACTTCCGGCGACGAGTTTGTTGGTCGTTGCCTCACACTTTTATCAGTGCTCAGCGCCGACTTTGCATCCTCAACTTCTTTCTTCTCATGCGCAGCGGGGAGCGAGGATTATATTTGGGTGGATGGCGTCCGGATTGCCCAGTTTCCCATGGTATCGGCGGTGCCTGGATTCGGACGACTCACACGCATGTGCCTGGCCTCGCTTTTGTACCATCGTAATTGGATCACTGACACACTCATCCCGAACCATGTTGTTCGTGTCACATCGACCGCCTTGCGTTCCGTCGCGTTAACGGCAAAGCTATTGAACTCACCTGATTTGCTTGTCGTTTTTCACCCTTGGAACGATGCCGAACACTCGTTCTCCGGCATTCCGCCACATGTATCTTTTTTTACAGGAGATGACACGTGTTCGGGCCGACCAACGGGAACTCATCGACAGCTTCATCGACAAGGTCGAGGAGGGACTTGAGCAGTTTGGGGTCAATGGGGCGCAGCTAACCGAGCATCGTCTACGCCAAGTGTTGGAGCAGTTCGAGGAGCGCATCCGAACGATTGAGTTTCGTGGAGGCCAAGGCAACGAGGCGGCGGTACCGGAGCGAGTCGAGACGGGCGCGGGCTGCACACTACACATGTATGGCGGCGGCTTTCATCGTGTTCCGGCTGATTGGCGCTTTCCGCGGTGTGGAGTTCAAGACCTTTGGCGGCAGTGGTGGATAGGAGACACAGTACGCCAGGTTCCGCCCTTGTGCACTCTTGAGCATGTAGATGTCAAGCACCTAGACAATTTGCCTTTGGCGGACGACGAAATGCACGGTCGGACTGGAGGCTACGGTGCTCGGCGCCGGCTGTCGAAGAAGACGCTATGCGATATGCGATTTCTTATGAATTGGGTGGCAGAGAGAGTGGAGGCAGCGGGGCACCGTGAAAACAACATCACCATTTCCGTGGTGGATCGCATGTTTCTGTCGATCGCCCATTTATTCGCGGATGGCGCTCGAGACAGTCAGAAGAGGTGGACGAGCATCGTGCATACAGTGCGTCGTGCAGCTGCGGTCGAACGAGCAAACGGAATTGTTGTCTAGTAGGTGAACTATTGGAAATGCTGAGCTGGGAATTACAACATTTTTTTTACTACTACTACGTACGAAGTACTTCACAAGACAAGATACCTTTTTCACTTTTTAATCGATTATTTTTTGTCTTAAAACTCCTGATTCCTTATGCTACACAATCTCTTGGTACATTTCTACCATGTGTAGGACTTGGAACTCTTCTTACGATGTGGACCAATGGTGCACTTAATTCGTGAAGACATTCATCATCATTCAAGACAGTCAGGCAGCAGGCAGGCAAGCTCGAGTATGAAACTGGAATAATTGCCACTGAGACTGACCAAAATACTTCCAAGTTTGCATTGTTGGTCCCTTGTCTGTAGGGGGAGGGGGGAACTCCGGCAGATTCGATGAGGTTAATAGCGTAAACGATAACTTGAAAGCAAGAACCAGGGGATATCTCCAGAAGGGAGCCGGTCTACGAATATCCTGCTTGATGCGTCAACTACATCCAGATCTCAGGGTCAGAGATCTAGCAATCTTACGGGAACTGATGAGAGTTGCGTGTAAACTGAAGATATTCTAATATAATGCGTGTGTTACAGGAGAATAATTTTTCTTCTCCGACTCACAGTCAGAGTGTGTTTCATCGACATGTGCCACAGATACAGGACTGACTGTGAATTCTGAATTCTGCATAAACATGCTGCCACCTTCATTCTTCATGGCAGATCCACACATACGAATCTTCAATCTGCCGTGACGTCAAAACCGTGACTCAACATGTGTGAGTCGATGCGATTTATAGATCTTTTATAAATCTTGTCAGAGACGCCTTTACACCCGGGATCCCTACGATTCTCCCTCTAGCGGTAGGACATCCACAGTGTATTTGTAAACATCGTGTCTTTGGATTTTTGGTAAACTACTAGTAGTTGTCGCTTGGAACTTGCATCTAAGGACTTGCCCTGGGGGACTGACGCACGGCAATTCCTTTGAATTTTGTTGTTGTTGATGAAGGTCCTACCATTCAATGGTTGCCTGTCGCCAACTTTCTTCACTTTCTATGTTGTAATAACGTGGAAGCGTTCAGAGACAGACATCTTTTGAATCTACGTCGCAGTATCTTCTTACGAAGCGCATGGAATTGAAAATTTCAAGATCATGTTATAAGAATGTCATCGTAGGTTACAGCACCAGCCAGTTTCAAGTGAATTGAGTAGGAGCATAGGCATGTTTTCTGGAATGCTCATCAAGTCTATCGCTATAGTAGTGCATAGCAAACTAGCTAGACTTATGTTAGAGAGGAATCAATGATGTGTTGTTTACTACGGAGTTACTGTAGTACACCGATGATTTCGAAATTCGATACTTCGTACCGGTATTTACAGTTACTGTAGTACGACGACGTACCGTATGTACGCATTCTACCATACTCGGTATCCACGTTTCGGTTTCAGATGCGTTCATCCCTGAACCGTCGGTCGGATCTTCTGTCCAATCTTGCTGATTCACATACTGTTAGACTGTACCTGTTTTCGTCTCCACTATCGTCCCTTAGACGGTAGCTTTGTCAAAGACGAGTCAAACACAATGATCTACGACGAGAGTAACTAGTAAAGTCAGAGTCTCTTCGTAAATTGGATTATTTCAAGAAAGTGACAGCATCCTCTGTCCCTTTCTTGATATTACTTCTCCTTTTTACAGAGACTACTCCGTCTCCGATATTGCTTACAGAGACTACTCCGTCTCCTCCAGTCTTGTTTGCGCAGACTACTCCGTCTGCGATGCTCATGCATCCTCGGGAGACATTACCTTTGTCTCTACCAATGATTCCGTTTACAATGTTTGCACTTGCCTTGGGGCCCTCGCATCCTCGGAGGACATCAGCATATGTGCGGCGACTAGGCGCTTCCGGGATCGAATCCTTGCCTGTGCGACCTACTGTTTCCGAATGCTTCCCTGCATCGGCTTCCGAATGTTTCTCTGCATTCTCTGTATTCTCCATTAGGGTTTGTGTCTCTGCATTCTCATCCCTTCCAACACGCTCCTCACGCAGCGACTTGACAGGGACGGAAAGGGAGCTGAGTGGTTTGTGTCCAAGAATGACATCTCGAAATTTTCGAAATAACGCTCCCTGGAGCGGTTTCGTGAAGAAATCAGCCAACATTTCCTCGGTAGGGCAGTGAATGATGTTAAGACCCTCAGTCTTTACACGATCGGTGATGAAGAAGTGACGGATGTTGATGTGACGAGACTTCTGCCCAGCAGACGCACGACCGTTAAGTTCCAGCTTCATGGCACTTTCGTTATCCTGTGCAAAATCATTGACGGTGATGGGATATCCTTGTGCCTCCATGAACATTTTCACCCAGATAGTTGCCGGGAGGAAGTCACTGGCGCCAACAAGTTCAGCTTCGGTCGAGCTCTTGGTATTCAGCTTTTGCTTTTGGGACTTACACATGAAGGCGCCAAGTCCCAGGGACACCGCACCGCCAGTATGGCTCTTGAAGTCAGGATGTACGGCATAGGACGCATCCACCCATGTCTTCAACCGGGTGAGTGTTCCCCCCCCAAGGATTCGAGGCAAAGAGATGGTTCCATTGATGTACTGCAGGAGGCGACGTAGTTTGTTCCAGTCTTGCTCACGTGGGTCAGACAGCCTGGTGCAGAGGAATGCAACGGCGGGCAGGATGTCAGGACGGGCGCGGAGGGCCACATGAAGCAACTTGGGGACGATGCTGCCGTAGAGGTCGACACGCTCCTGAGGAGCCACGGCTGGTGAGTCCGGGTTTACGTTGAGCAATCCCTTGCCCGCGGCACTGCTGGCGGAGCACGAAATGGGTTCCCCAAAAAACTCGATTACACCTTTCAGATACTCTGCCATCAGGATGCTGACAGTTCCGTTAGAGTTGAAAGTAATATCCATACCGAGGAACTTGTGATGACGACCGCGGGTGACAGTCATTTTACCGAAGTGTTTTTCAATGGCCGTGATAACGTCGGTGACGACTTGAGGATCAACATGACTGATCTTGTTGTCATCCACATACCATACAACAGTGCATTGCTTCCCATCAATCATTTTGTTTGCAACGCATGGATCATACGGGTTAAGTTCGAAGCCCATATCCATGAGGGTGGAAGCAAAAAGATTATACCAGAGGAGCGCGGATTTTACACATCCGTACAAGGCCTTGAGGAGGCGGACATAAAGTGTCTTCACACCGTTTTCCATGACCACAAACTTAGCATAGGCGGGGTTCACGCTGCACATGATATCCACGGACTGTCCGGTAATTTTCATGAGTACAAAATCATCCATCCATGCATGAAGAAAAGCTCCCTCGACATCAGCCATAGCAACGTCACGTTGTTCCTTTGCATCGATCATTAGTGACACGAGAAGCGCATCGATGCTGATAGTGGGGGATGCTGTTGCTTCCTTTGAGTACAGTGCCTTCTGCGGCCGTCCGTCAGCACAGGAACGCCCCTTGATGGAACCGTCACGCTTTTCTTTTATCAGATTGACAGCCCGTAGTGCAGCCCGGCGTTGTTCACGAGTGAGGGTCCGGCTGTCTAGAACCTCGAACACCGTCTTGTCATCCAGTTGGGCAAATTCGCGAAAAAGGGCATCCACAGCAGCTTGTCCGTGCTTTTTGATGCCTGCTGTGGCTGTCATTTGGGTCATCATGTAACCAAAAATGTGGTCGCATGTGGCCTTAGCTTCAAGGGTGGTGGAGACAAATTGCAGGAGCTGGATGTCATGTCCAAAACGGTGAGTATAGTTGCGTACTCGGTTTGGGCGAAGATCATAAGCTGGGCCGCCGGGTGGGAGATGATCGGCGGGCCCTCCCAAGCGCCGGTTCGCTCCTTGGTTTGCTCCTTGGTTTTCTGCTGTGGTGTTGACCACATCCGCGCCGTCTTGTTCTTCTGCATCCGCTGTGTGAGTCGCTCCTTGGTTCGCTCCTTGGTTTTCTGCTGGGTTCTCCAAGACTTCCACATCCGCTCCTTGGAACAGGACATTGTCCTGGTCCACATCCAGTGCTGGAACGGCGGCGTTGTCGTCAAGGTCCAGGAAATCATCCTGAGGAGGGAGAGGGTCAGCGAGAGGAGCATCGGGATCGGCAGCGGGGAAAAAATCTGGCTCCACAGCGCCATCATCAACAAGGACAGGGGGATCATCAAAGGCGTTAGTGTCTACGGCTACATCCTGGAGGTCGGCGGGAAGATCGAAGGGGTGGTTGGGGCGCCACTCGAACAAGAGGCCATCAGGCCCAATGACGGGATGACCCTGACCGGCAGCCATACCCTCTACAGCAGCGATGACTTCGTCCGTGATGGGAAGTGGAGTGTACTGGGCCCGAGAGATGCGAGAGCCGGTGACCAGAGACATGAAATGGTAGTCGCCCTGTGCATTCCCGGTGTGGTTCAGGGCAATAGCGCCAATCGTGCGGGGATTGGTGCGGTTGGTTGGCCGAGGGTCGTCATAGACCTGGACATAACTGCCAAACTCCAATTTCATTTGGGTGTAGTCAGGGTTTGGGAGACCAGACACAATAGTACGGGGACTCATGTCAGCCGAGACACCGTCACGAGCCGGGAGGATATTCAGGGCAGTCACGACACCTCGCACAAGTTCACGGATCATAAGGTTGGGGAGGCGACGATACGGCATTCCGTTGACAGCGGCGCGGACGCGCTCCTTGATGGTGCGGATGGATCGTTCAACTTCCCCCACGTGATCGTCAGCAGCAGTGACATTGAGAACAATAGGGGCAACGTCAGCACGGAGGCATTCAAATTCGTTGTCCGTGTGGATGTCCGTGACAGTGAAACCACGGTTCTCATACATGTCGGTTACTCCAAGGGTCTCACGCAGTATGCTACGTTTGCTCCGGTCTTCGATGGGAGAGACGGTACGGAAGCGGATGTCACGAGAGATGGTGTGGAAAAACTTATTCCCTTGCACAAAAAAAAGATCCATAGCAAGCGTCACTCGCGGGTGGTCCTTCAGGATGAGAGGAATGTCCACAAGGTTAATGGACGGGACATGAGACGACGGACCCTTGGTGGTTTTTCCTTGTAGAGAAGGTACTTCAGGGCCGTAGATGGTGATGGCACGGCGAGCATCGTCCACAGTGATGGGGCAATTTCGGATGCGATTATGCGCAAGGAGGTCCTCAAATTGGTCTTGTCCAGGGCGGTGGAGTTTGACATAGAGATCACGAGCACGATCAGCGGCATCGACTTCACGTCGTGTGAAGCGCGCTTTGTTTTCTCGAACCGTCTGGAGGAGAGAGCAAGCGGGAAGGTCCAAAGGCAGAGCGGGAGAGGACGGCGCAGGCAGAGCAGGGGGCGGAGCCGGTTCAACGAAGGAAGGGTCTGTGTAGTCATGGTAATACAGCCCGTTCTTGTATTCGCGGAAAAGGAGAATGGAGCCATCATTGCGGTGTACTCGGAATGCCTTCTCCACAGCAGTATCCATGGTCACACGGCACATGCTGGCAAGGTGTGCCAAGGAAATGATATTGGCAAGGGACCGGTCGTCAAGCCAAACAGTGCCAAGACCCTGAAGGTCGCCGATCCAATAGCTGACAATGTCGCCACCTGTGCCACAAACTCGAATGGGCTTGCGAGCGCGCCGGATGTTGGTGAGGAGATGACGGGACTTGAACATGGAGAGGGTGGACTCACTGTCAATGAGGATCCAGTTCTCGGGAATGAGTCCGCCGCGGCCATAGGAGGTGGAAGTTAAGACAAAATGGCGCTCACATTGAAGGAGTTGTATGCCATTGGAGGAAGGACAATTCCTGGCCAAGTGGCCCTTGCGTTGACACTTGAAACAGAGGATGGCTTCCTTCAGAGTGCCGTCCAGGCCCGGGATGGGGGCAAGATCAGTGCCGGTTTGAGTAAAAGTGAGGCCAAGGCCCTGTGCCGGTGCCATCGCGACGTTGGAGGAGTGAACAGCCTGCGTAACGATGGAAGGACGGTACGTCAGAAGCATGTTGTAGGCTGCTGCAAGATTCGTTGGATATTGATCTTCGCCACGAGAGTAGAGGTTCTCAAGGTCGGCCACCAGAGAGCCATAAATTCGTTGGTTGGCCGCACGGAGGAGGAGGATTGCAACGTCACGATCTCGTGCGGCTGTCATGTTGTCACCACTTTGTTCAAGGTGTGCCACAGTGGTGCCAATGGGTTGGTCCTTGGTGTAGTGTTCAACGATCTCTAGCTTGGTACAAAACTCTTGGTAAAAGTCCGGAACAGAAACATTTGGACCTTGTCGAAAGTTGTAGAAAGCGGCAATGGCATCCGCAATGGCTAAGTTCACCACCCGTGTTCCTTCAAAACGTTGGGCGATGCCTTTGATGCTGTTGAGAATCCAGGCACAGTCGCGTTCGTAGTCCTTGGTCTTGAAATCGGGAAGCGACTTGAGCTTGTTCCTCATTGCAACACTGCATTGTCCCCAGATGGCGTTATACGTTGCCCTAAGGTTGTCTTCCAGGGTGTCACAGCGTTCTCCAAACTTCTTGATTTTGTTCTTCCACACAGCGAGCTCAACCTCGAGCTCGTCAGCATCCAGACCGTCAGTTGGTTCCTTGCGTGGCCGAGGTAGGGTTGGAGTCTTGAATTCCGAGAAAAGGAGAGCCATGTCTCCGGAGTGCGACATGTTGATCTCAACATACTGTTGGAGGGCATTACACGTTTCCGAGAATTGCTTCGGGTCACTCGACTCGCTGTACACCTGAAACACGTGTCCGTTCATGCCAGGTATATCCCCTTTGTAGGATGAGGACGAGGAGTTCGAAGAGTTAGAGGTGGAGGAGGGAACATGATTACCGCGGTGCCTGTTCCGGCCACGGTGACGGCTACTTCCGCCGTTTCCATTGTTGCCTGCTCCGTTTGCTGCAGCTGGTGCCGGTGCTGCTGCCGACGACGGTGCCGTCGTCGGCGCAAAAGTAACACTTGCAGCGGGTTTCTCAGTCATCGTTAGTCAATTACTTCCTTTCTTGAAATAATGTTAGACTGTACCTGTTTTCGTCTCCACTATCGTCCCTTAGACGGTAGCTTTGTCAAAGACGAGTCAAACACAATGATCTACGACGAGAGTAACTAGTAAAGTCAGAGTCTCTTCGTAAATTGGATTATTTCAAGAAAGTGACAGCATCCTCTGTCCCTTTCTTGATATTACTTCTCCTTTTTACAGAGACTACTCCGTCTCCGATATTGCTTACAGAGACTACTCCGTCTCCTCCAGTCTTGTTTGCGCAGACTACTCCGTCTGCGATGCTCATGCATCCTCGGGAGACATTACCTTTGTCTCTACCAATGATTCCGTTTACAATGTTTGCACTTGCCTTGGGGCCCTCGCATCCTCGGAGGACATCAGCATATGTGCGGCGACTAGGCGCTTCCGGGATCGAATCCTTGCCTGTGCGACCTACTGTTTCCGAATGCTTCCCTGCATCGGCTTCCGAATGTTTCTCTGCATTCTCTGTATTCTCCATTAGGGTTTGTGTCTCTGCATTCTCATCCCTTCCAACACATACCACGCTTGCTCGTTGATCGTAGACTCTATTCTTACCTTCCGCTCCACCTTGTGCCCGTCTATTAATACTGAAGTAAGTAATAAGATAATATTATTATTATCCCGTCTGCAACTAGCCAAAACCAAGTCTGCACGATGCCTCCTAGAAAGAGAAAATCCACTGCGAAGAAAGGAAAAGAATCGAATCCCTCAAAGAAAGCCAGGGAGGACCCAAAAGAGGGTTTGGACGCTGCCGATTCGCCGTCGACAACAGCAACAACACTTCCCCAGCTGTACGAATGCTGTGTTTTGGAGGCAGATATTACTCGACGTTGGAACAACGTGCAAAAGTGGGAAGAGCGGGGAGCGCTTTCCGAGATCGTGTGGCCTTTTTTAAGGGATCATCCCGAATCAAAGGAGTTTTTCCATGGCTGTTATCTCTTGATATTGTTTATCTCCCATCACTTCACGGAAGGGGCCTTTTCGGATGGAGGGTCGACCTTTCTAGATTTTGTGGGTCCCGCTGACGAAAAAACAATTCATATCGTCTTGGAAACTCTCTTGCGCAAGACTGATAACAAAAATTACGAATTGCAAACACGTATTGTCCACTTTATTGATGTGGCTGTTTGTCGCAGTGCAGGAAAGCATGATCCATGGATGAAGGCCATTCTGATGCATGTTTCTGGGATTGACTTGTGGCACTACATGCCGGAACGACGGAGGGAACTAGAGTTGAAAGGAAGCGCTGGTTTGCGGCGGAAATTTTCCAATTCAACCAAGGAAGAAAAATGGATTGTGACCAATATCTGCTCAGTTCTCGATCTTTTGGAGGGCAAAACGGAATACGGCAGCCTCATCAAGTTTCAAGCTGATGAGACACTCCCAGCACCTTCCGATGTGGTCCAACAAGATGTATGGCTTTTTCTTCATCGCTCGCTCGAACTTTTGATCGATCTCCTTTCTCTAGAATCAGCAAGGCTTTTCTTGGTCTCCTACCTCGAGTCCATAGACTTTAGTGTTCGGTGTCGTCTTGCTGTGGGCAATGAATTTGCCATTCCAGAAAACTTACGACTGGTACAATATCTTCTTACGAAAGTCAACAGTCTCTTGGTATTTCCAATCCAAGACACGACACATAAAAGTCTCTCGAAGGTGGACATGATCTCCCTGCATCATGATCGTGCCACAACGTTGCAAAAGATAGCATATCGGCACTACCCGCGAGATTTGCAACAAGTGATTTATTCAGGTGTCGGCTTGCTCTGCGCTGATAATACGGCCAAGAATTCCTATTTGGAACGATCCTTCGTTGGTTTTTCCGACGACCAGTTGACGGATTTGTTGTACCGCCTACGATTGATCCCAGACAATGAGAAAATCCGAAATCGAAAATACATGCTACAGGTCTTGGCAAATCATCTATATATACCTCCCTATCCAACGGACCAATTGAAGGCGTATCCGCTCTACCCTACTGAAGGTGTGTTGTGGGACCTTAGTGTCATCCCTGCATCCTCGTTTCAGCTGAGAGCAACACAGGTGCTTGCCCTTCCCAAATTGAATTCTCAATACCTTTCCTTTCAGGACTATTTGATCCGAAATTTTGAGCTTGTTAGATTGGAAAGTGCGTATGAAATTCGTTCTGACATTGTAAATGTTGTGAAGCGGGTACGACCAGTTCTCCGACAAACTAGTGTTGAAGACGAAGATGATATACTGCTCAAAACAGAGTTTAATGGATGGAGCCGAATGGCACTGGAGCTTACGGAGCCGGCCAAGATAACAGAAGTGAGACCACCAAAGCTTGGCGAGATAACGAGCTCACAGGTGACTTTGGAATTCACTGTTGACTTGGAACCCTGCGGACAAAGCATCAGAAGAGAGTGGGACGAAGTCGGCGAATTCGACAACTTGTTCCTGTTATGCATTGATGCCTCCAAAATGAGTGGATCTCCTGCCCCGCTACTGAAAGATTTTCATCTTCATCATGGGGCGCACCGAATATGGGATACTGACAATGATGAACGTCGTGTTCCGGAGGAAGAAGACGGGAGCTTTCCAGCTAGGTTCGGCATCGACTTTGTCCGAGGTTGCATGGTTATGTCCGTTCGGAATGAGAATGGGACTATTCTTAGCGATCCAGGAATCTCCGTTCCTGAGAAGGAACAGAAATCGACCAAGCGGATCTTTCGGGTTGCAATGGATCCAGCGCAGTATTCGACGGACAGTCGAAACGGAGGAGCGAGTGATATGTATCAACGATTTAATCTCGTAATGAGGCGAGCTGGCAGAGAGAATAACTTCAAGTCAGTTTTGGAGACTATTCGAGGATTGATGAGCGGGGCAGGGTCGATTGGAAGGGTACTGCCGAAGTGGCTTCAGTCACTACTGCTGGGAACTTCTGACCCAACATCTGCATCCTACCATTCTGAAAGCATAAAAACTTATGCTATGCAGACCGTTGGTGTAAACAAACCCTCGGACTTTTTGGACTTTGGGGATACATTCTTGAACGAAGAGCATCTCAGGGCGTCTTTCAAGGGAAAAGAAGTGATCGTCGACGGCCGGGAGACAACGGAGAAAGAAACCAACGAGAGATATGATTACAAGATTCGTTTCTCCAGCGTCAATGGAGAAGACCGCGTAGAGGCGATTTCCATGCCCTCGCCAAAAGGAGTGATTGGAAATCCAGTCAGATTCACGCCCTTGCAAGTAGAAGCAGTTCGATCTGGATTGTCGCCTGGTCTAACTCTCGTTGTTGGTCCTCCTGGAACTGGAAAGACAGATTGTGCAGTCCAGATTATTTCAAGCTTGTATCATTCCTTTCCTACCCAGAGAACAGTTGTTGTTACGCATTCCAATGCGGCGCTGAACGATATTTTCCAGAAGGTGATGGAAAGAGGCGACGTCGACGAAAGGTATATGGTGCGACTAGGTTCTGGAGAGCGAGACTTGAAAACCGAATCTACGCACGATTTTACAAAAATTGGAAGGGTCACTTACTCCATGCAGAGACGTGATCAACTTCTGGAACAGGTACAACGACTTTCGGAATCTTTGAACATCAGTGGGAAAGCCCAACGTGGTGCGGATGGATCCCCTTCGTATACTTGCGAAACGGCGTCCTACTTCAAAAAGCTATACATAGAGCGAAGGAAAAAGGAGTTTGAAAAAGCGGCAATGGAAAACGGTGTAGTAAATGGTGAAGATGATGCGACTCCGTTTTTTCCCTTTCGTGCACACTTCCAAATAGAAAGTGTGACGATGAAGGACGCCCTCGAACACTTTGCTACACTGGAGAAGATTTTCGACGAGCTGTCAGAGTACCGGCCATTTGAGTTGCTGCGCACTCAGCGACAACGTGCTAATTATTTGATTAGCAAACAAGCCAGAATTGTGGCCATGACCTGTACTCATGCTGCCATCGCTCGTTCAAATCTGATTGAACTGGGGTTTGAGTATGACAACATCGTAATGGAAGAATCGGGGCAAATGCTTGAGATTGAGAGTTTTATTCCAATGCTTCTCCAGAAAGGTAGCTCAGATGACTCAGTTTCGGGAAAATCTCGACTGAAGAGGCTGTGTATGCTGGGAGATCATAACCAGCTGCCACCCGTAGTTAAGAATTCGTCGTTCTCCAAATACAGCAACTTTGATCAGAGCATGTTCACTCGCTTGATCCATCTTGGCGTTCCTTATATTCAACTCGACAAGCAAGGTAGAGCAAGGCCAGAAATTTTGCGATTGTACAGGTAAGTGCATGTGTATTCTGTGGTTGGTAGTTGGTACTGTTGGATCGATCACCAACACAGATTTCCTTGTTTGTTTTCCGTGAAGTTGGAGATATAAGAATCTAGGCAGTCTTAGCCACGTTATCGAGTCTCATGATTACAGACTTGCCAATCCTGGATTCCTTCACACTTTCCAAGTAATCAATGTGGAAGACTTTGATGGCAAGGGTGAGACCACACCCACACCCTACTTTTACCAGAATCTAGGAGAAGCGGAGTATGCAGTTGCGCTATTCCAATACATGGTCTTGATAGGATACGCCCCCGAAAGAATCTCGATTCTCACGACATACAATGGTCAGAAGGAATTGATCTCTGATGTAATTTCGCAGCGATGTGGTGTTGGAACTCCCTTGGAAGGCATCCGTCCGAAAGCCATCTCTACAGTGGACCAGTACCAAGGACAGCAGAATGATATAGTTTTACTTTCTCTCGTTCGGACGAAAACCGTGGGGCACCTGCGAGACATCCGCCGTCTGGTGGTGGCCGTTTCAAGAGCGAAATTCGGTCTGTATGTATTTTGCCGTCAGGAATTGTTCGCCAGCTGCCATGAACTTAAACGAACCATGGAGCAATTTGCGAGTCGCTCCAACAAGCTGCAGCTGGTCCTCGGCGAGACTTATCCTACAGATCGAACCGTAGACGGTGAAGTTGTTGACGAGGAAAAGGTTTTCCAAGTGGAAGACGTATCTCATCTTGGATCCATTGTCCATTCCATGCAACAGGACTTGATGGCCCAAAGCGAAGATCCCCCGGATCAGTGAGAGACATAACTGAGACTGTGAAGCCAGCAATCTATTCTATATGTAGATTGACATTACCCATACATTTCTCCCCATGGTAGATACAATATTTCATGGTGTAGGTTTTTTTAAAAAATCGCCATAACTAGAGTACTGTAGTATTAAATTACTTTCCTGGAATGGTACCGCCACGAGCCAGAATGGCTTCTTCGCGAGGCGTTAGCTTCGTGCCAGATTCCACAAAATCCACGCCATTGGGAGGGTTGACTTTGGCCTCCTTTTCTGCGGCAGTCATGAGGCGTTCCTTCCACAAATCGTTCTTGTAGGGACGGCCACCGCCCTTGGCCTCGTCCAAATCGCCTTCGTACTCGAACTTGCGGATAAAGGCAGGATTGTAGGGCGATCCCGGTTGCGTGTAATACGCATCTGGCGCGAACGGAGGAAGTCCTACGATGGAGTTTCCGATTCCGTATCCACGAGAACGAATTTGAGACTGATTGTGCATGCCATTGAAATGAAAAAGTTCATTTTGATAGCCGATGTTATGCTTGTACGGAGCATCCGAGGGTGCGCTTGGGTTGATTCTCTTGGTCATCTTCTCAAAGTATTCATCCTCTTGCGATGGCGTGACGTCGTTCATCGATGTCATCCATCCGTGCCACTCGGGAGGGATCTGAGAAGAATCAAAGTTTTGGATATCCGCCGGCTCCACCCAGCGATGTTGTCCAGTTGGATAATCCACTCGATTCTCATAGTATCTATTTCCAAAGGCATCACATCCCATGTACGTTCCAATCTTGAATGGGAAGTCACCATTCTACCAAATGGAAAAGAAAGTAATGGAGAGGAACGAATAAAATTGAGCTTTCGAAAAATAAAAAAGAAAACAACTGTGCCGACAGAAAACAGATACGAACAACATCAGTTGACGTACGGAGTACATGTGTTGCAACAAGCCTTTCCATCCTCCTCTGTACTGGAGTGCCGTTCGGAAGTTTTCAATCAATCCCCAAGGCATTTTGAGGTCGTCGCACTAACAATTGGATGGTGCCGGGGCTGCTTTAGAGGCAGGTTCTGGGCAAAGGGTGTTGTTGTTTGGATTGGCAGAGAGAACGAGAGTTGCTTTCGTTTTTACAGAGATAATAAGTCTCATTTACTGCGCCGCTTGTTGCCGATGTTTCGCCGTCATCGCTACTACCGTCTGGTATGTACATAGCGTGTAGGCATGTTGTAAATAAACTCGAGCGAGAGTTCGTTGTAATCATTATGACATTGTAGGTATTTAGAGTAAGTATCATGTCTACAATCGTTACTTTCGACCTTAAAAAAAAAATTCCGCCCCTTTCTCGAGTAGTAGTTGACAGTGATGAATACACTTCGACGTATGTGAAACAAAAACACAACAGTTGAAGAAATACACTGCTGCAGTGGAAATAGTTATATTGTGAATAGGGAGCGGCAGCAACGACTGCTTCTTATTGTGGCAGTAGAAGCTCTCGAAAAAACGAGCCTTCTGCCATGTATCATACGGGCAAGATTATTCGCAAATCAATGGCAAGTCCCACTGTGATGGTGTTGGACCTCCACGTGCCGAATTTTTCGTTTCTCCCGGGACAATGGGTGGATTTTATGGTGCCACCGCACCAATGGGTCGGTGGATTTTCCATCGCCAGCAGCCCCCGCGATGTTCCGTTGGTACGGTTGGCAATCAAACGGTCCGACCATGCTCCAGCGAAATGGGTACACGACCACTCCAAGGTCCACGAGACCGTCCAAGTGAGCGTCGGAGGGACAAGTGTTTTGGAAAAAGACGACGACGCTATAAACCGACGACCGTCTGTATTTTGTGCCGGCGGCATTGGCATCAGTCCTATACTATCGCAATACCGGGAGTTTCTTCATCAAAGGGCAGCAGCTCTTCTTGGTACTGGGAATGATGATATGAAGCCAAGGAAGACATTGTTCCTATATTCAGTTTCCACGCCAGACGAACTAGTATTTGCCGAGGAGCTCGCGGACCTTTCGAGACCAGGCAGTGAACTCGGACATGACCGAATGGTATTCACAGTAACTCAATCTACGAGCTCATGGAACCAAAGTGTGAGTTACAATCAAGGCATCGCTACTGCTACGCACATTGAGAGAAGGGGAGGAAGACAACTGATTGAAACTTTAGAGGAGGCTCCCGCAAATGCTTTATACTATATATGTGGACCTCCTTCTATGATTGATGAAGCAGTCCAGCATTTGGAACGAAAAGGAATCCCATCAGACAACATCAAGTTCGAGAAATGGTGGTAAGACTGTTCTTGGCAACGGTCAGATTCAATAGACTGGGCATATCATAGAGCATAATAGACATTCGCGTCTTCTCTCGACCAAATAATATTATTTCGTTTGTTGAATCGGTGGATCTTCGTGTCCCCATCCATGGTTGCGAAAATGTCTATATATGATGCATGCGACGACGACGGGGACTCACGATGATTGGATGGTGGCTACTGGATCACACAGCCACCGCCACCGTCTGCGGAATCGGCTCCCCCGCACATTAACATGGAATGAGGGTCACATCGTGCCACATTGCCCGACACCTTGTCGGAATCTCCTGAGGGTGTCTTGGCGGGATCCAAGAGCTCCAAACTATCATCATTACTTTGTGGTCGTTGTCGTTTTGCATGTAACGGACTCCGATTATCTCCACCATTCTCTGGGACGGTCGGTAGGGGCGCCAATCCATTTCTGTTTGGACCAAATGCAGAAGGTGATTGCTGAACAGTCGCATTATTTTCGTTTGTCGTTGCGTCACCCGATAGGGTATTTTGCAGATTGCCGTCTGTTTCAGCTCCCACCGACGTTATGCCCAACGGTGTGACCGATATGTTCGAATGCTCCCCCTCTTTTCGTTGCTGATAGTCTAGTACTCGTTCCGTAACTTTTTGAAACAAATAGTTGACGTTGGTATTTGTTTTGGCAGATGTGGTGAGGAACATGGCTCCCGTTTTAGCTGCTAAGGCTTCCGCTTGGGAAGTGTCTGGATTCATTGCCAAGTCGCATTTTGTGGCACACATGGCAATCACAAGTCCACCTGGCGGTGTGTTTACTTGTAATTCATTCATCCAGTCTGATTCCATTCGAAACAAACACACACAAAGAGAGAGACGAAGAGACGTTAGCGTGATTATGCGTTTTTGCGATTTTTGTTGGTACTATACTCTCGACTCTCGACATGCTTCTTTTGTTTATTATTTCTTTTCATTTCCTTACATTCTAACGTCTCGAACGATTTCGGCGAGGTGACGTCGTAACACACGATGGCCGCGGCAGCATTCTTGTAATACATGGGCGCCAGTCGTTTGAAGTGTTCTTGTCCCGCGGTATCCCAAATTTGAATTTTTGCCGTCATGCCATTGACCGTAAGTCGTTTGGTGATGAAAAAGGCGCCGACCGTTGGATTGCGTGCCGAATCGCGATAATATCCTTCGGCAAAGCGCAGCACCAGTGATGTCTTGCCGGTGAAGGTTTCGCCCAACATGACGACCTATAGAGTATAACAACAAGTGGGGAGGAAAAAACGAAGTGGGCAGACGAAAAAAAAGGGGTGAGAGGCCCGAACAAAAAACTCATTCTTGTGACATTATGGACGGACAATTAGACGAAAAAACAGGCACAACATGATCTTAGCGTGTACCTTCCGATTCGATCAAACTCGTCAGCGACTCACCTTGAATTCGGCTTGAGGGAGCTCAACATGTGGCATGATGACAATATTATTATTATAGTTGATATTATTATGAAGTTATTTGGAGAAGATAGTGTGTCTTCGTCGACACTGTATCATAGAAGATGGTGAGGGTTGCTTCTGTTGTGCCTTCGTTGCCACCAGAGCTGCTGTTGCAAGGGAGACAAAAAGTGGATCGAGAGTACTACTGGAGTACGTTTGTATACAATGCAATACCAGCTGTCGTTGTAGAGGCGACAAGAACAATCACAATATATCCGTCAAGTCGTATGGATGGGGCTTTTTTTGCATTGGTCGACGACAAGGATTTCGCGAGCTCGCTAAAAAAAAAAATCTCTGAAAAAAAAAAAAAAAAAACGTTCTTCATTCATCACACAGCCCTTGAATCTCTCTCTTCTCAAACGTGTTTACAGTTACTACGAAAGTACTTCGTCTGAAACACGTAGTACTGTATGTCGTAGTACTACCGGAACGTACGTACCATGTGTGATGTGAAGTAGAAAAGGTAAGAACATATGACTTTGAACCTATCAAAGTACTACTGATACCCCTGAGAACGTGACGTCATGGAAAAATTCTCACAGGCGTGCTTTTTGTTCGACTACCGTATCATATACTATCGTACTACCCCCTATCGTAGAACGTCGTAGTGGGGTAGTATGATACAGTAGTGTTTGCGATTAGCACTATTGTGTCCTTCAAAGTCAGGGGTTGCAGTGGATTAATGATGAGAGACAAGAAACAAAAAGCACAAAACGAACCACACACCTGGGACCAAACACCTCTTTTTTTGTAAATCAACCTCCGCTTCACCTGCTCAGGGACACTACCTAAAAAGAGTGGAACTACTAAGTTAACCTTATCAACATCGAAGGGAGCCTCAAAATGACCGGTATAGATGTTCAATCGTCGTCGCGAAGATTCCGCATCAACAGGGATACGAACCCTCTCAACGCTAACTCATGGCACAGCTCGAACAACTTTGATGACAGGCGGTATCAATTGGACACATCCTCTTCCAAACCATTCAAACGACGACTCCGAATCGGTCCTTCCTTTTTCGGTGATTCTTTCAGAAGAAAAGAGGTTCTATTGTCTGGTCGTGAGTATCACACAATCAAATCCATAAATCGAAAATTTTCCACAGGTACAATCTCCCTCTCCTTCTTCAAGACGAACAACAACAACAACAACAGGATCATCAATAGTATGACTCTCTTTACAATACTGCTCTTTTCACTTCTGGTATCCAATTCAAGTACATTTTCTGTGGGATCTGATAGTTCTCACAGGCATACAAGACCGTCCATGGGTCATGGAATTTCTTCTGGTTATGCTCCATTGCACCTTTTTCAACCCAATGGTGCGGGATTTGATGACACCAACAACAACAACAACAACAACATTAACAGTGACAATTTCAATCCATTCCCTTCCATGATGAACGAACTCAACAGTCGACGCGCTAACAATACTGCAGCTACTACTGCTTCTGCTTCTTCTTCTTCCTCCTCCTCCACCTCCACCACTAGTACTGTGATTGTGGACAGTTCCAGTCCAGGGTTTGTCCCCACCAATGGACTTTCCGAGAAGATCAATGGGTACACCACTAGTGCTCGCAACGGGGAGTCGTTCAATGGCTACTCCGTGTCGGGAGAGTACACGAACGGCATATCTCAATCTCAACAGCAACCCGAGCCGCAAACGGCTCCGGAGGTAAATAACTGGACGTCCATCATGAAGAGTGGACTCTTTTTTCGAAAAAAGAAAAAGGTAGAAACAGTCGATGGTATATACAAGGAACTTTGCGACATGTCACGATACGATGTGGAACAAGTTGACGGATATTGGGAAAAACTTCTTCCAGCTGTATCGTACCTAGGCACCGAAAAGGTAGCAAAAGTTTACGATGCTTTGAGGGTAGCGTATCGTGCCCATCGCGGACAAGCAAGAAAGAGTGGGGAACCATTCATCATTCATCCGGTCGAAGTGGCCACGTTGCTGGCAGGCTTAAGGATGGACGAAGATACCGTCATGGCTGGGTTGTTACACGATACAGTGGAGGACACGGATATGACGTTCGAGTTGATACAAGAAATGTTCGGAGAGACTGTCCGAGCAATCGTAGAAGGGGAAACCAAGGTCTCCAAGCTCCCAAAGTTGGCCTTTTCTGATTACGCGGACGAGCAGGCAGAGAACTTGAGACAGATGTTTGTTGCCATGACAGATGACTATCGCATCATCATCGTTAAATTGGCAGATCGACTGCACAACATGAGAACGCTCAAATTCATGAAGCCCGAGAAACAGGTTAAAATCAGCCGCGAAACACTGGACATCTTCGCGCCATTGGCTCATCGGATGGGAATCTGGCAGTTCAAGAGTGAGCTCGAGGATACAGCGTTCATGTATTTGTACCCCCAGGAGTACAAACGATTAAGTCGAAGGCTCCGATTGCATCAAACGAAGTTCGAAGATACATTGGAAAAATCCCAGAAACTACTCAAGGAGAGGCTACTGGCTGATCCAACATTACGTGATCAAACTGCCAATGTTCAGGTGTCAGGGCGGATGAAGGAAATCTATTCCTTGTGGCACAAAATGGAAACAAAGCAGGAGCAAAATCTAGACCATATTTTGGATGTTGTCGCTTTGCGAGTTATCATCACCCCGAAAGCGGACCCTGATTACGACGACAATGATTCTGATCGTGGCGTGTGGCTATGTTATCATGTATTAGGGCTCGTACAGCATCTGGAGGGTTTCCAACCTGTCCCAACCAGAGTAAAAGACTACATATCCTTTCCCAAACCAAATGGCTACCAAAGCCTTCATACAGCTCTTATTTTGAACGGACAGAAGATAGAAGTACAAATTCGAACCAGTATGATGCATCAGGTCGCAGAGTATGGAATGGCATCTCATTGGGCATACACCGATGGCAAGCGACGATTATCAGGCCAAGGCGATCTTTACAATACGCCCTGGCTATCAAGCATCAAGGAATGGCAAAATGAGAAACTCAATGCCCGGGATTTCGTTGATAGTGTTCGAAATGAACTATTGGGAAAGCGTGTCTTTGTCTTTTTAAGAAATGGGAAGATTCTAAACCTTGCAAGAGGAGCAACCGCAATAGATGCAGCCTTCCAAATTCACTCGGAAGTCGGTTTAAATATGCACGGAGTGGAAATCAACGGAAAGCCGGTTCCTGTCTCATACGAATTACAGAATGGAGACGTTGTGTCTATCTTGACTGGTGAAGGAAGGCCTTCGATTGATTGGATGAGATACGCCAAAAGCCGTTCTACTCGATCTCGACTTCGTACGTATTTTCGAACTCAGCAAAAACAAAGGTACGTTCGCAAGGAGAAGCTAGAATTGCTGGAAAGGCATCGAACCAATCTCAATCATGCATTTCTTTTGTAGCCTCTGGGAAGCAGGGAAAATATTGCTGATGGATTATCTCTGGATGCACGGCCCACTAATCGAAAAGTCTTCGTACATAGATGGGTACTTTGCGATACCGACGACCATAGAAGAAGTAGCAGCGATGCTGCCCGGAAACACTCAGTTCGAAGACATGGATGATTTACTGGTGACGATAGGGAAGCAAAATGATCGTTCATTACTGCATTCGTTTGTATCCAAACTGTTCAAGGTTCCACAGAAGCTTTTGGTTCAAGCCGAGAAGAATAGGAGTTCTCTTGTCCCAAAAAGTGTGTTGGATGCTGTGCACGATCGCCGAAGGAACGCAGAGATCGCCGCCGCGGCTGCGGCTTCCGCTCAGAGCACAGAGTCACCGTCTCCAGAGGAGCAACCGACTGGCGATGGTGCTTCAAAGTCAAACGAATGGCCCAAACCTTCAAACAGTGGCATGGTTTCCGTTGATAGGATTTTAAGCACTGGATTGAATAGTACGACAGAGTTCGCTGACCCAGAGCATCTCTGTATTGCGTGCTTGCCAGTATATGGTGACGAGATTGTTGGTACTCGCCCAGAAGATGCACCTCATGATTCTATACCAAAAGTCCATCGTCTTGGGTGCCCACATGCACAGCGTGCCATCAATAGGGCACTGGCCGGTAACCAGCGACCAGGCACAGATGTTGTGAACTATGAATTCGGTCAGCGTGTTGATAGCGAAACCTTGCGACGAAGTGTTCATAGCCGGTATCAAGAAACATGTGCCCCAGAAGTGCCCGTGAAACTTGAGTGGCCCGAGTTCGCCGGAGCAGTAGATTCGGAACATTACTTCCCCTGCGAGATTGTCGTCCATGCGGAAGATCGCAAGTTGCTACTGGCTGATTGCTCTGAGATTGTCTCCAAACTCTCGGAGATTATCAAGACAGGTAGCCAAACCACGAATGAGCACGCCACATTGGTATTTCTAATCAAGATCCAAAGTCTGGACGATCTGCAAAAAGTGATGAACAGCCTTCGACAAATCCGTTCCGTTATGGCCGTCGAAAGGAGGGTAAGTGGACGATGACGCGAAGACAATGAATCACAATACAGTTTTGCCGATTTCTAACATTTTTTCTTCCGGATGCTCATGCCCATACGCAGTTTGGTTCCGAACTGATCGGAGTATCCTTCCCGTAGCCGAATTTCCCAAATGGATTGTTCGACTGTTAACCAAAATAGCTTTTCGCTACGTGAACCAATCGTCAAAATGCACACTCAAACTCCGTTTCACACTTTTACGTGTACTCAACAACTGTAAATATAAATTGCAACATGGAAAGAAGAAGTAACAATTAGTTGTGTATCTTGAATATCAGGATGCCTGTTCAAGCTCGATAGAGCTATGAGGTTCTGCACCATGCATAATCTGCACCGCTACTAAACGATGTATTGAGGAAATTACGGTAGTCGTAGTAGTGACTGTAAATCATAACAGAAGGACGTGACATGGACGGACACGAGACTCCTGAAGTTCGAAGTTGTTGACCAGTCACGAATTCCAATTTTCAGTCAATTTATTGGACTACCCCAAAAGCAAATGCCGTTCACAATTCACAATTCGACAACATTCTATTCCAGGACCAACCATAACTTCCTGTACCCATATGATGGCGAGTGTCTGTGGTATTCGAGTCGTTTTATTTTGTAAGGGAAGGGGCGCTGACCCAAAGGACTATCGACCAAACTCGGACGAATCGCAATGGTGGGGTCGACGCGATGCTCTTGTCCGTTGTGTGACGGCGTTCCTATTTGGGCCGTCACAGTCCTCTGTTGCTAGCAGTCGAGAGATGGTCCTATTGTTTGACGATGACGCTGCTGTTTTAGAGATGTCTAGAACAGATCATGTAAAAGATAAAGCAACCTCGGTGTTTTCTGGGAGAGGATTTCTGAAAAAAGACGAAATTGTTCCAACCGAACATACAATCATCCAGCTGTGGAAGCGAGCAGCCCAAAACCCAGGAACCACAATTCACATGAGTGGGATGGCTTGTTCGATACATGTGGATCCAACCGTTTTGCAAAGCGGCGCTTTGAAGCAGAATGCTGGGACCAGCTCTGAGGAATCCTCGATGGGACTAGACAGTAAACGACAAATTTTAGAATATTTGCAGAAACATTGTTCCATGGAGTTTTTACGAAATCATCGACTAAATAGTGGTACAGAATCCATTTTGCGAAAGAGCAACCGTGATGCTTTGCTAAAAGTCTGGAGGGAATGGAATGAAGCAATTCAAAAAGGAGGTGGTGAAAATGGATCAAACGGTGGAGGTCGAAGGTTACAAGTGTTCTTCCATGACATGCTTCAGGTTGCTCCTCAACATGTAGCGGGTCGAACCAAAGTAGTGGCTGGATTACTCCATGAGAGTTGTCCAGAATTCCCATGCTTCAACCTTGATATTTCATCGGCAGCACTATCATCCTGCGAGCCGCATAGGAAGCAACAATCAGATTCGATTTCTTACTTTGTCTGCCTTTTTCTTGGTGCCGTGCGCGACATGACGATGGATGAAAATAGAGCGCTACACAAACTTTGTCATCAAGAATCCATACCATGTGTTGGTATCCGCTTTGGGACGGTGCCAGAGTTTACATCCAAAATTTTGTCGCTCTTGGCCTTTCATCAATTCTACGGCGCTTTGGGTACTTCGATTCATCGACTGGTATCGTCCACCCCTGAAGCCCAAAGCAAGTCCAACTCATATACATTGCGAATAAATGAAGGTTCCATTCCTCCTTCTACATGTCTGAACGTAATCTGCACAGTGCCCATATCCTCCAAAGATATCTCCACCGATTTGGAAAAGCGAAATCGAGTATCATGGTGTTTGGTCCGGGTCGTTGTCTGCACGCTGTGGCGGTCCAAGCTTGCATCTTCAAAGATATTTGTTGATGGTAGCGAGCACAGCCCTCATACCAATATCTTGTACTTGGTTTTTGACGACGGCATTGTCCTATGTTTGACTGAGGCTTATTTTGTTTCAAAATTGGCCAGCGATCACAAGGCAGCGCCCAGTGAGAACCAAATTTTGGGTGCTCTGGTTCAGGAAATCAAGCATCAGACAAGTTCTAACTCATTAAGTACATCATTTGAAAGCGACGGTAGTTGGAGCAAGAAAGAAATGGCGAAAAATCTCATCAGTCATGTTCTGCGAGAATCGCGGGTCCCAGTTACGTGTTCTATTTCAGTCGACAGCACTTCTCCGATGGAACTTGTGCATCGATTTTACCGCTCGGTTCCTCAAGAGCTCGAGTCTGGAGATCTTCACTTTGGACTGCTTTTGATATTGAAAATCGAAGCAAGTTCAACCCAGCTGACCAATGTCGAACAATCGACGACGAAAGATTCGACGCGTATGCATCGTCGATTGATGTCTGCTTGTCGAAAACTGAACATACCAATGCTTCAACAAAGCATTGTGAAGGAACCCTGCTGCGACCATGAGGCTGCAACAATCATTGCTCTACAGCACTTCTGCTACCAAAACAGGGTGTATCTGAACACTTCTTCACTCGAGACCAGCAGCAAGCGAAAGCGAAAGCGAAAACTGAGTAAAACCGACGAGTGAACCTTCGAACATGTCATGACAGCACATGGTACAGTTGCTTCACATAGTTATGGAACCTTGATACGGTTGTTGACAGGCAGTGACTTTTTCTGGGATCAATGTACACCGATTGATGCTCTTCACTACGACTACCTAGCTACCTAGTATTATGCAGACACAGCACAAAAAAGATTTTGGTACAGATAGTTCCCCTTTTCCTTTCACCCCGACCCCTTTTTGACACACCACTTTTCTTCTTTTTACTTCGAAGTATTTTCGTCGTCTTCCTTTTCGTGTATCATACATCGTATGTTCAGAAATGTAGTGATCACCCCGTTTCACAATCCATGTCACTCCCATCGCACCTCCCGGGGGTAATCTAGCAGCTCTATTTTTCACAATCTAATGCAAGATGAGCGATAATGAGGAAGCTATCGTTACCTGTGAGACTACGAAAGGGTCGTTTACCATGAAACTCATTCGGGTGAGTTTGTGCGATGATGTTCTGTTAGTTTGGTTTGATGTTTGAGATATCATGTTTTTGTTTAACAGTCAAGACGCGCGATATCGGAAATCCGAATGACTTTTTTGAAAATGGGAAACAGCGAAGCAAAAATAGACAGACAAGACAAGGTGTCTCTTGCAGACTTTTATTTGAAAGGGCACCGTTGATGCTCACAATTTGTGTTTCCTTTGCCTGTACCCTCCAATTTCCTAATAGAACTGGTCTCCCAATGGATACGATCGAGCTGTGGAGCTGTTTCAGAGACATTTCTACGACGGAGCTCACTTCTTTCGGGTCGTACCCAATTTCCTTACTCAATTCGGAATCAGTTATTCCGACGACGCTACATTGCAGTCATTTGCCAGAAAGCCAATACAGGATGATCCAAAGAAAATCACATCGTTTGAACCTGGCTTTGTATCTTATGCTGGATCTGGTCCCAACAGCCGGACATCGCAGCTGTTCATATCCTATGGAAGCGCCAAGTCTTTGGGAACGCAACCATGGGAGACGCCCATTGGAAAAGTGATTGAAGGGATGGAGTCTACTGTGACGAAATTCCATTCGTATGGCGACATTCCTCCTTTCGGAAAGGGACCAGACCGTACGTATCGATTCTTGTTTCGTGTGTGGTACATAGAAGTTGGCTTCATTTCAATTATTTCTCACACACTACAATCACAAATTTTCCGTTGGGATCACTGAAATATTTTGCTTCTCAGAACAAAAGATTCATGGACACCCGGAATATATCGAGAAAGAGTTTCCATTGACAGACAAGTTCATTGGATGTCACGTGCAACGTATAGAAGGTGGTGACGTCGGTGGAAAGATGGAACTGGATCCAGAAGAGGCAGAACGTGAGAGAAATCTACGGAAGAGCCATAACGACCAAAAGGCAAAGCAGCGGCACAGGGACCTTCGAAATCCAGACATGTTCAAGGCCCAAAAGAATTTGTTGAAGCAGCAACAAATGGAGGAGCCAGCATTTTCCGTGCCAACCGCCGCCGTTGTTTCCATTCTATTGATTGTGGGTATGATCTACGCATTGTTAAAGAGTCGACGAAAAGTCGACTCCAAGACGAATTGAAACCTGGCGGTTGCAGCGCAACCAGAACGTCACAGCAGTGCATCATTTGCAACCGCGTTGACCGACTCCTTCTCCCGAACCGTGGTATTTCTTCAATCTGCGACTACTGGTAGTAGAGTGGTCTTCAAAACAGGTATTGTTGCCATGAAACTAGGAACACTTCTCCAATAGAATCATCGAGTCAAGCAGTGTGCAGTTATCATACTCGTAGTACATCGTACGGAGTACTACCGTAATACTACCGTAGGTACGGTAGTACATTAGTAGTAACGTAAATACGACGTCCTATGATACGTACGACAGTACTACGGTACCGTAGTCGTACTACGGTATGCATCACATCCAGTCAGTCAACAAAAGATTTGGAATCGATATTCATCATCAGCAATTCGAATCATCATCTCCCTAGCTAGAGTCAGCGCAAGTTCTAATTTATTGTGTAGTTCACAAGTGTCGACGGCACGTTTCTTTCCAGAAGGGTCGTCCACTTGGCCGCTATTCACCCGGTAGCACTTTCAACGCGGTTCCAATCTTCCCCCCCCTCCCTCTTTGGGGTTGCCAAAATTGAAAGTGCCTTAGGATAAGTTGCTCCTAAAACGTTTTTGTTGGAGCAAGATTGGCCGAGAGAGGGCCTTGGCTGTTGACGCTTTCAAGGCGGTGGAATTGCATTTCGGTCGTCACCCGTCCTCTGGATTGGATTGACGCCATCAACACAAGAGTCATGCAATCCATCAGCAGCACAGGAACAAGGCTTGTCAATAATATAGCAATGTATGGCAGATTACGGGCGTCCACTCTTTCTACCGGAAGACGACCACTGCCACAAGAACATTTCAAAAACTCATTTCTTCCAATTTCTACGACAGCAACAACATCAATGGTGGACAAGAGACGTCGATACCATACCTCACATCCGATCAACATCGTTCCTCAACACATTCAAATGCAACAACTGTTCTGTCCAAAGAGCCGACTAATGCACAAACAAATACTTTTACAGTCATCTATCGTTTCACCATTGCATTACAGTCAAACTCGATCCATATCATCGTGGTTGCCGGAAGTGGTCCAAAATTTCTCCATATGGGGTGGAACGGGGATCATCATCAAAGCTCTACACGGTCAAGGAGGACTGCCCTATTGGGCGTGTTTCTCGGCCATGAACGTTTTGTTACGGGCATCCCTGATACCCCTCGTCATTTACAGCGCCAAAATGGCAGCCCGATACGCCAAGGTTGCACCCGAAGTACAGTTCATTATTACACTCTTTCAAAACGACCTCAAAAAGATGCGGGCTGAAGGCAAGAGTCTATACGAACAACGATATTTGTTCCTACAAAACATGCAAACGCTCAGAGGAATCTACAAACTTCACGACATTAATCCCCTGACGGTCTTTTTGAGTCCCTTGCTGCAAATTCCATTCTTCTATTATGTGGCAACGGATTTACGAAAAATCGTCAACGGTGCCGACCCAGTTTTGGCGCAGGAACTGACGGAAAGTAAGTTCCTGTGGGTGACCGATCTTACGGATCCGGATCCATGGTACGGGCTTCCGATTGCCGCTGGAGCTATGCTATACATCAACGTGGAAGTCGCGATTGGAAGAAAATCGTTGAGCGGGCCTACTGCCAGTCAGTCCGACTTTGCTCGAATGCTGAAGGATCTCTTCCAAACGTTGGCCGTATTTATGCCGTGTTTTGCGTCACAGTCCCCGGCGGGTTTACAAATATATTTGGTCTCCAGCTTCACCTGGACGCTCTTTCAAAGTGCCGCATTGCGCAACGACACCATGCGTGGTTGGGTGGGTCTCCCGGCCATTGGGACCCCACCAACCGAACCGAAATATGCCAAGGAGTTTATGGAATTCAAAAAGTTGGAACAAAAGGCCAAGGAAATTCGAGGAGACGGTCCAGTGCTGGGTCGTAATGTGTTAGCAGTTGGATTTGAAACGTCCTTTCCGGGAACCAACCGTCCCAGCACTATTCAAGGAAGTGGCATACCTCCTCCTCCCGACGACGCGGTAACAAATCCAATGATGGGAGAATCTAAATCATCGTCGTCACTGAATCTCCCTACGACTACTCCTCAGATTTCTATGGAGCAAGCCTCCGCCGCGTGGGGTGGACAGTACATTCACGGAATTTCGGCTCCCATGAAGGAGTTGGAAGAACGGATCATGAACGAGATGAAGGAAGCGCAAGCGAAAGAGATTGCATCAAAGAAATTCGAAACTGAATTGGGTCAGTATATGACGCAACCTTCCGAAAGTGACATGAAAGCTGCCAACCTGGGAGTTCGAATGGCTCCTTCTTCCAGTATCAGTGATTCGGCCCCTAGAAAAGAAACGCTCGACGTCAAGAGATTTAAACAATCGAAGAGTAGTAGCAGCAAGAGAACTGGAAAACTAAAAGGCAGAAGGAGATAGACAAGTAGTAATTTACTACAGAATGACCACTCTCTACTCGTGGTGAAAAGCTGTAAATAGCTAGTTGGTAGCTACATACCTACCGGTATGAATACTTTTGGATGAGAGTATCGTTTCTACTACGCAGTAAATACCGGCAGTACGAAGTATGTATCGTACTACGTACGAGTACCGTTCAGTAGATACCTGACTGTGAGTTCAGTCCATCGAGTCGTCTTTTCACTGTTTTTGCCGTGCAGAGGGTGGCCGTTTTCTCGTTAAAATTCTCGTTGCATCTTATTTTTCTCTGTTTCCCTCTCTTTCGTCACCAACACGACTACGAGTGTCTCCGTTAGTCGATTCACCTGGGTCGTTCCCAACACCAACCCCCGTTCATTGATCGAGCAACAGCAACAGCAACAACCAACGCAAGCGCGAGTCATAATAAGCTACAGCAACTGCTGCAATCGCTTTGTCAGTCACCAAAAGCAATTAACTACTTAATGCGACTTCTCCCTCTGTTCAATTTGGCACTATCCACCACCAACGCCCTCTTTGTTGAACGAAACTCTTTTGTTTCTTCGTCGTAACTTTCTCACCAGAAGTCGCAAGTCAAGATTGACACGAAACACGCAACATCCCAACAAAAAAATCGACCAAAAAAGTCCATTTTACGCAACAGAGAAGAAGTAATATAATATTTCTTTGAGAAGTGATTTATTGACTGACTGGTTGATTGATTCATTCGTCCATGTACCAGCGAAAAAACGCCAACGGAAACAACAGCAGCAGCACCACCAGCACCACCAATTCAGGGAACATGTACAGCCGAACAGGATCTGGAAGTTATGGCCGCGATCTCGAAGGAGGCCGAGGTGTAGGACGATTCAACAACGACACAAATTCCAATATTTTGGAACAACAAAACAATGACCGGATTAGTGAATTGAGTGAACAAGTGGCTCGTCTCAAGGTGCGTTGTGTTATAGGGCTGCTGCTGTCATTAGTTTGGGATCGAGAAGCAACCGTGCTGTTCTTTTTTTTTCCATGCGTCAAAACGTCTCAACAACCATTTTGATTTTTTTTTTTTTTTTTTCTTCTTCGTTGGTTTGCTTTGTCGGTCGAATTTTCGAATTATTATTTGCAGGGTCTTACTATTGATATTGGAAACGAAGTACGGGAACAAAATTCACTGTTGGATCAAATGGGAGATGGCTTTCAATCGACACGAGATATGTTGCAGGGCAGTTTGGCACGAATTGGGATCATGTTGGAGACCAGTTCTGGAAAGCACATGTGCTACATGGTTCTGTTCGTAGTCTTTGTGGTGATCTTTCTCTACTGGATGATGACCTACAAGGGACAAAGTGGAGCCTAATAATTCACAGTTAAAACCAAAGTCGTGGCAGGACACAACATTAACAGTAAGACAAGCCTCCAGCGTATTACTGCTCGCACTGTACCAGAATAATAGTATTTTTCATTGACCTGGCGAAAATAAGCCTTCAAATGTCTGATGTAGTGATTAGTCTACCGGTAGCTAACTAGCTAGCTAGAGTAGTGATATCCATCGTAATCCTAGCATTCATCACAGTCAATGTACTCACTGTCACTCCACTGTGGAGATTCAAGATGGTGTATCAATGATACGGGCGAACCTTTTTTTTCATCAAGCAGCTTCTCTTCACACACATTCGAACATGATGTTTCGTCGCATATCCATTTTTATTTTTACGTGTACTACGTATATTTTATGACTGTGAATTTCCAGTACGTCGTAAAATTATTGTGAAGCGTTCACAGTCTGTCAACACAACAATCAACCAACGAACACAACCAACCTCTTTGGCACGAAATACTCTCTTCTACTAGTAGCCTTCTTCTTACTGCTAGTAGTAGCTTTTTAACTTTTGACTATACGTGTCATCTCGTCACGATTTATTACGATGGACTATACTACTACTATCATCAGTAGCGATTCTTTCTTTCCTTTGATCGCAGTATCGGCCGCGACTCTTGTGGGTGGACTGGTGTTGCTCCAATCGGACCGCATCTCTCGTCGAATTCTCGACAGTCAACAGTTGGACACCAAACGACGAGGTGAATACAGATATCAATGGAAGACGGCCTTCGAAAGGACCAAACTGCAACTGGAATACTACTTCGCCGGTGGGATAGAAAAACACAAGGAAGATCCCGAATGCGTCATGAAGAACGCGACGTACATTTCCGACGACACAGAGATGGACGCCCTGGTCCGAACGATTGTTCGTCTTGATGATGTCAAGACGGACATGACGACCGATCGGTACTATACGCTGAAAATCGATCAGGACCCCCACGACCCGACCGGTGATTACTTTGTGTTTTTGGCCCGACAGTCGTCGTCCGACAGTCGTATTCAACTCTACGAGTTACCCCTCGTCAAGTTTGGAATGAAACTGGCGGAAGCCTTTGAAGATCAGCTAACGACAACGACGTTATGCTTTGTGGCCGATGCCAGCTCAGGAAAGGCATCCAGTCTACTGGAACAGCTTGTCACGGTATCCAAAACGGGAGTGGCAGTGTTGTCGGAGCCGTTCTGGATGGCACAGCTCGCTACGTTGTCAGAAGCCAAGGTGTTTGCAAACGACAAGATCCAAAAGCTACTATTTGCTCTGTGTCGACTGGACGCCTGGAGCGTCCGAAATCATGTGGGCGATGCCAAGACGGTCATGATAACTTTGCCAGGTCAAACGACTGTCAAGACGTTGTTGCCGTTGGTGACAACTGTCTTCCCAGAAGATCGGCATCTTTTTTCCTACGACGGGTGTGTTGCTTCTGTTCAACGAGCTATTTATGCCAAAAAAGTGTATAAACGAAGAAATAAACTCGAAACCAAATTATCATCCATCATTCATGGCCTGTGCCAAGATCCTGTCCGATACACGACACCCCTCCCCTCACACTCTCCTCTTACCAAAGATGTTTCGCTGGCGACCTTGTCCAATGCATTGGCCAACCTTCCGGTACGGCAAGCACAAGTCGTGGAAGCTTGGATGAGCAGCGTCGACGCATACTTTAAACTGAAACAAGACGAAGCATCTGGTACGAACGGATACTTGCCGTTTTGCTTCAAACTGGGATTCCTCACTAACAGCCCAAAGGGTAATTTCGAGCCACTGACAGATTCGTTCTGGTCGCTCACAGCCTTGTTGCAGTATATTACGGGCTGTCGATCTCGGGCGCTCCCCGAAGGAGTCCTGGATGCTGCCAAAGAATGGTTGAAAGATTACAACCAGCAACAATCCATGCAGCAGTTACAAATGGACAAATCCGTGGTCATATCCGAATCCGAACGAAAAATGATTGAGAATTGTTGTTTCCAGCACAAGTTAATATTGATCGGAAACAAGACATTGCAAGATACAGTACTACCCAAGGAACATTGGACTTTGAAGCAAGCATCTAGAGCGGACTGTTCGTGTTGTGGTCCCGACCCATACGATCAAATGGAGGCGGAAGAGGAAAACGACGATTCCGATGAATACAAGAATGGTAGATCAACCACTACAAGGGGGGTTGACATGAACACTCCCGGCGCCTTTGCGATGGCGCTCAAAGCAGACAACAACAAAACAACGGCTGCGAGTGATGGTGGTAGTACCCGATCTACTCCATCCTCTAAAAAGAGCGGTTACGTTGATGGGAAGATGGGTTTCGCCTTTGATCCTACTCGGTTTTGATTTGTAAACATCATAGGACTTTCTACCAGTGTATAAACGTTGAGATTAGATTTTGGAGAGACGTGCGCTGGTTCCCCCTTTGTTCCCTCTGTTTCTGACCATTTGATTCGTTATTATTAATATCGTTGTTGTTATCCATTCAGATGAAACATCATGTCCGAAATCAACACAGACCTTCCTCGCTCCACGGACGAGAATGCCTTTCCCGACTTGAACTCGGATGATTTAGTGACAGTTGAAGATAGAAAGAAGGGAACGAGTTCGTCATTCTCCCTTGAGTCGTTTGTTGCACACTCCAAGAACAGGATCAATACGACTGCCGGGAGACTTGATGCCACCAAGTTTGTTGTTCAAGTTGTGAAGAAGCATTCCCAGAAAACAGAGGATGGAACAGTTCGGATTCTAGATCTTGTTCCATCCTCTGTTTTCTCGGAATGTTCCTTCACAACCTAACAACAACTTGGTGGCATCAAGTCTCCCGGCAGTCGTATTGATCCTGTTCTTGGAGTGTGCAACAAACGACTCAAGGGAGAATGACGAACTCGTTCCCTTCTTTCTATCTTCAACTGTCACTAAATCATCCGAGTTCAAGACTGGAAAGGCAATCTCGTCCGTGGAGCGAGGAAGGTCTGTGTTGATGTCGGCCATGATGTTTCATCTGAATGGATAACAACTACGATATCAATAATAACGAATCAAATGGTTAGAAACAGAGGGAACAAAGGGTGAACCAGCGTACGTCTCTCGCATCAACAGCGACATGACATTGGAGACAACAACAAAGGGAAGAGAAGTCCTGCTCACTTTGGACGAGGTAATAAGGAAGAATGAGTACCGCAACGTTCTCACCTCAACACAGACATCAGTCTCTGTTATATCTTCGAACAGTTTTTCTGTCGAATAGGTGTCCTAATTTTTAAAAGAAGACCTTCGACAGAGTTAGAGACAACGACGAAGGGAACAGAACATAAGACTTGCTGCATACGACAGGACAAAATGGTTACAATGACTCTTTCATCATCATCAAGTACTGACGGACTGTTTCTATGGCGGACCGCAACCGATCAGCAACATCAGTACAAAAAAATGCCATCATCCGGATAAGATGGAACTAGCGGCAGAAACCAGAACATGACCGTCGCTGCGCAAATCTCTGTAGATTTGATATTGGGTTATTCTCACCTGGAGACTGTTGCTGCGGCTGCTTGCTTACGTAACGATGTTTCCTTGAAAGTGACGATGCAGCCAATCCGAACTACTCCTCGCAATCCGATCGTCAACTTGTAAGCTTATTTAAAAGAAAAAGAGTGACAACTACGACGGTACTGGCAGAGTGGTGTTTCTTGTCGTGATTGTTGTGAGATTGTGAGCTCAACGCAAGGCCCCGAGGCTTGTGGAAGACGGCGCCAGTTTACCGTTGACGGGGTAGAAAAGATGAAAAATCGGTTCTCTTGGAAATTCACGATTACTTCGTTGACCGCATGTGTGAATCAACATAATGTCAAGGAACTGCAAAGGTACTACGTGGTTCCAAACGTTCTTAATGGTACCATTTAATGCCATATCTACAAATGTCGTAAGAATGAGATGGTTAGGAAGGAGAGTCGGATGTACACGAGGAAGTTGTGCATTCTCCGACTATTGTCCTGACAGGTCACTACCACAACAACTGTGATGAGAAACATCGCAAACAATGAATTACCATCGTGGTCGTATGACTATGTACCGTACGACTGGAACAGAAATACCGTACCGTATGGTATCATACAGCTTCAACTTCGAGTATGAGGTAATCTGATCTTTGAATGAGGCAAGCCCGGCGATCGCCTGTCGTTCAAAGTTGACGAGGCCGTTAATAATCCGTTAAATCGGTCCTCACGCTTCGTCATCATGAAGAGAAGAGAAAGGTTGCTTTTGTAGTACGGTATCATACCTACCGGAACCTGAACAGTACCGTAGTCCGTACCGGTATGGTCTACCGGTACCGGTATCTACCTATTACGGTAGTACCGTACTACCTATGTGTGAACCATCAAGTACCACCGAGCAAGGTAGACTATCCAGATACATCGCTACATCAGTCTACCGGTATCGTAGCATCGTAGCCTGTTCTTGCCCAGAGTGGCAGTCAGCTTTAGATTCGTCATTTTGACGACAAGTGTGTTGACTTTCATCGATACTTTTTACTCGACCAAAGTTTCATCAGAGACTAGAGGAAAACGTAGAATATCGCACAGCATTGATCAGTGAGCTGACTGTAAGTCCATCGGGCGCCCCTTGAGACACCATGACGGTCTATCCTTTTCCTCCCACTGCGGCACAGCTCTACTGTCGTGCCATGTTCGATCCCAAACCTACCACAACTGAAACAAGCCAAAAACAGTTGGCCTACGCCTTGGGATATCCTATGGACTGGAGAGTTGAACGGACCATTGCGTACGACGAAACCTCTGGCAAACCAATCATTCGCGATCGCATCCACGCTCTGGGCGGCAAAAAGAACAAGACTAAATTCATGTGGTTCAATCATGAGGCAGCACAAAAAGCAGCCGCTCTCTTTGCCGAAGAGGGGACACTGACTCCAACAACACCACCCAGTAACAACAACAACAACAACACGGGATCCCATTTGCTGCCACCCGCGCCGCTCTATGCGAAAGGAGATGTCGTACAAGTCAGCTACGAAGGAAAATGGTGGGAGGCACAAATTACCAAACGAAAGAAAAAGGACGACGAATTCTTTTACAGCGTCTTTTATTTGGGAGAAGATTCCACTCAAGATGATATTGCCGAAGAAGATTTGCGGCCTAGCGAAGATCCTGGAGAATTGGCTGTCTCTTTGGGATTTACCAACGACTGGAAGGCATCTCGGAAAGGAGCTCGATATATCATTACATCGCCAACGGGAGAACAATTCACCAGCAAAAAGGCTGCCATGAAAGTCTTCAACGAACTTCTAGGCAAGGGAACTTCCAAAGACGACGATGTGGGCGATCCGCCATGGAGAACGGAGGGACATGCACTCATCGGAAAACGAATCATTTGGAGTTTCGAACACAGAGCCTCTGCCACTCGGCGAATCCAAATTGATCAAATGGGAACAGTGGTGGGATACATTGATGCCAAAGACAAAGACAAGGTACGCGACGGATTGTGATACTTTTTTATAGTAGTATGTGTCGTTGCAATGACTTATGATGGATGACCCCATTCACTCACATTTCTTTTCTCCCTTTTTGTTCAGAACGGAAACCCTGGATTTTTGTCGGAATCGACCGGTGAACCAGCCAATCTGTTTCATGTTATCTTTGAAGACCAACCTAGTCATCCTTACGCTGGCGTTCTTTTGGAGACGCAAGATTTTGAAGAGTATGAGATCAAGGACAAAGTCATACCGGAGGATGTCGGCCCCACAGGAGAAGCTTCCAAAAAGAAAAAGAGAAAGCGGTAGAGTCATTGGGCGTCTTTCAACGAAGGGTCCCTTCGTTGATCGGACTTCTGTTCCTTGTTTTGTTGAAGGGTTTGGAAGGAGTCGCTGGCGGAGATTTGATGAAGCACAAGATCTAGCTAGCTGCTCGGAGTAGTAAACAAGCTCTTTATCATTTTTCCAAGCAATGCAAAGAATACGTAACTGTAATAAGTACGGAGTACAATAGTTACCATCCAGAAAGCTCACGTAAAATAAGTTTTCTGCGAGAGTATCATACGTACTTCGTAGTATCTTTTGAACGGGAGATCAATAGGGCACACGCGCGCAAGAACAACCTTTCTGATCCAAACTTTGAAATGACCCAAGGATATTATCGTGCCGATGTCCGCGTGTTTTCTCTCTTGAAATAAAATGAAAACACCCTGACACTGTGAATAGAAATGGATGCTTTTGAAGTCGTATTTGACTTACCTTCTACCTTTTATAAGTAGTATTTTGAATCGCACACTTTGAACTGTTACGACAGAAAAACGACAAGCACCGACTCGATCGTTTCAAAATCTCAAGGACTTGTAAACTATAGAACGATGCAAATTCATTTTCCACTGACTGCAGTCAAGAGACGAACGAGTAGGATGCTTCTTCCAGGATTTTCATTATTATTTTTTTGTCTTCTTTTTTCCATTTCTTTGGTGGCTTTTCGCTGCTCTGCTATGGTAGCGTATCCGGGGCTTTGGACGGGACGTCAGCCAGATGGAAGCATTACGGGCGAAGATTTCATTTTGATTGGCACAGCAGAGTACCATTTTGTTGTCGTCGAAACAGACGACACAAATTATCCGATTGTTCGAGGATTCCTAGACAACGGCTATACTGCTAGCAGAGGGGAGGATGGATGGCTTCACTTTGCTACCATGGGATCTGACGGTCGCTATCTTCCTACCAACCTATTGGTGGGACCTGTGAATCCAGAGAAAGCAGACTATGAAGCCGTTTTGAAGCCCGGACTGAAAGAAAAGCGTCATGCCATCCATGCACAATGCATGCAATCCGAATATTGTCGATGGAAACAGAGGATGCAACAGTCCATTGGTAGTGGCGATACTATCACGTTGTCGAGCGGAACAGTGGCAAATGTGGTCATCCCCTTTCGATTTGCCAATCACGATGGATTGAGTGCGAGACCCGTCACATCAGTTCAAGATTTGGACCAGGAGCTCTTTAATGGACCACAACTTTCCGTACGAGACTACTTTTCTCAGCAATCGTATGGCAAATTGGATATTATATCCGAAATTGTTCCGTGGGTAACCATTCCTTATACCGAACAAGAGTGTGCCAATGGAAAATCTGGGCTGTCCTCCATTCTTCATACGTGTCTCGACGCTGCCTTGAAGAAAGCTATCGAGCTGCTGGGGGACGGTGGGAATGTTTTGAAGGCATCAACCGTCACACTCACTTTTGTCCATAGTGGCTACGCCGCTGAATTTGGTGGTAACGACATCGACGGGGTTTGGTACGAGGATCGGATATGGAGTCATGCATGGGAATTGAACTCCGAGCTGTACACCGGAAGATATGCCATTATTAGTGACAAGTACGATCGCAAGAACAATCATGTGAATCGAGTGGGTGCGGCAGTCCACGAGCTGGCACAAGTTCTGGGTGCTCCCACACTTTACCAATCGTTTCCCGGTTATGGTCTAGGTTACTATGATGTTATGGCTAATCCATGTACGTACATGCAAAAAGGAAGTAAGGATTGATCATGCGAGTAGAATGGTAGAATGGTATGTTGCGACTAACAGATAAACTTTTTCCGATTGATTTCTCCTTTCAGGGGGCTTTGATGGGACTTTGGTGTGAGTTGTCCAACTTTTGAAAATGTTGTGATATACGTAGTATATTTTATTACGGGATACTGGGAAAACTAAACCATCTGGATTTTCTACCACACCCCACAGACATTGTGGCTCAATGAGCCCGGCTACCAAACTTTTGTTTGGTTGGATAGAAATGGAAGAAATCACTTCTGACAGTGGAACTTATCACTTGGAACAGTCTTATAGTAGCAACAAGGTCTATGTCATACGGAGAGGCTTTCCCGAAGGCGAATATTTGATTTTGGAAAACCGTCAAGAGGAAGGGTACGATCAAGGATTGTCTCAACCGGGACTTGCTATTTATCATGTGGACGAAAAGGCCACCAATGTTGGGAGCTATCCTGGTCATTACAACTTTCCCAAAGATCACTATCGGGTATCTCTGTGCCAAGGCGACGGAAGATATGATTTGGAACGGATGGGAGAAGAAGGAGACTCCGGAGACTTGTTTTATGGGGGTCGTTTTTCCGGCATTGGTCCCGATGGTGTCCTTTTGGAGGACGGATCGCTGGCTCACTACCGATACCCCAACACGAACAGCTACCAGGGAGGTCAAGAAAAGTCTTCCGGGGTTACTATCTCTGGTATTTCGGTCCCCGACAAGGTTATGTCGTTTCAAGTCACCTTTCAATAACAAGTTGTTGCCACATGATCAGGTTCAAGTCTCTAGCATCTTCCTGGTTTCACCAGGAACACAATCGACCTATGGTCTGGACTCTACTAGACAAAGCTGGCTTCTCCTGTTAGGGAATCAACAGCTCAACAGGAAAACCGATGATGTGTTGGACGGATACGTACGACGTAGACTACCGGTACCTACCTACCGTAGTTCGTTATAACAGTACAAACGACCAAAATTTGATGGTAAAATAAAATAATAATAAATTGTTGTTATTTTTATTTCATTTACAGTTGTTATAATAGGCCTTTTACTGTTAATTAGATTATTATTTATTTTCATCAGGTCGGTCAAGTCGAACAATGACCAGGTTCGAGTTCGGCGTTTTGCCGTTAAGGTGCTTCTGCCGAGAGTTTTTGAACGTTGAGCATCGATCATCGATGAAGTTCATTGCAAGAATTGTCTTGTTGTTGTTGATGTATAACAGCAGCAGCCGCCGCTCGACGCACTGTTCACTACCGTAGCTATCATACCCGGTAGTAGGGAAGCTTCAGTAACTCTTCCATTGCACTATATCCAGTGTTGAAAGGCCCGATCCCTGCACACACCTACACCTTCTTTACTGTCTGTCATTGTTGTAACCTGTAAACACAGTCATCGTTTTGCCACAAGGACATCCAAAAGCATCGTTGTAAACTTTCATTATGACAACCGACGGTTCCACCAACGGAGATGATGCCCCAACCGTTGTCCTCGTCACGGGAGGATCTGGCCTTGTAGGACAAGCCATTAAAGAATATGTTGAAGAAGAGGGAAACACAAAAGATGGCGAGACATGGATTTTCTTATCGTCCAAAGAGGGTGACTTGAGAGACCGCAAAGCCACCGAAGCCATCTTTGAAAAGTATCAACCCACGCATGTCATTCACTTAGCCGCCAAAGTGGGAGGTCTCTTTGCCAACATGAGCGCCAAAGGTGAGAGGAATAGTTTTATGTATTGAATTCTGTTACTGAGTTTCAAAAAGCAACCTTACAAGTTGAATCATCGTTTTGAACCGTCAGTCGAGTTTTTCCGAGAAAATATTCTGATCAATGACAATGTCATGGAATGCTGCCGTATTTACAAGGTGAAAAAGCTAGTCAGTTTCTTGAGTACATGGTACGTGGATAAAAGGTCGTGCCTAGTTTGTTCATTATTTCTGCTCTCTCTTAACTCGATTTATACACATATAAATATCCATTTCATTCCTTTCAGCATCTTCCCCGACAAGACGACCTACCCAATCGACGAGACAATGTTGCACAATGGTCCTCCCCACCCTTCCAATGAAGGCTACGCTTACGCCAAACGTTTGATTGATACCATGAATCGGGCTTACGCAGAAGAATACAACTGCAACTTTACCTCCATCATCCCCACTAACATCTACGGGAAGTACGACAACTTCTCTATTCAAAACGGACATGTCATTCCGGGGCTGATTCACAAGTGTTACCTAGCCAAGCAAGAAAACAAACCCTTCGTCATTTGGGGATCTGGTACGCCACTTCGTCAGTTCGTTTACAGTCGAGATCTTGCGGAATTGACCGTCTGGGTGATGAGAGAGTACCATGAACCAACCCCCATCACATTGAGTGTCGACGAAGAAGATGAAGTGTCCATCAAAGATGTGGCATTGGCTGTAGCCAAGGCCATGAAATTTGAAGGGCCGGTTGAATTCGACACCAGTAAGGCGGATGGACAGTTCAAGAAAACAGCAGGTAACAAAAAATTGCGCTCGTACCAACCCGATTACCAGTTCACGTCCATAGAGGATGGGATTCAGCAGTCGGTTGATTGGTTTGTGGAAAACTACGATACTTGCCGTAAGTAATAAAATAAATACTCCAGTAGGACGTATTAATAATTTAGTTAATAAACTATCGGAGATGACCACAAAAGGATGCCGTTAGTAGAGTATGCATATACGGTATCAGTTTTCACGTCTTTTCTGGGACATCAGTCATTTTTTTGTTTACATCATGGTCAGAGGGTCTTGTCCCTATTGGGAGGTCTCTCATTTCCCAAAAGCACCACCAACAAAAATATATGGCAATCGATTGCAAGAACGACATTGAGCAATATTAATTGTTAGTGATTCTAGATCGTTGCCTCGCTCGGAATTGGGCCCCATACCCTCCGCTTCCGCTGGGACCGACTTCGTCATCGGAGGAATCACCTCCTCCAATATTCGCAGCAGATGCCGACCTTTTGTTTCCGGACTCTGTTGTTTTGATATCATCGGTTGGCCTCTCTGCAGGGAGCTTGTTTTGTCGAAGGGAAGAGAGCGCCATTTCAATCAGGTGCGGTGGAGCCTTTGGCACAATAGAGCTTCGTAACCGAGAGGCCGGTAACAGCAAAACCATACTGCGTATCCATTCGGGCATTTGCTGGATGGCCATCTGAATGGGAGTATTCTGAAAGCCTGGGGTTCCTCCCTGCTGCTGAAGACGCTCACGAGCTGTCAAAAGCTTTGAACCGGCATCAGATGCACCCATCGCTTCCATAGACACACCAGCGGCGAGTCTTCGAGCAAATTGAAGGCGTCTTTGGTAGGATCTGTCGCTTTTGCCACCAGGATTTACCTCGTCGACATCATCCATGTCTACTCTTCGGATGTATTGTCGCCCTGCCGTACCATCACCCCACATTCCCATAATGTCCAAGACATCCACCGTTCGTCCCAGGCCATTCACGATGCGTGAGCTCGGATCGTAACCATCAGAGCGGATGAGTTGTTCTGCAAGCGAGGATTTATGTACTCCAAACGGCGTGTTGCTATCACCCATTCCAACCCTTGATCCAGTCGAAACGTCTTCGATTTCTGGTCCAAACAAAGCTGCTCTTCTTCTTCGTTCGACAGACAGAGCTACTTCAAGATTTGACGGATCCGTTATGCTCCACATTTCCTCGCATTGAAGCGTCATGTTCCACAACGCTTCGACTTGTTCACTGTTCTTGGATTCCCCACAAGCAGCTAAGGCCCTGGTCAAGAGAGCGCGAAGGTTGACAGTGTCTTGCAGTTCCATGAGAAGTTCCGCATATTTTATGACATATGGCGGCTTGGTCAAAAAGCTAGCGTGTCTACGCAGTCCAAGCTCGTAAATGCGTGCAGCTACGTCTGGCAACTTGTTCAAACGATGCTCGATATTGGCGTGACACGCATACAAATGCCATGTCACTGGGCCAGGGGGGATGATACTATGAGTCGTCGAATTCTCTTGTGGAGCTACGGTCGAATTTCGGGAAGAAGATGATCCAACGATACCGTCCTGGGACCCAATTGATGGATCCAATCGATTCGTCACCATTAATCTCTTGCCTCTCATCGATATATTCTCCCCATCGCTGCTATCGTTTAGAGATGTGCCATTTATTGCAGAGCCGCCTACGGCAGCAGACGAAGACTCTTTCTTTTCCACCCCAAGCGAAGATAATTTGGTCACTGATTCTCCTACACCGGAAGACAGGACACGACGACCTCTGGCAAACACTGATCGAGCAGCCTCGACGCCCTTGTACCGCCGAACGAGTCGCTGATATATGCAAAAGCCCAGAGAGGTAGGAGCGCGGTCCAAGTATTTTTTCATAACGTGAAGAGCATCTGCAGGCTTTGGCCCCTTCTTGCCGTTTTCAGTTAAGTTTGAGCCCGCCGACGCAGCTTGGATCTCCATCAATTGAGCTTGAGCTTGTGCCAGCAAACCAGAATCTGGAATGCATTCCTGTCCCAATTGTAACACGGCCACAGCACGATTTCCTTCACTGGAAGAGAGAGGCAAGGTATCCTCCCACATGCTCCACATATGCCATGCTTCTGGGTAGAGCGTTAACACGCAAAGCATTTCTTTGTACGACTGTCGGACTCGGTGGGCTAGATCTTGCTGGCTCGTCAACCGCTCAGGGTTGGTGCGTTCAAAGGCACAGCGCTTTTTCCACTCGGTCAAATAATCAAACTCGTCTTGCATTTTCGAGTTGTACTCTTGTACGGTCTCCTCATTCGATCCTCCACCGCCTTCTTCAGATTTCTTGGTATTTTCGGCACCCGTCCCCCCTGACCCAGATCCTCCACTGCTTCCTTCTCCATTCTCTGTGCCCTCCTTGGAGGATGAGACAGGTGGAGTTGCAAGTCGTGTCTTCCATTCCAGCAGTTGAAGGTTGAACACTTTGTTTCTCTCCAAGTAAACGTTGCGAGCATGTTGGTACTTTGGCTGCAATTCTTGAAGGAGAGCAGTCGCTAGTGCCTCACTTTGTTGTCGTTCAAAGAGTTCGTATTCTTGCCAAAATTGGTCCAACCCCGTCATTGGATGACAGACCAGTTTCTGGTAGATGCTACGAAGCCAAAGCATGTGTTGTTGTGGTGTCATCAGCATCATACTGGCATTTCGTTCCTGTTCACTCATGGGTGGTGGTGCTAAAGATTTGCAAAAGCTGACGTAATCCCTCCACAGGATGTTGTTGTCGAAGCAAGTGGATCCGGCATGTTCCAAAGCAAGCTCATAGGCTTTTTTGGAATCCTCAAGGACGGCCTTTGCTGCGTCGATGTTTTGTGACGTTTGCGAATTGATTCGATGCTTTCGTCTGGAGTGGCGAATACTTGTCTTGATGTAAAGTTGCCACAGTTCTACGGATGAAGTGCACATTCCTCCAAGATCGACGGACATGATCTTGCGTTTGCGATGCGTAGGGCCACTGGTGTTGGCTTGGACCGCCCCCTCCATAGGCATAACAATGGCCGTGACGGCCCCAGAAGAAGAAAGGTCCGTTTCCTCGTCTTGTTTGGGAACATTTCCTTCAACGTCAAAGCCCAAAGTTTCGCGAAGAATCGTTTCCAGTTTGACTTGGGCCTGTTGCGAGCGTTGTGAATTGCCCAGCAACCCTCCGTAATCTGCTGCGGGTCCGCCTTCTTCTCCCACCTGAGCAGAAAGGACCAATAATATCTCTCCAATAGCCGCATAATGGCTGCAAGAGTACGGAAAATACTTGAGTAAGGCTCCGTAGCAAGATTCGATCCAGTCCAGCTGCAGTTGCGTCTCGGCATCCAGCGCATGGATATTTTTGGTCGTTTGAAGTGACTTCCAGCATGTCGACACTTCCGTCAGCAACGCTTGCCAAGCCTCTGTGTCGGTCAATGGATGTGCGGTGATACGCTGTAATGCATTGCGGTATCGACTGCTAGTAGGACCCGTCGTGTGATGTGCAAAGGGAGAAGGAGTGATTATAGTGGATATTAGATCCATATGAACCCCCGAAATTGAAGAGGCTGGTGTGCCGTCTGCTCCAGAAGAGGCGACTCCTTGAGGCCCATCATTATCTATTGGCTCATCAAAGAGATCCTCATCCTCTTCCATTGCGTCATCTCCTTCCAACAAGATGGCGTCATCCCGCGTTCGAGGGTCGGATGACATTGTGGGTTATGAGAGTCGGTGTGGTTGATGTTGAGTTGCTGCTGTACTACCAAGTTCAAAGTACAATCGCTGGCGTAAATGCAAACGAATGTAAAGGTATTGTTATATGCTCACAATCTTCTTGTTACGAGAAAACAGGATCCTTCTGCGATGACGTTCTAAAAAGGAGTCTGTAGATTGTTGTCATGGTCGGATATCGTCCATTGACTTAAGACGAGCTACAGATTCATGGACACCACATACCTACCGTAGTCAGACATCTTTCAACTACCGTACCGGTACCCGTACCAGTAGTAGTCGTACACACACTACGACGGGTCGTAGTAATCGCGGCAGATACACCTGATAGCCTGTCCGTCGAATAAAATCAATCCCTCGAACATCATGTCCGTGAATGAATGATTTTACTGTTACTACAGTACGACGTATCATACCGTGAGCGACATCAACGTCGAATTTCGCTGATGCTTCGGCTCCTTTCATGCCACCGTCTTAAAAAAGGAACGCTTGTTTGAAAATGTGATAATCCTTGTGACAACGACTGCCGACTGACATGTGCTTCAACGATAATGAGGAGCTGCGGGGAATCCTTCTGGAGGCCTCGCAACACATGCCTATTCGAATCGACCGCGTTTCCTTCACGCGTCTGATACGTGTGTCAGCATTTTCTCGAAATTCTGGACTCACAAAATCGATCCTGGTCCATAGGACAAGTAATTTTTGAACAAGTTTCGAACGTGCCACTATATAGTCAACACCCGACGGAGATTTTACGTTTTTCTCTATAGGGATAAGCTCCGAAGCAAAAAAGCTCTTGAATACTTTGGAAGATTACATCTCATGACGTCCTGCACTCGCATCTCTGGAATGACATAGGGCGCCGTCTCATAGTTGGTGACGCCACCAGAGTTATATATAACATCATTGTGGTGACTTTGAAGATACTTGTCAAAGAAAATTGAAAATCTGGGGTGTCAATTTCTGAGTTTGACGAATGATCTTTGGGAATTCGAAGCATTATCGACTGTTTGTGAAACGAATGACTGCTGCCATCCCCCCTTCCACCATGGCGCCCCCAAGGAAGTCCCACATGGTCAAAGTCCAAACGTGTATGATGCTTTTTGAATTGGCGCAAAAAGCTCCATTTCCACGAAAGACCAGGATATTACCCGCCACAACTTGATTCCATAGCCATCGGGAATTCATTATTTCTTGGGGCTTCTCCTTGGTTCGTTCCCCAGGTAGTGGATCCAAGTGATCTTGGGTGCGATCGAAGTTGTCGTAGACCTGGATGTAATGGAAGGACGTCATTCCAAGACTCGTTGGAGAATATCTGGATCGGCCATGTTGACGGGACGTTGGCCATTGTGTTGTACAACATGACCGTAAGACGATGATGGAACAATTTTGACGCTTGGAGTTTGACCGTTACGGCTACTCCACCATAATCCCCAGAGCCAAAGGAGTTGTTGAACGGCTTTCCGGTCGTGTTTGCGGCAAAATCGAGCCATGTTATTGAAAAGATGCCTTCTTACTGTTAAATCGATGACTAACGCATCAGTGATGAATTATGCTACCGGTACCTAGCTAGTGAAGCACGGAAAGAAACAAGAACCACTCCGTAATGACGACGATGACCAGAAGAATGACAACTCCCCCAGGAGGTTCGAGGGATTCTTTGTCAAGACACTTCATCCAACTACGGTAAACGACTATCGTCGTACCCACCGGTACTAGCAGTAGGAATACACTGCAGTGATAAAACAGCTAACAGCTCTATTATTATAACAGTGTACTCGTAATATCCCTACTTCGTTTTTTAGACCCTTTTAAGGGTCTATAACGTTCACTCGAGTACCGCAGATACGCAAATCGCTTAGGTATAGACCCTTAAGGGTCTAGGTATAAGCCTTCTACACAAGTCAGTACTGGGCCTACGTACCCATGCACGGGATAAGGTTTACTAATTACTTCGAAGAATCATTTGTCTCTATCCTCTGTTTACGTATCGATTACGAACAAAAACACTCAATTACTAGAACAGAGAGAGAGGAATGACAATGATGCACGAAAAAGGAGACAACACGCAGTCAACGCTTACAATGGACCGTCCTTTGTTGGTGAACGTCTCTTGTTGTAAGCGTTGACTGCGTGTTGTCTCCTTTTTCGTGCATCATAGTCATTCCTCTCTCTGTTCTCTAGCAATCGTTTCCCCTGTCGACTAATCTCGAGCTTCAGGTTTTGCCGTTCGTGCCATACAGCGTGGCAACACTTCCATTCTGAATCCGTTGTTTTGAATTTGCACAATGGCACCATACAAATTCTGCACATGTATGTCGTGCTGCACGATACTCCAACTCCGCTGTACCTTGATTCACGCGGCACCTTGTTTCCGGATACGAAACACAGGACGCACTTCCTGCGTGCTCTGCTATCCGGCCCTGGGGTTACACCCGAAAGAACATCACGGATCGGTTCTGCCTTGTGTTCGAATCCAACAAAACTGCGCAATCTCAGCTTCTGCAAGAAGGGGTCCTCAACAAATCTCTCGCGGGCATTTCGCTTGATAGGCCATGAATTCTTTCGACAGTAGCTCGTGTATTGCTGGAGAAAGAAGGTTTCTCCAAGAGTACGTTGCGTGTTGGCCGGAGGAAAGAATGGCGGGCGGATAACTGTCTTCTGTATCGCAATCAGTCTCAGAGATTCATAGGATGTGTCAAACACAAACTGTCTTATGGACCCCTTTCTGTACAGATGGTTTCTTAACTGCTTCAACGATGGCGTTGAATCTAGCGTGGCAAGCCACGGGGCAATGTCTGTGACGGCTTGGTAGGCTCTCCACGTGTTTACCATCACGGCATCCAGCATTCGAAAGACGTACTTCCCCTCGAACCCACAGCGTGCCGCACATCCAACATTAGCACTAAACTCCGTATTCATATCCAGACCGGGTTTGGCGTATGGAAGAAGCGGTGGATGTTGCCTTTTGAAGAGCGGAGGAATTCGAGAATGTTGGCGCTTGTGACATCTTTTCCTCGTACAACAAGAGCAGCTGTGATACTCCGAGCAATGTGCTCGTACGTGCCGCACATTCTCGCAGCCCAATAATCATCGGAGAAGTCGGACTCAAGGACAACCTCGTACGGCCTGCCATGATCCGTGATGTCCTCCCAGCCGTCACGGAAGGCCTTGATGTCATCAGGGAAGGGGATCGTTCGGCATGTTGATGGTGGATGATGACAGTTTTCTTGGTTTTCACACGGTGAAGTTATGGCCGTCCTGCGTTACGTCCATGTGAAATACACGTGTGCTCCAGTTCAAGTTTTTGCGAACGAGATTGTGAAAGGAAAACGTGTGAGCAACAACAAATGGAGCAACATTGACGAGCAGGGGGAGAAAGATTACTACGTACTACAGTAGCAGTTTTGCTGGTGGATGGTTTTGGCGCCCCAGAGTTGAGCTGGTGCCGCGCTTCAATTAAACCCTAGCCCTACTCCAACGGAAAATGAAAATTCTTTCTCACAGTAGTAAAGAGAGACTCCCGCCTCTAACACTTTGAACGTTGTACTTTTACTTTATTAGTAGAATGGTTCAAGAAAGACATAAGCGTTGAATGTTGTCACAGAAGACCATTTTGTAAGGAGTAGAAAAACCGTCCTTATAGACCCTACTGAGGGTCTATAAGCATTTTTGACTCAATCGATCGTTAAGCTTATAGACCCCTAAGGGTCTATTAAGGGATAGATTAACTGTAAACTGTATAAGTAAACTACCGGTACCTAATGGTATTACGAGTACGTAGAAGACCACCCCTTTGTACTACGGTAGGTTTCCTCGATTTTACTCCTACATACTAATGCCACCGTATGCCATTACGTACCTACGTACGTACGTACTACTGCGGTGCACAAGTGAATCCCCTCCCCTTCATTTGAACGGAATCATTTGTTTATCGGATCACAAATTTTCACATAATATCCGATCTTCAAGACTTCCCGCCACCAGAAATTCTCTGTTTGGCCGATTGACTAGAGACATGGCTCATTATTGTGTTCTATATTCACCTTCATAGATATAAGAAAAAATATCCGATTCCAAGCCGTTGCATGACTTGCAGTCGGACATGGCGCCAAAAAAGACGACTGATTTACATAAAAATCTTTGTTCTGCGGCCTAAAACGACAGCCGAGCGTCTGTTATGAGATTGTCACATATCTGGTGGTTCCCTTGATCGGTTTTCGATTCTTGTAGCTGCTTGTGATACACTACTCTCTAGTCCTTGGAATCATATTGTAACGCAGCTCTCAGCGATTCTGCTGTTACTACTCTGGAACTGTCAACGGTATCACATACATGGGATTGGGCAACTTTTATTTTCGAATTTGTAACAGTTTCGTACTCCTGGTGACGGATTCCTTAATTTTACATGAGTGATCGAAAGACTCCCACAAGTAACGAAACCGACGGCGACGAAGAAGGCTCCCACCAGCACTATCATCATCAATCCGAAAATTCGTATCCGTCCGATCATCATAATCCCTATTCCACTCCACACATGGCGACTACGTATTCATACCCCCCGGCTCATTCGGGACATTATTATCCTCCTTACAATCATCATCAACATTCCTATGGTTCCAGAAATGAATCGGGCATGATGGAAGGAACACCAAATCATCAGCACCCAGACTACCATCTGTCGCTGCACCATCATGGTCACCATCGGTATCCTCCTCATGCGGGAGGGCGGCGACCGGCTGTTACGCCGGACGGACAGCACATGATGCCACCTCCAATGCACCATTACTCATCGTATCATCATTATCACCATCATTCTCCACCCGAGTCAGCCTATGCAAGTCCATCACCGTCCTCCTCCAGTGCCAAACGACAAGCTCCTTTGACTCCAGGAAGTTTGACGCCCAACAAACGAACACGAGCAGCCGCACCTCCAGGTAGGTACCACCAAAAAAATGTCTACGACTGAGGATCTATAAACTATGAAACGGAGTCTCGCACGAGTTTTCCAAGTCGTTGACTGTAATGACAACTAAGGAAGAACTCTAAGTGTCCCTGACCACCGATCAGTTCCTCAAAATATCAAGACCATCCTTCGTCTCCTTAAGAGAGGGTCAACGCTTCTCGTTCATTCTGGCCTTGGTCGAACTGTTCCGTTGAGGCAAAGCATAGGGCGACCTGTCGTGCCCTTCCAGCGCAACTTTTATAGACACGCGTTCGCTCAATGAGCGTTGCGTTTTAATTTTCCGGAAGCCCTTCAATGTCCAGCGATGTTGTCCTTGTACCTGATTGATATTATCATCAAAATCTCACACAATCACTGTCTTTCCTTTTCTCCAAACCTCTCTTTCATCTAAACCACTTGTTGGTTGCTTATGATATGATACCCTAATGTACTGCGATGATGACGACACTAATACACTCGGCGATTCGTCGCACCGAACACAAATGATTCTACGAACGACCTCTTCTGTATCGTTGCGGCGGCCGGATTCTACAAATAACATCAACGTTACGTCCGCTAACATTCAAAAATGCTTCATCATCACCCCGACCACGAACTATATCAATCCAAACTTTGGAACGCTTTTTGACAAAAATGAAAAACCTGCGACTGCTGCTCATCATCGACGAAACGATTCAACACTAACAACATCCACACCCTACGACGATGCTTCGTTTTCATCACGGTTCTTTTCTACTCCGGATTCTACGTTTCCGTCCTTTCCTTCCTCACATCGCTCCCTCCTTCGTTGCGGGGAAATCCACACACCATCCCCCTTGGCATCCTCGCCGACGTCTTGGTTTTCTCCCCTTTCGTCTACCCCGATTGATATGATTGTTCGACGTCGATTGTTTCCGACGCCGCCCGATGATGATGATGCTAATGCATCCGTCATGACCCAAATTTTTCCGTTTGTTTCTCTATCTACAACAACCGTAGTTGCCAAGGATGATTCATCGGTGGCCTCTGGTCGGTCTCGCCAACCTCTTCCAAGTCCTATTCCCTCGGGACGTGCAGGGACTCCATCGTCCTTGTCGCATCCTTCCCGATACGATTCCTCCTTGGGTCTTTTAACCAAAAAGTTTGTACAAATCCTTCGCTCCTCTCCTGACAACTCTTTGGATTTGAATCGCGCAGCGTCCGAACTGGGGGTACAAAAACGTCGTATTTACGATATCACGGTAAGCCAGCAATCGCCGCATTTGCGTAGGAATTCTCCATGACGAGGTGGCAGCATGTAGTCTCACACCTTTGCATTTTTCACATTATTGCAGAATGTTCTCGAGGGAATAGGTTTGTTGGTGAAACGGGGAAAGAATCATGTCTCCTGGAATGAAAACCCACCAGAAACTGCGGCCCAAGCTGTCGCTGAGGGGATTATAAGCGAACGAGGCAAGGCCGATTCGGATAGTGACGGAATCCCAAGCCCTCCCAAGTTGAAGCCGAACAAAGCACCCAAGAATTCGGCTGAGTACGAAGAAATGAGAAAGAAGCTCGAAAAGTTGAAAGAAGAAGAACGCCAAGTCGACAAATACTTATGTTATCTCAAGGAGCAAGCAGCTGTATATAGCGGCCGCCAACCTCCATCGCGAGATCAGCTGGGCCATCTTCCACCTGGAGTAGTAAACGTGCCCGAACACATGTACGTCACGTTTGAAGATATCACCAACATGCCGTCATACAAATCCGAAACCGTCATTGGAATTCGTGCACCGACAGGCACTTCTCTGGAAGTTCCCGACCCCGACCAAGGAATGAAGCCAGGAGAACGGCGCTTCGAGATGTACTTGAGTAGCAAAGGGACTGAGCATCCCGGCATGCGCGGAAGCTCCGCCGAAAAGGGCGAACCAATCAATGTCTACTTGGTTCAGCCTAGGGCTGACCAACAGCATCGTGCTGCAGTAGAAGGGCGTGCATCGGAATTCACAAAAGATTTTGACAAAGGGTCGTCGACGCCGCGACCTTCCAAGGAGGGCGAAGATAAGCAAACCGCGGAAGCTGAAGGAGAGAGTCCCAGTCAGCGTTCCATTCACTCACCTACTCGAGACAGGTCTGATCGACAGCAGCGCCACCATCATTCGTACGATTTACCTCCACCACATCACGAACACGAGCATTCGTATGCATTGCACGATCCTTCTTGGGGCCCTCCTCCGCCATACGGTTATGGTTATCCTCCGCCAGGATACTATCCGCCACATGGCGAGCACTATTATTCTCACGAGCACTTGGAAAGTGACGAGCGAGACGGTGATGATCGTGGCAGAGATTTCCACCCTCCGGAAGTCCAACGAAGAGACGGTGGCGGTGGACGAGGTGACGCTTTTCGTCCAAGATCGTCCCATCACATGTACTCGCCGCACGAGATGGGCAGGACTGCATCTTCGGGAGGAGAGCTCCCCCCTCCTCGTCCCCCTTCTCCGTCGAGTCACTTACTGAACATGCCGTTGCAATCCCCTCATGAGACCTTCCATCTTGATCCATCGCCTTCGGGTCCTGGTTTTACTCCGCCAGGAGGTCCACGGCAGAGCGTTCGAGCGGATGACGTTGAGTTTCCCATGCCTTCTTTGCCTACACGTGGTGAAGAACGAGACGAGTACCGCGACCAGTCATGGCAGCCTCCTCATCCCAAAATGAACAAGAAGTCGCGCACACGCTCTCATCGCTAAAAAATACACGAAAAGCTAAAGCGTTGGGAAATCGTCGGGTAGAAATCGAAACTACATACTTGCCAAGCGGCAGCTGTCACGGTTGACTGTACCGCACGGGAATTCTAAATTTTTATCTTGATGTTGTTGGTGGACGCCACAGAATCAAGAACGAATAACGACCAATGTGTGCTCTCTTATAGCGGTCCTTTTCGAATGACATGTCGGTGCATAGTACGTGAACTAAAAATCTAAATCTCAATTGACTGTGAAGTCTATTTCTGTCACGTTCTTCGAATTGTCCATGAATGCCGAGTAACAAAATACTTTGTACGTTAGACGAGCGATGTTGAAGAAAGCAAAAGTATGAGCACTATCCTGAATCTCCTCTCAAGAGGGGACATTAGACTTTAAAAAGAACTATCTCTGAAGGAACGCACTACGACGTACTAATCAGGAATTTGGACATCTCATACTCTGTTTACTGTGGTACTCCTCGAATGACGTTGAAGAAGTCTTCCTGCAAAGATGCTCCTCCAATCAGTCCGCCATCGATATCAGGTTGCTTGAGCAAATCGACGGCATTTGCGCCTTTCATGGATCCACCGTATTGGATGCGAACGGCATTTGCCACTGCTTCCGAAACATGTTCCTTGACCCAGTTGCGAATATCTGCATGAGTATCTTGTGCCATTTCAGGAGTCGCAGTGAGTCCAGTACCAATGGCCCAGACCGGCTAAAGATCAAAACAAAATAGAGAAAGAACATAACGTGTCAGTGTGAATGTGACCAAAAGAAACAGAAAGAGCAACAGCCAGAAGGAGCAAAAATGAGACAAGCTGTGGATCTTACTTCATACGCAATGGCCACGTTGGCCCAGTCTTTTGAAAAGATTAGGCGGACGAGGAAGAGATGAGACGATGGCATGAAAGTGAATTACAAAGATTTCGCAGTTTGTGAAGAATTCGCTGTGCTCACCTTCCTCATTCAAAATTGCTGCCAGTGGTTCCAATTGTTTGGCACAGACCTCCATGGTGGTACCGGCTTCACGCTCCTCCTTCTTCTCACCGATGGCCTATTCGAACCGAAACCAGGAACCGAGAGACAATGATATACAAAGATTAGCATGACAACAAAATATCGATAGCGCTGTATTCTTCCGTATTCCTGCAGTTGTCACTTACAAACATGACTTTCAAACCCTTTTCAAGGGCAATCTTGCATTTCTCAGCACACAATTGTTCGGGTTCACCAGCCATTCCGAAACCTTCACGACGTTCCGAGTGTCCAATAATGACCCAGGTGCATCCAATATCCTTCAATTGGTGAGCACCAACTTGGCCGGTGAAGGCACCGTCTCCGGTGTTGTTGCCGCAGTCTTGAGCCCCAACTTCAATGTCGTCACGGAGCAAGGAAAGTGCCATGGGGATGTGAATGTAAGGAACGCACAGGACAACATCGACGTTGGAAGGGATGGCACCAGCACCATTGAAGACGTTGATCCGTTCGACATTTTCATCGTACAGGCCGTTGCATTTCCAGTTTCCTCCAATCAAATAACGACGAGGTCCTTCGACGGAATTTTCGGAAGAAGATCCCTTGGGACGGTTTGCTTGCAAAGTAGCTCTTTTGGGAAATAAGAAAGCAGAACATGAATGTGAGAAATGCGAAATCAGCCAAGGTTTGTCGTCAAAAAGTCTCACAGCCTCGTGCCAAACAATCAACGATGATGCCATCATTTTTGGCAATGGTCAGAGGTCGGTGACGTGATGAGAACCCCTCACATCTCATATACACCGGAGCCCACCCAACCTCCTTTGAATGCCTTTTGATACCATCAATAATTTTCTTACGTGGATGACATGCTTTTTCAACTTGTAGAGTAGAGAGCGGATAGAATTCACTATGATCCAATGGTAGGAATCGAGAAAAGAGTTATGTGTGCGGATCGATTCGACGAAGAGACGAGTGTGTCGAGTGTCGACAGGAGGAACAGATCGAACAGTCCAGTGTAGAGAGAGATGGGTGTCGTCGATGAAGAAGTTAAAGTACCCCCTTCGCCTTGAGCACACTTTGTTGAAGTCTACGTACAGCGTAGTACTCCGCACTGCGTGGTGCTTTTTAAGTGCACCATGAATCCAAAAAGATTCCTTCTTTCGATTTTCGCCAGTCCATCACACGCAGCCCAGATGACAGAAAGCTTTTTGATTGGTTCTTGCTTTACCACGAGGAACATTCCAACGACGTCTGTCAACCCACCTACGTACTCGTTGTTTCATCAGAATGCCAAATGATGTGTTCGGTTCTTTGATTCACCCTTGATCGGTCGAGGGCTATTGTAATTCTAAAGGGGGTCTAACAGAAAGTAATTTCGTGTTATTACTGTAGTAGTTCCATTGGTGCCGACATTTTAGATCAAATTCTAGAAACCTTATATGCCTGTTATTGACTAGATTCTTTAGCTTCCTCTCCTGGTAGTTTTGACTCCCTGGCCCAAGTGGAAAGATTGTCGACGGGTACGGTCGTTTGTTCACCAAGACGGAGATTTTTGATTGCGACTTCATTATTGGCATATTCTTCTGATCCAATAATAGCACAAAACTTGGCACCAAGGCGATCGGCATGCTTGAACGCCCACTTTGCCTTTTTGTTCTCCAAGACCAAGTCTACGCTTTGTCCGGCTTCTCGGAGACATTTTGCAACGTTAATGGCAGCCGGATGCGTGCCTTCGCCCATGGCAAAGACGACCGTGTCAATTCCAGTTGACTCAAAAGACGGTAACAGCTCCCGTTCTTTTAACAATTCCACAATCACGGCATCGCCAAATCCAAAGCCAGCGGCAGGCGTCGGATCGCCTCCGAATGTTTCCAACAGTTTGTCGTAGCGACCGCCTCCGGCGATGGCTCTCAATACGCCTTTTCTGTCAAACGCTTCAAATACAACTCCTGTGTAGTAGGCAAGGCCACGCACAACCGAGGCGTCGAAAATGATCCAATCGTCAATTCCGTAGGCTTGGCAAAGGTGCAAAAGCTTTTTGATCTGTTGTACAGCTTGCGATTCTTCTCCTAGGACTTCTTTGATTCCATCCACAGACTTGACAGTCAACACTTGCGTCAACTTTTCTACGACGCTTCGATCCAGCCCGAGTTCCTCTAAATCTCCTTGAATAGCATCCAGTGGTACCTTTTCCAATTTGTCCACCAGCACACACGTGGCAGCAAACTTTTCGGGAGGTATGCCTAGTTCCGTCAATACCTCGCCAATGACGAGCCTGGAATTGATCTTGATGCCAACATCGTCACTCGTCAAACCGACATTGCGAAAGAAGGTCACCATGGCCGACAAAAGTTCGGCATCCGCCTCTTCGCCCGACACCCCCCAAATGTCCATGTTCCATTGAAAGTGTTCACGACGACGCCCTCGAGTCATGCGTTCGTATCGCCAGCATTGTGGAATGGAAAACCACTTGAGTGGTAAGTTGAGTCCACCCTTTTTGGCCATGACCATTCGAGCGAGACTGGGCGTCATTTCTGGTCGTAATGCCACGGCTCGATCACCCTTGTCGACGAAATTGTAGAGTTGTTGCGTAACTTCTTCTCCTGCCTTTCGTGTGTACAGCGATTCTGATTCCAAGACGGGAGCATCGTACTCTGAAAATCCATATGTCTTGGCGACCTCTCGCCATTGATCAAAAAGCCACGTTCGAAGGCGCATATCCTCTGGATAGAAATCGCGTGTTCCTTTGGGAGGGTTGGTGTCCAGTTTCTCTTGAGGTTCTTGCTGAGCCTTGCCATTCTTGTTGCTGGTGTTTGTTTTTTCTAACACTTTTTTATCTTGGACCGACGCCGATACTCTGCCGCCTCCTCCTTCTTGATAAAGGCGTGTTGGCGTATGGGAGGGGAAGCATCTGTTGATGGATGATTGGGGAGAGGAAAATGCAGTTATTCTGGATGAAAGCTCATATGCCTGTTGCATGGACCTTGCCTGAAATGCTACCGCAGATTGTCGAGGTGAAAACCTTGAGAAAAAGCACAGCAGAACCATCGAAAAAGTGGTTGTGATCATACTGTGATGCATAGATCGACGGACAAAGGAGAATTTTGGATTGATACTTTAAATGTCGTTCAGAACTTGTTTCGTCGTCAACCAAACGGAGGTGAACGAGATCCTACTTCTGATACAGAAATCACGCCTCCAGTTCCGACTTTGAGACTTTCTCGGGTTCCAAACAAGGCGATTGTTCCAGGCTGGCAACTCTTTACAGTCAGCGCACAACTAACTGTAAATACTACGCAAGAATAATGCAGTCGTTGTCACTTGATTATGACGATGTTGATGATGATTCGATGATGATGGTGTGTTTTCTTTTCTCGGGCTTCGATCGTCTGTCCATCGACCTTACTGACGTCATTATGTGGTCGATTGAGTCGAAAGTGTTGCTTCGCCTTTTCTCCGACGGATCCTCTTTGAACATTGCGGCGTGTTTACACACCGCCTTCGAGAATCTTTGCCGTGAAGAGACTTTTCTCCTACTCTGTCGTAATCGTAGAGGTTCTCATCTCGTGCCAACGTACCCGTATGATACGTCTGATGCAGAATTAAGAAAAAACTGCAACGTCTTATTCGATTGTGGCTGCACACTCCGCAAAAATCAATCTCTTTCGCACCAACCAACCTCCCGGATCTCCACCAACGAATTCTGAATATCATCAACAAACATGTCTGCTGGTCTTGATGCCTCCCCCGCTTGGAAAGCCCTTTCGGCGCACTTCAGTTCCATCAAGGATGTTACCATGAAGGACATGTTCGCCAACGACGCGGATCGATTCAATAACTTTCATCTCGAATTCGAAGACTTGTTGTTTGACTTTTCCAAAAACCGGATCAATGAAGAAACCATGAAGTTGTTGTATGCTCTCGCCGCCCAACAAGATGTCAACGGATTGGCCAAGAAAATGTATTCGGGAGAAAAAATTAGTGAGTACTCCGTGGCAGCAAACGAAAACCCAAATGGAAAACATGGGAACAAGGCATTGTAACCAGGATTGCTAACTTGTCGTGCATCTCATACCTTCAGACACTACCGAGGGCCGTGCGGTCTTGCATATTGCCTTGAGAAACCAATCCAACACTCCCATTTTCGTGGACGGCAAAGATGTCATGCCAGAAGTCAATGAAGTCCTCCAAAATATCAAGGTCTTTACAGAAAAGGTGCGATCGGGCGATTGGAAAGGATTCACTGGAAAGCCCATTTCCAATGTAGTGAATATTGGTATTGGTGGATCCGACTTGGGGCCTGTCATGGTCTGTGAAGCACTCAAACCATACTCCAAGCGAGATTTGAACATGTTTTTTTGTTCCAATGTCGATGGAACCCACATCACGGAAATCTTGAAACAGTGTGATCCGGAAACAACCTTGTTTTTGATTGCTTCCAAGACCTTTACCACACAAGAAACTATGACCAACGCGGGAACAGCCAAAGCCTGGGTGTTGAATGCTTTCAACGGAGACGCTTCATCCATTGCCAAGCATTTTGCTGCATTGTCCACCAACGGCGAGGCTGTCTCGGAATTCGGCATTGACACCAACAACATGTTTGGCTTTTGGGACTGGGTCGGAGGGCGATACAGTCTTTGGAGTGCCATTGGAACACCCATTGCGCTGTCGATTGGATTTGATAACTGGATGGAGATGCACGCCGGAGCCCATGCGATGGATCAACACTTTTTGAACACTCCACCCGAAAAGAACTTGCCTCTGACCCTTGGAATGATCGGCATTTGGTACAACAACTTTTTCAACGCAGAGACTGTGGCGATTCTGCCATATGATCAGTACATGCATCGCTTTGCCGCCTACTTTCAACAGGGTGACATGGAATCCAATGGAAAATACATCAACAAGGAAGGCGAAAAGGTCCCTGTGGAGACGGGTCCGATCATTTGGGGAGAACCCGGAACGAATGGACAGCATGCCTTTTACCAGCTCATCCATCAAGGTACCAAAATGATCCCCTGCGATTTCTTGGCACCATGCCAAACTCAGAACGACGTTCCCAAAGATTTAGGCGGACCTGTCGACCACCACCCTATCCTAATGTCCAACTACTTTGCTCAAACCGAAGCCTTGGCTTTTGGAAAAGATGAATCTGCCGTTCGTGAGGAACTCAAGGGCAAGATGGACGATGACGCGCTCAACAAGTTGGTGCCCCACAAGATTTTCGAGGGGAACCGCCCCACCAACTCTTTCTTATTCAAGAAGCTCACTCCGCGTATGTTGGGTATCTTGATTGCCATGTACGAAATGAAGATTTTCACTCAAGGTGCAGTTTGGAACATCAACAGCTTTGACCAGTGGGGCGTCGAACTTGGAAAGCAACTCGCTAAGGCCATTTTGCCAGAGTTGACGGGTTCAGATGACGTAACGTCTCACGATAGCTCCACCAATGGTCTTATCAATTACTACAAGAAGAACCAATCCTGAAACAATGTTCGATTGAGAAGTATGCTTTGACGGTATGCAAAGACAAGGCGCCCTCTTCACGATACCGAAAACCATAATATCTTTGTGAAAGGATTTCATTCACATCTCCAATGTACGGTAAAATTGTTCCAGGAATAGACGAAAACGATCACTACTATTCCGTCCGAAGTTCAGACACAAGAATTATTTTACGAAGCAATAATATATAGAAAAGTGTTTAACTATCTTCACGCCAATCTACTACCGTAGGACTACCGTAGGTAATTTACTAACTGTAAGTACGGTAAGTACGGTAGTCTACTTACAGTTAGTACGTTAGTTTTCTCGAATGCAGAGAGTACTTTTACTGTCAACTTCGTTCGTATGTACGTTCCCGTACTACCAGTACGTACCGGTAGTACCTAATTTTCGACCGGTACTCGTATCATACACATTTGAACATACTGGTACCGCGGTAGTAGAAAATAAAAACCGGTTCTACTACCGGTAGTCTCTAGTACCAGTACCGGTATGGCATGATACTGCCGTAGCTACCGTACTACCTACCGGTACGGTACCTAAGTCGTACGGATAAAATGAATGATTATTTTGAAAAATCGTCTGTAGAGCATCATCACCCCTACTGCAAGCTAACAGTATACGGTAAGGTAGCTACCGCTACTAGATAAAGTCACAAGGACAACAGGAGTAGAAACTCACGTTCTCCGCATCTTCCATTTCTTTCTGGGTTCTGGCCACTTTACTAGTTTTGGCGTATCGATGTTCCAAAGATCATATTAAATCGTGACGGAACTCGCTACCAGAAAGACGATTGACTGCCATCGTCCTATCGGTTGTAGCTACCGTACTATGCACATTTGTTGTCAAGTCATCAGGATCTTTCAAGTCACATGAAAAATGTTAGACGTCCAATCCGGTTGTGGAAAGTGGAAGTTTATGCTGAGTAAATGGAAATCCGTGCTTTAGCATGGGAATCGTAATGGTAAAACACTGCAAAGACTCGTTGTACGTTGTACCAAACCAAATGTCAGTTTTCCGTTTCATGCCAAGGGAGAGAACCTTTTGAGCCGATGCACTCGTTTGAGCGAGAGTAAAGACGGACCGCCCACTTAGTGTCAGTCTCGAACTCCCGCATTGTAGTATGGTCGTCTGATCAACATCAAATACGGATATGCTCTACCAGGAGCCTGAACGAAAGTGGGATGGAATCCAAAGGAGCGCAACGGGCAGAGCTTTGGGCTGGGAAGTAGGAGACCCGCCTCAAATACCATTCCTGACTCTTGCCCAGACAACTGTTGCACGCTTGACAAGTAGTTCATCTGGCAGGCGATTACATGCAGGATGCATTTCCAACGATAACGCATTCGATTGCCATTAATCCCACCAATAAGAAGGTTCGGGAGGTAAATCTACTCCCCATATGCCTACAGTGGAGACTGTGTAGATGCGGTGAAAAGCCAAGGGAACGGTGACAAACAACTCGAAACCATATCCCTTGATGCCTGAAGAAAGCAATGAATTTGATCTGCAAGATTCCGTTGGTTCTAGTATACTTGGATTAAGCGCAACATGACATCAATATTGAGCGCATGTATTGATACTGCTTCTGCTCATGATCGATGGTTGTGCTTCGTAATTCCACTGACCGGCGATAAATTGCACGAACTGAAAACAAACTGTCTTGGAATTACTTTTCCTGCGGTAAAGGGAGAGTGATGAGATCGACCGATAGTCAGCAAGCATTTGGTAAAAGGCGTTGGATCGACGGTTTGAATTCTCAGGTCTCTCTTCCGACCGACGAAGATGAAAATCTTTACTTCATCCAGTGTCTTTCTTCTTCTCTAGAGATTCATCCTTCGAATTCTCTGGTTCTCTACGTTTCGGCAGAGCTCGGATTAGTGGAACATCAACCTGGAAGTTGGCCGGGGGTGCCAACAAGGACGTTATGTCTAACGGAAGAGCTCCGTGACTATCTTCTGGATGTGGTAGATTGGGAGGAATGGCTTGTCGCCCTATATCTAATCCGGCCGCCTGATCGGTGAATGTTGTCCGTTGCTCCCTAGCCAGAGGTGTGAGTGTGTCATAAAGTCCCATTGGAGGCCGCGACGCTGCTCCGTGAATCGAAAAAGCGCCAGCAGCCAAACTTGTGTCGTGACTACCTGGTCTTTGTTGCATTTGCACCCTTTGCTGGAGACCAGCAAGATCCGCTAATGAAATACCCATAAGATGGTGTTGTGCCAGCAGAGTCTGGTACTGTTGCAGCCCCAGCTGCTGCTGCTGAACAAAACTGGCTGCTGATTGAGCTGTATCTGTTGCTCCACCAGAAGAAGAGTGCTCATATAGAGGCCGGCTGGTTGGAAGAAATAGAGGATGCGTGTGATGAGAAGGTTGCGTTACGTCTTGAGCTGCTTGTCCGCTCTTTGAAGTCAAACCTTGACTTCCTTTGGTTTGAGCTATCGTTCCTGTCGAGCTGCTCCCTGTCCACGTGGAGGCCGTTCCAATGAATTGTTGTGTTTGAGGAAAGGATCGCGGGTAATCCACAACCGCAGCCTTGAGGTTCTCAATGAGCAGCCTGATCTGTTCATTTTCACTTCTGAGGTCTGCGTTTCTTCTTACGAGCTCTGCTTTCCGGTCTTGCAGTACTTCCATTTCTATCCTCTTACGTTCTCTGCTTTGCCAGGCGGTGATGCGACTGACTGCTTTCTTACGCCGAATCTCGTCATCGGCATCATTGTTTGTATCTTTTTGCTTTTGCGCTACTTCTTGATTGGCTGCTTCGCAGGCAGCAGCTATATTCCCCGCATAGATCGGATTAAATCCGGCTCCCGTCCATCCCGCAATATTTGCTGTTGAATTGGCTGCCACCCTAGAATGTTCGCCCGGCTGTAATGCTAAATAATGTCCTAACGAGGGTGCAGGTTGGTACATTTGTGAATGTTGTCCTTGTGCCCAAGCTCCTATGTTTGATCCCAACATACCTTCGATCGGGATTGTTGACACGGGATGGATTGAAAGAGTATTGGAGCTCTCTGCCTGCTGCTGTGGATTATGTTGTCCTTTTCTTTTCCGGCTTTTGTTGCCGCTGACGTCCCTCGATACTGCAGGCGAGAGATTGCGCTTTCTTCCTTCAGCATCGTCGTAAGATGGATTTGATTGCCTCTTCATGTTGCTCATGCAATGAAGGTATTACTATCTTGCAGGGATCATAGAGTTGCAACTGCTCATTGCTGTTTCCAAAGATACTACTTGGCTAACGGCTTGATTCAATCTGTCAAGATAAAGAAAAAATCCTTCAACTGTCCTGGAATGGAAACTCAATTACCTCGACCCCCAGCATGCCCCAGTGAAAATCATGAAATAACCGTCGCAGTGTTAGAAGGGTTTAGCTTCTTTCACATAATCGTGGCAATTTCCCGCAATCAATTTCACATCAATTTCACTTCAATTTTGTTCCCATACCGAGTATTCCAGTTCTTTTGTTCTTTTCCTTGCTTCAGTGGCAGTTTCAGACTCACAAAAGTAGGATCCAAACATTAATGACAAAGGAAGTTTAACTCTGTTAAGATCTCAAATCCCCTTTCAAAGGACTCGCTTTCCTTTGCACGTTGTGTAATGACGTGTTGCCTTTCTCTTGCCATCAACGAAGGAAAGTATTGAGATTCAAACATTCGCCAATTAGTTCCACAAGTATGATGAACAATCTCAAATGAGATGGCGTCTGTTCTAAAACTTTCTGGTCCAATCGTTTCACTCATCTTCGAACTCTAGTACTCCGAATGGCCATGATTCGCCGATGATGACAAGATGCTTCATTATTAATAATAAAATAATAATCAATCGGACATCTTCGTCGCGTTAGACGGTAGAGTACCGCTCCTCAGTCTTGACGTGAAATCCTTCTATCGTACCTACCGTAGGTAGGTTACACTATCGTACGTAGGGTAGTCTTCACCGGTAGTAGCAAAATTCCATAGAGAATGAAAAATTGTCCGGAGCCTATCACAGGGAGGACATGATGATGACAAATATTATGATGATAACAACAACATTGTTATGACCTATGATCTGGATGTCCGCAGACTTCTACGAAGTACTACTACCTCTAGCTACGGTAGCCGTACTAAAAGTAACTACGGTACCTGTAATCTCTAGGTAGTGCTGTCATACCGTAGTTGATTGCGATGCTTCGTAAGAGTAAGTTTGGGAAGCACAACCAAGGACTTCAGTTGTTCGACACTTTGTTAAAGCTAACAATGAGGCAAGTTTGCCAGCCTAAAACATCAAAACCCAGATAGTACTATGTTTTTTCACATGTCAATTCCCCGATTACTTACAATTAGTCTTTGACTCCTAACTACTAATTCGAACTTTGATTTGATTGCTTTGCACCTCGTACAATTGTTTTGCTTCCGTCAGGGAAAAGAACAACTTTGGTCCCATCTTGTAGGTGCCTTTCCATTTGTCCATTTGAATATTCGTAGAGGACAGAACCATCTTTTTGCGTAATTTGGAGAACCCCTTCTCTACTGTGAAAGTACGCTACGATTCCTTTGCTTCCGCGGGTCTTGGGTGTTGACAAATCGCTGAATTGAGTCTCCACGTCCCCATTGCTAAAGCGGGTGACAGTGGTGCCATCTGGATGTACTTCCTTCGTCACACCATTTCCATAGTCGATCACATGACCACCGTTCGGTGTCCTTCGACGTGTCCGACTTGCATGGGACGAGGCCATGGATGTTTCTGACCATCGTAAACTGGAGTTGATGTTATGCACATCCTTTGCGCGGCATATTGACGTTGGAGTTGATTTCCGAGCCACTAGTCCTGGAGAAGCATTTCCTTCCTGTGGGCAAGGATATTTCGGGAGGTTGAAAGTACGGAGACGATCTTTCGAGCTACTTCGCTGGTCGATAATTGCAAGGTGGTCTTTGAGTGCATTCAATTCCTTTGCGATTGCAAAGATCTGATCTTCTTGCTGCAGCAGAAGCTTTTCCAGCTTTTGTTCGTTGTTGCTTCGACTAGAATTGGATCTCGCAATTTCACTTTGCAGTTTGTTGATGGAGGATTCGAGTTGCTGAACTTGGGCACTACTTGCTGCGGATGTTGCTGCAACGGAGGCAGACTCGGAGCGAATCAACTCTCTTTGTTGTTCCACCCACTGTTGAACTGACTCCTTGATATCTTGTGCCCATTGTCGTGCTATCTCTCGTTCTTGACGCGCATCTTTCAAAGTTTCGACCGCCGTTTCCAGGATCTTTTTGGCATTCTCCGGGCTCGTTAATTTCGGAAACGATCTTGTCTGCGGTTGGGGTGTCTCCATTTCAGATGGGTTGGTAACCTCATTCAAATTTTGAACGAGAGATGACCCGCCCTCCATCATTTCATCATGCTCTAAAATGGAGTTATCACGAAGTGAATGGGTTGGATATGGAGTACCTTGTCTAGATTGAAGCAGTGATCTGCTTAAGAAGCCATGTTCATCCGAGCTGCTGGAATATTCTTTGGAGGGCGTGACCTCACAGTAGCGAGTCATATTGAAGGAATCTTCTCGGACTGTCCCCGGAGTTGCGTTGGATCGGCTGTCGATGGAAATCTTGGTGGGCGTTGGATCTTTGGAAATTGGGAGAAACGAAGTGGTCTTGTTCCCACGTATCATCCCCTTTCTTTCTGTAGGGATATGGTTGTCACTGTTGCTCGGAGGTCCTGGTGGCAAGATTCCGTTTGCTCGAAAGGTCGAGATGAACCGCGGGCTGGAAGTTGGCTGTTTGCGATCGGTTTTGGAAAGGGGCGACTGACTGTGACAGTGAGTAACAATATTTGCTGGTTCCTCCGTAGTTGATGAAGCTTCTCCAACATGTTCACTGCTCTGTGATAGAATCATTGATAATGACTCATCATGAAAGTAGAGAGAATGCTCACCAGAGGGAGGGCTTCCGTTCGGTTCAAGGCGTAGATATCCAGGTTCGGCTACTGGTGTCGTTGTTGGCAGAGGATCTGGCTTGTGACCCTTGTATTGAACCGATAATGAGACGTCTTGATTGGTTCGGTCTCGGAAAATGGCTTGACTCTTATTGGTGTTATCAAGAGGACTGCGCCGAAGGCTTTGGTGGTCTTGAAAGTCCCCTGGCTTCCTTGGAGTGGGATCATTACCAAACGCAGTCATCGTTCGGTCGGGACAGTGCTTTGTTGTTTTGGCATTGTCCAAGGTCAAGCCATCAATATAGGCAATCAGATCTTCTAGGTCTGTCTTCATTGCTTGCGTGACGCTGTCGGTCGGAGATGGAATCGTAGTGATGGTGGGACGTGCAATAGTACCAGTTGTCGTAGGATCTGGTTTGTTTCTGTTTCGAACATTCCCTTGGGTAGCGTCGACCATAGCGTCGTTGTCTTCGGTTTGTGAAATGACTGTGAGTCCCTTTTCGGGAGTTAACAACGATAGAAATCGTTTGGTCAAAGGTGGCGGCGGAGGCGATGTCTTTTTCCCTGACCAAGTCGGAGGATCCATCAATGGAGGAAGGGATTGTGTGTTGATGCTGGAAGGCGACATGAAGCTGAACGACGTCCTGTCAGTGGATTCTCGTTCGGTCATTAGGGGAATGTAGGTCCGGTGGTTCGTCTCACGAGCCGTCATCGTCGTCGACACTACCATGATATAATGTATGTATATGATGTTACTGTTAATACTGATCCACGCGAGGCAGTGAAATAGAGAGAGGTTTTATTTATTTCGTCGCAGTGTATGATATACCGTACTTACTGTTACTGTTAATGCTACTACTGGAGACTGGAGTACCACAGAGTGTGAAGTAAAATGTTGTGGTGGCTTTGTGATGATGCGTTTCTTTTTTTTTGTGTGTGTTGTGTTGTGTTGTGTTGTGTTGGTTGCAGCCATGGATCATGTATCATATCATACAAATGATGTCGTAGCCTGGCTAGCTATGATAGAGAGTAGCTATCGGTATCGTAGTGGAAATGTGTTGAACTGTGAGATGAACTCGGACTTTTCGAGGCGTGCTGTCTCGCGCGACCAATTTTGAATTTTGTACTAACTGTGAAGTACGTGCTCTGCCGTACATGAAACGCATCACAACGCAACGAGATTTTCATTTTTTTTTTTTTTGCGTCGTTGTAGTATTGGTATCATGGTAGTACGGTAGTCTACCGGTAGTAGCATGTGACAAATCTCTTGTTTCAACAACCTCTACCGTACTTTTCTCAAACGAAATACGACTACGGTACCGGTACCGGTAGTACACGGTAGCAGCAACATACAACATCATCGTTTCTTCTTCTACTACGGTACAACAACTGATCATACAATTGGACGACCATGAAGATTTACGAGGATCCTCCTCAGCCAGGAGTAGGAGTAGGGAGGATGTGTCCCGTGACACCGGCGGTGAAAGCAGTTTCGTTTGCGGGTACTACCGGTAGCAGCACAAAGACACCAAGAAGAGGATATCCGATGGATGGCATCAAAACACCTCTTCGGAATGGTAACTTTCAATCTCCTGGAAGAACCCCCAAGATACAAAAACCCAAAATGACCGTAGGGTCCTTTCGTCAAAGTCTCAAGACGCCTCCACCACCACGACAACGAATTCCTCTTGGAAGGTCCGTCTTGGACGACTTTGAAGACAAGGAGAACAAACATATTGGAAGCGGGACACGACCTCCCCATTCCAAAAATCTTGACGTGACATCAAAGCCTGTAGCCACTGCTGCTACTACTACTACTAATACAACTACTGCTACTACTTATACTGGACATATACGAAATCTGACGACGCCAACCGTCGCTCTTCGTAGAAGTCTCCGAGCGACGGTGCAAGGTGGAGATGGAATGAGCAACAGCAGGACAGACACGAATCAGGAACACGAACAGAAACCTCCCATTACAACGGTCTCTAACCTGCAACTTGTTCCTACTAGACGTACTCTCCTCGAAGGTAGCCGATTAGGCGGTGGTAGTCGAATCACAACGAAATCAAAATCCGCGCTGTTAACGACGGGAATCGGCGTCTCAAAATTAGGTCCACCCCAACGTGTGGCGCCCAAGACACCCAACTCTTTGCTTCGCACAGAAATGGAAGTACTCAGTTCCTCGTCTTCCGTTGGAACCGACAATGATGATTCTCTCCTGTTGTCACCACCACCTGGAGCGTTGTGGAATGCTCTGAATTTAACTGGTAGCACCGGTACGTCGACAACCGGTTTGGTGATTGTATCCCCACAAGCCGCTGCGAGCCTTCATTCATGGTCCTCCTCGAGAAAGAAACGGCAATCAATGGAGGAGATCAATACCAGTCCTCATATTCTCCGTACAAAGGACTCGGATGTACATTGCAACGTATCGCCAAATGTTCCTAGAACTCTCGATCGGTCTAGTAGTCCCTCAGCCAAAAAATATTCGGGCCAAATAGAGAATGACCCTCTCGACGACACAAATACTAATTGTGTGTCTACAAAGAATATCACTCCGAGGATCGTAGAAAACGAAAACGTCGAAAAATTCTCCAAAGGTGGTGTAGCCATGGACTTGACGAAAATGTTTTCCCCGGACGAGAAACAGGAAACCCAACGAGAACTGCCCAGACAAAACCTATCAGCAACTACGACTCCTCTTGCCGCATCTGTTCCACCATCGTTACTCTCGAAACTTAACGCCAATCGTCAGCTTACTGCCCCAAGGGATTCGTACAAAAATGAATCCTCCAGGAATCAGCAGCAGAAGAAGAAGAAGATGGAGGCCCCAGTGTATCGTGCCACAAAGCCTAAAAATAGAGTTACCAACATCGGAGCTCATGATAAACCAACGAAATTAGCCAATGCTCCAACGGAATTTTCCATTTCGGGCCATCGAATCGATATGGCGTCCGTTCAGCCCATGACAATTCCAACTAACGAAACCTCCAAACCGAGGGTTCCTCTAGTCAACATGGAGCAAGTACAAGACCCAGAGGCAATTTATGATGTTCATCCAAAACGTTCTTTGGCATTTGATGTATATTTTCCAGCTGCCGAGAGAAAACTTGAAAAAGCAGTTCCGAAGAAAGAAACGATGGAGTCAACAACGAAACCAATAACCGACGACTGGGCTTCCAAGCAGTGTGAATCTTTCACTGCATGGCTGAATTACACTTTCAATCCAGAGGAAGACGGTTTTCTAGAAGGAACAACCTCAGTCTCTGGTCTTCGAGGTCTGCTCATTCACAGACGGCTAGCTCAAGTTCGTAGCAAGGCAAAAGAACTCTTTCACGGGGAGAAGATGCGAAGTTCAAGGATGATTCTGTTGCGCGAGATATCCGGCGGAAGACTTGCAATACGAGAAGATCGAGATGTCACTGCGGATATACATCTACGCAAACAGTTGTCTGCTCTATTGCTTTCCTACACCACCCCCTGGCTGCGCATGGGCTTGGAGGTTATGTTTGATGAAATTATTGAACCCGCACCGATCACTGCAAAAGGTCCTAAGGTAAGATCCCGACTCCAAATTTGTAACGTCGTGGTCGGGTCGTAAAGCGGCAAGAATCGTCTTCTCATTCGCCCCGTTTTTGTTTCTGCGGCTTATTAGACTTATTTGGGACGGATGAAGGTTGCACTCGAAGCCTTCATCAAAGTTCGATTCCTTTCAGACGAATCTACACTATCCAAATTTACGAAGGGAAGATGCAATGTGCCCTCAGGCATCTTCGAGAAGCGGTACAAGGCTCAGATGAGATGCCTCGTCTTGTCCAGGCTTATGATTTTGGTCTTCTTTTTGGACATGGCAAAGTCTGAAAATCTTTTGGATAAAGTTCCCAGATTGTTTGCCGTGTCTTCGGAAGTTAAATCTTCCGGTGACATCCTTGCTGCAATTTGCAGGGCTTGTTTGTCGGCAGAGGGTGATGTTGTGAAACATCTATCTAGGATCGGATTAAAAGTTGTGTACAGGCAAGACCCAGTTGACGAGGTGAATTTCGAAATTTTAAACCTTGCAACCGACCTTCGCGATGGCGTTCTCTTGACAAGACTATCCGAGATCGTCGCAGAGTCCCCCTTCAAGGCTACAATGAAAGCGCTTCGACTCCCGGCAGTCTCTCGCCTTCAGAAAAAATTCAACGTTGAGCTTGCTCTTTCCAAGTTTCGTGATCATGGTGTCGTGATACCTGATTTTATCAATGCTCATCATATCATGGATGGTCATCGTGAAATGGTGCTAGCATTGATGTGGTGCATTATTTCTCACTGCTGCATAACGAAACTTTTGAAAAAGGAAATGGTCGAACAAGAAATCCATGACGTCATCCGATCTTCCAAAGCTAGAAGCAGAGTTGCTTGTCGATCAGTGTCGCTCCCGAATTATACCACGACAAAATATCAAAAATCACTCGAAGACCCAAACGCTTCTGCAGAACAAGTCTTGAAGAAGTTGTTGCTTCGATGGAGCAAAGCCGTATGTGGCTCGTTCGGACTACAAATACGCGATTGGACCACCTCCTTTGCGGATGGGAGGGCCTTTTGCCTTCTTATCCATTATTATCACCCAGCATTGCTCCCTCTCAATGAAATTTCATCATCGTCCGGTCATGGTGCGGAAGTAAATATTATTTTAAGTAGCGACGTGATCCTGGAAAGCGAAAGATCGAACTGGTTGAAAGCATCAAAAGCAATCAAGGAACTCGGTGGGATTCCAGCCATGCTTCCTTGTGCTGATACAAACTCTCCCCCAGATGAACATTCAATGCTTCTGTGCCTGTCATATCTCTGTTCGCGGCTCATGGAATCAAGCAAGGAGATTTTCGCCACGATTTTGATACAAGCTCATTACCGAAGGTATCAACGACGGCTTCTTTTGGAACGGAAAATGGCTGCCTCAAAAAGAATCATTTTGTTTTGGATTGCCCACCGACAGAATTACTTCAGAGCTCAGAGATGTCGCTACGCTAGAGCTGTGGCCAAATTAGAGGGCTTCATTCTCTGTCATAAGTCAGCGTTACGTCGAATGAGAGACTCAAGGTTGGAAAAAGAACGTCAGAATTACGCAGCTAACCAAATACAGGTGAGGTTTCGCTGGTTAGACCTTTTTTTTGCTTTCCGAATGAATTGTGACTCACCCACAGTGAATCGTTTTTGGTGTATTTCTGAAGAGGGTATTTCGTGGACTTCTTGGGAGAGAAATTTCTTTCTTCCTCTGGGAGCAACGACAAGCTACGATTTTGCTTCAAAAGTGCGCCAGGCGCTTCTTGGCTGTTCGACATTCGCATTATTTAATTTTGAGGCGAAAAGCGGCGATCAGTCTTCAGGCACTGGCCCGGGGCTTCACTGCCCGCGTATCTTACAATCATGCAAAAACACATGCCACCACCATCCAAAGACTTGTGAGAGGCTTACTGACCAGAAGATTTCTAGTAACAATGGATACAGCAGCATTGATCATCCAAAAGACTTGGTGGTCATTCGTTTCAAGACAAAACCAGGAGTATGCGTCGCAGTTGATTCAGAAGATGTGGAGAGGAGCAGTGGATCGACGGAAGGTTGTTTGTCTGAGGAAAATTCATTTTGCCGCCTGTTCCATACAGAAGGCTTGGAGAGGTTTTTACCAACGAATCACATATTTCATTCTTGCTGAGTCTGCACTGTTATTGCAACGTGTGATTCGCGGGTTTCTTTCTCGGCAGGTTGCTTCGTTTCATAAATCACAACGGTCGGCAACAGCCATTCAAAAGCTATGGCGTGGATTTTCCCAGCAAGTACAATTTCAAATGGATGTCATGGACATCACATGCGTGCAGGGTGTTGTGCGAAGATATCTAGCGCTTCGTTTACGGAACGAGCTGTTGCATGCAGTTTTAGTGATACAGGGTGCTGTCCGATGTGCGCTGTCTCGACAAAGACTCTGCAAAAGGCGAAGTGCAAGAAAAATTCAGACTCTTTGGAGATGTTACAGCAGTCGAACCCGGTTTCTGCTATGTAAATTTGCCGTTATTACTATTCAGTGTACTTGGAGAGGGCATTCATTGCGGAATGATATTGAAAGAATAACTTTTGCAGCAATCGTCATACAGAGCAATTGGCGCCGTTACTGGGTCTATTCAGACTACATTATGTTCCTGAAAGAGACGTCATCTGCGGTAATCATCCAAGCTTTGATTCGAAAAGCGCATGCAAAAAAGAAGTTCGATGAGCATGTCTTTGCTGTGACGACCATTCAGCGTCGATGGAAAATGCGTATGGAGTTATTGAGATGCAACGAAGCCGTAACAGTTGTCCAGAAAGCTTGGAGAGCCCATTTTACTCGCGAAAGATTCATGAGATTGAGAACTTCTGCAGTGGCTATACAAAGTTGGTTTCGTGTTATTGAGGCGAAGAAGAAAGCAGAAAGCAACCGTCGGAACAAGGCTGCAATTTCTTTGCAACGCACGTGGAGAGGTTTCCTACAACAAGTCCGTTTCCAACTCGAAATTCTTGACATCGTTTGTATTCAAAGCTGCGCTCGGAGGTATCTTACCCGGAAACGGTACATTGCTCAATGTTGTGGTGCCTGTGTGGTGCAACGATTCTTTAGATGTACAGCTGCAAGAAAGCAGTTCGTACTGCGGAAGATGGCACGAAGTTCTCTTCTCAACCACTCAGCTGTAGCCATTCAGACACGTTTTCGAGGAATATCAACGAGACTCAAATTTTCCAGACTCCTTGAGGCATCTGTAACAGTTCAAAAGATTTGGAGGGGGTATTTGATCAGGTGCGCCATGTGGAATCTATCTTCAGCCGCGCGTCAAATACAATGCAATTGGAGACGATACTCGTCCAGATGTAGTTTCTTGCTTCTACTCCTGCATTTTCGGTCGGCAGTTTTGATCCAGTCTGCGATTCGTATGCGCATAACTGTATTGATGCTAAGGAGGCAACAAGAGGCTGCTGTTTCGCTGCAGTGCCTGTTCAGATGTAAGAAAGCGACGAGACATCTGTCACAGCTCGTGGAATTCAAGAGAATCCGTGAAAAACAATCTTTTGCTGCTTTGACAATTCAAGCTCTGGCGCGTGGCATTTTATCCCGCGTCGCTTTGGCAAGGATGAATGAAAACGCGGTTCGAATTCAATGTATGTGGCGCTGCTATGTTGCTCAAAACAGCTATCTCTTGGGTTTATTGGAATTTAAATCAGCAGTTGTTATTCAAGCAACCTTTCGAATGTTTATACAGCGAGACGATTTCATGGTTGTTAAGTACGCAGCTCACACGATTCAACGATATACAAGGGGATTGCTCACGCGAATGGAAGTTGCCGTGAAGCATTTTGCTGCAAGTGAAATTCAGAGAGTTTGGAGGGGATACTCCACTTATTCGTTCGAATCAATATTGAGGGCAGTAGTCAAGATACAGTCGCTGTTTCGCATGGAATTTGCACGAAGAGCATTTGAAGAGATGAGAATTTTGTACTGGGCAGACCTCTGCTATCGCCAAAGAAAGGCACTGGTTATCCAGTACGCATACAAAAGGTTCCAGTGGAGAAAGCGACTCCACGCCGCGGCAGAAGTCATTCAGAAGACCTATCGCTTCTACTCTCAGCTTAAGCGAATACAGCTTCTTTCGAAGGGAATGACGCTTTTCCAGTCGCTCTTCAGAGGCTGGCAAGTAAGAAAAATTCGCACCAAGAAGATGGTCCAATTAGCGCAGCGAATCCACAAGGAATGTGTTCGAGCTAAACATAACCCGGATTTGCGTTTAGGAAATCGAACCGATCGGGCACTCCACATTCTGCAAACAAGTCAGAGTTTGACCAAGATAATGGATGCGGTGAAAGAATTGGAAGCTTCAACCCGTCTTTCAGTTGTATGCTGTCAAGTTTTCACGAAGGCCAATGCAGCAAACATATTGCTACAGCTCATTCAGAGCTGCAATCGCAGTGTTCCTCATATGGAATTGAAGGAGCACATTCTACTCACTCTGGAAAACGTCTCTCGGTATTCGAGCTTGGTTAGTAGTATTGCACATTACAAATATGCAGAAGTCTTCCTGGACAACGTGCAAGTTTTTCGAGACAAAGACGGCATTTTCTGTCTTGCCGTGTCACTCCTGCACCGAATTGCATTGGCCAATCCCTACGTCGTGCAATACTGTTCGTCACATGAACATCTGAAACGCCTCAAGGAAGTTTTCCGAGTTGTCAGTCGACGAATGGACCCTCGCAAAACCCGTGTCGCCTTTGAATTTGAACCTCAAAATGACACGATGAAGAAAAGGGTTGATTTTAACCGTGACTATTCCATAAATTTGCTGGGACAAATGATACAAAATTTCTCTGCATTGGACGCTCTGCCGGTTTCTGAAGAGAATTCAAAATTCCGATTTGATTTCTAGCCCTGTATCAGAGCGACAGGAAAAAGGTAGATTAACCGATTAACAGTAATTAACAACTCTAGTAGTTCGGGCGGAGTCTACCACTCGAAGTGACTAATCAAAGCTTTACAGTCTTTGCTTTTGCAAGACAATTCGAAAGAGTGAAAACCCAGTGAAATGTAGTGACGCGTAAAACAGCCAAGAAAAAACCAAACAACGCATGTACGGATACTCCAGTTCGAACCAAAGCCAGCTCTCTTCTCCCCAGCCAAGGAACTGAATGATGCCCATTTTATCGTACCCGTAGGCAAATTGATAGGTATTGATCACGTCCGCTTGCAGCACTTGAAAGACGAGAAAACCAATTCCAAAAATCATCATCCCATAATGTACCATGAGACCAATGCATTTAATGGGATGGCCGTTTTTCCAATGTCCAGTAACACAGTTTTGCCAAATAGGTACAAGAATCGCAAATCGCCAGCTCCTGTGTAAGAAATGACGCATTGTAAGAAATCGCTGTAACCTAATAGAAGAATGCTGTTTCATCTCAAGACCTACCATTTCTCTGTCCAGTGGAATAGTTCCGAGTGCGGATTTCTATATCCCCTTCCATATCGATAGTGCACAACATCGGTTCCAAAGAGAAAATGAAGGATACTAAATAGGCAGGCGAGGCGTTGTACCCATCTTGAAACAATATTGGGCGTCCTTTTAGAAAGGATGATCATACAAACATAGTACCAACAGTAAAGGAAGGGAAGAATGCTCCACACGATCCAAAATTGTTGAGCTCCCGTGGTAGAACCCCCCCCGCCTCTCGGGACGAATGGCGGCAGAACGCTCCGCTCAGCAAAGATTCCCCACATTGTCCAATTCTCTTCCCATGTTACATCTCCCAACCTTGGCCAGCCCATGTAGTCGTCAATCTTGTTGAATTGACTTTTCCAGTGGGGCCACACGTAAGTATGTCCTGCGTAGTTGTACATGGATGATCCGAGAGTACAGAAGAATCCGAGAGTTTCTTCGAAGAAAATCGTGTAGGGAGGAGTGAAGCCATGTCTCGACTTGATGGCCTCGTCATGAATGGCTTTTGTTTCGCCCAGGGAAAGTCGCAGGTTGAACTTTGGAGACCATAACGCCAACGTGATCCACATTGCAGCAACAAAGGCAAAGCAATGTCCTCCTGGACTGCTCACATAGCTGGCAAATGGCAATAAGCAAATGGTACCCAATGCCAGAAATCTCACTGCCCACAAATGGAAGGTGTGTGACGACACAAATTTCCGCACTATGACCGTCCGTTTCACTACGATGTTCATGAGTTTTTTGCGCAATGGTGTCATTATGTGGGTCGACTCCTCGTTAGATTGGTCGAAGTTGGTATCATCGGGTCGTAAAGACAGCCTGAAAATGGCCCATCCAAGAAGCGCCACGACCGGCGACACAACGATGGCGAGAAGAACGTACCCATCCGGTTGAACCAGATACATCATAAAGGGAAGCAGCACAAGTGGCAAAATGCGCCAATTTTTCAGTGTAGTTTTTTTGTTGACGTTGTCCTCGCTGAAAATGGTGGTCACAGTCAATGTTGATTCTTTCATGGTGTTGTCTTTCCTTGAATTTGGAGCCTCGGGTTGCTCGGGAGCGTCCGTAGAAAATTTATAATGCACCACAATCACCAAAAACAGGAGACAAACTTGCATTCCATTCCAAAATTGCTGTGCCACTACCAACGTGGGACTAGCTTCCATCAGTTTGGACCTAGATGATGTGGTCCGCGCCGAATAGAGCAGTGGACAAATGGAATCAGTGGTAAACTCTCCCGTCTTGGGTTGTTGGTCAATTGGTAGTGGTTCAAAGATGGGAGGATATACGGTCTCATTGTTGCGTATCAGAGGTTTCTTTCTCTGCCGTTGTTCCACAAATCCCAGATACGGCCTCAAGACTCGTAGGTACGGCGCCTTTTCAAATTTGGAAGAGGCAGACATAATATCTTCCTCCACAACAACTTCGTCTCCTCGATAGACTCTTTCGATTTTGGATGCTTGGTTGGAGGTGCTGGACCATATGGTAGCGGATACGACGTTGAGACTGTATTTTCGTAAAATAGGAATGGTAATGTTTTGGTGATTGTAGCGTGGTTTGGACCGTTGCAGTTCTATCTTTTGATTTCTCGTCTGAACGGAGATACGACAGCACCGAAAAAGACTTGCTTGACTGGCAATGAACAAAACAAGAACAATCGCCGCAAGGAATTGCATGGAAAAAGAGAATCCAACAACAGGAGCATAATGTTGTTCCTGCGAATGATGTGTTTTGTTGCTGCCGTCCTTTATCAGATGGTCGTTGTCATTTGAGGGATCCTCACCAGACGGAACTAACAGTCGATCATACTCGTCACCGTCCTTCTTTTCTTCTTCCGTTTCGTCGTCGTCCTCGTCATGGAACCGTTCAAGGGTCCCATTGCGAATCGGTTCATTTGCGAGCAAGTCCATTGTTGTGAAAGTAGCAATGATGGGCAGGAGCCATGGAATACAATACAAAGAGAGATGATTGTGAATGATTTACTGCGACAAGAGGGTGTGTACTGTAATAAACCAACCAAGCATCTGATCGATCAATCGGACCAGAACAGATCCCCTCCGAGTAGACAGTAGACTGGTACCTCTAGTAGGTAGCTAGCTACCTAGCTAGCTACCGTAGCTAGATATGTACGGTAGAGGTATCATACAGGTTACTACCGGTAGATCAACGTGCCACAATACAAAACACGTGCTCACAACGGTATCTACCGGTAGTAGAGTACGGTAGACAACTACGGTACCGGGTACCCTTGGCAGCAGTACCACCGGCACGTCGGTACATACCGGTCCGTCGTACCTACCGGTAGTGGGTTTCATACCTGCCGGTCTCTATCATACATACGGGTGGAGAAGATTCATTTTTTGATTGGTCACAGCTGTGCTGCGCGTCCATCATCTGAAGCATCCCTCTCATCATCCTCGAATCCGTTGAGAATAAAAATTTGGCTCCCTACATCATCCCGGATTCAGTTCGCTACCACCGGACGAAAAAGGCCACCACATTAACGTCACACACACACAAAGGTGCATTTACAGTGAGTCGTTCTCATCGGAGACCCATCGGAGAGACTACTCACATCATATTTACATCATTGTATTTGAGGATGGGAGTGTACGTCGCAGCACAGAAAAATGAACTGGGAAAGAACGGAAGAATCGGTCGTGCTTCTTCTTCTTTTTGGTTCTCATTTTGACTACCCTGTATTGTTCTGGAAGGTGGATGTCCGTAAAGCACAAAATTATGAACTCGAGACGAAAACCCCAAAAGTTGACTACGGATGGATGTTGCCAATGCTTCGTGTAATCATAGTAAATTCTTGAACTCTCTTAGTCAAAACATTTTCACAGTCGGTATTATTTTCCACAACAGAAGCACCGTCATCATTATCATCAATAGAAACAGACCAAAAGAAGCAACGAACTTCCATACTTCGACATCATCACAGTGTGATCAAACAGAGGATTCATCATAGCCACCATTGTCACAAACAGGCTCATGCCATCCCATCATGACCATTCACCCCACGAGGGAGAACTTCCCCACAACAACACAAGTCGTTGGAACACTGGCACCTCTATCTGCGCTTCCAAGAAAAATGAACTTTCCTTCTTCATGATGGTTGGGTTGGTGGCAATCGTACTCGTCTCGACACAGTCAGTACTTTCCACCATCGCGACCCACTCGTCCTCCCAGAAAATGCTCGTCGATACAACGTCAAGTTACCTTCCGATACAACAACCACAACAGTCCGCAATAGCGACGAGTCATGCCTCAACTATAGATACAACAAATCCATCGCACAATGACAACCATTCTCCCAATCCTCCCACACAACACAAGAATCCACCCGCATCTGGTCCTGCAAGAACATCTGTCGTTTTGCAAGAGACTGGCTGGATGCAAGCCATCGTCGATTATCGCGTCAAAATGGCCAATATCGCTCTGGACATGGAACAACATCGTCACAACCACCAAAAAGAAATCGAAGAACAAGCGGCCATGGGAAACTATACCATGGATATTTCCCCTCTCTACGATTTGATCAGTGAAATGGTACGTTGCATACCAACAGTATAATGGTGTTAGTGTGAAGCTGCAACAGTGGCAACCGGCAGCTTCGTTCTTGACTTGACTCTTCTGACAATGTCAGGTTTTGTGCTACTCTTATCTTTGCCTTGCAATTTTCTAGATCGACGTGATTGGAGTCCGCGGAATCATCTTTGATTGTTTATCGGACGAATACGACTACTTTTTGTATTATCCTGACAAACCCAGTATGTATTGTGGAAGCCACCACGGAGTGGGTGACTGTCTGGAACACGAAGCATGGTAAGAAGCTGAAATCAGTAGTTGCAGAGAAACAACGCAAAATCCTCCTCTAGATAGAATCGTACTCTCCCTAATCAATCCTACTGTTCTCGCAGGTGGTTCTATCACTACACAGGAGCAATCATTGCAGATAAATTTCTTCGAGATGGGAAGGGGAAGATACTTTGGGATGGAGTGACCGGACAGTACGTTGACAGTTTTGCGAAATTGATCGAGGGGATTCAACACTTCCAGCAGCTGCCTAGGGTCAACGAAGCATCCTTCCATGTCGAACATGCCATTTTATGGCACTTTTTGGCCTCCGTCATGCCAGACGTGTCGGAGTACCCCAGTGATATTGCCGATACTCTTTGTCGGTGGGATAGTGATATACGTGTGAATCGGATCAAGGGACGAGGGGTCGGAAAAGGATTGACGCACGAATGTTATCATGGCATTGGACACGCTGCGTTTTACGTTGTCGCAAAGCGACAAGCTCGAAGAACAGCGACCAATGTTACCGATCAAAAACTTCGGGAAGGTAATGCTACAAACTTCAGCAACATGATGTTCCGCGGCACTATTTCTTCGAGAGATAAAGGTCAACAGATTCAAATGGGAACCATAAATGCAACAATATCCGACAAATCTCATTCGCTGAAACCGAGTGCACCTCCATTAGTATCAAAGGAAAATGGGAAAGTAATCGTATCAACTCAGGCAGCCATTGAACTTGCCAAGGCAACAGCGGAGACATCTTCCGCTCGAACTCAATTTCGACCCAACATTGGCTTTGAATTGACTCCAGACTCCATGTGCGAAGTGTATCATTTTTGCAAAGGAGCGGCACGAAAAAGTGACGATCACTTTGATGACAAGGAAGAGCAGTATCCCTACTCACATGGAATCCGTGTCTGTTTGGAAGGCGTCGTCCATTCGATCCGATTGTTCAGTGCGGATCGTCACAATAAACAGGAGGTCATCAAATATGTCACGAAAAATATGAAGCGATGCGAAGCAAGTGAGATCAACGAAAGTGCCACAAAAACATGAATTCCGAGAAGGCTGTTGCAGGGCGGCACATCAATGACGAGGCAAAGTCATCTGGGAAGAGCACTACCTCAACAGTAATGGAGAAAGTTCCATGCAGCTGAAGGTAGAATCGAACAAGACCGCTTCAAACTCTTCAGACAAGGTGAGAGAAGTGGGAGAGGACAAGGAAGTTTTTCAAGCAAGCCATTTGCTGAACAAGATTCCAGCGCAACGTTTGGAAGATGTAGAAGCTACAGCGGTCCACGCCACAAGGTGGTAGCGCATTAGGCAAAAACTCAAAATTACTCTGAGTATTTTGCAATCTTCCCATCAAATACTACGTATTATAACTGTAAATTAGAACAGTCTTGCTATGTAGGTCTAAAGTACAACATCACTATCTTGTCTGTGTCTATTCATGTACTATTGACGTAATTGTAATTCCCATTCATGCTCCTTACACTTGGACCACAAACTATCTTGTGCTACATGGGGGGGACAAGCAATGGCACTTCTGGGCAACTTCAATGTTCTACTCCGAGTATCACCATAGATAGTTGACAAGATTTATAGAAGATTTATAAATGGCATCGTCTCACACATTTTGAGTCACGGTTTTGACGTCACGACAGATTGAAGATCCGCACATAATATGGATCCGCCACAAAGACTGAGGTGGCGGCAAATGACAGAAGATACAAGGAAATTCTACGCTTGTCTACGTAGAATTCAGTACTCTGTTCACGTGTATTTTCATTGGAAACACAATCATGTTGGAGAAAGAAATTACTCTCCTGTAACTTTCATCATAATTGGAATATCTTTAGTTTACACGCAACTTTCATCAGTTTCTGTAAGCCTGCTAAGATCTCTGACCCTGAGATCTTGATGTAGTGGAAGCATCAAGCAGGATATTCTTAGACCGGCTCCCTTCTGGAGATATCCCTGGTCTTTCTTTCAAGTCATCGTTATCGCTGTTAGCCCTATCGTCTCTGCCGGAGTCTTGCTCACTCCAAACGAAGAACCAAGACTCCAAACCTTTATATTTTTCGTCAGGTTAACAGTCGCAATTGACTCTTGAGCCATCGAAAGTCAATTGTAGACAACCCTTTTTCTTAACCCGTTTTAACCTCTACACGTCGAACGTTGAAACGTATAGAGGCAACAGTGACACTGAAATGCCGCTCACCAAGAGCCAACCGGCGCAGGCTCTTGAGCACATTTTGACGAATGTGTTTGATCTCGAAGCGAAGGACCCGCTCAGAGCAGCATTACGTGACAACGGCTTTGTCGATATCTACGATCTCGTCAACATGGAGAGAAAACACGTAGAAGACTTGGCCTATCTCGACGAGGTTGATGGAACCCAACAAAGAATCCCGATCCCATGGGGAAAACGAGAGATCATCAATGTTTTCCGAGATTACATCATCTACAGACATGAGATCAACGAGCCCATTGGTATCAACTGGACCGATATCACCATGGAGCAGTTCAACAAATTCAGGATCGACCCCAGTTATCTAAGGGCAAGGCTCTTGGCCAAAGACGGTGTACCTGTCTTCAAACCTGTGACCAATCCACCAGCTCCAACCACTCCAGTTATGACCAACGACTGCACACCTGCGAATCAGCTGTTCCAGAAGGAAATAGAGAGGGATCAGAGCTTATTTCCCATCCTCAAGACGGAGCAACCTCATGACTCCCGGCACAGAAAGTTTGAGATCCAGGCACATGCTCAGGGCGTTGCTCATGTTGTGGACAACAAGCATTCACCTTCCAACCCAGATGAGAAAGAAGTTTCCCAGCCCATCCAGACCTTCATGGATGCTGTATTAGAACCCAAGGTGCAAACAGCCAAAGGGAAGGAGGCAGTGCAGAAGCACGAAGCCACCAAGGATTCTCCAGCAGCTTATACGGACCTCGTGGAACACCACAAGAAGTCAACTGCTGCGGACATTGAAGCCAGGAAGGGAAACATCATCATCGCTACCATTAGTGATGGGAAGTCCAAAGGAACTGCATCCGAGTTTCGAACTAACTGGACCAAGCAGTTGAAGCCCTATGGGAATCTAACAGGAAATGGTTCCGTTTTTGGGGAGGTTGTAAAGGTTAATCCCACTGACTTCCAGCATCATTATGGACTCTTGTCTGCTGCTGCAGTTCAATTTGACGACTCCTTGACTCATGAGGACGATCCTTGGGACCCTGGAGATTCTTTTGACATTGATACTCCAGTATATGATCTTGAGGCTAAAGCCCACGTGTATACACTACGAAGGCAGAGAAGCCAATCCATGGGGAGTCCAGACCATCGAAGGAACCAGAGGATCCTGCTGCCAACAGAGATATGGCATGCTTTCAGCGATGAAGGAAAGTTAGCATGGGACACCCTACCTGAAGCAGACAGAAAAATGATCCTTGCCAAGATCAAACCTACTAACAATCCTCGAATCGTCCAACTTCACCAACAAAAGCAAGGTGAAGACATGGAGGAGCTCCAAGACGCTTCAGCTGATTCCCCTGTTGAGACAGGGCAGTGTAATGACAAGCTCCAGGATCACAAAGCTCCGCAACTGCAACCTTCCATTTGGGCAACATTTTTAGCCAAAGACAAGAGTGCACCTATTTGCCAAGCCAACATGTGTGTCACAACAAGATCAGTTATCCATAGGGTTTCTTCCACCTCTGTGAAATCCAACTAGTCCCCTGTCGACATAAGAGCCAATGTAGGTATTGCATGTCAAGACTGCAAAGTTACCTATGTGTCTGACCGCACTGGGGATGCCCAGGGAATGGACAACTATCAGTTGAGCTCTATTTCAAGTAGTACTGCAGCAGGATATGCTGTCAGTGAAGGCATCCATACAACCTTTCAACACACTGCCCAACTAGTAAGGACTCCCACTGGTACCCTACTTCAGCAAATGTATAGGTCACAAAATCCAGCCTTGAATGTGATCCAGAAAGGAGAAACGGTTGCTACATATGAGCTATTCAGTGGCACCCCAGCTGTTGAATGTGGAGCCACACGATGCCAAGTGTTTGTAGGGATGACCACGGATGTCACAAATGTAAACCCACTTCAAACCAGCACACTGTCTGTCAGCTTACTTGAAGACAACGTACGACCATGGGGAGCACCAACCAAACTAGTATCTGACAGTGCCCCCATAGACATCTCTGGAAGAGTCAAAATTGTTTCATTGACTGCTTTGCTCGGTGTGACTGTTGACACTAGTGTCCTTCTTTGGTACCACCTTTGGCAACCCCTTGGATGTGCACTTACATGGAAATTTTTAGATGCTGTCATCAGCAAAGTCTTGCACCAACTTCTTCTTCGCCCTACTTCTGAGGGTGCTCTCAACATTGGACTGGGCACAATTGGTGGGGAGGCTCCTACATATGTCAGGTCCACCATCTTTTCAAAACTTATCTTTTCGAAATTTGATGACCCTCCAAATGATGGAACCAAATGTACCACTCAAATGTCTCAAGGCATCCAGCACATAAGGGACTCCGTTATCAATGACAAGAGAGATACTATTGTACCTCTGATTTGCCCCATACAAACAACCAAAGAAATCAGGGTTCATCTTGTTGTTGCTGTCAATCATGGTGGATACTACAAAGCATGGCTGATAGCTGACGGGCATCTAACTGATGATCACCTAGAATCAGTCTACTACTGTGTGGCATCAATGAGAAGTTTCCAAATAGGCATGTTTCTTGCTGAACTCAATGGTCTTGAGTTTTGGTCAACGGATATTGGCAATGCCCATTTTGAATCTTATCCGGATCGGGAAAACTGCATCCTCATCACCTCCAGAGCCCTCCATGGCCACACAGCCCTCTATGATCTAAAATTGAGTGGACAGGGGTGGCATGATGAGATGCACGATTGCCTTATGGCGCTAGGATTGTTGCCATGCAGAGCAGAGCCCGACATTTGGGTGAGGAAGAATGGGGAGCTCCAAGTTTGGGAATACATTGTTTTGTATATTGGTGATTTACCAATTGTCATGCAGCATCCCCTGGTACCCATTGGCAGTCTGACTCCGAAACTTTTTGAATTCAAATTGAAAGGTATCGGAAAGATTTCTCATCATTTGAGAATGCAGTTAAGCCAGGACGAGGACGGCACGCTACGTTTGAGACAAAAGAAGTATCCAAAGAAGATGACTGAAGGATATGTCTGCTTCTTTGGCCCCAAGTCCAGAACAAATTCCTGTGTTCCTCTTGAGAGGGGAGACCACCCAGAGACGAACCTACGGTCTTTCCTGGACAAAGAGAAGACCAAGTTGTATCAATCACTCATTGGTGCACTCCAATGGATTATCACCATTGGCTGGTTTAACATCTTCGCTATCCTGAACACCATGTCATTTATTCAGGACGCCCCTAAATACAGACACTTGGAGAAGATCACGAGGATCCACTCTTGCCTAGGCTTTGTTGTCTAAATGGGGGTGATACTGCCGGAACAGATCAAAACCGCAACGCATCTACATGAACCGACGATGTGGGGAGTGACAAGATTTATAGAAGATTTATAAATGGCATCGTCTCACACATTTTGAGTCACGGTTTTGACGTCACGACAGATTGAAGATCCGCACATAATATGGATCCGCCACAAAGACTGAGGTGGCGGCAAATGACAGAAGATACAAGGAAATTCTACGCTTGTCTACGTAGAATTCAGTACTCTGTTCACGTGTATTTTCATTGGAAACACAATCATGTTGGAGAAAGAAATTACTCTCCTGTAACTTTCATCATAATTGGAATATCTTTAGTTTACACGCAACTTTCATCAGTTTCTGTAAGCCTGCTAAGATCTCTGACCCTGAGATCTTGATGTAGTGGAAGCATCAAGCAGGATATTCTTAGACCGGCTCCCTTCTGGAGATATCCCTGGTCTTTCTTTCAAGTCATCGTTATCGCTGTTAGCCCTATCGTCTCTGCCGAGTCTTGCTCACTCCAAACGAAGAACCAAGACTCCAAACCTTCATATTTTTCGTCAATAGTCCACGATAATCTACTGCAAAAAAGTCCTACCGGTACGATAGATGGTTACTACGTAGGTACGTATTATAACTCATATCTCTATCTATCTATCCATCTATCGTGGACACGATGGTATCGCGAAACCATTGGCTCTGAATGCTGAATGGAACACCCACAAAAACAAGAAGTCCTTCGGTAATTTTGTATTCACAGGAGTCCACTGAAATATATAATTAGCTATACGGTGTCCTATTATTATACACTTCTTCACTAACTGTAATCCAGTACGATGTCTGCCTACCAAGTACCGGTTGGTCTCTACCGGTAGTACAAGTCGTAAATCAAGTCTCTCTGACTCTCCAACAAGGACCACCCTGCTTGTGAACAGTCGCAACAGTGCAATAGATAACATAGGTTGATTGTTTCTACTTTTCTACGACAACCATTCCCCAAGCCCCTTAAAATCTCTCTCTCTTCACCCACATCCTTTTTCTTGTGAAAGTCACCTGTCGTAATCATGAGTCGAAACTCGGGTTTAGTCAAAAACCGTGCGCCCGCTCCGATTCAGATCAGTGCCGAGCAAATCCTGCGAGAGGCTGCCGACCGGCAAGAGAGTATCAAAGTCGACCCGGTGATTCAAATTCACGATGCCGAAGAATATCAGTCCTATCTCCGGGACCGACGCAAACACTTTGAAGATAACATTCGATACCGACGCGAACACATCGGGAATTGGGTCAAATATGCCAAGTTGGAAGAAGAACATAAAGAGTTTGAACGGGCACGAAGTATATTTGAACGGGCACTAGAAGTGGAGCCTCGCAGCGGCGAGCTGTGGTTACGATATGCCGAATTTGAGATGCGGAATGAATTTATCAATCATGCTCGAAACGTCCTCGATCGAGCGGTCCAACTATTGCCCCGAGTCGACTTTCTTTGGTACAAATATGTCTACATGGAAGAGTTGGTGCGAGACATTCCCAAATGTCGAGCCGTATTCGAACGATGGATGAAGTGGATGCCCGATGACAATGCGTGGCTCGCCTACGCGCGGTTTGAGACCAGGGTCGGAGCTGGTGCACCGTTGGACCGAGCCGAAGCCGTCATGAGACGCTATGTCAATGTCTACCCCTCTGCCAAGGCCTTTCTCAAGTTTTCCAAATGGGCCGAATTCGAAGCCAAAAATATCGATTTGGCGAGGACCATATTGGAAGCGTGCTTGTCGGAACTGGAACCGGAGGAATCTCGACAAGCTCGAGTCTTTCAACGATTTGCTTCCTTTGAGGAACGACAGGGAGAATACGAACGAGCCAGGGTCATCTACAAGCACGCCATCAAGCTATTACGGCTAGCAGATATTCAAGTTGATCCAAAAAAAGTCGAAAAAGAAGAGGATATAACAGAATGGGAGATCGAACGAAGGAAGGAGCTCTACAAGGCCTATTTGAGCTTCGAAAAGAAACATGGGGACAGAAAAGGCATCGAACAAGTGTTACTGATCAAGCAACGAAGGGAATACAACGATCGAGTCGAAAATGATCCTCATGATTATGATGCTTGGTTTGAATTTGCCAAGCTCGAAGAGGACAACAGTGCCTCTTTGGACAATCATGATCCAGCTGCAGTACGTGAAGTCTATGAACGTGCGGTAGCACAAGTACCGCCAACAACCAATAACAAAGACCATTGGAGGCGGTATATCTACCTATGGATTTATTACGCAACGTATGAAGAATTGACCAATGGTGACATGGAACGTGCCGCCGAAATTTATCAAACCTGCTTGAATATCATTCCCCACAAACACTTCAGTTTCTCCAAAATTTGGATCAACGCGGCCAAAGTCTACGTTCGAATGAAAAATTTGCCCTTAGCAAGAAAGATTCTTGGAAGGGCTATTGGGTTGTGTGGCAAGGAAAAAATATTTAAAGAGTACATCGCTTTGGAGCTCTCGCTGGGTGAAATTGATCGATGCCGTTCCTTGTACAACAATTACCTCAAGGCAATGCCCGAAAATTGTGCTGCATGGACCAAGTATGCAGAGCTGGAGAAATCATTGGGGGAGACTGATAGATGTCGGGCGATTTTGGAACTCGCCGTATCGCAGCCAAGCCTCGACATGCCAGAAGTCTTGTGGAAAACCTACATTGATTTCGAAATTGACGAAGGGGAGGGCGATCACGCCCGAAGACTATACGAGCGATTGCTTGAACGGACTAATCATGTCAAAGTATGGATCTCTTATGCTCAGTTTGAGGGCAGCGAAATTGGGATGGGGATGCCGAAGGCTCGTGAAGTGATGGAGAAGGCCTATGACATGCTCAAGGACGAAGGCTTGAAGGATGAACGGGTGCTGCTCTTGGACGCCTGGAGAGTGCTGGAACAACAAAATGGCGACTCAGAGCACGTTGGAAAGGTCGAAGCGAAACTGCCGCGTCGGATCAAACGAAAGCGCATGCGGAAAGACGAGGATGGCAACGATTTGGGCTGGGAAGAATACTTTGATTACCAATTTCCTGACGACGATGATCAAGGGGCGTCAAATCTCAAGATTTTGGAAATGGCGGCCAAGTGGAAGCGCCGACGACAAGATGGCTCAGATGATGGTTCAGATGATGACAGTGATATGGAAGATTAGATTGACTACAGAAAGAACAACACTCCGTTTTAAAATTAACTGGATACTCTCTTAGAGGATTTGAGTAAAGACTATGATAACAATCACAACAACCACAATGATGATGATGATGCTGCAAGCAGGTAGAAGATGAAGAGGTAGTGAGGCCAAGATCTGTGTAGCAAACATGGTATTCCTTCATTGATACGGCAACGTACCATTGCTTCTTCCGAATGGACTTTTGATACTCGATAGCCTGGTGCACGTCGACATTCGCTTCTTCTACATAGTCTCCGGCCTGTTTGACTTGGAATTCAATCTGGTCCAACAATTCTCCTTGCTGTTCGGTAAGCAAAGCAAAGTCCAAAAACATCTGGTGAAGTTCGGCAACGGACTGTTCCAGTGTCAACACATCTTGATACTTTCCAGCCACTTTGGCATAGGTTGTTCTGTAAAGAAAGAAAATCATTAAATCTGGAATGAGAGGAAAAAACATCTATCACGACAGGAGCTCGACTCAGAACATCACTTACTTGATCTGATCATTTACTCCACCCGCCAAGATGCTTTGCTTTAGTAAGGCATCTTTCCCTCCTTCACTTCTCATGACTTTGTCGACATCTTCATCCGTTGCATCTGGCTTGACGACCTGTACTTGCCGTTTAACTTTGTTTTTGATATCTGTCTTGTATTGTTGTTGTGTCTGTTGATAGATCTTCATTTCATCAACAAATTTCTTGGTTAGGGTGGTAATCATGTTCTCTCGAACGCTGTTTCGGGGAACAGGACAAAGAGCACACGAGAGAGAGAAATAGCAATGAGAAATCTCGAGTTTCGATAATTTGGGTGTTTTACTTGTACATGTAAAAAATGTTCTCACCGTATATCAGAGGAATTCAACGACCCATCCGCTTTTAGTTTTTCAGTTTCCTCCTTCAGCAACCCGAGGAGATTCTTGGTCCGTTTAGCTCGCTTGTTGGTTGTATCAATCAAAGGTTTCAACATGTTCGACAATTTTTGTTCCTCAGCAGTAGTTGTGGCCCGCATCGACTGCTCGTCGATTTTCGCAATCTCCTTGGAGGCTTGTGAGACGGCATCAATATCGGCTTTGATGCTATCGACTTCCCGAAAAAAGTTCTCCATATAGTGGTTGTTCTTGGTTTCTTGCATTTCAATATCTCCCCCATTCTTGGAGGGCTTGGGGACATCGTCGTCGGAGTCGTCCGAATCCTCCATCGCCCACGCGGGCACGTCTCCCAGTCGGTTGTTCATGGTTTCTTAACTTCACTAGATGACGTTATGTGCTATGATTGTTGAGTATTTTAGCAAGGTCGCGTTGTGTATCGCCTGCTAGAGGTAGCAGAATAGCGCTGTAAAACGGGGTTATTGGCTCCACTTTTTCAGTTGTGGGTTATCGAATACTTCGCAGGCCAAGGTTGTAGCAGCAAGCAATGAACAACTGGCCCAGTTTATGTCCAACTGCCAAGACAAGTATGGAGTAGTTTGAAGCTTTACTGTGTTATTATTAGCCACCGCCGAGTCTCTGTGTTTTTGGATTGGATTTTTTGTCGAGGTCATGGTCATCATTGTGGCTATGATTCATATCGACTCTTATTACCTTATTACCGTCGTAAGTAGTTTGGAGCAATTCGTGACTACGACGTACTACCAGTCGTACTTCGGTCGTCGTAACGTCGTACTCCGTAACTGTAACAATTGACAGTGAAGAAGAATTGGATCCCTCTCTACTGCGTATGATAAAAGTATTTGAATTTACTGTTATGAATTTACGTCGTATACTTCTTCTCGAATATGATGTTCTTTTCACAGCCTTTGACGATGTGTTTAGTAGTACAACAACCAGGGAAGCATCGGGTCTCCCCCCCCCCATCCACGGGAGATTCACTATTGGCTCAATCATGTCGAAAATAGCGACATCCAGGGAGGAAACGTTGCATTGAGCTGTTGAGGGAATTTCAAGTGGCGGAAAAGCGATACACGTACGCATACAGTATCGGAAGTGGTGAAGGCAGAAATTCGACAGGACGAAGCCAATCGGGAAAAGGACGAATGTTACAGCCGGTTGGAAAGAACAAGCACGAATAAATTTCGCCAATGACGATGGCAGGAGCGACAATCTACCGGGAAAGGAAAGTCCAGTAAGCAAAACTCACAACACAGGCGAGCAAACCGAACGGGGGAAGAAAGAAGGATACAAACCATCGACTCCTCAGAAGCAAACTCAAAAAGCGCCCAAAACGTCTGTGTCGAAAGCGAGGATGCGACAACAGAGAATGGGAAGCAATGACAAGGTGTCAACCAAATCGTTGCCTGATGAGAGGAGATCTGGTAACAATAGAGCCATTGTCCTGCGGTCCAAAATTGGTTCTTGATCTGTGCAGGGGTCGCAGTGGGGACTGGTGTGAGAAGCATTTGGATTGTGACAAGTTCGTACCTGAGACTGGTCCGTTGTTTTTTCAAAGCCACTTTTGGGACCAGGACTACTCCCGAGACACAAAAGATGAATGTATCGACAATTTTCATTAGCGATAAATGGAACGAGTTGGTCGGAAGGACCAGTGACATTCAAGATCTATTCATTGTAAAAATAGCACCAGGAGTAACAGCAGCTCCAATTTCTACCAAAAAAGTGACGAGCATAGTCACCACTAAGTTTAGGTGACAAGGCAGCTGAGGCATTACAGCACCTCAACTCGAGCTGGTTGCTCTTTTCTTTGCTCAAGTCAAACGCTATGAACATGTCTACTACGTGGGACACTTGCGAGTTAGTCATGGTAATGGGGAAAGTTGGATCCTCCCAAAATGGTCAAAGGACAACGACGGCAATACTGGGTTCAATTCGGATTTGTGGGGATCCTCAATTCTGCCATTTGACATTGTCGAGGCAATGAACACGGAAATATGAAAGATGATGGTATTTGTATTTTATGACATGTCATCGCAAGAAGGTGGTAGCATCAGTAACCAGTAACTAAACAATGGTTGTACTATTTCGACTTTTGGAATTAAATTCATTTTCGGCTACGTTTGCCAATTTTTTCCTTCTTGCTTCTTCGACTGGCTCGAGAACATGGCCGTGCACCTTTGTTCGCCTTTTTAGCGCGTCGAGCATTTCGGTTCATGACTTGAATACTTGTGTTACTCATGGGTTTGTCTTCCGTCACTATTTTTTGCCCAATAATGATATCAGTATGCAAGATGTCAATGGGGATGACGACCCCCGGCACAGAGATAGCATAAGGAAGCGGCACGATATTCCGAAAGACGACTTCAAGCATAGAATCCACCTCTCTCCGATGAGTCATCAGAGTATTGTTTTGAGAACCCAAACCGCCCCATGAGGTTCCCGGATGGTTGCATTTTGGGCTTTGAATGGTAGACTCTGGCCCGAGGAACGCCGACAACGACCTTGTCGATAATATGTTGGTGTGTCGACAGAGAGGAACCACAGCAGCTTCTCCATGGAGCCGCACTATTGACTGGATTGATCTTCGTGTAACGCCCAACATGCTGTCGAAAGAATCTAATATATTGTTGTTACTGCAATAAATATACCGGTAATATGTTGCAGATAAAACAATAGTGATCTATGGTACCGTAGAGATCCAACTGCTGTATCATAGTTGCCAGGCTAGAGTAGTAGCGGTAATCGACTCTTTTGATGAGGAGAGCAGCGGCAGAGTGAGTTGGCAAGGGTACAACGGTACAACGTACGAGTACGATCGTACTGTACTAAATGGAGAGCCGAGAGCTGAGAGGCGTTCGACAAAAAGCGGCGAAAACATACAAAGCCGCCATTCCATTGAATTCAATCGAATGAATCGAATGTGATGAACAACATCGACTTCTCCTTGGAACTTGAAAGAACGCGATAGACTCACATACTCGGATTCGATTCCCTTCGTCCCACCAATCCACCAATCACCAACAATCAATCGCGGATTGAACATTCTCGTTGTCAACCACATCGTCATCATCAACACCCCATCACACCAACACACAAAATAATAATAGAAAACAATCGCATCAAATCCCAATAGCTCACAAAGTCAAGATACAAAGAGCACCTCCTCTACGAAAAGAAACAATCATCTTGACCATGAACAAGGTTCAAGAGACGCACAGTGGTCCGTCTACTGCTGGCACTAAGGATCCAGAGGAGCAAACACCTCTCTACAAGGGCGTCCCGGAAGAAGATGCATGGTTCCTTTCCAAGCTCTTCTTCATGTGGCTACGGCCCCTCTTTCGACGAGCGGCCGAGTTACACAAGGAGGGAAAGGGAATCGAATTCGAGGATCTCGTTCCCCTCATTTCCATCGATGAGAGCCGCAATGTTGGTGCAAAATTTGAAGAAGTTTGGAAGAAACAAGTGGAACTAGAAAAGTTGTTGCAAAAACAAGATTCTACCGCCAAGACCGATGCCGATGCTCCCTTGGAAGGAAAGAAAACTATCAATGACTTGAAAAACAGCAAGGAATATGGAACTACCAAGCTTCGGAAAACGTTGCTTGCCGTCATGGGATGGAGATTCGTCTTCGCGGGATTTGTCAAGGCTGTAAACACTATTCTGCAATTCTCCTTTCCTCTTCTCTTGAACGCAATTCTTTCCTTTATTGAAGACACACAAGCGGGAAAGTTCACCGAGGACGACCCTTGGTATGATCGGTATCGAGGATATTGGTTGAGTGCACTCTTGTTTGTCGTCATGACATCCAAGGCGATCACTGAAACGAGATACTTTCACATGGTCAATCGATCGGGATGGGAGGCAAAATCCGCCGTCTCGGTAGCAGTCTACAACAAGAGCCTTCGCATGTCCAGCGCCGAGCGAGCCTCCACTACACTGGGAGAGATTGTTAATCTGATGCAAGTCGATGCGTCCAAAATTGAATTGTTCATCCCTCAAGTCCACGTCTTGTGGGATGGTGCATTTCAAATCATTGGGTACATGACCATCTTGTACACATTGATTGGATGGCCGTGCTTTGCAGGATTAATCATCATGATATTTGCCGGTCCTGTCCAAGGAATTGTCATGAAGAAACTTTTTGGAATGACCCGTGAAATTGTCAAATACACGGATGCACGAGTCGAATCCACCAACGAAGCCTTGCAAGGCATTCAAAATGTCAAGATTCAAACATGGGAAGACCAATTCTTGGAAAGCATCACCAAACAAAGAGCCGAAGAATTGAAGTATCTCAAGTCGAGTTCCTACTTGCGTGGATTCTCCCGTGCATACATGGGAGCACTTCCAGGTATCGTTGCCGTCACCTCCTTTGTGGTCTATGCCTTAGCATTTTCGGGGGCCGAAATATCTGCGTCATTGCTCTTCTCCGCATTGGTGGCCTTTGAACAACTTCGATTCCCTCTTCTCTTTTATCCGATGGCCTTGGCGCAATTGGTACAGGCTCAAGTCAGTGCTTCGCGTGTAGAAGTCTTCTTGGACCTAGACGAAATTGGAACCAACGACTCCATCGGAGACGGTGAATATCACCGAAATCCAGATGCAGAGGGATCTATTGTCATTAAAGATGCTGAAGTATACTGGAGAAATCCAAGGATAGCTATCGACCTCCCAGATGCTGACGTGGATGTCAGCGACGATACGTCGACATCTCCTAGTTCCAAGTCTTTGGCGGAGTCTAGCGACACAGAATCGGCAAGTGCAGGTGAAGCCTTGCAGAAGGCTGTGCTCCGAAATATCAACATGAAAGTGGAACAGGGGGAACTGTGCGCCATTGTTGGAAGAGTTGCAAGCGGTAAGAGCACCTTGTGCTCTGCCATTCTCAATGAAACCTTCCTTGAACGGGGAAGTATAACTTTAAATGGATCCGTGGCATATGCTGCACAAACTCCATGGATTCTCAATGCCACGGTACGAGAGAATATCCTCTTTGGCCTTCCTTTTGATGAGGTAAAGTACAACAAAGTGATCATGGCTTGTCAACTGAAACACGATCTCAGCATCTTGACGGACGGGGACGAAACGGAGATTGGAGAGCGAGGAATCAACCTGTCCGGAGGTCAAAAAGCTCGGATTAGTGTCGCAAGAGCTGCTTACAGCTCCCTGTGCCACTCTGACGTTGTTGTTCTAGATGACCCATTGTCAGCATTGGATCCTGAGGTCGCCAAGAAGCTTTTCCACGAGTGCATCGTTGAACTCATGAGAGGCAAAACCCGAGTCTTGGTTACCAATCAGATCCCATTCTTGACTCACTGCGACACAGTGGTCGCTCTAAAGAAGGGAGAAATCTTGGAGCAAGGAAAAACCACCGATCTTCTTGCTGATTCGTCAAGTGAAGTGAGTCGTCTTCTCAAAAGGTCCTCTAGCGGAAAATCATCTAAAAAGGCGGAAAAAAGTGAAGATAAAGGAGAGAAGGAGCAGTCAATGATTCCAGAGGCCGAGACCCAAACAAAGAATCTTGTTTCAAAAGAAGAAAGAAACGTTGGTGCTGTATCTTTGTCTGTGTATTTGAAATATTTGAAGGCTGGAGGTGGCTACTGCATGTTCGTTTGCGTGTATTTTTTCTTCATCTTGTCGGCTGCGAATTCTCTTACTACGAACTCGTGGATCTCCTTCTGGACATCCGATGCAAGCTACGAAAATCATTCTCAAGCTTTCTACCTTGGATTTTATGCATTGTTCGCTGTGACTCTCGGCATCTTCACTTTTTTTAGAGCATTCTTTCTTGCCCAATTTGGAGTCAGAGCGTCGGAAACATTGCACCGAAATCTTTTGGACTCGATCTTGAGAGCTCCACAGAGCTTTTTCGATACAACACCCTTGGGTCGGATCATTTCGCGCTTCTCAAAGGATCTGTATTCGATTGATCTAGAGCTCGTGGACTACTTCGACTTCTTCCTATTCACGACACTCAATGTCGCTGTCGCGCTGGGAACGATTCTGTTTGTGACACCTTGGTTTGGAGTGGCAGTTATCCCTTTGGGTTTCTTCTACTTTCGATTCCTCAACTATTTCCGCGACGTCTCGAGAGAAACGAAGAGGCTGGATAGTATCACCCGGTCGCCGGTGTATGCTTTCTTTTCGGAGGTGAGTTGTTTGAGTTTGAAGTTCAACGGTGAATCCTGGCCTAACACTTTACTGCTCGCTTCCCGTCTCTTTTCGCCGTCAGACTCTCGGAGGACTTGAGACTATTCGTGCTTATGGGAAACCAGATCGCTTTCGGTTAGATTTTAGTGAGAAGATCGATGCCAATACTCGAGCGAACTACAACAACAAAACATCCGAACGTTGGCTTTCTGTTCGACTCGAAACGATTGGGTCAATCATTTCGGGTCTCGCAGCTATCTTTGCCTCTATCACAGCTATCAACGGGACGGATAGACAAAACTTTGCGTCTCTGGCTGGTCTTTCATTGACCTTTGCGATCCAAATCACAAGCATGTTGAATTGGTGCGTCCGATCGTTTGCCACGTTAGAGGCTGGTATGAATTCTGTTGAGCGTGTAATTTACTACACTGAAAATATTCCGCACGAAGCGCCTGCCACTCGAAAGGGACTGGAAGTAGAAGCAAAAGAGACCAAAGACCCTTCCCCGTCGAATCCATCAGTTTTTGCAGTATCGGCCAATGGCGGCAAGGCCGAGAACATCACCGATGATTGGCCGCAACATGGTGGCATCACTCTGAAATCCTTGAAGATGAGATATCGCCCCGATACACCACTGGTATTGAAGGGGTTGGATGTGTCTATCCAGGGTGGTCAACGCGTTGGAGTGGTCGGTCGAACTGGGTCTGGTAAGTCTTCTCTGCTTTTAACTCTTCTCCGTTTGGTGGAACCTACGTTGGATGTTCAAAATATGGAAGACTACGTCGCCCCCATGACCATTGATGGAATCGACGTACTCCGTGTTGGCCTCAAGGATTTACGTTCGCGAATGGGAATTATCCCTCAAAATCCTGTGTTGTTCAGTGGCACAATCCGCAGTAACATTGATCCGTTTGGTCAATTCTCGAACGACCAGATTTGGAAGGCATTGGAACAGTGTGGTTTGAAGGCTGCCGTGGAAGCAATGCCCGGTCAACTGGACGCGGTAGTGTCAGAATACGGTCAAAACTTGAGCTCTGGTACTCGTCAAATGTTGGTTCTTGGACGTGCCCTGTTGCGTCAATGTCGTATCTTGCTGCTGGACGAGGCGACCAGTTCCGTCGATCTGGAGACGGACAGCGAAATCCAACGCACATTGCGAGAAGCTTTTGCCAACTGCACTGTTCTGACCATTGCTCATAGAATCAATACGATCATGGATTCCGACAAGATCTTGGTCATGAAGGATGGCGTGGCAGTGGAATTCGCATCCCCCAAGGAGTTGTTGGATGACAAGAACTCGCTCTTTTCCGAAATCGTCCGACATGCAGAGGCTGAAGAGCACGAATGAACCAACTGCACGTTTTCCATCATAAGGATTCTGTTAACTCTAAACACTTAGCTATCAAATTTATAATGTTCATGGACTGTGTTGGAGATAGTAAAAGCGACACAAAATCAAAAACTTTGAAACAACAAAAGTGAATCTTCATTACAATACAAAACACCCTCCCAACTCGGCCGCCGTTCCGAAATAGGCCTGAAAGCACTGTATCACATCTTTGTTTTGAAACGAATCGTTCGTGAACGCCCTACCGAGAGCGGCCTGTAATGCTAGGCACTCTTCTTCGCACACGTAGAATCCGTCGCTTCCATGAAGGCACTGCCACAACGACCTTGATGCGTGTGCCTTGCAACAACTGTGTTTGTGCACCTTCTTCCAATGCTCCGCTTGACAAGGATCACGACAACAATATTTGACAATTTTGCACTTGGCACATTGCAATGTGGCTGGTTGAGTACAGTTGGCGCATCGATCGTATCGGGGATAGACCATGTGGCGATCACTGTCACTTTGTAGCAGTGCGGCCATGGCCGGATGGATGGATGAAGAGGCATCGAGATTGGTGGATTGTTGTGGAATCCATTGGGGTCCCACAAAAGCCTCGTAATTATCGTCATTGGGACGGAGAGATCGTGGTTTGGATGTATCGTCCAGAATGGAAGCATCCGTGTTGTCTCGGATGGCGTTTAGAACGTCCCTCCATTGGTCGTCATCGGCAGACGCTGCCAAATGTTTGTGAAACGGAGACACTTGCTTTGCGTGTCGTCCAGCCTCGTTTATATATCTTTGTCTATGAGTGTCTGTTGGATATCGATTTGATAGGATGAGAAATACCATGGCCAAAAATACACTCGTAGTACAAAGAGTCTACGCCGTGCAAAAACTGAGGCTCCTCACTTTTATTATGGCTAAAGGACAAAATCACTAGAGGGTTAAGCAGTTTTGGGTTCAGAAACGATCTCTAGCTAGAAATGACCCAACATTGACCTTGTCATGATATAATTGATTTGTTACTTGAATGACTAGCTACTGGAAACCTAACATGAATATTGTTATGCATTTATTTTGGAATACAGCCTTAGCTGCCACTCACATTTGGGGTTCTCTGTGATGTTCCTTGATGGCTCCGAAGCCACAGCAAAGAACAGCTCAAACATGAAACAAATATGCTTATACTTCTTGAAGTCCAAAGTTCCAGCTCTACCATCGCCATATGAGAGCTTCCCTAAGTGAGCTTCATCAATCTCAGTCCATTTGAAGAGTGCCAGTACTCTAGCTCTGTCAGCCTTTCTTACCCCCAGTCCCAATCTTTGCTCAAGCTGCTGGAAAGTACCCCTTCTATTGGGGGCCTGATCCTCCGAGACTGACTCATGTGGAAAAAGTTGGTACTGGGGCCTGTTCCTTGTACCAATATCTTTCAGAAAGGATGCACGGCGGTGTTCCCCCCATCTCCTGTTGAAGCCTTGTTCTGCAAAGCCAGCTCTGATTAAAGCTGCCGCACGGTGTCAGCAGTGAGATAGGACCCATCCATAGCACCAATATCTTCATCCATTTTTGGAAATACATTCAAATTTTGGTTCAGGAGTGATTCCAGGGGCGTTGCATACTTTAGAGCCTGTGATTCCAGTCCAGCCAGCACTATTAAGCAAGAGATCTCCTTCAGGAAGTTGGCAATGAAGGAGGTCCATACCCAATGCTTCTGCAGATGGAAAGGACATCTTCCCCTCAGGAAATCGGGCAGTCTGGACTGTATCTTTCCCACTAGGAGAGTGGCAGACTCATCCAGGTTCTCTAAGTGTGACTGCCAGTACTCCAGTTTGCCGTTCTTCAAAATGGGGTGGACAATACTGGCTGCCTCCTCGCACCAGCCCTGTGTGGGGGCGAAAGCAGATATTTTGTTGGAAGCATTGAAGTCCCTTACTGTTTTGGGAATTTCCAATGCTTTTGGTACAGTTACATCACTCCACTCTGGGAGCGCAGCAGTGATATTCTCTCCAAGGACTGCCTTGGCCTGTAGGAGCAGGCAACTCTGTCCCTCTTCTGCCTGTTGGACAGTGCCTTTCTTCAGCTTTTTAAATGGTTCTGTAAGATCTGTCACCTGCCTAACTTGGATGTAAGGGATCAGGTGCTTGATATTCAGCCTAAACAGATCCTCATAAACCAGGAGTTCCAATGACCCATTATACTTCTCATCAGCCATCTCCTGTAGCCTGGACTCGGCCTCCAAATTCATTTGCAAGGTGCACTTGGCAGCCTCAATCACACTTCTACGTTTCTGCCTTTCCTTTTCCAAGCCATCCACCATCTCCTGGGTCTTCTCTTGGATTCTGATTTGGCTGTAAAGAGGTCTTGCCCTGCCTCTGACATCTGAGGTGGCGGTAAGTGGATATTGCCTCCCCTTGGCATCCATGTCAATAGCAACATCCAATTCGCTTACATATCCTGATACAACCTGCTCTGCAACCACATCGGGTAGTCTCTCCAGGAAGTTCATTCTCCTCAATCGGTTCTTCTCAAAGTCCACCCCACATTTGCTCATCATCTGGAAGATATCTGGGCAGGTCTTCGTAACACAATCCAGGAAACCAACCTCTATGAAGGCAGCTTGTACCTTCTCTTGGTTCTCGATTTGGACTTTTTGGTTCTGAAACCTGATCCAACATCACAGGCCTGTGTCCAGTCAGTAGGAGTGACAGCAGTGGACATGTGAAAAAAAAGAGGCAACTTCAAATGGCTGATACTTCAGGAATTGTTGGGAACTTTTCCTTCTGGAAGTTGTGAGAGATAGCTCTCACTGTCGTCTAATTATCACTACAAGTGGGTAGGACTGTGCTACTCTACTAGCTAAGGGGCAGCACCAAAGCTATAGTAGCTTTAAAGTGTTTGTGATGGGAAGTTGTGATGTTGTAATCCATTTTGGGGTCCTTTTGAATTTTAAAGTATAGAATATATGGGTAAAAATGCACCCACCTGACTCATCCAAAATGACTTTCGCGCCCTCCTCAGTTTTTGCACCTCCTCAGTTTTTGCACGGCGTAGGAGTTGAAGTTTCTACTTCATTTTTTCAAGAGATCGAAACATATTATTCATACTGCTTTTTACAGTTACAGTTAGTTACCGTAGTATAATACGCTTGGAAAGCAAAGATAGGTAAGAATACTTCGAAGCGTCTACAACTGAGCACATCGTCGCTTATGATCTTGCTTTTCCAGTACAAAGTATTGACTGTGAATGTGAGGTGTGAAAGTATGGTTTGTATTAATACAGTACCTACGTAGGTATCATAGTCGTACGTACGACGTATTTACTGATTGTTTTCTGTGAGTTTTGATTCACTCGACTCTACTGTAGCAAATGAGAACCCTTCGCATCAACGTACAACTGATTAACTGTAACATAAAATTGTACTTCGTACTTGGTACTTCTTGAATTTCCTCCTCAACATCAGTAGAATTGTTCGTACTGTAGATTGACATTTTTCGATCGATCTCCGAGCAAATCAACAACTACAATAAAAAACAGTATCCGGAACATTCTATCGTGAATGTACAATAACATTTGAACGACAGCCTCTCACTGCGACGGCAGCCTTACGCCGCTTGCATTGTATTTCCATGAGAGGCCTTGGATTCAGTTTTCGCAATTGCATTCGCAGGGAGAGTGAAAAGCATCTTGCCGTCACTGCGGCTGCATTTCCGCAGTCCAGTAAATCTCCCATTGGGCAGCATCGTACAACAACAAGCGGATCGCCGTCGCACCTGCCTCAGCCATCCCACGGTGTCTATCGAAATTCTTTTGAAAATACTCGAGCTGGCGGAAAGCCGAGAGTTAAAACGTCTTCCACTCGACCAGAGAATGTTTTTTTGTCGACGCCGTCGCAACAACCTCCTCTTCAATCCGAGCCAATCCTTCTCCTGGAAGGCGATCAGTACCACTTTTCGGAACAGGGTGGAATCGCCCGTTCCTTCTATCATCTGGTGGACGACTTGATTGACACATCAGGACCTTCGATTGCAATCGAAGAGCACTATGATTTGGATAATTGTTTAAAGTCCTATATCATACGAAAAACGACGAACAACAATGCTTGCGACAAAAACGAAGTAAACTTGGGAAAGCCATTGGAAAGAAGTCCGTTACTTCTACAGGAGATTCCTGATAGATGGTATTGTAGTAATGAAAAGACAAGCGCAACAAGTCCGGGAACTGGAAGTCGAACTTGGGATAGCTCACTGGCAATGGCGATGTATTTTGGGAAGCATCCGGAACTATTGACCGGACGCTGCATTGAAGTTGGTTCTGGAGTAGGATCGGGCGGCATATTGAGCGGTCTCCTTCAAACCATATCGACTAGCTCTTCACTACAATCTTTGACTTTGACGGACTGTCAGGATCAAGTAATAGACCAATGCAAGGAGAATGTTGTCAAGATCTTTGGGGATGCGCCTTCTCTCGTTTGTGTCAACAAGTTAAACTGGCATGATTTTCTGATGGCAGACAATGCGAATGCAATGGCTCATGCTGGATTGTACGACACCATCCTCGCGTGTGATTGCGCATATATTTATCCAGATATCATTGCACTGGCCAAAACCTTGAAGACACTGCTACGCAACAACGTCGAATCACGATGCTACGTATTTGGACCAAGCAATCGGGGAGGCTTTCATGAACTCATAAAACTGCTTCGAGAGGATGCATCCTACCATGTCAACATTCAAGAATTGCACCTGGTTCGGTATCGCTTGGAAGCTTCCATCCAAGACGACTTCATCGGAGAGCGTAGATTGTGGCAGAAGGACTTTCTTCATACCTCTTCGGATCTAGGGAGACGGCAACACCGCAGCAAAGTTTGCAGTAAAACAGAATCTGCTGTTCTTCTCGCCACCCTTTCATTTCGCTCGATCCATTCAGCCAAAAAGCCGCGTTCTATCTCTGACATCGACTAATGTCGAATAAATCACATTGAAGGCAGCCTTTGATTTATTCTCGTTTTCTTTTTCAATTAGCGCTTAGTGTCGATTCTCCTGAAGAAGCTGGAGTATCAAGTCGACAGATTTCTTCAGAGCCCGAACTTCTTCTTGCAACTCGCCCATCTGAATTTCTAAGCGGGCAATCTCGGCTTGTCCAGAAGAGCCGAAGACATATTTGAAAGCGAAGCTCCCGACAACAAAGGCCGCTATCAAGCCTGCCGCGCCGAGTGGAGACGCACAAAAACCCTCTCCAATCACTGCCAGAAGACTACCATCTCTTATATCTGTCTCAATCTTTACGTCTTCTAACTCCTCCTCATCTTCCGGCTCGGCTGTCGTTGCTGCACCAGGCTCTGCGCACGCCTTCTTCACGGCATTAAACAATCGCAAATGCACATTCTTGGTCTCAGAGATTGTTCCCGACTTAATTTGATTTTTAAGCATTGTGTTCTTTTTGAACAAAACGAACAACCCAACCTCTATCTTAACGTCGTTGTTACCTTGTCGTGTGGCTACCCATCTCATCTCAACACCAAATGTGTCGGAATATGGAATACCTTCAAATGTAGCTTCAATGGCCAAGACAATTTTGTCGTTCTCTTCAACTCTGATATAGTGCTGTTGCTTTACTATTGCTACGGGCGGCCCTATGTACAAATGCGTGGTGCGTTTGAACTTGAACGTAACCGAACGCTTCTGTGTGTATGTTTCGCCTTTCTCGCCGCACCATGGGTTGATGAAGTGAGAATTTGGCTTGGCAACGTCCCAGTCGTCCATCGTGATATCGAAACATTCCTCTTCCTCAAGCCAAGACTCGTAGAAAGATTTTTTGCCTAGTGGGTCTTCCCAAACATTCTCGTACACTGACTTGATGGATACATCCTTGATGGTCTTGGACACCACAACTTCCATTTCTTTCAGCAGCTCGTCTGGAGGGACGGGAGGTAATCTGCCACCAGGAAGGTCTGCTTCAGAAGAAATCGTTCGTTCTTCCTTTTTACTTGCACTTACAAGTCCTTGGAGGTGAGTCAGAGTCTTTTCGCCATGCTCCAACCGACTCAAAGTAAATATGGACTCGGAGCCCTCTGATCGATAGGTGACAGCGACGGCATTGTCACTGGACCCGCCCATAAAACCCTTATCGAATTCGACAGACAAAATGTCCCCCCATTTCAAAACAAACTTCTTATTGTCCCACGAGAGGAAATAGAAGTTATCGTGCGTGGTGAAGCATCTTCCGGGTAAATTCGGAGTCAAAAAAGCAGTCTTTTCTTTGGGCTTATAGGAGCAGGTAAACATCTCCAAAATTGTAGGGGGAGTGCAGCCCTCAGCTTTTTCCGACCAAAAATGCTTCATAAAGGCTTGTGAAACGGTTGTGAGGTCTCCATGCGAATCCATTTTTGATTGATCGACGCCAATTTGTGTCTTGCCTTCTGTGTCTGACGAATTTAACGCATCGCCGACGGTAGATACACCAACCGAACTCGATTCGCTCTTTATAGACACAGCAGATTCAAAGCTTCCAACCTGCTTTATGAATCGATCCTGTGATGCGTCAACCTCCTCAGCACTTTTTTCTAGATCTGGCAATGGGTCTTCGCTCTCATTTATTGAAAGAAGCGTGTGGACATTGCCTGTACCGGGTTTTGGAATTTCCAGGATATATTCTGAACTGGAAGTATCTGCTAATAAACTCTTCTCCTTTTGCGTTAATCTTTCTTTGACCGTCTCCGACCAGTCATCCAAGTCCGAGGGGAGCATCGGAAAGGCGCTCTTCGTTTCTTGTGATATTTTGAAGCTCAACATCTCTTTCCGTGCTTCCTTAAGGGAAGTTGCTGTTTTGAGAATACAACTAATAATCTCTTTCAGTTCTTCCCATCCGTCTTTGTCTTGAGACTTAAGTTTCTCTACACGGCTGGCAGCGTAGGCTTTATATGCCATTGCGGCTTTCTCTTTCGCAGCCACAGCTTCCTCAAAGGCCAGCTTGTCTTTTTCTTCCTTTTCATCCTCCGAGATCTGACCCAAGGCTTTCTTCATGACTCCACCTCCTTTGAACAATCTAAACGGCGCATGGGAAGAAGAGATAGATGCACTAGCGTCCGCTTTCGGTGTGGTAGGAGGGTCCGATGAATCATTTGGAGCGCCCGACATGTCGCCACGAGAGGACGCCCTGGAACGAGCCTTATCAGCCAGCTCTTTGGAATACTGATATCTCGACTCTAACTTCATTTCAGTCCGGGCGGAGTCACAAACCAATTTCCACGCCGAGTCGTCTAGTTCCACATCATTTTTCAGGTTCTTCGTAGCATTGGCAGTCCACTTATCAAGTTTTTGTGTTTTCAGTTTCTTGCATGTGAACGCGACATCTGCGAACAACTTTGCTTCGTACTGGAAAGTATTGACGGTGGCAAGCCACAGCCTACCAGTCCTTGCACCCATCGCGTGGACATATGTGGCACTGTCGGGTTGATTTCCGATCTGTGCTTGACTTCGAATCGTTACCTCTGCAGAGGACTGACTCGTAAGCTCGCCAATATCTTCAAGGAGTTTCAATAAAGTCTGAGTCGCTTTTATTCGAATTTCGTGGTTTGAAAAAGCAGCCTTTACCTTATCTCTTAGCTCCCCAACTTCCGTCGGTAAGCCCATTGTCTCAGCTTCCATCACACCCATTCCTGGCTCGTACGGGAGTGACTGCTGCTTGAACAAACCTGCATTTAGACCAGCAAGGATATCTTTACTCTTTTTCTCGAATCCCTCCGCAAATGAGGCTTCCGTATTCGCATTGAGAGGGGTGGCTGATTTCAGCCTTTCCATGTCAATCTCTGCATGAAACACTTTGTTCACAACATATAATGCAAAGAGACGTAGTCGATCTTGCTCCGTTTCTTGGAGTTTTTGTAGAGCAACACTCTCCATCTCCTGTGATAGATCGACCTTTTGATTTTCCTTTGTGACCGCATCCACATAATCAGCCTCGCAAGATTTCACGTCTTTCAATCTTTGGATCAAGCGGAGCGTGCCCTCGCGGTTGCTCTTTCCGAAACGATGTAGAACCTTCTCCCAAGGATAATCCACGTCAGGCATTTCGATACCATTGTCATCGCACTCCACTTGTGGCGTACCGGCGTTACGTTTCTTGAGCCACAGTTGAATTTCGTCCTCGGCAGCTTGTAATGCATTTTGGTACTTGGTATGGAGCGCATATGCGGATTGACGAGATTGAAAACAATCTTGCCGTACTCGTTGATATCGATCATTGGCCGCTTCCACTGTTTTGGAGGTTTCTGCCAATGTCGTTCGAATGGATGCGGTGATAGACGATCGAAAGTACTGGGCCAGGCTCCGAAATGCGTCTCCAAACGCCTTGATATTTTCGTACAACATAGCAAAGTCCTCTCGTAACACGAGTGACTTTTCATCAAACGGCAATCGCCCCGGACAGACTGATTGGGCGATTTTTACCAGGTTGACCCCGTACTGTTCATAAAGTGTGGCTATGCAATTCAAAAAGTTGGCAATTTCCCGGCAGAAGAGTTCTGTGGAGTTGGACCGTTGCATGGCCAGCTTCAAACCTGCAAACAAGAGATGGCGTCTTGTTTGTTGGTCAAGGAATGGCTAAAATTTTACAGTTCATCACCATATTATGACTTATGCCGCTTACTTACCTAGTCCATGAAGGCTCCCGAGACGAGAGGGGTTGAGTGACGGCGAAAATTCCGGCACCTTGGGACTTTTCAGAGCTTCCGACCACCGAATCGATTTGGAAAAATCGATGACATTTTCAGAGGTTGAAGCGAGCGATTCCGCATCGATCGAGCTGGGTTTGTTGGATTCAACAATAACATTATCTTCCTTGTTGGTCTCCTGATTTACTGTTAATAACTCAACCGTATCATCACTGATTGTGGTCGTCACAGCGCTTCCGTTGACACCATGGTCGTTGCCTTTCGGAGAGTTCGTTCCTTTGTCCGTTTCCATCGCTTCTGTCGAACATACACCATTCGAGTCTTCTTGAAGACCTGTTGAATATTTGACTTCCGCTGTGTCTGTCAGAATCGTTTCGGACGACGCTGTCGGCGCTGCCGATGTCATGTCATCTGCCATGTTGGACTGTCGAATATTCATCCACGACAACAAATTCTGATTTTCTTTTTCTCCACAACAAAAATATTCCGTTGCTTGAAGCGATTGAAGCGGTGCAGAGTGTGTTGGTGCTCTTTTTCAAAATTATAAATAATCCGTAATTCAAATTCCGCCGGCAATAATGACACCGTCGGGGCTATAAAAAAGCATAAAATGCCGTAGTAGCAGCGACGCCTTTTATTGGAAGATGTGGGAAAGAGGGAGTTGGCTGTGAGCTGAGTGACGGTCTCAGTTGTCAGTTCAGATGATCAGATGCGCAGAACGAGTTTTGATTCTTGAAGATCGTGTTTTTGTTTGGGGGGATCAAACTTGAAGAGGGGAGATTAGTGAAGTTGGAAGATACTACCGGTACGATTAGACTACCTAGGAAGTACGTGTTGTATCATATCATAGCTCCGTCTATCAACGGTACTGCTGTCGGCTTACTGTCGTACTCCGAGAACAAGTTCCCGGTACTACGACTGGAGGAGGTTGTAGTCTAGTAGAGGTAGTTTTTGGAATTTAGTATCATTCATTTGATAAACTGATAACACCATTGTCTCGATGAAAATGCATGGAGATTGGAGAGGAAATATTATGTATCACCGAGTTCTCGGATCAAACGTATCAGATTTCGATTTCTTTGAAATTCTATCAAAAGAAGAGTATTATTTTGTACCGCAGTTGCAAGTTTAAGTAATCGATTCTGTAGCGTTGGAGCTTCTTCCTACCCTAGAACTGCATTATCTACTTGAATTCCATTTCGATGATCGGGGTCATTCCCGTCATAATCTCCCATGTCATCACCGGCAGAAGGAACAACACAGGATAACTCCAGCTCGTTTTCATCGTCACCGGAAGATGGGAGTTCCATTTGCATTGCATAGTCTGTAGAGAGAAATGGAAATGGGAGAGAACATTACGCTGTGAGTTTGTTGCAAGTGCTAAAAGCATTGTCGGAAGATGGTTTTTTTCCCAGATTGGTGCCTACCTTTGGCATGAGAGTTCGGTCTCCATAGGATACTGACACCAACCAAAATGAACAGATAATTGACGTGCATCACAGCCTCCAAAATCCAAACAAGATTCTGGGTCAGCATCAAGGTCATAGCTTGGACGATGTACACAATTAACCTTGAAAAAAGAAGTTAAGAAAAAAGAAAAGATCGTGCATGAGTTTGAGGGATTGAAGCAGAGATTGAGATTGGTGTGTATGATGTATGAACTCACCATATTGCGACAATCATGAAAGAAATAAGGATCAAGCATCTGAGTCTCAAATGCCTCTTCAGTTTGGACGTTTGATTCATATTTCGTAGATATTCGGTTGTGGAATTCAGCGACGAGATGATCCAGAAGTAAAATATCAAGTTGATGAAAATGACAAGCATAGTAAGAATCCAGGCAAAGTCCATGAGCTCGTAGTACTTGGTAGACATGGTAATGGTTTGGACTTCTTCTGCCGCAACGATAAAAAAGTCACGCGCGAGGGTCAGGCCTGAATAGAGAAGACCCAGGACGATGATCCTACTGAGGGCTGATCCTAAACTTTCTCGTACAACTCCCCATCCCATTGCCACCATTACCCCCAGACACCGCGAAACGCCCCTTTTCAAAACTCCCAAGGACATTGCTGCAAGAGGTGATTTGGAGGACGCGACGAGGCAGAGGTATTGTTAGGACGTACGACAACACACATGAAGCGAGAACTTCTTTTTCTTTGCTTTGGAAATTGACATTTGCAACGCATCAACGCACTGACCTGTATACATTACGACATCCGAGCGGAGACCGTTGGAATTCCAAGATGCAAAATCTGCCGTTCGAAAGAGAACTTCGAGGAAACCGACAACCATTGTGGCAAGAATGTATTTTTGAATGGGAATTGCTGTGTCTTGGTAGATTCTCATTCCACAATAGTACCACAACGCCAGGAAAAAGTAGAAGGCTGTGAGAGCTCCATAAAAGAGCATCAAATCGAACATATCTCCCGGTAGATATCCCATGACAGATTTCCACTCCATGTTTCCTAGGGCCAGGACATCCAGCCCGTAATCATTGCAGTTGCTGATGACAAGGACGTAGTCACCGGAGCTTTCAATATCGAATTTGGGATCCTCAATGACAAAGGATTGGTCGGTTGATTGCGGTACTGGTACTTTTCGATGTTCGCCTCGAAAAACTGCGTGATCGATGATGATGGTTCCAATGTCGTCACTATTACAAAGTCCTCGTCCTGCTGTATCGGCAGAGCAGCAATAACTCTGTCCACCCTCCATCATTTCATCGTATGTACCGACGCCAAGCTTGGCCCAGTCGCATGTTCCCCATGAGTCCTTCTTGCAATCCTCAGGTACCATGAACAAGACAATATCCATAATTTGCTTGGCAGAGCCATCATCCAGAACACGGGGATGGTGAAATTTGGATTGTTGTTCCACCACAAGTCGCTGCATTCTTCGATTGCCTCCGTTGTCGTCGCCACCACCACCACCACCATCACCATTGTCACCTGGTGGAGTTTCATTGTCGTTCGTGTCAGTCCCCTCGCCTTCCGGCTCTCCAGAAGCATCAGCATTACTTCCATCTGCAGGTACATCTTCCGTAGGAGGAGCAGGTGTCGAGTCCTGTGGTTCGGTTCCCTCAGCTTCAGTATTAGTATCCGCAACCGGTGGATCCGTCTCTGGAACAGGTGAGACCGTTGGAGCGTCCGTTGCGACTGGTTGACTCGTGGGAGCATCCGTCTCTGGTTGAGGCCTCTCGCCATCCTCTTCTTCATCATTCTCCTGATCATCATCCTCACCACCACCATCTTCGTTGGCAGTATCATCTGTGCTGTCATCGTTCATGTTGTTGTCGTTTGTGAAATCATCGTCCCCGTACAAAAACTCAGGCTCGCGTGTGGTGAGAAACGTGACTGCCGACAAATCAATCGAGGCGGGAGCTTGGAGGTAGCCACGCACAAAGTGAACTTCCTGGTTTGGGGTCAACAAAAAGGGAGAAAGAAACGAGAGAAAGAATGTATATGAGAACGAAAACCCAATACAATGCAATACAAATCATCATCATCATAAAATACAATCAATCAATCAATCAACCAATCAATCAATGCAATTTCAGAAACTGACATCATTGGAAGCGTCGATCAAAACATCCAATTGGATGATTTCCGATCGCACAATGACTGGGTATTGAAACAAGGCAACCAAAAGGGAGACCAGAAGGGACAACAACCACGGTGTTGTAGCAGATGATCGACTCGTCATTTGGATCCTTTCGTCGTTTGTATATGTATAGTTGGCTGGATGTATGAGGTAGTTGGATACGTCGTATGGAACACACACGCCAAGGAGGACAGCAGAATGCTATTTGAATGTGTGTAGTAGTAGAAGAAGAAAAAGTGGGTGACACTGAGAGAAACTACCGTAGGATGATCAAATTTGAGGTTTATGCCATCCAATCGAGGACCATCAACCGTTCGGCCTTTTTTTAGGGATTGAGCAATCAAGAGAGAGAAAGCAAAAAGGACAAACGTTGTTGTTGTTGTTGTTGTTGTTGCAGCTGTTGCAGCTGTTGTTGTTGTCGTTGGATCATTGCAGTCATTCCACTGCTATGTAGCTACCGTAGCAGTTTTAAAACTACTACGGTAGCAGTTAAACACGACTCTACTACGAGTACGATAATAAAATACCTAAATAAAACAGTAGAGTTGGGATGAATGACCTTCATTTTTTGGCCGGAAAAATACTTTCATTAGCGTTGCGGTTATGAAATAGGTATGTCCGTCGTCCGCGCCGGTGAGGACGAGGAGAGGACGCTTTCAAAAATCATGGATCGGCACCAAAAAGCTTTCTTCGGAAAGAGTTGTGAAGTGATACGAGTTATTATAAACGCTGTCGTAATGTTATGGTTGTCTCTTTCACAGATTGAATATAATGATATATATTATATTATCCTTTTATGTTTCTTCTGGTTCCTACCGTAGATTTTTCTCTGTGGCAAATGGATGTCCCCAACGCAAAGAATCCATCATTTTGATGTTGGTGTTGCTGTTTACTAACGTAGATGACCACATGGAGGAGGATACAAACTACAGGGTTGATCGGCCGGCGGGAAAGAAGGAGGAGCTCTTTTGGTAAATTGAAAAGAAGTACTACAAGGTGTAATCGTCAGTCTCGACACAACTCCTTACGATCTCGATGAGTGTCCACTTGTTCTTGCCGCTTTGGCGTTGTTGAGGGATGAGAAAATGCAGCAGGGAAGTCCGTAGAGTAACAAAGCACTACGCACCATACGAGGAAGCTCGAGAAACGAACAAGATACCACAATGCTTGTTGAGTGGATGAGGATGAAACAGGAAATCCGCACAACAAAAAATCATTATCTCATACCAGGAGCGACTGATGGACAAGCATCCCACTTGCTTACTAGCTGCTACCAGCAGCACTTTTCTGGTAAAAAGAAGGTGTCTTTGTATTTCGTAATGGACTACCGTAAAAAGAGGACGTATAATTGCAGTTATCGCTCGCTGCAGCGGGCGGATTTCGTTTGCTGTTATCATATAGATTCTCTTAAATTGTATCCATACCTAAATGACCAAAAATTGATAGCTTTTGTCCTACTACCTAGCTAGAGGGTACATGCTGTTTTAGTGGTCACAGTCAACATTGGAATTCAAAAAAATAGGTAGTAATTTTTAAATTTTATACATCATTATTTTATTTTGTGAGGCCAAAAATCAAAGTGCAAAATACAGTATTATAATTTCGTAATTTCAATAAATGGCCCATGATCATACTGACTACCGTACTACCGGTACTCGGGGTACATACGTATGTTACACTGTGTACCTATTTCACCGACAGCCAAAGAGCAGAAACTCCTTTTGCACACTGTTTTCATATATTCCTACTCGTATCACACTCACAGCAGTGCCTTGTTGCTCAAAAGACTGTTCTTTCTTTGGTCAGTCACATCATTATCTGTAACAGACAACAGCAAAAAGCAACATCAGTGTATCAATGAGCGGAAAGGGTGTGTCAGATGAAGAGGCTACGCGAGCCTTGTTGTCATCAGCGGAGGCACGGCTCCAAGAACGAGAGGGAACCACCTCCAACCGCGATCGTAGCACTAAAAGCGGCGGTGGTGGCCCTGGAAATGGAAACAGGGGCGGACAACAATGGGGCAACCATAATCACAACCACGACCGCGGACGACGAGACATTGGTTCCAAACGGTCGCGCTTCAATGATGGAAATGGCAGCAGCAGCAGTAACCACTCCAACGACAACCAGCGTTCGTATTATGGACCCAGTGGCGACAATGACAACGACGACAAGGATCGAAAACGAATGCGAACGGGTCATGACAGACGACCAAGAGATACGGAAAGACGTTCCCGTGTCGTTGAATCAGAAGCAGACGACGACGACAACAACAACCACAGAACGAGAGAGAAAGGAGAGCATCATGATGAAGCGGAAGAGGAAAAGCCCAAGCCCCAGTACAAACCAAATTTTGGCTTGTCGGGCGCTTTGGCAAAGGACGCACAGTCGGGTAATGTTTACAAGGGGGTCGTCTTGAAATTCAAAGAACCGCCGGAAGCTCGGGCTCCCAATACACAATGGCGGTTCTACGTTTTCAAAAAGGGACAGAAAGATGTCCTTGAAACTCTTCATATCAGTAAACAATCCGCGTACCTCATGGGCCGAAATACCGACATTGCCGACATTCCCATGCACCATCCCAGCCTGTCCAGTCAACATGCCGTGCTGCAGTATCGTGCGTTGCCCAACAAGGAAGGACGATTGTCTTGTCAACCATACATTATGGATCTCGAATCCACCAATGGGACCTTTTTGAATGGCGTGCAGATCGATGCTGCTCGATACTATCAATTGAAAAAGGGAGACGTGCTAACCTTTGGAGCATCCACCAGAGAATATGTCCTGTTGACGGAAAATACAACGTCGTCGTCCTATAAATAACAAACAGTATAACCAGCGTTCTGTTCTCCTTCCCAACCAATCACAGTACAATGATAACAACATATTTTTAGCACCGTGTCATTTGTACTGGTATTTTGCCTTTTCAAGCTTCACTGTAGACTATCATCGTTTGTAGCAATGAAGAGATAAATGAATCCAATCCAAGATGATTTCTATTGTATGCGTGGTAGGGACAAAGCTAGAGTGAATCTGGGTCATTTCGGCATTGGCCATGACACCTTGCAACAACGACGGAGCGAACTACAACCGGCTAGCTCTAGAGGCGCGCTTCCAAGAGAAGGAATTGGGCCTCCATCTCCTACACCGCCATTCTTTCGTCCCTTCGATCAAAAACCGGTCAATGGATTTCCGAGGAACGACTTGAAAAGAATGTCGTCGGAGAGTTCCACCACTTCTTCCGCCGTGTCAAACTTCGCTTCTGAAATCATGCCAGCTATTGTCCCGACTTGATGCTTCCCGCTAATACCAGCCACCAACGCATGGACTTTGTTCCAATACAAGAGCAGATGTGCGTCTTTGGTTCCATCCCAACAATCGGAATGACTGCTCTTCCCAATGCCATTCATTGCCGACCCGGCAGGTGCAGTATCTTGAGCACAAGACCATCGGAAAATTGCCGACTCGAGGTTGCGAGCAATCGCAGTATGGTTGACATCTTTACCTTCTGGTACGAACGGTACTGCTTGCTCCAAAAATTCCAGAGCCAATAAACGACTCTCATCGGTTATTTTTCCAGTTCCTTGAGAAACATGCGAAACCCACGCAGGAGTTTTCTTGACAGAAGGAGCGTTTATGGCGACAGGAGCTTCCTTGGGAGTTGAAGTGAGAGGTTTCGTCTCTGATGCGTCTGGTAGAGGAGTACTGCTGGTGGGACGCATGAGTTTTCCAAGAGAGAACTTTTTCTTCTTCTCCGACTTTCCAGTTAGAGGTTGTGATTTCTGCTGTTGCTGCTGTTGCGATGGTGGGGGCTGGTCCGATTTCGGTGCAACAGAGGGAGGAGCGCCAGTATCAAGTTCTTGACCTTGTGATGAAGATCGATGGATGCCTCCCGTCTTCGGACGCTCTTGAACGTCTGAAGCTTTTCCCGCGGTAGATGTGTTATTCTCTTGAAGCGGCGTTGATGATCGGGACTTTGTTTGTTTGGCCATTTTGGTCTTGGAAGGAACAGCAGATGCATCCATTTGATCCTCGGAGATTCTTTCTATCGAGAAACCAGCAGGCACCTCTGCTTTCTTCGTCTCGTATTGTTCTTTCAGCTTCCCTAGGAGTTCCTTGCGTTTCGTATCGTTAACAATCTTCTTGGAATCTTTCATCAGGGCACTCAATTTATAGACTTCGATGAACGGAGCTGTAAATTGAGTAACGACATCCAGTAGCTCGGAATAGATCCTTTGTATCTGATCTCCGTCTTTGTTGTCAATCGCCTTTCTCCATCTTCGAATAAGGTGAGCATGGTTCTTTTCGCATTTTTCGAAAAGGCGTTGTTGTTCTTTTCGTTTCCTCTCTTCTGAGGGTACCCTCTTTTCTCCCAAAGGCCGCTTTTCCATTTTGATTTTAGTCGTTGAGGCCTTCTTTTTCGGAGGATCTTTCTTGGATAGACTGGAAGAATCCTTTGGTTTTGCTTTTTTCTGTTGTTGTTGCTTGGGCTTGCCATCCTGCGCAATATAACCCTCGTCAGCAACGTCATCGTCGGACCCAGAATCTTTAATGTCAACATCTTCATCGTCTGTATCGCCATGAGAGCCTTCTTCTGCCAAGGCCATCATGTACTCATCGTATGCACTTAACCTGACTGTAGGACGTCCGTCAGTTGTTTGTTCCCCACTTTGAATTTGTTTTTTGGTTACCGATGCAGCAGTATCAATAGTTTTGTCTCCCCCGATATCATTACTAGTTTCAGCACTGGTAGCCTTCTTTTTCTTCTTCTTTTTTGGCTCGATAGCGTCATCAGACTTTTTCTTCCTACCAGGCTTCTTCCGGGTTTTTGGTGACTTAACTTTCTGTACGGTATCATCATCCTCTATGCTGCTTCCAGCGTCGGTCAATTTCCTCTTTGCCGGTTTACTCTTGTGTTCAAGAGCCAACGACGAAACTGGTGTTATGGGTTCTGGTATGTACTCTTGCCCAACAGGTATTCTGTGTTCGTATACCTCCAAAAAGTCTCTGCCAATATTTCCCGATCGCATCGACGGCTCCACCTTGATGTCTTCGTCCATCTCCAAAATTCCCTTTTGTAGCAGCTCGTCTGTACTGGACAGTCTTGACTTTTTATACAGTGTTTCTAACTTTTTGTCCATCCGCTTCTTTCCCGTTTCAAAGTCCACCAGTTTGGTTGTTGGTACGAACGAGAAGGCACCTTCGGGGTTGTCGTAGGCTCCGTACCAGTACACCAAGTTTGTCATGTTGACTAGCCGATCACTGGCTTTGCACTGATGAAAGGAGAAAATGATTCACCAGAATAGTTCCAAAAAATTGTATTAAGGGCAAACGTGAGAACGGATGGTGACAATGAGCAAATCGATGATACTATTTTGTTGTTCATTCAAAAGTTTTTTTATTCTTCTCTCTGACGACTGACCTTGGCATACATTTTGAACCATTGCTCCCGTACTGGCCCTGGACTGACATGGTATGGATTCAGTATCAAGACGGGACCGATATAACTTCCAAAAGTAGCGAATAAAATTTCACCAAAGCGCTTTTTAACTGCTTTCGGGACAGTCGCCATAATTTCTTCCCGCTCTTGTTCAAATATTTCTTTTTGACGTTGGTCGACGACGATTCGATATTTTGTTTCGTCAGTCGCAGCGGTGCCACCAGCACCACCATTAGAAACAGCATTATTATTGTTGTTAGTATTTGCGGTGGTTTCTTCGAGTAACTCCTCTTCGTCGTTGTCGTCCTCTCGATGATTGTCAATGAACGCATCAATATCCACTTCGTCTAATGCTGCCCTGTCGGATTCTTTGGAAGGAGCAGGCGGAGCATCAGTGGAAGTGGCAGTTACCTTTACGGAGTTGTTGTTGTTGTTGATGGTGACGGGGGGAGACGAAGAGCCATTTTCATGTCCTTCCAAGGACATGATGATGATGATGGTATTGTTGTACTGTCCACCAAACACGGACGGTTCGGATTGGCAACAGAACGGAAACGAAATGGCGATGTCCACCGGTATGGATACCGATTCGTTGGATCACCAGGTTGTGATTGTTGCTGTTCTTACTATTGTTACTAATACTTGTCGCCGTAATACATCCCGATGGATGGGAAGTGAGGTAAGCAGTTCGTTTCAACAACGGTTGTGGCACAGAAGAGAACGGATACATTCATGGAGCAGGAAGAAGTTGGTTGTTTTTAAAGGCTCTTTTTGAATGGGACGGTGCAGTTGTTGTCAACTGTGAAAAACCCGTACTACGTCGAACTACGGTACGGTACCGGTACCGGTACCGTACCCTCTACTACCGTTGTAGCTATCGATAGAGTTGATCATACGAGTAGGTATGTACCTACCGGTACGTCGTATTGGTACGGTAGACTACAGTAATGCAGTTGTTATTTATATGATAAGAGAAGAGGTTTCATTCGTTGTGTGTTGTGTGAGTTGTGATGAGGGGGAGCCTCTAACTCCTAAGCCGCCAAAGTCCTGAGACGGCCTAAGCCGGCCTAATAACGAGATCTGATTGGTTGAGAACGTGTCATTCGTACGAGCATGCACACCCAGGCCACTCCCCTAAGTAATTTTATGTTATATCAGTTAACGAATATTAGAATTTCCATCATTTGCGTCTGTCTGATGCCTCTGTCAAATTCTGCTTTACCGTACCGTAAATTGCACGAGTACTACGTTAGTAGCAATTGTCCTTGGTTTATCACCATGCATACAGGTAGGTACTACCTACCTACCGTAGCAGTTAGCTGTCTTTGCGTTATTTTCTACTTCCACATCTCCCAATCACAGCGCCGAAGCACGCGGTACAAGAACGGAGTTTGATTTTTACGCGCAACACCAGTAGCAGCAAGATCGACACGTAAAAGCACCAATTGTTTTGTATTATATTATTACTACTATCAATTTTACGCGCAACACCAGTAGCACCAATCGTTTTATTATATATCAACAGTCCAAAATCCTTTTTTTACAGTTAAATGATTTATCAGCCCAGTCTCATGGGCTTGTACCATAGTTGTACAAATGTTGTGATAGCCCCTGGACAGGTTTCTGCAGGCAGGACAGGATGTGCTTCTTCCTCATTCTGGCAGTGCAGTTTGTTAAAATCCACTGGGCAACCTTGTTGACTGGATAATATGAAGGACAATGTTCCCCCACGGGCGTGCCTCCTTCGCCCCAAATAAACACTTCCACCACATTGCGAGATGAGTCCTGTCTTGTGGCACTGTAGAAACACTTCTGGACCACGACATGAACCGCCTCAACAGGTATGTTGCGCCCTGGCTGCATCCATTCTTTGATAGTTTCCCTCACAGAACCACATGGTTCTTCCACCACACAAAACATAGGATCCCCCAAACCATCCGTGAACTCTGCCAAGTTGTCAGACCCGATCAAAGTTGCTTTAGCTTCACTGATCTTGGGACATGTAACAACTCTGTGCCCTGGTTTTAGACACAGGGAGCATAGGGCTTCTCTCTTCCTGGCTTCCTTCATCATATCTATCGTTCTCTCATTTCGACTTCGGTATCTTCTACCTCCGTTTGCCCCGGGTGGTTTTGAATTTTTGAGAGTAGCTGCTGCCCCAGGCTCATATTGGTTCTCCCCGTCTTCGTCAACGGCTAGATGTGAGATTCCGCGGGATGCCTGAGCAAACATATCTTGAGGGGCCATAGTTCTCCCGAAGAGGTGAAGATATGAATGCAGTGTATCCAATATTGGCTGGGAATAAACTTGCTCCACGTTCCCAACAGCAACATCCTTAAGTTTGAGAGCTGTGCCGACCAGTAGATCTTTCGTGGTGGGGTCCCTAACCTTGTTAATGCAATGGGCTAAGTCCTGAAATATTTGGTACAGCTCTCTGAGATTATATTTCCCAGATTGCGCAACTCTATAGGGCACAGTGTCTGCCCTGGACACAGCATGCACTTCTTGAGAAGTAGCTGGATCCTCTCTGCGCGACGCTTCCTCACGAGCGAAGCTGCAAGCTTCCTCCCCATCCGACACCTCTTCCTCGTCGCCCGAGACATCCTCGTCGCCAAAGACACAATATCTCATAGACAAATCATCGTCTCCCTCAGGTGGGTGATCTAGACCTGGAAGCTGCAGCCTACTCTGGTGGTGTTTCTCTTTCCTCCTATTGTCAGGTGCGGTTTGTTGCTGCCTCTTCAGCCTTTTGGCACGGTAGCATGCAGCCTCTGCACATCGGCTACAGCTAAACCTGTTGCCGAATGAGGTTATCGAGAATCCCTTCTTGTGCGCGAACTTCCTAACCGCGTCTCTGAGTTCTCCAAAGGACTGGAAGGTAACCCCAACGGAAAACATGGATGATGCCTCTTCTGCAATTTCTTCAATGACTGCTAGCTGCTCTTGAGTATAGGGGTTTTCTACTGTGACAGTCGGAGCTTCGGTAACAACATCGGCTGCTAGGGCGTTGGAGCAAGGGTCGATCTGTGAGTCGGCAATGTCTCTACCCGTAGCTGGACTGTTGTTCTCTACACCAGGTGGGGAATGATTGGCTGTATCAAGGCTAGGGCCGGCCACATACATTAGACGGGGAATGGGAGGGTAAAGTGGAGAGACGTGAGGCCAGCAGCGCCAGGAGAAGGGGTTTCAGGGCCTGTCGAGGACATGGAGTCGTATTGATTGATATGAACGTTGTTGTCCATGATGATATCGTTATGATTGATGCTGATGCGGTGGATGATGTTTTTGTCGTTGTTAGTCATAGGCTTGTTTTTGTGGATGTCGGTTCACTGATGAAGTGGATGTTGTCGGTTCACTGATGAAGCTCTTGATCAGCAAAGATCGGGATGGCGGGTAAAAGACTGGTTATTGTCATTGGAGACGCAGGTTGGAGATTACTTGAAGCATTTTGTTGATGATCTCTGCAGTTGATGAGGCCTTGATGTAACGGAGATGGTAAGGGAAAAGAGACATTTGAACATTGAGGGCGCGTAACGTTTCTTTGGTCTCGTTGCGACCAACCTACCGTAGTTTCGGTGGTATAATAAGCGCCAAATGTACAGTGCCATCCTGGGGTGCTTACTAAAGCCGACGAATTCTTCACGTATGTAGAAGATGTACTATTCAAATTAAATTACTTTTTAGATCGATTTGAAATTCCGTCGTGACTGACGCGAAATCAGGGACTCATGTCGTTCTCCCAAAAAACGATTATCTGTCTTCTCATCAAGTTGTCATTTTTGCAACAACTCGTAACACATCAAAATGGCACGAAAACGACTAACAGACGGTCAAAAGCTGCAAATTGTGCGTGATTGCGAACAAAGGCTGGCCAATAATGAGTCCTTGCGCTCGATAGCCAGAAGCTATGACAAACAGCTCCTTCTTGCCAATACGAAATCCACAAAGAATTCAACCTCTCGCGGAGCCAAAGGTCGTCTTCAGGAGTACGAGTGGGTAAGCGAAAGTTGGGAGGCAATCGCAGAAGTCACTATTAGGAACGCCTGGAGGAAGACTGGGTTCAGCTACTTCCCAGAAGAGGAGTGAATCCTATTCTTATGTCGTTAGCCATTACCTAGATTCCGTATTGCTCCCATAAAATGTAATTGTCAATCAACCACCGTCACCATCCTTTTGTGTTTTGCTCTTTTTTGGTAGACGGTCCGCCTGAATCAGCGGAGGAAATCGAATGTGTTTTGGAGGACATTGTCTGACTTTGTCGATTTGATTGTCTGCTCCTTCTCCTCCTCAATCAATGTCGTCAGGAAAGAGATGTTGTATTCTTTGGCACCTTCTACACATCCCAACAACAACGCCCTGTTTCAAATCTGGCAACGGACCCTGGTCGTGCATTCCACTGTAGGAATAGTCTCCGGGTTGAGGTGCAACGGGTTTGGTTCCTTTCTGAAGTCCAACTATCCCTTCGGCAGTATTGGAGGCGTTGAAAATTCTACTTGATGTTGTTGCTGTTCTTGTTGATCTTGATATTCCACCCGGTGAGATGGAAAGAGCAGAGGAATCATTGTGATCATTTTCATGTTTATTACCACCAACCTCGACAAATTCTTCGGTAGCTGCATTGTCGTGGAAGATGAAATACGTTGCTTTGACGGCAACATTATTGGTGGCATCTGGACGACCAACTGTTTGTTCCATTGCAGATGGTTGCCCTATTTGCACAAACGCTGGATGGAAACAAAAACTTCAAGTGGTGCCGAATGCAATCGCTAATACACACTTCCTACTATCGGTAGTATTGTTTGTCGCAGGTCATCCAGAAGTTCGTCACACGCAATCCCTTTATCAAATAAAATAGCATGGCATACACCATCATTCTTGTTGGAAAACGCCATTCTGTTGGAGTCTTTGGAAAGGAGATAAATTGTGTAGACTTGGGCGATTCGTCCTTCCAAACGATGAAAGTACTCTGAGAGCTTTTCAGGCACATGGCCAATTACACATCGATTCGATCCTTCTGTGACCCAAACAGCAGCCATAATTGTCTTACAGTCATTATTTTCTGGAACAAGGAAGAAGAAGGTGAAGAACAAATTTCCAATTTTTCAAAGTGACCTTTTGACCACTTACCACTGTATACAACCATCTTTTTGAACCTAACCAGCATCTCTATGTACACCAGCGAACCTCAAATAGCATGGTGTTCACAGGAACAACCAAGATCTGGGCTTGCGATGCCGTAAATGGGTACCAAAGAACCGATTGTATTGTCCTTCATTGTTATTTTATGTTTTTGTGTTGCAATTGGTCCCAACATTGTGGCTTTGATTTGACCAATTTGACTGCAGTCCTTGAGCCCTGATGGAATCTCGGAATTTTGGAAAGTTTTTCCGAAGTACGTCTGTCCTTCAACGGCAAGTTCCGATGTACTCGGAGTACATTGAAAATGAGGGGTGCTTCCTAAACCCAGGGGTATATTATACCACCGAAATTACGGTAGTTCAGTTCGAATATATTTTAGCCAGCCCGGCCAACGCGGCTTAGGCCGTCACAGGACTTTGGCGGCTTAGGGATTAGGCGATCTGGTGATGGGGAGTCGAAGAGAGCCTTATTGTTAACCCTCCCACACCTGAAAAACAGGGGGTATTACGAAGTACGTAGTATTACTACTTACGTATTCCGGTATGATACATACTTAGTAGTAGACGTACGATCGTACAGAGTATCATACTTACAGTTACCGGTATTCACAATCATTCCGGAGTACGACGTATGATATGTACGTTAGTATTTGGAGGAGTGACACCCCAAATGGCAAGCGTTGATGCTACCGATCTATCATTCTATCATAGCGAGCGTCAGGACACGCCTCCACGGATTTCCTTTTACTGTTAATTGATCCAATTCAAAAAATTGGACCATTCGTACCCAGTGAGGTCATTGGCATCGCCTCAACGTGTTGACGTCTTTTGGTATTGCCGCTCCTCCCATTTTGTTGCAATACATTCCCTCCACCACCCAGACAACATGGGTACTAAACTAACTAACTGTAAATACACTTCCCATTTCATTCAACTCATGATGAAAATGGAGACTCACAAGCAGCTTCTGATACTAGTAGCGTTGCCACTGATTTTGAGGATTCTTCCAAGCAACTGGCAGTGATGAGGTAGATTTGGAAGCTGGAAGAGAGGAAGCTTCTCTGTTCACCGATGGGTCTGCTTACTATTTATAACATATCTCTCGGATATGGAGGAGGAAGAGGGATGTGTCAAAGCAAAGGTGAAGAAGCAGAGAGGTGAGGTGAGAAGGGTGTTGTTTATCACACCAGAAAACAAGGCCAGCGGATGGTTACCATGCGACACACCATGTCCATTTGGCATGGAATGTATGTTGAGCATCCTCATCTTGATAGCCCAAGGTTCCAGCACAAGCGTTTTATAGAAGGAGATTTAGGATGCCATATCAAGCATAGAAGGACCATTTAGAAGTGCTATCCTAAATCTCCATTTGATTCAGTACAATTGTTGCCACACAGAAAACCGCACTTAATTTTCTGAGGGACTCAACACTTGAAGAGTTCCGGAATGGACTTGTTGTAAGAAGTTGTATGGCCAATTCGAAATAGAAGGGGACAAAGACTAGGTAGATAACATCTATTAGGTATTACGATTAGGTGGGCTATTGGTGAAGTGATTTGCTGTGCCCTTCTCGTCATCATTGACATTGTTCCCGTTAATGTCATTGCCAACAGGAATGTAAATTGATGACATAGGAGTGCTACACCTGGCTCGCTTTGCCTGTGGTTCGTCTTGTGGAGGCATAAATTTCTTCAACAGTGTGTCAACTATCCTTTGGTACCGATTCTCTGGTGCTTCTCCTGTTGAGATGGAATCCATGTATTGTTGGTACTCGTTCTCGACTTGAGCAAGACGCAACTTTGCCTTGTTGAACTCTTCCAGTGCTAAGTTATTTGGATCGGGGTTGAGCGACATATCTGGGTTTAGAAGTTGCCTCCAACGTTCGACGACATCCCGTTCGGCTCTCTTCATGCGGTAATTGTGGTAATTGATATGTCTATCAATCAATTTGGATTGGTACAGCATAGTTGCAGCATATGACTGCTGAGCAATGGAGGCAGCAAACAATGCTTCATTGATAGTGCACCCTCTACCCTCGGTTACAGATGCCGAAGACCGAGTGACGACACTATCTTCACTGGCTTGTACCGTTCTACTAGCGACGGAGCGACGACCATCTTTCTCACCTTTCCCTTCACTATCACCAGTAGCAAACAATGCCTCGACCTTGAAGTTGGAGTCACTCCCGGGGGGCATGATGGGTCCATACAAAGCAAAAGCCATATAGCCAGGAAATATCCAATTCTCTGGCATATTGGCAGCAGGATCAACATGAAGCTCCTCTTCCTCTTCCTCCTCGTAATCGTCATCGTAATCGTCATCATCAACAATATCTACTGCTTCTTTTGTCTTTGCCTCCTTATACATTGCCTCTCTAACAAACAATAGATAGTCTTCGTATGTTTTTCCGGAAGGAAGATTACCATCCTTGTAATCGGACATTTGAACTATCGCAAGAGCCTTCTTCCAATTCTGTTCCACTTGATTGGCCAAGTCCCAAATCCTACGGGCGGTAAGAACGGCCCTGTTGGAAGTTCCTTTCGAGCAAAGGACTGCAGCATTAATACCCTGATCCTTTGCATTGGTAGAAACAATAATAGTCTCTTCAGTGCAATGCAAATATTGCTTCAAGGTCAAAGTGGTTGTGGTACCTCCTCGCGTAACATCTTGTGTGCGATCGTAGAGGGAGGCAAAGGCCATGGTCCCATCCATGCATTGCTGGTAGAATCCAATGTTGTCATCATCATTGTTTCTACCAAAATAAAGCTCGTGGACCTTGGCTTGTAGTTTCTTGGTTCCCTTGCAGTTTCCAGAGGTCAACACAACATGATTGTAGCAGCGAAAAGCAATGGTTCGCTGCATCTCTTTCATGATTGCTGACTTGCCTTTGAAGTGAATTCTGGAACTCGGCATAATATTGGTAGAACTCATACTACCAGCAAGATGTGCGCGAACGGTGTGGCCCTTCTTGTTGTTTAGGCGGTCGTTTGGGGAACAGATGATATGGTTGGGACAAGCAACAACAAGGTAGGTAGGATGACCACAATTGGGTTTTTATCGAGAGACAGCAGCAAATGCCTTTTCTCCCATCCCATGATGATGGTGCTGCTTGCCCTAACTATTAATAATACTACAAGTATTATATGATACTATAGTATAAAATAAAATAACTGTAAAAAAGAGGTGACTTTTGTTCATGTTCGCACGAAACGCGCAAATCAAATCAGGTCCATTTTCCATTTTCGGAAAATTCGTTTTCGTTCTCGGAGTACCATAATAAGGCCAAGGAGTGGCCGGAAAGATCAGTCTGACAGTGACAACAACATTCACTGTCATCACACTCATCAAAGGCAGTTGTTGTTTTCATCGGAAACAAACAAACAACTCTCTCCAAATTTTGTACACTTGCAAAGTCATTTACAGTTATTATATTGCATCCTTTCATTATTACGACCAGTCCATGAAGAAAATGGGGGAAGACAATGACAATGATGATGACAATGATGACAATGGTGATGATGACTTGTTGGGAAGAAAGAGCCTCAGTTTCGATATCGAATTAGACATGGAGTATGACAAACAGAATAGCAGTGGCAATCGAAAACCTTTATCATCGGCATCGGCATCGTCACCTTGGAAAATTCCTCTCCCTTCCAGCTCCTTTCAATCTTCTAGGTCCCAAAAAAAAGAGAAAGGTCGGTCTATCAGCACATCCACTTCTCTCCTTTTACCGAGACGGCGGCAACAGCAGCAGCAACAGCAGCCGTATCCACAACAACAACAACAACAATATTATTATCACCAACTCAAACCTTATCGAGACCATCCGGATGATGTCGACAATAGTCTTGGAGGGGCCCATGATGAATTCACGTCTTCCAGTCTCTCGTTTGGCAGTACAATTATGGAATCATTAACTGTAAGGACAACGGAATCCAACAGTCGCGGAGATAAACTCCGTCATGATGGTTCGACAAAATCTACCATCTTCATGAATGCGGCACCCACCACCAATCACGAGATGATGGATGCTTCGACGTTGACGTATCATCGACCACAAGGACTAGCAGGGTGGTTCTTTGGATTCATGTATGAAGAAACTTTCAACGAATCGTTCGATTATGATGATAGCGATGAACACAACAATGACCAACAAACTTTAATAGATCACAAACCCCCGACAAATCTTTGCAATGCACTCAATGCGGCACTGTTTGCCAGCTACATTATGACCTCTGCCGCCACTTCATTGCCCATTCTCTTAATTCCGTCAATCAGCCATGAATTTGTCGACCAAGACAATGAAGCTTCCGCATTCACCTCTTTGGCTGCCTCCTCGGCATTGTTGGGAACGGCTTGTGGAAAATTCCTCAATGGACCCGTTGGAGATGTGTATGGAGCCAGAAGAACATCCACGCTCTACGCCACGTTGCTAGCAATGGCACTCGTTGGACTCGCCGTCTCACGGACTGTCGCTGGATTGACAACGGCCTGCTTTTATGTCGAGTTCTTTCAAAGTGTTCAGTGGCCGTGCACCGTTGTGGTTCTGGCAACGCATTATCGACCCCCGCATCACATACAGTACGAAAGTGGAATTTATCTTACCAGTATTGCCGGACGACTAGGAGCATTATTGGGGATACCGCTTTTTTCCATCTTATTGGGACAGTTTCACTGGAGAATTGTATGTTTGATTGGCGCGTGGGTCGCAATGGTCGGGTCGTCGATCATGTATCTGTTTGTGACAGACTCGCCAAACAGGGTCAATGAACCCCAAAATCCATTACAGCATCATCTGATACAGGAATTGGCTGCTGTGGACCTCTACAAGACCCCCAGACGGTGTCTATTGGTGGGCTCTAGAGTAGCCCATTCCATGTTCCTCAACAACATTTTACCCTCGTTCCGACGTGTACTGCTGAGTGGTACCTTCTGGATCGTCGCATTGGCACATACGGGGAGTGCCATGGTGCGAACCTCCGAAAGAATTCTGGGATCATACTACCTCGACACTTCCATGGGGTACCTTTCAGAGAACCAGGCAGGCAGTTTCTCGGTCAGCATGTCAATGGGCACTATTCTTGGACTGGCCATTGCTGGAAAACTCTTCGCTCAACGCAAAGAACGACAACGAAAGCGTCTGGTGTCCCGTCTTTACATAGTGACGATTGGCGCTTGTTACTTCTTGGCTATCTTGGCCATTCCGAGGTTACGATACATGATAGATTCTCCCGAGCTGATTTTGTTCTTCCAGCTTCTCAGTTCCCTCATCATGGGATTTGGAATCGCGGTAATGTATTCGCTCATCCCCAGTTTGGTAGGGTCTGCCTTTGCCAACCACAAGGGATTGTATTTTGCCTACACTGACGGTGTCGCCAATGGAATTTCCTCTCTGGTATGGATGTTCGTTGCGGGGGCTGTAGAAAATGGAAATCCGGAAGGCGGGGGCTGGGCCTACGGCTGGGCCGCGGTTGCCTTGCTGATTGTCCTTTGTGCCATTTTGATGGTGGTAAGTTGCTCAACTATTGTCGAAAATTTCAATCAATCGATCGATCAATCTTGACACATTCTGGGTATTGCCTTTCGTTGTACCACAGGAGTTTATGGAACACTATTTCGTCCAAAAGGCGGGACGTCACCATGGTACCTACGAAACCATGATTTTTGCCTAATCTTTTTCGATACAAACAACAACATTGCTAATCATAATAAGAGTTGCTTCAATAGAGAGAAATGTTTAGGGGAAAAAATGGTTTGTTGTCTACACGGTGAAGGATTCTCCGCAGCCGCATTCTCCTTTGCTGTTTGGATTGTTGAACGTAAATTCACTGGCCAACTCAGATTCCTCCCAGTCCATCACAGTCCCAACCACATTGAAGAGCGCCATGGGTTCAATAAAGACTTTGACCCCGTGAGTTTCCATTTCCAAATCCTTTTCAGGCTTTTCCATGGCATAATTGAGAGTGTAAGAGAGACCGTTGCAACCACGTCGTTTGACGCCCAATCGTATTCCTAGTGCTCCTTTGGCGTTGTCGCCCTGTAACAATTCCTTGATGCGATCGGCGGCTCGTTCCGTCTTGGAAACAAAAAAAGAGGAATAAACAATAGCAGTAGGACATTAGAAATAAAAATGGGATATGAAGTTCTAAAATAATACGAAGTACTTCGTATATATAAACAGAAATCAATCATCAAATCGCGCATCGATTCACTCACCAGAATAATTGGATCTCTGGTCTCCAATGTTCTTCGTCTTGGCCTTGCGGGAGAGTCGTCGATGGCAGCTGCTGTTGACAGTAATCTACTCGAGGGTGGCGATCGAATGGGTTGAGTAACTGTAAGGAACGTCTCTGTCTTGCCGAGTGGTCGTGCAACGGGCCATGTCTCCAATCGTGGAAACTGTCTTTTGCTTGCTGTGAAATTGTTCGCCAGGTTGGAAAAGGACCGGCTCCCTCCAGCAATCCAAGTGACCACTGGTCTGTAGGTGGATGTCATCATCCTGTTTGATGTGTTTGACTGTGAAGTTGTTCGGAGAAGAATAGGCGTCACAGCAGTGTTAGTTGTATGATAAAATAATATTATGCAGTTGTTCGTCTCGAACCCTGATGGTCTTGTTGTTGCTTGATGTCGTTATTACTCTCTTCTTCCTCGTACTGGCAGTACAGAGTGGACGGTGGAAAAGGGAAAGATAGTGCATGACGTCACAGTCGAACATGGTGCGGCGAAGCGGTCACGACTCCTACGTAAGCATCATGTTTTATTCGTACGTATGAATCTTAAGAAGATAATATTTCCGAATTCGGAATTTGAGTGGAAGGACGGCCAGACCTAATTGAGCGGCATCGTGTCGAATGACCTTCACGCTGTGCGACGTATGATAGAGTAGTGCACGTGTGTCCACCTTCCGGTTGTGTCGTTCTATGCGGGAGCTTGTATCTACGAATACCAGGCTCGCAGTCAGACGCTCTCGTTTGGTTGCAACGCCCCTCCTTCTACTCCGGTATACATACAACTTGTGAACTCTCTTCCTCTACTTGAAAGGTGGCATGGTATCACAACGCCAGATAAAGGAATATATATTATTATATCCATCGCACTGATAACATTATTCTCTGAGATAGAGAGTGGTGACAACGACGATTTGTTTTCTACACGTCCACCGTACCTTTAAAAAAATTCTGCTGAAACCTGATACCAGCAAAAGTGAGAAGTATTTTTCTGTTTTATCCTTTTTTTGTTCCGTCCAACGAATTCGGCATCGGATTGACGTTTTACAGTCTGCATCACCAGACAAAGAAAAATCAACAAGCTCCATCAAAGATCCTCTATTCGGACCACCAATCATGTCCTTATTAGATGCTGCCGGGGTGGTGACGGGGGATATTTGGTGCAGTGGTGCCTTTTCTTTTGAATCACCCCTCAAAGACTTGCTGGATTCGGGGGAATACACCCTCGAACAACTACTGGCCGAGGACGAGCTGTTACAGGAACTCCGGGGTATGCATCCTCAACTGATCGAGTTCTTGTCGTCGGAAGAGTCCGTTGCTGGATTGATTCAATACGCTATTCTCCCTCCCGAAGGCACGCCGCCGCATAAATTGTCATCACCCGCATCCCATATCGACCAATCCCTCGTCGTCGAGAAGAATGAGGGAGAAATCAGAGGGGATGACAAGGATGCTGTTGTTGATGTAACAAAGAATGGGGAGAGCGAAGAAACTGATCCACTAAGCAGCATTGAAACCTCAACAGCAGAGGCCGAACCAACGAAAGAACTGGCCATGTTGTTGCGAGGAGAAGATGTTGTTCAAGACAAAATACCAGTACCTACACAAACGGAACAAGAAGAACGAGATGCTCTGTATGTTAGATTTCCGTATATGGCCTGCGAGGTCATTTGCTGTGAAGTAGATGGAATCATCGATGTGTTGGTAAGCGGATTTGTCCCTGCATCCATGGAGCAGCAACGTGCGATTAGAAACAGAAAGGAAGAAATACCGGCGAATGAAAAAACTTCTGAACAACATAGCGACCCAAGAGGGAGATCCATTCTCGATCTCCTCTTTTCCATTCTAAACGACTCTGAACCTGGCGAGATTGATGATTACAGAGCGGGATACTTCGACAAGATCTTGTCAGTGTTATTTCGGAAACGTCCACAAGAAACGAGTGATTACATCAACAGTGGTGGAGGGAGAGGTGGCGATGTCCTTATGGCTGCCATGTTCAAGCATTTATATTCTCATTCCATCATGCAGATTGTTCAAAGGCTACTACTACCCCAACAGCCGTTGCCTCCAAAATCCGAGCAACAAGAGGAGGGAGAAGACTTGTTCATGGATTCCATGGAGGGAGCTGACATCGATGGACTTGGCTTATTTCGATGTGACTGGTCTCAATCTCAGAAGGCGCTGGAAATGCTTCTTGATTGTTTGATCGGTGATGACATTGCTCCACAAATCGAACAAGATGAAGAGAAGAAGCTAAGCTTGTACCAAAACGCATCTGAAGTACTCATCACTATAATCCAAAATTCACAGCTGACATCCCCTACGCTGCATGCCTTGACTGCTGATCCTATTCTGGAGAGATTGGTGGTTGCTGCTACAGCTACTGAGAATGGAATCTTCAGCAACCATGACAGCCGCTTAACCTGCGCAATGAATGTAATGGAAAGTTTGATTTTACAATTAGGTGGCTACGGTTCCGTCGGGACCATGCCTTTCCCTGAAGAGGATGAGGGAGATTTGGATATGGGGGTGTCCGAAGTTCCTACTTCAGGAGGAGATGAGGATCCCGAAGCTGAAGCTGCTCCTGTTTTCAAACCAGGTGCACCCGAACCTTCGGGTACAGAAGAGCTTTTCGCCACAACGGAAACGCTCATATTGCATCTGCCTAAGATGCTGTCTTCATTAAGTGGACTTTTGCAATACCCGGGGGCAGATGAATGGGTGTCACCGATGCAATTCTCAAAGTCACAACCGCAGAAAATACTTGGATCCTCTCGATTGAGGATCGTGCGACTTCTGGAATCTTTGGTACTTCTTGGGGATCCGAACGTCGATGCGATACTATGTAGTTCTGACTGCCTTGAGGTCTGTTTGGACCTTTTCTGGAAGTTTCAGTGGTGTTCTATGCTTCATCAATCCGTTGCGAATTTGCTGGTCCATGTGTTCGAAGGTCAAAACGCGAGATCTGAGCTGCAATCATATTTTGTGGATAGATGCAATTTGTTGGGGCGATTGATGGATTCCTTTTGGGAAGGCACAGAAGACTTCATACCTTCTCCTGCCAACATTTCAAATGCTGAAATCTCGCAAACTTTGATGAATCAGAAAGATGGGACATGTGAATTTCAGCCAATATCGTCAGTCGTCAGTGAAAAAGGCAGCGCCGATAACGATATCTTACCAGTGTCAGACGATGATGTGGATGCTGCCATGGAGCAGCAAGAAGATGCCATATCCAGTCTTCCGCTTGACCCAGAGTCGTCGACACGAGAACAGCAACAGGAGGATGATGGACTGGGATTTAATGATGTTCCGGACCACACCCCTCCTCAGTCCTTCCGCTTAGGGTACATGGGTCATGTAATCATCATCTGCCAAGCTCTTGTACATGCTTGCACAAACGATGGAAAGAGTGAGGGTGCAAGTCTAGCAGGGGTGACCACCACTGAAGAATCGAATGGTGAACTTGAGACATTTGTTAATAAGATGAATGGGGAAGAACGAGCTTTGGACTCAAATCAGAACAACGCAACCGCTCTCGAGCGTGGGAGAGCTGGCGAAAGTGTCGCAACCGAAGAGACAACTTCCATGGTCCCACTGGTACTGGCACAACTGGTTGACGCGCACCCTTTGAGCAAAAACTGGCAGGAATTCATAGGGACGACCCTTGCCACCGAGACGGCTATACAATCTTCTCCGCTCGGTGGCTTTCAGGGAGGAGCGCAAGGAACTGATATGCTCCAGTCACATCGTCCTGGTCTTGCCGAGGGCGGGGCATATGACGACGATGATGGTGCATCTCCACTTCCTCCGAGAGGTTTGTTGGTGGGAGGCGACGTCATTGATATGGATGACAACGATTTGGATGTCGCCGCAAGCATGATGGTTGGTATGAGACTTCACCAGCCTGACGGAAGTATAGACGATCGTTCTCGTGATCTTTTGTCGGGCATTACATCCCAGTCTAATGGGCTTCCTCAAGGTGGTTACGTATTCGACGACCCTCTGGGAGATGGAAGGTTTGGAAAGTTTGATGCTGTTGATGACCAAGACGACAGCAGTAGTGATGAAGAGTCTGAGTTGTCGGGCAATACAGGGGATTCGGGTGGAGCCACTGCCGAAGGAATCGCAAACGATACTTCAGAAGAAATTGACGCTCCTGTGATGGACCTTTTTGCTGGGAACTTCGCTGACTTTGGTGAAAAGGCAGACGTCGAAGGCCAGAATGGGACATGGTCAGATTTTGCCAACTTTGATGACGCATTTGCAAGCGCCCAAACAGCAGTGGACAACCCTGCTGTTGAAGCAAAGATTAACTTTGATGATGTATTTGGAGATGTGAAAGACCACACTATACTTCTTGAAGACTTGGACGATCCCCCATCACCTGACGAAGATTCACCGGTTGGTGTGTCAGAGGGCCAGCCTGCCACAGTCGTCACTTGCACTACGGAAGATTCTTCCCAAACAATAGAAACCACGCTGCCTTGACAAAGTATTATTTCTGCAGACGAGGCTCCAACACACACACCATTATTATGTTTATTTTTTGTTTGGCTATCATTTCTTTTTTTTAATAGCGTATACTTATTTGATAGAGCGTCCTATCAGTGGTTGAAATGAAATCCGACCAAATAATTGTCATGCCATAGTGGATTGTGGATGGAATCAAAACTCTGACGCTGCTGTCGCTGATTCGCCACCTGCCTCCATGCTGGTAAACGATGCATTCATCAACTTGCCAAACACCAAGGAAAAGGCTGCTTCGTCTTCAGGGTGACTTGCTGTGTACATATACACCCAGATCAGTGTCGTCAGAGCCAAGCCTTCCATAACACCGCCAAAGATCAGGTTGGCTCCAAACTCTTCCTGACTTGCACCAAGATAGGTTGTTGCATAAAAGACCGGAACAAAGGTCACCAGATTTAGTGCAACCATGAGATTAACCCCTCCCCTTGACTTCTCCTCCAGTCCAATGTACACTCCATAGCAAACGGCAATGACAAAGCGAATCCATACTATACATTCGCACAGCTCGGGAAAGGTCGCCGGTTTGGGTTTCCAGCCAGGTGTGAGGAGCTTTTCCATCATTGATTTCTTTTCAACCGTCGAAGATGGCGACGACATGTTGTTGCAAAAGTCAGAAAAAGCAAAATCAAGAAGGGATGAAACGATTCAGGTCAGGAAGAGTGTTAAGCCGTCAAGGTATCGCCGAATGTGGGGGAGACCGTCGATGAGAGGATGTCTACGACCTACGACGTAGATATCACATAGCAATACATGAGAAAGAGTCAATAACGATTCATCGGAACGGTGCATCTGATGATCATCAGGAAGGTCGAGGAAACGAAAAGCTACTCTTTGAATATAAAATATGCCCTATTAATATATATTACTATCATTTTATAACACGTTGTATTGATACGTAAACACTATCGGTAAGTCGTAGTTCTACTTATTAACTACCTATGGTAGCTGGCTACCTTAAAAAGGTAGTCCGGATTTTCAAATTTCACAGTCAGTTCGTAGAAAAGTCAAACTTGAACATGGTTATCGGAAAAGCAAAGAAGATCATCGTAGCGCCCCATCCAAATCAGCAATACGTCAATGTCTTTCAGATGCCTACGTCGTATTGTGGAGACATAATAACATCGGGAAGGGCAGGAAAAGGCTCGTGGCGAAGCAAACATCTGCTAACTCGTATGTAACGAGTAAAGAAATCCCCAAAAAACGCAGTAGTTAGATTGACGGTGGAGCAATCATTGCAAAGGGACATATAGAGGATGATGAAGTATTATCCTCGGTGTCATCAACATCTAGCACACTTGCATTTTCGCCACGGGAAAAAGCCTTTGCCATTTTGGTTTGATGGGTCTTTGTCCAAGTCTCGTGGAAGTGTACCAGAGCTCGTTCGTGCCAAGATATGACCAATCGGCGGAAGGGAACGATCCAAATGGCAGCAGCTGTGTACAATCGGAACAATGAAAAGAAAAATACCGACTTGGCTTGAATTTTCAAACGATAAAAAGGATTGGGGTGGAATGGCAATTCCAGAGCGTCCGCCAATGGGTCTCCAATCATTTTTCGGCAGTTGTAGCATCGATAGTAGAACAGCTCGTTCTTGTAAAAATTCTCTGGTATTTTCTTTGGAGAGGTTGCCCCCGGCGGTTTGCGGTCTGTGATTTTCAAGAGATGATGAGCAATGTCTACAGAGGATTTATCGGGATCCAGCAAATGAAAAATGACAGACTGAAGGATAGAGTTGGAATTCTTGATTGTGTCGTCGGGTGCAGCGCAATTCAATCCAGGGCCACACGGGTCCAGTGGAGGTAGCTCGTCCATGGTCGGTAGACCCGTCTGTCGCTCTCCGTACTCCGTTTCAACGCCGAGCAACCATCCTAGATACCTCCAAAGTGCTAGGTAGTCTAGTTTTTGTTGTCTCGGTAGGGTGAATCCCGAAATTAAATCAATCCCAACCAAAACATTGACACTAAATGCCAGCAGAGTTGCGGACATATCTTCTTGGTTGATCGGGACTCCATATGTTCGAACGTCCCACTTCCTCTCTCCCTTTCTGTTCAACAAGGCAAACCGTACTTTTGCATGTAAGAATCGGACATACAGAGCGGTCTTCCAGCCAATCTCTCCGGGCAGAAGCGCTTCCATCCCAAGTCCAGTACACGCTGTCGTCAATTCTCCAGTATCCAAGAGCCGTTGCAGAACTTGGTCAGGACGAGAAGGGGGAGACAAGTATGCGGTGGCACGGACAACGGCGGCAATCTTTGGTATGCTGAAACCTGCCACTAGGGATCGATAGAAGAGGGACAGGGATGCAACAGGGAGATAGGCAAGAAACACTTCCTGTCCGCGCCTTAGTTGCTCACGATCGACCCAATCCGGCAGTTTGCTGTATTTCTCCATGAATGCAGCCATTTTTGTTTCTATTGGAGTGCGTTGGTCGTTGGGTTTCTTGCTTGCCTCTTCCATCAGAGTGAGAAGATTCTCTGCCGCGCCAAGTGGCGAACCGCTATCTTTCATTTCCTGTAGAATAGCATCCACTTCATCACCGATATTCCGGTACGGCTCCAAGTCATCTCCAGAAAGATGATTACCGCCATCACGCCGTTCCAACCAAAGGACCCGTTGACCAAATTTGGATCGCACAAAGGCCTTCGGCGGCCATTGACTTTCAGGCGGAATACGATAGGCTCTAACATTGAGTGCATCGAATGACATTTCCAAAATAATTGATCCAATTTGAAAACGGCGGCTTTTCGAAGAAAAAAACAAGGGAATGGTTCTTTTGACACCACGACGGTAATAATAGACAGAGGAAGAAGGTCGTTCGCGAAAAATCTTCCAGTAATACTTTTATGCTTTGACCGCTTATACACTACGGCTTCTCCCACAACAGCGTTATTTCGGGGGCATCAATGGCAAAGCTGCGTAGCCGATATTCATGATGGAAGTCAAGTTCCCCATCACCTTTTGGACCTGCGGCGATTGACGTGACTATTATTCTTGTCTTGTCATGATGACTCATCATCCATTCACAGGTCCAGCAGTCAACACTACAATTATTTCGAATCATGAATCAAACGACCCGTGACTCACTGACAGCTTGCGACAGGGTACATTTGGTGACAGTGAGTGTTATCACCGAAATTACGGTAGAGCTAGAGAGCTAGTAGACTACGGTACTCGGAGTAAATTCAGATCCCAAGCACTCCATAACTTTTGCTACAAATTACGTCGAAGACCTGTGAGTCCCCATATAAGCCAACTAGAGCAATCGTTCTCACATCATAAGAGCTACCAGAGTCTCAATAGGAACACTAGAAAGGTTTAGTGATAGCAGAAATAATTTGCTCCAAGAAAACGTGGTTATCTTAATATATGAGCAGGTTGCCAAAGCTACTCACTAGCTGTAATTGCCTTTGGACAAAGGGTCAAAAGGATTCTGAGGCTGCGATTGAGAAGGCGTTTGTGCCATGGGCTGAATTTGCGTTGCCATCGGTTGTGGAGGAGCAGACACTTGCTGCTGGTATTGAACTGGAAGCTGCTGAGGCTGTTGTGTGATTTGATTCGGTGCCTGCTGGTAAGTATTCATCGGCTGTTGCCCCGGAAGGGTCGAGCTTTGCACCCATTGACCACCACTCGATTCAGCCATTTGCTGCATTCCCTCACCAACAGGGTGTAGCATGATTGGCTGCTGTTGCTGAAGAACCATATATTGTTGTTGCTGAAATCCAGGAAATCCACTTCCCGCTAGGGTCGGTCCGTTCTCCGGAGGCAAAGAATGGGAGTCGTTCGTAAGCGTCCCGGTCGGTGCCATTTCAAAAGCCACGGGTACCATAAAAGGATTCGGACTCATAAAGGTCCCGTTAATGTCAGTGATTGTTGGTGGTGGTGCGTTGATAGGGACTGCCCCAAGCGAGTAGGACGTCTGAAGTGAAATCACCGGCAGAATAGTGTCCGAGTTGGATGAGACATGCTGCTGAGAGCTCAAGGGGTCGAAATCATGTAAACTCTGTGACTGTCTATGATGTGATGTGTTCCCTCCATTACCTGTTGGTTGTTGAGACGCTAAATTCGCGCTTGTGTTGCCAGCGTTCGCCGTTTCAAGGTTGTTCGGAGGTGTCTGGTGTGACATCTGTACAGTGGACATTCCTGGACTGCTTTCTCTTGTCACTGTTCTACCGCCAACCGCTTCTCCTTCTACCGTATTGAATGGCTGCATGATGCGAGATGACGCATCAGCTACGGCCTGTTTGCGTTCTTTTGCTACTTTGGACGTAACATTGCCTGATTTGACAACAGGAACGGTTCCATGCCCTTGCCCACCTGCCACAGATAAAGGTGGCACGTTTGAAGCTGCAGAAAATGAAGACCCAATCGTTGTTACACTAGCTGCCATCTGATTACTGGACTGAGGAGCCTGTCTGATTGGATTGCTTTGGTGATCATTGGATGGAGATCCACCACCATTCTGAACTGTACCTTTCTTCAACGATTGATTGGTCGTTTTCTTTGTCATATCGGTAGATGATCGACTCATTGAGCTTCCGGGCTTCCTGATCACTTCGCTTGCAGAAGATTGGCTCGACGGCGAAGATTTGACTCTAGCCGATTTGGTTGGTGTTTGATTTGGCGTATTTGAGGCAATGCCTTTGCTAGCATTCATTGTACTAGCTATTTCAACTTTTGAGGCTGATTCGCCCGGCTGGCGAATGGGCACTTCCTCATCTACAATCGTTCTCTCTGGGGCTCTACTAACCTCTTCCTTGGCCTCCTTCAGCTTCTTCTTCAGCTCGGCATTTCTTGACTCGGCTTTCTCGCGCAGAGCGCGCTCTTCCTGCAGTTTTCTATCTAACTCTCTGTTCTTTGCTTCCAGTTCTTTGTTTTTATCTCGCTGTCGCAAAAAGGACCGGGACGAAGTATCGGTAAGGAATCAAACAAATTTTTTGAACTAGCAGGCGGTGCAAAATAACTTACAAGATGCTTCATATCCGTCTGGAGATTCTTGATGCATCGGTCGGCTTCGGTCACTTCCATCTTCATTTGATCCAGGAAGTAAAACACTTTTCCAAGTCCTACCGCACTCCATGTTCCATCTTTGTCGATAGTTTGTGGAAGTTTCCCAGCTCTCCCTTGAGAAGGAGCCCTCTTCTTTGCTGGTGCGGCTTTTTGTGTTGGCTTTTCAGCTGTCGTACCAGATGGTGGCCTTGGTACCTGTGCGCTCGGTAAAACTGGTGCGGTAGTTGTGCACCCACGAATAGGCGACACATCCTTTTGTGGATTACCAGCGAAAGACGCAGCTCCCACTGGGGTTGATGGTGGAGTAGAATTGGGAAACGCAGACGGAGCTGGAGGGCCTGGTACATGTGCAGGGAGGGAAACAGTATCCAACGGAATATTTTGATTCTGAGGCATTCCTGTATTCGTGTTCGGGAATTCCGAATATCCCGTTTGGTATTGAAGCTGCTGCTGCTGCTGCTGCTGCTGTTGTTGTTGTTGTTGCTGCTGCTGAGGAGGCATGTGCTGTGGTTGTGGGGTGTAAACGATTTGTCCTACCTGTCCTGACGCATCAACGTATTGCTGTCTTACAGTCGGAATCGTCTGTATGAATTGTTGATGTTGACCTTCAAGAGCAGGTTGCAGAGGAGGCCCTTGTCCCTGTTGATAGGAAACCTGAGCGTGAAGCGTTTGCTGAGACGGATTCTCGTAGGTTGCTTGTATTGTCGTAATGGGCTGAATCATTCCTGGCTGAATGAAAACTTGGTGAAATCCTTGCTCTGTAACGACTGCAGCCTGGTGATATTGGGTCATTTGGGGCGGAGGTGGAGGTGGAGGCATCTGTTGTTGCACAGACGACGCCTGCATTTGACTCTGTTGCTCTTGCGGCACATTGAGTTGTTGTTGTTGATTTTCCATTCGAGCAGGATTTGCAGACGACTTGGACTGATTTGGGAAAGAATTTGGATCTTTGACATTTGATACAAGGAATCTGCCCTTCTTTTTTACGGTTGGGGCGCTCTTTCCATCGAATGTTTGTGGTGCTGAACTGACGTGTGAGACTCCTGACAAAGGAGACTGACTTCTGGTCGGCACAGTGATGTTGGCTGGGATTGGGGACGTATTGACTGTTTGAGTATTTACTGTGGATGCTCCTGTTGTTAGGGGTTGCGCTGGATGGTCTGTGGTGACGACGGGAACAGATGTTACCGCCGGTTGTGTTTCGCCTGCTGGTACGGTTGGTGTTTCTTGCAACAGGTTGAAGCGTCCCTTCTTCTTTTTTATATACTGCAGACCGCCTCCTTGAATTTTGAGTATTGGAATGGCTCCAACCATACCAATGACTTGCTCTCCGGGTTGGATAGGAACCTGTTGCTGTGTGAACGCTACTTGTTGGGGCTGTTCGTGAGGTGATTGTTGTTGTTGTTGCTGCTGTTGATTGGGAGCCATCATATCTGTTGCTGCACCGGCGGGAAACGCTACTACACTTGTTGTTGGCGGGATTTGATAATACATGGTTTGCTGTGTTTGTTGAGGAACTGTCACAAGAAGAGATGGTTGAGGTGTTGTGGGTGGATCAGCCATAGCACATGGTTGTTGATGGGGTAAGGGAGCCGCCGCAGCCGCCGCATCGTTTTGTTTATCTGCGTCTAAATCAGACATTTGTTGCTTTATTTCATTTTTCAACGAAATAGAGACGAGTTGTGACGGTGTCGCTGATACCACCTTTATGGGTTGTTCTCCGGTTCCGAAACATGGCAATCCGCCGACGCTATCGAGCGCGGACGGGATAGACCCGATAGATCCGGCGTCCGAGGATGTTAAAGCACCAGCTGCTGATGAGGATGTAGCTAAATTTGGGATTGGAGCAGACTGGGTTCGCAAAGAAGAACTGTCAAGATGCCTTGGAAGGGGAAGCTTCATGTTGGATTCATTGTCGACATCAACGGTCGGAACTGTTGCCGTTCTCGATACAGAGGGAGTTGGTGCAGTGTGAATTCTCTCTCGATTTCTTGTTGTTGTAGTAGTTGCAGTAGTTGTAGTTGTCGCAGTAATAGTGGAGGTTCCAATAATTGTCGTGGAGGTATCATTTTCCTGTACAACGTTTTTGGGTGTCTCCTTGTTCGTTTCATATGTCACAGAAGTCACGGGAAGTTCCGACGTAGTTGTTACCTCTGCTGCTGTTGTTGTTGTTGCTGCTGCTGCTGTTGTTGGAGGTTCATAGTTCTCTACTACCGGTAGTGTCGTTGCTGTTGTTGCAGTCATAATATTATGATTATTGTCTTGATCGATGAAAGCCTCTCCTTTCAAATCTTCATTATTTAGTTTTGCTTCTTCACCTTCTGCATCGTCTTCTGCGGAAAAGGATTGGAACATATTATCCGTATGTATTATCTCGAGATGAGGAGGAGAAGAAAGAGCTTTTTGATCTGACGTGAATTCCTCACTCATGATTCAACGTTTTGCCAGCTCGTTCTTGTTGTTGTCTTGGCACTCTGACAAGTGACACCAGGGAAGTTTTCTTGAGATCTCTTCACGGGCCAGACAGTCACTGACGGCTTATTGTTGTTGATCCAGGTCTACAGAGATGCTAGTAGTAGGTGGGAACTGGCCGTCCTGGACAACTGGCCGTTGGTGCAGTTAATCTCGTCTTGTTTCGTGTTTTTGGATTTATTACTGTTAAGTTCCTCTCTTTGTCACTGTATCATGTCCTGTGTCCTCTCATCTCACTTCACTCTCTCTGTTCACATCATCATCACACCTTCAAACAACAACAACAAGCTGAAGTCGAATGAGTCGATTACCCCAAAGATACCTACATAAGGTATGAGTGTATACTGTCATTCTATCTATCTACTCTACCGGCAATCTACTACCGGTAACACTATCATACACTGTTGTATGATAAAACGAAAAACAGCCACCACCATCATCATTGCTACTTGCCGCAACCGCAATTACAGTAGCAACAAAAAAGAGTTTGACAACAAACAAACAAACAAAAAGAAAACAAAAAAAAAAAAACGACAATCATGGACAACGATGCGTTCCAAGACTTGGTACGGAAACAGGTTGGTAGCAGTTCCAAGGAAATTGCTCGCAAGGCCGTCGAGGACGAGTTTCGAAAGAAAAAGAAACGAAAGAGGGGTGGTGGCTACGCCTCCTCGTCAGATGAAGAAGAAGATAAGGATGATGTTAACCACGACAACAATAAGAATCGCAAATCCAAAAAGGGAAAGCAAGAGGAGGAGGACATGGAGGCAGAAAAGGAACGAGCCAAGGCTGTAGAGGAAGATCTTGCCAAACGGTATCGGGATCGTGCAAAGGAACGGCGAGAGGGTGATGCTGCTGCTGCTGCTGCTGGTGGTGGTGGTACTATAAACGCCATCGATGTGGGAGACAACAACAAGGTATCACAGATGGAGTTTCTGATCGTTCCGCATAACAAGAAAGGACTCGATCTTTCTTTGATACGAAAAGAACGACAGGGACTCAAGAAGAAACACCAACCGTCCAACTCTACCACTGCTTCTTCTTTAGATTCCAAGGCTCACGCCGATATTGTCCAAGTCGTACGAAAGGAATTACCTTCTCGGGAGGACGCAATGGAGATATTGCAAGACTTTGTCAACGACAACAACAAATATTATTATCACTGTCATTCTTCGTCCGTGTCGTCGTCATCTGTATCTTTGAACAAGGGACTTGCAGAATACTTACGAGAGTTTGTCAAGTGGACCAATGAGCCAATTCACGGGAAGCATGATACCGTATCTTGCTCGGCCACCGGTAGGACTCTTCAAAACACAAAGTTTGCGTTCGCCATCGACGGACATCCATCGGATACTGCAAGAGCTTGGCAAAGTCCTCGCCAGTTCACCATCTCGTCGACCTCCACCACTTCCTCATCGTCAGCATCATCCATGCTTACCCGTGACGTGTTGGATCAAATTGAACGAGTCTTTGAAAGAAGAAAGAGGGTATTGGAGGACATGAAACAGCAGCAACCTAACGCTCTTTCGTCCTCCAAGAGCACGTCAAAGGAAAACAATGAATCGTCTGGAAAACAAGATACGACAAAAGAGGACTCCATAGTAAAGGTGGAAGAGTTCGATGAAGATGATGATATATTTGGCGGGCTGGACGATTACGTTCCGCCAGTTCCCAAGGGAAAAGACTGATTTCTTGTTGACCATACTTCCAGTAATAGCTACTAGTCGTAACAAGGAAAACATAGCATTCTGATGACAATGTTCGAATGTGTCTATTACTGGAGTATAATTTGATTACCTCCAAACAAATAATTAGATTTTGTTTCACCCAATTTCATTATGAATCATACGTACGACAAGAAGAAGTTTGAGTCGTTGTGTTTTTTCTCATCATTCCAGGAAACACGACGACACATGGAAAAGCCAAGCAGCAGCCTTTTATTTTGTCTTCTTGTTCTTTCGAAAAGAGTGAAAACATGGGAGAAGTACCGTTTTCCCCAATTTCAGGGAGCGTCCAGCGGAGTTATGGAGATACCAGCAACGTAAAGGCGTCAGAAGTACCGCACTCGGCTCCAGTCTCTACATCCGTTCCGCTAGTCAAAAAACTAAATTCAATCGGCATTCCGACCAAAGTGCCGAGGTTGAGCGAAAAGATGTCCAAGAATGATTGACCCTGACCAGGATCCAGGGGTACAATAGCCCCGTCCGGAAGAAGTGGAACCATTCCAGTGATCGGATTTGTTTTGAATGCTCCCGTCAATAAAGCTCCGTTCGTACCGATATTGGTGGCAGTGTTTCGGATAATGACTGTGGTAAAAATACTGATCAAGCCTTGCTCTGTATTGCGGAACCCTGTAAGCTGTAGAGAACCGAAGGTGTCATACAGGAACAAAGCGTCTTCTTCCCGACATTGGATACCCAACAGCATAGACTGTAAAGGAAGGTTGGGAGTGTTGTCCTCGTTCAGATTGCTGATTTCAATCACTATAGCATCCCTACTTCCAGGAATCGGGACGGAAATAATGTTTCCGGAATTGACAACTCCTTCGTAAAACGTTTCATCGCCAAAGTAAAATTTGATGTACACGGTGGATGGACGAGGAAGCTCCAGATTCTCATCCAGGCACGTGAAGCGGCTCTGCGTATTATTTCCGTCACAAAACGAATCTGTTTGGTAGATGAATCGAAGTTCTGATGCACTGTCCCCGATGCATTGCTGACCCACTGGATCGACGAAATTACACGATTCCCCATCTTCGTCTTCGCAGCTCACCACAGCAGAGATATTACAGAATGCGGCAGTTGGCGAATCGGATGGAATTGCAACAACTACGGATGGTGAAGCGGTGGCCGTCGGAGAAGCGGATGCTGTAGGTCCAGGTGAGACTGTTGGAACTGGGGAGACGGTTGGAGTTTCAGGCAACGGACGTGTCGGAAGAGGATCCACTCCGCTTACACTCGGAGCCTCTGTTGCAGAAGCAGCAGGATCGGGAGTGATTGTTGGAACGGGTGAGATAGTCGGAATCTCATCAATTCCTATGAATGTGGGAGATTCAGACCCAGATGAATCGGAGGGCAATGATGGCGAAGGAGACGAAGAGATAGAGGTCGGCAAAGGATCGACGTCACTAATGGTTGGACCACTGGTTTCGGACGGAGAAGGCAACCCACCTGATGTTGGGAGAGGGTCCACCCCAGAATTGGAAGGCGATTCTGATACCAAAATTGGAGCAACCGTTGGGACTTTCGTCGGAGTTCCAGTCGGCGACCTAGTTGGTGATTCGGTAGGGATTGCAGTTGGCAATACGGTAGGAATTCCTGTTGGTGACACGGTAGGAATTTTTGTAGGAGTTCCCGTTGGTGACACCGTAGGAATTCTTGTTGGTGATACGGTGGGGCTTGAACTAGGGGGGTTCGTGGGAAAGTTGGCCACGACAGGAGCTGAAGTGCCTGTTCCGGGAGTTGGCAAAGGATCCACTCCGGTTGAAGAGGGCGAAGCCGTTAAGGAAAAAGGCGGAAACGACGGTAGAAAAGGTGCGACGGACAAGGTGGGAACTGAAGTAGGTTCTGGAGTCATGGTTGACGAAGGAGATATGGAAGGAGATGGGGAGACAGTGGGCGAAACTACAGCTCCAGACTCCGATGGTGGGAGCCCCCCCGCAAGAGATCCAGTGAAAAAACGATTGGCTGCTTCATCCATACATGGCACACCGCCTGGGACCTCTGCTACCACAACTACAGTAGTTTCGATACTGGCATCTAAGCAGATATCGAGGACAATCTCTTCTCGAACAACGATGATATCTCCTGGACCCAATGGGTTTGCTCCGATGGCGCGCTCCGTATAATCATCGGATGCCCCGTTGCGGACCCTCATCAAACCAATTATATCAATGGGATCAATAGGATTCAAGTTTGTCAATTGGTAACTGTATTGAATCCTTGTGTTACAGTCCTGGTTGTCACTTGGAACCATGATTTCTTCACATGGAACACTATCAGCAGTAAAGCAGGCAATCATCACCTGTTCAAACCCAAAAGAACAACACAGAGAAATGATGAGCAAAATAAAGAAGTGAAAAGACTTTTGTTTCATATTTTACCGCAACAACACCCACCTCTACTGTACAAGTATCGCTCGTTGTTGGACTAGTGGTAGGAGCAGACGTAGGACTAGAAGTTGTCTCCACTGGTCGGGGAGATGGAGCTAAAGTTGGCGGCCCTACCGGAGGTACAATTGGTGCAGCAGGAGCCACCGGCGCCACTGGTGCGGCAGGTCCCACTGGTGCCACCACCGGCGGAGGCACAAGTACAGTCGGTGAAGCAGTAATCTCTTGCATATCTGTCGGAGGCTCTAATGCACTCGGTGAAGCAGTTGGGACCTCTTGTACATCCGTCGGAGGCACTTGCACAATCGGAGAAGCAGTTGGGACAAAAAAACTATCAACCGTCTCTCTTGCGAAACTCTCCCAGAACTGATGATCATCCGCAGAGATATCAACTTCTGCATATGCTGTCCGAGTAACGAGCACCAACGCAAGGGATACAGAGAAGAATTTCATGGCGCTCTTTTCAGCTCCTTTCAATTATGAACTATAAATAGTAAATAGGAATTGTCGTGTTAAGTGGCCCGGCAATCTTCTCTTTTTGATGGTTGGATTCTTGTTCTTGCCCAGAGTGGACAGTACTGTTGTTGGTTCTTTGCAGTTTTCCAACGACAACACCTCCCTCCTTGGTACTCTATCAAATCGGAGACTGGAGAGACAGGAATGATGATGATTACCTAGCTAGAATAGTTGAAGGACAATGCCCTTCTTTGTCACTCTCGATGTTGATGATGAAAACTTACAATTCCTACCACAAGAGGAGAAGAACGAGAGGTTCGAAACTTGGAAAAGTGTTGGCGATGGAGTGGAGGAGAGTTGTCACCATGCTCGGACTTGTCGCGACCAAATCATGGAAAAGAGCGATTTACTTTATACACCGAGCCCAATCCGATAGGAGCTACTACTCGGAGTACTTGACCATGCGTGTCACACATGATTTACTACGACGGAAGCATAAAAAATGATCCTTTTTGGTTTATAATACAGTTTTAACCGTAAGTTTTATTTTACGGTTAGTACGATTATTCGACCTCAGTCTTCCTGTTAATTATTTCTGACGGAATGACGGATACACGTACGGTACGTACCTGGAGTATGGTTGGTTCGAACTATCGTACCGTACCGGTACAAAGTTCCTGGTACTACAGTACTACCGGTAGGTACCTTGACGATCTTCTGCTTTTAAAACATTCGCTTCCCTCATTTTCTCGCACCTTAATTTTACTTCGTATTACGTAGTTAATTATATACATTCTTACATCAACAAGAAGACAACAGGACATGATAACGATCTCGAAAACAAAGGCCTGTAAATGTAGTAACAGTTCGACTGGATGGTTCATGTTGTTTCATCGTCAGTACGTTAAAGCACAACGGACCGTTTGCCGATTGGAGAATGAATAGAAACATGCCATCTCTGCAACGGCCCGCAGTATATACTTTTTCAATCACCTTCCCGTCACAAGAAACGACGATCTTCATGGCTGCTGCTGCATCGTCAATCGTTGTTCTTTTGCTGTTCACAATTTCCACGAACACATCCTCTGGCAACATCGAAAGTGATACAAAAGAAAACAAAGCTTCCACCAAAAAATGGGGCGACAAAAGAGAAATCGCTTCTACAGCAGCTCCTTTGTCTTCCTTAAAAGATTCCTTAAAATTTGGCAGTGGCGAACCCATGTTTGATTATCACGACGTTCAATCGACTCAAACAGTGCTGAAGATGGCTAAAGGTCGAGCCAAACGATGGATGTCGTTTCAAGTTTCGGAATGCTGTCAGATGGTTGGACAAGTGGGAGGAAAGTCCGAACAGAAGCGCCCATTGCTGACCGTGGAGCCTGATTTTGTTCTAAAACCAGTCAATATGGACCATCGAGGGATCAGAGAAGTTGCTTTTTACGAGGCCATCGAAGCAGCAAGCACAAAGAAAAGAATTTCAAACAGCAACGAGATATATCGTCAACTGTTTGGACCGCGAGACTTGAGGCCCATGTCAAGAAGAGAATCTCTGATTTCCTGGCTATACGGTCGTCAAAAGAATGTTCCAAAGCCAACGGCTTGCTGCAAGGAGTCTTTAATACTGAAAGAAACAAGTTTATTGCGTCGACTGGAGTTGTTTACCCCAGAGTACTTTGGAGTAGTTGAATACGCAGATGAGAATTTAAGGAGCAACGAAAGAGGCAACTATGGGACGAATTACAATTCCCATCTACTTCTACACAATCTTACCTCACATTTTTCCAAGCCGTGTGTGGTGGATCTAAAAATGGGCACCGAAACGTTTGAACCAGATGCACCCGTAGACAAGAAGCTTCGAGAGAAAGCAAAGTACCCGGCGCAAGTGGAAATGGGCTTTCGACTAGTTGCAATGAGAATATACAATACCGGCGACACTGAGGCAGACGAGGATGGTTACATTTATTTCCCCAAAACGTTCGGCCGTTCCCTCGAGAGGCGTGACAGTGTCAAACGCGCTCTTCGCCAGTTCTTTGGAGGCAGTGAACTACCCACCCATGTTCAAATGAATCGAGGCAAGGCGATTAAGAGAATCCTTACGCAACTGAATTTGATCAAGAAATGGTTCAAGGATAACACAGTGTTCATGTTCAGTGCTAGCTCTATTTTGCTGGTATACGAAGGTGATACACACGCCGATGAAGAAAGTGACATACAGCTTGATTTGGGGACGGCGAAAATGATTGACTTCGGTCGAGTGCGGCGAAATCCTGGGGGCGACTTTGGATATCTAAAGGGTGTGAGGACATTGATCCAACTCTTGGAAGAAATACTGATGGAGTCATTTTGGACAGAAGAATACAAGTATCTTGAATGAAATTTTCCTTAGTTTTTGATGTTCATCTCTAACCTACTCCGTCGCTGAATCGCTGCTATTTTTCGTTTGAGCGTCTGACTCTTTTGATTCTTCGATAGCATTTTTGATCTCCTTTTCGTATTCACCTTCAGCCGGTGGTGTCCATTCAAAAGGTTCTGGAGGAGCGCATTCACCTTCTGGCTCTAGAGAGGGTGCCTTGATGGCACCAAGGTCCTCTTCTTCACCAGGAGTACTATCCGTGAGAATGATAACGCCAAATGGTTTCTCATCCATCCGGATGGGACGGTAGCGCTGTGTCAGATCGAACTCGCAAACCGAGGACTGAGCGGTCGTAATACGGGCAGGATTCCCAACACGGAACGATGGTGGCTCCGGTTCACGCTTCTTTTTCTTCTTCTCCACTTCTTCAGATTTTTCTACATCCATGGCCTCGGCAGCCTCGTCATCTTGTGGCTTTTCTGCTTCCTTGCTCTCCGCCTTCTCTCCTTCAGTGTCGACTTCCATAGCGTCCCCGCCCTCCTTAGCTCGTTTTCTGGCTTGTCGCGCTTTCTCTTTCGCAGTTGTGGAAAGGGTGACAGTTTCGACTCTCTTCTTTTCCTCCTTTTTCTTCTCTTCCAGTTTTTTTGGATATGCAAAAGAACTTGGCTTCGAGTTACACACTATTTCAAATTTCTTGGGAAACTTGAAATCCTTGTTCAACCCAATCGTGTAAGTAGGAGTCAGTGCTAAGCTAAACATGTGCATCATGGGATACCAATGCCAGTGCTGCAACCAAAGAACCACTCCTACAGCGCTCGTCATCTTCGTAAAACCGTTTCTTGAACCAAGAGTGATCGAACTATTTCGGCCAGCAGCATCGATTATTCCAGTTGATAGAATGGCCCCCATTTTGGTGAGCGTACTTTGATGTTTTTCACTGACGATGGAAGAAAGGCGCTCACGAAACGACTTGACCTTTCTTCCATTACTAGTATCACTTTGTTGCATATAAATCATAGCAGTACCGATTAACGCTCCTTGACGAACGTAATCAGTCATGTCATCGAGCATGGGTTCAAGCATTGCGATGCTTTCTGCGTCCCCAGTTCCAGCCATTGCGATTCCCACAGCCATACAACTCGCGTATCGAACGTGTGGATTGAAGCTCTCCATGAGAAGTTTCACTAACTGAGGTACACGTTCGGGTGTCTTGTAGAGGATAAAAGCCAATCCAATCACTGCGGCCATGCGGACGTCGTCACTTACATCACTAACAGCCGTATGGAGTAAGATACGAATGGCCTTGTTGGACCCAGTACCACAGTATGCCAGAGCAAGAGCGTACATTGCCCCGTATCGCAACACCGGATCACGATCCGTTCGCATGTCCTCAATGATAACATCCGCATTTTCCTCCTGCTGGAATTGAATGAGAGCCAATCCTAATGAGATTCCACGAATGATCTTCTCATGCTGCGTTTCTCGTGCGTAATTCTTCAACTCCAGAACCATTTCCATAATTTCTTCCTTTCCCTGGGCTGGAAGAGAATTATGAGGGCTACCAGCTCCTGTTCCCACCAAAACCATACCGATGGCAATACCGGCAGCTTCTCCAGCAACGGCGGAATCCGTATCTAGGAGCTCTTTCAACTCACTTACAATCGTAACGTCCGCAGATCCCATCGAGGTCAAGCCCACACCTAGGGCCGCCCCATGACTGATGACTTCGTTGGCATGGGATGCTCGAAGATGATTTCGAAGAAAGTCTGCCGTTTCCTTTCGCTTTTCCGCTGATGAGCCGGAGTGAGAACCGTGGATCAAGCCCAAAGCGTACAGTGACCCGCCTTCTGCGTAGCCTCCACTGGCGGAAACGTTACCAGCATCTTCTCTTGAGGGATCGGAAGGCAAATACGGCTGGAGAAGGTTCATAGCTTCCGTGATATGTCCTGCGTGGATTACACCCAACGAGGCAGTGGCAGAGAACTTTCCCCTGACAATTGCGAAGCAACAAACAAAGTGAGAACCAAAAAAAGAAGGAAAACTGATTTTTTTTTTGAAAAATCACTCCATCAACTTACCAGTTGGAAGCTTTTTTCATCCAATCTAGATAATCTCGGAGAAAACTATCATTGGTTGTACCGGCGTAAAGGTAAGAATGGGTCATCACAGCTGCATTGTGCAAGAGCGAGGATCTACCGCCGCTTCCTCTCTCTTCCAACGACTTCTTCAAGGTTTCCATGATGCGACGATCGGCATGAGACTGCTTGTGCAGAAAAGAAAGGGCCAATTCTGACGAGAACCCTCCCGTCAAAACTCGGGCAACTTGAGACCAACGTTCTGAATACTCCTCGGTTGCCGTAGCCTTCAAACCTTCGGCAACTTTGGTCGCAAACGCTTGATCGCCGCTATCGATCAGATCGAAGCAAAGCTGGAATCCCAAAAGAGCATCTTCATCGGATCCCCTCAGCAGAGACCCCAAGACCTCTGCCACGGAATCTGCTTTTCCCAGTAACTGGTAAACCATGATGAGGTCGACCGACGCGATTTTGCGTGTGCCAACTTGTTGGGAAAGACATTCGGCGATTACTGCCAATGTCTCTTGGCGAAACGCCTTACTGGACACAACATTCGTGGCAGAACTCAAGGCATACTTCAAAAGCTTAGTATCTGGTCCCGAAGCCAGCAAGATGTCCTTGACCTTGTTGGTTTCTTGCGCCTCAAAGGCTATACCCAGTGCATGATCGAATCGTCCCTCTTCGCAACATGCGACCAGAAGACGATACACCATTCCTTGAAGCTGATCCATAGAGATTCCGATCTCTATGGCTCCAGTGGGCTTGTCGCTGGTACTGGAATACTTCACGGGGTCGTCTTCTTGAAGGATCTTCTTGCGTTCTTGTATGTAGGCGTCCAAAGCAGCGGCGATCAATGACTCTACATAGGGTGTTTTTGTTTGTATGTCAAAGTGCTGTTCTCCCGCCTCCAAGGCCAAACGGAGCGCCTGTGAGGGTTCTTCCAAATGAAAGAAGACTCGAGAGGCAACGGCAGCGGCTGTTTGTCGCATCGCCAAGGGAAGATCCAAATCCTCCGAGATGGCTTCCAAATCTGGAAGAGATTCTGCCACCTCGTGCCACAATGTGTCGACGCATTCCAAGAGCTTTGTCAGTGCATGCGATTTCAAAGTCGGATCGGGCTCTTGCAAAAGAGCGATCCATCCTGAAGCGGTAGCGACCACATCCGACGGTGGAGTCATGTTGCTGACAGCCGACATGGACATTGCTGTAGCCATTTTTGTATTGTCGTGAGTGAGTGTGACACCGGGACGATGAAACTCGTAGCTGGATTGGGATTGAGTGGCTGATGACAATACAAGGTAGAGAGACGATGTCGAGCGTCCAATACAGAAATAACTAATGATAAAACAAGGATTGTTGGAAGGGTATTGTTGTGCCGTATTATATGATGGCTGTTGTCATTCGCGTGTTGCCTCATCACTCATCACACAGCTTCGGCCAAGATCGTCGGCTTTCGATGAAGAGAAATTCGGATGAGTCGAATAATGAGTCTTGAATATGACGTCATCAAGGATCAACATTCGCCTTCGCCTATCTTCCTCTTTCATCACAGTAGGAGAGATTTCAATCATTCACAGTCAACAACACAACGACGTTCACCTTGACAACCTCTAGAAGTTTTGTCAACACAGTTTTCAGACATACAAAGGAATATTGCTTCTGTGAAACTTGTAGCTCTTGTACATACCAATCATGTTTGCATCCAAGTTCGCCATAAACTCCATCAGCAGCTCGACGGCGGCGGTTTCATCCCGCTCAGTCTGGAGAGCATTCTCCAACACCGTCCCGACCTTTGCCGATCAATACGATGTTGTCGTCGTTGGTACGTTACACGGGATACTGTGATTGTACACTTCTCACACTCTGGCATGAAGAATTTGCGCGCTGAAAGTCCCTCTCGTCTCACTCACGTTTACAGGTGGAGGTCCTGGCGGTTACGTCGCTGCGATTAAATCAGCACAACTGGGCATGAAGACAGCGTGCGTGGAAATGAGGGGACGATTGGGCGGAACGTGTTTGAATGTCGGTTGTATCCCGTCCAAAGCCTTACTGACATCTTCACACCACTACCATGATGCCAAGACACACTTCGCCGATCACGGTATTGTCATTGATGGAAGCATCAGCATGGATATCTCCAAGATGCAAGACACCAAATCCAAGTCTGTAGAGGGACTGACCGGTGGAATCGAATATCTTTTCAAGAAATATGGCGTCGATTACTACAAAGGAAAGGGAAAATTGACTGGTCCCAACAGTGTTGGTGTTGATTTGATAGATGGAGGTAGCGAAAGCCTTGACAGCAAAAACATCGTGATTGCCACTGGATCAGAAGTGACTCCCCTACCACCCGTCCCAGTCGACAACGCGGGCGGAAAGATTGTGGACAGTACCGGCGCCCTGGAAATTCAAGCCGTTCCCGAAAAGATGGCGGTGATTGGAGGAGGAGTCATCGGTTTGGAAATGGGGTCGGTATGGTCTCGACTAGGTGCAGAGGTTACAGTCATCGAGTTTCTAGATCGTATTTGCCCAAGTATGGATACAGAATTGACCAAAAAGTTCCAGACGACACTCAAAAAACAAGGATTCAAATTCAAGACCAAAACCAAGGTCGTCAGAAGTGAGGTCACTGATAACGGCGTCGTATTGACTACGGAACCATCGAAGGGGGGAGACCCCAAGGAGGAAACGTACGATATTGTACTTGTGGCAACTGGTCGTCGCCCATACACCGAGGGACTTGGCCTCGAAGACCTAGGCATTCAAACCGATAAGCTGGGCCGCGTAGAAGTTGACGCTCATTTTAAAACTGCCGTCCCATCCATCTACGCCATTGGTGACGTCATTAGTGGTCCCATGCTTGCCCATAAGGCCGAAGAGGAAGGAATTGCATGTGTCGAAACGATCGCTGGGTATGCCGGTCACGTCAACTACGACGCTATTCCTGGTATGTCGTGATGGAATCAGGCAATTATTCAAGAAAATATTTCTATCGTATCCTAACTGTTGTTCATTCCCTTTTTGAATCTTCAGGTGTTATCTACACCTACCCAGAGGTTGCGTCGGTTGGGAAGACAGAAGATGAACTAAAAGAAGCTGGCATAGCTTACAACGTAGGAAATTTCCCATTCTCCGCCAACTCCAGAGCGCGTGCCAATGGAAGTTCCGAGGGTTTTGTGAAAGTGTTGGCAGAAAAAGATTCAGATAAGATCTTGGGTGTTCACATTATCGGACCCAACGCTGGAGAGATGATTGCTGAAGCTGTCATTGCCATTGAATACGGCGCGAGTTCTGAAGACCTGGCAAGGACTTGTCATGCTCATCCCACATTGAGTGAAGCTTTCAAAGAGGCTTGTATGGATGCCTACGACAAGCCAATCCATTTCTAAGTTCAAACAACGACATAAAATGTTGTGAAATTCTACGACCGTAGTCTTTTTAGAGTAATCTATCTAGATGATATATTATTATTATTACAGTTAATAATATTCAAGTCCAGTGATAACTTCCTTGCGATAACTAGGGTCAAGGCTAATTCGCTTCATAGCCGTTGGGGATAAAAGTTGAGAACACTTTGTGCTGACGAGCTCGCGTCGGCTGTCCGTCACTATTTGAATATCCGATATGCCACCAACAAGCCGCAGTAGAATGCAATGACGGAGGAGCACCAAGAAAAATCAGAAGATGAAAAATAAGCGATTCTATTGTCTTCCATCATCCAACAACTCCTTTCTCCATCTACCCAACGTTGCCATCCGTCTCCTTTTAAGTTGCTTCGGTACCGAAGGCTTGTATCTTTTGTCAATCTCGTAGCCGAACTTTGTTTGGGCCCAAGTTTAATTGCAAATTGCTCCAGCAGTTACGCTACGTTTCCAACACCAAACATAAACTGCTTTCGCCACATCAACTGCAACGATGGCTCCAGGATCCAGTTCCAAACAACGAGACTATGACTACCTCTTCAAGCTAGTATTGATCGGGGACTCGGGAGTCGGAAAATCGTGTCTTCTCTTGCGATTTGCGGTATGTCACATATGGATAAAGATGATGAACAACTGTTGCTGGACGCGAAATGAATCTCACATGTTGCTACATTTTTTTTTAAAAAATACGTTTCGATAAATAAGGACGACGCCTTTACCGAATCGTACATTTCTACCATCGGTGTGGACTTTCGATTCCGCACTGTAAAAATTGAAAGCAAGACGGTCAAGCTTCAGATTTGGGATACAGCTGGGCAGGAACGATTCCGTACCATCACATCTGCCTACTACCGTGGAGCGGACGGTATCATCATGGTGTTTGACGTTACAAGTATGGAGTCGTTCGATCATGTGAATGACTGGCTAAAGGAAGTGAATCGCTATGCAGCAGAAGGTACTGTGAAGCTTTTGGTAGGTAACAAGTCCGATCGAACAGCCGACAAAGTTGTTACCGAAACACAAGCCAAGGAGTTCGCAGATGAACTTGGGATTCCATTCATAGAAACATCTGCCAAATCTTCCAAGAACGTTGAAGAAGCATTCTTGACAATGGCAGGAGAATTGATTCGCCAGCGTGATGCCAGAGGCGGAGGTAACGACAACAATGGCATTGACTTGAACGGGGAGAAAAAGACAACGTCCAGCTGTTGTTAGGACCTCTTCCACCCGTTTCATAGCAGTGAAACAAACACTCACGGTCAGTCCAATTGATATCTCAACCCATCCTTATGCACTTGTCAATAATTAAAATCAAGAAGAATATCATCCCTTGTGCACAGTGACGTAGGAACAACCGGTTGTCAGCGAGTATTGGAGCTACTATTAGTAGAAATTGTCACCGGCGTCTAGCCGCTACACTACCGGACTATCGTAGATCGTAGACCATCTCTATCTGCTCCAAGTAGCCTCTGTGGTACGAACTGTTCTACTAACTACCGGTAGTAAAGTAAACGATGTGCGGTAGATGGTACGGTAGATGGTACTGGTACCCCAGCACGGTACCAATCTTCCGTCAGTAGAAGAGGGTACGGTAATTAGACTCTGTATTGTAGCATGTACATACGGTATTTTGTTGACTAAGAAACTGTTGCAGAGAAGTAGTGTCTTCGAACAGGAAATGTTGATATTTGATGTATTTATCCGTTTTGAATGCAACATTGTCCATCTTTCGTTGTGCAGGGACGGAGACTACTGGTACGTACGTCGTAGTACTAACTGTAATTTCCTACGACGTATCGATCTCCAAGGTCACCCGATCGATGCGGTTTTTTATTCACCCTAGCTATGCACAACTAACATCCCTTTGCGGTCCGACAGAGTGTATGGCAGGTGAGTTGCCCCACTTGAAATTGCAGTGCATAATCGCTGTTGTCTTGTTGGGACGAATTCACTGACCGTCTTTTTCCAGGGCGTGTGAGAGCGAAGGCGAGAGGGACTACGAACATCGAAACGGTCATCATTGTTTCCGGAGTTGCAAATTGGAGACTTTTTGAGGCAAGAGTGGTGTCTACACAAGCCGGCATCATGAGCGAATCAGTAAACAATGTTCCAATGGCGATGTCAACGTCGGCTTTGGAAAACAAACTGAGAGACCTCAAGGACAAGTCGAACAAACACAGCCAGCTGCTCACTGCGAAATTGGCATCATCGCAATCCGGACAGAATCTTCTTCATGTCGGAACAAGCCTGTCCACTCTTCCGCCCGATCTACACTCATTATTGACGCAGCTTCACCCAGTTCTATCGTCAGCGGAAGCTACAGAGAAGCAATATCTGCAAAGACTGGAACGTCTGGTGCAGCGTGGCAACGACATCCGATTGGAGGAACGAAGAGTTCAACACGCAAAAGATTGCGCTGAATTGTACCAAGACCTTTTGGCTGCAGAAACCGCGGTAAACAAAGATCACTCGCAACGAAGACACATTCAAAATGTTTCGTCCGTGGCAGCTGATGAGACCTCAGATGGACAGGAAATCAATGGTGCGTTAGAGATGGACCAAATCAGCACAAGGACCCTTGCTATTTCAAATATGGATCTGGAATCTCATATGGCTTCTTTTCTTTTGTGTTTAGGAAAGCTTGATCATAGTGCTTCCTTGGAACGGTGCGCACAAACCACTCTCATTCTTGTGCAAGATTTAAAATCAAGCACCGATGTAGTCGCAGCTGTTACAGCGAGCAAAGTCGTGCCAGCATCAGCAACCTCCGACTCAAACCTTCCATCGATGCGAACACCGCTAGATGATGATATGGAACGAGCACAATTCTTGATGAAATTAGCTCCTCGAATCCGCCGGCTGGAATCTGATACCGTGATTGCCCTTACCTATCGTCTAGAAGAATTTCTAAAAACACTACAAGATCGCCGGAAAACAGAAGAAGACCGCGGCCAAGAAGAAGAAGAAAAACAGGTATCGTCGGACAGCGAGGTGCTGTTAATGATTGGGCATTGCATGCGTGGCCTGGCGCTTCTAGGTAGAGGGAACGAAGTGGAGAATATCTTTGCTCGGGTAGCCATAATGTACGTGGTGCAATTGCCTCAAGTGTTGGACTTTTTCTACATGTTTCTTTGAAACAATTCTCACTGTCTATTTGCGCTATCTTTATGAAGGCCGTTGATAACATCCAAAATGTCCATGGGACGACTTGACGAAGGCGGACCTCGAGGTGAATGTGCAGGCCTGAAATCTTTGTTAGACGATATCGTTGAAACAGTTGCGGATATATTTGGTCCAGTGATTCGACTGTCAGAAACCATGTTTCATGTAGGCCAAAAAGTTCACATAGATCTCATCACGGATGGTGTGTGGGTACCTATTGCAACGGCTTTGATGGCGGACGCAGCTATCAAAATGGCGATTTTCTCTCCTGGAATTGCCAGCATCCTCCAATCGAATTACGTCGCCTTGGACAACTTTCTTACTCACTTAGCAGAGCGATTACTCAAAGAATCTCAACTTACAAAGGAAAAACCCAGAACAAATCTTGAACCAGCAGAAAAGCTGTATTTCTGTCCTTCAATTTCTACTGCAACTATACATCTTGCACAATCAAGGATTTACAGTCACGTGAAAACGGCAGAGTTTTCAAAACGATGGAATCTTCCGATCTATTATCAGCTTCGATTCGGTGACTGTTGCACGAGAATGAACAAGGCAATCGAATTGACTAGAAGGGAAGGGTGGTCCATGGAGGTGTTTACTGGGGATGCTGAAGTTGCCGACACGTTTAGGAACAGTGTCGGGTTCGAGCTCTCCTTTTTTCTTGAACTCTACGATATTCTTTTAAGTTTTTGGCGGCCAGATGTGATCCTCAAACCTTTGACAAATAGGTTTCTTCGAGGTGCTGTGCAGTTGGTAGGGAGGTCTCTCGCTTTCATTCAAGATGGAATGGATGGCAAGCTCCAATTCGGCGGAGGGGATGACCCCGATGGCAATTCCTTAAATTATAATGGCGGGCCTCTCTCGGAATCCAACGGATCCAATCTTCCACTTCCATCTCGATCCACCTATTCATGGGGAGATAGCGCTCCGGATGTCGCATCTGTGGCATGGGAACTTGCCATCCTCGAAGTATCAATGTCTCATGATTATGTGTCGATAGTCTGCGGCGCCATCCAATCCGGGACAAACGATGCATTGGATCACAGCGAGATCCAAGGACTTGTCACGGAGGTATTGAAGGAAGCTTCTAGTCAAATTCGTCCTCTGGTAGAAAAGGCTTGGAATAGTATCATTGTGAAATTGTTAACAGAGAAGTGCTCTGGACCTCTCGCAGCTGTCAAAGGTGTTGTCGCGACGTACCGAATGACGAATCGCCCTCCTCCAACACAGGCATCACCCTACGTTGGCACAATCCTGAGGCCCTTGAAGGAGTTCTCTAGAGATTTTTCGCTGCGCACCCCTGATTACATCGGCAGCCGATGGAAAAGCGCGATTTTGACAGCCGTGACAGACCGTTATTGCATAGCTGTGGAAGAACTAATAACCACAGTCCAGAGAACAGAAGTGGCTCTCCAGAATAGACGAGCTCGCCGAGCTGCTTCTGGAGGAATGAGCGATGGAGACAAAGTCAAGCTTCAATTGTACCTGGATTTTCAAGCTTTCTGTAGTGACGTCCAGGAGTTGGGAATCGACCCCTCTACGATTGGAGGAATCACGAAGCTTCGAACATTGACCGAAGACGTTCAGAAGCTGGACCAAATACCATAAAATAATATTGGAGTAGTAGATTTTATGATGTTGATTGACAGAAGAGTAGCAAGTTGTTCGCACCCTTTTTCGAATGTCATTTTTCGAACCGTAATTTGTGAAACCTTAACCCTAAGCTCGTATCTTTTGAGCACGTCATATCCCTACCATTTTATACCGTCCCAATTTGGGACGGTGGCCTATTTCCAACCCTAACCGATTTTGCATACCGTCCCAAATTGGGACGGTATGAGCCGATTTTTAGTTGTACAGAAAATTGGTTTTTATCACAACATCGACCACACCAAACTCTTCTTCCTTTACTATGCTGAGGAACTTCCACCTTGATTTCCCTTGTCAGACTGCTTTTCCGTCGTTACTACTGAGTCGAATTTTTCGGGTCGGAATCTTTAGGGATAAGGTTAAATTTTGGCGCGCCACATCACACGACGGTCCCCTTTTCTCGAAACGTCATCGTCTATCACGTTTTCGTTTTCTGTTGAAACAACTTTGAGGTTGTATTACAACACTGATGGGTTGTTGTACACACAACATTCTTCGTCCTTGGTGACAAACTTCTCCAAAATATTCAACATGCCACCTGATCCATTCACCGGAATTCCTGCTGACATTCAGGCCTTCCGTGATAGATGGACCGAGATAACGGACCACGGTCATCCGTATGAAGTTGTACTCGCCAGGGATTTCTCAGATGATTACCTTGCCCAGAGAATCTGTGGTACGTTTCAGAACATGGGAGATAAGGTGACAGCCTCGTTGGTGTCACTAGGAAAGGAGGTCAGCCGTGCCTCAATACTCAACGATCTTGAAGTAGCCTTTGATCTTGAAGTAGCCTTTGATCGAGGGTATGGACAACTTAGCAGTGTGGAAGCAATCGCCAGCCGCAACCTTCACGTTGTTACAGTTGCTGGGACACTCGGTTCTCGACATCCATTCAACACTTCCGATGAATGGATGTCCACCTTGAAAAAATGGAACACTAAAAGGGGCGTGGATCAACAGAAAATCCTTTCATGGACAAAGGGAAGCCTTTGACAGAAAGAACCCAGTGAAGCACCTAAAATTTTTTGCATCAAAAAACCACCGCCCGTACACCTTCGTTGCTGTCGAGCGTAAAGAGTATCTGGACCAGAACGTGCTATTCTCCCCCAAAGGACCATCACCGGTACGCTCCTCCGTCGAACAGGCTATGTTGCAGTCCGCACAGCCCCTAACAGTTGGGCAGCGGTGCGCAGACTGGTTCCTGATGAAATCAATGCTACTGTCAGGGACGATGGCAGGAAAAATTGGTACGTATGAAGCAGAACCATCTGGAGCGGTTCTCTCATCAATTTTGGAGGAATGCATAGTATCATGGTTTGGACGCCACAAAAGCACCGCCATGATGGCAAGTGGTACCCGCAACGAGAACCCCACTTTAGACAGGCTGAGGTCGTCTGTGAAATGCATAAAGGGAATCTTTGAAGTGGGTCTCTTACGCTGGAACAGGAATCATGCAATTGGGGTATCACCGGATGCAATCTGTCGTCTTGTTGTGGAGGACGCACCCGATCCAGTACTGTGCTGTTTGGAGATCAAAACGAGGGTTTCCGAAAGTACAATTGCAAAAGCAGAACTGGCAAGGAAAAAGCATGGTCATTTTGTCAACTGTTCCTATGGTGATGCCGTCTTGAACCATTGTGTTCCTGCCGCCAATCGAAGTCAAGTGCTCCATCAAGCTCTGGTAACCGGATTTCAACATGGTGTGTTCGTTGTTTGCAAACTGGAAGAGGGGCAGGGGAGCATCGTTCAAATTGTTGCTATCAGAATATCTACCGAAAAAAGAGATGAATATGCCAAAAACCTGTGTAAGGTGGTTAACCCACTCCTTGGGTTCCTTCACAACGAAGACGTTATTGCGCGAGGAATTTTGATGGATAGTGACTTTCCAGATTGGGTGACTGACCCCCATCGAACGATCTTGAAGACAAGGGCAAAACTGTACTACGGGCACCTGAAACTCATAAGCACAGAAGAGGGAGATCTGTGACCAACAAAGCCAGTGTCAATTTACAAGCATTCAACGCAGTATCGCTACAACAAGCACAAACCAGGGCTTGATAAGAATACGGAAATTTCGGATAGGGTAGCGTTTCACACAACGGGTCCTTTTGAAGCAAAGTACGTCTTCAGAATGCTGGACGCGATCATGGTCAATGCCTGGAGAGCATATCAGGCAGTGACTGTGATTTCACCGTGGCTACGTGCGCTAGGGTCACCCCCTTCATTGGCACAGGTGAGAACTAAACTCCACAACTTTGTGGGGGTAGAAGATTTTGTTGCAGATGTTGCTTTGGAATGTCTAAGGCGTTTGGCGGCACAGAAGGCCATCCCACTGTTTCCGGCAGACGTACCACAAGAAGAAAGGGAAGAACGGCAGTTCAAGAGTGAATTTGCCGAGTACAAAAAAAAGCATGGATGGCCAATCAGAAAATTTGCTTTCAAGAAGTTTGCTAGCGATCCATTCCTAAAGAAACTGAGGCTATGCACTTTTGTGGATCACAGGCCCCAATGTATCAGGGACGTCCAACCAGTAATCCGTGAGAACGGGACTTCCCAAAAGGTGGTGAGGAGGAAATGTGTATTGTGTTTTGTCCCTGGGAAGATGATTCCAGGAACATCCACTATCAAGTCAAAAGAGAGAGCCAACAACAGCACATACATGTGCCCAACATGTATGGTTGTGCTGTGCAAAAAAACTGTTGGAAATTCGGGTGCGAAATCGTGTCATACATTGTGGCATGAACGCCAAGATTTGGAGGCAGAGGGGAGCAAATGTAGGAAGCGCCTCAGGGTGGCAAGGGAGATGAATGATGATGAAGCACAAAAAAGGAAGCTTCACGCAACAAATGCCGCTATCAAGAGACATTCGCCAGCAAAAACAGCCGACAAATCCAATGAAGCCAGGTGGCAATAAACGATCCACAAGATCCACAAGATTCATTTGATACCGTTGAAAAAGTTGTCGAACATGTTTTGGAGAACCTAACAGAAATGGAGCATGGAGAAGAGCACGATGACGAGGAAAAAGAAGACCAATACGAATTCTTGGACATGGAAGAATATAGTGATGGAAGTGACGAGTAGGAGTAAAATCGAGGATTAATGGTTAACTGTAAAGGTGATAGTTTTAGTACTATTATACCTCTACCAGTAGTAACAGAAACAACTGAAATAGTAGTATCTAGCTATTAATGGCTAGTAGTAGTATTGTTGCCTACTAGCTCTAGCTAGTAGAGAGTAGTTTGACGTAAGGTACGACGTATTAGTACAACACGTATGTTCAAACGGTATGTAGGTAGGAGGCTACGTAGCCCTGGTAGGACTCCATACCGTCCCAAATTGGGACGGTATGATTTTTTGTGTAGGCGCTGTAAAAAAAACTACCATACCGTCCCAATGATGGGACGGTATAGAAAATGGTAGGGATATTGTGATACTAGGATAGTACGGTAGTCGATACTGGTGTCACACAGTCTAAAATGATTGGAAAAAGGTTACTGTTAGTAGCTAGCTAGCTACGGTAGTACCGGTAAAGAGTACGGTGCAGTCAAGTACGGTTCGTCACCGTACTACTCCGGAGTCCGGAGCTCCGGAGCTCCGGAGTACGGCGACGTTTATTAGGCCTACATTACTACTGTGGTTTACACCACCATTGGCGAGGTCTCTCCTATCACTAGTCGAGGAAACAACTCGACCTTTCCTGTGCACATAAAACCCGTTGCTCTTCATAAAATAGAGGTTCTGGCGTCAGTCGTCGAATCTTTCAAAAGGCGCGTTCGATGGTTGCCGACGGCGTTTATGCCACTCTTCCGGTTTCCTTGGAATAATGTCTTTGAGAAAAACTAGCGCCACGGCACCGCATCTCGCTGTTGGCATCGATACCAAGAAGTACATCCTTGCTATGGCTTCCATCGAAGAAGTCATCGAACATTTTCGGATTGTTGAGACATTCGATGACAAATATCAGCAGCAAAATGCATTTGCTCATATAGTTGAATCTTGTTGGAACGAATTTGGTCCATCGCAACGATATTTGAAGAGACTCGTTCTACAATATGTCAATCAGCTAGAAAGAGAAGGAGAAGCGGCCGAATCGGACGCCCTGTCAGAGCTGGTCCTTCATGTCAGTCTACGTAAGGATAATGTTCCAGAATCCAACGAATCCTGCTATCTTTCGTTCCAGATTCCAGAAAAGGAGGGAATGGACGATTCCATCGATGGTTGGTTGCGAATACGAGTATTTCCCTATCACAATGATGTTGCACTGAGGTTATGGGAGGCTGGCGCAGCCTTGGCAGAGTACTTTTTGGATCATCCGTTCCTTCTGAAGAATATGCATGTTATTGAACTCGGAGCAGGTGTCGGGCTTACGGGACTAGTGATCGCCGCCTGTTGCAATCCATCCAGTGTGTACTTGACAGACTACACCGACGTTTGCCGAAACAATCTCCGTCATAATTTGGAGATCAATCGGAAATGGCTGGCACGCCACGGGGTCTCGTCGGATCAAATTGCCGAGGTAAAACACGAAGAGTCTATATGAGGATTGACATTATTTTATAATTGTGATCCTTTGAAGACTAACCACAGCATGCTGCATGCAACCAATGTAGGGGTACCTTGAGTGGGAATCATTTGCTCACCCAACCGGATTAACTGTAAATGAGATGAACGACGACCCGGCAATGGTATCATTTCAGAGAGCGCAAGTGTTGATTGCAGCTGACGTATTGTATGATGTTAGCGTCATCGACAGCTTAGTGTTGGTGGTGAAGAGATTCTTGACACAACAATCAAATCGACAAAGAAAAGAAGTGATCTTTGCTATTACGAGAAGAAATATGAACACGTTCAATCTCTTTCTCGATCATCTCCGGGGTCATGGAATTCACTGTACATATCTCGCTAAAAGTTGCGAAAACTTAATCAAAATGTTTCCATGCAATTTTTTCCAGGGTCGAGAGGATGTTCAGGTGGCACAACTTCGTCTAACAGCTTTTCATGATGATGACGTGCGATGAATTTCATCTGATTTCCATCTCATTTAAACAAAGCAATCAATACTGTCACCCTCCAGGTAATAAAAGCATAGCTAGCTCAAAAGGGTTCACTGGATTCGTGCGTGCTTCATGTGAGATTGATCTTGCCAAGCTCGATGATCTTGCCAAGCTCACAAGGGAAAACGTAAAATAGTGTGTTTGTGCAAGGACTGTTGAGAGGCTTTCTTTCATTTTTCTATAACAAAAGAGATTTGATAATCATCCAATTTCATGGATCTGATGTAGCGTCTTTGCCCATCATTCACTGAAAAGCCCCGAACAGTGTGCATTATTCCCAATTCCCAAGTCACTGTGAAGTTCAAGCATATGTTGACATGGCCAAAAAATTTCGTACGATACTCGGAGTATTTTGGTAGTACGTCGTACTTCCGGTAGCTACCGTACTACGGTGGACAGGAACAGAGCCGGTAGCATACCATGTATGATACCACTACCGGTAGTAGACTAGGTACCGTGCTACGTCGTACAGTTACTACTGCCGTAAGTCGTAGCGAGTTACCACCGTACCAGTGCAATACCGGTAGCTACTACTGGTAGTGGTACGTAGATCTCTATCGTACTCTACTACTCGAGTAGTAGTCTCGAAATGGCAACATGTATCATACTTACAGTTAATTACTTCAAGTACGAAGTGTTAATGTTGACTAATAGAATTAATCGGAAGTGGTCGACAACTCACTTGCACACACCCGGAGTACTTAACAATCTATATAATGAAAGCACGGAAGTCCAACACAAGAAGTGTCTCACGTCTTCGCGTTATGAAAAATTTTTGTTTGTTTTTGGGGGAAAAACATACGACAATACGACTAATGTTGTTCGGAAATGCTGGTCAAAGACAGTCATGCGAATTAGAGATGTGTCTTTACAATTTACAAGCATCAATAGGTTGACTCAAGCCCACAACACAAACCAATAAAATCATGATTTCATGCAATGGATGCAACAGTGCATGCACGCCCTTTCCTAGCAGAGATCGAGACCTGTCAAGAAGCGCAGAGAATATTGAAGAACCAGACCACGCTCTAATTGCACGTGAGCTTCAGGCACTTTCTGTAAATGAGCGCAATGAGCTATTTGACGAGATCCACGGAGTCGCCAAAGTCTTGGATGAAGACCCAGAATTTGTGGCTCAGAAGTTGGCCGCTTTGGAAAACGAGTTGGAAAAGATCAAAAGCAAGCCAGCCTTCGATAGAGCGATGTTTTTATCTCCCCGCTATGTCAAAGACACCGAATTTCGACTAAAATTCTTACGAGCCGACCGCTTTCAGCCAGAAAAATCTGCAGCGCGGATGGTGTCGCACTTTCACTATAAGACTGAGCTTTTCGGGGAGCACAAGCTAGTGAAAGATATCACATTTGATGATTTGGAACCAGAAGATGTGGAAGAATTTATGGGAGGGTCATACCAGTTTGTGCCACAAAAGGATTCCCGGGGTAGACCTATTTGCCTGGTGATTCAAAAATTGTTTGCCTACAAATCATGGCAAAGCAAGGTGTGTATGATGAAATCAACCAGATCCAAACAAGTGGCATCTGGGCTCACATAATGTGATCGTGCTTTCCTTTTCCTGTGCTTCAAACATAGTTTCGAACAGTCTGGTATGCCTTGATGTGTGCAATGGAAGACGAAGAATCTCAAAAGACGGGAATTGTTAATGTATACTACAACATCGATCTGGGTGTTCCTGAACCTCTGTATTTCGAACTTATTCGTCGAATCGCAATTATTGACAGCAGTATTCCGTATCGCAGTATCTCCGTTCACTACTGCTACAACATGGCTGCACTTCGCCCAGCTCTTGAGCTTTATCAGATGTTCGCAGGGACAAGAAATCGTGTACGCTTCCGAACGCATTTCGGTGGGTTCCCCAATCTTGAAAGATCATACTTCCATCCATTCATTGCGAGTTTTCTAACTTCTCGACGTCTTTTCATTACACTAGGCTCACACATGGAATGTCAATTTTCACTAATGACATTCGGAATCACCAGGAGCATTCTTCAACTTGATGACAATGGAAATTTGAAACCGGGCGTGATGCAATCTTTCTATGAACGGAGAAGAGCACTAGAGAAAGCTCGCGAAGACATCAATTCTGGCAGAATCGATTACCCTGCAGAGATGGATGTTCTTCTTGGGAGGGGACGTCCTTATCAGAACTATAGTGGAAATACTTTGTTGTCCAACATACTGAATGTTCGGAGACAAGAATACAATGAAGCCAGCCGTTTTGAGAAGACTGTCATAGCGTACGACATTGTCAAGACTATTCATGAGAATGGTGGACGATTCATCCAAAGAAATGAATCTACCGATGGATGGGTAGAAGTCCCAGAAGCAGTTGCCCGTGACAAGGTTAGCAGTGGTTTTCGAAGCAAAGCACGTGTGCAAGAAAGTCAAGCTACCAAGAGAAACGTGGAATTTGCCTTGGAGCAGGTACAGAAGCGAAATAAGGTAGATCGAAGTGAAATGTAGTGGCATTAAGAGCATTTGCGGAACCAAAGTTTCAGAGTATCTTCAGTATTTGATAGAACGCTGATATTAAGGTGATGGTACCAATTTTCAATGTCATTCGCTGCCTTGCTCCGCAGGCAAGGCAATAATCTGATATCAAACTTCGGAGAGGTATGATTAAAACTAGTCGTATGTTTCAGTTTTCATGCTTTCCTTTCGCAGATTTTCACAATTCGTTTTCTTCCATCCTTGCGAAAGTGTTCGCATGACGAGAGAATCCCCCCCAAGTTTCTCGATCAAGCCGGTTAAGCAAGGAGCGCAAAGTCTGATTCCGTATGAGAAAAGGGTGACAACAAAAATGCTAAGAATCAAGATCTTTGTTGCAAGACTTATTAATCGGTTGATTCCCTATCTGTGAGATCCTTAATATTGTACACAAGGTACTTGGTGTAATGGATCGGAGCCCTGGACAATGCCGTGGTCTTCCAAGACTTGCGGTGTCCACACCCATTCCTTGTTCGTCGGATAATACCCTCAAATGCGGCTAGTAGTTATTGCATTCGGCATTAAGGTATGAGCTGGTTTGACACCTTGAAGGACGGCAACGTGGTATCTTTAATTCGTTCTATCACCACAGCGACAATGTGAAAGATCATGTTATTACCGGATTTTCTCGGATGCCTTCTCCGGCCCAAACATCTTCGCCATCTAGATATTGGCTATCCCAACAATTCATAAAACACATTCATGATGGGACAAGAACGACCGAGGTCGTGTCGTCCTCCTTCATTTGTTGCATTTGAATCTAAACAATGAGTTTAGGGAAGCCGCATCGAGATAGTCGACTAAACAGCCATGTCGATTTGAATTGGTTCGGTTTGCGTTGTTATGTTGGCGGTCCTTCTCCTTCAGCCTTTTTTGGTTGGTATTACCGACGCCCAAGACATGTCATGAGTCATGTCAGAAAAAGATAGAAAAAGATAGCGCCTTTCCCATGAATGTACTAATGAAATAGCTCCAATATCTGAGTAACCGTTTCATCGTTCCTTTGGTCCTTCCCTTCGATATTCATCTTAGCCGAGTTGGCATCTTCACAGCCGTGACAATACTGCTGGTGATTCCCGAAGCGCCGTTGGGGCCCTCTCGCTATCAATCACGGTAAGTACTCGGAGTAAGACGAGAAAGTACCGGTACCGTATCGTAGAGCGAGTAACGTAGGACGTCGTACGATAGGTATGACATTACGGTACCGTAATCACAGCATGTCACAGTCTCAGGAGAAAGGCGTCATGATGCTGTGACGTCAGGTCTTGCAAATCCTCAAACCACGCACGTCTGAGAACCGGTGTTTCTTTCTGCGCTGTTCGCATCCACACCTACCCCGCGTTCAGACCGGAACTTCATCAATCGGCAGTCGCTCCAACAGTGAACACTCTACCTACCGTAGTAGACTAGAGCTACCGGTAGCAGATGCGCTCTCGTCTTTCTGCTGACTCTTTGGTAGACAGAGGAGAAAGGACAGATGCTGTAAACAGCGCAAAGGAGTTGTGTGTCGCTCCGCGATGAGTCATCTGTTTCTCATCACCTAAAGGTTTCCTGTCTGCATCTGCATCTAATACACGACGTACACATCAACTGATTCACAATTCAGTCTTGTCAGGATTTTGTTACACCATCATCTCATCAATTCTTTCGCACTCATACTTTCCGATTGACGCAGCCAAAGGAACCCCACGCTGTACACCAAGCAACTAGATTCCCTGAACATGACACAAATTGAGACATATTTTGTGATATGAAAGCGCTGCAAGAAACCCTTGTCATGTTGGAAAGATCCAGGAGTGACAAGAGCCCTCTTACATTCGTAGTAACAGGATGCAATAGGTAAGCCTTGAGCCTTCTAGTTTTTCCTTGGACGTTACAACTCCAAGGTTCTCTTAAACTTCGAATTTCTTTCCATCATAACTCTCCAGCGGTATCGGGCTTCAAGCATGCAAGCTGATTCATTCGCTTTCGCCCAAAAGTCGGATATTCATGGTGGCAAGGAACCAAGAAAAAGCTGACCAGGCAGTGAAAGATGTGAGCGACTTCGTTACAACTGTACCTTTTTTCGAGAAGAGTCTCGTCCCTGTCGTATGCGATCATTCCAAACTGCGGAGCGTAAGACAATGTTGTGCGGTTATAAAAGGTCACCTGCAGAAGGAAAGTGATGTCGTAGGCCACAGTGTAGGAATCGATGTGCTATGTTTGAATGCTGCTATTTTCCTTGGAGATGACTCTGAACCGCAATACACCGAAGACAACCTGGAGTTGACAATCCAAACGAACCATTTTGCGCCGTTTCTGATTGCGAATGAATTGTTGGAGTGGATCAACCCCGGTGCCAGAGTTGTGGTGACGACAAGTGGTCTCCATGCTGTGCCGGGTACATCTTTTGGAAACTTTCAAGGGGTACTGGATCAAGAATCCGGGAAACCAAGAACTGGTTTTGAGATGCTCGATGGCGCTCCCTATCACCACAAACAGTGCTACGCTCTCAGCAAACTTTGCAACGTTGCCTTTTGCTTGGAATTGAATCGACGTTTGCAAGAACGAGGCGCCAAAGCCGTTTGCTTCACCCCAGGACTGATACCAACGTCAGGACTGTTTCGTCACCAGAAGCTATGGCATGAGACATGTTTAAAGAAGCAAGTAGCCGGCATTGTCGAAACAGAGGAATGGGGTGGCATTCTCCTGGCCTGGATGGCCACTTCTGACGAGGCGGTAGAAGTTGGAGGATTGTACTGGCGAGCACCCTTTGGTATATCAAATCGGGGCGGCAAAATTCCAGACGATCTATATCCTGCCCCTGTTAATGAAGAAGCGAATGACTTGTCAAATCAACAAAAGCTTTGGGAAATATCTAGGTTCTTAACAAGCGCTTCCTGCCCAACAATATCAAGCATCGTTGGATGATGAAACTTCGTCCTTCACGCTGCTACTCGCTCAAACAACTCGCCAGGCCACAAATTAGGCAAACAGCTTTGCTCACAACACAATCATGCTGATAGATCGCGACGGGACAATGAACACATTTTGCAACCAATTGATGTCACTGAAGTACTTAGAAAGGTAACAAGAATAGCAATAACAATATTATTCTATTTTAGCTTACTTTTCGATGATTGACAATTGATACCCACATGATATATTTCAGTGTGTTCATAATATTGCAGGAAACTGGGACGACCACACTACTTGAACCTACTACGGAACGTTAGGTACCGATAGTCTACGGTACTGACACTGTGAAATGTGAGTACCTCCGTAAGCACCGTAGTACGACCTGCACTAGCTAGCGTACCAGAAGAATGTCAACAGGTAAGTTGCGTACCGGTATGTACTCTTAACTCGTACTCGTACTATATACGTTAGTACGTACGAAGGACGAATGGATACCTTTCGTACCCAGTTTCATTGCTTCTTGCCTGTGAGTTTACCTCATTTTCTTTTACTATTTTATTGTTGAGCGTAAGTCAGTCAGACGCATCAAAAACCCCTTTCTGTCTCTGCCGAATTGCGTCGTGATCATCTCTGCTGTTGCAATCTCCTTGTTCACTGTAACTACACTTGTCTGACTCTGAAACTTCACAATGGTACGTAACAGGTGAAAATACGATATATTGAGGAGTTTGATGCTAGTGTTTCTTGTGTGTTTGTAGTTCGTTGCGGTGGGCCAGCCCGATAGGCGGCTGATGCCCGTATGGGTACCTCGGACCCGATCAAATAGGTCAACTCGTTGTCACGTGGATCATTTCCTCATTTTGTCCAATTTTTCCTCTCTCTTCAGGGTGTCCGTACAAAGACTGTAAAGAAGAGTGCTCGCACAATTGTCGAGAAGTACTACACTCGTCTTACTCTTGACTTTCACACCAACAAGAGAATTGTAGATGAGGTTGCCATCCTCCCCTCAAAGCGAATGCGCAACAAGATTGCCGGATACACAACACATTTGATGCGTCGTATTGCCAAAGGACCAGTTCGTGGTATTTCTTTGAAATTGCAAGAAGAAGAGCGAGAACGTCGATTGGATTTTGTCCCCGAAGTGTCGGCGTTGGATCAAGAAACTATTCACATTGACCCTGACACAAGAGACTTGTTGGAATCTCTGGGATTTGGAAACTTGAGTGGCGTTGCTGTCAATCAAGGCCGTGATTAAATTATAAGACAATTCTTGATTTGATTAAGTGATGCTGTGCTTTTGGGAATGTTATCACAGGACCTTTTTAAATTGCCCTGATTCCATCTCGAGAACGCTGTGGGTGTGTCAGGGCTGCATCGATGATACCGGCGGCAGCAGCTGGCAGTTCCACTGTTAAAGACTTGTCTTATCCGTGTAATCTTCTTACGGCATACAATCGGAGCGACGCGGCCTCCTGAACTGTAGTCACCGCCGCTTTGTTTCGTGCTGATTGTAGTTGGTGTAGCAACCGTATCTAGTAGTAGTGTAATGCAATAGAGACAGGTAGAACGCTACCTTTTCTCCGACGTCACGTCTGCTGTTGTCGCTATCAACTGGTTTGTTATTCCTGCTTTATCAGAGAAATTCGTTTGAAGGCATACTAACAGTAAGACGGAGCTTCTATTTCTTCACCGCTACGCCAAGGAAGACTTCACTTCTGTGATGACCTGTTTCCATTTGAACTACAGCGGTGCTTTGTTTAGCTAGGCCTCCCATGTGGTATACTTCCTCTGCCTTTTCGTTTGTGAAACCATCAGGCGATTCTTCCGATTTTGGCCAATCAGAATGGCAAAAGAGACCGCCAGGTTTCAGCATACTTCCCACCGCTTTCATTGTCGCTGCCAAATCATTTGATGGTATGAAATTGATCACAGACGATGCAACCACAAGATCTACTTTTCCCTGCAATGCAACAAGGTCTGTTCGGATGTCATGCGCAGCGGACTCCAAATTGCACAGGGACACACAGTAAGCCTTGACATTCTTCCAGTCACCGGACCGCATCTTTTCTTGCAAAACACGCACCATTTCGGACGCAGCGTCGATACAGATGTACTGTGATTCAGGGCTGTTTCTACGCATCACTTCTGTCAACAGACCACTCCCACAGCCAAAATCCACAACCACGCGTTTGTCTGATGAATTCAATTTAGTGAACTCCCACAACAGCTTCACGAAAGAATCGCGGTATCCTGACGCCAAATCATCCCATTCACCCGCCATGGAGTTCCATTCGTTGTTGACGATATCTTGTGTGGCACTATTCATGGTCACGGCGCGTGGTCTTGATATCTTGATGCCTACGATTTGGACTCGTCGCTCCCGATAGATTTGCACAAAGCCAGTTGAAAGATTTCGATGAAGAGTCCGTCGTAAGCTCAAGTCAACTACGCTAAAGAGAGTGTCCAAAGTACATATAGCACGATGTAGCGACGAAGATGAGATTATGATGAAAAGAATGGAATGCGTGTCAAAAACATCCAAAAAAAGGAAACCAAAATGCCCGGAAACTAGCTGATTATGTCTCAGCCATTTTTTTGAATTTTGTGCTCGAGCCCGTCCCTTTCCTCGATTTTTCCGCGCACGCAATATGGGTAGTAGCTCTACCTTTAGCTAGTGGTGTAGTAAGACATGCTCTCAAAACGACCAGGGGATGCTGCAATATTGATGTTTCTATCGTACTATTTATATTGTCTGTCGAAACATCACCACAGTTTTACAAGGTCTATATCAGAAGCGAAAATGACACGACGGACGAGCGGGAAGGAGAGGAACGTTGAACAAAGGATGTGGTCGCCAGTCGTTTCTCTGACAACCACCCACCCAAACGGTAACTAGAGAGGGATCTTGCGGTCAACGACATTGACAATTTCGACTCGTCTTTTTTCTTTTCCTTCTGCGCATCATGCAAGATGGAGACTTCATTCTTCGGAAGATTTCGTCTCAACACCAAGTTGACCCATTGCGAGGCTGTCCTCTTCGCCTCATCGGCATCATCACCCCGTGGCTGGAAAGGACCGAATCGCAGCCTTTCCAGGGTTTGTGGATCCTTAGCGGCTTTTCGTGCTGCTCGACTTTTAATGTAAAAGTCTTGCAGGGCCACCTCTTGACCACCTCCGATGATTCTCAAGATATCACCAGTCGGACCTTCCGTTATACTCTTGTACAGCTCGAGGAGGCGTTGGTCAAGTTCGGCAGGTGATAGTTGCAATCGCAGCTTAGGAGATTCAATCATTCGATCAATATCTAGATCTAAACGCTTATCGAGCTCATTAACCAAGCGCTCCTTTGCGCGAGCAGGAAGAACTTAAAGATCAGATGTGTTAGGCACGTTTTAATGTCGATACGTATCGATTGGAAGAAGGATGGCCTTTTTGAACTTACCTTTGCTCTGAAGCACTTCCTGTGACAAACGGGATCTGAACTGGCGATACCTGGCTCTGGACTTGCGAAGTCCGGAGGCTACAATTTCCCTGCCTTCAGTGTCTTCGATCAAAGGAGGAAGTGTGATCTATGATCCAGAAGAAACACCTTGAGCAAGTACATCACAAAAGGGAAAGAAGATGCAAGACAATAGCAAAAACATACCTCAATCCCAGCGTCTTCGGAAGACAGTGCCTCTTTCATCAGCTCAGCTTCTTTTAATGGAATGCTTCCCGCAGCTTCGAGTCTTTCGGTTGCTGCCTCCCAGCTAAGAGCTCTCAGATATTCTTCGTCCATGGGCTCTGGTGAATGTGTCAGAGCGTAATAAAGATTTCCTGCCGGGCAAAAAATAATATATGTTGTGAGAGAAGTTGCGATGTTAAACGTGACTAGAAGGCTTCGTCATCTAGTCCTAGTACCTACCGACAAACTCTTCTTTGTTGGTATATGTCAAGCAATTCGGGAACTGAGCAAAGAAATCGTTGGATGGATGAGAGGGCACGACAACAAACTTTCCCATTCCTAACGCTTCGGCGACCGTCGTACAGAGTACTTCACTTGTGGAGGGGTTAATGAATATCTGGAAATACGCGAAAGGTGGTGAGATGTACCCTGAAAGACAGTTGCTGCATCAGCAAGACATCAAAGGTGTTGGTCGTACCTTGTGTGTGAAAGCAAGTTCGGCGTGATCGATCGGTCCATGAAAATTCATGTCTACCTCCAAATCTTTCGCCCTAGCTTCTGCTGCGTCCTTGTCTGGGCCACCACCGTACATATCCACTTTAACTTTGATCCCAGCACTTTCTTCCGCATATTTTAAAAGTTCCATCAAGGACCCGAGACCCTTTGACCACAGCATCTTTCCAATAAAATACACAGAGGGCTCCGCATCCGCTCCAAAGACTGGATCTTGGCTAGGAGATGCACGGATTCGCTTTTTAACTTCTTTTCCAGCTTCCAAAAACGTGCCACGGATACCGTGAACATTTTCAATGAGTTCCTTTTCTGGAGCAAACTGTCCCAACGTACCAGAAAGCTTCACAATTCGATGGCAGTGAGCTCGACACATCCATGAACATAGCAGACGCATAGCAGGTGCCTTTTGATTAAGATTTTCGAACATATTGTCAGTTGCAATACAAGAGTGAAACAAGAACAAACATCATCTTTGGTGATGATCACCACTTACCCTAATAAAGGCCGCTGGTTGTTCCTGAGCGTAAACAAAATAATTTGTGTGGATGATCCCCACAACATGCTTGAATTTGTCTGTCCAAGAATCCCCTGGTGCTCTGTACCAGTTCAAGTGCTCAGGTTCTTCCAGAATGCAAATGTCCACTTGATCTTCTGGGATTTCTGCCACTAGGTCGCCCATGCTATACACGCTGTTCTCGACTTTGTTCTGCCACGCAGTGTACCACTTGATTTTGAGCTCTTCACTGGCCTGGGGCATTTTCGCCGATTCCCGAAGCCAGGTACGTACGAATTCTTCTTGCTCCTCCGGGCTTTCAAACACTTTATCGGGTCCATAGACTCTCTCTTGATCTTGTCGCCTTTCCAACCACGGTATCATCAATGTTACGCTTCCGCCAGCTTCTTTCCGACCCTTTGTCATATACGCGGCTCGCAGAAGCGGATTGACGGCGGTGCCCGTCATCCAGGGCAATGATGCAGTTGTGACGATCCATAAGTTTTTGGATTTGTCGGAAAGATCCGTATGAGGTAGTACTTTCTCGCCTTCTTTTGCTGGGGCTGGTACTGGTAGATTGATGGGTTCTCGCTTCTTCTGCTGTGTCTTTGTTGGGGTAGCTTCTAGCGTGGTGTTACTCAAGAGATGAGGCATTGTCTCTGGAGTGTCAGGTTCCTCCCGAGGTTTCGTCGACTTTGTTGTTGCTTTGCCCGGACTTCCCCAGGACGACAAGGGATAACCTCCGGTGTTTTCGGCGTCAATTTTGTCCATGTACTCTTGCACGTCGTCTGCCCAGTCTTGCAGTATCCGTTCCCATGATGCGAAACCTTCAAATCGAGGTGTAGCTTTGTTTGTATCACTATTGTTCGATAATGGACTAACGATTTGATCGATGATGGTTGTCAGGTTGGTGTCAACATTTAACTGGAGCTTGGTGGGTTCGTCCAATAGCATTTTCCATTGCATGAAACTTATTTCCTTGACTCTCTTGTCATCTCCTCGAGGCAGTGTTAGTTGTTTGATTTCTTCTAGAGCCTTTTTCCATTGTTTTCTGGAGGCTTTGATTCGTTCCGGGTCTTGATAGAGTTTTGTTGATCGAGTAATGGATTCGGCCAGGCTGATCACTTTGGTGTTGGATTGTTGTTGTTTCTTGGTGATGCTGTTGTTTGTGTTGCTGCTTTTGCTTTCATCTGGGCCTTTGTTTTTGTTTTGTTGTTGTCCAGTCGCCACCGCTAGTATCACAAAGATTAGAGCGACTTGCAACAAGAACGAACGACGACAACGAAGAGTTCTTTCAGAGGGTTTCATCCTCACGGAATTACTTTATAAGAAAGAGAACCCAAACAACAACAACAATACTGTTGTATCTTTTTGTGTATCCAAACCTTGAGAAACTGAGTTTGCGGGAAGATAATCTCAACAATGAGAAAACGAAGAAACAAAGTTGCTCTTGGAACTGACGATATGGAAAGATGATGATGTTTCCAGAGATAGGACGTTGTCTTAGTAGTGTGATGATGGTGATAATATTATTGTGGTGATGATGATGATGATGATGATTGGATGGATTATTGCTCCGTATTTCATACGAATTATTCCACACTGTAGTAGAGTATTACGTACCTGCTTCGTATTTGCCTACACAAGCACGCCAAGAAGGGAAGAGATTGTAGATTCGATTGGTTCGAACCGGAAGAATGTTGATGTTTTTGTTCGTGGGGGATTTGAGGATTTGAGGATCATCACAACATCACCACAACAACATCACCATGCGTCATCTCTCTACGAGACTGGAGAGGACGGCTGGGGCCTGATACGTGGTTAAAGCATGACGTCATCATACGCATGTCTGGCGCGCGCAGGAAAAGCGTAGTTCTGTAGGAGAAATCCCGAGATAAATTGTTGACTGTGAGTCACGAACTTTTCTGCCACTCGATTTGGGTGGGACTGTCAAAAACTCGATCCGTTTCATTTTTCCTTAGACGTTGATGTGATGACACACGGTTGTAACTGCCGCTTCCTTCCCCTCAGCAACTTCCTTCTTCGCGAGGAAGTCGTTCAAGCCAGCAACATCTGATATCCCACACAAACAAAGGCGAAAACGAAGCAGGACAGCCGCCTAACCTGGAATGAACTTTCAAAACAGGTTGTCATGATGAGGCGTTTCAAAATCTTCCATCGGATTCCTCGCACAAGACAGGCTACCATAATTTACCAAAATCGAAAATCCTATACAAACAGACCACAGAGAATCTCCAGCCTATCTTCACAGTCCAGAATCCCCCCATTTCAGAAGATTTCCCCTCAACGCTTCTCCACCAACATGGTTTCCGACGAAGAAGAGAACTTTCATGCTGATGCCGCTGATACGGTCGGACAAATGCACAGTGAAATCATAGCACAACAACTCCCCTCGGACGCACCAGTTATATCTGATACACCCTCTTTGGATTCCTTTGTCCAATCGATACACGGAAACGTACAGCTGGTTCTGGATTCGATTATCAAGATTTCAACAGAATCCAACCAAAAGTCGAGACGCAGGTCGGTACAGGAACGATGGAAAAAGATATACGACAAAGAAAAGCAAAGACACAATCGCAGGACACGAAAACCACGAATCAGAATCTCTGTGGAACAAATGTGGGAACAGGCACTATCTTCGATGGGTCTTCCGACTATCCTGACCGAAGAAGAAGTTGTTGCCGTCGGTCCACCACCCAACCCACTGACAGATGCAGCTTCTGACGCTATCAAAAGCGACAAAGCAGACTCTACTGCACAAAAGAAACAGCCGATATGGAACGATTCGGGCGCACATTCCCTGTCACCAATTTTTGGTCTTCCCCTGAACGAACAGCTCCAAATTGATGACATTCAATCTTTGCTTGCCGATCACCTTGATGGAGAGGTCTATCCAACTGAGACTAATTTGGCAGATGGTGAAACGATGGAGAAGTCTATTTCCAGCCCCAAGGAAACAGAAAGACATCAGACAGACTCCAGAGAGCAAAAGGAAAAACTTCAAGATGCGATTCTGCAAGCAATTGCTCTTCTTACTGCAGTCGATCCAAATTCGTGGCAACAACTACATCGGAAATTGTTGGGGGACGACGACGAGTTTGTCAATGACTTGTCACAGATGCTCGAGCATGATGTGGAGGAAGAGGATGATAATTTTGAATCTGGAACCGAGAACGAACGGACGGACGACAACATGGTACAAGACTATATACGCCATTCTGTTGAACACAATCGGTTCCTTACAACGGCAGAGGCAAACCTGATGCTTGCACATCTTGCCGTCTCTTCACACCATGACCTGGATTTTTTGATTGGAGAATGCATGAGCATTTACAACGAAATGAAGCTTATGCAAGAAAGTGGTCAAGCACACTGCCAACCAGATGCAAACACATATCGTAAAATGATTCTCGCCCTATGTCAACGATTTATGGCTGCTGGAGAAGCCATCAAATTGTCGAGGGAAATGATGCACAATTCGACGATTGAGATCACTCCCGAAGTATTTCTCGAAGCTATCAAAGCCTGTCATATCAAAATGGATCTGAAATCGGCTCGAGCGATGATGGAGGTTGCCACAAGAGATGCTGTTGTTCGACCTTCTTTAGGCTCCTATCTGATTTTGGTTGAGATGATGAAGGCGGACGACTTGCGAGAGGAAACTTTAGCTTTCTTTAAGCAGCTTGTTGCGGACGGTATCTTATTGGACGAAGCGGCGGACAAAGTCTTGCATAGCATCTGTCGCTGGCCTCGACGAACAAGACGTGGCGATTTCATTGATTTGAGTTCTTTTCAACTTCAGCTCCTTGCCACGGTACAGCAACTCGCTATGGATGAGAGAAAACCAGGAATATCATTATGGGTCCAATTGATAGGAGAAATGCACGTGTCTGCGCGAACAGATCCCTCTTTGTGGAGTCACATCAACTCCGCATTATACACAATTCTTGAGTTGTATCCTGAACACGGGATGGGCAGTAGGTTGATGAACATTGGACTCCAGGCCAGTGTCATTGCAGAAGATCCCAAACTCGCTGCTGCTATTTTGAGCAACATTTCCAGTGTTCGTTTGGCTGAAGAAGGAAAAGAGGGACATGCTATTGATATTCCTTTTCAAGCTGTGAAATCTGTTATGGAAGTTTGTCTGAAAGTGGCTGATGCAAGAAGCGCTGAGTTGATCATGCATTCGATTGAAAAGTTTGGGGATTCATACCCTACCTTTGTTCTAAGACAGTTGTACTCGCTCCTTCTTTTATGTCACGCAAAGGCGGGCAAAGTCGACGATGCCTTGTATGATCTCTTAAATATGACGGAAGAAGGCATGAAACCAGGGTGAGTGGAAAAAGTGACCCTTGAACGTCGTTTGCTGGTGATCTTCCTTTTGGTTTGTTGTCTCATTTATTTCGTTGCAGTGAGGATCTATATGCTGCCGTTCTTCACACACTAGCCGTGACAGGAAAACAAGAAGAGGCCGAGACACTTTTTGAAGCAATGCAAAGAGGCACAAACGGGGTCTCCGTCAAACCGAGCCTGGCGTCGTACGATGCGATCCTTTTGGGCCGAACCAAAAGTAGCGACTGGGAAGGTACCATCGAACTACACGAAACCATGAGTAAGGAAGGTTTCCCTTCTAGTCCACAAACGGTTGAAAGGCTGATGGAAGCACACGATGCCATTGGAGGAACGGATGCTGTTTTTGCAGTTGTGGAGAGATTTCTACAAGACGAAGCAGTGCAGTTTGATGAGAATCCGTTCCGGTCATTATCCAAGAGGCTTCTGCCAAACATCGAGATTGAATCATTCGATAACTTTCGCCAGCGCATTCGGCGTGCTGGTGAAGCGAGAGCTGAATTGCGAGATGTGTCCTTGAACCTTATTCGGTCTCTTCGAGTTGCAGAAATCGAAAGTGAACGTCCGTCTTCTCGGCACAAGACAGTCGATGAAATAAAGGCAATACAAGACATGGCATGGAAGAAATCCGTTAGCGATCTATTGGAATTCGCAAGGAAATATTCCAACGAAGATAGAATAGAGTAAATATGAGCTACCTAGAGAGGGAAGTAACCCGACTATCCGGAACAAAAACTTGCCAGGCAACAAGATCACATGAGTCGTTGCTATTGCTAATAACTGTGAGTCTATTCACGTTTCGCGATTTTGGAGCTCGACCCGCATCGCTCAAAAGCGAAAAATATTGACGTCATCCCTACTACCGCGAAGTACGTACGAGTACCGTACTCCGAATCACTGTAAAGAGTTGCGTTCTTTTCTCACTTGTTTATTCTCTCTGTCTCTTTTGAATTCTCTCACTGACTCGTCTCCTCATCGTGACGCATCATGCATCATCATCAGTCTGTGTCGTGAAAAAAAGGGTTTCTTGTTTCTTCATGCTCGGGGTGGGAAGTGATGTTTGTGTGGGTATTGTGGTGTTTTTTGCAATACAGTGAGCATATCCTATGATGAATGTACGTGCAACGTCAAATCACAAATCTTCGAAGAACGCAACTACGTAGTAGCACCTTCGTCTCTCTTACTACAGTAAAACATCTAAATTTCGCCACAGATAAACTCTTCGACTACGACACCAGATTCGAAAATCAATCGCCACTAAGCTTGCACAGCGATGGTTCGAAGAAGAAAATCCATCAGCCCCCTCAAAATGGCAGCGGCGTCGCTGATCTACCTTTCACTTCACGGAGAATCCTATGTCATCCCAAACGTCAAGAGCAAGCCGGTCTCCAACGTCGTAGACACAACAAAGCTAGGAACACTGACAGTTCCAGTCGTTGGCTGCGGAACCATCTCATGGACGAGCAACAGCTGTAAGATTTCTCTGTCCACTGTAGCAGGAAAGATATCCACCTGATTGATCTTTGACTGTCTAACCACCTTTTTCTATTTGTGTGTGTGTGTGTGTATGTATGCGGACAGTGTTTTCCCTGGAAAATGAGGAGCTCGAAGATGTTGTCTCGGCAGCATATCGTTCCAACGCGGCGTTCTTCGATACTGCCGAACGCTATGGATCACATTTGAAAACTGCCTTTGGCATGGGTTATGGGGAAACAGAACGTTTGACCAACCTTTTGGTGCGAAAAGCAAAAGTAGTCGACGGGCCTACCAGAGTAGACCCAGTGATTGCTTCCAAATTCACCCCTCTTCCATGGAGAACGACAGTCGAAAGCGTTGTGGAGGCATGTGAACAATCTTGCAAAAATCTTGGAGTAGATTCAATTGATCTATACCAAATTCACATGCCGGACAGTAAGTTTGAGGTTCCCGAATGCAGTCGTTTCTCATTTCTTTACCACTTTTACTCAAACAAAAATCATCTCCCTGCCATCACACAGTTGTGCAACCACTCCGGGCATTCGGAAAGGTCGAAACTAAAGATACAATCTACTGGGACGGCATCGCAAAATGTTACAACGAAGGGCTGATTAAGAATGTAGGAGTGTGCAACTATGGACCTACGCTGGTGGAACAATGCTACAATGCTTTGGCGGAGCGAGGTGTGCCTCTGGCTTCAAATCAGATTGCATTCAGCTTACTTGGTAGAAAGAACGGATCTCTGGAAACGATTCAGAAATGTAACGAGCTTGGTGTCAAGGTGTTGGCATACTACCCATTTGCAATGGGACTACTCACTGGCAAATATTCGAAAGACACTCTAAAACATGAGGGCGGGGATGGGGTTGCTTTGGACACGTCGCTGACTACCCGGAAGAAGACAAGTTTGGAGCAACAAGATCTTTTACGTTACGCCAGTGAAGAGGGTTTTGTCCCCTTGATCACCGCTATGTCAAATATTGCAGAGCGCCGCCGCAAGACTATTTCTCAGGTTGCGCTGAACTATATAATCAGTAAAGATGTAATTCCGATTCCCGGATGCCGAACTGTGTCGCAGCTGGAAGATAATCTCGGTGCCATGGGTTGGCGTCTCTCGGAAACGGAAATCAAACGACTTGAATTGTTGGCAGATGAACTGCCGAACTTTGATGGGGCTGGATTTAAACGAACGAACGAGAAGTTTGTCGGATATGGCATTGAGCGATGGGAACTTGACTAATCGAGTTGCTCTAGGAATGAAACTAAGATCTGTTCTGAACTTCTGCAAAAATGGGTCTTGGATGACTTACTAGAAAGGTTGCCCTAACACCACAGCATGAACGCTCAAACTGCTAGCAACTATTCTAGGAGCAGTAGCAAGGATGCTACGATGCAACTTTTTGCAGCGCATTTGTATCATCCTACTAACAGTACCGAAGTCGTACGTCGTATGATACTTGTCACGTTCGAGGCACACTGACCCCGAATGAACAATTCCCCCCCTAACCTTCCTCCCCCCATTTCAATGTTCGACGGACGAAAGTCAACACAACAACACGTGAAAAAGAACGCCGCGTCGTCATATGCTGAAATAATTTTTTTGATTGCCGTCCGGGTGGGAAAATCGACCATTCGGAATTGTTTTGCCCTACTAACTGTATAAGAAAAACAAAATACACAACGACGTCCTTGTCCCAAGGTACTAATACTTCTCTTCTCCGCTAACCTCATCAATCGTAGAATCGAATCCTCCAAGACTCATCACATCATGTCCAGCAGCGATCCTGTCGACGTCGTCAAACAGTACATTGAAAAGAACAAGGATGCCTTATCCCAAATCTCGTTTGGAGGAGGTGAGTTTGCATTTTCCCTCAAATGATCGAATGATAGGCAATTCTGTATTTCATCATGGTGTCAACTACGCAACAAAATTCTCTCTGGAAAGGGCACACTGTTTATGATCTCATCAATTCCTATCTTTTGCTTCCGTAATTTGAATCGCAGTCATGGGCTACTGCTCCGGCCTTGCCTTTCGAAAGGCCAGTCGCTTCGCCGCTGTGATAATTGGCGCAGGCTTCATGGGGCTTCAGGGTGCCAAGAGCCTTGGATATATTGAAGTAGATTGGAACAAGATCAAGGATGATGCGATCAAGCCATTGGATGCCAACAAAGACGGAAAGTTGGATGCTGACGATGCCCAAATTTGGTGGCAAAAGTCTCAGGTCGTGTTGAAAGATTCCATCCCGGGTGCTGGAGGATTTAGCGCCGGATTTTTGTTAGGAGCTCGTCGTGGTTAAGTGGATAGAACAACTGTCGCTTCATTTGCGAAGGAAAGCAATACTACGTGCTGCAGTAGTAATCACATTGTAGCTTGATCGGTCAAAGCGTCAAAAAAAGAGATTATCCCGTCTCCACACAGATTTGAAGCCCGTACAGTGAAATATTTCCTGCCGGAGTCGTACGTTACAAAACAACGACATGACTAGTACTCGAGTAGTTTAAAGAAGAATTTAAGAAAAACCATCGAGCTCCGTGCGGGAATACATGGATAAATACTTACAGTTAGCTTTTTGTAGGGGATGTATCCATGGGAATGGCTTCACCCTCATCCTTGGTCATTTCAGCTGGAGCCCTTGCATCGTCAGTTTCTGATTTTGCGGCGACATCAGCGCCAGAAGATGGAGCCGAGATTTCAGTTTTGATTGCATCTGACGTGGTACTGGGAGCCCCAAGGTCTGGTTCCTTCTCATTGTCCACATCCATCAATACATCATCGTCCTCTTTTTTCGTCCCCAAATCTGTGGCTTTGGGAGCAGTGGAAGACACAATAGAGGCTGTTGTGCTAACAGATTTCCCTTCATCGGTTGTCTTCGGCGTTTCCTTCAAATCCCGTAACGTCACGGCTTCCTTCCTTGTTTCAACGTTGGATTCTTCTGATCTTCTGGTCTCCTCAGTTGAATTAGGTTTCTTGGTCTCCTCCGTTTTTTTGGGTTCCTCTTTTTTCTTCAACTTGACAGCAATTTGCCGTCCGCGTGCAGCGCCGTAACTTGGTTTGCTCTTGTCATCTTTTCCTGAAGGTGCCTTTTTACTGTTCGTCTTGATTTTGTGTGGCGGAGGCGGTGCTGCTTGCACCATACGACGGGCCGTTTGCGCACTGGTGACAACGTCAAAGGTACGTGCAGTGAGTTGGTGATTTTTAGGGGGTAGCAGTACGCCGGAATAGCAATGAGTTGGAATGGGGGGGAGGGGGATGCGGTTCACTGTCTGGGCCAACAAGTTCAGTTTGGGAAGCTGAGTAGAAACTGAAATCGGATGATCTGGGCGGAATTCGTTCGCCAACATCAAATCTGCGCGATCGATTTCCGTTCTACCTGCCACAAATGCGTAGTCCTGAGAATCCGTCAGGATTTCCATGGCATAACGGCGCGCTTGTTCCAGCAGACAAGCAAAAGCTTGGGGTGTAACATCAGATCTTGACAAATTATTCTTCTCTAAAGCGTTTTCGACAATTTTGATTTGCTCCGGTAGAAACTTCGCATTCTCAGACATGACGGTTTCATCTGCTACGGATGGCAAAATATCCTCCGCCTTGTACCACAATGGATCCAGCCGTCGAGCAGCCTCATCATTTCGGATGCGAGCTAGATCCATTTGAGCTGCACGGGCAGCAGCATAAGCCTGCTGAGAGGTGTTCGCGGCCAGGCTTTTCGTAGTCCCAGGCTTCTTCGATTTTCGGGGATTCTTTGGCTTGGTTGCGCCTGCTTTTGTAACCTTTTTGGTTGTACTCTTTGCAGGCTTGGTGGTTCCACCAGATGCGGCGGACGGAGTTGGTGCTGTCGCCATGATATAATTGCTCACAGTCAATTATAATATTATGTTTTCTGATAAAGAGAATTCGTTCTCTGCGGTACCTGCAAAGGCGGGGGGAGGGGTCAACTGGAAGAAGGATAATGCTACAGTAGTAGTAGTGTATGGTATGCAACAGCAGACATCCGACGTTTGAATTTGCACCAACTACTAACTTTATGTAGTACTCGGAGTTCTTCTGTTGAAATTGACAGTGAAGGTGTTGTTTCGTCGCTTCAAGGTTACTATCGGTATCATACTACTACGTACCAGGAGTTCACTGTCAATTTTGCTGCGCAAAGCGGAGGGGAAAAAGGGGTTTAAACGAGGACCCCCCATTTGAAATTGACAGTGAAATAATTGTCATACTATGATACTACGAGATCGACGTACCGGTACTGTGGTACGGTACTACCGGTAAGTACCGAATGTACCGGTAGCTAGGTACCGGTAGGTAGTCGACGTACTTCAGTAATAATATAGGTACTACGTACTTCTTACTAAACGTAGAACAGTACAGTAGTCTCTACTAAAGTACGAAGTAGTAATAATGAAAATTCTTGGACTGGAATTTTTTTCTTTTTACCGTCAGTAATGTTGATTGTTCTGAACAGGGACCAGCACTCTAGAGAGGAGGAAAGACTACATTGGAATAGGAACAAAAATGACTAGGAAGAGTGAGTGACAAATTGAATCAGAATCTGAACCTGCAGAACAATATCCAGGTCCAAGGCCAGGAATAGGAAGACGAAGACAACAATCGTTGGGCTTAGACCTGACCCAACAAGGAAAGGACCAGAACCTGGACTAGGTCCACGGCAAGAGCCAGACAAGGACATTGGTGGATATTACTGTATTTCATCTTTCACTTTACCTTTTTGCGGAGAGATGTCAAGGAATTTTGATAAACCACATTCTTTTGGGAGTCATGCTGCTGACCAGTCCAAACAGACAGGGAGGACTAGCACCAGCTAGGGGGAGGACTGCAATGGGCTAGGAATAGGACCAGGGAGTTAACCAGCCAGACCCATGCCCTGGAGGAGCAGAACTTCCTTCGAATGCATCTTCCTTATTAATTAGCATGCAGTTGGATAAATCAAGAAACGACTATTCGTCCGTACGCCAACGGATTTTAGCCACCTCAGGTACAACCGTCACCGCAACGATTCAAGCCCACGGTCCAAAGGATAATCACTACTCTGCCCCAGTCATGTTACCCAGTGCGTCGAGTGTCTCGAAGGCCACTATGGGTTTTCTGTTCCAAGGGGCCAGTACAATGTTCTAGAGGAACCTAGCCCTCCAACTCCAGCATGCTTCGAAGAGTTCCTAGACTCACAACCGGAATGGAGTCGCGACATGCTTGGCACCCTGGAATCCAAGTTCTCTTACGAAGAAATCGCATCTAAGCTCCGGGAGAGCCAGCACCACCCATCATCGGCGTGCGATGCCTCTGCAGCTAACGAGCAGGGCACCTTCGGATGGTTCATGAACCTGAAGAATGGTACCACCATCATAGAGGGAAGTGGCCCCGCCTACGGATCACCAATGGCTCCTAACATGCTGAAGCATATGGGAAATGTTCCATTCTTCAGTTTCTGTTCCTGCTCAGAGAATACTGCGACTTGACCTTAGCACCAATGCATGTATACTGCGACAACGAAGCCTTGGTAGAAAATGTTAACAACGCCCGTGAACAATCTCGCCCGCAATCCCCCAACGACGCCCTGAAAGCTAGGTAGTTGGGATGTTCTGCAAGCGGTTGTACGACTTGCCAAACTCCTCCCGCAGATAACAAATGCTATTGGATTCGAATGATGCAACTGTAATTTTACCCGCATGATAATACAGAAGAAGCTGATTTCCATTCAATGGATATTGCAAGAACCTTTACTACGACACTTCTACTACCTCTATCTAAGAGTGTCGTAGGTATTATTTGTTTCCCTACTACTGTTTGATCCCGGTTTTTCATCAGGGATGATGGTAGACAGTTTGATCATCGAATACAATACATCTGCGACCAATGGACCATCTTTCGTTCTGTCGCGTTCTTCTTTCTCTTTTTCGCTCGTCCTACGAAACTCACCTCTCAACTGGTATCATAGTAGTAGTTGCAAACAAATGGGATGCTACGAGAACAATTATGCTGGTGTGCGGCATAACTCTCTTTGAAAGTCCTCTCCTGCTGTTCAACGTTTTACGTTTTTACACACAGGTCCGAAGTTGCATGTTGCATGTAATCGCCCGAAAGCTTGCCTCGGCATTTTGAAAGAAATCCTTGTCGCCATAGAAACGGAGAGGGTAGGACGAAGTGTTGAAACGGGTCTAAGAAAGCTGCAATCATGAAAGCGAACGAACTTGACCACGCGATGATGTACAGCAGCAGCAGCAGGGACAAAACTCAATGCGACGGCAATAAAAATTGATGTCGATTCTAATTTTATTGAAGACATCAACCTCGTCAGTATGAGCTTCGCAAGCACCACGTTTGAAAAGCCAGAAGTTGCCGTGGCTGAAGAAGAGCGCCAGAGACTCGGACGTACAGAAACTCGTTGGGTTCGTGTCCTACGAATTCTGACCCTTTTGATTCTCGTCCTCACAGCAGGTTTTGTGGTGATGGCCGTTTACTCATTTGGGAGGAAGAGTCAACAAATGTCCTTCAGCAGCGAGTTTGAGGCGCACGCCATCCGCGTCATCGAATCCTTTCACACTGGAATCGGTCGACAGTTGTCAGCTTGTGATACCTTGTCTGCCAGCATTACTTCCTATGCCATTGAAAGTGGCTCGGTCTTTCCCAACGTGACAGTCCCTCACTGGGGAGTAATGTCAAATAATTTTCAGATCCAAGCCCAGGCTACGTTTGTTCAATTTTATCCGTTAGTAACAGGGAACGAGACAGACGATTGGAACCGTACCTTGTGGCAGAAGTATGCCGCCTTAAATCACAATTGGCTGATGCCCTCCTTCACCAAAGAACACCTCATGCGAACGGCTCAAGATCTCCAGTTTGGATACGAAGCGACGCCACTGACCAGTGAAGGTGTAGAAGGAACGGAAGACTCCTATGAGAACGACCTTGGGCATTTGGCTCATGCTGGAAGCTTTTCGCCATACATTTGGTCCTCTAGGGAAAACGGTCCAAGCTTGCCTTTGTCAGGACCGTAGTTGCCAGCATGGCACTTTGCCCCAACTTTACCTATTATTGAGCTGTTGAATTTGAACGCCATTGGACTAATCTTCTGCGAAGGACCGGCTTCCGTTGTGATCAAAACCGGGATGGCCTCATTGGGTACTATGTCTGCATTTGAAGATGCTACAGACGAGTTCGCCAACATTGTGACATTGTTCAAGGCATCCCTGCTTCTAGGGCCATATCGACACACCGGAACTGAGTTCCAACATGATCCTGTAACCTTTTTTGGTTATCCTGTCTTTGATTCATTTGTTCCCGTAGGTTCTGGTCGAAAGGTCACAGGCGTTCTACTGTCAGGACTTCATTGAGTCCTTTTTCAAGATTTATTGCCATTCAGTGCATCATCGTAGTACTTAAGAACTCCCTGGGTCAAGCTGAAACATATCGCATTGATGGCAGCGATGCATTCTACGTCGGACAAGGGGACCTACACGATGCAGCATACGATGACATTGTGGAATTTGAATCTATTGTCGACTACTTGACAAATCGCGCTTCCCCGCTGACACAGTCCTATACGGCAGCCAACTTAACGAATGCTTACACAGAATATCAAATGTTCGTGTATCCGAGCAGCGTTACAGAGGCAGTTTATGTCACTAACGAACCAATGTTGTACGCTGTTGGCATTGGCTCTGTTTTTCTCTTCGTAACGGCGGTTTTCCTGATGTACAACTACCTTGTGGAGCGTCGACGAAAAATAGTTCTAGACAGAGCCGTCCAATCGACTGCTGTGGTTCATTCACTCTTCCCTGAGAATGTCCAGAAGCGTCTCTACGAAGAACTGGGACAATACAAACAGAACAAGAACAAGAACAACAGGATAGAAAAAATCTGGAACGTGACTGAACCCAAAGCCAATGATGGTTCGATTTCCAACTTCTTGGAATCGACGAAAGGAAATGAAGAGACACCGGATTATCTCGCAGCCAATTGCTGATTTATTCTCTGCGTCTACGGTATTCTTTGCTGATCTGGCAGGATTTACTCGATGGAGCTCCAGTCGGTCCCCTGTAGAGGAGTTTGGACTCCTTGAAACAATCTATTCCAAGTTTGATTCTTTAGCACTGCGTCGAGGAGTTTTCAAAGTGGAGGTGAGATCTCACAGTAGCCGGAGAAAGCTGCCTTGTTTCTTCTTAGTCATCCGTTTCACAAAATGTTCCTTCCTTTTTTGCAGACAATTGGTGACTGCTATGTTGCGGTCACGGGAGTCCCAGAAGTTCAAGAAGACCATGCTCTCATCATGGCCAAATTTGGTTCTGAGTGTATGGTTGGCTTACAACAACTCCTAGTGGGGACATTGACTGACAAGTATGGTGAAGATACGAGAGATCTGTCCCTTTGGATTGGGATGCACAGTGGACCTGTGATAGCTGGGGTATTACATGGGTGAGTCCTACCTTGCATCTTTCGAGTAAAGCAGTTGAAATTTATCCAATTTATCTTGCGATCAACTTACATTTCCACATTGCCCTGGCCTTTTTGGATTCAGCGTCAAGGCATGCTTCCAGTTGTTTGGAGATACAGTCAATACTGCAGCTAGAATGGAGTCCACTGGCATGCCCGGCCGAATTCACTGCTCGCAAGCAACTGCAGACTTGTTAGTGGCAGCTGGAAAAGGGGGCTGGATTAGAGCTCATGAAGGTCTAGTCCACGCAAAGGGCAAGGGGGAACTGCAGACATATTGGATTGAAAATGCTCAGAAATCCAGAACAGCCCGATCGTTGCAACGGAATGAATTATAATTCATACTGACATACTCTGTACGTCATAACAATGAGCCAGGTGATTTCCATATACCGATGGCAAGATTAGGACTACACTGGGTACCCATCCATACATGTTCTTCACTCAAAATAATGTTCAAATAATGTTTAGAAGCCCCTCTAAATGAATCACAACCAAGCGTCTTACAGCTACCTATTGGTTTGGTCTGCCCCGAGATCACAAAGGAGCACATTCTTAGCCACTAATAATGATCCTTGGACAATACAAAGAGGTATCTTCCACAATCTGCAGCAATAACAGTGTCCAACAATTCCAGAAGAAGGAGCTAGTCAAAGCAGCCATTTTTGTTTTTACATGCCTCATGCTGCAACTCTTGAGAGATGTTGTGTGTGCACTCCTCATCCCCATCATCACCACAAAATTGGGCTTACAACCACAAGAACGTAACAAGAAGCTGTTTGACATAGGTCTCATATTGTAGGATATGATTGTAATGCATACCAAGATGACAGACACCCTTTTTTGAGACGATGGCAGGGCCAGGACAAAGCCAAAGATGTGCTTCCAGGGCAACAGAAAGGCTTTATTTGTTCCTCCTTCCAAAAATGGAAGTTTCCTTCAAGCTTGAAGCTTTTACGTACTCGGAGTAGTACTTTGGGATGCCTTCTCTGCCAACAAAATCAAGAGAAATTCATCAAGGTCTCAGTGGGTGAAGAGGAAGGCGCCGGAGGACATTCCACTGGCCACACTCTACTGTGCTACTGTGGAAAGTTGGTCATCTTTTTTTAGGTCTACTACATATTACTCGGAGTACTTACTATGGAGTAGTAGGTAGATGATGGTACCTGGGCATTACTTCATTAAATCCGCTTCGTCTGTACCGCTACTTACTGTCAAGTCTAGCTCCCAGTTCTACTGCATGTGGTAGTCTAGCGTTTCGCCTCGGCTGCAGCTCTACGTGCTACAGAGATCATGTCACTCGTCACTCACAGTTCCAATGGACCGTTTCTCTCATTCCTGCTTACGACCAACTCTGAGAGCTTCGTTCGAAAATTAACTGGGTCCAAGCAGAATAATACTACCGTGCGATTGCGGAGTACCCTACTCATAGTCAGCAGTCAGCAGGTACCGTAATATGAACTACGGTAGTAATAAATTTCATATGCAACTCGCATTGCACGTCCCCCGGTATGTAGGGACTATGCAACCACACATCTCTACCATTTTCTACTGGATGGGACCAACTACTGTTTGGAGTTACCTGGTATCCCTCTACCGAATTTCACCGTAGTTCCTACTTAAAATGTAACTGAAGATTGCTTGTACCGTTGCCAATCCTAATAAAAGATGTAGGCACATGTCAACTGCCCATTTCGAGAGAAATCTAAATCTGAGTTGCGCATGGCAAGGTACTTAGGAAATTAATGACGCCGGCCAAACAAAAGGTAACTAAAAAACAATTGCCCACCAAACATTTAGAGAGATACTGCCTACTACATAGGAGTATTCCTGTCGTAGACCCGCGCGGGACAATTTTCGAAAAATCATTAAATCTCTAGTTTAACGGAAATTCTCATCCATTTTAAATCGTCATTTGTTCTTTTGAATCATCTCGATTTAAAGATTGTCGCGATCGTGTATACTGTTATTTGATTTAACTGCGCGGAAACACGAAAATCGGAATGCAAAACAGGATGATGTTGTTACAGAGTGACCATCTCTCATCTCTCTGCAAACATTCGGATGTTAACATAATACTTTCTTCTTACGATTAATCCGTAGGTTACTTTCTACGCTGCACGACAATGTGTTCTACGTTAAAAAGCAGATGCTGCTGCTGCTGACAGTTGTGGACGATTCGCTGCGTACGACTCTTCGCAACTGCAATAGTTCGCCTTCCACAGATTTTGACATCATGGCATGAAAGAAGACGCAAAATGAGGAGTGCAAGCAGATTCCATGTTTTGATTCGTGACCGGTGAAAACGACAAAAAGGGAACATGATTGCAAACCGTCATATCTGTAGTCTGTGGAGCAAGTCCCTTTTCATGTTTTTAGTCTGGAAAATCAAACATTCGTTAAAAAGTTGACTTGCCTGTCTGATTTGCCACAGGGCGGACTTGATGGTGTGGATGGCTTGGCCCGCCCTGCCTTTGAGCACTACAGTACACTGCAGATTCAGAACAACGATATCAAGGAAATACCAGCAGAGATACAGCAGCAATGTGAGTCGTATGGTTGTTTTGCCAATCTTATTTTCTGTGTAATTCTCACACTTCCAAATTGATTGCCACAGAACAACATCACAATGCTCACAAACTACTGCGCTGATCAGGTCCATCTCCTACAGTGCACCATTAGTAGAATTTGAACTGTGCCTGCAAGATTGCTCCAAGGCTACAATCATTTATGAATTCCAAAATTGCCTACGGCTCTTCGGTCTTGACAACACCAGGTGGTGTTTCCCCTCTCAGGACCTTCTTCTTGGTGGCCCCCCAAACAAGAGACTGGAGATTATTGATTCTGACAGAAGGAGGGGAAAGTGCAACCAACGTACCTTCCAACCTTGGGAGTGCAGCCACGACAAGTTAGAAGATCAAGAATGGCAAGGGGCTCAGGAGTCGATTTTATGTTTTTTTTTGCGTGCATTTTGAACTGTAAATGCTACGATGGACTATTCTCGGGACTTGCATTTTTTTCAATATAATATTTTTTACATAGGAAAATGAAACGTTTTTTTACTTGCTATTTTCTCGCGTTGTTTATTGCCTACGTACAAAATGTACCATGTCCTACACGGTTGCATGTAGAGTTGTAACTAATGATCACTACTTTAGTAGTACTGTTGTGTGCTAACTCCACGGTGGGTAATACTTTAGGTACGGTACTCAGAGTTCCGGTACCGCACTACCGCAGTCTTTACGACGTACTCTACTAGCTAGTAGAGTCGAGGTAAAATTAACTGTGTAAAGTCAAGAGTTCTCCGAAGATAGTAGTATTTGAATTACGTCGCACTCACAGTCATCACTGTCAAGAAAACAGTCTCTTCATCTCTCTCTTTTGTGTTCCATACGATGGAATATTATTTAACGACAGCACAATGTATTATTATTGACAGTGAAATCATCCCTCGCCGTAACATTGGTACTCTACTGGTAACAAAAGAGGTACGAATTGCATCGTCACTGCAGTAAAGAGTTTATCATGCACATTCGCCATTAAACGGGCGGCGTTTTATGATAGATCGACACAGATACCTCTGTTCCAGATTGATCATTTTCACGAACACTGTTTCTTCTCCAGCATGTTGGATTCAAGGAACGTTGAATTTTTTTTCATACGAAGTAGTCTACTAGCGTCCTCATAATGTTCAATATGTATCTTGGAGAATACTCTACTGGCGTAAGATGAAAATACGACATAAGCCGATGTCTATTAATTATTACTAAATGACAATTAATGTGGTACTTTTTTTTTCATTTAAATGATGTGTATCTCCATCCTTTTCGTAGATTTTCGAGGGCTTCCAGACGATTCTTTGTAGCCAATATCCACGAGCAAAAACCTTTGAGCGGTCTTCTTTCTCTATGCCGCAGTTCCCGTTTGTGCAATTTTTGGTTCCCACGCCAGCGTATCATATGTACCAGGTAACGTCAACACTTTTCTTCTTTGTAACGTAATAACGCACACACCTACCGTACGTGCAAGCACGAACAAAAACATCACTCTCTGTATTACTACGAACTACAAAGTAATAATTCACAAAAACTTTCAACGAAACACAGCAAAGCAACACCATGAGTAGTTTAAAGAAAAGTAGTAGTATTGACAGCAGCAGTGGTCGGGGAAATGAAATAAGAGTAATTCAGGAAGATGGTCCAGAGTATAGGAGTGTGATGATGGCTCCCATCTCTGCACCTCCACTCCCTCGCTCATTTTCAACTACTACTCCCCCGCCATTGAAATTAGCTAGCAGACCTTTAAACAAAAGCACACCCTTCAAATCCTCCACACACACAACATCCACGGTGAAGAAGGCCATTTGGATAGTCTCCGAACCAACGCCTCTCCCGTTTCATTATCCTCTGGAACGCACCAACGTTTACGTAGCGGATGCATCTGCTCAAGAGTGCGCTGACAGAATATGCCACTGTCTTCGTATTCTTAATATTGCAGCCCATCAAAGCGAGGGCGATGATACAGAACCAGAATCGTCGAACTCCTCGAGCGTTCTTCTTGCGGAGACGCACGACTTCGTGAAATTCTCAGTGAGGCTTTTCTCTGATGAAGGAAAGATCGTTGTAGAAGTCCAACGCCTGGGGGGTTGCGCTTTCGGCTTTCGCGAAGCTTCTAGAGCTATTTTACGATCTGCAAGAGGCGATTCCTTTCAGGATACCGCACCCAGTCGAAAGCTCTCCATTCCGCCAGCGCTTCCCGTCCGATCTCTTGAGGTATTGGAGTCATGCACGCGTGACGATTTTGAAATCGCCATGAATATGTTGCAATCCGAATGCGTGGACTCGCAATATCTTGCTCTGGATAGCTTGGAACAAATGACTCAGTCTTCTGAATTGATCCAAATGGCCGCCAAGCTCGTTTTGGAAAGCCGCTGTGTCGAACGACTGGTTGCTCTTCTTGAGAACGACGCAATGGTCCGAAAAGTTTTGGCAGTTCTTGCCAATGCCTGTACAGCGCTGGAAAGTGCTGATTTGGCAGTGATGCTTTTGTCTTTCGAGCAACTCAAGGAAACTTCCTTCCTTTCCTATCTTCTATCTTCTTTGGGAGAGGCATCCGATCGCCCTTTGGAAGCCTACCAAGCTGCGAGATGTTTGAAAGCTCTTCTAATCTCTAAAGAAGTGGAAAGCATTATTGTGCAAATGAGTTGTGTGGACGTTGTCGAATCGGCCTGCCGTGCCGGAAGCAACTGTCACCGCGCTCTTGAACAAGAGAGCCTAAAACTCATGACACACCTCCGAAATATTTGCTGCTAAACGAGGAGGGACCAAGAGATCTCTAGAAGCATCCTTTCATCATAGATCATCACTGTAACACTAGTATTCATAGAGATCAGTTACCAAAACCAACCATTTGAATTAATTGTCTTGCAGCCAAAGCCAATATAACTACTTAGACTGTTGCAAATTTTCTTCGTCTTCGAGGGCAATTGAGACGTCTTCATCAGCAGGCGGTTGGGAAACATTGCCGGAGGAGGGATTTCCCTCGAAAGTACTCTCATCAAAATCATGTCCTTGGTCGCAGAAGTTTAAAGATTCCCGATTTGCGGTACTGACATCTGGAGTTCCGGATCGATCAACGTCGGCCGAGCTGTACCCTTGCACATGAGTAGCCAAAGTGCGTGTGTTCAGCCCGGAGATGTGAATAACTCCTCCGACGCTAGCTTGCGAATCGCGCCAAACAAGAAACATTTTTGGAAAAATCAACAGAGAGATGATCGCCAAGACTGACAAAAACTCCACGCCAACTTGTATCAGAGTGGTGACCGAAATGCTTCCTACAATAAATCCAGCAACGCCTCCTACTACTCCCAATACCGAGAGAATCAAATGGCACCAAAGTGCCTGACAGACTCGACGACTGTCAGAGATGTCAGGTGGCAGATGTCGCGTCTTACAAGACATGATCGCCGAGATGAGTATGCTGGCGATAAGGAGAAGCGAAATTGCAAAGTCAAAAGAACTTGATTCTCTGCAGAATCCATATTCATGGTTGGCTTTTTCCAGAATAAAGGGCGGTATTGCACCATCATCCTCGTCGACAAGAAAAACTTCTCGTGTCCATGTTGGTGGATCAGTAACTGTCATCGCGATGAGTAGACCGACGATAGCTACCATAACAGTAACAAACGGGCACATGACATGCTTTATCTTGATGACTTGATTCCTTCGGAACTGCATTACTTTGTACACCCTCAGAAGCTTACAAAACATAGACATGTATACAACCAAATACCCCGTGTATCTGAACCAAATCGATGCAATGCAGAAACCACTCAACTGATTGGCAGATAAGCCCGTTGTTTCATCCAAAGCATAGAAATACAATGGGATGGAAACGAGAATCGATCCAAAACATATCAAATACAGGAATGGAGGTTGTGCAACAGTAATGACTCTTTTCTTTCGATTCTGAAACAGAAACAGCCACGAAATGGCACAAGATACCACAGCTACAGATCCTAATGTCATAGCCGTAATCAAGGATGCTTTGGATCGGTACACTTCAACAGGAGGTGGCGTTGCGTTGTTTTGCGTGGAATTTTGTGTTGTTTCTTCGAGTAGACGCCAGACGCCATTGCTACTTGTCATTGATATTAAAAGACTGTCGCGTGATGATGTTTGAACGTTCTGTAGATTGTAAATAGGAAATTGATGAGATGACGTATTGTCGCTTGGGACGGCATCATGCGTAGATTGCGCTGTCACCGGGACAACTGATAGAAAGAAAACAACAAGGGAGCCAATCATCAGGGATCCTGTATAGATCCTCCCACTGTATTTTCTTTTCATTCGGTCTCTCCTCTCAATCTTTTTGTGAGATTCCATATATCGAATGTTTTTGTTATTCATCTTGTACTAAAGAAAAATGACAGAGGTACAGCGACAGGGTGGCTCATGCATGCGATGTTTGGACCGGTAGGTAAGACCTCTTTCTCTTTGCAGTTTCCAAGGTTCTGGACCTGGGGATCATCCTGGCTCTTGGTAAATGGAACGAGATTGGACGCGACGACCTAAAAACAAAACGACACCACTTTCAATCAAATAATCGTTACTGTGCTCTCTGCTCAAGAAGTGATTGGGAAACCAGTGGAATTCGCGAGGTCTCTGTGTCGTGGTCGTGTTCGTTACTCGTGACTGGATTCCAATAATTCCTCCATGCCATGCTTGCGCGATCCTGTCAACTTTTCCTCATAGGTCATCCGGTCGGGAGCGTTGATCGTTGATGCTCTACTACGTTACGGTAGGTATCATAAGACTACGTTAGGAAGACGGTAGTATGAAGCTCCTCGCGGTACTACGCTGTAGCAACAACTTGTAGCCCCCACATCCATCGCTATTAAGGCAATTTACTGTCGTAGTCCGAGCCTTGTGGATGCATTACGGTAAAGTAGTGATCCATTAGTAGTTGTTTGGATATATATAAGAAGCGATAGTTGAAATGGTGGCATCCCGTGAAGATGAGGAGCTCACTGATCTCTTGACGAAGTTGTACACAATCCAAGAGGACATCGGTGCCAAGCCCAAAACCACCGATGAAGAGAAGCGTGCCAAGGCGGAGAATGCCGCCAAGATGGGAACCACAAAAAAGGCGGAAAAGAAGGGTTCGAAGTTCTTGGAGCTCAAATCGGCCATTGTGGATCGTCTCAAAGTTATTCATCAATTGTTGAAGGACACCAAAGAACTTGAAAATGCGGGATATGGTGGTGATAATGCCAAGGAAGTCATCAAAAAGCAGGCAGAAATTCGAGAACAGATTCGTCAAGCCACGGACGAATGGAGAGAACTAGAAGCTATTTACAAGAAAGAGGCTAGAAAGAAGAAGAGCAAGTTTACACCAGAGGAATTAGAAGTTCAGTCGGAACTAGTGAATCGATTGTATGCGGAGATTGAAAAGGTGAAAGCTCTTCAAATGAAGGGATATGCGCGCGGACACGGAACACCCGATGCAGCTACTATGTTGAATACCAAGGCACTGGCGTACGATCCGACTGTTGGAAGTTCCGGAAGCAAACCATCTTGGGCCGGTGGGGGTGGCGGAGTCGCGTTGACAGGCGACCAACAGCAGCAAATCATGGCCCTGGAAGAACGAGACGCGGATTTCGATCTGCAATTGGACGAGATTGGCGAGGGAATTCTCGATCTCCAAGAAATCGCACAGCAGCAAGGTGAAGAAGTCGCGCTCCAGGGACAGATGCTGGATAAGGTGGACAAGAAGTTGGACAAGAATTTAGAAAAAATGACCAACGTAAATACAAGGATGAAGGACACACTAGAGGAAGTCGGTCGATCAAGTGATAAGCTTATGGTTGACATTATGTGCATTGTGCTTGCGATCGGATTTGGAGCCGTCATTTATAAGTTTGCGACGGTAAGTCTCAACGGTGCTAATAGTCCCCGAGAGAACATTCTCGCCAAAAAGAACAACCTTTTTCACTTGCACTTGTTACAATGTCTTTTTCCACTCTGCAGGGCTGAGTCTATGGACAATGTTATACTAGTAGTTTAAGCACAAATAGGTCTTTTATCATTGAGAGCAGTTACATTTGGAATTTGTAAGCAAAGAGACATCATTTATTTATCGATGAACGGCTCCTCTTCCCAGTCATCATGAAGAAAATTTTAGAAATCTTCATGGTCGCCTACGCACATGCCTCCATCAATGATGCCATCTACTACGTATCATAGTACTCCGAAGTATGTTGCACGTACGTCGTAATTCATGCACAACGCGATCCGAGGAGAATGCAGGCACGACCAAAGCAAAGATCGAATCAACAGAGATCGACTGAACATGAACGCAAGATTCGTACTTTGTCCTCGTCTTTATGGTGTTTACAAATCTTAGACTCCCAAGCTGGCATTGAGCTTCTCGGCAATCGACAATTGCGTTCTGGTGATATTAGACAAGTACGTGACCATGAGCAAATCTTGCAATGAGTCGTTGAATAGCTTGTCAAAGACATCGGGGCGAATGCGAGGTACAGCATCCAAAGAGTCTGAAATCTGTCTTCCAATTTCTGCATCTGGTGGTGTTTTCCCTTCTACAACTGCGTCGACATAGTCTGATGCCGCTTCCAACAGAGAGTAAAGCTTTTCCATAGAGACCAAAAGTGGCTCTTCGTCTGATTCTGAGGTGTTGTTATTATTCGTGTTTTTGTTCGCAGACGAGTCCGCCACCATTCGATGCAAGGCGATTGTTTCTGGTTCGGAATTTTTCAGTGTCACACTCAGTTCCTGGAACATGTTTGCCAAGGCTTCCCCCTGGACGGTTAATGTTGTGCACCTATACGCTCTAATCGTAATGGCATCTTCCAAAAGCCGAGTATCGACTATCAAATGAATCGGATCGCCATCTTCTGTCTCTCCAGAGTAAAAGTCATGAATCAACGACGAAGTCTCGATGATAAGACCAGGAGAATCTTCTCCCTCTTCTCCTTGAGCAGCCGAGGCATACCATCCGACTACAGTCTCCTTCCTATTGGCTCGCAAATGCAAACCCAACATTTGCTTGTTAAAATCTTTTCCAATGGCGACTTCCTCTCCTCGTTCTGCATGCGGTACTGCAAAGCAATTTGTGATCTCAACCTAGGAGATAGGAAGACATATATGGAGGATCATCGTTAGAGAAAAAAAGTATTTTTAAAAAGCTCGGCGAAAGATCTGGTAGATATTTGGATATTCTTTTTCGGTCTTACCTTCTTTCCATCTCGTCTTCCCAACAATGTACCAATGACTCTGCCAGATCCGTCTGATCGTCTCGTATGATGATCCAAAACATGGAGCAAAACCAGAGGATGAACAATCACTTGTGAAACTGCATCATTACTTCCACCAACACTAGACACTGCGGCCGAGTTTTCCAACAACAAGGCCGGTGACGACACGGATGTCGTCGAAGTAATCGTTGCCATGTAACTGTTTCTCTGTGCAGAAGTTTCTCAAATGCAGACAAAAAGCGTCTTCCAAAAACGGATTCGTAAATGGAAGCAAGTAGTAACGATCACAGTCGCGGCTCTACAAGAAAGCATGCAAGGATATTGGATGCTGGAATTTGTTGTTGTTGTTTCTGTTGAATGTTGGAGTTGCTCCCTCTGTGTGGCTCTCATGGTCGTGCTTCCCCGCGTGATGAGAAACGTGTGAAGCCGAGCTGTGTTGTCTGTCCGCCAACGTGTGAATCGGGGGGGATTTCAACATCATCAGTCCCCCTTTTCACAAAAACACAGCATCGTCAACAAACGAAACAAAGAAAAATATATAAACCACCGACACAACCATCATTCCCATCTCTCCTACTTACGTAAGGAGACTGTCATCGGAGAGCATCGGCCATCTATCTGTCTGTTGCTCCATTTCATATAATACAAAATGGTCAGTCTTCCCAACAATCCTCTAAAAGGCAGGGCTGCTCATATGCCGTTGCCCGAATTCGCCAAATACATTCCCATGCGTCTGTCGCAGGAAGAGCGCAACCTCTTGAATATCTTGGAAAACACGTTACACGTTAGTGAATACACGGATCATGTGGACGTTACTTCCGCTCGACGAGGAATCAAATCTCGGAGGGTTCTGGATGGAATATCGGAGGTCCTTCACATTGCAACAGGCTTGGCAGTGGCCAGTGGACATGAGAGGTCCTTGTTGTCCGAAGAGGCATGGAAAGAGGTCGCTGCAGCCTCCAACTCGCCAGCCAAAATCTTGTTTCGACGCAAGAAACATGCCCAAAAGAAAAAGAAGAAACACAAGAAGAAGGAAAAGAATGGAAACAAAAGTGACCATGATAATGACGTCACTGTCGCAAATGGTGACGAGGATACAAATAATATCTCCTTTGCAACCAGAGACCCTAGAGACAACGCCGTTCTGTTTCAGACCATGTTTGAAGTGGGACGACGTAATAAAGTTCTGAATCCCAATCAGATGAGAACAACGTATGGAAAATTGATGGTAAGATCTTTTACAAAATCCACAATTTCTCAATAGATGAAAGCTGCACGTTTTAACATCCCGATTTTGTTCTATCTTCTTGTCCAAACAAACAGTACATGTTACAAGATTCGCAAAGCCCAACAGTTGCCAAGTCAATAGGGTTTTCATTGCACAAAGACATGGTGTTGGTTGCTCCATATCTGGCGGAGCATGGTGCAGCCGACATTTTGCACGACAATCGACTGATTGCTGCCACAAAGTACATTCGAGACCGTGATGGGATGACGGGTGAACGGCTCGATCGAAAGATTGTCGAACAAGCTGTAGCAGAAAAATGCCGATTGGCTCAAGAATTGGTAGAAGAATACGCAGAAAGAACACAGCTGACTGCCGACGATGTGCAACGATGCATCGATTCCATTTCAGACGCCATTGCTTACGTGGAGGCGAATGTTGCTCCAGTTGAGCAAATGTTGGATTATTTGGAAGAAAACTTTCATCCATCCGGTCCAAGAGAAGGATTCTCTTTGGAGCTGAGAGGCTCCAAAGGATTCTCCTCTTCTTCTTTCGGTAATTACGGTCGATATGGCTTGTCTGCTTTTGGAACCAGTGGAAGTGAAGGTCCGACCCTGAGTCACTCCCATTCCACTCAGTACGTTTTCGTATGGCAGTCCTTGCGACTCTGGGCCAAAGTAATGAGAAACATGCACAAATTGTGGATTTGTGCCGACGACGATCTTCTTTCCACGAATGCATCATACAATCTTTGCAACACGGGTCAAGGGCTAAATCGAGTTCAACAATGCCCCAAAGTCCGCAAAATCATGGGCTCTCTGCTTCACGCTACACAACAGGAAGCAGGACAAGCGTGGGTCGGCCTCTCTGTCGTTCATCTGGGAGATCGCGATGTACCCAACGCTCTTGTATTCATTGACAAGTATACTCAGATTCCAAGGTTCTTGGCTCCCATTGTCTCTTTCATTCACAGCATACCGGAATTGTGCAGAGATGAACGCATTCACGAGTATATTTGTGATGTTTTTGGTTCAAAGGAGCGACTCAAATTGGAGATTTTGACCGACTACTTCAAGCATGGCTTTGATGGTAGTGGAGATGATGGTGGGTCGTGTATTGATGGCCGATTGACAAGCAGCTGGAATTGGACGTCACGAATTGCCAAGAAAAAATATTATCCCGCTCTCATGATGTCTGGATTCCAAGGCTTTGACGGTGATTTCAAGTAGAAGCTTCGATAATTTACAGTTAGTTGTTGCCTCTGTAAGGTGCACACACTGCTAGAAAAGAAAGTCAATGTTTCCTCATCATTTGACATTTTGATGGAATACTTTCTGAATAAAGTTCGCCACTATTTTGATCATGTTTCGGTAAATGCGACAAATATCTATGGGTTACAAAAGGCTTGCATGGCTCCAGGTATCACAGCCGCCTGGATCGGACCTGGCTCGACAACCTCACCGTCCAGATCGTTGAAGGAACCCATTGTGATTGGTTCCAGTCGATAGGCCGTGCATTGAATGAACTCGACATATGGCATGTCAACTTGTCCACCGTGTGCCATGGTCAAAGCAATCAATGCTAAACGGAATCTAGATACATTGCCACTACATTTTTGAAAGAATGGTACAAGAAAAAAGAATTAGTTCGATGAAACTGAATGGTGATCCCTTCGTCGTATCTAATAGTAAACAGGTTTTGTCCAACATACCGAACGATAAATATATTGAATACACCATCGTCGATCTTGCTAGGAGGGGAATGGTGCATTTGTTCGCCTGCATGCGTGACCTGATTTGATTGAAGCAAGGATGAGAGAATTGATAAGGTCATATGAGTGATACGATAAATGGAAGAAATCTACCACGACGCGGATCGAAACCCACCTGGGATGCCCAGAAGACGACGAAATCATCCTCACAACAGACCCATCCTTCATCGGTTGGAAGCGGCTGATTCAATGGGGGCAGTGTCACTCCCGTGGATCGGTCTTCGGTGGGGGGAAGATACGAAAATTTGGCACGATACTTTCGCAGCGTCACAACACGCAAAGCTCCCCAGAGATCGAATCGAAGAAACCCCATAAATCGAATCGCTTCCGACTCAATGTCAATGTCTGCAATATAAGCCCAACTGAACGTCAAGAAAGAAAGGTACGACTTGTTGGTTGTTTCGTAGAGGGACAAATCGATAGCTGAGGTTTTTCCTTTGGCAATCATGAATGCCGAGTCCATTGGTGAAAACTTTTCGTCACTGGCGTGAGCCAACGTCGCAGATAGACCGTTAGAAGTTCCTGCACCGACCATTCCAATCTTGAGATTCTTCAGAATCTCTTTCGCATCCGGTCGACGATGGATACCCTGCAAGATCTCATGTACAACCCCATCTCCACCGATGGATACAATTCCCGAGTAATCGGATATGTCTCGGAGTTCACCATTGGTAGGCTGTTGACGCATTCTTTCTTCCGCGTGTCTTGCATATGATGTGATGAAGAAATCATAGGACACAGATGCTTCCTCCAACATGGGCGCCACAGTTTTTTCGTATACGTCAACAGCTGTTTTCTTCCCAGAAACTGGATTGATGATAATCAAAAGACGCCGTTCGTCGAGCGATGTACAATCTACTGGGCTTATGATCCGTCGCATCGCTTGGACGAGAGTGCTCAAATCGGTCATGTCTTCGGACGGAGCGACCCTGAAATATCGGTGATGCTTGTGGCGATGTCCCAGTAGTTGCGGTTTGACTGTTTCCTCTGGGGTAGTGCCTTCCGATATTTCTCGAAACGGCTCAGGTTTGCGTTTCATTCCACAGGAATTCAAAATAGATTCCTCGCTAAGGTTTCTTTTCGGATAGGCAAAAATGCTTAAAATGGCACAGCCATAGGTGTCGCTAGGAGTATCGACAGGAGGTTCGTTGGTGGCTCGGTGCAGCTCTCCTTCTTCACCGTCGTTCCGTACGATATGTTCCTCTTGTCCTCTAGATGTTGGCGCTCCGGTCAGCAGTTCAATTTCTACTTTGATGTTAATGATGTCTTCCGGGTCAACAATGTCGAGTATTGTTTGTGTTGTTGTTGCATCAACGTCTGAAGCGACCATAAATTTCTTTTTCTCCCTGTCGAAACGAATATAACAATATGATGGATTTTCAGGGTCTTGATAAGGATCATATTCCGGTGGAACAATCAATTTCACCCGTTTCGCCACATCTTCCGGCCACTCCAGAGCACTCGTCGGTGAAGAACGGTCCATGTTGTTATTGCATATGTCGCTCTGAAGAGACAGCAAGGGAGCGTTCAAGTTAGACGCTTTGGATGATTCGTTTCCCATGGAATTCCAAGTAATATTGTCGATGATAATGATACTACTCCGGAGTATGGTGTATGTTGCGCTTTGCGGTAGAAATACAGTACGACTTTACGGTTACCTCTACTATCTACCTAGAGAGAGTCGATGTCTGGGCAAGAGAGGTGGTAGAAGCATCTCAACACCGGAAACCAGAGCCAAATGCCAATACCGTGAACTCTTCTGGAAAAAGTTCAAAATGTGAATACCGTACGACGCACTACGGTAGTCTACGGTAGTGCTACGTGCCGGTAGTACCGTACATTCAAAAATGTACCTATCTAGTACTACCGTATACCGATACTGGTAGTCTACGGTACCGGTACTCCGTATGATACCGTACTGTATGATACTCCGACTGGTCGTACCGGTAGCGGTGTATGATACACTGTTTCGAAACATTCACAGTCAACATACACCGTACTCCTCGTGCACGGCTCGGGGATTGTTAGGTACGCTCCCATACTTACGGTAGGTAGGTTTTGTTGTCACCGTACGTCTTGTACTTCCCCTTAAAATTGTGGAACTGTTTTCAATTTTCTCTTCAGAAGATACTACTACTAGTAGCTACCTAGTTTCAAACATCATCGCTCCAGATAGCTAGCTATTCCGAGTAGTACGGGGTAGCTTGTACTACATATCATTTATTGTGTGATAAAGAAAGTTTAGAAGTGTGCTGTTATCAGCTTCGATCAGCATCACAGTGCAAAAAGTGTTGCCGAACAGAGCCTATCATGACATCCTATTCGATGGATCTGGGAAAGGCAGCCGTTTCCCCTTTTCGGGACCATTGCTGACAAAGACCAATGGCTTATACTCTTCGTCTTTCTCCATCAATGCAGAATTTTCAAAACGCTTCAACATAGCTGCCTTTCCTTGAATTCTAGCATATGTAATGTCGCAGATCTTGTCGCTATTGAACGTTCGCCAATGCTTTCCATAGTACTGTCGGTGGAACATCAGAATGTCCTTAAAGTCAACAAAATTGATAAAAGCATACCCTCGATTGCATCGATTCTTGAAATCAATCGGAAGATAAAAGAAATCAATGACTCCTGGACCGTGTCCGTTCTCGTTGAACTCGGAAAGCAGCATCTGCTGGGTGTATTTGTTGGGTATATTTCGAACCATCAAAGATGTTCGGGTATCCAGTCCATTTTCGACAGCGTCTAAATCTAGCATCAAGTGCTGATTTTGTCCGTCGCTTGTTGATCCTGCCAGACTACCAATATGCGTTGGGGCGCTGCGATGGCTGCCAATCGATCGATCATCGCCATAATATGCGGGAGCGCTGCGATGGCCAGAATGATGGCTTCCACCTGACACAACAGTGTTTCCCCCTCCAGCAAAATGGCCAACACGTTGAGATGGTGCATAATAGTGTTGTTGATGATGAGGTTGAGGTGGTTGGTGATGGTGGGGAACGTAATTACTACTAGGGTGGCCAGGAACATGATGGTCGTTTCGATGACCCATTCCACCATAGGGTGGGTACCCTCCTTGTGGCGCCATGTCATACGAAGCGCCATACGTGTATCTTCCATCAGGACCAAGAACGAGTTGTGAGCTGTGCTGGCTAGTAGGCATACCTCTCTCATAGGGAGAAGATTCTCTGTGCCCCATGGCCACTGGTTCTCCCACTACCCTGTACATCCCATCCCGTCCAAGGCCACCAGCGCTGACGGGAGATTTTCCTCGGCTACCTCCTCCTCCACCGCCTCCTCCTGATTGTCCGCGCCAGCGACCAATCAAGGCAAGGAGTTCTCTTCCTTTCTTCCTGTCTGCTGGATTTCTGTTCCCTACTTCGACGCTAACATCGGGACCCCACGGTAAGGTGCTTTCTAGCTCCAACACGACTTGTTTCGCATCTTGAATATCGTGATACTCCACTACAAAAGAGCTTCTACCGTAGCTTTCTCCAATCTTTTTAAGAGATCGGATCGCGCCGAACGAAGACAGCATTTGGGCAAGATTATCAACATTGATATGCACTGGCAAGTCATTGATCACAACAAGACTTTCGTCGAACTGAGAGGAAGAATTCAGTGGGACACAGAAATTGATTTGTATTCTATCTGCCCCTGGACCCATTCGTTGTAGTCTCGGTGGCAATTGCATGGCAGCAAACTGTGCACATCGCATATCGAAAAAGCTTACAAAAATAATGCCCCGATCTGCAAAATCCGAACGGAAGGATTCAACAATTCCAAAGCTCTCGCAAATGTTTCTAATATCGTTGGCGTTGACAGCAGTGGCCCCAAAGACTACTAGGGTTCGACTTGGCTCATGGTGATTGATGTCCCATATGAAGGGACGCAACTCTTCTGAGGCGTCCAAATTTCCGGAATCAAAGCCGTCATGGGCAGGACTTCTGCTTCCACTCCTGGGTCCAACTCCACGTACTCCATCCGAAGACCAAAGATTCTGCATGTCTCTCTGAATACCATAGGTTGCGTCAGTATTGGAACTCTTCCAGTCCGGAAGGCCAGATGGTGCTGCATGTCCTGGTGCGCCACGGAATGGCGAGTCGTTGGGCTCCATGACGGTTAGACCAAGATCCTTGGTGACGGGAAGCCTCGATTTGTGATCACTTCTTCCGTTGGATGAATCATGAAATGACGATTTGGATTCATAAGAAGGTCGAAATGGAGGAACATTGGGGTCGTGAGGGAAAGATGCAGCGGCTGCAGCTGCTTGCAAACTGCTGGTACTCCTAGTCCCTTCACCGTTGGTCGCGCTACCAACCCCACCCATCAAGGTTCCAGTGCCAAAGGTTCCTCCAAATAAAGACCCTGCTTCAGGCATTTTGTGGCTAGAGGACCCGGTATGACCTACACCGAGCAAACGCGACGCTGCGTGCCGTTTGTGCCGTTCATAGGTCAGGTCGTTGTTCGGGTTGAAAAAACTGTCGGACAAAAGAGCGCTAGCAGAAGAATGCCCCGATGCAGCTTGTGATGTTGTAGCAGAGGCCAGACGTCCCAGTTGATGATCGCCACGAGTTGCATCTTCCATGGACTCCACTAATCCACTGCCAAGAGCGGCTGCAAGATTGCTAAAACTGGAAGATTGGTCATCGTCAACCCCCTCTCCGGCATTATCAGGATTACCATGGGCGCTGGTATCAGAGAAAAGCAGTTGTGGAGAGACTGGAGATGAGGAGGATGTTCCCGAAAATCCGGGAGGAGGTGGTGAAGTGGAGCTGCGTGATGGATTGGGAGGTTCTCCTCCTCCTGACCCAACTTCGGCTTGGACAACGCCATTCATGGTGATATGAAGAAGGGGGAAAAAGGTCCGTTGATGCCTGTATCCCTACTTGGGAGAAAGACACGGATGTATCTGGGTAAATGCTGTAGCGAAAATGAAAACCCAATCCACAAAATTGTGTGATGAAAGTAAAAATGACCCTTGTTTCTATCTGGCCGTTAGCTCATAAAATAATGTGTAACACCGGAAGGTAACGGGATTTTATCAGCAGTCGACTATCTTAGCTGCAGGTGATGATAATGATGATGATGACACAGAAGAAGTCAACAACGAAAGGGTTACCTAACCAAAACAACCCAGAGAGGAGCAAAACTTCACACGTCACTTGGTAATTTATAATGAGGGAGACCACGACTTATTACTGAGATGATGTTGTTGGATGACAAGAGGGGAATCATTGATTGAGATGATTGATCGTTTTTCAGTTCACAGTCAGTGGATGTAGATCGTCTTTTCGATGGTGCCTGTTCGTTCTCTCTCGTCCGTGTGCCCCAAGGGCGGTCGGTACCCATGACTTACAGCAACTACGTGGTACGTTTATAACCAGAACTGCTGCGGCAAAAATCATTCATCTCGCTTCTTCCTTGGTTTTATTGGGAGGCCCATTAACAAAACGCAGATGATGCCAACGCTTTTGCACTTTCGCCTTCATTTAAATGACAGGAACACTAATTTAGAAGATTCCCTTAAGTACAAACCATCTTTTGAGGGGACGGTGAAACTTTTCTTCTTCACATCCCTCTCACTCCCCTCCTCCTTTTCTATGATGATTGCATAGGCACAGGCAAGGTTCCGTATCGCAAATAAACGGTACCGGTACTCCGAGTACCGGTGTTCAGACGACCGTACTGTAGTACTGACTGTGATTACCGATTACCGGTAGGTACCGGTACCGGTATGATACGTACTGTAGTACTTCGAAGTACTACGGTGTAACTCAGGGGCAATCATGGTGTGCAACTATTTACAATTTTCTAGCCAAACTGTTATGCAATGCTCGATTACTATAAAATAATACGTCGTATGAGGTTTGTAAGGAAATTTAGTATTTTAGCATAATGAAATACATCATCTGTATTAATTCCAAAAATAGTGTATTGGGGTTAAATCGATTGGTTTGTTCGTTTTCCAAATCATTCATCGACCAGAGCGAGAAAATTTATGAGTCTCCCCTTAGAATACATTGCAATTCTTCACCCATTGGTTTGTCCAACATACTATTGACAGAAGAAGCCGAGCTGGCGGATGGCACCGAACAAGATTGGCTGCGACGTCGAGCTTGGGTCGTCTTTGGTTCTTCGTCCAAATTTTCGACAGCAGCCAAGTACAAGTAGCTCATATTCTTGGCTGCTTCACTTTCCTTCTCTTCTTGAGAATATTGACTGCTCTGCACATCAAAGCTTTCCGAACGAGTTCGCGAAAAACCAGTTCTACCTATTGAATCTTCCACGATCGGATCCAGGGACGCTGAAATTACGGAGGAAGGATCCGCCTCAATCGCACAGGACACTACAGCCTGAAGCGCTTGAAATCCTCTTCCGGCACTTAAACGATCACTGCTGTTGGAGAGGGCTGCTCGACTGCTAGTCACAGGTCTGGAGAATGGGAACCGATGAGAAGCGGAGGCCGAACGCGGCCGAGATGAGGGGAGGCCGCGAGATTCGTCATAGGACTGGCTGAACATTACAGCCGAAGAAGAATCGGTGCTCTTTTCATCGAACGACTCTTCTTCCTTGATAATCAGAGATGGGATGAAATGGCTGCTATTCGCGTTGCTTTTGGCACTCGATAGACGGCTTCCGGGAGAGGTTGTTCGGTCCAGAGTGAACTTCGCATGACGGGCAACCAACGAGCAGACGAGACATACATGTTGTTGCGAGCGAAGTGCTGGGTTTTGAGCTTGGCGAGCACGAATGTCCCGGCAGCGACGATAATGTGCGAGGAGCTTCCTTGCATCTTGACATCCCTGGTGCTGCCTCGGACACGGTTCCAGCAACACAGCAGTACATGTTTTAAGATGAAGATACATTAGCTTTGCCTCGGGACAGCCGACATGAGAACACATGTTTACTCCCAATCTGCAATTCTGTTGCAGGAGCAATGGCATTGGAAATTGGAAGGTGACATGATCAGACGATAACGGATCGGAAGCAACTTTCACGATGGCTCGCAACTCTCGAGACACTGGTGGGTTAATCAAGAAGCATACAAAATTCATGAACACTATCTTACCTTGGCATGGAGCAATGTCCACAAGGAGGATGCCGCTTTCTTGGATTTTGTGACGAGCTCGCTCACATTGTTCTTGGGCGCCTCCTTAGTTTTGTGACCCTCGTCGGAGGACCCATCCGAGCATGGGGACGCACTATCACCATGTGATAAAGGAACATTTTCCTCCGAAGCCATCACTCCGTCATGAATCGTCATGCTGTTGGGTCGATGTATGCGATCGTAAGTTCTGTGAGAACTTTTTCCGGCAACAGAAGAAGCTATTGCTGCGTTCACTGCACTGATTTCGCGCCACGTAATCAGGAGAGGAGCGGCGTTGGCGTTCAGAAATGTGAAGCCTATGTGCTGCTACTGTTGACTGAGTGGTGATAATTATCTTCTCTTCATGTCCCGATAGAGAGTGTGTGTTTATGAATGGTAGTGATGGATGGATTCGATTCTCAAAACTTCGTCCCTTGGCTGCGGAGGGTGCAGTTCAGGGCAAGGTGATGCTGTTTCTCACAAAACGTCGTGTGATTCTATTGCTCGTTTTAAATTTTGATGGTGAAGAAGAACCCATGGAAAGCATTCGGTAACGTCTGACAGACGGGAGATGACAGGACGTAAAAACTGCAATCTGACGTTATCATACATACCCTCTCTCACTGCACCAGTAAAGCCTACTTTAGGTAGAAAAGGGCTAGGTAAGAAGGATATGCTTGAGGGTAAACATAATTGATACCTTTGAGCTCATAACTCGAATGTCTAAGAATTTAGATTTTCAAAATTAGTTATATTGAACCCTTACAATATATTTCTTGGATTTACTACAGCTCCTCCATCGTCTTCGTTCGGCCAAGTTCCTCATCGCGTCAAGCGGGGATGAGAGTTCAACGAGATGGCTTGACCTACCGAGCCAGCGCCCCGATGACACATCGCGACGCGAACGTTTTGACACCTTTCTCTACAACTCAACAACTACCCCAACAACCAACAACAGCACTACTCAAAAGTATTACCTACTGTGCCAACAAATCAAACTATCTGACGGCAAGAGTCAAAAAGTTCTGCTGTAGTACATCTTCCAAAAGGAATCAATAGAGCTCTGACAGTAGCATAGATTGCTCTTACACGAACAACCGGAAAAGTAAGTGTTCCCGTACGATTGCGAGGACGAGATTGGAGGAGGAAAAACTGTTTTGTGATGGCAATTTTTGAATCGGTTCGCATCATGCTTGGGGGTTCGCATGGTGTTCGCGTACTGCGAATACAATTAGGAGGGTCTTTGTACCCATTTTGAGTCCCGAGTTGTGGTCGGTAATCTTCCGTAATATGAAGCATTAGTGATTCGTTGACATTGGGTGCGGTACCCCTTAGAAAAAGGAGTCCTGAATTTCCAGTAGTTTTGGCCTCCGCACGATGGCACAAAAACTCATGATTGATTGGATGGATCGATGAATGGTCTTACTCCATTAGTTACTACCGTTCTATCATCTATCAAAGCCACGGAGCTTGTATTCGTGCTTCTTACATTTCTTTGTCACTCAAAATTCTTCTTACACTCTTCAAACAGAGGAAAGGCAACATCGTCTTTAATACCAACAATCGCCAGTAATTCATGTTGCAAGCGGCAACTCCACGATCTTATTTCAATTCAACAACAGCAGCGAGCTCGACAGGTGGTAAATCAGCAGACGACGGAAACATGCCAGATTCTGATTACAATTCCGATGATGACGATTTTGGTGGAGGGAAACACCGAAATAAGAGTCGTCGCGAGCTTCCTGCTGGTGCCGTGGCGACGTTGAAGGCGTGGTTGTTGTCTCCCGAACACTTCACTCATCCGTACCCCACGCCTCAGGACCAAGTCATGCTCATGCAAAAAACAGGTATCGATAAGAAGCAGTTGAAGAACTGGTTCACCAACGCCCGCAGACGGATATGGAAACCAATGTTGAAGAAGCAATTAGAGCAGGGGAAGTTGGCAGCAACCGGTACGGGCGCTGTCACAATGAATGGTGTTGGTGTGATTCCGGGCATGATGGTGATGCAAGGGCAAATTCCGGGACATACAGACCAGATGCAATTTCAAACGCAGCAATCAGTACAAGAGGTGCGTTGATCAATCGGCGGTTGTCTTTTGTCGAGGCTAGGAGAATCCCGTTCCGTCACTAACTTTGACCTCTTTTACACAGGTACAGTTTGATCAATATGGGAATCCCATCTATCAACACCAACAAGCCCCGGCTCCAGCACCGCAATATTATGATCCAAACACTGGTCAAGCTACAACTCTTGGATCTTCCCTAGTTCCTCAGAATGCACCATCATCATTGCCTCCTTCAGCCGCAGCTGTGGCTCCTGCACCGCAGCCGATGAGTAAGACTGATAGCCATGCTGTTCTGATGGAACTTTTTGCACGTGACCAAGATCTTGTGCGTCAGGCGACGGAATCGGCCGCAAACAAGTCAGGAAGTGATGCTCAAAAATTTTCCATTGGTCAACCGATGAGTGTGCAACCTCAATTTGGTGGACCGACCCAAAGCCAATCGCAGACTCCGCAACCCGTCTCTAGTCAACATCCTATGAAAACTCCTTCACAGGGACGATTGGTTAATGTCCCTACTCTTAACTCTTGGCCTCATTTTTCGAGCGTATCTTCACTGAACAATTTGGGGACCATGCCTGGGGTCAAGAGCATCACCAGTCTCAGCGCTGCAGACCTGGTAAAGCAAGGTGCTGTGAACTCGGTGGGCAACTTGGCGCAAGTGAAAAGCGTCGAATCGATGGGAAAGAATGATTCTTACGCTTTCCTTGAGGTTTTTTTCGGTGATCGCAGTTCTAATGCTTTAAGTTCAATGATCGGCAGCGGGTCAAAAGATCAACGGGGCATCAAGCGAGAACGAGATGAAGACAACGACGTAGGTCTGTCTTTGGAGGATGAATCACCATCTGCATCAGGGGGTCATTCCATGCAGCAAGATTCTGTGGGATCCAACGCTGTTCCTGGACCGTCAGACATGTCGTCGCACCTATTCGGTGGTAAGGAAGGTACTTTGGATAGTACAGACACGCTCAAGCGTGCTTATGATGACGCCATGGCGGCGCGGGGTCTGATTTCTGTCAGCCGCAGCTCTGAAAAGCTCACTGATCTTGCTCTACCGGCGAAGATCCAGCGAACGCTTTCCCAAGAACTTTTGCGACAGCCGCAGCCTCCACAACAGCCTCAACAAACGTTGCAATCTTACATTCAATATCACTACACCCCCGCTCCATCAAAATCAGTGGCAGATCTAAACAGTGATGGCAACCAGAGTCTTCAATATCCAGCTCAGCCGTCAGCTCAGTCGGATCAAGGTCATTTTTCCGGACAATCCAACGACGCAGGTGCAGGAACTTCTGTGGAAGTCCCATCCGCAACAAAATGCGCCATTTGCCACAAAACAAATGTTGACACACAACTCCGGCCTTGTGGGCATATGTTTCACGAGCAATGCCTCAAACCAACTTTCCAGGCATGTATGGGAGCTCCGAAGTGTCCTGTGGATCACACTCCCATGCAGTCAGCGCTTCTGGCAATTCCGACAGATGAGGTAAGCAATGCCATTCACACAATGTGAGTCCTTTACGTGTTCTCGAGCACTCAGGCTCTGATCTGGTCTCTTTGGGTTCAGAACGCCAAACCGCGATTGGCAGGTGCGCCCATGGTGGAACAGTCTTCTACTTGGGGTTGTTCGCAGATTCAGCAGGGGCAATCTGTCAGTGATACAAATCACTAGGGCATTCTGGGACTTCCATCGTTTGCCTCTCGTTTGAGTTTGTACGCGATTGTTGTCACAAAGCTCTTATAATTGGTTACCGTCACCTCGCAACACGACCTTGCAAGAAAACACACCCGCTATCAAATTTCCGCTACGCTTCTAAAGTATTCCTTTCCGTTTGTAGAACATGTGTAAACCGAATGTTGTGACAAGACAGTTTGAAACATTTTGTAACCGGAAAGAGCTAATTAATAAAAATTGTTCCTACTCTATCATTTATTATCTTGAACTTGGCATTGCTTGTTCCGAATCTAGTGGATTCGCGGATGCGACGAAGTTTACATGTACGACTGTTCAAAGTGTATCTCTGGGCCTGATAACGTACAGGACAACTGGAACATATCAGTGCGAAAAAGTTCTTTAATTCCCAGAGCACCAATAAACCTATGAAGACTTTTTGCGACGATGCCATAGATCCAGATAGACAACGATCGATGTAATGCCAAAGCTGTTATCTATAAACACACGTTGCGTTGTTCCTCTGCTGTTGCGTTGTGAACAATGCACAAAGCACTATGCAGTTGTCGGACAAGGATTGCTTGTAGAAACTCATTGCAGCACATTCGACATTGACGAAACAGGTAATGGCTGTGAAGCACCAGTATAGGCCTGGTAGTTGCGGTGCTTCTTGGTCGTGAGTTGGGAAGGATCAATGCCCAAGAATTAAAAGACAGCCACAAATGCCACTTGTCTACTGGATGAATGCCATCCAACAACATTAATATCCTGCTTTTGATAGGAAATCTATCGGTTTCGTTAAAGAAGGCATCGACAATGTAAGAGAAATGTACCGAGCAAATTTTCTCAAGAATTTCCACTTGATCGTAAATCGCATCGATCGACATGACGTATCGAATTGCCGGCTTGTTGTCTGTGCCATTGACATTGAGGTTGGAGGTCATAAGCGAATTCGAGGTTTCGCTGACAATGCGTGTTGCGATTTTGTCATATTTATCCACCGTTATGGAAGTCCCCGTGCCCAAAAGATCAACATGAGAACAAGGGTTGAGAAAATGTGAGTGTGACATTGCAGGTTCCAATGGTTGGATACGGCGATTGTCGTCATAGTGGTAACGATTCTTGCCTAACCTTCGATTTGCTCGACGTTGTTGCTGGATTTCTGATGAGTTTGAAGAGTCAGTATCAGGATGCTTTTCTTACGGGCGAAAAACGACTTTGGTCACCAATGCCATTAATCCCTCTACAACTGCAGAGCGAATGCTGCTTGGAAGAAAGTATCCTCAAGAGCAACACCAAACGACGATGCGTCCGTAGCATTGACTGTGAATCATGTTGAGACTGTAATAAGGTGGCCAACGTTTTTCAAGAGATGATCGATGGATCATCATCGTCAATCGGAGACGAAAAAATGTTAGAAACAAACTTCGTTCGAACTTCCAACAAGAAGAAGTCAAAAGAACACAGATAGCCTTAACTCTACATTTTTCGTCTGTCATACGTCGGATCGATCTTCTCACTCTATCTACGACGTATCAAGAAAGAGAGGTTGGAGATCGCTGCCACATGTTTTGTTGATGATTTGATCGTTTCGATTTTCCATTCGAAAGAGCAAATTGCGGTACCTGTTTCAACTTGCACCCTCCGTTTGTCTTTCTTGAAAGGCATTTCTTTGAACACAGGCCTGATCTTGTCGACAATAATTGATTCATCCCCTCCTTTCTTGCTGATTATCATTGATCGATCATGCCTTCCTTTAAGGTCTCGCTGCTGGATTATGGCGCCGGCAACGTTCGGTCGGTGCGAAATGCAATCTCGGCGTGTGGCTACGAAATTGAAGACATTACCGAGGCCTCGCAAATTGCGCATGCGAAAGCCATTGTCTTTCCAGGAGTTGGATCGTACGGATCGGCAATGAAAGTACTGAAAGAAAAAGGATTCGACCAACCCCTACGGGACTATTTGGAAGGGAGAGATCGACCTTTTTTGGGAATTTGTCTCGGCATGCAAACTCTCTTTGAATCAAGCGACGAACACGAAGAAGGAGCCGAAGCAATTCCTGGTCTGGGTGTCATTCCGGGAAAAGTCATTAAATTTGACGAATCTAAAATGGCCGTGCCTCACATTGGATGGAATGGGCGGATCCTCCACCAAGATAGTCCCATTTTAAAATATGTGGACGCCGAGGAAGATGTTTATTTTGTCCATTCTTACTACGCTCCTGTCACTGATGAGAACAAAGAATGGGTGTTAACTAGTACGACGTATTCTGGACAACGGTTTGTTAGTGCCGTTCAACGTGGTAGCGTCGTTGCAACGCAATTTCACCCTGAAAAGAGCGGAAAAACTGGCCTGAATGTTCTCAAAGGATTTTTAGAGGTACGACATAGCTGAAGCATGAACTTCTGTCGAACTGTAGGTTGTATTGTAAAACCCATCCCCCCTTTTCATTCTTTGTTGACAGGCTGTTGAAAATGGAACTTTCCATCAAGCGAAAAATATTGATGTCGAGCCAGCAGCACACACCGACTTGACAAAGCGCATCGTTGTTGCCCTGGATGTAAGGACAAATGATCATGGTGATTTGGTGGTGACAAAAGGAGACCAATATGACGTGCGAGAGAATCACAAACAAGGTAGTGAGACAGGGAGGGGTGGCGTAAGAAATCTCGGAAAGCCGGTGGCTCTAGCATCGAGATACTACGAAGAGGGTGCTGACGAAATCGCCTTTCTAAACATTACGAGCTTCCGGGAAGGAGTCATCGAAGATATGCCAATGCTACAGGTTCTAGAGCAAGCGTCAAAAAGTATCTTCGTGCCACTGACAGTTGGAGGAGGTATTCGAAGCTACTCAGACCCCAAATCTGGCCAAACTTGGTCTGCCTTGGAAGTTGCTGCAAGGTACTTTCGCGCTGGCGCTGATAAAGTCAGTATTGGCAGCGATGCTGTCTACGCTTCAGAAGAGCTCGTTGCAAATGGTGGAAAGTGCACCGGCGAATCTTCCATTGAAGTGATATCCCAGGTCTATGGTGCTCAGGCTGTTGTCATATCCATAGATCCAAAGAGAGTATTTGTAAGCGACAAAGAAAGTGTCAACGAGAAACACGTTGTTGTTGAACTTGACGATGATAGCGTGGGTCCTAATGGCGAGAGATTTTGTTGGTATCAGTGTACTGTCAAGGGAGGTAGAGAAGCGAGAGATATTTGTGCTGTGACCGTTGCCAAGGCAGCTCAATATCTCGGTGCAGGAGAGATCATGCTGAATTGCATTGATATGGATGGTCAAGGTAAGGGTTATGATCTACCATTGATGAAAGCCGTGTCAGGGGCTGTTTCCATTCCGGTCATTGCAAGTAGTGGTGCAGGAAATGAAAGTCATTTTGTTAAGGTGTTCAAAGAGACTGGCGTACAAGCTGCCCTTGCAGCCGGCATTTTCCACCGCAATGAAGTTGAAATCAAAGCATGCAAAAATGCCATGACGAAAAGTGGAATAGAAGCTCGAAAATCATCGTAGACATAACATTAAACATAATATTATTATTTACTGTTATTAATAGTTATCAAATTATATAAAATACTTTTTTTTGTTGCCACAGCCTGCAAGTTGATCCAACAGGCTTAGCAAGCTTATAATGCATCTGAAAGACACTTGAATATTGAGTTGTCTGATTATAGAAGTTTTTTTTTTGAGCTGCTGTTGATTGATGCTGCTGCCACAGTCTGCAAATTGATCAAACAAGCTTAGCAAGCTTATAATGTATCTGAAAGACACATGGATATTGAGTTTTTGGATTATAGAAAATGCAGCTTGTTTTTGAACTGCTGTGTGTTGATGCTGCTGCCACAATCTGCAAATGATCCACCAAGCTCAGCAAGCTTATGAGCCATCTGAATGACACTTGGTACTTTGATGGGGCCTGTCCAATTGGGGTAGTCATGGGAAAGGTTCCATGCTAGTCTTTCAAGGGAGACATCTTTTAATGCATCATCTTTTTGTACCACAATATAGCGTACAGGCTTTGCAGTACTGTATGGTGGTGCTCTTCCGTTGATGTAAAAGGTGTCATAATCGAGAACCTGAGCTCCTCTCACAAGAGTTCCAGATGGCGCCCCAAATTTCCCATCTGGTTCCCCAGTAACACCCTTCGAAAGGAACTTTGTAGCAATACGCTTTTGAGCCACAACGTAAGCAAGAGGAACCACTTGTGCATTTCCATCTGCTTGCTTTGAGAGACCAGCTCGTATACCATCGATTTCATCCATAGCAGCATTCCCAAAAGCAGAATCTCCGATTCCATCACGCAAAACAATACACGAAGAAGGAGACACATCAAGTTCCCTCATTGCGGATGATATGGTTTCCTGTAGGGCATCAGCAAGATCATACTCCTTTCCAGGTTCCCTGGCAAACGCTTGTGTGTAAATTTCCACTTTTTGGGAGCGCATGTCCCCTGACTCACGAAACACTTGTACAATGATGGCTGCACAGGATGCCTTGCGTCCACGTTTCTTGGCAATCGGATCATAGACATGAGGAGCATGAAAGATATCCACCCCAACAATCATTGTTGGAGTTGGAATGGACTGCGGAATCTGGACCCACCACAATCGGACTCCAGTCTTTTGCAAGATTTGACGAGCAACACCTTGCAAGATGATTTCAGATCGCCGTTGATCACGTGGGCTGTCATGAGCATACGTGTTGAAGTTTATGAATTGAGAGAGGAAGCCTGATCTGGTCAGAAGTTGCTTTATGACCGGATATGCATAGTCCGTGGAACCTTTTGGTTTGTTGAAATCCAAAACAAAGATATTTTCAGGATCCAGAGTAGGGTCTGCGAAGCACTTTTCAACGGCTCCCCAGTGCCTTTCTCTGTCACCTACAAGAGTCAGGTAGAGAAATCCAAAGGTTATACAAAAAGAATGGAAAGAAAGAAAGAAGAGGAGGGAGAATGGCAACACATACCTGCACTAATCAATTGGATGGGTTTGTCGCTGAGCCTGTATATCGAATTGAAGCTGTTTACAAGGTCACGGATCTTATTGTAAACATTGATGGCTCCTCGAATTCTGTCATTGTAGAATACAACCACTTGCAAGACATTTGATTCCTTTGGGTGAATATTGAAACTGGCCTTGTTCAACATTGGAGCCCAATTCTCGGCTTTTGACGATGGCACTTGAACACCTGCAGCCATCATAATTGGGACCTGAAGCACCTCTGCTTGTGCGCCTAGGCGCTCATCGGCAAGCTGAAGCCCAATTGCAGGCAAGAGCCCTCCAGCTCCTCTGGACTTTTGTGCACCTGGGACCAAGTACGACCGGATCTTCTCCACGGCTGCATTTACATCAACTGGCTTGTAACTTGCAATCATTGGAAGCTGTTGTTTCACTCTTGCTTCCAGCTCATTCCCAGCCACTAGCTCTGCAGGCAAATATATGGTTTGGTTTCGACGACCAAGAACAGCAATGATTGGTCGGAACTTAGGGTATTTCAAGTTTATGCCCTTTCGCTTGGTGAAGTATTCAGCATGGCTCATCCCGAGGCCCTGGACAGGCATCGATTCAGCAGATTGGTCAAAAATGAGATCTGTGACAGAGTAACATTTCTTGTCATGCATAGAAATAACAGTCTCTCCAATCCATTCACGACGACAGCGTTCTCTCTCTTGATGGCCTGGATCATACATTGCTGGATCTTGGTCACCAACCAAATGATCCATCACACTCAGTGTACGTACAATCTTGGCACGTAAACCTGCTGTCAGTCCAACTTGAGGCAAAGAATCAGCTGTTGCTTTGATGACATTGAACTGACAGGAATAGGCTTCGTACACACGAACACCGAGGCTTCTGCCACTCTTGTCAACAGGTTCCTTCATATTCGTTGGATCGATGAATTCTGTACCCCATTTGGCCAAACGTTCAGAGAGTGCACGTTGCAGAGCCAAGTTGATGAAGGAGGTGAATGTTTCCACTGTAGCTGGGGTAGGTTCCACAGATTTGCATGCTTCTTCAGCTGCAGAATAGACAGGCCTGTGTCCCTTATTTTGACTGAAACAGAAAGAGATTGGATCAGATTGTCAAACCTAATTCAAAATCAGCTTGCATCTGCATCTTGTACGTACCAATGTTGCAAAAGAGACCCGATATCCTTGAAAGCTTGGGTGCAGTCAGCACAACGCTTGTCGAAGCTCACTTCTCCCTCTCTTTCAGGAGGTCTTGCACTGTCCTTGAATTGAAGTTCGATAGGAGTAACATAGTGCATCAATTGCATCACTTTAATTTGGTCTCCCTCTGCCTTCTCTACAGGCAATGGGAGGTCAACTGGTAACTTCTCTGGCTCAAGACCAGGAATCTTGCGGGCTGAAAAGAAAAAAGATCCCTGGAAAAAGATGACTCGTTTGAGGTCTTCCTTTTCCTCAGCTGACATATCTTTGAGCAATCCGTCCCAGAGGCCATTATCGAACAAGAATCTTCGTCGTTGACGACTTTCGATCTGATTTCCTTCAGAATCTACCGCCTGAACTGGATACAGGAAAAATTGAAAATTCGGACTCACGTCGGCCATGACGATGTTCGATAGAACGGAACTGATGCCCGACATATCCGGAGAAAACTGTCGAGTTTTACCACCACGACCTCTTCCGCCGCCTCTTTGATCTCTGAAACAATAAAAAAATAATGATTATTGAAAATGTTCGACAAAAGGTGAGTCACTTCTACTGAAAATTAGAGTAGTGGAGCAGCAACATCGTCCGTACCTTCCGCCACCGAAATGCCATCGTCCACCGCCGCCTCCTTCGTTGTATCGTCCTCCCCTTCCTTGGCCACCGTCGTTGCGATGGTACGGACGATCCTGTTGGTGGTGAGAATCAGAACCATACGATCTACCACCACCACCACCATTGTAGCCGCCGCCGCCACCTCCGCGGCCGCCGCCGCCTCCGTAGTGATCATAAGAGGGACCTCTTCCTCTACCTCCTCCTTGATAGGATCCTTGTCGATCATCGTTTCCGTCACCATACGAATCACCTGGATAAAATGTTGATTTAAATATAGCGAGGTTAGACAATTTTTCAGCAGTTAGCAATCACCGACCTATGCAAACAACATCTCCCTTTACTCACGACCTCTTCCACCACGACCACCGCCACCGTATCCTTGGTCATCGTGAGAATCGTAGCTTCCTCTTCGACCCTCATATCCTCCGCGGCCTATCGTTTTACAAAACAATGGGGGGAGGGAGAAGTGTGAGTTGTCAGCAGTCTCGGGCGATGAACGGAATGGTCGTCTAGTTCAGATTAATTGGACGATCAAATATTCCACTACGTTAGTATCACTTAGACTCGATATTCATCATGATGTTTCCAATTGAAGTGATTCAAAAGAAGATGATCAATAGAGTGGCCTTTGCCTCCCTCCAGTATCAAATTTCGCTCAGTAGTGTTTGGAATACGAGGTACAGTACTACGTGTTACTGAGAAGCATCATTATTATTTACGTTTTACGTACCACGCCCTCCACCGGAATGACCTCGGCCTCGTGCTCTACCAGTGTTTCGACCTCGGCCTGGATTCACGTTGTCATAAGTTCGCTTCATCTTGATATTGTTGTCTTTGTATCTTGTTGACTCAAGCTAACGGTAGTAGTAGTGTAACTGCGAAACAGATTCCGACTTTTTATGGATTGTGTTGCAGATGGAGAGCATCGATATGTGGCTGCCGCGTGGGGTAGGTGGCTTTGCAGCAGCGAGCAGTCAGAGGAGTTCTACGCAGCACCAAGTACCAGTTCTACGTACAAGGGTAGTAGAGGTTCCAAGAGAGGCGATGATGACGAATTTAGTGGACCAATGGTCCACATCGTAAGAAGAGTACCAAGTCCTACACAAGGTAGAAATGTACTAAAGAGATTGTGTAGGATAAGGAATCAGGAGTTTTAAGACAAAAAATTTAAAATAGTCGATTAAAAAGTTAAAAAGGTATCTTGTCTTCTGTAGTACTCCAGTAGTAAAAATTTAAATGTTGTAATGAGGGAATATCCCAGCTCAACATTTCCAATAGTTCACCTAGAGAGCTAGACAATCTACTAGTCCGCAACCAACACAATTCCGTTTGCTCGTTCGACCGCAACTGCACGACGCATTGTATGCACGATGCTCGTCCACCTCTTCTGACTGTCTCGAGCGCCATCCGCGAATAAATGGGCAATTCATCGACAGAAACATGCGATCCACCGCGGAAATAGTGGTGTTGTTTTCACGGTGCCCCGCTGCCTCCACTCTGTCTGTCATCCAATTCATAAGAAACCGCATATCGCATAGCGTCTTCTTCGACAGTCGGCGCCGAGCAACGTAGCCTCCAGTCCGACCGTGCATTTCGTCGTCCGCCAAAGGCAAATTATCCAGGTTCTTGACATCTACATGCTCAAGACTGCGCAAGGGCGGAACCTGGCGTACTGTGTCTCCTATCCACCTTTGCCGCCAAAGGTCTTGAACTCCACACCGCGGAAAGCGCCAATCAGCCGGAACACGATGAAAGCCGCCGCCAAACATGCGTAGTGGGTAGCCCGCGCCCGTGTCGACTCGCTCCGGTACCGCCGCCTCGTTGCCTTGGCCTCCACGAAACTCAATCGTTCTGGATGGCATGTAGACGATCACTGCCGTGCTCGGTCAGCCAATCAACCTGATGGATGGAGCACCAATTCAAAAATACGATGATGTCGCCGAGGTAGATACGACTTGTTGCTTCTACCTGACACCACACCATCCCGGACATAGTTGAGAGTGAGATGTCCGCCAACAGCAGCACCACCGCCACCACCATCAGGAGCAATAGTAGCAGCAGCAGCGGCAGGAATAGGGCCGCCATCAACAACTATTTCCGCTGGATCGGGAAAAACGTTCATGATGCGGCGTGACAACGCACCAGCGGATGATATGAGATTTTCTCATAAAGTCATTTGCAAGATTCCACAATCGGCGTACGAGTCGGTACGTACCCAACGGCGGTGGACTTTGGTCCACCAAAACAAAAAATGATACTACGTATGTTTGCACTTCAACTTACGTATGATCGTGCGTAGAATTGTACTAGGATCATTTCCGATCATTTTAGATTTGCCGGACTTTGGTCCACCAGGGTCACAAGGGGACCCCCTTTCGGTCCCACAAAACAATTTTGATGAGAAGCATCAGCCCGTTGACAGAAGATTCATAGTCAACAACAAAAGTGTGATGTAGCGTACCGTACTACGGAGGACATAGAACTACAGTAGTAAAACAACACGTGAAACGAGTACCGGTACCGTACTACGGTACAATGACTGTGAATACCAGTAAAAGTATTTTAGCACGGTAGACTACGGTAGAGCCGTCACTCGCAGGACCAACCTACCGGTTAACTGTGGTAAGTTAAGGTACCGTATTGGGTACCCGGTACCTGTAGAACAGTCAGACTACGGTGCTGGTAGGTACCTACGGTAGGTACGGTACCTACGGTATATGGTCTCCTCGTATGACTGTGAATATCATACCAGTACAGTTAGGACGTTATTAGACTGCGGTTGTGCCGTTTACTCTATGATGTATCATAACGTTAACACAGGCCTCCGAATACAGTCAATGATTATCAACAGTACACTACGGTAACCGTATGTACCTACGGTAGGTACGGTACCTGTAATTTACAGTTATCATAATAACTGTAATATTATTATCTCTATTCATTTACAGTTTTATTATAAGTGTAAAATGAAATAATAAAATAAAGGGGGAAATGCGGTTTTAGCCTAGCGCCAAAACAGGATTTCCCGCGCGATGGCTACCTATCCATTCGCCAAAAAAGGTTTTCCCGCCTTAACCGTTCGCCAAAAAAAGATACGCCCGCTCAAAATCCGCGTTAGCCAGCACTACTACGGGTAAGTTCGCGCAAAAATTCGTATTAGCCAGCACTGCGGCTACATAAAAGTTGCCGCCATTCCCATGTACAAAAATTCCTGATACAGACTGCCAAATGAAATTTTTTACAACATTCGATAGCAAAACAAAAGTAAATTGAAATCGATCACATCTTCAGATCATTCATCGCAGATAATTCACGATTTCATTCCTGTTACAACAACAACAACAACAACAACAACAACAACAACAACAACAACAACAACAACAACAACAACAACAACAACAACAACAACAACAACAACAACAACAACAACAACAACAACAACAACAACAACAACAACAACAACAACAACAACAACAACAACAACAACAACAACAACAACAACAACAACAACAACAACAACAACAACAACAACAACAACAACAACAACAACAACAACAACAACAACAACAACAACAACTGCTCTCTTCGTTTTTGCTGAACATTCTGAGCATAAATCCAATACCGTTTGCCAACGACCCCGTGCGCAGAAAACCCCACGGGAGACGTCGAAGGTCTCGACCCTGGCCAATGGTTGTCCACCTCTCTCGTGGACTATGTCCTGCAGACATCACTGGCTGGTAAGCTACCCGACCATGTACTCATTGGAACTTCCAACTGTTCGACGTACTTCCATACGTACAATTGGAAACTTCGCAACGAAGATGATGCCCATTGTGTGCGGCAAATGCGTGATGGACTGCAACCCTACGCCAAGTTGGGTACAGGTTCATTTCCGCAGCTTGCTACAATTCGCATTTTTTTGTCGTCGACATCACTTTCGACGATCGTCAATCAAACATTTTCCAAAGGGTGAACGTGTTTGACTCCTTGAGCTCCACAGCCAGAAGGAAGGCAACCGCTGTACCACACCAGGTCCAGAAATTTCTTTCCGGCTTTTTTTTTACAAGCTCGGCCACCACCAGTCTCTCCTCCAGGATCCGGACTACATCATGCAGGTGGCTGAATTCAGACAATGTCCCGTGAAGACAAATGGCTACGACTGTGGCCTCTTTGCACTCGCTGTCATTTGGCACTTACTTTGCGACAAGGATATCCATCCGTCCGTCTTTACGCAAGCGCATATCGACACTTTCCGTGTAGCTCTGCGTCACGGGCTTTCCTCCAACCCAGAATGGGCAACGTAAGGAAATCGCTGACCCGATGAGCTTCCAACTCCTGGGGCCATATGTTGAACGGTTACGGGAACAGAACCCGGGGTCAAGGGCCGTCATGGAGAGAGGCAACGACAATCGGGTAAAAAGATTATTTATCTGTCCTCCCTTTTCAAACGAAGCACTGCTGTTTGTCCGTCCGGTAGCGTCACTTGACGCGGCACACATGAAGTCTGAATGGAAAGGTACGCTGTACATAGCGACCGTAAAATCAGCCCTGGACAAGATATATCCAATTGCGTTTGCAATCACGGCGGACAACGAAAACGGCCAAGGATGGGATTGGTTCTTACAGAACCTAGATGCCGGTACCAAATCCCACCATCGCGCACTACAGAGTGGGATGCGCATACAAGTTGTTTCTCTTCCAGTCGGACCAACAAAAAGGTCTCGACGAGGCCTTGAAGGCATGTTTCCCTGACAACCACCATTGTTACTGTGCCGTCCACATTCGGCGGAACGTTGAAGGCAGGCATGGGAAGAAAATTGGTGTGTTGGTACCGGGGTTGGCGAAAACAACTTCCCTACCGGTCAGGGATGCTAAGTTGGCGCAACTCCAGCTGCAATCCCCCGGCGCCTACGATTACCTCATAGACATTCCAGCCAAGCAATGGATGGACTGTGCTTGGCGGGAGGACGAGACATTGCCTCCCCGGTATGAGGTTCAGAGTTCGAACATTTCTGAATCCGCCAATTCCATGTTGGAGCGCGAGCGGAGCAGAAATTGGTTGGGAGCAATTGATGGGATACTGAAGAAGATGTCCCTTCGCATCAAAGCGTCCCGCGAGAAGTACAAAGGAAAGACCAGTGTGGTGGAGAGGGTTTACCCACAGATCCTTGACCCTTGGGAGAAGGTATCGGATACAGGGTAGTGGACTCCGGAGGCGATGGTCAAAGGTATTCCCTCCACCAGATCATTGAAGGGAACACAGGTTCTAACCAACAAAGCTTCACGCTTAATTGGGTGGACGGAGTGTGCAAGTGTGGTGGGTGGCAGATGCACGGCGTACCGTGCGTGCATGGGATGGCTTACTTCAGGTGGCGAAATGATTGGACGTTGCAACAGGTGGTGGAACAATTCGTAGAAAAGTGTCAAACGTACGATTACAAAACAGAAACTCTATAGTGGAAGCTTCGTTCCCGTTGTTGTACAAATTGTGCCTAGGCTAGTACCTAAGACCGGTTCCATCTCCGACATGGTGCCTGTGGTCACTCTTTTCTTACTTAGTTGTCTATTATCCGTAGCTACTGAGTCGACAGGTTATGAACCCTTGTGAAGTGTAGATATCGTCTGCTTCCTTGTAGTCCATCTCCTACCACCCTTGAGTGTAGATATCGTTTGCTCTTGCGGTCCCATTGACAGAAAAGACCCTGCAACATCATCGACCGACGTCGTCGCTTCTAACACAACGAGACACAAAAGTATTGTTTTTCCTACACAGCATCTGGTACTCATTCTACGTATGCCCGCGCGCTGCTCGCGACGAATACCTCGACGACAACGACAACGACAACAACGCCACCCGACTTGGCGCTCTTCTTTGCCTTTTCCTTGACTGTTGCGTCTCCTTTCTTGGTGCTTGGACTATTCTGCTTTTAGGATTGCTCACAACAACATCTATCCTTCGCTCTACCTCACGTATTGAGCCCCCCTTTTCCTCCTCGGCTTGATCCTTCCTTTTGCCCTGCTTTGACCAACCCCTAACCCTACCTATGTGATCTGACCGTGTGCCCTCTTCCCGACTGCCCCGACCGTAACTGTCATTAAACTACTTCTGGAGTTGGACCTTCGCCTACGTCTGCCATCTGTCCCTTGGCTTCGCCTTTTATTCTTTGGATTTGTTCTTTGGTTTGTCGCTTTCTCCCTTTGCCACCCAGCGACACTTTCCTCTCCTCCCACATCTTGGCTCTTTGGGTCACACCCCCTTTGTCAATGCTGGCCTCGAACGGAACCACTCCGTTGATCCTATCACCGGCCAATACTTTGTCCTCTGTGATGGTACTCTCTTTGGGCTTAAGCCCCTCAATGAAACGGGCCTCCACCGCTCACCCCCTCCGTGTGTGGACACTTCTGGTCCTGGCTTTTGCCTCTGGTGTGAGCATTTCATGGGACACTGTATGTCCAACGGTTATTATGTGCACCCCTACATCCTCTTTGGACGTGCCGGTTGTGGTCATAAAGGTTTCATCTGCGCTAATGCTGCTGCCGCAATCCCTGCTTCCCCTGGCACTCCGGCTTCCCCTGCTGTTGTCCCGGACCTCCCAGCATCGCTTTCTGATTTTATTGAGAGCTGCAGCCTTGCCATTTGGTCATTGCTGAGCCAAGACAAGATGTTCCCCGACAAGAGCCTTTTCCAGACCCTGGTACGAAAGGCATATGGCCGTGGATACGAAGCCCTACGACATATGATTATGTGCATCAGCCCTTTGTTTGCTGAGTCTCCTGGTGATCATGTCTGCAGCCCTCCTAATCAGCTGGTTGGTAAAACCCTTGACTACCCGTGTTCCGAGATTACCTTGCCATGTCTGCCCTGGTCCACAACACGTCCATGTCCCTTGATGAATCCCGTGTCATGGACATGTTCCTTGCTGGCACCCTGGATTATACTCTCTTCCGGCGTGTCTCTCGTGAGGAACGGCAACAGCCCTCCCGTCAACAGTTCTTTCTTGATGAAACCATCGTTGCCACCCTGGAGGCTTACATGCAGTACCCTGACTATGTTCCTGCTCATACTGTCCCTGCTCCTTCTGCTACCCCACGCCCACGTGCTTGGCATTCATCCTCTAGCCGCCCTCCTGAACATAAGTCCCTTCATCTTCTTGACCTTGCTCCTTCCCCACCATCCTCTGGGATTTTGGACTCTGCGTTGGACTCCTCTCCCTCCTATGGGGCGCACGTCGACTCGCCTGAAGCCCACCTCCATGCCCTGGGCCCAGTCATCCCTCCCGACGATGCTGACCTTGCAGTGAACCAGAACTACCGTGCTGCGGTCTATGCCCTCCACAAGAGCCTGTCCTCCCTTACGTCCCCTTGTATGGTTTGTGGTGATGACCACCGCTTTGATGACTGCCCTGTCCTGCAGAACGTTGCCTACCTCCGTGACCATCATATCAAGTTTTGTGGCTTTCTCAAGCGTGCCCTCACCTCCCGCCATACTATGACACACACTTCCCCTCCATTTCTCCCTCCCCCTTCTGTCGCTGGTTCTGTCCATTCCGTCTCTGCCTCTGCCGATGTCCACGCTGTCTCTTCCTTGGCCGATGTCCATGATATCCATTCTGCGCCCACCGTCCATCCTGCCTCCGTGATCAGGATTTTCATTGGCGCCAGCTCTGACTGATCCCCAGGCCTGCTGCGCTGCTTTGGATCTCCCTGTTTCCCCTTCCCCGTCTCCTGTTTTGGATTCTACGGGCTTGGTAACAGGGGAGGGCTCTGCTGCTGCTTCTGCTATGCTTGCGGCTGAGGACCCTGATCTTGTTGCTTGGAATATCAACGCCGTGGACTTCCAGCCTCTTGACCTCCAACTACCCTTTGATGATGTTTATGCGATTGATGATCCCAGCGATCCTCTTCCTGCAGATGACACTCTTCGGACGGTCCATTGGACGTCTTCTGAACCACACGCACCGGTGCTTCCTACGGATCTAGATGGGTTTGATGATCTTCCTCGCGCACAGATGGACGATGCTGCTCAGGTCTCTTGTTCCAATGATTAAACCCTTCTCCATTGCTACCATCTGTATGGCCCGGATTTTCCTTGCCCCATTCGCCTCAAGCCTGCTGTACACAATGCTGCTGTCCTCCCTGAAGGCCAAGGTTACATCCGTGTTCCAGCGCCTGCTCCTTATGATTACCATGACTTCCTGGTCTATTACTCCCCCTTGCTGAATGCTACCCTCCTCAGTGAGAGTGATCTATACAAGGCCCTTGGCTATCGGTGATCCCAGTACTCTGGTGTATCCCACCAACACTTTTATGCTGCCGGCACTTGGACCGCCACTGCCCATCACAAGCTTACTTCCTTGAAGAATGTTGTCCTCCATGGGATTGTGCGTTGTTGTCAGAAATTGACATTACCGCTTATCCGCCCCTCCCTTTCTGCGGATGACCCTCTGGCCACTGCCGAGAATTCTTTGGCTGTTGCTATGCAGTGTGACCCTGCCCTTGCTGCGGAATGCGATGACTTGGAACGCTCCCTTACAATTGATGCCCGCAATGCCCTCTACCGGACTTTGGCCGCCAACCTTGACAAGAAACCTCCTGCATTCCGGGATTTTCCCTTTCACCAGTACATCTCGCATGCCACTTCAGTTATGGCCATCCGTGCTACTGCTGAGCGCCTGCTCTGGCACCAACGCCTGGGTCACCCTTCCGACCACTATCTATACCATGCCCAGGAGCACATTACTGGGGTTCCTCGCTTTTGCCATACTGGGGTTCCTCGCTTTTGCCATTTTGACCCTATATTGGAACTGTGTCCCACCTGCATCCGGGCTAACCAGACCAAGGAATCTGCTGGTGCTCACTCTACTCGCACTGCTTCCCAGCCATTCCAGGGTCTATCCATTGATTTCTCATTCGCTGGTGTTCGCTCGAAGGATGTTGAAAGAAAGAAAGACTTCACTGGTCTAAACGGTGAGACGTGTTGGATTTTGGTGACTGATCACTTCACCCGTGCTGTCTTTGGTGACACTCCTGTTTCCAAGGCTTCCCATATTGAGTGGCTCCTGTCCTTCCTTAGCCAGTACTCCCCACAGTGTCAAGGCAAATATGTTTATCTGGACCAAGGTGGTGAGCTTTTTGCCAATCCTGCTGTCCGAACATTGTTTGAGCAGTTTGGTTATGCCATTCGCCCCACAGGTGCTGATGCTTCCAATCAAAATGGTCCTGTCGAACGTGCCCACCTCACTGTTGCGAATGCTTTGCGGGCAATGTTGCTTGGTGCCGGTCTTGACCCTCGCTTTTGGCCCTATGCCTTCCATCATTTCCTCCGTATCACTAATGCCACTCCTTCTCGTGACCAAGTCAAGTCCCCTTTTGAGATCCTTCGTGGTGAGAAAGAGGATTTCACTGGCTTCCGCACTTTTGGTTGCCGTGTGTGGGTCCGCCCCCCTGGTCGTCGCCGTTCTAAGCTCTTACCGAACGCACGCAAAGGTATTTTCCTTGGTTTTCTCCCGAATACAACTACGAATATCCTCTGGTATGATGTTGACACTGGTCAGGTGAAAATTGCCAAACATGCTCGCTTCGATGAGGGCCTGAATGACCTTCCGTTTGGTGCTCTTCCCCCCAATGTCCAGCATCTACAGCGTGTCCAATCTGGCGAACCCTTTCCTGCTGAAGTGGATGACGCTGCTGTTGAAGTGTTTACTGCCTTTGTCAATCCTTTCAGTCATACTCTGTTGGAATCCCTCACTATCCCGGCCTCTAATCGAAGCCCCACTTTTGGCTTTGACCTCCTTACGGATGAACTCAACAACCGTGTCTTTGTTGCGAAGATTCGGCCTGGTAGCCCTGCCTCACGGATACGTTCTTCCCCCAAAGCCACCAATATTGCGCTCCGTGGTGCTTACCTGGTTGCCATTAATGATGTCCTGGTCTTCACGAAGGAACAAGCACTTCTTGAGTTCCGTAAGGCTTTTGACTCCAACTCCCCCTCCCTCTCCCTGACCTTTGCTCCGGAGAAACGCTTGACAATGGCTGAGCTCCGTCGTGCTCTCGCTGACCATCGTGAACCCTCTCTCTTCACCGATCCCGCCCTGCCTGATGAAGAGACTCCTGTTCTCACCCTTGATGCTATCCGGTCTATCTGCTCCCTGCGTTTCCCCGAGAGTGACTTCTCCTCTGTTCCCGTCGAAGACCTTGCTGCCACAATTCATGCTGTAACTTCTACGGCTATCACACCTGCTGAACAAGCCCTTGGTTTCTTTACCCGCCGTAAGCTCCAACGCCTTTCCACATGGCCCGACTGGCAACGTGGTGAGTTCAAGCAATTGGACCGTATGAATGACCTTGGTATGTTTGGTGCCCCTGTTGTTGCCCCCCCTGGTGCCATTATTCTTCGCTTGCATTGGCAATACCAGATCAAGCGCTCTGGAGAACGCCGTTCCCGCAGCTGTTGTGATGGCTCCCTGCGTGCTGCTCCTCTCCTTCACCAAGTTGCCTCCACATACTCTTCATGTGTTGAACAGCCTATACAACGGATGTTTTTTGCTCTGGCTGCTGCCCATGATATGCGGGTGTATGGAGGTGATGCAACTGATGCTTTCGCTCATTCTCCTCCCCCTGAGACACCTACCTTCATCATGATTGATGATGCATATGCGGAATGGTACAAAGCCCGTTTTGGTATCACCCTTGATCGGAACATGGTCCTCCCTGTCCTTCACGCCTTGCAGGGTCATCCTGAATCTGGTCGCCTCTGGGAAACCTACATCAACAAGATCCTTTCCCTTCCTGAATTGAGCTTCAAGACTACTACCCATGATCGTACCATCTACAGTGGTGTCTTTGAGGGTGAGCCTATCTTGCTCCTCCGCCAGGTGGATGATTTTGCTTTGGCTTGCCGTCGTGAATCTACTGCTAAGGCTGTATATGACTTCATTGGTACCGCCCTCCAACAACCTAATGAGGCTCAACCCCCCTTCACCTATCTTGGACTACTCAGTGACTACAATGGCGTTGACGTTCACCAAACAGCGGACTACATCGAGCTAACCTCCGCTGGGTATATAGATCGCCTCCTTCGTAGCCATGGCTGGGATACGCCCTCTCCACATGAGTCCTCTGATGACCGTTCTGCACCCCTTCCAGTTGATGCTGTGGATCGCCTCTATCAGTCCCCTGCTGGCCCCTCTGAAGGTTCTCCTGAACATGCTGCCCTTTGTGACTCCCAGGGTTTCTCCTACCGTACCCTTCTTGGTGAGCTTCTCTATGCCTACATTACTTGCCGACCTGATATAGGCTATGCTGTTGTGACTCTGTCCAAGTTTGCCTCTGCACCACATGCCTACCACTACAACTGTCTTAAGGGTGTCGCACGCTATCTCCGCCGCACTAAACACTGGGGTATTCGTTTCGCCCGGCGCACTCATGACCCTTCTTTGCCACCTGGCACTCCCCACAACCTGTCCCTTGATCCATCTCTCCCTGCCTTCCCTTCTACCCATTCCCCCCTTCAACTCACTGGGTATGTTGACGCTGCTCATGCCAATGACCTCCGCAACCGTCGCTCCACTACCGGTTACGCTTTCGTCCTTAACGGCGGTGCTATTGCTTACCGTTCCAAGACCCAAACTGTCACTGCTACTAGCTCCACTGAGGCCGAGTTCATTGCTGCTGTGTCTGCTGCGAAAACTGCAAAGTACCTTCGTGCAGTTCTCCATGAGCTTTCTTTTCCCCAGCTCTCCCCTACCCCCATCCATATTGATAATGTCTCTGCTATCCAAATTATCAATGCTCGCAAGCCCACTGAGCGCTCTCGCCATATTGACATCCAGGCTTTCGCCATTCAAGATTGGAAGGATAATGGTGATATCTTGATGCATCACATTCCTGGTGTTATCAATCCTTCTGATTCCCTCACGAAGCCGACTGGTTGGGTTCTGCATTCCCGTCACTGCCGGCGAATTATGGGTCACTACTATTGTTGATCCTCTTTCATGTTTTATTTTCATGCTTTTATTTTCTCCACATTACATATTCTACATTTCCTTTTGCTGGTTTTTTGGGCACCATTTGTACATTTGATGATCTCCTCACAGGTGTTTCGATCAGGGGAGGGTGTTGTACAAATTGTGCCTAGGCTAGTACCTAAGACCGGTTCCATCTCCGACATGGTGCCTGTGGTCACTCTTTTCTTACTTAGTTGTCTATTATCCGTAGCTACTGAGTCGACACCCGTTTGCATGGACATGTTACAGCCAGACCAAACAATGTTGCCACCAGATGTTTAACGAAAGAGAATGGATGGTAGACCGAAAACAGTGAGACTGCGGTTGAGATCCCACTACTCCCATCAGCCAGAGAAATCACCCATCGTGTGCAGCTGTTGCCACCAGCACGGTCACAACGCAAGAACGTGCCAACGGAGAGCGGCACTTGCAAAAAGTACCGGAAATGCAGATACGGCACAAAATAGATACAGTGTTTTGTAATTTAAGGGTAACCATAACTAATCTTAACCCTTTTGTGAAAAATTCCGTTGCAGCAGCCATTGGATAATTGTCATCGGCTATTTTCGTCTTAAAATTTTGGAACGGGAATGTCTTTTTCGGCGAACAGTTAAGTCCGGAATATCATTTTTTGGCAAATGGTTAAGTCAGGAAAACCTTTTTTGGCGAATGGATAGGTAGCCATCGCGCGAGAAATCCTGTTTTGGCGATAGGCTAAAACCGCACGGGAAGGAGCCATTGAAGCATTGAAGATATGCCAATGCTACAGGTTCTAGAGCAAGAGTCAAAAAGTATCTTCGTGCCACTGACAGCTGGAGGAGGTATTCGAAGCTACTCAGACCCCAAATCTGGCCAAACTTGGTCTGCCTTGGAAGTTGCTGCAAGGTACTTTCGCGCTGGCGCTGATAAAGTCAGTATTGGCAGCGATGCTGTCTACGCTTCAGAAGAGCCCGTTGCGAATGGTGGAAAGTGCACCGGCGAATCTTCCATTGAAGTGATATCCCAGGTCTATGGTGCTCAGGCTGTTGTCATATCCATAGATCCAAAGAGAGTATTTTTAAGCGACAAAGAAAGTGTCAACGAGAAACACGTTGTTGTTGAACTTGACGATGGTAGCGTGGGTCCAAATGGTGAGAGATTTTGTTGGTATCAGTGTACTGTCAAGGGAGGTAGAGAAGCGAGAGATATTTGTGCCGTGACCGTTGCCAAGGCAGCTCAATATCTCGGTGCAGGAGAGATCATGCTGAATTGCATTGATATGGATGGTCAAGGTAAGGGTTATGATCTACCATTGATGAAAGCCGTGTCAGGGGCTGTTTCCATTCCGGTCATTGCAAGTAGTGGTGCAGGAAATGAAAGTCATTTTGTTAAGGTGTTCAAAGAGACTGGCGTACAAGCTGCCCTTGCAGCCGGCATTTTCCACCGCAATGAAGTTGAAATCAAAGCATGCAAAAATGCCATGACGAAAAGTGGAATAGAAGCTCGAAAATCATCGAAGACATCAACATAATATCATTATTTATCAAGTTATATAAAATACTTTTTTTTGCTGCCATAGTCTGCAAGTTGATCAAACAGGCTTAGCAAGCCTATAATGCACCTGAAAACACATGGATATTGAGTTGTCGGATTATAGAAGTTTTTTTTTGTTTTTTTTTGAGCTGCTGTTGATTGATGCTGCTGCCACAGTCTGCAAATTGATCAAACAAGCTTAGCAAGCTTATATAATGCATCTGAAAGACACATGGATATTGAGTTGTCTGATTATAGAAGTTTTTTTTTTTAACTGCTGTTGATTGATGCTGCTGCCACAGTCTGCAAAGTGATCAAAACAAGATTAGCAAGCTTATAATGTATCTGAAAGACACATGGATATTGAGTTTTTGGATTATAGAAAATGCAGCTTGTTTTTGAACTGCTGTGTGTTGATGCTGCTGCCACAATCTGCAAATGATCCACCAAGCTCAGCAAGCTTATGAGCCATCTGAATGACACTTGGTACTTTGATGGGGCCTGTCCAATTGGGGTAGTCATGGGAAAGGTTCCATGCTAGTCTTTCAAGGGAGACATCTTTTAATGCATCATCTTTTTGTACCACAATATAGCGTACAGGCTTTGCAGTACTGTATGATGGTGCTCTTCCGTTGATGTAAAAGGTGTCATAATCGAGAACCTGAGCTCCTCTCACAAGAGTTCCAGATGGTGCCCCAAATTTCCCATCTGGTTCCCCAGTAACACCCTGCGAAAGGAACTTTGTAGCAATACGCTTTTGAGCCACAACGTAAGCAAGAGGAACCACTTGTGCATTTCCATCTGCTTGCTTCGAGAGACCAGCTCGTATACCATCGATTTCATCCATGGCAGCATTCCCAAAAGCAGAATCTCCGATTCCATCACGCAAAACAATACACGAAGAAGGAGACACATCAAGTTCCCTCATTGCGGATGATATGGTTTCCTGTAGGGCATCAGCAAGATCATACTCCTTTCCAGGTTCTCTGGCAAACGCTTGTGTGTAAATTTCCACTTTTTGGGAGCGCATGTCCCCTGACTCACGAAACACTTGTACAATGATGGCTGCACAGGATGCCTTGCGTCCACGTTTCTTGGCAATCGGATCATAGACATGAGGAGCATGAAAGATATCCACCCCAACAATCATTGTTGGAGTTGGAATGGACTGCGGAATCTGGACCCACCACAATCGGACTCCAGTCTTTTGCAAGATTTGACGAGCAACACCTTGCAAGATGATTTCAGATCGCCGTTGATCACGTGGGCTGTCATGAGCATACGTGTTGAAGTTTATGAATTGAGAGAGGAAGCCTGATCTGGTCAGAAGTTGCTTTATGACCGGATATGCATAGTCCGTGGAGCCTTTTGGTTTGTTGAAATCCAAAACAAAGATATTTTCAGGATCCAGAGTAGGGTCCGCAAAGCACTTTTCAACAGCTCCCCAGTGCCTTTCTCTGTCACCTACAAGAGTCAGGTAGAGAAATCCAAAGGTTATACAAAAAGAATGGAAAGAAAGAAGAGAAGGGAGAATGGCAACACATACCTGCACTAATCAATTGAATGGGTTTGTCGCTGAGCCTGTATATCGAATTGAAGCTGTTTACAAGGTCACGGATCTTGTTGTAAATGTTGATGGCTCCTCGAATTCTGTCATTGTAGAATACAACCACTTGCAAGACGTTTGATTCCTTTGGGTGAATATTGAAACTGGCCTTGTTCAACATTGGAGCCCAATTCTCAGCTTTTGACGATGGCACTTCAACACCTGCAGCCATCATAATTGGGACCTGAAGCACCTCTGCTTGTGCGCCTAGGTACCAGTTCTACGTACAAGGGTAGTAGAGGTTCCAAGAGAGGCGATGATGACGAATTTAGTGGACCAATGGTCCACATCGTAAGAAGAGTACCAAGTCCTACACAAGGTAGAAATGTACTAAAGAGATTGTGTAGGATAAGGAATCAGGAGTTTTAAGACAAAAAATTTAAAATAGTCGATTAAAAAGTTAAAAAGGTATCTTGTCTTCTGTAGTACTCCAGTAGTAAAAATTTAAATGTTGTAATGAGGGAATATCCCAGCTCAACATTTCCAATAGTTCACCTAGAGAGCTAGACAATCTACTAGTCCGCAACCAACACAATTCCGTTTGCTCGTTCGACCGCAACTGCACGACGCATTGTATGCACGATGCTCGTCCACCTCTTCTGACTGTCTCGAGCGCCATCCGCGAATAAATGGGCAATTCATCGACAGAAACATGCGATCCACCGCGGAAATAGTGGTGTTGTTTTCACGGTGCCCCGCTGCCTCCACTCTGTCTGTCATCCAATTCATAAGAAACCGCATATCGCATAGCGTCTTCTTCGACAGTCGGCGCCGAGCAACGTAGCCTCCAGTCCGACCGTGCATTTCGTCGTCCGCCAAAGGCAAATTATCCAGGTTCTTGACATCTACATGCTCAAGACTGCGCAAGGGCGGAACCTGGCGTACTGTGTCTCCTATCCACCTTTGCCGCCAAAGGTCTTGAACTCCACACCGCGGAAAGCGCCAATCAGCCGGAACACGATGAAAGCCGCCGCCAAACATGCGTAGTGGGTAGCCCGCGCCCGTGTCGACTCGCTCCGGTACCGCCGCCTCGTTGCCTTGGCCTCCACGAAACTCAATCGTTCTGGATGGCATGTAGACGATCACTGCCGTGCTCGGTCAGCCAATCAACCTGATGGATGGAGCACCAATTCAAAAATACGATGATGTCGCCGAGGTAGATACGACTTGTTGCTTCTACCTGACACCACACCATCCCGGACATAGTTGAGAGTGAGATGTCCGCCAACAGCAGCACCACCGCCACCACCATCAGGAGCAATAGTAGCAGCAGCAGCGGCAGGAATAGGGCCGCCATCAACAACTATTTCCGCTGGATCGGGAAAAACGTTCATGATGCGGCGTGACAACGCACCAGCGGATGATATGAGATTTTCTCATAAAGTCATTTGCAAGATTCCACAATCGGCGTACGAGTCGGTACGTACCCAACGGCGGTGGACTTTGGTCCACCAAAACAAAAAATGATACTACGTATGTTTGCACTTCAACTTACGTATGATCGTGCGTAGAATTGTACTAGGATCATTTCCGATCATTTTAGATTTGCCGGACTTTGGTCCACCAGGGTCACAAGGGGACCCCCTTTCGGTCCCACAAAACAATTTTGATGAGAAGCATCAGCCCGTTGACAGAAGATTCATAGTCAACAACAAAAGTGTGATGTAGCGTACCGTACTACGGAGGACATAGAACTACAGTAGTAAAACAACACGTGAAACGAGTACCGGTACCGTACTACGGTACAATGACTGTGAATACCAGTAAAAGTATTTTAGCACGGTAGACTACGGTAGAGCCGTCACTCGCAGGACCAACCTACCGGTTAACTGTGGTAAGTTAAGGTACCGTATTGGGTACCCGGTACCTGTAGAACAGTCAGACTACGGTGCTGGTAGGTACCTACGGTAGGTACGGTACCTACGGTATATGGTCTCCTCGTATGACTGTGAATATCATACCAGTACAGTTAGGACGTTATTAGACTGCGGTTGTGCCGTTTACTCTATGATGTATCATAACGTTAACACAGGCCTCCGAATACAGTCAATGATTATCAACAGTACACTACGGTAACCGTATGTACCTACGGTAGGTACGGTACCTGTAATTTACAGTTATCATAATAACTGTAATATTATTATCTCTATTCATTTACAGTTTTATTATAAGTGTAAAATGAAATAATAAAATAAAGGGGGAAATGCGGTTTTAGCCTAGCGCCAAAACAGGATTTCCCGCGCGATGGCTACCTATCCATTCGCCAAAAAAGGTTTTCCCGCCTTAACCGTTCGCCAAAAAAAGATACGCCCGCTCAAAATCCGCGTTAGCCAGCACTACTACGGGTAAGTTCGCGCAAAAATTCGTATTAGCCAGCACTGCGGCTACATAAAAGTTGCCGCCATTCCCATGTACAAAAATTCCTGATACAGACTGCCAAATGAAATTTTTTACAACATTCGATAGCAAAACAAAAGTAAATTGAAATCGATCACATCTTCAGATCATTCATCGCAGATAATTCACGATTTCATTCCTGTTACAACAACAACAACAACAACAACAACAACAACAACAACAACAACAACAACAACAACAACAACAACAACAACAACAACAACAACAACAACAACAACAACAACAACAACAACAACAACAACAACAACAACAACAACAACAACAACAACAACAACAACAACAACAACAACAACAACAACAACAACAACAACAACAACAACAACAACAACAACAACAACAACAACAACAACAACAACAACAACAACAACAACAACAACAACAACAACAACAACAACAACAACAACAACAACAACAACAACAACAACAACAACAACAACAACAACAACAACAACAACAACAACAACAACAACAACAACAACAACAACAACAACAACAACAACAACAACAACAACAACAACAACAACAACAACTGCTCTCTTCGTTTTTGCTGAACATTCTGAGCATAAATCCAATACCGTTTGCCAACGACCCCGTGCGCAGAAAACCCCACGGGAGACGTCGAAGGTCTCGACCCTGGCCAATGGTTGTCCACCTCTCTCGTGGACTATGTCCTGCAGACATCACTGGCTGGTAAGCTACCCGACCATGTACTCATTGGAACTTCCAACTGTTCGACGTACTTCCATACGTACAATTGGAAACTTCGCAACGAAGATGATGCCCATTGTGTGCGGCAAATGCGTGATGGACTGCAACCCTACGCCAAGTTGGGTACAGGTTCATTTCCGCAGCTTGCTACAATTCGCATTTTTTTGTCGTCGACATCACTTTCGACGATCGTCAATCAAACATTTTCCAAAGGGTGAACGTGTTTGACTCCTTGAGCTCCACAGCCAGAAGGAAGGCAACCGCTGTACCACACCAGGTCCAGAAATTTCTTTCCGGCTTTTTTTTACAAGCTCGGCCACCACCAGTCTCTCCTCCAGGATCCGGACTACATCATGCAGGTGGCTGAATTCAGACAATGTCCCGTGAAGACAAATGGCTACGACTGTGGCCTCTTTGCACTCGCTGTCATTTGGCACTTACTTTGCGACAAGGATATCCATCCGTCCGTCTTTACGCAAGCGCATATCGACACTTTCCGTGTAGCTCTGCGTCACGGGCTTTCCTCCAACCCAGAATGGGCAACGTAAGGAAATCGCTGACCCGATGAGCTTCCAACTCCTGGGGCCATATGTTGAACGGTTACGGGAACAGAACCCGGGGTCAAGGGCCGTCATGGAGAGAGGCAACGACAATCGGGTAAAAAGATTATTTATCTGTCCTCCCTTTTCAAACGAAGCACTGCTGTTTGTCCGTCCGGTAGCGTCACTTGACGCGGCACACATGAAGTCTGAATGGAAAGGTACGCTGTACATAGCGACCGTAAAATCAGCCCTGGACAAGATATATCCAATTGCGTTTGCAATCACGGCGGACAACGAAAACGGCCAAGGATGGGATTGGTTCTTACAGAACCTAGATGCCGGTACCAAATCCCACCATCGCGCACTACAGAGTGGGATGCGCATACAAGTTGTTTCTCTTCCAGTCGGACCAACAAAAAGGTCTCGACGAGGCCTTGAAGGCATGTTTCCCTGACAACCACCATTGTTACTGTGCCGTCCACATTCGGCGGAACGTTGAAGGCAGGCATGGGAAGAAAATTGGTGTGTTGGTACCGGGGTTGGCGAAAACAACTTCCCTACCGGTCAGGGATGCTAAGTTGGCGCAACTCCAGCTGCAATCCCCCGGCGCCTACGATTACCTCATAGACATTCCAGCCAAGCAATGGATGGACTGTGCTTGGCGGGAGGACGAGACATTGCCTCCCCGGTATGAGGTTCAGAGTTCGAACATTTCTGAATCCGCCAATTCCATGTTGGAGCGCGAGCGGAGCAGAAATTGGTTGGGAGCAATTGATGGGATACTGAAGAAGATGTCCCTTCGCATCAAAGCGTCCCGCGAGAAGTACAAAGGAAAGACCAGTGTGGTGGAGAGGGTTTACCCACAGATCCTTGACCCTTGGGAGAAGGTATCGGATACAGGGTAGTGGACTCCGGAGGCGATGGTCAAAGGTATTCCCTCCACCAGATCATTGAAGGGAACACAGGTTCTAACCAACAAAGCTTCACGCTTAATTGGGTGGACGGAGTGTGCAAGTGTGGTGGGTGGCAGATGCACGGCGTACCGTGCGTGCATGGGATGGCTTACTTCAGGTGGCGAAATGATTGGACGTTGCAACAGGTGGTGGAACAATTCGTAGAAAAGTGTCAAACGTACGATTACAAAACAGAAACTCTATAGTGGAAGCTTCGTTCCCGTTGTTGTACAAATTGTGCCTAGGCTAGTACCTAAGACCGGTTCCATCTCCGACATGGTGCCTGTGGTCACTCTTTTCTTACTTAGTTGTCTATTATCCGTAGCTACTGAGTCGACAGGTTATGAACCCTTGTGAAGTGTAGATATCGTCTGCTTCCTTGTAGTCCATCTCCTACCACCCTTGAGTGTAGATATCGTTTGCTCTTGCGGTCCCATTGACAGAAAAGACCCTGCAACATCATCGACCGACGTCGTCGCTTCTAACACAACGAGACACAAAAGTATTGTTTTTCCTACACAGCATCTGGTACTCATTCTACGTATGCCCGCGCGCTGCTCGCGACGAATACCTCGACGACAACGACAACGACAACAACGCCACCCGACTTGGCGCTCTTCTTTGCCTTTTCCTTGACTGTTGCGTCTCCTTTCTTGGTGCTTGGACTATTCTGCTTTTAGGATTGCTCACAACAACATCTATCCTTCGCTCTACCTCACGTATTGAGCCCCCCTTTTCCTCCTCGGCTTGATCCTTCCTTTTGCCCTGCTTTGACCAACCCCTAACCCTACCTATGTGATCTGACCGTGTGCCCTCTTCCCGACTGCCCCGACCGTAACTGTCATTAAACTACTTCTGGAGTTGGACCTTCGCCTACGTCTGCCATCTGTCCCTTGGCTTCGCCTTTTATTCTTTGGATTTGTTCTTTGGTTTGTCGCTTTCTCCCTTTGCCACCCAGCGACACTTTCCTCTCCTCCCACATCTTGGCTCTTTGGGTCACACCCCCTTTGTCAATGCTGGCCTCGAACGGAACCACTCCGTTGATCCTATCACCGGCCAATACTTTGTCCTCTGTGATGGTACTCTCTTTGGGCTTAAGCCCCTCAATGAAACGGGCCTCCACCGCTCACCCCCTCCGTGTGTGGACACTTCTGGTCCTGGCTTTTGCCTCTGGTGTGAGCATTTCATGGGACACTGTATGTCCAACGGTTATTATGTGCACCCCTACATCCTCTTTGGACGTGCCGGTTGTGGTCATAAAGGTTTCATCTGCGCTAATGCTGCTGCCGCAATCCCTGCTTCCCCTGGCACTCCGGCTTCCCCTGCTGTTGTCCCGGACCTCCCAGCATCGCTTTCTGATTTTATTGAGAGCTGCAGCCTTGCCATTTGGTCATTGCTGAGCCAAGACAAGATGTTCCCCGACAAGAGCCTTTTCCAGACCCTGGTACGAAAGGCATATGGCCGTGGATACGAAGCCCTACGACATATGATTATGTGCATCAGCCCTTTGTTTGCTGAGTCTCCTGGTGATCATGTCTGCAGCCCTCCTAATCAGCTGGTTGGTAAAACCCTTGACTACCCGTGTTCCGAGATTACCTTGCCATGTCTGCCCTGGTCCACAACACGTCCATGTCCCTTGATGAATCCCGTGTCATGGACATGTTCCTTGCTGGCACCCTGGATTATACTCTCTTCCGGCGTGTCTCTCGTGAGGAACGGCAACAGCCCTCCCGTCAACAGTTCTTTCTTGATGAAACCATCGTTGCCACCCTGGAGGCTTACATGCAGTACCCTGACTATGTTCCTGCTCATACTGTCCCTGCTCCTTCTGCTACCCCACGCCCACGTGCTTGGCATTCATCCTCTAGCCGCCCTCCTGAACATAAGTCCCGTCATCTTCTTGACCTTGCTCCTTCCCCACCATCCTCTGGGATTTTGCACTCTGCGTTGGACTCCTCTCCCTCCTATGGGGCGCACGTCGACTCGCCTGAAGCCCACCTCCATGCCCTGGGCCCAGTCATCCCTCCCGACGATGCTGACCTTGCAGTGAACCAGAACTACCGTGCTGCGGTCTATGCCCTCCACAAGAGCCTGTCCTCCCTTACGTCCCCTTGTATGGTTTGTGGTGATGACCACCGCTTTGATGACTGCCCTGTCCTGCAGAACGTTGCCTACCTCCGTGACCATCATATCAAGTTTTGTGGCTTTCTCAAGCGTGCCCTCACCTCCCGCCATACTATGACACACACTTCCCCTCCATTTCTCCCTCCCCCTTCTGTCGCTGGTTCTGTCCATTCCGTCTCTGCCTCTGCCGATGTCCACGCTGTCTCTTCCTTGGCCGATGTCCATGATATCCATTCTGCGCCCACCGTCCATCCTGCCTCCGTGATCAGGATTTTCATTGGCGCCAGCTCTGACTGATCCCCAGGCCTGCTGCGCTGCTTTGGATCTCCCTGTTTCCCCTTCCCCGTCTCCTGTTTTGGATTCTACGGGCTTGGTAACAGGGGAGGGCTCTGCTGCTGCTTCTGCTATGCTTGCGGCTGAGGACCCTGATCTTGTTGCTTGGAATATCAACGCCGTGGACTTCCAGCCTCTTGACCTCCAACTACCCTTTGATGATGTTTATGCGATTGATGATCCCAGCGATCCTCTTCCTGCAGATGACACTCTTCGGACGGTCCATTGGACGTCTTCTGAACCACACGCACCGGTGCTTCCTACGGATCTAGATGGGTTTGATGATCTTCCTCGCGCACAGATGGACGATGCTGCTCAGGTCTCTTGTTCCAATGATTAAACCCTTCTCCATTGCTACCATCTGTATGGCCCGGATTTTCCTTGCCCCATTCGCCTCAAGCCTGCTGTACACAATGCTGCTGTCCTCCCTGAAGGCCAAGGTTACATCCGTGTTCCAGCGCCTGCTCCTTATGATTACCATGACTTCCTGGTCTATTACTCCCCCTTGCTGAATGCTACCCTCCTCAGTGAGAGTGATCTATACAAGGCCCTTGGCTATCGGTGATCCCAGTACTCTGGTGTATCCCACCAACACTTTTATGCTGCCGGCACTTGGACCGCCACTGCCCATCACAAGCTTACTTCCTTGAAGAATGTTGTCCTCCATGGGATTGTGCGTTGTTGTCAGAAATTGACATTACCGCTTATCCGCCCCTCCCTTTCTGCGGATGACCCTCTGGCCACTGCCGAGAATTCTTTGGCTGTTGCTATGCAGTGTGACCCTGCCCTTGCTGCGGAATGCGATGACTTGGAACGCTCCCTTACAATTGATGCCCGCAATGCCCTCTACCGGACTTTGGCCGCCAACCTTGACAAGAAACCTCCTGCATTCCGGGATTTTCCCTTTCACCAGTACATCTCGCATGCCACTTCAGTTATGGCCATCCGTGCTACTGCTGAGCGCCTGCTCTGGCACCAACGCCTGGGTCACCCTTCCGACCACTATCTATACCATGCCCAGGAGCACATTACTGGGGTTCCTCGCTTTTGCCATACTGGGGTTCCTCGCTTTTGCCATTTTGACCCTATATTGGAACTGTGTCCCACCTGCATCCGGGCTAACCAGACCAAGGAATCTGCTGGTGCTCACTCTACTCGCACTGCTTCCCAGCCATTCCAGGGTCTATCCATTGATTTCTCATTCGCTGGTGTTCGCTCGAAGGATGTTGAAAGAAAGAAAGACTTCACTGGTCTAAACGGTGAGACGTGTTGGATTTTGGTGACTGATCACTTCACCCGTGCTGTCTTTGGTGACACTCCTGTTTCCAAGGCTTCCCATATTGAGTGGCTCCTGTCCTTCCTTAGCCAGTACTCCCCACAGTGTCAAGGCAAATATGTTTATCTGGACCAAGGTGGTGAGCTTTTTGCCAATCCTGCTGTCCGAACATTGTTTGAGCAGTTTGGTTATGCCATTCGCCCCACAGGTGCTGATGCTTCCAATCAAAATGGTCCTGTCGAACGTGCCCACCTCACTGTTGCGAATGCTTTGCGGGCAATGTTGCTTGGTGCCGGTCTTGACCCTCGCTTTTGGCCCTATGCCTTCCATCATTTCCTCCGTATCACTAATGCCACTCCTTCTCGTGACCAAGTCAAGTCCCCTTTTGAGATCCTTCGTGGTGAGAAAGAGGATTTCACTGGCTTCCGCACTTTTGGTTGCCGTGTGTGGGTCCGCCCCCCTGGTCGTCGCCGTTCTAAGCTCTTACCGAACGCACGCAAAGGTATTTTCCTTGGTTTTCTCCCGAATACAACTACGAATATCCTCTGGTATGATGTTGACACTGGTCAGGTGAAAATTGCCAAACATGCTCGCTTCGATGAGGGCCTGAATGACCTTCCGTTTGGTGCTCTTCCCCCCAATGTCCAGCATCTACAGCGTGTCCAATCTGGCGAACCCTTTCCTGCTGAAGTGGATGACGCTGCTGTTGAAGTGTTTACTGCCTTTGTCAATCCTTTCAGTCATACTCTGTTGGAATCCCTCACTATCCCGGCCTCTAATCGAAGCCCCACTTTTGGCTTTGACCTCCTTACGGATGAACTCAACAACCGTGTCTTTGTTGCGAAGATTCGGCCTGGTAGCCCTGCCTCACGGATACGTTCTTCCCCCAAAGCCACCAATATTGCGCTCCGTGGTGCTTACCTGGTTGCCATTAATGATGTCCTGGTCTTCACGAAGGAACAAGCACTTCTTGAGTTCCGTAAGGCTTTTGACTCCAACTCCCCCTCCCTCTCCCTGACCTTTGCTCCGGAGAAACGCTTGACAATGGCTGAGCTCCGTCGTGCTCTCGCTGACCATCGTGAACCCTCTCTCTTCACCGATCCCGCCCTGCCTGATGAAGAGACTCCTGTTCTCACCCTTGATGCTATCCGGTCTATCTGCTCCCTGCGTTTCCTCGAGAGTGACTTCTCCTCTGTTCCCGTCGAAGACCTTGCTGCCACAATTCATGCTGTAACTTCTACGGCTATCACACCTGCTGAACAAGCCCTTGGTTTCTTTACCCGCCGTAAGCTCCAACGCCTTTCCACATGGCCCGACTGGCAACGTGGTGAGTTCAAGCAATTGGACCGTATGAATGACCTTGGTATGTTTGGTGCCCCTGTTGTTGCCCCCCCTGGTGCCATTATTCTTCGCTTGCATTGGCAATACCAGATCAAGCGCTCTGGAGAACGCCGTTCCCGCAGCTGTTGTGATGGCTCCCTGCGTGCTGCTCCTCTCCTTCACCAAGTTGCCTCCACATACTCTTCATGTGTTGAACAGCCTATACAACGGATGTTTTTTGCTCTGGCTGCTGCCCATGATATGCGGGTGTATGGAGGTGATGCAACTGATGCTTTCGCTCATTCTCCTCCCCCTGAGACACCTACCTTCATCATGATTGATGATGCATATGCGGAATGGTACAAAGCCCGTTTTGGTATCACCCTTGATCGGAACATGGTCCTCCCTGTCCTTCACGCCTTGCAGGGTCATCCTGAATCTGGTCGCCTCTGGGAAACCTACATCAACAAGATCCTTTCCCTTCCTGAATTGAGCTTCAAGACTACTACCCATGATCGTACCATCTACAGTGGTGTCTTTGAGGGTGAGCCTATCTTGCTCCTCCGCCAGGTGGATGATTTTGCTTTGGCTTGCCGTCGTGAATCTACTGCTAAGGCTGTATATGACTTCATTGGTACCGCCCTCCAACAACCTAATGAGGCTCAACCCCCCTTCACCTATCTTGGACTACTCAGTGACTACAATGGCGTTGACGTTCACCAAACAGCGGACTACATCGAGCTAACCTCCGCTGGGTATATAGATCGCCTCCTTCGTAGCCATGGCTGGGATACGCCCTCTCCACATGAGTCCTCTGATGACCGTTCTGCACCCCTTCCAGTTGATGCTGTGGATCGCCTCTATCAGTCCCCTGCTGGCCCCTCTGAAGGTTCTCCTGAACATGCTGCCCTTTGTGACTCCCAGGGTTTCTCCTACCGTACCCTTCTTGGTGAGCTTCTCTATGCCTACATTACTTGCCGACCTGATATAGGCTATGCTGTTGTGACTCTGTCCAAGTTTGCCTCTGCACCACATGCCTACCACTACAACTGTCTTAAGGGTGTCGCACGCTATCTCCGCCGCACTAAACACTGGGGTATTCGTTTCGCCCGGCGCACTCATGACCCTTCTTTGCCACCTGGCACTCCCCACAACCTGTCCCTTGATCCATCTCTCCCTGCCTTCCCTTCTACCCATTCCCCCCTTCAACTCACTGGGTATGTTGACGCTGCTCATGCCAATGACCTCCGCAACCGTCGCTCCACTACCGGTTACGCTTTCGTCCTTAACGGCGGTGCTATTGCTTACCGTTCCAAGACCCAAACTGTCACTGCTACTAGCTCCACTGAGGCCGAGTTCATTGCTGCTGTGTCTGCTGCGAAAACTGCAAAGTACCTTCGTGCAGTTCTCCATGAGCTTTCTTTTCCCCAGCTCTCCCCTACCCCCATCCATATTGATAATGTCTCTGCTATCCAAATTATCAATGCTCGCAAGCCCACTGAGCGCTCTCGCCATATTGACATCCAGGCTTTCGCCATTCAAGATTGGAAGGATAATGGTGATATCTTGATGCATCACATTCCTGGTGTTATCAATCCTTCTGATTCCCTCACGAAGCCGACTGGTTGGGTTCTGCATTCCCGTCACTGCCGGCGAATTATGGGTCACTACTATTGTTGATCCTCTTTCATGTTTTATTTTCATGCTTTTATTTTCTCCACATTACATATTCTACATTTCCTTTTGCTGGTTTTTTGGGCACCATTTGTACATTTGATGATCTCCTCACAGGTGTTTCGATCAGGGGAGGGTGTTGTACAAATTGTGCCTAGGCTAGTACCTAAGACCGGTTCCATCTCCGACATGGTGCCTGTGGTCACTCTTTTCTTACTTAGTTGTCTATTATCCGTAGCTACTGAGTCGACACCCGTTTGCATGGACATGTTACAGCCAGACCAAACAATGTTGCCACCAGATGTTTAACGAAAGAGAATGGATGGTAGACCGAAAACAGTGAGACTGCGGTTGAGATCCCACTACTCCCATCAGCCAGAGAAATCACCCATCGTGTGCAGCTGTTGCCACCAGCACGGTCACAACGCAAGAACGTGCCAACGGAGAGCGGCACTTGCAAAAAGTACCGGAAATGCAGATACGGCACAAAATAGATACAGTGTTTTGTAATTTAAGGGTAACCATAACTAATCTTAACCCTTTTGTGAAAAATTCCGTTGCAGCAGCCATTGGATAATTGTCATCGGCTATTTTCGTCTTAAAATTTTGGAACGGGAATGTCTTTTTCGGCGAACAGTTAAGTCCGGAATATCATTTTTTGGCAAATGGTTAAGTCAGGAAAACCTTTTTTGGCGAATGGATAGGTAGCCATCGCGCGAGAAATCCTGTTTTGGCGATAGGCTAAAACCGCACGGGAAGGAGCCATTGAAGCATTGAAGATATGCCAATGCTACAGGTTCTAGAGCAAGAGTCAAAAAGTATCTTCGTGCCACTGACAGCTGGAGGAGGTATTCGAAGCTACTCAGACCCCAAATCTGGCCAAACTTGGTCTGCCTTGGAAGTTGCTGCAAGGTACTTTCGCGCTGGCGCTGATAAAGTCAGTATTGGCAGCGATGCTGTCTACGCTTCAGAAGAGCCCGTTGCGAATGGTGGAAAGTGCACCGGCGAATCTTCCATTGAAGTGATATCCCAGGTCTATGGTGCTCAGGCTGTTGTCATATCCATAGATCCAAAGAGAGTATTTTTAAGCGACAAAGAAAGTGTCAACGAGAAACACGTTGTTGTTGAACTTGACGATGGTAGCGTGGGTCCAAATGGTGAGAGATTTTGTTGGTATCAGTGTACTGTCAAGGGAGGTAGAGAAGCGAGAGATATTTGTGCCGTGACCGTTGCCAAGGCAGCTCAATATCTCGGTGCAGGAGAGATCATGCTGAATTGCATTGATATGGATGGTCAAGGTAAGGGTTATGATCTACCATTGATGAAAGCCGTGTCAGGGGCTGTTTCCATTCCGGTCATTGCAAGTAGTGGTGCAGGAAATGAAAGTCATTTTGTTAAGGTGTTCAAAGAGACTGGCGTACAAGCTGCCCTTGCAGCCGGCATTTTCCACCGCAATGAAGTTGAAATCAAAGCATGCAAAAATGCCATGACGAAAAGTGGAATAGAAGCTCGAAAATCATCGAAGACATCAACATAATATCATTATTTATCAAGTTATATAAAATACTTTTTTTTGCTGCCATAGTCTGCAAGTTGATCAAACAGGCTTAGCAAGCCTATAATGCACCTGAAAACACATGGATATTGAGTTGTCGGATTATAGAAGTTTTTTTTTGTTTTTTTTTGAGCTGCTGTTGATTGATGCTGCTGCCACAGTCTGCAAATTGATCAAACAAGCTTAGCAAGCTTATATAATGCATCTGAAAGACACATGGATATTGAGTTGTCTGATTATAGAAGTTTTTTTTTTTAACTGCTGTTGATTGATGCTGCTGCCACAGTCTGCAAAGTGATCAAAACAAGATTAGCAAGCTTATAATGTATCTGAAAGACACATGGATATTGAGTTTTTGGATTATAGAAAATGCAGCTTGTTTTTGAACTGCTGTGTGTTGATGCTGCTGCCACAATCTGCAAATGATCCACCAAGCTCAGCAAGCTTATGAGCCATCTGAATGACACTTGGTACTTTGATGGGGCCTGTCCAATTGGGGTAGTCATGGGAAAGGTTCCATGCTAGTCTTTCAAGGGAGACATCTTTTAATGCATCATCTTTTTGTACCACAATATAGCGTACAGGCTTTGCAGTACTGTATGATGGTGCTCTTCCGTTGATGTAAAAGGTGTCATAATCGAGAACCTGAGCTCCTCTCACAAGAGTTCCAGATGGTGCCCCAAATTTCCCATCTGGTTCCCCAGTAACACCCTGCGAAAGGAACTTTGTAGCAATACGCTTTTGAGCCACAACGTAAGCAAGAGGAACCACTTGTGCATTTCCATCTGCTTGCTTCGAGAGACCAGCTCGTATACCATCGATTTCATCCATGGCAGCATTCCCAAAAGCAGAATCTCCGATTCCATCACGCAAAACAATACACGAAGAAGGAGACACATCAAGTTCCCTCATTGCGGATGATATGGTTTCCTGTAGGGCATCAGCAAGATCATACTCCTTTCCAGGTTCTCTGGCAAACGCTTGTGTGTAAATTTCCACTTTTTGGGAGCGCATGTCCCCTGACTCACGAAACACTTGTACAATGATGGCTGCACAGGATGCCTTGCGTCCACGTTTCTTGGCAATCGGATCATAGACATGAGGAGCATGAAAGATATCCACCCCAACAATCATTGTTGGAGTTGGAATGGACTGCGGAATCTGGACCCACCACAATCGGACTCCAGTCTTTTGCAAGATTTGACGAGCAACACCTTGCAAGATGATTTCAGATCGCCGTTGATCACGTGGGCTGTCATGAGCATACGTGTTGAAGTTTATGAATTGAGAGAGGAAGCCTGATCTGGTCAGAAGTTGCTTTATGACCGGATATGCATAGTCCGTGGAGCCTTTTGGTTTGTTGAAATCCAAAACAAAGATATTTTCAGGATCCAGAGTAGGGTCCGCAAAGCACTTTTCAACAGCTCCCCAGTGCCTTTCTCTGTCACCTACAAGAGTCAGGTAGAGAAATCCAAAGGTTATACAAAAAGAATGGAAAGAAAGAAGAGAAGGGAGAATGGCAACACATACCTGCACTAATCAATTGAATGGGTTTGTCGCTGAGCCTGTATATCGAATTGAAGCTGTTTACAAGGTCACGGATCTTGTTGTAAATGTTGATGGCTCCTCGAATTCTGTCATTGTAGAATACAACCACTTGCAAGACGTTTGATTCCTTTGGGTGAATATTGAAACTGGCCTTGTTCAACATTGGAGCCCAATTCTCAGCTTTTGACGATGGCACTTCAACACCTGCAGCCATCATAATTGGGACCTGAAGCACCTCTGCTTGTGCGCCTAGGCGCTCGTCAGCAAGCTGAAGCCCAATTGCAGGCAAGAGCCCTCCAGCTCCTCTGGATCTTTGTGCACCTGGGACCAAGTACGACCGGATCTTCTCCACGGCTGCATTTACATCAACTGGCTTGTAACTTGCAATCATTGGAAGCTGTTGTTTCACTCTTGCTTCAAGCTCATTCCCAGCCACTAGCTCTGCAGGCAAATATATGGTTTGGTTTCGACGACCAAGAACAGCAATGATTGGTCGGAACTTAGGGTATTTCAAGTTTATGCCCTTTCGCTTGGTGAAGTATTCAGCATGGCTCATCCCGAGGCCCTGGACAGGCATCGATTCAGCAGATTGGTCAAAAATGAGATCTGTGACAGAGTAACATTTCTTGTCATGCATAGAAATAACAGTCTCTCCAATCCATTCACGACGACAGCGTTCTCTCTCTTGATGGCCTGGATCATACATTGCTGGATCTTGGTCACCAACCAAATGATCCATCACACTCAGTGTACGTACAATCTTGGCACGTAAACCTGCTGTCAGTCCAACTTGAGGCAAAGAATCAGCTGTTGCTTTGATGACATTGAACTGACAGGAATAGGCTTCGTACACACGAACACCGAGGCTTCTGCCACTCTTATTATCAACAGGTTCCTTCATGTTCGTTGGATCGATGAATTCTGTACCCCATTTGGCCAAACGTTCAGAGAGTGCACGTTGCAGAGCCAAGTTGATGAAGGAGGTGAATGTTTCCACTGTAGCTGGGGTAGGTTCCACAGATTTGCATGCTTCTTCAGCTGCAGAATAGACAGGCCTGTGTCCCTTATTTTGACTGAAACAGAAAGAGATTGGATCAGATTGTCAAACCTAATTCAAAATCAGCTTGCATCTGCATCTTGTACGTACCAATGTTGCAAAAGAGACCCGATATCCTTGAAAGCTTGGGTGCAGTCAGCACAACGCTTGTCGAAGCTCACTTCTCCCTCTCTTTCAGGAGGTCTTGCACTGTCCTTGAATTGAAGTTCGATAGGAGTAACATAGTGCATCAATTGCATCACTTTAATTTGGTCTCCCTCTGCCTTCTCTACAGGCAATGGGAGGTCAACTGGTAACTTCTCTGGCTCAAGACCAGGAATCTTGCGGGCTGAAAAGAAAAAAGATCCCTGGAAAAAGATGACTCGTTTGAGGTCTTCCTTTTCCTCAGCTGACATATCTTTGAGCAATCCGTCCCAGAGGCCATTATCGAACAAGAATCTTCGTCGTTGACGACTTTCGATCTGATTTCCTTCAGAATCTACCGCCTGAACTGGATACAGGAAAAATTGAAAATTCGGACTCACGTCGGCCATGACGATGTTCGATAGAACGGAACTGATGCCCGACATATCCGGAGAAAACTGTCGAGTTTTACCACCACGACCTCTTCCGCCGCCTCTTTGATCTCTGAAACAATAAAAAATAATGATTATTGAAAATGTTCGACAAAAGGTGAGTCACTTCTACTGAAAATTAGAGTAGTGGAGCAGCAACATCGTCCGTACCTTCCGCCACCGAAATGCCATCGTCCACCGCCGCCTCCTTCGTTGTATCGTCCTCCCCTTCCTTGGCCACCGTCGTTGCGATGGTACGGACGATCCTGTTGGTGGTGAGAATCAGAACCATACGATCTACCACCACCACCACCATTGTAGCCGCCGCCGCCACCTCCGCGGCCGCCGCCGCCTCCGTAGTGATCATAAGAGGGACCTCTTCCTCTACCTCCTCCTTGATAGGATCCTTGTCGATCATCGTTTCCGTCACCATACGAATCACCTGGATAAAATGTTGATTTAAATATAGCGAGGTTAGACAATTTTTCAGCAGTTAGCAATCACCGACCTATGCAAATAACATCTCCCTTTACTCACGACCTCTTCCACCACGACCACCGCCACCGTATCCTTGGTCATCGTGAGAATCGTAGCTTCCTCTTCGACCCTCATATCCTCCGCGGCCTATCGTTTTACAAAACAATGGGGGGAGGGAGAAGTGTGAGTTGTCAGCAGTCTCGGGCGATGAACGGAATGGTCGTCTAGTTCAGATTAATTGGACGATCAAATATTCCACTACGTTAGTATCACTTAGACTCGATATTCATCATGATGTTTCCAATTGAAGTGATTCAAAAGAAGATGATCAATAGAGTGGCCTTTGCCTCCCTCCAGTATCAAATTTCGCTCAGTAGTGTTTGGAATACGAGGTACAGTACTACGTGTTACTGAGAAGCATCATTATTATTTACGTTTTACGTACCACGCCCTCCACCGGAATGACCTCGGCCTCGTGCTCTACCAGTGTTTCGACCTCGGCCTGGATTCACGTTGTCATAAGTTCGCTTCATCTTGATATTGTTGTCTTTGTATCTTGTTGACTCAAGCTAACGGTAGTAGTAGTGTAACTGCGAAACAGATTCCGACTTTTTATGGATTGTGTTGCAGATGGAGAGCATCGATATGTGGCTGCCGCGTGGGGTAGGTGGCTTTGCAGCAGCGAGCAGTCAGAGGAGTTCTACGCAGCACCAAGTACCAGTTCTACGTACAAGGGTAGTAGAGGTTCCAAGAGAGGCGATGATGATGAGAAGCATCAACCCGTTGAAAGGTTACAGATTCACACAGTCAACAACAAGTGTGATGCAGCGTACTACGGAGCACGTACAGAACTACAGCAGTACAAAACACGTGAAACGAGTACCGTACTACAATGAATACCAGTACAAGTACCGTACCGTTAGCACGGTAGACTACGGTAGTGTCGTTACTTTGACAGGCCGCCAGGACATTCATGTCACCGGTAGACCGGTACAGGTAGGTACCTAGGTACGGTATGTACGGCATCATTCCTGTAACCAACAGTTATCATACCGGTTCCACCTGAAATGGTTTCCTCGTACGTAGTACGTACACTGTCGTTGCCGGGTGCCGGGGTACGGTATTTCGGTACTACCGTAACAATAATGGTAGGAACGATACGTAGATACCGTTAATTCGTATTGTCTCTGCGTAGAAAGTACTGCTGCGTCATCACGAACATGCATTCGCCACAGAAGCGATCTGCCCTTGCATCAACAAACAACAACGTCTCTCCCAGTACCCAAGTTATTGTTTGAGCCATTTTACCGTCCAACCATGGCCTCTCACTTGCAAGGATTGGTACGTCCGGCACGTCACAATATCAATAGTTGCACAGAGGGAATGAGCATGCGGTTTGACTTTGGAGCATTTGTCCGATGGAGTCGTCGTTGTGTATTCCTCAGCGACTGCGGATGCCATGCAAAGGGGTTTTGAGCGAGACAACCATCACCGCACTTTTTATTTTTTGAGATTCCAGATTCCTTGAATATTTTCCTTATTTCATGCATGATCTTTTTCTCTCCACGGCACTCTTCTCTCACGTCCTCAATCCTTCATCGTTTTCCGCCCTTTCATAATCTTCTTACCAATTCTTCTTCTTCTTCTTCTATTTTTACCTTTTAGCTGCGCAAGAGTGCGCTCCCCACAGCTGCAGCCGCTTTTGCAGCTGTTTCCACTGCTTCGGCAGTCACCTTTTTGGATGAGGAAGATGTCGTCCACGCTCCTCACTATCCTTGGCGCCATCGAGGATACTTCTCATCCTTTGACCATGCCGCCCTTCGCCGAGGATTCCAAGTCTACCGTGAAGTCTGCGCTTCTTGCCATTCATTACATTACATCCGATTTCGTGAGTTGGTAGGAGTCACCCACACCAAGGAAGAAGTCAAAGACATGGCCAAGGATGTCGATGTGTTGGATGGACCCAACGAGGAGGGAGAAATGTTTGAACGTCCCGGAAAGCCGTACGATGTCTTGCCTTCCCCTTACCCCAACAAGGAAGCGGGCCGTGCCGCCAACGGTGGCGCTTACCCTCCTGACTTGAGTTTGATGGTAAAGGCACGACACAACGGTACCGATTACGTATTTGCCTTGTTGACGGGATACTGTGATCCACCCGCCGGAAAGGAAATGATGCCTGGTCTTCATTACAACCCCTACTTTCCCGGTGGTGCGATCTCCATGCCTCCTCCTCTCAGTGACGGTGGAGTTGAGTACGATGACGGAACTGTTGCCACCATTTCTCAGCAAGCACGCGATGTTGCTCAGTTCTTGAGCTGGACGGCCGAACCCGAATCGGAAGAACGAAAGAAGAATGCCTGCAAGTACATGGTCGTTCTTGCCTTTATGGCATTGAGTGTCGGATATTACAAGCGCTGGAAGTGGTCTCCGCTCAAGACACGACAAATCTCATACGTCAAGGGTGTCCATGGAGCTGGAGCCCATTAGTGGACTCGCTGTCTGTCAGTCTGTCTTGAGAGATCAGTTGTATTTTCCGTTTCTCCTTTGAAAACATATAGAAAAGGGCTACTACAGCATCAACATTCTCAGTAGCTGTTGCGATACAGTCAATCTTTTTTAGTTCGTAAAAATTGGATTCATGGAACTATTTCGAACTTCGTAGTATCTGTCCAAGATGGTCTTGGAAATTCTTGGGGGTGTGGATGAACTTATATTAGTTTGTAGCTGCTTCTGTATCGACGCTCTTTCGGGTCAGCTCTAGCCATGACGACATCCCACTTACTGTGGAGTAATTGGGAGAAGCCCAGTATGATACTCGGTAGCTGCTTGAGTACTACCGGTAGCCAGAGTCAGTCGCCTGTTAAAAGCACGACTTTCCTTCGTAAAAAGGTTGACAATAACGTTCCTCCTCTCGCGGACCACTAATTTTATACTCCGAGTAGTTTGTAGATGTGACGTTTTTTATTATTAGAGTTAAAGATTCCTTTTCTGCAGGATTGTCATCATCATCACACATTATTACTACACTCCAAAATCTGTAACCATTGAAACAGACTGCACCTCCAATACAAGGAGCTTGCTACATGAGACTGTGCCTCGGTGGACCCAATCAAGTTGACCGACCGATATATATCATGTACAGATTCTTGAAGTTTGAGAGTACAAGATGGGCACGCAGCAACCTCTCTACAAGGAGGTGGGGCCATAGCTTGGATTTTTCCCGATCGTACTCGTCGTTTCCTTCGTTGCCTCGTGTTGTCTCAGCGTTCAGGATATGCAATCGGCGGCCAACATTCTTCCATATAAGATCCAACATCGTCGGAGTGTCGCGTATGAGTACAGCTGTCTACTCAAAGAAACCGAAACTGGAGTTTAGCGTTGGTCGGATAGCCAACTTGACCGAATCCTCCGTTGTCGCATCATCTGGACAAACGGTGGCTTTGGTCACCATGGCAACTTCCTCTCCCGAAATGAACATGATGAATCACGATTACAACGTTGTACTGAAACACTTTTTGAAAACAAAATGTCAAAAAGAATCGTCATCTGCCATGGTTCCCTTGATGGTAGAGTATCGACAACGGCACCATGCAGTGGGAAAAATTCCAACATCGGCCACCCGATCGGACAACCGAAGAATGACCAATGCCGAAGTCTTGGCTAGTCGAGCCATTGATCGCGCCTTGAGACCATTGCTGCAATCGCCAACAAATCGTAATGGATCCTTGTTGGAGAGCCAAGACGAAGCGGTGCATTTGACGTGTTCCATCCAGGCTTGTCCAATTTCAGAGGATGGATCTGCTGGCGGGCATCCTGTGGCTCTCGCCTTGAATGCTGCTTCGGTAGCATTGAAAGATCGTCTCCAAGAGCCGGTTGCAGCAGTATACTTGTGCTTGATGCAAGATGGAACCGTTGTGGAAGATTCGCCCAGATCGTTCGCCATGGACATCAACAATGGTGTGATCGGAGAGTTGCTCTACGCAGGAACCAGAGAGAATGTGGTGATGATGGAATTTTCAGGATATCTCGACGAGGCACGATTGGTAGAGCTCATTTCGAAAGCACATGAACTGATTCAGGCACGGATCCAAACACAACAATCAACACTGTCAAGATTGACATCAGTAACTGACGAAAGCGACGAGGCGTTGAGACTCGCACTTGGCCTCGACTCCTCGGTATCGGCCACCACCGAAGTCGTAGGAACACCCAAAAGAATGAAAGAGATTATGGAGATCGCAGATGTCATTTACGACGAGGCATTTCACTACTGTAAAACACAGGTTGGTGACGCGGCACTGCGTTTGTTTGGAGTAACGTCCACCAACGAGAGACAGCAATCACACACAGCTGTCTCAGTTCACTCGGAGAAGAAGAGTGGGGTTCTGCCTGGAAAAGCCTTAAGAGGAAGACGAGAGCATTTGATACATGAAGAAATTCGTCGATTACTACAGGGTTTCCTTCCTACGGACGTTCAATTGGCGTCAGTCTATCAATCGCTTCAAGAGTATGATTGCTCGATAACGAACAGCCTAGCAGAAGCCATAGGATCGAAAATACTGAAAGAATCCATGCAAGAGGCCGCTGTCAAGTATAAATGTCGAGCGGACGGACGTTCAACGAGGATCATTCGACCCATCGAAGCGGAAGTGCCCGCTCTACCGGAAGTTGTCCATGGTTCGGCCCTTTTCACCAGAGGCGAAACTCAAGTACTTTGTACCACGACACTGGGACCACCAAAGGATGGTATCCTCATCAGTGATCCTTACGAATCGTCATCTTTAGCCGTTGGACAGGTACCAGACGATGCGCCATTCAATGATCTTCCGGTGGGCTCTCTTCGGTATCTCAGAAATCAAGAATATCTCGAATCAGACATGAATTCTCGAAAGGTCAGAGCAAGTCGAGAACAAACTGGTGATTCAGGGACGTTGCGAGATCGACGCCGAGCCTTCCTTCAATACGACTTTCCGGGCTATAGCAAAGGAGAGGTAAAAACTGGGCCTGGTACTAGTGCAAGTCGACGTGAAATCGGCCATGGTATGTCTCGGTCGTTGTACAATCATTTTGGACCTCTGTGTTTTTTTTACCCCTTTTGCTGACTCTATTCTTTTGTTACAGGTGCCCTCGCGGAAAAGAGCATTTTGCCCATCCTGCCCCCGCCTGGTGAATTCCCCTATACCATCCGCATGACGAGTGAAGTTACAAGTTCCAATGGTTCATCGAGTATGGCTTCAGTATGCGGAGCAACGCTGTCCCTACTCGATGCTGGGGTTCCAATCAAAGCCCCTGCAGCTGGTGTGAGCATTGGATTGGCAAACAATGGGTCGAACGAACTCCTCGTTGATCTAACTGGAACTGAAGATCATTACGGTCTGATGGACTTCAAGATAGCCGGAACAGAGGAAAACGTAACCGCGTTTCAACTTGACGTGAAACAGCCCTTGCCATTAAGTGTTGTGACTGAGGCACTGGAATTGGCCCGCCAAGGCAGAATAGAAATTTTGAAAGAGATGAATGTTCAGAGTGAGAAAACATCCGATGGGGCTGTTTCAGGATTGCGTCCTAGATCAGAATTGAAACCAACTGCACCAAGGGTGGAGATTGTAAGATTTGATCCAGTGAGAAAGAAAGATCTGCTAGGTCCTGGCGGTGTAGTGATACGCCAAATGGAAGACCGTTTCAATGTATCCTTAGATTTGACTCAAGAGGGGCAATGTCTTCTGTTTGGAGATGACCGTATAATGGTAAAGAAAGCAAAAGCAGCTGTGATGGACCTCGTCAGTGACGTTGAAGTCGGTGTTACGTATGAAGGCACAGTCATTGAACTACGTGACTTTGGGGCGATCATTGAGTTGCTACGGAATAAGGAGGGTTTATGCCATGTCAGCGAGCTAGCGACCAAGGAAGAAATTCGCAATCATCCCTCGGGTAGCCTTGGCCTTGTCAACCAGCTATTGCAAGTAGGACAAAAATTTGATGTGGTATGCACCGCAGTCGATGTCATACAAGGGACAATACGTGTTCGGCCTGCGTCGAAGAAAAAATAGGAAAGTTAACTTACGGTTATTAGCAGCATGATGACTTGAACCAGGCTAAGTCACTACAATTGAAGCGATTGCATAATTGTTTGGGCGAGAATTTCTTCCCGAGAATATTTGCCGCCTGGTAGTGGTGGACATGGAGCAATTGCTCCACTTTCGAGCAGTCCTTCTTCGCTCTCTCTGAGGAACTCCAAATCCCCATCCAAAGGTTTCGGCAATCCCTTGGGAACGCCCTTTGCTTCCAAAAATGTGAAGGCTTTCCTGTAATCTTCTCCCTTGTATTTGAGATCGTTTTTAAAATGCGCAGGTATTATCCGCTCAATGTCCCACTTCGATACAGTATCAGCAAAGTCCAGCACTTCAATGGGATGTCGATTCAGTATCAACGTTTGGAGAATGGGAGCAACCAAAAGTCCTCCCTTGAGAGCGTCGAAACTTGCCTTGTCATCTCGGACCCAGTCCCAGGGATAAATACCAATAAAATCTGGATTAATGTCAGGTCTGCGTTCCTTGAAGGCAACATCAGCATCTTTAATGTCAATGGCGGAAGGAGTGAAGAATAACCCAAATAACGCCACACGTCGCCAACCAGTTTTGCGGGTCTCGGGTGTGTTCTCGACAACATCCGTGACAGTGTCGCGGGCATGATACAGCAACGGGGATGGTTCCAATTCACAGATCTCTGGTACCTCTTCCGTGACCTCCAAAACCGTGTCGGTGACGATCAGCGTTTTGGACTCCTTGTGCCGAAATACCGTTTCTGCAAAGGCTCCATCTCTGCTTTTGAATGGTCCCAAGGTCAAGAAATCAAAGTCTCTAGTCCATTCTAGAGGAGCGCTCTCGGGTCTTTGGGGTACCATTTTGGTCCTTGATGCTGGGAATCCTAGAAATGGATCTGGCAAGTTCACGGGGAAGGAATATTGACCGGGAGTCAACCACACTTGGGCCTTTGGAAACTTCTGTGCCAACACACCAGCATACACCTTGTGCTCCAATGCCACAGATCCTACAACAATGTGCTTTATTTCTCCGTGCTTGCTGATCAACTCTTGAAGCATGCCGACACATTCCGGAGTCGCCGCCACAGGATTATACACAAAGAGACCCCCTTCGCTAAGTTTGACTACGGTCATCCGAAGTGGCACTTGTACATTCAGAATTCCAAATTTCTGGTCAAAGGTCCATATCTTCTCCGGAACGATTTCCTTGGATATTGTCTTTTTGGATTTGTATGTACCGACAGGAAGGACGCCCCAAAGGCCGTAGTCGGTCGGCTTGACTTCTCGAGTCCCCAAAAAGGACACTCCCAGACCGACAGTGGCAACAGCCAATTCACCAAGCTGTCTTCTGGAAATCCCTCCGAGACCTTGTTCTGAGGAAGAAGACAAGAATAGGGGAGTGATGGTGGATGGGAATGCAGTTGTCGGTGTTTGGGAAACAAAGGCGTTGACGACCGCCGCCGCAAATACGAACACCGCCAGCATGCATAAAATCCGTTTTCTTGACATCTTGATGCTGAAGAGAGGAGACTTTTTTGAACTCAGAATACAAGCGCTTGGACCAGAAAGTTGTTTACGTTAAATGCCGCGTCGTATGCCTTCCTTGATGTTTCTCTTCGGCCTTCGTATTTTAGCTTTGTATGACAACTCGTTCTCACATTCAATGTTCAATTTGGTACGACTTCGTATGTGTTGTTGTTTTTTCGACTCATTTTACGACGTATGAGGATTGGCCTTTAAGGTGCTGACTTTGTGCCGATGATGGGAGTTCTCACTGACGACAATCCCAAGTTGACAGTTTATTTCGCTTGAATTTTTTATTCACGAACAAAAATTACAAGACTCAAATTAGATAGCGTTGCTTCGATGTAACGGTACTTGCAGTTAGTACTCACTGTTCAGAGCACCTTTTAGGGTTGGGGTAGGGTTGGGGTACGTACTCGGAGTACCGGTTGTACGACGTAGTCTGGAGGTCTGGAGCACTACTACTACCTACCGGTGGACTACGGTAGCTATTGGAATCAGAGCTCCTGGTGTTTTGTCCGAAACGTCGATGTTTTGGGAGGACCTTTCGTAACAAAATCTGTACTGTAGTCTAGCATAATTCTTGCTACTGTGAGGGACGAGCGCCTAGGTAGGGGTTTGTTGAGGCTCTGCCTCTGGGTCCACCAGCGGGATCCCATGGTTAAGTAATCTCATAAATATTGAGTAACAACTGGAATTTTCTTGCGAATACAGTGAAGCGATAAAAAATGATATTTTTACAAGCCTGTCCACATTACATGGATTTTCTATCTCTAGTTCAACAATTCTGTGCAACGTGTGGTCCATTCAATAACCAAGTTATTAATCTACAAATTCTTGAGGGTTTCGAAACGAGCGGCAAGGTCATTGTATGATGCGGATCCTCGGCCTCCCGATGGTGCGTTGGATGGAGCTCCGCTTCCAGCTTCGTTGTCGTCGTCTCGGTCATCGTCCGACCTATCGCCGTTTGCGTTTGTGGTTTGTGAACTGTTGTTAGGAGGTGGGAAGGATGGTGCGACACTGGACTGTTGTTGCTTTTGAGAGCTTTGACTTGCCGCAACAGATCCCGGGGCGGCCGGAATGTAGATGTCGGGTTCCGCAAAATCATCGTTTCCGGTAGCGGGTGGGACAATTGGCTCGACAGATACCATAGGCGCTTGTGCAGGTGGCAAAGTCACATTCCCGCCGTAGGTGATGTCATCGTCCCCTGTCACTGTCATGCCTGTGTGCGCAGAGAAGGTCTTTCCAAGGCCAGTTCCCCTTCCGATTGGCACCGACTCGCCAACGGGTGGTCTCATCGGTTCACCCATTTGTTCGGCCGTTAAACGATATGTGGGAGACCAATCCACTTCGAATTTTTCGCAAATTTGTTCAAGGTACGTTTGCACCAAAAAGGCCGCAGGTGGTTCCACAGATAGTTTGGTTACTACACGTTCATTGAGGATACCTCCAGCATTGTTCATGGCGTTCTCTTCGAACTGCTTGCCATACTTGGCCTTGAATTGCTTTCGGATGACCGTCAGTTCAGGAATGTCCACACGTGGTGCAGCATAAATCAAAGTACTGATACATGAGACGAGATCTGGTGGACAGTCCTTGCTATGTTGAATCAACTTAATTCGCTCGGCCAGCAATTCGCAATTGAGGCTCAAGATGTCGTATGCCTCGATGATGTAGTCGTCTCGAATGAGGGCTTCGGCTTTGATTCTCGCCTTTTCTTCTTTGGGTGGATCTTCGTTCAAGAGGACCGCCACTTCTCTCATACTTTGTTTCAACAAGGCAGATTTCTTGTTGGAAGCCATTTGGAACCGATGAACTGCCATTTTCAATTCTGGTGGATGTAGGGAACAATAACAAAAAAAGACACGGTACTATTTTATGAGATTTCCGTTGAGCCATGATCAGAATTTGGAACAACAACACAACCTGTGGACACACTCACGTGGCTTTAGTTTGGATGGATTGAAGCCCCAGTCAAACATGATTCGCAATATAAGACAGATAAAAAGAATGACAGATTCAGGTGCTTTGGAGAGATGTGATAGATACCTTGTCGGTGGAAAAGTTGTGGCCAAGGAATGGCGAAGAGTTTGAAGTGTGTCTCCAATCGCTTTTTCTGCAAGATGCTGTCGTTGATCTTGCTTACACACTCTTTACGACGTATGATATGACACCAGTGCAATCGTACAGTTTAACGGTAGTAGAGAGTGTTTGTTTTATCGCGCTCTCTCACTCTTGGCGACGGTTGGGCAAGACCCGATCCGTTCCCGTTTTATTTTTTGAGTCGTTGGCCTTATCCCTAAAACAAAAAACAACTTCTTCATCGTGCTGGCCGACGCACGCGTGCATGTTTGCTGAAATTCAAATCGAACACTCTACTACCGAAGAAAGACTACCGCTAGTGGACTACGGGTACCGGTAGAGTGTGAAGTGCATAATATCGACCTTCCACTCGAATTGACTCGCATTCGTCGCTCCTTTATAGTAGTACTTTCTACTGTCGTACCGGTACTTCTTACCTTACCGGTAGTTCTGGAGCAAGTATACGACGTATCATAATAGTCCTTGTGACTACCGTAGCAGTGGTAGATAGAGCGAGTGGCAGCACCATCGACTCTTTTGGCAACAAGCTTTCATTATTTTTTCATTTTTATCATCGAAACAGCATCACCGTGTCTATCAAATTCTTGTTTGATAATATGCCACCGTATTCCTCTCCCTTTTCTACATCCAGTACCCATGACGATGGTGTCTTGGAACGTCCCCACGCCAGAGCGGGTGGTAGTACTTCTATTGGCTTTTCTTCCGCATTGTTGGAGACTATTGCAGTCTCCAAGTTGAAGATGGAAGGATGGGCACAAAATGAAATGGCCAAGGCTGATGCGGTCGCCGAGTCGTACCGTCAGCGTTTGCTTCAAGAACAGGCTGAAATTGATGCTCGATCGACGGAACTGTTAGCCATTCAGATGGAACGAGGAATGAGAATTAATAACAATGAAAACTCAACAAGTTCCGAGGAGGAAAGCAACGACAACAACATTGTGTCTCGCAAACAGGCACTAGAGGAACAAGTGACGGCTATACAAATTGAAATCATGAAGTTAACAACCGAACGAGACAATCGTCAAAGGCGAATTCAAGGTACGACTAGCTAGGTGTTTGGTGTTGGATGTGCTATCATGGAAATCGACAAACCAAAAAGACTGTTTTTCTTAACGCCATCGATTCTGTTGTGGTACAGATATAACATTGGAAGAAAAGAAACAACAAATGCGTGCCCAAGAGGCTCGTCTCTTGAAGGAGCAGGTGGAAGAGGACAAAAAGACGACCCTGGACGACTTGACTCGAGGTGTTATTAACTATAAAATGCTCGGTTTGGATTTTGTCCGAACCGATCGGGACGGTCGCCTACGGTACGTGACGTTCGGGAAAATTTCAGTCTTGTGCTGGTGGATGTAACAGTAATTTGTTGTTGTAGCCTGACGGAAAATTTGTTTTCTTTCTTTTTTGTTGACCATCAAAGGTTCTGCTTCACCAAGCTCGATTCAAACGACCCGTCAAGAGAATTTTCGTTCCTGTTGATTGTGGATGATCAAGACAAGTTTGATATCGTAGAATGTCAGCCCGAAATCGAAGCCACCGAATTGGTCGACATCTTGACCGAGTTGAATCGTACAGAAGACATGTCTGCTCTGACTCGTCGAATGCGTAAGTCTCCATGGATTTGGGTCGACTATTTGTCTCCGAGGAAGAACGGACGGACCCAACTGATGCAACTAACTGTAACATTTTTTTCCTTATCGTGTGTGACCGCCGCAATTTTTTAGGCCGTGTGTTCAAGAACATGTGCGTGTAATTCCAAAATCAAAATTGGCATAAACACTCACTGTATCACGAAGAAGTGATCTAAAATCGATGAATGTTCTTCGTTTCAGATCCCCGGAAGCCAAATTATTGACAATCACGCTGGAGCCTCAGTTTAATGCGGAGATTCTAGTTGATTTTCTTAAAAATAATCAGAATATTTTGGTTTGCCCTAAGACAACATGTTCATTTTTTCGCATTCAGCGGTGATCAACCGAGTATTCAAACGATCGTTTTGATCACGGAGATCTTCGTTGTCCATGAGGAGAGTTTCGAGCTTCTTACTGAGTTGCATGATTAGCTTGGAGTCATTGGCTTGAACACGATCTTTCTCGGCAGACTCCTCCATGACAGATTCCAGCTTGTTGCGCAATTTCAGTAATTCGTCTTCTCGTTCCTTTAGATCCTCATAACCTTGCAAGAGCATGAGGAGGATGCGATCGTAGGACTCTCGCTCGAGATTCATAACCTTGTTCACAGCGCCAAGCGGCACCATGATCTCTTCCTCGTCGTCATATTGCAGCACTTCTGCCGATTTTTGTAGACCAGATATGCTGACACCCTCGTGAATCTGCATTTCAGCAAGGACGCTTCGCATGCCGTTCAGGAATTCGTTTCTGGCAGACCGAGACTTAAATCGCAGAATGTATGCACGGGTTGCGGCCATCGGAGTAGGTGTTGCCGTCATGGTGACAAAAAGACTTCCTTGGCGGTTCTCACTCTTGCTCTTACCGCCTTTGGACTTCGATCTTCCGGCAGCGGAGGGCAGGTCCGTGTGATCGTATCCCGAACATCCAGCCTTAACTTCAAGAATCTCGTGCATAGACAAAGGCTCCAAAGCAGTCTTATTGCCACCACGGCTGCGGCCAATAGCTTTGCTCAGGTATCCACCGCGAAGAGTGAAGTTCACAATACCTTGGACCCACATGTCACCTTTTCGTTGGATTTTCACAGTAACATGAGACGCTTTGAGAGCGAATTCTGCTGGAGCATCTTTCTCTTCGGAACGATTCAGCTGCCACATCATCACATCAACGCCATCTTCCAAGGCATGAACAAATCCTTTCATTTGCGACTCAAATCTATGAACCTCATCACTGGAAAAGAAAAAAGGGCAGAAGTTTGAGATCGACATCGAATTTGGCGACTTTATCGAATCAAAATCCTTCACGTACCGCAAAGCCTCTTCTCTCTCTTTCCTGCTTCTGATGTCTGCTCTCCAACCAACCACAACAGCATCCTCCTTGTGTTCTTCTCCCATCAGTCCTCTTCTGATCTTGGGGAGCAGGTTATCAGCAACCATCGAAAATCGAGGTTTGTCGTCTTTTTCCTTCTTTTCTTCTCCACCACTGCCTCCGAAGGTGGACGAGATTCCTTCCATAGCCCTGGCCAAACTTGACTTTGTCGTCGCAGGTTCCTCCTTCTCTTCACCTGCTATTTCGGGTGTTTCCCCGCGTCTACTGAGAAAAGCAACAGGTGGTGGTTAGAAAAAAAGGAATGAATTGATTCTAGTAAAGTCCCCTACAACAGCAATAATTCTCTCGAAAAAAATGAAAGGCAGCATCCTCGTAGTGAATCACAGTAGCATGCCGAGCTGGTTTACATCTTCGAAACTTTGCAAAACATTCAGCGACATCAAACCAACAGACCGACGTTTGATCGCAAACGCCGCAAGTGCCAAGTTCACCCCTAGAGCAAGCAGCACAACCAGGACAACTCTAACCACACAAGTATGTACAACTACTTAGTCAAACAAACGCACTACATCTGCGATCCCCCTTGATCGGATTGCATAAAAAAAGGACGTACCTCAAACTGCCAGCAGTAGATGGCTCTGCTTGTAACTTTTGAGCGAGCAGGTCTTGAACTTCAGCTTCATTTAGCTGCACACCATTGATGGCAGCGCGAAGCTTGATGATTTCCCCATCAGCCTCTCGGCGGTGTTTGCGTTCGGCTCGTAACTCTTCTTCAAGCTTGGAAAGATGGCGCTTGTGTTTGGCAAGTACTTCAGGACTGACATAATTGGATGGGAGGTTGGGCATTTGCATGCTTGGGTCTACTTCGACGGCTGCCTTCGCCACTCCGGGTGAAACTCCAGAACGCTTTTGATGATGAGTGTGAGTATGAGTGCTTGCAGCGTTCATGGCCTTGTTTTCCTTCTCCGCCTTCAACTCTGCTTCCAATTTCTCGATAATTGCCTTCTCCTCGGCAAGTTGCTTTTCCAAATCTGCGACACGTTTTTCGAGCTTGTCGATTTCTGCCTGCTTAGCGTCCAACTCTTGGATATGAGCAAGATTCGAGGCGTCTTCTTTTGCTTGAGCTGCAAGCATTGCCTTGAGACTGTTCATTTCCATCTTCAATCGTTCGTTGTTTTCTTTGAGCTTGCCAATATCTTTCTGCTCGCCCATCAGGCCCTTCATTACCTTCTTGGCAATCTTGACGCGCATTTGGCACTGCAGCGCAATGACAGCGGACCTGAGCGTCGTAAAATTTTTGCGAAGCTTGTACTTCCTGTAGAATGTTTCCAACTTGATCGCGGCGATCTCGCGTCTGGTTGTGATGCCACGAAATTGAGCCTGGAGGACAATAACGCCCTTCCTAGCACGGTAGTACTTTCGTCGACTGATCTGCATGCGATAGTGGTTTGTGAGAAGGAGAGAAGCAGTTGCTCTTCGCAATGCCGTCCATCTGTGAAAGGAAGCAGGTGCAACAGTCAGCAAGCGCTTTCGTACAAAATCGGGAAAACAAAAAACAAAATGTCTCTTTTTTCGTACCTTTCTCGTCCTTTGTAGCCACGGTAGCATCGTTGGATGGTAATGGTACAATCCTGAGTAATGAGATACTTTTTTCTTCTTTCCAGTCCTCTCACCCAGCACTGAATCAATGTCGCACTGGCGCTTTGATGAAAAACACGGTTGGCCTCCAAGGCATCGTGGGGAGGCTTCCGCATGAAAACTTTGGTGAGACCGAGCTGGACATCCGTTTGAGGGAAGAGAAGAGGAATAGGTTGGTGCTGCATACGACGAATCTTCTCAAATTTACTGATTCCACCTTCTTTTGGATCAAGAGATCCTCCTTCTGCCTTCTTTTTGCCCTCTTCGAGGCACGTTGTTAGCAATTTCACACACAGTTGTTGAGCCTCTTGGTCATCCATGGCCCAAGGAAGCTGTTCCTCGGGAATTTCTGGAAGCAACATCCGATACCTCTGGAAGAACGCTTGGTGCGTAAGCCGAACGGGGTACCCAGCGCGGGCCACACGGACAGCTTCGAGGACACCACCGTATCGGAGCTGCTCTGTGAGACGCTTTCGAGTAAGCATCTTTGGTTTTGCCGCATCGTTTGGTTTCAAGCAGCGAATGTAGTGAGGATCAGTTCTTTCCACACTAGAGATCAGACCGGTCAACTGCTCCTTGAATTGTTGGCCGACAGTTTTGGACTTGGCGGCTCCCTGCTTTGAGGTGCTATCACCAGCCCCATCTTCAGTCTCTCTCTTCTGAATTGCGTATACGTCCTTCATGAGCTGTGAAGGGGCGGTCTCAAACAAGTTCTGGGCAGCAAGAGGGATTTCATCTTTATTCTTCTCCATGAAGTTTGTCTCAACTTTGTACTCGACAAGACCAGCAAAATGTCTAACGCAAAATAGTGCTTTGCCCTGTTGGACCTTGGTGGCTTGGAAGCGAGTATTTTCGGATACTGTCTGTCCTTTATCTGGGAGCCACTGCTCGTACATTCGCTTGGCCCAGTTCAAGTCGCTACCTCGGGGAAGACGACACTCGTCATCAAGCATTGCTAAAATACCTGTCTTCTTCTGTTGAATAGTGTCCAAACAGTCCTGGTTATCGGGGAAAGAAATAAAGGCCCACTCGATTTTTTCTGATTCGTATTCTTCTTGTTCCAACTTGAAGATGAACTTGTTGAATTGTTGCTGTAGAGCCTCGTTTGTAAAGTTGATACAAAGTTGTTCAAAAGAATTGATCTTGAAACATTCGAAACCAAAAATATCGAGAACACCAACGGACGATCGCACTTCTTCTTCGTTCTCCCAGATGATACTCTTGTTGACCTGGTCAACGATCCATAAAAATAAGGCACCGTAAATGGTTTTGGCCAGAGCATCACGGGCATCGGCCGCCTTGTCAATGGTCAACTCGGTTTTGATTTCTTCGCCTCTGGCGACAACCACTCTTTGCGTCAGGGCAAATTCCATCTTGTCGACATCTACGCCGAGAAGTCTTGCTGTCCTGTTGAGAGACTCTCTATCTTCGACTCCGGCAGCATCGAGACCCGAGTCAGATTCCTTCTTTATGAACGTCGTTTCTCCGAGGTGCAGCAAACCGGCAATAATGGAAAGGACGTTGTCAATCGTTTCTTCGGACCAGCCGAGAGCACGCATGGCTTTGAGAGTATACTGGAGGCCAGATTCGTCGGTAAACTCTCGAAGTTGAGGAGCGCCACCTTGTTTGGTGTAATGGTAGCAGTTGGGAAGTTCTAATCCGCCCGTGTCTCCCTCCAAGAAGCCGTACTTTTCCTTTTGTGCGTCGGTACCGCCTCGGAGAAGCTGGTAAAAGATGTGGTAGTTACGTTCTCCAGTTGCATGAAATGCCAAACGGACCTTTTCCAACAAATACGTTTGTACTTTGGCTCCCAGCAGATGTCCAGCTCGACTGAATCCTAGTTCGATGAATTTACCGAAACGCGACGAGTTGTCATTTCGAAGTGTCCGAGCATTACCAAAGGCTTCCAACACAGGGTTGGACTGTAAGACACGTTCCATGACAGATAGTTCACCATCCTTCTCTTGTTCCATTCCCATACCTCCTAGAGTGGTAAGGTAGGACATGACAATTTTGGTCGACTCGGTTTTTCCTGCTCCTGATTCTCCCGAGATGAGAATTGACTGAGATTTTCGTCCTTCGGCCATCATTTGACGATACGATCGATCCGCCACGGCAAAGACATGAGGCTCCAAATCGCCCTTGGAGTTCCCCATACCTTGAGATCGAAACAGACCCTCGCTTCTATAAAATTCACGGATTTCCTGTTTCAAAAAGAAATTGTTCCCAAGTCGAACGAGGTGGACAAATGAATAAATGTTGTGAGATGTCATTGTCGTGATTGCATTGCTTGTGTGGACAATGCCATGAGCAGCCTTTTTGTTTGCACGTGTCGTTTTTGGGAACTTACATCTGTGTATAGTGGAAGTCGTTCAAAGGGGTTGACAGCAATCAGGACGGGTCCGGTCCACGTATAAATCTTGCCTCGCATGAAACGTTCCGAAACCGAGTGTAAAATGGCGGGTTCGTGCAAGTGCGGTAACGTTATGAGATCATTGTCTCTTCCTTCCGCTCGTTCCTCTTCACTAAGAGGAGCATTTGCTAGTTCCACTCCTTCAAACTTTCGTTCTCCACTCTCTTCGTCTTGTGCCGCAAGTGGACGGGTAAAAACGTTTTCGATCTTGTCTACTTGTTGAAGCTCGATGACAGTGTCTCCCTTCTTGAGTACTTCCGCCAATATCCAGGCTTCGTCTCCCTTGGGATCTGCGGAACACCATACAATCGATCCAGCCTCCATGTTGCGTCACCTTTTTTGTTTCACGGTAGACTGGACTTGGCAAAAGACAGTTGACAGACCGCGTCCAAAGACAGTCGAAAACTTGAGGAAAAAGTCGCAGCGGAATTCTTCGTTTCTGCAATGACTGGTATGGCGTAGTCTGTGAAAATGGCCGTGGTTGCAATTTGTATGACAATGACACAAACACAACAGACACAACAATATGACTTCAGTCAAAGAGTTTTCTCGCTTCCTCTCTTTCTCTCTCTTCAGTAGTAGCAGGTTTGTGTGTGTGTATGAGGATGTGTTGCAATTTAGCTGTTGCTGCTCGACGCTGCGAGGGCCTCTCGCTTTTATGATGCCAACAGGCGATCCACAACACAAGACTTGTTGTAGTATCATAGCTGCCACGCATTTGCGCGAAGCACGAGCGGAGTTGCCTCTTGGAATGCGACCAAAGCCGACCGTTGGTAAGATGAGACGTCATCCCTAGCCTTATCTTTTGTACTGCCGAATGAATCTTAACAGTCAGTGCTGATTCTGATTGGATAGTTCTTCATTCATTCACGGATATGACGTCATAAGTTCGTACATATAGTACTACAGTATATCCATAACTTCGATTGCTCTAAAACTGCCTCACAAAAAAATGGGCAGGTACCTTGCTACCATGATGCCTTTTCGCCACGTAGTTGAATTAGCTGGATTCGCACACTTGATGGACGTGATGGATGGAAGATTGTTGTTGTTGATGATGATGTGCAGTGTGATAATGAGTGATGATGAAGAGCCCACCAATGGACGAGAAAAGAGATTACCGTACGGGTTCGTAGGAGAGTTTGTGCGTTTGGTATGCAAAATCGATCTCCTCTTTCTTTGTAGTTTGTCGTCCGTCGTTTGTTTTGTTTTCAAACGTCAACTTCTGCGCAGACCTTCTATTACACTACCACCACTACTACTAACAGTAACTACCGGTACCGGTACTACTACTACGATAGTGCAACTCCATCAATCCAAGGTCACCATCGAAGAAGCCTCGACAAAACAGCAGCAAACTGTAGTTGTTCGGTCGCTTCCCTCTCGAAGCCTCCTGTTCTTCATTCATTTTCTCTATCCAACAACAATAATAACTTTACAAGAACAGGACTCGTGATGAAAATCACACCGCTGGCCTTGTGGGCCTTCTTGTCGACAGTGGACCGGTCAGGTGCCTTTGTAGTACCTCCCACGCAAGTTCGTCAAGACACGCTGCAATTGCCCATCCTTCATTCTTTGACGGCCCCGATACCACCGGGTGGACGAAGCAACCGATCCGAAACAGAGCTGGACAAGGAACACGAGGACATCATAATATCCGCTGTACCGGCAGCTGCATCGAATGGAAAGATTCTGGAAGGTGGCAAAGTCATCGACTTCGAATCTCTTCGAGGACCATCGATGGCAGAGAACGCTCTGGAGGAGGCCAAAGCGATCGTTGCAAAAAGTACCAGGAGACATGGAGAACCCCACACTGGAATTCTTGGAATCAATCAAGAAGTCATTGCTGAAGTGGGACATGAACTAGGAACATTTGCTACATCGCAGGATATTCAAAACTGTGCCGCGTATCTTCGATCGAAAGCCGCCCCGGGATTTTTTGAACAACGAACAGCGACCACTGTCGTCAACGGAGAGACGCTACCCTCTCCACAGAAAGCCGAGTTTGATCGGATCTTGAGACAGGCCTACCTAGAATCGGGTGAAGTCACAAGTGCGTTCGCCAAGACTTTTTATTTGGGTACCCAGCTTCTACCAGAAGCCTCACGCGAGGCAATCTGGGCCATTTATGTCTGGTGTCGACGCACCGACGAGATCGTAGATGCACCTCGAGACAGCAACGAGGAAATGCTGCAGGATTTGGGCGCATGGGAGATGCGTTTGGAAAATCTATGGAAATATGGAGAAGTGGCAGATGTCTACGACCTATGCTTGTTGGATGTCCTCGTCAAATATCCCACTTTGCCAATAACTCCATTCATGGATATGATCCGAGGAATGTTAATGGACGTACCACAGCTCGGCCAGGACCGCTACGACTCGTTCAACGAGTTGCATTTGTACTGCTATCGAGTGGCAGGAACAGTCGGCTTGATGTGTCTACCGGTCTTTGGATGCGCCGAAGGATGGACCGAAAAAATGGCCAAGTAAGTTGGAAGCAAGTCTTTCTATCAGTGTTATGCTGAAAGTATCGAACTCTGTCTGCTCACCTGTCGTCATACTCTCGTCGACACTTTTTTGGGTAGAGAACCCGCTCTATCATTAGGGGTTGCCTTTCAATTGACAAACATCCTTCGAGATGTCGGGGAGGATGCTGTGAAGCGTGGTCGCGTCTATCTACCACAGGAGGATTTGGATCGATTTGGAGTCACGGAGGATCAGCTATTCGAACAACGAGTGGATGAGAATTACATTAACATGATGAAATTCCAAATTGCTCGAGCCAGAATGTACTACGAACGAGCACGACGTGGAGTCTTCATGTTGGCTCCTGAGAGTAGACTCCCTGTACAGAGTTCGTTAGATGCCTACGGAAAGATTCTTGACAAAATCGAGGAAAATGGTTACGATTCCTTGACAAAGCGTGCTTACGTAGATAAATGGGAGAAGCTATCAATCATTCCTTTTTCATGGTATCGAACTCAAGATGCCTCGAGATTCTACCCACTGCCTGGCGACAAACCAATTCCTGATTTGAAAGTCGAAGCATGAGCTGGAACCGGTGCCTTACCTCCGATCAGCGTTCAACGCTTATCACACTGTTCTGTCATTTTCATCATCATGACAAACTAACAAACAGAACCATACAATCTCTGTAATAATAAAAACCTGGAAGCCTATAGATCATGCTTCGAAGCATTGCAGATGTGTCGTCGAGCTCCGGAAAAGATCTTCTTTAGGAACGCTTGCTGGAGTCGAAGTGTTGTTGCCTTCTCTGTTTGCAAAAGTTTTCGATCCTCTTCAAGGGAGGAGATAGCCAGCGTTGCTGCGGCAAATCTGTTCTCCACGGTTGCTCTTTCCTCAAAAGCGTGGGTCTTCGCTTTTCGACACTGTAACTTGAGAAGATGGAGATGCATCTGACTTTGTCGACTTCTCGATCCTTGCTCGATCAAACTCCGAAGGTTGGCCACTTCTTCAGTGGCTAGAGCAATTTGACTGTCCAGCAGCGTCTCTTGAAGCTTCAGTATGCGAAGATCACGCTCAAGGTCACGCAACTGGATGTTATAAGCGTCGGACATCTTCTTGTCCATGCTGCTGAAAAAGTTATCATCGACTAGGTTGACGAGACGGATGCCCCGGTAGAACTCAAATCCTCTACCGAGGGCTCGAAGAATCAGTCGCCTGTTTCGGTTACAAGTTTTTCCGAAGCAGGTACAAGCTTTCATTTGTTTAGTAAGAATTTCCTCGAAACTGTTCCCTTCTGCACCGAAGAGAAGTGCTTCAGGAAAAATCGATAAGTATCGCTCAATCTCCTTGTAATCTGCATTGACCTTGCACAAAAATGCAAGCCCCGACTTTCTGGCTAGAATGTCGTCTAGATAAGCATCGGCATTCATATCTTCGCCTCCCTCCAGGATCTGTTCCCATCCAATTTCCGAAATCATTCTTGATTGTTGGTCCGGCTTCATTGTGAGGAGAGTAAGTGGAATGATGTCTTTCGCTCAGAGATAATTTGTAAACATTCTCCTCTGAATTCAAATTCACGAGAAGAAGTCGAGAGAGTACGACTTGCAGAAAGGGTGGGAGTGAGACAGTTCCTCAAGATGCACTAAGTATTGAATAACTTAAATAATGGCCGAAGAAAATGTAAAGACATGGGAGGAAAATTCAATCCCAGAAAGTATTGCAACCTCAACTCTACCGTTAGCGCCCTCATTTGGCCTTTTGGATCAGGCAGTCGCTGCCAACTTTCCACTTACTAGTCGAAGACTAGTCTCAAAGAATGTTATAGTTGATTCAAATTTTAGTATCGACTAGAGAACCTAGTCCCACTCATTCCAAACACTCTTTTGAATTCTTCCCATTTGACTGCTCCATCGTCGTCTAGGTCCAAGGAATTCAAAATTTCTGCGATATCTTTGTCGGTGAATGTCGGATCCATTTTTCTGAGCATCACTGCGACATCTGATAAATCAATTTTACCTGAACCGTTGTAGTCCGCAGCTTGGAACGCGTGTCTGAGCTCCTCGACCTTTGTTGGAAACGACTTGTTCGTAGCAAATACCATTGCTTTCTGGAATTGACGCCGTAACGCCATTTCCCGGAGAGATTCCAGAATATAGGGATTGCTTCGGGCCAGCTTGTCGAAGTCCTTTGCCTCCATAGATTGCAGTCGGCATTGGTCACTGACACATATCGCCGATGTATTCCTTGGGCGACCAAAGATGAGCGTATATTCTCCGCACAACCCTCCAGGACCCGATGTGAAAACAGTGTGGTTTCCAACTTTTACATCCACTGCACCTTCCTGAACAAGATAAAGGTTGTTTCCACTTTCACCTTTTTCGTAGACATATTCTCCTTTTTGAAGCGTGTGTTCCTTTAAGCTCTTTTGTAGCGTTAAAATGGACTGTGCTCTACTCCTTTGCCTCATGCGGCTCTTCTCTTTGAGCGACAGTGCAGTGTCATATCCATCTTTGAGATATTTCTCAAAGTAATCTTTGCTGATTTCAATGGCATGGACGGGAGTCAGACATTTAATTGTTGCATTTCGTCTGCCTGTCTTGTTCAAAAGTGCTCCTTCTCCAAAGAAGTCACCCTGCTCCGTGACCGTCTTGAAGCCATCTTTAGTAGACACCTCGACGCGGCCAGAATTGATGAAGTACATATTGTGACCTCTCTCTCCTTCGTGGTAAATAACGTGACCGGCTGGGAAGTACTTGTTTTTCATATTTTCAGCCAAGAGATCAGAAAATCCAGACAGTGACAACTGAGAATCTTCTTCGGGTGTTTTAGACGAAACTCTTTCGTCCTTTGGGTCAAGCTTTTCAAGGTCACTCGTCGTAATGTATCCCCTATGTTCGGAATCCAGCATCTGAAAAGACCGTTCAATTAGAGAAGTCTTCTTTGCCACGTGTTCTTCGTCCGAGCTGTCCGACCATTGAACCATGCTGGCGAATACTTTGGCTTCAAGCTTCGATTTGTACTTGCGGAATGATTTCAATCGCTTGTCCGAGTCGGCAATCTTTGCTTTGGTAGCTGTCACTCCACGCACCCATGGATGCTCCAGCATTTCCTGCGCTGTCATCCGCTTTTTGGGATTCCATTGTATCAGTCGTTCGATCAGATCAATAGCCGACGGTGACAAATGTTCCGTGATTGTTGAATTTCGGAGTGGCGGCGCCTGCTTGTTGCGAACACGATCACTCATCTCCTTTTCCGTCGATTCACCGGAAAGATCAAATGGGTGCATTCCGGTCAAGATAATATAAATGATAACTCCTACAGCAAACATGTCGACAGACGGTTCAAGCTTCGTACATTTCCGGCTGTTATCAAGCACCTCAGGAGGTGAGTACCCTGGTGTGTTGGTGACAGAATGCTTCTCATCGGCGTCGTAGAAAGGAGATTTCGGATCTATGACTTCGGCACATCCAAAGTCGACAATCTTGGTCACGGCGTCAGTTAAATTCGCCGTTGTACACATCAGGTTTTCGGGTTTCTATGTACGACGTAGTAGTAATGTGGAGGCGATGTGTGGAAGGTGAGCATGTCAGTTGGACATTTATACGATGCTATTCCAACGACCGTTGGAGCTTACCAAGTCACCATGAACCAAGCCTATGCCATGAAGAAATGCCAAGGCGGATCCAACTTCTCTCACTAATCGGGCTGCATCTGCTTCACTGTAGGCTCCTTTTTCAATCAAGCGATCAAATACTTCTCCACCCGAAATCAAATCCATGACGAGATAAAAATATTGGCCTTCGTCAAAATTTTCTCGAAGACCACAAATGTTAGGATGGTTCCCATTCATTCGAATCTGGTGAAAGGCATTCATTTCTTGCTGAAAGGTAGTATCGTTTGTGTGCTTTTTGGAAATTTTCTTGATGGCCACCATTTCTCCAGTTTTCTTGTCCGTGCCCAGGTATACTGAACCAAATCCTCCTTCTCCTAGCGGTCGGTTCCATTGAACAGTGTATCGATGTTCCAACTTTGCCCTTGTCTTGGTATCTTGCAATCGTTTGATGGTTCGTCGTCGGCGAATGCTTTGTCGAGGTTTGGCGGTGAAAAAATCACATGACGTGATGGATGGTGTTAACGAAAGTGCCAACAACGGGAGTGGTAGCGATATATCATGCCTCCCCGGAAAGACTTTCACATCTCGCATCTTTGAAGAGAAGGAAGTTTCGTCACCGCTCGGATGCGTATGCCGAGTGGAGTTTGAGCGGATTGAAGCATCTGGTTGGGTGTTCTCCCCTCCATTCTTGTCAGACATCGAGAGTACTGCCGATAGCAAAACCGCAGCGCCACCGACGGCCGCTGGAACGACATTTCGATACCTGACTGCTTCTGAAAAAACTCTATGTGCACGATTACTCATTTGCAAATGGCCTTATAAGACGCGACGGTTGTCAGAGGCGAATTCAACAGAGTCGTTTTCGGAAGTACTCCAGAGTCGTAGGATGTCCGAATGTGATGAAAAAGAAAATAATATATTTCGAGCGAACATGAAACAAAAAATACCAAAAAATAAATAATAATACGTAGTAACGTATCATAATAGGAATAGCCATTTACAGTTATTAATTGTACTACGAATTTACTTCGTATTTTCTACTCTAACATCATCTAGATTTATCATGACTTGTGTGAAGTTACCGTACTTCGTACTACGTACGACTTTTAGTAATGATGTCTACCGCTAGCTAGCTACTAGTAGTAATAAACTTCACGCCATCGTTGAATCTCTTCGTTGAAGAATCAATTTTTTGTCTCACACGTGGTACCAAACTACCAGTAGTAGCAATTGGATTTCCCGAGTTGATGGGTACCGATTCAATCTATAAACAGGATTGACACATGCCCAGAGAAGTGGAACACAAACCCCATGTGACAGTACGCTGCGACGTATGATACTACTCCGGAGCACGACTGAAACGAATGGTGCCACCAAAGGAGGTCAGTCGTCTTTGCTCCGAATTTTGACGAGAAGGAATTCAAGATAGTAGTGTTGTCGACTGTCCAAGGAGGTAACTAACACCATTGGTTTGAACCCCCGTCCGACCGCCTTTACGCAACAAGTTGCCTGCAACTACAGTATTACTAAAAATTCAAGCCTTCAATGTGGCGTTTTCTAGATCACTTGTGATCTTGTCATATTAAATTGAATCAACCACACTAATCCGGCAAACAAAAAATAATACCTAAATCCGTCTCCATACTTGCGGTAATAGTCCAGTACTTCAAGAATACCATAAATCTCGCTTGGCTTCAAGGGACGACCTCTGGACATTGGTACGGATCGTCGCAGCTATGAAGTCCAGGGGTACGACCTCCAGATCCAAATTCTTCATTCGATTCTCCATTGGCAACAGCTATAGGAATGGAAGTGACATCGATGCTAGAGGAAAAAGCCAACGGGAGACTTGCAAGCCGGTAGAACGACAGAAGCACAGTTCAGCATGACGTGTTTGCATCATTATTGTCATCTTCCATTCATGCTCAACATCGAACTGCACGTTTTGGAGATGCATGGCTTTTATAGCACATGCTTGGTTGAAAAGCTAGCACCATCGACTATTACACATCTGCTGAAGAAAACGAATCCTACGTCAGCCTTTGGAGAGTGCATTCGGAACCATCATTTCTATGATTCAATGCATTGGTGCAAGAAGACATAGAGACGTAGAGTGCCAGCTGTCCGAACGTGTCTCCTGGGTTGTGGCAACAACGACGCAAGCGTTTGCTCAGACGAGGGGAGTCTTAAGGTGAAAAAGTACGCAACAACATGCTTTACGTAAATGAAACAGCCATGAAAACTAAAGCGATAGTGTGCGTTACTGCCTTTACATATCTTGCAATCGAAGACGTGGCAGTACATTCATTGACTGCAACTCTTGAAAGAGTAGTTTGCAAGCATAGGGCAGCCGAATGTCTGCCACTTTCTCGCCAGAACGGCAGTATTGACACCAGTTCTGAAACAGAAAAATGAGCGTGAGTATCTTTGACTTCACTTCAAATTGATCTCCATTTCGACAATGCTTACCTGGTACTGAAGTAACCCACAAGAGCGACACACATTTGCCGAAAACGCATCCGACGAATGCATAAGTCTTTCCATGATGAGATTTGCTGCACCATACGCAATAAGGCAGTCACGTTCCATCTCACCAAGCCGAAGACCTCCATCTCGTGATCGACCTTCTGTCGGCTGCCTCGTCAATACCGCTCGAGGGCCTCGAGCTCGGGCATGAGCCTTATCCAGAACCATGTGCTTCAATTTCTGGTAAAAAACAGGACCAGAAAACACGTAGGCATCCAGCGGCTCTCCACTGGCACCGCTATAGAAAACATCCTTCCCAGTATAGTTCAATCCGTTTCTGAGTAGAGCTTCGGCTGTCGCTTCAGCTGTATCAGCCGATCCGTGTTCCTCTCCGAATGGGGATGAATATCCTTGGCGGCCCTCGTACACGCCTGACTTTCCAACGAGCAATTCGAGAAGCTTTCCGACCGTCATCCGAGACGGAAATCCGTGAGGGTTCATGATAAGGTCGGGAGAGTGCCCAAACTCATTGAAAGGTAGATCCTCCTGTGCCACAATAAGCCCGCACACACCTTTCTGGCCGTGACGGGACGCAAATTTATCTCCTATTTCTGGCCGCCGAACCTGTCGCAACATAACTTTGATCAAATAGGGTTCGTGCTCGTTGGATGTTAGAAGGACTTTATCGACATAACAAGGAGCAGAACCTTTGTACGACACATTTGCGCTCTTGTATTGCACTGATGGTGCATTCACTCCCAAAGCGAATCCCAAATCTGCATTCCCAATGTTGGTATTTGTATTCGTTGGAGCCTGCTTGTTGACCATGATGGTTCCATTCTCAACCTTCTCGCCTACCATACAGATGCCATCATCATCAATGGCTGTATAACGAGCATAGCGTTTGTCTTCCTCGCCTCCTTCGAATTCCTTTGGGTCGGGTGGTCCGCAAGTCTTATCTTGAGATCCATTTGGGTAGCGACGAACACTAGTTTGATGCTTTCTAAGAACCATGCAGCGTCCAAATCCACGATCGATTGCTGATTTGTTCAGAATGACGGCGTCTTCGATGTCATATCCACTGTAGCTCATTACAGCAATCACACTATTTTGACCTCCCGGAATATCATCAAAGCCAACGAGATCAAGGGTTCGAGATTTCACCAATGGCTTCTGTGGGTACACCAATGTGTAAATCAAGCCATCCATCCGTTCGTACTGATTGATACCTATAGTTCCCATTGCCTGCTTGCTCATGGCAACAGTGTAGGTATTTCGGGGAGCCTGATTGTGATGGGGGTACTTGAAACGAAAATTAAGAAAAGTGAAGGCGAAAATTAGTTGATACAAAAATATCGCAAGGCGATACGCGATTTCAAGTGCGCTTACTGGAATAACACCTCCAACAACACCAAGGATAGTGAACGGGTCGACTTCCAAATGCGTATACCTCATTCGAAGATTCTCTAGACCCTGCTTTCGTGCAACTTCTAGATCTCTCTCGGTAACGGCAATCAGGGTGTTGTTCTCTTCATTACAGTCAACGTACTCCACAATTCCTTGTCGGAGCAGATCTCGGATGTTCATCGTTCCGAGAGCAATAGCTTCTATGTGTCGTTGTTTCAGACGAGGCAATCCCGTTGCTTCGTCCACAATAATAAGAGGACGACATACTCGGCCACCATCAGTGGCAATATGAACTGCCCTCTGCCCTTCGTGAAGGTAGAAAGACACAAATTCACCTGCAAGCCCCCGGCGACGACAAGTTCGCAGATTTCTGACCAGATCTTTCGGCCTGGTATGTACCCCAAGAATTATACCATTCAGAAGAACCAAAAAGGCTCTTTCGGAGTTTATTTCATGCCCCGACAAACGAAGAACATCCTCGACTCCGAGGTCACGGCACAGCCTAGCAATCGGCTGCGTGTCGTCATCAGTTGTGATATGTGCCAACAGAGCCAAGTTCTTTACAAGGCCGCAGGCTTCTCCTTCAGGGGTGTCAGCGGGACAAAGCATGCCCCATTGACTAGGCTGCAGAGATCTGGGACCACTAACCTTTCTGGTCTTCTCAAATTGACTGTTGATACGGGTCATCATACCCAACGCAGACATGTAGGACAAGCGCGAGAGAACTTGGGTCACACCTGCACGGTCCATTCTGAACCTCTTCAAGACCCAGTTTCCGGTTGCGATGGCGGTGATCATTCCGTTTGTAATGGTATCGGGACGAATCGACTTAACTACGTCGTATGCTTGCGCACGATTTGGCTTGGATAGGACCATATCGGCTTGTCGTTTGAGATCTTTACTGAAGATTTTGAAGAGATCCTCAAACAACAAACTCAAAAGATTACCTGCCAACTCAAGTCGTTTGTTTCCGTAATAGTCTTTGTCATCCAAAGGCAATTTCCCCAAGTGAACAAGAAGAACTCGTCTGGTAATATGACCTACATAAATGGCCTTGCCACGGAAGTCGTAATATTCCACAGGGACGTGGCTCAGAACCACTCGATCCAGAACCTCCCTCGCCTCGTCTTCTGGTGGTAGAGGCTTTCTATAGAGACTAGTGGTGCGGCGAATTTTGGAGCCAATGTACCTCAGCGCCTGTGTCTGGGTATGAATACCAGCTTTGGTCGACTCCTCCAGAGACAGGGCAAGAGCATCAACGATGAAAGGCTCACTCCCAACCAACTGAACGGCTTCGACGTCACTTTCCACTCCCATGGCCTTCAACACGATCGCAATCGGTATATCTTCTCCCAGGGTATTATTCTTCAGGTAGACTTTTCCATTTTTCATAAGGATATATGCCTTTGACTTTCGTTCATGGGTGGAGGAAGTGATGCTAGCACATATTTCACCTTTTGAATCTTCCTCCAAGATGACACGATTTTTGGAAAGCTGCTCTTGAATGAGAATGACCTTTTCGACACCTTTAACAATGAAGTAACCACCTGGGTCATGAGGACACTCCTTCAATGCCGCCAGTTCCCTTTCTGTCTTGCCATACAAGATGCACTTCTGGGACCGCAGCATAATAGGCATTCGGCCAATCTCGACTCCTTTCTTCATGACTATCTGCCGTCCTCTCGTGTACCGAAGAGAGACATATATGGGGGCAGAATAGGTACAGTCTCGTAGACGACATTGGAACGGTGTTGCTTTGGTGTTAGAGTAAGATTCTTCAATCATGCTGGGTTCTCCCAGCCAACAGTCGGTATATTCTAAAAAAAAGTTGGGGTCGTGCTCCGAGCGAATGACTTTGGCGCTGGGAGACTGCACGATTTGATTGAGTTCCACGTTGACAAGATGATCAAAGGAATCGATGTGCTGTCTCATCAAGGAACGAATCTTCAAGAAGTGCGGCAGCAATCTCCACTTGTCTTTCAGAGATCCAACCGGAGCGTCGTCTGGAGTCTTGGTCGATCCAAAATCATGTGGATTCTTTAGCTCTTTATCTCCTGTTGCCGGAATATCGGGACTTCCATTTCCCAAATCCGTGTTATCTACTAGATCAATCAGATCTTGTCCGTAAATGTGATCGTAACCCTCCTTGGGGACCTGCAACGGTGGGAGATTTTTGCTCCACTGATTCCATTCTGTCAAACTTTTTCCATCTTGAAACGAGTCAAGACAAGACCCGAAGGGACTTGCACGTACTTGACCCCAACGAAACAGTGTCTTTTTCTGCGGCTTATCAACGGGAGAAAGCAATTCTTTGATGGCTGAAGACTTTTTCTTTTCGCCATCCATGGCAGATTCTTTCGAACTTATCAATTCCGATTTACTGCTGGAAGGTGGGGCCTTCGCTCGGGACGACGGCAACGCCTTCTGTCTCTTCGTAGTCCGCGAGATTGGCATATTTGTCGATTCTGGGCATAAGATGTCCCTCTCTAGAGAGAGAGTAGAAGAGAGACACTGACTGTCCCGGCTTTACAGGTACTTCTTCTGGAATATCAAATGAGCGAAATCCAACATCACTTCTTTTGTCATGATTGATGAAGAGTGATGAAGAGGCATGGTTACGAGTTGTGTGGATGGGATGAACGTAGCCGCGGAAAGACGATCCAGTCCCGAAATTTCAGTCCCGAAGTAGCACCAATTTCAACTACCTACTCTCTACTACTAGAGAGCATGATACTACGTATGATGATCTTTTAGTTTTTATTTGCAAGTTTAAACTTGCTAGATGCCGGACTCAATGTGCTTTTAGTAACCATTCCAAACAAGACTTTGACTTGATTGCTAACTACGACGTAATCAGCAAGAGATTTTTGATCGTCGATTCGGCTAGATAATCTGATCCATGAAGACGTCTTTGACCTTGCCGATCCGTGTCAAAACTACATGGTGCTTTCATCCTCTATCTCCAATGCCTCGTTTCGACCAAGTCCTTTCCCTGTCACAATACACGTTATCCAATGTAGCAACAAACCCGGTGGTCCAATCAAGTTGGAAAAAAGTACCGAATGCGACGTAAAGATTCCTTCGCAAGCATTGAATCAAAAAAGGGATTCGACACGTTCGTTAGAAGACCTACAATTTTTGTCTGCCTAACATCTACAGCCATACCTAACACATCTTCTGTGTTATTGACACTCACCTCGTTTCAACCCGTCCAGCCATATCCACCGTCCCACAAACAAATCCCATGTCAAGACATGAGGCCACTCCTCGGCCACAAAGTTCGGATAGTTGGTAACCATATTCATAAAGGCCGCTTGGGAATCTTTGGAGGGATCAAAGACATTATTGAATTCTAAGAGTGGTGCAGTAGAATCGGGTTGTACAATCGAAGTGGCTACGATAAAGAAATGTAGCAAGGCAAAAAATATCACCACGTCTGATGAAAGGAACGGAAAGAGGACGGCATAGTGAGCGCGGCGATCTTTTTGTTGTAGGTTGTCTTTGGTTCAACGAGATGCCTGGAACACATAACAGCCAACCACATCGCCACTGATCCTCATAAATAACGAACGCACCCAATTTTCCCATGACTTGTTTCGTAATGTCAGCCTTGGGCAGGAAGATGAGCAGCAACCAAAAAGGCTGCGGTCCAAAAGTGGCATAGGCAAAGGCGGTGTGAATTGGTTCCGGTGATACCCCAACAATGTCCATGACCGCACGCAATTTCGATGCAGAAGTAGCATGAGATCTTTCAAGAACGTCGTTGTTGTGATGGATCTTTGTCGTCTTTGCCACAAGTGATCGATCCATCGGTGTGACCACAAACGCCTCCGTACCGGCCAGCAGTAAGAAGAGGAGGATCCCGCAGAGGAACGCAAGAGTCACAAAAGGCGCTGTTTTCAGTCTGTTTGCGATCCTCATCATGGTTGGATGGAAAGTTTAGAACTTGTGCAACAGTACCGGTAGTAGTATGATATACTAGAAGTAGTAGGACTGTTGGCCTTCACAGGCGGCAAGTGCAAACGATGGTTCTCTATGGATGACGACGTTATCATCTTGCTTGACAGGAATAACATCGTTTCCGTGATGACACATAGAAAAAAAAAGCAAGAATCCGTTTCCCTCCGAGCGTTTTCTTTTGGCGCGAAATGAACTAACTGCAACTGTAACAGTTTTTTTAATTAACAATTAGGCCTGATCTGAACACTTTCAACTTTGCGATTAGACTAGACTACCGTAGCTACTACCAGAGCACATCCATCATCTTCAATCCACTATCAAAGTCGTTCCAACTTTGTTTTCCGACGTAGACTCATTCCACAACAACAGCTCCAAAATCCACATTGACGACACTGAAGCTTGCAGTAGACGTACCTCAGACTGGGTATTGGGTATTATACCATGACAGACAGTGGCGGCAACAAATCTACCTCCTCCACATGTAACTCAAACACCAAATCCACCACCAATGACGATACAACGAAAAAATGGATTGTTGCAGTAATGGATGGTAGCCTCCTAACGACGGCATGTAGTGGGAGTGCTTCTGCTGACACCATCAACAGCAAGCGATCATCGAATGTTGGCGAGACTATTGGGAAAATTGTCACACTGAAGGATCCGTGTACGGGCGATCCTCGTGACTATGCCATTTTCAAGCCCACTGGTACAAATAATAATGATAATGCAGAATGTCAACATCGCATTGTTGAATTTCAAGATTTGCCCAGTGATTTTTCGTCATTCATGGTCGGGCGACACATTGTTAAAGATGGCAATCTTTATTTAATTAATCCAGTCGATCCGCTCTTTCTTTACGTGGCATCTCAAGAATACCACTTATTGCCGTCCTCCTCGACGTCCAAGAAATCCTGGCAACCCTTGGAACAGTTTCTTGAAGAATTGCAACCCAATACCAAACAGCCAGTATTGCCGCGAGACATTCATCCTGCGATTACTCCTCACCAGTTGCAACATGTTTGCATGACGTTTGAGAATGACGGGGTGATGTATTTTCGATTTGATGTTTCCAAAACATTACAGTGGTTGCATCAAAAACAAAAACGACTGCTGCAATGCTTGATTCGACAAGATCAAGAGGAACAACAACGGAAAACAAAACTATTTGTATCTTCGACCAACACTACCACAAACCAGAACAACGAGACTGACGATGATGACTACTTTTACATGCCTGACGAAAAGCCGGCCAATGCAACCTCAACGCCCAACAAGGACAGGGACGACATTCACAAAACATCTTCTAGCAACTCGTCCTCATCCGCTAGTCCACCAGTGATGATATCCGATACCAAAACTCTTGAAATCCAAAGCCTACAAATTGTTTGCAACTACTTGACCGAGACATGGGCGGAAAAGTTTGTTCAACACTTGGGATTCTCCATGGACCAAATCCACCACAAAAAGTCAAGCAGCACCAAGGACGTTGTACTTGGCAGCAGAAACGAGGCGTCGCCGTCTTCTACCACTTCTGTACCTGCTTCGGATACTGCGGGATATACCATTCAACGGGTCATTACTCAAACGATTGCTACCACAACTACTGCCATTAATACTCAAACAAAGACAGACACTAAAAAGCTCCAGCCGTCGGAACTTACGGCTGCTAACAAGAGGTTGGCGAAGGTCAATACCAAGGGCATGAAGTCCATTGCCAGCTTTTTTGGGGCACCACCCCAGAAAAAGGCCAAACACTGATGCATGCTTTTTGTTCGTAGCAATATTGTCGCTCGAAAAAGAATTCCCAATAATGAGAGACAGAATTGTTGGAACATAGGTCAAGGTTTCATAGCATGGGATAATTTGCAATATTTAGTAGAAGTACATCTTACACTGTTACATCGTTTAGTAGCGGGGGTCGTCGTCTTCGACGCCGGGATTGTCTATGGACGTCACCCGTTGTCTTGGAAGATTTGATACCGTCATGGAGAATACAGCAACTGTCCTCTTCTTTCTTGGTATTGCCTTGAAGTGAATGCTGATACTGCCCCGACAATTGATTGGATATCAACAAACAGAAACACCCCATTGCATTAACGATTCGATGCCACATTCCCTGGTGGGCAAAATGGAAGATCTCCAAATGGCCGATTCCTGGCAAGGAATACGAATTCGCCAAGGCCACCAAACTCAACCCGGCAACTCCCAACCCGGCAATCCAGGGCCTCTTGCGCCGCGACAACGCAAAGTTGAGAGCAATCGACGAACCACCCAATGGCAATAACATGTAAAGAGTGGTAAAGTCTCCAATGGTGTGCAACATTTGTAGACGTTCGCGTCCCAAATTGGCTAGACCCAATAACGGAATCACCACCGTCAGGATCGGCAGAATGGTGCAGTCGATCAAACATAACCACGAGGCAATGGTGGAATATCGTTGGAGGGTGGCAACCATCTTTTGTTGTTGTCGCTCATTAAGTGGGCTGCTGCTATTTGCAGGTATCACTTTCTCTGTTATAGATTCATAGTTGTCTGTGATTTCCACACAATACATCCAGTCGTCCCGATCCGTCGGTCGATTGAGTTGACTTAACGGAAGTTCATTGTATACATCTTCTGGATGCTGCAACTTCAGCGTCGTTGTACGTGCACGTCTATTGCCCATTGCCCGTTCAACTCCCATAGCTATCGAGTTATGTTGTTGGATGTGGTTTCTTTTGGATGGAAGATACCGCTACTTTATTGAGAGAGCACCCAAAAGCGGATTGTCCGAAGCACAAAAGTCTGTTCTCATAGCTGGGCACTTCCTCTCCAAGAAAGAAATACACTTGGGCAGCTTCCTCTAAGTTACAGTTAGTTGTATTACGGTAACTCCGATAGGTACGGTAGTACTGCTACTACTACCGTAGACTCCATCAGACCAGTCGAAGCTCGAAGCTGGAATTCCCTTTAATATTTATTATTTTCATTAAGTAATTAACGCGATTCCGCCAACATAATATTTTACAGTTAGTCGGAATTTTTTTACATCTCGTGTTTAATGATTGAAAAAACTTGATCTGACAGTAAATAATGTTCAGTGTCAAACGGAGAAGAATTCAGATTAACGACCTTCCTTTCTTCAAACTAAATGTTACCTCGTCCATTTACTTATTGCAGAGTAGTAATTAACAGTAACTGTCAGTCGCACAATCGTTCTCCTTCACCAGAGGCGTCGAACTTCACTCCAGGCAGTCGAAATAAAAGGGCAGACGAAAATCAACTTCATCTCTGTTTGTGCATGTGCAACTACTATTGATCAATATCTCAATAGTATTATTTTTTTCAGAGCTCTCTTTTGTTACAAGACGTAACATCAACTACAGTTACTGGTTGCTGCTGTTATTATCGGTATTGTGGCAACGGCGAGCTGAGCTACTAGAGTGAAAAGCGAAAGACGAGAGATCAGAGAGAGGGATCCAAAAGAGAGAAGAGTATCATCATCACGATCATTCGGAAACTTGACGTTGTAAATACTTTTCATCTGACTTCCGACGTCGTTCACGCGCCATCAGACTACGAGAAACATTTGGCAGAGAGAGAGAGAGAAAGAGAGAACTACAACAGGATCTGAATTGTAGAAATTTGAATTGTAGAAATCTTGAGGAAGCTTCGAAGAGATCGTAGTAGCGATCGCCACCATGTTGGATACCGCCTTTTCTCGCACCCCCAAGGGATTTCCAGCTGCACCTCCATTTTTTGAGTCCGATGGGAGAGATTCGACAGAGCCACAGGGAGATTCCGAAGACGAGCAAGAAGACGCGACACTCGTATCCGAAACAAATAATGGAGAATCGGGAATCATTTCCTACGTGGAATCCTTCGATGATTTGACACTGAGGATACCCAGTCCCTCTATGGTCGATTCTTCTCCAGGAACAGCACTGGAACGCAACCGCCTAAAAAAACGAACCCTGGAAAGCCAACTGGCGGCATGGCGAGAAGGAATCGGAAAAGCAAAAGTCACAAAACAGCCGTCCTTGAAGAATGTTGACAGTTCAAGTGACGGCCCACCACCTTTGGTCGATTGGGAGGAATCGGAGTCGGACCTTGCAAGCTATCAGACTGTGACCAATAACAGTCGCAACGATCACAGCTTCGTGGATTCTTTGGGTGCCAGCATAAGCACTGCTTCGCTACCAATGCTAGTTGATTATGATACACCCGAGGATTCTTTACGGCTTAGCCACTTCTCGAGACTCAAAAATCGTTCCAAAATCTCATCGTCTGCCATAGACCTCGGTAACCCTTCGGATGACAAAGGAAACTCAACTACTTCAGGTGCCATATTTTCTCCACTGGAAACAAAGAAACCAAGATCATCCTTTCGACGAGCTAGCATGGGTTCTGTTCCATTGACTTCGGCTCGAATGACGACGGGAGGTTGGATATCCAATATTATTTTCAACGACGACCTTACGAAAACCCTCAACAGCGAAACGCTGGACAGTCAGAGGCCGTCAACTCAAGCCAGCCCATGGATGAGAATCAAGAAGGAACGTCGATCCAGTTTAGAATCGTCTTGTCTAACAAGCGACCAAAATAATGTCGAGAATAATAGTAGTATCCCATCGAATCAGGGAGGGACTTTGAGCGCGCTCATCTCACAACCAGACCAGCAGTCATTGTCTCACTCCGAGAACATTGTTTGTCCTGGTAAGATAATCCTTCACTGTCGACCGAGAAGCTCAAAATCAATCTTGTCGGCGGATTCTAGCCTGTCCTCGGAAAGAACCGGGACAGCATCACAACGACTTCGTGTCAAAAGCGAAGGCTATAGCAGGTCGAGTCGGTTTCGAGACAAAGGTCGCACATCATCAGGGGCGTCGTCTGTAACGACGAACAGAAGCGACAAGTCGAACAGCTCTACCGCAAGGAAAAATGGGAAGAATTTCAATGGTGACAAGCTGACTGCCAGAGAAGACAACGATTTGGCTAGTGTTACTTCATACGAGACCATGCATTCATGTTCGACGAGAAAGGCAATATGTAGAACTCAGTCCTTTGATTCACTTGCCTCTTCGATTGATAGCATGGGAAAAGCTAATTATGAAGCTTCCAAAACAGCTCAACGACAATCGAGCAAGCCAGCAAAACGACAGGGCCGAAGGAACAGCACCGGTCATATTGAAAAAAAATCCTTTAAGAACGATTTTGGCGCTTTGACGAAGGCAAACTTGAATCTGATGCATGAACGCAGAGGAAGTACAGGTTCAAAAATGCCGGAGCAATCAATCGTGACGACAGGCACTGCGCCCACTTGCAAAACGAAGCAGTTGAAGGCTAAATCCGAGAGATGTCTCGGCATCGATACCAACAAGCGTGTGCCGCGCCGAATGAGCACGGGGACGACATTCTCGGGGATGCTTGTTGATCATGTAGACAGCCAACACCTTGCACGGACGAGTCTCGACAGCCCAACGAACAAACAACAACTACGTCAGACTCGGAGGATGAGTGCGGGCGTCTCGAACTGTTATGCCCCCATAACAGCCAGTTTGAAGGAAGAAATCAGACAGATTGCAGTCAAACCCAAACACCCTTCAAGTGGACGGTCGATATCAAGTGTCGAATTGTGGAACGGAAGTAATACCAGCGCATGCACTGCCAGCGTCTCTAGTTGGAAGTCGAGCGCAGAAGTAGACAAGCCAAGTTCTTTATTGAGCACTGCTTCATCTTCTTCCAAGAATTCCAACCGAAAGCCAAGTTCTTTACTGGGCACTGCTTCTTCTTCCAAGAGTTCCAACCGAAAGCCGGACTCGAGTCGTACCGTTCAGAGCAAGAAAAAGTATGATCCGAACGATAGTGCACATAAACAATTGCCAAAGATTGACACGATGATTAAAAATTCTCCGTCAAGATCCAGAATAATAATGAATCGGCTGAACATTTTCAAATCCAAACAGGGATCGAATGGTGAGGAATCTATGGAAAAAAGGCACAGTCGCCGGGCCTCGGCTGATGGTGCAACCACTGACATGTCGAATAACGGAAATCATCAATGGCAGCAGAAAAGCTGTCCCCCCAAAGGGCCTAGAGCACGTCGACGTGCTAGCACAGGCGCAGCTACAGAGCTATTGTTTGACAATCCATCGTATGGTGCAGACTTGACAACGACAGGAGTGGTGTTTCCACAGGAGCCTGTCCAATTTGGGTCTCCGAAGAGGTCAGGAAGGGCTGGGCGGCGTTTGAGCTTGGGGTTGCTCCGTGTGTCCAAAAAGAAAGGTTCCTGAATGTACTGTAGAGCCCGTGGGAATGGCTTTCACTTCTGTGTTATCTCGTAAAAAATAATTCAAGATACAGGGATATTCAATCAAAATAGTAGACTACCGGTAGTCTACAGTCTACAGTAGTAGAATTTCCTTTGCTCCCTTATTTTAGAGACTACCGGTAGAGTAATCCATCCGTCTTTCTTCTGTCGTTGTATCATACGCACTCCCAGTACTTTGGGTATCTACCAAGTACTACCTAACTGCGAGTCGTATGTACCGGTACTGTATCATAGTCGTCGTACGACGTTGCTGTTACAGTTAGTACCGATAGAGTAGCAGGTCGTTGAATACAACAGATGGCTGTGCATACGATGATAGTACAGTAATTTTTACAGTTAGGCGAGATAATAATAAGAGATGGTGCACCTTAATTTTTACAAACGCTGCCGTTGTCTTTTCTCCACTCTCTCTATGATACCGGTAGGCAGATACCGGCACTCTGGCTCCAGAAGGCCATCCAAGACAACAACATCACTGACAGTGAAGTGATTATTTAAATTTTATCTTTCAACGTCAATATTATATCAAAAGTGACAAGAAAGAGAAGAATGAGACATAGTATCAATGCAACCTGTTGGCTGAATTGAAGGCACATCAAAAACGGTGCGATGAGATACCGATGTAACAATTTCACCCATTTCCAAACAAATACTCAAGCAACCCGACGACACCGTGTTATCTGTCATTGTTCTTTTCGCTTTACATTGTCTCTGATATTATATTATTTCTTCAACAATGAGGCTCTTGCTTTCTGTCATTGTCGCTGCCACGACGTTGTGCAATCTTCCCAGTGGTTTCGCTGATGAAATCACTATCTCCCCAACAGGTGATGCGTTGGCTACCGAAATGAATTCTACGTCAGTAAAGTAAGATGACTTGCACAATGACAATAATACGAATCGACCAAAAAGAAAGCGAAATTTCTCATTTTCTTCTTGCTTTTTGTTTTTCACAATCATGATCCTTCGTTCCTTGCAGGCCCAACATCATGGCAAAGAAATTTAATCTTGAAAATACGTCGACAGCGGCATCAGAAACAGAGACTGGATTCCTCTCCGTCGAGAACGCCCAAAACACGTCCACGACTGACGACTCTGAGTTCCTCATCGTAGGTGGAACAACCGTTCCTTCGGCTACCCAATACCCATGGTTTGTTGCCTTACCACAGTCCAGTGGTGCAACAACTCCTCCTACATGTGGAGGATCTCTAATTGCTCCAAATGTTGTTCTATCTGCCGCCCACTGCGCAGATGGAAGGACCCCATCTTTTGTGGGTCAGACTGTAACGATCGGAGCTTATCAGCAGCCTTTTACCACTGATGGGTCACAGACAGCAGTGGTCATCGAGCAACTCTTCTCTCCCGGTTACAACTTTGGAGGAACTGTTGTCACTACGAACGTATTGAAGAATGACTTTATGCTCCTTCGCCTTGACAGAGATGTTATCATTGATGATTACATGAGATTGAGCAATTATGAAGAAGATATGGAACCTGGCATTACAACAACTGCTATCGGTTTTGGACTCTTGAATCCACCTCCCAGTTTTGCGCAACCAGAATTTCTACAACAAGCTGTTCAACCCGTCTGGTTCGATGGGGATTGCGAGATTGTCTACAGCAGTAAAACAGACCCCCCTTTCCCGCTTTTTGTTGATGGTGATGTGGAATTTTGTGTGGGTGGAATGACAACGATGGCGGTTGCCAATGTAAGTTTCATTTTGACGCGATGGCGAAATTTAATGTTCGACAGCACATTCCCACATCGTATTGTTGACTTTTGTGTTTTTTGCAATCAGGGAGATTCTGGAGGACCAGTCTTCAGAAAGGTGGGCGATTTCTTCTACCAAGTTGGAGTTGTTTCATGGTCAGAACCCAACAAAATCGACCCTGGTGTGCCAGATGTAATGGCCCAAATACCTCTAAATGAAGATGGATTCGATTGGATTCGTCAGCAAGTTTGTGGTGATTGGGGCGTTGAAGCAACCTTTTGCATTGAATGTGATGATGACTGTGACTGCCCAGATAATTACCAGTGCATTTGCTACGCAGAACTTGAGAGCCGTCGACGTCACCTAAAGGACAAGGACAACAAGCTTGACTTTTTAGAAGACGCTTTCCTTTTTCCTGATGCTGAAGGGAATGAAAAGCAATCCTACGATCATTCATCGAAACAAGTTGCAGGTAGCAAACCCAATGAAAATAAAGTAAAGCAGCATCGAAGAAGAATGGAAAGTCATTCGACCAGCAGTGGTGATGACACCAGCAGCAGAAGGAGTAAGAGTTGCAAGGGAGGGAAAACTAGCAAAAGTTGTGATTCCAATGAATCAGGATACTGCTTTCGCAGTGACACATCTTTGGTCGATGACTTTGCAGGCAAAAAATCTTCCTCCGATGACGAATAATCAACGAATATCTTTGTGTATGTTTCCTAATCTTGATCCATTTGTGTGTGCTTCTATTTACTAGCTATCATATAATACTACCGCAGTACTCTAGCTACCGTAGTAATACCGGTATGTCTCTGCTCTAGCTACCGTAGGTAGGTATGATTACGTCGTATGTCTTGGTTGCAGTTACACGTGTCATGTGGTTTCCTTTGGGAAGTCTGGCCGCTTTTCCGCGTCGATCACCGCGATCATTTTGATTGACTGTGATGCCGTCGTGTCGGCCGATGTTTTCTCTTGACAACACAGTCAGGCCTCAACAGTGCAGTCAACAGTCATGAAGCTGCCACCGATTTCCGACGCAAATTTAACCAGCCACTCGTCATCCACAATTTCGACAATGAGTGCCGTTCACCACCCTGTTTGGCCCTCACTACAAGGGATCGCACTGTTTTCATTTCTTGCTTTGACTTGCATCGATGCTTTTTCGCCAGTACCAATCCAAAACTCATTACTACGTTCGACGAGGACAACTGTCGCGACTGCTCTCCAGCATAGAAACCGGATTCCACATTTTGGTCCACCTTCCTTCGGAGCAACACAAACACAGATTCGTCGTTCCAGAGAAACTTCGTTGAACGTTATGTTGGATGTTCCTCCTCATTTCTTTGCTACCAGCTTTGTCATGATGGGTCTAGTGCTAGATGTATCGAAATCATTTGGTCGGCTTCGAATGGAGGAACGAGCGTGGGAACAACGATTGGAAGAGGCGCGAATGAGGCGACTAGAAGAGGACCCAACCTTGACCGAACTAGAATTGCGACGAAAAGAGGCAGCGTTGGAGTGGAGTGCCTATGGGAAACCACGACAAGAAGAGAAAGAACTCGAACGACAACTGCGGGAACAGGAAGAAGAGGAACGCTACGGTGAAGGTCGTCGTCGCAACCGTGTGAAAGTGATGGAGCGAGGTATCGACGATAGAGACGACGGAGATGATCGACGGATTCATCGAATGACAGACGACGATATCAATGCTTTTGAGCTCGAGTACGGTGTCGAGTACGACCCGTACTACGACGATCCGTACTCCGAAGATGAACTTCCAGATGATCTTTCTTACAAGGTCGACAAACGGTACGGAGATCGCATCTATAGCAATGGTGAAATTTTCTACAAAGACAAGGAAAGTGGACTCTTCTATCGTCAGGGTGCCAAGCCTCGAAGTTTGTCATTTTGGTGAGAGTATTCTTGTATGTTGTGATCAGGAAGCCTGCTGTAGGACAGATGAGCCCACAGGTATTTATTGCGATGATACGCTCCATGAAGAAGAGGAAAAATTCTGCTGACGCCAATCGATCGACACTGGGAGTTAATGCAGCGCCATTCAACGAGAGAACATTATGGTTCCAAATCTAGAAGAACACATACTTCGAAACATGCTGGAAAAACACATGAGACATGCACATTCACGGTATAAAACCCAAGCCAGCCTACAAATAACCTTATTCTTTTGAGATAAAACAGTCACTGCTCTTGGTTGTAGTAGGCTCAACTCTTGACTAATTGATGATCGACGATGGAAGATACTTCACCATGATACGTCGTGTAGTAGTATAAAATTGAGTGTATTGATTGTTCATCTTGAAGAGGGGCGGATCCCAAAAATTACTTCGAGTATGAAATCTTTCAATCTTCCCCCGAATCCGATTCGAGTTTTGCCTCATTCTTCGACAACTCACGGATTTTGGACAGGCGGACTGAATTCAGTCCCCTGGACGGAATTCATTCCCATCATGTGACGAAGTTATCTCCCTCTAATGTTAGCCAAACGGACCGTTCAGCTGTCAAAACAGTTATTTTACATCAAGTACTTGCATAGATTTAATAGGTCGCGGTTTAAATTGTCGTTGAGGCAAGAAAATTGGCTCCTGAAGTGCAGACGTATGATGGTCGGGCGAAAATCTCTTGGCAAAAATGTTGAGAAATTTCATGTCAAAATCAACCATGAGGATTGGTTCCGGCGCTATCTGCACTGTGAAGCTCATCAGGATTCATCCATCCAAGCACATACGCAACAAATATCCTAACCACACAAGAAAGGATGAGCTTGTTGGTGTCCGGATCCTTAGACAGGAAGAAAAATTAGTTCACCAAAAACAGCAGTTGTCCGTTGTTGTTGTTCATGATGACTTTAAGCATGATGGAGGGCAACACATTGAACTCTACTGCGTGAAGAGATGGCCCGTGTTACAGCCGAAGCAGATGCCAATCTCTTCTTTGATGATGCCGCCCTGCAATCTCGCCAACTGGATCGGAGCCTGATGACACCAACCCACATCCAATGATTGCTCGGATGGCAACAACATTTGGACCTCTTTCAGAATCGGACATTGCCGAAGCTCGGACTCTTATAGATGATGTCTATGATGACAACCGCCCTGATCCCGAGAACATCCTGACCAGGAATGAGTCAAAAATGCGGCCTGGGGGCACAGTGGCTCAAGTAACCGAAGAAAGGTTGGTCCAACAGATTGCAAACCCCGTCTTGAATTTGGAAACAATGAATCCATGCCGACGGTCCTCAAGATCTTTGTGAGCTTCTCCTCAACCAATACACATGTCCGGGGTTATGCTTGTCCCAAGATAGCCTTGTCCCTTTGGAAACGAGTACCATACAATTTCCTGTGGCATTTCCGGCATTGTTTTTGGGATCGAGCTCGTGGAGGGCAAAGATCAACTCCGACAGATAAGGAACAAGTCAGACAAATTTGGTAAGACAGACGGCCTCTTCCTCCGGCTAACAAGATCCTTGTGGGGTAGTGCCAGAATCCTTGTTGTTGACAGTGGGTTCTATGTCTTGAAAGGCCTCGTTGAGTTAGCCAAGAAAGGAGTCTACGGTTCTGCTCTAATAAAAAAGGAAATATTGGCCAAAATATATTAGAGGAGATGAGATCAAGGGCCATTTCAAAGACATGCCGGTAGGCTCAGTTGATTCTATTGGAGGTAAGCTAGATGGGGTTGACTTTGATGTGTTTTGTATGAAGGATCCGAACTATGTCATGATGACGACGTCAACAAACATGCGGATGGGTGAACACAAGAACCGAGATGGCGTTGAAGCCTTCCAATATCCGGAGGTTGTCCAAAACCATTACCAATACCGGCACCACATTGATGATCACAACAGCGAAAGACACCGGCCAATTATTCTTGAAGTCACATGGGCAACGAAGCCTTTGGGAGACCCGATTCTTTGCGTATCTCCCTGCCTCCACCGAGGTAAATTGCAATCTTGCATCATCCTTTTTCATTGGTGATCCTCCACTTCCAAGTCTATCCTTCCGGAAGGAGCTAGCAAGAGAGCTACTTTACAATCCGTACTTTAATAGGAATGTTGCCACTAATGAAAGACCAAAGAGGAAGAGGACTTGTTGCGAGCATACACTCATGAAATAGCCAGCATATACCAAAAAGCAAGACTCGAAAATCATCCCATCGTCATCCAACTATCCGCAGAGAATGTGCAAAGGAAACCATAGGAAGGTCCGGACTTACTGCAGCTGCAGTCATGGGATGGTCATGTGTGAAAAGTGCTATGCTCAGCACAAGCTGGAGATCGATGATCAGTGAGCGCCATCGTCGGAAAGATTGGAATTGATTCAGTCCATGAATTTTTCGAATTTTTCGGTCTTGTAAAATGCGTAAGTAGCACGTGGACGTTCGCCTCAATAGGCGATCAGGATGCACCACAGGTATCTCTACTTAATTTCGCGTCTTTTTTACATTTGGCTTTATGTGTGAAACTTGTTTCCGGTGATGCTAGTGACATTTAACATTAGACTGAATTCACTCCAAATTGCAGGAAAATACCCGCTCATGTTCGGATTACATCACATTCATTTTTTATTTTAAAACTGTAACTACACGACATCGTATCATAGTAGTACGTCGTTCTGATGGAGCATCTCTGTCAGTCAGGAGATTAACCGACTCTTCATCACCAGCAAAAGGATACCGACAGGAAAGGAACAACCACACAACAACAGCGATGAACGTCAGTGCCGTTTCTACTTGAAAGTTGACCAGGTGATTTTGATAACGTCCTTATGATCCCGTCACAACACCGTCCTCTGACCTCCTTGAGACCCACCTTGCAGAATCATCACAGTGCCGCCGCCGTTCGGATTCCTTTTGGTGCTCGAGGGTTTCTTTTGGCGTCTGTCATCCTCGCTAGTTTTATATCAGTTCTAGTATCCTGGTCCTTCCACCATGCTCAATCAACGATAACATCGTCTTCAACAACAGGGCAGCGGAAAGAGAAACGACTGGTGCTTGGTATTCCAACAACAACAACAACGAAGACCGGAACAACGTTGTTTGATTTCCGGCCGAACATTAATATGACAGACGAAGAAGATGACAGCGTTGTATTTCATTTCATAGTATCCAGCGAATGTTCGAGCTATCAACTATGGGAAACGCTGACATCGTTTCATGCCGCAGAGGCTGTCCATCAATGTGGTCGGTTCACTTGGATCATCAGTGGGTGTTTACCCAACGATCAGCTGCATCAAGGTGTCGGAAAGAGCGGAGCCAACAGTGACCTTTTGACACCGCAGGTGATCCAACAACATGTCGATAGGCACTTTCCTCCTCATGTGGAAATTCCAGCAGACTGCTCGCGATTGTTGCCCGCGTTACATTTCACGCCGGATTATTCGGACATGTCCGTGTACGGTGGCCCGTACGCGGATGGGAAAACCACGAGATACTTTGTTAAAAAGGATGGATCCAAACAAAGGTCGACCTTTGGTAATCGCTATGTCTTCAACAACAAACCCAACGGCTTGTTGCACTGGGCGGAAGCGAACAATGACGATTCGATCGATGATGTCATTGTCCTCATCGATCCCGACTTTTTGTTCCTCACCAAGTTTCATTTGGCGCGACCGGACGTCACCGTGGTGGGACGAAAAGATGCTATTCGTTATGACAGGGACGTAGTGTTTCCTGGCCAACCAGCAGCAGCATCCTACGGATTGGGAGCCCAATGGTTGGACTTTGATCTTGTGAAAATATGCGGACCGGACAGTCATTGTGCAAACACCACACGGTCAGATGTACACAACCATTTCTCTGCGGGACCACCATATATTATTCATCGTAAAGATGTCTTACCGTTGGCCAAGAAATGGGCCTCATTGGTACCCGGAACTTACGATGAGTATCCACTGTTGTATGCGGAAATGTATGCCTACAGCATGGCCGCTGCTCATTTGCAGTTGAAGCACAATCTTGTCAATAATCTATTCACGGGATGCATGGTGGGTTGGCCCAACCCTGATCGATGGTCCAAGAACGGTGACAAGTCCATGGAAGCTATTGAAAGAGCGGCGGTTCGTGAAAGCGCCGATTCTTACCGAACTAGTTTGGGCCGAGATCTTGCTGTTGTTGTCGCTGTTCAAGAGAAAGGCGGGGATAATATTGTTGGAGAACGATTCGACGAGCTCTACAAAAGCGGTCCCGGTAGTTGCTTTCAGGGATCACTGTATCCACCTCCCATGCTACACTACTGCCAACGATATTTCATCAAAGCGACTCGTGAAATGAGGGATTCGCATGCCAATGTGACGTATCGCTTCTTCGCCAAGCGGAGGATGGACCACAAAGCTGTTCTGACCTGTGACAATGACGAGGACACTGGGGACTCGAAGAACTCGATTCGGGGACTCTTTGTTCCCTTTGCATCGGAGAAGGAGTATGAAAAGATGGCTGGTGGCAACGTGGATTGGAATACGCTCGCCGTGTGTGCCATCACTCGTGCCTTGAATTTTGCAAAATTGACTGGATGCTCTATGTAAATCCAAGGGAACGAAGAAGGAGCGTGATTTGTTCCCGGTCGAACGAGCACCACCAATAGGATGGAGGATCATTGGCGCCGTTACAACACACAATTACTTTATCAAAACGTATACGAAGTACTCCAAATTTCTACCCAAAGAGTTCTGTTTTTGATGATGCTCGTAATACTATTATACTGTTAGGGTTGTCGAAATAGCTACAACGTCGTCTGGACGTCACCCATTAACCTGATCTCTTGGTGAGCAGCAGAGCGTCCAGCGAAAGTATGATACATACTTTGTCACGACCGCCGCTATCATCACAAGAGAGCTGTGAAATACTACTACTCTAGCTAGCTAGCTAGGTAGGTAGGTACTCGTATTTTATTTTTTTCTGCCTCTTCGAAGTACTGCGGAGTATCAATACTTTGTAACTACGACTGGTATTAACAGTAAGGAAGAAAGGTTTCTGTTTGACTTTTGGAAATTTCAGTGATTAATCTTCTACGAGAACACTGTTACTGTCATGGCCTCTCTTTCGCTTCCTCCGCCTCGTAATTCGACGGCATCACGAAACGTCGGTAGCACGAACGGAGTCTCCTCGACATCCCTCGTTGTGTCTACTGTCCACAGCGATGATGAGGACGAGGACGAGCAGATCAACTCCGCCACCACCACCTCCATCCCTACTACTGCAAGAACTCACGACAAAAAACCAGTGCCTCCTTGTAGAGCACCCAACTATGAAGAGCGCTGTAAGGCTGCCACAGAGGTGGCTCGTATGAAACCGGCCGAACGCAAACATAAGAAACTGTTTGTCCCTCGATCTCTGGCAGACTTTGACGATGGCGGGGCCTTTCCCGAAATCCACGTGGCACAATATCCCCGTCACATGGGAAATCCACATTTAAAAAAGAAATCTGCGGCGGCGTCAGGAGGAATCACATCGGCGGGAGGACAACCCGTATCCCGTGCCATCGTCAATGTCGAAGTAGACAAGAATGGAGAAATTTCGTACGATGCCATCGTCAAGGGAGGAACCAACGCCGACAAGACAGTGTACTCTCGATACGAAGATATGCGTGGAGGCGAAGCCAAGGCAGAAGATGTGGCATTGCCGACAGAGGAAGAAGAAGCCGAAACGGCTGACCGCACCCAAGCTGCGCTAATGAAAATTATCTCAGAAAAGACGGCCCTCAATAAACCCACTGGATCAGCCATTGTGAACGCTGAAACTTCCAAGAATATAGAAGAAAAGACGCAGTTCATCAAATACACACCAAGACCGGACGCTCCAGGATACAATCCAGCCGCTGCGCAGCGTGTCATTCAAATGGTGCCAGCGCAGGTAGATCCTATGATGCCTCCCAAACACAAGCACAAAAAGGCTCCTCGCGGACCAGCCGAAGATCCAGTTCCTGTATTGCATGCTCCTCCTCAAAAATTGACCAAAGAAGAACGCGACAAGTGGAATGTGCCAGCGTGCATTAGTAACTGGAAGAACTCGCGAGGGTACACAATTCCACTCGACAAGCGTTTGGCGGCGGACGGGCGAGGATTACGAGAACACTCCATCAACCCAAATTTCGCTTCATTAAGTGAAAGTTTGTACGTTGCGGAACGTCAAGCACGTCAGGAGGTTCGTCTCCGGGCTCAAGTCCAGAAGAAGTTGGCTTTACAAGAGAAAGATCGTCGTGAGGAAGAATTGCGGGAGCTGGCGAATCAAGCCCGTCTGGAACGAAGTGGACTTTCGACTGTTAATCCGCGGCGAGAAGATGACGACGAAAGTGACGATCACGGGAATGGTAGCGTATCTCGAAAACGACGCCCGTCTCTTTCCGACGACGACGACGACAACGACCATAGTGCCAGTGGGAGCGAGAACGAACGCGACGAAAGTGACGATGCTGTCGCCGCTAGACAACGGGAACGTTTGCGACAAGAACGACGCAGAGAAAGAGAAAAGGAGCTTCGTCAAGAGAATAATATGGAACTCAAAAAGCGCAAGCTGGAAGCAGAGCGTGATGTGTCTGAAAAAATTGCTCTTGGAGTTCATACTGGCAGTGGTGGGGCGGGAGAAGTCGATTCACGCTTGTACAACCAGTCTGCCGGTATGGATTCTGGATTTGGGGCGGACGATGAATACAATACATACACAAAGCCTCTCTTCGATCGTCAAGGCGTAACTTCGGCATCGATCTATCGTCCAACACGAGGCGAAACAGAACACAACGCAGACGAAACGTACGATAAGCTCATGAAAGGTGCAACATCCAAGTTCCAACCGTCCAAAGGTTTTGCTGGGGCAGAAGGTGGGACAGATATCCAGGCTGGTCCAAGAAATGCGCCCGTACAATTTGAAAAAAGCAAAAACTAACAAACATCAAGTCGGTGTTTCCTAAAATACTAAAATGACTGTGAATCCACGAGAATAGATGTATATCTTTTTATGGCCGCTCGATCAGTCGTTCATCTCTTTGCGTAATTTCCTCATCAGTTCTTCGTAGCGATGACTACATTCCATAAGACGCTCATTTCCCTCAATCTTCTTTCGCTCTGCAGCCAACTTCTTCTCTCGCCAGAATGCGATGGCGGTGGCATCACCCTTCCCCTCCGCGCCCTTTAATTTCTCAACACAAACACCCTCTTCAGTCATGGCGTCGGAAATTTGGGTCAAAATTGGATTTGATTCATTCAGCTGATCAGTAAAGCAATCGACCTTCCTCTGCGCTAGAACTATCCGACTTTTATCCCCAGCCACAGTTGCCTCCGATACTTCCCTCATGGCCTTGGTAAGCTCGATGGATAAGAATAATGTCAAGAAATTCCGAATTCCGAATCCACCACATCCTTCAAATATCATCGGCGAATTTTATGAGTGCTCTCGCATACAGATGTCCGTTATTACTAGTAGTGCCTTCATATCCTTTACGTACCTGCTTTGACCTTCGTTGGGCATCCATCTTCGCTTTCGCACTCCGAGCACACCCGTTGAATGAATTCAAAGAAAGGCGCTTCGTCTGCGACTTCTTTTAAGAGAATCTTACAGGTAAAGATTTGATATAGCACGTCTTGGCCCTGGACGTCGCAAAGGATCTTGTTCTTTACAAGATCTAGATAAGTTGACTCGGAAACATGGTTTCGGAGTAGATTGTAAAGGTTGCTGTAACGAGAAGCAAGGATAGCCTCCACAACCCTTTCCCGTGCTTCGAGGTACAATTCTTTGAAGGGAGTTTCCATTAGCTCCTTGTCAAGGGCCTTGAACACTACATCGCTCGAAATTTCAAGGTCGACCGCTCCATCCAAGGAGGCAATATTTGTGTCAAAACAGATGTTCACTACGATTTCAGCAAGTTCTGTTGATATGTTGGCCTTGTCGGCCAGATATTTCGAGGACAAAACGCCATAATAGGATCTGGGAATCTGCAAGAAGGTGAATCCTTCTCCAGTAATTTCCCTAAACTCGTTACAATGACTGACAAATTCAACTAGATTTTCAACGCGATTAGCAATATGCTGAACTCCCTGCCCAATCTCATCTAGAAATCCATGAACGTGTCCTACGGGCGATAAAGCATTGTTGATCGGAAGGTAGACTTCACAAGATAACGCGACAACGTGAGTCGCAACATCAGTATCGTACCATCTTCAAAAGTCAATATCCCTGCTTGACCTACCTTGGCTTTGATCCTGTAAAACAATGTCTTTGTCAGCTGTGACCAAAGTTGACTCATTGCCCGTCACTGTGCTCTCAATCTGCGCCTCTCCTGCTGCAACGACACCAGCGTTGAAATCAACCTTTGACTCAAACCCCAATGTATCGTGAAGGGTACTGAGGAACTCAGTCCGGCTAAAGACATTGGAGACCTATCGGTCAGAAATCCCAAGTGTGAGTCCCAGCGCCTCGCGCGAATGCAACATGTATTTCTACTGCGAAAAGTTCAACTTACCCAATGGTCAAAATAGGCAGGGCGACTCTCGTCATCAAATTCTGCATGGACTTGTTCAAGCCCGGGCAGAACACAAAAGGCCACCGAACCAAAGCCATCACGTGTCTCTACAAAACGAAGCAATGTTCCAACATCGGGCTTTTTGTTACTCGAGTTTACTTCTGTGTGGTCCCAGTCATGTTGGTAATAAGCATACACTTCGAGAATAGACGTGCTTCCATAGGTGCCATGATAATGAATCAAGTTTGGATGGAGTTGTTGGTAGCGCAAATATACTGCTTCGACATTGTCAACGTGGAATCCCAAGACTGCAATACCCTGTTTGCCGTTTTGATTTTGGTAGAACCGATCAATGTTCCCTGTCCATTTCGTTTGCGAAACAAAAATGTAAAAACAGACCTTTCATATGCTGACACATTTACCCGATTTTTTTTCACCTACCTTGGTCGAAATGCTGGTAGTACTCTCGTTTGCCATCATTCCACGGAACGTTGGAGCTTGGATCTTTAGCCGTCACGACGATTTGGACTCCACCAAGATCTTTGGTCGTGACCAAAAATGATTTGGTACCACATCCATGGTGCAAGCCCGTGACCCGCATACCAAAGCCAGCCATCAATTGCTTGATGACATCTCGATTTTGTGGAACAAACTCTGGTATTTCATACTCCAAAAATTGCTCACCAGAAGCTATCGACTGCCACAACTGACGCTTCCCCGACTTATCAATGTATTTGTTTTCTTCAAGTATTAGAGCTGCTGCAAAATCACAGAGATCATTCTCCTGCTTCTTGTAATCATGCAGATGATCTAGACAGTCGACATATATATGAATGTGGGAAAACTTGACTTGCGGAAACGCTGTTGCCCTTTCCGCTGCACCTGCCTCGACCATCAAGTTGAATTTTTCGTGAGTAGCAGTCGGCGATGAGTCTCTGTGCAATCTTTCAGTCCAGGTCTCATCGTCTTTCAGGGGAGGAACCATCGTAAAACTTGATGAACACTTGAAAGTAATAGTCTGTTGAATGTAACGTGGAAATCAAGTGTCAACTGAGACTCATCGAAACATGGGAACATCTGTCGGTTTGGTAACTCTGGAAGTAGAGTAGCGAAATCGTGACATCGACATCGATTTCTCTGCTGAGAATGGAGAAAGAAGAGCCCAGTCGTGTCAAGAATTTTGACTTCATTTTTTTGTGATTGTTTCGGGTCGAGTGAGTCGTATGTTTCGTCTTTCTTTGATTCGCTGTGTGGTATGATACACCGGTAGTCTACTTCCGTTTCGTTTTACGACGTACATCAGACCACAAAACACGTTTATCGTGTTGGAGAGTTTATGCTCCAACTCTCTAGCTAGAGACAAAACTAGCGGTAGACTACCTTTTCAAACATACTACGATACGTACCTCCAGTGTAGCTCTTACACATTGATTCCAAAAATTGGCGGTAGTGTATCATTATTTTCTGGTGGAAAGTTTGTTTAAAATCATGTTTTAATATAAAGGGTCGACCCATTCAAAGAATCTGTCAGAGATTTAGAGGACAGCCGTACCTGCATTTCTACTTGTTCACTACAGTCTTACATTTCACTTTAGGACTCCTCGTCCTCCTCCTCCTCCTCATCGCCCTCATCTTCCTCCAACCAGTTGAACCATTCGACAGTCTGGATGACTGCATTGATCTTACCAGCTTCATGTTCAGCAGATTCGTCATCTTTCCACATCATGAAAGCTTCATCTCCAGCAAGATCGAACTTGTACATGGCCCGGAACATGGCTTGAATAACATATTCCTCGTTCAACTTGGGCATGCCAAGTTTGTCGCAATACTTTTGGATCCCAAACAATACATCAACCTGCTTCAAGAGGTCATCTTCGGCCAGTGCCACAAGCGCGGCCCCATACTTGTCCGGTTCTGCCCAACCGCATTCAATGTCTGGGTTTAACTTTTCAGTTTTGGTAAGGAGATGGAAAACCAATTTTTCTACGGGTGGAACGTAGTCCAGCGATTCTAACCACTCTTTGAGAGCCTCGCCCTGCTTTCCTCCACTTACAAACTCTTCAACAAGAGCATCATCATCGACAGACTGTGGGATAGCTTTAGGTGGATCTTCTGCGATCTCGGCATTCTCCTTTGTTTCTGGAGAAATTGGTTTGGCCTCCTTCGATGGGGGTTTGAGCATATTTTCGGATTGGTCCTTGGAGGGAGGTTTCAAGACGTTTTCCTCTTGCCCCTTGGTTGGAATTTTAAGAATATTTTCTTCCATAGGACGAGCTTTTGGCTTTAGTAAATCAGCCACCGATGATTTTGTATCCTTCGCTGGGGGTCGACTTTGTTGCTCTTCATATCGATCATCGTCAAATCGATCACCTCCAAATCTCCGATTGTCGCCGTATCCACCACGATCACGTCCGTCGTAGCCATCCCTTCCTCCTCCAAATCCACCACGTCGACCGTAATCGTCCCGATCTCTATCGCCACGCTCGCGATCGGCTCTTTCGATGTAATCTGGATCTGCGGCTGCGGCCGCTGCAAATCGAGAGTTCTGAGGGATAGGGGGGCCTCTTGGTCCATCATTTCGGCAAAATCTACCGCCACCATCATCCTCTCTGTATCCACCCTCTTGTTCAGCCATGGCAGCTGCAGCAGCGAAACGGGAATTTGTAACCGGAGGTGGACCACGGTCATCTCTTTCACGTCGATAATCCCTGTCAGCTTCTGCAGCAGCAGCAAAACGGGAATTTGCAACCGGAGGTGGACCACGGTCATCTCTCTCACGTCGATAATCCCTGTCAGCTTCTGCAGCAGCAGCAAATCGAGAGTTTGCAACTGGGGGAGGACCACGGTCATCTCTTTCACGTCTATAATCCCTGTCAGCTTCTGCAGCAGCAGCGAAACGGGAATTTGCAACCGGAGGTTGACCACGGTCATCTCTCTCACGTCGATAATCTCTGTCAGCTTCGGCAGCCGCAGCGAACCGAGAATTAGCCACAGGAGGTGGCCCTCTGTCATCTCTTCGATTAAACTCTTCGCGGTTGCTTCGATCAGCCTCGGCTGCCGCCGCGAACCGGGAATTGGCGACCGGAGGCGGCCCACGACGCGACTCCTGATCTCTACTGATGTTGTTGTTGTTGTTGTCTCGTTCCGAGTCGGCGAGGGCTTCAAATCGCTTGTTCGCCGTAGGAGGAGGCCCTCGGTTTCGATCTTGATGATCGTTATCTCTGTGTGAGTTCAAATTTTTTGTCTGTGACGGTGACAATGGCAGAATTTGTTTAGATTCATCGATGTAACGATACTTTTTTGATTTTGTGGTGAATTTTCATCTGACTTACATCACGATTGGCACTTGGTGCAACGCCCATGGCAGCGGCTCTCGAGTTGACAACTTGAGGCTCTCTCTTTTTCTTTTCAGCTGCACCTTCTGTTTTCCTTGGTTTTTCCTTCGTATCCGTATTTTGGGCCTCTCTCATGTCGTCGGTACTCTCTTCGGTTGGTGCGTCATTCTTTGGAATGGATTCGGGTACTTCCACATTGGAGGATGGTTCCGATGCGACATTCTTGCTGTTGTTGTCTCCAGCGGTATCTTCTGGTCCGTCCTTGTTTTCTTCCTTCGGAACAGGCGCCGTACGAGTTTTTAGTTGCAAGCGGGTTCTAGAACCAGCGAGACCTTGTGGTTCAGATCTAGAACTTTTGTTGCTGTCAAATCCACGATCATCGTCGTTGGTGTTACCCCCTCGTCGATCGAAGCGTCCACCATCCCTGTTGCTAGAATCGAATCCACCTCCACCTCCTCCTCCTCCTCCTCCGCCGCCACTACCTCTCCAACTACCGCGTTCTCGATTGTCGTACCCACTTCTGCGGTCCATTCCTCCTCTTTCTTCAAAACCGCCACCGCCGCCGCCGCCTCCTCCACCTCCACGTCGGTCGTATCCGCGGTCGTCGTTACCACCACCACCACCACGTCGATCGTATCCTCCACGACGATCATCGGATCCTCCAAAGCCACGATCATCACGAAAGCCGCCACCACCGCCGCCACCACCACCACCACCACGTCGCCAGTTGTCGTCGGAATCTCCTCGCGATGGTTGAAAGTTGTCTTGGTCGTCTCTTCGATTGGTACGACGAAACGACCCATCATCGTCCGGTCTGCGCAAGAAGATATTGGAAGTAAAACAACAAAGAGAGAATAGTTAGCATAATCATATTATGTTCTGTTATGGACAAGATCATTGAAGTGTGTCTATACAGTTTCCAAACTCAATCAAAAGCTTGTGTGCGTGTTCTTTCTTACCCTCGTTCTCTGGGTCGAGTTGGCAATGATGCCATGTCGTTGGCGGGAGAACCTCCCATGAAGGCTCCCAAAGACATTTTCACGCCAGCATTAGACTTGTTATTCGGCATGTTGTTGTTGTTGCTGCTGCTGCTGTTGTTGATGCTGTTGTTGTGTATTGGTTGTAATCTTCTGACTACAATGGATGGACAGACAGATGATGTTTGATGTTGTTGACGTTGTTGTTGTCTCTCACACTCACACTGTTAGAGATGAAAAGAAAAACGTGTATGTGCCACAAAAGTTGGGATCTCTTTAACTCGAATATCGAATATTATGTAATCCCTGTGTCAATAATACTGTTGTTTCTTGTGGTTACTTGTTTTATGTGAGGTCGACGATGGCGACGACTTTGGGCACTTTCTTCGTGGTGGTGATTCGTGATGAGAGGGGAAAGAGTGTTTCGTCCAAAGATGCGTCGCCTCCCTTTTGGTATTTTTTTTCGTGTCTTTTTTTTTTTTCCGTACACGTAAAATATTTTGATTGATGGACGCGGAAGAAGTGAGGAACGAACGAAATAAAATTTCAATGTACTCCGTACTACGGTACTCGGAGTACGTACGGTAGTAAAAAGGAGAGTACAACACGTCCCGTCGCGGCGTGTGTGTGGTGTGTGATGATGATAATGATGATGAGTGAATGGTCCTCCGACGTTGAAGAGCAATGAAAAATAATATAATAGAGGGTTATGTGGTGTTCATTAGTCCCATTCAGTTCCACGTGTCGTTTGGTGATCATCATAGTCCCGTTCAGTTCCACGTGTCGTGACGTCAGCAGCAAGTAGACAGATGAATCGATCGTACGGTAGACTGCCGGTAGTACTGGTAACATAGGGGGTACCTCTACCGGTAGCTAGTGTATCGTAGAACGGTACGGTGGTGTGTCGCAGTAGACGGGCCGACCGAGTCGAAAGAAAACGAAACAAGAAAAAAAGATCCAGCTATGATACGACAGCAGTCAGAGGCTTCCTCTGCCCTCTCAATGATATTGTACTCTAACCAACATTATTATTACTTTTTACTGTTCGTTGTTGTATGCACTACTGCAGGCATACGGTAGTCCTGTCCTCCAACCATTTCTTACGTGAGATATAATATTACTGTTATTATAGTAACAATGATGCTACGTATTCTTGCCCATCTCTCGTTGTTTGCCGCAGCGGCATCGGCGTTTCAAGTCACAACAAAATCCGGTCTGGTTCTACCGACACCACCATCAGAATTGAGTGCTGTCTCATCTCCCTTCATGATGCCAGATGAACCAGATGAGCCTAGGCCAAGTACTCCCAAGCCCCGTCGACAACCTCCTCTCCCCACCGTCGATGGAAAATCGGGACAGCTCGACGTCGTTTCGAGACTGTTGAAAGATCGAATTTTACTTTTGGGGACCGATGTCAACGATGAAATGGCCAATGTCCTCGTCGCACAGCTCTTGTATTTGGCAAACGAAGATCCCGACAAGGATATCACTCTATACATCAACTCACCCGGTGGGAGTGTGTCGGCGGGACTCGCCATCTACGATACCATGCAATTCATCCCCTGTGACGTTCAAACGGTCTGCTTTGGAATGGCAGCCAGTATGGGAGCCTTTTTGCTGGGAGCTGGGACAAAAGGAAAGCGCAAATCCCTACCAAATGCAAGAATCATGATTCATCAGCCTTTGGGTGGTGCTCAAGGACAAGCTGCCGACATTGAGATCCAGTAAGTGACGAAAAGACAAAAAAACGAAGACGAAAAGCAATTCTCTTGCGACATTCGCCAATCTAGTTATCTAGTGTACTGTGACTCTGACAGCCTCGGCAAACGTTTCCCCCCACTAACTCCAATTGTCATCTTGGAAATTCCTTCTCTCTCTGAAAAAAAATTTTTGAACACACACAGAGCCAAAGAAATCTTGTTCACAAAGGCATCCCTGAACAAATTCATGGCGGACTATTGTGACCAACCAGTGGAAAAAATTGCTGCAGATACCGATCGTGATTTCTTCATGACCCCCTACGAAGCCTTGGATTACGGATTGATCGATGAAGTCCTCAAGACAAAGACAAGTCACATCCCAATGCCAGCCATGCCCAGCTTGCGAGGATAGACTCTCTAGTAGAATTATTAAGCGGAAAACACCAATAGTAATAGTAACATAAGTTTTCACAAACCAAAATGTCCTGCAAGAAATCAGCACAAGTATTTTGAGATTCGTTCCTAGTACTACTACATCGGGAAGAAGATATCCTCAGCTGAAAGAGAGACACTTCTCCTACCACTAGCTTCCAATCCATCGCAATCGCACCTTCATTTGTTATTATATGTTACTTCATGATTCTAACGAGAGATTCACAATACAACTTATGGGGATACTTCCGTCACTTCCATTTGTTGCGCGAGGACAGACTCCGAATTGATATTGCTGTGGCTGTTCTCTTCCAAAGCTTCAGCCGCGGCTTGCTCTGCTCGTCTTGCGTTCCAGGATAAGAGCTTGTTCAAGGCCGAAACGTATGCACGGGCCGAAGACGTCATAATGTCAGTGTCAGATCCAGATCCTGAGAACTTCCGATTCTTGAATTGTCCCGATTGCGAATGAATGGACGGCGTATCATTTGGACCACCCTCCTTGGGAGAAATGGATACCCTTGTTACTGCCATCGCCTGAGAAAAAAGTACAACAACAATTAGTATTCAAGGTGTGAGATACCGAATATTGACTGGATAATTCAATACATTGCGTGGAGTGACGACGTACCTCGATACCCTCATTCACAGCCGATAGTTGATACGATTCCAGTTCGACTGCGACACCCATAATAGAGTCAATAGCTTTGTATACTGCATCTACAGGTCCTGTGCCGGTTGTAGCAACGTATCTTTCGACCATATCGGGTCCCATCATTTTGACGGTAGCGGTTGGGATACCAGACATTCCAGTTGAAACTTGAAGGCCAGTCAGCTTCCACAACATGTTCGACATACCAGCTTGATCAATGACAAGAGCCTCCAAGTCTTCGTCTTCCAAACCACCCTTCCTCTTTTCCGCAACTTGCTTGAATCGCTCGAAGACGGCGTTAAGCTTGTCTATGTCCAGATCATATCCCAGTTCTCTGAGACGAGTTCCCACAGCATTGCGTCCCGAGTGCTTTCCAAGAACAATACCGGCTCCTGATTGTGCGTCACCCCGCATCAAACCAATACTTTCAGGGGTCATGATTTCGTACGTGCTCTTGTTCTTGATCATGCCATCCTGGTGAATGCCTGATTCGTGCTGGAAAGCGTTTGCTCCGACAATAGCCTTGTGCGGTTGGCACACCATACCAGTGTACTCCGAAACCATCTTGGACGTGGGGGTGATATGAACAGGATTGATGGCAGTGTATAGTTTGCCAGTTCCTGGACCACCTTTAAACATATCGTTGCCCTTGAGAGCCAGAGACATCACGACTTCTTCTAGTGAAGCATTTCCAGCTCTTTCACCGATTCCATTGATGGTACATTCCAGCTGACGAGCGCCATTGAGAGCACCAGCAAGGGAGTTTGCAGTCGCCAAGCCGAGATCGTTTTGGCAATGGGTACTAAAGACAACCTTGTCCGCTCCCTTGACATTTTCCCGCAGACTCTTGATGAGATTTCCAAACTCCCACGGCATGTTCCACCCAGTCGTGTCTGGAATGTTGAGAGTAGTGGCTCCGGCTTCGATAACAGCAGAAAGAATTCTGTATAGGAATTCCGGCTCCGATCGCCCAGCGTCCTCGGGAGAAAATTCAATGTCATTGCATCCCAGGCTCTTGGCAAACTTGACTGCATTTACAGCAATCTCTACTACTTCATCCGGCGTTTTGTTGAGTTTGGTTTCCATGTGAATGGGACTTGTGGCGATGAATGTGTGTACTCTCGGAAACTTGGCACCCTTGACTGCATCCCAGGCTCGCTCAATATCCTTTGGATTGGCTCGCGAAAGACCACAAATCACTGGTACGTAACCATCGTCAAATACTTCGTTACCGACGATGTCCGCAATTTGCTTCACAGCCGCAAAATCATCTGGGGAGGCAATAGGAAATCCAGCTTCGATGATATCTACCCCTAGCTTAGCCAACATGCGTGCTATTTCCAGCTTTTCCTGGGACGTTAGAGTGGCGCCTGGGCTTTGTTCCCCATCTCGAAGAGTGGTGTCGAAAATTCTCACATAATCCGGATCCGGAATTTGACCGGGGATGTATGGAGGTCGCGGCTTGCGAACAAATAGCTCGTCGGAAGCAGATCCACAGAGCGACGTAGAGGAATCAAACTGTCCCCCTCGTTGCCGGATGTGCTTTGGGGAGGAAGAAATCGACGCAATACCGTGTGACGACGGTCGAAGCGCCGAAGGGGTGAAAGCGTCGCTGGAAGAAATGGAACATGCCGCAAGAAACGCCAAGAAAGCGCTAGGACCAGAAATTTGCATCGTGCCACTATTCGTGTCGAGCAATTGGAAAATGAAATACAGGAGGTGGTACTCTCCCTTGTGGACTACGAATTAGTCGACAGTATTTCGTACGGAATTACTCTACTGTCGTCGCTAGAGTAGGTGGGGGAAATGAAAGTTTGATGCTCTTCAAGTCCTCGTGATGTGGCGGTAAGCACTAGTTTCTGGTTTCACTCGTTCGCATCGGCGTTTGTGGTTCTATGAGAGGATGATGAAAAAAGCGACCGAAGAAGCGACAGACCGAATAGTAATACCATTAACCTTATTAACGCTCGTATCAATGACTTGTGGTTCTTTTCGCAGCTTCACGCATTAATCTTGTTGCGAAACTTTCCAGTCTCCCAGCACGTATGATATGATACCATGTTCAATGTATTGACGACAACATTGCGTGAAACAACAGAGAATGTCACTACCTAGATAGAATTTCACTACCTAGATACCTGGTCAAGTTAGGGAAGAAGACATCCTGAAAGGCTAACATCCGTTCCGTTCCGTGCCAAGTCAATAACCATAGTACTACGTATAAAATAAGACGATTGCAAGCAGATAATTCCTTTTTTTCAGTAGGTCTGCAGCGACACAACTGTTTCCATTGGCTCTCACTGTTACCATTGAACTGTTTTGAATAGGAGGCACCAACCGTTCAGAACCATGGGGTATTACGCATCCAACTCTAATTTCCAAGTTCACAGATTTGCAACCCAAAGATTTGGTGAAGGCTTTTATTTTTCCATGGAGTCGTTTTGTGTGTAAATCAATCGTTCGCCATTCGCCAAAGACTTGTCAATGTAACGCTTGCCTTCTAGTCTTGCCCTGGAATGTCCTCCTGGGAACCAAGTCATGAAAAAAATAAGTGTGTTGAAATAATTCTTTTTAAAAGGCAATTCGTAATCTACTCCGAGTATGAGATGTGGAAAAGGAACCTAACGTTGGGTACCTCCACGCTTTCCACGTCCTCCTCCCATGTGCTTGGGTACCTTCTGGAATGTGGCTCCTCCCGATGGCGCAGCCTTTCCCTTTCCGCCACTCTTGGCCTTATTTGCTGCTTTGCGGTCTTTCATCTCCTTCAAAGCGGCTTCTCGGGCTGCCGATCGGACACTACTCTTCTCCGAAGCCTTCTTTTTGATGTCCTCCAGAGATGCACCAACTACAGCTCGCTGGACCTTGTTGGAACGGCGAGTGCGCTTTTTTGTGGCTGTTTCCGAAAGACCCTTCTTGTGAAGACGTCTCCATGCTTGGGTCCACACAAGTTTCGCTGCTTTCTTTCTCTGGATTGTCAAGCTGTAAGCCTTGGAAGTTCCAAGCCAAATTGGTTTTCCGTCACGACGGATCATAAGCTTTCCATGTCCAGGATAGATCCTGTACTCGGAAAGAGCACAAAGTTCGGCTGTAACAAGATAAGGAATATGACGAAGTGGTGAGTTGATAATAGGGAGGCAGTTACGGTGTGTCTGTTCGGTGAGCCGGTAACAGGCGATGTCTCATCTCCGCCACCAATCCGAAGATCCTAGAAACAGCCGGTGACTCTTTGAGCCCTTCTGGATTGGCCTGTCACTTACTTGCAATGACCATCTTGCTGCTTCAGTGTTTCAACTGCTGTATAGTAGATACCGTCGATGTTGGAAGAGAAGCTGTCGCCTTTGTGAACAAGACCAAACAACAAATGGTAATGGTAAGAAAATGTACGCACCTTCTAGGGGGACTTCTTAGTACCGCGGTAAAAGGGAGAAATGTTTTGTTAAGGCTAGAGATAAATTTGAAAATTCTCAGACATGGATAAAAATCAATCAGACTACGTACATACATGCCTACCGGTCCATTTACGGTCAGATTCAAGGTGTTCGATGTCGATTCTTTTATCCTACTACTACTAACTTAAGTATCAATACACCATAGCTGTATTAATCCCACATGTCCCAGGAAACTTGCACAGAAGAAAAAGAGAGGCCCAAATAGGGTAAACATTTTTCTTCCTGTGATTTATGTTTCTAGTAGTTCCATTGGAAGGCATGCTTTTGAAGAATGATTGCTGTTCATGACCGGCTGACATCACTGAGTGGTGTAGTTCCAAAAATGGATCACTGTATCAATCATAGGAGGAGATTTTTACCAATTGTGTCTTGATTTTTCACTACTCCTGCCCCCAAATTTGAAAGCCTAGCTCCGCCTCCAGTCAAGACAACCTCCTCGAATTTCAATGGGAAGACTTAAAATGCTTCTACAACGACCACAGAAGCATAAGAATCACAGCAACTTGTGGCAGTAAAGGCAGTTATTGATACACATGTGTTGGACAGCTATTGCAAACATCTTGAGGGATGTAGAAATGTTGAATTTTGGTGTTACAAGATATATGCTCACAGTTAGTAGCTTTTCTCCAAAGACCATCTAACGATTGGCCTTTCACAAGACTGTTGTTCCAGCTTCCAGTAATAATACTTTATATTCCCAGAGAGACCATTCAATGATACAGAAAAGTAGAAAGTCCAATCAGCAAGACACTAGGTAAAGTAGTTTTCCAGTTTTGCTTGCCCTTTTATTTGCCTCCCCTCCATGGGATAAAGTTGAACTCCGTGACAATTGTAACATTTGTGTAGAGGTTCCTCTCCAGCAACGCCGACCATATTAAAAGAAAAATTAATTATGAAAAATATATTGCTGTGGTTGCATCACATTCTCCCTCCTTTGAGGGACAAAGTTGAAGTCCTAGACAATTGTAACATTATTGTAGAGGTTCCTCTTGGATCCTCTGGCAACCTGCCACCTCACTTTTTGTATGGTGTAGTGTAGTGTAGTAGATGGGCCAACTGACTCAATGAAAACAAAACATTTAAAAAATCCAGCTCGTCCTGCTGCTGTCTGAGGGATCCTCAACCCTTATTAGAATAATGCTACTACAGTATTGTATTGACTGTGAATGTTGAATGCACAACTTTGGCATAGCTTCATGCAATAACCCTAACATCCCAGTTCTGTCGTGTTTTGATGACTAATTTTCCCACCGTTTCATTGATTGCATCACATCCACCACTACAAGCTACCTGCCACCTTCACCCACCCGGCCCCAGGGTTGAGGCAATGCAGTGAGGAGTAACCAAAGGCCACACCAGAGGGATAACATAAGCCAATGCTTCAGCCCCGTTTTCTGCTCCTTCTAGGCTCATCTAGCTGCATCCTCCAGGCCAATCATGAAATTCAAAACTCCTCTGCTGGAAATGTTATTCCTTGGAGCCTTGCACCAGTCAGTATTTATTGCATCATCACCCAGTAGTGCATTGGAACTATATCAAAGCTTCAGGGACTCCTGCATCTCCCCAGTGAGACATGGTGCCTTTGCGCTTGATGCTCTGTAACTCATTGCCAGCCAAATTTTTGTGGCTGGCATTGTCATCTTTTGTGCAAGCAGCAGCTTTGGCATCCTGTCCGCTAGTTTGCCTCGGCTGCAATGTTAACACATTGGGGATATTGCAAAAGTGGCAAGCTGACCCTCGCATAGTTTGAAAAATCTAAACCTAGTCTTATATATCCTTATACAACAAAAGTTCTGAGCGTAGGTGGACATTACATGTTCATGCACTCCAGATCACAGGTGCCACCGGAGAGAATGCCCTTCAGAACCGGGCTGATGAACCTTGCTATTCTACTCAGGTAGGGGTTAGGGTTGGGGTTAGGTTCTGAGCGTAGGTGGACATCACATGTTCATGCACTGATCACAGGTGTCACCGGAGAGAATGCCCTTCAGAACCGGGCTGATGAACCTTGCTATTCTACTCGGGTAGTTGGGAAATCTAGTAGGGCTGGTCTTTTTAATGTGAGATCCTAATACAACAAAGTTCTTTAAGAGTGCAAGAGGGGGTAGATGTAGTGACAAACCACCACTTTACACATCAGTGCAACAACAAGATATGCAAATTTTCAATTCAATACACATATGACTCTCTGGTGTAGTGGCACAGCCTCAAGTAGGAAAAGACACCATCCAGCTTACATTACATCTTGAGAGAAGCAGTCTATTTTGAATTTTCCATCCCATCCCTACTCACAAAGCGGGTTGGCATGGAAATATAATGATGATGGGTGTATTTATTGTGTTTCATGTGACAGATTTAGCCAGAAGCAGCAGCAGCATTTGCAGGTATGCTGTGCTTTTACAGAGTGATAGTGATGTTGGCAAAATCATCACATGGAAGCTGGAATTGGGTGTCAGAGATGGCACTCAGAGCTTGGCTGAAGGTCAACGTAGTTCCACCTTGGCCAAGCAAATCAATTGTTGCATTTTGGGTCTGAAGTGTTTGCCGTGTTCTCTTGGCAATATCAAGAGGAACACCAGGGACTGGACCAGCACCAAATGGTGATTCAATCACTCCGCTCTGAAGAACAGCATTAAATTGGCCAATGTTGTCTACAGCAAAATTCAAGAAGAGAGCTGCTGTAACAGCTTGAGTACCATCAAGAGAAGTTGTGAACTGTGTCAATCGTAGGGCACCATACTCGTCATTTAGAGTGTAAAATGGGCAACTGGTGGAAAGAACCAAAGACTGAAGCTCAGCCCCATTGTTGACTTCATTAACTGGATCGAAGTCAAGAACCTGCACAAAAACCTCAATTGTGTCACAAAGGAAGAATCCACGGCTATTCACTGTGATAAAATCGCCAACAGCAACCGACCCTTGGAAGAAAGCAGTTGTTTCGCAATCAGTGATTACAACATAAACTTCTTCAGCTTGAGAAGCACTTGGACCACCATTGGAGTCTGTACAGAGTTCAGTTCCATCGCAGTTTGCTCCTGTGTACTCAAATTTCAAAAGAGAGATGTCACTTCCAGCAGTGCAGGTGAGAGAAGTTGGTGCTGTGAGGAAGTCACAACCTCCTTCAATGAAAGGATCAGTGACAAGACATTCAACAACTGATCTAATGTCACAAGTGTTGGTTTCAGGATCTGGTGTTGGAAACGGAGTCACAGTTGGGCTTGGGGTAGGAGCCAAAGTAGGGAAGAATGGAGGAAGGGCAATCCCAGCAATGCACTCATAAAAGTCAAAGCCATTGCACAATTGGCTTCCATCCAGTGTTTCACCAATCAGTGTGGTAAAAAATGTATATCGAACTCGTTCAGTCAAATCAACAGAGACGGAAATTGGTTCAAGGATAAGAGTGTCACCACCTGGCTCCAGGATTACACCATTCACTTCATCAGTCTTGTTGATTGGCTGATCAGCAACATTAGACACAATAATCATCTCCAAGAGACGGACAGGTTGGTCTTGGTTCTCAGCATCCAAGGACACAACCAAGTCTCCAGTGACAGTCTCCTGGAAACAAGATACATTGCGTCCACTATCTTCAATCCATTGCACAACTTGAACAGAACCAAATCTGTCCTTAAGGAACAAAGGTTGAGAACAGGACAAGTGAATGAACTCAGTTTGCAACATGTTAGCTTGTTGGACAATGGTGGTAGGATCAGTGGATCCAGCAGGATCATAGAAAGTGACATTCATATCAGCAGAGAGCCTGTCAAAGAAGAAGTCCTCATTCAGGGTGAAAGTCTTTCCAACCTCAACAAATCCTTCAAAGTACACATCTTCCCCACCAAGAGTTGTAGCAAGGACATAAGTTTCCACTCCAGCAATGGTAGGAGGAGGACCAGCTCCCAAAGGGGGCAAAATATCAAAGCAGTCAAATTTCTGACGATCTTGCAAGTTATCACTTTGAGAACAATCACCACCATTGTACCGGAAAGTTAATTGAACAGGGCGCCCTTGACAGTTGTTATCTTGAGCAAGAGTGGTATTCAAACACCCATCAATACTGACATCAATGATACAGCTTCCAGTTGGGGCAGGGGAGGGTGCACCAGTAGGAGGAACAGTTGGGGCAGGAGTTGGTTCAAGAGTAAGAGGTGTTGGTTCACCAGTAGGAGCAGGGCTTGGAGCAGGGCTTCATACAAAAAGACAAAGAAATTTTTAGGATTCAAAGCAAAGTTAATGGTATTTCAACCAATGCAAGCCCAACACTTACCTTGGCTCCGGTGTAGGAGGAAGAGGGAGAGTGTCAAATTGAAACTTGATTTCTTCAAAATCATCACAATCAGATGGTGTTCCAGTTTCGGGGTTGGTTGCATTTGCAGTAGCGTTGGCATGGTACTCTGTTTCTGCACATCGGTTGACAACTTCAGTTACAACAGCATCAAGGCATTCTCCAGTCAAAAGGGTATTGTCTTCAATACTGGCAATAAGATCAGTGACAGTTTCATTCAGAATGAAGTCCCAGTTGTAGATGGTTTCTTCTTCAGAGCCTGCATTGCACACCTCAAGCTCAAAGATAACTTCTGTAAGGCAGTTGCGTTGTTCAGTCTCATCACAACTGTATCCAACAGAAGTAAAAAATCCATAGTTGTCCAATAGAACAAGTCCGCGGCCACCATCACAAGATGAGTTAATCTCAACACTTTGAGCCAAGAGTCCCTCTGGTGAAGCAATGGAACAGGCCAGAGTGTCAGGGATGCAGGCTCCAGAAGGCACTCCAATGACTACAGTCTCTCCCAGTTGGTACTGTCCAGAAACAACGACGGTTGAAGGATCATCTGCATTGGTGCACAAGATATCAGCAATAAGAGGAGCAGGAGCACTGTCAATGCATCTTCCAGCATCTGCCAAGGATGGCTCACACGGGCTTCCATTATAGGTGAACTGAAGTTCACGAACACATTCAGGACAGTCACAGACAAGCTCAGTCTCTGAAGGGATCTCTGTACATGGGATGACTGGGAAGCCACCTTCACCAGTTGTTGTGCAGTTCATGGATAGCTCAATAATACAGATTCCAGATGGCGGTACAGAAGGAGGAGGGGATGGCTCAGGTGTTGGAGCTGGGGTGGGTTGAGCTGTTGGTGCAGAAGTTGGTGCAGGGGTAGGAGCAGGGGTAGGAGCAGGGGTAGGAGCAGGGGTAGCAGCTAGACCATGTTTAGAACAAGAGTTGTTTGATGATCTATTATGAGTGAATATTGAAAAAGAACATACCTGTAGGAATGGGAGTGGCAAGCGATGGGGCGGGGGATGGTTCGGGTGTTGGTTCGGGTGTTGGTTCAGGAGTTGGTTCAGGAGTTGGTTCAGGAGTTGGTTCAGGAGTAGGAGCAGGAGTAGGAGCAGGAGTTGGTTCAGGGGTAGGAGCAGGGGTAGCAGCTAGACCATGTTTAGAACAAAGTTGTTTGATGATCGATCAGAGTGAACTTTGAAAGAACGTACCTGTAGGAACGGGAGTGGCAAACGATGGGGCGGGCGATGGTTCGGGTGTTGGTTCAGGTGTTGGTTGAGGAGTGGCAGGAGATGGGGCAGATGAAGGGGGGGCTAGGTCGAGGTTAGAAAAGATAACTCGATACATGACTTTATGTAATAAAAACTAAAAACAGAGCTTACCTGTAGGAAGCGGAGTTGCAGGGGTCGGGGCAGGCGATGGCGGGGCTGGATCATGATTAGCAACACCAGGGGAAAAAATCAAAGCAAGCTCTCGCAACTTGAATGTGACCAAGATCAGTACTTACCAGATGGCACCGGAGATGGCTCAGGAGAAGGAGCAGCACTTGGGAACGAGTCAACATTTTCGATATAGGTATCCCAGAATAGGCTTCTTTCCTTCTGGGCGGCATCCGCATCTAGAGCGGTAACTCCAGAAAGCGAAGCAAGCACCGCAAGAGTGCTAAGAACACTCAACTTCATCATTGTTTTCTTGCCTCACTAAGCAACGGGTACAAACAGCAGTGATAGCAACTGCGTCGTCTCTGAGATAATGAATATATAACCAGAACGATCTGGGTCGAAGAAAGTTGTGTCGCTTCGATTTTCCCGAAGGACGGTGCGGTATGAATCTCGAAATTGTGAGAGAATGTTCATCAGCGATCGACAGTTCGTTCAGCGAGAGTTAGGCGATCCAGAACCATGTGACGTCTTAAGTACCAAAACTAAAAGATAACGACAGTGACGGCGGACTCCGAGAAAAGAAGAGTAACACGCGCAGGCTTGTGCATGTGAGAATGGGGAGATCATCGAGCCGTTAGGGGATATTATTTATGGATTCGAAGTTTTTATTTTACTGCTATTTATTGTCAATTATCAAAAAGTTCACGCGCCACTCTATTCCTCGTACACAGCTCTACAGAGCGACTGAGGTACCTATACGTACCGTAGTACCGGTAGGTAACCCCCTACCGCACTCTACGGTACCGTAGTCTACCGTAGTGAAATAAGAAATGACTGTGAATTGTGAATGCAGCATTGTTGCATTCTTTTTATTTTCTGATAAACGTTTATGATTAACAGTAAAGTATATATTGCGAAAAATGGAAGGAAATCTGTGGATTGACTACATTGACTAACTCCACGTAGCCTGGTACTCAATTCTCGTAGAGCCCTTTCGGACGGTAAGAGATTTGTGTATCTCTGGTACACAGGCTACGTTAACGCCCGCTCGGATCGGGCGGTACCAAAAATGTAGGGATATGTTTCATTTGTATTTTCCATTTCCAATAAAATAATTCTACCGCTCGTACTACCGCTCGTACTGGTAGTAGACTGCGGTAGCATCATCTCCCGGCGCGTGTGTTATAAACGGCTGGCTCGCACAGAATATTTCAAAAATAGGCGCATTGGACGACTAATTGTCACAACAACAAAACTAACGACAACAACATGATGTTTTCACAAGATGACATTTGCATACGCACCGTAACTGAATAAAACCTTTGAAGTTCCATTTATATTGCTTCTCTTGCGGTAACGGAGCTAGTGGATCTTCATTACTAGTACGGATCTGATTACTACCACGGATAGTCATTACTACCGTCCTAAAGAAATCACAACACGAATTTGTCCCAAACACAAGCCATGGTTATCGCCATGAAGGCTGCAAAGGCCAAGACGAAGACTGCACTAGATACAGTGAGTGCTGCAGCAGTAGAACGGGAGGCAAAGGTGAAAAATTACGAAGGCGACATTCCACGATCTGCATCTCCCACACAACAATTAACAACTTGTCCAATACCAAAGCCAAGAAGGCAATCTGTCATCGAGTGCTATTAGACGGCATCCCGCTTCTTCACTGACAAGGAACTTTTCATTCAAACACGAATGCATGAAATGAGGAGAGAGGAGTCTCACTTTGCATACGAAGATGCTCCCGCAGCAAGAACTACTACACACAACGCTGGCATCCATTGATTTGGCAAACAAAGGATGAGGAGACAAAAGGCTACTGGGAGTTGTTCCAAAGGAGAACACATCTTGCCATTCAGCAACATATGCAAGATGGAATCATCGAATGCTTCAAAGCAAATCCAAGCAAAAGTTACCAGCCGGTGGAGAGTGACATCAAATTGGTTCTCTAACGCAACAATCCACTGATCGATCTTGTCACATCCCAGGATGGATATTGTCTCTACGTACAAAGACCTTTACCTTTGCTTTCCAGAGAACAGATTTCAATGCATGTCAAATTCTCTAAGCTTGTTGTTGATGACTTCTGGGGACTGCATACGAATTCCAAAGTCTTGCTCATCCATTACGATGAGAAACGGTTCCATGAATTTGTGATTTGTTGGAAGAGCCGATGCCAAGAAGGCAGAGAAAGTAGGCCTGGACAAAGTACAGGCGTTCCTCCACTACAACTCACACATCAACAAGGTCATGTGTGTGGCGTTCACTGGCTGTGCTTTTGAAGGAAATATGGAAAACGGAGGTCATTGGCTTGAAGCTTGGCTTCTACCGATGCAATGCTGCCAAGATTGCAAAGAAGCAGGTTCGAAAGAGTCGCCGGCATCAACATGGCAATCTGAGGTATTATGGAGAAATAAAAAGGAAAAAGGGCGACTGTTACATTGTTGACTGTGTCGTGACTGGCAGTGACCAAGCTCCACAGATGCCACATGCCAATAATCTGGATCTCGCCATCTTTCCGTCAATGTCCCACCGCCACTCATCTTTGATAAGCGAGTACTCCAACACCAAGGCTCCTGCGGACCAAATCTGGAAAGCTGCACTGTCGCTTTTGAATGCCCTTGCGAATTCAACTATAGCGAGAGGATCCGTTCTGGCAAAGAGAATCCACAGAGAAGAAATCAACAGCAAAGGGGACAATACCTTTCTACCGACAAAGAATTACCACGCCGGTGTGAAATCAGATTTTTAAGACACATTCAATGGTGTCCAAAAAAATAAACAGTACTCTCTAGTTTAAGCGTTTTCCAGCAAACCAGGGACTTATTAGTAATTGTTTTTATTTCGGTCTTGTCTAATGTCTTATGATGTAAATGACAGTTGAAACTAACTGTTGTGATTGTGTTTTTGCCTACGGGGATTACGGTAGTCAATGTGAGTCAAAAATAATTTTTCGATCGAGCGAGCCGTTTATAACACGCGCGCCGGGAGGGAGCTAGTATCATACCGTTTAAAAAATGCATTATTTACAGTTACACAGTTAATATTATTAATACGCTCGACAGTAAATAATTACCTATTCTACTACCGTAGGTAGGTAGATTGTGTGATACCGTAATACGACTTACCGGTACTGTAATACGTAGTATTACAGTTATCATACCGTAGTAGTTGACTGCATGACAATACCGGTACGGTACCTACCTACCGGTAGTCGCCTACGGTAGTCACGCAGTATCACTGTGGTACAACAAACAAGGGATCGACGAAACAAGAAACAACCTTATTGACTGTGTTCACAGTCAACATGTTGAGAAACGTCCGTGCGATTGTAAGTGGTGGGTCATCTGGACTGGGTGCCGCAGCGGCCTCACACATTGTGAAAAATGGCGGCAAGGTTGTGGTGGCAGATCTGAAAGCCTCAGAGGAAAATTTCTGGAACATGAACAGGATGTTGGAAGAAATCGTCACACCTTCCCAAAGTTACAGCAGTAATAACACGCAGCCATGTGCATCAAGTTTTTCAACGTCACAGGTTTTGGCCTTTTCCGAGACAGATGTCACCAACGCCGATCAAGTATCTCGTGCCTTGGATATGGCCGAGGATGTATTTGGAAAACCTGTCAATGCCGCCATCAGCTGTGCTGGGATCGGTGTTGCGAAAAAAACAATATCAAAAGCGCGAGAAAACACGGAGGTAAATCGATTGTATCAGGCTCATCCACCAGAACTGTTTTGGGAAGCACTTGATGTGAATGTTGTTGGTACATTCAATGTCGCTCGGTTAGCTGCAGAACGAATGGCGTCTCAGGAGCCAGAAGGAGGAGGTCAAGATACTCTTCGTGGTTGCATCATCAATACAGCTAGTATTGCGGCCTACGAAGGGCAAATAGGGCAAGTAGCATACGCTACTTCTAAAGCAGCCATTGTTGGCATGACTCTTCCCATGGCTCGAGATCTCGCCTCTCACGGTATCCGTGTCATGACAATTGTAAGTGGAGTTTGGACCAACGGAAAACATTCTTTCAACGGTACATGTAAACTGCACTTGCATGTACCACCCGCGGATGCTCACATATAAAGGACGATGTTTTGTACTCATTTTGCACCTCATGTCTTTCTTCTCTAGGCGCCAGGATTATTTCGCACTCCGTTGCTAGACGGCCTTCCTTCTACGGTGGAAGAAGAACTCGGTGCTTCCGTCCCGCTACCATCTCGATTGGGAGATCCAGAAGAATTTGGACTGCTGGTTGGTACCATTCTCACAAACCCGATGCTAAATGGAAGTGTCATCCGTCTAGATGGGGCACTCCGAATGCCGCCATGATGTTCATGAGATTTTTTCCGGGGCACACGCTGACAAAGTTGTACAAGTAGTACTAAGAAGAACAAATTAGTAGGGTTCAATGACCAAAATGTGTGATTCTGCACTGCTAGATGTCTAGATCATTTGTAATGCCATTACTCCTCGTCGGCGTCATCTCCGCCACTGATCGAATAATATCGCATTTCGTACGAGTTCTTGCTAGCAGCAACAACTCGAAGATAATCACGCAATTGCTGCTTCTTCAAGTATCGTTTCGAGAGGTATTTCAACTGACGTTTGCTGAATTTGAGGTCGGCAGGGCTGGCAATGGTCAGTTTGGTTCGGTCTCGTGTGATGACTACGTTGTTGCTAGCAAGATTTCCAGTCTTCCCCCCGATCTTGATCTTCTCGTGAAGGTATGTCTCGAACAGCGCCACATCGAGAACTTTATCGTCCACAGGCTGTGTACAGTCGATGACGAATTTGGTGATAGATTTCTTTGATTTGACCTGGTAGAGAATTGAAAACAGGTAAAAGCGTGAGCAATTCCACAACAGTAAGATCAGGATGCATCCCTATAACAGCAAAGAATTCGCCTCTATTTCAAAGAACCAGAATTGCTCCTTTAGTTACGTCTATCAAATGTACGAATCAAAAAGTAAGTCGGACCAAAGCCCCCGCTCGGCATCTGCAGCATCCTCTCAAGTTGAGATGTAATACCGGAAGATCCTTGTAGAGGCTCGTTGTCGCAACAGGCTTGTCGTTTTTCTCACATTCTCAACGCAAACGGAGGGCCTCTGGTTCTTTGCTCACAATGGGCAGAGATCAGACAGGCGGATCATCGTGGAAGATAATCTCTTACCATGTTGAAACGTTCTTCAATAATCAATTACTGATTAGCAGGTAGACTAATGGTAGTAAGTTTTGTGCTCCCTAATAATGGCTAGTAGAATGTCGCTACGAATTGTAAAATCGCCCCACGTAGAAATGTTTGGACGCTGCCTTCACATCGAAAGTAGAAGCGGTAGGAGGTAAAAGTTAGAGTCGATCTATTCGAAACAATCAATGCGCGACCAAACTATCTCGCGCCAGTCGTCCCAGTAGAAATTCAAAATCGAGCACTCCATCGGTAACTGCAAGTACAAATAATAATCATGACTGTGAACGAGATTTTCTTTCGGTTGTAGATTGGACTCTATCGGTACTTCTTTGTTCATTCATACAGCGGAAACACGCCTTGACCCGTCGACAGCATATTATTATTATCTCTACTGTCGTATAAACCTTTCTTTACAGTTAAAGAGTAACGGGAAACCATGGATGATGAAAGGGGCGCCAACGCTGCTTACGCTGGCGAAGATAAAAATAATGACAATGACATCTCTCGTCATCATCATACGCCATCCAAGCGACGTGTGAACCTTGGAACACCCGCAAACTATTATTTCAAGTATATGAACTCCAGCAAGAAGAATCATACTGGAGAGATGAACGCTGCTGTGATGATGTCCCATCATGAAGATGATGAAGATACTGGCACTATAAGCATCCCCGGCCTCAATCTCGGTGGCAATGGAGCCAACACGGAAACAAGCTTCTTGAGTATGGCAGCCGAAAGTTGCAGTGGAAGCGAGGCAAGCGACTTGTTGAACAAAAGCACCTTGAGCGATACGACCGAGCTGACGGCTTCAAATTTTGTTTTGGTGACCACCTCAAAACAGCAGCTGGCTCGAAGTGCCCATCATCAACAACACAAAACAGAACGAGAGCTAAAGGCGGAGAGAGCCTTGGAGATACTGGAAAGAGAGGCTTTGGAGACAAACAAAGAAATGGACATCAAACGGGGTGATCTTGAGGATTCAAAGCCTTTGGAGACAAACAAAGAAAAGGACACCAAACGGGGTGATCTTGAGGATTCAAAGCCTTTGGAGACAAACGAAGAGAAGGACATCAAACGGGGTGATCTTGAGGATTCAACACAACTGACCATTGAAAGCATTCATGACAAGGAAAACAATGGATCTGTGAAGCGCTTTTCCCAAACAGCAAAAAGAGACAATGCTGGTGTGGGGGAGGATGCAAACCAACAAATTCCCCGACGTGAGGCCATTGGCATAAGAGACTCTTCGCCATCGCTGCGGTCCCGTATCAGCTCGTCACCTGCAAGTCTTAAGAAATTTCATCAAGACCTTCGCAACTCGCGATTGAAGCGACAGATGCAACGAGAGGAGGATGCCAAGCGACGTTTGTCCACTGATAGTGCTACATCGATTTCTTTGATGCATGCACAACTGGAAGCACTGACGACAGATACTAATATCAGTCGAAAGCGATTGCCCCCTTCCTTTTTGCAAGCGTCACAGTTCTCTCAATCCATGGAGTCATCGCCGGTTGGATCTGAAGCTGCTTCTGAAGCTGCTTCCAACAACGAAAGTACATCGTTTATCGACATGGACGACCTCAATGACCTGCTTGGTATTTCTCACAATACCGCAGACGAGAATAGAAAATCTTCTATAACAGCACATTATGACACCGTCGTTGAAGCGTTGGAGACTGGGACGTTGGACACAAATCCTACCATCGATCATGTAAGCAAGACCGACATTGGGACAGCTGTTGCGGTTGCTGCAGTGAATGCACCAGCTAGTTTCATCGGAACAAAATCCTCGTCTGGATCTGACGATGTCAGTGATTCGAAGATTGAGCTCGATGCGGAACCGGAAACAATGAAACAGCAACAATTGGAATTGAAGAAGCCCTCTCCATCGCAGCAGAGCCCCTCGGAATCGATTTATCGTCGCACACCAGGATCACGACATAAGTTGACCCCAGGACGACTCTCTTCTGGACCCAAGAGGGTCATAAACCCAGTGTCATCGAATTCTCCAGCGGCGAACACTCGAAGCGCCAAGAAATCAGACAGCAACACAGATTTGGAAACATCCACGCCAATCCTGGATGACAGGGTGGTTCCAGTTGGAGAGACAAAAAACACAAACATGGTCTCTTCACGTTTCCTTGATCGATTATCTTGCACGAAGAGTGTTTCGTCGACAAATTCCGGGAAAAGTGATGAAACTGCTTCATTAGAAGATATTGAAGAATTATTCGGGAAGAGTGTGACGCATACCTCACCTTCGATTCATATGTCCCCGGACAAAAGCATGATTAGTTATTTTGGGAACGACAAGTCTTCGTCTCTTCAATCTTTATCACGAAAGAATAACGAAACAGCATCCATCCATGATATCCGCGACGCTCTGGGAAAAAAATTCCCAGATTGTCCAACAGTTGTGGAATCAGAAGGTTTTCCACAAATGGATAACGTTGAGAATCTCATCAATCAGACGAAAGTATCTCATCAACGAAACAGCTCCATTGCGAGTGGAATGGACGCTCAAGCCACTCCACAATTAACATCCATCGAGCTGTCCAAACTAAGGTCTTCCACCTCTTGTGAAAAGGTCAGCGAACAAGGAAAAGAGTCTTTGACCGGCAAGTCGAGCGTTGTCGACCGGCCATCAACCTTGTTTCCCCAATGCATGGAATCTCCAAACATTAACGATTCTCATGAAGATGGCATCCCATCCCCAAGTGATGGAACGCCAACTACACCACCTATCGTTGGTCTTTCAACACTGAGCCCAAGTGTAAATAAACTTTTGTCCCAATCCAATCAATCTAACAAAGGCAAAGCTCTTTTCATATTTGAGAACGATGTCTCAAACATGGACTCTTCCTTTTCATCGTTGAAAGATCCAATGCGTTTGGTTCCCAACTCACATATCGCTCCCACCCCGACCAAACTTGCTCCCACCCCTAGGAGAGTGCTCAACCCGAATAATCCAAACTCTCCTGCACGGAATACAAGAAGCGCATCCAGAATTGGTCGAAGTCCGTCATCGCATTTGGAATCTTCTCGTGTAGACTCGACAGAAGGAAGCAAACGCCAAAGGGATGAACTGACCATACCTTTCCAACTATTCAACGAGGACGTTGTCTCTAGATCAAAGAAACGCCGTCAATCATCTTTCGCACCCGCTTCGGCTTCAAAACGCAGCGAAAAAAGACCACACGGAATAATGAGCTCAAGAAAGAAGCCATTTTCGTCCCAGAGGTCCGTTGCTTTTGGATCTCCCAAAGCAGCTGAGTACAACATTGGTAGTCCATCAGTAAGTCTGACACCAATGCCCAGAGGTAGGGCGAAGGCTCTCTTTAGACTTCCGTCAGGGGAGGAGAGTCACAAGAGAAAAGGTGAAATAGACGAAAACCTTCCAAATTCTGAAACCAAGGCTGGCGATAACAGAGCCGAGACAATGGAATTACAGTCTGGATTAAATGTCCTAGTGGACAAGATTACCCCCGAAGACATGAACACTTCCCCAGAACTCAGTCCTATAGCCAAGTCGAAGTCAGATACGGGAAACTACAATGTTGATGTGTCTGTGTCCTCAACGTCTGAAATGGTCGAGAATGACTTCTCGCAAGAAGGCAAGACCGTGGAACTTGAAGTTGGCATGGATTCTCTCTTGGCGCATGCTTGGAATAATAGCCCATCAGACTCTGAAGCGCATACTCCTTCCAATTTCGAGTCTACGAAACAAGAAACTTCCATGGAAATGACTGATACTGACACCATCGCATCTATGCACTCACGGCGCTCTGGGAAATTCACCACTGAATTTGTTCTTCCCGTCGGGCAAAGGCTTGATTTCAGTGTTGCTTCGGAAGAAATGACATCGAACGAAGATGAGTCTGAAATGGAATGTGAGGACAGTGACACTGTTGCACTTGAAGATGGAATGACAATTTTGATCAACGCCAACGAAATTGCAAACACAGAAAAAAATGCTCAAAATCAAAGTTTCGAACATAAGGCACCGACTAGAACAGTCGATTCGATCTTAGAAGAAAGACAAACCGTTGTTTTGGAGGAAAATATCACAGAATTATTTGAGGCTGCTAGTTCTGCTGATTTCCCATCAGAAAGGATGGCAAGTTTTTCAAGAACCCCCGAAGCGCAGCAGGAGGTGCCTGATGGAGAGACAGCAGAGCTTGAATGCAACATGACAAAGCTTTTGTCAGCTGCTGGCCTCGATCTTAATGAAGGACAGCACGAGGTGAAAGCAGATGACGAAGCGGTTTCAATTGAAAATGGTAACGAATCGTTTACTTCAATTGGAATGATCAACGCTTCCGAAATGACGAACGGGCATTCACGTAGAAAGTCTCTTGCGAAATGTAACGAATCGTTTACTTCAATTGGAACGATCAACGCTTCCGAAATGACGAACGGGCATTCACGCAGAAAATCTCTTGCGAGTCAAAGCTTCATATTGCGCCAACCAGATCAGTTAACAGTCTCTGTCGACGACGTCGAAGATCGTTCGATAGTTGTGAATGAGAGATCAGTTTCGTTTTGCGACACGACTGAATTCATTGTCTCGAGCAACGCTTCTTATCCTAGAGTTGATGATCCACTCGACCAAGCACTGGAAGCTCTCCGAGAAGACCAGATTGAAATTTTCAGCTCTAAACTCTTCGATGAGCTAGAAGTCGGAGCAAATTTCCAATCAGTCCTTTCAACGGATGCCTTATCGCGTTTTGGAAATTCCAGTGGGACGTATCACGACCTGGTTGTTCTCGAGCGTCTTCGCCAGTTCGTTGAATTGGTGTGCACCGAGGTTGAAAAGAACACAGATCCAGAAGGCACGGCTCTTGATAACCTGAAATCTCAAATCGAGGAGCAGCCAACTCTGTTTGCAATGTTGAACAAGAGATTCGTTGAACATAAAGAGAATGGGGAAAATCCGATTTCAATACAGATTATCATTGAGAATGGAAGGAAAGCCGTAGCCTTTGAGTGGAATGACTGGTTGAAAACAGTACTCCAGTCATTTCAAGGTCCTTTGGGGAACATACCGAATGTGCTAATGGAAGAGTATTCGTCGTTGTACGATGCCTTGGAGCACTGTAGGCAGAATCAAGACATTGCTGACCTCCTAAGTCAACAGAAGACTCAGTATACAAGAAAGAAGAGCCTTCTTAGACGCAAAAGGTCTGTCGTGGAGTTGGAAAAAGAGATCAGATCAATTGAAAGCCAAGTGACTATGCTTGAATGTGATCTTCAAACTCTAGGTGCTGAAGAAATCGATTCGGAAGTGGAAAGAGCACGCTTAAGTGACTTGTGCCGATTTGCCGCAAAATTTGACGATGTTCGACAATGCACTGAAGAATCTCAGAAAACCTACTTATCCCTTCGAGGCTTGCATTCGTGGTCACTGGGATCCATGGGTGAGGTAGAAATGAATATTTCGATGATGGGTACATGTTCTCAAACTACGTCGATGCTGTCGTACAATTGGGAAGAGCCTGATAGGATACGTGCGAAGGTCACAACGTTTTCGGGAGCTACGCATACCACTTCGCAATTTCGCTATCGTGGTCCTTTGTCTCTGTACGTGGATACGCATATGAGACTTTTGGCGCAAAGAGTTGAACAGGAATTCATAGACGATGCATCGGCCATTGCTAAACACGTTCGGAAATGCTCTTGGATGATAGGTCGTCTTGATCTCGCAGCGAGGGAGATATCCGTGCTGCAGAAACGGTACAAAGCGACTCTAACACGAACAGACAGAGAATCGTTTTCGCTATGGATGAAGTTTGAGGGCAATTCTTCGAGCGTTGAGGTGGAATTCCCTCTCGATCCGATGCACCCATCGTTTCCGGTGGAGGTACGCCTCGAGCTAATCTCAGGCAGTCTCGATTTTGAAGAATTGAGAAAGCTCCTCATCAAACAGTCAAAACCAGGCTTTGGGAGCCTCTCTCGAGCCTGTGACATAGTTGAATCTTTTGTCAGAGGATGACTATTGATATTATTTTGACGTAAAGAGTATAGTAAAGCTTGTGAGAAAAGAGGAAATAGTAACCCAAATGCATCTACTCCCATCTCCCATAGTACCAAACAATAGATGTCACGAGTGAGAATATTGATGATCGATTGTTTGCGGCGGCTGAGGGACCAGGAAATGATTTCACCACACGCAATGATCACTTTTCATTGCACGAGTCTTTGTGAATCGCGTTGTTGCCATTATTGAAGCAAGTCAAGTCTGAAACGATTTTTCTGTACAGTTAGTGTAGAGTCCCTCTATCATGGCTGCTGGCGTGCACACTCTTGAATTGTCAGTGGATCTACTGGGTACGACTTTTAGCAGTAGTTCCAGGTTCCAGCCCATGTGCTTTCGTCAAGTCAAGGTAGCTTCTGCTCCAGACGGAGATACAAAGCCAGTTGGTCTGCCAACATCGAACCGTTCCCCTATGTATCCGTCATATGCTGTGTTGAAATGAACGACTGTTTTGTTCCTTGTGGACAGCATCAGTTGTTCCTCCCGTTCATCCATGATGTATTCATCAATGACGCAATTGGAGTAAGCAAAGGTTAATGCAGCAAATCCAGCATATATCAGTGTCAATACTACACAGAGAATGGAAAAGGCCATGGATAGTCTGCTTCCCCTCTTTCCATAGAGCTGGTCAGCGGCTTGTTTTTCTTCCCCCTCTCGACTATCTCGAATCTAGAAGTGGTAGTATGTCAAGTGTAAAGAAGGACAAAGTTGACCATGTTGACTTGTTGGGTGAGTGGTTCTCTCTAGTAAGTAGGGGGAATCATGCGTTCAAACGAATCGTCACATTGTGTGCCGTCTACTCACCTCGAATTCGCCAAACAATACGGAACATATCAGGGTCAGATTGGCAAACATTAGGAGCGCTCCAATGAACGATCCCAAGCCCAGTGGCGTCGTTCGATGTACCGAACTGCTGCAACAGGTGTAATATTGCCCCGTCGGACTTTGCCACCCTAATATTACCGTTCCGAATACGGATAATAGTGCTGCCATGACACCGGTCCACAATGCCGAAAAGGCCAATGCTCTGGATGTGACGGCAACTTCGGGATCGTTTCGCTCTTCGTCTTGACTCGCCCCTGCATTGTTGTTGTTGTTGTTGTTGTAATAATTGTTGTACCTACCATTGCCATAGTCATCTTCTTCGTCGTTGTTTTGTGCACTTATGGCGAATATGAATGCTGTCAAGAAGGATATTACCGTCAGGAGGGACACGACGGACCATAACGATGCCAACAATGCTCGTCGAGAGCTGATCCTGTCCCCACAAAATGATGTACTATTACTACTACTACTACTGGTGGCCATTGTGAATAGTGTCATATAAAATTGCACAGATGCCGTCGTCAGAAGGAAGATTGATTTGATAGAGGTAGATAGTTAGATAGGTAGTAGAAACGTAGAGTCGAAGACAGTTGGACGGACTAACTGTAAGAGTGTATCATACAGTAAACGGCGGCAACAAAAAACAAATAAAAAACAACACCTACTACTACTACGTAGTACTAATGGTACGTAGTAGTCTACATGGGATCATCACAACCACCATCATCATCATCCCACGACAAACGCCATCACCGCCCCGCAACTTTGATACGACGTATTCCAGTCCATTTCAATAATCGCGGGTCGTGTCGACCATGGCCGTGCCAGCGCGCAAGATTCTAAAAGAGAACGAACAACGGTCGGATGCCCTGCCGATGCACTCTATTTATCCCGAACACTCTACGTATGATATATATTTCATAACTATGATTGGCGTGATTGGCGTCACACGTCACATGTCACACATACTATCATACTGTCCCCACCTACTAGTCCCTACCGTATTGTATGAAACTACTCCGGTATTATGTACTGCAGTACAGTACGAAGTACCGGTACTTCGAAGGGTATGATGAAGATGATAATTATTACTCCGAGTACGTCACATTCTCTTCCTCTCTCGAGGTGCTGATGTTGTGTATGACAGAAATCGTTTTTCTTCTTCTTTTTCTCCGTCCTCATCAACACCTTCATCGTCGTCATCACGACACCGTCATCATTTACAGTTACAATGGTATAATATTTAATACGATAGTTGCTCTCATACAATTTTGAAATTGGTTCTTCTGTGATAAAAAAATAAAGAGACACCATACATTATTAATCGCAGTCACACAGCACAGCACAGCACAGCACAGCACATGACCTACTTCGAAGAACGTTCGTCGAAAACGATCATGAAAAAGCGACATGTATCGTCGACAGCCTCGGCCTTGCTAGGATTGGCGGCTGTTGCTACAACTCTTAGATCCCAACCCATAAACCACGTCTCTGCCTTCACACCAAATCATTGTCAATTGAGGTCGCAGTCGGGAATACTCTCAACAACAACCACAACAACAACAACAACAACAACAACAACACCTCTATCGACTCTGTTCGTGTCGACCACCGACGAAGACTGCGGGTGTGGTCCAACACCAAACAATATTGTTTTTTCTGGAAAGCCGTCTGATGCTGCCAAACGCTCCAATCCACGACAAGCCATCAAAGAAGCGGCCGCGTCCATATATGATGTAGATTGCAAGTCTGTCTTTCTGGAAGACTTGCTCAACCGAAACGACAATCACGTATCCGTTGTCGTGTTTCTTCGAAGTCTTGGGTGACCCCTGTGCCAAGAGTTCATCCTCCAATGGAGCAAAAGGATGGAGGAACTTGAAACTCTTGGCGTCGATTTGATCATGATTTCCATAGGTACACCTGAAAAGGGCCGGCAACTCATAAACCACCTTGCAATCCCCAAAGGCAGTGACTACTTGTACGTCGATCCAGAAAATGCACTCTACGACGTCTTGCTACTCAATAAGGGTGTCAAGGAGACCTTCTTTTCTCCCAGTACACCATTTGCATTTTTGGATCGATTCACCAAAAAGGACGGTACGAAAGAATTGACAGAAGTCTTATCCAAGTGGAACAAAGGTACGCCACGCCTCTGGTTGGTTTCGATCTTTTCTTCTTTTCCAAAAAGGGACCTCCCCCCTTCTGTTCAAACTCTGACGATATCTCTGCCTCTGGTTATATATCTTTACCAAGCCTTTTATATTCCTCCCAAGCAGGATCAAGCCTTCAACCAAGGCGGGACCTTCCTTTTTGATGGCGATGACACCGTTTTTGCGCACTACGACGAAAGCACGGGTGCACACAGTGACATCGACCAGGTCATTCGACTGGCTAGGGATCGAATGGATGCCAAGGCGACGACCGTACAAACAAAAACCATCGCTGCCCAATAGACAACAATTATGAAAAAAAAACGTTCATACTGTTTCTCGCTTACCCCCAACGAAACCTCGGGTATCCGAATGACATCCGATCAGTCACCTGCTCTACCTATAACGACAGTGCTTCGGATCGACATGGATTTTACCCGAAAGGTCATCATATCGTTGAGTTGGTAGCTAGATGGACGATGTAATGGACGCTTGCACTCTTGAAAAACTACCTAATAGTTCTACCGTACTGGAATACTACTACCGTAGCTAGTATGTAATATATTATCATTGATACAAGAAATCATGCTCCACACTGGCTTCATAGATTTTTACCGCGTCCAACGAAACGGTCAATTCTTAAACTGTAATAAGTTTTTTCTCGTAGACAACTACCCGGGTACTCCCGTTGGTTTGTTGGTTTTCGCGTTTTCGCATCGTCACTCACAAATTTGATACGGAAGTCGTACGAAGCATGTATGATACTCACTTTATTTTTACGCCATACTACTACCGTACTCTCTCATTCATCAATCTCTTTTCACAGTCAAGTCGGCGAAGGAGAAAAGTGGACTGTGAAATTGCATTACGACAGTACAGTTAATTCTAATTTAGAGCCTTTGTTAGTACCTTTATCTCTTTTTGATCGTCCTGTTGCGTCCTTCGTTTGTGATGATCTGAGATCTGAGATCCTCTAACTCAACTGCACAACACACCAACACATCATTGATTCGCCTCCACTCTCTCCATTGATCGTCGCAGTCTTGTCTTCGTACCATCATCAACAATAACAACAACTATCAATCCAACATCTCGTACAATGGCCAGTGAAACACCCCTTGCCGATCGCCTTGCCGATCCATCACGCCCTGTTTTTCTATTGGGCGAAGTCCCTCCGGGTGAGGGGACGGCCCCTGGCAAAATTCTGGAAATTGCCACCATGTTTTCCAACCGATCCAAGGCGTTGGCAAGTGATGGGTTTATCGTTTACGACATTCAAGATGAACCTGGTCGATCTTCCGACTCATCTCCCAGGCCGTTTCCATTTCGACACTTGATGGACTCGTCTACCTATGCTGCTGTGTTGGCACGAACCTCGGGGAAGCAGTGTCTGGTGTACAAGTGCGTGGCAGACGAAAAATTTGACGACTGGATCCAAACGGCGCACACTAGCCACGGACACTCGGCCATCAATGTGGTCGGAAGAGTGTCAAGTGACGGGACATTTGTCGGCCCAACCATCTCGGAAGCCATGGACAAGGTCAATGCCACTAATAACGCACTCAAATTTGGCTGCGTTTGCATCGGAGAACGTCACACATTGGAGTCTGCCCAAGCCCGCGGGAAATCCTATCCCACCGAGCATCTTAATATGATGCGCAAACAAAAGGCGGGAGCTCAGTGGTTTGTATCACAGGCCATTTACGATATTGGACCTACCATTCAGCTTTTGAAAGATTATGCAAGTCTGTGTAGACAACAAGGAGAAACGCCTCGTAAGGTCATCTTGACCTTTGCCCCAGTTTCTCGAACGAAAACAATCAATTTTATCAAATGGTTGGGAGTCAAAGTTCCCGAGGATATTGAAAAATCAATTTTGGAGCATGAACGTCCGATTGACAAGTCAATTGACATTTTGTGTGATCATCTAAAGGTGATTTTGCAAGAATGTGCAAGCCTGGGTGTTCCGTTGGGTATCAATTGTGAGAGTGTCAGTATTTTCAAGGCTGAGATTGATGGCGTCCACGAACTTTTTCGTCGATTGCAACGTATTTTGTTGGACGGACGTGGTCCCTGGAAAGTTATTTGGGTGGATGTCATTCCTGAAAGGAGAGGTCGAAACGATGAAAATGACAGCGAAAACCGCGGTTTGGTCAAGAGTGGCATCTTGGCTGACCATACAGACGCCACGGTCCCCATGATGATAGGTGCTGCCATGGGTGGTGCCCTGGTAGCGGCAGGGATTCTGTTGGGCAACTCTCTGGGCAGCCAGCGGACATGCAACAAGTGAGAGGCCCAAAGAATAAAATAAAATGAATTCTGGTGATTTCGTCGGTAGACTCGAGAGTCTGGCTGCGTTTTTCCCCATAAATGTAAGCTTAGCAGACTCCTACTATCTCTAGCGAGAATATCATTGATTAAATATCTGTGCATCTCTGCTCTGCAGCCAGCCATTGATGCATCTAAAGCTGTTGACAAACAGAGAATAGCAATGATCCAGTACTACATCATGGAATTTCAAACGAACAATACTGTCAGTACGTCGTAGTTAGTGCCTGTGGTAGCAGCAGTACGACGGAACACGAAAAAGCGAAGCTCCCATTCGTTCAGTCGTGTCAGTCGAGCCGTCGTTAGAAAAAACGGCTCGTCATCGTTGTACCTCTGTCACAGCCTTGTACTCGAAGTACAGGGAAATCAGTACCAGTAATATCTCTACCGGTATGTGTAGTACGACAGTACCGGTACCGGTGTTACACTAACTGGCGTCTTGAGTCTTGAAGACATCATCACAATCGCGTCGCTCTATTGTTCCGTGTGACCATTCACACGAAGGAAGAAAAAGTAGTTTTTGTTTTGCAAATTCTCATTTCAAATGTTACTGGGGAGTTAATACCACCCGTTATTAACCAACTGCCAGTGCAACAAATCCTGGAACATCATACCCATCCGCAGTATGACGACAGCAGCAGATATATCTTCATTGTCATATGGCTTCGCTGCTTTTTGCCTCAAGTATCTTCCAGCCATTCTGTACTTATCGGTGGAGGTGTGCTTTGGATTAGTATTTTTCACCTACATGGTCCCGAGAGCCAACCGATTGACGGATCCGATACCGTATCGAGATTATGGAGAAGACAAACGAAAGTTAATGTTGCGCATAATGCATCGCATAGAAGAGATGTGTGCCATCACCAAGGCTGATAAGAAGCAGACCATGAAGACCTTCTTGACGGAATGGTTTCACGTCGAAGCGAAAACACGGCGTACGACCGCCACCACCGACCATAAAACAGCTGTCTTGAAGTGCGACACACCCGATATTACTTATACTCCGACTTCCTCTCCAGAAAATTCCGACGATGAGAGCACTCAATCGAATGTTGCAGTGGCACGAACAACAATATCGGCAACCGTCAAAGAATGCAACGACGCTGCAGAAATTCTGCTGTTTCGACAAGAAATGGACCGTTTCTTTGCTTGGGCTTTTTATGGAAAATTCTATTCTAATCTGCAACCACGTGAAGTCCAAGAACTCGATCGAATCTACAAGGAACTGGAAGAGCGCCATGACTTGGTCTTTCCAGTCCGGACAATCGAGCAGGAACATATCCAATGTGGTCAACCACGGTGCATGACGTTGGAAAAGGTTAATGCCATGTACCGACCATTGCTAGTGTATATGCTGGTATATGCCATGAAAATTGCAGGTGGAATTCTACTTCGTATCGTGGGCTTTCGTCGGATAGTCGCATCGACCGGTTTGGTGGCATGGTATAGGCCCGGTTTCGAGACCTCGGCTTCGTCATCGTCATACCTCCCTATGCTCTTTTTTCATGGAATTGCACCAGGCGGTGTTATTCTTTACCTTCCCATGCTCTTTTTTGGGCTCGCAACTGAACGGGAACGGCCCGTCTTTTTGTTTGAGAATCGCACCATCTCTTGTGCCATTGATTTCCATCCTCTAACGGAACAACAAACAGTGGACGGTGTGGTGGAAGTATTGGAGAAATGCGAACGTATGGATCAAAAAGATCTATCGTTGTTCGGTCACTCATTTGGATCTTGCCTCATCACCTGGATATTGGCTTCCAAGCGTCTGCCGAATGTCAAGCAAGTTGTCTTGATTGACCCTGTGTCAATATTACTGAGCGAGCCGGATGTGATGGTAAACTTTTTGTACGCGGAAGAGTTAGACAAGATTCGGATGGTTGCTTCCTCCGAGTTGTTTACAGAGTACTACCTACGAAGGCACTTTGCCTGGTATAATAGTGAGTTGTGGCTGGAAGACGTGGAATGTACCATGCTGATAGGTTTGAGTGAAAAGGATGAAATTATTCACGCAAGAAAGGTAAAGCAAGAGATCGAGCGTCACGCCAAATCTGCCAAACTTGTATATTGGAACGGCGTGGGGCACGGGGCATGCATTCAGTCACCGGCCAAGTGGAGACAGTTCAAGCAACTCATGCTCGAACAGGAATTGCAAATTTTCCAAAAATCTTGTCGACAGTGATTTTCGATTTCTATTTATTTTTGTCCGATAAATGGTTGTGATGAGTGTTGTAGCGTTACATCAAGATAACAATAGTACTTTTTGGTGCTCGTCTTTCATTTGGATAAAATCATCTATGATGTTATCATTTTCTACTTACAGTTAACTCTTTACGACATAGTTGACAGCGTCTTGGCGTCTTGTACGTACGACTAATATTACGTCCTCGGACTACCGGTAGTAAAATACGTTACGAATTACGAACCGTAGTTGAGTTGGCGGTGAAGGGGACTGTTGAAGTAGCGGAGGTTCAGATTGGGTTAGGGTTGGGGTTAGTAGTAATCTCTTTTTTTCCACGTCATCTTCGGAAGAATACACGTCATACGTGTATGTCGTACTCTACAGTAGTAGCAAGTACGTAGTCCAAACTGAAACTACCGTACCAATACTACCGGTACGTGGTACGACTACGAGTTTGAAAGAACAGTACGATGTACTCCGGACTCCGGAGTACAAGGGAGGGATACCGTAACTAGACTACCGTAGGTACCTACCGGTACTCGTAGTACACGCAATCTACCGGTATTCTCTCTCTCTTTACGACGTATGTATGTATCCGCGGAGTTTTTATACAAAGTACTTCAAACGAAAAGCTCGTCCCCCATGTTCTGTACCGTTGTTGTCGCTTCAGCTTTACAATGATTAGTAGGGAAGGTCCCAAGTTCTTTCACTATCAATCCAAAATGAAACAATTCCTTTCAATTCAACTCGTCGCTATTGCGTTCTTTCACGGTCTTTTTGTTCATGGTTTCGCTGTGCTCCCAATGGTCAAGTCCACCGATCGATCGATAGTTTCGGAAACCAAAATGGTTCTGACGGATACAAACTTCGTCGATGAGACTTTGGATATAGTAGAACCGAAAAGCAATGATACTATGACGGGCTTGGAAACTGCAGACCACTGCTATTGGGAAGTAGGTCCAACGTTCATGGCTCGACCGGTACCGACTCCGCTGCCACCGAAAATCTTTCTTGCAATGGAAACGGGTACCCATCCTGTCGAAAGTCAAGAAGAACTTGGGCGGGGAGTCTTTGTCACTGCTGATTGGCGTCAAGCTTGGAGTAACTACGAGTCGCCACCAGACAATCCTGGCCTCATCGATCCAGCCACTGGTTATGCCGAGTACAATATTGAAGAAATCGAAGGAGAAGTACCGCTGGATCTCGTCGGAACGCTTTATCGCAATGGTCCGGGATTGTTTGGGAGGGGAGGAGAAAGAACACAACATGTATTAGACGCAGACGCTCTAGTATACAGTATTACATTCCCTCCTGTCGAAGGAGATATCAACAACCAGCGAACCATTCGCTTTCGATCAAGGTTTGTAGAAACACAAGCGTTCAAAGAAGAACGAGAAGTCGACAAGTTTCTTTACCGGAGTACTTTTGGAACAGGCCCAGCTGCGTTTTTTGACCAGACACCTAAAAATGGTTTAAACGGAGAGCCTTTGCATCGTTCCTTGTTGTCCAGGATGGTGGGAATGGGAGGGAAAATCAACATTAAGAACTCAGCCAACACCCATGTAATTTTCTTTGGTGGAAAATTGTTGGCGCTGTTCGAAGCTGGCCTCCCGCATCTTTTAGATCCTTTGACTCTGGAAACGATTGGGGAAGATACTTTGGGAGGAACCTTAAAGCAGGGATTGCCTGTGAAGTTTGGTGCTGGGACGCTACTCCAAGATTTCGTACCAAGTTTTTTGGGAGGTGATGCGCACACTGCTCATCCCAATATTTGTCCCAAGACTGGCAACTTGGTGGGCTGGCATTGGGCACAGCAAATTCCTGCGGAAAACGGTATGATCGTGACATTGACCGAATGGTCTCCGAAAGGTTTTACACCCGTGGAGTCCAAAACATACACTCTGCCAGGCTGTGAGCTAGCGCCTCACGACATGGCAATAACTGAGAACTATGTTTTGCTTAAAGTTAATGCTCTGAAGATGAATCATGCCCCATTCCTTTTGGGGGTCAAGGGACCAGCGGCAAGCTTGGAAATGGATGGTCGTTCCCCCGTCACCGCTTGGGTCTTTCCTCGACCGACCGCTGGAACGCAATTTGAACCATTTCCTGTACAGGTTCCGCCTTGTTTTTCTATCCATTTTTCTCACGCGTACGAGGACGAAGTAACGGGAAATATCGTGTCATTCTTTTCCGGCTGGCCAGAGAGTGACGCCGTGGATTTTCTAGGAGCTTGGGGTGGTTTTTCTCCAGATTTTCGTCAGATTCCTCCCACTTTTCTATGGCGGCTAGAAATTGATCCCAATAAAAAGACATGTGTGTCGCTGAATGTGGCACCAGGGTCGGCCAATACGTGTGTAGAACATATTTTGGTACGTCAAAAGACGCTCTCTTTTGTCTTGAAAGTTAAGGAGCATCTCACACACACACTCTCTCTCGTGTTCAGGTTCATCCAAACTTCAACATTCGAAAAGCTGAAAATGTCTATGGAACTGGTTCCAATTTGATTGGTGATAGTTCCCCTCCCTGTGGCTACGTCAAGTGCAAAGTGGAGAGTGGAAAACCCTCTCATTCACAGTCAGTCTCACCGGGTGAATTCAATTCCGAGGTAGACGCCTACTGGTTTGGATCGCGATATTTCGTGACAGAACCACTAATCGTTCCAAAGCAGTGCGGAGATCCCGGCAGTGAAGAAGATGCGTACCTGTTAGGTATGGTTCACGATGCCGCAAGAAATCGAAACTTTCTTGCCATCTTCGACCTTTGTAGGGATTTGAAGGAAGGTCCGGTTGCGAAGTTGTGGCTGAAGTCTAGCGTCCCGCATGGCTTGCATGGTTGTTTCGCGGTAGATGAATATGAATCCGTTTTTTGTTGATGTATCAATGAATAGATGACAAAATCAGAATTCGGCTAAGTTGCTCTAAAGGTCTTGCTCTGTTATTATGCTAACAGCGTGGCGAGTGAGTCGATAGACTTGGAGTTTGATGGTCGTATAGTGAAAAGAAGTAAAAACCAACGTCCGGCATCTTTGATAAAAGCACAAAATTTAGCTGTGAATAATAACAATCTCTTACCAAGTCTGGGAGTTTGAGTGTACAGATTTACAAAAATGCGTCAATCTTTGCCACCACTTTACGATGTGAACCTATATTTGGACTCGCGGGTACGCCCAAGCTGGAAGAACTGCGCCCGTCGAGTCGAATGCCTGGATGCAACAGGGGGCGTTCCTCAGGAAAAGGAAGGAGATCGAGGTCGCCTTATTCGCGAGAAGCGTCGACGTACTCCTCCACATATAAAGTGCCTTCATTGTCCTGGACGATGAACTAATTGCCTCCAGAGCTGCGGATGTTGAAAACAAGGTAGTTTCTAATATGAAAAGGGGCAAGGGAAGGTCCAGCAACGTCGCTCGTCTACTGGATTCACTTCGTATCCTAACAAACCCAAAATGCGGCATCGAGCTTGCGTTTGATCGGGGGTACGGCAAGCTCCCTGCAGTGCTGGCCGCGGCTGAACGTAATCTTGACGTCATAGCCATCGCAGGAACGTTGGACTCCAGACACCCTTTCAACACAGTGGAGGAGTGGAACGCTGCTATGCAACGGCGGGCACATAACCCTGAGGAGATCCGGGATTGGCAATTGCAATGCAGCGGTGGTTGCTCGCAAAAGACAACTTTCTTGGGTGCGAAGTTCGTGTCGCAAAAAGGCAAAAACCTGACTTAAAGACTGTTTACGCCGTTGCTCTGAGAGATGCCTTCAATAGGAAGGAGGCCATCAAGGACTTTTGAAGTTTTTTGTCACCCAAAACCACAAGCCATACACTTTTGTCGCTGTGCCGAAACCGTTAAAGAACAGTAACGGTTTTCTCCTTCCTGGTGCAAGTAATAGGTCTCGTCGAGGGAATGATTTCACCGGCAGCTAAGGCCCTCACATGCGGACAGCGGTGTGCAGACTGGTTCCTAATGAAGTCAATGCTTATCTCAGGAACAATGCTGGGAAAATCGCACAAGCCGTCGATGTGAACACTACTTGCAGAGCCACCATCGTTGGCGCAGGTGAGAAGGAAGCTTCATTGCGCAGAAAGCATTGAGGATTACGCTTGGAAAACTTCGTTGGCAAGCTTAGCTGAACTCGCATCCCTCAAAAGAAGTACCTTTGTCTTGCCAAACCTACGAGGTGACAGCCCAGCAAAAGCCGTTTTCATGCAGCAGTTCCAGAAGTGCAAGGAAAAACAACGTGTGACCGATGCGACGTGGAGCGCTAGAGAAGTTCGTCAAGGATCCGTTCCTAAACCGACTACGCATGGCAAGCTTTCCTGGGTGTGAGCACAAATCAGGTCTTGTGCACGAACTGGTAAAGAAGGCCAATGAAGGGGCAAGAAGGAAATGCATACTGTGTTTCGTCTCCAAAAAGGATGTGCCAGAGGCGTCACGGTTGCACGGAAAAGAAGTGTCCAGCAAAAGTTCATTTATGTGCAGAATATGCATGGTCTGCCTGTGAAAGAAAAGGATATGTGGTTCCAAAGCAAAGTCATGCTACGACGTGTGGCATGAACGGAAGAACCTTGATCTTGAGGCAACAAAACAAAGAAAGCGGTTACTGGAGTCAAGAGAACAGGAGGATACAGTAGCGCAGAAACGGAGAAAGAATTCGGCAAATGCGAATTGCCAGAAAAAATCACCGTCCAAGTCGCCTGGTCCGTTCAAGGATGCGCAGTTCCAGGACGAGGAAGAATAACCTGATGAGGACGAACTGGTTGAGGAAGACCAAGAAGACGAACAAGAGGGGGATAAAACGGATGAGGAAAACATAGAGGCGGAGGAAATAGAAGAACAATACTATGATGACGTTTATTTCCCTGAGGACATTGATTCCCTTGAGGATTCCTCGGGGGGAGAGGAGGAGGATTCAGAATGACTTTCACGTAAATTCACACATTGATCCGTTAGCCTTGCAATTCGTAACATCGATGTTGTCGTATATCATCACAGGTCTGTTTTATACAACTTGGGCCAACCAACTGTTTATTGTTGATTACTTTTCCAATTATTTTAGCTCGAACACCATCGAACCGTCTCCTCTTTGCAGGTGAAATATGATGGTCGTACGTATATTGAGCTTCATTGACTGCTTTCCTTTTCAGTTCTTTCAGCTGCTTTGTAAAGCTGGTCGATGAACTCCATTGATCCCCATCCCGCCACATGATGACCAGGATCAGGTCCATGGTCGTGTGTCTTCAGACAGTAAGGGCACTTGACAGTTGTAGTTCCTTGTTGTCTCAGTGTAATAGGAACGCCATGGTATTCCTGTAGATAAACTCGCATCTGCTCCAAGGTCATCGGCAGCCCCCCGGCGATTGGTCAACGGCTACAATAATGAAACTGTAAAAGGATCATTGTCGTCGTCACATGGTAACAATTACTTCACCGTTTTGCTTTCTTTGATTCTGTTCCCGTGTTTTCACGAATCCGTTCTTTTTGGTCCAAGAGAAGACCTGCAATCTGAGCAGCTACTTCCTGTACATCTTCTTTCAAGTGCTTTCTCTCATTGATGGAAAGAGTCGGTAAACGAATGCCCGCTCGACTCTCAGCAGCTGCTGGATCCAAACGTAGAATAATCCACTCTCGGTACGTTGTTGCTATTCCGTAAAGAGGCAGATCAACGCAGATAGAACGCTTTTGCCCTCGATCTTCTCCAGCAGCCGTGAGCTGCGCAAGGTTCTGATATAATCCCTGTGTGATATTGTCCTTCTTCCCCTCAGTAATGCAAATTCTGTGATTTTCGTAGTGCGCAGTCCAATCACCTGGACCTTTTCCAATACTACCGTTGACCTCCTCTTCGCAGGCAAGCTTAACCCCAGCAAACGTTGCGGCAAGAACAAGAACCGCAGATATAAATTCTCGCCTCGTCTCTTTACATCCCTCTTCCAACGGGTCATACAATTTATGTTTTAGGCGAAGATCTTTCACCGCATGCAGCAGATATTCATTGCTGTCTTCGATCTTAGCTGGTTGTGGAAATCGCGAATCGGTCTCATCAACCAAGTCGATCTTTCCAATGCCTGCATAACTTAGCGCATCCTCCGCTCCACATTCCGAGAATCCAATTTGCTTTGTTTTTATAAATAACGTCCGTGGATAGTTGGTATTGCGCAAATATGCGTCGTTGACAGCATGAGTAAACTCCTTGTCAGAAAAAATATTGAACTCAACCTCACCTAATTTACTCTCCCATTTAGCAATTGCCTGCTCGTTCAGAAAGTTCACTGTCAACGCCGACTTGGCAATGTCTTGAATCGTTGTCGAACCGAACTTGCTGTATTTCAGCGAAACAGTCACGAAATCGTTAGCTGGTGTTGCAAGCGCAGCAATCAATAAGGCGCGTTCCTTATCATCCAGCCCAGCCAAGTTGCGCAGTTTTGCTTCCAAAGCTGCGACAAATACACTACTATCTGTCGTCATGGTTTCTATTTTTTGTTGTTGTGGGAGACCCGCATCTTGAATCTACAATAGAGGTTGATCGGCTGTGTCTTCAGTCGCTCATCATCTACGTTGCGGGACTCTCTTCGCCAAAACTGAAGGGGACAGACAGACAGACAGACTACAGACTATCACAAAGGGAAATCTTGAAATCTTCTATCTATTGTGATCCTTTTATTAAAATTAAAAAGGATCCCTATTACAATGACCACCTTTTTTCTCGTCGAACTATTATAACAGTAAAAGTAATCCTTTTCCCCACGTTTTTTTTTCTTGTCGAACCAAGAGTAATCCTTTTCAAAATGTTTCCACCCAAAAATCATAATTTCAAACAGTGACTGGTGGGCGGTGTGGTGAACGTTTGTGAGTCCCTCAGCATCACCAGCAGGAGGAGGGAAACTGCTGTGCTACTACTTATGTTGCAGAATTTTTTTCTGGATTTTGCTTTCATGGGTTGGACCACAACCTTTTGCTCCTCCACAAGCCGGGCTACATATTCCTTCCGGGCAGCAGGTGCTTCCTCCGAAACCAAAACCACTGACGCGGTTCGTATAAAAACGAAATGAATGAATGTAGCCCAAACGAAGAACAGGGAGATGGAATCGGGTTGGAAGATTCCGTATTGGACTGTATGGATGAAGTGTTCGAGAAGACGTTTTCAGACCGCGATCTGGTGTTCGAAACCGTAGAAGAGCTCCTGGTGGCCATCAACGAATACCAGGAATTGTCTGGAAACATGCTTGCCATTATCAGGAGATAACGTGATACCATCCTTGGGAAGAGATACCATTTTTCGTCTCCCATTACCAAAATGGACGATTCTCTGATATGGCTGTTGCAAGAGTTTAGATTCCCAGCAAACGATACTATCCCCCCTGCTACCAACAACGAATCCCATGGCGGCAACCTCACCGCCAATGACCCTACTCTAATCAGCAGCCACGACACCAAGAATACAGATGGGAACCAGTCTAAACGTCCTGCTGTTATACTTCCCTCCCCCAAAAGAAGCGATCATCACGAATCCTCAGGCAGCCAACTGCATAGTAAATAATACGTGGTGTAAATTAACTGTAATATACTCTACTAATTTCGTACGTAGTAACACATCATCACGTCTGACAGTTGACTGTGACTGTGAGTACGGTAGATTTTATCATACGGTCCGAGTACCTAACTGTACCTACCGTAGGTACCCCTAAATGCTACCGATACCGGTAGGTAGCTACGGTAGAGGTAAGTACGGTAGTGTGTACTGTCGTACGGTATTCTTATGACTGTGTGAGTACACCGTATCATACCGTATCGTCGTCCTACGAACTCCGAGTACCGTAGAAGGAGAACAGAGAAGAAACGGAGAATTTTTCATCGCGACAGTTGACTGAAGATGGATGAAATATTGAGAAAGAATTGACTGTGAATCCACTTTCTGTCATATGAATGAACGTGTGCCACTACTTATTTTATTGTAATCCTTGGCTTTTGGAATACCCATTGTTCTTCGTAGACACTCACAGTCAACACAGGCTGATGCAACTGTCATCGTACAACATCAATCACAACATATTCGAATATCAGTAGCAGAGATTACGTAGTACTTTCGTTTGTGTAGAAGTTGTATCACCCAAGCAAGTCTGGTTTTCAACAAGGCTGATTATTGCTGCGGTCCTTCTCGCTCCTGCTTGCGGCTCTACCTAGCTAGAGTATCTCCGTAGTCCGTAGAGATACATTCCTCCGGATCATGGAAGATTTTTCGCAAACAAAGAGCCGACGGGCGAAACGAGATCGGGAGCCATGTCAATCATTGAGAAAGAATTCTGCGACGTCCTTAGCAGTAGATGATGAGTCGTTTGACCCGTCGACAAAATCGACCAGGTCCAGCAACAAAAAACCCAAGTTGTCCTCGTCGACACCTCTAACTTCATTCCCGCCTGTTTTGCGGATATACACCCATGATCCGAAGAAAAAGACCATTTTCGATTATCAAAGTCTCTCGCGTCGCGCTTGCGAGTTGTGGAGATCTCCATCTGGAGGGCTGCAGGCTGCCAACCATCATCGTCCCGCTGGCGTCTGTCGCCGTTTGGGTGTCATTCATCTAGAGCTACTCCTACTAGAAGATGACGTTGCTTCCAAAAAGTCTGCCAAAAATGGAAACAAGAAGAAACAAAAAACGATGCCTTCTACCGAACAATATACAGAGAGTCAAATCTACAACCTTTTAGTTGACAGGTCGTTGTCCATGAACACGATGCAATGGAAGAAACCTTCCGGTGGACGTTTTCCTAGCAAAACACAAGCGCGGAAGGATGTTGTCTTCATCTATGGGGAGAAAGATTACCATAACCTTCCTGGTCATTCGACTCAAGCAAGTCTCATCCAGAAGGTTCAGGAAGATTGGTCACGTATCGTAAAAGCTGGACGAGTCGTTCCACGTTGGAACAAGTCCGGCGAAGTCGCAGATCCGGCAACACCAACGACATGCAAACGCCTGCTCAAACTTTTGAAGAACCGACAATTGAAGGACCCCCATCCTGATAGGCATGTCATTTTGTACAATGGACTAGAACACATTCCAACTGATGCTGTATCGGTCCTGGAGGCCATTGTGGATCTTTCTACTCCAAGTCAAGCTCTATACGGCGTCCCACTCTTAGTCTCTGTTCCAAAAATTGACAGGATTGAGCGACTCGACACTGCAACGAAGGAATGGAGGACAAGCGTGTACTTTTCTATAGGGATCTATGCCAACCGATTACTTTTCGACGTCATGACGCAAAAGCTGCAAATTGTCATGGCGGCCTTGGACGATGAGAGCATCACTGTGTTGAAGGGATTATCCACCCCACCCTCCCTTCCCTCGGATCCTACTGCAGAGCCAGTTTTCGTGAGTGATCCGAAAGGCCCAAAGGTATCATTGGATTTTGTCGTCAACTCCTCACTGTCAGATAGTGACGAAAGCCACACGACAGAATATTCGCGATCACAGAAAGGCTCAACTTCGTACAATCCACCTAACAAAGAGTTTGATGACGTCGGTGCCTCGGATGGTACACTCGATGCTTTCACTCCCTCTGGATTTTTAAAACTTATCGAGAATACTGGTACGAATATGGACGGATTCGATGCTCTCGAAACCCTCTTGGGCGATAAGTTACAAGTGGATTTAATGCTGCATCAAAAGCATGCTCTCTCATTCATGTATAAGATGGAGCATTTGGACCATGGAATCAACTCTCTGATTTGGGAGGAACGAGCGTTTCCAGAGGGAGGAAAGTACTTCTATTCTCCCATTCTAGGACAATTGCGGTTGGCGCTTGGACACAGTGCTGAGCCTGTTAGAGGTGGTATTCTTGCCGATGAGATGGGGTTGTAAGTGCACCAACGACGGATTTAGACGCGTTGCATCGTCTATTGGAACCGACCTTACTTTTTATGATTCTTATACTTCTCCAAGAGGGAAAACCTGCTCAGTGCTAGCACTCATAATGGCATCGTTATCTGAAATCAAGGATCAAATCGCAAAAGAAAACAAACCCGCTTCCACTTCCGCTACTTTGATCATTGTTCCGCCTGCCCTCCTTTCACAGTGGGTCTCAGAGGTCTTCAAGGTGGCTGGAGAAAATTTAGTTGTTGACGTCTTTGACCACAATAGTTTGGAATTCCAGCGGCGCTCGAACCATCCCGTGACAGACTTTGACGCTGACGTTGTGTTGACTACGTATCAGTCTCTAGAGAAAGCGAGAAGAGGCGGCAGTAGCAAAGCAGCGAACATACTTTTGTCAACGAATTGGGCTCGTGTGGTGCTTGACGAAATGCAAGAAGTGAGGTCTCACACATCATCCATATCCAAGAACTGTAATGCTTTGATAGCGAGTCGACGTTGGATGCTCTCTGGAACTCCACTTTTCGAAGGATTTTCCGATTTTAGAGGTGAGCTATGCTTTCTGCGGCTGGATCCTTTTGCTGCAGAATCGGAAGATGGATTTTTTGATTTTGCCATCACTCAGCACATTGACAACAGGAGTCAACGTGGCCTTGAGACGCTGCGAGTCCTCGGCTTGTTGCTTTTACGTCGTTCGAAGAGTATGATTGTCAAGGGAACCAATCTTCCTCTCCTTGGTCTCAAGAGAATGACTATCAAGTTCCAGCCTGTGCCGCAAGATCTATCCGAGCGCGCGATTTACTGCTTTTTGGAGCACTTGATGCACTCAATTCTGGATGAACATAACGGAACGCAGCCACCTTTAAGACAAAGTGAAACGTCTTCCAGTGAGAAGAGATCTTTTCTTCGCGTACTCAGAGAAATTTGTGCATCCGTGCATTTGCTGAACGGGGGTTATGGCTGTTCTTCCCAAATACCCATCTTGGACCGCTGGATGAAGGCGTACAATCGAAAGTTCATCGAGAGAAAGCAAGTGAACACTTTGGGTGGCGAGGACAAAACTGAACATTTTACATGCGATGAAGCCATTCGCTTTATATCACAGGCCGATGAGAAAGTCAACCATCAAAGTGATTTCGTGTCAAATCTCCGTTTGGGACATGGAGGTGGTGTAGCTTCCCGCAGTCGCGCCATGGCCGACAAGGTCAGGGAAAAATTCGAGGATGGGAGATTGAAGATTGATTCGAAGAACGTTGCGATTGTAATTTGTCAACGAAAGCAAGCAAGAATTCGATGGCACAAAGCGCTCGAGTCAGTCACGACCGGTGGTCTGCCAGATCGGGAATATGCCAGCACCAATATTTTTTTCTCGAAATTATGGATGGCACGCCGGACAACTCCATTTGGGCATGGATGGAGGCCAAGGCCCCTAGTGGATGAAGAAAAAGCCCTAGAAGAAATCCGGAAGCGTATGGGATGTAACTGGGCAACTCAATCGGCCTTGTGCGTCTCAGATATCCCATCAGCTGTTACTCAGGATGAGCTTGTGACGGCTCTCTTAAAATGCATTGAAAACGATATGAAGAAGAGGAACATGAGAAGCATTATTGGGAAGATAGAAGTGATCAAGAAAGGTGTCCGAATTATTTCTTCTGGGTCAAGGTCGACGGCATCTTCCTGGAAGGCTCTCGTCGTTCTCCAGAACCCTACCCTCGTTGATATTGTAGTGAAACAAACTAAGGAGAAGATTGGCTTAAGAATCAAAACTCAGGCTTTTCTTCCTCAAATCGAGGAACAAGCCGCTCGTGCAAAGGAAAGATTTGAATTAGCAGAGACTATGGCAATAATCCATCCGACCGAGAATAACAAAGCCAAAAAAAATGAAACGCAGCGAGAACATGAGATTGCAAAGAGCCTACGTGCGTTTGGCGAGTACAAGGAGGGTCATGTTTTGGTAACAAGATCTCATGACGGATTCCGCTTGACCGATAGGCCGCGGACATGTCTCGTCCAATCATTAAACTCTGCTGTACAGAGTCTTGCTGAATCAATCCTTACGATTCAACACGAAATCGAAGTGCTGAAAGAAAACCTAAACAGCCTCCAGACAAAAATGACAAGCGATTGCACGGAGAGAACACAAAGTCTGACGGCTGTTGAAGCTCTCCAGGCCTTGCAGCATGGGCGCAGCGAAGAAACAACTTGTCCAGTGTGCCAGGAAAGACTCGGAGACAACGGTGGGCTTGTTGCTGCGACACAGTGTGGCCATCTCTCGTGCTCTCAATGCATGGAAGATTGGAAGAAAGAGAAACAACGCCAAACCCTGACATGTATGGAATGCCGTAAACCAGTCAATTGTGTCATTACAATTGACCCGACAAAGAAAGAGAATAAGGAGCTTATAGAGGAGCGAAAGAATGATGCCAGAGAACTGGTTCGAAAAGCGGCGAAACTTCTCCAAGAGAACGGGAGCGGAGCCCTAGATCCTCGTCTCTGGCAAGCCCTTTATGAAACCTTGGAGTTGCCTGATGATGCGGATAGGTCCCGCGATCGACACTTTCCAGCCATTCCTGGCGAAGTGCTGGGACACATTAGAGTCGCGTCCCAGTTGCCTGTCCACTCTGGATCAAAAGTGACCGGGTCCATGAAAAGTTTGGCGCTATCCAGCAAGGTCCGAGCTCTTCTCAGCGATCTTCCAAGAGATGAACTCAGTGTTGTCTTTACATCTTCAAAATCCTTTCTGACGCACATTTTGTTGGTGCTTGAGATGCATGATATCGGTTGCCGCGGTCTATTCACCGGGCAAAAAGAAATAGAATCTAAGGCTGCTCTTGATGATTGGCACAACGACGAGAAAGTGATGGTTCTCGTCGTTCAAGCAGGCGCGGCAGCCTGTGGGCTCACACTGACAGCATCAAGGAAACTCTTTTTAATGGACCCGTTTTTGAAGTACGAGGAGGAACAGCAAGCCTACGCACGGCTGCATCGATACGGCCAGAAGAATCAAGTTTCTTGCACGGTGTATTATAGCCCGGTCAGTATTGAAAGCCGTCTGTTGGAATGGCGAAAGCAATCGAACGGCTATGTTGTGGATGATCAAGTTCAGTTTACTTCTTTAGATGGATCAGATGCGGACGAAGAGGAAGATCTGGACGATGATTGGGACGAATCGGATAATGAGAACCAAGACAGTGATATGGAGGAAGAGCAAAACCAAACGAAGTTTTTATTAAATTTTCGGTCATAGAAAAGAAGTCTGCTGAGTATTGATCACCTTAAAACTCATTCGATGATCCGAATTATGAATGCCATCTTTAGATTAGTACAGAACTCGGATTTGGTGAGATTCCTACAGTGTCTTTCAAAAATCCCAATGATCCATTCGCTAAGTCCGTACGACGATAAGAGATGTCCACCTTTGTACAAGTTTGATATAAATATCCTCTACTACGTAGTATGTGGGAGGCAATCTTGATCTATTCGTGATTCCTAACTGATGATTGATTGGAGATGATTTATTACAATACACTTCGAGTACGTCGTGATAATACTTCTATTGTTTTGATGCTTTCGAATAGAGGAATGGTGCATTCCCCTTCTGAATCTTCAGAGATAATAATATTATTATTGTTATCCCCTCCCTCTCTACATTTGATCCTGTTGGTCATTCGGGTCTGATTTGGTCTCCGATCAAATTCTACTACCAAAATACCGTTCCAGTTCATGTGCCATATTCAATATATAAAATATATATCCAAAAACGTCGTATTAATACTCCCGCCGTTACTAAAAAGAGTGTAAAGCAAACTTGCAAACAACTGCATCCCGCATCACATCTGGTATGTGCTGGAGTTGAAGCATGAAACCATTCCTGCCAGTATTGCCGAAATCTGCGTTGCCTCTGTGATACTAATTTCTGTCGAAGAATAGACAGTAGACATAAGACTGCATTCTAGAGACTTCTTTCAGAATGTCGACTCCAGGAGGCCAGGCATCAGTTCAAGGAGGTGGTCCGTCCATCCGTTTGAATCTTCAAAGCAAGTCCGATCCATCCGGTTCTATTTCTATTCCAGCAGCGGCTGGTAAGGTCTCCTCCAGGGCCTCGTCACTCCCTCCATCAAAGAAACGGCGTTTTGACCCACCGACCATAAAACCGAATACAGCTCATGCCCACAACTTGCAGGTCTTGCACCAGAAATCATCTTTGTCATTTCTTCTAAATCGTCACTTAAACACATCGGATGCAAGTTGGTTCGCAACCGGTATCACTACTTTGTATGTGGTGGACGATTCCTCAGACGTCAAGACGGCTGGAAAGACGGATATTACTACAGGAAAAGCCGTGTTTGAGCGTCAATTTGCTTTGCATTTACGAGGAACTTGCAGTGTAACTTCCGTTGAGGTAGAAAGCTTGGCCCCTGCAACTACCAGGCAGACACAAGATGCCGTCCTTATCAAAGGTGAGACATCCTTTCAGCATTTCGATCCACTGGAACGAGTACTGCTTAAGCCAGCTTCTTCTTATACGATGGATGATGTCATTCAACTGGCCAAGAACAAACGTCACCAAGCTGATTCGCAGGCCGGAAGAGGAGCAGCGGGCATGACAAATGCCATTCGGGCCGCCGGAATCGCCAGCAATATGGGCGAACTTCGAATTTCAAGTACCGTAACTAGCAACAGCAGTAACCCTCCAGACCAAGAGAGAGCAACAAGGTGCTGGAAACACGATTTGAATGAACCGACTGCCACTGGAGAAGTAGTGACTAGGTTGGAAACTGTGTTGGAACCAAGATTCTCCCAGAGAAAATCCAAAAGAATAGATCTTGTTGCGACAACTATGGCGAAGTGTGGATTCAAGGCCTCCAAAATTACCATTCGCTATGATATCCTTCTTGGTGCAGCTGACTGCCGAGAATGCGCTATCCGCCATTTAGGGGGGATTCATGCCCTCACCACCAATTGGACGCCACATATCTATACCACGACTGGCGTTTATGGAGACCACGAAGGCCCAAGATCCTGGATTCCTATTCTCGACTCAGCTGCAACGCGTCACAGAGCCTCTCATGACTTTACCATCAAAGTGACAGCACCGATGAAAGACGGACTTTCTGTGGTCGGCTTTGGCGAAGATTTTGGTGCCTCTGAGACTATTTTGCACGATAGACTGACAGTACAATCTGTTCAAGCGCCAGTCGACCTGGATAGGATAGAACGGGAGCTTGGCAAAGATCATGTTGATTGGCTGAGGAAAACCGGTCAAACTGGCCTAGTCAATTTCGCTTCTCATCATAGAACGACTACTCCTCATGTTATCCCTCTGGAATTCACAGAAAATGGGAAAATTTTGTCAATTGATGCGATCCTCGCAACATCTGTGTGGACTTCCTGCAGCTGGCTTCCAATTTCGCCCCGTTCAATTGGTTTTGCCATCGGACCATTCCGAATCATTGATGATCCAGAATATTTCTCATCTCTGGAAGAAGTCAAAGAAAATGCCGAAAGTGAAGGAGAGGACGACGACGAAGAAAAAGAAGAAAAGGTTAAGGTTGATCGTGCTCAGATTGCTCGTGACTATGGAGAAGGAGTACGGCAAGCTTTTTTTGCTCCGATCTTTGCAAGAAAGTATATTCATGAGAATGCCAGCAAGATCCTTTTAACTGACACCAAATTCGATTTATCACCTATGACCAAGGGTCAAATTGATCTCTGTGAAGATTTGGAACAAAGTGTCTTAACAGCCACAATTGGAGTTCCCACACGTGCTCTCTCCTTGATGCGTGATGTCTTGGCATTGCCATCATTTCGCACAGTTTCGTACACTCAAGTATGGATTCCAGATGCTGTTCATGGTGGTTCTACCAGTGGTGCTTTGGACTACTGTCCAGAAGCTCTGAATAATCCTTTTTTGGGTGGGTCTATAATGGACTCCCGTCTTCTACCACCAATAAAACATCGACTTCCTTATTCTCATGGAGGTAGAGTGTTGCAATTTCTTCAAGCTCGTTGCGCTGTAAGAGGCTGGATTGTTTCTGCAATTCCTTTGGGAGGCAGAGACGATGTTGGAAATGGTTATATCCACACGTTGCTGGAAAGTTTGATAATGAGTCTTTATGAGAGGGGACATGGAGCCTTTGGTCAGGGCGGTGGGCGAGGTGGGGCCTTCTTTACTCAGAGATATGCTGCTGCTAGTGGACTCAATAGCTCCAATTTGGACTTTTTGCCAATTCAAAACATCGAGGACACAGATTTTGATATAGTTGTGGGTGGGATTGTCGGTGGGACTGTGCCAGTTGAGGATCGCAACAATGATCAGCTCTGGCGTTCAGCATCAAACGGCACAGAATCTCACACATCTGCAATGGATGAATTTGCTATTCGGCAGCTACTCACATTGGATGCTGTGAATGCTTTAGAACGTGGCAGCGACAAAGATCGCCCATTACCTACTCCATCTATGGGATGGATGGGATCTCATTTGTCGTTGACATTTCTATCCAGTAATGCAAACAGCAGCTCAGAGTTAGGTTGCGGAGCTGTGGAACTTCATCATCCTACTGGAGGTCTCCCATATCGATCTCTCAAAAGCGACCTATTTCGTAGAATTGTTGAAGGCAGAGCTGGAATATCTAATTTCATTAGATTGGTGAGGGCGGCATTTGTTGCTGCGCATTTGGCTGACATGGGACATACAGAACTGAAATACCCTCCAGCAAAGAAAATTAATCCACCACACAGAGAAAAGGAATCAACTGGAGAAATTGATGGGGAGAAGGAGAAGAATGAAAGACCAAAGCCACGTTTTGTTGTGTGTGTTAACGAAATCTTGAAGAAGAAGGGATTGTCCCATACTTTATTCACACGTGCTCTCCAGAATATCTCTGGGAGAGTGCGAGAAGCTCAGTTACTTGGAACACTTGTGGATGTTGAACGTGATTCCAAGGATCCAAGAACAAATTGTTCCTTCGTTGATCCAGAAGGCTTCCCAAATTCCTATGTCCGAGGCTCGTCAGAACTCTATCTCCGAGTAGGAGTGCACGTTGAGCCTGCGAGAGATGCGAGTGGCTCTGGTATTGCAAAAGGCATTCAACTATACTCATATGCAGAGCCAGTCATTCCAGAAGGTGGGATTGCTTATGGTGGTCCTCTCACATTTCGTGTTGTGGAGAACGAAGGTCAATTTCGTGAATTTGTGAAAGATTTGAGTCCGGATGGAAGTCGCCGAGATTGGGGTAGTATCACCCTACATGCAAAGCCTGTAACACTCCCAAAAGCCCAAACAGCAGCCAGTGGGATTATCGAGAGTGGAAGCACTAAAGCAGCACAGGGTACTACAGTTGGTGATTCAAAGTCCTCAAAGCAGAGCCCTTTGGGTCTCGTGGGGTCAACAGGTGCGGCTTTCACTGACTCCAACATTCACAAGGGTGGCTACCAAGCAATTGAGCTTATACGCATAACAAATCTCACTCCTCTTTTGTGGGCAAGAGTAGATCCAATGTGTCTTTACGGAGGCAGGATCTCTGTGTTTCAACCAGATGCCTGTCTCGCTGAAATGCTTTTTCACGACGGTGATGCTGGTGCTCAAGTAGATGCACTCCGAGCATTGGCTGAAAGACCATTAAAAATTCAAGGGTCTGTGAAAATTACATCTGTCTATGACGTGGGTGTTGGGGAATTACCGGTCAGAGTTTTAGGAGACTGTCTTCGCGGCACACCTGCATTGCACAGTTCTCTACCTCATCCCCCAGCTGTAAGAGCACAAGCTGCCCTTGCAATTGCCCAGTGGCAGAACAACAAGGCGCCAAGGCACAGAAATGATATGGCTCAGGGAAGTTGGGTTGGTCTCCAACTCCTCATACAGTATTTCAGAGAACGATTCTACAACAGTGATGCTGTGATGCCAGTTAAGTTCAACAGAGTTGTCGTGAAGAAGAATGATGTAGAGAATACTCAAACCGTCGCAAATCCCGAGGGTACAACTCCAACAATTCAAGCAAACGAAGACGATGGATACCGTTATCTCGATGATTTCGATGAAGGAGAAGAAAGGGCAGCTGTGCTGGAGGAAGCTGACGAAGTTGATGTGGAAGAGGACGGTGAATACAGGGTCAGGTCTGCAGTCATCACGGCCATAGCTTCTATTCGCGCTAAAGATGGAATGACCCCTCCTTCGGTAATCAAATTTCTTGAAACGGTTCTGGAAGCAGTTGACGCGGAAATGGCAGGAAACATCGTTACTCCAGATGAAGAAGTCTTGATGGAGAAGAAGCGCAGAAAAGTTAATGAGGAAGTCAAGGAAGGAGTCGACGATTCCGTGGAAGAAGTGGAAGATGTCATCATGAATTCTTTCACGTATGCCTCAAACATGCTGGTTGCAGATGCACTTTTGGCACTCTGCCATGTCAACGCAAGTCCAGAATTCATCACCGATCCAACGACTGCCAAGGTAGTGCAATCTTCGAAAAGACACCCGGTTTGTAGGCTGATAGAGATAAGCCGACGGTGGCTTGATTGGGAATTGTACAGGGAAAGAATAAGAGGAGAGAAGGAGCTTCAATCCCTGACTGGAATTTCAGGACAGTCTTACGTTTCCGTCCCTGCTTGTGCTATCACAGCTTTGTTCACTCTATCAATCCTTCGTAACAGCACTACGGATCCACCGCCTGAAACGAAGGACGGTGCATCAGAAGAGGAAGACATTGATTTGGGCGCCCTGGGAGCTTCAAAAAAGGACGTTCTAGAGGAGGTCGCCTCCGCATCGTTTTACATCTCTATATATGACTCAAAACCTGATCGATCAGATGTCACTCGAGCAGCATGTGCTCAGGCAATTGCATGCATATACTGCGCAGCTGACAGGTTTGAGAATAGCGCAAGAAGACCAATAGGTCTTCTTAATGCTCTTGAGTTCATGTTGGATCGTATTCTTGATCCTCGTACGTCGCCAGGTTTGCGTCAAACATTGGGAGAACTAATGATAGATGCTTGTTCCGGAATAATATGCTCGTTGCAAAGAGTTGCGTCGATCGGCGGTCGCAATGACCTTGTCACATCCACTGCACGTTTTTTGAACGGCCCGCTTGGAGCGTCTCATGGGGGGGACTCTGGAAGTGCAATTATTTGTACTGTCAATCCAATATCGCATCCAGCTGCGAGTGCTGTTAACGACGGAGCTCGTCGGGGTCTGAGACTGATCATGAAAGCAGGCAAACCGAAGGAAGTTGGCATCAACGAAGAACTTGTTGTTCGTGTCGCAAGATTTGCTACAAATCTCTGGAGAATGATTAATGGAGAACCAAGACAAATTCATGATTCTATCCCAGGTTCTTTCAAAGGCGATGTTGGTGTTTGCGCGACTGATGGCCATCTTCGATGCACGCTTCTAGCCTTGTGGCAATGGCTCTGGCCGCGAGGATGTTACCCTGTGTTGCAAGTACAGGCTCGGAAGCCTACAGAATGGTCTTCAGACTACAGAAAACTAGGTGTGGACAAGGTGATGAGAATGTCTGAAGAGGAAATGGTTGCCCTGTCAGACGAGGAGTCGTCGATGATAGAGCTTCATCGCTTAGTTTCTACGGAATTGGATCGTCAAATTTGGAGAGGAGAGATGGCTATGAAAGCCTACGATATCTTCAAGGCCACCAAATTGGCCAGCAGTACTGCTGATGCATCGGCCACCGAGCAAGGAATTGGACAGCCGCTGCCACCGATCAAACGTGATGCATGTTTCAAGCAAGGAGGTTGGATAGCAAGCACCGCTCATCAACGAAGAGCCACAGGACTTGACGGAGGGACTGCGGTCACTAAAATCCGAGTAAGAAAATCTGCTGACACGTAAGGAAGTTGGTCGAAATTAAAATGTCGTCAATTTTAGCAATTATTTTTCTTCCACATATTGACGTTCTGTTGAACAGCATTTATCCACATATTCTTGGCAGTGGCGTGATGTTCAGGCTTCACCCAACATTTCAGACATTTAAAAAGGAATTTTTCATCATTCTGTGCCCAATGTTTTCGAAGTGCAGCGGCGCTATCGACACCAGCATCCCGCAGACTTCCCACAAGCAAAACAACCTTCGTAGATGGTGTTTTTCGAGTAATCAATTCAGTGCTGTCGTTCATTAGTTGCGCTAGGTTGGCGAGTTCTGGTATCACTTTTCCTTCCCATAGATATCTTGCAAACCACCTGAATGAATCGTCTGGGAGGTATTCATGGGTGCTCTTTGTCTCTGGAGCGGCCAACACATCGTACATAACAACGCGAACAGGAGAAACCAGCCACCCATGACTTCCATATCGGGTAGTCACCGAGCAAAGTATAGCGTCTTTGTCCGGATCATAGATCGGGCATGGTGTACCGACCGCTGCTCCAAAGGTGATCAAACGAGTGTCCCTGGATATTTCTCCCAACCACTGTGGATCGATTGGTGTAATGTTTTTCATTACCGTAATGTATGACCCATCCTTTGTCATCTTCCTGATGACTGATTCATAACATATCCACCTAGGCAGCTGGCGATAGTCTCGGTTGAACAAAGAGCTTCCTTGATCCAGGAAGAGGGGTTTGTCAGCCGAAGATCGGCATCCAATGTAGGCTGACCTGATGTCAGCTGGGTGTTCCCCAGTAATTGATCCAGGTGGTGCTAGAACTGCTATGTGATCCAGCAAACCTGATGCTATGGATTGTGTCAAAAGAAGCTCCTGGAGTTTGTTTGGAGGGGACATCTTTGGTGAAAAGCAACCTGACGAAGCTGCAATACCCTTTGCAGTTCCCAGTCGCCTTTTTGCAAGCACAGCGAGGTGTGTGCGCATTTTCTGGATTCTTGCCATAATAGTGTAGTTCAATCCATTCTCCTCACAGAATTTGCGCGCTGCATGCTCCTCGGAAGCTCCTCCGGCACCTCTCCCAGCATACGTGAAGGCACCAATTGCGGAAATGGCAGCAAACAAGTCACCTGAACTGTGAAACCATTTCCTCCTCTTTTTCATAAGTTTTTCTCTCTCTTTGATGAGATTGCTGTCAACATTATCCATCTCTGCCTCATCATTTGGCAGTCTCTCCTTTTCCTCAGAAGATTCTTGAGATGGGTGCAAAGAGAAAGGGCTTGACTCCGACAATGCTGCTACCGCAACAATCGCATAGTCCAGAACTCCCGAATGTGCAGCGACGAGAAGCATTTTGGCGTACCTCACACCCAGGGGAAGCTTTGATACAGCAAGGCCCAGTTTCGTAATTGTGCCATCTCCACCGTCCCGTTCTACATTCGACAGATCAAGACATCCAATATCAGCTAGGAGCTTTACAGCAGAATCGATCTGAGATTGGTCGGGGGCTATGATGGATGTGAGAATGCCGCGCCACGAAACTAGAGCGCTCTTCAGCAAAACAGTGTAACTTACGTGTAGGAAAAGGGAACGAGGAAATATTGGAAATCTTCATGGCCTTCATAGAGAGTGCAACATCCTCCAACGGGCGAGTCAAAACTTCAGGTAGTGCGAATGAGTCCATATGGCGTGAATAAAGTGAGCTCGAATAGAGCCGGTAACAATGACCGGGACCTGTCCGACCTGCACGTCCACTTCGCTGATCAGCTGCTGCTTTGCTGATCCACATGATGTCGTACGATGCAACACCAGTCCCAGAGTTGTAGTTCCGGCATTTCTGACGCCCCGTGTCAACAACATACGATATCCCTGGAATGGTGATTGAAGTTTCAGCGATATTGGTAGCCACAACAATCAAACGATGATTCTCAGGCACGGGAGCAAATACTTTGGATTGTTCTTCTGATGACAACAAGGAGTAGAGAGGGAGAATGCAAGCACACGGCGGGATGTTATCGTTGTCTGACGATGGTAGAATCGTCGGGTCTTCCGAAGATGACTCGAGAGAGTCGACGTCATCTGTGCTCAAATCGTCCCCATCATATTCATCATCATCCACTTCTCTTGGAAAGCTCCCGGTAGCCGGATCGATGTGCTGTTCACCAACGTCACAGCTGACTTGCCCGGCCGAGCCTTCAATTTTGAATGCATGCTTGAGTCTCTTTATCATGCGGACAATCTCACTTTTCCCTGTAAGGAAGACTAGGATGCCTCCACGAGGAAGCTTCCGATGAATCTTGCAAACTTTCTTGAAAGCAGCTGTTTCTGTGTGAAACAAAAATAGGTCAGAATCATTCTACAGAGGATGTTGAGACCTGTGAGTGAGTAGAACTTACCATAGTCGTCTAACTCCGTCACCTTACTGTGATGGATTGTCACCGGGTGAGTCCTTCCAGGTACTGTCACAACAGCTGGAGGGCAGTTGGAAAAAAGCTTCTCATTCTTTGTGAAGTCCTCTACTCGAAGGGTTGCACTCATTAATACAAGTTTCAGAGGAACAATTGAGGGGTTTTCCGATGCAGCCTTCTTCCTCAGAGGCACAGTCACACTCAATAGTCCAATGAGCACATCCGTGTTGAGATTTCTTTCGTGACTTTCATCCAGAACAATAACACTGTATCGTCGCAAGAGCAGGTCACCCTGGATTTCGTTCAACAGGATTCCGTCAGTCATGAATTTGATGTGAGTGTTGTCTCCCAACCCTGCTGTCTCATATCTCGTTTGATATGCCACAATATTGCCTTTTCCAAATGATCCGCGTATTGATTGACCGTCTCCTTGTCCCATTTCATAGCAAACTCGTTTTGCAGTGGATACCGCAGCAACGCGACGAGGCTGGGTTATACCGATAAGGAATTTGCTTTGGGGGTCATCCGGGGAGAGTGTCATCCCAGCTTCATACAAGAAGGCTGGTACCTGCGTAGACTTGCCACTACCAGTTTCACCGCAGACAATCGTTATATCGTTGTTTCGAATGGTATCGACGATTTCAAATTCCATCGCTGTTACCGGAAGATCGAAACGGGTTTCCACCACACTGTCAGGTCTTTGAATATTCAATACCTGTCTCTTCTTGTCTTCATCAGATGGAGCCGGTCGCAACCCCATTGTTGCCGCGGTTTTGATAAGGGTTGGATCGGTAGGAATGTAACGTCTTATTGATTCCACATGTACTGAGAGATCATTAAGATTATTGTCCCCCGAAGTTTTCGTCGTTTCAACGTTTGCTTCTTTCAGTTTTGACAAGGAAGCCATCATTTGAGATGCAAAATCTGGACCATCTGAGGGCGGCATGGAATTTTGGCTATCATTGACTTCGTCTTCCAAATGAGGTTCAGCTGTTGTCGATGAACGAAATTCGTTGTCGCCAGTTAAAAATGCAGCTGGCTTTGTTAGCGTCTCGTTCGTTTTCTGATTGCTATTCCGTTCCATCTTCATTGTCTTTGTTGTCACACCGACCATTTCCTGTGATGATCCGAAGTCATCAATATGGTCATCATCCTTTACTTCATATTCCGGATACAGTAACTCTTTCTCAGCATCTGTCAAAACCAAACCAGCTCTCTCCTTGGTAAGAATCTTCTTCAATGCTTGCTTCTTCGTTGTGGATGCTTTCCGTGATAGCTTTCCGGAAGATTGCAACAGAGGCTGGAGTTGGGACTGTGGCACCACTTGACCCTCCTCTAGTCGCTTGTACAACTCCACACGCTTCTTCTTTTGTGCAGCTCTGGCCTCCAGTTGTAGCAACTTCCTTTCTGTCTTTTTCTGCAAGGCTTTGGCTTCTCGAATTTCGTCTGGACTCAGATGTACAACAGGCTTCTTGTTTCCTTTAATCTTCTTTTTGGTAGGTAACACAACCAAAGGGTTTCCACCGTCGCCACCGTAACAGTGAAGTTCTGAAGTTATTTCGTCCGACAAGACCACATTCGTCTTGCACGCATCGTCGGTTGTTTCATCTCGATTCTTATCTTGTCGTTCCTTGGCCCGTTTTCTCTTTTTAGCGGTTCCATTCGACATATCTGCTGTCCTTGGTTCCTCCACTTGCTGCAGTTGAAGCTTGGAATTCCGCAATACCGACCGCAGTCGCTCCATTTCTTTTTCTTCGTCAACACCATCGTATTGTGTCATGCGACGCTGCGATATTTTTCGGTAATTTCGCGCATATTTTGCAGGATCGCTCTTGGATCGTCTCATGGGAATGTCTTATGAAGGTAAGAGGAGAGGACGTGCAGTGAAGAAAATAGAAGTACTAGGAGTAGTAACAAAGATTTCTAGCTATTGTAGCTATCATAGCTAGTAGAGATTGTGTTTGAATAGAAAAGAATTGGTGTCGACTCGGGGGATTGAAAAAAAGGTCGTTGGTCGTTTCGTTCCATATTCGACTCAATGGACCCAAAGATCGGAGGGTTTCAAAGCCGAACCTTTCTGTCGGTTGACGGAAAGACATTTTGTTACGTATCAACAGTAACTGTAAGTACCGTACTCCCCAGTTTGTAAAAGCAATCTGAGTACAAGTACCTACTAGTCTACCCCCACGACTAGAATGCCTCTACCGTAGGTAGAGAGCTAGCTAGTAGAGTGCTGTTCAAAGCGTAAGAGCTGTTATTCTATTATATTAGCATGAACCAGTGGCAGCAATGCCACACAGTCGTTTGACGTAGTCGTAAATAAGCAGTTGGATTGTGACAATCACCCCAACATGAAGCAACCTTGTCTTGCCTCCTATGAAAAAGCCTCGGAAGCCGCGATCGCCCTGCATAATGCTCCTCCATACGTCTTTTGTCTTCAGATTGCCTTCATGAGCATTGACAAGGCTCAAAACCATATCACCCGGCTGGCTGCTTATCGACGACAGCACACTAGCAATGCCTGCGGACAATAAGGGAACAGCAAACATAATTGTCCCCGAAACTGTAACCTCAGCCTTTCGAAGACTGGAATACAACAATTTTGTGATAACGTCAAAGGACACATTTTTGGTGACTGTATATGGGACTTGCTTTAAAATCATGGGAGCAAACCCCTTGGAAAATCCGTAGACGCCTTCCTTTTGGAGAATTTTGTAACCTCCTTGGATCCATCCACCAGAGGCGAATGCGGGTTCTGCCACCAAACGGATCCGTAAGGCCTCCATAGGACAGAGTACCATCGAAGCTGCCACACCGGAAACCACCCCACTGAGTACAAAGGCCAATAGGGAGGAACTGAAAATTGTGATGGACGTGGCAGCAGCTATCCTGCTCAGCCACGAGGTCATGGATGGCTTCAGTACTTCATACACACCAAATTTCACTGCCCCTTCTAGCAGGTACCCCCAATATGTTGGTCCAAGTCCAGCCCAGAGGGCTCCAAATCCTTCTTCCTTAATAATGTCACGTCCAGCCGCGAAAAACGAAATGTCGGCAAGTCTCAAATCGACTTGTTTCCGAGTCTTGATGGTAACGGTTAATGGTAGTCAAGCAACAAATTGTAAGGAAACTTAAAAAGAAGTGTTTTTTCCTCACAATTTGTCATATTCCTATGTCATTTTCAACAACATACCTTGATGACATCAATCGGCGTGGGAATGGCGTGCGACGACGCGGCACAAAGTCCTCCAGCAAGAAAATACCTCCATGACCCAGGTGACGAATTCATTACGAATTTATAGAGAAAAGTCGCGAATACTCCAATAAACCCAGCCACTAGAGTTTTGTCGAGTGTGGTGATATGATCATGTGATCGATGTCTGGGTTGCAATGCGGTCGACGACGGAATGAGAAAACTATCCCATGAAGAGTGATGCCTCGGATTCGACAAAGCGCAGTGTTCGGCCGTCGGCTTGTTTCGTTTCCTTGTTACTCGATTGACATTCAGCAAATGAAGAGGACGCACGGATGGCGATATCGTCGTCTTCAAGAGATGTCTACCTCCATACACATAAGCGCAAGATTCGGAAATTAGTAGTTGTAAGGACAGGAAAAAGAACCCCGCAACTCTGACACTGGCAAGTATGTTCACGCTTTTGCCGCCTCTCATCGTAGTCTGGTCGAAAATCGTAGATGCGATGATGCAAAACACCAGAGGAATGGCCGAATGCAGCCTACAAGAGAAACAAAGTGGGAATGTGGATTCTCTGATAGAAAAAGAAAAGTTGTGGTGCAAGCACTCTCCTAACTGTAAATCCTTAAATCCAACATTTTTTCGAAGAACATGCGATTGGTGTTGCCCTTGCATCAACTTCTGCGGTGAGTTTGACTGTGAGTGTTTAACACCTCGTAAGTCGTAAGTGACGACACGACCGCGCTTTCTTGACAAATCAAAATTTGGCTACGCGTACGGACTGAATTTAACCGCATTAACAAATCTCCGCGTCCACTTATTTATTGCTTTGAGACAGCTTACGACGGTGAGAGATCTTCTGTTGCCCTCATATTTTTTTCAATTGAATCTTGTTGCCTCGACGAAGTCTTTTCCAATCCACTCTGTTTGAACTTTGAACCCAAAATAGGTGCACTAGCTGGAAGATAATCCTGAAGAAAAATTGCGTTGCAGATATCTAGACAAACCTCAAGTAGCAAAGGGACGTTTTCAGTGTCTGGATGAAGCGTCGATTTACCGTTGTGTCTATCGATGGCCTCACTTGGTTTTTGTTAATGTCGACTAGCCTTGTAATCCCAAAACAACAACGATATATTTGCTATCCAATTCAACATAAATGCATCAGACTTGGTGGGACTTTTCTCGCAACGGATTCCTGCAGTAATAGATGGCACTTTTCAACAGGTGACAGGGACTCACCTTCGACTCATTCGTTGGAACCAACTTCCGACGCAACGCGCCAACGCCACAAGGTGAACTGGGAAACAGCCAATGGAACGGTCCAATTTTATGCCTTGGATGGCGAAACATTACGGACAGCAGCTCTACGACGGGGTGTTGTAAGCCCACACAATGGACGTGCTCAGGTCATCAATTGTACGTCTCAAGAGGAGGAAGGCGGGGAGTATTACCATAATGCTTTGGGTTTTCGTTCACGGTTTCTGACAGAGATGCCACTTTTTCTTTCCATTTTTCCTAGGTCGAGGACTTGGAACGTGTGGTACTTGCGCAGTGGAATTGAGGAAGGGCACAGTTCATCCTGTTGAACGACAAATCAAAGAAGAGTTGCGCCTATCGTTGCTTCCACATGGAGGTGTGAATCAACCCGAGTCGTTGCGACTTGCGTGTCAAATTCAGGTGCACAGTGACTTGGAAGTGATCAAACGATCTGGATTTTGGGGGCAGAATTACGAAGAACTATCCGATTATAACGAATGCAAGACTTTCCTTGGTCATCTGGAATACATTCTGGACAATCGGTCTCCAAAGGAAACTGGCAAAGACGTTGACAAGCGAGGAAACTCATAATAATTCTACATAGTAGCAGGTTCCCTCAAACCGCAGTTATGCTTACCCTTTCACAAACTGATATCTGGCTGGTTATGGCTGCAGCGCTGATTTCAATTTCAGGAATGGTGCCCTATGGTCGATTGTTTTTTGCTACTCGTACTTCGTACGTGTACAAACCACCCGTTGCACGTACAACAGTGCGCCGTTTGGCATTCGACTTGTAGCGGTGTGAATGTTTGATGTTCAATGAACGAACTTACAGTTATCTCGGCGCGAAAGGGAAATTCGGCTTGAGCATCGGGAGATCATTATTTCCCCTAAATCCAAATTCCAATCAATTTACGATATTCCGAATGCAGCAACAAAAGAGAAGAAAGCATCAGAAAAATGGGGAAAACACACTACGGCAGGAAATATAAAGAAGATTCAGAAATGCTAAACTAGGACTCCACCCTTCTATCCGCTCGATGCTCTCCAGTCGTTTGATTTTCCCCAGTCCTTCTCACTATCGTTTCACAATCTCAATTTCTCAATATCAAAGCCTATGATACAAGCGAAGCTCTTTTTCATACATAGTAATTTCAATTCAAGAAATTATTGTTGATGTTTATTCGTAGTAGAATAGTGTAACCTCAAGTTTTGATTTTCCGACCCTTCGAGCGTTTTTCCCACCCTTGGTGAAAGGGTTGTTCACCTTTTCCCACCGCAGTCTTTCGCTTTACGCTTTACCCCACCCTCTATTATGGAAGGAATCGATTTCCCCAGTCCTTCTCACTATCGTTTCGCAACCTCAATTTGTAACTTACAAAGTCTCTGAGAGAAGTTCTCGTACATACACATTAATTTCAATTCAAGAAGTTGTTGTTGATGCTTTTACACCCTCTCATCAATCATGAATCCATTGACTGTGAGTACGAAGTTGCATTGGTGATTAATTAAGGTTTCCCAACCCAGTCGTTCGATTTTCCCCACCCTACTACGTACCGGTAGCGGTAGACTACGGTACGTCGAAAAATACTTACCTATTCTCACATTCTCACAGTCATTATGAAATAGATGGGACAATGCTGGAATGATACACGCGCGTTTGCGGTTGAACGGGACGTACCCCTCCGTAGTACGTGACTTGCTACCACGTCGTCCGTCTGTCTTTCAACAGCAACTTAAAAAAATTATTGTCAAGACCACCCATCATTATTTGTCAGTCGCCCGTCATTCTTCCTCCTCGAATCGAATCACGCCTTCATCATCATCACATCGTCACATTCCTTCGTCTTCGAGATTGAGACAAAAACAAATGAATGTATCGAATCTCCACCGACTCTTTCATGTCGATGCAGCATCTCTCTAGGAACCAACCACATTTCTGTTTCGATATTAAAAACACCCAACGCAAGAAGCGCCTCCAATAATCAGGCAAGCACAGCTTTCTCTTCTTTCCTTCTGAAAGAATTTCATATCTTCACGAAATATGGCATCCATCACTGCCAATACGAAACATAAAATGACGGTCCCGTCCATTAAAAAGACCACCACCACCACCACCACCGGGAAACTAAAGACAGTTGGTACAACTAAAAAGGCTGCTTCGGGAAGACGTGGTTCCACTGCACCGGCTATGAAACCATCAGCGTTGGCGACACCCGATGCAATTGCTGCCCTCAAGGGGTTGACTTTGGAAGAACAAATCACCCGTGTGATGGATCTGTGTCGTTTGGCCATGGGAGAGCAGCCGACGTTGGTCGATAAAAGCACTCCACATGCCGCCAGCACTACACGAGATCGTTCCATGGCAGCTGCCGATGTAGCCATTGCCGCCAAGGAATTGGGTGTCCCTTTCGTTTTGAAGAAATGTGGAGTTATGGATGCCATGCAACGGATGCTATTTCCAGAGGGAATCTCCAAAACGTTTGACGATGAAGATAATACTACGGGAGGACTAAAACCTAGCGCATCTGCTGTCAGTCTTACCAGTCTCGATGTAGATGACAGTGCCACATATACAACAATGTCAACGGCCGGCACCGACAGCAAGCGCGGAAAATCGACCCCCGCCAGTGCCCGAGAAGGGTCATTGCTCATTATTCGAGCCCTTTGCGAGCTAGTAGGAAAGAAAGCAGAACCGTACGTTGTCGGAGCATTCCTTGCCGCTGCCTTGGATGAGTGTGGCAGCAACACAGGGTCTGTGAGAGAGGCCGCCGAGGACACGGCCAGCGCCCTTATCAAGTTGGCTAATCCCTTTGCCTTTCCGCGATTGATCTCACCACTTTTGATTAAGTCGCTGAAGTCTACGGAATGGAGAGTCAAAGCCAATGCCTTGGACCGACTAGCACAATGCGCCACTACATCACCAAAACAAGTGTGTAGTATGCTCCCCACACTAATCCCGGCCATCACCAACCAAGTATGGGACACCAAGGCCCAGGTCACCAAAGCTGCTGGAACAAGCCTTCTGGCTATTTGCCAAACCAACCCTAACCCCGACGTCGCCCCAGCTATTCCAGCAGTGGTCAATGCCGTCTGCAAACCTTCCGATACCAACAAGGCTGTAGAAGAACTCATGGGGACGACCTTTGTGGTGACGGTTGACGCTCCAACCCTCTCCATTCTGTGTCCCGTCTTGTCTCGTGCCTTGAAGGAGAAACTGGCCATACACAAACGCGCTGCCTGTATCGTCATCAATAACATGAGTAAGCTAGTTGGATCGCCTGAAGATGTGGCCCCCTTTGGACCGCTGCTGGTCCCAGAACTAAAAAAGGTCGCTCAAAGCGTCCAATTTGAAGAAATTCGCGACGAAGCCCTCAAGGCATTGAACAGTCTAACCAAGGCTCTTGGAGATGCGTACACTGCAGCTGCTGAAGATGATAAGGGGGATGATACTGCTGCCGTCAAAATGGCTGAGGAACAGGCCAAAGTGGTGGCAGAGCAAAGACGCATTGAAGCGGAGCGACTTGCCGAACAACAGAAGGAAGAAGAAATTCGTAAAAGAGAAGAGGAAGAAAAACGAAGGTTCAAAGAAGCTATGGATGCTCAGCGAGAACTGGATCGACTGCAAGCCGAAAAGGAGCGACAGGAAAAGGCAGAGGAAATGAAGCAAAAGGAAGCTGCCAAATTGAGCGTCAAAGGATCGGCTGGCAAATGCCAAGGTTGCGGACTGAAAAAGTGTAAGAAAACATGTTTGTTCTACTCTGGCTGAGCCGAGGCTTGAACAGTTGGTGTGTGCATGCCGTATCATACGTGATACACACAGAATAATGAGGAACGTTCATTATGAGGATGGGTTGGTTCAAGGTACGAAGACGAAAAGCATGTATTATGTGACCGATAATCTATCTTTATCTCAGATCATAACAATAATAATACTTCTTCCTACAGGTAGTCTACTGCAGCACGTAGTATTATTGTTGTTTATGATTCTCTGAGAAGAGATGAATTTGGCCTTAACTAGCTGGTGGGAAAGATCGAAAAGCCAAGCCTCGCAAGCTAGTCTTTGCTTGTACGACTAGTACTGGAGATGCACGACAAAATAATGGAAGAAAATGATCCTCCAAGGATGAATTACTACTACTATTAGACGTGTATTCAATATAAAACTTCGAAGTATTATATATTTTTCATCATAACATTTGTGTGATCATCATGAAAAAGGTCCGTTGTACCGGTAACAATACCTAACTCTAAGTACCGGTAGGGTCTGATACGTCTTCTATTCACGGTAGATATGTGATAAAAGATTGTGGAGAGTGGTTTTGATGCAACAACTCGCATCTCGTGGACTTTTTGTGCGCTTTGGAAGCTCGCCTTCCTCCGGTGATGACGCAAGTTTTACACCCGCGCGAGGAACTATTCTCTATTCTCTTGATGTTCCATGAGAAGTCCATTTCGCCCAAAAGATGGAATTAACTGTAACCTAGAATTTAAGAGAAATATCTTGTCCCATACGCACTCGACGTCCTTATCTCTTCCGCTGATGTGGCAGTCTCAGTTCGTGTTGCAGGTTGTCAGCGAATCCGAAGAACAGCGGTGGGTACCGATCTTTTCTATTTTTGTTAAATGAATTCATACGAACTGCACATTAGCCAGGAATGGCATCCGAAATTCTTTGAAAAGCGCCATATCTGGGGCCCTTCTTTTCCTCCATCTTTCTCCCGTCTTGCTTGAACAAGAAAATCCATCGAGAGCAACATAATGATCATTGCATCCTTTTATCTAAACCACTAAAAACTAGCAAGCTACTATAAAGCTAATAATTGAAACAAGTTCTATCTTTTCGACGGCGCTTTCTCCTTCTTTTTGGTGACTTACGTGGATTGCTCGCAAAAATCGAGATACCGCAAACAAAGAACCAGGAAGGTTGCACCATTCTTGTTGGTGTCGACAACGCCACCACCGAAACCAAGTCTTCTTTGGAGGCTGCATAATCTCTATTCTAGCTAGCTAGTAGATAGCTCTTTCTCTGGCAGAAACGTTGCAACAATCTGCTTCTCTGGGAGTACAAGGGCTGTTACTTTTCTCCGCAACATCTTTTTGTATAAACAAAATCATGACGCAATCGAACCTCCGAACGAAATATCACGTCTCCTTTGCTCCAATGGATGACAAGATCATTCCCAACAACAACTTCTACGCGAATAGAACAAAGGAGGAGTTGAAAGAGCTTTGGTACTCTAGAGAAGAGTTGATGCACTCTTGCTATGAAGCCAAGAAGATTGTCAAGCTGATCCACTTAGTGGGAGGCAAACTCGAAGAGATCGATCACTCCAGACATTGCGTGGTAGGACTAGAGAAATACCACGGAAAGACAGAACGAGAAAGGTATAGAAAGATGCTCATCCGATCCGTTTTGATAAGGCAAGAAATGAATCGAGGATTAGGTCTCGGGGCATCCGAAAATGGATGTCTCTCCGAGATCTCCCAAATGATGTCGGCATCCTTCAAGGACTTCGCGTTATGGCAAGCGGCAATGCATGAGTTTCATGCGTATGGATCTTCCAAGCCGTCACAATCGCTACTAGCCTCAAAGGGATTAGTTCTCGGCAAACGGAACTGTCCACTAGAATTACAAATTGCGAAACGACCCAAAAAACAATGCAGTTTGGAGACAACTAATGCACTAGCTACTACATTACATGGCAAAAGCGACCTTGCAGCAGACTTTTGCCGTATCAAAAGGGACGCTATACCCACGGATACTGCGATTGCTTCAACGAATGCTACCGAACTGACAAATACTGCACAAAACACTGTACATGATGAAATATCTCTCCACCAGGATATGGTCAAAGCAATGGAAGGATACGTGGCAAGGAAACGGCTGAGATGTGAGGTTGCCACATTGGTGGAGGCTCACCAGTACCAGCATCGTTTTCATCTACAGCCACTATCCTGTTCTCCATCCTCTCCCACATCACAATTGACAACGGAGAACCCTTTGCTACAATCAGAAAGGTGATAGCGCTACTTGTACAAATTACTTACACAGTTACTACGACTATCAACCTCTTCGAAGTTCTTGCAAGCCACTACACACACACACACCTGTTGGTGTTTGACTGTGAACTACCGATGGAAAGAGAGGCCCTGTACATAGATTCGATCCCCTCTCTTTCTCTCTGTCATCCAATGTTGATAATCCTGACTAACAAAGAAACAAATCTGACTAGAGAGAGTGCTAATCACAAATTAGAATACTGCTATGTTACCGTCCTTTCGAAAGTCGTCACGCTTAGGCCTTCTTGGGAGGCAGCTTGGTAATGATTCCAATGGCGATGGTCTTTCCTTCTGTTCGTAAAGTGAACCTCCCAAGAAAGGGATAGTCGTCGTATTTCTCCACAGGAACAGACCTCGCCACCTCAATCATGCAGATACATTGCATTTCAATGCTTGCAAAACGAGCGTTCTTGACCACTTGACCCTTCTTGTTGGTAGTCTCAAAAATCTTGACAATGGTGCACTCTTCCTCGCAACAGTGTGCGTGGAAGACCGCCTGAAAACCAGCAGTCATGATCTTTGTATTTTCTGGCATATCCGACAAATAAATCTTGGCGATGATCTTGTCAACAGCACGGCAAGGTGGGTCTGTGCATAGTACGTAGCCCTTGCGTACGTCTTCTGTTCCAGCTCCGTTCAGTTTGATTAGCACATTTTCTCCCGGTCTGGCACCAGCGACGGGATCTTCGTTGGCCCAAACTGCATCGACCTTGTATTCGGATCGCGTCGGCATCACCGTGACAGTTATGCCAGGACGCACAATACCACTCTCTACTTTTCCCATAGCGATGGTGCCACGGTCAGTGTATCGATCCAAGACGGGAATACGTAAAGGCGCAGTGGGATCGCGCCCTTGAATTTCCAAAGAATCGAAAAGGCGTAATAGAGAGGGTTGGTTGGTGTTGTTTTCTCCGCTTGTCCATGATTGTTTCCACCAAGAACACACTGCGGGATCGACCTCATCCTTTACATTGGCACCTGAAAGTCCGGAAATGGGAATGAACTTGACTTCCTTCTTGATGGTGAAGCCACACTGTTTCAAAAAAGGTCGTAGCTTGGTGACACATTCATCATAACGCTGCTTTGACCATTGGACGGTGGGGTCGTCCATCTTGTTGACCACGACCACGAGATGACTAACACCAAGGGTCTTGGCCAACAGAGCGTGTTCTCGTGTCTGGCCTCCACGATCAAAGCCAGTTTCGAATTCTCCCTTCCGGGCAGAAATGACGAGGACTCCTATGTCTGCTTGACTTGCACCCATAATCATGTTGGGAACATAGTTTTTGTGTCCTGGAGCGTCCAAGATTGTGTAACGCTTATCCACTGTTTCGAAGTGAGCCTTGCCGACCTCCACTGTCTTCCCCTTTGCACGTTCTTCTTCGTTTGTGTCCATGATGAAGGCAAGAAACCACGACTCTCGATTTCGTTCTTTTGCTTCCTTTTCGTACCGCTCGATGGTTCTCTTGTCCACGTTTTCAGTGATATAAAGGATGCTTCCCGAAAGCGTCGATTTTCCAGCATCAACATGTCCAATAAAGACGAGATTCATGTGTTCTCGTGGATCACCTTCTTTCAGAGTTGAAGGGTCGATCTCTAGTGTGTCACCGTTGTCGTCGTCGTCGTAATCGGGAGCCGAGGTAGGGACATCGTCTATCTTCAATTTATCGTCAACGTCTTTAGCAAACTGGTCCGTGGCATCATCACCACATTCTGCAATGTCCATGGCATCATCACCACCACCAACACCTGCAGCCAAAATCGCTTCCACTTCTGGATAATTCGCAAGACTGTCTGGATCGTTGATCATGGTAAGAGCCTTTTCACGATCTCCCTCGGCAATCTTGAGAACCGCCTGCCACAATGGATCGTTCTCATCAATGTCGGACATGGTTGATTCTTGATGTTCCGGGGTTTGGGTTGCTGCTGCTGCTGGTGCCGGAGCGGGAGCCGGAGTTGGTACTTGGAATCCCTGTCCAGGAGTCCACGCTGCGGCATTAACCGACGGTTTCCATTCACCAGCGTTGGGATTCATGATTGATTTTGTTTCTATATTTATATTTAAGAAAAAGTATTATAATAAAGCGGAATGAAAATGAGCCAACACAAACTTTGTGTGTGCAACACAATAAATAGGGGAGCTTAACGAAAGTTGGTTCGTCGCATGGCATCACTGTAATTGTCACGTCTTCCCGAGAGACGCATGATACAACAACAACAAGAACAACAACAACAACATTGACTCCACTCGTCCCGCCGGCTTACCTTGAAAACTGTTTTCTTTCGTTTCCAAATTTTATGATACCAAAAATCAAAAGTAGCAAGAATGCAGTTTTGGAGCTCCAAATTTCCGCAAATAGGTGACAAGTACAGGACACCCAACTGGTATTTTGTTTTTATTTACGTGCAGTATATTGTTCCTACTGACAGGGAATTTGATATCAGGGGTGGGTCGGATTGAATGGGTGTTTGAGTGAGTCGAGTCGACTGCACAGAGCACCATCAATCAATTCATCACAAGGCGCATCTTCCCATCTCAACACAACAAACAACTCCAACAACGTGTGGATCGAGAAGAAAACGAAACGCGTCTGTCCGTCGTTGATTAAAAAACATCCCTATCTCTTATCGAGTTAAGAAAGGGTAGGATCGGGATCGCGTCGCGCTGCTCAGCCACCTACCGGTACTATGCATACCGTATCATACCTGTGTTGTGTGACAACAACGACATCATCATCATCATCTCTCTCCGTAACATTGCGTCTACGACGAACGATGATCCGCGTTGTTGGGACAGAGTGACGATAGACGTTGTCTCCACTCGTAATTTACTTTTTTTCCCTTCCAGGAAGCCTTCTACTGCATTATCAGTCAAAAACACAGAGTAGTATCAGTTTGTTCAATGATGAGGACTCTAATAACATCAGTAGCTTCCTTCCTATCCGTTGTTTCCCTTTCATCGGCATTCCTTGGACAAACTCCCCTTCTTCTGTCTGGACCGACAGTATCACACAAAACCACTACCACGACATGTCTCTGGGATGCGCCAGAACCACTGGCAGAAGAAGGGTCGTGGCAAGCGTTTCTGGACGAAGAGACGACCGGACTGGTTTACTATTTCGATACGAAGACGGGAGAATCGTTATGGGAACCTCCGACTGCCACCTTTCCCGAGGTCCGACTGCCTCGACGCAAACAACGCATCGCCGACAACCTGCGAAGAGAATATCGAAAATCACGTCAACAAGAAATGATGGGTTCGGAAGGCAGTATTGAAGATGTCTCGTCTGCCTCGTCTTCATCCACAGCGGTCGCGGAGGCACAGCAGGCAATCGAAGAGGAACGCCAACAGCCTAGTAGTGATAGCAGTAGTAGTAGTTGGATCGAAGGTATCTTTGACACGGGACCAAAAGATGTGGAAGCAGTGGAGACGCAAAAAGAATCGTCCAAATGGTTTAATTTTTTGGATGATGGAGGAAAGAAGGGATCAACAACGTCTACAGCGACCGAGGAACAACAACAACCACTCGACAAAGAGGAACCCCAGACACAAAATTGGCTCAAAGACATATTTGGTGTCGGAAAACAAGGTACCGCACAAGGTGCCACGTCCTCGCGGGAATCAACCCTACCACAAGACACCAAAAAGCCTGGGATCTTGGAGTCCTTCACCACCTTTTCTACTACCACGGCACCGATCAGAGCAGATGCTACGATAACTGATGTACCGAAACCGAAACCCGTCGAGAAAAAAAAGCCGGAAAAGGTTGTCGTGGAAAAGCCAAAACCCGAACCAAAGAAGCAAGAAGAGAAAATTGTCGACCTTTCACCTAGACCAATCAAGATTGAAATGGGATCGCACATTCTACCGCACCCAGCCAAGGTTCGATGGGGAGGGGAAGATGCTGTGTTCATGAAAGGAAGGACCTTTGGAATCTTTGATGGTGTTTCGGGTGCTGACAAGCTCGACGGGGTACCGTTGTATTCTCGAACATTAGCGAATGAAATGAAAAAGATGGTCGGGACGGATGGAGTCACCATCCAGGACATGACCACCTACTTGACCAGCGCTGCTGCCTATGCTGATGGCGCGGCCACCGGCGCGTCGACGGCTGTAATTGCTTCCATTGGAGAGAATGGTTTCCTACAAGCTTTGAATGTTGGGGACTCTTATTGTGTCGTCATTCGTGATGGTAAGATAACGGCAAAGACGAGAGAAATAAGTCATTATTGGGAGTGTCCCTATCAACTGTCGGAGGACTCGCCCGATCGGCCGAGGGATGGTACTAAACTGAACGTTGAGTTGATCCCCGGGGACGTTATCATCATGGGATCAGATGGCGTATTTGACAACGTCGATGACGATCTTCTCTTGGACTTGGTAAGACAATATCCTCCAAAACCTGGGCCTCTTGCCAAAAAGATTTGTGATGTGTCACGAAAGCAGTCATTAGACAAAAACTCCGAAACTCCTTACGCCAAGCAAGCTCAGAGACGAGGGGATCCCGACTTCAGCAGTGGACGTGGTGGAAAGGTGGATGACGTGAGCTGTGTCGTTGTGGTCTGCAAATGAAAGAATTATTTGACTTCCTAAGCGAGGCAACACCAACATTCACATCATTATTTTGTCATGATGTTATTACTGTTGTGACAAGCGGACGAACCCGCCAGTTCACACGCCCAATCGCTACAGACACTGAGAACCTGATTAAGAATACATTGCTAGTAGTTTACATCATTTCCTCTAAATGTCAAGACTATTCTGAGATTTCAATGACCTCCACCTCGTCATCCGAATCGTTAACATTTCCTCCTTGATTATTGCTGGAGGCCTCCTGATTTGGATTTGAAGCACGTTGATTCGTAGTGTCATCGTCATCATCGTCGTCGTCGCTATCGTCAATCTCTATGACTGAATCCTCGTCCTCATCCTCGCTCTCTTCCTCGTCGTCTTCCTCTTCCGACGCGCTAGAGAGCAACTCAATTTCCGGTTTCTCACCATCTTGGTTTCCTGCTTGATCTCCATGTGGAGCTGGTGCTGCTGCAACCGCTGCCACTTCTTCCTCGTTGGTGTTGCCCTCTTCATCTGAACTATCTAGGAGCTCTACAATCTCTTGCTCGCTAGCTTGACCGGCAGCGGCTTGGTTTGGATTTCTTTGTGCGGTAGCGTTGTTCGCGGCAGTGTGGCTGGAGGTGGAATCTCCTGCGAGAATACGTCTTCGCTTTTGAGCGTGTTCTTCTACTTCAAGGTCTTCCGCTGCATTTGGGGCGGGACGAGTGTGTAAATGTACCACCTTGTGGTCAAACGATCCAAGTCCCATTCCCCATAAGGGTCTTCCACCATTTTTCAGTTCCTTCCCCATGAAGAAGAGTCGCTGTTGACCAGGTAAAACTCCAAACATATTTTCTTGGGCTAACATCATTCGAAGTTCCGACAGGGTGGTCGACAGGCAAATCGAAATCTACGACAGTACGACGGACCATGCACGATGACATTCATTGCGAGAGAAAAATTAGAAGTTTTGAGAACAAGACGTCTTTTTTGAAATTGATAAGCACAATTTTCGCCCGAAATTCCCATTGTCGTCGTCGTTGTGCTCTGCTCTGCTCACCTCTTTTTTCATGGCATCGGATGATCGTATAATCGTTAACGTAATGGCCTGATCCCTTTTCGTCTCATCCATGTGATGGTCATCCTCAGATGAAGCCTTGAGTGCAGCAGCGGCAGCAGCAGTGGCCATTGTGTGTTTCGAATTGTTTTGTCGTTGGAAGGCAAATACGACGTAGAGGATGACTGGGTAGGTGAAGATATTATAGGAAGAACGGCTTTTGAAGGAAACAGCCTTGACAGTGAATGATATTTTTTTGTATATAACTAACTTTGACGAATGTGGTGTCAAAGGAAGCTGTTATAGATGAATAGATGACCAGCAACCAGCAACTGGAGGAGTCAATGATGTAGCAACAGAAAAGTTGGAAGCGTTGAACTTGATTTGTTGTATTGTAGCTTCACAGTCCAGCTACCTACGGTAGCTAGTAGTTAAGAGAGTAGAGACAGCGGCTGGTTTGTATGCGAAGATATCATATAATACAACAGGCTTTCGAAACACAGAAAAAAAATCGAAAACCTCAACCTTTTTGTGATGAACAACTCTTTATACGTACTACAGTGTATTATTTTATATAATAATACTCCCTGTAGTACTTTTTTATGAAAAGGTTACGAAACGTTAACCCTAGCTCTAGCAGTCGCGGTCGGCTGGACTGGCGCTCTCTCCTCACGAGTTTTGCCGCCAAACGAGATCGCTTCCGTACACAACACACAACAAACAACACACGCAAGGACACCCTCATGATGTTATTTTTTATGCATGTTGTCTGTTGTCTGCCCAGACGTCCAAACATCGTTTCATTTTTGAATTCACAGAGATACAAAATTAACTGTAAATGCGAGGTAGACTACCGGTAGTTTAGCTACTACTAGCTAGAGTGGTGCCACCTTCCATCCTCTTGATCTACTACTACTATTGTAGGTAGGACGTTTACACCACCAACAATAAAAGAATCTCCTTGGATCTCCCTTTCCACACACCCATCCCTACATACAAACCTCTCTGGTCGCTATGCCGCGGAAACCCAAAAACACAAAGGAAACGGATCCTTCGGCCAATCATCCATCCGAAAATTATCGAGAACATCGTCTGTTTTTAATTCGGTCTTTGGAACGAAACGATGTGGACATGGCAGCATTGCTGAAACTCAATGCATCCCTTCACGAGGCCAAAGCAAAACTGTTGCAATCGTGTGGTGAACTGGTGTTGCTGGATTTGGGCTGTGGACGGCTCAAGTTAGTCAATGACGAGTTGCACGAAGAGACAAACAACCCTCAAGAGGAGGCTACCAAAGAAGATAGAGCAGCTACAGAAGATCTGCAGCAAGCGACGGTAACTACACAACATCACTTGACACCCGCTCAAAAAAAAGTCTGTGTGGACTTTTTGCTCCGCATGAAGTTGAGACGCAAGTTATGCAATCGGCTCATTCGTCGTCTCAATCGCGTCGCCAGTGCCATGGACGGGAAAGATGTCTCACCGCCACCACCACCCCGGTATGGAGATCTGAGGCTTCACATTGATCCGGAGGAAGTAGAGGCACGGGCTGCGGAATGGAAACAAATCGATGAGGCAAAGAAACGAATTGAAGCGGCACTGAAAGGAGATCAAAGTGTCTATGATCCAAGTAACTTTATTCCAGGCAACAAATCCTGCAGTAAAGGAGGAAAAAACAACGATCAAGTCAAGGAAACATCCACGAAACAAGAGACATCTTCAAAAGAGGAAAACAAACCAATTGACGCACCGCACGATTCGTCTGTGAAGTCTCACGATGATCCGCAGCCCATGGAAGTGGATTCATCCAATGAAACCAAAGAAGCTTCGGAAGAAACTGATGCCTCCAAGAAGAAATCTGATCAAAATTCTCCTCCGGATGACCAAGCTGGTGATCCGGACGAAACGCAAACACCCACTTTGGAGAGCGACTTTGAACTTCTCCAAGAATATGACGATGCATACGAAAAGGTGTGGGATCCAGAGACGAAGACATTCAAGTATACTCTATCCATGGAGGATAAGGGCGAGCCGGAATATTTGCAAATCAAGAATGGAGCGGGAATCGGGGCATCCAATCGAGAAATGACTCTTCCAGATCGAGAAGCTGAACACAAACGTTGGCAAACCAATATGCTCGCAAGAATTCCGGACCAGCCTACTTTTGAGGAGCTGGGCTTGAAAAATCGGGTTTTTTTCTTAGAAGAGCGTCGAAAGCGTTGTCTCGAGGAGGCGGCAGAGGGTAGTGACGATGAAGAAATGGCAAACAGCAACGAGCCAAGTCCCAAAAAGGTCAGGACAACTCGCTCCAGGGACAATAACAAGGAAGGCACACCAAAGAAGGAAAACACTGCTAGCGGAGATGAAGTAAGCAAGGATGAAAATAATCCTGCTGGTGAAGATTCAGAAAAGGAAAAGACGGCATCTACAGTGGATCTTTCTCAAACCATGCCAAAGCGTTCAATTTCATTTGCAGCGACCCCATCCTTTCATGAACAGGATCTCCATCGGCTCCGTATCATCCACCATGATGTGGTCAAAAACGCAGCTGCAGAACAAGCTCGTAATCAGCTGTCATTGGTCACAAATGAATACAACAATGGTAAGATATTCTTTGCTTATCAAAGTAACGCCATTTGGAAACGCTCACGCTTTTGTCTCATGATTTCCTCCAGCTCTCCATCGTTCCACGGAATGCTTCAATGCCAGACACCAGATCCAACACAATTTGACCTTCTTGATTGCCAAGGGCAGACAAGAACTGAGCAAAGCGCAGAAGGAGTACGCTGCTGCGATCGCTCAAGCGAGACGGCAATACATTGCGGAAAGGCAGGCGTACGATGCGCTACGGTTACAGACGTTGCTCCCATCGAAGATTGGCAAAGCACCCGAAGGAACCCCATTCATTCAGCAGTACATGATGATGAGCGCCGGCGATAGATGTATGGTTGCCGGCAGTCTTGCTGATGTCGTCGACGGTTCCATTGCAGTTGCAGAAGGAAGAAGTAATTTTCCAAAGTTCAAAGACTTTGTTCCTCCGCAGCCTCCTGGAGTCAATCCTGAAACTGGCGAAGACATGGCCCAGCGACAGCATCGGATTGAAGCAGAATATCGTGCTCAATACAACTTGATGAATTCTCAGTTTCAAGCAAGTGAGACAGAACGTGCCAAAATGTGGCGAAAGATGATGAAAGCAAAGGCTGAGCTTGACATGTCCCACGAGCAAGTCGTCGGTGGTGTGAGACAAACCATCCGGGTCACCTCATCAAACTACAACCAAATTCCCATGCCAGCGTTTCAAGGCAGTGCTAACGTTGCCTTGCCTCGCGAAGTGGCTCGACAGGGATTTGCCGTTGCTTCCTATCGACCACCGGCAAGCGCTGGTCCTGGAATAAGTACTTCCAAATATTCGGCAGCAAAGGTTCGACAGCGAAAGTCTGCCGATGGAAGTGTCGCTCCTGTTTCAGAACCAAAGAAAACGAAGGAGGGCTTGTACATACGACCAGCAGGAAGAACACGGAAGGGAATGCGATGGGACGCTTTCAATGGCGTGTGGGTCCCTCAAAGTCAATCCTGAAAGCCATAGGAAGCTACGACGTAGGACACTTGAATGGAAGGGAAGCAAAACCGGCACTATCTTCAGGAAATTGAAACTTGAATGAAACGGATCAGTAATAATGGAGTCGTAATAACAAAATGAAATTATATTATTATTTATTCGGCTGAAGTCGTTCAACACTTGTACGTCGCATTTGATCAAGATGATTTGCTGCTATTGCTTGGCAACGAATAGTGGACGTTGATTACCTATTAGAGACTACTGGTACCGTCCGGGTAGTCTACGTTCCGGTAGGGAATGTTTTGTAGTTATTTTATTTTATTCATTCATTGACTCTGTGAATTCACAGTCACTCCTGCATGGTTACTGCAAACGTGCCAAAAAAACGTCGGTCTCGTCTACTGACTGTGAAGTAAGGTAGGGACAATTTACCGTACGGTATGTATGATATCCCTACCGGTACTTCGGGCGCTAAGCTTTTCGATCGATTGAGTCAAAAACTCTTGGCGCCGAAACTCTCTCCGTCTTTTTCATTTATCAGCCTCACTACTGAGGAAAAGATCTCTTTTGTCGCTGCGAATAGGGATTAGGGTTATTCCTGGCGAGCCACAACATCATCGTGGTGGGTTCGCCACAACCTCAACCTGCCACACCCCACCAAGATCAAAGCGGAACTTGACTCTGTTCTTGAGATATCCTCGTATTTGAACACCTTTGTTGGAGTTGCAATTCCTCTTTCATAGGACAAACGTTGACAAACTGTCAGGATCTACCGTAGTCGGAAACATGACGTCAGACGCGATGAAATCGATTCCGGCATATCTGAAAGCTTTTCAAGATGGCTGGGAGGAGATAGCGGACGACAGTCAACACCGTGGAGGAGTGGGACGCTGCTATGCAGAGGCGCAGGCATAGATCTCAACTTACCCCTGAAACGATTAGGGATTTGAAATCGATATGCAGATAGTGGTTAGTCCCAAACGACAACTATCTCGGGTGTGAGATTCGTGTCGCAAAAAGGCAAAAACCTCAATCAAAGACTGTTTACGCCCTCGCTCTGAGAGATGTCTTCAATAGGAAAGAGGCAATGAAGGACTTGAAGTTTTTTGCTACCCAAAACCACAAACCATACACTTTTGTCGGTGTGCCAAAAGGGCAACAGAACAGAAACGACGTGCTCTTCTCCCATACTACAGCCAACGACAAGGAGTCTTATCGAGGGAATGATTCTACAGTCAGCTGAGCCCCTTACAACTGGACAACGGTGTTCCGACTGGTTCTCAATGAAGTCGATGTTTATCTCAGGAACAATGGCTGCGAAAATTGCGCAAACCGTCGATTTGAACACTCTAAGGATGTCTGATGGAGGATTGACCAACCTTCTCCAGGATTGCATTGCGTCGTGGTTTGGACGGCACAAGGGGACGGCAATGATGGCGGCGGGTAGCCGAAATGAGGAGCCGACGATTCAAAAACTCCGGTCTAGTGTCAAATTCATCCAGGTAATCTATGACGTTGGTCTCCTTCGTTGGAGAAATAACAGATGCATTGGCGTTTCGCCCGATGCCGTCAGTATCAATTCCGTTCCTGGGAAGACTCAACCTGTTCCCTGCTGCCTTGAAATAAAATCTCGGCTAGCAGATACAACAGTGCGTACAGCTGAATCGTCCGCGACGAAACATGACTCCGTGGTGAACTGCGTTTTTGGGGATGATACGTTAAAAGACTGCGTTCCAGCTGAAAACCGGGCACAGGTGGTGCACCAGGCATTGGTAATCCAGTTTGATTATGGCTTGTTTGTTACTTCGAAGGTTCAAGGTGGAGAGGGCAGCCTGGTGCAAGTTGTAGTCATCGAAATCCCAGCATCTGTCCGAATGACGCACGGCTTGGTTCTCTGTGCCGTTGCCACCCCACTCCTAGGATTCTTACATGGAGAGCATGTGGTTAAGAGAGGAGTGTTGATAGATGATGACTTCCCCCCCTGGGCAACAGTGCCACAGAGAGCAATCCTGAAGTCACGGGCAAAGCTATACTTTGCGCATCTGAAACTCATCACCATGGCAGATGGTACAGTGAAGCCTACGCAGCCGCTGCTGCTGTACAAGCACTCAGCACAACATCGGTACAACAAACAAAAACCAGGGCTGGATATGAACACGGAGCTGTCGGATAGAGTGGCGTTCAACTCAAAGGGCACTTTCGAATCGAAATAAATGTTTTTAGAATGCTGGATGCAATTTTGGTGAACAGCTGGAGAGCTCACCAGGCCGTATTCGATGTTGCCCCGTGGATGGCAACCCTTGCAGAGCCACCAACCTTGGCGCAGGTGAGAAGGAAGCTTCATGGCGCAGAAACCATTGAGGATTACGTTTGGTATACCTCCATGGCTAGCGTAGCCGAACTCGCATCCCTCAAAAGAAGTAATGTGGCCATTCCAAACATACGAGATGACAGCCCTGCAGGTGCCGTCTTCATACAGGAGTTCCAGAAGTACAAGGAAAACAATGTGTGGCCTATGAGACGGGGTGCGCTAGAGAAGTTCATCAAGGATCCGTTCCTGAAACGACTGCGCATTGCGAGTTTTCCTGGATGCGAACACAAATCGGGTCGTGTGCATGAACTGGTAAATAAGGCCAGTGAAGGGGCAAGAAGGAAATGCATCTTGTGTTTTGTCTCCAAGAAGGATGTGCCAGAGGCGTCACGGTTGCACGGAAGAGGGGTGTCCGGCAACAGTTCGTTTATGTGCACAATATGCATGGTGTGCCTGTGCAAGAAAAGAATTGGTGGTTCCGCGGCAAAGTCATGCTATGAGGTGTGGCATGAACGGAAGAACCTTGCGCTTGAGGCAACAAAACAAAGAAAGCGGTTACTCGAGTCAAGAGAACAGGAGGATGCAGATGCAGAGAAACGGAGAAAGCTTTCGGCAAATGCGAATAGCCAGAAAAAATCCTTGTCCAAGTCGCCTGGTCCGTCCCAAGATGCGCAGTTCCAAGAGGACGGAGAACAACCTGATGAGGATGAACTGGTTGAGGAAGACCAAGAAGACGAACGAGAGGGGGTAATACGGACGAACAAGACATAGAGGAAGAGTAAATAGGAGAACAATACTACGATGACGTTTATTTCCCTTCGGACATTGATTCCCTTGAGGATTCCACGGGGGAAGAGGAGGAGGATTCAGAATAACTGCTGCGAGTCCGTAGTCTAGCTAGTTGTTGCGAATTCATTTTTACAGTTAGTACGAAATCTGGGGATTGACTAGATTGACTAACCCCACGTGGCCTGGTACTCCATCCTCGTACGGTAGCCCACTCGACCGGGCGCTAAGAAATTTGTGTATCTCTGGTACACAGGCTACGTTAGCGCCCGGTCAAATCGGGCGCTACAAAAAATGCAGGGATATGACTGTGAATACGGTACCCGGGTATCATACGTTCATTGTAAGGCCTAAAACGATGCATCCTCTTTTGAATGGCCGATGACCGCCGGCCGGCCAGACTCCTCATTTTTCTCGTCATTTTTTGTATGCATTAAGAGATCGTTACTTGACAGTAATAACAACAGTAAAAAAACACTACGGTTGAGCAATACGAGGTAGATTGAAGATAATATTATACTTCGTAATATTTTATTATTATCTTCCTGACCTCTGCCATCAACAAAACGGCTCCGTCTTCAGAATAAATTGCCGATTGATTTGCAACGTATTCCAGTGGCAGTAAAAGGATCTTTAACATTTTCCAAACGTAGTTTTGACGATAATATACACTGACTGATTGTAGCGGCATAGCTGGATTGAATCTCACTCACTGTCAGTCCAGAAACTGATAATTCCGATCAACCTTGCGTCTCACAAACCTCGTCAAGCTAAGTGGAACACCAAAGTTCGGAGCGCCAGTTTCCTTCACCAGACGTTTTATTTATAAACGTGTTTGGGAGGTATATAAAGACTACTTTGTTTCAGAACGCCTCAAAAGCATTTGGAAGCCACCTTGCTTTGTCCACCACTGCACAAGGCACACAATTTGAACAGATACAATGAACGAGGGACCATCAGAGTTCGACTTGCCATATTACACTACACAATGGTCCAAGCTTGCGGAGAAACCGCAGGCTCGGCCTAAGCGAGCAACATACTCTCGTCGAGGAAGCATGAATAGCGAATCTACTGGTAATTCCTCCAAAAGAAAGTTTTTAAGGATGAAAAGATGTTCCAGCACTGGTACTGAACAAAGTCCTTTGTTTTCAATGGCTGCCGACCTGTCGGTTCAGGAGGACCAAATTGAAGAGGAAGAAGAGTGGGGCAGGCGTTTGAGTGGCTCAAGTACCACTTCCGAGAAAGTACCTTTCTTAAACCTAGACGGACATCCGCCCGCCTTCAATGCTCTACCACCTCCTGTTCCACCAAGGAGTAGAGTCTTTCGACGAGCTAATTCCGTGTCCGATGTGGAAAAAGTTCCAAAGCTACCTCCACTGCTTAAGAGATCTCAGTCAGTGACCGGCGCAGGAATAAGAAGGGGGCTATGGAAAATTTTAATCCAAATTTCTATGATCCACTAGAAGACAATGCATCTCCAAAACGAGGGTCCAGTTACAGCATAGATGGTTCAAAACGGAAGAAAAGCAGATCCTTTTCATGTCGGAATTTCATGGACAATGAGTTCCTCTCGCTTAACAACGAGAGCTCTAATTCGAATTTCGCTCATGATTTCGAGGACGAGTTTGACTCTCCTCAAGCAGAAGATGCTGGTATCGGCACAAATAATCCGCGAATATTACACAGAGGCCGCTCTCTGCCTGTACTCCCGTCTCCCTGGATAGAAGAAGAGGACGAGGAAGAAGAAGATGATTTTGCATCAGCATTTGTTCCTTCAGGCTTTGTTTCACCAAGGAAGCGAATTTCATCACCGTTGGGTGGAGCAGCAGACTTTGGAGCGTCGCCACCTCCTCGACAGCTCACTGCGAAAACTCGGATGTCGTCTCCAGAAATATTAGAATCCCCAGAAGATCTTCCAACTCCGCTGCATGCATTTGCGCAGGGACGTTATTCCTTTTCAAGAGCGTTGTCGAGCGATGATGACGCTATGCTTTCGGATTCGGAACCATCTCGCAGCACCACTTGCACTGAAGACGGAATGATGGCGACCACAAACAAAATAGCACCTGACCGCAAAATCCTTCAGCCTGGAAATGCCACAGTCAATGATGTCCTTCAAACCATGTCTTCTGAAATGGACGTCCGGTTCTTATACCGTGCTATGGCAAAGGAGAAGAACCAACCCAACAGGTCTCAAAAACTCTGGAATGTTGCGCTTGCCAAGAGCTGGACAACCGAACGTAGAAACGCTTTTCTTCATTGGGCCACTCACATCCTTGGTTTCAGGTATGCGCACGCTGGCGAAAATGTCTACATCTTGCAAATTCTTTCAAATAAAGGTAGACCATTGTTGGAATTGCTTCAGAAAGTGGTCGAAACTTGGGATGACAAGAATAGGCCCATACTATCGTCAGTGTTACCCAATGAGTTTGCAGTGCCTTCAGCAGGGAAGATGCAACGGAAACCTTCTGTCTTGAAGTCTGAAAATTTGGCGAAACCGTAAGTTCGAACATTGTCGAGACAAATCTTTGTGTCATCGTCTCGGTTGCCTAACTCAGCGGTTTTGATTTTTCAGAATGCATATCGATCTTTTCGCAGACTCTCTTCTAGATGGTATGAAGCACTTGACGATGGAAGATAAACCACCGTCTCAGGCTGCAATATCAACATTTGATGTTATGCTTGAGAATGATGAGAATGTTAAAGATTCAGATCATGCTAGACCATCACTAGATCACCACTCGACCTCCATCGATTTGATGAGTCACATGCACGGGACGACCCCAATTCGGCCTCGACAGCAAGGAAAACCTCCGCGATTGTCCATTCAGAGTACTGTCAGCAACGTCTCGATGGCATCTCCTTTTCCTGTGATGAATTTCGTGGCTGAGATAGTGTCGACGTAAGTTCGTTCGCTTTGCAAGTTGGTTATCGACCTCTCTCATTACTAAAAGCAAATCGTCTCTCTTTTTCTCTCTTCGAATTTAAGCCCTCGCATCGATGCCTCAGAAGAATGCTGGGGATCTTGTGAGGTGGAAGGTAGGGACTGGGGCTCGTCTGTGCCCTGTGATCCAGAAATTCTCGAAATCTTGATGGTGGAACTAGACCAAAATTGTTCCGAATGTGTTCCAGGTGATTGTTCGAGAAAATCTCCCCTGATCACTCTTTCGACACTAGCAAAGGATAAAAGTGACAATGAATTACCCGAAGATCGGCATATGCATGAATCTAATTTCTTATCGAGCTCAACCTTGGAGATTACCTCATATCCGGGAGCTCGTGTACAATTTGACAAATCCGAAGACGCCCTTCTTGGGAATGAAACTGGAAAGGCGTCAATTCGAGATTTTTCGCGTCGTGAGAAGAGTCTTGCCAAGCGAAGAAGGACAGCACTTTTTGCTACTGCAAACGACCCTGTGAAGACGATTAGAGAAGCACGGAAGTCGATGTTTGTACAACTCTCCCAAATATCGCTCGCAAAATCGAAGGCCCTGCTCCCAGAAAGCTCCCCAGAATTTTTCTCACTAAATGCATTGGATGGGCATGTTTTGTTTGACAAACAGCTTTCAGCGGTCGCACAATCTCCACTTGACGATAGAGACATCCTGGAAGGCATATTGGATTTTCTTCAAGAAAAGGAACTTTTGCTTTCTGCTAGTTTAGTATCGAGGAGATGGTTCGAAGCAGCAACCAATTCGCATGCAAATCTGATGTTGTCATGCGTTGGCTGCGAGAGCGATGATTTCGAAAGCGAAAGCTATAGAGAAGCTTTACCCTCAACCCAACAGGCGAATCATGCCCTATCTTTGATGGAGCGACCGTGGGAATATTTAACATCGACATTTCCGTGGGCGTCGTTTCTCTCTGAAGGCGCATACAAGAGAGTCTATAAAGTCTTCAATCGCAAATTTCGAGTTGAAGAAGCCGTCTCAGTAATGTGAGTTAAAATTTCGTGGCAAAAAGTCGTTGGCGAAAAAAGTAGTTCATTCTATCATATTCTCACGTTGTCGAAATGTTTTCCAATAGGGATGTCGAGGAGATTCGATCTACGGGCAATATGAGTGTTGTGGCTGCTGAACTCGCAGTTTCCGTAATGCTCGGCTCCCTTGTCCGAAGAGGTGTATGCCCGAATTTCGTCTCGACAAGAGGAGTCTTTTCATGCCCGTACGAGCCACCCGTTAGTATCTGGGGAAGCGCTGAAAACAAAAAGCCTAGAGGTGATTTTTACGTTTCCCCAAAAGTGAAACGTCGACCAAAAGAACCACAACAGCGCGGTCGCTATCAATATATTCGAATGGAATTATGCGATGAAGGCGATGCGGAAGAGTTTTTGAAACGCCAACCAGATGAAGCTCTTACTCCGTGTCAAGCCCGGCACATCTTGTTCCAGATTGCATTTGCTCTTTACGCTGGGGCCAATAGATTCAGTCTGAAGCATTACGACTTGAAGCTGCTCAATGTGTTCCTTCAACGAGTGAAGCCTGTGAAAAAGGGCGAAGTTGTTCTTCGATACGGCCTGGGTGAACATGTCTTCTCACTCAAGGCGCCAAAGGAGGAAATAGTCATTGCCAAGCTCGCTGACTTCGGAACTGCGAAGGTGGACTCCACATCTAACGGAAAACAGGTTACCATGGCGCAATTTACGACTCTCGAGAACACTCCCCCCGATTTCCTGATTCTTGGTGATTATGCCAGACAGGGCCATGGTCACGACAACTTTGGACTGGGCCTATGTATGCTTCATCTTTTCACTGGGCATGCTCCTTATGAGGAGATAATGCAAGACGTCGTGTGTCCACCAAATTTAATGGATGAATTGAGGAGAATATGGGAAGATGAAGAAGAATCTGATTATTCAGTCGTCCGAAGCCTGGTCCTTTCTGGAGTTTTTAAAGACGACGATGGTCATATTTTGGAAGGAGAACCTGACGAGGTGCTCTACAACACACTGTACAAATTCTTGGTTCTATTCGGCATTCCAGACCCGTCCGATCAACAAGTCCTGGATTCCAAAGTCATGAAAGCCATCAATGCAACTCTTTCGCCTGGTAACGGGCGGAGTAGGAAGGGCAGAAACGGACGGAAAGTTCGAAGCGACTCGCAGACGTACAATCGCGATCGGAAGAAATATTCTCTGTCCAAAGGAAACAATGTGTATATTTCACGGGCTCGAGAAGCGCTGCAGGTAAGTCTATTCCTGTGTAGACCAAAACGTGGAATTCGCACTAGTCCTGAACCTCATTTTTCAAATATTTCTCCCGTCCTTAGTCGATGGAAGGTGGGATGGAGTTATTGCAGTCTCTAGTCCAATTCAACCCAGACGAACGTGCTAGCGCTCTTGACGTATTGAATTCGTCGTTCATGGTTCCTCTGCGTGAGATGGAAGGATGTGAGTACTCAGAGGACGATGAAGTCATGTCTTTCACGGCCTTATCGACAAATGGAAAGTAGTAGTCTACTAGGTAGAGTAGACTACTAGCTGGTTAGAAAACATCTCTTATTACATTAAGTAGACTAGTTGAAGTGGAAACACAACATTAGACTATCATACTTCCCTATTTATCGTACGAGCATAGAATCAATCGAATCCCTTTCTGTTCGATCGCTGCCGATCTTTGGATTCGCATTTGGAATTGATTTTCTGTCTTCGACACTCGACACAATTGGTTGATTGATCAAACTTTCAGGATACGCCATTGTTTTTGCTTTTTGCTTACTGTTTCCTTTATTGAACGTCAGTGGCGTTGGCTGGCACAGCTCTTGCACAACCTGGAAGTTAGAAGCAACGTTATCCCAATTGTTTCAAACATGGCTTACAGTCGCGAGAAAAGCGCCAAAAGGAAGCTAGCGAGATTGCTAAAGGATGCTGCCTCCAAGGCAATTTCGGAGGGTGATCCATGGGCACAACACCACATTGAAAAAGTTCCTGCTGAACGAGTTATTCGGCACCTTTACAATCCAGAGACTCAGACTTGGCTAGAAGACGAGACTATTGTTAAGATGGAGCGGGAACCCTTTACCCATGGGGCGATGCGATTTTGTTATCGTATGAAGAAACGATCTCCACCTCCTCAGTCGGCTTCCAATCATCGGTTTCACGACTATGGATGGACACGCGCTTCCAATTACGTCGCCAAGGCTTATCAAGTGGACGGAAAAATCGATACATCGGAACAAGCGAAACATAACGTTATGAACGACATATTACTCCAATACGAATCATCGCACTGGTCAGACAAGTTCAACGAGCGAGATCCGCCGAAAAAGATCGTCTTCATTCGAGCCTATGCCATCGAGTTTCCAGATCGCGAAGGAAAGCCGTGGTTTGCAGTAGAACGATTCATATCGGGAACAGATATGTATGGAGCTGCTTTCACCAAACACAACACCAACAGTGGATATGTTGATGATGAATTACATCGGTACACGCCCCAGGTGTTTTCTGCCTTCTCATTCTATGCTTCCAAAGGAGAACGGCTCGTGGCGGATATTCAAGGAGTTGGGGATCTTTTCACAGACCCTCAAGTTCTCAGCAGCGACTATCGGTTCGGGGACGGAGATCTAGGCCCTCGAGGCATGGCATTGTTCTTCAAGTCATTTCGACATAACACTGTTGCAGACGCAATAGGAATTGCAGAGTTTCCTCTTTCCAAGAATGAGTTGAAACACCAATCAGAATATGAAGACGATGTTTTCTCAATGTCAGGAGATATGTCGTCCTTGGCAGAGGACATGAAGGCATTGGATCGATTTGCTGCCATGGATCTGAATAGAAGTCGTCGGCAGTCCGTTTTGGCTGTTCCACCCAAGGAAATTGTTCCACTCGAGAGACGGAATACCGAAAGAAGATCTAATCAATCAATACTAACACGTGAGCATGTTCGCAGTTCAATCACCAAGTCGTTTCAACATATGAGAAAGTCGGTATTGACTCGTACAACATCGGATGTTGACGAAGTGCAGCAAGTCCTAGCCCTGGCCAAAGACGATTTTCAATTCAACATGAAACTCTTTCATCGCAAGGAGTCAGGAGAAATGATGGCCAAGATCAAACGCGGTTCAAATACCAAACCAAGGAGACCCAGTCTGGTCATTCGTACGGTCTCGAAACCTATAGAAATTTGCGAACAAACAAAGTTGAATCTTGGGAAGGTGCATTATCAACTTGCTGTGCTACATGGAATGAACAGGTTTCCAGAGGTCGTTCCAGAATCTCACAAGGACGAAGACGCTCCCCACGACGCATTTTCGGTGCTGTTCCATCTGTGTCATGCTGCATCGCTTCACAGTGTCCCCGCGTGCCTTGCCCTGGGCCGTCTTCACGCTGGCCTTGGAACATCGGTCAGCCCATTGTTAAATAGTATCGTCCCTATCGATTTTGACGCAGCAAAATATCTTTTGCAACGAGCCATGGAGAACGAATATCCTCCGACGTCACCCAAAGTTGCCGCTGGATGCATCCTTTACCAAATTTACCTGGACGAAACGGCAACCTTGACACCACTTAACGAAGATTTGCTTCATGCGGAGGAGTTGGAGGAGCACCCCCAACTCTCCATGACGAAGGTATCAGAGCAAGTTTTGATGCATCTCTTGACGGACATATTGCAACTCATGTCTACTGCTCAATCTGAAAGGGAAGACAACGAGCGGCATTTAAAGGACCGTTCAGGGAGGCATTCTCGCACTTTCATGGTGGGTGATAGAGTAGAAGCAAACTACTTTCTTGAAGGAACATTCTATCCCGGTGTTGTGGATTCGATATCAGACGATGGCTACTTGATTACCGTGCGCTACGACGACGATGGATCGACAGAGGCGCTCACTCGAGAGAATGTTCGACTAGTTATTCCTCCCACGGCGACCCAAACAGACCTCGGGGGGCCACTAAGTGACGAAGAGGCTTTGGGCATAGAAAACAGCGACGAAAAGATATCCATGGAAAGTTATCAACTAAAGGCAGAGCTTGCTGAATTAATTGCCAATATTGGCGACAAAGAGAAAGCCTCCGCGCTGTATGAGGAAGCCTCCCGTGAAGCGATGGAAGCGGGCAAGATGAAAACAGCAACACAATGGAGTCTCAAAGCATCAGAGTTGTTGGAATAAGTTGTCGTGTTCTACTACTGATTCTTTTTGCTGTCTTTTGGACCAAGGCGGTCCGTAACCCACTCAATAGTATCTTTGTAAACCTTAGCAATGTTATCATCTGGCTCACCGGGTAAGGCATGCCACATTCCATCGTACAGCCGAATGGTTTTGTCGTCTGAACTTGCCTCGTCGTACAGTGCCTGGGAAAGCTGTGGATCTGTCACTCGATCAGAAAGCCCATGTTGCACCAAAAAGGGAGCATCGAAGTCACTCAAACTTGCCGTGATTCGTTTCGTAACATCCTGCAACAAAAATGGTCAGAGACTTGTGAGTACATACAGTATGATGCAATGCTACTTGACGAGGTAATAGATCCAACACATACCAACATCTCCCTGGCAGTCGCCAGTCTTGGTTTTCTATTAAAGACGGCAGGGTGTCGAACACACTCGCGCCTCTTTTCGTCCAATTTGAAGGAAAACTTTTGTAGATTGCCCTTACTTGGAGCCAATGGAAGGTATCCAACGGGAGTGGCAGTTCCAGTAGGCCCAGCAATCATTCGAAACGTATTTACAACAAAGTCCGGTGGCATCATGTCGTCTGCAATCTTGCACATTGGACACATCAAGACGACTCCTCGATATGGTTCCGGATACTTTTGGATCATGGTATAAGCCACAGCTCCACCCATGGACTGTGAAATCAAGGAAAACAGGTTTGGCGTAAAACGTGTGATGAGTAATCGGTTCTCTTTCTGCTGTTTTTACAGTTAGTTCCGACACACGCAATGTTCAAAAAGAAAGTCAAAACTAACCTCGCCCATGAGAAAGGCAGTGACGCCAGGAAATCGATCGGCCAATGTTTCTTGAAAGAACAAGTGGGCGTCTTCCACTAAATTATCCCAATCCTTGACCAGCCCCAACGCTCCATCGCTCTGACCATGTCCTTCGTACTCAACCAGGATGATTGCCAAACCTCCTGTGTGACACAGGTACGCTAATTCGGGAGCCTTGGTGTAGCTTGGATTATCAATGTATCCATGACAGAAACAGATCACAGCCTTGACTGGTTGGTCTTTTGGAATCATGACGATGGAGTGTAGCAAAAGCCCCCGAGGATTTTTCCAAAAGGATGAAACGAGTCGTACCTTATGATCGGGGAATGCGCTGCTTCTCTTGATGGCGATAGGATCATTTTCGAGAAACTGCTGCATCATTAGGCGCCGACTAGGTCCGTCGTCGTTGACGCGGTAACAGTAGGGAACGACCAGCGATGCCACAAACCCAACCATTAGCACTAGTGGTGGCCAAATCATGGCCAACACAAATAGGAAGAATCCGGCCCCTAGAATTGCGGAGGATGAGATCAATGGAGGAGGGTCAAACTCATCGTAACAGATTGTTGGCGGAGATGCCGTCTGGGAAGACGTCGACATTGAAGCCGATGACAGTTTCTTGTAAACTACGGGGGTTTCCTTCATACTTTTTCTTCTTCTTCTTCTTCTTCTACTACTTCATGTCTTTGAAAGTACTGCAACAAACGTCTCTTCGTTTGTGTTTGGTTTGATATGAAAGCGACGATGAAAATTCGGTGAGTTCCGAAAGTCGGTGAAGGATTAGACTACGATACAATACGGAGAACGGAAGCGAGAGAAGGGAAAAAGAAGTGGTACAATCGTAATAGACTACCGGTACGGTAGTCTAGGTTTTTGAGAAGGAGAGGAAGTGGATATTGATACCCGAATGTTTATTTTTCGATTTTCTGTTCTTTTTCCGAGGATTCTCATCAACAAGCAAGCATGATTGTGTTGTTGTTTTGATTTGTATGATAGGACTTATTTTATATTATTAATATTATGTATATATTACAGTCAGTAAGACGTCTTAACTGTACACCGATAGTCGTAAACAGTACGTTGTACTCCGAGTACGACGTAACCGGTAGTACCGTACTACCGTACCGTAGCTACCTAGTACTACGTATGTATGATAATATCATTGTGATTCGTGTCGACTCCATCGACTTCATGCCGATACCACTCTACTACTCCGGTAGCTACTAGCTAGAGTAGCTACCGTACCTCTGGTAGGTAGCTACTCTGGGTAGTATGATAGTGACCGACGCTTTGTATGATACCTTTAGACGAATCCACTACGGTACGTCGTCGACTTATTTTAGCTACCGTATCTACTCTACTACCGTGTGCGGTAGTAGAGAGAAAAGAACTGACAGTGAAGTCCATAATGATAATATTATTATTATTATGTCGCCAAAAGCCAAATTGAAGCATAGAAATCAACAACAACTATTGGGTCTTTGCAACTACAGTCTCATAGACTGGACAGACAGGACAGGACAGGACCCAACTAACTACCATGCCACCCAAGAAGCGAGGCGGAGGTAAAAAGAAAAAAACAGGCGGTGGTGGAACTGCCAATCGAACAGGCAAACCTGGGAACAAGAATGGCAACAACAACAACAACAACAACAATCACACCAACGGAGCCGCCAACGCCAACGCCACTCCAGCAGTTGCACGCACTGTCCCCGCGGCGGCCAGCAATGTAACAACCAACACTTTCTTCGACAATCAATCATATGACGCTGATTTTTCGACAGGTAGCGATGATGACAGTATGCCTGGCCTTTACATTCCACCGTCCGAACCGTTTTCGAACTATCCAAACGCCACATTGCGACCAGCCTCTCCAGGTGGCGATAGCGTCGAATCAGAGGAACCTCCGCCATTACTATCCCGAACCAAGAACTATGGCCACTTACATGGGGACTCCTTCAGCTCGGACGGTGAGAGCGATCACAGCAGCATGGGATCGATGCCTGCTTTGGTCACACGCGGACAAGTCCACGAAGGAAGCAGCGACGACGACGACGATGACAGTAGCGTAGGGCCGCCCCAATTGAAAACGAGATATTCCCATTCGGATATAGAAGTCAGTTCCAGTAGTACCGATGTCCCTAATCTTCTGACTCGGGAAGATTCCGAGACCAGGTACGTTCCTCAGGAACTAGCTCAGCACACAACGCGATTCCTTTCGGTCATTGTCCCACATCCAACACTGTTTCTCGTTTTTTCCGTTCCATGCACCGCAGCGATGAAAGCGACGACAACATGCCCGGTTTGACGACAAACCACGACACGTCCGGTGGGAGCCATGACGACGGGGCTCATGTACAACCCCGTTCTTCTACCCGCAACGACGGCGGTCGTGTACAACCCCGTTCTTCTACCCGCAACGACGGCGGTCATGTACAACCCCGTTCTTCTACCAGCAATCCATCGCCTTTAGCTTTCCGACCAGGCTTCCTCAACAATCCACCTGTATCTCTACCCACACGACGGGAACGCCTTGATGAGAGTGAACGGCGAGAAGCAGAGCGAATCAGAGCTCTCGAAATAAAAAACGCAGAGATAGAAGCCCGGGCCAGGGAAGAAGCAGAAAAAGCGCGACTGGAGTCTCTGAAGCAACAACATTCTGTCATCAAACTACAGTCTTGGATTCGAATGATATTCATTCGAAGAAAACACAAGGACGAGCTTCAAGAACGATTCAAGCTTTTGAGAGAATACATCGGAACTTGGGGAAAGTTGGAAGAATATGTCCAAAACAAGCTCCCAGAGTACGAAGAATACAATTGGGAAGATATCAAACTAAAGCGGTTGGATCGTATTCATGTCGAAAATGAATTGATCGACGAAGAAGAGCTACAGAACACAAACAAAAAATTGGAGTCAGCTATCGTCACGGCTCTCGAATTAGGAGACGAAGATCCCAGGCCGTTGGAGCAGGAATCGTACGAGGTCCAAGCCCAACCAGGCGATGACGAAGCCGACGCTATCCCGACTGGAGAAACAACCCTACCTATCCCACCAGCCCACAAAATTGATCAAATTCAACTGACCAAGGATGTCTTGAAATGGTTGGATCGCCAAGATTCAAAGTATCGCGGATTCTTCATTCGACGAATCTGCCAGTTGGCGGACGGAGAACGATCGCGGATTCTTAAAAAGCACCTCACCGGGACTAAGACTGCTATTTGGGAAACCTATTTAGATCAAAAATCAGGACAGCGCATCTTGTGGACTGAATGTGAAACCTTCCTCACGAGCACAGCTGATGGCAAACTCGAGATTGAAAAGGGTATCTTGGTTTGGTACGTTGCGAAACACGATGCTGTCAGCCGTTTGATGCGACAAATTGATCGGGCTGAAGACCGCAGCAGCGAGAAACTGACTTCAGCCTTGACACTTTTCAAGGAGCCAAAGGAAAATGTTCTGCAACTCGACAATGGAAATCGCATCCTTGCAGACCCAATGGGGGATACTCCCTTGAAGCTACATCTCTTGTACCGTCAAGATATTCGAAAACTCTCTTCAAAAGAATGGAAGCCACGGCTTCACTTGACGGCCGAAGAACTTAAGGTCGTCGATAAAGAAGGAACCGTCCTTGTTCTTGGCCGTTCTGGAACTGGAAAGACGATTTGCATCGCCAACCGCATGGATCGCGATCGTGAGAGGAACTGCAAGGCTTCTCAACTCTTTGTCGCCCGATCTCGGCGTATCTGCAGTTACGTCCGTGGTTTAGTAGAGGGAAGTGCTCCCTCAGGTCAAAATGTGCAATATCTAACGTTTGCAAGATTCGTCGAACGGTGTGAACGCATTCTCAGTATAAAAAGACGACAAGGTGGGGGTGATTGGGGTGACAGACAAGATCAAAACCAAATGACTTTTGCTAGGTTCAAGCTAGAGGTCTACAAGCAGGCGACATTTCAAGTCGATGCGCTGATTGTTTGGTCGCAGATCCGCTCATTCATTAAGGGTTCCGTTGAAGCCGTGAAAGCTGGTCGACCCTTGACACGAGATGAGTACCTTCAACTTGGAAATTCTCGCTGTCGTCTCTCCAAGAAGCACAGGGAATCGGCGTACGCAGCCTTTCAAGTCTACGAGTCTTACATGAAGGCGACGCCAGATCTCTGGGACGAGACCGATCGCATCAATGAAATCCTTTCCTCCATTCGACGGGCTTCTCCCGAAGTTGTGGCCGAGCTTAGCTTTGATCACATTTATGTTGACGAGGTCCAAGATTATGCGCAAGCTGAATTGGCGTTATTCTTCTTTCTGGGTAGACCAGGTGGTCTGTTTTTGGCTGGTGATACTGCTCAAAGCGTTTCATTGGGTGTTGACTTTCGATTTGAAGAACTTCGGTCCATCGGATACAGTCTTTTCGAAGACCGACGATACGTCCCCGACAAGCCTGTGACAGTCAATATTAACTTTCGCAGTCATTCTGGGATCCTGAATGTGGCGGCTGCTATTCTTGATCGAATGTTCGAAGCATTTCCGAAGAGTGCCAACACGCTCGCTCCTGATGTTGGCGCTTTCACTGGTCCAAGACCTAGTCTTCTACGAGATTTGACCCCCGAAAAGCTGCGAGAAGTGGTCTCGCTCATCGATAGCGTTGTGCTTTTGACACACGATGAACACGTCCAGGATTTGAAAAATATAGTCGGTGAAAACGTCTTGGTCTTGGGTATCAGATATTCGAAGGGACTCGAATTCCCTCATGTGATTTTAGTGGACTTCTTCAGCCAGCTTCACAATTCACACCACAAACCCTGGAGAAGCCTTTTGAGCATTCGATCCGAATGTGACGCTGGCATCGGAGACCTGAGGAACACCGCTCCAGAGGTCGAAACGCAACTAAAGCTTCTATATACAGCCATTACACGATGTTCCAAACGGCTCTTTTTCGCTGAAACCAAAAGATCTGTGGCGGGTGATGCATTTTGCAAGTGGTTGCTCAAGAAAAACGACAAGCCATTAGCTTCAGAACAGACAGTCGACAATGTAGATGTTCTTCGCAAAACTGCTGACGAGTGGATCGCATCAGGCGTAGACTTTGGAATCCTGGCGGAAACAACGGAAGACGACTTGTATCAATCTCGCGAATATTTAATCCAAGCAAAGCATGATTTTGGCAAGGCCAATCATAGTGAACTACGCTCGAAAGCTGAAACCCATATGAAGGCTATTGATTTTCAGATTGAAATGCAAAGAATTATCACTGGAGGAGACTCGCAACTTTCCTTGGAGCATCAGGCTGTGGCCTCAGAAGTCGTACTTCACCTCTTGAAGTGCGGCTTGGTCGAAGAAGCAACAAAGCTTCTCAACTTGGTAGCTCCATTCGTCTCGACGTACAGCAAGAACCGCTTGATGAAGAAAGTTTCGACCAAGATTCTTGTTCAATACTAGTAAAGGTGTACAATCATAGAAGCGGAAGAGTAATCATAAGAAACGTTTCTACGGTGATATATCTAGGTAGTCGTGCAGCGGTAAAGTGGCACTCGGAGTGCTTGGTACTGCGCGTCCATACCACGAAATCAAGACAGGCCAGGCAATGAATCTTCTTCTGCATTCGTAGAATTGTCAAGATCTTGTGGTGATGTATCAACTCTGGTGTAGCCGCAACAGCGTGGGCATGGAAATGACTTGGACATTCTTCTGACATAGAATATGAGAATTCCCACTAGATTGACAACTAGACTGAACACCAATGTTCTTGCGCTTGAGAGACAGATGACAGCAAGAGTCGCTACCGTTGGAACCAACAGCAGAATTGTGCAACCGACCATCCCAAATGGGATCCGATAAGGTCTAGGGACTGTCATACCAAGCCGTGGTTGGAACAAGATTAGAGACAAAAGCATAAAGTATTTTTTTTCGAGAACAACACGTCGGAACATACCATCAGGTTTCGATACTCGCAATTTTAGGAAAGCTGCGTATTCCATCAGTAGGGAAGTAGAATAATTCAGATTGAGCATTTCAATCAAGCGCTCTAGATCAAAATTTCCCATAGCGATGATGACTGCAACTCCAAGCATTATTCCATACGTAGGCGTGCCGTATCGGCTCCTGGTGGAAAAGATCTTTGGCAAGAAGCCACGATCGGCCATTCCCATAAGCTGATAAGCATCTGCAGAGAGTTCTGCTTGATACAGCGAAATATTGGCTATTCCAGCCGCCAGAATAACCCATGCCTCAAGCCACCTTCCTCCAATCGACCCTGCAGCTGTTGCAAGATATCCATCCTCCCAGTCTTCAGGCGTCGAGTCGGTCGCACCAATCGCCACCATCAGAGGAAAGAGGTACCCAGCAATGACCATGCACACGGCAACAAACATGGCACGTGGGAGGGTACGTCCTGGATTTTCTACCTCACCGGCATAACAGGCACCTGCATCAAAGCTGTTAAGGTTCCAAAACAGATTGTTCAAAAAAGGCCGCCATGCAATGCTACCGAGGATGACTCGCAGGTTAGTGCTACTCTCGACTTCTTCCGATTGACTCAGAGATGGGGTCTGGAGCCAACGTTGAGGATCTAGCTGGAAGACTCCCACGAGAACCATGATTACAAAGGGCGACATGCTCAAAATCCCAATAATCAACGACATTTTTCCAACAATTTCAAGCCCTAGCCAATTGAGGAACCCTAGGAAAACGGATACCACACCAATGAGGATGAGCCGAACGACCGAATCGAGCTCATCGGCTGAACTCCACATTTGAATGGCATAATCCAAAAACAAAACTGGATAAATGGCATTGTCCGTAGCACCGGCCATCCATCCCAAATACCCCGCTTGCCATCCAGCCAATTGTCCAAAGGCCTCTTCCACCCATACTACGCCTCCACTTGCTTCTGGGTACGCTGATCCAAGTTCGGCTGTGACGAGACTTTCGGGAACTGACCAAATCAGTGGAAAAAGAACAAAGCCGAGGATGGAAAAGAGAAATCCAGCAGATCGGACGGATTCTTCGATACCAAATGGACCACCCGAAACGTTGAAAAACACAATCATCGCCAGGGAAACTACTCCAATCGAAGAGTTGGCTGGGGGGACCATGGGTGGAAGAGTACTAGTGCCATCTTCTACTTCTAACGGCAACTTTTTGTCACCGTCATTACCAACTTTCACTAATGCAGCATCTTCCTCGCGACCGCCATTACCGAGACTCTGAAGAGCTGACTGGTCAATAGCCACCATCATTACTGTTCTTTTGAGCCAAGATCGTCCTGGCCGACTGTGCCATCTATGGCAAATGCTGCATTATGACCTCGGAGTTGTCTCGAGTTACGATTGTCGTGGAAGTCTCTCAATTGCAGCATTTTGTAGACACGCGAGAATGGTTTGCCTTTCATTCTTTCTCTTCGCCTATTTCGCGTTGTCGTTGGTGTCTGTGCATTATTATTACGTATTAATATTAGTGCTCCACGGGGTATTTCTCATTAGGGCCTCTGCCGAGGGGGGCGTCGAGTTCCGGCGTGGGTCGTTTGGAGAGGTTTACGACTTCAACTTTTACTACGGTAATATAAAATATATAATATACTTTACTGTTGGAACAACAATGATGTTTAAGGGTGAAAAAGGTACCAGTGAAACCCCACCCAATTTTGGGTTAGATGAGGAAACAATTCGTAGTTCATAATTTCACATGAGAAACGATTCACATTCCTCAGAGTAGACATTATTTTCTAGTTTTTTGCTAATATCGACATTCGCTGAAGAGTGGCGATGCATATCCCTACCATTGAAACTGTGAAGAAGGCTGCGGTTGGTGCTGTCAGGGATCGTAATAATTTGACTTTCTACGATGATACTTCCGCCACTTATAAAACTAAAGTCTGTGCAATTTGTGACCGTTTCATACTACATGGCAAGGAGTGTAAAATTACTTTGGAAGCACTTCAGGATAAAAAAGTAAAGGAGCTGTTGAGCAAGAAAAGCTTGAAATGGAATTCTGATGTTCCAAGCAACGTGAAGCTTTCATTGACGAAGTACTATACCTGCAAAGCGTTTGACACAGGCATTGGATCCACAAGATGGATCCGTGAGTATGTGCTGTCACCGAGAGCATTCAGAGCAAAGGCTGGAAAAAAGGATGCACCGAGAGCATTCAGAGCAAAGGCTGGAAAAAAGGATGCGGTTGGTAGCTGCAAACTATGCGCTTATGAAATTAAAAAAGCCAGAAGAGGTGACACAGTGGCACCAAGTTTGCCAACCCACAGTATTGCCAATGGTTTGATGATTGGGAAAGCACCATTAGAGTTAACTCGATTGAATGATGTTGAGAAAGCATTAATTGCACGTGCTCGTATCGATAAACACATTTTCAGCTTTGAAGCTGGGTCACACAAAAGTACTAAAGGTTGGCACACAATGTTTTACAACGAAGTCAATGCAGTCCTAGAGGCGTGTCTAACTGGTCAGAATCTGTAATGAGGTTAAATGACAGCGACAGTGACAGTGACAGTGAAAGTACAGACAATATGCATCCTGAAACTAGAGATGGAAAGGTTGTTCAAGTACGAAAAAAGAGCATACCTGAGATCTGCGTTATTTTGTCAGGACCATTTACACCCACACAAAAGGCAAAGGTGTTTAAAAAAACAAAGATAGACTGGTCACATGTAAAGAATGCTCTGTTGTGGTTGAAAACATACAATCGACTGTATGCAGATGTTGATGCAGAAACATATATAAATGTAACACCTCGCATTGTAGATGAAAGCAAAAGTGTAGCATCAGGAAACAACAATATTGAAGATGTTTACGAAGTATTTGCAGTGTTTCCAGACAACAATGTGCCCCACCACACAACTGGGGGATGCGAAAACTCAGGGGAGTTGAAGGAGTTGACAATAAAACATCTCTTATCCAAGGAAAACTGCAAAGAGGTATCATTAATTTCCAGACCCACAAGAAATATTTTGCGAGATTACCAGGGTGATAATCTTTTGCTGGCTTTCCTGTACTGTTTCCATATGGACTAGGGTCAAGAGATGCCAATGATGAACCCAGGCTTGGTACAGGATATTTAAGGCATTTATGTTGCCTATCAGAACGAAATTTTCACCAAGCTACTTGGGTGTGCATATTGTACAATATGTTAGAACGACAGCGTTTGATCAGGGCATCTTATTTGAAAACAAGGGAAGAAGAAAGAGAAATGTTTTGTCAAATTTCCTGTAATGACATTGCTGGTGCAATGGCAAGGTACACTGATAATGTATTTGGCAATCATCCTGTAGATATTTTCCTCAGAAGAATGTGAGCCGTGACAGGTTCTATGTCACACTGTGCTGGAGCAGCAAGAAAAGCACAACAAAGAATGTTTGCAATGACTGCAGCATTAGGGTTACCATGTGTAATGTTCACTGTTACTCCTGAAGATGGCATCAATTTCAGGATAACAGTGATGTTTAAGGGTGAAAAAGGTAGTGAAACCCCACCAAATTTTGTGTTAGATGAGGAAACACTTTGTACGTTTATAAGTGAAAGCGAACACATACGTTTTGATCATCCAGGGTTGTGTGCCATTGATTTCGAGAATGTAATTGGAATAACGGTTGAACATATACTTGGCTGGGATCTTAACAAAAATATCAATAAACCAGGGTATGGTTTCTTTGGGGATTTAGATGGAAGGACATTTGCGGTTGAGGAGCAAGGAAGAAAGACTCTGCATGCACATTTTTTACTGTGGATTAAAGGGTGGGGCAAATTGAGAAGTGGACTAGGAACAGCAAAAGGGCATGAAGAATATGTGAAGCAGGTGTCGAAGTATGGAGATAGAGTGATGTGCACTCGATTGCATGGTTTTAGTTCTAGATTGGTCCCAAAAGTATGTCACAATGACTGTAGCAATACTGGGGAAGGAACAGAAGGGTATCAAAAATGTACAACACAAGATCTACGACAATTGCAAACAAAGCAAGGGGAAACATCATTAGGAGCCAAAAAAATATTATTCTGTTCTGTTTGCAAGGCGAGCTTGTCAAGTGAAGATGTAACGTTGCAACGTTTGAAACAGTACTATGGAGACGCATTAGCTGGTGAAGATAAAAACTTCTGGTCGTCATCAAGATATTTAACAAAGTGTCGTGTCCTGATGGAAATGGAAGTTCTTCATTCAATGCTTCCCCCAAAATGTGAGTCACAGATTAATATGTAGAGATTCACGCCTTCTGCAAGGTTGAAGTTAATTGTGGCAGCGTTGAGAAACCTACATAAAAGTGATCATTCTCCATCATGTTTCAAAAAGGGATCTGAGTGTAGAATGAAACTTCCAGCCTATCCCTCAACTGAGACATTGGTGATGTTTGATGATTAAGTCACCAGTTGGTTTGACTGGAGAGGAAATGATATTTCTTGATCACTGTCAATTTGTGTCCCAAAAAGGGCACATGCAGATGCATATGTCAATGTTCACAGTGAATTTGCTAGCATTCTATTTGGATGTAATACCAATGTCATCACAGGTGTAGATGGCGGCAGTGTGATGTACTGCACATGTTACGTGTCCAAAAATACAGAAAAAGAGGATAACAAACATTTTGCAGATGCAGCAAAGCACATGGTGAAGAACATGCAACAGCAGATGGCAGAACAGAAGGAATTGTTGGATTTAGAATTGGAAGAAGAGGCGTCTTCAGTTGGTTTAAAAGGTATGATTGGCGCAGCTCTCATGGCAACCAAGGTTCATAAAGTGGCTGCACCTATGGCATCATATCTTATCAGAAATGGGTCCAGATTCCACTTTTCGCACAATTTTTCCTATGTTGACATTGGTAGTTTCTTCAAAGCCATCCAAGAAGATCTCAACATTTCAGCAGATGAGGATGGTTCTGTTTTTTAAAGTCATCTGTCTCAAATTACCTGTGCCGCCCCAAGGAATTAGAGGAGGTGTGTGTTTACGACTTTGAGTCACAATAAGTTGCCTGTAAACCGGTAACAGGAAGTTTAGAATTGGCAGTACCTCACCCCAACAATGATCACTTGAAAGTAAGGCAGTTGAGTATGGAGCGCATACTTGTGATCAGTTATCTTGACTTTGTGAATACAAAAGAATTTGATGGTAATGATATATTTTGCTGCAAAACAGAAGAGATTCCTCCTGAGAAACTCTCTTCAATGGAACAGCATGCAAAAGCTTGTTGCGTATTATTTGTTCCTTTTCGGAATGTTGCTGATCTAAAGTTGAATGGGTGCTATCTGGAAAGGTGGAGAAAGGTGCACATTGTGTATTAAAGCTGTTAATCCAAGATTTCATCTAACAGGAACAAGGAAGGAATATCGTGTAATGGAGAACAAAGCACAAGATGTCATGTATGCACCGGTAGGAGAGGCGCATGTATCAGACAAATGTAAAAAGTACCATGATCCCCTCTTGAAGTTGTATCTTGGACGTCCATTATGTATTAATCAGAATGAAGATGTTTCAAGTTGCATAGCAAATGGTGCCATGTGTGAGTTCAGAGGCGTGAAATTGAAGCCAGGTGCTTCAATGGATCAGTTTGAAACAATTGTAATTGATGGCTATTATGTCAATTGCGTATCTGTGACACAAGTTGAATCCTTACTTTTAAAAATGTTGGATGGCAATGCAGGAGAAGAAGGAGAACACATAATTGAGCTGAACCCCAAAACTATTTACGCTTTAGCTAGGTTTCCAGTACCATGTCTTGGGCCAATCACCAAGAAAAGTATGAGAACTTCAAGAAGAATCAGTTTTGATCAATTCCCCATTAATTGTGCCAATGCAAGAACAGTTCACAAGTTGCAAGGGCGGTCGATAAAAATCTGGTGGTAAGCGCATGGGATTATACTGGCAACTGGATTTATGTTTGTCTGTCCCGATGCACAACTCTACACGGGCTATTTTTGCGTGAACCAATAAACCCGAACAAAACCAAAGGCATGTCAAAGGAGGTTAAGGCATTTATGAAGAGTATGAGAGAAATACAGCAATACGACCGTGTGCATCTTCACAGAGAAGATCTTTAGGAAAGCTTTTTGCAAAGTGACAAATTTTGTTTCATCTCAAGACTTCCTCTGAAGTAGATATGCTACTACAGTCGTAAGTATCATTCTGGCCGCAGTAGCCACAACTTACTGTTAATTTTATTTCTTCTTCCAATCTACTGCACCAGCGCGCACCCTTCGTTCGTCGTATGGAAGTACTGTGTAAGTGATTTGATAGCGCGCACTTTATCTGGTAGTTGTAGTCTACCTAGTCAAAATAGACAAAGGGGTTGATCCATTCGTTCTGAAAGTTTATTCCATATATTTGTTTGTTCGTCCAAATGACAAATGAACTTGATCGGGTTTAATTTTTAGTCCGTCCGGGTGAAGTTAAGAGGCGTGGCTGGCTCTGGTAACGCTTGGCAGGAAACGTTATTTTTTCTCCTAAGAAATTTTTTTGGAGGGTAAATGTCGTAAAAAGGCATATGTAATTTTTGCTTTTATTTATATCCATACATGATTATGAGGTATATAGGAATGCGGCAGCATATGTCTGTGATTTTTCGCGTGATCAAAAAGGTGAGGGTGGGAAGGCTCGCACCATCCGGGACCGAAAAATTGCCACCATACCAAGGGGTGAAAATTTCCGTGGGTCGTGCGCAAACACATGTAAATTTTCCTAAATAATTTTTTTCACACATATCCATACATGTAGAAAATGTAAGTTCTTATGTCGCAGCGTGTTGCCGGCAATGCCAGGGTTTTCCTAAGTGTCGTCTAAGTAAACCGAACCTGCTCTAAAGGCCAGTTTTGAACGGATCACCCCTCCATACCTCCCCTCAGCTAAAGCTTTACCCGAACCGTACCGATTTTTAAACTGATTAAAAATCGTGGAACTCGATCGAATTTGTGTCGAGGATGTTGGGGTGGGATCGTCGTTTGGTATCATCATACTGTACGAGTCGTAGTAGTCTACCTACGTAGCTCCAGAGAGGTATGATACGGTTACTAACTGTACACTCCATATTACCGTGTACTGTAGACTGGTAGTAGACTTCTACGTAAACTAAAAAAATTGGCTGATCACAGTCAATCGTTCCAAAATTTCCGGTCTACAATAAAATCAGAATATATCATTCTCTCATTCCTCTCTCTTTCCATTGCTCTCTCTACTACTCGTAGCTGTCTACCCAGTGAGAAGGTACTTTTAGCGAAAAGTAGGAGGTAAATATTACAATAGAGCGTTATCATTTATTATGTCATCAAAGTTTGAAAAGTTCCTCTGTTGTTTACAAATAAAATCTCTCCTAGCTACTAGTAGGTCATCCCGAAAGTGCTCCGTTTCTACGCGAATCGTTTACGTTCCAAAGCAGCGAGTCGCTCTTCAGTTCCCAACAAAGCCGGTCGCACGTATCCTTCTTGGCCTTCTGCATCAGTCAAATGATCAAAGGCATTGACTTGGATCAAGATATCTCGCATGGCTTCCGCCTTGGCGATCTTATCAGCTTCTTCGAGGGTTGGCTCTCGCTTCTCTCGGCGCAAAGTAGAGGCGATCTTGTCAGCTTCGACGCAAACAGGAAGAGCTCGAATCAAGTCTGAGACTTGGTGAGCTACACCCTCTGGAGCAACGTAGATGTTCTCTTGGAACATGTCACGAAGACCAGATGGATTAGTCAAAAGATGAGAGACCTCTTTGGTCAAGCTATCTGTAGGTGGACTGTATGGGCGAGTAATACTACCCAGAGGGAAACAACCCATCTTCATGATGGTGCTCGCCACGGTTCCCAAAGGACCGGGGAAATTGTCCGAAGCTTCCTTCAAGGCATCCAAGGCTTCTTTCTCCAAGCGAAGCATGGCATGCTCGGTGATCGCTTCCAAACCGTCGACTCCACGGTTGCGAGAATAGTGATGCAAAGTAGAATATCCGAGGAAAATGGCTCCCATAGCATCAGCAAGTCGACCCATCAAAAGCTCCTCAAACTTGAGGCGGCCGCCAAGGGTGAAGCACAGGTCAGCAGTCAAGGCAAAGTTGGCAGACAAACGCAACAATTGCTTTTCATGGTAATCCAACAGTTTGTCTCCGTCCTTGTAAGCCTTGGAAGATCGAAACTTGGTAGAAACGGTGGAACCAACACCTCGAGTGATAGAATGAAAAAAGTTGGTCAATCCATGGTTCACAACCTTGTAGAATTGATTTGTGAAGGTTTTGATGGCTTCGTCTTCCTTCTCCTTAGGTGCTTGCAGAGAATAAATCAATTCAAGCATGTGTGGGTGGCATCTTGTCAATCCTTGGCCAATGATTTGAAATGATCGAGTCATGATGTTGGCACCCTCAACAGTGATAGCGATTGGAAGACTCATGTAAGCATTTCCGAGGTAGTTCTTGTCACCACGGCAAATGGCAGATCCAGCAGCAATATCCATGCCACGTTCGACAATGCGTCGACCGCGTTCAGTGCAGTTTTGCTTCATGATGGAGGAAACTACCATAGGAGCTTCATGGTTGTCAATAATAGCATTCATCAAATCAGTTCCAGCGATCGTGATGAGAGCATCACTACCAGCAAGGGACAAGGCCTCCTGGATTCCTCCAAATTCAGCAATGGGGACACGGAACTGCTTACGAACTCGTGTATAGGCACCAACAGCACTGACGACACCGCGACCACATCCGGCAGATCCGGCAGGAAGACTGACACCGCGTCCCTCCGCAAGACATTCGACAAACATGTGCCATCCAAATCCACATCGTTCTTGTCCTCCTAAAATGTTGCTCATGGGGATCCAGACATCATCTCCCTCCACGGTTCCATTCATGAAAGCGGCGTTCAAAGGCATGTGTCGTCTTCCCATGCGCAATCCAGGGTGATCGCGTCTGCAATTTTGCAAATTCGAGATTGAAAAGTTAGTGATGCAAGAAAATAAAATAAATGCCTCGGCAGCAACAACAAAATACGAATCAGACTCACTCGAGGAGGGCGACGCTAAAACCTTCAGCTCCAACTCCTTTCAAGAGTCCCTTGGGATCCGACAAGTTCAAGCCAAGTCCAACAACACCGGCTACTGGAGCAAGGGTAATGTATCGCTTCTTGAAGGAAGCAACGACACCAAGTTCTCCATTTCGTTCCTCTACGACACAATCAGATTGAATAAGCGAAGTGGCATCACTTCCACTGTGAGGTCCGGTGAGACCAAAGCAAGGGATGAGGGTTCCGTCGGCCAATCGAGGAAGGAAATATTCCTTTTGTTCGTCTGTTCCGTATCGAGCCAACAATTCACCAGGTCCCAAGGAGTTTGGTACGGCTACAGTAGCGTTGGCATCGAAAGACTGAGTGGACAGCTTGACAAGGATTTGTGAGACGGCATGCGTCGAAAAGCCTTTTCCGCCCCACTCCTTGGGAATCTTCAAGGCAAAGAATCCCTGATCTCTCATGTAGTCCCAGACTTCCTTGTTGAAGTCTTTTGCCATAGAAACGTCGTGATCATTGAGTAATTCACAAAGTTTGTTGGTTTCATTGTCCAAGAATGACTGTTCTTCGGCTGTCAATTTGGGTTTGTATGTGTCGACCAAATGTTTTAGGGAGGGACTGCCAGTGAAGATATCACGATCAAATCCAATGGTACCACATCCCAGGGCAACTTGTTCCGTTTGGGAAATGTTAGGCATGACGCCCTTGGCCATGCGGTACAGACGTTTGTCCAACGCTTTGGAAATGCCAAGAATGGTTCGACGTTGTTCGCCATTTTGTGTACCACTGACAGAGGCACCTGTTGCACGGAGTGCCATCTTTGAGGCAGCCGTTGCCATGTTAGGGGATCGTGTAGTCGTAGAAGCGAGCATGTTTCTTAAAAATAGAGCTGTCAACAGAGGAAAACAGAGTAAGGTGAGAAAAATATGATAGTCGTCATGACACTTCTAAAAGGATTCCAATTCTTCTCCAACCAACGACGACCACCGGCGCAGTGGCAGCAGACATCGCGTCTTTTTATTCAACCTAGCGGTAAAAGAAATCGTTTCCATCATGGTCCAACACTCACCAAAAAGATTGCGTATAGTTCCTCTGCTCGATGATTGTGTGGATTGTGAGTGAAGAAAGATGTTTTGTCTTTTTCGTCGTCGTCGATGATTTATTATTTCGGTGATGGGTCGTCGTGTTGTAGAGCTTCGCTCGTTCCGCGGAAGATGCTTGATGGCGAACTTCTTTGCGTCGTCCAGTTGCCTACTGCTACTCTATGATACCTAAGTAGGTACCGGTACTGTAGTCTACTCTCTCTACGACGTACTCCGTAGTAGAGAAGCATAAGTTTTAGTCAGCAAGGTGTCAAAGCTTTCGTGACGCGCCATTATTTTTGGGTCACTGTCAATGTACTACCGGAGTACGATACTGCTGCCAGTACGTAAGTACGTACGGTAGTCCGACTACGGTATGATACCACCTGGACAAAATTAATACTACGTAATAACAATTGCAGGATACGTTGAGAGGTACTTTGATACTTTGTGAGACTATGATGATGTATGCACTGGGAATACGAAGTACTGGTACTACTTAAACGTACGGTAGAACTAGGTACGTACGGTACGTCGTTCATACAACTATGATCTATGATACATCGTAGTGCAGTAAAAACTGCTTGTCTGCATTCTATTTACAGGAGTGAGGATGTGCTTTACTGTTAGTCTATCGACTGTGATGTGTTTTGCCACCACGAAACTCTACCTTGTAGTTACTGTGATAATAAAACCATTTAGCATGCATAATGTGTCAATTATAAATACAGACAATCCAGGGAGGCGTACTATTGGGCAGCATTAGTAGTATCGTAGGTTCAGTAGCACTCTTCATAAAGCGTCAAATCGATTGGCTCTGCGTACTTTGTCAGATCGATCGGCTGGTCTACAGCCTGTACTGGGACAAGATTAGTTTGATCCTCAGTGTCGATTCCTCGTTCTGCTTCTGCATCGATGATATATTGACTTTTTTCCAACTGTAGCTTCCCATTGACGGCTTTGTTCATTGTCAGACTCAAATCGTCCATCAATTTTCGAAGCTTCTCTTTTCGTTTGTGTAACGTCATGTCAATCTCATCCACAATCGACGAGGAGTGCCAAGATGGTTCGGCAGCAGTGTCCACCTCGAAGTCAATTTCAGTGGATTTCTCCAATTCTTTCTCTGTCCTCACTTTGCTGTGCCACGACCGCCCAGCTGGGAAGGATTTCTGCGTTTCGGTATCGAGCAACTCATCATCATCACCAACATCAACGTGAGAAAAGTTGATCGACTTGGATCGATTGGTCGCATCAAGATTTTTGTTGATCAAATTGACAACATGTCTCCCATACAAGGATGAAACTCTAACATTTCCACTCGAGTCATCGTCAGCAGTTACGTTGCTGTGATCAGACTTGTCAAATTGTGATGGACCTGTCTTCTGAAGCAACTGCTGAACATGCTTCTGGTGCAAAGAAAACAAACTCAAATCACTTGCAGCAACATCGTCGTCTCGGCTCATTGCAACTAATTTGGCCCGTCTTTCATCCAAAGCTCCCTTTCTTTCGGAGTACTTTTCCAACATTCGTGCCACAGAAGCCGAGTCGCACAGTCCATCTCGTCCCATCTCGGTTTTTTCACGCCCGATGTCCGAATTAATTGACGACGCCGTACTTGTGGATTCTCGCTTGTCCACTGAATCGCTATCATATGTTTCTCTGTACTTTGATAATGGATCTTGACCCCCCAAATTCACCATAACATGTTTCTCCAAGGACGTCGTCCAAATCATCCCGAATATCCGAGTGTTCCTCATGGTCATCATGTTGCATGTCACGAAGATCGCCACCTGTGGACTCATCAGCACTCGTTGCCAGTGGAACTAGAAATACTTCGGGAGACGCAGATGGTAGCGACACGTCATCATGCAATTGCGAAACTTTGCGCGTCTTCTTCTTTTTGCTCTTAGACCTTGATGCAGTAGGCTCGGACCGGACTGCCGCATGGAGGACATGCTTCAAGTTATTGGTGAGAGATTCATTGACCGACACGGCGTATTTAGAAGGAGGCTGATTTCTGGCATCTGCATTTTCAGAAACATGGAAGAGCTTGACCAGGATCCCATCAATGCCATCACCGCAAGCACTAACGACATGCTGCAAGGACGCGCAAATACCCGAGGAAGACGAGGACTCGTCATTAATGCTTACTTTCTCAGTGTTACTGACAGGATGAGGAAACATGTTTTTCAAGCAATCGTCCGCTTTGGTCTTGGCTTGCTGCAACATGTTTTGCGTTTCAACGATCATTTCACAGGCGTACCCACTATCGCCAGGTTCATCAGCGGCGGAGGGAGCATTGGTAAATTCGGTCGCTTTCCAAGAAAAAGATTCATTGTCTTGATCATAACCGCTTTGGTTTTGCGGTTGTTGAAGGGACGATTGTTCTTGTTGTGCTTGTAGATGGTTTAGATCTCCATTTTTCTGCCCTTGATGCGCTCGTACAGCAGAAGCAGAATACTTTTGTGAGAGAAAAGGTGTCTCCTCATAAGTACTACCAGTGTTGATAGAAGACCCTCCGTTCAACGTTGGTCGCTTAGAAGCATCCCAAGACAGGTTATCGTCATTATTACTGTGATCATCCTCCATATGATAGTGAGACTGATCATCATTAACTGCCTCCTCGTCGTCCTCGTCGTCCGTGTAGACACGCAAGTTCTCACTGTGACTGCTTGCAGCAGTGTTGGTAGACTTTTGTTGAACGAGCATCATGTCCGATTCATGTTTCAAGGGATACGTATCCTCCGTAGCCAAGGTGGTGTCGGCATCCGACTTGGTGGTGGAGGCATCGTCGACGAGAGACCGTTCCATGGCCGTCAAGGCAGTGAAAGCCATGATGGATTGTTGGTGTTGTGTACTATACACTGAGGATAACGAAGTAGATTTGTTGCTTCTCTTTGTGCGATATCGCCGGCCACGAACAGTGTGCTTTGGGAGCCTTCGTTTCTTCAATCATCATTTTCATTTATTCTGTTTCATCCAACGCTTCGAACGGCGCATCCGTTCGAGCGTTGAACTCTCATCGGTAAAATTTCCAACTCTAATGATGATGGCACGAATAGAGGTATCTTTTGGTCGTGAGGGTCAAGAGATAGAAGATGTGAGCGCGGATGGACATCTCATCACATGTTCCCCTCCCGCCAAATTCGTCAGTTGTAGCCATCTTATCGAATAGACAACTGGGGCGGGCGTCTCAATTTTGACGTTCAGGAGACGTTTGTGGACGAACGGTGGTGTACGAATGAGAGATCGATGCAACTCGTGACAGCAAGCATCGAAGGTGAAAATCATATTCTAAACCGGAAATCGTGTCCACATGCGAAGCTACCTGCTGTAAAACACAAATAATCACCAATCGAAACAGATAGGCCGCTTTCCTATCCTGTTTATTGCAGACAATAGATACTTCTGTAGAGTTTCTGGACTGCACGATCACTACTGTCTTGACCGTTCTCAGCATCTGTCGGGGTTGTTTCCAGTTCACTGGATGGAACTTGACACAACAAAATAAATAAAGAGAAATCGCAATCATGGCAGTTTCAATGTTAGAAATCCTCGGGAACTTCCTGCTGTTCGCCCTAGTATTCGGAATGTCTGCCACTGTCGACATTGGCTGTATGAAGCATCAAGTGCGAAACAAGAGTGCCATCATACTAGGGATATTATGCCAGTTCATTGTACTACCTTTTTTGGGGTTTGCTGTTGTAAATTTATTGAATCTAGAACCAAGCATCGGGATCACATTGCTGGTAGTGACGAGCAGTCCGGGAGGGTCATATTCCAACTGGTATGTCACCTTCAATAACACGATAACACTATTATTTGTTGCTGTTGTCCGTGCCGTTTCTTACATAATTTCTTTTGCATCATCGTCGGCGTCGGCGTCATCCATAGGTGGTGTTCCATGTTCAACGCTGATTTGGCGTTGAGCGTGACCATGACAGCTATTTCGACAATGGTTTCCATTTTGGCGCTTCCGGCCAACCTTCTGTTGTACGCCAACATTTCTTATCAAAGAGATGTAACGAATGATTTGGACTGGGCATCTGTGTTCGTGGCCCTCGCAATTGTCATCGCCGCTATTTCTCTCGGCTTGATGTGCTCCTACTACTGCCATTCTCATCGATTCAACATCATTGCCAATCAAAGTGAGTATCTACTAGTCGACACTAGTTTCTGAGGATGCTGAATGGCGGCCCAGCTCACTCGCCCCTTGTTGCGTTCTCGCACTCGACTACCAGTCGGTAATGCTGCCGGACTATTGCTCATCATATTTAGTGCTACCATGACCAACACGGGTGAAGCAGATACCAAAATTTGGTCCCGACACTGGACTTTTTATGTATCGGTTTTAGTTCCTTGCGTACTCGGCTTGGCTATTGCTTCTATATCAGCTTCCCTGGTTAATCTGAGGAAGCCAGAACGAATGTGAGCGCGAATGATTCGTGTTGGGAACCACATAGAAAGCTTCGGTATCAGTACATGCTCTCACATCAAGTGGATCCCTTGTTTGTTTTTCAGGACTGTGGCGATTGAATGTGGGTACCAAAATGTCGGAATCGCAACGTCTTTGGCACTTACCATGTTCAATGGTGAGGAACTGAAGAATGCAATGGGTATCCCGTTCTTTTATGGGGTTTGCGAAATGTTCGTTGTAGGTGTCTACTGCATCGGATGCTGGAAGTCTGGCTGGACCAAAGCTCCCGCCAATGCTTCTCTATGGACAGTCCTCTTCACAACTTTTGAAGTCTTGGAAGCCGAAATGAAAGAACTTACCGAGATTGAAGTTTCCGTTTCCGAAAGTAGCTGTGATGGGAGCAGCGAAAAGAGTGCCGACAGAGAAGAAAACGGCGTCTTGACACACTACTTCAACTGGACCGATACAACAGCGGGACAGTCTTCTCCCAAGATTCCGAGTGGAATTATTCCGACAAGATCACCATCTCCACCAAGCGCTAGCATCAAGAGAGATTTCAGTGATGCGTATGTATAGAATGCACCTATTCGAGATTGTCTCGATAATTTCACAGCTATATCTCTCTCTTGAGATTTCAACGCGATCGTGGGACGACAGCCCTTATACGGTAGTGTACTTTATCTACCGTAGCTTGATTGGGTACTATATACCTCTTCTTATGGATTTAAAGCCTATTTCGACGCTTGTCGAGTCGAAGCATCGGGGAAAGAAAACTGTGCGGAATGGTCTTTTTGTAGATAGAACAGTTTGAACTACACTGAGAGTTTAAACTATGTAAACTCTCCTGCTTCTGCCTTGATATCATCCTCGTCGTCTATTGACATATCTCGAGTCCTGTCCATGGCTTCTGTGCTGGATGCAGTTTGCAAACTGGCATTGGTCTTCTCATGCAACGACACTTCATCCACCTGGTACCCCTCGATGGTTTGATTGAAGACAAGATCTTCAATATCACCGTCTCCTTTGGGATTATTGTTGTGTACAACTTCAATGGCATTGGGTGATTCTAATCGTGCTTGTTCCACTTCGTAGGAGGTAACAATCATGGTACAGAAGTTCTCATTGGCGGGAGCCTTGGTCCATCCGATCTTCCAACACACCATACAATATACGGCCAAAATGGCAGCCTCGAAAATTCCGTATAAGAGGGGAACCGAAATAGCCATGGCGAGATCCGTTCCCGAAAACATGGATGCAGCAACCGATGTGGCAATGCCTGTATTTTGATAACACCCCTCCACTGCTACGGCCACTCGTTCCGGTTTGTCCAAGGCAAATTTTGTGGCCAAGTACGTTGCGATGGATACCCCGATCAGTGCCGGAGCCGCCACACCGACGTAAAATTTCCAATTCTGACTCCACAAGTTGGCCTCACTGTCGGACGATGACACCACAACTGAAAAGATAACCAAGGAAATACCAGCAATGTTGCCCAATTTATTGGCCAGTAGATTGAAGCGTGTTGAATTATACCACGCCGAAGATATGACCCCCGCGGCAATACCTCCAATAACCACCACCAGCGATACGAAAAGTGCGGACCAATCTAGCGCTTTGACAACTTCGTTAGAGTAGCTTCCCGTTGTGTAAATAACAAGATTCAATGGTAGCATAACCACAGAGAGAAGAGTAGAAATTCCGGTCATTGTGACAGACAAGGCGAGTTCGGCGTTGAATAACGAACACCACCCTAGGTGGTAAGTAGCATTGGTATATAGAATGAAGAGAAGGGGCGAAGCAACGGGCAAATGAGCGACAAAATGATAACTTTTACCGCATTGTAAATAACAGTAATCAAAATGTTCGTCGGTCAAAATCACCACTATTTTGACATTGCATTTTGAATGTACTTACAGTTCGAATAGGATCCACCTGGTGACGATGTGACGACCAGCAGTGTCACTCCAGTGGCAGCATTCATTCCGAGAATTTTGACAATGCAAAATCCAACAAAGGGAAGGATGATGAATTGTAGACACATTCCAATCATTAGCGCTGTTCGATTGCGAAGCTGTTTTCGCATATGCCCAATGTCTACGGTTGCACTCATCCCAAACACGAGTAAGAACAGGAGAAAGTGCGCTCCGATTTCCGTCGCTTTATTGCCCATGGTGTAGAGTAGATTATTAAGTGTGTATAGTATGATGGATAAGGAAGAAAATATCGGGTTGGAATGCAATGGGGTTATAATAACCCAAGGCAAACGAGGTGAGTGTGTGAATACGACGAGTATGTGCGGTGTTTTGTGTGTTTGGTCCCTCCTACTACTACTTAGAAATGTCCGCGCCTTGGTTGCATGATGAGGAATGAGGATACCTCACCGTCAAATTTCTATCCGGTGTACGTTAGTTACCACGTACCTAGGAGTTGTACGAGAAACATTGCGTACTGTCGTACATTCCTACTTCGAAGTAAAAAATTGTTGTTTTATTCATTCGTAGGATTCGTTTGTCTTCGATACGTTAATAAGCAAGACTCACAGTCAATTCGACGAAAACCATGCTGGATTAAGGCTTCGGGGATGATTATTTTGATTCTTGACAGAGGCACCGCAGCTGCCAGCGTATTATTATTTTGGAAGTACACCATATCCGCTATCCTACTCTGTACTACCTCTAGATATAGTCTTACAGTTAATCCTGATAAACTGATTTTACTTTAATTTAGCCATATGCATAGAGCAATTCACAAAACTTTACTCTCCTTGTCGGCGAACCCATTCGGTCACCAGCTTCGCACCGTACCCTGTTGCTCCCGTCTTGTCATCCCACACGGGTCCGGCAATATCCAAGTGAGCAAACGGTTTTTTCTTGCTGACGAAATTTTGCAAGAACAATGCCGCAGTGATGGATCCTCCATAGCGGGTTCCGATGTTCTTGATATCGGCAATTTTGGATTCCAACAGCTCATTGTACGACTTTTCCAACGGCATGCGCCAAGCCTTTTCTTCGGTGACTTTGCAAACGTCCTTCAACTCCTCGGCCAAGTCATCATTGTCGGTCCAAACACCGCAGACACTCTTAACATTGCATCGAGAACCATTTCACAAAAAAAGAGATTTGTGTTGGAAATTTCGTTTCAAGGAGAATAGTAATCATTGCCAGTGATGATCTAAAACTTACCTTTCCAAGAGCAACCATACAGGCACCTGTCAACGTCGACAATTCAATGATGGATTCACAATCGAGCTCCTTGTCGCAATAAACCAGGGCATCTGCTAGTGTAAGACGTCCCTCCGCATCAGTATTTAGTACCTCAATCGTTTTACCATTGGATGCTGTAAGAATATCACTAGGAACAACACCCTTGTCGCTGATCATGTTTTCGCACGCAGCCACAACAAAATGACACTCCACTCCCGGAGGCTTCAGGGCTCCAACGGCCCGCGCTGCTCCAAGAACGGCAGCCGCACCACCACAATCGAACTTCATCAGCTCCATCATGCTTGTCTTGATGTTGTAGCCACCAGTATCGAACAACAATCCCTTTCCAATGACACCAACCTTCTTCTTGACGTCTCCCTGGGGAGTGTAGGTGATGTGAATGAACTGAGGTTCTGTCTCCGAAGCACGAGCGACTCCCAAATAGGCTCCCATACCACGTTCTTCGCATTCCTTCTTTCCAAGGATGGTGCATTTCAAACTTCCACCACTTTCTTCGGCGAGTCTTTTGGCGGTGTCGGCCAACGACACGGAATTCAAGACATTGTGCGGAGCATTAACAATATCCTTGGTCATACACACTCCCGTTGCCAGTTTGGAGCCAGCCTCCAAGGCAGTTTCTAGTCCACTTGGACTGTCACCATCGGTAATCAAAGAAAGCGACTTCAAATCTTCCGCTGGAGTTTTGACCTTTTTGCCAGTTCGGAATCGGTTGTCAACATACAGGGTAGAATAAAATGTCGCTGATAAGTCTTTCATGCAAGCTTCGTCCGCGGCGACAGAAGAGGGTAGCAGGAATTTCGCGGTAGCGACCTTCTTCTCGGCATCACATTTGGATGCAAGCGCTTTTCCAACCGCCGATCCGACACCTTCGAAAGCTTTTCCTTCGTCAGGTGGACTTCCCAGTCCAACGACAATGTAACGTTTAGCTTTGCCGTCCGCAAACACTCTCAATGTAGGGGTAGTCGAACCAGCTTTGGCACCGTTCTTGAATGCCTTGGCATTCTCCGACATGATGTTGGAGAGAGCCCCGCCCAATTTGTCATCCAAATCTTTTGCACCACCGGAAAGGGTAACCGTCGGTTCCTCGTCCTCCGTCTCGTCGCCATCGTCTTCCTCTTGCTCCTTGTTTTTGTCTTTTTTGGGAGAAAAGACTCCCACAAACACTAAATCGGCATCCTCGTCCCACTCATCTGATTTGGATTCGACCATCAACGATGCCGATGACAGAGGACTCCAACTCATCGTTTTGCACGGCTCGTCAAAAGACCACGTCACAAAGGATTGATCCATTTTGCTGCTCATGCCCAGCTGTGTGGTGGAGGAAATGGCTCGTGCCTGCTGAACTTGAAAGGACGACGAAAAGGCTGTCACCGCAAGATGCCGTGAGACGTAGGCGGGAACTACAAGCTGGGAGGTTGTGGCCAAGGCCATAGCCAATCCTCCCTTGGCAAGTCGTCGGCTGGTGGGAGCTGTCGCTGCGCTGATGCTGCTGGAAAACTTCATGACGGAACTTCTTCTTCTAGCGATGCTTGTCCGAACGGTGATTGCGATGGATGATAACAGCATAGGAATTATGTCTCGAGCAGGTTAGGATGTACGTCGTATTGAGAGTTCTACGGTAGTTACGGACGATCTTCGCTGGTGTTGTTGGGAAGGTGATGAGTTGTCCACAAGCCTTGGTTCGACAAAAGATCCACGCAGTCACATGCAATCGTCATCAAAGATGTGTCCTAATCCTTATCCTTAATTTCAAATGAAGGAAGTACCTGGAGGTCAGGTGAAGCTTCGATAACTGCTACGGATCAGTCTTTTGTCATTCTTGTTTCAGTTGTAGCTTGAATACACTATTAATTTAGTACAATGTACAGGATACTTCCTAATCTGATGATGACATGCATTCTCGCTGTAGTAGCTACAGACCAAGGCTACAGACACCGTAGCTAGTTCATCATAGGTTGTTATAAGCGAGATCCAAAACTAAATGCAGCCAACGCTCCTTTGGCAATCCACATTGACCCGTGAGCATCTTCAAGCCCTATCCCTTTTGTTGTCGTGCTTGCAACGTTTCCCCGGGCCCACAAGCTGTCATCACTGTCGATACTGTCAATGTCATCATCGTCATCCTTCTTCGATCTTGCGAAGTCCCTTGATTCCCCAAAGTTCTGCCTATCAACCTTACGGTATCTTTTGCGGAACTCGTCTAATGCATCGTCGACGCTCGTATCGTCATCGTCGTCTTCATCATCATCGCTCTTCTCTAGCTGTCTTTCTTTCAAAGTTTCTTCAATGGATTTCAAGACTGAAGGAGATCTCCACCAATTCTTTGGCGATTCATTCAATTGTTTGCAAATCAACTGAAGAGATTCGAGCGTCTGAGCGATTTGAGGATTGCGTTTTCGATACGACCCTCCGTGCCGTCCAGTAATCGACAGTGGCATATTGCATCCTTCCACTGTTGTAGGTATGGCGTAATCAAGTCAATAGTCATTGAAATAATCGCAAATCCACTGTGAGGACGCACCATACAATCAAAAAGAAAAAAAACTTCATCCTACAGTTATAAATACGCACCAGGACAATTCCAATTGCTACAGGCGAAGTCATCAATGCAATGCATGCAAAAGGAATGGGCACAAGAGCACAGAGTGCTCGGTTGTTTGAAAATCTAAGCGATTGGCATGGGAACAGTCAAGAAACAAAAAAAGAAGGAATATAATGCAAGTAATGAGAGGGAGAAAGAAATCAACTTCAATACCAGAGAGGCCATATCCTGCCTCTGCCTCTCTTCATACCTATCCTACCGTACCTTGTCGCACAATGGACAAATCAACAACCGAGCCATGGTGTTGATAGATTCTTCCATCTTTTGCGTCGCGTGTCCAGTTTTCAGAAGAAGTCCGGCTTCTTCCAATATCGATTCATCCATAGTGACGGAGGTAGCAGTTGCGCTGTCGCTTGTCATGGTGGCATCGTAAGCTCTTGCTATGATAATACAAACAAAATCAACAAGAGCGAGGGATTGTTTTGGTTGGGGGGGGGGCATGACAGAGTCGTATCATGAAGGTAAAACGATGGCAGTGCCAGGATGTGGATTTGGCGCGAAATTGGTACAGAAATAGTGTTTTCACGAATTTCACATTCCACTTATGGTTATTACACAGCAGTTTAACTGTAAATAAAGTAGGGAGTAGATTGAAGCTACCGCAGTACCGTTACCTATCCGTAAGACTACCGTACCGTACTACAGTAGAAGACGAAGCAGGAGTTGGATCTGGGTATCATCGTCGAAGCTGCTCCAGCACTCTCTGTAGCAACTATCATCGTGTCAACGATAGGCCCTTTGAATCATCTGATGGTATCAACATACTATACAAAAGAGTTCAGGCCAGAGTACCGGTACTACTAAGCCCGTTAGACTACCGTACTACAGTAGAAACCTCCGACGAAGCAGGAGTTGGATCTGGGTATCATCGACGAAGCTGCTCCAGCACTCTCTAGTAGTAGCAACTATCATCGTGTCAACGATTCTGACGGTATCATACCATACAAAAGAGTTCAGGCCAGAGTACTACTTTTAGGAGGTTGAATCAAGAAACAATAAAACGATATATACATGCTATTGTCGTACTACTTACTACGTAGGGTAGATTTATCTTCTTCGACTTCGTAGCGGGTCAAAATCTCCCGGACCGGAGTTTGAACAGTAGTCTATTGCGAAAGTCAAATGGCAGCAATAAACCAAGATCCGGCTCGCGAGCTGCCCTTTCGGCCTAAGATGAGTTAACCGTTGTGTTGCTCACTCACACCCTACGATCCAGGCGAGGGAAAGCTTAAGTTATTCACCGTTGAAGTCATCGTTCGCAATGGCAGACCCGCCAAACACCGTCCCTTCCACGATTTTGGTACTGCGTCTTGATTCAAGAATTCAATCAACAATCTAGTACAAAGGTAATGGCAAACTCCACCGCCGCTGATGCAACTGCTGCTGCCAGCGATAGCTGGATAATTCTTCATTTTGACCTACTACTCCGAGTACTAAAGAAATTTCGAGGGTCTTGTTGCATTTGAAACTATACAGCAGTATGTGCAACATGGTCCTTTTTTAAGTGACAAACCTTGGTAGCTCGCTTGACACATGTTGCGAATCATGTTCCAATCCGAAAAAAGCGCATCCTATGGTTCTTCACAGTCAATTCAAAATAATCTGCTATTTTAATTCTCTACTCTATTACATTTATTACTCTACTAGCTAGGTAACTCTTGTCGGCTTTTTCCAAAAATCCCACTTATCTTCAATCTGCTGATGCCAACAAAGCGCCATTTTTACTGTCAGAGTAATCATCCGCCAACTCCACCCAATCATCGGCAGGGTCCACGGCTATTCATCTCTCACATACACACATAAAAATACTTCCCGTAGCGTCAGGTCAATCCAATACACACTTTCACGAACGAAGGACATCATTTTTTTGATGATCAACACGTCATGTATTCCCTCTCACGTCTACGTATCACGGAGTGCAACAAAGCATGCCGAATACCGATGCGAGGTGCTCTCTGATACAGTACATACAGTACGGCAATGGTGCCTACCGGTGTAGTACGGTACCGGTACATACGGTACTCAGGAGTTTGTCATTGATTGACTCCGACCTCTTAAAAGGGACTATCTCATACCTGTTTTGTCGACTCCGTTTTGGGCATATCAAACTCGTCAGTCATCGTCTCTCTAGTTTCGACAAGTTGGCATGGTTCCTTACCCCGACTCGCAACTCGCAACGGTAAAATGGTCGCGAATCGTTTGAGGGCACCTTTCAAACACTGTGCTGAACTGGCACGCGTGGAAGAGACTTCCTACGTACTTCTTTGATGCCAATATGTCGCCATCTTGGCTGCCAACAAAGGCCAGAAGAGTTCGCGTATCATAGAGTCTCGAAATCTCGAAAAGTTTAGCTCGAAAAATTCATAGGGTAGTTTCGAACTACTATCAGTTGTTGCTCTCGTTCCTCAAAACTCGATGTCGGCATCACTTCGCAACGACCAAAAAATCATCCTTCGCTCTCAGCGCTGCACACAACAAACAACATACAGCACCATCATCAAAACAGCACTTGTAGTGTTCAGTAACTCCACCATTTCCATCTTCTTCATATCGTATCAATAGTGCTCGCGCTGTACTTTACTTTAGTCAATATTCACAATTAGAATGAGTGTCACAAACAGATTACGATTACCCGTCTTCATTGCGGCCCTTTTCGTGCAGGGGATCACAGCGCAATTTTGCAATGTCTGTCGGGATAGTCCTGTCAACCAACCCGCGCGTACCCTAGCCAACCCCAATGAATTTTTTATCATGAATGGGGATCGCTGGACTTGTGGGTACTTACAAGAAACTGTCAGAGATGTTCGATCGCAGGGAGGTGCTCCCGGAGAAGCACGTTGGTGTGCACTGGCTCAGGTGTGGGCCGAACAACATTGCACCTGTGATGGCCCCCCAATTCCACCAACGACCGATAACATCAAAGATCCAAATCCAGCCTGCGATTTGTGCCCCAGTGGTCAATTTCAGTTCAACTACGTTCCCGCCGTCAACGCCGAACTCACTGCCGATACTGGCGTTGCTGGAAACATGAATTGCCAAGGTCTATATTACGCCATGTCGGAAGGAGTCCTGACAAACAATCTCTGTCCTGTAGTACGAGCAAATGCCGGTCCAATCTGCTGCAGTCTAGAATCAGTTAGCGAAAGTGGCAATGGCGGCGGTTCCTCCTCGGGAAGTTCAGGTTCTTCACAGCAGCAGCAGCAGCAGCAGCAGCAACAACAACAATCTGTGTGCCGACGTCCGGCTCAAATATGTTCATCACATAGTGACTGCTGTGCCGGCTTGCAATGTAAAGCCAAGACACTGAATGGGTCAAAATACTGTACGAGCGCAAGAGAAATTCCTAGGGCAAGCATTGCCGGACAATCCGTTGGAGGTGCGGCTGGAAGGGCAAGAACTGGAAAGTAGACTTTGCTTTGGAAACAACAACGATTGATCCATGGAAACTGTAAACCTCAATCTTTCCAGAAGTGAGGTGTTTTTTTTCAAGTTCCTCATGCTGAACTTGAATGGACTACTGCTACTTTCACAATAACTACGGCTACATTGGCTGGCCAAACCAGGACAGCGGTTGCTTCTCATGAACCCATGTTCTCTACAACGTACTACGAAGTAATATTTTCGAGGTTCTTTCCACGTAAACGGTCGAGGCACGACCATTTGGTGCCCCGGTAATCCATGGAAAGATAACCATAGTAAATTCCTACTACTACAAGAACTTCTCTAGTTTAAATGCTTTGTCTTGCTAACTTTTTTTGGAACAAGGTACCTACGTCGTAGTATAGCTACTACCGGTGTAGAGGTACCGGTACGTAGCGGACCACCAGGAACCACACTGTATGTAGCAGACACGAGAAGGCGAAAAAGTTTATCCCTCTCTCACAGTCAATATTATATGAAATATTTGTATCAATATATATATATTATGAACATGTTTTTATTTTTTTCTTCACAGTTGATGGCCTCACAGTTAATGTGTGATGCGAACAACCTGTCCGATGACCACCATTGGCAAAGAGCAATGGAAAATTCTTGAGCCCCATTTTAAAACTGTAAATTTTTGACCACCAGCGTCCGTTCCAGGGATTCGAGCACTTCAAGTGTTAACCGACGTTTTCGTAAGGATGCAACGAAGCAGTTGCGAAGTAAGAATGGTGTACCAAACATCGGCCTTTTCGTCCACTTTAAGTCGTATTGGGAAAACTCTCTCTATCATAGCTAGCTAGGAACGCATTTTCCCGATCGTTGCCGATGACGCGATTTTAATATGACATTTTTTCGCTCTTTCAGTACACATTTCGTTCAGAGTTGCTAAATGTGCCTTTCGACACAATTGGACTGACTGTGACAACGTTTATACTGAATCTTGTAGATTGACTGTGAAGAATCGATGTGGGGAACATTCTCCATTGCACGGCTATCACACGTATTATTTCGTTGTGACAGTAGTAGTGTAAACACTTGCTTCTTGTTTTCGGCTTTCTCTTACGAGTAATAAGTCTTGTATAAAAGGAGAGTACAACACTTCAGAAATACCACGCTGTAACTACCGTTAGATTTCACTACTGACTGTGAGTCCCACAGGAGACACGGGTATGCTAACACATTCACCCGTTTGGTGGAGGACGTTCTATGATATTACGGTAGCCAGACATGCTCAAAAATATATTCACAGTTAATTTAAATATATATTTAAATATATTTAATCGCTTCGCCGTCACTGCATAATCTATTCTCATTTTCCCGGGTTATTTTTCCAATAAAATAAAAATGATTTCCGTTTCACCCGAGTCTGAACACCATCGACTTGTTGATGAGTATCCTGACTGACTTGCAATCTGTCACAAAGGCGCTCCAAGCTGAAAACAGAACCGTGTTGGATGTCCGCGACTTATTCGATGAAGTCATCAAGACTTACCCGCAAACGAAAAATCGGCTTGGCGAGAATGCCAGCATTATTCATGATAATGTTTTCGAGAGTGCCGTTCAGAAGATTTTGAAGGGTTCCGAGGAGGAGCTCACTCCTGATGAATCTGTGAAGGTGACCGGGCTTAGACATGGATCGTCAACAATGGTGGAAGAAACGAGGACAGGAGAAGAAAGGGACGCGGATGCAGGACTCTCGCTAGCAGAAAAAGCTCTAAAGCGACGACGTCTTGTGTCCACAACGACTTCAAAATCTGCATTCATGGATTTACATTTCATTGTGTCCACATCGAACATGTGTGAGCGTTTGTTTTCTGAGACTGGATACGGGCTAAACAGCAGACGCATGCGCACCCTCCCATCTAACTTCAAAACGCAAATGTTTTTGCGAACAAACAAAACTTTCTGGGGTATGGCAGATATAAACCGTATCGTGACAAGTGAAGAAGACAAAGAGCAAAACGATACCTATATCGAGCTAGTAGAGTAAGAAATAATTTGTGGAGGTAAGGATTAATTTGTTTGTAGAGAATTATTTAATATTTTGAAGTTTAAGAATAATTCATTTTTAAAATGAACATCATGCATAATTTTTTTCCAGGGACCTTACTTTATGGCTTATTTATTCAAGCGGCTACGAGTAGTGGAATACTTTATCCCAAGCAAGGGCCAAGATGAGTGAATAAATAATATTAATTTGAGCATGTCTGTACGGTAGCTACCCACGGTAGTACGACTGTCGTTAGGTAGTTTAGCTACTGTACGACTGTCCCCCAGATGGAGACTGAGGAGGACAGAGTACTAGGAAGAGAAAAGGGTGGGAAGGGTGGGTCAAAGATGACATGCACACAGGGGAGCTGTCTGCAAGAGTTGTGAGATTTGTGAGCAACTCCAGCAGCCCTACACCCATGCGCCACAAAATTCGTGCGACTATCTCTAAAGCGATAGCCATGAATTTTGTTTTGCTAGGGTTACGGGACAGCCTCTGTGTGCATGCTGTGGAGGGACGATGATGGGACACTAAGGGAGTGCATGTAGTGGGCTTCACTCAGTGACCTACCCCATACCCTTATGGGGTTGGGTGCTTATGATGCTAGCTACTGTACGACTGTCCCCCATATGGACGCATGGTTGAGCATGCGTGTGTGGCCCATGATGAAAGGAAGTGTGTAGCAAGCAAGCAGAAGCATAGGCAGGAGGTCACTGAGGAAGGCGGTCTCTTGGGTTTATGAAGTGAGGAGGCGGAGGGTTGGTTTGATTGCAGCGTTCAGAGTGAGTGGTGTGGAGGACATTTTGGTTGAGAGTCCTGCGGAGAAACCCGTTATTTGTTCCTGGATATACAGGAGAAATGTATCCGAGGACCAGCGTCCGAGGATTTTTATGGTATGAGCTGGGACCCCTCCAAGATGAAGGGCCATTGCACCGTTGGCGCGCAGCGAGTGACTAGAGATGTCAGCCGGAGTGATGTTGTATCGTGATAAACCCAGGACTTGGACGGTAGTTTTGAGTGCTGTGGTGATGTCAGTGACCGTGACCTGTTTTGCAACGTGTGTGTGGCTGGTGAAATATGTGCCAAGCATGGTTGTGGGATCGGACGTGTGTTGGCAGATGTGGTGGACACGGCGGATGAGTGCAGCGATAGGACAGGTGACATCGCGGGTAGCCTCCTGGTGAATTACTTGATTGCGGCGGCCGTTCTTTTGGTTTGAGATACAAAGTGTGGCCACTGTGCATTGAGAGAGCAGGGTCTGGAGTGGTAGGGTGGAGTGAAGAACCTGTGAGTGGTTCCATAATGTGACATCCTCCAGGCGGAATTGTATTGTGCGTCAACGGGCTGTTTGGGTTGTCTGGGTGTACTCTCCGACACGGAGGAGGTAGAACCAAGCAATGGTGCAAAGGTCGTGAATGGCTTGGAAGCGTGGATGGTTATCAGTGCGGGTGACGTTGAGGTATTTAATGGCGATGTGTGGGAGGGCTAGTTTCCGTTTGGGGGGAGGATCATGTCGGCGGTAGTTCTCAATTTGGCGTTTGAGAAGGATGTGCCTTTGGCCTTTTTCGTCAGCCAGTGGGTCTGGTTGTCCATCCAACATGTGGGTCTGGGAGATGGAACGCAGTGCCAGTAGGACTGTTTGGGCGGAGACTTGTTTATTTGTTGGTTGGTGTTGGCCAGCCCGAATAAAGGCAGCGAAGGCTCCCAGCAGGGCGAGTCTGGTTGGGAGTGTGTAGTTTGAAAGGATGGGCTGGTGCATTGGGAAAGTGTTTTGGAGGAAGTTTTGCCAATGCGTCCAAAAACGGACTCGTTCAGATTCAGTCACAGCAATGACTCCATGGCTAGTGGCTGTGGTTGCAGCAACAAAAAGAGCTTTTGCTGCGTTGCGTTTGGCAGTTGGCACAGTGTCCAAAAGCTGGTCTGTGGCGGTGGAAAGGAAGAGGTGAAGGCGGTGAGAAAAGCATGGGGTTTTGTGGGGTGTTTGCGTGATGCAAAGTCCGCGAGGGTGTTGTATTCCCCTGTAATGTGTGTGGTGGTGAAAGGGCATTCCTGATTGTTGAGGAGTCTCACGGTGAGGAGGCGCAGGATGCGGTGTGCGAAGTGACAGGACAAGCTGCGGAGCTTGTTTGCCCAGACAACAGCTGTGGTGTTGTCACACCAGATGGCAACACTTCCATGGTGGAGGGTGGCAGGTGGAACAGCTGCCTCAAGCACAAGATGATGGGCTAGGATTGTGAACAGCTCTAACGTGTTGATGGAGACGCGGGACTGTTGTGTGGCTTCGATGATGTCGGGTGGCCATTCGATTGACCAGACAATTGGGAGGAGAGGTTGTGCTGCCCCGAACCAAACTCCTCCTGCCCCCCAGGAGGTACTGGCATCTGCCCATCCTTGATATGCTGGTTTGGAGGTTGGGAGGAGTTCATGAACGCTAATCGGCCGGGCATGTAACTGCTGTATGAGGAGTTGCCAGTCCTGTAAGAGTATGAGGATGTTGGAGGGTAGGGTGACCCAGGTTTGATGTCGGTGCTGGTGGAGGAACATATCCAATTCTCCAAGGAGTGGTTTGCCCGTGACGATAGCATTGGCTAACCAGTTTAGTTTTCCTTGGAGTTTGACAAGGTCTTTCATGGGGACTCAACGCCGGCATCTTAGCGTAGAGATTTGGCTTGTGAGTTTTTGGAACTTTTGGTTGGTTATTGAAACGGTGCGTTGTTGGCCGTTTAGTAGCCAACCGAGGACCTCTTTTGTTGTACTCCAGGTTCCTTCGCTGGCTAGCTTTTTGATGGAGATGGGGTCTTCCATTGTGCTTCCTGTGATGTCTGGTGGTGGAAAGAGGTCATGGATGGCGTGTAGCATCGCCCGACTGTGATGTTGGAGGTGGGTTAGGTGTTGTGCGGGGCACAGGGCAATGAAATTGTTGATATAGACTTCCTGCAGGGCTGGCGGGAGGGGTGAAGGCAGAGGGGATGGGGGATGGTGAAGGAGAGCAGCATCGTGTTTCGTCAGGTTGAGCATGTGATGTTCAAGGGGATGTGGTGGGAGTTCTGGCAGAGCTTCATAGGCATGCATTATATCTTGAGCTGTTTCCATTACGGCACAGAAGAAGGGAGGGCTGTCTACCCAGCCCATTGGTAGCGTCAGGCAGAGGACGACGATGAGGTCGTGTTTGGGGTCATTGCAAGGAAGAGTGTAGGCGAAGTTCCATTTGCCATCTTCGCATACGCGCATGCGCCAATAGCCATCTTTGATATCAATCTTTGTGAGGAAAAGGGGGTGTGTGCGGGTGCTGTGGCCATGTGGTGGAGGATTCTGGGGATTACCTGGCCTAGCTCATGCATGCTGTGATGAGGGACGTTGGTGGTGTCAGAGAAAGCATTGACTGGGGAGAAAGACCCAGAAGAGTGGGGGTGGGAGAAGGATAAGTCATGGATCAGGCGGAAGCGTCTGGTCTTGTGTGGTATTGCCGCCAGTGGGGAGACTTTGAGGGTGGGTGGATTGGTTAGCCGTATTTGGGACCATGGGACTGCTTCACAGATGCCCGCTTTCACTTTTTCATCTGTCTCAGCCTGGATGGCCTGGGTTGCAAGCGGGGTGTGAGTGGATCTGTGATTCCTATAGGTGAGGTAGGCGTTGAGTTGATGCGGGGTCCAGTTGGGGCCACATGTGGTTGGGCACCTTCCCGCAGCGATGGAAAAAGATTCTACTACAGTAGCTACTTCAGTAGGTAGGTAGGTAGCTAGTACCTAGTAGTAGCTACCGCAGTAGGTATTATAACAGTGTAGCAAGTACGGTAAAATAATAAAAATACGGGAACCAAGCTGTCTACAATATGGATTCCTTGGACTAGATTTTGGGGATATTTCCCAGTGGAAGCTACTGGAGGATTCAAACAGGGACAGATAGTAGGTCAACCTGAAAAGGTGTGCCGTGGAGGATCGCGTAGATATCAGGAATTATTACTACTAGTAGAGTATGATCCAATCTGACGATAATATGAAATAAATACGAAGAATGGTTGAAACAGAGAAACAGAGGACAAGAATGTAAAGAGTACGACAACCGTAGTACAGATAATAGGTAGCTAGCTAGCTGGCTGGTTAGCGAGCAATTGCGGGCTCTACTAGAAATACCGGTAGACCGGTAGACTACCTAATAATTCAGCAGGGTGAAAGCGTCGAAGCTGTGTGAAAACCTAACCTTAATAAATCATGACTACTACATTAACTACTGTAGCACTACCCCGGAGCCCCGGACGGATTACGGTAGGTACGATAGTGGTCTACCGGTACCTTACAATTTGTATGATACCGTACTTCAAACATCGGTGGTCGTTTCTTTCATTTTTTATATAAACAACAATAACTGTAAGTTGTGATATGTTATATTTGTGATATCGTGCCAGTCAGAATTCAGCCTCCTTTTTGCTCCGATCTATATCCGGAGCACTTGATCATATCGCTTCGTGGCATCTATCCTGTGTGATCATGAAGATTAATCGGATCTCCTCTTTGCTCTTCCTCCCTTGGACAATTACCTTTGGACTCCAATGTGCGGCTACATCGGAAGCTTTCCTGAGGAGTTCTTCTCTACAATATGGATCCCCATTAGGGATGGGTAGGAAAAATCAGCTTGAGACTACAAAGAAATTGACTGTACAGCGAATGCAACCTTCACATCTGAATCGAGGCGAGCTCAATGAAAGTGGTTCAGCCTTGCATGGATTTTCCGACGACAACAACAGTGGAGCTGTCGAGGCAAACAATCGCAAACAAGTAACGCTTCGAGAACTTCTTGCCGAAGTTATCGGAACTTTTTTGATTGTTCAAATCGGTACCGGAGCAGTGATGAGTGCACTTTATACAAACTCGTTGATGGGATTGTTCCAAATTGCATCTGTTTGGATCATCGCGGTAACTGTTGCGATTTGCACCACGGCCAGCATTTCGGGAGCACACTTGAACCCAGCCATTTCAGTGAGTAAGAATGCCAGAATATGGATAATTGTATTGCTTCAACGCAGGTGTCTCATGACTTTTTTCTTTCGAAGGTTGCTTTTGCAGCTATCAGACCTTCAGAGAATTTCACATGGAGAAAAGTGATCCCGTATAGTGCCGCGCAGCTTCTCGGCGCTGTTTTGGGTAGTGCAACGAATCTGATTCTTTATGGAAGTTTGATTTCCACTTTTGAAGCTAGCAATGGCATTGTACGAGCATCAAGGTCGGGAATCGCATCTGCAAAGGCATTCGGGGAATATTTTGGGTGAGATTGCAGAATTGTGGCAAGCTGACCGTTTGTGACCAGGCTGACAAAGAATTGTTCTTTATCTTCAAATTCTGCTTCTTATAGAGCTCCTGTCTCAATGGGAGTTGCGTTCTTGGCGGAAACCATAGGGACTGCCATCCTTTCTTTTGTGATTTTTTCGCTAACAAATGAAAAGAACGATGGAGTGAAGGATTCGTTCATACCTCCAATGATTGGTCTGACAGTTGGGGCATTGATTGCAGTGTTGGCTCCATTGACCCAAGCTGGTTTCAACCCTGCCCGAGACTTTGGCCCTCGCATAGTAGCATGGTGTGCAGGCTGGAAGACAGTAGCTTTCACGGGTTGGTGGGTGTACATCTTCGGACCGATAGTTGGAGCATTGGTTGGGGCGTATGTTGCGGACAAGATACTGTACCCGGACAGCCTGAAACATCAAAATCGTTGACTACAAAGAAATCTACTAGTCTTAACGAGTATAATACAAGTCGCTTCAATATCTAGTCCTCTCACAATGATTATTCAAAAGAGGTAAACTGCATTTTCAACACGATCCGTATCCAATCCATTTCTTCAGTTTTTGAACATCGGCTAGTCGGTAGAGACCGTGTTCGACAGCTTGATCAATAAAATCTTGAGACGCCTCTAAGGGAGACAAGCTCCACTTTTTACAAATCCATGCACATGCCACTCTTCCACACCGCCCTTTGCCACCAGTACAATGAGAAACAACTTTTTCACCGCGGGCATCCAACGATTGAATGAGATTCATGATTTTGTCATATGAATCTGGCCCGCTGTAGGGAATGTGATAGACATTCATGCCGGCTTGTCTGTAAAATTGTTTCAAATCGACCGAGTAAACATCAAATTCGTTATCGTCCATGATGATCAGCACATTATGGATTCCTTTGCCTTTCATGAACTCGACCCAGTCCTCAATGATGGTGGTTGGAAATTCCTTTTGAAAGTGACCAGGGCGTTCAGCTGTGAAAAGCGTATCGTCCCTGTGGGAGGCACATCCGAAGTTGTGTGGAGCCGATGGATCACGAGGTGTCACGATTGGTTCCGTCTCCGTGACAGTGATTCGGCATCCAGGTGACAGCATGATAAGGGACAGCCGTGTTCAAACTAGGAAAGATGACAAAAGTACTTGGGTGTTCCGATGATTTATTGTATATCCACGTTTCCCTTCCTGTCTCTGCGCTTCTCGGAAGATACAATGCAGTGATGTGCTGGCTATGAGACAGTACTTGGCACGTTTCGTTGTCTCGGCGTCAGAATAAGCGGCGAAAAACAGATTACCTGGATCTTTTTTGGTGCAGCATCTACGAGAACAACAGTACAGTTCTCCGTGGTAACTGTAAAATTGTCGTACTACGGAGTACGTAGTATTAACAGTAATATCTTTTTTTTGATTATTTGACTGATTGATATTTCGGCATTACTACCTACCGTAGCTACCTACCGTAGCTACCAGCAGTATGCCTTTACTACGGTAGTCGTATGTATGGACGTTAGTACGTTCATATGTCTATTACTACACTCTATGTCCTATGCATAGGTAGGAGGACACTTAGTACTTACCGCAGTTACTTTTTTCTCGAAGCAACGATTTTGTGGCACTATTGTAAAGGGGTCTCAGCATCGTCTCTGTTATCTTCACCGACAACTTCGTTACACTCTCGTTGTTCTAGCTGGTGTCATGTAAGTCCGAGTTCTTCTTGGTTCTTTTTTAGAGAAGCTGTTGTTGCTTCCCAAGCTATACGTTCGTCTGCTCCACTGGACTTCCAGAATCGTACATTGCAACCCGCTGTATATTACTTTGAAGTCAGAAATCTCACCCTCCCTTACCAACTTCGCCTTTTAGTAAACAAAATGCCAAAGCAAATTACAGATATTCGTGATTTCCTCCAAAAGGCTCGCCGAAGCGACGCCCGATTGGTCAAGATCAGAAAGAGAGACTCACAAACAAAATTCAAGATCCGATGCTCCCGTCACTTGTACACCTTGGTCATCACGGACGGAGAAAAGGCCGACAAATTGACTCAATCTCTGCCACCGGGTCTGAAGCGCGAAGACATCTAAACACTTTGTAATAAGCAACAGGGTTGAAAACGAATGTATGACTAAAATTTCCGACCGAAACAACAAATTGATGGATCGCCACTCGAAACTAGAGATCGTCCGTTTGTTCGAGAATCACCTCAGTGAGGTCCATTTCTCCTTTTCTCGTCGCTTTACTTGATTTTCAGTCATTGAAAAGACTTGAAGAGAAAGAGATTGTGAAAATGTCTGGTGATCAGATCTAGAGGCGTTCGGACATTCGTATCACTTCCCTGTTTTAGTTCAGGTTTCGCTTGTGATATTTAGTCTTTTTGTGTTATGTTTTCTAGTATCGTACAACACAACGTAAGCAGTCGCCCGAATGCAAGGCAACGATGGCATCGTTCGTGAACTTGATGCCATCGAACAAATGGGTAATGTATTGGTCGATCGGAATTTCACCGTCGAGAGATCGCTGAACAAGATTTGGGACGTCCTGTGTCTTGAAGCCTCCGAAGGCTGTTCCTTTCCAAATGCGCCCCGTCACAAGTTGAAAGGGGCGTGTCTTGATTTCGTGCCCAGCAGCTGCAACTCCAATCACACACGACACTCCCCAACCACGGTGAGCGCACTCGAGTGCTGCTCGCATAACATCCACGTTTCCGGTACAGTCGAAGCTGTAATCCACTCCCCATTTGGTCATCACTCCAGCGATGTGCTGCTGGACGGGAATGTCGAGCTTCTTTGGGTTAACGAAGTCGGTAGCTCCGAAACGCTTCGCAATCTCGCTCTTTGATCCATTCAAGTCAATACCAATGATACGCGAAGCTCCAGCCATTTTGGCCGCTTGGATGACAGCCAGCCCCTACAAGTTCCAAATGGAAGCTACGTGAGGAAAGGGAAAAACAAAAAGACGAAAGAATCAATGCAGTAAAGAGGAAACGTCCAAACTCACAACTGTCCCTAGCCCGAAAACGGCGACTGTAGACCCGATTTCTACCTTGCATGTATTCCACACAGCACCTGTGAGGGAGTGGAGCAGTAAACATGGACTTCCAGTTAGTGTGTAATTTCCGAAAACGAAAATGGTTAATCGAAAGAAGTCGGCAGACCGTACCGAGACCAGTCGTTACACCACATCCAAAAAGGGCCGCCTTCTCCAACGCCATTTCTTTAGAGATCTTGGCGCAAGAGATTTCAGCAATGACGGTGTATTCCGACATGGTTGAGCATCCCATAAAGTGATAAATTGGTTTGCCCTCACTGTCTTTGAACCGCGAAGTTCCGTCTGGCATCACACCCTGTTGACAAGCAGAAAAGATCGTTGTCAATATCATACAAAACAACACACCTACATTGCTCATGAAGAACAAACCTTTCCTTGTGTCGAACGAATGGCAGGACACAAATTTGTCTTGGGAGATGCACAAAAAATGCAAGAAGGCAGGGCACATTGTGGTGTATAACATGGAATTACATGATCTCCTGGCTTGACTCGTGTTACTCCGGGTCCAACAGACTCCACAATGCAACCACCTTCATGACCGAGGATACATGGAAACAACCCTTCAGGATCTTGTCCATCCAAAGTATAAATGTCTGTGTGGCAGAGTGCGTTTGCAATCACCTTGACTCTGACCTCCCCAGCTTTCGGAGGATCCACAGTGATTGTCTCTTCCACCAATGGTTCCTTTGGCTTGCGGGCGACCATGGCCTTGCACTGAATAGGCTGCCCTTGCGTTGAAGAAAAGTCATAGGTAGAATACGTAGCTCTCATCTTTCCAAGCTTTGCACGCAGTTTCTTTCCGTGAAATTCCACATGACTCTCAATGAAGGCTGCGATGAAGTGGTAGGAATGATCAAATCCCTTTCTCATGTTGATGGTCATCTTTTGCCCAACATTCTTCGCTGCATCATACAAGACTGTGGGATTAAGTTGCTTGATCAAGAATTCATCATCTGTACCCTGATCGATCAATATCTCGTCATATTTCGTTCGTTCCGTCAAAAGACAAGTTGCGTCATGGGCTGCTCCGGCCTCAACACTACCCAGATACGCTTTAAAGGCCTTTTCGCCCCATGGGACGTTTGTAGGGTTGCAAATCGGAGCAAATGCAGAGACCGAAACCCATTTATCTTGCTCTTTCAAGGCAATTGTCAAGGCACCGTGTCCTCCCTACGGGTACAAGTCAAGGAAAATTTGGCACAAACATTGCGTTCTGGTTAGAAAAAAGTACCGTTCTAACAGGTCTACTTAATAATGTGAAACATCTCGGAAAGAAACATACCATCGAGCTGTAAGTGTATAAAAAGAACGACCCGTGCGACATTATGAGAAATATTTGAGTGAGAAGCAACAAACAACGAAATCAAGCACTTACTGTCCACTGATGGATCGTAATCCAAACATCCCGATCTTGAACTCTTTCTCCAACAAAGCTGGAAGTTCCTCGGTAACGTAAGTGTACATCTGGAAGTTGGTCTTGTAAGGCTCCTCCGTTGCATTTACATAGAATCCAGCACCAACTCCGAGATCGTAACTGTCCACATTGGGAACACCTTCGCCTCGTGGAGATGTGTCTGGCATGACAAGAGCAATACCTTGCTTTTCAGCTTCATCAAAGGCACGGCTACCGGCCTTGTTGGCAAAATTGGTGTCATCGCATGTTAGCCCAGATAACCAATAGAGAACTGGCGTTGGCTCTTTGCTCATACCATGACGGCTCGGCAAGTACAGGCCGAAGATCATGTCCGTTTGAGTGGCCTGAGACGGGTGCTTGACGCGGTGGTAATAGCCACCCTCGACGCATCCAACCCGAGTCTTGGAAAGGATTTCATAAGCAGGCATGGTGATTACTACAATATGTTTTGAAGCCAATAATGGTACTGGTGGGACAAAGATAACAGATTATGCTTCGTCGTACCGTCGTAGAGGATACAAGTTACCGCAAGAAGGACGAATCTTTCTTCCCATTTTGATCTTTACTGGACTCGTACAATCAGTACGACTACCTAGTACAGCATTCATATGCGTCATCACTGTCAGTTTTCCTCGCGCTGATCTAAAACGAAACATCACGGGGTAGACTACTACGGAATAGACTACAACCTGTAGTTTATAATACGACGACGATTCCATGGAGCTATCTACTACGTAGTACTACCGGTAGTTAGACTACTAGCTAGCTAGCTCTAGCTAGAGAGTCATACCTATCCCCAGTGGAAATTTCCTCTACCTACTGTTATCATGCAACTCGAATTGCGATGAAATGCAACAACTTCTTCTTCTTCGCAAAAAGAAAGCGATTTTCTAGCTCGTTACACGAACCGACATTGAACGGATTGTTCGGCCAGGCTAGCGTCTCCAATCGCCTTTTCCATGACAAATTTCAAGTCTTTTGAAGGAAATCCCGCTCGTAACTCGACCTCTTTTCCGTGGCCGCCATTGGACTCACTTTCCACGTAAGCATACACCATCGCGACAGGATCGGAAATCAGGAAGCGCCGTACCGCTCGTCGACCATCGGGCAGACGAAACTGAATTCGCACAGCACCATCACTTCCTGCCGGAGGCTCAGCCGTCAACTCAACTCGGACAGCGGCTGGTGTTGGTTCCATACTGGCTGCAAGTGCCATCTGTAACATTTCCTCCTCTGTCAGCCCTTCAATGAGAGAAGAATTGGATGTTGTCGACTTTCCGTCCAACCGCATTCCAGACCCAACACTTCGCCATGGATCTGTAGCTCCATTGATGGCATTTCCCTTTCCCTGTACTAAATCGACTTCTTTCCACCAATACTCCGGCAAACCTCGTTGTCGCTGAGCTTTGGATGTGCATGGAGGACATTGATGAGATAGGAACGGGACAGCAAATACAATATCTAACAAAGAAAGGAAAATATCCAAGAATGAGTTTAGCGGTGAGAGTTACGATCAAAACAGTAGTCAAGCCGGTACACGGTACACTAGCGCAGCAAGTTGATGCAAATTAACAGTAAATAATTACTCACATCCAGAATTTTGATACCCAGCAATCTTCGTCGCCAGATCGAAATGGGATATTGTTGACGGTCTTTCTTCCATCGAGTTGAGGTTCCAAAATCGGCCGTTGATGTTTCGAATGGCAAACCAATGGGCATCCTTATGCGCGATGAACCCTTCAATATTCGTGATGTCTCCAAACTGATTCAACACGCTTGCGTCTCGCACGTTGATCATATCCAGGTCGTAAGTGTTTTTAAGTGCGGATCGCAACACTTGAATAGAAAAGTTGCCAGATCCATCGACATTCGTCGACCCTTCGGCCAATCGATTCAAGTAGTCCTTGGAACTGAAACGGATAGCAGGAATGAAAAAAGAGTTTTTTTGTTATAGTTATTATAGTAGTTTCAAAATAAAGGCCAGCATCATTACAAAGCTATAAAATGGACGTACCGTACACCTCCTTCATTGTTTTGTGCCATGACATTGAGTTCCATTTGATCAAGTTGCATGGCAATCTCGGCTAGTTGATCCGGAGAAAATGTGTTGGCTTGAACGAGGTTGTTCAAACTGTGCTGGCCGCAAAGCATTGCCTGCTGTCGTTCATGATAGATCCAGTATTCTTCTTCCGAATCGCCCATCTTGAAAGATTAGTGGTGGGAATAATAGCGGTAATTCGTTCAAACGGAGCCGTTTGTGGTTTTGTGGCTGGACAAAGTATTAATATTACTTTACTAGTATTTTTTTGTCATCAACGCTCTTTTGAGATTGACAGTAGTGTGATTCACAGTCAATCACAACACAGTCGTGAACGATTGTGTTCACTGACAGTACGTCGTGTATGATACCTTCACTCATTCGTAAACAAACTTATAAATAATGATTCCGTAGTAGAATTCATTACAGTTAATATGGAGCATTTACGTAGTAATAATATTGTGTCAAGCTTCCAATGACTTCACTTTTGTTATCCTCATCTCTATGATAGTATCCGCTGCTCCTCACACCTCAGACTATGATACGGTACGATCGTACCGTAATATTGTACTCGGAGGGTTGTGAAAACCTTAATTGATCAACCCTTTACGAGAGTTGTGAAAAACTCTTGACTGTGTGAAAATAAAACTACAGCACACACATTAGCAAGCAAAATTATTATTATTCACACCAACAATACTGCTACAATCTACTCCGGTAATTGGAATTGAAGAAGTCTTTGTATAAGGATGAAAAGATCGAAGGGACGACCTCCCAAATGTCTCTATTCATAGAGGAGTGGAAATCCAAGGGCCAGGAGGGGGGTGTGAAGAACTCTTGAGGATTACTACGAGTAACTGTAAACAAGCACATACAGTAGAGCGAGAATTATCCAAATTTACAGTACTGCTAGAAGTTAATCAGAATTGAAGACTTCGTTTGACCCTCCAGATGACGGAACCAACCGTGTCGATCAAACATCTGGAGGTACCCAGGATGAAAAGGGCTCAGTTTTCAATGAAAAGGGAGATGCTCTTGTACAACTGAGTGACCTCGTAGGAACCACCTTCCTCATGGATCCCAAACCTGATGGGCAACTCTTCCGAGCAAAAGTTGTGGAGATGATTGACAACCATGACAACAACGTTGACTGACTGTGAGTCAAATCTTGATAGGATCAAATTCCTCTGCAAAATGGACAAAGACGGGAGAGAAGATCTCCTGACCTACAACCAGCTCATGGATCACCTCAACAGAGATACGGAGAATCCAGTACTGTGGAAATACAAAAGAATGGCATTGCACCACCAGGGCCCTCTCAAGCAAGGAGATAAAGATTACAAAGGGTCAGCTTGGAACGTTCTTTTGTATTTCTACAGTAGTTGATTCTCCATATCTCTGTTGAGGTGATCAATGAGAGTTGGCCATTTGTTTTTGGTCCTGTATTTTCCGTTTGGCATAGTTCTGGTGTTGTTGGTGTGTTTCACTGTGCTATGTGGAAATACCATAGACCCAGATGAATTCAAGGTCTCTTCCCGAGATCTCCATGGGGGGCCTGTCAGAGTCAACCATTCCCCAGAATCGTACGTTATTCTCAAGTGAGTTGACAAACTGCCTGCTGGTTTGAAGGGGGTATACATTGGTGACATCTGTGTTCATCCCCATAAACACTCCCCAGAATCGTACGTTATTCTCAAGTGAGTTGACAAACTGCCTGCTGGTTTGAAGGGGGTATACATCGGTGACATCTGTGTTCATCCCCATAAACACTTGGCATTATGTGGCTCCCCAATCAACAGCTGGAGAGTCACTGAACAACTCATCAGTAACAACCGGTTCTCCTCTTTGGATCACATTCAGGGCTGGGTTCTGTGATCAATTTACTTTCTTCAGGAGGGTACTGGTGGTAGTCCGTGCAATTTGGGTAGTGTCTTCTTGATGGTGTTGACCGAAATACATCCAAACATTGGTCACAGTTTGTGATAACTCAGTGTAGAGGTGTTGGACACTCTGGGATGAGGTGGCTCTACCAATAGGTTGGCTTCATTAATGATGTGGCTGTGGGCATCAGAGAAGAAAGGCTTGTGGTCTTGATTGGCATGAATGATGCATTGATCGATTGCTCTCGAGGATCACTGGAAGAGCGGCAAAGCGTGTTTGAGAGTTGGACAGTGACCCGTCGACAGAAGTTCCCATTTTCATCGAATAGTTCTGAATAAGGATGTGATTCATGATCTTCAATGGCATGAAACCATTAATCATCGTCTTCCTCGTGATCAAAGTCAAGAACGGCAGGGTCCCACGTGCTGTCGGAAGTCTGTTAGAACCAAATGGACTGCTTGGTGGAAACCTGTAGTATGTCTGCCGTAAGCTTGATCTGTCGACGTTCCAACACAGTTTCAACAACTTGGGAATGATGCATGATCTTCTGGTCCTCCCCAAAAATGGAACTACTTTCCATCAGTTTGCTATATAGTCTCATTTGGTGAGTCCAATTGGTCAGGAACTCAGAGGTAGTCCCTTTGAATTTTCCATCGCCAATACTAGTTGTGGTGATGTAAGCCAGGATCTTCCTTGCTTCAATGCAAGCGGCAGTTGATTTCCTGTGGTGTTCCACCAGATCAGCATAAGTGGCTTGAGCATCCTTGGTAGCTTGGTGGTTCCTCATGATCTCCTTCCCTTTGGATGTCTGGAAGACTCTCTTCTCATCCAGAGTGGATTGCGAATACTTGCTGCCCACAACATCAGCAACACCTTGAGAATGTGCCTGTTTTTCGAAGGAGTCATGGTATTGCTCCGCCTTGAGGGTGGGAAATAAACTTTGGTCTCTCTTTATTCCCTTTTGAAACAACTCAACAGCTGATGTGTTGCTATTAGTTGTTACCCGAGTGGTTGGAGCAGGTGGATTGATCTTAGACTTGAATGTCAGTGGTCCACCATTGGCGATGGCAATTGCCTCGAGGTAAATCGGATCAATCCTGAATTTGTTGAACTACGCCTTGGTGATGTCATTCCAGTTGTCACCAACACTCTCCCCGAATTCATCCTTATATATGAGGTAGTCACGAAAGACGGTGATAATTTTCCTCTTTCCTATGGTAAGTGGGACTCTTTGCTCATCTCCGTCTGTTCCGTCGACGTAAGTCAATTTGTCGACACCCTATCTCTCCATAAGGATGACCTCGTAGATGTTGGTGATGCCATCATCACGCAACGCTTCTTTGAGTGGGTCATCATCGTCAAGACCAAACACATTCTTCAGAATGTGCTCAAGAGCTTGTGTATTTTGGCTCTTGGTGAGCGGCATTGTATGAAAGCGGTTTGTTCACATTTGACTTTTCGTTGGCTCAAGAGTCAATTGCGACTGTTTATCCGACAAAAATCTGACAAAGTTTGGAGTCTTGGTTCCTTGTCTGTAGGGAGCAAAACTCCGGCAGATTCGATGAGGTTACTAGTTTAAACGATTACTTGAAAAGAAGACCAGGGAGTATCTCCAGAAGGGAGCCGGTCTAAGAATATCCTGCTTGATGCGTCCAATACATCAAGATCTCAGGGTCAGAGATCTACCGTAGCAGGCTTACAACAGGAACTGATGAAAGTTGCGTGTAAACTAACAGTAAAATGATATTCTATTCTAATTTGCTTGCGAACGTTTAACAGGAGAATAATTTTTGTGAAGACGTCTTTGTCAGGATGAAGAAATGGAAGGAACGACCTTCCAAACTTCTCCATTCATAGTAGGGGGGTGGTAATCCGATGGCTAGGGTTGTGGAACCTTTACTAACATATTATGAGGGTTGTGAAAAACTCTCGAGTTGGGAAGAAATGAAGAAGCAACTTTTTTAGACGGCAGGCACCACAGGCCTCGACAACCTTGGCCAAAATCGGATATCGTTACTGCTATCTCTCTAGTAGAGCTACCAAAAGTAGAGCCCGGCATGATCCTAACCCCGCCCACGAGTTGGAAAACAGAGTACTACAGTAGCCTACCAGCTGCTGCTTTTCGTACTTCTCAAAATGTCGAAAGTTGGTGTAGCGCGGACAATTTGATTGTGATTTACTCGGAGTATCACCTATTGTTTACGGTTGATCATAATATTATGTTTATATATTGCTTTTATGAGTCAAAGCATGCATCAAAGGGAATGTCGTTCAGGTATTCATTTGAGTCAAATTCTTTCGTCTTGGATCCACCGTCAAGCATCCATGGTGCTGCTTGAGACGGATCCACCAGATCAGCGAACTGCTCTTGTCGATGACGCTCGCTCAAAAAGATAATTTTCTTGCGAGTATCGGTACCAATAAACTAGAAAGGAAAGCAAGAGTATGAGCATGAGGATGCTATACTTACGAGCAGATCGACCGAAGCAGAGTCCCCTATCGACATTCTCAACTTACCGGCTTAAGCAGCGACCAAAAGACCATAAATGACGTTGGAGTTCGAAGAAGATAAACACGATGAACCCGTCCAGGATAATTTTGTCGTAAGCTGTCCATGAAGCGGTGACTGATGCTCATGGGAGCTGAGTGCTTTGACTGGAATCCGGTGTAATTGCCGATGACAGTGATGGAATCTTTAACGCCACCACTTTCACGCTCTGTACATGCCAGAGCCTTCTCAAAGTTGAATAGAGACTCTTTGAGGAACCATTCTGGATCAAAATCCTTTGTTCTGGCAGCATATATGGTGTAAATAGCTCGGCCTTGCTTGTCATAGCCACAGACGTAGACACGCCCAGTAGTCATTCGTTCCGAAAGACGCTCTCTGTACATGGCATATTTTTCTCTTGTAGCATCGTCCAAGTCCAATTTGTCAGCCTGGAAACAAAGACGCAATCCATCGAGGTCCATTTGTTTTCGGAACGCAATGGCACTCTTAAATTTCTGCATAGCAACGGCATAATTGCCTTTCTTTGATTGGATGAATCGCATAGCCATGGACTTTGCCATTTTTGACTGCTCTTCCTGAAACTCTTTGGACTCCTTTTCGGATTTGGACGATGTCACGGATTTCCACAGATACTTGTAGGAAGATCGAGCAGCATGCTCCTTTTCGTCCTCCGACAGATTTTGGATCATTTGATCACCCAATGCAGACATTTCCGAATCGGACAGCATGTGCTTCATCACACTCCCAAACAGACTTCGACGTGCCTTTGTGTGAGGAGCATCGCAGTTGTCCTCTTCCAAGGTAGCTGTTTCCATTAATGCTGGTTGTCCTGTCATGGTGATACAGTTTTGGTGGTGTCTTCAGCGGTTGTCTTTCCAGATAGGAGCATACAAAGTGCAAAGATAGAGAAGAGTGCCATTGAACAGTGTCTTTGCATGCATGCATCACTCTAAAATGTGTCGACGAACGGGATGTCAATTTTTTTCTGTTTCTGGACGAAATCATGCGGCAGTACACACCAACTTGAAACTACCGTACCTACTGCTACTACTGGCACTCTATGAATAATTGTGGCACAGGGTGTGCAGTCGACCAAGCTACAGAATCACTAACTGTAAGTCGTAATTATTGAAAATAAGATATAAGTTGAAATAAATATTCCATCAATTAGTTTAAAATATGGCATACTACTCTAGCTAGTGAATAGTGTACCACCACCCTCAATTGAGGGTATTTGCGTCAATTGAGGGTGGTTTTGGCGAGCCAACGGTTGGATTACATTAACTACTTACGCGAAACAGTTATCACTATCGCATTCAGCATAGTCTGTATCGTGTTGGGGCATGTGGTTGAAGTGTCAATCCGTTCCATTGTGACGTTCTGGGGTAAAAACCACTTTTGCACCCTCAATTGAGGATTTCGAGCGGTAGACTAGACACGAGCTAGTCGTAAGCAAAACATCTTATGAAGCTATTAAGGTAGCAGTAGTCTAGAGAGTGAAAGAAAACGAAGAAGTATCACAATAGGATGGAGTTGGCTGATTGAGGATTTCGTCATAGTGGTCGCTTCTTTGGGGAAGGAAGAACAACAGCAGCAAGTTTAGACTGGGTCCCATCTATGTTGGTGTCGTGGCTGATTGGAGTAGGGTCATTGGTGGTGAGGTTGTCATGGGATTCATTGGTAGGAGGGAGGATAGTATCCTTTGGGAATCCAAATATAAAAGTTTGTGTATCAGGGCCCTCCCACATAGCACTAATGATGGTTTCGATGCTGTTATCGGTGAGGACATGGTCCGCAGGTGTACATGGATCTGTCACAATAAGGTCTTGGGCTTTCTTGTAGGGAGATAATTCTTCGTCCTACCATTCAAAGCCTTCTGACATGAAGGGCTTTTGTCTGCTTCCATGCAGACTGAGACGCATTTGGAATACAGTTGGCGAATAAGATTTTCATTTTCCTTTTAATACCAGGTCTGGTAGTAATGAAAGGATACGCAGTCAAAGGCCATGTGTGAAGTGTCCCTTTTCATATCACGTGAGGGGGATCCTCTAAGGGAAGCAGTATCATTGTCATGGTCCTTTTGGAGATGAAGACAGTCGAGGACAGGCACTTGCTATTCTGTCCCAAAGAAGCTTTGGTAGGTGTTGTCCGTGTCACAAGTTTTGTTATCGGATTTGGATTTCTTGTTGATGTCCTCCAAGAAGCCAGCTTTTCCTATTGGGTTTTTGTTATGACTTTGTTCCATTGAGGACAACTAGGATGAAGCGTGAGACAAAATCATAACTTTTTGAACGTTTGTTGTTGGTTGGCACAACATTGTCTTTTCTTCAATTGGAGCTGCAAGTTATGATAGTGGTAAACAGATGTGAATAGTGCAACAGTTGACAGAGAGGACATATCAGTGCAAGCGGATTATTTACAAAACGAGACATGATGGCCACGGATATGATTAATTCACAATGGATCAAGATTATTCTTTGGTAAAGGCGGTACCTTGATGAAGTTGGACCAGATGTAATGAAGGTTTTTCTCTTCGCGAGAAGGATGATTTTTTAGGTGCCCGGAAGACGAATCCATCTGTGATCATACGAACACCAAACACCCAATATCAATGTCATTGAAGGGGTTGATGGTGGCAGTATTATGTACTGCCCATGTTATGTCCCAAAGGGTTAAAGAAGGTATGTTTGGTGCAGTCTTTATGGCAACAAAAGCTCACAATGTGGCTGAACCAACAGCATTGCATCTCATCTCATCAGGAACGGAGCAAGATTTCAATGCCCTCATGATTTTTATTCCGGGAATATTCATAGTTTCTTTAGACAGGATCATGAAAATCGCGAGATTTCAGCGGATGAAGAGGGGTTTGTATTTTACAACTCATCAGTTGCAAACTACCTGTGCTGTAACAAGGAATTATATAGATTTTTTAGTATGATTTCTTGGCAAAATACAATGCCCGCAGACCAGGAACAAACAGTTTGAGTTGGGGAAGGCCTCAAACAAATGAAGATTCTTTGAAAATAAAGGCATTGAATGAGGAGCGTGTGCTGCCGGTCATCAACCATCTTGACTTTTTCTGGATACAAAACAGTTTGAAGTGCATGATATATTTACATGTGACACTGAAACAATGCCACCGAGAAATGTTCGATAATGGAAGAAAACGCAAAACAATGCTGTGTGGCATTTGTCTCATTTTGCAGTGATAATACAGACTTGATGGTTGAAGGTTATTTGGAAAGGTGGAGAAAGGAGAAAGAAGATGGGAAAATTGTTGCGACAGGACACAGTTTCTGGCGAATGTTCAAAACTGCTGTAACAGCATGAATGGTTGACGGCTATTGGATATGATAGAGGTTAACCAGTAAACCTGCTTTACAGGGATGCCTGAGAGACATTAATTTGGAAACAGTGAATGATGTAGTAATGAGGCATTGGATCAATTTTGCTTACAGGATCTTTAGAAGGGTGCTGTGACAATGAATTCCTTGATAGCACAGGGCAATTCAAGTCAGTCAATCTTTACCAGATGCCATAAAAGTCGGCTCACTACCAAGTGTGGCAGCAATTTAGTTAGATGTCCAATTGTAGGACATGGTGATAAATACTTAATACAAAAAAATTAGGATTATTTAAAGTGACCTCTCTAGAGCTCTAGTAGCTAGCTAGAGCTCTACGGAGGCGTCGAGTTCCGGCGTGGATTGTACATATCAATGACGTAGATCACACGTAGACGTGGACATTATAATAAAACTGTAATCATAATTTTGCATCATTTACAGCTCTAGCTAGTTTTGTCTGAAATACGGCATTAACTGTAAGTAAATTGTTTGGTAGATGTACTACGTACTACGTATAAAGTAATACGAAGTAGGTAGTACATAGTAGTAAACAGTGAGTGAAAAAGGATGTCACGATAGAGATGGAGTTTGCTGACTAAGGATTCGTGGTTGCTTCTTTGGGGATGGAAATATAACAGCTGGATGTTTAGAATGGGTCCCATTTTTGCTGGTTTCTTGGCTGATAAGAGGAGGGTCATCAAAGGTGAGGTTGCCATGGGATTCGTTGAAAGGGAGGACAGTATCGTTTGGGAATCCAAACTCTGCAACAGCCTTAACAGAGTATCGTCCGTTTTACACATTGAGTCTAAGGAAAACTACAAGAATTGTTGAATCACTTGGCGGGATTCGATTACCTGATGCAACCGGTACCTTGTAGAATATCAGAGTATATGCACGGTGCTTATTTGGGAATGATGAAGATCAACAACATACGTCTGAATGTTTAACTGCGTCATTTTTCTTGAAATTATACCAGAAAGCGCGTGGCAATGAGACAGAGATCGGAGCATCGAAAAGATGATTTCTTAATACAGAGAAGAACCTTCTTGAGAAGGTAAACAAAGGACCTCAAATGATCTGCTTTTTATCAGGACCTAGTGGTACAGGGAAAAATTTTGTAATAACTTCTGCTGTTCGGTACTGCAGCGAAGTATGTGCAAATTTAGGTGTCAAACTTGATTCAAAGACGATTGTTGTTTTGGCAATAACTGGAGTAGCAGCAGTGTCAATTCGAGGTATAACTACAGCAAAAGCACTTTGCTTAAAACGTCAAGTCATAGAAGATGATATCAATGCTTGGGAGAATACTTATGCTGTTATCGTTGATGAGATTTCTTTCTCGAAAAAACTTGAAATTGAACAATCAAATCAAAAGTGCTGTTTGCTCAAAGAAGAACAGAAGAATTGAGTTTGAGGTTTGGTGGCATCGACGTTGTATTTGCTGGTGGTTTTACGCAATTACGTCCAGTTTGAAGTTCGTGCCAAACCAATTTATCTTGAAGAACATTTCACCATCTGGAACGATTGGATACACACTTTTTTTGAATTAACAGTAAAAACAAATCATCGATTCAAAAATGACATGCGATGGGGGACCCTATCAATGCTTGGGAGAATACTTATGCTGTTATCGTTGATGAGATTTCTTTCTCGAAAAAACTTGAAATTGAGCAATCAAAAGTGCTGTTTGCTCAAAGAAGAATAGAAGAATTGAGTTTGAGGTTTGGTGGCATCGACGTTGTATTTGCTGGTGGTTTTACGCAATTACGTCCAGTTTGAAGTTCGTGCCAAACCAATTTATCTTGAAGAACATTTCACCATCTGGAACGAGTGGATACACACTTTTTTTGAATTAACAGTAAAAACAAATCATCGATTCAAAAATGACACGCGATGGGGGACCCTTCTTGCGCGTTTCAGAGATGCAGGGCCGACGATGTCAGACATAAATCTCATCAATTCAAGAGTAATCGGAAGCGAAAGTGGTCCTGGTACTGATGAAATTCCAAATGACGCAGCATATGCCACAAAAACGAATGTTGATCGTATGGCCATTAATAATGGAATTTTTTCAATCATTTGAACGCTACATACTCAAAAGATCCGAATGATTTGCCTCCTGAACACACATCATTATGTATCAAGGCAGGTATTTTGTTTCGGAAGAAAAATTAACGAGAGTGGAAAAGATTCAACAACGTTACCGAAGATATTTTTTATGCGTTTGTAAGTAAGCACACGTGAAAAGTACGGATGAGAGCAAGACTTATGATCCATTGTTGAAGTTGTACAAGCGAAGACCTGTAATGATCAATGACAACATTGACGTTGAAAATTGCGAAGCTAATGGTACCATGTGTGAATTCGAAGGTGTTATTTTTAATGATGGTTTGACCCGCGAGTGTCTCGATGGCAATTACGTTTGGTGTGCCCACGTTTCTCAACTTATTGAGAATTCTCGATGGACTTAAAACCCATGATGAAATCAGAAAAGATCAGTGCGAAAGCATTTTTCCACATTCTGATTTATCCTGAGATTAATAAAGGAACTATCAGGATGTGGCGGTCAATGAAAATGCGTCAGTTTCCGATCAATTGTGCAAGCGCACGAACAATTCACAAGCTTCAGGGCGGGTCGTTCCATCGATAAATTGGTTATCAACAGTTGTGATCTACCTACTCGTAGTTGGGAATACCGGGAACTGGATTTACGTGGCTTTTTATCAAGAGTTCGTGAGATGAAGGGACTTCATTTGCTACCGTTGGACCACGAGAAATGCCGAGGAATGTCTGAAGTGGTTCGAGTTTTTATGGAGCGTTTGCATTTACAGTTAAAAGCTCCTTTGCCGCCTGGCGTATTTAACAAGTGATTGTTTTCTAACTAATTGAAAATCGAATAACATTCATTTCTGCAGTTTTTTGAATGCAAGGCCGCGGATGCCCGCCAGTCATTTTTCCCTATTTCATTCATGGTAAAGTGGTCGCAAGAAGTGACGCATCTTTGAGTTTTTGTATCCTCAAACTCCTGTCTATCGACTCACTCGACACGCTGGCAAGAACGAAATTAAGGCTTAGAGCAGCTTAGCCGAATTGTGGCACATGGTGTGCAGTCGACCAAGCTACAGAATTACAAAGTCGTAATTGTTGAAAATAAATATTCCATCAATTAGTTTAAAATACGGCATACTACTACCTAGCTAGCTAGTCGTAAGCAAAACATCTTATGAAGCTATTAAGGTAGCAGTAGTCTAGAGAGTGCAAGAAAACGAAGAAGTGTCACGATAGGAATGGAGTTGGCTGGTTGAGGATTTCGTCATAGTGGTCGCTTCTTTGGGGAGGGAAGAACAACAGCAGCAAGTTTAGACTAGGTCCCATCTATATTGGTGTCGTGGCTGATTGGAGTAGGGTCATTGGTGGTGAGGTTGCCATGGGATTCATTGGTAGGAGGGAGGATAGTATCCTTTGGGAATCCAAATATAAAAGTTTGTGTATCAGGGCCCTCCCACATAGCACTAATGATGGTTTTGATGCTGTTACCGGTGAGGACATGGTCCCAGGTGTACAAGGATCTGTCACAATAAGGTCTTGGGCTTTCTTGTAGGGAGATAATTCTTTGTCCTACCATTCAAAGCCTTCTGACATGAAGGGCTTTTGTCTGCTTCCATGCAGACTGAGACGCATTTGGAATACAGTTGGCGAATAAGATTTTCATTTTCCTTTTAATACCAGGTCTGGTAGTAATGAAAGGATACGCAGACAATGGCCATGTGTGAAGTGTCCCTTTCACTATCACGTGAGGGGGATCCTCTAAGGGAAGCAGTATCATTGTCATGGTCCTTTTGGAGATGAAGACAGTCGAGGACAGGAACTTGCTATTCTGTCCCAAAGAAGCTTTGGTAGGTGTTGTTTGTGTCACAACTTTTGTTATCGGTTTTGGTTATCTTGTTGATGTCCTCTGAGAAGCCAGCTTTTCCTATTGGGTTTTTGTTATGACATTGTTCCATTGAGGACCACTAGCATGTTTGTTGGGCCATAAAGGATGAAGCGTGAGACAAAATCATAACTATTTGAACGTTTGTTGTTGGTTGGCACAACATTGTCTTTTCTTCAATTGGAGCTGCAAGTTATGATAGTGGTAAACAGATGTGAATAGTGCAACAGTTGACAGAGAGGACATATCAGTACAAGCGGATTATTTACAAAACGAGACATGATGGCCACGGATATGATTAATTCACAATGGATCAAGATTATTCTTTGGTAAAGGCGGTACCTTGATGAAGTTGGACCAGATGTAATGAAGGTTTTTCTCTTCGCGAGAAGGATGATTTTTTAGGTGCCCGGAAGACGAATCCATCTGTGATCATATGAACACCAAACACCCAATATCAATGTCATTGAAGGGGTTGATGGTGGCAGTATTATGTACTGCCCATGTTATGTCCCAAAATTAAAGAAAAATAGGACAATGAACATTTTGCAGTTGCTGCAAAACATGAGGTGAAGAAAATGCAAGAAAGGTTGTGGAAAGGATGGAAGCGGGGGGACAAAGACAATGAAGAAGAAACCTCCTCAAATGGTTAAAGAAGGTATGTTTGGTGCAGTCTTTATGGCAACAAAAGCTCACAATGTGGCTGCACCAACAGCATCGCATCTCATCAGGAACGGAGCAAGATTTCAATGCCCTCATGATTTTTATTCTGTGAATATTCATAGTTTCTTTAGACAGGATCATGAAAATCGCGAGATTTCAGCGGATGAAGAGGGGTTTGTATTTTACAACTCATCAGTTGCAAACTACCTGTGCTGTAACAAGGGATTATAGATTTTTTAGTATGATTTCTTGGCAAAATACAATGCCTGCAGACCAGGAACAAACAGTTTGAATTGGGGAAGGCCTCAAACAAATGAAGATTCTTTGAAAATAAAGGCATTGAATGAGGAGCGTGTGCTGCCGGTCATCAACCATCTTGACTTTTTCTGGATACAAAACAGTTTGAAGTGCATGATATATTTACATGTGACACTGAAACAATGCCACCGAGAAATGTTCGATAATGGAAGAAAACGCAAAACAATGCTGTGTGGCATTTGTCTCATTTTGCAGTGATAATACAGACTTGATGGTTGAAGGTTATTTGGAAAGGTGGAGAAAGGAGAAAGAAGATGGGAAAATTGTTGCGACAGGACACAGTTTCTGGCGAATGTTCAAAACTGCTGTAACAGCATGAATGGTTGACGGCTATTGGATATGATAGAGGTTAACCAGTAAACCTGCTTTACAGGGATGCCTGAGAGACATTAATTTGGAAAAAGTGAATGATGTAGTCAATGAGGCATTGGATCAATTTTGCCTACAGGATCTTTAGAAGGGGGCTGTGACAATGAATTCCGTGATAGCAAAGGGCAATTCAAGTCAGTCAATCTTTACCAGATGCCATAAAAGTCGGCTCACTACCAAGTGTGGCAGCAATTTAGTTAGGTGTCCAATTGTAGGACATGTACGAAAAAATTAGGATTATTTAAACTGACCTCTCTAAAGCTCTAGTTGGAAAAAGTGAATGATGTAGTCAATGAGGCATTGGATCAATTTTGCCTACAGGATCTTTAGAAGGGGGCTGTGACAATGAATTCCGTGATAGCACAGGGCAATTCAAGTCAGTCAATCTTTACCAGATGCCATAAAAGTCGGCTCACTACCAAGTGTGGCAGCAATTTAGTTAGATGTCCAATTGTAGGACATGTACGAAAAAATTAGGATTATTTAAACTGACCTCTCCAAAGCTCTAGTAGCTAGAGCTCTACGGAGGCGTTGAGTTCCGGCGTGGATTGTACATATCAATGACGTAGATCACACGTAGACGTGGTTCTTGAACGAAAACATTATAATAAAACTGTAATCATAATTTTGCATCATTTACAGCTCTAGCTAGTTTTGTCTGTAATACGGCATTAACTGTAAGTAAATTGTTTGGTAGATGTACTATACGTACTACGTATAAAGTAATACGAAGTAGGTAGTACGTAGTACGAAGTAGTAAACAGTGAGTGAAAAAGGATGTCACGATAGAGATGGAGTTTGCTGACTGAGGATTCGTGGTCGCTTCTTTGGGGATGGAAATATAACAGCTGGATGTTTAGAATGGGTCCCATTTGTGTTGGTTTCTTGGCTAATAAGAGGACGAGGGTCATCAGAGGTGAGGTTGCCATGGGATTCGTTGAAAGGGAGGACAGTATCGTTTGGGAATCCAAACTCTGCAACAGCCTTAACAGAGTATCGTCCGTTTTACACATTGAGTCTAAGGAAAACTACAAGAATTGTTGAATCACTTGGCGGAATTCGATTACCTGATGCAACCGGTACCTTGTAGAATATCAGAGTATATGCACGGTGCTTATTTGGGAATGATGAAGATCAACAACATACGTTTGAATGTTTAACTGCGTCATTTTTCTTGAAATTATACCAGAAAGTGCGTGGCAATGAGACAGAGATCGGAGCATCGAAAAGATGATTTTGCGAAGCTAATGGTACCATGTGTGAATTCGAAGGTGTTATTTTCAAAGATGGTTTGACCCGCGAGTATCTCTCTAGCTAGAGAGTAGAGAAAATTATAATTGATGGGTACTACGTTTGGTGTGCCCACGTTTCTCAACTTGAATTCATCGAGTTGAGAATTCTCGATGGACTTAACTGTAAAACCAATGATGAAATTCGATTTACATATGACACCAGAAAAGATCAGTGCGAAAGCATTTTTCCCCATTCCGATCTATCCTGAGATTATCTGTAATAAAGGAACTATCAGGATATGGCGGTCAATGAAAATGCGTCAGTTTCCGATCAATTGTGCGAATGCGCGAACAATTCACAAGCTTCAGGGTCGTTCTATCGATAAATTGGTTATCAACAGTTGGGATTATATGTACCGGGAGCTGGATTTACGTGGCTTTATCAAGAGTTCGTGACTGTGAGTTGAAGGGACTTTATTTGCGGTTACCGTTGGACCACGAGAAATGCCGAGTAATGTCTGAAGAGGTTCGTGTTTTTATGGAGCGTTTGCGTTTAAAAGCTCCTTTGCCATTTGTTGCGCCTACTAGAGGAGATGAGGATAAAATTTTACTGTTAATTTTCCATCGTATTTAACAAGCGATAATAATATTTTCTGTTAACTGTTAATTTTCCATCGTATTTAACAAGCGATAGACATTTACGTGGCTTTCTCAAGAGTTCGTGAGTTGGAAGGGACTTACAGTGAATTTGCGGCTACCGTTGAGAAAAGCGGAGCAATGTCTGAAAAGGTTCGATTTTTTATGGAGTGCTTACGTTTAAAGGAGACACGTGTAAAAATCAGTTATTAATTTTCAGTCGTATTTAACAAGAGATGGTCTTCTAAGTAATTGAAAATCGAATAACATTCATTTCTGCAGTTTTTTGAATGTAAGGCCGCGGATGCCCGCCGGTCCTTTTTAGTTGTTTTGTTCATAGTAAAGTGGTCGCAAGAAGTGACGCATCTTTGAGTTTTTGCATCCTCAAACTCCTGTCTATCGACTCACTCGACACGCTGGCAAGAACGAAATTAAGGCTTAGAGCAGCTTAGCCGAATACCGTACTCGTGCGGGCGTACTACGGGGACAGTAATTTAACTGTAAAAATAGGACAAGGCAACGCGTGCAAATGTTACTGCCGTAGTCTACGATTTGATGGGTTGCCAATGTTGCCAACGGTGACCCCCAGGACCTTCCACACGGAGTAAATACTAACTACCTCAAGCGACATTACCTAACAGTAAACCTTCCTAAAGTCTATATTCCATGCTTGAGTTTCCTCCACACTTTTCTACCCAAATCAGGTACATCTTGTTGGCTCTCCTCGTTTCGATCCGTGGTCCTACTTCCGAAAAGCAATCGAGTGACTTCGATAAATTGGGCCGGTGTCAATTCTTCTGGACGCTTGCTGGCCCAATTATCGGGCAATGTTTGTGACAAGGCAAAAACATCACCAGTATTTTGGGCATCTAATACAGATTGGGGTAATGGAACTGGCAGCGAATCAAGTTTCGCTTTCAATTCATCAGCTTCGATGCCTGGAATCTTTTTCAAGGAATTCCGCACTGTTTTTCGGCGTTGCCGAAAAGCAGTAGTGACAACGTTACGGAAGTCCTGAGGACGAACGCCAGCTAGTCTTTGTCGCAGTTTGGAAGGTCCCAGAAAGTGCAATCCGATCAAGGCGGAATCAACCTTTGGTTGAGGATAAAACACGGTGGGAGGGATTTTAAAATGGCATCGTACGTCTGCGTACGTTTGAAAGACGACACTCAAAATACCATAATCCTTACAGCATGTTGGTGCGACCATACGCTGAGCAACCTCCCATTGCATGGTCACTGTAGCACAATCGACAGCTCCATAGTGGCTGGCATCAGCCAAGGCGAACAAAATTTGACTGGTAATGTAGTAGGGTAGATTGCCGATAATGACCAATGGTTGCCCCTCTTGTTCTGCCATAGCTGGGTAATTGACTTGAAGAACATCGGCATGATGGACCAAGAGCGATGGGTACCTTTCTCCCAATATCTCCACCGATCGAGGGTCTACTTCGATGCATTGTAAGACATCAGTTCCATAGTTCGTCACCAACCGATCCGTCAGGGCCCCCGCTCCAGGTCCTAGCTCGACAATCGAGTCCAATGGCTTACCGGGTCGATTACCTCGATTTGTCGCGTCGTCATGAAAAGCTCGAACAATTTTGGCCACCGTATTCGGATCTTTCAAAAAATTCTGTCCAAGCGATTGTTTCGGTTTGAGCTTTCCTGATGGGAGCTGGGGCGTTGCCGTCGATGAAGTGTCTATGGCTGTGGTTGTGACTGCTGGAACAAAATTTGGATCATCTTCTTCCCATTCCCATTCTCCGTCGCTGCCTTGAACCCAACCCCGACAAATCGTCCGGTACGTTCGAGTTTTGTCGATCTGTCCGAAATGTATTCTTAGAGGGTGACAGCACGATAATGGGCTGGAAGTTTGTCTCGAGTGATGCGGCAGCAATCCATTAGTAGGTGAATTCAAAATCGCAAGATGTAGATATGTCCAGTAGGTAAGCAGATGCCAGAGGCGATGGCATCGACACATTGCGTAAAAGTTTTGTTAACTTCTTGTTTCGAAGATATGATCCCACAAGGCGCAAATCAACCAAAATGGCTGGATGCGTTGTCTGCAAAAGTTGAGAAGATCTTCTGGTACTGTATTACGTGCTCGACGGACCTGGTTATTCCTGGAGTATCTGTAGTGGACTACCCTTGCTATCTTACTACCTTGTAGGTGGAAGAAATGCTGGACTGCGAGTGAAGGCAGAATTCCCATGCATACAGTCTCTGAAGTCGTAGGACGAAACATAACTCTCGAATTCCGAAATGGACGAATCCATGAAGTTTTTTCTCCGTGTTGTTGATGGATGGATAGAGTTGTTGATGTTTCTGTCTGACTGGTTGCGGGATTGAATGGTGAAGGACAGACACATCGTAGAGCATACTCTCAGTCATGCAAGCCATGATACAACCGGTACCTCTATGTAGTCTATGATACGAGTACCGGTAGCTACCTTACTGTTAATAGAGCAAGCATTTGAATTTTTCTTTCCTTTTCGCGTAGCATTGAAGAATTGACTGTGAATTTCTAAACAACAACACTATTATAATATATACTGCGACTTAATGTTCACATGAGTTTTACAAGAGCCAGGTACATGGGAACGCATGGCATGCTGGTTCAAACGTAGCAACGTTCTTTCGTCACCAATAGGCCGTATTTGCCGCTAATGTGACTGCAATATCTCAAACGAGCCATGGGAGCAAGATTATCTGGCAACATGGTTTGGTAATCGCGGAGGATGATGGGAGATGAACGACCCGTCCAAGGAATCGTGGTGTAAGCAGAGAAATCAAAGTCTTGTCTTGGCTTTTTATCAGGTGACGATCCTGTACCGTCGAAAACCTCCTTGTCGCTAATCGAGTATTGAAGATCGGAGGAATGTTTGGTGTCATTGTTGTGATCTTGCAAATCCATCTCTTCCTTTTGATCTGATCCGATGATTTCGATCATAGAGTCCACTTCTCGATTAGTGGACATTGGGCTCTTGGGTCTTGTAGTTCTACGTCCTCTTCGAGACGGAGAAGAAAAGGCGGAACAAATGCTCTCGTGCGTACTTCGACTGTTTGAGATCTTTTCGAAATCATCACTACAGCTTTCTTCTTTGATTTTTTCAGTTCCACTATTTGGGAGCTTCTCGGATCCATCACTGTGGAAATCTTCTCTTATTAGTACACGCTTGTCGCCAGTCATAAAGTATCTTTGAGGGTTGTTAGTCTTTGACGCGCGTGCTTCTTCCAACAAATTCTTCGGGATTGACTTTTTCTGGAGATCGGGAGTATCGTCAGGAACAAACGAGTCCTCTCCTGTGCAATGAACGAATCTTAAGAGCCGTGCCAATGCCCCGAGATCCCATACCTCCGTTTCCACGGACGCACGTGAATCGGTTGCTGCCAAATCATTCCCTTCGGCCCGAGATTCTGCTCGTGGGACTTCCTCTTTGGACCGCGAGATCGGTAGTCTACTATCGAGTATCAATGAGATCGAAAAGGTCTCCTGAAAAGTCATGACAGTAGATTCATCATCGTGATTTGTCTCATTTCGTTCTTCGCCATCTGTTACGGAATCATCTTCGATTTGTGACTTCAACACATTGTCTGGAAGCGACATCTTTTCTCGAGTATCCTGATTGATGGGATCTTCCAGATCTGAGACACCATCAAAATCGTTTGAATTATTGGGGACGTCGTCTCTACTCTCCTCTATTTCGAAATAATCGAGTGGATTGTAGTCTTTCGTCCAGAAATTATCAGTATCCTTGAACATTGCGGTATCGTTGACAATGATTCTGCTCTCTTCGATGGATTCTTCTCCAAGTTCAGTCTGATCTCTTGTTTTAGGAATCTCCTTCTTGATACTTTCTGCAGTATTTGCTTTAGTGATATCGCTCATTGAAGAAAAATCGTCCTTTCTTTTTCTCAAACCTCCTCCCAGTTTTCGATCCATAGAAGGAAAGCGTCTTCTGATGGACGAATCACTTCCGCCTTTTCCAGTGGTCTCCCTGGCTAGACGACTCTGGATGAAGGATCGAAAGCGGGGCATCTTGCTTGGCTTGCTATGAAATCTCTGTAGTCGTTTCGTCGCGTGGCGGTTGTAAAGAAATAAAATGTTTGAAATGCATCTGGGAATGTTGCGCAAACTTTTCTGGGAAATTCGATTTTGTGTTTGATGGACGATGATGGCAGTTGAACGTTCAAATTTGGTCGCGAATACATAGATCATTGATCAAGAAACGTTGAGCTGACAGGCAAGAATGATCGAAAGAGAACCAATGGATGATGTTAGCGACCGATTACTTCTGTTCACAGTCAATTTGCGATGATGATGGTTGTACCAATTATTTGTATGCCACTTCTCTAACGCCTAAATAGCAGAGGGTGAGTTGACAAGTGTGGAAGCGGTTTTGAGATGCCGAAGATGTACTCTGGAGGTTTTGAATCTATTCTCCAGCCCCTGTTATCTATCAGCCAACTCTGAAGTTTGCCAATGGAAGAAGAATGAATGAATTGTGAATTGTAACATTTGAATATGTTTTCCAACCGTTTGGTGTAGGATTCGACGGTCGTGGTTCGACGACGAATACTAATCGAACAACTGAGGACAGCGCTCTTGAAGTCTTTCGTCTTTTCTATCTGACATTGCCTGTCTACTTGCAACTATGCCGAAGCAAGTTTGAAATTTGTTTTACTCTTGCCACACGATTATATATCTAGATTCTTGTAATCGGACTCCATCAAAGAAGCAAAATAAAAAGGGTGTGAATTGATGATGATAACAACAACAAAACTCACTTTATTTCTCTATCTCTTAGCATATTGTTTCTCATCGGATAAAAAATTTACTGCTTCTAGCATGAGATTGGTGGTGCAAAGGGTCAAGTCTGTAAGTCAACTTGACATCAGAATGTAAAGCGTGGTAGCATGAATGTCCTGCAGAATACTATTACTGCAATCAATTGTTGCTACTATGCATTTTGCTCATTACCCATTGCTGTTGTTTCTTTTTCCGAAATCAGGCCTCTGTTACGGTAGATGGGTCCGTAGTCTCGTCAATTGGGCCTGGATCAATGTGAGATTGCCCGAAGCTTGGAACGACCATTTGCCTTTTTTATTCCTCTCCATGCAAAAATCTCACTCCTTATAACTCATCCCAACACTTTTCTGCTAGGGCATTAGTTGGACTGCATGAACATGATACGCAAGAAGATTTGGAGTATTGTTGCAAAAGGTTATTAGCTTGTAAATTGTGGGAGAATGATTCTGGGGCACCATGGAGACATAGCGTCAAACAACGAGCTCTGGAAGTCCTTTGTGTTTCTCAGTTCACAGTGAGTCTTGGCAATCCGAATTGCTTTTATTGATCTTTTGTTCCTTAACTCACCCAGGTGGATCACAATTTTTAACCCTTTACTTTCAATGTAGCTCTATGGGAAGCTAACCAAAAAGAATCAGCCAGATTACAAACATGCCATGAAAGCCGTTCCAGCTCAAGAAATGTACAATGCCTTTCTTGGGATGCTCAAAAGCAACTATGAGCCAGAAAAGATCAAAGATGGTATCTTTGGGGCCATGATGGATGTTGCATTAGTAAATGATGGGCCAGTCACCATTGTGATTGAAAGCAATGGACATCAAGTAATAGGAGGAGAGGATGATGAGACATAGGAGACCAAACTTGCCGCATAAACAGATACTGTCATATCTAGATCTCTGAATGACTATATCATTTTGGTAAGCAGTTCTTGTCATTGCTGTGGCACTTATCATTTCTGGCTAGAGGTTCGAACTTCAGTTTTCAATCAGCTTTACTTTGCAGTTAGTTGATTGCTGATTGCTGATCTTCTTTGTATTGCATTATAACCAGTTATTTTATTATACACATAATGAATATACAGCTTCATATCTTCCGAGTCAGTGAAAACTACCAAAGATCGTCATCATGGTCGATGTATTTGTCGTATTTCGCAGTCCAAGAATTTTTTCTCACAGTCAACGATATCACGGCACATCTAACGTTCTGATGTCTGATCACTGATCACACACGCAATTGTTACTACCTAAAACGACCTTCCATTTCACCCTGAACACTTCACCATCCGTCTTTCTCGCTGCAACCCACACCTTCCTGCCAGATCAGAAGGTTCTTTTCAACTACTACAACTACCATTATTTAATCAAGCAAAAATGGCAGACAACACGAAAATGCCGGCCTTTTCGATTGGCCCCAAGGCTCAACGAGAAGTTCGTAATGCCTTGGCCAAATCTCGAAATCCAGCCGAAACAATCAATCAATATCAAACGATGCACTCGCTTCATTCCATGTTTGCGAAGGCTTTTGGAACAACACCAATGTATGCTTCTTCTGCTGTTGATGATGTTGAGGCTAGCTCCGCGAACAACAATAGCGGTGCAACACGCAATAGTGGCCGTGGGTACGCCACAGTGAATACTACCAGTGCCGACAAAAAGAATATCGAAACACTTGACACGGACAGCGTTTTGAAGTTTTTAGGGCATTTGGGTGTATCCCAGTACGAAGTGTATAAGCGTGTCAGTGACTCGCTACAAAAACAGCTGGAGGATGAATTGCGCAAAGTGACGGCTCACGGTCCTCTTTTGCATTTACTGCAAAACTGTTGGCCGTATGCCACTGCAAACGCAGAGTTTCGACCGATTCTATGGGCCGTACTGCGACAACTGGGGGAACATACGCCGTTGGCAGTATTGCAAGCTTTGGCGGAGAGAGACAAAAAGAATGGACAACTGAAACATATTGAAATATTTAGACCCTTACCTCCCCTGCTGAAGCGATTGTGTTGGGAGGCCGATTGGACCGACAAAGTCCCTGCAGAACAGGAGAACAACGTTGAGACCACTCCCAAACAATATTTGAAAATGGTGCAGTCCACTCTCTTGTATGAGACCTTGCATCCCTTAATTGAATCCTATACGTTTACTCCACTATTGGTGGACTCTTCCGACAAATTCTTTGTTCATTCAACCTTGGAGCGAAGAATCCATACCAGTCAACGTAGAGCTTTGGTGAATACCACTTCTATCGCCGTTTCTGCAGCGACAGGAGCCACCCCGGGAACTGCGACATCTATTTTGGGGAAGACAGGTTCTTCTAAGACGAACGAATCAACAGGTTCTTCCTTGGATTCATTGGCTCAGGCTGGTAGGGCTGTTTCGCAGATTCGAAACATGCTGAGTGACACCAAAAGTGGGTCTGCCTCCTATCGCCCGTTGCTTCTACATGCCATTGTGTCCATGCTTATGGCTCGGCACGGTGCTTTGGCTTCTGCTTCGAAAACTGGTACGGAGCAAGGCTTGTTGGCTGGACAGACTCATCTACATTGTACCTTATTGGCAGATATACTTCTTTCTACCAGTGGACCATTACCGAATGAGTTTGCGAACATTCATAGCCTTGCACGTGTCTTAGATGATGCAGTTGCTCGAGGTGTATTCACAGATAAAGATTTGCTCACAGTCCAACAAACACTGAAGTTGATTTATAGTGCGGAACAGTGCGTCGACGAGGACAACGGAAACAACGATAGCCCGAAGAAGAAGAAACAAAAGACACAAAAGGAAGCAGACGGCGATGATGAGTTCACCCCGTCTGGCAAGTCATCTTCTCTAAAAAATATGCCCAATAAATCCCTCATACGCCAGCTGAACCAGATCATCATTTCTGGTCTGACGGCGATGAAAGGTTCCGATCCTCAAAGCCTTTTTCTGAATCCAGTAACCGATGCCATTGCTCCAGGTATGTACCAAAACCAAAATGGTGATGTTTTCAAGTTGATTTTCGAACATCAACGCTAATGCTAGATTTCTCTCCTTCGTATACGTTGAAAAGGATATAGCAAGATTATTAAGAAGCCAATGTCCATCAGTACGATGGAACGAAAGATTGAACACAATCAATATGCATCAGTGGAAGACTGGGAAGCGGATGTCCGTCTCATGTTCAAAAATTGTGTGGACTACAACAAAGGAGACGGCGGTCTGTGGTTTCGAGGAGAAGCCAAACGACAGCTCAAACTTTACACAGACGAAATATTACCTCAAGCAAAGAATCTCTACACAATTGAGCTCCAGAAACGAAATTTCGAAGAGGAAGCTGTTTCTAAAGGGAGGAAACAAGAAGAAGAAGAGAAGAGTAATTTGAAAATAGCGCCCCTTGATCCAATAACCAAGACACGAAAGGTCGAGGCAAAGGAATACAGTCTCTCTATGCCAGCTGTTGCGGGCATGCTCCTAGCAGACCCTTTTGTCATTCGCATTTTGCTCGACCGTATTCTTCGATCCATACGTTTGGATACGAACAACGGAGCAGGAATTCCAGCAGAGCATCAGGTTGTACCATCTCTCATGCAAATCCTGTTTCTTGCGCAATGGTCACCCTCAATATGTGCAATTCGAGGTCGACAGTTTATTGTGTCGGAAAGTGGTTTGGTGCTTCCCAAAACCGCGGAATCACCGGAAACGCTTCTCCCATACACGTCCCTGCGTCAATACCTCCCAGTAATGGTCCACTTGCTTCGTGATGCAGATCTGGACAAGCGTTTGGCTGTCGGTGGTGACTTACATTCAGTTGCTCGTTCAGAAATAATCCGTCCTGCGCCAAAAGTACTCTCAGAAACTCCATATGGGTCTCCGTCACAAATAGTGTTGGCGATTCTCGAGGGAACATATATCTACGTGTGCCTCCCTGGGAACTCCCAAGATGTATCCTTGTCTCTCACTTTTTTGAAGTTTTCCGATGTTTTCCAACAAATTGCGAACGGTCCTGTCTGGGAAGAACGTTCTTTCTTCAAGTGTCTTCTGCCGTCAATCTTGAGACACAAGGCTCGATTGAGCAAGACTGTCCGCGATGTGATGATCTCCACATGGATTGATTGGCTGAAAACGCCGAGAACGCAGACAAGCAGTGATACACCAAAAAGCAGCAGGAAGAAACGGAAGAAGGGATCGATGGAATCCCCGGCTCATGAATATCTTATCTGTCTGCTAAATGACTGGGCCAGTAGTTTTGGAAATCAAGTCATGCCTCGGGATTTGCTTTTGAAAGTAGCGACTGAAGTCGTTGAAGTTGTAGACGACACGGAAGTCGATTTGGAACGCAAGTTTAGATCACTGTGGAAGCGTGAAGACAAGGGATTTAAACCGATCAAGGCCCAGTACGAACGCCTCCTCGCTCTGCTGCCTGAAACTCACAGTAAGCAGTTCAAAAATGTCACCGGTATAGACGCTGACGACCGTGATGGAAAAACTGCCACGGAGGATGCAGAAGAGGTTCCTGTGGTTGAAACAAACACTTAGGTTAATTTGACATAAAAGCTTTTTGGTTTGAGTAAAACTGGTTCAAATTCTTCGCACACGCTTGCGGCTCTTGTATCAAGTTTGTATTTCAGTTGGTTCTACAAATGAATTGATGTGCTGAAGAGAAAGTTACCCTTGCATGGATTCCCCTCAATGATACACACTGGAATTCACTTTACAACAGAATTGATCTTGCTCGTCGGAATGTTCTTTCCTGTCATGATTTACTTGCCTCCAACCTCCCGCTCATTGGCTCAGATGGAATTTCTTCTTCCATGGAAGCCAACAGCTGCGTTGCGCGCCGTCGTCAGAGGAGTGGTTTCTCGTCGTAAGGGAACATTATTTGGGATCGAGCCATTCTGCTGTCGTCGATGAGATTCCTTTTAGCAGCTTGGAGACATGTGCCGTTCGTAATCGTTCACGCAACTATAGTTCAGATAGATTACAGGGTGTACCATTATCATTAAGTCTGTCTCTTGGGCTCTAATTTGATTTGCTCTTTTCTGGCTGAAAGACTGAAAGGAAATATTGGGTTTGTTTGTCTACTTCATTGCAGTGGCGATTACACAGTAAATCTACGAGGGATCGGCATTTAGAGTAGACTGTCTACAATGTCAAAGAAGCCTTCTCTTCAATTAAGGAAGTCAGATCCTTGTTCTAGTTACACATGTCATTGAACTGCTCAAACCCTGGTGGGGGCTAGGGTACAGAAAGCGTTAAAGTGTGAGAAGAGATGATGATAGATACCCAGCCTTCAAGGATTATTTCAACTCACAGTTCCCTCTTCACACCAGTGGGTAATTGTTACTTCTTTGGTGGTCATATTGAGTCCAACCAATTCAAGATAACGTGACAGAGGCCGTTCTTTTCCCATAGTGTACTGTTCGACTGCTGTGAGCAGGCTTTTCGACTCCAGCATGTCTTTCGCCGCTTCTGGATATCCCAACTGATATTTGATTCTGTCCAGTACCATGGCCTGTAAAGGATTGTGCACCCCCGGAGAAAAGGCACGATGTACTGACTCCCAAAACTTTGGTTTATGACGCCGGACGTACATATGTCCCACTACTGATTGGGAAGGCGAAAATATATCGTAACCATGGGTCCATAGACGTGTAGACATGATGATCTCCTCTCCCATGAAGATCCATGGGAGAAACGGATCAAAAGGTACTGGCAATGAGATGGAGAAGAGGACACAAGAGGACACATTCTGTTAGAAATAAAGCGGTCAATTTCATGACTGCCCTCTCTCGCGTCGACTCACCCTCTCTCAAAAAGTCTGAATGAGCGACGAAGTATCCAGCGGCGGTAAAGGGAGCAAACCTTGGAATTTCGCAGTGTTTTTCGTCCCATTTCTGTTGTAAAGAGGTCGGATTATTAGGATTAGAAAGCCCCCAGAGAATCTACCGCGAAAAGTAACGAAAAAAAGTAGCACTTACCCTCCCTCCCTCTAATCGTATAATTTGCGACTCTAGATCGCTCGTGGCAAAGATTGGGCCACACAACCTAGAGGCAGGTTCTGTCGCCATTGCTTCCAGATTTGCTTCATGACTGGGAGGATAATGGCTTATGACAGGTTTCTTGGATGGACATCGTTTCAGCATGTCGACGCTGATTTGGTCCCAATTTTGGGCAAACGTCATGTGAGCGTCGGTCTGCATGAACCATTGTTCTCCCATCCACATTTTACTGGCAAAGTAACGAGCGGCGTATGGTCCTAGCGACTCTGGCTCGTCAATGTTCAACACGCGCACTTGATCCTTATCGCATCGTTCTTTGCCTTCTCCCTCACAAAAGACTTTGTAGCAGTCTTGATCTGGTTCCACTGGTTCTACTTTTCCTCCATCGAGGACTCCGCTCATACAATCCTTGTGGCAATTTTGCTGTACGAGTCCGACGAAGAGTTTGTCTGGATTTTTTGCCTTTTCGTAGGCCCACTTGATAGTGTTGAGGCAATTTTCATCGCGATAGGTGGCTAAACTCAAGAAGATACTGCCATCGTCTCTTCGGGGCGGCATTCTCGACAGATAATCCCGATCCCAGACGTACAATGTCTTGACGGTGTAGTCATGATAGGCTTGCCATATACCCTCGTATGTGGCCGTTCGGACTTGCGACAGTGCATCATGCAGTCCGTGAATCCAATTGTTCAAATAGTCGATAATCTCGTCGAGTTTCATGGGCGGTTTATCGCTGAGACTTTCTCCTCCGATCACGTCCGATCCTACCGTCAAGATTTCTTGAACGGTTTCCTTGCCAGCCTTGACCTCGGCTAGACGCTCCCCAATGATTTGGGACTTGTCACGCAGTACCTTCAAGCGTCCCGGAAGGTTATGGGTGTTTAGGGAATCCAAGGCTTTGGCGAATTGCTGTCGTTTGTGTTGCACTGTGGATCGTAGTTTCTGTTCGGCACGTTCGGCAACGACTCGATACTCCTTCGGAATTTCTTCTACCAAGGCACGTTCGACTTTGTTAAACTCGGCGCGGGCGCTTTCGGGAAGGTTCAATTTCTGTTCGATGGATGATTCGATCGTTGTTGTTGTTGTTGTTGTTGTTGTTGTTGCGTCTGGTGCCCATAGAATGTATATGCAAAGCGTGACAAAGACAATAACAATTACCGAAACAGTCAATGGAAGTTGTTGTAACGACCTGGTCGTAGAGACGGGACGTCGTATGGCTGTCATGCTTCAGCCGTCGTTTTTTTTTTTCGGTCGAAGGTCCTCACTGGTGGATCTATGACGGTGACGTTGTGGTTGTTTCCGTTGTTGTAATAATGACGACGAGATAGGACGCACAGATCTTGCAGCAACTGTAAGCGCATCACAGCAACAACATGATGGGTATGAGTACTAACTGTAATAACAGTAAAAAAGAGTTGGCTACGGCAGTCTACTTCGTACTTCGAACATCTCTCAAACTCTCGCGTAACAGTGGTCATTATGATGTATGGGTCGTCTGTCGTCTGTCGTCTGTGTCTATCGATCCATGACTGACTGTGACTGCGAATAATAATTGAAGTACGGTAGTCTAAAAAATATTATGATAGCTCCGTCATAAATTCAGGGACTGACACTACGACTGTACGTCGTTGGATTATCTACGACAGTACCTACCTACCTAGGTAGGTAGGTACCGATAGTAGGATTGGACTCGAAAGCTCGACAGTCGATAATTCCCTTTGTCATCACTTGCACGACAGTACGACAGTAACGAATCGACAGGTGGGTTTGACACGACGGAATTGACTGTGAGACTTTTGTTTTACTGTTGTTACAATAATAATGTAGTACTCCGCGAGATTTTATAACAACAGAAACGAGATGCCACAAGGACTTCTATGATACCGGTAGCTATCATACACAGCTTGGAGTTGTTGCGATTTCCTTCGAGTGTTTCATTTTTTTTACTACCGTAGGTATCATAGCTCCCGTGTTGACAAACAAACCTCTCTACCCCTCATTCCATTTGATATTTGATAGTGTATCGTAACGGGAAAGTTCGAATAAAAAGGATGACAGTGGGGGATGGTGATCCAGAGGTGATCTCCTTTGGAGATTTCGATGATGACAACGACGACGACGACGACATGTTGGATCTCTTTTCGTTTGGCGCTGATGACACGACCGCCACCTCTGCAACGGATTCGTCAACTGGTGGGAATAAGAAAAACAAAGTCGACAATTCCAACACTATCGATTACTCCGATGTCATGAAGTCCGTCATGCCATGTCGTCCACCTAGTAGTGACAACAACGACCAGGACGACAAAAGCCAAGCGTCGGAAGATTCCTTCATCAACCTTTTGGAACAACAACAAAAAGAGGTGACGGTCGTAGATGCTGCTGCTGCTGCTGCATATTCAACAGCGGGAAGAAACACAAAATTAGCTACGTCTAATAGTCCAACTCAGGAAACCGATTCGGATATGCAAGATATTCTAGACTGGCTGGATAACGACGACGACCTTCAACAACAGCAACATCAGTTTGATAATGACGAAGAAGAACTTATCTTTGTCGAGCCGCCCCGTCAACCATCACTAGCAGAATCCTTACCCAAACGAGAAACTCCTCCGGATCCTCCCAAGGAATATGACACCTTGGAAGAGGCCGTCAAGGATACAGAAAGTTCCCTTTTTCAAATCCGACGAACCTTGGAAAAGGTGTCGTTTGTTGTTCCGCAAAGCGTCCGTCCGTGGTTATGGGCCAAGGTCATTTGCGGAAAAACATTGGAAGAAACGATGACGTCCAGTATTGCCGATTCGTTTCAGCAGTGGGAGGAACACTGGAAGGAAAGCAATGAAACTGCAGACAACATCATGAGTGCCGTTTCTTTGCACTCTCAAGACGGAAACAAAGGAAAAAATGATGGAGCTGCAAGTACCGATCCACCATCGACAGCCCAACAGATGGTCGTATTGCAACAAACTCAAAAAAGAGAATGGCTAGAGAAACAATCCAAAGCATTGGCCGATCGTATCGCCAAAGTATCAGCAAATGGAGACTTGTCGCAACAGCAACATGAACAAGACTTGCTAGCACTGCTCTTGAATCACGAAGGAAGCAATCCGATGGAACACAGTGCTCAAGAGGGAGCAAACAGCAGTCCGTTGTGGAAGGATCCTCTCCTGCCACCAGTGGCGTGTGCTATTCTGTCGGGAGGTGTTCCAAAGGTCGCGGCTGCCGTCATGTTGAGCCAAATAATTTCCAAGTTTATGCCCATTGTGTCACTGTCAATGAAAGAACGGGCGAGGGCGGCAGGCATCTTGCATCAGCAATTCTATCTGCTCTGCAGCTATCACCTACCGCTCCTGGTTCTGCACCTTGATAAATACATACCTGGGTGGTACAAATGGCCACCGAAAGGGCAGCTTCCACAATCGTGGTTGGTTAGCCATCTAGCTGGTGAAGCAGAGGATGGGGCCATTATAAATCCTCAACTCTTATTGTGTCTCTGGGACTTGATTTTGACGAGTTCCAATAATTCGCTACGTTTCTTCCTCGTAATGGCACTTCTTGACCGTCATGCCGTAAGGCTACTGCTGCTGACGGGAGATACCCTAAAAGAAGAGTTTCGTCGTGTGGTAACATTTTCTGCCAAGGTAGATACAAATGACGATGATGACTTCACTGTCGATACAGCTGGTGATATCTCCAGTGATCAAGCGAACAAATGCGTTCGCCTATGGAGTGACAGGGCCTTGGTACTATGGGAAGAAACCCCGATATCTGTTTCTGGAAAGTTGAAACGACTGGAGGATGAAGCTGTCACGGATGCCCTCGTTTCGAGGCAGAAAGAACAAGAGGAAAAGCTCCGACTTCAACAGGAAGCAGAAATTAAAGCTCAACAAGAAGCATTAGAAGCGGAACGAGAGAAAAAAGAGAACGATGCCAGACTGCGTCTCACTCGTGCCAGATTGGTCGCATTTTACAGGCAACACAACCCTGGAAAAGAGACGAATATTGACAAAATCATGACTACCTATGAGGGTCGATACGACGTGCTTGATTCCAAGTTAAAGCAAAAGTACGGAGTTGGTTTTAATCCAGCACTAAAGTCTAAACCGTCAAAGGGAAACAACACGCTTTTGACAACCATGAACTCAGGCTTTGGTTTTGGCAAACGCAAAGACGATCAAGAATCTGGCAGTGAGCCCCGAAAGAGAGAAAGCGTCGTGGTCGAAGTTGCTGCGAGTGAAGTTCTGCCAGCCATGTGCTGGAGCAAGGAAGCAAACCAAATCAAGGTTCAAAAACTGAAGAAAAGTTCCAAATTAGAGAATGATGCAAGCGAGAGATTGCCGCTGAAGTTTTATTTGGTTGATTGCCGACCTGAGACGTCAGCCCAAGAACAAGGACGAATCCCAACTTCAGTCGCATTTACACCTGATGTTCTCATGGACAAGGACAAAACGAAAGCACAAGAAGAAATGTTTGAATTTCTTCGTGGCACTGTCCATATCTGCGTCATGGGTGAGGGGTACGCTGCCCTTCCTAAATTGTATGGCCACAAGATGACGAAAGGACTTTCCGAGTTCATCAAGGAAGATGAGGTCAGAATAAATAATTGCGCCCTCTTCTTCCTTTCGAGAGGATTTCCCTTTGTCAGCATCTTGGAGGGAGGCTTCGCCGCCGCCCATTCTTACCTGTGCCAGGACGGTCCAAAAGAACATCTCTATGCCAGAAATGTGCTTACAGACTACGATCCAGAGGTGTCCATTTTCGCTCAATTTGAAAGAGCCACCAATTCTTCCAGTCGAGAAAAGGCCCAAAGATCGCTACAAAATATGTTTGATTCGGGCATAACGGCACTTACAAAGAGCACGATGAGGTTCGAAACGTTGTCCTCGGAGGTTCATGACTCTGATGGATCTTCCAAACCCAAGGGGGAGCAGAAGAACGTCGTGCGACGATTTTTTGGTGGTGGCACAGACGATGCAATCGACGACAAGGGGGCACAGCCTGAAACAAGCTCCGACAATCAATCTTTCCAGCCGTCCGTTCAATTTCGGAATCCGTTTGCCCGGAAGAGCCACACACAAGTAGAATTGAACAAAAGCTCTCATAGAGAATCTCCTTCTACTTCGGTTCAATCGGATACCCCAAATCTCGAAAAGGAAGCAACGCCGGTAGAAGCACAGCAAGAAGCACAAAAATCAAAGCTTGAAAGTGGCGCTGTTAAAGAAGATACTGGTAATGCCACCTCGACCCTTAAACCGGGTGGCTTTGCGGGCTTCGGTGCTGCCCTAAACAACTCAATCAAATCGTCCGGAAAATCTCAGAATGCGATTAACCCGTTTGCTAGATTCGGAAACCTCACCTCCAATGCAGGTTCCAAGAACAAGGAAGGAAAGGGAACCGGAATTGGAAATCACTTTGCCGGTTTCAATCAATTCCGAAAGAACATGATGAAATCTAACGAGAGCAAGTCCGAGCCAATGATTGCTCCTCATCCATCTATGATCGCACACCCACCTGAAAGTTCTGAATATCCATCTGAAAGCTCTCAAAATCAGAGCAGCCAACAGGAAGCGGATGCTCAAGCTTACCAGCCCTCAAAAGAGGGACCCAAAAATGCAACTTCAACTGCAGAAATTACCAAGGTGTAGTAGACTAATGATGAGCTATCTGTAGAACGGTCCCCCCAACCCATCGATTGTGTAGATTCATAGTCAGCCGTTTCGTTCGTAGCACACTACGCAATACTACCGTAGTCGTACCAGATAGCCATAACGTGTCCCGCAAAAGTTGACGTGGAGTTGCGGGATGGCGAGTGCCGCACTTATGGTGCGCCATTTTGACGTTGGACTTGGTAACGTCAAAAGTCCCATCAAAGTTGCGCGCAGCGAGTTCCTCGGAGATCGCACCTTTTAAATGTACCCCTCATTTTTTCAACTATTCTAACCGTATAACGCTTTCAGTCGTTGACTTCAAATTTCGAGCCACACACTTCCCATTTTACCTGATCATTAGCCTCAAGCTTGAACAACAGAAAGGGAAACAAAGTTTGTTGGCCTGGACTGAGGAAGAGGGACAATCAAATTCGGCATCAATGGTGCAGCGCTGACATTTGAATATACCGCATAAAACGTAGAGATGGTGAAAAAGTTTTCAAGAGCAATACGAGGGACTTCGTTTCGAAAGACATTTGATGGAAGGTTGGGAACCAAACGTTCTTCGTTCAAACGAGTGGGTGGAATTGAATGTAGCGATGGATCTTTCGACGAGGAGTCTCTTCCTTTGGTGGCCCAAATACCGCCCATAGGCATAGGTGGATCTTTTGACGAGGAGAATCTTCCTTTGGTGGCCCAAATACAGCCCGTTGACATAGGTGGATCTGTTGATGGGCGGACTCTTCCTTTGGTGGCTCAAATACCACCCGTGGAAAAAGGCGTCCATGATTATGAATCTGAATTAGAATCCCTCTCGGATATCCTCGGAGGACCGTACCAACCAAGAAATCAGGCTCTTGAGCTTAAAGTTGGAACAGTGTCGGCGTCGGGCGATGTGACATCACAGGGCGTCTCAGGCAAACAAGCAAATGAAAGAAATGTGCCAAACACCATGCACAAGGATCCTGACAGCTGTGATGGTGAAGATACCATAACGGAACAAGAAATACAATCATTTATCGCTGATTATGGAGATTTGGATGACCAAGAGGAGACTGAATCCACAAGTCGCACGTCAGCGCAGTCCTGGAAACGCCAGATCAAACATCTGCTTAAGCCGAAAAAGAACTCTGAGACAAGAAAAGACTGTGTATTGACAAAAGTCGAGGCATATCCTAAACAAGATGACAGAGAACTGCTCGAGTGTGGAGGCAACGCAGTAGTCATTCATTTCGAGACGCAGGAGTCTTCTGATCCCAAGTCTCAACAACCAGTAAGGGAATTTGCAGATGACAAGTCGGATTCAGAATATGAATCCGACTCCGAGGATGAAGAAACAGTCGTGGATATTAAGCATGAAACAAAGGCACGCCCGGGACGAGCGCGAAGATGGAGAAAGGTAGCGAATGCTTTGATTAGAGGCATAAGTCGACCGAAACTGGGAGCAAGGAAACGATCTCGTTTTGATGATCTCTCCACGGATTCGTCGACTAGTTCTGAAGTAAGCAAAAGTGGCGGTTGTATTCTGTTATTTATTCGATCGGATTTTTCTAACATAGTTTTTTGGCCTTAAAGATGGATATGGATTTCTCCACAGATGATGAGAGTGATGGTGGTACCGCTGAGTTTCTCGAGGAGATAGTGCCAGAAACGGATCATGGAAACATTTGCTTTCCTTTCGATTGTGGATGTATTGGCAGGCTATCGGCGATATAATTGTCGACCAATCATGATTTGACACTCTAGTGTCGGAAGTCCAATCGAAGAAATGTTTCCGTACAACATTCGAATTCTAGACAATGCTTGAAGGCCGGTCGGGTCAGACTTACGGTCTTTTGAACGGTTATCTAATACCGTAGGTACATATTCACAGTCAGTATTATACTTTTTTTCTTCTCCAGAACTTGCGTACTAGCTATCATAGTAGCTAGGTAGTAGGGCTGGTCGTTGTTTCGTTCGCTATTGTTTGTTCTCGTTCGTTTCTTGAAATTCGAAAATGATGCGTGTATATATTAACAGCGACTTCACAGTCAACATTTTTTTCAGTAACAATACGACGTAAAAAGGATCCGCAGTGCACATATCCGTACTGTAGTAGTCGTACGACGTATTAATTAATACTTCAAGGTTGAAATAGTGGCGATTTCCGGCTCTATCCGTGTTCTTACTCCATGACTTTTCGCCAACATCTCATTTTTATCCATCCGGCTGCGACTTTCAACAGTAAACTCGGTTGATCGACACTACCGGTAAAAACGTCGTGCTGGGTTGATTTCTCTCTCTCAATTTTGTATTTTGACTGTGATGAGCGTTCACGACTTACTACTCACCGTAAATCGAAACGAGCACAATTCGTTATCTTTCGCATTTACACCTCAAGATAGGACATGCCGCTACCTGACACACTTCCGAAGGCTTCTACCAAGAAAAAAGGGGTAAAAAAGAGGGCGGGTGAATCGGATTCAAGACATTCGGCTGGATGGACGACTGCAGGTGAAACTACCATCTTCTCCTTGTGGCCATCGGTTGTTTCGTTACCGGCAGAGTCTCGAACCGCCGATCAGACGCACATCCTTGACAACCGAGGCGACGGTTTTGAACATAGAGACGAATTCAATGGTGAAAGGGCAACAGAAACGACCGACGATGAAAGCTTTCCATCGTACTTGAGTAATTCGATCATTTCGAATGGAACGCCGATGGAAAGTGTCTCCTTGTCTGGTTCGGAAGCGTCTTTAGCCTCTCATTATTCACAGATCTACGAGCCGAGGATTTTGCAGCAACAAGGACAAGTAGATAGAGCACGCATCAAAAGAAGGGAAGATGAAGAGAACAAACTGGAAGATATTCCGGAGGACGAGCCACTTCGAGGAAGTCCGAATCGGAAGAGGCCGGAATCTTCTTGGAAGTTACTTTTCAAAAGACATCGAAAGCATAAGGAAAAGACTGGTTCTAGTTCTACAGTGATTCAGTCGAATGAAGTTAAGGGGGACGTTGGAGAAAACTTGATTGATGTCATGGACTCGGAACTGGACGCAGGAACGGAAAAAGTAGGAATAAATGCCACAGACAATGCTGCTGGTACAGAATATTTACCGACGAGTGATACTACAACCGCTGCAACCACTGGGGGTGGATGGCTCGCAATGTCTTCTTGGTTCAGTAATGATTCGGTCGATCCAACTGATCGAAAGGCAAAGCAAGATCCGTTTGGAAACATAGCTGGAGTCGAAGAAAGCATTGCAGATACGATTGAGAACCAGTACGTCGATCATCGTAAAGAAAGTGAAGAAAGCCTGTTCAATGGTTTAGGTACTACAAGTGAAGAACTCAAACAAGTCCATCAACCAGCTAGTGAAGCGTTTATAGACGCAACGAAGGATGATTCGACAAACGAGCGAAGTCGCAGTATTCCATCAATACTACCGATGCCAATGTCATTCCTAAAAAAGAGAAAAGATATGCAAAAGCAGCAACAGAAACAAAGGCAGCGAATTCTTTCAATTCTGGAGTCGGAAGATCAAAACTCGAACGCACGGTCAACCACACCGACGAGACGTACACTCGAAGAACCATCACACTGTGACAATTTGAGCTTGAATCCGATTGCATCCCATGACATTTCGGAAGACGTTTCCAAGAAAATAGGTGGACGTAGCCCAAAGTCAACATCGTCGAATACCCGTGCGATTATCAAGTTGTCATCGAAACGGCAACCAAATAGCAACCTTGCCGCAGAAACAAACAGTGCTCAGGATAACGATGACGCATTCCAATCGAGAGAGTATCCGAAAGATCAAATCCTGGAATTTGAATCTTTAGGGCAGACGACTCGATCCAGGAAGAATGATCTGAAAAACATTGTCGTCAGAGCAAAAGCCGAGAGACTCATGCACCAGGGTACTTGCCATATCAAAGATGAGAATCAACAGCTCGACCCGGAACCGGAGCAACGGCCAGAGTCAGAGTTAGATTGGAACCAAAAACTCGAGAAACAGCAGAATCACGAGTATGAATACTTGGGGAAGAAACAAAATGCCCACTCCATCGTGCAAACTAAGCGAATACTAAAGGCGATGGACAAAATCGGCAGCCAGGAATTCCCTACACCACAAAATGGTGCAATTCAACACGCTAGCTACTTGGGAAAGAAAAAGACCCCCCATTCGATTCTAGAAGAAAAGAGACTACTAAAGGAAATGGACAAGATAGTCAAGAACAGACTCAAGGCGTTGGAGGAAATCGAACATGAGGCTACTGATACTAATAGTCAGTCCACCTCGTTCTGTGGCTGCGTCCTCCTACCAACATAGACTCCAAAATCAAGAAGATAATGCCAACTACTCAAACTATTTGTAACTTTTTGTGAACATGATCTGTTCTTCGACATTACTCACAATTTGACAACAGGGTGACATCTTCATGGTTTTGTGTTTCGAGCACATACAAACAGAACGGAATTTATTCCCCAAGAGAAAATTCAGTAGCATCATGGTACGCTATGTGCTGAAGCAGTATACTACTACAGTAGTAGCTAGTAGATAGGCACTTCACATCTGATCGGTCTCTGACTACTCCTCCTACCAACCCAAGGCGTATATAATCAAGATATTGATCGGTTCTTCAATTTATTCGAAACAAGGTGACATGGTTTTATGTATTATTTATGCATTGTGTCGGGCGCATAGGAACGGAACGAATATTACTTTTTCTTTCCCAATGAGCTAATCTTACTACGGAAGTAGAAAGAAGAGTCATCAGCATGCCTCGATTTGATGGTGTGACGACACCTGTATGCAAATTATGGATCTTTTTGACGATAAGATCCACCAGGTTCGCCGCCACCACGACGTGGGGCAACCGGGAGGCAAGACGGGCGGAAGTGGCCAACTTCTTGCCAGATGAGCTCTTGCAATCGTACTCGATGGAGCTTCTCCTTCTCAAACGAAAAATCAAAAGGATTCGCTGCAACAGGCTCATCTTCTGTGCTGTGTAGTGGAGCGAGGAACGGATGTGCTAAAGCATTCTCAACATTGATGCGTTTTCGAGGATGAATTTGCAGCATATTTCTCATCAAATCAAGGGCATCTGGTTTGGCGGTTGGAAATTGGGCATTCAAAGGGGTGACTGCCTTGTTGGGTAGTTTTCTCATGAAACGTTTAGCTTTGTCGGAAGTGACGAAATCCAGTTCAGGTTCCGAGAGCTTGCCTAGTTTTTCACTTATGATGGTAAGCTGGGAAGAACAGAGATATAGTGATGAGCTGGAAAGATTATTTTTCTCTCTCGTCACAAGCGTGTTATATCAAGAAGAGCTTACCTGGTCGATGTAGTCATCACCTGGAAAGTACGGCTTTCTTTGGATCAACTCGGCAAAGATACAGCCTACGCTCCATAGATCGATTGGTTTCGAATACTCGTGGCACGCCAGCATAATTTCTGGAGCGCGGTACCATCGGGTTACAACATACTCCGTGAGCAACATGGTTCCGCCCCGTCCCTCAGCATGGGCTTCATTAATGCCACGAGCGAGACCGAAATCACAGATCTTGAGGTCGCAATTGGAGTTCACCAACAGATTGGATGGTTTCAAATCGCGATGAATGACATCTGCGGAGTGAATGTACTTTAGTCCTCGGAGCACTTGGTAGATAAAGTACTGTACGTGGTCCATCGAAAGCTTCTGTTTTGAGTAAATAATGCGATGGAGATCCGTCTCCATCAAGTCAGCGACAATGTAGACATCGTGGAAATCTTCCAAATATCTAGCCGTGGGAGGCATCATATCGACGATTCCAACAATGTTTTCGTGCTTCATATGCTTCAATAGTTTGATCTCTCTGAGAATTCTCTTGGCATCAATTTCATCGTTGAAGGCTCGAGGTACCATTTTAATGGCTACATTCTTAGAACTCTTAGCATCACTTGCAGAAATAACCACTCCGTATGCACCAGATCCGACAACGCGAAGCATGGTGTATCGTTCATCCACGGTGAATGTGTGTTTTCCAGCCGGGAAGGAGTGTGTTTTGTACTCTACCACAGGACTTATATCCTCCATCTCGCTGTCCTTGCTCGACATCACGACTTCCATACCTGCTTCTGAAACATCTGAGTTCACGTCATCTGTTGAATAAGATATGGTTGCTGATGCTGTGGTGGCAGTAGCAAATGTGTGGTGATCATGATCGTATTCATCACGACTGTCTCGGCTGACAGTCTTCGTCGGCTGTTTGGAGGGATAAATGGAAACGTCATGTCGATGATGTCTTCCACTGTGGCTTGAAGCATGGCTACTTGCCGATGAGATTTTTCCAGTCACGGCCTTCTTTCGTGGTGGCTTCTCTGGTTGTGGTCGTTCTACATTGACGTTTTTCTTGCTGCTGCCACCAGAATATGTGCTCGTACGCTGGTCAACGTTTTGAAGCTGTCCAGACGATCCACAGGCAATACTAGACATTTTCTTTGTCCACTGGAAGACTTTGTTGATGGGATGTGAGATTTCCTTGTGTGGTAGTTTGGACTCAGATGGATCCTCTTGTTGAACTGAAGATTCAGAGAGGCCGCGACTACCGCTACGGCCCCTCGTCGTGTAGTAATCTCGGTCTTTGATTGTGAGGCTGGTTTAAGAAACGCACCAAACAAAGCCGTTTGTGCGTTTCTTGTGTGAGTGAGTGGTTTCCGACAGGAACTAACTTATGCAAATATCGGGCGAGACTGCAAGTTTCGCCTTTCGTATCTGCAATGTGTGCTTGTGGTTGTCCTACAAGTTTGAAGATCCGCAAATGAAAAGACGATGAAACCACCTTTTCAGCTATTGCAATTCCTACAAGTTGTACCAGACCGAATCAATGCTACGACTTGTTTTTTGTGTCGCTCTCGTTGGCACCGTATGACAGATTCCCAATGTTGCTTTTGCTATATTGGTATGTTTAAAAGAGCAGATGTGGTCGTGGGTTTTGTATCACGAGAAGGGAGAAAAAGACGATGCAACAAGTCGTAGAAGAAAGGACGCTATCAAATCGCCTATTCTTCCATACAAGTAGTTATTGACGATCGATGGAAAACACGAACGGTATTCTTGTCATGATGATGCCGCCCGCCTCGGATTTACATAGCTGATGTCGTTGCAATTTACTTAAGGATTTTAGTGACCGTTGCAATATATGTGATCGCGATTCCAAATGAATTGGTTGGTATCATACGATTCGACCTTAAAGACCATAGCTCCGAGTACGTATGATAGTGGCATTTACTCATCAGGCCAATCCTTATGTTCCACCAAAAAAACAACGCGCGTGAGTTGTGCAACTCTGGGACGTTTTTTGCGCAAAAACCCTCCCTTTATGTACTCACATTAGTTGACTCTCGCGCGTTCATCAAAATGAAGTCCTTATGTACTGAACTTGAGTGTAATTACTGGAGTTGATCTTGGTTGATAGTGGCATTTACAGTTAACTCATCATCGCAGCACTACCTCTACTCTACTACGGTAGCTAGCTTCGGTACTACCAGGCTACAAAAGTTACCAATACGGAACTCGTACCAGTAGTCTACCGGTACCTTATTACTAGCTACGGTAGTTCGTACGTAGTACGTAGTAGCACCAATCCAATCCTCACACATGGAAGTATTTGCAAGAGTAGTCTAGCTAGTATTGGTTTGAATAATATCCTGATTGCTTTAACGTTAATGCATAAATTGTGCTGAGAAGAAAGTGTAGCATAGCAATAATAATATAATAACAAAAGAATATTTTCTAATCTTCAATCTCCTGGATGATCAAATACTACGGAGAAGAACAAAATCCATCGCGTGATTTAAACCTATTGGCCATGTTATAAAACGACAGGAAGTCGCTTCTATCCTGACGGAGAATTGGCCAAGAAGCGATCCTCCATGTAACCAAATGCTGCGAGAGATGATGTTTGTTGTTGTTGTCTCGTGAAGCCTCTCATGAATTGGGAACAACCACTACTGATTCCATTACGATAGCGGCCTTGCAGAGAGTGTGACTTGGGTTGACGGTTCCAGCGGCCTTCCCATAGAGAATAGGGAGGGTGTAATAATTCCCTTTCGGAGAAAATTATTACTACTACGTAGTACTACAGTACGTAGTATTTGTTAAGACACGAGCAGCTCAATCGGGAGACCCCAGCGTTCGGGAATACTTCCAACGTTGGGTCATTTTCAACTTGACTTCTTATTCGTTAGGTCATCTAGATAATTTTTCCCAGGAGATGATGACTCGATTCGAGACTGAAATTGCCCCTTCAATTATCTGATGCTTTGCGATAATATGTCCATGTTGATATCAAAAGGAAGAGAAGTTCGACCTTGTAACCGTCACAAATTTATCAATCAGGCCTAATCATCATTTCGATTCTATGGAACATGCGGGCGATTCGTCTGAATACGAACGCCGCAAGTTCCTGGTAGACGAGATGTGTTTCACTGGCGACGCCTTCATCAGCATTAATAATGTTAGAATAATGCCTTTGTGACATCAACAGCATCGGTTCCAAAACCCAGTGACCACAACTGCAATCAAGCCAACACCGGAGATTATTTTGCCATGAAGCCTTGTTTGAGGCCGAGACGGAGCATCGTTCAGGAGGACGCAGTGATGACCAATGCGACCGTGACTTTCAATTTGGAAAAAACGACGTATCAAAAGATTGACCATATAAATGATTTTTCCGAGGAGTATATCGAGAGCGTATGGTACAGTTACGAAGACTATGCAGCGATAAAGCAGTCGATTAAGCCAATCATTCGAGAAATGATGAGGAGCAACTGTTTGATACCGGAGGAAAGCGATGAATTCACTTCCAGAGGACTAGGTACGATTCGCTGTTTCGAAGTGTAATCGACGACGACGACGATTTTAGACTAACAAAGACTCTTGCAATCCCTCATTTCCTCTCTTCACAAAAGAATGTCGGACCAAGTTTGGGTCACGCTCCAAAGCGCGCGCGAGAGAAAATGCGATACAGTCTGTACTGGAGGAGCAAGCAATCCAGAGGGATGAAGGGCTTCACGATCCTGACTTTATTGCGGAGATTTATATGGAATTTACCGGCATTAGTGCTATTGAAGCTCTCAACCGAGGTCTGAAGGATCAAAAGTTTGTTTTGGACGAGTTTGGCAAACAAGAACGAATCGAACGAGAGCCACGGACAAAGCAATTGGCAAGTCCCAAAACACTTCCAATTGCAAAAAAGAGAAGGGGAAGCAAAACGCAGACCGTTCTAGAGGGGAGAGTACAGTCTCTCGAAGTTGTTCCAGCACTGTGAAATTCGCAATCATAAGGAAGTAGACATGTCTTTTCTACCTCCTTAAACTATCTCCACTTGCATTTGATTTGAATTCGAGACGATTGATTCGCTCGATTCGCCTTTGGTCTCGCTTGACGAAGAAGTTTGTGGAATCGTGTATTTTTAATACCACCCGGGCTCACACCAATAGGTCGAGTAGCTACTTCAGCATCCTTTGCTTCAGTTTTCTCCGCCTCAATGTTTAATCGTAACGCAGAAGATAACACTCGCGAAACTTCCTGCTTCGTCACCGATAATTGTTGGAGCAAGTCGAGTCTCAATGAAGCATTTTTTGAAGGCAAGGAAACCAGAGAAGATGATCCTGCTTGCAATACCAGACCATCGGCATATCGTAACCCATCTAGCCATAACGTCAGGCGGGACAAATGACGTGTCGTTAGCTGTTTCACGTATTTCACCAGTTTCTTTCGGGCAAGGGCGTTATGCTCGTGATTGGTCGCCGTTTCGCCCGTTTGTATGTCCAACACTGGAGCATCTAAGTCAATTTCCAGCTCTCCTCCACGAAGAGTGGTCGCACCAGCCGCTTGCATTACTGCCATGGTGCGATCCACTGCGGAGATGTGTGACTCGTGATCCAAGTCAATGCAAGCCATTTTTTCCTGCGGAGTATCTCCTTCTTCCCACTCAATATCACTCTCTTCATCGCTGCTGTTGCCCTCTGTCATTTCTCTATCGTCAGTATCATTAGTTCTTTGTTGTGCTACTCCGTTGCTACCAGTCGTCCCACATCTCGATGGCAACGACACGGAATGAACCCCCATTCTGGGAACAAGAATTTCCAAGCAATCATCAGCCTTTGCGATAAGTTTGTTGACTCGTCGTATTTCTTCTTGGCCGTATCGAATCGCAAGATCTCGAAAATGTCGCAACTCGGGCATGCTAGTACTTGTTGCAACTTCATTCGATTCTAACTGAGGGGATTGATGGCGCAACCATTTGGCGGCAACTCCGATTTTAGGATACAACATCCCGAAACCGTTTTCCAACAGATAGGAAAGGGTGGCATAGGCTTCTACGTGCAACAACGGTAGCTCTTTTTTTGAACGATCTGGATTCTTCCAAAGAACGCCGTCCCCCACAATATTCGATACCCATGCCGCCAAATTCGACTCCAATTCGAGGTGTTGACGACAATCCTTAGACTTTTGTAGTAGAAGTGACGACAGGAACAAGGCAGCTCGACGAACAGCAACCCGATCATGTTCCTGCTGCATGTCCCATAGATAGAGAAAAGTTGCATAGGGAACAGACGGCATTTCTCTGATTTCCGGTTCCGGTCCGTGACTTGAATTGGAAGTTGTAGCATCATTGTTTCGTGTAGTGGATTGGGGAGGTGCTGATTTCTTTCGCGCAAAGTGTTTGACTTCTTCCATCCACTGTTCGACCGCTTTTTGCATATCATTTTGTCGCTCTTGTGCTTCAGAATCGGCAGCAGAGTCTTGTTCAGCTGTCGCAGCAGCAGATTCTATTCGTTGCATCCAATCGCCGTGAACGTTTCCAGTTGTGGACGCTCGAATACGAAATTCGTTGCTGTTGATATTGTTTTGTCCATCGGACGAACCTTCATTGCGCTTCTCCCAGTCCACGATGGTGAAGGAAGACTGCGTATGCTTGGCAAAGAATTTGGACGTACGTTGGAGGGCCTGCAGAAACTGTGGCACTAAAGAAGCAGGAACATTCGGGATGTGTGGCAACTCTATCACGCCGTTTCTCTTGGGAGAGATGCGCCTCTTTCGTTTGCGGTTTACATCGCTCATCTCATTGGTAAACAATAGTACTAGAACTTTGCTTGTCGGTAGCAACTCCACTCATCTTTGATCCCATTCGAAAGGACGTTGAAACATGATACCGGTACTATTGACAGTAAAATAAACGTATCATTGGAAACATAGGTGCTTGATTACTACGGTACGAGTACTACCGGTACATACCTACCGGTACCTGGCAGTGAATCGAAGTGCGGGATGAGGGTATGGATTGCTACCATGTACGACTAGTACGTAGTACATAATACCGGTATGTATGTTGAATTGTGAACTGACTGTGAACACGAGTATTACCGTAGTATTGCTCCGAAGGGAATAGAGCAACGCTTGACAACCACTACAATACTTCGTATAACATGTTCAGTGCAAAAATACATTGTTATACAGGACAAGCTGTACCAAGTACTCGGAGTAGCAGCTAATAACGGAGCATGATGCACCGCTCCATCCACGTTGAACGTGATAATTTATGTTTCGAAATGATTTTCAGCGGCAATGACATATCCGTAAATGGCCAACATCACAGCATACGTCGTCAGAAAAAGAACGGAGTCCAGCGAGTTAGTGAAACAATCGCCAACGCGACGTGGTAGCGTAGTAGCTTTGACAATCTCACAATGCTTTTCCATACGATCTCCAAGGTATCCTTGAGCGCAACCAGAGGACAAAAATTAGATTGAGGTACTAAGTTCAATTCAAGACCATCGGCACACACTTTACAGTTCCACAACACTGAACACCCACCTTGTGCTGCCAAATGGAACGCTACATCATCGATACTTTGCAGAAATCCAAGTGCTGCAAAATTCAAAAATATTGAAAGAACTTCATCCGTGATCAGTAGCAGGACAAAGTTGATGATCAAAGAATACAACCCATCAATGAATCGTAACAAGAAAGACAGGGCAAATTTTCCCTCTGTAGCTTCTGGAATACTCTTCCTTATGGCAGGGTCGTATCGGATATTGGCGATTCTCGTATAGACATGGATCAAATCCTGCTGAAATGCAATTGCCACAGGTATCAGAAAGAATTGAGTTGCCCTTATCAGAGGGCTCTTGTCGTCAAATCCTCCATTGGATCTCGAGTAAAGATCCACTCCCAAGAACGTAAACAACGTCAACTTGAGTGCGACCACATACATTGAAAAGAAAAAGGAGGAGCTGCAGGTGGGGGAGATGAAGATCAGATTGTAGACATCTTCGCCCAGCTCAAATTCTTCCAAATTTTCTGATGCTTCGGAATCAGCAACATCTTCTTCTGCCGTGGGTTCTGCGGGAGGTACTGGATGATGCTCCGGAAAATAGCTGATCAGTGTGGTTGTCTGAGGAATTTTGTATGCTTCGTGTTTCGCGCCTCCACTTGTCATTCTCGATCACTGATTCGGCACTCTTCTTCTACTACGTCGTACGACAGAATTTCGGTGCTGTTCTCAACCACCGTTCAAACGTTCAGTAGTCTAGAGTCTAGGGTTATTTCTGGCTTGGAATTCACAAATAACTGCACGTCAGAACGTGAGTTTTCATTTGCTGAAGCTGACCAACATGCACAGAAAAGAAGTGGCAAGAAGCACTGTTCATTTCATAAGCCGAATTGCTAATCAGTCCTTTTTCGTAGAACCGTGAAACGAAACTGGAGAATTGGAAGGCGGTCATCACATCTCAACAGCACCTGCACTTCCTGTCTCAAAACACGACGATGGTGCGCGTGAAAAAAAATTCATAGAGGAAAAAGGTTCGGTCGATGTGACGGAAGCAGAGCATTTTGAGAAATATGCCCTATGATCATCGCCGCAACTATCATACGACTACGACTTATCATATAATATTTAGATAGAGTAGTACAGTGGCAGTAAGTTCGTTTTAGGCCAATCCTTATGTTCCACCAAAAAAAAAACGCGCATGAGTTGCGCAACTCTGGGACGTTTTTGCGCAAAAATCCTCCCTTATGTACTCGCATGAATTAACTCTCGCACGTTCATCAAAATAGAGTCCTTATGTACTGAAGTGAGTTGAATTACTGGAGTTGATCTTGGTTGATGTTGGTCCGTCCACATCGCCGACGACTGATGGCACAATGATAATGAAGGCCTGATTGATCGATCCCTTGCGTTTCCCTTCCTTGCAAGCAACATGTCCTGCCTAGCAGTAGACGAGAATGAATTTTTACAGTTGTTGATTGCGTTTGATGAAATGTCGTCTTCCTCTTCAGACGAGGAGGAGCAAAAAGAAAGACCAAGGAAGCGCCCCTTTAAACACCGAAAAAGCAAAGGTGTTGTTATGTTCAGAGATGACGATGGTGAATTGAAAGTCCTCCCTCCGACAATGTCCCTCTGGTACAACATGTATTGTCAGACGGGATGTCAAGAGAGGATGTCAGACTTTCACTCCAAATTCAGGCGTCGATTTCGACTGCCATATGATCAATATAGAGAATTGGTGGAAATGTGTACCGCTGACTCCATGAAGGAGGACGGAACCAGTCTATTCAAGCGTTGGCGTCCAGGAAAGAAAGCCGCTTTGACTGGAAAACCTGCAGCTCCTTTGGAATTATTGGTATTGACAACATTGAGGTATCTAGGCAGAGGTTGGACGTTTGATGACTTGGAGGAGTGTACAGCTATCAGTGAAGAGGTTATCAGAGTTTTCTTCCACCAGTTCATCAAATTTGGGTCCACAACTCTGTACAACAAGTACGTTGGTCCACCATTGACTGTCGAAGATGCCATTGACTTGTGTATACGAGAGTATGAAGCAGCTGGCTTTCCTGGAATGCCACTGATCTTCCCAATGCTGTAAGAACTTTGCTGTCGAATACCAACCCGAGTGCACGCAGCTATGCTGGAAGAGCCGTTGACGAAGAGGATTACTTCCAAGGTTCTCTCGTTCGAGATGAGGATGGCGCAATTATTGTGAGACATATGGACATGACAGATTTTAGACAAAGACTTATCACCCACTTTGATATTGCATTCAAGAAGAAGGAAATTATCTGGCCCAAAGCTAGGTTACAAATGGACGAACCATACGCCAATGTGCAGCCTTGACACTAAGACCAATCAAACACTTTGATATTGCATTCAAGACGGAATTTATTTGGGCCATCGGTTGACGTTAGTCATCATTGTATGTAAGCTGTGCTGTTGGTTGACGTTAGTCATCATTGTATGTAAGCTGTGCTGTTTCCGATTCGTCATCAAGAAAAATCACTTCATTTGAGAGGTCATTAGTTGGGGAGGCCGACAATTCTCCAGAATCTCTCTTCCTTCCGCTCGTTGTTTCGTTCTTTGGGTTAATTGCCTCAATTTCTGCTAGCATTTGATCATCCAGATCCTTGTACTGGTTAGTTAACTCCTCCAATTCAGTCTCGCAGTCCATGTAGACCTTGTATGGAACGTACGTAGCGTAGTAGTGTTCGTGGTCATCGAAGCACTCAGTCTTTTGAAACACAAGCTTCTCCATCGAGTTCTTTCGGTTGCTTATCAACGCAACCCGCTTGTCCAACGAAACTTTCATCGCATTGTATTTGCTGACGATGCTGGTTGTAGTCATGGCAGTGCTAATCTCCTGTCTTAGGGCAAAAGTTTTTAAATTCAGAGATTCTTGTCCACCTATTCCGCTACCGCTTCCATCCAACATGCTTGTTTCCCTCTTCTGATCTTCCACTTTGGCAGCTGCCTTTCTCATAGATTTTCTACCGGCTGCGCTTGCACCACCTTTCTTGCGTGTGCAAGAATCAGAAGTCGCGAAGCTGTCAGCTTTGTATTCTTCCAAGCCATCTTTGGGAATGTGTCCCCACAAAGCCCAGGCCATATAGCCAGGAAAGATCCAAGAACTGTTCCAATCCTTGATCGCAGCCTCCTCCTCATCTGTTGTGAGTTCCACAGTCAAATCTTCTGTGCTTTCTTTTTCTTCATCCTTCTCTTCGACATCTGGGGGAGCAGAGAGGATGTCGTCATCTTCTACATCACCCACACCATCAGCACTGTTTTGCTCCTGCATTCCAGATGTTTCGTCACGAGGAGGACACGATTTAGTTTTGCTGCCGGATTGCTGCGACTCCTTCCACATCTTGTACCTGCAGAACTTCAAGTAATCTTCCCATTGCTCTCCAGACACCTTAGTATTTGGGTCGCTATACTTGGACGATTTCTTGCAGTACGCAAGTACCTTTCTTCCAGCGGCTTGCACACGGAGGCCTTTCGCCCAAATTGTTCGTCCGGTAATAACGCTCTTATCTGTTGTAAGTTTGGCTGTCAGCGTTGTCAAGTTGATACCTTTGACAGCAGGATTTGGGTCAGAAACAATCCTTTTATCATGCCTCAAATGATAAATGGGATCGAGAACTTTTTCGCTCCTCTGGGTCACACGGTTCATCTCGTCATGATAAATACCCTGAAACATTTCGATCCCGTTCATGAATTTTTCAGCCAGACCATGACTATCTTCTCCACTACCATGATACTTCTGAAAAGCTAATTCCTGCAACTGCGCTTGGCTGTAACTATCGCCAAGGCCTTGGACAGCATCATATGCCCTGAAGCAAATGGAATCTTGGAATTCCTTCATGATGAACCAACCGGCTTCAAATTCAACTTTTCCACCCGTAGGAGAGGTGGCTTTCCCGACTTTCTTCTTAGACATGTTCGCAGGGCCAAACAAGGAAGAAATGGAAGAAAAAGAAACCAAAGGTCCTTTGGCAACTCCGGTAGCATGAAGGAAGGAGACCAGCGATCGATCGAGCGATGGACAATGTTGTGGTGGTTGTTGCTTGTTGCATTATTTATTCGATGTATTAGGCCATATACTATTTACTACCTTTAGTAATTGTGTGGAAATATCGACCCTAACCCTAAGTTGTGCAACTCATGCAAAACTCCATTCGGAACTGCACGAGTTGGGGTCCCTCCAGGTAGAGATCCGATGGAAGGCCAGACAAAAACAGGAGTTGAACAACTCATGTCGCGTACATAAGGAACTTAAAACATCGATTTTTTCCGAATTTTGCATGAGTTGCACAACTCATGCGCGTTTATTTTGTGTACATAAGGATTGGCCTTAGAAGGACTGTGGTCGGTTTCTTGGGTGGGTCGGCTACCGTAACGTTCTTGACGTCTTTGGGTCAAATCGGTTAGGGTTGGAAATAGGCCACCGTCCCAAAATGGGACGTTACTTACTGTTACTCCCTCCGTCTCACTTCTATATTCCTATTGAGGATGCCGTGCCAGTCAGAAAACAAAAATGAAGCGTGCCGAGCTGTGTAGACCTCCTAGGATTTCTACAGGGGATGGCGCGACTCATTTTTATATGACCCGGCTCGTTTTTTATGAATATTTAGAAGAATGCTCGACAACTGTTTCAAAAAGCATTAGAGAAACTAAATTTTTCATTTCAAGTTGTGACAACATCAACAAAAGGAAACAGAACTCTATCAGAGACTATTATTGAAAGCATCAATCAACCAAGATGTCGAGTGGATACGTGCTTGCCTCTGCAGTTACATCCAACGATAGTGGCAATTGGTTTTGTCGTTCCAGAACTTTTTTTTCATGTGAGGGATTGTGTAGTCGTTGTCTCCTCTTTGGTTGATGACCTGATTCATCACACTCTGCAGTGTCAACCAAATTCGATTGAGTTTCTTGGCTGGATAGTTCTTGTAAGTTTCTTCTACCATCTCAATCAATTCAAGAGCGTCCTTTGGAGCTGTCTGGTAGTATCTTGACTGTAGAGAATTGAAAAAGCCAAGATCATTCACATTCAAATCTGGTGACTGTGCCGGTTGTGTGTACAGCTTCACAGCAGTTGGATCTCCAAACAGTTCTGTGACCTTTGCTGCAAACAACGGATCGTCATCTGGTAGATGAGCTTTGGCACCGTCTTGCTGCAATATAATGTTGTTGTCTATTGGCATCTTCTTCTTCACGTCCGGTAACACAAAATTAAAAAGCATATCTCGGTACAAATCCCTATCCATGTTGACGTTACACCACTTTAGATCTCCTGGTTGGTGACCATGGCTTGCTCTCACATACATGTCGATTTCTCCTACTGGATAGATTCCAATTAGTCCATCAAACTCCTGTCTCGTTGTATGATTGAATCTTGGTCTTGCAAGAGCGGAAAGAAACATGACTTTAGTGATGTGACTCTTGTGGGACACTGATATTGCCTTAGGCGGTGGCTCGTCTTGGGTCACAATACACCGAAGCCCGTCCCGTACAAGAAAGAACCATTTTTCATCAATATGAATCTCGTTATACATGCTCTTGAACGTCATTTCAGCCACAGAATTGATAGTGTTCTTGTCGTTCTTTGCGATGCAGTGAAACAGCCGATTGAGGCGATGATCATCGTTCAACTTCGGCTTCAAAGCCATGGTATGAACCTTCAGTTTCTTCGACTGTTTCATTCTCCAGATGGTCATAACTGGAATACCAACAGCTCCAGCAAGAGATCTGATGGTTCTTCTAGCGGTAGGATCAATATTCTTGATCTCTTGCAACAGCATGTCTCGGTCATGCTTCGGGTTTCTTCCAGAATTTTCGAACTTCGTAGTAAATGCCGTTTCTGGAACGTTTGCAAGAAGAGAGACAGGGTCAAGAGGGGTATTGGGTTGATATCCCGGTATTTGCTTCAGCGTTGAATACCACAGATTAGCAACAGTTCTTGGATGGATTTTGTGTGTTTCGCCAACAGCTTTAAAACTTCCGTAAGGTAAAATTTCTCGCGACACCCTCACCACGCACGCCGTGAATACATCTTTTTTCAGCTTTTCGGTCATCGCAACCCTCTTTTTCCTTGTTGTCACCATTTTCAAAGTTGTTGCTTATATTCAGAGGAAAGAGATTTGTGCTGGTGTGATCGTCGAATTTTCACTTGCTGGGGAGATCCGTAAGAAAAAGGGTGGATTGTTGGCGGCTTCCTTACTTTGAACGGCTCAACGGACTGAAAGACTTAATAATTCTAAATGTAATATATACATGGAAATATAGCTTATAATGTGAATTTAAAGATGATAACAGCCATATGTTCTAAGTAGCTTGTTGGCGGTTTTTTTCATTTAAAGTTGTGAAAGTGTAATATAGAAGTGAGACGGAGGGAGTAGTAACAACTGTAACAAAATTGTAGGGATTTGTTGGGATGGAAAGATCATTAACCCAACCCAGCGAAGCTGTCAGCGACCACCGCACACTGCACACACAAACCCTGGGCGTTCACGGCGAGCAAACACCAGAAGAACCACACCCAACAGCAAAACAGAGACAATACGAGTCAAAACAACAACCGCACCTATCAATTCTACAGCCGTTGATGATGAAACCGGGCCTCTCTGATAGCAAAAGTGGAAGTATCTCTGAACAACGGGGCATCGATACTCATAGTATTCGGGTTCGGTTTAACATCAACGAAGTGGAAGAGGACCGTCGTACTGAACGTGGAATACAGGCTCGGCGGGAAAGGAAAGAGAACAAGAAGATGGCTGAACAGAATCGCGAGGGCCGCATCAGGGCGACCTTGGCGATTATTCGAAGCCATGCTCGTTCAGCAAATCTTCTGAGGCTGTGCCGTTCAGACAACCGTGTTGACGTTCTACTCAATTTGTTTCTCGATTTGTTTGTTGGCCCGAACCGGAGTATGAGACAACGGATGGTTGCCTTTCGCGCCTTACCACAGAACCAGTTTACAAACCTTACACCACAGATGGAAAATTCTCTCACGGCGTTGCAAGGGGAGCCTTCTTTCTCCATGATGTTTTCCGCTTATCTCCCATCTGCTGTTGTCACCTCTGAAGATTCGGACGAGGACCAATCGCCTCGAGCAAGGCGTCTCAGAAGAAGGTGGCGCCGAAGGCAACGCCAAGAAGGGCGACAAGATGCAGAGAACCGACGACGTGCCGCTCCGGTGTTTTAAAATCCTGCGGTTTTTCCCCTACAAGTACCAACCAAAAGCCCAAGTTGCTTCATGATGCTGGAAGCTCCGCATGCCTTCAATAACGTTTCAGGGTTCACGTTCCAAACCGCGTACCGGTGAAGAACTCAGAAGAACCGTGATCTTCAACCATAAGATCATGTTTAAGTTGTTGTACCGGTGGGCTTTGGATGTGGTTCAGAAGGACGAAGCTGACGTCGACGAGTCTGTGAGACTCTGTCTTGGAAAGATTGAGACTGAAGAGGAGTCTTGTAACGATTGGGGCTTGTGCCATAACAATTCCGAAAGCGAATTGCACGACATTATCAAGATATTCTTAGGTTGAAAAAAAATTAACGACCATGACGCAAACATTCAAGGTTTCCACCGCTGCGGTTGTGAAGCTCCCTGATCTATTGAACGAGGCTGTGAAGGGGTTTGAAGAGGAGGAGGAGGCTTCAAAACCGAAGCAGAAAAAGAAGGCGACACCACCGCCGGAGGTAGTAGAGGAAGAGTCAGAACCAGAGCCACCTAAGCAGAAGGTTGCACCTCCACCTGGTTTTGAACAACAACAGCATCCGGGTGGCAGTTGGAGGTATCCGAACTACGAGAATCGCTACGATGGTCCACAGTATACACCTCGTCCGGACTACGAGTATTTTGACTATGGACCACCTCAACCAAGAATGGGTTATGGGCCCAGGTTTAGGCCTCATGGTGATGGTTACAATTATAGACGGGATTATAGGCGGGAGCCTCATTATTAATGTAGCACACAACTACTACTAATTATTTTCAACTAAGTAACGAATCACAGACGTAGGGTGGTCCCGGAATAGATTTGGATGCTTCTTTCCTAGGTATGATAAGACCCTCGTCATTGTTGAGTCTGCATCTTTCATGAATGTTGACGGATATCCGAATTTGGGGGCTTGCGATGGGGATTGCAAGTAGCTGATAACCAAGTGAGGATAGGATCTGAAAAAATTGTCGTGTTTCATTTTCAGTGCCTTTACCATATAGTCCATGGCATTGTCAGCATCTTGTTTGAATAGGTTGATCTCTTTCTTGTTGCATTTTGTTTGTTTCACCAAATTCATAGACCAGCCTGCTTAAGAGTATTTCAGTCAGCACGGGATTATCATCGCCATCACTATCACATGGTGTGTAATTCAAATTTCCGAATGATTTCATCAACGTTTTAGTTTCGACTGGTTTGGAGGTCTGAATGAATCCTTGGATGTATTGATTGGCCGTGTCGTCTAAGCAATAGGCTGCGACAGTGTAAAGGATGTTATTGTCGTCTTCAGTTGCTTTCTTCAGCTGCATCAAAAAATTCTTAGGCGGTTTGGGTTTCATGAAAGTCCATTGCACAGTGGACGGGGTCATGAAATCTACAAAGGTTGCCATTGTTGGGTTTTTCAATTTAATTCAGAAAGGGAGTAGGGATAATACGGTGACGACACATTATGACTATTTTGTAATTTCTTTCTGTTTGGTTTTCCATTCTTCGAACACGGAACGCATTCCTTTAGTAGGAGCTGCTAGATCAATGAGTTATTTTCCTCGTCCGTTGCATTGTATTCAATTCCTTTGTTATGTGCATGGTACACTTTGTATGGTAAGGAGTGTACAATCCTTTCCCATGGTTGCGCCTGGTCAATGATCTCCTCCAAATTCTCCTCATTACGATCATAGTTAGCATTCTCATCGGAGTTGGATTCAAACAGATTTGGTTTGTAGCGTTTCTTAGAGGGCTACTGGTATTGCGTTTCTTATCAGGAATCGCGACCGGCGTTGGAGGTGTTGTTGGAGAAGCTTTACTAACTGTGATGTGGAGGGTTTTACCTTCCTGGTTGGATGAGACTTTCGATGTGATGACTTGGCAGGTGTTACCATTGTCGATTCTAATATAACCTACGGCTTCGATATATCGTTGGACGAGGATTGGGTGGCGTGCACATATTTTGCGATTGAGTAGATCACTCAACTTGTTACCATTATGGATTGCTTCTTTAACCTTTAATATCTTCGAATAGAATCGGGATTTTGGTTTTGGTATGTTTCCTGTCTCCCAAATCTCATGAGACATTTGAATTTCTATTAGCAAATTATTGCCATGTGTTGGAGGACATCTGTTGACTACTGTTGATTGACCGATTATGTTCCTTATCGCATGGGCTGTGAGGCGTTTACCCCCCGTAAAGATGTATCCTAGAATGTTATTTTTCTTTGATCTGCTGTATATCAAATTTTTCACATCCTCATGGTATGCGGCTTGAGCAAGGTCAGGCAGTGTATTACATTTTACTTTTGCAGTGAAGGACCCCAAAGATTACTTTGCGAACCTCTTGTCATTGCGTCAAAAAATGAACTCAAAATATGAGGTGTTGGACCAAATTGGAAGGATATGTGAAGGAGCATTTTGGGAAATACGACTTATGCCCTTTATCATCGCTTCACCCATTCATGACCATCATCCGAGACGGACAGACACACCAAAAGTGCGGGGAAAAAAGAAGAAAAAACTCGACGGATGGAGCGAGTCGAGTTGTATGTGAATGTTGCGTTTCCCACGTTCAGATTTTTCTTGTTGCTTGTTGCAGCAACTTTAAAACTTGTAGCCTCCTACTAGTAGAGAGTAGAAGGATTGTTGTTTTATTTTATTAACTTCGATGGTGCATCATGGGCGGCACAACCTCCAAATATTCGCACATTGCGAACGACTTTGAACTGGCCATCCGGTCGTCCAAGGACTTGGAGCATATTTTGGAAACCGAATTTGGCGCACAGGGCAAAGGACTACATGAAAAGATATCCTCAATAGAGACAAGCCTGCCTCCGGATTTGGTGCGCAACATGCGGTATCTCGCTACTATACGCAACAAGTTGGTGCACGAACACGACTTTAACAAAATTCCAGAACGACAAAAGTTTGTGGCAAAGTTTGAACAATCGACCATCCAATTGAAAAAGGCGATTGAAGATCGCAGACGGGCCCGAGGTGTCAACGAGAGCAGTGGAGGATGCATTATTTGCTAGCGGAATCAGCTGTATGTAAAAGAAACGTTGTTGTTTGTGGGGATGAAATGCACTTTTATTTGGGTCGCATAGATCTTCTTCCTTTTCTTTATTGCAAGTTCCTGCGATTCTCGCTGGCATGCAACAGCAACGAAGAGATGGTCGTTGAGTCCATTTTTGTTGGTACCTGCCCGCCTCAGACTTTGAAACAGACTTAATCCATGCTTGTAACATAGGATAATCAATAGACGTATACACTAATCTTTTGCAAAACCTAAGAGGTTAATTTTTGGTTGGGACTGACGGATTGACTCATGAGGGGGAAAGTTGGAAGTTTCAACATCTCCCAGTTAGTCACGGCGGTGCTCACCCCATCTCGTGTTGAAGCCCTGCTCTGCAAAGCCAGCCCTGATAAACAGCCGTCGCAAAATATCAGTAGTGAGATAGCACGCACATATCTATATCACCAATATCTTCATCCATTTGTGAAACTATATCCAAATTTTGGTTCGACGAGGATTCCTTGGGTATTGCCTACGTGCGAGCCTGTAACTAAAGTCCAGCCAGCGCTGCTAAGTAAGAAATCTCCTTGAGGAAGGTAGCAATGAAGGAGGTCCAGACGCAATACTTCTGCGGATGGAAACGACATCTTCCCCTTTGGAAATCAGGCAGTCTGGACTGTAGGAGGTTGGCAGTCCTATCAGCAAGCTTTCCAAGTGGGACTACCAGTATTATGTTAGGCCTGTCACCTTTCTAACTTGGATGTCGGGGATCGGGTGATTGATATCCAGTTTGCGTTACTCTCCGTGCTGGAGATTCCGTGATTTTTCTTGGAACTTTGTAGTTGCATCTTTTCTATTGACTATTGAACACCAAATTCTGCAAGTTTAGAGATATAGCCTTTTTATATTGATTGTCTACTAAGGATCACTGTGAGTGGTTAAGACTGTGGTACTTTGTTAGCTAAAAGGGGCAGCGCCAAAGCTTTGAAGTGCTTGAGGCTTGAGGATGGTGGAAATTGTAACTGTAAGTCCGTTTATATATAATATTTTAAAAGGGGTCCAGAGTGACGGTCTAACCGTAAAAAAGTGATTTCGCGCCCTCCCACCCACTTTTTTGCGCGCTCCAGCAGTCTCAGTACCCGTAGATTGAAATAATGATGAAGAGTTTGGAGTGCCGACACACAAACATTATTTTGTCCAAGATAGGAGTGCCGAGTGCCGACGCCAACATGATCCAAGAACAAGAACAATAGGTACCTTGATCTTGCTCCATATTATACACTGCGTAATCGAATAACCTTGAAATTCTTCTACAGTCAGCCTCACTTCGATCACCAACAATCCACATCACTGACATTCGCAACAGTGGCCAACGCCGGTCTACTTCCGCGTGCTTTGACAGTAAACTCTATCCAAGCATCTTCTTTTATCTTATTAGTTAGAATATTATATTCGAAGAACTCATCCAAAATGTCGAAACGAACACTCATCTGTGATATTTCCTCGTCATCGGATGATTATAGCGACGATGACGAGCTTAACGAGTTTACAAAGCAATACAAGGCGGTGGGATTAAGCCGACGTACACGAGCGAAAGGATTGTGGTTCTCTCAGTTGCATGGCACAAAAGTATCAAAGCTCGATGACATCAATGATCCTACTGACCGGCGCCTTCAACAGCTGCTCTGGGAGCTTGGTTGCACATTTTATCTCTTTTCTCATCAATTCAGGGGTGTCAGGGAAGTAGCGGGCGTCGGCCCGAACTTTCCAGGTCCAGAAATGATCGTCAAGGGTTCCAACCATGCAAAAGTCCAAGCGAGACTTTTGGCATTGCACAATGCCTCACCGCGATTCAATGACGAAGAATTTGGTGTTATACTTGCAGATTGTATGGGACTGGGGAAGACCATCCAAGCTGTTGCGGCTATTGTGATTCGGAACGCCATTGCTGCTGCCAACGGAGAAAAAAGTCTGCCATCCCTTGTGGTGTGCCCAAACGATACTGTCATGATGCAGTGGAAGGAACATTTGCTCCAAGCAGGCTTTTCCAAAGATAGAATCATCCGCCTCAAAACCAAGCAACCTGTATCTCTGGAGTCTCAAAGCAATGTCATCCTCTCTACTAGGTACGACTTGCAATCAGAATTGAGGTTCATTCTCCAAGATGTCGAAAATCCACCTCTCAATCAACGGACTAAGAAATCACCACTTTTCCCAGCAGCTTCAAGAGGACTTCTGGAAGTACTACTTAACCAGTACCAGAATGCAAATTCTCCTGTCAAGAATCGATATAACGAAATGCCAGGAGGTCGAAAGCTGACCAATGAGGCCGTCGTGACAAAGTATCTTCGTCGAGAGAAACGACGAATGTCGGATAACCCAAACATTTCAAAGATTTTTCGAATGATCATCATCGATGAAGCGGTAAGTTTCAAACAGGGATGCCCGCAATATTGCTGCAGTATCCTGGAGTCTCAAACCGACAGTTTCTCTGCGTGCAGCACTTTTTCAAGAATCTCAAGACGTATTGGTCCATGGCTGCGGGATTGATTTGCTTGCACTCAGAAAGAGTAGGCTTATTGACGGGAACTCCTTTCAACAATTCCTGTCAAGATATGGCAGCTCTTATGACCTTCATTGATCCTTTGGATGATTCGGCTTTCTTGAGTTGGTGGAAGGAAAAAATGGATGCTCGCGTAGGTAGTACAGTCAGGCAGGCTTTGTCTGACTGGACATCCAGGTACCTTATACGTCGTGAAAAGGAAGTCATATCTCATTTACTGCCGAAAAAGCGCATCCGAAAAGAGGCAGTAAGCCAAAATCGACTGGAAACGTAAGTCGTGTCGTTTATTTGACTATCTTCCCAAGAAATGACGTTTCGCTGCTAATTGATTCTTTTTTCCCCCCACTCAGCTATGAAGAGCATGAAAAGCGGATGCTTGACGCTTTGCGCATGGTTCATTATGCAGCTCAAAACGAAAAGAAGTGGTTGCTGAAGGAAGCTGTCATAACGATGCTAGGTTGTGCAGCATGCATGCAACTATCTCTTTTACATCCAGTACTGCCAAATAATGGCAGGCAGCTCACAGTTCTATTTTCTCCTTCCCGACAGAAGAATCAAGATGTAAAAAGCGCACTAGAGAACGAATCCAAGTGCGTGTGTTGCGATAGACGGATTAAAACGGTCAGAATGAATGCAAGAAGAAATGTAGCCATGGCCGCGCTTGACATTGACAATCTTGAAGACGAATTCGGAGATGATATGGATGATTCCGACGGCGAAATAATTTTTGACGATGAGTTAGGCAGCGACTCAGAAGAAGGGAGAGCCAAAGGACGCCGCAACAAGAAACAACGGGGAACGGGAAACATTGTGCCGATCGATGGAGGTCTCTGCCAACTGTCGAAACACGGGATTCGTCATTTTGCTTGTGAGACTTGCATTGAGGGATTGAGAGGGAAGGGGGAATGCTGCCCAAAGTGTACTGATTTGTTTGCCAAAGCAAATTATGTCGACAAGGATCCCATAGAGGAGAAAACGAACAGCGATCACGTGTACTGTAGAGATATTTTGGGAGGATTCAAGGCCTCGGCCAAATTAGAAAGAATCGTTCAAGACGTCATGAAGATCTCCAAGGACCAAAAGGCTATGGTTGTTTCTTTCTACAAAGGGTCGTTGGATTTGCTGGAAGCAATGTTCCATGAGCATGGAGTCAATGCAGTTCGTTTCGACGGCGATGTTTCGGCCGAGGAACGGCAGGCTTGTCTCCATGAGTTCAAAACTACGCCTTCTTGTCAGGTCCTTTTGATGACCGCGCAAACTGGAGGAACTGGGTTGAATATCACCGAGGCCAACCAAGGTTTCTTCACAGAACGCTATTGTACGTGGCTGTGCCTCAGTTCGGTTCTCAATCGTATTTGTTTCATTCTCTCATTTGCGTTCTGTTCTTCTGTAATTGTGCAGGGAATCCTATGGTACTGTGAGTATACGTATGACGTGATCTGTGTAGTTTTCCATGTGGCATCATTAGTCGTCCTAACTTTGTCCCGACATGTGACTTCAGCGATCAATGTGAAGATCGATTGTACCGGATTGGCCAGGGAAATGATGTCGATATTGCATATTACGATGTGCCATTGACTATTGACGACCTGATGGGTGAGTTTTTTCCTCTGCGAACGGCGAATCTTCTGTTGCCCATTTCCTAACGAGTAACTTGCCATTTCCCGTGCACGATATACTTCAGATTACATAAATATGGCGAAAAGAAATAATGCTGCAATCATTCTGTCTGACACAGTAGCTCTTCATGATGCTCGAATGGATTACAAAGAATTATCCGGTTTCTTGGGAAGAGCGCTTGAGGTCCTTCGATATGAACGTCGGCGCGGTGGCCAAACTTCCATCAAACAAATTCTTGACAGTGTGATTGAGAATATGCGTAGCGACAATAAAGCATTACCATCATTCCTGATGGATCAGCAGCGTGAGAAGGGTATTGAAGGTGACGGTGGCAGCCAGATCAAGCAATCAGCCACCAACTTTTTGGAGATGACAGCAAACTTGTCGGATTCTAAACGGCATCTAGATGATGAAACTTCCTTCATTGACCAAGGCCACTCTTTGACCGTTTCCAATGAAGTTCCGTCGGATGACATCAAGCAGACAGTCAATAAGCGAAAAGTCGATGCGATATATGGGGCATCAATCGTTGTGCCCTTACCTGCTGCGCATCTTCCCAAGATTGAGACTACAACATTTGTTTCTCCGGACCAAAAAAACAAGGTTTCTGATGAAGAGCGCGACTTCGATGCGATAGGATGCCAACTACTAGCCTGGAGATGTATCACATGCAACTATCTGAATGAAGGGAGTTGGAGATCATGTACATCGTGCCAGCAGATTTCGTTGTGGCCTTGAGTTGTCGTTGCAAAGGGCGTAATGGTGGCGCAGGCATTCCAAAGTGTTCCGCGTTTCGCAATTTTGGACAAATCACAAGCTCCAGCCTACATTGCACCTACTGCTGTAGTCTAATACGACTAGGTAGTTGTCCTGAACTGAAACTCACCATGTTTTTTAAACGTTTCCATCGTGTAGTTACGATGGATGCCGGCTTTTGTTGAAAAGAAACGAAACCGTATTATCATGAATTGTTCCAATGCAACAAAAAATATATATATTATACGTCGTACACTTCAGGTAATAAAGAGTAACAATGTTGATATATAATATATACATGTCATTTACAGTTACGACGTACGAGTACCGGTAGTACAGATCAAAAAAATATCCTCCAGCACATAATCACAGTCAACAACCATTCATTCCTCGTTAATAAATCAGTCATTTTATGATGATGATTGATTGTATTCTCGATCGATCGGTCGATTGGGGGTCATCATCATCGTTGTTCTGGACTGATTTAAGTGTCCTTTGAGGCCCATGCCGCTTGCACCACTACGACCTACGACTCCCCCATTAGATTAGAGAGTTGATAACCTCCACTTTCCACATTTGAATTGTCGGCGCAGAAGTCAGAACGAACGACGACCACTACAACTACGATAGGTTTCACGTCCGAAGTCCGAACCATATTGCTGGTGTTTTACTTGTTGATACGTACCTGACTGTTTGTACAATTATACGAAGTACATCCATGTCATCAACTTCCAACGACTGCGATCAAACCCACAATGTTGTGGTCTTGGATTCTGAGCTATTGCTGAGTGAATTTTGTGCAGCTGAAGCTTCCAAGCCGTTGCGTATCACGTGTTATGGATCTTCTTCCTCCAGAACACCAGAAAAGTATCTGAAAGAAGCCAGATCTTTGGGCTATATTCTTGCCAAACGAGGCCATGTTTGTGTTAATGGAGCTGGATCCTATGGCTGCATGGCTGCCATGAACGATGGCGTTTTGGCGGGCAATGGGCACGTCATTGGTGTCATTCATGAAATGTTTTTGGTCGACAACGGCTATTGGGGTGTCGGTGGCAAGGTCATTCGTGATGGAGGTGCTCATAAAGTATTTGAAAATGCCACAACGAGGAGCAACGATCATCATACGAGTCTCACAATTGCGCATCCGAAGGAAAATGATGGCCCCGTTCGTGAAATTTTAGTCGCTGGAGGCAGCGACTTGCAAGAGCGAAAGAAGCTTCTGGTGCAGAGTTGCGACGCACTGGTGGTCCTTCCAGGCGGCCCTGGCACGTGGGATGAGGTATGCGAAACGAAGAATACGTGTTTGGGTCTTGAAGTGGCTTTTTCATTATTTTTCCATTCTAACTTCCCTCTTTTTCCTTGGTGGGTTCACACATGACAGCTCTGGGAAATGGCATGTGCGCGACATTTGAATCTCAATCAATTGCCCATAGTCTGCGTCAATGTGGATGGTTACTATGAACCATTTCGAGAGATGCTACAAAAGGCGTATGAAGATGAATTGATCAAGCTGGTTCCGGAAGAAATTGTTCATTTTGCGTCTTCTTCGGAAGAAGCCGTTCGTTGGATCGAAGCAGTTAAAGCTGGTACTCCTTCGATCGAGGCAGCCAAGCAACAACGAGCTGCACTGAAACACAAAACTTCCATCATCAAGGGATCGTCGTTTTTCTCCGCCTCACCATACCAAGATGGTCGGTCGTCCTTCTTTTCATTCGTGTTGTCATCTGTTAGTGGCGGTGACGAAGATGCCAGCGCAACCTTGTCCTCATGGGCTCCACTGCTGGGAATTACCTTTGTCATTGGAACTGCGTTTGGAGTAATGATATCTTCCTCCCTACCTCGTCGGAGATGATTAGACTTCTTAGTAAACCTGACAGTGAAATCTCCTACTTGAGTATTAGCTACTTTCAGTCGACAGAAAGTACTCATTTTATTTTCAGTAGTTTGACCACTTCGACTACATGTCAATGAACTTCGTGCCGACGATGTGATAGATTGAAGATACGTCGTACTTCGTAGAAGCATCCTAAAACTAACAGTAGTAACTACCGTACTCTTGCTAGAGGGTATGATAGTAGCGTACTACCTAGGTACCGTAGGCGTAGTAGCACTTGATGACACGACCTCGAAATTAGGCCTTTTCGAACAATTTCTTCATTTTGCATGATTACGTTAGTTACAGTTAGTACGTACTTCGTAGTATGTATTATGATGATTTGATTTCTTTCCTCTCTTTCACGATGTCTTCACCATCGTCGCTACCATTGAAAGGTCTTTGTGTCCTCGATTTTTCCCGCGTTCTAGCAGGACCATGGTGCACCATGCTACTGGCAGATGCGGGTGCCACTGTTATAAAAGTGGAAAGACCCATCGTGGGTGATGACACACGATCCTGGGGCCCACCGTTTGTTCAAGGCAAAGACTCGAGTCGACTGTCGACCTATTTCTTGTCGGTGAATCGGGGCAAACAGTCCATCGCTATTGACATGGCGCATCCAAAGGGTTTGGAGATATGCCGACATTTGGCTACCGACTGGGCCAGCGTGTTGGTCGAAAACTTCAAGTGTGGAGCCATGAGCAAGTTTGGATTGGGATACGAGACACTTGCGTCTCAGAATCCAGGGCTGGTATATTGCAGCATCAGTGGCTACGGTCCAGATGGGCCCTTCGCAACATATCCAGGATATGATGTCATTGCGGCAGGGATGTACGGGCTCATGAGCATCACCGGTGATGAGGAGGGACCGCCTGCCAAGGTGGGCGTGGCAATGACGGATGTATTGACCGGGACACTAGCTCAAAGTGGGATATTATCTGCTTTATATGCCAGGCAGGACACTGGAAGAGGCCAAAAGGTGGATGTATCCTTGATGGAGTCACAACTGGCTGGTTTGGTCAATATTGCTGCCAGCTCTCTGAATGCTCCTGCGGGAGCGGGACCACCAAAACGATGGGGAACGGCCCATGAAAGTATTGTCCCCTATCAAGCCTTTCCGTGTAAACGGGACGAAAGTGTCAACCATAGTACTTCTGCTGCTGCTGCCCCCACGGAGTTCATTTTGGTGGGGGCAGGAAACGATCAACAGTTTGTCCAGTTATGTTGTATTTTGGGCGTTCCTGATGTGGCCAACGATGAACGGTATCGCTCCAATGCGTCGCGAGTGAAACATCGTCATTCATTAATACAGTTGTTGGAGCAAATATTTCAGACCAAATCACGAGACGAATGGGTATCTATATTGAAAGGCCAAGGTTTTCCCATGGGACCTTTGCGGAGCGTCCCAGAAGCGTTTCAGTGCCCACAGGCGATGAGTCGAGGGATGGTCCAGGAGATCGAGCATCCTCATATTGGTAAGATATGGTTGCCGCGGACACCGATATCTTTCTCCGGTGGAAGGAGAAACGACAGCAGTGTTACTAGTGATGGAATGGACACAGGCGAAGAGTCTGGTAGTGGGGGTATTCTGCCACCTCCCATGTTAGGGGAGCACACAAAATCGGTTTTGAGCAGTTTGCTTGGTATGGACAGTGATGATATAGAAGCATTACGAGACGCTGGAGTTGTCGAATGTTGGGATGCTAGTTCCCGTACAATATGCTAGACTGCCGAGTGACCGGGCTCGAAAACGTCATCATCATTTCCCGTTCCTGCGTTCATCGTACTGTACTACAATACATCGCATTTTTCTCATTTTCAAACGATTTTGTACGTAGAAGTACACTACTAAAATAATACAGTAAAACGTATGCTACTCTTTAAACTACTACTTCTTCTTACTAGCTCTAGAGAGCATTCGTTGCAGCAATGACTTTTTTCCGATTGGTTTATATGGCTTTTGTTTTGTGTGTATGTTTCGGTCCGGCATTTTTTACTTATATTGTTGTAGGAAAAAGGTCAATACGGCAAAGGCCGCAATATTTTGTACCGAGGTTGGAAACAAGAGACAAAAGTTCAATAGAAAGGTGGATACTGCCAACATGATGAGCATGGAGCGACTACCGTAGACGGGCCACAATGCGACATGGAATGCGATGCCCGATAGTACTATCAAGGCGATGGCAGTATGTGTCGATTGGGGCATGGTCTGGTAATTGACTTGCCTTCGTTGGAGTTTTCCGGTATACAATTCCACGTACGCCTTGACCATCAACAGGGCAATGCTTGCAGCCAAACCGATCTTGAACCAAGTGTGTGAAATGTCTGGATCTTTCATGATTGTCGAATAGGCTTCGAATTTGTGAAGGAGGTACAATGATCCTCCCATCCACGCGCTTTTTGACAAAATGTTAAGAGGGTGCCACCTCGGTCTGGGTGGAGGCAGTGGCGGTAGATCCGAATAGGGATTATTATTATTGCGGTTCTTCCGCTTACTATTGCTGTTGTTGTTGTTGGATTGCCGAGATTCCACGTCGGTCATGGTAATTGTAATGATTGAAAGTATACGCCGAGAGGGAGGAGATGAAGATGATGTATTTGTCTGTTTCACACTCTGCAATGCTGCAGATTTTTTCGGATCAGTAGACTCTACTACCGTAGTTGTTGCTGTTGTGTCGTGGTCGCTGGATTGTGATTTGTTTGTGTCAATCAATCAAAAAATAATTCAAAATAAATATGAAAAGCAACAGTAGTGGGTAGGTTCTTATCGCGCTTACTGTTGTTAGTAATAATGAATATGCAAGTTTTTACGTTAATTAATGCTCTCTTTTCTCTTTCCGACGTATTCCGACTGTCGTACTGTTTGATTCGTGCCCAGCAATCTCAAGCGACTGGGACTACTCTTGGAACATCATCTCATACCAGTACGTACGTGTATTGTACGACCTATGAATACGTCGTAATAAAATACCGTAGTACTCCGAAAACCGTACCTACTACGTAGTACTACTACCACGTAGCAGGCAGTACCTAAGATTGATGGAACTATAAAGGCATCAACCGTCTGTGTGTCTGCTACAATTTCACTTTTTTACATTTTTATCTGCGGTACTACCGGTACATACCTACCGTAGTACCATTCTGTTTGCACCAACCTACGGTAGTAATTTATCCACCACACTTTTCAACTTCCACAACGACGGTTTTGTGGAAAGCATCAAACAGATGCTTTTGATGCTTCTAGTTGTTGGTGTAATATTATATGAACAACAGCAAAAGCAACAAACACCATTTTTGATAATTGTTTGTGATCGAAGGAAACTTGTATAACCGATTAAATCATCATGAGAGCAGCAGGACGGAATAGGATATCATCGCAGTTTTGAATTTTTCCAGCTCGAACGACTTGGGCAAACGGCAAACAAAAACCACCATCCGTCCAATACTTCCAAATCATCATGTCGTTGTCGTCTTCGTCGTCATCGAGCTTGCTACGCAAATTGACGACCGCCATGGGTGGACGTCACAAAAGCATACAGACAAGCCGGGTACAGTTGTCAACCGCCAGAATACTCAGAAGTGGTATTGTTTGTACCGCCGACCATGCAAACATATCTCTACTCCATCATTATTCGACTGGATCGCATGTTTCCATATCAACCATTGTTGCATCGTCACGCTGTCTTCAACAACGCTATCATTCATCGGACTCTCATCTAAATGTGGCAGCTTCTACACAATCTCATACCGATGATAGGGATCCTGTCTTGTCAGATAAGCCAGACGAGGACGACCTCTTGAATTTCCCTCCTCCCATGGACGTGGTCATCGCCAACATTGACAAAGCGGCAAAATACAATCAAGGAATGGGCGGTGGTCCTAATGGACCTTTGAGAGACTCTAAAACTGTATGGAATGTCAGCTTTGTTCGGGACGCGGTGGCTGGATACGAACATTACTTGCATCAGTTGTTGTATCAACGACAACAACAACAGCAGCAACAACAACAACTGCCAGAATTTGACGCGTCTTCACTCGACACTTCCGACGCCATGATACAACTATTTCTGTCCCCCGAAATCACCGAAAAGGCATTTATTGCTATTTTGCGATGCAAATTACCCACACACGTATTGTCCCGCAAAATCAGAGAATGGGAACGGTATCTTGGTACCATTGCACAAACGGAAATCACAGACGCCCTATCATTGGCCATGCTAGAAGCCAACGGGAAGGCCGGCAATGTTGGACGAGCAATCAAACTGTTGGAGTTGCGAAAGGCCAAACAGTATCCACCCAAAGACCAAAATGAATTTGTGTATGCCGTCACGGCCATTGAAGCTGCAGGACTCTCGTTGCGACGGAATCGAAACACCTTCTTGTCCGAACAGGATCAACCGCAAATCGATGATCCCACGAGATGGCTCGATGCAATTCTCCTCAATATGCATCAACGGGACGTACTCCTGACCACAAAATTGGCGAATCGTATGCTCAATACATACGCAACGACAGGAAAGAGTGGCAAAGCCGTTCATTACTTCTACCAAATTTCCCGGCAACCAATTCCGGAAGATGCCGACCCGGATGAATTCCCAGAGGGTATGGCCAAGCTATGGAATCGTCCTGTCAAGGTCAAAATGAAAATGAAACCTCCGCCACCCTATCACAAAGTACCCTCCCAAGTGGAGGGTAAGCTGATACGAAAGGCCGGTACCGATATCAAACAACTCAAACTGGAGGTCGAGTCGGAACCGGAATGGAGTCCAGCATTGACTTCGGCCATATCGTTTGCGGATTCCCTCAAACAGGGTGCCTGTGGACATGATCCCATAGAGCTCGATTTGTACAGTTACTCCATATTGATGAATGCATGTATCAATCGAGGAAGTTTATGGAGAGCCATGCATATTATCGACGAAGTCATGCCTGCCAATGGCATTGAGCCCGATGTGGTGGCCTACAACATTCTCTTGATTGGATTGGCCCGAGTGGGTGATGTACCGACCATGCGAGAATATTTTCGACAGATGATTGCGAATGGACTGCAACCCAGCAAGGAAACCATCCAAGCGGTTGTGGATGGGTTGTTGAATCTTGGCGACGTTGTGTCGGCCGTTAGTTTTTGTCAAGATTCGTTCAATCAATATTCGGTCTTACCACCGTACACGACCCACACGAAGATTCTAGAGTTTTCCTTGGCACGGGGATTGGTGTACGAGGCCAAACGGCACGTTTCCTTCATTCAACAACTCTGGAAGTGGCAACCGAACCAGTATCATACAGAGGAATTCTGCACGGTAATGCGGCTGACGCAAAAGAATCCTCATTTGTCCAAGGAAGCATTGCAAAAGTTGTTTGCCTACTTTGGGGAACATCTGGACGAATCCGATTTCTTTTGAATCTGCTGCAAAAAATATAACTGGTAATCCAGCAAGAAGAGAACAAGTACGACTCGTTTTATTCATATTATGTTGTTATTATTATTGGATTATAACTTGGTCTGTCCCTGTATTGTTACTGCCGCTGCCCCCCCAAACAAGCTTTGAAAGTACTCGTCTTGCTGCAGATTGGACGTCGTTGATGAACGTGACAGTGGAAAGGTGAAATTGACCAATTTGGGGATTTCCTTGTAGCGCAATTTACGGCCCTTGCTGGCACGTCGATCGACGAGCTTGTTCTTTTCCTTATTGGATTTGCGTTGTGCCATTCGCAAGCGTTCGGCTGCGGCCGCGGCCGCTTCGGTCCCTGTTTGCTGTGCATGACTGGCTACAAAATCTTTTAGCAACTGTTGATAAACTTTGGAGTCATCCAAGAGTGTGACAGTATTGTTGTTGTTGTTATTGTTGGTACGGAGTTTTTCGTACTCGACAGTTGCTTCGACTTGTTCCCAAAACGAAGCGTCCATGACCCGAAATTGGGACGATTTTGCGCTTGTGACACCGGAATGGAGCCGTAGACTCTTGTGTCGTTGATTGAGAATACGTCTCCATTGTTCGCGATGCTGTTCATGTTCTTCCTGTAACATTTTGGAGAGTTGAGAGGAGGATTCGGCAGATAAAATAATGTTTTTGTAGAAGTTTTTTTTGTCTTGTGCGTTGCCAACGCCAGAAAGCTGATTTCGGGCAAGCAACAACTGTTCCAATAGCTCATTGCAAGTGTCACGGAATTTCGTCTTGGATGAAACAGAGGGCGATGGTGATTCGGAAGGTGATGACGACGATGTTACGTTTGCTGCCGCTGTATCTTTGGTATTTGCAACAATTGCCCTCTGTAACAATATTCGTGATTCCACCAAATGTTGATAAATTTGTGTTTGTTGGTACACCTGCTGGGCCCGTTGTTGATCCGCACGATGCTGTTTGTGTCGTTTGCCATCGGCGCGTCGATCTTGTGTCTCCAGCTCATCAATGGCATCAAATACCGATACATCTCGTTTCTTGCCCATGATGAGTCTGATGGCTGTGAATGAAAACAACAATGTTGTATTATTTGATAGGGTGGAATTGTCAAGGGCGGGCAGCTTACTGCAGCAGAAAAAGCTTCGAAATGTTGACGATAGTAGACTACGGCAGTACCGTAGAGTCTTTTTAGCAACGGATTTCACATATCACAGACAATCAACAACATCATTGTGTCTGGTTAACTGTAAAGTTTTTTGCACTCAAAGGACAGACTAAACATGAAAGGTTCGGGTGAGAATGAAAGCTCTCATTTACTGTTAAACAGAGTACGGTAGCTGACAATGAGAAATCCACAATTGGTAGATTTCGAGTGGCTTAAATGATTTTATATTGAAAATATACGTCGATGATAAGAAAGCAATCTATGCAGTCATAATGACCGGGTGGATTTCACGCAAAAATGAGTTCCTGTGACATGACGAATATTATTACAAAACACCGCATGATTCGACAATGATCTTTCGTAGGTACCCATCATATCCACGTACCCACTCCACATGTTCTTTCGTATGTACCCATCATAGCCACATACCCACTACAGATGTATATCTGCCAAACGAAGGTATTTTGATCTATCCAGAAGGTATTTCTATCTAGCTTGTCCGATTGGTTCATGGACAGCGTACCACGGATGGAAATTCCAAACACTACTATAGATGAACTAGTTCCCAATGCGACGACTGCACCAGCAAAACTTTACAGCACGAGTGGCCTTACCCGAACCAATCAGAGAATGAACATTGGTATACATACCAATCGGTTCCCGTACCATGTTTTTTTGCTTTACTGTTAACTTGGGAACAAACAATGTTGGTTTCATATTGGTTCTGGTACAGCACAACTTTACACGGTTAGCATTCCGTCACAATACAATAGTGAAAAAATCTGTCTTGTCCCTTTGCTGCAACAACAAAACAATGATATTGAATCCAACAAAGGATATCCTCAAAGACCAAGAAGCGGAACATCGAAATGTTTTATTTGCACGAAGAATCACACGATTTGAACCTTCTTCTGTCTCACTTGTGTATGATGATGGATGAGGAATTGAAGGAACAATGCAAATGCACTCGTCATGTCCTTCATGGCTCCCAGCAGCTGGTAAATCAGTGACAACCTGCATGAGAGACAACGATGCGGGCATTCCTTCCTCAGGTTGCCGTAGCAGAAACGAGTCACGACGGTTGCTGCCTCATCTTCCTAATAAGACCGATGAAGCCCTTCTTCGATCTTTGGGAACCATCCCTATCATTCCTGTCGATGTGTTGTGCTTTTTCTGTTGCCCATTCGTCAAACCTGGACGCCTGCCGCCGCATCTTATAATTTGTTCCCCAGTATGAGCATGAACAAACAACCTTCGTTTCACATTCCAAGGATCGATATAGTACTAATTCGTTGTCTGGAAACAATCCCATTTCTTACTGTCGATGCGAGTTATTTCCCTACTGCCTATTTGCGAATCCTGGGATCACGTATCCGTCATATGCAAGAATATATATTTTTCCCGTCCATGTCGCCTTTACTTCTTTCGCTCACGTATGCATCTTCTTCTTTACTGTTGTCTGTGAAACGGATTGTTTTGTACAGCTTCGCATCGTTACGCCACAAATCGATTCAAAGAAACGGTGATGGCTCATTGTCTTTGATCCTTCGTTGCCGTCCCTACATATGCCTAAAAAGTGTTTGATGAATGTTACCTTCACTCAAATGGTTTCCGGCTGGTCAGTTTTATTTCTCTTCTTCACCCGGATCCTCTCCTTTGCCGCCCGCAAAGCATTTGTAACGGCCATGTGGCTGCTTGCTGACTTCGAATTGCATTTCTTTTTCGCTGGGATTTTGTTGCCCAGAAGAGAGAGCTTCTCCCGGTGTTGCATGTAAGCGCTCTGGAAACACCATCGCTTGAAGTAATACTCCCTGCAATCACAGTGAAAGTATTCGATGGACGGATTAGTCCCCGTCCAAACCGACTTCCTCACGTGATGGAACCTTGCAGTCCGAGACAACAGGACATCACGGATGTCTTTGTTCTCATTCTCCATACACGTATTTTCCTCGACTTTACCTTCTAAGGCCATCTCCATTTTCTCAACGTCCTCTTCCGTTATTGGCAGTGCCAGATACGTCAATTCATTCACTAGCCATCCACCACCGTATTCCTTTATGTCTACATTAGGGTCTAGCAGCGACTGGAACTCCATGAATTGGTCGTTCTTGAAAGCCTTTTCATAGTTGACAACGGGAAGGCCCGAACTGGGGTAGGAAAGATCTGTGCTTGCTTGATACACAAGGACAACGAACTCTTTGGTTAGACACTGGAACAAAGTTTTACCAGTTTCTATGTATCCGAAAAAGTTTGCCGAACCCTTGATGGCAAGATTGTGCCTTTCCATCGGGTTGTTGCAGGGGACACAGCCGTGTTTTCCGCTGGCAGTGTAATGCCAGTTGGCGAAATCGGGGTTGTCAATATAGGTCTTCGCAAAAGTGGCGGCCATTGCCCCCTCACCATCAATCTCCCACTGCTCCTTAGTGAGATGCCACATTTTCTCTTTTTGTTTCACGGTTTTGCAGCGTGCCAATCTTTTCACAGCTGGTTCTGCCTCATCTGTCAACCACTGAGGTTTCTGCGTCTTTAGTTTGGCTGCATACAGTCCATTTCCACTGCGACCGTCCATCTTGAATTTTCTTATGATATGTGGGTAGCATGACAGTAGTGGTGTACTGGGGAATGCAGTTTTCACCGAATTGGGGAACACCGGAGTTGCATCGGACACAATCCCGCCTTTGAAGCACACATTCTCGATCCCAAACAGGGAATGCAGAGCGACTTTCAAGTTCAGGAACCCATGGAGCGCTACAGTTTCTCTCTCCCCTTCTCCCAATATGTACACCAGGGGGTGAAAAGTCCGACTGAGCGTCGAGTCGGAGAAGCCATTGACTCCAAGGGTGATTAGCTTGTACGATGAATTCGAAATTCCGTGAGTCCCATCGACGTTTGCGCAAACCTCCCACTTCATTTCCTCGCACCAAATTGCGTTGGCCAAGAGGGCGATGCTACTGAAAACGACCGTCCCGCCTCTTGTACCCAAACCTGTTGTATGGACTCCCTCCCTGGACTCGTGTAGGTACCGCCATCTGCCATTCTCCGTGACTTCATCACTATCTAGGACAATAAGATCTCTTTCCGGTAGCTTTTCATAAAATCCCAAACCACACAAAACACCTGAATCCCGAAGAATCGAAGCCATGGTACGAATCCAACCGACTTCTCTCCAACGAATGGGTTTCCAGTGGATTTCTTTCAGTCTTTCATAGTTGATTCGGTGTAACGTGATGTATTCCTTTATATCACCGCTGTACTGAATCCTTGTGACTGTTGGGGCAGACTTCCTGCTGGTTTGGTTTGCTTTCTTCCTAAAACGCACCAGAGACATTATTTGCTTCCTTAGGATGTCAACGGTTGGCCCAACATTCATAAAGAGGGGGTGGTAGTTAAATCGATTACTAACCATTGTTGCTGCTTGGCTGGGTCCTATGTTTGGGCTGACACGCATGACATCGTCTACGGCCATCAGAACACTGAAAGGCAACCCAGGTTTCTTTGGATACTTGTCCGAATCCCACTGCCCGCCACAACGTCTGGTTCCTTCTTTGTAGGAGTACCATGCCATCCAGTCAATGGGATCGTGATCTTCATGTTTAGAGTAGTCGTCAATCAACACATAAGCTGGCCCAGACGACAAATCCCTGTTGGGCGACCACACCAACATGTCACATTGGCATGCCTTGTCGTAGCACTTGTATTGGCGAATGTACCAACTTGGAGGTATGCCCGCAGTACTCCCGAAGGAAACACGAGTACCGGAGGAAACACGGGTACGAACCGACACAATGGCTGGACCGAGATGGTCCAGCGCTTCTGCCACATTCGAATGGCATGTTTCCCTCGCACCGTGCGTTGATTTCCTTCGTTTTTGGGAAGTGTCACCGTCCCCAGCCTTACAATACTCGTCGTTAGATTGTGTGTAAAGTAGACCATCGGCACGGTCACTAGTAGGCGTATTTTGGGTATTTTCCGGTCTAGCATCAGCCGCCACCATTCGGTTCTCCGGCGTCTTCTGGTTCCAATAATACGAAACGGCCGCTCCTATGAGAGAGTACTGCTCATCCTGCCGGGGTACGAACATCTTCGTGTTATCCACGAAGCTTTTCAACTCCTTCGCCTGCGGTGACCCAACGCTATCCGAGATCGACGCAGCGACGAAACGGGTCTTGATTTCTTCCGGAAGAAAGCTCATCTGCATCACATCTTGATGCGCCTTTCGCAAAGATGGAACATCCTCTTTACGCTGGAGGGGGAGATCGGCTGTCTTCTGCGCAAAAGAATCCATGCTGCTCGCTGGAGAATGAATTGTTCACTCTTAAGGCTAATATAAGGTTAGGAATTTGGGGGTTAGGGTTGGGCTTGGGGTTAGTCTTAACACTGATTGTTTGAAAGAAAAAAATATGATTTTAAGGATAAAATCGTGTATAAGGTTAAAGATTTAAAGGTTAGGGTTGGGGTTGGGGTTATATCTAACGCTAATTATTCAATGAAACATTCGTTCCATCTTAAGGCTAATATAAGGTTAGGAATTTGGGGGTTAGGGTTGGGGTTGGGGTTGTCATAACCCTAATTTCTATATCCAGAATTTAGGGATAATTGTCATTTAGGGTTAAAAGTAACGCTAATGGTTGCTATCAGTATTCATGTTTTTTAGAGTTACTGAATCAATGTTGTTGTTGTTTTTGGTTTTCGTTTTTGGTTGTTGAAGTCCATCTGTCCAACAACACTACGTCGTATTTCATACAACCTAACCACTTCATTGCACTATTATCCTAAAAGAACTATAATAACAATTGTCTATCCCGCCGTTGAAAGTCCATAATATTATTTGTTGGTGGTTGTCGTATTGTTGTTGACTGTGAGTGTAATGATCCTCTTATCCGCCAATTCGATCGTGAAGACAGTTTCCTTGGCACAACTCTTATCCAGCTGTATGGATGCCAGCAAACAAGGTTGTGATATCATCCGAATCTTTCAACAACAGAAACGGGAGGGGGATATGCAAGGCACCTTGAAAGAAGGTGGCAATATCAGGTCGGTAGTGACCCAAGCCGATATCGATGCACAAGCCAAAATTGTTGGAGGACTCCGAGCGACGTGGGGCAACGATCTCCGCATTATTGGAGAAGAAGAAGACCAAGACCAAGACGACAATGAGAACAACAAAACCGTAGAGGGAACACTTCTGGATAAGACACTCATTGCAGACATACAGAACGATGAAGACATTCCTCTGGACGAACTAACCATCTTTGTGGATCCCCTCGATGGAACGAGGGAGTTTGTGGAAGGACGACTCCAGAATGTCGCCTGTCTTATTGGCATTGCTCGCAATCAACAACCCGTCGCAGGTGTCATCGGTCTTCCATTTCCTGATGGAACGGCTGAATCCAACGCCGAAATCCACTATGCCATTGCTGACCAAACAAATTTGTTCGGAGTGTGGCCAAAAAAGCCAACGGATGTTCTATCATCCGCAACAAAACATCACACTCACAACAGCGTTACAATCTTAACAGGAGATTCCAACGATCCTGTTCTCATCAATGCGACTGCTGTGACCAAAGAACTGGCGTCGAATCATCGTCATATCATCATTGGTGGAACGGCGGCCAAACTTAGATTGGTCGCCTCAGGAATCCCAAATTCCGTGGCCATTTTGCATTTCAAGACGGAATTGTGGGATACATGTGCCGCTCAAGCCGTACTCCGATCGCAAGGTGGTCGTATCACGGACCTGTTTGGGTCACCCCTGGTACATTCACCAACGCGACCCTTTGGAAACATTTTCGGAGTCGTCGCATCTTCTGGCAACAGCGCCCAAGCCGCCAAGGTCCACCAGGAACTGTGTCAACGAATGCGAGCGGATAACCAATCGGTACAATCCATTTTTGGAAAGTGGATGGGAACCAGTACCAACTCTCCTACCATGATGGAACCACAAGCGATTGACATTGCACGAGATTTGGATGGAATTCCGTTTCGTTTGGACTACATCCAACAAGTTCTCCAGGACGAAAACCCCAACAATCTTGTGTTAAACAGCTATTCGGTACCAGAACGTGATGCATGGAGGGGGATGATGTCCAATGGAGTGCGTTTCAGTCTGGATTGGCAGGGCAAAATGAACCCCGAGGATCCTTTGCCCCCTTCGGATGTTTTTTTCAAACGAGTCGTCATGGCCGACCTGGCTCATGCACGGGACAAACTCCAAAGTGCGCCGCACAAGTTGATCCGCGACGTCAAGAGCTATCAAGTAGAAACTTCCTTCTTGACAAGTAAAGCTTGCCGGCTTTTGAGGAACGAAGCTAAAATGAATATCAACAAAGTATTCGCTTCCGATTTGAGACCAATGCCAGCGGATCTTGGACCAAAGGGTCAATTGCAGAGTCGATTTTATATTTTCTTGGAGTATTTCCAAGAATCGGAAGGATGGAAGCACCAATGGCTGCTAGACGAAGAAGCTACCAAGGCGACACTAATGGAATTGGCCAAGATTCACGCCTACTTTTGGAACGGGTCGCAGTTCTGGAAAAAAGAGAATGGTAACTTGGGAAAGGAACTGGAATCTATCGTCTGGCAAAATGGCGGTTACATGCAACCAAAGCTTCAGGGAAAAGAACAACTGGAGAAAGTACATAGCGGGTGGGAGGCTCGGTATCTGACATTTCGCGACGATCTAGCAGAAGTAAAGGAATTGAAAGGTGCCGATCTCGCTTCTCTTGGAAAACGCTTAGAAGCGGTGGCATCATACGTCGGAGAACAAGCTCATCCCTTCTCAGAGGAAAATGACACATCTGACAAGTTCCTGAAATATCGTACTTTCATCCACGGGGATCCAAAGCAAGCTAATTTTTTCTTTCGCCGCAATTCTAATTCTGGGTTGTTAGAAGTGGGAATAATTGACTTTCAATGGAGTGGCTTTGGATTGGCAGCAACGGATGTTGCACACCATATTGCCAGCGCCGTCATGCCTGATTGCTTGTCCTACGATGGCAAAAAGGAAGCCAAGCTCTTGGACCACTACCATTCATGGTTGACAACGTACATGATCGAATTTGGTGTTGCTGCTTCCAAGGCTGAAGTGGAGCAGTCAATTTTTCCGAAAGCTATTCTTCAACGTCAATACGAAGTAGCCTTGTTGGATGTGTGTCGTATGGTTTTTGCATATGCTTGGAGCCGATGGAAACCAGAAACGGAGCCGACCCCAGAGTCACTGAATCGGAATGCCTACAACAAATCGCTTCCAAACGTCCTCTGGCTCATATCTCGATGCCACGCGCTTTTGGAAAGTAACATTCAACCGGTGGTAAGAACATAGCTTCAAAACAGTCACCAATCTACGAATTTTCCAATCATTGAAGCTCCACTATGGGACCGAAAATTATCTGCCAATCGAGTCTCAATGTTTCCGTGCTTTTGTATGTGTAGTACGGGGCTCGTCCTTTGAAACGAGTTTGTAAAACTTTCGAAAAGACGCTTCTTCATCAGACCGTCGACCGAAATGATTTCCTCCTGGGCATTTTAGGGATTGTTTCTCCCCCCAAGATCGTTGCTGCGGCCGAGCGCTTACAGCCATTTCTTGACATCGAGTCGAGTGACGACATTTGTCAAAACGGCAGGCTCGTTGAGGAAAGAGCTGTCCCTGGTGCCTACAGTTCAGTGTGTATGACACTACAAGAGCGGGTTGTTCCTCTTCCAAAGCTCCAAATGCGACTCCAGGATGACCGTATAAGAAGTGGGAGCATAATTATTCAACAACAACCTGCCGGAAGTGGCGCTACTGGGATGACAGTTTGGAATTCTGGATTGCTTCTTGCGAGACTTTTAGATGATATCGTCGATACATTTTTGGCCAACTCGGAATCCAGTGACTTCTGGAGTTGTCAGGATGTGATGGAGCTAGGTTGTGGGACGGGTGTCGCGAGTATTGCCTCTCATTTGCTAGGCGCAAGAAGCGTAGTTGCAACAGATGGCAACGAAAAGGTACTAGAGCTTGCTCGGAAGAACATTGCCAAAAACTGTGTTTTGCCTGCTCAAGGTCTCAAAGCAATTGAAGCGAAGCCACTCCAGTGGGGTCTTCTAAACGCCATGGACTACAGTGAAAAAGCTTCTTTAGTCCTAGGCGCGGATCTAACTTATAACGCTGGTTCTTGGCGGGTGCTGGCCGAAACAATGGTCACGGTTCTGTCGCTTGATGCGGACGCTCGCATCATCTATCTGAGCTTGGGTCACGAGGGATTCAACGTAAATGCCGAATTGGACGGGTTCCTCTCCGTTGCAAAAGAGGTTGGCCTCATACCAGATTCACAATTTCGAGGCATCAATCTAAATTTGCTGCTACAAAATTCGCTTAGTAGCTCGGAGAAAAGACTGTTAGACCAAAGCGGTGGGGCTCGTGTTGTAGTACTGAAGCGAAGAATGATACTGTCCAAAGGCTAATTGCTACGATCATCACAGAATTACTCGTCTAAGGAGGATAAGTCTATAGAGATGTCGTAGGATGCTATAATGCAATTTCATCCTCGTGTTTTCCTGCACGGTTAATTGCTACTGCAGCTTCTGCAACTTTGGAATCCGGATGAGAGTCGCCTAGTTGCTCCTTTCTAATCTCTAGCGATTTTTCATGGAATGACAAGGCCTCTTCAAACTTTGATTGGCGATTCAAGATGGTTCCAAGCAATGCGTAACCTTCTGCTGTCCGAAGATCGCCTTCACCAGCAATCTCTTCTAACAAAGCGATGGCCTTCCTGACCTCCTCTTCTGCCTCAGTGAACTCCTGCTCGCGATTCAGGATGCGTCCAAGTCGCAAACGCACGGTAGCCGTGCTGAAATGATTTTCTCCATGCGAAGTTAAGCAAGCTGTCAAAGCTTGTCGGTACGCCATCTTTGCACCTGGTAGATCTTTCTTCGCTTCAAGAATCCCAGCAATAGCAACACAGGATGAAGCTGTTGCTGGATGTTGCTTTCCAAGTATCCCGCTTCGAATGGACAGGGCTCTGCTATGGTTTTCCAGTGCCTTTGTTTGGTTTTTATCTTTTTGATATGCCTCTCCCATGTACTGGAGCGTGTCAGCAACATCAGGGTGGTTAGAGCCGACAACCTTTTCGAGAATGGCAAGTGCCTTATCGTGGTCAGATATCCCGCCTTTAGCGTCTCCAGTGTTTGTCTTTATTCGACCCATATGATTGATTACTTCGGCGACAAGAGGATGGTTTCGTCCACAGAGACCTTTTCGAATAGTAAGACACTCTTTGAGTTGATGCATGGCACCATCAACATCGTCATTTTCTGCCATTACCGTCCCAATGTCTTTGTAGCAATTGGATGTCAACAGATGGTTCTTGCCAAAAATGTGTGTCCTAATCTTCAGTGCTAATCGCAGAACTACTAGTGCACCTTCTTTGTCGCCACGCTGGCTAAGAACCAGTCCTAGATGACCATATGAAATGGCACAATCTGGATGGCCTTTGCTAAGCATCTGCTCTCTGATCTGTAACGCCTTTCTGTGACTCGACTCGGCGCCATCTAGCTCGCCCTGTTCCAGCTTTACATTTCCGATTTCATCAAGAGTTTCAGCAATTTTCAGGTGCTTTTTTCCGTATGCTCCCTCTTGAAGTTCGAGCGCTTTGTTCAAGCATTCAAGAGCTTTGGAAGCTTCTCCTTGTTTGAATTGCAGTTTTCCAAGCATTATATAAGTCGGCGCCAATTCCACACCATTTTCTCCAATCATAGATTCTTGAATAATAAGGGCGGTGCGACATTCAGCAATTCCACGTTTTGTGTCGCCTTTGTCACCCAAGGCTTGTGCCACGTTCACATAAGATTCTGCCACCAACTGATGGTCTTCTCCCAGGGCTTCTTCCCTTATCTCAAGAGCCTTCTTGTGCTCTCGAAGTGACTCGGAGAAATCCCCCCTCGTTCTTTGAGCATCTCCAATGGTGGTCAACACAGTGGCAACTTCCGGATTCCTCGCCCCAAGATTCTTCGATAAGACCTTTTCCGCTTCGGAGAGATAGATCAGAGCACCGTCAGCGTCACCTCGACTCAAAAGAACTTGACCAAGATATTGGTACGTTGATCCAGTGATCACATGACCTTTTCCAAATGACGACTCTTCCATCGTAAGTACTCTCTTGAACAGTTCCAACGCCTTTTCGGTCTCTTCTAACTGCTCAAAGAAAATTCTCGCAAAGAGCTTCAATTGGTTCGAATCATTGGCTTCAAGAAGAAATTCCATGAGATTTCCATCAACCTTTCCAACTTGCTGCAGCATATCAAGATCACGAATAGTCTCAACTCGATCTCTGAAAGGACCGGCGAAGTACTGGCAGAAAGAGGATTTGTGCGAATTTACTCCAAAGTACTGCTTGAATTCCTTCTGGTGAATTTGTAATTCGCAAACAAATGCCAGCTCATCTTTATAAGGGATTGAAATATAGTACAAAATATCACGGTACCCGTCGAATTGTGGCATTGTAAAGCGATTCTCGCATTCAACAATATGAACATTTTCTTTCAGGTATCTGTTAATATCCGATATTTGCTTGTACGACTTCACGACGATACTAGCTCGAAGAATATCGTAGAGCCATGATTCTGCAGGTCCAGGAATCCGATAGGTGTATTCTTCTCTCGCCTTCTGCGATGCTCTTGCCCGCGGTTTCAGCGGAGCGATAATCAAATCATCCTTCGTGAAATCTAGGGCCACGATGAGCGAATTAAGGAACTCCTCGAAGGCTGGCTTCGCTGACTCAGCAGCTTGATACAGATCTGTTAAATGTCGGACAGGCTTGCCCTTGATGTCTTGCTGACGATAGCCAGCTTTGAAAGTGCCATTTTTCTCCATGATTCCTTTGGAATGAGATTTGACTTTCATGGCAGCTATCTTTCCTTGCGGATCGACAATGGACAAGCGCTCCTCGGCAGTTCTTTGGAATTCAAAAAAATGATTGAGCTTGTCCAAAAACCGTTCATGTGCTACAGAAGGGCAGCCATCGCCCGCAACACCTGTAATTTCTTCATCGTCTTTCTTATGCTCCGAATTGCCATTTTTGTGACTAGAATGTCCATCCCTTCCGTTAGATTCATGCTGCGACTCAAAATCAGGCAAGGAATCTTTCGTGGATTCGTCGAATTCGTCTTGATTGCCATGAATTACGTTCTGATAACTTTTCATTCGTCTCTCGATGGTCTCAATCGAGTCCAAGAGCGGTTCAAGCACTCCCTTCTGCATGTTCGTGACGAGCTGTTCCAACAGTTCCAGCTCGGCAGTAAGCTCTCCGAAATCATCTTTCTTTGTCATGGCAACCATCTCGGCAAGTTTGGTCTCAACAGTCGCTCCTGCCTTAACCTTTTTCTTGTTGCTGTACGGACGGGCGACGGATTGTGCTTTCTTGCACCGGATAACGGCCTGAAAGGTTACGAGGGAAAGGTGCTTCACTGTTAGACCAATAGGTGAGCTTCAGACAAGAAGCAGTCGATACTTGTTCGTCAATCGAACCACCACCATCTCTCGTAGTCTCACCTTTTCCAGAATGTGATCCGCAGAAGTAGCCATGTTTACGTTCCTCAAATGTTGGTGATTGCGACTGTGTATCTGCAGGGAAAAAGTCCGATGTCCTCTTTAAGGTTGTCAGAGAACACGTTTCAGAGAGATTGAGTGACAATTTCGATTCTCTTTCGTGACGATTACGAAGTCTTACGTAATGGAAGCAGTAGGGTGTTAGACTTGCTTGCTGTGAGGAGAGGATGATGTCTGGCAACAGCGCGTTGTTTTGTAACACATCTCGGTATGAATTTTTTTTTTTTTTTTTTTAATTACAACAAAATAATTGAAAACAACGATAAATAATATTTTTGTCAAAGGTCATCAATTTCAAACTCCGTGACTACAGAGGACACTTACCGGTACGTCGTTTGTGTACCGGTAGTACATCCTGCTGAGGCCTGAGTACGGTACGTCATGTACCGGTAGTACCTACCGTATGTGCTACCGTAGACTACCGGTAAAGTAGCTACCGTAGAATGACGCACGTAGGATTGTTGCCGTTCGTTAGACCAAGTTGGTTTCAAATAAGTGCCGTCTCAGGAGCTACAGTACTGCTGCAAGTGAGTTTGACAAAATTTGCCTTCACCAACACAATAATCCAGTTGTTTTTTACATTTACTTGTCTTAACGCATCTTGTATGATTTTCAAGGCTAACTTCCGAGATAACTTGAGTTCACTATCATGGCTCCTTCTGATGGTTCTCACAAGCGCGAACGCTTCTCAACGAAGCTTTCGTGTCGGGATGCCTCTTTGTCAGTACCTTGACCCGAATGGAATACCCCACTTTGTGCTCTTTGAGAGCTTCGGCGAAATCACCCTTCTGATTCAGGACATAACCGATCCACCAGTGAGATTCAGCAGCTTGCGGACTTTCCTTGCCCACCACAGTTTCTCGAATGCGCAACGCTTTGCGGTGACGTGACTCGGCCTCGTCGTAATCTTGTACTTCCGCAAGGAGTCTCCCGATCTCGCTATGCGAGTCGGCAGTAGTGTGGTGAGTCTTACCAAAGACTTCTTCGCGAATGGCTAATGCAATGGAATATTCTTCCATCGCTCCTTGGAAATCACCTTGTTGGTATAGGACATCACCCAGCAAACTGTGACCACTGGCAACATCGGCATGATTCTCTCCTAGCAACGATTCAAGGATAGACAGAGACTCTCTGTACGCTGCCAAGGCACCTTGGAAATCACCAAGTTTGCAAAGAGATTCACCAATGTTTTGGTAGGAACCGGCAACGTCCAGGTGATCTTCACCAAGACACTTCTCACGAATGACTAGTGCCTTTCGGTATTGCTGCAGAGCCCCGCGGTGTTCCATCAGCTCATCGCCATCGTCACCTCGTTCTACAATGGTGTGTCCCAGGTGACTACGGGTAATGGCAACTTCAGGACTGTAGGGACCGAAGACCTGTTCTTGGATTTCGAGACACTTTTGCAGACTTCGAAGGGCATTGTCATAGTCTCCCATTTTGGCTTGAACTAGTCCAACATCCTGGTAAGTGGCCGAAGTCTTGGCATGAATTTCGCCGATCGACGCCTCTTGCAATGCCAAGACACGAGAATACATGTGAAGAGCAACATCATAGTTTTCCAGTTTCAGGTAGAAGAGCTTGGCGTACATGAAGAGTTGATCTGGATCATTCGAATCCAACATGATTTGAATCAAGCTATCATCAATCTTCTTGTGTTTTTGAATCTGTTCCAAGTCACGCATTGTTTCGGCGACCGATCGAGATTCACCTGCAAATATTGGGCGGAAATACTTGTAATGATTTTGTAATCCAAACAACTTTTCGAGATTAAGGACATCCTTGTGATGAACCTGAATCTCAGCCACGAAATGGACATTCTCCTTGTATGGCCACTTCAACAACACGTGGTAAATAAGATCGCGGTAGCCACTGTAGGCAGGGGTGACAAATCGATTCTTGGCCTGGACAATGTGGGCCTTTTTAACGAGGAACTTGTTGACAGATTCCATTTGTTTCATAGTCTTACATGTCACACTGGCACGAAGAATGTCATACAACCAAGTTTCGGGAGGGCCAGGTGTGCGGGTAAGGTACTCTTCCCTGGCCTTCTCATTGGCGCGGTCACGAGGCTTTAGTTCAACGATCTTTGCGTCAACGTAATCCAATCCCTTTACCTTGTCAACCATAGCATCTAGAAGATCTCTCAATGACTGTTTGATTTGATACGCAGCCTCGTACACCTCTCCCAGATTTTGTGCGGGTTCTCCTTCAGCGTCTTGTTGCTGGTATTTGAGCTTGAAAGTTCCATCCTCTTCCAGGATACCACCCGAGTGTGTTGTGATCTCGATTTCCTTTAACCTATCATTGGGATCTATCTTTTGCATGCGCTCTTCTATCTTTCTTTGGACATCCATGAAATGGTTCAATCGTTCAAAGAACCTTTCTTCATGCTGAGCTAACAAGACTGCGTTATCTCCGTCCTCCGCTTCCTCGTCCGAGTAGTCTTCGTCATCGTCATCATCGTAGTACTCCTCACGATCCATCATGTCATCCTCGAGAGGAGCAAGTTCGTCTCCTTCCTCTTCCTCCTCCTCTTCATCTCCGATTGGATATTTCTCCTCCTGGCCATCGTCGCTGGGAACAGTGCTGGGAGCATCGCTCTCTTCGTCATCACTCACATCGACGTCGGAGATTTCGACGCTATCATCGTCACTATCACTCATCGTTTCAGAACAAATGCAGATTCAGCTGCAGCCGTTAAGACAGGGCCGTTGTATCTTTTGGTATTGTCAAAGTCAATGCTCTACCAAGTACCCAAAAACCAGTTATGACGGGCAATGTGTGGTCGTTGTGATGGAGTTGTGGGGTGATAGGCAATCAAGATACACACCGACTGACCAGCCTTTCCCAAGGATGGAAAAAGTCACAATGACCGAACAACTGGCAACTTAACACTAATACTATGACCGGCTACCGCAGTACTTTTAGTACAGTAGGTAGGTTTCGTCCTTGAAGTCGGACTAGTCGCCTGCAATGGAAGTTGTGGAGTTGCACCTAAGGTACGATCGTACCGTTAACGTACTCCCTACGGCAGTAGAAGGACGCATAGAACATTTCCTGTGGTAACAAATTCTACTCTCTAGCTAGCTAGTAGAGTAGTAAAAAATAAGGCTCTAGGCATCCGATTGATGCTACTGTAGTTCATTCTTCTGCTCTAGTAGACATCGAACAGATTGCCAATTTTTCCAACTATTTCTATTTTTTGGCACGGCATCTTGCACAATGTCACAATGTCGTATCTCATCACTATCATGTGCGTCAATGACGATTAGGTTTTGTCGGACAAGCTGCGTTTGCCTGCTACCACATCTTGCCAGAACTCAAATCGCACGTCATCGAAGTTGAGTTTGGATTCCGCTAATTGTTGTAAATATTTTGCCAGTCCCAACAGCTCCGAATCGCGCCGTGAAGAACTCTTTTTGCGATGGTAGGGTGTCACCCTTAGGCCCGAAGTCACGTTCAAGGCGAAATTGCGCGAAAGATCATCCAAATGGACCGTATTGTGACTCCCCCATTGCGGAAACTTTGTCCAGATAAGCTGCAAAGGCTTGACATGATGAACATAGGACTTTCCATCCCTTTTCGTGCTTTTTACCGTGAACCTAAAAGTTGGTTAATGCACAAGCAAAACAGAATTAGGCCACGAAGGTGACCTCTAAGCAAAAAAGGAAGTTGTATATACTGCCACACTTACATGGATGTCTTGTCTAAGACAAAACAAAATTTGTAGGCAGGGTGGGTGATCATTCCCAACTCGATAAGCTTGGTTTCGAGCCATCTCCAAGACGTTTGACTCCACACCACCAAGTCATAGTGTTTGTACGCTTCCATGAGAAACTCGTCCATATACGGTCGTTTCATCAGTGCCGCAGACCCCTCTCCCACTTGATGGGTGCTGTCCATTTCCAACGCTTTTCGGCTGAAATCAAGGAGGGTGTGGTCGAGGTCCAGAACCATCAATGGTTTCCCTTCTCGTGGAGGGTTGATCAGATGCACCTGGGTATGTTCGGTAAACTTTTTGAGATTTTCTCCATTCGCCACGTGGTTGAGCCATTCGCTGCTGCCTGCCTGAATATTGGAACGAGACGAGACAAGAGACGACACGACGAGTGAGGATTGACACACGACAACGACGACAGCAAAGGAGTGCGAACGCATAAAATTGAAATGTGGTGGTTTGACAGACAGAACTTTCTCAAAGATTGCCGCCACATGTGATATAAATCTTTCATATCCTTACATTGAAATCAAGATCAAAATCATCAACGACGTCTGGTAAGTCGTCCTTGTCAGATGGGTCGACAAAGATGTCAGCTTCTGCCGTCCCCATTAGAATAAATTCGTGGACAATGCTGTTGTTGTCGTATTCGGATATTGCTGCATTCTTTTTGGAAGCCTTGACCTTTAAATCTCCCAAAATCGTATCATCGTTTAGAGCTTTAGGCCCCTTGACTGTGGCAAGACCAATCAACTTCTGGCGCTTTTGCAACACCCCTGTTTCTTTGGTGAGTCGATCTTTGACTGTAGCAATGGTATCTTGGACCGACAAGTCTTCCAGAACAATCTTTGTCTTTCCCCATTTTGCGACAAGCACGCAGGGTGCTGCTGCCATACTACTTCTTGCGGTCTCATGATAGACGTCGCTCACGGATGAGTCCATCATTGCAGCTATTCCATCAATTCTGTTCCTGTGGACTGGAGCACGGTAGACAAGACTACCGTACTATCCATCATTTCAATTGTCACGGTACAAATTGTGCTACGGGAGAATGATCGTACAAATTACCGGTAGTGTTGTTTGTACGTAAAAGGGGTATCGTACTACCGTGTGACTGTAAGTACGGTAGAGAAGGAGAAAGCGATCGATTTCTGCCTGGCGAAATTGTGACGATGTCTTCATTAGGGATAGAACTACAAATTTGAATTTTGATGGATTACGGTTAAGGTATGATCCGCGCCTTTGTTGAAGTATCTTCGCTTAGCCAATCAGACTACTACTTCACACACCGATCCTTTCGAGATACTGATGCATGCGATGCATCCCGATCCATCGTTGAAGCACGGCATCGACAGAGAATTTAGGACGGTCTGACCGAAGAAACCTTCTCCTCACTGAACTTCTTACAACTTTTGTCTTCGAACTGTATTCAACACAACAACACCAAGATGAAGCTCGCTATCGCCGCCCTCCTTGCCGGATCCGCCGCTGCTTTTGCCCCTTCCCAAAGTGGCAAGGCCTCCACTGCTCTTCAAGTCAGCGAGCTTGGTAAGTTTCAATAGACGGCGACAAAATATGATAATATTATTGTGGCGTATTATCAGACATTTCAGACATGAAGTTCGTGTCGATCAATGTATAGCAAAAAATCACACCGCAACGCTCATCATGGTCGGTATCTCAACCGCTTGACTGCTTTTTTCTTGTCATTTACAGAACTTGGAGTCACCGAGCCATTGGGAGTGTACGATCCTTTGGGATGGCTTGAAACTCAGCCTGAAGCATTCGAACGCCGTCGTGCCGTCGAACGTAAGCACGGACGAGTTGCCATGGCTGCCGTTGTTGGAACCATCGTCCACAACAATCACATCGTTTTCGACGGATACCTCTCCACTTCCGCCAACTTGAAATTCTCCGATATCCCAACTGGAGCTGACGGCATCCGCGCCATCCCTGCCAACGGTTTGGCCCAAATCTTTGCCTTCTTCGCTCTTGTGGAATTGGCCTGGATGCCTGCTTCCAAATACGATGGTGACTACGGTGTCGGTTGGTTCGGATCCAACATTGAAGACCCAGAAGAAAAGGCCCGCAAGCTCAATGTTGAATTGAACAACGGACGTGCTGCTATGATGGGTATCATGGGCAACATGGTTGCAGAAAAGCTTACTGGACAGACTATGTATGAACAATATGCCGCCGGACACATCTCTCCTTTCGGAGATGGCCAAGGTGTCTTCTAAGAAGCTCTTTCTTTAATAGACTTTGTGTATACACTATTTATACTAGTGATTTGTGTATGCTTTTCTTTCACTGTTGCAATGCGCAGAACACAGAATCGTTTGTGTTACTATGTTGAACGGCAATAGATTTCGTCATGGATTTGAGTTGGCATCTTCATTTTGTTATACTACGGTAGTTTACTGTTAGTCCAGCCGCCTCAAATTCACAGCGATTTGTCATCGGGAAGTACTGGTAGCTAATGAACCCCACTGGAACTCTCGTCCACTCTAACGATGAAAGACCGTACTACTCCTACAAGATGCTGAGACATAATAATATCCGATAATTTCGATCCGTAACAAAGTACAACTCTAAAATTATGGGCATGCAATCAGTTTCGCATGGGTACTTTTTTTAGAATGGCAAGAGGGTGTGGTCAGCGAATTGCTCGTACATGGTTTGCCCAGTGATTTGTTCAGAGACCATGTTTCCCAACACTCCCATCATGGCAGCGCGGCCATTGTTAAGTTCAACGTTGAGCTTGCGAGCCTTCTCTTCAGGATCCTCGATATCTCGTCCAAACCAACCAACACCGTAGTCTCCATCGTACTTGGAGGCTGGAAGCCATGCAAGCTCAAGGAGGGCAATGAAAAGGAAGATTTGCGCAAGTCCAGCAGTAGGAACAGCGGCAATTCCGGCCATACCCGTGGGGATATCCGAAAACTTGAGGTCGTTGGATGGAGAGAGGTAGCCATCAAAGACAATGTGGTTATTGTGAACAATCATACCGACGATTGCCGCCATGCAAATGCGACCATGCTTACGTTCAACAGCGCGGCGACGTTCAAACGCCTCTGGCTCGGTCTCCAACCAACCGAGAGGGTCAAAGACTCCAAGTGGTTCCGTAACACCGAGCTCAAGTTCGCTAACTTGAAGAGCGGTGGTGCTCTTAGCGCTCTGAGATGGAGCAAAGGCGACAGCCGATCCGGCAAGGAGAGCAGCGATAGCGAGCTTCATGGTGGTTATTCTTTCCTTATAATGCTACAGATATGGGCAGGGAATTGTAACCGCAACAACGAAAGATAGAGCTTTCCTTCCTCGCTTCGAGCGAACGTGTTGATTGCATCGGACGCCATGAAGATACTTCAACTTCTACGTGCAGATCCCGAGAAAGGATTTCGTTATCGTCTGGTCCTCAACCGGCATCATTAAGAATAAAGATAATTCTCTTGAGGAAAAAACAAAAAATACTTCGGTAGAGTAGCATTTTATGGCCATGGAGTACTACCGGTAGCTGCCGCCGACAACAGTAGTCAGATGTCATTAATCTCTTTCTGTCATCAGACATCCTTGTTTACAATGTGGGACTTGCATAGAGGAGATGTCATCGTTAGGGGGGAACCACATCCGGTGAGGACAAAGAAAGCACGGTCATCTACGGGATGATCAAAAAGGTTCAGGGCTACTGCAACTAACTGTAAGAAATAAATAACTGTTTCAGCTCTCCCCTGATGAATAGGAGAACTGATGCCTCTATCGTAATAGTATGCCATATTCCAACCGCTGCTCTTTCATATCTTTGTCTGCTGATGCCAACAAGAATGCTGATAGTCATTTCTAGTTTCTGTAACAGCAGCTAGGATCTGAAGCTCGAGCTCCTAAAATGATAGCAACTTTGCTGTGCGAGTCAAAGAATACCCTTCAATCTCGATATGGGCCAACCATTGGTGGAAGTGTCATCCTCCATACGAGTATAACCAACCTTGTACCGTTAGTATGTGCGTCGTACAGAGCAATTGTAGCAGGATTTACAGTTAAATGGTAGCAGGATTTCGACTTCCGGGGATTTCGATTTCTTTACAGTTATCGTCTTACGTACTGTAGTAGTAAGACCAAACAACCAGACGGAAGATACCTTGTGACGTAACAGCCATCACTCATCACTCATCACTAACAGTCAATTCATCATCATCAACACAATCTCCTTCTATGGGTACAACGACGTGTTGCCTTACGTCTATGATACCTCCCATCACTTTCACAAGTTTGAAGCGCCTACCTCATTGAACACTATCCATCCTTCACCTGACCCACTTGAGAGATTAGACCACTAAATTCTCTCTAGCGTGTGTTCCCCAGTGTATATTATTGTACAATTCAGTCACGATGTTTCTGTGCCGACTTTCGCAGGTGATCTTTGCCGTCATAATTTTGCTGATGGTCAGTGTAAAGGTCCATCCCAGTGAAATCGGATTCTCTGCCGAGGACTATCTATCTCTTGCCAATAACGCTCTTTCATCTGATGCGAATGAGAAAGCGATCGATTTATATCTGAAAGGAATCCATGCTTTGACAAACGATGAGTCGCTCTTGACGATTTTGTCCCTTGAAACCAATCTCGCCTCTGCTTATTCTTCCATCGGCGACAATGAAAAAGCAATCATACACTACCAAAAGGCAATATCCTCGTATAATGAGTTGATTGATGAAATCGTTGACAAACAATTGATAGACCAAGCCAAAGGAATCGCATCACAATCATCTCTTTTCCTGGGAATGGTCCTTCAGGACGCAGGGGAGCCAAGAAAGGCATTGGACGCTTACGGCTACGCAGTAGTGTTAGATCCAAAAACTTGGGCAGCGTTGGCAAACCTTGGATCTGTGCTTCATGATCAACTTGGAAATCATGATGAAGCTCTGGATGCGTACAACAAGGCCTACGAGATCTTGACCGAAGTCAAAGATCCAACCGACGCTCCAGAAGAGCCAAGATTCATCCTCTCGCAGCTACAATACAGAATCGGTCTCTGCCTTACGCATGATCCAGAACGAAAGTGCGCTCTAGCAACAGATCCAACGAAAGAAGTCTCCTGCAAGGAGATGGCGACCCATGCTTTTTCCCTCGCAGTTCAATACGACCCAAGTAACGAGGCCGCGAAACACATGCTGGCGACCATCACCGCCGATGCTACCATGAAGCGAGCATCAAATACATATGTAAAAAATCTTTTCGATGATTACGCTCAAAAGTGAGTATCAATCCTGATGTGAGAATACGATGGTGGCGGAAATCTAATCTTCAACGTCTCTTTGTCGTAGCTTTGAACATTCATTGGTCCAAGAGTTGGGTTACAATGGTTACGAGAGATTAAGGAGGGGGTTCGACAGAGCTTTTGGTGGCGAAAGTTTTGTACCGATGTTCTCCCTGGTAGTCGACGCCGGCTGTGGTACTGGTCTTGTCGGTGAACAGGTAGGAATGATCAAAATGCCGTCTTACCATCCGCTTTTTCTGTCGGAGGGGTAATCGAAGTCTCATCTCTCAGATTTTTCTTCCTTTTCGATTGTCAAGTTTCGGAATGTTAGTTCCTACATGATTGGAGTTGATTTGAGTCAAGCAATTTTGGACGAAGCCGAAAAACTTCGACCAAAATTGTATGATGAACGTATCGCTGGTGATATTACAGACGTGTTTCGGGAGAAAAAGCCAATATCACTTATCGTTGCAGCGGATTCCTACATTTATTTCGGCGACTTGGATCCCCTCTTTGATGCAATGGAAGACGGCATGGATGACGGTGCATATGCTGCTTTCACATTGGAAAATGTCAATGCAGACGACGAAGTGACTCTTGATGAATCGAAGCCAGATTGGCGATGGCAACTGACACCGTCAGGGAGATTTGCTCATCGCAAGCAATATGTCTTGCATGTTGCTCAAGCTCATCACTTGGCCCTGATACATTACGAAATCCTTGACGGATTCCGCTATGAACACGGTCGAAAAGTGCGAGGGCATCTTTTTGTGATGCAAAAGAAGGTTGCAGGTATCAGCAACGACGAACTATGAGAGACAAGGAAGAATTGTGTATCGTTCGAAAAGATGGAATCGGCTGTGAATTACAGTATGTAAGGATTGTATTGTCCTTCGTTATTTAAGGAGTTTGCACTCCACTCGAGTAATATGCGTGCTTTGGGTTGTTCAGATCGTTTGCGCTCCATCTTGAAATAATTCTAAACTGCATATCCACCGCCGGATGGTGACGCATTCGCTCCTCTCGCAGCGGCTTCACGGACAGGAGCAAAGTATGGATGGGCCATGGCCTCTTTGGCTGATAGACGCTCTTGATGATCGTACCGCAAGAGCTTGGAAACGAAATCGATTGCCTCGTCCGACACCAAGTGCTGGTTTTCAGGCGTGATGAACTTCTGCCACGATTTCTTTGAATGCCGTCCCAGGATACCATCAAAGTGCGGATCAAGCTCCAAATCGTAAGTATCCAAATAATGAAAGAGCTCCTCGGTTCCAAGCACCTTTGCGATTTTGACAAGCTGATCGTAGTTGTCATGTCCATGGAAGAACGGCTCCTTTCGGAAAATCATGCCAGCAAACATGCATCCAAGACTCCACATGTCCAACGAATAATCGTATTCCTGCAAGTCCACCAAAAGTTCGGGCCCTTTGAAGTATCGTGAGGCCACGCGGACGTTATACTCACGGCCTGGATGGTAAAACTCCGCCAGTCCCCAATCGATAAGTCGCAACTGACGCTTTTCATGATCAATCATGACATTGTGAGGCTTCACATCGCGATGCATGACACCATTCGAATGGCAATAATCCAAGGCTTTCAATAGTTCAAAGATGTAATAACGAATATCAAAATCCGAGAGTGTGGGATATAAAATCTTGAAGTCGGTGTTGTTGACATGCTCAAAGACAAGGGAGGGTGTCTTAGATTGTGGATCGCGTACAACATCCAAAAGCTGAATGATATTGGTTCCGCCGCACATATTTTGCAAGATTTTGATTTCTCGTTTGATTTTCTTCTTCTTGACGGGTTTGAGGATTTTGATTACACATTTGGTGTTGTTGACAACATTGATGCCTTCAAAGACCTGCAACGAAACAGCAGTAAATAGTTAGGGAAAACTGTTTTTTTAAAAAAAAAGAGATATCACAATTTGCGTTTTTCTTGGGACATGATGACCTTTCGTCTTTCAACTTACTTCACTGTATTTTCCACGTCCAATTTTCCGAATGACTTCATATTCCTCTTGATCACCCCAATTGACGGTCAATGCCTCGTAGTCCCAGTAATCTCTGGGTCTATGTACATTAACGTCCGCATAGACTCTGTGTAGTAGTAAAAGAGCATGTAATTATGGTCAGTGTCCACACACAAAATCTAAAATTCAAGCTGACCAAAGAATAACTACAAACCACCACCGCTGTGAATTTAACATACCGTGCCCTGCTCATACTGTTCGATTGTGATAAAATACCAATTGGTCGTCGATAACACGCCAAGGGATATTGCAAACTTTCGAAGGTGTCGTTTGAATGACTCTTCAATAACAAGTTAACCTTAATGCCGTGATGCGGTGGCTGCTGCCAACCAGAAGCGGAGGAGAGCCGTGGAGAGTGGAAGGTGAATTTGGGCCGACGGATGATAATGCCGGTTTTCAGAGCTGAAGCAGCAGCAGTTGCAGTAGTTAGATGGATAGACTTGCCTGAGTTGTATATCAAAATACAGAAAACTATCGCCTCTGCAAGCTGTTGTCGATCTCGACTCCAAGAAGATCCGGTGGATGCAAAAAGCAACTACGGAACTGGGCTTGACAAACGAGTCAGTACGGAGATGTTCAATACGAGTATATGCTGCGACAGTAAAAGAGATTGATCGATTGGAGCGCCTTGAACCCTTGCTTCCGACAGCGGCTCAACGGCACAGGCGTGCACGATAGCGCCGAGGGAGCTGAGCGAATGTCGATGGATACAATTAACCCTAGTATGAAAGTCAGGCCACCGTTCGTTGACCTCTTTACTCGCCGCAAAATCCCGATTCATCCACGAGTCCACGAAACAGTGAAGAAGAAAACCGAACTAACTGTAAAAAAAATAAAATCAATATTACGTCGTATTATTCACGTTTGTCCCACCAGACAGCTAGCTACGGTAGTAGGCATCATTGTACCAGTGCTCGGCAACACCAGCCCTTTACAGCCAACGCCACAAAATGAAACAACTTCTATCTTGCGATGGAAACCGCATTCTTGTCGGACTGAAAGATCGGGCTTTTTTAGTGATGGACAGCACGTCGTCGGCATCATCTATTGTGGAACTGTCGCAATTCCCGGAGGAAAGCAAGGTCAAAGAACAACAGCCACGAAACGACCAAGCTGAGCTTAACGACATTACTGCGGTCGCTTTGGCATCCTTTGCACTTCCAAATTCGAAAACAGAAACTATATTTTGTGCTGTGGCTCGGTACAACAAGTCATTCGCCGTATACGCGATATCAAATGACGAGTTTGAATCATTGTCATCATCAAAACCACCGACCAAAAAAGCCCCTTCAATTGTTTACCAAGCGCCCAAGCGTATCAGTTGTATCACATACACCATGCTTCCTTCTGGACCCGAACTCTACGAATTCATCCCAGTGGTGATCACCGGTGATCTGGCCGGAGATTCCTACGCCTACAATGTTCTGGAGAAGGGCCACCGACTTTTATTGGGACACACCGCAAGTATGTTGACAGGTATCACCATGTTGAAACACAATCAACAGAACTGTATCGCCACCGCGGACCGCGACGAAAAAATTCGCATCAGTCGGTTTCCGGAATCATGCTTGATCGAGGGGTACCTCCTTGGACACACGAAATATGTCACTGCCATTGATGCCGCCTCCGGCATCGCTGAAAACTCCTCCCTGTTGGTATCGTGTGGTGGTGACAAGACGGTTCGTCTCTGGGATGGTGCAACGCTCCAAGAAATATGTCATGTATCGACCGAAGATACGAGCGACGAGATTCCTAGTGACATTGCCTTAAATGCTAGTGGCAAGACCGTGGCAGTTATCTTTGATCAATCCAAGCTGCTGCAGCTCTACACTGTGAAGAGAGACAACGATGTTGTCACATTGGTGGCTAGTCATATCGTGGAATGCCCATGTCACCCCCTAGTCATTTCCTATGATGCTCCGAACAATAGACTCCTCGTTCTAATGCAGGAACCAGACTGTTTTATGTTCGTTAAGATTTGCGACGAGAACGATGCCGATGCGACTTTTGAGACAGTAGAGAGTGGCGTTTCAATAACAGCTTTGAGGGACTTGGTGACCAAAGAATCAATATTGTTACCAGACACAATCCTCGAGAAGGACAAACAAGGCAACCCTGTGTTACAAAAAGAAATTGAAACAAGAGGTGCTTCCGGTGAAGAAGTTCCGTGGAAACGTCCGGAACGAATCGCTATCGCCAAGGAGAAACAAAGAAAGAGACGGCAGAACAGGAGAGAAAAGAATCCGCAAACGAAGCCGAAGGGGGGCGAAGAAGAGCAAGCTAGTACCAGTGGTTCTATGTAACACCTTTCCCATCCTTTTACTCCGAGTACGTCCCTAATCCAAAAAGATAATTTGGACTGCACTAATGGCTAGAACGAATAACCATCATCATCACACTACTCCTACTTCGATCAGCAAAGTAAAGCTAACTTTCAATCTAAACTATCGACAATATCCTGATTCCTTTCTACATACCATCAAAGAAAACAAAGAATTGTAAGTTTATTCATCATCCGACGAATCATTGGGTGCAGGTCCGGTGATAAAACACTTGGCGATAAACTCGTTTTCTTCTTGACGAGCCTTGGACGCTTGAGCCCTCTTCAAAGTCTTTCTTCGGCTTGTTCCGCGTCGTCCCGGAGAAGCGAATTTGCGCATGTTTTCACGGTTTCGCTTAATCTTTTGCTTCTTGGCGTTGGTTCGGCTGGCAAACAACGATGTGGTGGATGCAGAAAAAGTAGAGGGGAGGACAGGGCGGACGGAAAAGGCCTGAAATAGAAATAGGATAACAGGAAACAGAAGCAGCATTCAGAGATGGTCAGCAGAATCGTACTCTACTACGGCGATTTCGTAGAATTTAGTGTCACTCACCTCGATACTCAAAAGTGCCGCAAAAGCCAACACGGCAACCAACAACAGTCTCTGAAACATGGTGATTATCAATATTGGGTGAGTGGAATAGAACCAAGCGTTCGATAAGACGTGATGGATTCCTCTGAAGTCCTTGTACTGAAGCAACGATGAAAGTACTCTACGGCACCGTCGTTGGTGATGAGGAGTCTGTCTATGTTGTTGTTGTTGTTGTTGTTGTTGGTTGATGGGTCGTACGACGCACACCACAGAAAAGAAAAGAGGGGAAGGTATGTATAAACTGACGTACTGCGACTGTGACGGACGATGGATGGACATACTGATTATGTTCGTACCGCAAAAAGGTATCCTGATACGATACCATCATCGTCTTTGACACCTTCGGTTTTCCAGTTCTCAAAATGACAAATTCGAACAGAACCAGATGCTGAAAATTGAAGAAACAATACGACGAGAGTAATCAATTCCATGTTCGAATGTACGATATTCTCTTCCGAGAGTCACTACCGATCGTACCATTCTCTGTTTGCCGAGTGCTGCCAGAGAGAGGAACCAGAATGTCGACCACAGCTTCCTTTGCCGTCCAATTCCCTTGGGAAAAGATTACCGAACACGCATCGGAGGGGTTGGAGCTGTCTGTTTGGACGTTTGTCTTGACATTGGTTCTGGAATTCTGGAGCCTAGATACGGTCAAGAATGTTTTGGATCAACCAGGTGCTGGTGTACCGCTCTATCAAGCAGCAATCTTGGCCAACTTGGTGAATCATTTTGTATTTGGATGGACCATCTACCTCGGTGCCGCCATACTGTTCTGTCGTGATACAGAGGAGGTGACATCTTCGGATCGTATCATTTCTATAATGACAATTCTATTTGTGCAATCCCTTTTCTTTTACGCAGCTCATCGAGCCTTTCATTCCAACCCCTGCTGGTACCGTCACCATCGATTTCACCACCGTTTCAATACATTCGTGGTACCCATGGCTGCCAACGCTGTCAGTTGTGTCGAGTATATCGTTGCCTACATATTGCCTTTCACGATTGCCATGCCTTTTGTACGACCAGATACGTTATCACTGCGACTATCTGTGGGAATCGTGAGCGTGACCAATCTTATGATTCATACTCCGAAGTTGAGTGTCTTGTCGGAAAAGTTCATGCCCGAATGGTTGGTGTCTACCAATGATCATTTGGAGCATCATAAAAAACTCAACTGCAAATACGCCGCTCCGACATTCAACATTGACTTCTTCCTGGACCTCGTTGAGTCTCGTTTCTTTCTACAAAAAGCCGTGGATTCTTGTGATGGATCGAGTCTGAAGAAGAACTAGGGTGAATGATGTGGATTTTGTGGACGTTCAACAGTCGAGCACGATTTATGGATCAGCTCCCCTTCTTTATTGCTGCATCCAATAGTTAAGGTTTTAATCTAGAGAAGTGTTTCCAAACGTAGCAGAGCATTGACTCACTCTATTAGGCGAGATTTTCTAGTCTGGTCTACATACGCAGCAGTATACCCTAACAGTAAAATGGAGTACCGGTAGTAGTCTACCGGTAGTCTCTCTGTGTTTTTGTGAACAGGTCACCATTCGTGACACGTTCATTCATGACTCAGACTGATACTTCGGTATCATACTCGGAGTAGATCGATCGAAGATGTTCGTCGCACTTCCGACTTGTGGCGCAATCTCCAAGAGCACCATGAATCTATAAAATCTCTTCGACAGCAACAACTCATTCATGCATTCGTACAAACCACCTTTTACTGCAAGACGCCGTACAACCAACAGGACTCGGCCAAGAAACTATTCTTTTTCCCAACCACCAATCCAGATTCTACTCCATGACTGACCTAAGGCAACGACCGGTGGCAATGACCAACAACACAAGATACAGCTCGAATGGCAATCCTCACGAAACAGATGCCTTTGTAGCAGGTGCAGGATTGTCCGTCGATGCACTTGTTGATTCCGATCCGCAAAATCATGGTGTGGTGTTAAAACTTCACATTCCGATATTATACAGTATTCTGCCACAATTTCTGCAACGGATAATTCTGTCATGGTCCGTTTTCTCCTTTTTCGCACCAAAATGGAAACAACGATATTTAGTTCTCTGTGGATCGTATCTTTACAAATTTAAAAATCGAACATCCACAGCTCCAAAGGGTTGTCCCTTTGAAATCGACGGGCTACAGGTGAACCTGGTACAGGCGGGACGAGACATTCCTGAAATCGGTAGTTTGCCACCTGGATATTCGGCCATTTTCACGCTGTCCACTTTACGACGTCGACAATACTATGCGGTAGCCGACAATGAAGAAGCCATGGTATGGATCCGTAGTATCCAAGAAGCCAAGCAAGCGACTATTACTAGAAACATGGGCCATGCATCAAATCTACCGTATCCCACTGCTTGGAAATACTTTGATAGTTTGGGTAAAAGTCTTGTCAAGAGCAAGGATCGAATCCGTGCGAGAATGGAGGAGTCTCGGTTGAAAGAAATGGAAATGACAGATTTTTCAGAAGCTGGTCCCATGCCTCGAGTGTATCATGGATGAAATGGAGCTTCGCTAAACCCTTTGTATCTGTACATTTGCATTTGTAGCCATTTCCCATCAAGTCAAGAGCAACAGTAGACAGAATGTAGTTTAACGGTCCCTTGAAAAGCGCTGTGATCGCCTTAAGGTGGAGCATGACTCTATAGTTAGCTAGCTAGCTATTCTTAGTTTTGTCATCCGAGCCTGGGGAACTACAGTGTTAATGCCCCGAGTAGCCCTCTCACCACATAAGATTCGTACTACAGTAGAGTCTATGATGATTACTGTCGTCGAGCGTACGACGCACCTGCATGGTTGGAGCAGAAGTACTACGTACTATCCTACTGCTTCACAATAGGTATCATAGGCATCCAGGGTACCCTTTCCGACAACTGTACGACTATCAATAGTACCTACTCCACGGTCGCTATGGTACCGGTATGTAGGTCGTCGACATCGACAGGGGCGATTATTGTTTCCTACGTCATCCCTGCAATTGTTCGTGTGATGATGGCAACTTTGCCGGTGCTGTATCATTTAGATATTGGTCGCACTTTTCGACAGCTCGCGGTTGGCACGTACGTGTTTTCACCTGCAAACACCCAACAACTCGCCGTGTTTTGTGTGTCGTCGTCGGTCGTCGTCGAATCCAAATGAAGTCGTCGTTGTCGTCACTCATTTTACTGAACCAACACAGTCTTTCTCTGTCACAACACAAAACTACCCGTTTCACTTCATAACAACCGCACTGTGCAATCATGATGTTCCGTGTTTCACTTTTGGTTGCGGCCCTGAGCGCCTTTGCGCTTAGCACCACTGCATTTGTCCCAACAAGCAAAAATGGTATGTGGACCAGAAAGAACGACAATCTTCCGACAAATGCCTTGTTGTTTCACAGCTTGTGATGGAGTTTCGAAACATGGAGACATCATCATCTTGCTTCTCGGCGTGATCTTGCATTTTACATCTGATCAATTTTTCTGTCATTTTCTTTTTCTGTCATTTTCTTTTTCTTTGGCATCGAATGACTGTATTATAGCGATTGCAACAAGATCAAGCTCGGATTATTTGTCGAACGCCATGAACCAGGTTCGTAGTTCCAGCACTTCATCCACGTCTGCTTTGAAAATGGCTGCTGGTGTGGACTTGAAGGGAAAGGTCGCTTTTATTGCCGGAGTCGGCGATTCTAGTGGCTACGGCTGGGCCATTGCCAAGGCGCTTGCCGATGCTGGATGTACTATTATTGTAGGAACTTGGCCTCCAGTTTTGAAGATTTTCCAGAGCGGATTGAAAAAGGGATCGTTTGATGAGGATGCCATTCTTTCTGATGGTTCCAAAATGGTGATCGAAAAGGTTTATCCTCTTGATGCTGTCTTTGACACTCCTGATGACATTCCTGACGAAATCAAGAACAACAAGAGATATGCCGGCTTGGAAGGATACTCCATTGCCGAAGTTGCAGAGGCCGTCAAGAAGGACTACGGAAAAATTGATTTCTTGGTCCACTCTCTTGCCAACGGACCTGAAGTCACCAAGCCACTTCTTGAAACGACCAGAAAGGGATATTTGGCTGCCTCGTCTGCTTCTGCCTATTCCTTCGTTTCCTTAGTTCAAAAGTTCGGCCCAATCATGAATGAAGGTGGATCTGCTCTTTCCCTCACGTATATTGCATCTGAAAAGGTCATTCCTGGGTACGGAGGTGGTATGTCTTCTGCCAAGGCCCAGCTGGAAAGTGACACCCGTACTCTTGCCTTTGAAGCAGGCCGACAGTACGGTATCCGTGTCAACACTATCAGTGCTGGACCACTCAAGTCTCGAGCTGCCTCTGCCATTGGAAAGGAACCAGGCAAGAAGACTTTTATTGAATATGCCGTGGATTACTCCAAGGCTAACGCTCCTTTGGCGCAAGATTTGTACAGCGATGATGTTGGTGCTTCCGGCCTTTTCTTGTGCTCACCCATGTCTCGAACTGTCACCGGTGTGACGTTGTACGTCGACAACGGTCTTCACGCCATGGGAATGGCTTTGGACAGTGCAGCCATGGCTAGGGAGTAAATAATTCTAGAAATGCGACCATCTAATAATCAGCTAGTAGAAGATGTATACTCGACAAATGTGAATAATTACTGTGCTCGCTTTATAAACTCGTCTTAAACTTTTGGGATACTTGAATCCAACAACACCCGTTTCGGCACACTAGCGAAATCCAGCAACTTGAAGAACACATCTCTGAATTTGGCATAAAATCCATTTCGACCACCAGTTTCTAGGTACCCGATGATGGTGGCCTTGACGGTAATACTGGCAGTAGGGAAGAATCTTGTCTTCTGGTACAATCTAAGCTCCTTCTTTAAGCTTGGTTTCTCGCATTCTTCGTCGTCATTACTCATCTTGTCCAGCTGTGCTCTACCAACCTTAGAATTGTATGCATATAGCCTTGTAGCAAGACTCCACGCATCTTGAATAGCTTGATTAGCACCTGAAGGGGAAAGGGGGCTCTTGCATGAGAAATGCTACAAATATTGCTCGTGACTTGCAAACAATTGTACCTACCTTGCCCCAGGAAAGGTGGCATCGCGTGTGCCGCATCCCCGCATAGAACTGTGAAGCTTCCTCCGGTAGAAGGCACTTCTTTGCTCCATCCACTCAAATTGATAGGATTGTGGAAGTATACACCCAATTCGAAAAATCGATCGGCATTCTCGATGGTGGACACAGCTGTCGAGTCACTGACTCCATAAATCTTTATCTGTTGCAACATTTTCTCTCGGGTTTCTGCTTTGGGCCTTCGTACGTTTTGCGACCAGTCCGCATTTTCCAAAACTTCATTGCTATCAACATTCGATGTCATTTGCTGCTGCTCTGGGACAACGTCACCAATCCTTCTCTTGAAGGGACCGTTGTAATTTTCATCCAATGAGGTCACGAAAAAGCATCGTGAGGGCGGTCGATGCTTTCCATTTCCGTAGATTCCGGTAAGCGCATAGCCGCCATCTGCAAAACACAGTTGTAAAGGTTGCGGAAGTGTGTTTTCAACGCCTCCATTCTCCTGGACAGCATAGTTGATTCGGATTCCTGAATACAAAGCAGCGGCGCTGCCTTCGCGCTTCGACGGGTCTTCTGATATGTTTTCACGGTCGACGTACTCTTTGAGAGCGCTTTTGATTCCATCGCATCCCACAATCAGATCAAAAGGCCCCTCCAAAGATCCATCCAAGAACTTGCAATAGGCTCCACCATCCGCAATTTGGTTGTTGGGCGCCGAAATACCAGTCACGGTCTTATCAAACGAAACTTGAACAGATCTGGGAAGTTTCTCCAGTAGGATTTCTTGTAAAGCTCCACGCATAATACCGTACCACAATGCTTTACCTTCGTCATCCAGCAGTTCTTGACGGGCCGTTTCATCACTCCTGATAAGCTCCTCGACGGAGTAGTCCCACAACTTGTCCACATCCCCTTTGGAAGACCATGACTTGTGTCTTCCACGAATGTAGCTGATAGGAATAGCTCCTTCAATCACAGCCCGCTGCAGATCTGGATTGATCTTTCCCAGGCAAGCCATCCCGCCGTTGAGCTGCACCCCTGCTCCCGCAGTATAATCTAGCGATTTTCTCGAGTCAAAGATGGAAACCTCCAAATCGCCTTCCGGGATCGAAATCCCTTCCATCAGAGAAGGTGAGTTCGTCAGTGCGTGTGCCAACGAGAGACCGGCGATTCCTGCTCCTACTATACAAACGCGCTTGACAGGTTTGACGTCAGATGGGGCCGAGCGATCCAGCTGTAGAGCCAGTTTTTGTTGGGATGGCGTTTGAGAAAAGGCGAAGACACCGTCGATCCACCTGGCTGCCAAGGCCACGAGGAAACATGCTAGATGCTGATGTGATAACATGATGTTTGAAAATAAAGAGCACAGACTTCACTCTATGAGGAAGCAATCCCGCGGCCAAACCAACCGAATCTGTGAAGAATAAAGCAGCAGGTAGAGTTTTCAGAGGGAGGCTTATAATTGAGCAAAGGAGCACAGGATGTGCGTTGACAGACAATGCCTTACATCGTTGGATTTGCGTTCTACTGGATGCTTTCTTGTCTCTACTCGTGCAGGTATCATACACTGTGCAGTTCGGATGTTCGGATTCCAAAAAAAATCTCCAGATATCACTACTGTCGTAAAGCGATGAGATCCTGTCACGCGCATCACCCTCTATTTGAAGGACGTCGTAGGCGGAGTGCGGTACTTACTGTTAAACTGTCGGGTGTGTACGACAGACAGGGCGACGAAAAGTGCTTCGTAATGTCGTACTATTCAAGCACACAATACAATAATAATAGTAGTGTTGTAATATACAAATTAACAGTAAATAATATAATGTTGTTTTCGAAAAAGAAAATGAAAAGCCGTATACACGTTTTGTTTGGATAATCATAACTTCTACTACCTAGCTAGCTAGCGAGATATAGATACGTTCCTTGTATCTGTCGCTCTTTCAATGAGGACAAATCTGTCTCTCCTTTCAGCATGTGTACCAGCTCCCGCTCGCCACAATCTATCGAAGTAGCTATTCCCTTTTGCTCCTATCGATGAAGTGTAACCGATGCTTTCGTTTGGTTGACCAACAAAGATTGCCGACAAAAGTTGTCCCTCAAACCCTTCGATTTCAGCGACTTCCGTTTTTTGGAAACTGGCATCTTCTTTGGGAAGGTCAACGGTTTCTAGTCGTCCAGGATGCAGCTTCTTGACCTTGTGAAGTGTTGCGCATATCAGCCTTGCGTACCATTTGTTGTCTGTTACAATGATCAGCTTGCTCTTCGAAGACTCTTTTAGAGAATTCATTGCTGCGATCAATACACTACTTTGCAACATGTGTCCGGGCTCATTACCTCCTTGCATGATAGAGAGTAATGCTTTGGAATCCGCACCAAATGTTTGTGTTGGGGGTTCGGGGTGATTGATGTAAACGGCGTCAATGGATCCCGGAGAAAGATAATTGGACAAGAAACGACCACTGTCCCCGCCAATGACACAGAGATTGTTGATGGGAGTGCTTGAAGATAAGATCGCTGTTCTGGCAAATATTTGAGCAACCCTATCTGCTCGTAGCTCGACCGCCATGTGATTCGTTGAAGGATTTTCCATGGCTTTTCGAACAATCCAATCTCCAAATCCGGCGCCAAGCTCTAGTTCTACTCGCTGAGACTTGTTCCTTCGTTTCTTTTGGTTTTTCGTCGCACCAATGCCTGCTGAAAAGATACGGTGTAGATTAAGTGTACCGTCATCGTTAAATATTCCTCCCTGGAGTCCGACTGCTCCAAGAACACGGTTGCAGTCCTTTTGTTTCAAAGGACTTGCATGATTTGTCATAGGAGAAGCAACCAACTTTTTCGCCACAGAGGAAAGACCGAAGCTAAAAAAGAGAGAATTAATGAGATGTCTCTGGGCGGACTTTGATGATGTGTCACCGCCGCACCCACTTTTATCCGTCGAACATCTCTCACTAGTCCCACCTCCGGACAGGTAAACCAATCGCGTCGTCATTCTACGTGCCAAGTCCCGTGCTGCTAGAGCGCCATCCTGGATACATTCCGAGCAAATATCGATGATTGATTTTGCTTCTGTTTCAATCTCTGATAATCGATGGTCCCGAAACACAGCATTTGATTGAGAACGGCGATCATCAATTTCGTTGCTTTCCTTCCAGCTCCGTTTCCCTGGAATGTACAGAGTTATCGGTACACAAGTGAGCATTGTCAATGCATACGTAGCCCGAAGCCATCTATTGTGAGACACAAACTTATTGATACAAATTGCTTACTTGAGAAAAATGTGTCACTCTTCAGTGCATTCCTTGACGCCTGTGCAAATTGAACTGATTTTTGGCACTCCTCAATGGATTCCTTGGCCTCGTTCAAAATTGCATGCGCCCGTCCCAAGGCCAAATGCGCAACGGCCAAAGCTTCTGTTAAGCTCTGGTCATCGCTTGCAGGAACACCAGACTCAGAATCATGCAAGTCAAAACGTTCCTCCATCTCCTGTATCCTTTTTCGGGCATCCGTAGTCCTCAGCGCATAGCATAGCAACGCTATCAAATACTCATAAGAAGACACATCAAAGATTGCAGAGTCGCACTTCAGATTGTCGTAGGCTTCCCATGCTCTTTCAGCAGTGACAACCCCTCCGACAATCGAATTTCCATCCCAAGAAACAGACGCTGCTGACCATAGACATCCTCGCAGAAGAGTATTGAGAGTCCTCACATTCGGTTTGTTAGCCTTCCCTGATTTTTTCATTACATCGAGGAAGATTCAGTCGGTAAGAATCTGAAAGACGAAGCTCCTCCTTGCGAGTCCAGTCTATCTCACCTTTTGATGAACACAACTCATGAAAGAGGGCTTCAGCCTTGTCTAGTTTTCCGGAATGGGCAAATCCTTTCAGTAAGGCAGTTCTTAGTTCTACGCTGATGAACTTCTTCTGTTCCTCAAGTTCTCTGAAGATCTGCTCTCCTTCCTTCAGATATTTTTGTGAGATTGTAAGAGATGAATGTGAATAATGGGTATAAACGTATTATTTGTTCTCACAAACGTACCGATATGTTTCCGCACCTAGCTGCCATATCGACCATGATACAAGCATGATGGGTATCTCTTATCTTATCATTGGATCTATCCCGATAAATTTGCAATGCTTCGTCCCATTTCTTGTTCCTGGATAGATTCTTCAGCTGAGAGGACAGTTCTAGTGCTTCCTCGCTTGGAGGCCCACGACGACGGTGCTCATTATATTTGTTCTTTTGCTGTTCTGTCGATAGATTCTGAGATGCTGGTGACATTCTATAACTTTCTCTCAGCATACGTCCCTTTTTGGACGGTCCACTAAACGTACCAACGTCGATGTCTTGCTGTTTGTTCCAATTCCTTTTTCGTTTGTCGGATCTCTGAAACGACTTCTGGTTTGCTGCGGGTGCGCTACTATCGCCTCCACTTTTTCTTTGCCTTTTGGAGTGATTTCGAAACATGACTTTATAGCTCCTTAAGGGAATGATATCAAAGGAGTCACTCGAAAAATTGTTACAGAATGTATCCGACGAACTATCGAGATGTCCGTAGTGCTTTTCAACGGATAGAGAGTACTACTAAAACAAAAAAGTGGTTGACAAGAGACAGTGGAGCGGTGGAGCGACCGTGTGAATGGATGCGAGATGCGAGGCACGTTGGAGTTCCAGAATAATTCAGAGGAAATGAAGAGAAGTCCGCGCGCGCGTCGCTCTTAAGAAGATCGATACCGTAGTTCAATTTAGTTATGACGGTAATCTATACTAACAGTAAGTAGAGCAGCAGGAAAACTGATCACTATATGGTTATAGCAGGATTGACTTTGTAAGAATCTCACAATAGAGAGGCATGGGAGGATGTATGCAGCCAACTGAACAGAAGATATGATTCAGTAACTTCACGAGCTCCCAAATGGGTCGAAAATGAAAGAAGAAACCAGATCATTACGATGTTGTTGGGCTTCCTGTACTTTGAGTTGGATCCATGGTGCCTTCTTCATCTTCGTCCACTTCGCTGGCTATGATAGCTTGGAGAGGATTTTCTTCGAGCCATCGCTTGTAGCTTTCGGTTCTTCGGACTGTCACAATTATCCGAGCTCGACGAAGCTCACGTCCGCCGGACGATCCACGCCGCGAGGATGGAGAAGTGGTCACACTAGCTGGATTGGAAACTGAAGCTGATATCGAGGAAGCGGATCCTGCTGCCTCAGCTGCCACAGGCTGCGGATCAGACTCGGTGGACGCTGCACTTACCTCTCCACCCTCTGCTAATTCTATTGGAGAAGATCGAGATGGCTGTATGAGCAGCACGTCTTGCTGTCCGGGCGGAGAAGACGGCTTCTTCCTCTTCGGTTCAACACACACATACGACGTATGTATCCTGTAACAGGTCAAGAATGCGAAAAACGGCGATGAGATTCAGGATTCAGGTCTCCAAAAGATACAAGAGAGTTCATTTCTCGTGCCAGATCCACTTAGGGCAAGGTCTACGATCCTCACCTCACAATAGTCGCCAGCTGAGATCTCTCGAGGAGATGCGCTGCATCGACCGCCGAGACAATTGCTCCTTCCAAAGCAGACAAATCACACATGTCGTTCGTCACGAGAAACTTGCGTGCCAGATTGAAGAAAGCTGCAGGGCTTTTGGATGCACTCACAGCAATGACCTGCCTTGGAGTTTCAGAATATGCTCCTTCTGCTGCTGCTTCTTCTACGGTTGGCGTCGAGTCTTCCGCTCCCGTAGCCCCAGGTGTATATCTTTCCCTTCCGATGTTGCTCGATGTGGTGATCGGTCCACCTGTTGGTTGTTGCGTTGTGGCCGTTGCTGCCGAGGTTGATATTGGTTGTACATATTGCTGTTGTTGTTGCTGCTGCTGCTGCTGCTGCTGTTGTTGTTCAAGATTCGCTGAATTTGTTCCAGTTCCTGTGCCTTCACTTGACAAACGTTTTGTTGCAGACCGTTTTTCTGTTGACATGCTATGAGGAGGCAGATCTCTGTCCCCCCTTTGTGGGCGTTCGTCTGATTTTACTTTTCTCTAAAAAAACTTCCAAGAACCTTTCCTTCCTACTGCGCTTATTGTTACTTCTTTTAGTCGTCCTGCTTTCTATTCATCTTCTTGACCACGAGGCTCAAAACGGACGATCGAGAAGTGATAGATGGGAAGACTTGCCGACGCAGAGGCAAAGTTATGATATACTCAAACAATGGTAGGAGCAGTTCTAACTATACTCTAGACTGTAGCAACAACAGGATCACAACACGGGGACAAGACACAACAACATGTAGAATGGAGAGAGGATAAAACACCTCGTCGACCAACCGCTCGGAGAGATCAGCAACGATGAACTTCTCGATGAAATGTAAACGCACTACTATCGAGATCTCTCTCTAGCTCAAAGTTGAGGCTTCATGAACTACTGCTATTCCCAAGGATTTTCGATGAAAGTATCTGTAACTGCAAGTCGACGTGTATTCGATTTGCCGATGAGTAAGGCCTCCCAGTAGTGCATTACGGAAGTGGGTACAGGAACACTATCACTGCATTTACAGTTATTATAGAAATCTACTGCACGATAAAGAGGAAAACATGGGTATCTTTCTCGTTGAAGTCCTTTCACCAAAGATACGACGCAACTTGCGGCGATCATCTCGACACATTCGACCACATTGACCGCTTCGATTTCTTCTTCGAATAATCTCAGATGGAGCTATATTAGTGTCGTCTGGACGTCTATACAATGACGAAAGACAAAAAACTCTTTCCTCGTCCATGGTCAGTCCTCACACAGTCGTAGTCAGTCTATGAAATACTACGTACCGGTACTAACAGCTATCATGCGCGAATGTGAAACCAAATTCGTACAATCAAAATTGCGCCAGCACGCCCCAGACGGTTAAGCCGGCACCACCAAATTTCGTCAATGATCGCGTTACGTCTAAATAAAAAACATGACTGAGCGCGAAGTACAACTTTTCTTCCTGTGGCATTTTTCCAATGATGTTACTACGTAGAAATGAAGTCTGCCCCACAATATTTACCACTAATTTTTTATCAACCCTCATCCCATACCAACTCTCACCCCAAATCAACGATAACAATCCTTTACTGCTCGCGACGATGACCTCCGAATCGACGATCACTGTGCCGAATCCATCGGCCTCTCGTCTGTACAGTGACCTTCAGAAGCTGCACCACGATTCCTTGAATTGGCAGTGCAATCTGTTCTTCGATGACGAGATCGACGAGCAAACTGGAAAACCAACCATGAAGCATGATCTCTGCGAAGTCCTTGCCGAAGGATGGCCTTTTAAGTTTCCTGCAAAGTACCGAGGCCTTGCATCTCGAACGCAACTCATTGTTGATCTCAAGTTAGCCGCCATTCAGTGTGGATTTTGCCTGTTCACTCGAAGTTCAGCTGGCACCACCGATGGAGAAGTGCCAGAAACCAAATCCATGCGACAAGTCCAGGTTAGCCTCTACTGCGAGCAGGGCCTGTTGCACAGATGTATGAACGAGCAGGAGGAGAACGACATGACTGATTCAGTCCAGTGTTGAGTCTGCCAGTGCAAGTGGTAATCAGAAGTACAACACTTCTGCCAACCACACCCCATGATGTGTGCCCTTTTCGCCTAAACATCTACTCCGTATATGGTTAGTGAAGAAGCTCCAGTTGACCCCGGGAGATGGTTCGTATCGCACAAAAATGTTAATTAAAAAACCTGTGGCTGCCACAAGGGTCATGTAAAGCTCCGTCCACATGAGTTGCACAACTACCTCACCAACATGTCCGAAGAAGACAAAGAACTTGCAAAGCAGTGTGTGAACCTTCGGTTCTCTGCGTCAGAAACTCCTTCTAATATTTATGTTTGCCAGTGTCGAGGAAACACGCCTCCTCTACATGCATCCCGAAGCAATCTCATGCGACGTGACATTCGGAACAGAAAACACAAAGAAGCAGCTTTTTGATTTTGCCTCCCTAGATGGGAACAACAAAGCATTCAATTGTGGCAGAGCGTACATTCCTAATGGCCAGACTTGGGTCTTTTGGTTACTGCTTCAAGCACTGTCTTCCATTGTTATGGGGTCCTGTTGTCACAAAACGAGTTTCCGTCATGCTAACAGACGGTTGCCCGCAAGAGTAACCCACTAGTACTGCAAGCAAAGAACCTTCATCAACTAATGCAGGAAAAGACGTTGGCTATCAGAGGAATGCCGCTTCCCTGTGCTGGTGATGCACCAGAGGCTTTAGAGACAGCCCACGAGATAGAGATTCATCTTCCGGATCAAATCAGGGAATTGCAAATGTCCCAGCAGAATGCAGCAACTTTGATGGTCGCACACAAAGACACATTCAATGAGCAGACGTTGGACTTGCTACGTTGGACTTGCTACGTGCGTGTCAGAAACTCGCAGGTAACATGAAGGAGCGTCAGAAAATACTTGTGAATTCACTTGAGCAGGCACATGGCTTGCTAAGTGCAGTTGTTGCATCACTGCCAGAAAACCGCAAGCGTGATTCCATTATAGCTTTCCCGGTGACAGGAAAAAGCAAACAACAAAGGGAGAAAAGAAAGAAAAACAGAGGAGGCCATTAAAACAACAAGTATTGGTTTTTTCAATTGACGGTGTTTTCATGCGAGGAAATATTTTTACAGTAAATAACACTTACAAAAATGCAAAAAGAGTACATTTTTTTCGAAACGCGCTCAATGACGATTTATGTTGATAGGCGTGCCGGCGTAACCGTTCTGTGATTGCCCGGCGCGATTTCCATTGTACGAATTTTGCGCCCGGGTCGGTACCGGTACATAGTACGGAACGGTACCAGTCTGCAAGAACGCATTTGTATTACGGTAGTACCGATAGTGTCTACTCGTAGTTTAAGTACAGGTAGTATGTTCATGATTCGACATGCGACCTACTTACTATCACTGTAAATGACTACTTCGAAGTACAGAAGTCGGTGATTCGGTGATCTATGTGCAACAGCATTCGTAATCCTATCATTATCGACCAGTCTTACTCCAGAGTCTCATATCTTCGAACGAATGCCATAGGTGTGTGGCAAGGGTCCTTGTCCCAGTGACGCGGTCTCGACGTGTAGGCCGTAACCAGTGTCTTACGGACCCGTTTCCAACAATTTTACGGCCCTGTCAATCAATTCACTAAACCATCCGGAATAGTAATCTATCCTGCCGACAAAGAATGGAAGACTTGGACTTTTTGGAAAATGCTACTGCATCGTTTGCGGACATTGAAGCAAATGGTGATCCTGTTATGCCCCTCCCATTTGACAGACCCAAAGTGGGAAGGGCCGTCCGAGTAGACGCTCCTGTCTTCAACCCTGTGACCAAGGACGTCTTGAAAGTTTCGAATATCATCTACGAACATCACACGGACGGAAGACCGCCAGATCGAGCCTACTGGGTCGGACGAAAATTAAAGAAATGTATATTTGGAGTTGTCAAAGAATGCACCATTCTACGGTTTCGAAATGACCCGGAAACTCCGTGGGAAGTGACAGAGCATAAAGCCGCCGGCAAGATCATGTCCTGGCAGAAAATCAAAGATTTGCAGCATATAGAGGATCCCCAGAAAGAGGTAGCTGCCATGCAATTTGTTTCTCGAGCGGGGACGCACCCGCATGTCATGGGAGTATTGGACGTATTGCAGGATGAGGAATATCTTTTGATCTTCATGCCTTTCTGCACTTCTGGAGATCTATTCGGATTCGTACAACAAGCGGGCAGTGAGTTGATAGTATAGACTTCTTTCCTTTTGGTTCATCAATGGCATCAATTGGTGATTCTGACGTTGCTATCTTTTTTTCTTGCAGGATTCCCGGAGCCAATGGCAAGGTATTGGTTCAAACAAATATTAGAAGTAAGAGTGATTCCCATCAGTAATTTCTGATTCAGCAATGTGGCACTGTTTTGTAACTGACCCCATATCGCACCGTAATTTCTTCTGCGTCCCAGGGACTGTCGCATTTGCAGCGAATGGGAGTTTGTCACCGCGACATGTCTCTCGAAAATATTCTGGTCGACGAATACACTAGATCCGTTGTGATAGACTTGGGGATGTGTCTTAGAGTGCCTTTTGACAGTGGTGATGGCGAGGTTAGAGACGTAACAGGAGGAGGACTGAGGCGACTGATCAAACCTTTAATACCGTGCGGAAAGCCAAACTACATCAGTCCAGAGATTCTAGCTAGTGATGTCCCTTTTGACGGATTTGCGGTTGATCTTTGGGCCAGTGGCGTAATTTTGTTCATCATGCTAGTGGGTCTCCCGCCATGGGAATTTGCAAGACCGGAAGATCCGCGATTTAAAATGGTCTCAAAAGGCAAACTTGCCAGGATGTTGGAAAGCTGGAAACGACCAGTCAGCTCTTTAGCTGCCGATCTGCTACAGAAGATGTTAATGGAGGACCCAAGACAAAGACTGTCACTATCAGAAGTCAAGGACCACCCATGGGTTGTCAACGACTTCGCGTCTGAGTCAATAACATATCAAGAACCAGCAAACGGCGACGAAGGATGGAGGGGGTGACTGTTTGCTCTAGCCAGGTAAAAGGGACTATTCTTGCATCATAAATTTTGGTGAGTCATTATGCCTCTACGGACCTGCCAATAGACTACAACGTATTATATTTGATCTTTTGCCTACCTTTCCATAATCATTCGTGAATGGACTCTGGAAGTGATTCTTTGCACTCTGCTTCATATTCAGACCAATTGTCTCAATTTTTTACTTGTTTTCACCCTCACAACGTCAATTTTCTGGGAACAGTTCCAAAGCCCCAAGACGAAGGTCTATGCTTTCAATATCCAATCTAGCGATCAGAACTATCCCTTCGATGGTCGGTGTCCGCTGGTACTAGAGAGTTACTCCGAAACAATGCCGTAACCCAGTACTACCGTAACTACCGTAGTTGGGTCGCTCCCTTGGCAGGCTAGCTAGCTATTACAGCTAATTACTTCTTGCAGCTGGTAGTTGGTATATTCTCAAAAATATATTTGCTATTAATGTAACTCCGAGTACTCTAGTAGCTACTCAAGCAGCAGCAGCGCGATACCGGCTGAGGCCTGAAGAACTCCTGTATTGACTATGAATTGTTGGCATACTATCGGTAAAACGTAGTGGAGAACTGCCGGAAAGATTGCACTTACAGTTATTTAACTGTAAATATAACCTGTGTCGTTAGCCTTCAGACTATAGTACCAGTTTCTCTTCTATTACGTACTACCCAGTCGCTACGACAACTATTATTATTTGTATGATGAACTGCAGTAGGACTGCCGTAGGTACTACTACCTATTCGGTAGGGTACGGATCAGTACCGTACGGTGGGCACCGTCCATTTACTGATGTTGTTAATACACGGCACTACGTGATTTTTTCCATCTCCAACGGACCAACTAGAGCCTATAAGTGCTTCAAAACTCATCATAGTCTCCCAAATTTCCTCTAATTAACCGTAAACCAAACTGATGTCCAGAACGGGGCTGATGTCAATCAGCAATAGTCACCCGGCTCTCAACGGCCTAGCTGTGCGCGGCAACCGTTAGCTTTTCTGACTATGACCAACGGTGCCTAATTAAAATCTTGTGGCGACGCACCAAACTCCGACACCTTCCTACAAGGGAGGTTCTTCGTATCGCTGATCCGTATCGGCTCACAAAATGACACTGTTCTCTAATTTCTTCATCGTGCTACCCTTTTACGGAACGAAAGGGTTATTTTTGTTAGAGACACAACACTGAAACAATTGGAAGCCGATAGTATACGATTAGATTGCTGAAAGAACAACCATGAAGCTTTGTGCCGCTGTGTTCGGCATGGTTGCCGTCTCTTCGGCGGTTTCTGGTGTTTTTGGTGGAGATGGAACGGCTAATGTCGCCAAGGAAGACGGAATCTTTTGGGACCGATATCTGCAGGACGTGGATAGTTTCACGCCTCCGCCTGTTCCAGTTCCAACGCCACCCCCTGTTCCAGCTCCGACGCCACCTCCTATTCCAGCTCCGACTCCACCCCCTGTTCCAGCTCCGACGCCACCTCCTGTTCCAGCTCCAACGCCACCCCCTGTCCTACCCCCTGTCCTACCTCCTGTTCTACCTCCTACTCCTTCGCCAACAGCAGGGTGTGACCTTACCCTTGACTTCAACTGCACTGATTCTGCGACCGGAGTCTCATGTGAAGAGATCGCTCCTGAGGATCAACTCATCTGCTCTTGCCCCGAATGTGTTAGAGAGCTTGTCTTCACCTACACCGGTTCCGGGTGCAATGGAAACGAAGCAATGTGTACCGATTTTGTTGCTGCTCCTCATCCGCAAACAGCTAGCATCACCATCTGTGATGCCTTTGATGCGTTGAATTGCCCCTTTCAAGGAACTGTTGCCATTGGTGACATCATCACCATGTCAGAACCAGGCTGCTTGCCAGCTAACATGGCAGCTACTGTCGCGTCTGAAAATGGTTTGTTGCTTCAAACTGTCCAACTTGTCACTGGCTGCAGGTTCTTGGATAGAGGTCTTGTCTTGAAAGAGGAATACGGCGCGTTCCAGTCTCAAGGATATAGTTGTGACGAAAATGACGTCCACAATTGTATTCTTGAGATCTTGTATGGTTTGGAGACATGCAATATTGGAGGACGAGATGAACAAGTTTATGAGTTTTTCCTTGATTTAGATGGAGAAATTCATGATTTGACTGAAGAAATTCCTCCAAGTGATCTTGTTCTTGCCCCTGAAGAGTGCCTTGATGCAGTCAAGGAACGTTTTGTGGATGTTTGCTCTGACAACACCTATTGTGCCAAAGCGGTGGTGAATATGACAAACCCTGTGACTGGCCCTCCATGTGAAAAGACTGATGAGATCAAGTTCTCTGTCACTGCCAGTACTCTTTCCCCACTGCCAATTCCAGCAACTCCTTCTCCAGTTGCTCCACCAGTTGCCCCTCCAGTTGCCCCTCCAGTTGCCCCACCAGTTGCCCCACCAGTTGCTGCTCCAGCTGTCCCACCAGTTGTCCCACCCACCGAGTCTCCTACTCCAGCTCCTTCTCCAGCTCCAACAAACAGCTGTGTGATTGATGTTGAGATTGATGGATGTTTCAATTTCACTCCACCTTTTGACAATAACTGTCAAGGTCGCCCTGTTGTGCTTGAGTTTCGCTACAATGGTGGAGACTGTTCCCAAAGTGATAACTTACAAGATCGTCAAAAGTTTGATTGTGTTGATGTAGTACCACCAATTGGAGTTGGCCCCCCACCTACCACTGCTGGTACAACTTCATACATTCTTGCCACAACTCTTGGAGGTGATGACGTCTACTTTGAGGGATTTGTGGATGTTGGAGATACCTATATCCTGAATGAGGGTCTGATCTTTGATCGAATTGCTGCTGATATAAACATTACTGTTTATGATCCAGCCGCAGCTGGCTCTGATGACCCAGCTGTCATTGTTGCCCAATCCAATACATTGCAAACAATGTTCCTGCACTTGTCTTGTTCCCAGCCACTATTCCTTCTGGATCGTTTTGGTGCCCACCAAGTTGTGGAATGGACTGAAGACGATGGACGTGTTGTCACCACTCAAGTCAACACCACTACTGAGCCATTGACTCTGTCTCTAAGCAGCAACAACATTGAGGGACAAGATGGTGTTCGTTTGCTTGAGATGAACATTATCTCGAATACAGAGGGATTCATTAATTATACTGATGAAGTGAATGGGGTCATTATTACTGAAGGAGACACCCTAGAACTCAGCCCCATCAATGTCACTCTCAACTTGAGTCAGCGCACTCGGTACACTTTCTTCACGACAGTCAGTGGTGAAACGCTTGACGGTACAACTGAGTGCAATGGTTTTGACTTTCATGAATGCATTGTTGGTATTGCTCTTCCTCCAGCCTTCCCTACTCTTGCCCCCACCCCAAGTCCTACCACAACACCTTTCCCTACACCTGATCCATTTACAACTGATTGTGCAGCTGAAGCTGTTGTGAACTGTGTTGTCACTGATCCATTCAATGATTCTGGCTGCCAAGCCATTCCTCCTCTAACGATCAGGTGTACTACGGGTGCTACGCTTGCCTTGCTCAGGTTCACCCTCACCAATCTCAAGTGTGATGGAGCTACTGGATGTGTTGATTTGAGTCCTGATCCCATCCCAGATGATGTATACATTGAGATTACAGATTGTGAAACAACAGCCTTTTTCCAAGGATCTGCCACAGTTGGTGATTCCATTACTGTCAATAGTCGTGGAAACTTCTTGTGCGATACCTTTGAAGTGAGCATTCAAACCCTTGATTTTGATGAAGAATTGGAAGTCAATGTTGGTGTCCCACTTCAAAACCTTACGCTGCCAACTGGCTGCTTGGGCCCAGATGTAGATTCAATTGGATGGTCCATCAATGAAGATTATGGAGGTTTGAGACTCATCCAATACACCAGCAACCTTGATGGAGTTCAATCTGAGTTTGTGACAGTATTGATGAGTTACATTGCCCGAAATTCTGGAGCATTTGGTGCAAACATTGAGTCCGCCTTTTTGACCAGTGCCTTCAGTGGCGAATCTGAACTTGTAAACGCAACTGTTCTCGTTCCTTCACGAAGTCAAACCCAACTTTCCACCGAGACTGTGGTAGTTGACATGTTGAATCAAGCTGGAACTACGTTCTCCTTCAGCCTGTCTATCTCTGGTGCATCTGACAATGAGGCAGAAAATGTTTGTGCCTCTGACACCACCTTCGCATTTTCTATTTGAAAAGGGTTTATCTGAGACATCAATTGACGTGAAGTGCGAAAAGTAAATGTGTGAAATATCCCTTCCTTATTATACCAATGCGTCTAGGTATAGGAACTGGAAGAATAATTGTTTAAATCCTCATAACTCATAAACAAATTAAACAAATTGTTAAGAATTAACACTATTGTGTAGAAGATTTCCCTGCAATGACCAGTCTCACGAACTTGGTGTTAATACCTTCTTTCTCTTGATGTTAGATTGAACACCTGGACAACCAGGGTATCGTATCGTGCGACGTAACGAAGGGAAACGTCCTTATGAGTGTGATGAAGTTGAACTAATCGAGGTTGGTCGTAGCTCGACCGTCGTGATGCCGATTTGGGATTATTGCGCAGAAATGTTGTCTCGGACGCTTTGACGCTGAAAACGCATACTTGTAGAGTTTATAAAAAGAGAGAAAACTTACTCTACAGTGAAATTCTTCCATTATTCCTAAGGTTGGTGTCCCAGAGCTTTGAGGGACCGCTCTGTTTCATTGGCAAGAAGCTCATGGTTGCACAAGCCAAAGGCGTATGCTGCATGGAGGTCTTCAACAGCCGAGTGTTCCAACATCAACCTTCTAGCAACATCCGAACAGGTAGCTAAGCAAGTCAGACTACGGGCCGCTTCATAAGCATTGTTGGAGCTTCCCTCGAATCCCTTGACTTCGTCCAACAAGCTAAAAATCAAATCCTCGAACCATTCTTCGCTTTTGACGGCATCCACCAGACTCCCATCCTTGGATGTCAAGTCCATAACATTTGACAGTAGGCACAAGGAGAGATGGCGGCACTTTTCAAAAAGTTCCTTCATCGAATTGGCTTCAAACTCTTCGGGGACGAACACATCTTTTTGAAGCATGACTCCAATCTCTTCACGGATCTCAACACTGTGCTCTCCCGAAATCACGGCCTTGCAGCAGAGCAAGGCAATATCTGGCCGTGTCTTGAGTGGATCAGTCATATAGCAGAGGCTCTCGAGTCCCAAGCAGTTAGTGTCCATTCCCTTGGATCGTAAAAGTTCCAAAGACTTGCGGATACTTCCGATGGCGTCAGTATGTGGATCGCGGACATTTTCGACCATTTGGATGCACTTGAGCCCACCAACGGGCATCTTTGTCATGCAAGGAGGCATCTTCTTTCGGGAAGGGACAGTATCCGCTTCAATTTCCATGCCTTCTGCGCCATCTAGGATTTGGCGACAGACCCGCATGAAACAACTTGGAGGTCCACTTCGACGTTGGATTTCCACAATCACAGGTTGTTGCAGGCTTTCGTCGCCAGCAAACAACCGAATACGAAAGCTGACCATATCGTTGGTTTTGCACTTCACTTTGGCTTTTTCTCCGTCGTATTCCGCATCTACAGACAACAAACGAAGGGTATTGGAGATACGATCGGCAACTTGAGTCGCGGTCACATTGTGAATCTCTCGACGAGTTCGTTCCAACGGGAAGTCCAGTGGCACAGGATCCAATGTTGAAACTTTCCAGTTGGCTTCATTCCATTCCCGTTTGATCGAAATTGTGTCGCTAATAGAACGGTTCTTTGGATGAACGGAAAGAGGTTTGGTTCCAAGAGGAAGACCCTTCCCGAATTTTGGGCCTCCAATATCGGCGGAGAATTGAAGTGTAGAGGATGGTGGAGATTGCAACACAGCTACAGACCTACAATCAAAGAGAAAGTCAAGTCAATCGCAGAAGAAAAGTGCTCATGAAGATCTAAAAACATGAAATATCTGCTAGTAATGCAGTAGAAAATACAACATACCTCATTTCGGGCTGGACCTCCACAACATCGTCGTCTCGGTTCATCCCGAAGGCCGCGGCCGCGGCTTCATTGACAGTGGGCAAATTGTCACTATTACTCATTGAAGAACTGCCGTTGTGTCAAATAATCAAGAATGGGCTAGTTGTAAGGAAAGAGGCTTTCAAACGGGTTTTCTCCGATGCCTGAGGAGAGTTGCCAGAGCTCGATCAAGGAAGAAAGAGCTTACAGTTAACTGTAAGTCCCAAGCCAGAGGTTGCCGAAGCTGCTCGTAGTCAGAATCAAGAACTCAAAACCGACAAAACTTGCCTTCACCGTTGTTATTGTTATTTACTGTTAGTTCTCCGGAGTCTTCATAGTAGTGTGAATTTGCTGCTGATTCCATAGCAATCTCTCGCCGCCGGGCCAGGTGGTGAACAACTGAATGGCATTCCAGGAACTTCCAGTGGGTTCATGGTACAATGGCAAATGGAATTCGCGTCCAAAACCACTACCGCACAAGTGCGACGCAAGAATCGTCGGAAAAAGGTACTTAATCGTGAAAGCGGACTAGATTTAATACAAAAGAATGTCTTCGCTGTAGCAGCAGGTCACACTAACTGTAAGTACAGCAAGGTACGATTTGATTGGTGGTTTTGATGAACACTACCAGTAGCACTCACACTGTACATGACGTCAATGGTGCCATAAACACAAGTACCGGTAATAAGGCGTGTTACCGGTACCGTATGATACTCTCAACTGCCGTAGGTAGTTACGGTAGTAGTCGTACCGTGTACCGTATGATACCGGTACTTGCAACATCCAACTCAGAGTGTATCATACTACAGTATATATAATATTATACTTAGTATGATATGATACGAAGGGGTAGAATACGGTACTGTAGGTACTACTGTACTTTGGGATACCGTACTCTACCTCACTGGTAACAGCTGGTACCTACTACCGTAGGTAGGTACTACGGTAACAAGCACCGGTAGACTACCGTACAAATCGTACCGTTGCCTCCTTCGAGATACGGTAGTAGAGTACCGTACCGGTACTTCGTACTACTACGAGTACTCGGAGTATTTTTGATTTTTATAATGTTGAACACTTCAATCGTAAGTAGCAATGATTATCGTTCTGCTTTCTTCACTCTACGCTCTACGACGGGCATTGGTACCACGACGGGCATTGTGCGTACGCTACAACTGACAGTGAAACTACCTACGACTAGCAAGTTTCATTGCCCACAAACAGCTCTGGGAGCGCTTCTACGATATCATAGATTCGTTCCACCTCCAATTCAGCATTCTCAGAAAATATGGGCTTGCCACAATCTCGTCCGACTTTTCCCACCAGAACACTTCGCCATCCAATCTCTCGGGCCGCTCGAATGTTCGTTACGCTATCATCGAGAAAGATACAAGCTTCTGGATCGTCTACTTGAGCAATGTCCATGGCAACCTTGAATGAGTGGCGACTGTGTTTCGTCTCTAAATCGCACTCTTTGACATCTATCACTGTATCTTCAAACAAATCTTCAATGCCCAAGGCTTTCAAACAGCGAATGGCATGGTGGCTGACAGACGCGGTGAAGATAAATTTGGGTATAGTGGGGTTCATCCGAAGTAGAAGCTCACGAAGTTTCTTGTCGGGCTTGATGAGGTCATGAATAGGAATGTCATGAACGTCGCGCAGAAAGCCATCTATGGATTCTGGACTGTCGTCGATGTGACCCTCTGCCAACAGTCCTCTCAAAGCAGTTCCGTGTTCCTTGTACAGTTCGTAGGCCTTTCCCTTTGGTAATCCCAACTTTTCGACACACCATTGTTCGATTTTGGCAGTTAGTTTCTCGGCAGTTTTCCAATTGTCAAAGTAGAGACAGTCGTCACAGTCAAAAAATATGACTTTCGGTTTGGGTCTCAAATTGTACCGATCCAAGTCGCCGCTGCTATATCCTTTCAACAATCGCCGCTTTACTTGCATGTCCTCTTTTCGTTGAAAGTACAGTTTCATTGCATGGCAGGCATCCGGCATGAAATCATCTGGAGATTCTTCAATTCGAGTTTTCAACTCTTCCATAGACAATACCAACACTTCATCAACTTCCTCCTCTTGAATGGTCAAAATTTTCACGGATCCGTAATACGATACTTGGTAAAAATCACCCCATACTCGAACTTTATGATCTTGATAGGAAAATGTAAAAAGTCTTTCCATCGAATTCCCATCGACATTGCCTTGGGTAACATCCACCCCCATTTCTTCAAATACCTCACGTTCAGCATTCTCTTGATAGCTCTCACCAAATCCGACTACTCCTCCCGGAGTGGGATCTAGTTTTCCCGGACAATAGTCTTTTTGTTGCGATCGTCGCTGCACCAAGACACTTTGTTGGTTTTGTTGTTCTTTTAACTTGCTGTTGTCGCCCTTTTCTTTTACCAGAACCAAAATATACGTAGCGCGATGCCAGAGGTTTTGCAATCGCATTTCAGACCGTAAATGGCCTGATGGAGTCCGTATATTGTCGGGTGTGACGGTGCACACCCGCTCTCCGGCATCCCGAGAGGTGCCATTTTGCAATGCAGTCCACAATTTCTGTTCTTCTGCAGAATCATAAGATGAAACTGTCCATCCTGTTTTCTCATGCCGTTTTCGTAGCAATGAAACGCCAGCTGTGGCAGCAAAGAGAAAAATGTCCATGACCTGAAGTTGAGTTCTTTTGGTAATAAGCGAAAGTTGCTGTAGTTACGACAGTAGTACGATACGACTAGAGGTAGTAGAGATGATGCACAATGGACTGCTGTGATGATCACTCTTTTGATTGGACCTCTCCGAGGGGGGGCGTCGAGTTCCGGCGTGGATTGCGAATACGACTTACAGTTACTACTAGTTGAGTCGTAAGTAATTAACTGTAAAAAAAATGACATCGGTAGAGGGTAGTGTGAATTACTCGTACTGTATTCTTCGTTACTACCGATCCAACATTCAGGCCTCACAGTCAAACGATTGAAGAGTTACTTTGGAAAATGTAAAATAATACTCCGTATATTCTTATGCAGGTAAAAAGTGTACGATGTACGTCGTAGGCAGAGCGAGAGAAATAGATGAGGTGTCACGACAGGGATTGACTGTGAGTTTCATGGCCGAGAATTCGTGCTCAGAAGACGTCTTTTCAATTATTAATTATATGTGCATTCATTGACCAGCTCTATAAAGAAGCTGAAAAAAACACAAAGGAAAGTGTTGAAGATCATCCTCGTAAATCTACAAAGAGGAGACGTTGTGATACTCTTCGACACCAAATTGGTAAAGTAGTGAACAACAAACAGTTGATTGGCTTTCTCTCTGGTGCAGGTGGGACAGGGAAAAGCCATGTCATTAAGACTGTTTGTAGATACGCCCAGAAACTATGTGAGGAGCTGCGTGTAAAATTCGACAAAACAAGTATAGTTGTTACTGCACTTACAGGTGCAGCTGCTGTCTCAATTAATGGTGAAACAACAGCAAAGGCTTTCGCCTTCAAGAGGGAAGTAAGAAATGAACTCGAAGAGTTCAAAAATGCCTACTTGGTCATTGTTGATGAAGTTTCCTTTGCATCTGTTGCTGATCTCCAATTGCTAGATGAAAAAATGAAGGAAATATTGGACAGACCAGTGGAACCTTTTGGAGGTGTTCCTTTTGTTTTCTCTGGTGATTTCACACAGTTGTCCCCTGTGGGAGGGGTCCCTCTTTACAAATGTGATGACTGCGTTACATGGAAGCAACTTATAAATGTTTTTATGGAGCTGAAAGTCAATCATAGGTTTGAGAAAGACCCTGGTTGGGGAAAACTGCTTGAAAGGTTTCGTGATAAGGGCCCAACCACTGATGAAGTTGCTATAATAAATAGCAGAGTTGTTGGTTCACATAAGGGTCCATTGGAAAAAAATATTCCCCCAGATGCGGTATATGCCACCAAGACAAATGTCGATAGAATGGCCATAAATGACGCCATATTTGTAAAACATTTGGAGAAAACACACTCAACTGATGCAAACGTACAGCCATTAATGCATACACTATGTATTAAAGCAGGTAATTTGAGGTTTCATGTAAGGGGAGCAAGAAAAGAATACCATGCAATGGAGAAAAAGGCACAGGATATCATTTATGCATCTGTGGGAGAAGCTCATGTACAAGACAAAACAAAGAAGTACCATGATCCGCCGTTGAAATTGTATCATGGACGCCCACTGTGCATTAATCAAAACGAGGATGTTTCAGGGTGCATTGCTAATGGTGCCATGTGTGAATTCAGAGGTGTGAAATTGAAACCAGGAGTTTCAATAACTGATTTTGAAACGATTCTAATTGATGGCTATTGTGTCAATTGCGTTTGTGTGACTCAAATTGAGTCAATGGTTGTAAAGATGTTGGATGGGACGACAGAAGGAGACGAAGAACATTTAATTGAACTGAAGCAAAAACTATTTATGCATCAGCTAGGTTTCCTGTTCCGTGCGTTGGACCAATCACAAAGAAAAGCATGAGAGTTTCAAGAACAATCAGTTTTGAACAATTTCCAGTTAATTGTGCCAATGCAAGAACAGTTCACAAGTTGCAAGGACGGTCCATAAAAAATCTTGTTGCAAGTGCATGGGATTATACAGGCAATTGGACTTATGTCTGTTTGTCCAGGTGCACAACTTTACGTGGTCTTTTTTTACGTGAACCATTGAATCCAAACATGACCAAGGGTATGTCAGAGGAGGTAAAGTCTTTTATGAAGAGTTTGAGAGACAAAAAACAATGCAAAACTGTACATTTTCATGGAGAAGATCTTTAGGAAACCTAATATTTTGGTAATGGTGATACTATGTATCGTAAACTGTACTACCTACAGTCTAAATACTACAGTCAAAGTACACGTAATACGAAAGTAGCAATTTGGATAGTTGTAATTCGAGTGTAGTATCCAATTTAAACAAAATAGCATAGCAAAAATAGCATAGCAAAAATGGCAAGCAACTCGGTCAACATTTGAGGCAACTCGGTTAAAATTTGATATGTTGGGTTAAAACGATGAATCCGTTCGTTTTTTGATCCATTTCGTCTAAATAGTTGCGTTTTTCGGTTTAGTTTCTAGCCCCTCTATTTAACGCTTGGAAGGTGTCGTTATTTTTTTCTCTAATTAAATTTTTACAGGTAACTTAGCGTTAAAAAAGCTTAATTTTTTTCCTGTTCTGTTATTCTAGGGACATGAATACAAATCTATGTAGGTGCGCGACAAAATATGTCGTTTTTATGTCACGTGACCAAACGAGTGATGCATTGCAGGCTTTCATAATTCGTGACTGCGAAATTGCCACGATATTTAACGAAGCCAAAGTGCTGGAATCGTGCGCAAACACATGTAAAATGGCTTAAATATTCGTTTCACTCATTTTTATTCATGAAGAAAACGTTAATGCTCGTGTCTCAGTTGGTTGCCGGCAATGCCATGTTTTTTCTAAGTGTCCCCTAAGTAAACTGAACATGCGCGAAAGTCGACTTTTTCCCGTGTGCCCCCCCCAAACCCCCCAGAGCTACGCTTTACCCGACCTCGTGAAACTCGATCGAATTACGTCGTGGGTACTTGGGTACTCTAAAACGTACCGGTAGTGATACATCGTTGAGAGTACAGTAGAGGACTCCATAATAAAAGTGCGTACCTTAGTCTACCGTAGATGACTTCTTTACAGTTACATCCATACGTTTTCTCCTCCGGTAGTACCGGTAGCTACCTACCGTAGGTACCGGTAAAAGACTACTATACCCATTTTTTTATCCACGTACCGGTAGTATCAGTACCGGTAGTAGTAGAGTCCCGTACAACTACCGGTAGGTTACCTACGACGTTTCCGACTTTTCCCCTGGTACGACTACCGTCGTAGTCTTCACGAGATCTTCGATCTCCCAAATACAAAAATAAGTCGTACCCATCACTCCTCATATATTTAGAGGGTACGACTAGCTAGTAGAGAGGGAATTTTGAGATTCGGTCCGCATTTTCGTTGTTAATCAGATCTGCCCTTCAAATCTATTTGCTACACTCATCATTCTGATTGAATGCAACAACGGCATCCATGATGGCAACGCCTTCGGATGCAGTACTACAAGCTCAATAACTCTTATTATTCCTCGCAGTGAAACTGTAATTTAGAAAGTAAATGCTTTTAATTCCATTGTCATGAGCAATCCATCGCTCTTCCATCCATAAAATAATCCTCAAAGTTTTCCATTGCACGTTGTAATTACGATCCATTTTTCCGTTCCAAGCCATTTCCATTGCACATTGTAATTACGATCCAATCCAATTTTCCAAATCCATTGCCTTTTTCATTTACTTCTGAATTTCAGTTCCTTCATTCGTCTGGTAATGTATTGCAGAGCATACTTGCATTGACACTGCCGCGTTTCATTCTTTCACAGAGTCGCCAAGGTTGCAAAAGAATGTTTGTTTCGTCAGAGGTCTAGGTCCAAATCCTACCAAATGCTTCCTGGAGCGCGCTGGTTATTCTGGCCGATAGGGCGGCCGCCAAGTGAGGACTGGAGATTGACGCCTTGTGGATGGTGACTTCCTCCGTTGGTGCGGTTCTGGGGGCCTGGGGCAGAATTCCAATCATTACCGGCAGAACCTCCAAGTCCTCCGTATCCTACCGAACCGCCACCACCACTGGTAATATGGACTCCTGGCAAAAGACTCTGAAGAAGAGCAATGTCACTCTTGTTGCTTCCTCCGCCGAAAGCGTCCACAGAATGTCGAGGATTTCCACCAATCGCCACTCCGCCGATCAAACCATTACTTGGGTTTCCTCCATCTCCAATCACACCCTGTATAGGGAATGAATTGCCATTCAATGACGCAATCGGTTGTTGCGGAGCGGGTGCAGTCCCAGTCCACAAGTTCGAAGATTCGCGAAGAGACCCAGAACCGGTGGGAAGATTTATGCCAAGCATGGATGCCAACGCAGAACTGCCAGATCCATGCATGCCGCCACCAAACGTTCCGCCTAAAATGATCCCACCACCAACAGCATCATTGTTTCCACCAGGTGCAAAACTTTGTGATGAATGTCCGCCGAGGGAAACGCCTCCGTTTCCCCATAAACCAGACTGGTTCGATACGTTGTTCGGAGCAGAATTCCACTTATCTTTACCGGCTCCAATTGCAGATTTCGTTCCATTGGACAAAAGTGGACCATCGAATACCTCTCCTCCGAGCCCACCAAGTCCATCTCCGCCAAAACCAGAGAGTGCACTGGGACCACTGGTTTGAACCATGGCATTTATCGGGGCCATCGTTCCGCCCAACGTTGCCCCGATAGGAACAGGGGGAACGACTGCCTGAGATGCAATTACGTCGCCACCAATAGTCGAAAAGCCTTCAATGCGGCTGGGAAGAGCACTTTTGCTGTCAATGCTCCCGGCATCGGAACTATTCGACGACACCGAGTGGATCCCAGTCTTGACGCCGTTCGTCTTGTTTTTGGACACGGCCGTACGAATGTTCGGGAGCTTCGTAGCTTCTGTAGACATAGCCGTGGCGGTGTTGGTTTGAGCTAACTTTGCCGTTCCCGTTCCCTTCGTACGCTTCAGCGGAGTCAGAGGAGTCAAAGTTGTGTGAGGGGCAGGAGTCTCTGTGTTGCCATTGGCACTGTGAAAACCCGCCACGACGGAAGCTGCAGTGGTTCCGGTTGGTGCAATTCCAATTGCTCCAGCTGTGCTCTTTCGGGATGCTACAGAACCCACAGATGGGATTGCACCTTTTCTTCCGGGTACTGTTGCGTTTGGAATGGCACCCAATGAAACAGCACCAGTTGACGAAGATCGACTGATACTCCCCCCGGCGGGTATAGCAGCTGCAGGAACAGAAGCAAATCCAGGACTGGTAGTGGCAGATACGGAACGCGGCTGTGAAGCTACAGACACAGGTGCCGGAACCAAGTTGGCGGTCGATACTTTGGCCGCTTCGTCGAAAGAGGGCGGTGGAAACACGGGATTCGTAGCAGCCTTTCCAGTACCAGAGGGGCCACCACCCCCAACTCTACGGCGCGGGGTTGCACCCGCGGCTCCACTCTGGGCGCTCAACTGTTGCTGTACTATTTGCTGTTGGCGTGCCTCCACGTCTCGACCACTCGTCACATATCCTGCTTGAATTTCCTGTTTGGTGAAGGTGTCTTCTATGTCTCCCATCGAATGAAGATACGTGCATTCGGGGTTGTTACAGCGCACATTTTTAATAAACGCGGAACAATATTTGGAGGTACCATACGAAGCTCGAATATTTCTTCCGTCCATGTAAAATCCGTCCAAAGCTAGAATGCACGCCAGAGTATCCTCCTGAAAAAATTCATTCGCAACAAAGTTCGTGTCAGCATCGAGGTATGTTGAGCAAGAAAAAATGAATAAAATGCAAATTTGATTTTGTGCCCTGGTGAGAACGGACCTTGTGTGCAAACGTGACGTATGCCGACGCTGTTCCTCGCCTCGCCTCTCCTGTCGATGTGATTTGATTGCGATTCAAGACAATCTTGGAAATTTTTCCATATTGTCCAAAATATTCAGGTCGTTTAAGCTGCTCTTCATGAGCGATACTTGGGGGAAGTCCGACCGCGTATACTAGGTTTCGACGAATCACTCTCATGTTAGAAAGCTGAGTCCGGTCCTTTGGAATATCCATCTGACCCGATGTTCTGCCTCCTGCTAGACCTTCTACCTCCGATGACATTCCACTGGAATGTTCTTGCCGTTGTCGGTCTCTTTCTTTCTTTGCCGCAGCTTCCTTTTCCTTGTTTGCTTTCAGGACCTCCTCCACATCTACTGCACTGAATTCGTGTGGATCGTCTCCATAGGGCGTACGGCACGCTGGACACAGACCCGATTCTGACTCTCGGATCCGATGCCAACACCACATACATACTTGATATCCACATTTACATGGAAAAAATTGTCGGTCAGAAATATCGAGTTCTTCGCAACAAAGCGGGCAAACGACGTCCTGGAGGAGAGAGGGAAAAAAAGAAAATGAAAGATGATGTATTGTATTGACCAAGAGAAAGTCGAAAACGGTTAGTTTGAGAAACGAAAAAAAGAAGAAGAAATAAAAACAATCCAACAACACAGTGTAACAATTTCGTATTCGGAGGAATAGGCGCTGATGGGAAATGGAAAATAACCATATATCCAAAAAACAGAGTTTTCCAAAAAGCTTTCCTTTTTTCAGTCCGAAGGAAATTTTACGACTGCAATCTCGACCCGACCTTCACGACGAATAACATCATCTTTGCCGGACACAAGACCACCCGTTGTAGCCACAGAATTGGCCCACCTTTCCCCGAACCATGGGATCATGTCGACTTACATCATCCATGGTGGTTTTGGATATGAAAATGATACTTTGACTACGGTCAAGTTGTTGCTGGAAGTGTAGCGGAGTGGGGTGAGGTGTTTGGAAATAGTAATGAAAGTGGACAAGACCAAGCAAGTGATTGGGAGTGGGAGCACTTGGTTGTTGTTGTTGTGACTGGTTTTCCGGGTTCCTTTCAGTTTCTGTCGCGCAGATCGCGGGGTTGGCTGTGATGATGAGATGATGATGATGATCTCACGAGAGCTTGCAGTTCTTTTCCACTCTCTGTGAAGACGAGCATACCGTTGCTTACTTACTGTTATTACTGCGTTTTACGTGCTGTCGTACAGTACTTAAGGTATACTCGTACCAAAAACCCTTTCACGATGGACGAGCTGCGACGCTGCGACTACGGTAGACTGCTGGTAAACTCGTACAGGTTCTGTCGCTTGTCAGTTTTTTGTGAAGAATCCTGCTCAACATCGATCATGCGATCAATCGTCACGCTCCACTTCTTCCACGATATAGGCCGACAAGTCTCCACAGATTCTATCCCAAGGCCGCATCTACCTAGGTAGACAGTGGAGTTTCAGTTGATGGCACGATACAGACACGTTGCCCGAAGAACGCTTCAATTTTGTCACAAACTCACCATGACGGAACGAAATTCGACAACAACGACAACCGGCCACACCAGTAATGCCGTTGGATCAATGGGAGATGTCCGAAACACCTCGTTTGACTTGTCCATGAATAATCGTTGGAAAGAAAAAGGAGCAAGACTTAAGGGACAGGAGAGAAAATCGAGTAACCGGAATGGCAAGAACGTTGTCAATGTTACTCCCAACTCCTCCCCAAAGGGGAAAAGCCCCCGAAGATCCCATTCTGGTCAGCCCTGTCAAATTTTCCAGGAAAATTTTTCTGCGTTTCTTCAGTCGGTAGAAAACGTTCGATTCAAAGTACACAAACCGGGATGTCAGTGTTCGAAAGTGAATAGCATTCGCGAACGAAGCTCTCTTCCCGACAACAACATTCTCCTTCAAGGCTTATTGGTCGTTCCCGATTCCAACGGCCGATTTCTTCCATCGGCATATCTGTACCCCGTTACTGAGACGCTTGAAAATGAAACTATGCTACTAATGAAAGAATTGGAACTAAAAGAAATCATCTTTCCACCGGATCGGATTGCTCCAGATATCAAAGTCAGCTGTGCGGCCTGCCTCTTGGAAAACGTACCCAACGGCTTTGTTTGCATCCAATCATCGTCCAGAAAGGATGTAGAATTCGCACGAGACGAGGCAAGAAGAAATGCAGCGTCTCTGATAGATAGTGGAAAGAAATTGCATGCGGACCATGCACACGAGGTAGTAGTTTTGGATTGTAATGTGCTTCGAGGGGTGGCTCGATCTCCACGCCGCAAGAGAATACGAATGAGACAGCCTCTCCCAAAGCATCAATCGACGAAACAATACTCAAGGACCATCTTGAAAAGGAAGGAATGGACGTGAGCGGCGTCAATCGAATTAAACTAGGGCATCATATAAAATCGTTTTTGAAAATGTTGCGGGGGAAAAGGGTCTTCTTCCTGGCAATTGCCTTTCGAGACCAAGTGGAGGAAAACGGCGGTTCGATCAGTATCGAGCTAGACTTGCCAGGTGGAAAACGTCATCTCGGTGAATCATCCTTTGATTGTGCCATTCGAGAGACATTAGAGGAAACTTCACTCCTCGTCGATGATACTTGGCACGCTGGAGATGGACAGCCATTTAAGAACACGTCAACGGAGGACTTCTGCAATGCCTTCTACGAGTTACGTCCACCGCTACAACCAAGTAGCTGCGTGGAAGAAATTGGGGAGGCTCTGTCGCGGGCCCGCATCTCGGGGGATTAGTGATATAGCGCCTGCAAGGAAGTGTGGGCAATGTGATAGATCATTTTTGAGTGGAGCTGGTGGAGCCAAACCTCCATATTCATTTCTGTAGCGGACAATTATTAGTCGTGGAAAAGCCTCTGTATCGATGAACTTTGGTGAATTATGAGTCCTGGTTCATCTCTTGTATGTACGACCTCGTCTCTGACTTCCGGATTCTTGTGATGAGTTACTTCTTCATCAGCCGAGCTGAGCGTCTGCGTGCATTCCCAACCGGTTCTTGAAATCTCACGCTTGATCGGTTTTCGATTTGCTTTGAAGAGTATCCGTTGTCCTCTTTTTCATGCGTCTCATCTGCGACTGAATGATATTCCCAGCGCCTCTTCAGCTATGTTATGCTTCGTCCGCGAGCAAAATTCTATTCCATCACGTGTCTCATCAGCAACTGAACCACCAGTGTTACCTCGCTTTACCAATTGTTCATGGCGCAGCACAATACTATTTTAAAGACAAAGTCCGACTAACTTGTCGACATCAAAAGGATGCAAGGCCACTGCTTTCCTGTAGATACGAGATGCGTCGCGGAACAGAAACTCGGCACTTCTCATTATTTTCTCACTATTCGTTTTGAATGGCTTCCCATACCACTACATGAACAAACATAACATCCAACATTGGAATGCAGAAAACCGGCAGTTGCTTGAAGGAAGTTTCACAGTGTCTATTCATCACTCATTCCTGAATGTGATGTGACGAGCCGTGTCCCTTACGGAATATATGACCCGGATGAGAAGGCAGCAATTCCACTAAAAGCCCCAAAATGTAATACACATTATGCGTAGAAAGAACGCAACGCTCTTTTTTCAACTTGGACAGCTAGACTTTCAAATATGGGGAGCTACCAAGATTTTGAGGACCTCAATGACGATCGATATAGCGCGGCATTTGTAAGTGGTTGAAGTCCGAAAGCACGCAAACCTTGAAACCAACACTGCGGACTTAACCGAGCAGCGTCCAAGTCGATCGTGATTTGAATACTTCCCCCACAGCTATGGACAGTTGACATTTGGCGTATGGGGAGAGCTATCCAATCATTGTTGACCTTAATGACGATCTATACAGTTTGTCATTCAATTTGCGTCAAACAGTCATCGCGTCACTGAATCAAATCAGCAAAGCGCTCGACATCAACGACGGAATATCTGATACGGTTGCTGCTATCCCCCCCAAATGCAAAATCCTGGATTGGAGGCACAGGGTCCTTTTCTTCTGGTAGATAGTGAATACTTCTTTGGCAACGTGAATTGCTCCTGCTCATCTTTTCAGAGACGTTACAAAGCAATTCCGTCACGACGAAACCCTCTGCATTTCTGATGGGTATTGGATCCAGCATCTTCAAGAACACAAGCAGGAGTGTAACCCGCCGTACCACCCCTCACTGACCCCCTTATCATCATTTTACTTTCCTGCGCAGATTGGAAAGGCTTCCTTTAGCAACGGCTTCCATTACCTTATCACTCGTTTTTGCTGTTAGCTCCTGAGAACTTTTACTTCGAGGTCTTTCTGCAATGCAAGTTATACTTCCATTTTCGTGTCACCCTTTATTCAACCCCTGTAGATCTTGCAGGACCGTCCGCCTTGTAATCGCTTCACTGAGTGTCCTTTTCAGTATCGAGAGATGTACTGTAGTACTAGGAAGCCCAGGGGGTGGCCAAACAAGCACGAAAAGCAAGAATATTTTGCCCACTACGTCGTACTCCGAGTACGCTAGCTAGAGAGTGCACGACTGGTAATGCGGTACAAGAATGGAAAAATTGACTACCGTACGTGTACATACGGTAGGTCGTAAACGTGTTACTGTACTCCGTGGTGATTCCGAAGTGTGGTTCGTACTACGAAGTACGTACATAGTACTCCGAATAGATTATTTTTGGGGCAGTCAAGTTAGTCGAACAATAACTGTAAGTGAGGTGCTCTTGGCACCTCGATCAAGATAATACGAATATCGTCATCCTTCTTTCCTTTCCCCGGTCAAATGGATGAAGCAATCAACCCTTTACCCGCCTGTGTTGATTTCAAATCTGCCTTTTCTGAAGCTGCTAGTATGAATGTTCCATCAATATATCGAAAGGCCACGGCAGGGTTTATCATTCCACCTCGGAAAATGAGTCAGATGCTTGTGTCTGCCGCCCAAGGTGCTTTTTCTTTATTTAGTGAGCCGAATCGTGTCGAGTTCATCAATTTGTTGGAGAATGGGACCATCCAAGAGGGCGTACTATCACAAGCGACGTTTGGACCGGCAGTAATGCTTAGTCTTTTTCATGATTTGCAGAACCCACTCTTCAAACGTACCAAGTTCAGCGTATCAGAGTTTTTGAGTGGTGTTGGGCCGGCACTGGAGAATTTCCATAATGTTGGTGGCGCCTTGGAGAATCAACTTCAAAAGATGATCAAAGAGGCATCGGACTCGAAAAAAGAAACGGAAACGGCAGAGGATTCCGACGACAAGACCCACTCTAACGAGACTACTTCTGAGAACGCAAATGTGATTATCACTCCAACTGGCCTCCATGGGAATGAAAAGGAGGCTCTCTTGTCGGCGATGCAACTTTTTGGAATAAGCGATCAAGGAAAGAAGGCAATGGCGATTTTGGAGAATGAATGGTCAGAAGAGGCAGAAAAGGATCCCGATTCACTCGCTGGTCAGCTTTCGCGGATGGTATCGAAAGAACTGTTTCACATGCACGAGATGAATGCCAAGACGGCTTTCTTGATGCAAGAGCACATGCAAACTATTACATTTCAAGAGGGGAGCTGTAAAGTGATCAATGTTGCGCTGCTGAGTGCACGAGCAGCGGCCTTCCGGAAGACTGATCCCTCCCCCGAAAGCTTCGATAGTGAGGGCGACAAGACTTCTCGTCCGCAATTCGAACCTGTTGATAATTATTATGACTCCGATGAGGGCGAGACTTCAATAGCTGCGCAACTCGAGGTTTTGTACGATGTGACACAGACGTTTGAGATCGAGAAATCTGCAATTGCTGCCATAAAGTCTGAGGAAGGGGGCAAAAAAGACGGGAGCGACGATGCTGCACAAACGACGAAGGCATCCTCAGCAAATTCATCATCCTCAGCCGAGATTGAGTCTCGACAAACGACTATTGTCGGTGTCGCTACGCTAGAAGGGTGGCTCAAGGGTGGTCCTGACGATGAACTACGGTGGAGACTGTCGTTGCATCGCCCTGCTTTTGAATTTCCAGGCATAGAGCATTCTTACTAAATGGTTCACACTACCTAGTCCTTCGTCGGTTGTAAATCGTATTCACTTAAGAAATGAGGGCCGGTAGTACTACTACGTTGTACGGATTTGTCTTCTTCCTCCTCCTCACAAATCAGGAAGTCCCTGACACTGTCGGATCAAATCTCGGACCAATATTCCTTCAAAGGCATTGCCATCGTCCACACCCACCCATTCACCGGTGGTCGAACTCAAGCAATACAAAATTTTGCCACTTATGGGACTAGAATATTCAAACACGCATTCTTCTTCACTGATTTCGAGCTGATAAAAGCCTTCTTTTGGTCCCAAATCGAGTTTGAATATTTCTCCAATTTCACCACGAGACCGGCTCAAGATGAAGGGATCATTCTTTGCTTTCATGGGTAGTAGAGCGCGTTCCAGTTTGTCGAATAGATCGCTGGCAGCTTTTCGAAACAGAAGGACGTCACGGACGGGTGTATGTTGTAGCGGATTGGATCTTGGTCCGCTAGTAGTATCTTCTTGCTGGTCATGAGTTGCCGCTTCGCCGATGCGATTATCTCCACGTCGTCGCCTCCGTATAGGAAAGGACTGCATTGCAGAAGAGTGAAAGCTTCGACGAGGGTAATTCGCAAGAAACGCAAAATACGGTGGCAAGAATGTCGGCATTGTGGCACTGTTCCTCTGCTGCGGAACCACCATCATCGGTTGGTCCAACGTTGAGACGGTACATCGAAGAACATTGGAAATGGTTGTTTTCGTCGCCGTTCGCATCACAGTTGGGGACATTTTGGTTGTCACAAATGATAGTGTTTTCGTGTGTGCAGATAGATCGGCGGAAGGAAAGGCATGCGACAGTAATAAGAAGTACTCACAGTCAACGGTCCTGTCCTATGCTAGAACTACCTCTAGTAGCTAGCTAGAAGCGGGTGGATATATTGCCGTGGGGTCGTTTTGTCGTTTTACTATTTTGAACTACCGGTACCATAGCCAGAGTACCGTACTACCGGTAGGTACTACCTATTTTAGGGGGAGTACAGTAGACTACGTTCTAGCTAGTGAGCGTTCCATGTTCCACGTCGTGGAAAATCTTAGGTACATGAGTACGATACCATGTCACCTAGGCACCACCGGTACTACGGTTCCTACTGCAATCGTTTACTTATACGGTGTCACGTGTCAAGCGTCCAGTGCATGATGAATGCGTGACGTGACTCTCAGTCACGACAATGACATCATCACTAATTTGGCGCGTTTTGAAATTGAAAATCGTCCACACGAATGTTTGAAAATTCGAAAATCCGTGTCTTTTGCTAAGGGTCTCATACAAGATGGCAGGCGAGACCGCTGGAATCAATCGAAGAACAAGCATCGAATAATATTTATCGAATCCATCCATGCTGAATCCCCTGTCATCACAAGAATAGCGCATGGTCCAGCAACTGTGGCGGTCCAAGAACATTACCAGAGGTAACATAGTCCGACGTTGTGATTTATCGAAAGTGCGGGACATTTTCTACAGAGGACTGTGCTGACTGCCAGGCGAGAAACAGTCTGCAAGATCTTGTTCCAAAAGTAGTCACTCGAAGACTTGAGTTTCATATCTCTATCATCTTCTATTTTTGTTTTGACCATGAACAAGAGATCGGAGTTTGAAGAGACAAGTACCTCAAAGGACTCAAAGGGGAGGAGGAACAACAATCCTGAAAATAATGACGTTTCAACCACTGCTGGGAGCGAACCAGCAATAGCATCCAGGAAACACACAAACGCATTTTCCACCCACCACAAACCACCGTTGAATGTAGCGTTGCGTCCTCCCTCCTCTCGAACCTTACCGTTGCACCCACCTTCTGCCGCCACCACTTCCATGGAACCACGAAATCCCTTCCATGAACACATACGAAATAACTTTCCTGATTTTGAAGTTGCGCTCAAACCAGGGTCGATGTCGTATGCTGCCGACACCTTCGATGATGATGACGACGATGATGATGCAAGACAACAGTCATTGGTCGACCATTCGGTCTGCTCGGCTGGAAATTCTTCGATTTTGAACATGTCTATCGGGGCAAGAGCTGCCTTGAACGAACATTTGCGACACGTAGCCAAGTATGGGATCGATGGCGAGAAGGGAGACTCTGGAAGCTGTAACAGTAGCGACGACAGGGCTTGCGAGGGCGAGGAGGACTACCGTCCTCCTCCATGTCCCAGTACCCACAGCCTGCTCGACGAACACTGGGAGAATCTTTTGGACATTTCTTCTCGGGTCAACTTGAGTGGCGAAGCTGGATCGGTTGGGGAAGGAATATTTGAACCGACAACACCGTCCGTGTTTGAAGACGCTTTTCCACTGCATGAGAATCTAATGTATGTGGCGAGCAATGAAGTAGATGGCGATGGCATTGAAGTCATGACGGACCTCAGTCATGATTTTTTCAATAGCAGTCGGGTCAAGCTTTTGGCTACCCCCGAGCGGAACCAAAATCGACGTCTGGATATGGTAGTTACACGAGGTGCCGACCCGGTAGATGCTCTACTCTTTGACAATGGATCCTTCATTCACGACGAACCTTCTTCCTTCGAGGCGACGAATCAGGATCGCAACACGTCAGATTTTCTCATCACTGGCTATACGAACCTTCATGATTCGGGCATCTTTCACCCATCGGAACACGTCACGAGAATCACCGATCTGCAAAACACGACAGCTCACTCTTTCAATCCAGGCGATATTTCTGAGGTTCGTCGGTCACCAAATACCTCCTTTCTGTCACAAGAATATCATCTGGAACTGGATGTGGTAACAAATGCAGAAACTGCAACAGATTCAAACACCTTGCGGGCTCAGGACTTTTCCTATCTATCAGCACCCAATGAAAGAGAACTACAAAACTTGAGCCTTCGACGCAGTACTGGTGATGCTTCCCTTCAACAAATATCATTTCCGCTAGCTTCACCGAGTGCCATATCTCTAAGGAGGAGTCCTCGTCGACGTTTGAATCTTGTGAAAGCACGATCAGCACAGCACAAGGAGAACGTATCGCCCGAGGTCAGTAGCAGCACTAGCCACAGCAAGAACACCGGATCGTCGTTACAAAGTGTCGTATCTAGCTTTATCGACGAAGCAAAATCGATGGCCGCGTACATGGCCAACGAACTAGAGCAATCTTTTGGCGGTTTCGAGTCACTTCAAACCGAATTTTTACGAGCTATGGATATCAGTGGGGGTAACAGCAATCGAAACGATCCTCCTTCACCCATTAGTCAAGCGGAAAGCAACCATTCCTCATCACATGAAAGTGCCAAACGGAAATCAGACCACGAATTGAACATTCGTTCCAATGTCCTTTCTCAGAAGGAGACCACCTTTTCTGGGAGACAACACTTTCGGACTGTGGTTCCCCGTCGCATTTACGGTCCACCTGCAAACAATGAATCTGGGGAAGAACAGGACAGTTTTTTGGCAGTTTGCAGCAACCCAGAAACGCATAGAGACGGCAAGAAACCGTCTCTAGTGGACTCGTTTGACGGTGCAGCAAAACGAATAACTTTTTGAAATATCGATGATTAGAAATTATTGATCAACGTTGTCTCTCGTCACTAACGTTCCTGGCTCCGAAGCTGATGGCGGTCGAGAAGCATTCGATTCCTCCACCATCTGATTTATCTTGTTTAAGCTTGCCGATACTAGTGACATTGCCGAGGATAACGAACTGTGCTGCATCCTCGCAGTACTTTGCTCTGCAGAAAAAGGACAATCTGTGACTCGTAGCAACACCAAGCTGCTCATTCTTCCAACTAGGAATCCGCGCGTACTACACAAATGAAAAGTTCGGCGTGAGATGCAATTGTCAGGAGACACTTATCACGTGACGCTACTAGAAGTAAAATGGAGGCAAAAGAATTTCTTTCGTACGTACGTTCCAGGATCACAAATGACACCGAATCCGGACGACATTGAAAATGTCTCTCCATTTCGACTATACGTGCCGCTTCCTTTGATGACAAAGTAAAACTCCAGTCCTTTGGCTGTGGACGGGACCAACTCTGACCCCGATGGCAATGTGAGAAGATCGACATACAATCCCGACGAAAGCGTCCAATCTGGCGACAGATATTCGAGATGCGTTCCACAAAATGTGCCATCCGAGTCTGTTCGTGGAATAGGCGTTCCCTTCAAGTCAGCCATCACTGTGGGTGTTCGAAACTTGTCCACCAGTCGAGATGGTGTCTGTGGGTTCCGTGAAGCGTCGCTGGCGTCAATTGCTGTTGATCCGTCAAACAACCAAGAGAGGAATTTCAGCCGAACAGTTTCCCATAATCTCCGCCGTTTAGCTTCGTACGATATAAACCACGACATGCTCATTCCCACGCACATTCCAAGCAGAAAGGATCCCGGAGAAGGTGAAGATGATACTGTTGTCAATGGACGGTCTTGACTGCTCCACCAGGATCTGTTGGACATGGACGGTACATCCGGCGATTGCTTATCATTTGGAAAGAAGACTGTGTATGCTATAGTTGCGGCAGTAATTAACAAAGGTAATGCAGTCATGGTGATCCTCCTGTCTATCTTTCGTTGGAAAGTGAAATGAATGCTTCACGTTGTGCAACCTTACGATAATCGTTTCGAATTGTAAAAAAGACAAAAGTTGGGTGTGTTGTGATGATGTTGTTGTTCTTTCCGTCGTTTGAAAAATGGCACCGACACGCGAGCGCAAGCTCAAAAATCACCGAAAATAATAATATTTTTTCCCCCTTTACATCATAGAGGCAATTTTCGTCTCTCTACTAGTAGGGTATCGTTAGGTATATCAAACTACTGGAGTACGTAGTAGTATACCCATCCCATGAAATTCACCTTTGATTAACCACTGAGATAACCATGCAATTGTGCTCCCCATGATGTTAAGAACGAAGGGTGCACTAAAATAGAGGGTAGAGACTCCATCAGCTTGCTTCTTGATTTGGAGGAAACAAACAGGGAGAATGAAAATTCCGTGCCGACGAGGTGTGAGGAGGAACAGCGCTCATGAGATCAAGGCTAAGTGCCTCAATCAGAAAGAACTGTACTACACCATCGTACCAAGACACGTTTCTTCCGTTGTGGACAGTATCCCAGATCGTGGTTATTTTTTGGTGAACTTTTCGATCTCAACGACCGGTGAAGTTACCTGGTACGACAGCTTGTAACGGAGATTGTGCTCTATTGCACCGGAATATCCTATGCATTGTTGGATCTCCAACGACTCAAGTACGGTAGAGGAAGAACACGAAAACTGAATGTTGTCTGTAATGAACTTGGGGAATTGTCAACGGGGCTACCAAGTTTGGAAGAATGGATGTTTCAGAATGCATGGTGGACGGATTGGTGGACGAACGAACTGCTGCAACAACAACAAAACACAGCATCTTTGCAACAGGGTACTCGGAGTATCCGGCTCTTGGACGCCGACTCGTATGACATCGCAATAGCCGAGAGTAGATGGAACACAACAGTTTGGGCCATATGGCCAAAAACGGTCCAGACAAACTTTTATCGGACTGCACTACAGCCATGTTTGGTTTGGATGATTTTAACTTTACTCCCCACCAAAAATCCTCCTCTTATAAAAGTATCCACCGGCTTACAAAACAGCGAGATCGTTCACAATGCAACTACCCCGATAAATAATGAACTTCTAGATTCTGAGCGTACAGCTTCTTCTGACGTTGGATGATTTTCATCCTGCTTTTAAAAGCCTGTCGTCCATTCTTTTTATCGTCGCGCTTGCGGGACAAGTCGAACGAATAATATCGACTGCAAAATCCCCGTTGGTCGATTGCCGATAGCTTTCTCCCCTTAGCTGTGCCCGATAATCCAACAGAATGGTTCTATGATCCGAAAAGTATGTATGCTTTTCGATGTCGTCGATCGAAATCTGAATAACTTCTTTGGCATCGTCCCCAGCATGCGGGTGAAAGTCTTCGCTCATGTGAATGACAAATACAACAGAAACAGTTCTCCGACGACTGTCTCTTCGGGGATCCGAATAGACTCCCACAAGTTTAGGAAGAGTGGTCAGATCATAACCCATTTCTTCTTTTAGTTCCCGCTTTACAGCATTCTCCACTGTTTCATTAATCTCAACAAATCCACCCATGGTTGCCAATTGATCCGTATCTCGCCTTCTAACTAACCACACAGAATCTACAGCATTGCTATATTTGACTTTTTGGGACTTCGATGAGGATGTGATGATGAGATCAACGGCGAGATCGGGTGTGCACATGCAATACTGATCGTCCCCTCCACACAAACACGATCCATTTCGAGATTGGGCAGGATGTCCACCATGCCACTGCTGGTTGGATCCAGTAATTTTAACGTTTTCTTGCGAAAGTTCCAGTTTCTGCTGGTCGTGTTTGTGGCTGATCAAGATGAGTGAGAGGAGAAATACCGCATTGGCGGCGAGGGATATTCGTAGGGCTTTTTCTTTTCCTGGAAACCCCCGCTTGGATACCTTTCTGGCATTGTGCTGGTACATTCTGTATTTCTGTCTTATGCTACTTTTGATTGGGGAAGGTAAAGCTGAATGGGAGGTAAGAAGCGATGGAAAAGGGGAGGGCCATTGATAGTGGATGAGTAATGATGTGAAGTTGGGATTGGGGATTGGGACAGTTGCTTGCAGCTTGCAATCATCTGAAAATCGATTTTTTTGTCACAAAATTATCAGAGATTTTGCTGAACTCGATCATATCTGGCTGACGCCTGTCAGGGCATGCTCCCCAATAATTCTTTTTGGCATGCGCGCAAAAATTTCGTGTGAAACGAACAACATGATGTCGCCTCTCTTCTCACCAAAACGCCGTCAACAACACAACCGTCTTCTACATCAAACCACCATAGAAACTTGCTACCATGGACAGTACCATCGTCGTAAAACTCGTTCTTCTTGGAGATACAGCCGTCGGAAAGTCATGTCTTGTCGTTCGATTTGTTCGTGATGAGTTCTTTGAGTTCCAAGAACCCACGATTGGAGGTGAGGAAAGAGACAAGCGGTGTCGTTGAATCTTGCCTTTTTTCGGGGTTAAAAGGGGGATTTGACTTTTCCTCGTTAGTTTGTCATGATGATTACTACGCAGTAGTTTTTATAAGGGGGACCCCCTTTCTTTTTTGCAAGAAAGAATTTCGGTGACGCCAGACGGTTTTTGTCTCTTCTTGCACTTTGTCGTTCTTGTGGCGGCCGATGGCACGCTGAGCATAACAATGATTAGCACATATACCAAGTCGACAAGAGACGTAGCTGATGTGACGATTTTTCTTGTCTCCAGAAAACTTTTTTCACTTGGAAAAAACGGTTCAGTGATATCTCCTCGCTTCCATTTACTTTTCTCATCTTTTCGTGCCTCTTTATCTTACAGCGGCGTTTTTGACGCAAACAGTTCAATTGGACGATGCAGCTGTCAAATTTGAAATTTGGGACACTGCTGGACAAGAGCGTTACCGCTCTTTGGCACCCATGTATTACCGAGGTGCCGCGTGTGCCGTCGTTGTATATGACATTACCAACCCTGATTCCTTTGCTGGTGCAAAGTCATGGGTCAAAGAACTCCAGCGCCGTGGGGACGCAAATGTTGTGATTGCCTTGGCCGGAAACAAGGCCGATTTGGAATCGAGACGCAAGGTGGAATTCGAAGAAGCGAACGCCTATGCTGAAGAAAATGGAATTTTGCATTTGGAGACCAGTGCGAAGAATGCCAACAATGTCAAGGCTCTTTTTGTGGAAATTGCAAAGAAGCTACCAAAGAACCGACCGCAGCCAGAACGAGAGGCGTTCCCTCTTGCTGCCCCACCACAAGAGAACCGCAGTTGTTGCTAAGTCCGTGTCTCGTTTTGAAGATGTCGTTTCTCGCTAGCGGAGAATAGACGCTTGCAGGAGAATTGGAGAAAGTAATAGGAAGATTTATCTTCGTTGAAGATCGATATGTTTCTCTCGAACATTGTGATGATAGGTTTTGTACAGTTGTGCTGTAGACAGAGATAACGGGAAAGAAGTCGCTTTTCCAAGAGAAATCTCGCCATTGATTGACTACACTACGGAATAGTTTCTTTCTCTAACATCATCTCAAAATTACGTCAGTATGTCTGACCTGTAATATTACTACGTCTCTTCAATATCACCTACAACCTGAAACAGAATTAAACTAGTTCAGAAAAGAAATCCTATTCCAAGGCAATACAATCCACCAGCTGTCTGGTTGGCTCACTGGCATGGCCACCCAAGGTGCGGGGCAAATCATGCAACAAATTTCCATCCACTCAGTACTCCGGCACCCACCATGCAGAACTGGAAAGGCAAAAGACTTCGCAGCAATAATCCCAATATTGTTGGGTGTATTGATATAGTTGTCCTTTTGTAACCTAATAGGGCATATTGTACCTGTAAAAGAAACCTTGCATACTATCAAGCACCAGTAGTATATAATCCCAATATTGTTGGGTGTATTGATATAGTTGTCCTTTTGTAACCTAATAGGGCAGATTGTACCTGTAAAAGAAACCTTGCATACTATCAAGCACCAGTAGTATTTCCCATGAAACGGCACCATCCCCGTGAACTTCAGAAGCTCCTCTGACTTGTGACACGCTCTGACGACGTGTGATGCCATTTCCATCGCAGAAATGTGCCTGCCACAACTCTATTACGACTAGTAGAAATCATGCAAAGATATTCTTCCTTCTCTCCCTTAGCCTTTAGCCTCCTTCTGTCAAAATAAGAAAAACAATTTCTCGTCAGATACTGTTTATGCATGATGATGGTGCCATGCTGCATGAAACAGCCAGCAGTAGCTTGCACCACCGCTGGGAAGATATCTTGCACTTCTGATAGATCGTCGATGGATTCTCAGGCTCTGATAAACCTGGGTTAAGCCCCCTACCACTACAATTTTATGATACTCTCATAAAATATATAATAAAATAATAATACCTAAACGGTAGGAATTTGCCAAACGTCATACTGTCAAGAGTTCAGGTTATTTCAATTACTGTACTCGTAGTACTTTGAGGACGTATCATACGATATACAAGGTCATAGTATTAACTGTACGATTGGTAAGTAGATAGTAGATGATGGCGTCTGTCATTCACCCCATTGTAGTCCATGTCCACCACCGACTCGGTATGATCGTTGAATTTCCCGAGGACTGCCTTGACGTGTATCACAATTTACAATCCACAATCTTTCTATAAAATCGATGCATCATGGGCCGGAAACCGAAACGCCAAAAGTTCGACAAGGCTGTAGAAAAAGCCAGGGAGGGAACCACCAATGAGGGCGACCAGGAAGCCGATGGAGGTGATGCTTCCAAGCCATTCAAGAAATCAAGATCAATGATTGTCAAGCCATCTTCACTGCTCGCTGGCTTGTCGGTTGACGAAAAGTGCGATATGATTGCGGAGCTTAGCGAGCTGATTCTGGAGGATCCTACCAAAGCTTTTCATTCAGAGAAGGATCCTTCATCCAAGCACAACAAGGAAGGCGAAGGGGGAGAGGAAATCCGACTACCGTCCAAGATGCAAAGGTTGCTGGAGCTTTCCAGGATTCAAAAGAACGGAAACGACGAATATATTGCGACGCTGGCGATCATGTCGCTGTTGGCAATTTTCAAGGACGTGCTTCCTTCATACCGAATTCGACAACAAACTGAAATTGAACGCCAGGGCAAAGTTAGCAAGGAAACGAAAGCACTTTGGGACTACGAGCGGAATTTACTTACCCATTACCAGCAGTATTTGCAAGTCCTAGAAAAGTCATGGGATCAAGGACAAGCAAATCCAAAGAATCCATCACGAGTTGCTGTTACAGCTATGCTGAGTCTTTGTGAACTCCTGAAGGCAGCGTTTCATTTCAATTTTCGATCAAACATTCTTTCGATCGTTGTCCGTCAAATGAACAATCGTCATTGCGATCAAGTTAGCGAGTCGTGTTGCCGTGCAGTGGAACATGTCTTTGAAAAAGACACGCAAGGAGAAGTTGCCATGGAAGCTGCCCGACTTGTGGCTAAGCTTGTCAAAGACTATCGGGGTGTTTTACTGCCTGGGGTAGTACGATCCTTTGCGAAACTACCTCTGAGAGTGCATGTGGACGAGGCTGAGGCAGCCAAGCTTGCAGCTGCAGCAAATGCCAAAAAAAGAAAGAAAGACCGAGAATTGGCAGAAATTGAATCGGAATTGAAGGAGAGCTCAGGAACTGTCGACAAGATTGTGCTGGCAAGGTGTCAGTCAGAGACACTGCAGTCTGTGATTTTGACCTACTTTCGCATCCTCAAAAGCTCGGACACCAAAACACGGCAAGAACTCCTCCCTGCCGCACTGGAAGGTCTGGCAAAGTTTTCTCATCTAATCAATATTGACACCGTGGTGGATCTCCTCGAAGTTTTGAAGGAACTCTTGGTGCAAGTGGACAGTCTCCCATTGGAAGCTTCACTGAACTGCGTCCTCACAGCCTTTCAGACACTTCAAGGACCCGGGAGAGAAATGCAGATCGATCAAAAGGAGTACATCACTCCATTGTATAGCCAACTAGCTCGTGTGGGTACGGAAGGGAATAGTCAAAGAAACACCAGGATCCTGATCCAGTGCCTCACATTGGCATTCATTAAGCGAAAAGAATACTCCACCGTGCGAGTTGCGGCATTTCTCAAGAAAATGTTCACTGTAGCCATGGATGCTCCAGTCTACACGAGTGTGCCTCTTCTTGCATTGGCACGGCAGATTTTACAACGATACCCGAATGCGCATCAACTTTTAGAAAGCGAATCGGACGTTATTACGGCTGGACAGTACACACCGGATGTTGATGATCCAGAACACAGCAATCCATTCAGTGCATCTGCTTGGGAGCTCGCCACTTTGAGATTTCATGCTCACCCAGCTATCAGAGATCAAGCCGACGCCGCAGCGAACTTGAAGATGGTTCAGCTACCTGCCGAAGCCCCGGATCGATTGTTCAGTGACTTAATCCGTGATATGGACGAAGTCTACATTCCTTTCTTGAGAATCGCCAAGAAACACCCACTGGCTGGAAAGGCATCGGGAAAGAACCAATTACGTTTTATCACTCCAAGGAAAGGAAAGGTCACATTAGTAGATTAGTCGATCACTCTTTTGTTTCGTGGTTTCGAATCCACTCTGCTTGAAGATATCGAAGTAATTTCTCTTTTTTCTCCAAAGCTCCTAGGCATACCTAAAAATCGTCTACTATCAACAGCTTTCTTTGCTAGTTCGATAAACCACCTATCTTCGCATAGTGCCTGTAGTAGGAAGATTTCTATACCTGAACCGACCGAGGTATTGAAACCATGCCTCGTTTCCCCCGGGTTTTTCGATTCCTCCTCCATTATTATTCACCCTCTTTGCAATCGGAATGGAACCGTTGGCTGGGTGGAAAGTCTGCGGTGTGTACCACTTTCCTCCGTCTCTTTTTAGAAACGTCGTGCACATCGTCGATTGCTATCAACCGAAATTCTGTGTTGATATCTTAAGGCTTGTCTCCAACAAGAGCAATTCCTAGTGGAAACTCGCTGGATTCGAAGTCGCTGGTGGCAGACAATCTACAGTGATTCTTTTCTTCAACCTTTGCGCCCGGTTTGATTTTGTTGTCTTCTCGTGACTTGGCATGAGGCGAAAAATTGTTATGTTAATGTTTAGAGACTCCAAATCTCATACTGTAGTATACTTTCGATCTTTCTAATCTTCTTTACTTGCGATATAGTCAATGGCTGAAATCACTGAACAAGAAACAAGGGAATATCTCCAAATTCATGTATTACAACCTAAGAGAACCAGGGGAAGAGCTTTCTTGGTAAGTTGATGGCATGCCGCTAGTCAAATACCAGTTTCCCATCGATATCTGGATTGTACGTCCCGTCCGCAATCTTCTTCTCATACTTCGTGACAGCTGCAAAATACCCGTAATACTTGTCCTTCTCTTTCTGAGGCAAGTATTCATACAACTCGTTGAGACTGACGCGTACTTGTAGATACATGTCGGCCAATGTCACCATTTCGATCGGTTCAAAATCACGTTGGATCGAAGCCGAGTACTTTCCAATTTCTTGTAGAGTGTTCATAGCCTTAACGGCATTCTTGATGGCTCTTTCACGGTCCTTTTTCGGAATTTCTTCGTTTATCATTAGTTTCATGTTGCCGTCGAGGTTGGAATTTCGAAGTAAAATTTGAGTGCCAAAGGCAAATTGCATCGGAGAGACGGAAACGCCTTTCAAATCCCCATTGACAATGGCCCGCAAAATCTTTTCTTGAAACTGCGCCACTTCAGCTACTCTCAGCACCACCAGTCCACTTCTTTCCTCCGGTGTGGGCGGAATGGCAGGGTTGTTGTATAACTCTTGTATTTCCGGATCATTATTGGGGTCCTCTGGATCGAATTGTTCCTCGGTAAAAGCGTCTGCTCTTGAAGGCGAAGTGGCGACAACAGGCAGCAACAAAGATACTATGGAAGCATCCTGAATCCACGATCGTCGGGATGTCACTACATGGATTGCTGAGGACTGTCGACATTTGATTATGCGAGTAACACCGGTGGACTGCTGGAATGCAAATGTTGCCAATTTGTCTTGGAAAGATAATATGGAAAAAAGCAGAGAGCTAACACGAGCAATCGCTTGAAAATCTAGGATCCGGGGAACCGGCTTCATTCTCGAAAACAGAAGACAGTCTTGTTTGTTGATTTACTTTATCGCTATCTTGTCGTCAGCGCCATCGTTGGATGTTCGACGTTGAGAGAGGTCGGTTTGCTTTTGGTTGTTTGTTGCTTCACGGTCAGTTTCGTTTGATTCATTGTCCTGACTGTGACTAACGTAACTTCAAAACTGACTGTGACTATGGTACTGTACGACGCATCATACATACGACGTGTTTGTCAGAGTAATTCAGTGGATGACGTGTCCACGTCTGAACCGAAAATGTTGCGGGAGAAAAACAGAATGTACGGCCGGGCGGTGGGCATCAATGGTAGGGAAATGGGAAGACGATTTATTTTAGTAGTACGGTAGTCTACCGGTAGGTGGTAAAGATTTTTTTTAATCATTTGCGAGCAATGGTATGGGCAGAGGGGATCAGGATGAAGATTACAGTCTCCATCTCTTGAGGTTAACAGCATACTATTTTACTACTTGTATCAGGCCTTATTGGGGGGACTGGTGGGCGCCAATTCAATTTAGCTGCTGGGCCTTGCACATTTGCCAAATTTGCAGTTGCACGATGTTTGCAATAATGGTTTAGAGACGTTTGATGGGATGAACAGGAAAGTTGAACTTATCTGTGGTAATTATTGTTGATAATATTATTTTACTTTCACGAGGGCGGAACCCCAGCCCCTACACTTTGAAATTGCGCCATGAGCAATGATGTGACATGAATGATCTGTTACAATGGGTAGGATTTTTCAGGCTTGGTCACCTGTTTGAGTTCGTGCCACAAAAGCTCAGAGATTTACTGTAACTGTAGTCATTAAAGATGTTTAGCCGGATTTCCAGCCAAACAAATTCGCAACAATAACTGTGGTGTCATCAATGACTTGCTCTTCTTGCATCCACCTTGTTCCTGCTTCGGTAACCAAACAGTCGACTGCCTGAGCAGGTCCAATCTGACCTTCGACGGTCTCGACGGTTTCTTGGTTGTTGATAAACTCCCAGAGTCCATCCGTGGCTACGACAAGGAACTTGTCCGTCTTCGACTCCAACTGAAATTCCGTAAATTCGGGTTCGGACGTCACTCCTGCAGAGTGCGCCACGACATCACCAAGGGATCTAAAAATTGAAGAGGGTGTCAAGTTATTGAGAATGTTGCGAGAAAGAAGAGTCCAGCACACAATTCAAGACACGCTATCGCCAAATTTTACCTTGACATGGCCAATCCAGGAACATCCATGTGTCCTAGCCAGACGCGAGGTGGTCCATCGATCCCATCGTCGTACTCGACGGCAAATACACGCCCACCGCAAGCTAGGATCCTTTCCTTTTCTTTGGGGCTGTCGGGTTTGTGGTCGAAGGTGATGTCGACTGGTACGATACGACCATTTTCCTCTCGCCCCAAGATCACTCGAGAATCGCCAATATTCACGCCGGTCAAGTGATTACCGCGGATGATTGCCATAGAAAGAGTCGTTCCACTGAATTCCGTATCGATTCGAAAGTTTCGAAGAAGGTCACGTTCCACCTTTGCAATAGAATCTGCCACCGCGGCCTGAAGGTTTCCATTCCAATCAGGATGACTGAACATCTCGGCAACCAGCTGATCACGAAACCAAGCCGAGACGTAGTCGCCATGTTCTCCATGTCCGTCCAACACGCCTAAAATCAAACTGTTCGTGCTGGGATCATCGGCCATAATAAGAGCGTCCTGATTTTTCTTGCGAGGATTGTACGGAGCATGACCCTTCTTGGACACGCCGGAATACTCGGTGACAGCACAACGGGCAGTTTCTGTGGCCTGCACGTAGTAACAACACAAAAAAAATCCACAAATTTAGGTACAGAAACGACACGTCTTTTTCGAAACAGGGCACACCTGACTCTCACCTTGTCTTGTTTCTTTCCCTTGTACATTTTTAGTTCGCCAGATTCAGTCGCGCCTGGCTTGACGACACCATCAATATTTTGACTGGCGCCTGTCACAGTCAAACGACGACGCATCTTCTGGAACTGCTTTCCCAACACAGTGCCACCCTAGGAAGAAGTGTAAGAAATAAAAAAAAATATGGAAAGGGTCAGTGAAGGGATCACTTTCATTCTAAACAAACTAACTGTAAATCATGTTTCCAGAAATATACAGAATGCAATCCATGATAATTTGTGGGCTAGAGAAGAATCAGAAACACACAACACCTTCATTGCGTTCTTCGGCTTGGATCATGTTTGGGTTCGCCAAAAAGTAGGCGGATCGTTATGGCGTGACACCATAATGTGCATCATAACTTACCATGCCTTTGGAATGGTTGGGTTCACCATTCTTCTTGGTGTCATCCTCTTGGACGAGTGTATCAGTTTGGGGTGTCGCCATTGTCGTTTAGGGAAACTGATACAGTGGAACAGTAAAATGAAACGGTTGATTGATGAGGTGCATGTGCAACTTGCAACATCCGTCCGTGCCCCCCCCCAAAAAAAGAAACAAAGTTTCGGCGTTTTTATTTTTTTGATGTATGAAAGCCGTAGAGCGTATCACACAGAGAGAAGAGAGACCGGATCGAAAAAAAAAAGGATGGCCGAGACATCGAGCCGGAATAGTAAATGACTCTTTCGATTGATATACTTAGGGTTAAAGCTAAGCAGACGACGCGCGCAAAGTGAAGCTAAATTCATCATAATATCGGGCAAATCTGGGAGTCGATTTCCGCGTTGTTTATATCATCACTGTTTCGACCATCTTGCTTCGTACTCTTGGACTTTTTCTTTCTTTCCGTAGTAGTAGGCCTACCTACATCTATGGATGATACTTTTCCAATTAGGTACTGGCGTTTGATCTACGACCAAATACGACCAGAGACGCCTCGTCTTACCCCTTGGATCATGATTCCCAAGGCACGGAAAAGGTCGAGGAGGACCGGGCTCTTTCCTCCTTACGAATTATACACAAAAATTCATGGAGTGGGACTCGCTATACGACGCAGACTTTTGATGGATCGTGGCTACCGAATGGATTCGTCCACACGTGAGCTCAACGTTGAAACTAGTAGTAAAAGAGTCAGCAAAACAGGTGGGCCTGGCATCCGATCAACTGGGATTATGCGTGTCACCCACAAAAAAATCACAAAGAATTCCCAAGACGGTCGGTCTACTTTCGGAATTGCTTTTCTTTTCTTTTTTTTTTCCAAGAAATCTCTCTGCTTGACTTGTATCATAATTTTGCTTTGGTACAAGCTCCAAAACGCTCACTCATCGTCTCTTCTCGATACCAGCTTTTTCTTGTCGTCAACTCGTTCACCAAACAACTTTTCTATTACCATGAAGCTCTACGCCCTTTCTTTTCTCTTCTCTGCCGGTATCGTTCCCTTTGCCTCTGTCTCAGCCACGCAATACAAGTGTGACGGTATTGCTACCTTTCATGGTATCGACGACGCCAAGAACCCGACCGTTCCAACCAAGGATACCCTGAACTTGATGGCAGATGAGATGCTCGAGACCTTTACCACCGCCTATCAAGGCAATTCGGATATGAACATGATCAGTGATCGCTTTGCCAAGTTCTCCATGAGACGTGACCGCTCCTCGGATGGAGTCGATACAGATGTCCAGGGCAGCAACTCGATCTCCTTCTTGGAAAACACATTCGGTGGACTACGAGCCAAGAAGCCAGCTGGATACGCCTACCGCTACTCCAGCTACATTGGCTTTACTTGTCGCTGGTAAGTCAAAAATTCGTGACACTTTTGATGTATCGTGGCCCTTGCTTGTCTGGATCATACAATACTTCACCGTATCGTACCGTACCGCATCATCACACCCTAACCCTTCATTCGGCCTCTTTTTATCCTGGTTCCGTCCAATTTCAGGTGCCGTGATGACGACGACTTTGTCCTTACTTCGACCGGATACGACTCCATTGAGGAAGTCCTCGCCAACTCTCAGGTACGTGCAAGACAAAAGTGAACAAGGGCGGCTACTGGTGCCACATGCTATATGACAGACAGCATACTGATTGATGCCTTGCTTCGTTCATTATCCTTCTTGTATACATCTCCTTACCTTTTCTACCTAATTTTCACAACATCTCGTGGAACAACTCACTCCAGGAACACGCCAACTGGGAAAGTGCTTTTTGTGATCTATTGGAGTCCAGAAATGGCTTCAAGTCTGCGTCCCTCTGCAAGATCGAGCTAAAGAATTGTGTCCCTGAAACTCCCGAAGAAATTGCCGCCACCAAGGTGACTTCCGCTGACAATTACATCGTCTCGGATTTGCGTGCTGTCATGGCAGAAGAAAACAAGGACGGCTTGGTCTTCACCTTGGAGGCCATTGAGGCTGTCGTTACTGATCAGCCTCTATCCACTTCGGAGTAAGCTGGAAGGTCGACCGGCTGCTGCACTGTTGTATTCATTCGAGCGAGGTTCACACCACATTTGGATTATTCAATACTAAGTAAATCCTTGGACCAACAATGTCGACAGCAGCACCAGCTGTAAAACAAACCTCCGGTTCTTGTGATTAAAATACTGTCCATACAGATACTACAATCAAGATATCGCTCTGTATCCTCCTTGTACAAGAGTTGAATTTTTTAACTGTAGAAGAAGTAACAGTCCATTATTAGTACGACTCGTAACGTAGCTAGGTAGAACTGCGGCGTTTGCTCGAAAGTTTTGGTGTCGTAGTCATTGCATCTCTCTTCACATGTCAATCTTCTAGGTAGGTAGGTAACTACTACCACTCCTCGGAGTAATCAATCGGAAATAACTGTAAATTCACTGTGAAAGGTCCTTTCCTCTCCACAGTTATTAAAGTTTGGGATCTTTATTAGGGATTGACTGTGACGTCGTCACGTCATCCTGTAGTAGTCGACTGGGTCTGAAGCTGTTCCAGGGTGCTCCATTGGATGTGAGAGAGAGGATCATCGTAATCGCAACGACTTGTTCCAACTTTTTCCGATTGATTGGGAACAGTGGCTCAATCATCATCATCATCATCGTCATCTAACATATACACACGACAGACATCCAATCAACTCCAATCATCGCACGTACAACCTCTTGCAACAATTTACCCACTGTCAACTCCTCCTTCTGTCCGTCGTTGGCTCCCAAAGAGTATGGTGCATCTGGAACAGTACTGCTGACTGACACGACGAACTGACAGCAATTCGAACTTTTTTTAAACATCATCATCCATTTTTCCAAGATGGACCGCTTTTTCGCTATGCTAATTCTTTTAGGGGTGCTTGTGGTACGACTAGCTTGTTTCACGCTCCAAATCGAAATCAGGACACTATCTCACTGTTGTGACGTTCTCGTCGTCGTCCTACTTTCTTTCTCAAGAGCTTGGTATTGATGATTTTGGCCCTTTTTGCTGTTGCTCCGATTGTCTGCACCTGTCTCCTGTCCCTCGTGTATACACTTTACTTATTCATGGCTTACGAAGAGAGCTCCTTTCACCACGCTCAAGAATACGAGAACAGGTTTTGGACCATCTTTGCATTGTTGTTTTCCACTGCGATATTCTTTGCCAAAGATTCCCCCTTTGCCTTTGGGCAGTACAGTCCAAGCCTCGGCTTTTTGGGCGTCTTTTTGTCGAGCTATGCCATGCATCTGTATGACCGATATATGCATAGAGTGGCCTTGAGTCGACAAACCAAACTGCGCCGGTCACTTTCTCTCTCCAATGGAATGGGAGCTCATCAGGCAACGGCTGAGGAACTCTTGTCCAAGCTCAATGTATGCCTCCGTGATATCGACCAACTACTCATCCCCTCGACAATCAACAACTTTCTCAACCGTCGATTCGTACTTAAAAAGGAGAAGGAAATCATAACGATTTTTGTCGATTGTGATGCCACTACTCTCAACTATCTAATTTGTCACGTCAAGTTGGCCTTGCTCGTGTATAAGATCAAAGATCATGGGTACGGGCACAAGTGGAAAGATGTTCGTTCAAGGTGTTTCTGTTCTTCAATATCTCATTGCGTTTCTTTCTTCTATGTTCACTTAGATTTGGTGGACAACATCGAACGGAACTCATAAAGCTGATTGCCGTCGAGAGGTTAGCAGCACTCACAGTCATGTCTCGTGTTATCGTAATACATGCACTGCAGGTGTTGAAACTGCGAGCAAATCCTCGGGCGGAACACTGGGTCCGCAACATTTTTCTGAGCACACACGGGGACGATTTGAGTGAGGTCAAGACGCTGACAGATGCAAAAGGGGACTATTATGGTATGAGCAAACTGATCTACGACGATATCAAATCTGAAACAGTACGGCAAGACATCCTGACACATATCCGAAAGGAAGGCGCAATGCAAGTCTCAAGACGACAACTTGGATTTCCTAGTAGAGGACCACGAAGACGACAAGTCATGGCATGGAAGAAGATTCTCTCTGACGTAGACGATACATTGTTGTCTAGTGGTGGACTTTATCCTGCCGGAATCGACAAACGCTATCCAAGGAAGGTGGTATATCCAGGCGTACTTGCTTTCTATCGTGAACTTGATCTGGGTACCACAGGTCCCGAAGATTGGCCGGACCAAAGGGTAGGCAATCTTGTGTTCTTGTCGGCACGACCGCATGTATACAAGGACATGTCAGAAAAGTCAAATTTCGCCAAGTTCGAAAAGCTGAGGGTCACTGGGGCAGATGGAAGGAGAGGAATGCACACGACTCCTTCACTTTTAGCCGGTGATCTTGCATCAGGTAGCCAGTATATTGCCACCAATGACTTTCAGCCCTTGGCAGTCAAAAAGTTTGACAACTTCAAGAGATATGTCTCTATCTACCCGGAGTACAGTCACATATTCGTTTGTGACAATGGCCAGGGAGATGTTCACGCAGGCGAGATGATGCATGACAACTTCCCTTATGAATTTCAGTCCATGTATGTTCACGTCGTCCAAGCTATCCCTCGTACTTACGGATATGCACCAGAGCGATGGCGAGAAAAAGAGTTTTTTCCTTGCTTCTTCACTACTTACCCGGAAGCGGCCTTACATGCAGCCACGCAAGATCCGCCTTTGATCCGCATCACTGGCTTACAGCGAGTGTGCGCTGATGCTGTCCGAGATTTCGATGCTATCCCCAGCAAGAAATGGCAATCAAGTAAACAAAAAGCTGACCGACGGGCAGAGCTGAACCAAGCCATTTGGAGAGCGAACCAATTTCTATTAGCAAACGATGTACATACTGTGGATCTCGTTCAGGCAGAGCGGCTGTGGAAAGATGGAGAAAAGGTCAAAACCCCGTACGGAAATGGTGTTGTGAGAGATTTCAATCCGGAATTCGATCTTTACACGGTTGATCTTGACTGGAGACCTCTTGATGTCCAGGTAAACGAACACTTGCTGAATGTTAAGGAGGAAGCAATCCGTCCAAAACCGCCAGTGATTGAGAAACGAACGTCCATGCCTTTGGAAACAGTAGTTGAGTCGGACGAAGTCACTGAAGATGATCAGGGCGTTCAAGTAATGACACCGACGCGCTCAAGACTACGCCCACAACAAACCTTGGTAGTCTCGGTGATGTCTCCGAACAGACGCAAAGAACCCAGTGCTGATGAGGAGGCTCGTGTAAATAACGCAGTGATACCATTGGTATCACAGTCCAATGACAGTAAGTCAAAACCTTCAAATCGAGATATAAAAAATGCAACGTCAGCAGCTAGCGACTCGTCGACAATAAGCAGTGTAAGCTCGGACGAGAGCAACACCGAGGAGAAACCAGACCAAACAAAAATGAAGGTAACGGCTACTGTGAGTGGTCGTTCGCTCTCAAAATTTATTCCTCCATCCTTACCAGCAGTCAACAAGAAGCCGTCTCCTCTATTCTCATTCTGGGTGCCTGGGCCCAAGTTTGTTTCTGGGGATAAGTGTACAACACCCTACGGTCCTGCCACCGTACTGGAACATCGTGTGGAAGAAAAGATTATTGTAGCAGAGATGATTGGATGGAGTGCACGCGCCTATTTGAACGAGGCAGATGTCAAAGTGATAAAAGAAGGCTTGCTTGCTTCATTCTTTAGAAGGCAACAAAGTATTACGGAACCGGTGCCCAAATATCAACATTTCCCCTACGTCAAAGGCACCATTATCCGCACCCCGTTTGGCGATGCCGAAATTGTTGTGCCAATTCCAACCCCGGACGAAGATCCCACCAATCAACTTCGAGATCACAGTAACGACATCATTACCCTCAATCTCACATCATGGATGCTCGCGAATGGTAGTCATCCGAAGTTGCATGCGACGGTCAAGAATTGTCGTCAATGGAAAGAGATTAAGGGGAACAAAGCTTCAACAGACGGCTTATTTTCTGCATTCGGGAGGTTTGTATCGTCTATTGATCGCGAGATCAAAGGTCGGCTCGGCAGTCAGAAGCCGAAAGATGAAGGAGCAGCAGCTGTTCCAAAGTTCAAGCAGTATTATCAAATTTCGGCTGCAGTGGCGACCGATTTTGGCAATGGTAGAGTCGTTTCTTTTCGGGATATAGATGGATTCTACTGCGTGTCTCTGTCAAGCTGGCCACTTGCCAATGGCCAACATCCTGTTGCGTGGTTGCGGGGTTTGGACATACGGATACAGGTTGCAAAAGGTTGTAAAGAAGGGTATCCGGTGCTAACAAACCTTGGGGTTACTGGAATCTTCGAGAGTGTACAAGCAACGACGGGGATTCACATCGTAACAGCGCATCCTCTACGAATGGTTCTCTATCTGCAGCCAGATGCCATTGTCCGACCACTAAAGGCGGCGGTGGGAGAAGTGGTGCAGACAGCCTTTGGGGAAGGCACAGTGCAACGTTATGATATAGGAAATGAAACTTATGAAATAAGAGCGAATTGGGGCGCCACAATTTTTTCCAAAGCCGAGACATTCGACAGATTGCGCGACTCCATCCGGGATAAGGACGGGTACTTTGGCATAGACTGGCTTCTTCGGTTCTTTTTCGACCCTTCCAAATCGAATGGAAAGGAAGAGACGAGAAGTCGAAGCAATAGTTTGGTTAGTGGCAGCGTGCGAAGTCAGAGCGGTAGCAGAACTTAAACCAAATAGCGCTATTTTGTTGTTGCACAGGTCTTACTCTTGTTGGCTAGCTAGAGGAGATCATATAAACTCTACTATTCCAAACTCCGAGTATACTACCACTGCGATAACTACTACTGCGAGCATGCATACCTAATAGCATCGTATTCAGAGTACTTCGTAGTACGGTGGACGGCGGTAGGATCCAATGATTAACTGTGAGCCTTTCTTGTCACTGTCAGTAAGGAAGTTTCATTGATTGACGGCCAGACCATGCTACAACCAACCGAGAATTGCTACGAATACGGTAGTACGATACCGAACGGTAGTCTCATTCTATGATACACACTGTAGAGCAAAAACTGACATGACACAAGAAACCCTGTTGCATGGGGAATTAGTTGGGCCGCATTCTATCTGTTCGAGAGACCTTCTTTGGATTTGAAACGGCACTAACTGTAAAAGTCAATCGATTCCATCCTTCTTTCACTTGGGATCCAAGATGTACAACGGAATTGGATTAACGTCGGTCCGTGGTACCGCCACATCCGGATATGTTCAGGCCAATCGCAGTCATGTACGGAGTAATCGTGTCCGACGACAACGCGAACGGAATGTATCGCAACGGCCCAATGCTTACAATCCAGTGTCCGCAACGGCACGAGAAAAGGGTAATGCAGACATTCAAAAGCACGATGAAAAGAGGCGTATTGAAAATCGTCTGCTAGAGTACCGAATAGAGCTGGAGGACGAGGGTAAATGGTCCGACGAAGAAATCGAACGCCGGATTCAGGGAGAACGCGAACGTTTGTTGGAGCGAATGCAACAAGACGAAGAGGCCCGAAAATCCAAGAAAACCGGCCGTGTAAATCGAACAGTCAATGTAAATAGAGGCTACACTACTAGTCAAGGACCGCCGGTTCGGTCACACGTAGATTCACAAAGATACGATAGAAATGTCCGACGATCTCGCGACCACGATGGAAGTGGACGTGATCGGGGATACTCTCGTCGTGATTATCCAAAACACAATAAAAATGTTGGAACGAATTCTCATGTCGATGCTAAGCGGAAAGAAGAAGAAAATGAACGCCTTCGGGAGGCGTTTGGAATCAGCAAACAAAAACACGTAGAAGGAGCTGCGTTTGACAGAGAGTTGCAGGATGAAAAGCGTCGATTGCGTTTGGAGGAAGAAGAGAAAAAGAAAAAACAAGAAGAAAAAGCACAGCGGAAGCTAGAACGCGAGAAGAAACGGCAGAAAAAAGCTGCGCGACGAGAGGAACGAAACAAAAGAAAAAAGGAACGCGGCCGGTCCAAAAAAAGGAAACGTCGTTCCCCCTCATCGAGTCGCAGCAGCAGCGGAAGCAGTAGAAGCAGTTCAGCTTCTGATTCCTCGAGGTCATCAACGTCTTATTCATCTTCTTCTCGGTCGTATTCATCGTCATCCACGAGCGACTCTGAATCACGTTCGTACTCAAGTCGCTCCTCACGGTCCTCCCGAAGCTCCAGAAGTGACCGCAAAGACAGGAAAAACAGTCGTAGAAGCCACCGAAAGAGATCTAGATCTCAAAGTCGGAGCTACAGCCGTGACCGCTCGTACTCGAGCAGCCGAAGCAGCGAAAGCAGAAGCAGAGGGAAACGGTCCAAGAGATCAGACAGTAGTGACAGGAAGCCCCAACCACCAAAGACTGTAGAAATGAAGACGGAGTCTCGCGAAGGGAGGAAATACTCTTCGAGATCTCCTAGTATCGAGAGAAGGAAAAGATCTCCCATTCTGGAAGCTCATAAGAACGAGGTGGAAAAGGATGATGTTTCACGTTCCCGAAAAGGACAGAACGACGATTTCAGAGAATCAGAAGACCTGCAAAAGGGGGAAAATGGTTTGTCTCCCTCTCGTTCCAGGTCACCTTCACCGGCTGATACGGGTCGTTTGAAAAAGGGAGCGAAGAGAGGACGCAGTCGATCATCCTCTAGGTCTTCGAGACGTTCTAGTTCTAGCAGCAGTAGGTCCTCCTCAGAGGGAAGCTCACCATCTCGAACCTCTTCTCGATCGCGCTAACATTATAGCACTCTCTTCACATCAAATATTTGTCGCTGTTATTAAACGATTCATTAAGGGTGTGTTATAAAATAAAAACTACGCACTCGATACCAATTCTACACAGATAGCTCAACTATACAAAGCTCTTTCAGTCTGACTTCTCTTGTCTTCAGATGCGGATCTGATAGTTTCCTGCCTTGGTGATATATCGCACCCATCGGTTAGTGTGATAACCCGATTTGTCGTACACACGGAGGAAACGAACATGAACACCACTGGCGGTGAACATAGGAACTTGGAACTCTGCGCTGATAGGAGGTCGGCTCCATGGCTTGGGTCGAACCGTGGGCATCAAATCCACTTCCGCTTGGATGTGACATTCGGCCTTCCCGGGAAATCGTTTGACACGCCAAACAATGGCCTGTTGCTCTGGCTCGTATTTGGCACGGCCGAATGAGTGCTTGATCTTCGCCTTGGCGGTATTCTTTGGAACGGGAACCTTAATGACAACGTGAGTTGCAAACAGCTGATCGGAAAAATTAGCAATAACCTTGAGGTTGATGGACACCCTGAGGGGAAGCGACAGATGCCAAGAGTTAGCGAAAAGATGGAAAACAGCAACAGAATTTTAGAACATTGCGAATCCTTACTTGGTGAGGCCTTGCTCTTCCTGAACAGCAGGGATGATACGGAAGGGCAGATTGATGTTGTCCGTGACACGATATCTCATCAACTCAAACTCGCCGTCGGGTGGAATGAATGTAATGGTTCGATCCGCATCGAATTTTCCCAGCCGTACACACCGATGAAATGTGCAATCGTCAATATCTACGCCTGGCTTTCTCTGACCTTCTTTTTCAATGACGAGCTTGTCGTTTAAACCGAATTTGCACTCTGGCATTCCCGTCAGTTTGGTATTCATTTGCACAGCACCTGTGACTTCGTTCCGCAACACAGTTCCCGTGCTCGATAGAAGTAAATTAACATTTTCTAACACATCAATATATACTTCGTTCTTTTTGTGGCGAATCCCTTCTCGTCTCCAATCAATGGCACCGGTAATTTGTGATGTCAATTGTGAGGGTTCCGTTTCTGCTTGGGGTTTCATGCTGCCCAAATTAATGTACAATCGCAACACATCTACGGCACAGTTTTGTGGATATCCAAAGTCCATGGTCTCATCCATGAGCTCATAGATCAATGTCATGTTGTTGCGCATAGCGTTTTCATCAAATTCATCCCCGAGGTAGGATTTGAGGATGCGGACGAGTTGGTACAAATATTCAAAGACCAGAGCTGGATTGACGTTGGATCGGGTAATTGCCACAAAGAACATGTTCATATGACGAGTATAGAGGAAGGAGTTGTTTTCAATTCGTGATACCGGTGGATCGGAGCCGGTATTCTTGGTGGCAATTACCTAAAACATTCATGGTGTCAGAGGAAAAATAGAAATTAGACACGACTGAAGAATTTGAACCGTTAAATACCCGTTGCAACAGTCGGTAGCAACAGGAAATCCATCCAACGCCGGTAGCTACTGTAGCTGTGAGCGATGTCGTTAGTGTCTTGACCATGACTACTTACTTGCAATCGAAAGGAATCAGCACCTGCTCGACTGACATCGTCTCTGCCGAGAATGAAAAGGGGGTAATTTTGGGAGTGAGAGGACAACGGGCCTGAAACTCTGCACCATGGACGATCTGGAACAAGGATTGATGACCGTTTTCGGGTCGACGCCTAATGGACTTTTCTCACCTGTACTGACGACTAATCATGATGTCGCCCTTTTGGTTGAGGATCATAATCATTGAAATCATCTTGCCTGTGGTTACCGTGTCTCGATGGGGTAGGAAGGAGAACAGTAGTACGCAGTAGTAATCAGAGCAAAAAAGGAATGATAAAGGACAGTAGAGGCCACGATGTCGGACGTTGGTGTATGTTACGTCGCGGAGTTTGCCTGTTGGGTGCGCGTCGATACAATCATCACACCGTGTCCTGCGAAGCTCGACTCGACTCATTCACTACGTAAATGGTAGAATACGGTATGTTGTGTACTATGAGCTACTGCAGTATTTGCACAAGTACTTCCATAGCGTTTCAACAAGCAACAATATACATGACTGAGAATTTACCGTTTGTGCATCGTACGCACTGTTGCACTTAATAATTGATGCACCATGAAAAAAAAGTCTGAAAACCAAACATAATATTAAACATCATCGATAACAATACCGTCCATCAATCAATTCGAAGTATACTACTATTTCGCATTCACTTCATACGCTGTTACATCTTCCAAATCGACCCATTTGTTGCTTTCCGACTTGTGCGAATGGCTAGCTAGCTGATCTTATGGGCGATTCGACAATGGGTGTCACCGGAAACGAAACCAAACGGCATATGAATCCACAACTGCATCCTTTGACAGAACCCATAATGATTTCGCAACGTTGGACGATTTGTTTGTTACACATGTTCTTCCTTTTGACAACCGCATCGAATGCCTTAACACTCTTCCACCAAAGGATACAACAGTCGCGGTGCGGACCAAAAGAACATCATCGTGTTCTGACCTCAACTTCCGTCTCGTCCCTGGGAGGTGAGCTGTCACGAGCCATTGAAGATGCTGCAGCAAATTTTGTTCAGGAATCCTGTCCACTGTTAGGAGTCAAGTCCATCGGTGTCGATTACGGTTTGGTACGGACGGGGATCGCAGTAACCGTTGGCTACAATCCCAAACCATTGGATATTTTGGTTTGGGAACCCTCTTCGACGAGCGAAAAGCAAAAAGAGAGACTGGACGACGACGGAGAGGACGATTCACAACCGCCGTTGTCACGTTCAGTTAGAAACGGCAATAATCGACGCAACAATGACAACGGCAAGGAGGAACAGCCTATTCCGGGAAACACCACCCAGATTGCTTTTCAAGTAGTGGAAATTGCTAAACGAGAGCAAGCTTCCCAAATTGTTGTCGGGTTGCCTCTCCACAAAAATGGCACTGAAGCCGAGCAAACCAATTTGACCCGTTTATTTGCTGCTGAGCTGGCCATGGTCGTTTTGCAACAGCTGGGACCCAACATCCCTGTCTACCTGTGGGACGAACGGTACACTTCCAAAGAGGCAGCTGCTCGTGCCCATTCCAAGGATCCGACACGTTTCTTGTATGGGACGTTGGATGCGGAAGCGGCCTGCATCATTCTTGAACATTTCTACAATGACAATGGGAAAGGAGCGGAGCTGGTGGTAGTGCAAGACAAGGATATGGTACGGACGTGCGTTGAGCAGTGGGAGCAGAGAATGAAGATGGAGGAGGAACGATTGCTGCAGGAGGAAACAATGCGCAATGAACGATTGCAAAGGCGAAAAGAAGCTATTCGACGGGACCAAATGATGATGACGATGATGCAACAAGAGGAGAACGATCACTGCACCAGCAAAAAGAAAAAGAAACGAAAACGAAAAAAGTAATGCGGCCCTATCTCCACCTGTCATTCCTTCACTCCGACGATAAATGTCGAATTTCGAATCTTGCTATGGCTTTGTGGTACGTGACGCTAATAAAGAGCTTTTTTGCTTTGCCTGGTTGAGCAAAAGTTGGGATACGTCACTGAAAATTCATATACAAAGGTATGCGTTAATATTGAACGCTTCCAATGTCCCTTCGGTTTGCAAAATGAAAGCATACTGCAACAGCCGACGGATTGGAGACACATCTCCAGAGCACACGGCCCTCTTACGGACCTCATTCACCACATTTTAATGTACACTTCTTTGGATGTTCATCAAGGGGAGACCGATGGGATAGAGGATCTCTTCATGACATATGAGCGATTAATGTTGCGAAGAGTCCACCCTTTGCTGACTGTCATGCAAGAAGAATATCAGTATCATGATTTCCATCTTCCGGTTGAGTGGCCTCGAGCAACAAAATGAGGTATTAGTGGTTCGCAAGAACTGCTGATCGTAACAAGTGCTGATTAAAAATGCTCTACCAATGCACAGCGAGAGTTGGCTCACCTGTCTGCCCCCCAACGGGGCAGAGCATATCATGTAACAGCTTTGCACTCGCTGTCAACAACAGTAAAAACTAAGAAAGGTGAAAAAAAGCTCGCAATGGAAGAAAGGTCCATACTAGTAAAATGTCAAAATGTCAGATAAGGGGTAACCTTTCTAAAACAATGCTGAGAAGGGGAGCAATAATACACTCCCAAAGTGTGGTTTCGCATTACTTTTTCAATGCCGCCTTTCAAACATGGTTTACAATACAAATCGGGGCACATCAACTCGTTGGCATTTATATTTCTGTACAGGGCGCTCAAGATAAAGAGGTGGTAATTTAGTTTGGCCAGCTCACTCCCAATATTCTTTCCGCAAGACAAAGAATGAAGCTAGGTCTCGCAATGAATGCATTGGAGACTTGCTAGCAGTGGATGGATTTGCTGTATTATTTGCCTATTATTACAACCAGGAAGGAAATTTAGAGTGAGGACTTTTCACCAATGTACTACGTACTATCATACAAGTGTATTACAGTGTGATAATAGACATTATAATATTACAGTTAGTTGTTAATCACCAGTACGACATAATGATCCTAATTCCTGATGGATGATAAACTTGGGTTTGAAATCGGAATTAGGAGTTTACCTTTTGAGTACGTTTGACTTCGTAGTAGTTTAAAACTTGAAACACGTACAGAACCCCCAAATAAACCGATACCCCAAATCGATACAACAAACTCACCGCAAAATGCTATGTAAAATTTTACTCACCCCAATCTGAACCCAAATCATAAATCAAAGCTGAATCCCCAAACACTCTTTCACAAGGACTTTGTTGTGATGATTCCATTTTTCGGCCGTGTGCATGGCATTCTTGAAAAAATCCCTGATTTCCTTCCTCCATCCACACTGCCTACTGCCCACCCAAACACCTTCCTCAGGTATCATTCATTCAACAATGACCACCATGGCGGAGCTTCCAAAGCGAAATAAGCTGGATCAATGCAGTTGGACGAGAGAAGACGAAAAACTACGTGAATTTGATGAGGACATTCCGGATCTACGGTCTCTCGTGATACCGTGGGCGTCGATGGTCATTGTTGCCGTCATCGCCGCGGGGTTCGTTCTGTATCACAACCATTGTGATGGAGAGCATTCTGAAGACCAGTTATTCTTCCAATCATCCGATACTATGGTAGAGGGATCATCTTACAAGGAATCAATTTTGGAACGTTTTCTCTCCGGAGTCACTGTGGAGCAACATCATGTGCACAAACCGGTATATGAAGAAAACCACCCGTCTCTCTTTCCTCTCACTACTGCAGATCGACTAGGCTTTTCTTTTGTCATCATCGGGCTGATGGTTGCCGCTGGAGGTGGAATTGGTGGCGGAGGAATCCTAGTGCCTATTTATATCTTGATCATGGGATTCTCTCCGAAACATGGTACGTTCTTATTATCCATGATTTATGGACCAATAGTCGCTGGCCTGGTAGTGTCTCTCATATCTACTGTCGCTACCTTGTTCTTCTTTTTCATCAGCGATTCCTTTGTCTAATATTACCGTTTTTGGCGGCGCGATTGCCAACATGATCCTAAACGTCGAGAAACGACATCCTTTGGCCGATCGTCCTCTCATCGATTGGGATCTCATCCTTGTGATGGAGCCATTGACCATTGGCGGGGCCTTGCTGGGTGCGTTTCTGAATAAGTTGCTCCCAGAAGTGCTCTTGACAATCATGTTGGTTATTCTGCTGAGCTTCACCGCATACACTTCCCTGAAGAAGGCAGTCAAAATGTACAAAGCTGAGTCGCGAGTGTTAAGAGAGCAAGGTCTCAAACCAGATGGAACCAAAGAGAGTGAACTAACGCATATCAATCACCAAGTAGAGGCCACGGATACCAACAAGGCTGGTGATGAATTGTTGAAAGACATGGATTTACAGGAGGGCGAAAGTCCAGGGACTGGTGACATGGAAAGTCTGGCCGCCGACAAAGCGGATGAATTACAAAAGATTCTCGACGAGGAACGGGTCACACCCATGTACAATGTTAGTCTTCTTGTCGGCCTCTTTGTTTTCATTATAAGTATCAATATGGCAAAGGGTGGAGGTGCTTTCCCATCTCCCATAGGAATCAAATGCGGGACGTATTCATTTTGGATGGCCAATGGAATTATGTTAGGCACCATCTTTCTCTTCTGCGTCTATGTTCGAGCTTATCTTGTCGAGAGATTCAAAGCAAAGGAAAGATGCGGATACAAGTATGTACACGGTGATATACAATGGGACAGCCGGGCAACTATTGTGTATCCGTGCATTTGCTGTCTGGCTGGTTTCTTCGCTGGCATGTTCGGTGAGTGTCGAGGTGTGGTTTGATGAATGCCTATCCCTTCTAGAAATATGGCTGATCACTGTGTATTTTTTCATTCTTTGATCATGTAGGAGTTGGAGGAGGAATCGTAAAAGGACCGCTTATGCTAGCAATGGAGGTGCATCCTGCCGTCGGTACGCATGGAACTTCGTCGCAAGAACTGTTTCTTTTACGAAATTTGCCTCATGTTTTCGTCCCATTTTTTTGTGTTTTCTTCCCGCTTTCAGCCTCAGCGTCCTCGGCATGTATGATTCTTTTTACTAGCTTTACAGCTACAACGTCCTTCTTTGTGTTTGGATTGTTGGATCCCCAATATGCTCCGGTATGCTTCGGCATTGGTTTCATTGCAACTTACTTTGGTCAGATTGGACTGTCCATTTTGATGAAACGATCGCAACGGAATTCCTACATTGCATTCTCAATTGGAGGTGGTGTCGCGCTGAGTGCAGTTCTAATGACCATTCAATCTGTTTTAAGTTTGGCAGAAGGGGAACAGCACAAGTCTGGAGGAATCTGCGGGAAGGATTCATAGCTGGATAGCAAACGACATCTTCTTCGTAATTTAGTTTAAACGTTTATACCAATGATCGGCGAGGGATATTCAATGAATCCAAAATCTGGCCACCAATTGGATCGTCAATGTCACCATGCCGTATAAATGTAAAATGCAACGATGTCTCGTTTCCCTCTATTTTGCCATAACCATAAACTCCTTGGATATATCGAGCTGTCCAAGTCTTGTCGTAGACTGTAGTTGAAGCATAAAAATCGTCCAGAGCAGCTCCCGCGGCACCTGGGAAAAGTCGGAGAGATTTCAGTTCGTCATTGGAACAGTCCATGGAAGCGAGAACAACTGAAATTCACAAGATATAATTTTCGTACCTATGGTTACATGGACCGGCCCACCGGCGTCACAAAGGCTTCGGTAAAGCCCTTTGCATGTTCGATGATATTCGTGATAATGACCAGCCAACACAAGATCCACATTGTGCACGTACAACAAATCTTCTATCTCATCTCTCATAGCGTCTCCTACGAGATTGTTTGCCATCCAGTGATCTCCACTCTCTCCTTCGTACAACGGCCGATGCGACTCTAACACAACCCAAGGTGTGATGCTTCGGTTAACATTTTGTAAGTCGTGCTCCAGAAATTTGTACTGTGGAGAACCTACAGAAAGATCATGCTCGCTGCTGATCACGACAGTGTGGACCATCCCGTGGTTGTAGCTATACCAGAAAACACCATTCGACTTTGGAGAACGAGGCATTCGAAACCTTTTAGCCATGGGAACTCCACATTCTCCTCCCGAGTCGTTGCCTAGATAGTTGCCCCAAGAAGGTTGGTAGCCATCGTCAGTCTGTATTCCACTTGGATCTTTACCCATACCACCAGCGTTATGATCATACTCATGATTTCCAATTGCAATCATTAGAGGGATTTTTGTAGAAAATGGTTCGATCATTTCAAACCAAGCGTCCCACAAATGCGCTGCACCGTTCGCGTAGCTACAGAGTACGAGAAAGATACGGCTGACAATGAGCCAAAAAGACGATCAACCCTTTCTGAACCATTTTTCTCAATGTAATCTTACCTAATATCTCCAAAATGATGAACTGATGTAACATCACTCTCTCGTTTCATCATGGCCGAGAGCCACTTTTTACCATCATTGCAGCCCGTTTCTGGACACCCCTGGTCTCCATAAACAATGTATGAAAACTCCGAATACTTTTCATCACCATCGTTGGGTGCTGTCACAAACGTCGAAGGCTCGGACCATACAGAGACATTTCCATTGACGGACATGCCCACTTGATACTGATACGCCGTTGATGCCTTCAGGTTGTGAATTTCCACTCTATGGAGCAATCCAGGTGGGTAAAATTTTCCTGCCTCGGTTTGGTTGGCAGGCTCTTGACATAGATCACTGGCGGTGTACGTGTCGCTTATTCCTTCAGTTATCTCAAAGTCAGAAGAGGCGATAGCAATGTGTGGCAGGGGTCGAGATGTAACTTCAGCGAATCGAACCAGAGGTACGGCTTGAACAGAATCTGATGTCATAGTGCCAGTTGTAAACTGGATAATCATGGTGGAAAACGTTTCCGAATATGCCAAGTGTATAGCTGTTGGTGTCTCCCTGGAATGTTCAATTGTGAGCGGCTCGGTAGACGCTACATGAATAAATTGCCACTGCGTATCGGTAGATAGGTACTTTGGGTTTGACCAGTTCTTGACGTTGAATTCCGTAACAAGGTACAATCGAAAATGGCACGAATCCTGGCGTAACGTTGGAAACCGGGGTATATACCATGTATTATCAGGGGCGCTCCCTCCATTTCGAGCTGATGTCGCCTTGGCTTGAGCAATCGTGGCGGCTTCTAGAAACCCTTCGGGATTGTCATTATCCTGACAATACAAAGCAATCACATCACTATCTTGCAATACGACGTTGTCATGCTTTCCATCCCGACCCATTGTCCATGTAAGAGTAACAGAGGATGAACCACCGTTGTCGTTATAGTCGTTTGCAGAAATCGACGCCTTGTCCAACCATATCTGGGGGAGTTCGCATTTTTGATTCTTACACAGTCTCTTTCTTTGTTGTTGTGTATGCACCTCCGTTGGATCTTCCATCACATATTCCACCGAATGAAGCATTCTTTCATACAGCGTATTGTTGAGTGCATATACAAAGTTGTTGGTCTCGGGATCTACCACCGCAAGAAGTGTTGGTAGGAAATGCGGCCGATGGAGTTCCGTCACCACAGATGTGGTTACAATGGGGGCGAAAAGGGCCCATCCCACCGCCACAATTGCCACAGAACAAACCATTAGGACAGCACCCTTGATTAACAACGTGTATCGTATCTTACGCCGCGGTTTTGTTTTGAACAGTAGGCGAGTCACTTCTTCGTCCGACAACTCTTCGGATCGTAGGAGTGGCGAACCTTCATGTTGATTGTGATTGTCACGTCGAAGCTCATTGTAAAAGTTGGTAGTATTATTTGTTCGTCCCTCCAGCGGGTTGCGAATCTCGAAGGGATTGAAAGATGCCATTTCTGGGGATTATCGAGATTAGCGTGGCAGTATTACGATAATATTTTGGATTGGAGAGTGTTACCGATATCGGTTGATTTCTTCTACAGTAGTCGTATCACTAGATGCTTTTATCAGATTTCAGCATGATGGGGGGAGAAAAGAGCCGGTGGCCGTTGATTTCTTGTCACAACGTCAAATCGAAAACGCATCTTCAAGTTGTAGGCCATTTATGCGCGCGCAAGCATACCTTATTCTGTGTCATCAATTTTCTCCTTTGGGCCTTCCCGTCCTACGATACAAAATAAATGTAATAATCTTCGTCTTTCTGTTCACTGTTCAGTGTACCTCTCTACTCTAGGTAGCTAGCTAGGGGTAGGCAATAATAGTCGCGTTGTAGAACGTCGTAGCACAGATCAGTATCTATTACTACCTAACAGTGAACGTATATCGTACAAGAGGTTGGATACGAGAACAGTAGTGTAGGCAATCAAGATACTTCGAGTATATTGTAGATGAGAAAATCAACCTACGTAGCACCAGCAGCTCGGAGCACAGGAAAGCAAAGTAATGTGCAGCAACGAGCAAACCGCCGTCAGAGAACTACACCATCTTCTGCAAATCAGGCGTCGCCAATATTGTCGCTAATTCCATCAGAACCATACTAACGCATGCACCACATCTTCCACCAAACCACCATTCAGCCTTCCCTTCTCCAATGGTGTGCCAGAGAAATAATGTCAATGATGCATTTTACCGATAGATCGATTCAGCTTTTTGGGATTCTCGTTCCATGAGATCCAAAGGACGCAACACATTCATTTTATTTGACTCAACAATATGTCCATTCTGAACCATTTCATCCAACAAGAAATGAATCAACTCCAGAGAGTACATGATGTCGAGCTGACAAGAAAGAAATACGTAACAGCAACAACGAACAAAAGGTGAGTCACATAACAACAATCATTCGATGCAACATTTTTCTAGACGGCAGTACATGGTAAATAGGATTGAACATACCTCGCAAATGGAACCAGCCCTTTGAAGTCATAGGATTGTATTGTGTGATGGAATGGGAAAAGGAGTGAGGCATTTCGATCAAATGAACGGCACAATCACTTTGGGACTTTCCACTTGGATTGTTCCAGACAGAAACAGTTTTGCCCGATTTACATACCATTTGTCCATAGTTTCGACCAAGTTGTGAATAAATTCCAGTAAGCCAAGTTCGTTTTCTGGATTGTCATTTCCATCCTTGCTCAGTTTGGTTCCAACGATGAAAAAGAGACTGGCGTATCGACGATATACGACCTTATATCCACGGTATTCGACAAAGGAACACTGAAATTCCGATCGACTCAAACACTTTCGAATGATCTCACTTTCCAATGCATTTCGTTCGATGAGGGAGATCCATTCGTAGTATGAAGAAAGACGGGTCTGCCCCTGTTTGTTGCTGTTTGAAGAGAAAAAATACAAGAGAAAAAATAGCGTGCAGCAAATGGTGAGACGTGCGTAAAGCAGACGCCGAAATTCTACACATGACTATCATTGTGGCCAGCATTCATATGAAAATATACGTAACAAATGCCAGAGGCCATCTGCTACTCGCAGCAGCAGCACCTTGTGTTGACATTGAAGCAGCAGTAACACCAGACTTTCCCAGCTCTTACGCTCCTCTTTCATCACATCACTTACACCATTAGAAGAAACGAGATCGCCATCGTACAACAGAAACCTAGTTGCTACAGAGAACAAGGTAATGATTGGCAACAATAGAGTCAACGACGGCTTAGTACTCCTTCAAAAGTCGACGGTCATAAGATTATTGATTCTAATTTTTCGCTGCGTCGGCAGCATTCGAAATTTTTGACGACCGTTATCATTACCAAAACGACAGTAGACGAAGTACTACGGATTACGTCGAGTGCTTGACTGTGAGTTCGTTGTAACAAGATTCAATGCTTGAAAAGGATAAGGATATGCAATACCTCTCTTATCTCTCTTTTATGTACGACTGTATTAGTAAACTATTCTGCTACGGTTGAGGCTCATCGACGCGAACGCCGAAATAAAAAATAAGAGGAAAATGCGGTTTTAGCCTATCGCCAAAACTGGATTTCCCGCGCGATGGCTACCTATCCATTCGCCAAAAAAGGTTTTCACGCCTTAACCGTTCGCCAAAAAAAGATACTCCCGCTCAAAATCCGCGTTAGCCAGCACTACTACGGGTAAGTTCGCGCTAAAAATATGTATTAGCCACCACTGTAGCTACGTAAAGTTGCCGCCATCTCCATGTACGAAAATTTCTACATCCCTCCAACCGCGACACAGAATGCTAAAAGAATTTTTTCAACATTCGATAGCAAAACAAAAGTAACTGTAAATTGAAATCCATCGCATCTTCAGATCATTCATCGCAGATAATTCACGATTTCATTCCTGTTACAACAACAGCAACTGCTCTCTTCGTCTTTGCTGAACATTCTGAGCATGAATCCAATACCGTTTGCCGACGACCCCGTGCGCGGAAAACCCATTTCCCTGGCCATGGGAGACGTCGAAGGTCTCGACCGTGGCCAATGGTTGTCCACCTCTCTCGTGGACTATGTCCTGCAGACATCACTGGCTGGTAAGCTACCCGACCATGTACTCATTGGATCTTCCAACTGTTCGACGTACTTCCATACGTACAATTCGAAACTTCGCAACGAAGATGATACCCATTGTGTGCAGCAAATGCGTGATGGACTGCAACCCTACGCCGAGAGTCGGTACAGATTCATTTCCGCAGCTTGCTACAATTCGCATTTTTTTGTCGTCGACATCACTTTCGACAATCGTCAACCAAACGTTTTCGAAAGGGTGAACGTGTTTGACTCCTTGAGCTCCACTGCCAGGAGGAGGGCAACCGCTGTTCTACACCAGGTCCAGACATTTCTTTTCGGCTGCAGGGGTAGGAACAAGAGACCGACTAGGTACAGCTAGGTTGACACTTCTGCTTGCTTGACTATCAAGGTCGATAAAGGTTTCTGTCATCGTGGCAATTTTTTTTTTCAAATATCCATCCCGGAAAAAGGAAATGCCTTCTCCTATCCTGGCAAGATATGGTGAAGGGCGCAACAAGGCATGTGTCTCGATTGTCGAGGGGATCGTTATATGGATATCGGGGTCATCCCAAAGTGTAGCTTGCCTGGTAAAACACGTTCGTTCCGTGACAACCTCTTCTTGGTCGATCTCCCATGGATGTATCCTCCAGGGGACATCATCGTTCCCCAAATTCCATTTTTCTACGACGACAGTGGTGATTGCGTCTGTCCAGTCCATCAGAAGCGACAACATCCTAACTGCGTACCACCGTATCGCCGCACGTAGCTCAAACGTCTCGTGGTCACGGCTCTAGTTGTCCGACATTGATGTATCAGTGTCGGCATGGAGCATTCGAAACACGAACGACCAATCCCAGTTCAGATTTTTAATGCACTGCATTTCTCGACTGTTTCGAAAAAAGACGCACAACTGGTGCAACGACTCAGCTACAACCAAACAGATTCTATCATCCTCTAGTTGGTTTTCAGAAATGAATTGTTGCCATGGATTCTCCAGTAGTTGGAAAAATTCAATCGCCATGGGCATCAAATGCGGAGCCACTGGAAGCCAATGCGACAGCATCAATATTGATGCGATTTGGGTTGCTCGTGAATGTACTTGCTTCTGAGTACTACCAGCAACTTCTGTAGACAATGCTTTGTCATTGGATACCACCATAGATAGTACAGTGACACAGACTTCCATCGAGATGGGTGCCATGAGTCGCAACAGCCGTCGCAAGTAATCCGTACGTCGATGTTCATAATATGGTGGATGATAATGTATTTCGCTTTCGTCGTCCTCGACGGTATCAAACATTTCATCAAAATCGAAAATGTTAAGTTTTGGCAAGTGTGAGACGCCCAAGGCAAGAGTTTCTGGAAAGCAAGCTTCCAGCAGTGTCTTGGCAATTTGATCAATACAGTCGTCGGGAGAGAGCTTCAAACCACTACTGTCGTTGCAGTCCTCGTCGATGTCCATTTTGGTGTCGTCATCGTCCGCCTCTTCGGGGACAGTCAGCTTCTTAGAAGCGTTATAGATTTGATTCAAGTACATGGTAAAATCACCTTGTTTCACTTGCAGGCCATCAGCCTCCGTCGTTTTTTGATGATCGTCCGACATGATTCCTTTGTTTGTTTTTCTTCTTTTGGGTTTTTACAAGCTCGGCCACCACCAGTCTGTCCTCCAGGATCCGGACTACATCATGCAGATGGCTGAATTCAGACACTGTCCCGTGGAGACAAACGGCTACAACTGTGGCCTCTTTGCACTCGCTGTCGTTTGGCACTTACTTCGCGACAAGGATATCCATCCGTCCGTCTTTACGCAAGCGCATATCGACAATTTCCGTGTAGCTCTGCGTCACGGGCTTTCCTCCAACCCAGGATGGGCAACGATGGACAATATAGCTTGTTACTTCCCCGTCCTTTCCATGCCGGCTCCTCCACCACCTCCTTCCCCTCCAGCCATTGAGATTTCCCCACCCTCGTTCACTTCCGTCGGTGATGCACAATTGGCGGGTTGTGGCCCAAGATCCTTGGAAGTAGCCAATGTAGCCACCGAAAGAAACACAGATGCGGGCCCTGGAATGGAGTTTGGCCCGACCGAAGAACCGGGACAGGAACAAGACCCAATTTTGGATTACGAAGACAACTATTTCCAGGATAATTTTTCCTCCAAAGGTGTGGTGTTCGGAACAGTTGACGACGTCTTGGTGGCTATCAACGAATACCAGGAATCGTCAGGAAACGTTTTATCTACCGTTAGGATGCGTGGGAACGCCAGGACGTTCGTGTGCATTTCGCATGCGAACTGTCCATTTTGCGTCAAATTTGGACCCATGCCGAAACAGGAGGGTATTTTCTATAAGCCAGAAAATTGTACGATCCGGCACCGCGGCGCAAAAGTTGTCTCTTCCAAGAGTGGCAAATGTTTCAAGAAACGATGCAAGGAATTGCTCAGAGGCATTGTTTCTGATGTGGCTGCTCATAAGCACGGTCCACCGACGGCCATGGACGTCATGAAGACCGGCGTTCACAAGAAGAAAACCCACCTTCAGTACTACCAGTGCTATAGGGGTGTCCGAGAATGGAAAGCCGGTAAAGAAATCACTGACCCGATGAGCTTCCAACTCCTGGGGCCATATGTTGAACGGTTCCGGGAACAGAACCCGGGGTCAAGGGCCGTCATGGAGAGAGGCAACGACAATCGGGTAAAAATATTATTTATCTGTCCTCCCTTTTCAAACGAAGCACTGCTGTTTGTCCGTCCGGTAGCGTCACTTGACGCGGCACACATGAAGTCTGAATGGAAAGGTACACTGTACATAGCGACCGTAAAATCAGCCATGGACAAGATATATCCAATTGCGTTTGCGATCACGGCGGACAACGAAAACGGCCAAGGATGGGATTGGGTCTTACGGAACCTAGATGCCGGTCTACCAAATCTCACCATCGCGCACTACAGAGTGGGATGCGCATACAAGTTATTTCTCCTCCAGTCGGACCGACAAAAAGGTCTCGACGAGGCCTGTAAGGCATGTTTCCCTGCCAACCACCACTGTTACTGTGCCGTCCACATTCGGCGGAACGTTGAAGGCAGGCATGGGAAGAAAATGGGTGCGTTGATACCGGGGTTGGCGAAAACAACTTCCCTACCGGACAGGGATGCTAAGTTGGCACAACTCCGCCGGCAATCCTCCCCCGCCTATGATTTCGTCAAGGGCATCAACCCAAAGCAATGGATGGACTCTGCCTGGCTGGAGGACAACACATTGCCTCCCCGGTACGGGGTTCGGAGCTCCAACATTTCTGAATCCGCCAATTCCATGTTGGAGCGTGAGCGGAGCGGAAATTGGTTGGAAGCAATTGATGGGATATTGAAGAAAATGTCCCTTCGCATCCAAGCGTCACGCGAGGAGTACGAATGAAAGACTGGTGTGGTGGAGACGGTTTACCCACAGATCCTTGACCGTTGGGAGAAAGGTATCGGATATAGGGTGGTGGACTCCGGAGGCGATGGTCAAAAGTATTCCGTCCACCGGATCATTGAAGGGAACACAGGTTCTAACCAAAGCTTCACGCTTAATTGGGTGGATGGAGTGTGCGAGTGTGGTGTGTGGCAGATGCACGGCATACCGTGCGTGCATGGGATGGCATACTTCAGGTGGCGAAATGATTGGACATTGCAACAGGTGGTGGAACAATTCGTAGAAAAGTGTCACACGTACGATTATGAACAGAAACTTTATAGTGGAAGCTTCGTTCCCGTTTGCATGGACATGTTACAACCGGACCAAACGACGTTGCCGCCAGATGTTGAAGGAAAGAGAATGGCTGGTAGACCGAAAACAGTGAGACTGCGATTGAGATCCCGCTACTCCCATCGGCCAGAGAAATCACCCATCGTGTGCAGCCGTTGCCACCAGCGCGGTCACAACGCAAGAACGTGCCAACGGAGAGCGGCACTTGCGAAAAATACCGGAAATGCAGATACGGCACAAAATAGCAACAGTGTTTTGTAAATAAATGGTAACAGTAACTATTCTTAACCCTTTTTGTGAAAAATTCTGTCACAGTAGCCATTTGATATTTGTCATCGGCTATTTTCGTCTTAAAAATTTTGGTGCGGGAATGTCTTTTTCGGCGAACGGTTAAGTTCGCAATATCTTTTTTTGGCGAACGGTTAAGGCGTGAAAACCTTTTTTGGCGAATGGATAGGTAGCCATCGCGCGGGAAATCCAGTTTTGGCGATAGGCTAAAACCGCATTTTCCTCATCTGCTACTCGCAGCAGCAGCACCTTGTGTTGACATTGAAGCAGCAGTAACACCAGACTTTCCCAGCTCTTACGCTCCTCTTTCATCACATCACTTACACCATTAGAAGAAACGAGATCGCCATCGTACAACAGAAACCTAGTTGCTACAGAGAACAAGGTAATGATTGGCAACAATAGAGTCAACGACGGCTTAGTACTCCTTCAAAAGTCGACGGTCATAAGATTATTGATTCTAATTTTTCGCTGCGTCGGCAGCATTCGAAATTTTTGACGACCGTTATCATTACCAAAACGACAGCAGACGAAGTACTACGGATTACGTCGAGTGCTTGACTGGACGGTTGGGTAAATCCGGGTTTTCTTCTTTCATTCATGGTTTGGTTCTTTTTATTCATTCGTGGAAGACATTCATATATATGGTTGATAGCGAAGACAAAAAATCAACTAACAAATCTCTGTTATTTCGGAATGTTTCATCAATTGCCCCCTGATTTTTCGATCGGGGGAAATCGTGCGCTTCGGTGCGCTTCGGAGAAACTTGGTGCGCTTCGGACAAATTTGGTGCGCTTCGGTGCGCTTCGGACAAATTTGGTGCGCTTCGGTGCGCTTCGGACAAATTTGGTGCGCTTCGGTGCGCTTCGGACAAATTTGGTGCGCTTCGGACAAATTTGGTGCGCTTATCGGACAAATTTGGTGCGCTTCGGACAAATTTGGTGCGCTTCGGTGCGCTGATCGGACAAATTTGGTGCGGTTCGGACAAATTTGGTGCACTTCGGCCAAATTTCGTGCGCTTCGGAGAAATCTGGTGCGCTTATCGGAGAAACTTGGTGCGTTTATCGGAGAAACTTGGTGCGCTTCGGTGCGCTTATCGGACAAATTTGGTGCGCTTCGGTGCGCTTAGTAGGAGAAACTTCGTTATCTGGCTTCTGTGTACTTTTATTGTTATGTTTGGATTTCATTTAGGCTTCCGATGCCCTCGATGTCGCCTTCAACCAGCATTATTTTATTCTCCACTCTTGTTCTTTCCGGTTGACATGAAATGTTCGCATTTCTTTCAGCACACATGTCGTTCTATGTCCATCCTCGAACCCTGTCATTTTGGGGTGGATGAACTTGGTAAGAATTGAGCATGTAGCTCCGATACCTGCACTCAATGCCTTGCTTTTTTTGTCATGGTGAAACTCTTGTTGCAGTAGTCTTTATCACTGTCGAAGAACTGGGATGGATATTACCAACTGTAAAACACTACCTACGATATGTTAGATGTCTACGTGAGTTTCCATGACCTTCCGTGAGTTTCGGTGAGCTTAATCTTCGTGAGCTTCGGTGCGCTTAGCAAAATTTCGTGCGCTTCGGTGCGCTTAGCAAAAATTTCGTGCGCTTCGGTGCGCTTAGCAAAAACTTCGTGCGCTTCGGAGAAACTTCGTGCGTTTCGGTGCGCTTAGCATCCCCTGATATATTCGGGGAACGCAATTTTAAGCGAGGGATTTTTAAGGAATAAAATATGAGCTTAAACACTGATGTTTGGTAAATTTCCATGACCCAAATGAACAGTCTTCGCATATCGCGCACGAACAACGAAGGACTAATTCAGTACTGAATCAAATTTACCCAACCGTCCTGTGAGTTCGTTGTAACAAGATTCAATGCTTGAAAAGGATAAGGATGTGCAATACCTCTCTTATCTCTCTTTTATGTACGACTGTATTAGTAAACTATTCTGCTACGGTTGAGGCTTATCGACGCGAACGCCAAAATAATGACCGTCCCTAACAAACTGACAGAGTGAAAATCAACAGAGCAGCTTTCAAAATTCACACCACAACACATACGCTCTATGATACACCCTACCACCAGTGTAGAACCACTCTAGTAGAGTAGTAAACAAAACATCATTTTAGAATACGCATCCATCTCTCATTCTGCTATAAGAACATTACCGACCAACAATACCATGGTGAGGGCACGCCAGTTCGCCTCCAAACTGGACATGTACCGCAAAGTCCCAGGTGACTTGGTTGAGGGAAGCAAGCAAGGGAGTCTCATTTCTTGGTTTGCCATTTTCACCATTGGATATCTCTTTTACAAGGAAACATCCGACTATTTCAACACTCGTCTAGTTACTAATTTGGCATTGGACCGACGGAAATCCAACGACAACGACATGATCAAAGTTGCCTTCAACATTACAATGATGGATCTGCGGTGTGATCACATTGAAGTTGACGCCGTATCTGTTTTGGGCAACAACCAAAATGTTACCAAGTACATCAGCAAATTCCCACTTGATGCCGAAGGAGTGGCACATGTGATGGCAGCAAGGAATATGCGACAGCATGACATCGAGGAGATCGCACTACACGACTCTTCGGTGGGCAAGTCGATTGAAGATCTGCACGAAAGTGGCGAACAGGCCATATCGCTGGATGACAAGACGTTGGGCTTTGCCGTGAGAGAAAATGATCTTGTCTTTGTGGACTTTTTCGCATCATGGTGCAGTCACTGTCAAGCACTGGCACCGACCTGGGAGGTCTTGGCAAAAGTCATGTATGATGCCAGTGAAGAAACAATAGAAGAGGGTGGGGAAGACTATGGGGAACAAGAATTGAAGGAAGCAGAGAAGCTCGATGTACCAGTCATTATTGCAAAGGTATGGAATAGTAGACGGAAAATATTCAATTATCATCAAAACTACGTTCACCTTTGTCTCTGCCTCTCCATCTTCAGGTTGACTGTGTGGCGCAACAGCAGTTGTGTTTGGACCAAGATATTCGTGCATATCCGACGCTTCGATTGTTCGTCAATGGCGAACCGTTCGGGGGCGGAGACTATCGAGGGCACCGAACGATTCTTGACATGGTGCAGTTCTTGAGATTGGTAGAGGAACAGCTTGGTCGAGACGGAAAGCTTTCAGCCGAAAGTCTGAGTAGTGCGCTAGAGAAGCACTTGGACATGTCTGTGGAGGAAAGGCATTGGGCCGAGGCGTTTGAGAGAACAAGAAAACACCACCATCATTTTGAATGGAACCCCAGCGACCATCCAGGCTGTCAACTTTCTGGATCGATCCTCCTTCACCGCGTTCCAGGAAATTTTTATATCGAAGCCTATTCGCCAACTCACGATCTGGCACCTACGATGACCAACGTTAGCCATGAGATTCATTGGCTGTCTTTTGAACCGGCAGATTACGATCATAAAAGGAGATCTGGACCATTGCCCCCAAACTTTTACGAATCAAGTCGACCAATGAATGGAAATGTTTACATTACGAGGAATCTACATGAAGCATACCATCATTACATCAAGCTGATACCAACCAACGGCAATTCGTTTCAGGTAATGCAAAGCAGTCAGTTGGCGTCATATGATCGCGATATCACGCCAGAAGCCAAGTTTATTATTGACTTGTCACCGATCGCTGTGCAATACGAACGAGTTTCTCGACATTGGTACGATTACTTTACCAGTTTGATGGCCATCATTGGCGGTACATTCACAGTCGTTGGATTCTTCGAGTCGGGTATTCGAACAGTGGCTGCTGCCAGAAGGAAACGTGTATCACACAACAGCAAGGCTCGTCAAGTGTACTAGCACGACAGACTAGCAGAGTTTATATGTAATGGAAGGTCCTTTTGAATTTATGGAGTGTTTCATTTAACGCCGTAGGTGATGGATTAGCAACATCTATTCCTGTAGACTTTGGTAGAAAAAATAATACTTCGAAGTACTTGCTATTTCGAATTATTAATCTACCTACCGGAGTCGTTCGACCACTTCTTTGTGCGATCAAGCAGGACAATTATTTTAGGTACTCTCTATGTTAGCTACCGGTAGTCGTACCGTCGTATCGTACTCATTTTACTGCGGTACGTGCGACGTGCGGATATGATGTGACGTGTATGATACGACATAGACGGGAATGTCTGGCCGCCGTCAAATCATTCTGGAACAGGCGGCTCCGAAGCTTGTCAACTCATCGAAACCCTCTACGATAGTACCCGATGCATCAACTTGTGGTTCTAAAATAGCAACAACGTTGGATTCAAACCGGAATCTATAGTGGATAGACTTGCAGAGACCGTAAAAATTTTGTTTCAAATCGCCGACCTTTTCCTGGCAACGAAAGCCTTGTTTCTAAATCCAAAATGAGTGGGAATATTCCCTATGCGCAGCCTTTTCCCTGGAACTCTCCATCATTGGAAGCAGCGCAACAGTTTTCAACCATATCACTTCGAAAACGCAAATTTGTCGGGACCGGTCGGGCATTCCTACTGGAAGAGTCGTTTGGATCGAAATCGAAAATGGGAAAAACCGCCAAGAGAATCTTGAAGACATTGCTCCATCAGCATGGAACGGAACTTCCAGCAGTTTCTGAATCTGTGAAAGCGATGAAAAGCACCCCAAGAAGCCAAAAAGTTCTCAAATTCCAAAAACGAGGAGAACCACATCCGGGTACTTCAGACGAAGAGATTCTACGCAACGCTTCGGAAGGAAAATATTCCCTTTTCAAATCCATATTAAGAATCATTGAATCAGAAACGGGGGTCGTTCATACCAAGGAATTTTTGGGAAAGGCTTGCTTGGTAGTAGATCCGAGTACCATGCCCGGACACATGGACGCTAAAGACATGGTGTTGGCTGCCCTTCACTTTTTGTCAACAACATACAAGCCCAAATCCCAGGAATTGCTGGAGCTCCCGTTGATTAGAGCAGCTCAGGTATACTCGGATCTAGAGAAGAGAAATTACCTAAAGGCTGGTACATGGAAACTGAGTGAGGTTGAGGACAAAATATTGAAGATGGAAGAGTTGTTCCTGACATCGCCCAGACATTGGAAGTGGTTGAAAAGAGACACTTTTTGCCCCCGATTGACTTGGGAGGAAGAGTCGTTGTTTTATCGTAAGGGCGCAGTTCCGCCGAGAGCGGAGCCCAAACGAAAAGGAGAAATACGTAGACGATCAAAAAGTTCGGCGTCCAACCCAAAATCTCCCACTCCCTCGGCTGTGCGTTCCGGGACGCCAACTCCGTCGCTATTGGCAGAAGCTTCTATTGATGGCACTGCCACCAGTGTGGATGATGAGGATGATGATGATGGCCCTGTTGTAGAAGCTATGATATTAGATGACGATGAGGACTAATTTTAAGTGCCGAATGCCAAATTAATGAATTTATTCAAAACTGGGCCCTGCGTGAAAAGTGACCACCGTACAACCTAACTTACATTTTTGCTTGCCATGGGTAGAGCGCTCCCGAGCTGACAATAGATTTCTTTTGTTGGAATACGACGTATTGATCACGTAGCAGCAGCATCGATATGCACGGATGGTAGTAGCTACCGGTAGTACGCACCCTTCCCGCTACGCCTTCACACTTCACAGTCAATTGGGGGTACCAGGTATGATACCGGCACCGCAGGTACTTTCTACGGTACTCGTAGTACGTACCTTTAGTACGGTATGTACCAGTAGATAGTACGGTACTGTATGATACCTGGTAGAATAGTCTACGGTACTTTACAGGGTACTCTCTGTTGCATTTGCGAGTGGTACCCGTATTTACGCTCCGTATCATACATGTTGTGTACAAAAACTTACTCGGAGTATTACAGAAGTAAACTAACTGTAAAAGGCGAAAAGAATAACGATTGATCTCAAACCACTGTTAATTAAGTAAAAAATTATTTTAACGACAGCAACACTATTGGTAGAACGATAGAACTCTACTTCAATAAATACTTCTGAAACTAATGCGGGCTACACTTATTGCATTCGCAACCAAACACGTCACAATAAGAAAGAACTCTTTTTCTCTCTCTCCCACGACAGTGGCGATCTGTCCGCACAGCAACTATAATATGATACCGGCACTTCCCACGATCCCAAACCACAACGACACAAAAAACTCCCCCTTTCTTTCAGAAACAAGTTGATGGGATCGATCATCGTCGAAGAAGGCAACAATGGATCCAGATCGAGTCCGAGCATACCTACAGGTAGCATGTGCTGGATTGGGATTTGATATTGGGGAAGTTTGGTGGACACACAACGACAATGGGTCGTCTTCGGCGCTTGCAGCGATAGGTAAGAGATGGGTGAAGCGAAGTCTTTGTTGGTTGGAGATGGTTTATTCCATTAAGGTTAAAAGTTATTTTGGGTGAATTTCATTGGATGATTCTTGTCGCAGATCTATGATTCATTAAGTTTTGGTGTTCGCCGCAACCAACGGATGCTGGTGCCGTCGTTAGAAAAAACGGGGAAGAACGTTCACTGTCAGTGGCAGTGCCGTCCTTGTGATCGATCCTATTTCGTCCTAATTCCTGATTGAAGACATCTCATGCACTTTTTCGTGTGTCTCATATCCCTATTCCAATAACAGAGGAAAAAGATGACTCGGGGTCAGCCTTGGTGTCACAGAACAAAAGGTTGAGGTTTGTCCAGTTGTATACATCTAAATCCTACGAAAACCGAAGAAATATGCTTGTTCGTCCCGCCGACGAAGAGGAAAATTACAAATCCAAAGTCAATGGAGAAGACATTCCCGACGAAGACAGTGCATCCAGTCTGAAAAAGCATGTGCTGTCACCGACGCTGGTCGACGCCATTTCCAAAACCGCACAGGTCGTGTGGGCACATACACGAAAAAGCGAAGGACTTACCGGCCGATCTGAGATGCGTCTCCAGACAGCAGTGGGGATGCCCGTAGCCGTCGACAGGGAAGGGAATATGTGCGTGGTTGTTATGTTTTCCCCAAACAATATTTCCAGCACAGATGATGCCATGGAATATTTACAATCAATTAGTCGAAGCGCCACATCATCATCAATCCCAAGTTTGTTGCCGGCCTTCGATCCCAAGCAAGGTCTGATCTCATTACCTCACCACCATCACTCGACAAATGATGTTCTTCCTATGCTGAATAATGTGCTTTCAGAAGGCGTTACAACTCGATTTGTATCTTTGGACGAGAATCCCACGGAAAATCATCAGCTTGCCATTCCAGAAGTTCATAGCGATCACGATTTAGGAAGCGCGCCGAGAGACTGCTTTGGGATTCCAATGCTCCCTGCTGTCGCGGAACTGGGAAGCTCGACTCCAAATCGATCGGAAGAGTACGGGGAAACCGTCACGGATGCGTTCGATGAAGCATCCTACGGTGTTTGGTCAACAATCATGCAAACATTTGACAATCCTAATGTACTTAGCGACGATTCTCCGCCAGATCAGGAGAACAATGTGGAGCCTGTCACCATCACGGAACTGGGTAATTCAGAATCATATTTCGACACGAACGATACTGTGGCAACTATAACCAAGCCAGCCATGGCGATTGAGAGGCAAGAGCGATTGGACGAATTCGCCTCAGCATTCTTGGAAGTATCTGTTTTCGATCTTGCCGAGGTATGGTTACCTCTCGGACGAGGATCCGATGCTCTTGGTCTGGTAACATCTGTCACAAGCACAAATAGCAACTATCCACTGAATGATTTCACCTTGGAGAGTGAGAAGTGTTTGATCAAATATTGGTCAGGTGCAGTTGGTAGAGCATACTCGTCTGGAAACCCAGTTTGGAGTTTCAATAGGGTACGGATGTTTCGATTTTGTGTACCTTGAACAATTATGGGGCTTCTTTCTTACAACTGTTTCCTCTCATCTTGCCTGGTAACAGAATGTTTTTGCTGATTCGGGGCGTCTCAGATTGTTCGAGCAAGCAAAGATTGAAACAGCTTTGGCTGTCCCGGTATTTTCTGGCAAATCAAACTCTCCAGCCTTTGTTTTCTGCTGTTATTCCTTCGTTCGCACCGGTTCGGTTCCATTTGTGTTGAAGTTTGTTCAGCAAGCATTGAAGCTGCTGTGGGGTGGTCTCGACAAAGTCCAACCTCATGCAAGCGTAGGTGAAGACCTTTGGAGAGACGTTGCACCTGCAGATCTGGGAGAAATGGCTGCTGATGTGGAAATGCAGCAGCATTTTATGATCAAGAAGCGGCCCATTGGTGCCATTTCGAATGAGCCACATGAACGAAACGATGTGGACGATGATTTAGCTGTGCAGATCGAAACCTTGGAAGGGCCATCAGGGACCCCCACGGCATCAAGTATTTACACTGGACGCGGAGCATCTTCAGATTATGGCACGTCTGGAGATCAGTATCACGAAGAAATTTTCCCTTCCACTATACAACCAATCCAATACCAAACCTTTGAATCAGTACAGACTCACATCCAGAATGCAATCAAGTCTGTCGCAGATATGCAGCCAGCTCACCAACATGTTGCCACAAATGCCTCTGGCTCAAAGCGCGCCCATGTCTTTCACCAGGAATCCTCTCAAGTCTCGTACCTTCAGCCTGTGCAGCAGCAACAACAACAAATGTACTCGCAGTCCCAACTAGTGTCGCAGCAACAGCAGTATCAACAGCAGCCGTATCAACAACAACAACAACAACAACAACAACAGCCTACGAATATGGCACAGACTAATTTTGTCCAGAATCAACAAGGTTACGGGCAGTCTTCTCAGACGTTTCTCTCGCAGTCTTTCTCCACTCTACAGCCTCAGCAATTCAAAGGGCAGCAATCGTATACGGGGGCTACAAGTTCTTGCTCGAACGTAAACAACAATGGTTTCTTGCCTGTCGTTTCTGCTCCTCTTCCCTTGGGCCGACCCCTTCCACTTCCTAATCAGGTTATAAATTCCCAGTCATCGTATGGCACTCACATGAAACGCAACTCATCGGATTCAGTGAACGATTTGCTGCAAGACCCATCGTTACTTCAACCAACACCGAAGTTTGAACCAACTCCCATTCCTGATAGGATGATGGACACCTTTCATTTGGAGACCACAATGCACCAACAAACTCAACTACCCCCCCAGCAGAATGTTCAGCAGCCGTATGGTAACAACGCATTCGCAGCATCCCCTCCGTCTACAATGGCCCACCCGGAGCCTTCTCCAATTCTCGTCTATTCGGTTCCTGTAGACCAGCTCAGTCAGAATGGGATGACGTTTGCTCCTATTCCTGCGCAAGTTCAAAAGAACCCCAGTGGCACGTCAGATACTCCTGCCTTTTGTGTGCCAACGTCTAAGCAAGCCACTGTAACGAACGGAAAGGTGTGTAACTTGTCTTTGTGTCTCCTGTGTCGTGCCATGTCCCCTTACAAGCTCTCAACGTAACCATGTCTCGTTTTCATTGCATAGTGCTGTCGCATTCAAGGTTGCAGAGACCCAGCTGTACCAAGACGTCCATATTGTGTCCGTCACAGTGGTAATCGTACTTGTGAACACGAAGGCTGCGGCAAATGTGCTCAAGGATCGACAAGATTTTGCATCGCACATGGTGGGGGTCGTAGATGCACCCATCCGGGGTGTGACAAGGGTGCTCGTGACAAATTCTTTTGTGCGGCTCATGGTGGAGGAAAGCGCTGTAGATACGACGGATGTAATAAGTCGGCTGTTGGTGGTTCCAGTCTCTGTACTGCTCATGGAGGTGGTCGTCGATGTGCTGTTGAGGGTTGTGACAAGTCAGCACAATCATCTACGAAATTTTGTGTGAAGCACGGAGGTGGAAAGAAGTGCTCACATCCTGACTGTGAAAAGGTTGCCCGAGGAAGGACTCAGTATTGTGCAGCTGTAAGTTTTATCCTTTGTGATGGTGTCGCATTTTCTCGTTGCAAGTTTTCTCACTTTCATTCTGCATTCGTCATGTCTTCTTTCAGCATGGTGGTGGTGTTCGATGCAAGCTTGCAGGTTGTAATCGGGTGGCGATTGGAAAGCTACAACTTTGTCGGGCCCATGGTGGTGGCGCGAGACCAAAGGGCTCCTCTCATTCTAGTTCCGACGAGGGAGAAACTCCGCAGCAGGAAATACAAGAAAGACGTTCTCTACAGCAAATGGGAGCCTCGATGGCGCCGCTAATGTTTGGGGCACCCAATAAAACCTTTGCGCATATATAAGGCGGGGTTCTGCGAGAATTTTTCTATATTAGAGTATATACTACATGCACCTATTACGTAAAGTAAGTTGTCAATTACATTCTATTGTAGTAGTATATGCGCAGCTGCAGGGACACCACAGGATTGATCTGACTTTTCCAGATACTTAGAGTTAGATACTCGTAGTAGTGACATTAGTCTGCTGTAGACTACGGCTTACTGTTAGTACTGCGTTCGATTGAGATCATCCTTAACCTTCGAGACTTGATTTCGCGCCAAACCGTCGAGCAAAAATAAATGAAATCGTTCATACATACTCGGAGTACGTCGTAAAGAATACCGGTAGTATTCTACCGGTATTATCGTACGGTGTTAGACTACCTAGGTACTACGGTACAGGAAGATACGACAGAAGAAAACAAAACGAAACTCTCCTGACTGTGAATGAAGTTGTAGTCGGTTGTCTGATGTCTTTGTGAACATACTTTCGGGCATTACCCACAAATCATTACAATGATTCAAAACAATTTAGAGTATCAACGGGAGAAATGTAGGAGAGGTGCCGGAAACAGCAGCAGCAGCAGCAGCAACTCGAATTATACAACAGTCAAAACCCCGGCAACATCCGTGGACTTTCAATACGCTATCCGAAGCGATGGGTCTTCACTGGGGGAGGAGCTCTGGAAACAACGTCAATCGGATCAGCATTATGTTTTTGTAGGGGACAGTGCAAAGCCACGAATCTCAATGTCCGGTCTCGAATCAATGATTCAGAATGTAATTTTTCAATTTCACCGACAATCACTGTTGCCACCAGAACCTCCAACACCACCACAACCCTGCCCGGCGTCTTCTTCCCATGCATCATCGATTCCTTACCCTTCCGTATCTTCCAACATGGCAAAAAAAGATGGAGGAAAACATCAGCCCGCAAATCCTTATAGTGAGAATCAACATCCAAACCACTTTGCAGGGGGGCATACCTCGAACTTGAATCCAACGTCAGCAAATACTTTCACCAAAAGTGGAGTTTCCCGCCCAGGATTCACTTTATCTGGAAAAGAGATGCCATCAAGGAGACACATGGATGAGGACGACGATGATGACTATTTTGATGATTCTGTCCTGGCCAACTTGGATGTCGATCAAGTCGTTTCCCAGCATAAACAGGCCAGTGCAAGTAACTCACTGTCAGGTTGCAATGGGTCTGCTTCTTCAATTGTTGCTCCTACAGCAACGACCAGAAATACCGACAAACTCTATTCTGATTCAAGTCAAGCCAGTGCCAGCAGGACCTCTCCCTTGGCCACTCTTTCCCGTGTCCCATCTGACTATGGAAACACATCTCGCGTTTCTTCGTCTAGTTCTTCGAACAACAACATCAATCCGAATAATGTAATATTCGCTGGAAATGATGACAGCACTGAATCTATCAACAATAAACCAATGATCCAAGAGCAACCACTCGATGATAGCATTCCAATGTGTGATGGACACGGCCTTCCAGCCCGCTTACTAACAGCTAACACCTCTGCCAACATGGGGCGGCAATTCTACAAATGCCCACTTCCGGAAGGAGAGAACTGTGGGTTCTTTCAGTGGCAAGATGGCATGGATGGCAACTGGAACAACAAAGAGAGCAATCTCGGCGAATTTTTGGGACGCTCTGACGTTCGCGACATGCACGAAGGGAATCGAAGGGTCTTTGGGCACAAATCGTTCCGAGATGGACAGCAAGAAGTCGTTGAAAAGGCGATCCAAGGGAGAGACGTGTTCGTCCTCATGCCTACAGGGTAAGTGAAAACTACGCAAAGGATGGGAAACGAAAGTGTCGATCATTCTAACTTAACCTCGTTTGTTCGGCACAAAGTGGTGGAAAGTCGCTGTGCTACCAATTGCCAGCATGGTGTTGCCCGGGTCTTGCTGTAGTGATTTCGCCGCTGCTCTCACTCATTCAGGATCAAGTTCAAGCTTTAATCAAGAATGGTGTCAAAGCAGTGTTTCTCAACTCAGCTCAGGACTATCATAGCGAACAAATGGAGATCAACAGACAGCTTAACGAAACAAATGCCCACGACGGAATCAAACTCCTTTACCTCACACCAGAAAAGTTGAGGCACTCCAATCAAATAAGATCCGTTCTTCGTCGGCTGTACGGCAAAGGTCTGATTAGTCGTTTTGTTGTAGATGAAGCTCATTGTCTCAGTGATTGGGGCCATGATTTTCGACCAGACTACAACGCGTTAGGTACACTTAGACAGGATTATCCGAGCGTCCCCATCATGGCTCTCACCGCCACAGCAAGTGAGAAAGTGGTCAATGATGCAATTCGAGTTTTGGGGATGAAAAACCCGTACAAATACAAAAGATCCTTCAATCGAGAAAACCTTCGTTATGAGGTCCGGAAAAAAGACAAGAAAACGGAAGATGACATCGCGGACTACGTTGCAAAGCGCCCCAATGAATCTGGTGTCATTTACTGCCTCAGTAGAAAGAATTGCGAAGCATTAGCTGAAAAAGTTCAAAAGAAGTTGAGAGAAAAGGGACAAGGGCATGTCGCCATTTCATTTTATCATGCAGAGCTCGATGCAGCAGAAAGAGAACGCCGACATAAACTTTGGACATCTGGTCGAATCAGCGTCTTGTGTGCAAGTATGTGCATTATCCTGGAATGAAAAAATCTGCTTCTTTTGATTTGTCTGACACATTTGTCATCTTGCGTATCATTTTTCCTGTTTCCCCGCAGCTATTGCTTTTGGGATGGGCATCGACAAGTAAGTACTGTCTTGGAGTAGTGTATTTACCACAAAAAATATCTTTTGTCGCTTATTCATTTGGCCATGGCACTTTCCCTTTCCCTCTCAGACCCGATGTGCGGTATGTTATCCATTATTCCATGCCGAAAAGCATTACCCATTACTATCAAGAAAGGTAAGTGATGGAGACGCAGTGCACTATTGGATAAAGCGTTAGGCTAACCCCAGTCTTTCTTTTACAAGCGGCCGTGCTGGTCGAGACGGGGAAGTCGCTGATTGTATCTTGTTCTATGCGTACAAAGAAAAACAGGTGTAAGTACCCTGATTGCTGTGTTCACCCCTCGAGCCGTTCGCGATTTGCTTACCATCCTTTTTTTTCATGCAGGCTCGAGAATATGATTCGTAAAGCCGATCCCAACCCTTATAGTGCCAGTGTGCAACGAAAAATCGAACAGCTATACGCTTGTGTGCGATACTGTGAGAACGAGTTTAGTTGCCGTAGAACAATGCAGCTTAAGTTCTTTGGGGAGGACTTCGAAACAAGGAAATGCCAGAAGACCTGCGACAATTGCAAGGCTGGAAAGCTCCCCGACAGACGCGATCTGACATCTGAAGCGAAGGCGATCATTGAATTGTTCAACAGCTTAACTCAACAATCTGGAAGAAAAACAGGAGGCATCACTATGAATCAGCTGTCGGAGCTTTTCCGAGGATCGAAAGCAAAATCAATTACAAAAAGTTTCAATTTGAACGGATTGAAGGGATACGGGGCCGGTTCGAAGTACAAGAAGTATGATATCGACAGAATAACCCACGAAATGGTGTTTGAGAAAATCTTGATAGAAACGAGTGCAGAAAGCAACGTCGGCTTTTTAGTAGACTACGTTAGTCTTGGTGAAAATGCTGCGGCTGTGCAAAATGGGTCAAGGAAACTATTTGTCGAATTTCCCACGAAGCCGGTCACGACTACAAAGCCTCAGAAAAAATCCCCAAATGCGAAGACCAAGACCAACAAGAAAAAGGCACCTTCAAAGACGTCGGAGATGGCGATAATCCAGGAAGGCTCTCGGATGACAGATGGAGAAGCGGGCGGCATGCTGTTTGATGAGGGAGCGTCGTCTGACGATGACGGCGACTTGGAGATTCTTGAAGCGCTTTCCAGTAAGAGGAAAAGCATAAAAAACATTCTACCAGATCACCACACCCGGACGTTGGTTGAAACGTTGAAGAAGCTGATTAGCATATGGGCGGAGGAAGAGCAGCTGACTGGTAAAAACGTGATGTGTAAGTTCTTCAACGTGATATACAAAGTGATCGTTTTGTTGGAAGTCGTATTTCCATTTCAGCTGATGAACGATCTCAATTTTTCCGCAGACTGGCACATTCTTTCGAACGACGATATAAAAGCAATAGCTGCGCACGCTCCCATGACCCTAGAGGAGCTCGTTGCATGCCAAGTGATCCCCGATCAAAAGGTCAAAGATTACGGAGATCGCATCGTAAGGGCCATTCAACGCCACGTCGAAAATGAAAAACTTCACGAGTGCGTGCGAAATCGTCCTGCAAAGCGCCCGAAAGTCGACACGGGAGTAGCCAAGCATGTGCCACCAACTGTGAATCCCATTATTGAGATTGAAGACGACGACGAGTTTGATGATGGCATTGATTATTCCGCCCTTGACTTTGCTGCTCTTGAGAAGTCCGCCAAATAGGATGTTGATCGATCCAGAGTAGCAATTTAAGCGAGCCAATAGCTGGGTCTCTGCCTAATATATTTTTTCTTCCTACTGTAGAAGTTGATGTTAGCTACGTAAGGATGGATGGTGTAGATACCGGTACGAATCGTACGTAGATACCGTAGGTTGGTCGGTTGGTCCCTCAATGTTGCGCTTTTTTTAGGGGCGGGGGTGGAAACCCAAAAACGGAAGGTCCCTAAAAAACGAAATTGCATCCAAAGTCAACAACTTGAGTCAAAAATCCCAATGTACGCATAGATGCAAGATGACGACCCGAGGTGTTTTTATCGTTTCGCTGGTGGCCTTAGCCGCAACAGCCAATGCCAGCGGTGCCGTAGAATTGACCCAATCGAACTTTGGCGAAATGACCAAAGGAAAAAACTCGTTCGTGAAATTTGTAAGTGCTTGTTGTGTTGAGGAGAGGTAGTAAGTTGCTGGAGTTGTCTCTTTGTTTCACTTATCATCATTTTGTGTTTGCCGTTTCTCTACAGCTGGCCCCTTGGTGAGGGCACTGTAAGTCCATGAAGCCCGCTTGGGACCAACTTGGAGACGAATATGCAGCATCGTCTTCTGTAGTCATCGCCGATGTTGACTGTACCGCGAGTGGTGAGGAACTCTGCGAATCGTTCGAAATCCGAGGATGTAAGTTGGATTCCACGACTGCGTAGACTGAGATGCACAATTTTCTTTGGATCTAAGAGAAGACATCTTTCCTTTTCCTACAGATCCTACTATCAAGTACTTTTTGGACGGAGACTCCAAAGGCCAAGACTACCAAGGTGGTCGTGATTTTGACAGCTTGAAAACATTTGTGGAAGAGAATTTGGAAGTCAAGTGTGACGTACGTAATCCCACCGAATGCAGTGAGAAAGAAAAGTCGTATATTGAAAAGATGAAGGCCAAGTCTAAGGATGATCGAGTAAAGCAAATTATACGCCTCGAGGGAATGGCGGGCGAGAGTATGAAGGCCGATCTAAAAACGTGGTTGCGACAGCGGCTTCATATTTTGCGCAGTTTGGATGGGTAGCTAGCTAGTAGCTAGCTAGCTAGCTAGCTAGGGATAGAAATTGGAGCCCCTGTCTCGTTTCTTGAACGGTATACTTAGTGATGCGGACAAAGTACGAACAATGACGTGTGGACAAATAAAAGTACTGGTTGAGCTGCATCAATCAGGACGCACCGAGAGAATGACAGCATTTGTATGATGCCACAGATACTAGTCGTATGACTGTTGTGTTTAAGGCGTCTCGTTTGCTTGAAATACTTGTGGCTTGTTCATTGTAATTGAGTTTGCTTTGGAATGCATTGATACTACGACAGGAATAACTGTAAAGACAAAGACGACTTTTGGCGATTGTTATAAGAAAGTAGAAAACATAATTTGGATAGTTCTAAAATAATGTTGTACCGTACTCCCTTCTTTACGACTGTACTAGTACTCTAGTCGTATTTTCATGCCGCATTCTTCAGGCCTCATACGCCATCAATCGCAGACACAAAAAGGGAGATTCTACTCTACTACCGTAGGTACGTACCAGTAGCTCTAGCTCTCTACTAGAGTAGAGAGACAAGGAAACGGGGGTTATGTGGAACAGTACTATTAATACTACCGGTACTACCTACCGTAGGTACGGTATTACGAAGTACACGGTGTATGTTATATTTTTTATCCCTTCCTGGTCTAGCCCATAATTATTATGGGTTAAATTTTTCGATTTTACATTTTTGCCCTTTTCTCGATTTATGCACTCCTAATCAATAGTCCAAACAGACATCATTCGAATCTGCAGGAGCTACGCTATATTTCGATATATTACATGATGGGTCTGCTAAGGAGTCTTCATGGTTTCAGAGTGGCCAGAAGTTAGTTACGGTGGCACTTCATCGAGGTTCGCCAAAATCGATATTTGTGACAATGGCGTCTCCAACGGCTCCTACTGCTGCTACCGAGGCCACACCACCGCACTACTCCATCAATACACCTCTCATACAGACTGTCCACTACTTGGATGGGCGGAATCCGACCTATTCACCGGTCCATGATGGAGAAATCCAACCCTTTCCTCCATCTTTTACCATGCCGCAAGCTGGAACTGAACCGACAGCAGCGCTGCTGTCAGAGCTGTTCTGGCCTGATAGTCTTCTGAACAGCATTGTCCAGTCAACAAACAGCTACGCCAGAAGTCGGCTACCCGCAGTGAAGTTCAAACTGCTTTCAAAGAAGGATATCTTGCATTTTCTGAGTACAATCACCTACATGGGGTTGATACGTCTTCCATGCAAAGATGACTATTTTAAAATCGGACCTCAAGACATTTGGCCGATACATGTCACCAAGAGTAACATCCACCAACAAGAACCATATCCAGCAAGTGTGGGGAGATAACTGGAAAGTTGACATCGAAATACCAAAGATGATAGATGACTACAATCATTGGATGCTTGGTGTGGACAAAGCGGATCAGTTCATTTCCTACTATCGACCAAATCTCAGGTGCCTTCGTACATGGTTTCCAATATTCCTCCATTGCTTGGATATTATGAGAGTAAACGCCTACATCATCGCAAAGAGCCGGTGTGAAAGTCTGGAGCACAAACAGTTTGTAGAACAATACATCATTGCTTTGAACAACAAAGCCGCCATCGCTGACCACTATGCTGCCACCCGTTCAGCCGTCATGGCCATTACATCTCCTCCCTGTGCCACAAATCGCCGCCGTCGCATGGGTACAAAGCGTCCATCTCTTCCCGAAGATCGATTCAAAGGGAAAAGATCGGATCATCAAGTCTTGGTCAACAAGACCCAAAAAGCTTGCATCTACTGCTCCTATGAGCGCGCTGTCGCGAAGCTAAATAGCGTTGAGCCGCTCCCAAAGGTAGCTAATGTTACCAGAGTGTGTTTACTGTGCAGGCAGCACATCTGTTGCCGTCATTGGAACGTCTTTCATGGATGGAGCTAGTTTTTTCTTTAGTTTTTTTTACGTGTAAAAAAAAAAGTATAACCCATAATTATTATGGGTTAGAGGGTGGACCAGGAAGGGATAATACACCGGTAAAGTATTATACGCTGACAATGAGAAATCCACAATTGGTAGATTTCGAGTGGCTTAAATGATTTTATATTGAAAATATACGTCGATGATAAGAAAGCAATCTATGCAGTCATAATGACCGGGTGGATTTCACGCAAAAATGAGTTCCTGTGACATGACGAATATTATTACAAAACACCGCATGATTCGACAATGATCTTTCGTAGGTACCCATCATATCCACGTACCCACTCCACATGTTCTTTCGTATGTACCCATCATAGCCACATACCCACTACAGATGTATATCTGCCAAACGAAGGTATTTTGATCTATCCAGAAGGTATTTCTATCTAGCTTGTCCGATTGGTTCATGGACAGCGTACCACGGATGGAAATTCCAAACACTACTATAGATGAACTAGTTCCCAATGCGACGACTGCACCAGCAAAACTTTACAGCACGAGTGGCCTTACCCGAACCAATCAGAGAATGAACATTGGTATACATACCAATCGGTTCCCGTACCATGTTTTTTTGCTTTACTGTTAACTTGGGAACAAACAATGTTGGTTTCATATTGGTTCTGGTACAGCACAACTTTACACGGTTAGCATTCCGTCACAATACAATAGTGAAAAAATCTGTCTTGTCCCTTTGCTGCAACAACAAAACAATGATATTGAATCCAACAAAGGATATCCTCAAAGACCAAGAAGCGGAACATCGAAATGTTTTATTTGCACGAAGAATCACACGATTTGAACCTTCTTCTGTCTCACTTGTGTATGATGATGGATGAGGAATTGAAGGAACAATGCAAATGCACTCGTCATGTCCTTCATGGCTCCCAGCAGCTGGTAAATCAGTGACAACCTGCATGAGAGACAACGATGCGGGCATTCCTTCCTCAGGTTGCCGTAGCAGAAACGAGTCACGACGGTTGCTGCCTCATCTTCCTAATAAGACCGATGAAGCCCTTCTTCGATCTTTGGGAACCATCCCTATCATTCCTGTCGATGTGTTGTGCTTTTTCTGTTGCCCATTCGTCAAACCTGGACGCCTGCCGCCGCATCTTATAATTTGTTCCCCAGTATGAGCATGAACAAACAACCTTCGTTTCACATTCCAAGGATCGATATAGTACTAATTCGTTGTCTGGAAACAATCCCATTTCTTACTGTCGATGCGAGTTATTTCCCTACTGCCTATTTGCGAATCCTGGGATCACGTATCCGTCATATGCAAGAATATATATTTTTCCCGTCCATGTCGCCTTTACTTCTTTCGCTCACGTATGCATCTTCTTCTTTACTGTTGTCTGTGAAACGGATTGTTTTGTACAGCTTCGCATCGTTACGCCACAAATCGATTCAAAGAAACGGTGATGGCTCATTGTCTTTGATCCTTCGTTGCCGTCCCTACATATGCCTAAAAAGTGTTTGATGAATGTTACCTTCACTCAAATGGTTTCCGGCTGGTCAGTTTTATTTCTCTTCTTCACCCGGATCCTCTCCTTTGCCGCCCGCAAAGCATTTGTAACGGCCATGTGGCTGCTTGCTGACTTCGAATTGCATTTCTTTTTCGCTGGGATTTTGTTGCCCAGAAGAGAGAGCTTCTCCCGGTGTTGCATGTAAGCGCTCTGGAAACACCATCGCTTGAAGTAATACTCCCTGCAATCACAGTGAAAGTATTCGATGGGCGGATTAGTCCCCGTCCAAACCGACTTCCTCACGTGATGGAACCTTGCAGTCCGAGACAACAGGACATCACGGATGTCTTTGTTCTCATTCTCCATACACGTATTTTCCTCGACTTTACCTTCTAAGGCCATCTCCATTTTCTCAACGTCCTCTTCCGTTATTGGCAGTGCCAGATACGTCAATTCATTCACTAGCCATCCACCACCGTATTCCTTTATGTCTACATTAGGGTCTAGCAGCGACTGGAACTCCATGAATTGGTCGTTCTTGAAAGCCTTTTCATAGTTGACAACGGGAAGGCCCGAACTGGGGTAGGAAAGATCTGTGCTTGCTTGATACACAAGGACAACGAACTCTTTGGTTAGACACTGGAACAAAGTTTTACCAGTTTCTATGTATCCGAAAAAGTTTGCCGAACCCTTGATGGCAAGATTGTGCCTTTCCATCGGGTTGTTGCAGGGGACACAGCCGTGTTTTCCGCTGGCAGTGTAATGCCAGTTGGCGAAATCGGGGTTGTCAATATAGGTCTTCGCAAAAGTGGCGGCCATTGCCCCCTCACCATCAATCTCCCACTGCTCCTTAGTGAGATGCCACATTTTCTCTTTTTGTTTCACGGTTTTGCAGCGTGCCAATCTTTTCACAGCTGGTTCTGCCTCATCTGTCAACCACTGAGGTTTCTGCGTCTTTAGTTTGGCTGCATACAGTCCATTTCCACTGCGACCGTCCATCTTGAATTTTCTTATGATATGTGGGTAGCATGACAGTAGTGGTGTACTGGGGAATGCAGTTTTCACCGAATTGGGGAACACCGGAGTTGCATCGGACACAATCCCGCCTTTGAAGCACACATTCTCGATCCCAAACAGGGAATGCAGAGCGACTTTCAAGTTCAGGAACCCATGGAGCGCTACAGTTTCTCTCTCCCCTTCTCCCAATATGTACACCAGGGGGTGAAAAGTCCGACTGAGCGTCGAGTCGGAGAAGCCATTGACTCCAAGGGTGATTAGCTTGTACGATGAATTCGAAATTCCGTGAGTCCCATCGACGTTTGCGCAAACCTCCCACTTCATTTCCTCGCACCAAATTGCGTTGGCCAAGAGGGCGATGCTACTGAAAACGACCGTCCCGCCTCTTGTACCCAAACCTGTTGTTCCTATCGCTGCAACAGCAGCCACAGAGTCACCAACTTGTTGCTCCCATGAAGAGCGCTGATGGCGCCGCGAAGCTCTACCTGCGAAGTCGACAACTGGATCCTGCGTTGCAGTTTTTGTTGTCGCAGCAACTGAAACTTTGTAACGAGAAGAACAAACAACCGCCCGTGTCCATTCCTTCGAAAGTTTCACAGCAGCTCGATGTTCAAAATCTCTTCAATTGTCAACAGCTGGAAAGACATCGACAGCAGAAACAATATCAAACTTCCTTGCAACATTCGTCAATGATGTATCAGCATCAACAACAACCACGAAACCAGATCTTGGCTCATTGTAATAGATCAGAACAAATCCTCCCTACCATGGCTACAAGTGAAGCCATGAATTTTGCTTTCGCGCCATCGGTTTCTTCTGGCAATATTGGCCCCAAAAACAGTGGCAGCGAAATGAATCTTTGGCAACAGATCCAAGCGCACAAGCAAAAGGAGGCTCAACTAGCACAATTGCGCCAATTGATGGCCCTGAACCTGCAACGGCAACAAAATCGGGACCATTCAAGTGCCAAGAACTTCCGAGCGTCCGCTGCGTAGATATTTTATTGTTGTGGAGCGTTGTTGTGGATCGCAATTTTTGGAGGAATTGGATTCGCAGCTGTCATCGGAGAAGCAGCACGGATTTTTGCACGAAAACAAAAAATGTGAAACTAAAGGTTAAAATGCACATAGCACTCCAGGTATCATACATCTTGTAACTGACAATAATTATCAGGAACAAGGCCTCTTCCATTTAGTAGTAGCATATCATAGCTTTCTTTAGGTCAAAGAGTGAAACTGGCTGGGAGGCGCTGTTTTCCACATTGCCACAATACCCAAATAACTGCCGGTAATACTTCGAACTCCGACGTATGATACCAACCTTAGATGCACCACTACGACTTACCAGTAGTACGTACGGTGGTCACTACTTAACTACTGTACTGGTATTCTACCGGTATCGTAGCTACAGTAGACTACTATAATTATTTTTTTACTCTCCGTGTCCGATTCAACGTCAGATACACACTAGCTAGGTACTACTACATACGACGTCACACGTAGTAAGTCGTATGTTGAAGTGCATAAGTCAAATGACCCATCATCGTCAAACCATCCCAAATTTCTCTCTTTTCTTTGATGTCATTCGACTCGCACGACTGTTTTAGTTGACATCGACGAACTTCGACATCAATTTTTAACTCGTCATCTGTCATCCAAGAGAGAGCATCCATCATCTTCGCGGGAAGTCAAGAGAGTTCACGTTTCATCACCAGTTTTTTATTGACAAACACTACTGCCAACGACAGGACTAGCACGTTCAAATCCAACCACTATAGGATCGCCACAGTGTTTCTTCTGTGGACGCAAGCAGGCTAGCAGCAACGCAGACCTGTCTTCTCAATTACATCTTGGCGTCACTTGAGATCAAATTGGAACATACAACTTCGACAGATGGCATACGTCAGTCGGAGCACAACGGGCATCGAATGAATTTTGGCACCAACCACCATCACCTCATGCCCATAGCCGATACACAAGTCGTGTATTCTACGGATTGTGGCTCCTTCAAGCCAGTGTCATCGGGTCGAACAGTGCTCATGGCTAACAGCCATGCCGAACCAAAAAAACAATTACCGTCTAGTACGACAGCAGCAGTTTGGAAGAACTTGTTCGCGCGCCTTCGGTTCCAGATGTTTTGTTGCCATTTTCGCAGTGACGGAAAGAGCCTAGATGGCAGCTACAACCATTTGGAAAAGGAGATCGATCGGAGCAACAGCAGCAACAGCAGGCATGCGACAATCGTATCATGGAAGGCTGCGATGTGGCTATCCGTAGCAGTGGCTTTGATTGCGGCGATTCGAGCCAAGCCGGTGTATGAATATTATGAAGATAGAACGCCGGAATGGACTTGGGATCGGAACGTTTATCTCACGAGAGGAGGAGGCAGCGGAGAAGGAAACGAAGGGCCGGAAACTTCCAGTTCGAGAACAGCTTTAATTGCTCAAGTGACGGAAAGTCTCGCAATGAAACGATTTTCCGAGGTTGCTGCCCGTCCGAACAGAGCGTATGCGAGACAATGGAATATGGATTATGTGCAGTATTACGCTGGTCGGGTTTCCTATTCCTCCAAATCATGTTTTGACAAGGCTTTTGTGTTGAAGACTTTGGCAGAAAAACAAAACGAAGATGGCATGGATGCTCCCACTTTATGGCCTCATTCACTTCGAGTCCAGTACGACGCCATATTGCTCCTACCATCAGATGCCATTGTTATGGACATGGATGAAAATATCATTGACGTCCTGCTGCCAAATGACAAACTGGCTGCCATTGCTGGCTGGACGAGTAGCCTAGGTAAATTGGCTTCGAATTCTGGAGTCGTTTTGTTCAATCTGCGGCATCGACATACCATGAATGTGATCAATTTATGGTGGAACATGAGTCAAGAAGTATACCAAACATGCGGTGCCGAGAATGGCATCTCCACGCTCATCGATGCCGTTGCAGCAGTGGTGGATCATAATGAAGGAGAGATCTTGGACGACCTAATTGAGTCCATTCATGAGCATCCCAACGGAGCGCTCTCGAACAAAATCATCAAATGTTTACCAAACTCCGTCCCAGGTTCTCGCAGCGAACTTTTCCTCAGCAGTCTGCAACAATCATGTGAAATCATTCATCAGACTGCCGACTCGACATGTTACCGTTTCTATCCCAAATGTGAAGTTGTGCCGTAAGCTGTTGGGGAGTCAGCATCCTTGGTCTTCTGGACATCCAGTGATTGAAATAGTAGCATTTCAAAAGTAGTGTAGCACATCAATCATCCCTTAATAGAAGAATTTTGTGCATTCTAACCATTTTGTTGCCCCTACTACCGGTAGTAGCTAGCTTCAAGCTATTTACGTCGTCTCGTACGCCTTGTTGGTAACGGTAATACGGTACGTCGTACACGACAGTACCGGAGTAAGTTCGCAATACGAAGAGGAGGAAGGGGCCGATTTCAAACTTTTGAGGGAGGGGACTACGTTCACAGTTTATCGTACCGCAGTATCATACAAACCAAGAGGGGACAAGTGTAAGTGCATCATCAAAGAATCTACAACACCTCATCATCACCGTCACAACAATGATGTTGTTGTCCTCCCCACTCCCCATTGGTTACCATCATTCATCATTCTATTACTACTACAGTAGTACGCACATCACACACCATCGGCCTGGAGAGTGATGAGGCGTGAAGGCAAAACTGGAACTTCGTGTCATATGGCGCATTGTCTGTAGCTTTTCTTCTGTCTATTCTCGCACTGTATCCATGTTTCGAACGGCTTTGATTCCATCGCCGGTGATCACGTTGCTTTCACCGTCCGTTGCGGCATCTCGACGAGCTGCTGGAGTGTTGTCTTCGGTGCTCTCGGTATCGTCGGATTCTTCTACCTCCTCTCCGAATGTTACCTACGACCTTGACACAGCTGGAGACGACCTTGACAGTGTTTTTGCCTCGTCTGTACCCGGATTTTCGCGATCTTGGAAGTCGATAGGCGTTACATGTTCCGCGTCAGGTACGGTTATTCATTTTTTTTCTCTGGGCGCGGTTCATAGCGACGCTGACACAAAAGTGGACGACAAAAGTTTTGGAAAGACGACACCCTTTTCTTTATTGTCCATCACGGAGGGCGCGGGCTATACAGCTTCAGAAGCTTTAAATTCTCCAGAAGACCTCCCATTAGAATCCATAAAGCACTGTAGGAAACTTTTGGCAAACGAGTTTTCACAACTTTCTCCAGCAACCAAACACTTTCGTCTCAACTTGAAGAGTATTGTGGGTGGACGGGTGACCACGTCAGACCTTTTACGAGAGACGGTCTCGTCGGATGGCCTGCCATTGCTGTCAATACAAAGTTGTTCGTCGAACAGAAACGGCTCATCAAAGCAGCACCAAGTCCCTTTCTTCAAAGAAATAGTGGTTCCTTGTTTCGACTACGCGGAATACAAAGACGGATCTACCATAATGTCGCGACTGGCCATGGCCGAAACAACTCGTCCAGCTGTCGGGGTTTATGAATGGCCAGGAACTTCCTCGTGCATACGGCCTTTGCCAACGGCCGCGGAAGACCAAAGACTGCCCCCTCCGTCATTGATTTTTCACAGCGAACCGTCACACAGTAACGATCCTATGCACCTTGCATCTAATGGCGTGCGCACAGCAAGGATCGGCTATTCTGGTGGAGGTATAAATGGCGGTCAGACTATGATTCTTCACCCGGACCTCGGGGGACTTGATGTACGGCTTTGTTCTCGAACAACTGTATCAAGTTCATTTGCGGAAGCTCAAGATTCTCTACTGGCGGGTTCTCTGGAAGAGTTGCAATCCACCAATGTACTACTTGCTGGTGGAGAGAAAGCCGTAGACGACCACCGCAGTGGCAAGGGAGATTGTTGGATCGAGTTGCGAGCCAACGTCAAGCGACCTGCTGGTTATTTGAGAGCCAAAAAGGGCGGCTCGGTAAAGCAGAAAATTGCTCGCATTCCAGATTTGCCGTACGAATAAAAAATACTACAGATGATACAAGGATTCATTATGTAAAAATTTCTTGGGCGGTCAATCAAATTAGTAGTAGTATGTTTTAGTTTTTCTTCAGCTCTTCAAACTTTCCACTCTTAGGGTTAAAAGCCATGGTTCGTTCCTTCCGCGCCTTGGCTACTTGCTCCTTGTACCGCTTTTGGACTTCTTCCCTCTGACGCTGCATTTCAGCTTGTTCTTCTCGGAATGCTGTAAGTTCCTGTTTTGCCTCATCATTGAATTGTTTTCGCAACGCAAGGATGTCCTTGAAATCTCCTTCCGTCATCGATCCCAGCCAAGTGGCGAATTCCTCTTTTGTTGATCTGTCGGGAAACAAAATTTCCGCACAAAGCAATTCTGTTCCGAGAAGCTGAACATCCGACTCTGGAAGATCCGGACACTTTGATCGAATGACAGAAAATGTTGGTTTCAGCCCAGTGGCAAACGCAGTCAAAGCATCTTCTTGTGCAGGATTTCCGCTTCCGAAGCGTGGGACTAGGTAGGCAAGAAGATTGATTTTGTCGGATATTTCCATTGCACCGGTCAGTTCACCAACGGGCTTCCAAAACTGCGGAGAAGGAGTGCGTAGCCCCAGACCTAACGAAAGTGGGGATGGGCAATGTTCAGACGTCTGCAAAGCAACCTTTTCAAGCAATACACATACTCCTTCGAACTTTTACGTACCTTGTTTCAGCGCAATCATTTGCTCGTCGTTAGCCTTGAAATCTGGATCTAGAACCAAGTCGGCTGCAAGTTGTGATTGCATCTCAAAGGTGAATGAGAATTGATCCATCTTGATAAGGGCCTCATAAACGGTGGGCAAAAGAGCAATGTGATCAGCGATTACTTCTTTCTGAAGAGGGTTTCGCGTGCGACGGTAAACTCTTCCAAGACGAGGAACCACAAGCTGTTTGTCTCGTTCTTCCATAGTAGGTAGCATCCACATCCTCGAGCTGATTGACTTTTCTGGGTTCTCTTCATCAATAGAATCGTCTGAAAAGGCCTTCGAAGCCTGTACGACATAAATGTTGTTATCTTTTCCTTTTTGAAACATGCTCAAGGGGCCATTATTCTCGAGATTATTCTTGGCAGATTCTGGAGAGATATCAAACCCAAGCAGATTTTCCCAGCCATTTCCTGCACTGAACTGAAAGAACGACCCAGCCACCCACATATGTTGGTCGTCGTTGTAATCTCTCCACACTTTGGTTTGCGCTCTCTCAAACCTGTCAGCGTAAGCTTTTCGTGTCGAAAATGGGACAATCATAATACCACCAGGCTTGAGAAGTTGCCATGCTGATTTGAAGACTTCCCTAGGATGCGTCAAAAAGTCAATTGTATTGGCCATGATGACAGCGTCGAAGGGTTCTGATGCCAACATTTTGAGTTCGTCAGAATCAACACCCTTTTCTTCGATGACATTGTTTAGATTAACAATTAGCTTGTCTGTCAGTGATGGATTTTGGTCCATTAGTTTTCCATTCAGCCCAACTCCAACATGACGATTGAATTTCATGTTCTTGGGAAGGTATGATTCTTCGGCTGCCCCAAATTCCAAAATTGACATACCATCTTGCAAATAGAATGCGTAGTGACTAGAAATTTAGAGGGGAAATAAAGAACGTTAGGGTGCTAATCAGAAGTGTCGTCATCACAATCACGATATGCCAAGCTTACCGTGTCAACCGAGCTGCTGCGTCTTCATCCAAGTTTGTCTTTGTGTCTACCTTTTCTTCACCCCAGTACTTGACCTCGTCTAATGTTTCGACGTTCTTATCTTCGGTGTTTTGAGCTTCTTCTGTATCGGGAATTTGCATCCCCCCCATAAGCATTCCTTGCATAGGATTCATTTGCGACGGAGCATTAGGAATTTGAATATCTTCGTTGGGAGTAAAAAAGTTTTGATCATATGGCCAAATGGGCGGCCACTTCCATGCGTTGCCTCCGACCCGTAGACCTGGTGCTTGCCCTCTTGCTTCGGAATCGTCCACCATAGGCATTCTCTTCTTTGCTCTGTTTTCTCTCATTTTCTTGATCATTGGCCCAATAATCATGGTGGGAACGGCATCCAATGCTGAACCATCGACATGGCGACTTGAAATCGTTGTTGACTGAGGAACAAACGCCAAGCAACACGTTGGGACCAAAAAGGCTGCTGTCACCACCAACACGACTTGTCGCGATGTCTCGTTCATACTCCTCATCTTGGGGTCAATATTCGAACTTGAAGGTGCAAATACAGATGATGTGATGTCTAGCTAGTGTTCCTGTATGGAGCCTCGGGGAAAAGGGGAGAAAAATACAGGAGAGTCGTCGAAAGATTCTTTGAGAGAGAGATCTCGTCGTGATGGCTTGAATCGGTTGCTTCAACTTACACGCAGCCTCTTCGGGTCCACGTGTAACAAGAGAGAAAAAAATTGTCATGATGACAATCCCAAAATCAGCAGCTGCCGCGCGCGAGCGTAGACCGGTGCACTCTGTCGAATTGACTGTTACTGTGAGTACGACTTCCGATAGCTTTATTACAGACCAGTGCTTTACGACTTCGTATGCCTTAGCACAGCGGTTTCCAGTGAAGTGCAGTAGTGGGTATTGCAGTTTTAGCTGGTATGATTGGAGTAGTCTTGGACATACCCACTACTAAAGACACGCTGTAACAGGTCTCCACACTCGAGCATTCTACAAAATGAGATTTATTTTCTCTCTATGGAATACTAGTTCTTTGGACTCAAGAAAGATGAAAAATTGGCACCGAAAACTCAACCGTTCAGCCCATAATCGCACAAAAATCGCTCCATGATACACGTCCACTGCGATTCCGATCAAGAGATGCCACAATCCGCGAGATCACGTCTTCTGGCTCTCCAGAACTTCTGAGGAATTGTCGAATATCGTTGGCATCCCAAACGCCATCTCCATCCAGATCAATCGCAGTGAAAACATCTCGGAGCTTGTTCTTGTCCAACAAATCTTTCTGTTTGCTCGCTCCAAAGAACCTCTTTTGGATGTGAGACTTGAACCGTTGTTGAAGATAGTCAATGTGCAGTCCTTGTCCACTGCTATTGTTCTTGTTTAGAAATAGCGCTTGGAACTCATCAAAGTGAATCACACCGGTTCCATCTAGATCAGCAGAGGAAAAAATGGATCGAATGTTCTTGTCACTGAGACCTAAGTCACTTAATCCGTCTTGAATCTCCTCCAGCTCTAGAACACCATTCTTCTTGGTATCCAGCTTTTCAAAAATGCGTAGAACATCGGCCTCCGCAAGCTGGTCACTAGAAGTACCGATCGTATCAGCAAACTTCTTCAAGATTTCCATCCGAAAGCGATTCTGCCAAAAGGCTTTCAGCTCGTCATGAGTCTTGTTCATGGTCGTCCATGATGCGGTCAAACCCTGAACCCAGGGGTGACGAAGAAATTTATCGCTCGAAAGTCTCCTGTCCGGATCTGGATCCAACAGTGTGCGCATGAGCTCAACGCACGATTCGCTCAGACCTTCAATCCGTTCATCAAAAACGAATTCATTCATGAGGTTCACATAATTCTCTTTATCACAGCCAACGCTCAAAATTCGTTCTTGGATCTCCTCGTCGGACAACTCGGCGTCTTTGTCAAAGGGATGGCTGATAGAGGAGTGAGTTAGGGGACCCATGGATGTACACAAACGAGATTTAACCTCCAGTAATCGGTCTTCACTTACGTGCCCGTGAGCAAGACATACATGATAACCCCGGCAGCCCACATATCAGATGCTGGAGTGGGAGTGGCACCACCGCCGAATAACTCAGGTGGCCAATATGCAATTGTACCAGAAAAGGAATCTGCTTTCTCTGACCTTCCGCGGTCATTCTTGATTCCAGTCGATGAAGGGGGTTCCCTTTCTACCTTGCCCCTGTCAGCAATTTTGATTTCCTGGTGCAAGTTGGGATGCTTGAGAGAGCGAGCTCCATACTTGACTAATATGCTCATGATTCTGTCGGAATTCTTTTTGGCGTTTTTTGCATCGTCAAGTGGACGATTCTGCCAACGGTCTTCTACGTTTGGATTGGCACCGGATCGACAAAGCAACTCCACGATGTCTTTTCTTCCCTCCCCACTCGATAAATGAAGTGCTGTACGACGATCGTAATCTCCTTCATCAATGTCAATATTTCCAAACTCCAGTAACGCTTCCACTTCTTGCTTGTCTCCGTCCGAGGCAGCTTGAATGAATCTTGGAAGTTGAGTCTTGGCTCCGAACGTCGCTCCCTGCTCTCGTAGGTAAGTACTGACTTCACTATGACGTCCTCGATGTGCATCGTCGAGAGGACTTCCACCCCACCTATCACTTCTGTTTACTCTTGCTCCCCTTTCTACTAGGAATCGGCATATGTCAACATGGCCTTCAGAGGCTGCTAGATGAAGGGGTGTGCGAAAATCACTGTATCGAACATTTTGAGTTAGTTTCCATGCAGGAACAGCAATGTGACATCAAAGGACACAAAACCAAAACCACTCACTAATCACGAAAGTTCACCAAGTTTGGCCGTTCCTGAAGCATTTTTTCCAGCTCAAATTGATTTCCTAATGCCACCATGTGCAGAAAAGAGCATCCAATGGCGAATTCTGCCATTGGAAGTTGCATCTCTTGGCGATTGAGATCATGGGACCTCGCGCACCCAAAGTCTGCGACTTTTAGCTGAGCCTTTTTTGCATCGTTTGAACTGAGAAGCAGGTTCTCGGGTTTCAAATCGGCATGACTGAGGCCATTTCGGTGAACGAAGCATAATGCTTCCGCAAATTGTCGTAGGAAGGATGCCGCTAGGCCTTCCGAGTAGGGTCCATTTTCAATGAGGTGTTCAAGCAGTTCGCCGCCCTCGATCAACTCCATTGCCAAGTAATAGTTTTGGTCATCTCGATGTAAATCATAAAGCTGAACAATGTGGGCGTGACCGGGTGGCTTCGAAAGGAGCTGCAACGCAGCCACCTCTCGCTCAAAGTCTGTCTTTCCCGTCAAACGTCTCGGCATGGTCTTCAAGGCGACCAGCACGCCATCCACTTTACGACGAGCTTGATATACCAAACCATAAGTGCCCTCTCCTAAGATCTTTTCGATATCATAGAAATCTTGAATCTGAAACGAAGACGCGGACGAAGAGAGCATCTTTTCGGCAGTGTTTTGGGTTGGTTCCTCGGAGTCGTCTTGCTTTTTCATGTCTGGTTTCTCCGAAGTCTCTTGACAAGGAGAAAGCTGAGAGGCGAACACCTCATTGAAATTTAAAGCGGTAGCACCAACGAAAAACACCCCCGTAGCTGCAAATGCCATTCTCGTTTCTCTCATCCCAAACACTCCGCGATGATTGCGAAAATGAGGCATGGCACTAAACAGATTCTTCAAACGATACATTTTCTGTTGCTAGTTCGTTTGAGCTCAGCATGAATAATTCTCTGGAACGTACAATGTTGCCATCTTCGTCAATACTAGAGAAACATTGAGCTGTGTTGTGTTCCTCAGCAGCATTTGATTGTGATGAATTTTTTTTTCTACGGGGACGAGAAAGACGAGAATGATCGTCGAGTAAAGAAGAAGTGAACTTCGCAAGATTGGAAGGAAGTTTTGAGGCGACGAAAGGCGAAGCCAAAGCTTGTTCACCTCTGATGCGTCTTAGTCACGCCCGTGGAACAACTGCTACAACGCATTATCACTACGGTGTCTTACAACAACAAAGTAATACACGTCAAGCTGTCCATCGTATCCATCTCTTCCGAACCAAGGGCTGAGTGGATGCAAAGATGTTGCATGATCATGTTGCAAGCGGGTGAGCCAACTTCTCGGATGCGGAATCAATGGCACCAGCTGGTAGTCGGTACGAAGTACATCATTAAAAAAAGTTATCGTATTACGAGTACTACTTAGTAATTTCCTCAAAAACATAGTAAATGAGAATGTTTCCGCTACGGGAATTATCCAAGAAGGTGCGAATGGCAACATCATTTTCCAACCAACTGTTAATTTTTACGCTTGGGCAAAGGTATGGAATCTTTGTTGTCTTCGTTGACCACCTCTGGAAAGATAGCGCGATCCAAACGATCCCATGCTTGCGCAGCTTGTTCGACTTTGTCCCGACTTGTAGCTACAAAATTCCAAAACATGTGGCGTTTCTCCGGTAACGCTGTCCCACCCAATACTGCCACTCGAGTATCTGGAGTCAAAGATTGGAGAGATCCTCGGAAATATTCATTATTTGGGATTTTCACTACTGTCATGTTCCCTGACTCAACCGTTCTTCCATCAACACTTCCCCAGCCAGATTGAAGCGCAATTTTTCCCGTAGAAACGTACACACCCAGCTCAATAGAAGGATCCTTGACTATGTCTTCAACTTCTGACAGACCGCCGACGAACGAAAGCTCGAAGGTCTCACTTTGACCAAAAAATTGGATGTCTAGAAACACAACTTTTCCAAGATGTGGGTCTATCGGAATGTTCTTCTGATGACGTGTGTTTGTCTTGCCGACTACCAGGGAGGTATTCTCGTTCACAGATACACAAGGTGCATGGTGAAAGGACGGGTCGACATCTTCACCTTCCTTAGATAGGGCAATCCAAAGTTGAAGTCCATGAGATCTCAAAGGAAGTTGGCGATTCAATTTATCTAGATGTGGCTTAATGTCCTTCAACTTGCCCCTTTCACTATGGGTGACTCCGTTTCCAGAAATCATGCCATTGACTTCGCCCGGGAGGACCATTTGCTCAGCTCCAGTGGAGTCGCGATGTAGAATAGCTCCTTCGTAAAGGTAGGAGATTGTCATCAATCCAACATGCGGATGAGGTCCGACATTCATGGCGTGTTCTTCAATGGAAGAAGGGCCAAAATGATCAAAAAATACAAATGGACCGACTGATCTTTGCTTTGCATTTGGCAACACTCGTCTTACTGAAAAATCTTTTCCCAAAGAAACATTTTTCCCGGCGAACGACGCAAGCTCTTCAATTTGATTATTCTTTGATCGATTGGGGACGCATTCACCTTCCTCGGGGGAAGAAATAACAGTCATGGATCGTTGGATCGGTGAAGTACGTCGTGAAGCGTGAAACCGCGGAACTGTCCAAAACCCCTCGGTGAGAATTGGAATTGCAGCGCAACGGAAAATAGGAGACGTAATCATTGAGGCTATTGCAGCAACAACAGTGCCTATCTAGTTGGTTGCTCCGTTCCCTTCTTTGCCATGACGCCACAAGACATTGAGGATTAAGGCGGATGAATCCATGGAAGCAAATGAATATGGAGGAACAACCAAATCGTTCTTGTTTTTTCTCTTCTCTGTAAGTTACGGTATTTTACAGTTACAGTCGTATTAACTGTAATAAAGAACGCACAAAAAAATACGTAGTAGTCTACTACTACGTGTGCATAGTACGTATGATAGTAGTAATACGACAGTAGGGACCAGCTGGTTTGAATCACGAGTGCGTAGATGACTGTGAATCCCGAAGCATCCTCATTATTACTTATCGTGTCTATTATTCATATCCTAGTAAGATTGATTGTGTTTAGTAAGGCGGTAAACTCAATACACCTCGGCCCCATCATCTCATGCATCCATGCAACAACGACAAACTGAAGTCTACCTTTCTTGATCTTGAACTACCTCTGTCTCCCTTTTCGGACAGATAAGAAATAGACTTTAACCGAAGGTATGTCGATCGAACATCAATCTACTAGCTAGCAATGATTGTAATCTTATTCTCTCTATGAGAGGGTTTGTAAATGTTCTTGGGACGGGATGAGCGTGCTGTTGTTCTTCGTTGCCTGACTCACATTCTCCGCTGCGTTACGATGTTGCAGAACATAATGGTTCGAGTTCCAAAGGAATACATCGAGTGCGATCAGCACGAAAAGGCTTACCAGAAGCAGGATGCCATCTTCGTCGCCCGTAAGCGTGCCGTCGGCTCTGCTCGCCAGAAGCCTATGCGTTTCGTAAAGAACGTCGGTCTTGGTATCAAGACTCCAGATGCGGCCATCGAAAATCCTTACGTTGACAAGAAGTGCCCATTCACTGGAAACGTCTCCATCCGTGGAAGAATTCTTAAGGGACAGGTCATCTCCACCAAGATGAAACGAACAATTATTGTGCGCAGAGACTATTTGCACTACATCCGAAAGTACCGTCGTTTTGAAAAGAGACACAAGAACATTGCCGCTCACTGCTCACCTGCTTTCCCTGTCAAGGAAGGAGATATTGTCACCATTGGTCAGTGCCGTCCTCTATCCAAAACCGTTCGATTCAACGTTGTTGCCCATGAGGAACAGCGCACCATTTCTGGAAAGAAGTCTTTCCGTGTTTTCTAAATTGCCGTCACAACAGAAATTAAGGAATTGGAACTAAGCAACACACAATAAAGTAGCAATATTGGAATTTCGTCCTAACCTTTTATTTGAAACCGTCTTTCCACTCGATTATGTAAGCTTGTTTCGTTGTTTTGTCTAATCAAATTCGATCTTCTCTTTTTCCGAGACGGAGGATCAGACGTTGGGAGCTGTTCTCCCAGCCATCGAGAGAAGTGTTTACAGTTCGTCCAACACGCTGACAATAATATTGTGATCGGTATCCCGAAAACACTCTTCAATTGCTTGTAGTTCTATTCGCAATCCTGTTTCTGATTGACTCACCATGGCTTGAAAGTCTTCAGACTACTCGTTGAAAAGTTCGGACTGCTTCTCAGCCACGCGATTCATCTTGGGAATTTTATCTTACCCTTTTCCTACGAAGTACGTATTATTTAAAACTGCTTGCTTCATATAATAATAGTATTGTTTATTTGTCTACCCTTGTCTTATCAAATTTCGATCTCCACTTCTTTTGGAACGGGGGAACGGAACTCGGGAGCAGTGCTCCCGGCCATCGAGATAAGTGCTTTCAGTTCGTCCACCGCGCTGACAATACTATGATTGGTCTCACGAAAACGCTCTTCGATTGCTTGCAGTTCCGATCGCAATCTGTTTTCCGACTGACCCACCATGGCTTGAAAGTCTTCAGACTGCTCGTTGAGAAGTTCGGACTGCTTCTCAGCAATGCGATCCATCTCACGCCTTAAAAATTGGACGCGGCCGTTCCAGTCTTCTTGGCCTTTATTCCTCGAACGCCTTGCTTCCCTTCTCCTTTCTTGCGAAGCTCCTAGTACTCGAAGGACCACACGTTGCAATATATTTGACCATTCTTTCTTTGGCACACCGTCCTTTTTGGTAAGTATAGGGTTTTGGCCCAAAAAGAGGATGACGGTAACGTATAATGCAATAGTGACAAAGACACTGGATAGGCTGCTCACGATGCTCACGTATTTTCCTCCCCGAGAAAATCCGACAATTTCTGCTATTGTCCATACAAATGTGACGAACATAGAGAGACCGAAGAAAACAATGGATCCGCGACTCCATTTGCGTGTCCAGCTCCAACTTCCACTCATCCACCAATTGCTAAAGACCCCATCTTCATTCTTCTTTGCATGATCAAATTGCTCTCCTTGATAGTCTCGCTTCCTCAGTAACGACTGAAACGAGACAAGCTCAGCCACAAGCATAACCCTTGCGCGCCCGAAGAGTCTCTGCGAGTTTAGGAGGCATTTCTCGTAGCTGTCACCTGCAATTGCAATCAGGACGTTCAAAAGAATCACCGTGACAAGAAAACTATAAAACACCAGCATGAACACCGAAAATGGAGTTGTGAAAGTTTCTCTTTCGCTGTTGCCGAAGTCACCAAGCATCATGATGTAAAATTGTAGTAAGTATTCTCCATAACTGCATTGTGATGATGTTGAACCTGTCGCGCAGGATGAAGGTGCTAACAACGTGAAGAACATTTGGGAAAAAGAAATGACCAACGTCAGCAAGATCACACAAAAGAATAGAATATCCTTTGTGATTGCTGCAAAAACACAGTTGAGGGGAGAGTTTTTTGAATGGCTAAATGTTCCACAACTCGAATGGCGAGGTACTCACTGATGATTGCCAAGATAAATGTAGCTAGCTGAATGTTGATTGACTTAAGGAAGCTTAGGACTCGAAGCCATAGAAAGCCCGTTGAGATGGCAAGTAAACCTCTCAGTGGGTCTGCGTCTTCGAGACCTTCCATATGGATTGCGAACTGCCACCGCATGGCAACTGACGAACAAAGTGCCAGTACGATCGCTAAAACATCGATCAGGTTCCAGAAAGAAAGGAAATACTTTCTGGAGTGACTTGAAATCAGAAGTAGGCTCACAATTTTCCCAATCTCTTGAATCAGGAAATAAAAGATGCCGATGTTTGCCTGAGCGGAGATTCAAAACAGTTAGTGGAGATTCACTTTCAAATTAGACAGAGGAAGAGAATACTTACCACATAAATCCACGAAAGAACCGTATCAAGGGAGGCTCCCATGATCATGCCATTCACGGCAGAACGAAATCCCAAAATCATCAGAGCGAGAAAGACAGCATCAAACAGTACCACTGTCGCCACAAACGGTTTCGATATCATTTTATCCAAGACATCACTCACAACCTTGGTAGTTGAAGCCTCTTCCATTCCGTTCTCCCCTAGGGAAAGCAAAGATGGCACAAAGTCTCTCAAGCGACTGACCTCTTCGATGAGTTCGTCGGAGGCTGGTTTGCTCTCTCCCGCATGGCGAGTAGTTGCCTTTTCTTCTTCTTCGCATAATTTTGATACTATTTGAAGATACTCGATTGCGCGTCGAGAAACACTTCGATGAGGATTCTGCAACATGTTCGTTAGCCATGGGCCAATCGAATGTTTGTCGATCAACACTCGTCGAATAATGGTAGTAGATAGAGCAAACTCCATATCCGCATCCTCGTTTATAGAGAGGATAGTTTGAAGCAAAGCTGGGATAGCGGCAACATTCTCCACAATCTGAGCAGCTAGGTCTAGCGGCCGATACATAAGCTGTAGTCCCGTTGACTTTCTAGGCTTTTGGTCCCTATCGTCATCAATTCCACTGTGAATCGATACTGTTGGTTCGTTAACGCTCATTTCCAACTGCTCAACAATCAGCGATAGCATTTGAAGGCAGAATCGAGCATGTGGAGATAACTTCTTTTGGTTCAAAGAGGCAGAGGTGTCACCTTTGTGCCCCGTTAGTTCATCCTTTGAAGAGACTTGCTTGATATCTCCGCTCTCGCCGGTTTCAACATCTCGTTCATCCCCTTTTTGCATGTCAGGTTCTGCCATTTTTGACATGGCAGTCAGTAAAGTGGTGGATGTCGATTTCCATGCATGAGAAACGGCATCGCTGACTGCATTGGTATAGGACGATAAATAATTCGAATAATAGTCATTGTCTGCAGCATCGACGTCGTTGGCTTTTTTGTTCGTGTCGATCCAATCCAATAGGCCTTCTTCAAATGGAACGTAGCCTTTGTTGTCTCGGATTATCATCGCGCCGGGAAAGGACGGCAAAAGACGTTCCTTCAAGAATTTTGCAGTTTGTTCGTGGAGTTGATTCAATGATTCTTGATCAAAGGTCGGCTGTCTATACAAAACGAGGTAGTCTTTGGTCTCGAACTCATTGTTTCCCGTCAAATTCACAGCCAAAGTTTTGTTGTTTGAAAATGCATGCATAGGTGTTTCGCCCTTGTAATCTTGTCGAGACGCAGTTTTGTGCGACATCCCCACAAAGAACGACCGAGCACGAAGGACGTCTTCAAGTGTTGTCATGCAAGCGCAAAGACTATGAAGCTCGCTAGCTGAACGATCTCGTCTCATTATCTGCATGAAACCATCTCTTTCGCTTGTACTTCGTATAGATGATATCACTTGGGGGTTTTCTTGGTTGTCTACCCGGACTACTTCCAAGCATTCGCTGTATTCTCTTTCTTGTCCATTCCTTTCAGAATCAGGTGATTCTCCACTTTCATTATAAAAAACAATTGTCTCGGACCGATCGGAAGCAATGTGCTCAGAAATCGATTGGCAGAACAGAGGAGAAGAGACTTCCTCTGCCTCGCTTGGAATGCTTCTATCAAAGTTACGTTGCGTTTTCGGAATGATTACATTTCTAGACTTTTTGCGGTTGAGAAAGTCAAAGTGGGTTGCGAGCTGTCGATTACTTCGTTTCTCTGTGGTCTTGTCCAGTTTTGAAATAGGTTCTTCAAGGTTCTTTGTTCTCGGTATCCCGAATCGCTGAGACTCAGACAGTCCCTTATGGCGATCAATGTCTGGAACATTGGACTTGCTTTGATCACTGGCGCTGGTGCATGCCAAACCCAAGCTTGATGGAGAATTATTCAATTTATCGACTTCACTAATCTTCCGTGTTGCATGAGGGTTGCAAATTCTAGATAGTGAGGATCTCGCTCGTGGTGACGGATCTGGCAATTTGGTGGTCAAACTATGGTATCCCTGCGACGGAGTACCTGGAAGAATACTTCCTAATTTGTTGGTTAACATACTTTTTCTTGCCACATGATCATTCATGTCAGTATTTGGCACTTGAAACGCATTCCGATCGATCGTATCATCAAATTGCAAAATTTTGGGACTTCCAAGAGGAGAAACTTCCATCGAATCAACTGATCGACGTCGTTGACGGAGTACGTTCGAGGGAGATGGAGAAAAAGACTCCGGGGACTTGGCATCATCCCTTGATTCAATGTCTTGACTTTTAGACTTTGATAGAACTATGCCTTGCCTTTGGAGAGGCCATTTCCGTAGATGTTTTTGGGTAGATCCGCTAGCGCTCCCCGTATTGGACGACTTTTTGCTGCCAAACGACTGTCGTCGACGGACACTTCCAGCAATAAATCTCGCTAGCCTTGGGGACACCGCTTCGTTTGCGAATTTCTTTCTTGGGCTCCCCATGGCCGCAAACGTCAAATTCTTTTTCCTTTTATGCAACTCTAACTAGCCTGAAATTCCGTAGCTACACTCTACTGCTGAAAGTTAGTGGAAGTTCTCTGAGCTCTGGAGGTTCGAAGGTGTGGAACCTTTTCTACCGGTATCATACGTCCTCCGAGTACAACCGGTACCTACCGGTACCTATTCCCAACGAGTAGTAAAGTAGTAGTGCCGGTAGTTTACTTTTTTGGTATCATTTTCATTTTTTTACGTAATTATTTTTTTCGCCAAATTTTCAAATTTCAATGTGGAGTGCCTGTCGCGCGCCAGCAACATAATTAAGAGGAATGCATCGTCTCATCACATACATGACATACTATGATACGTACATGGACGAATTACCGGTACGACGTACGTACCGAAGTCCAGTAAAACCGGACAGAATTCTTGCCACTTCGATGTACGGACTAGGTCCCAATGAAAACGCATTTCATACCCTACTGCAGTTATGATACCGTGATTTAAATAACATGTAAATGACGAAAGAACCCCGATGTCCAGACTACTGTTTTGTGGGTTGCGGGGCAGCTTCTGTAATACCGCTATTTTCCGTTGGCATCACTGAAGCATCCGCTGCATTCGAGGGGTTGACGTTGGACGATGAGTCAGTCATCACAACATCGGTGCCTCCTTGCATTCCGACGGGGTCTTGGGAAGAATCGCTTGCCTGTTGCATTCCTTGCTGCTGTTGTCGCTCCTGTTCCATCGCCTTGCGAATGTCTTCATTTTCCTTTTCGATAATTTTGACAAGAAAATCACATCGCTTTTGGATCTCAAGGGCTGAGCGTGACTTGAAGTACCAATCAAATCGAAACTGCCAGGCACTACGAATCGACATGCGGATGCGTTCTGCAGCGCCGTAGCCGTGCCTGTACATCATCGCGATCAAAAACGCGTCCTCCTCCTCTTGATACGCTCGTCCCTTGGAAGAACTTCCGTAGTTGATCTTCATCTTCGACCAAGAATGCTCTAACAACTCGTTAGCAGAAGGGATCATTCCATCTTTTACCTCGAAGAACTGTGATCCAAATGTATCTTCCAAGTGTCGTTCGATCTTCTCCTGGATTTGATCTCGAGTCTGGCGAAGACGCAAGATCTTCTTTTCACCTCTCTCGATCTTCTCCAGGACTTTTTTCCAGTCCTGAATCCTGCGAAAGTTCGTCCAAAAGGCAACAAAGTAGCGCTGGATTTCTTTCTCCGTCTTTCCAGTCTCGTTTCCCACTTCTCGAACAATGCCAGCAAAATCATAGCGCCCATGTCGTTCCAAGGCCGTGCAGAATGCCTTGAAGTCTTTTCTGTTCCAATCGGGAAAACCCTCGCCATGGAGCCGATTCTTCAGCTGGGTGTCTTCAGGGGAAAGCGCAATGTCCTTTAGTCCCTCTTCCAACTCGTCAGCTTGCTTCATCAGAGCTTCACGGGAAATAGCTGGATTAGCTTCTACAAAATTAGCCGATGCAGATTGCTTTGCGCGAGCACGGAGTTCTCCAATGAGCCTAATCTGATCCTGTTTCTTCGTCGCCAGGTTCCGCTCCTTTTCGGCGATAATATTCAGCTGTTCAGTGTCAAACAATTGATAGTCATGAAAAGCAGGCCCTCGTTTGCGTTTTTTGGACGCTGCATCGGCAGCATGAGCCTTCATCCCGCCACTGGGTCCACCGGTGTTCATAGCATCGCGGAAATACTCATTGACATCGTAGTTGCGTTTACGTTGACGTTGCGGGAGGTTGATGAAAGACACACCGGAGCCCTCTTCGCCTCTGTAGTTCTTTCCGTCGAAGGAGAAGGTATCCCTTCCATCATCAGCGTCTGCCAGCAGCTTGAAGTCGGCGAGATTGTGCTTTACGTCCGTTTGAAGCTTTTCGTTGATCTCGTTTGTTTTTTCCTCACCCTTGGCAATGAGTGCGTCAATGTCCTCGTCGGTGTATGTTCCGTCCCCACCACTTAAAATTTGATCTGCACCGAAACGAACCATTTTCATCAGCTCATCCTTTTCCAGAGTCGAATGTTGCTCTGCCAATCGTCCTTGCTGAATAACAGCCGCGTCAAGAAAGAGCTTGCGATCCGCTCGTTCGATGATTTTCTCTTCGACTGTACCTTCCGTAATGAACCGGAACACTTGCACTGGCTTTTTCTGTCCCAATCTGTGAGCACGGTCCACTGAAAACAGAAATAACAAACAAGTTAGAATTGCGAATAGAAACAGCACCCCAAGTTCCGCAGATGGAAAGATGGCGAGTCACTTACTTGCTTGGAGATCGACTTGAGGATTCCAATCGCTTTACGCGTGAGGATAGGACAATTTATTAGTTCAAAATGAACATTGCTGTCCGCAGAAGAAATCGGCCAATCATTTCAAGCTTACCTGTCAAACAAGATCACAATATTTGCGGTCGCTAGATTAATCCCAAGCCCTCCTGCACGGGTACTTAACAAGAAGACAAATTTGGAGGAGCCCTCTTCGTTGAATTCCTCCATTTGCGAGTCCCTCATTTCACCAGTTGTGTTGCCATCGATGCGGCAATACTATTGATAAAAGGAAATACAAGGGATGTGGGTTACGGCGAAAAACGCAAACAATAGGGGCTCAAGCTGCATCAGAACTCACCTGGTAATTCAACAATCGGCAATAGTCCTCAAGTATATCCAAAACTCGAGTCATCTGACAAAAGATCAAAACTCGGGATCCTCTCTCCTGCAACTTCTTCAAGAGTTTGTGCAAAAGCATCATCTTACCACTATTTTCCCACAGATGAGGACCGTCGGTATCTTTAGTGGATAGTTCCGAGAGGGAGATAACGATGAGACCTCTAGACATTCAGTGTAAACGCCCACCCAAATCGTCACAACTATTCACTTACATGGAGGACCAGGCTCCGCTCCGTCAAAAAGGTAGGGATGATTGCATACTTTCCTGAGTTGCATGAGGATATTCAGCAAACGCACACGATCCGGACCACCCAGTTTATTCAGCTCGAGGGCATCCTTCCGAAGCACTTTGACATACCACTCCTGCTGCATTTTGGTGAGACCAATGTATAATTTGGTTTCTTTCTTCGGTGGAAGTGCTGTTGCAACGTCTTTCTTAACTCGACGGAGCATAAAAGGTCGGAGCACTGTATGCAACTTTTTGATGACGTTCTCCTGACCAGCCTCGTCCGTCAGACTGAACCAAGCATCAAACTGTTCTGCATCACCAAAGATCTCTGGCATGAGAAAATTTCTTAAGAAATGAATGAAACAAATACGTCGTTAGACCATAACACCGCATTTTTATACAAGCAAGACTATTCATTACACTTACAACAAGGCCCAGAGTTCTCGTAAGTTGTTCTGAAAAAGGGAAACGTGTCAGTTTTTTTATGTGCGCACTTCAAAGACCGATCACTCTCAAACTTACCTGCAACGGGGTTCCAGTGATCAAAAGACGATGCTCGGTATTCATTTTGCGCACGGCTAAGCTGAGGGAGGAATTTTCATTCTTGATTCGATGCGCCTCGTCGATGATTAGGTATTGCCAATCGATTTTGAAAAGTCTGTTTCGCTCCTTCAGGATTCCCTCGTATGAAGTGACGAGGACATCCCACTTGAACTTCCCGGTAGTTTTATCCTTTACCAAGTGTTCTCTTTCAAATATGAGCCTCTCTTCTTTCGTCCCACCCATGCGAATGGCTCGAATGGAGGGACACCATTTTTTGAATTCTCTCATCCAGTTTCCGACGACAGACTTGGGAACAATGACAATGTGTGGTCCTTTGATACCACGTCCCTCGCGAAGGTAAGCAAGAAATGAGATGGTTTGGAGGGTCTTACCCAATCCCATCTAATTCAGAGAATAGGGAGCAAAACAAAAACCTAGTCAGTTTGTTGCAGGTCTGTTTTCTCCAACGATGGCAAATCCATACTCACCTCATCGGCTAGAATGCCATTGATGCCATTACAATGAAGCTTGATAAGCCAATTGAGACCTTCCAGTTGATATTCATGCATCTTGCAGTGATCAGCCAAAATAGAAGGTTGTTTATCGAGACGAATCACAGTGCGTTTCGACTGAGCCGATTTGAGCATCTGCGCATCTTCTTCTGCCTCTGTCATGCGATTCATTTTTCCACGGGAGCCTTTGCCCTTCCTTTTCCCAGAAGCAGCTACGGTGCCTGCCAAGAAATGTGCAAAGATTTCAGATTGGGCCAAAAGGTATTCCAGTTTCTCTCCGGCAGAGGCCTTCTCTGAAACTTCTTGCTGCAACAATTTGCTGCGTTCCGCTTCCATCAATTCCATTTGCTCTCGACGCGCTTCCTCCATTTCATCATGATCTTCTTTCGCATGCTTATCGTCCTCTTCGTTTCCTACTGCAGGGCTTTCCTCGTCCATCCCTTCATCACTGTATGTAGCGGCAGCATCGCCATCTTCCTCCGCGACATCTCCCTCCAAATCCATCCCTTCCAACTCGACATCAGATTCGTCTCCATCGACATGTTCTGGATTGTCTCCGATGGCTTTTGGTGGCACTGGACGTCCAGCATCTTCCTTGTTTTTTCCGTCCATCGTCAAAGATCAGCAGCAAATGGTCCTGTTTCTGTAGCTGTGTGGCATGCGTTGTCATCCACGGAGAGGAGAGCTAAAAAGCCGAAACAAACAATGCATGGCTCTACGATAGGATGGTGGTGGATTTCGGATGACGGAGACCAAAAATCGAAGTCAGAAAGCGCGCGAAAAATCTACGGTCAATAGGAAAAGTTTGATGCTGATCTTGCGCGAGCTGGTCCGACAACTCACCTACTATAATGATGCACTCTATCTCTATTTTCGTTACGACAAGTACTACTCACAGCTCACAGTCAAGTCGCACTGTAGAACTACCGTCCTAACTGTAAAGTAACGGTAAGATTACTACTACTCTAGACTACCGGTAGTCTGCAATACCTAATATGATTTCTCTTCGAACCATTTCGTATTAGCTTGTCGTAGACATCATGCTGGTAGAACGGAATTATTATATTATATTCTCCTTCGCAGCCTTGAAGCATGAGAATATTATATAATTCAGGCATTACACATGGTCATGTGCCCGGAATGAAGTCTTGATAACTTTGGTTCATGATCTGAATGCTTCGTATGCAAATCCCCACCCAGCCACTTGTAGGCATAGCCTCTCTAAGTAGTCATTGGATGAACGGTCGAACATGATTTGCTTACGTTTAAGGCAAAATAAACTTACAGCAACCCGGGTGGGGATATACTACTGGTCAGTCCTCTAGCTAGCTTGCATATACCAATTGTATGACAAATACCAGATAGGAGGTGGAAGTACTTGATTGCACTACTTTTTTCGTAGAGCAGCAACAGCCACTCCACCTACCACAGCCGCACCGACCACCAATACCCATGGATCTATCACAGACAGCGATGAAAGAAGTGTTGATCTCCTAGCAACCTTCAAATCGGCAGCAATCATCTTGGCAGCAATGGGATGATAAAAATCCTGATTGTTTAGGAATGTTTTCACCGCTAGATCTTTTCCAAATGCGCTCCGATAAAGACTTTTATATAGAGGGCGAACAAACTTCATTCGTCCTTGAGTTGTGATAAATCGGATCGCCACAGGAAGAATACTCGCGTCTTCACTGGCAATGGCCAATTTACAGTATCGGAACAGAATTTCGGAGTTCCGCGACTCGGCGAAGTGGTAAAGCGCGTTCATGGCCTGCAGTGTAGACACCTGAAGAGGTTTATCAGCTGTTTCCACTTGCACGAAATCCAGAAAACACACGATTTGTAGGGATGACCAGGATGCCATCTCGTTCTTTGCTGGCGGAGCTTTGCTTTCGCGATCAACCGCCAGCCAGATGCTGGCCAAGTCAGCGGATCCTTTAGCCATACTTTGGTCCAATTGAGGCAAAATAGGAGGCATTCCCTGCCCATAGAGCCATGTATCCCAGTCGACTTCTTGCACCTTCTCATTTCCCTTGAAATAGTCCATAAAGAAGTCTCGAAAATCTTCCGATGTCAAGGTCTTGGTTGCGAAACGTTGAATGTACGCTTTGAAGAAGTTTTCAAATTCTGGGGTCCCCACTAGTCGTTCAAGGTACAAAAGTAGAGTAAAGCCCTTTTCATAGGCCACTGTGGAATAGGAATCATCGGGATCTGCATCTCCAATCTTCAACACGAGCGAGGTATTTTGGGGTGCCATTTCGTGTTGGATAGTATCGGTCAACGACTTGCGTCCTTCAATAGCATCGAAATCCAAGAATTTGGGATTATTTTTGATTCGCACCATAATCTTTCTTTGCAACCACGTCGTCCATCCTTCGTTGAGCCAGAAATGATCCCATGTCGCATTGGTGACCAAATTGCCAGTCCAAGAGTGGGCGATCTCATGTGCAACCACATCCGCCAGACTCTTGTCCCCAGCCAACAATGTAGGCGTGACAAAAGTCAAACAAGGGTTTTCCATGCCACCATAGGGAAAAGAAGGTGGCAAGCAGAGTAGATCGTATCGACCCCAGACGTACGTCTTTCCCGAAATGGCTTCTGCCGCGGTTAAGAAGTCTTCCGTTTCTGAAAATTCCCAGGCAGCAGCATCCACAACACTAGGTTCACTCCAAATGGCGCAGCGCTTAGAAATTTCCTTCTTGGTAAGTTCTCCAACAGCCAATGCCAATAGATACGATGATATGGGCACGGGTTGGTTCCAAGTGTAGACTTTGTGATTTTCGTCTGCCATCTCGACATTTTCAAACAAAGCCGACATGACGGCGGTGGACCACTTGGGAACTGTCACGGTAGCATTGTACGTCATTTTGACCCCACATCGATCCTGGCATGGCACTAATGATCGAGCATGAATGGCTTGGCATTGAGTAAATAGATAGGGAAACTGCTTCCCAGCCGTTTGGGAGGGAGGCAGCCATTGCAAAGCGGAACACTGTTCCGTAGTTCGATACAGAATTGTGACCTTGACCGTATCGTCCTCTCCTTGCTGCTCAGGAAGTTGAATTTCCAACGGACGGCCCAGATGTTCCTTGTTGCGCACCAAAGAATGCAATTTAAAGTCCAACGGACTTCCATCGCAACTTTGCACGGCTGAAATCTCCAAATGTGCGGTATCCAAAATCAACCGTCCGAAGTTGCGGCGACTCTTTCTAACAGTGCAAGTCGCCTTGGCAACCAAACATTTCTCTTCAAAATCGACCGTCAACACCCAGTCCAGGTGTGTGACAACGGCCTCTTCGGGCTTTGAGAAAGAAGAAAGGTCCATATTGGTTGATTAGTAGTCTAGTAGTAGTACCCAGTCTACTAGTGACGTGTAAAAATGCAAATCCTGATGTCGAAACTGGTTTAATGCTAGCCAGAGTCGTATCGGTACTTCCACTCTTCCACTGTATCATACTGTAAAGTCGTAAAAATAATGTTCTCCCTTTTCTTCGCTGGTTGGGCAGTTTACTGTAAAAAATGAAAGAATTCGTATCATAAAATAATACCTCTACTCTAGTAGACTGGTACGATCGATCGTAGGAACGTCGACAGTTTCCTGTGTGCTCGGCAGGCTTGTGAAGGCCCGCTCGTGGTCTCACTGTCAAGAATGTTGTTGATTTCGATGTTCGAATGTACCGGTAGTCTGCGGTATCATACCGTAGGTGGTAGACTACCGGTAGTACCGGTATCAGTATCATACGGTACCGTATTTCCGCGTTGTATCATAGACTACCCTCACATTCAACCTGTCTCTCTCCCACCCATGAAAGCTACCGCTACCTGTGCTAGATCTAACAATATTATATTATTCATCCTCACTGTCAGAAACTACCGACTGGCTACATCCATACCAGCATAGCTAGGGTATATCTTGACATATATTATCATTATTTTACCCAGTAAGTTTTTGTTTGAATGACAAGACTGGAATCGATCGGAAGGATGTTTAGACAGTAGCTATGATAGAGATCATTCTCTCTGATAGAGTGCTATAGTGGGTCGGATCGACAAACTCTTTTATCAAATCAAGGACATTTCCGGGGCATAGCCAGAATGAGAAAGATATCCTTGGGTAAATGGCATATGGTAACCATCCAACTACCGGTACCCTGCATAATACGTACAAGCCAAGAAAAAGGTCACACCATTCAACATTCAATGGATCCTGTAAGAACCTTAAGTTTTTACACAGAAGTTGCAGTTAAGCCAGGAGAAGGATAGCCATGACAACTCCAACCATCTTGCTTGTTTCAATGGAGAAAGGAAATAGTGAGGAAAAGGGCAAGAAGTATGAATGGGTTCTAGCCAAGCTGGTTGGCGCGGATACATCACTTCCTCTCACGAGACCATGTAAGAAGTTTTTCGAATGTAGGGATTAGCTTTGCAGCCTACTCCAGTAAAATAAGCAACCGTCAATCAGAAGTACTACCGTAGTACGGGTAGTATGGCAGTATGGCAGTACCAAAGTATAAAGAAGTACCGGTAGCACCACGATTTTTTGCAGTGCTTCATTCCGGAGTAGTACCATAAAACCAAACCCCGAAATACGTTGTCGTATGTAAGCACTACTCCGAGTACTATTACATTCGACAGGGTAAATCAATCCACGCATCATCAGTCTACTCGTCCGGAGGAAGATTCCAGTGAAGGAATCACCTGCTCACAAGCGGTGTGAATCATAATTGGAGTAATACTCCGAGGACAAGGATGAGCCTTATCAATCATCATCATGGAGTAATAAAATAATATTACGTCGTATTCGAAAAAGCACTTACCGTACTCTACCAATAGCTACATAGCTACCGTACTCTAGCTAGCTACGGTAGGTAGCTGAAGTGGTGACAAATGTTTATTAGGTAGATACAATGGAGTACGTAGTATCACTCTTGATGGCGCGTGGTTTTTAACAGTACGACCGTATCGCTGATGTCAGAAGCAACTCTGCGCTGTTCACACGGACTTTTTTCCTCTCCGAAGTACGAAGTACCATTAAAGCCCACGTATAATTGTTTTCTTTCACTCTGTGGTATGGCGTTCACATCACGGCGGATTGCCATGGTAAACAAACAAAAAATTGTTAAGCTCTTTTTTGCCACTCTTTTACAGTTGGTTAAAGTTAAAACTGTACTTTTAGGCCTTCTAAGAAGCAAAAACAAAATCTTTAAGTAATACTGTCATACGTATTTATGGCTTCACAAATTGCGGTACGGCTGGAATGCTGGATGAGGAATATTTCGGGTTTCGGGGCCTTCGACCTACGACGTACACCTACTACTTTAGTAAATACTCCGTAGGGCAGTAGTACGGTAGCCAAGTATTGAAACATCAATCGTCCATGTTAAGTTTTGTTCAAGACGTCCCTCATCAACAACAGTTTTTCGATGTCGAAACAGTCCAGGTGCCTACTTGTTCCAAACGGAATATTTTATACGCATCTCTTCTTCTTGCTTTCAAGGACGATCTTTATCATGGTCAATGCCGGAGCGAACAATGGTGGAGGACTGCCTTTCCCGGAAATGCAGAGCCCCTCCATCCCAAGAGTTGAATGGGACGGGAATTTTGTGGTTTCCGTGAACACCAAAATGAATTATGTTACGAAAGAGACGGTGGAAGTTAACGTGCGCCGCGATGTGTCCGGTGTCGATACAATTTACGAAGGAGCCACTTGGGACGCAGTGGAAGTGCCCATCCACAATGCCCGTCTATCCAATCCACCCAAAACATTGGACGAGCATGGATATCAGCTGGTTGAAGAGCCTGTTGCGAGTTGTGAGATTGACTTTTTGAATACCAATGATGTCATCGATCGATATTATCCAGATTGTGAGCAGTTGCTGAAAAATGTTCTGGGAGAAAACGAGATCGATGATGTCAAAGCCTTTGATCACAACGTTCGAATCAACACAAACGGGTTTGGTCCCGAGCTCAAAGGAGGAGGAGGGAGCAAGGCGCAAGTTCCTCTTGGTATCGTGCATGGTGACTATACAAGTGTTTCCGCACCAACACGGGCCAAGGACTTGGCGCAACCTCCCAAAGCCAATGACGTTCTCAAACGAAGATTGGGCGACAGTTCTCTCCTTGATGCCAACACTTTGGAAGATGTCATTAATGGGAAAAGGCGGTTTGCCATTATCAACGTTTGGCGAAGCATTGATAAGGAGCATCCTGTCGAAGAACTTCCATTGGCGTGCATGGATGCGGGCTCTGCTTCGGAGGAAGATTTCAGGATTCTCAAAATTCATTACCTAGACCGTGTGGGGCAAAACTACTTCATGGCCCATTCCAAGACACACAACTGGAACTTCTTTCCCAAAATGACGCACAACGAGGCCATTTTACTTAAGACGTGGGATTCTAGTGGAGAATATGCCATGACGGGCAAAAATCTAGGAACCACCATGGCCACATTGGCCGTTCATTCGGCCTTTTTGGATCCCAGCAGTCCTTCAGAAAGACCGGCGCGACAAAGCATTGAAGTCAGATGTCTTGCCATTTGGAAAGTAAGGTAATAATTGTTGTACAAATTGTGCCTAGGCTAGTACCTAAGACCGGTTCCATCTCCGACATGGTGCCTGTGGTTGATCACTCTTTTCTTACTTAGTTGTCTATTACCCGTAGCTACTGAGTCGACAGGTTATGAGCCCTTGTGAAGTGTAGATATCGTCTGCTTCCTTGTAGTCCATCTCCTACCACCCTTGAGAGTAGATATCGTCTGCTCTTGCGGTCCCATTGACAGAAAAGACCCTGCAACATCATCGACCGACGTCGTCGCTTCCAACACAACGAGACACAAATTATTTTTTCTCCTACAAAGCATCTGGTACTTCTTCTACGTATGCCCGCGCGCATCATCAGAGGTCTGTTACCTTCTAGCTAGCTAGAAGAAGACTTTGTACGTCGCTGGAAAACAGAAGTTCGTAGCTACAACAGGATCATCACAGTCTACTGAGCACCTTCCGCAACCAAGCTGGCCTCCAAGATGTCTCTTCTAGATCCTATCCTCTTCTTCAAAAGTATCTCTACAACTCTTTCGTTTATACTATATATAATTGACTGATGAGTGATGGTGTGTTTTGACATGTAAAGAATTCTCTCCGGTATAACTCCCCTTGCATTGTGGTCCACAAAGAAAGAGTGCAAAGAGAGAGAGTAACAATACAATCCACGATGGGGAGCGTTAACGGCAATATGTGTGAACAAGTGGAATGTTGGATGATTATGCTCGTGGGTGTTGTCGCCTCAGATGAAATGCAAGTCGAAACAGCGAAAGTAATCTTAACAGCCTGCAGCCATTTCACTTTTACTTGGTCAAAGGAAGGTCAACGCCACAGCAGGAGATTTCCCATTGGTATTCATCGCCATCTTGCGCTGGTTTCTCTTCCTCTGGCTTTTCCTCGCCATCTTCACGTGTGGCTTCTTCCGGGTCGGCATCGGTAGGCTCGGCGTCTCCGTCCCTTTCTTCGACAGGGGCATCTTTGGGACCGTCCTCGGCATCCTTAGACGCTGCAGCGGCTGGGTCGGATGAACCTCCTTCCTCGGCATCCGGTTTTCGTGACCTTTCTTCTTCCTCTACATCATCGGCTTCCTCTTCCTCCGTATCCTTGGCAGCGTCGTCTTCTTCGACGGGCTTGCTTTCCTGCTGGACAACATCACCGGTCTCCAATCCCTTGGACTTTCGGGTAGGAATGCAACTTCCAAATTTTCTGAAAAGCTTAAAAACCCTGCAACGAAAAACAATTCAGTCAGGGACAGTCTCAGGCGGCAACAGCACACAAATGGAATGTCATGCCAAGAACATCCCCATTGGACTGCACAAATTCTACCAAGACTTACATGTTATTGCTTATTGTTTGCCTGTACTGAGTGTACTTCGTTTTTAGTCCTAATGAGTTGATTATGATGTTGTTTCCTGAGAGAGGGAAATGTATGTCGGTGAGCAGTCGTACTTTGTGGTGCTTCTTTGACCGACGCTACTCGGAAAATTGTTTGTGACGGAGTTTCAGCGATGAGAGAGGTCGGAAGCGATCAGAGGAAGGGTCGGATATCTAGCAGGCCGGCGTGCAGCGCCGTCTACAGATCGCCAATACATCAACGATCTAATAATCCAATAAAGAAGGTTGAGGTTTTAATCCAAAAAGGTATCTTTTTTTATAAAAGATCAGTTCCGCCACAGAGCGACAGTACGTCGCACTTCAACAGTACGTGATGGATTTCCAGTAGACTACCGTACAGTACCTACCGACACGATAATAATTGTACCGTCGTAATAGAGTCGTACACGTTTGAGATGAGGTGTCAACGTGTCAACCGTCACTACTACCGGGAGTACTACCAGCTGGACACTTCAAAGGAACGAAAGACTGGACTTTATACAGTTAATAAAAATGTTCTTGAATGTTTCCCACACATAGTAAAACATTTTATTAGGAAGCAACCATTGATGCGAAGAAGGGTATTGACCTTGGAGCGACAAGCCCTCTCTAACCTCAATCGATTTGGATTTGTTGCATTGTTCCAAAATTTCTTTCCTCGAAATGTATCTATGGAGTACCTACAGTTAGTACTACGACTATGGACTATGGAGGAGGAGAGGAAGTACTCATTATTTCGTCATGGATTGGCGACGGATCAGAGATTGGAATGGTCGACATTACACCAAATTTATGACCAAGATTCATTTGTACACCAACCCTCAATTGCAAGATGTAATTGTTATTCCATGCACCGAACCATTCGATGGTGGCTAGCTAAAGAAGTGCTCTTCTTTGAGGTGAACGGATTACCTACCCAAATCGCGAAATCGCAGCCAAAACAGTATCCATACGGAAGTCAGTCGTCAGCCCCGCTTGGCTTAAACACGAGTATTATTAATAGTGACTAGTGCTACACTACTACATCGAAGTAGTATGTCAAACTGTCGAAAGGTTCACAACAACATCCTTTGGCCTTACTCGATCTTGTTGGAAATCTTCATTCTCTAGCTAGTTAGTAGCTACTGGAGTACGGTAGATGGATGACCTTCCAGTGAGATACGGTCTCTCTGACTGTGAGTTTTCTCCGGCATCATTGTGAACAATCGAAACATTCGGTAATAGTTTAGTCCTGTCGCACCACCCTGCTTGTTTGTTGTCCCTCGTGAATCATGGATTCGATCTCACACAACAACAGTCGGCGTACCAAAAATTATGACAAGATCAAACGGCTTGCGCTGAAACTTCAGGAGCCGGGCAATGTAAAAGAGAGAAGAAGACTGGCTCTGGAATTAGAGCAACTGATGTCAAGCTATGATATCCGGGTAGCACTTGCAGAGGAAGCAACGCCTGCGAGTCATGGACCAAACGACTTGTCGATTGCAGCAACGAGGTGCCTGGCGTTATCTACTCTGTGGACGACAGTGTTCACCGCCGCAATCGGGTTTACGTCAGGTGTAATAAAAGGTGAAAATGGAAAGAAGGGAGTGAAACCGACTCCGGCGGACATCGGGTTCCCTGACAAACTTTTGAGAGCAGCTACGGGCCCAGACCAAGCTTTCGATTCTCATGGGATAGCGATACCGAAGTTGAACAGGAAAACAGTACGAGGGATTGTGAAATTTTGTTTGGAAATGCTGGACAATGACAAGGTAGTAGAATGTGGGGGAGAAGTACAAATGCTAGAAATGTTGTCAAGGATATGTTCGCGACCAGAGTATCTTGGACTGATCAAAGATTGTAACTTTCAAACTATTCTCTCTGAAATCACGAGTCGATTGACCGAAAAGATTTCAGCGGATATTTATCTTGTTGCCTGTAAGGCATTTGACGCATTTTTCGAAACAAGCAGTCAGCTTGGACATCCATTCCATTCGTTTCTCTCCGATAGTCTATCCATCGTGTCAACATTCTGCAGGGACAGCCTGCATGACAACGCTGTGAACGAGGCATCGGCGGCTCGAGTGCACATGTTCAATGCAGCTGCCTCGATGCTGTTTTCCCATCCAGAACATGCTATGGGTCCAATGAAAAGGGATGGACACAATATCTTACGATATTGCAAAAAGGCATATGAAAATGCTGCACCAAATCATAGGGATGCGTTCAACAAGTACCTGCTGGCTCATTTGTAAGTAGAGCACTGTCGCTTTTTACTTTGTCGATTGTAACCTGTACACTCATTCACTTCTATTTTCCCCATGAAAAGATTTGTGTCTCAGGTAGCTGGAAACATACAAGGACGCCTAAGTGATGACTTGGGGGATCTGGGAGCAGCTTCACTTTCCGAAAAGCACCTCACAGAACTTTTGCGACTTGTAGTCGGATCGACTTCGAAGGTCTTGGAGACAAGCGAAAGTAACGCTGGGACGTCAAACCGTCGAACGAGGAACCAAAAGTCCCCTGGACAAACATTATGGCGACGCTTGGATTTGCGGCAAAGACGTCATCTTGAACTGGCCTCCAGACTTCTAGCATGCGCCCAGCGACTTTTTCTTGCACGAGAAGGAGCAAAAGAATTGCCGATTGATAAACTGAAGTCACTTGTCACAGCCTCAAACACGGGCAGGGATGGGCTCTCACCCTCCAAGTATATGCCAGGCCATCCGAGGCTTTCTGTTGAAGTCCTTTCGAGAAGCCCTTGGATGTCAACCATCGTAAGTGGATTGGTAGCTACATTGAATATTGCTTCTTCTAATTTACCAACAAAAAATGGAAGGGTCGACACTTCTGAAATCATGCATGATTCACTTCTACCAGCGATTGATCTACTCGTAATTGACAACTCAATCCAACAAAAAGAATCAGTTCTATCATGTCTTGCAATAGTCGCAGCTTGTTGTGAATGTTTTCCTTATGGCCAATGCTGGGCTTCAAGTCCTGCTGAAAATTGGCAGCAACAAATTTTCGAAAATGAGAATGTTGTTCAGATACATGCATGCAGCCAAAGCGATCTAGGTTTGCTCTTGCATCTCCTTTCCGATCTTCTAGAAACCAACGGTCGACCTGATAGTGAATCTTCTGTCCAATCATGGATCTTGGTATGTTTGACTAAGCTTGCAGGGATCACACCCTTGATTTACAAGAACAAAGACTATTTTGTGTCTGGAAGCCGACTGCTTATTCCATCATGGCAGCGCATATGGAAATTGTTGTTCAGAAAAGATCTTAAATACATTGCCCAAGTCAAGGTGGTTTGCGAAAATTCTATCGCAGATCTCGTATGCATCCTGCTCACAGAAATGGTCCGATGGAAATGTACGGAGACAAGGAGAACAGCCGGCGAAGAATGGGAAGATAATTATTCGAGTTTTTTGTTCAAGAATCAACACGATGTGTTGATAATGGAACACCTTCGTTCAGAAAGCACATTGGCTGCTCGGTCTCCATTTGAACTTGTTTCATTACTGATCCAATGTGTTGGGATAGCAGAACCAACTCTTCGTACCGTGGGTAACGTGGTTAATTGGGAGTCTCCAACAATGCTTCAATCCATTCGTCAACGACTTGTTCGATTTTCTTTACGTTGCCTTGAAGAGGCTGTGAAGGGGAAAGTCGTGTCGATCGAACAAGGAATATCAAAATGCCGTCTCGTTGACACGATTGCGACTTGCCTCGTCAAGCTCTCTACGGCTGCTGCTGTCTCCACAACAGCCTTTTCTGCTCAGGATTCCAGATTCATATTTACCACTCTTTGGGACAAAAACGACCTACCTATGACCGACAATTCTAATGACAGACCTATAGAAGACCATTTGAGCCAAGACTCTTTAACTGCATTATGGAACTCACCTGGGGATTCCTCCAAACCGGTTACTTTGTCACTCTCGTGCATGTGCAGGAACAAATTGGATCTACCCAAACAAATTTCATCCACAACGCGATTTTTTTTGCGACGAGAAGAACAGAAGTACATGACGAAGATAGCGGACTTTGTTTCAGATCAAGAATCAGAAGACCTATATACACTGATTTTGAATTTCGTTGATAAGAGGCTTTCGGCAAGTTTGAGGAGAAACGAAGACTCCCAAGGCGACGATTTCGGCGAAAGTTCGGAAGTCAAGTCGCCATATTGTAATCTCTCGGTGCAGGTTGCAGCTGCCAAGCTTCTATTCAGTCTTTCAATTGCTCGGTGTGACTTCTCCGAAGGAAAAATTCCTGAAAAGATTCCGGAAGTCCTGGCTTCCTTCGAAAACGCTGTTGGAAAGCTCGAACGGTATTCACTTAGTGCAGCTGAATATTTTACAATTTCAAGTGATTTGCGAAAGCTAGCAATTGCGTGCATTGAGATTAATGCTCGCTCCAATATGAATGGTCTTGTCTTGAAGTCCGTTGAAAAAAGTTGCCAAGCAATGCTAAGGCAGTACAAGGAGGAGGTCAATCGCATCGAACGACCTGAAGAAAAAATACGAAATGAAAAGCACAACTCAAGTAGTGATTTAAGATTCTCGGACGACGAAGGTTTGGACCCCAGCGTCCTTGTTGAAGTCAGAAAACACAATGAAAGCGACAGTGAGGACTCACACCACACAAAACGAAAATTAAGGATGAGCTGCGACCTTGGAAGGAAACGTCGAAAAACGGCATCTCCTGTTGTTGCACCACCAGGTTACGAAAGCGCGCTCGAGATTGGAAAATTGCTTCTAACATTAAATCCAACACCGTCAAATGCCAACTTTGTCTGCGAATCATTATTGCGGACGGAGCTCGATCTTGAGCCAGACAGCGTATATGGTGATATGGATTTGCGTTTAGCTGAAGAATGCATTCAAATGTTACGGACGAAAAGTGTTCTTCTAAATTCTGCGTCGCGACAAAGAATCAACCTTGAGGTCGAAATAAAGAATCGGTCCATTCCAGTCATGGTGTGTCATACAATTGACTTGATACGAGCTTGTGCAACTTCGTCTTCGAACCTCTACATGTACGGAGTTGAGGCATGCGCAGATATTCTTGTGAAGCTACATAAGGAGGGGTTACAAGTCTCAGACCACGATGAGAAAATAATCATTGCTATCCTTCGTGAAGAAAGCGATGCCTATGTTGTCCGACCTTCTCTTGCTCTGAGAAGACTACAGTCGGCAACCCTAGCTTTCACGAATGGCAGCGATGCTTTCCGCATTCACTTCGGCAGTACCTTTGCCTCTATAGTGAAGAAGTCAATGGGCGATTGCAGTTTTCTTGTGAGAAGATTTGCATACAAATCAGCGGGAGTTGCAATGAAAGCTATGGACGAAATGCGGGTCCGGAAATCCGTCAACGATTTGACTACTCCCATTTTCCATAGTCATAACAAGGAGAAGTCGGTGTCCCAATTTTCGACTTGGTTTTCACGAAGCCAGTTTGCGGACAGATTCGGCCAGCAAGACACAGCCGCGAGTGACGCTGTGGATGTTTTTGAATCTGATTCTATTTTCGTGAGATCAATCATTGCTCAGTCTACCCAAGAGACTGACACATTTCTCGAACATCTAATCGAGCTGATCACAATGTCTGTCTCTCGCGTTGATCTCCAATTATTATGTTATCGGTCCTTGGAACGCGTTGCCTGCTTCAAGAATTTCAAATCGGTGCAAGATTTGATAGAAAATGAAACGGAAGCTATACTCGTGGGACTGTTCAGACGTGGAAACGAAATAACGACGTCCAATGATTATACTGCCGTCTACTCCCTGTGTTTAACTGCACCGCTGTTACTGAGTTGGTTAGAAAAGTACAAAAGGTACGATGTTATGACTGGGGAACCCCTTTCTCTCGAGCCAGACGGTGAGACCGAGGATCTACGGGAGGTTGCGACAATGCACTTCCTCTCGACTCGGAGGAATTTCTTGGCACCTTTCTTGCTCCTTGAGCATTTCCATGATCTCCAAAGGCTTCAGTCGCAAGGAAATGCCTTGGATTTTCTTTCAGAAAGTCCTACATTTCGAGTTCTAATAGCCATTCTCCCACCCGACAAAAGCGCCCACGAAAGCATCAAAAAGATCCTGAAGAAGCACGTCATCGACGTGATAGCATTTTGTTCTACCCTTATCTGCTCTGGTGATCAAATGATGGAGTCAAAGGGGCAGGTCATACAGAACGTACTTGAATCTATCCTGTCAAAAGACATTGTTGAGGCAAAAACGTCGAAGAACGTCTCAAAATTAATCCAACGAATCATTGGTTTATCTGCAAAAGCTGCAACGATTCGAAATATAGTACCAACATCAGATGAGGCCTATTATCGTGCGGTGCTATCCCATATGAAATCTGTGAATCAACCTAGCGCAGACGATCTCCTGCAGGTTGGCACCAGTTTGACGGAGCTGGCGATAGATGCATCGAGAGAGCTCGATAAGTCGAATGCATCGGACCATCAGCAAAACAACTGGTTGCAATTTCAGATTCTTGGTAGATTCCTCATTGAGCAAATAGTTCGTAGTGGCGCGGGTGAGAATCTCCAACTTGCCTTCTATTTACACACCTTGACCGAAATACTGCTGAAACCCTCGCTCGAGGTCCTTCGCCCCAGAGTCCTAGAATTGATACTCGACATACTTCGAGAATTGCCAAAGCTGGAAGACGATTTTCTGATTGCACATGCTTCCTCTCCAATCCATCGACTTTTAGCCGCGTGTTTTCATATTCACGAAGGATATCAAAAGGAACTCGTTGGCGCTTGTAAAAAGCGCTCTTACGACACAGATCTATGCATGCGGAGGAGCTGTGGGATTGATCTGCCATCAAATGTTGGTTTTGCGAGCTTGGATGAAGCAACATCCTCAAGTTTCAAGAGCTTCAAAGACCTTAGGTCCTCAAAGGGATTGCAAGCATCGTGTCTGAATGGAACATATGATGTGATTCACTGGATTATCGCTAACGAGGGATCGTTTGGTGGATATCCGTACATATTCAGAAGCTTTTGCAATCCAGATGAAATTTCCCAGGACAATCTGAATGCGCTTTTTGAATGCGAAGCAAAGTACTGTGCACAACTTTTGACAAAACATCTCGAGAATATGTCGGGGGGCCCGGATAGATTGGAACAATGCGTCTCTCGTCTCAAAAGGCGAAAAGAGAGTCCTCACGGATGGCTTGAGAACCCACTACACCCAGGTAGGTCAGGCCTGACATCGAGAAACACAAACAGAACAGAAATCAACATTGATCAAAGATTACTTTACGGAGAGCTTCTCCATATCGAGGGAGTGTTGGGAGAGACCCCAAACATCTCGAGTCGACATTTAAGGTCGCTATGCGACAGTCTGCTTTACATATGCAATGCTCCGTGTCCCATTAAGCTCAGATTTGCGGCCAGCCAGTGCTTAGCCATGCTCAAACCAAACTCCATCGTTGAGGCTGCCGACATATCCAATGGAGTTGAGTTGATTGGATTGGATCCCTTGATCAACTTCATCCCTGGCCTCCATGCAAAGTGCATTGATTGTCTTGCGGAATCTCTGAAGTCATCTCAAACAGAGGTATCCAGCACTGCCAAGGCCATACTCAAAGGTCTCCTGTCCACGAATCCTGGAATACGTGCATACAAGTATGTCATTGATTCAAGCAAATCTCTGTTGAAGCCTTTTGTTATCAAGCGAAAAAATATCACAGAGATAGTGGCTTCACTATCAGATGAAGAAGTGGTGTCTTTAGTGAAACGAGCCGGTGTTTCAGACTTTGATGATCGGATGTGGTGCTGGAACAGTCACCTTTGGGAGCAAATAAATTATGGGGATGTCACTTTCGAGGAATGGATTTGTGCCGTGGCAACAGCTATAATTCTTTGCTGCTTTCAGAAATCAGATGAAGAAAGTAGTTCTCACATAGTCGCTGATGGGGAGATTTGCGACTTTTTTTGGCAATGTCAAAAAGGGACAAGTTTGGATCATCGATTCGCTTCAGCCATCTTCCCTTGCTTGATTCTCGCTATATTGGACATAAAACATACGACTAGTACCGAATCCGAAGGAAGGACGTTGTCTGGGGGGAACAAGGCCATTACAAGGTGTTTCAAGTCACTTTTTCAAGCGAACGGCGAATCAAGATGGAAAGGTAACTCGGCAAGATCGATGCCTCGGCGTAAAGCCATATCTCTGCTCCTCGACACTCTCGATCTGATTAGGACAGTTTCTCAAAAGACTTTCTTGGAATCGAAGAGCAGGACTGGCCGAAAAGTCAACGACCGCGTTCCTTGGGAAGGAGTACCTTTTGGAATAAAGTTGCAGCTCGATGGCATCGAAGTCGCCTCTGCATGTATGGAAGTGCGGCGATTTCCCTCTGCGCTGTTCTATCTCGATCTACACCTAAACGCACAATTTGGCAAGGCTGGGGGGTTGTTTGAGGAGCTTTCTGACGAAGTTTCTTTCAAGAATATCATCGGATTATATCAACCACGTACTGACATCAGCGGTTTACCGCCCCATTACCATTCGCGAGACGAGATTTTGGAAGACGGTGCAAAATTTAAGTATTTGAAAGTGATGTCTATGGTTGGTGCTTGCTTCAAGGAACTTCACGAATACGAAGCTGCTGCTGCAACAGAAATGCAGTTGTCGTCCTTGACTTTGATGAAAGACGAACTACCGCGTGATGGTCTTGGAGTTTACATTCGCTTCGACAGTCCGACTGGGTGTATTCTTAACAACAATCAACAGCAGTTCGAGAGGTCATACAAGATGGATTCTGGTGTCCTCGAGGCGCTTCAAGAGTTGGGTCTTCACCGAACAATTCAAGGATACATCGAAGGTGTCGCCTTTCAATATAGTGGCTTGCAACAAATCTGTCAGGATTCGGTTTTTCGAGAAAAATGGTTTGAAAGCCACCTTGACTTGCATAGCTGGAACAAATTGGCCGTGAGAAATGACGAGGAGCATCATCGACTTGCCGGCATGACTGATGAAACGGAACCTGAGGTCGACGCTAAACTCCGAGTTGGATTCTTTGAGTCAGTGTCTAGAGCTCTGGCTTCTTTTTCCCGTGACGACTTAAAGAGATCCTTTGCGTACCTCAAACAAGCTCGTCTCTGTGTAATTGACTCCATAGTTGAACGAGGTGGCGAGCATCTAGCATTAGACGACCTCGTTGATGTGATCGACAAAGTTCGTGCACTTAAGGACTTGGATGAGTTGATGAGAGGTTCGACGCTGCCTCGGCCTTTCGACTTTTCAGAGGCGGATATGTTGTTGGTGGCTCTGGGGATGCGACAGGTTTCTCTAGCTGCTAAAGCCATCCACAACCCTGGCAATCAAAAGTTTGCTGAGGCACTGAAACATCACCTGCAGGAATCCTGTTCATTCGCTATAGCTCGGGGCATGCCGTGCGTTGCCGAGAATGCTTTATCTAAGCTGAGGTTGCTTTCCAGTACTGAGAATGTAAGCTTGGAGGAGCAGCCATCAGTTGACGCGATAATGATCCGAGTACAGGAGGCGAAGGTAATGGAATGCAGGGGTGATTTCATCACAGCTATTCAGAGAATGAAGCAGCTGGTCGGATATTTGCTGCCGCTCTCAACTCGAGTGATGGACCCATTAATCAGTGGTATTCTTGCGGACACACAATTATATTGTGGCCATTGGATGACAAAATACAAGACGCAACATGCTAGAGTCGTCCTCGAGACATATCTCCTCCCCGGGGTCGAAAGAGCCAGGATGAACTTTGACTTAAACGATTCAACAAAGAATTCTGAGCAGCTCACTCGGGGATCAATACAACTCGGCCACGTTTTGGCGAATCTTTTTGATAGCCTTTTATCAAGAATTCACAGTGCCGAGTGGAAGGAAGCCGGCAAAAGACTTTCGAGGCAACAACAACAGGTTAGGGAGTCCAGCCTTGCTGTATCAAAGAATCCCAAAGCAAAGGAGTCGGTGGAAATCGTAAAACTCAATCGAGTTTGTCAACAGCTTAAGATCGAAAACGAAAGAATCGAAAAAGAGAGACATCAAATTCTAGAATCGATTCCCAGGTATCTGAATCTGTCGCTCAAATATTTTCTTCTTGGCTTCAAGACATCTGGCACTGCATCGGAGGACCTCTCAAGCCACATCTTCAGGATGGTTTCTCTCTGGTTTTCTTCGCATGAGGATAATTTGATCGATGATAACTCGAGCGAGATGATGGAGGCGGGACTTTGCGAGGTTCCGTCATTTCGTTTTGTACCCTTGACGAACCAATTGTTTTCTCGTCTAGAGGGCAGCACTGCTAGAAAACCTACTTTTCAAAAAGCGTTGCAGAATTTGGTTGAGAAGATGTGCAACGACCACCCATACCACTGCCTAGTCCCGCTCATGGCCTTGGCGAATGCAAATGTTAACGATAAAGGGTCTCTACAAGTCATGGAGAAGGCAATTGGTGATTCAAAAGTCAATATCTCGAATGAAATTCTAACCAATCTCAGAAAGGATGGTTTGCCATATGTTGCTGAACTTGTTGGCAGCTACGAGATCCTCGTCACAGCTTACAATAACACAGCCTACGCAGACATTACAACACTGGTCAGCAATAGAAGAACGAAAAATGTCAAATTCTCTGAGCTCCTGAAGAAGTCGAGATCCAATCTTTTAGACCAGTGCCTGAGAAATTGTCATATCAGGCCTTGCGTTCTCACATCCCCCCCCGTATTGCAACCAAGAAAAGACTATGGGAATGGCACCGAAGACCCCGAAGGAGCCGAAAGAGTGAAGGGATTCAAACCCACGTTTGATTTCACCGACTCTGGTATACATAGGCCCAGGATTGTCACTTGTCTGGGATCCAAAGGTGGGCAATTTCGCCAGCTCGTCAAAGGCGAAGATCCAGTGCGACAAGATGCCATCATGTCTCAGATTTTCAACTACGTGAATGTTTTGATGGCGCGGGGAGTCGGTGAAAAAGGAAAAAGCCAGCTCGCTGGAACTCGGCGTGGAAGTCGGAAGATCAAGATTGCGACTTACAATATTTCGCCCTTGAGCCCGATGAGTGGGGTGAGTTGGACTGGAGCTCGCACTCTGTCCATGATTGTAGCTGACTAATGCAAGTTTGATTTTTGATTACAGGTCTTAGAGTGGGTACACGATACTATACCTCTAATGGACTACATCGAAGGTACCAACTCGGCCCATTCGAGATACTATCCCAACGAATGGGATCATCGAATGTGCTGGAGACACATGAAAGGAGAATCACAGGTTTCAAAGAAAACGCAATCAAGAGAGAGCTTATTCACTGAAGTTTGCTCTAGATACTCTCCTTGCTTTCGCTTCTTTTTCATGGATCGTTTCAGCCATAGCGCAGAATCATGGCACACCGCAAGAATGAAGTACACTCGTTCCGTTGCCGTAAATTCTATTGTTGGTCATGTACTTGGGATCGGTGATCGACACCTCAGCAACATACTCATACACACGAAAACCGGTGTTGTTGTCCACATCGATTTTGGAATTGTGTTTGAACAAGGAAAGGTGCGTTTTTCTTGGATTTTGTTGTTGCAATTCTATGCCGTTCTCAACTCATCAGTATCATGATGGATAGCTGTTGGCTATACCCGAGCTTGTTCCTTTTCGCCTCACACGAAATATCGTCGATGGTATGGGTCCATGCGGCACTGAGGGAGCGTTTGATAGCGCTGCCAAAGAGACCATGTCTACTCTACGAGAAAATTCAAGGGATCTGTTGACAATCCTGTCAGCAGTTGTTGCAGACCCCCTGTACATTTGGCAAACAGATCCTATCGAAGCTCGCCGAAGGCAGACCGAGAAAGAGGAAGATGTTAGAAGCATACCTAGCAAAGAAAAACCCGACAGAGAAAGTGCAAAAGAGAATGCCACGATCGAGACAAACGTTGCATCGAAAAACCAGAAAAATCAAGCAGCGATCAAGACCATCGAAAAGATCAAGCAAAAGCTGGAGGGCTACGAAGATTCCACGTTTGGTGACCAGCAAGGAGTTGACGGCCAAGTGCAGCTGTTGATAAACTCTGCCCGCGATCCAAATTTGCTCATGAAAATGTACATCGGATGGGCTCCTTGGATTTAGTTCTTTCGAAAGGGAGAAGACCAATAGAGTAGAACCATGAGGGTTAAATAAATATTATTCCTCGAAACTAGAATCGGTGTTTTTCCTTCTACTGTCGTAACTTTCAAGTGGTATCTCTCCGCGACTTAGACCCATAAAAGCTCCTCATCTCGTGCGCCCGTCTCACTGCTGTAAGTGACTTCGACTGCATCACTGGTCATACCGCCATTGTCAATTTCAACATCCTCAGGTTTCACCTGGTCACCTTGCGGTTCATCCAGAACCATTACTTCCCTTGAACCTACCGCGAAACCATCCGATCTATGACGACGATGCTTTTCTTGTCTCTTTGCAATGACCTCTTCTTTACAAAGATTGAGTAACGCCAGTGTAGGTAGACGATTATCGTGCTTCAACCTCTTGGTGATGTCCTCCGGCAAAGACCCCTGATTATTCCGAGCCAGAACAGCTTTCGGATATGCCCTTAATAAGTTTTCGACGACTGCCGTGGAAGTCCCAGAAAAACAAGCGGAATGAAGAGGTAGATTACCTAGTTCATCCAATGTCTTGCACATATTTCGATCGGCATTGAGCAATGCCTTGACGGAAAGTTCATCAGCGTACCATGTTGCTGCGATATGAATTGGCAACGCTCCACCGGGCATGGCTCTCCTCATAGTTGCGTCTGGGTACGCCCTCATCAGGCCTTGGACGACTTCCACTGGTGGTTGTCGCTCGCACGCGTAATGCAAGGGGAAAAAATCGGTCGTCGACAAAAAGCCACCCATTGTTTGTACCCGCAAAGGCATTTTCGCATCGCTGGGGTAAAGTTCCAGTCGTTGTAATACAGCTTCCCAGTGTCGGCCACGAATCAAAGTGGGTAGGTCGTTCACTATTGGTGACGAAGCTTCCACGCCTTCCCCATCCTTCTTCTTATTTCCACGAACCGACGGACCACTGTTTCAAAAAGAGGAGAAAAGACCAAGTCAGAAGTCAGTTGATGGCCAAGTATGTTGTGTTTCATTGAATCCAGCACATTTTCCGCTACTTACTTGTCGAAGAAAATATCGTCATCATCTAGAGTGGAATCATCCATGCTAGGAACCGTCTCGTCAGTATCTATAATGTTCCGCCCTCCATCTCGTGGCGAGTTGGCTCGGAACAAAACACCTTCCGGTCTGGTCCAATAGGATGGATGTTTCCTTAGTGCTCTTACCAAGGCTGCTTGATGCGGGCGGCCGTTTTCTCCCGCCATACAGAGCGCTTCCTCCAACGGGGTACGTTCCCATCTGTTGCGACCAAAGGTGGCATCGGGATAAGCCTTCAGTAAGGTCACCGCGACAAGGGGGTCACTCTGTCCCCAGTGAGCAACAATGTGCAGCGGTAGGTAACCATCTTTGTTTCGATGTCGCGCAGCAGCTGGATTGGCTGTAACTAGGGTAGCGACGACACGTGGAGTGGCTCGACCAGCCGCAGCTGTATGGAGCGGCAATCTTCCTCCTTCCGAGTCCATTCGGATGGCCCGAGGAAACGCATCCAACAAAGCATTGAGGACTTTGACGGCCCACTCTTCTCGTTCCTCCGAAACAACGACGTTGGACCCCACTGACACTGATTGAGTCTGTTGTGATGACGATGACGGCATCATCATGGCATTCGCAGCCGATAAGGTAGTCGAGACGGACAAATGAGATCGAACGCGTTGATGACTTGGAACTTCTTCCGATTGCATTCCTCCGTCCTCTTGTGCCATAACAGCTGTCATTGTTGTATGATTTGTGTCTGTGGTCGATTCGGAGGCCGATCTGTGAGAAAGGGTACGTGGTTTCATAAGTGCCGCTCGAGCCGACGACCCATGGTTGCTGGCAGTAGGTGACGGCAATGTATTCTGGAGGGAGCTTGTTGAAAAAGTTGATAGTGGGGACAAACCAGCCGCGGTTGGCGTTGACAGAAGGTTGTGGTCGTTGTCGTTGTTGTTGTCGTCATTCGGCGATGACGATCGAATACAGGAAGCAAACGCTGCCAGATGAAGAGGCAAACATCCGTGGCGAGACTCTCTTGTTCCTGCAGCATCCGGATACAGCTGCACCAACAGCAAAATGAATTTGCAAACATCAATGAATGGATCTTCTGTAGAATGATTCCCCACATTGGAAGAACTGGCCGATCGCAACTGAAGAAAAAAAGAAAAGAAGTAAAACACGTTATTTTTTTTTCAGCCGAAAACAAGGAACATCACAGGCAAATAAAAAAGTACTCAAAAAACAAACTCAAAAAACAAACTCACCTTGAAACAAGCTTGATGCAAGGCCAACCGTTTCGTGAATTGATGACCAGCACTGGTAGAGGATTTTATCTTGATGGATGCCCAGGTCTTAACTTCTCTGGGATGATTTTTGGCACGTTCAGCGGCACGTCGAAAGTCTCCCGTTTCCATGTACAAAAACAAAGGAGGCAACGATTTGGGCAGACTACTAGTACTGCCGCTGTTGCTGCTGCTGTTCTTCATTGTCGTTTTGCGATTGTTGGTCGAAGCAGCAGAATCCACCTTACTGTTAGGTCGAATGGAAAATCCAAACGGACTCTTGCTGCTGCCGCTGTTAGCGTCGGTATCACCTTTTCTCACTGGATCATCGGCCATGTTGTCGGAATCGTCGTCTTCGCTTCTCGTCTCGTTCGTTGGCAGTTGCTGCTCTTGCTCCCGCCTTTCAGGACTGCAGGACGATGCTTGACTACCGGTAGTAGTAGACTTGTACATAATGTTGATACTATTGATTTTTGTCATCATCCATGCCCAGCAGTAAAAATGACAATATAGGTTTCATTCATCGATATTATTATGATACTCTTGGAAGAAAAAGGATCGAGTAGACTACCGTATTCCTGCTCTCCGTTGTTGACGAATCAACGACAGCTCGGATTATGAACAAGTCAATGTTGTTCGAATGTTGGCAGGGTTGTTAATTTACTCTACACTAATAAAATCTAAACAGTAAGTATAAAAAGGAGGAAGGAATAGAATCAACACACATACATTTCGATTGGAAGGCGCATGCAACGCAGAAACGAACAGACTTGGACATTCATTCGTGTCGAGTTTCCTTGGGCAAGGAATTTCAAGGCGGAAGATGCGGCGGGACTGTTGCAGGTGCGCGACCAACGGACAAAAGCATGGATACATGAAACATGACTGTGACATGTGAATACAAATCCTCCGGAATCCCCAACAACAATAGGGTTAAGCAGTACAGTAAATGTATCATAGGTACCCTTTGAAGGCCAAAGTCATAAACTACGGTACGCGGCTCGCACCGGTGTGTCACAAAGATAGGTACCTAGTCTCAATACGGTAGTGCCTTCATCAACAGTATGTACGTCGCAATGTCGCAATGTCAGGCTTTACCGGTACCACAGTAGTGTACCGGTACGTCGGATGCTGCGGTATACGGAGTAGCATACCCTCCTTAAATCGTACGGAATACAAGTACGACTCAATTAGTCGTACTTAAGTAGGCATACCTAGTATTAGTAATTAAAGTACGTACTACTACTACCGTACTACTAGGTACGGTACCTAGTCGTAACACAGGCAGGACAAAAAATTACCTACCGGTAAAACCACCACCCCATTCGCAGTACTACTAAGTACTACGTAGAACATACCGTACTACTACCACCGGGACTGCACTTTGCAACTACCGGTACACCGGTACACCGGTACTACTAACAGCAAGTACGGTAGTTACTAAAGTTACTAACAACAGTAAGAGTATTCATGTAAGTACCGGTACTTGCCTACCCTCCCAACCAGATGACTGCGTCCTCCTCGGTAGAGAGGATGCAACATGGCCATAAAGGTCGTTGTGCATTGATTTACAGTTAGTATGATGTGATTTGCAAAATTATCCTGGTTCTTTGAACTTACAGTTAATGAAAAAAAAATACAAAAAGTACAATCATTCTCAATCCTCGCTCTATCAAAGCACTTGGCTACTAGTAGAATGGGCAAAATGAGGTAAACTCCTGTACAAAGTAAATTGGGAACTCACAGTCAATACAAACTTGGAGGATAAGACAAGAAAAAAGTTGCCAAGAAACAAAGAAGAATGAATAACAGACTAATAATGGTGTCATCTACCTACCGTTACTCTGTCACACATGACACAGTATTGAAAAAGGTGGCACAGGGCACAGGAACAGTGGCTGGGAGTGGTCAACAAGCCATTTTTGGTGTCACATGTGAAAGTGAACCCAGGGCAGGCAGTGAGGTAACATGAGCACCTGCTGCTGCTGGGCTGACTATCTGCTCCTCCTCCAGAGTACACCAGGTTTTCTTTTGGGTTAAGCTTTTGTAAACAAGAAAAATAACAATAATATCTGTGGTCTACTAGGATGGAGGATCCTTTTCAATACGACTGCACAGTTACATACAAAGCAAGTTTCTATCACAATTCCAAAAATTTCCGTACCAGTACGAGAGGAAAGTTGCAGGAGACTGGATGAAGCTAGTTGATGGCAGGCAGCAGATGAGTTTGTGAGGAACTATGAGAATGCAGAATGTCTCAAATTTGGAGGGTTTGGACACCCTTTCCAATAAACTATATTCCAGACTGTCAATAGAGGATGAAACCATTCCAAAGGTGTTCTAGTACATCGTCTCTCTCAGAGGGAGTCCATGAGCTCCAGCAGTTGTTTCAGCAACATGTACTACTCCGTAGTGACATCCTCTCTCTGTGAGCAAAAAGAAAGTAGAAAATGTAGAACAGGTAGAGCAGGTTGAGAATTAAAAGGTCCAAAAACTTGCAGAAATTTCAGTGAGGTTATGGCGGTGTTGGAGAAAGAAAAAATAACCCGAATAAAGTCAAGGAGGGAATCACTACGTAGCACTTCATCACAGTCACTATTTTTCTTGACATGTGTTGTGAAGATAAAATAGAGGATTAAGATTTATTAATATTAATAACTGTCAGTATTTTTCTAGACATGTTAACTGTAAGTTAAATTGAGGGTAAGATTTAACAGATTAGGGTTGAGATTGGGGTAAGGCCTAACAGTAAGAACTAACCCTACTCTATTTACGGTTGGAGATATCTCTAACTGTAAATTTTGGGATAGTTTCTGACTACCGGTAGAGGGTTGACTATGAGGCAGTGTCCGTCAAAATAATTTGATTTTTGTTAAGACAAGACCGAACCTCCTGGCAGTGGAATTACCACCACTGCTCAATAGAATAGCCATGTGAAATCTTTGTGCCCCACTAAAGAAGCCTAGGTAGCTAGGATGGCAGGTATTGCTCAAACCACAATCAAGTCTCTTGCCATCAGGCACCATCGGTTCACCACACCATAAAAAAGTTCGCAAACTATACACAGTCGCAAGGACGAATAACTACCTAAAGCACACTGCTAAACGGTACCGGCAATTATGTCTTTTTAAATGTTTAGCCAACGAATTTAAGAAAAAAGCAGTGCTGATGTCCTCGGAATTAGATCAGTCGTTCGGAAATTTTTGATTTTTTCTTGTAATTCAAATCCAAGGTTTTTTGAAATCAGGGCAGGGTGCCAGCACAACCACAGATAACGTACACACCATACTGTTCCATGAGAACCCTTATTAGGCATGACTTCTTCACTTTACTAGAGACTAGTCTCATAGTGTATGCTTCATGCTCACTACTGAAGTCCATAGAGAGGTTCCTTGAAAGTTTTAGACCCGTTCGACTGATACTTAATCGTCATTTCTGAAGCCCTTTAAAGTACTGCTCTTAAAAGACGACTGAATCTACTGTCGCAAGCAATGATCCAGGCATTCTACTAGCTAGAGAGAGCAAATAGTATTAAGAAGTTGCATAGCTATTCTCGTAATGTTGATTACCCCAGCTCTTTGAGTCTCTCGCGGGCAATCTTCCACAAATGGCCGCGATAGGAATAGTGTCGATTTCGTTTCAAGACTGTCTGCCACCATCGCCAGTTCCAAAGCTGGATGCCTTTCATACCGCCGGAAATGTCGTACTTGCCATTCTCATAGTCCTTGAGTGAATCGTCAGCTTGCCAAACATCCAACCAGTCCATGGCATAGTTGTTGTAGGGCGACGACCCGTCTTTGGGCGGTCCATACACATGGTTGGCAACCAACGACATGAAGATATCTTCCCCGTTCCACAGGGGACCTTCCCCATTATGCAAGATGACATCGTTCCAGACCAGGTGCGCATACTCGAAAAAGGCACTGCACATTTCGCGTTCCACCAACATGAGTTTAGTCAAAACGACTTCGGCCGATTTGTGTCGGTTCTGAGAATTGTATCCATTGAAGGAGTTCCCCGGCGTCATGTCTCGCCCAAATCGTCCCACGATCCTCTTGGGATTTCGTTCGAATTCAATAATGAGCTCGTTTAGCGCTTCGGTAGTGAATTCCATGTCGTCGTCCAAGTGCAATATCCACTCATTTTTCGCCGTTTGACAGTAGAAAAATCGAAGGCTCAAGCCAAGTTCATTGTTTGTATCAACAGCATCTATGTTGACAACTTTGGGATGGACAAATTCAAAGGCTGTCTTGGGATTGGCATGTAATAACAAGACTTCGTCAATGTTCGGATGCGACAATAGTGTCCGCATCATAGTGGACTCTCGAATCATACGGGGACGACTAAAATTCATCAACACGACGGAAATCTTTTGCTTTGGAAGAGGCAAGGGAATAGAGTGTGAATTCACTCCCCGTATCAGTGGCGCCGCCAGTGATCGGGAGGGCGGACTGAGCAAGGACGATGTGGAGGTGGTGGAATGTTGCAGTGACTGATGTTGTTGTTGATTCAGGAACCTACTCGTTGACGCCATAGCGTCGCTACTCGCGCTATTCGATGCTACATCTGCCTCCATCATAATAGACAAGGGGTCGAACGCCGTCTGGAACTGCAGCAGCGTGATGACGACTGTCCAACACGCCCAAAGAACAAAAAAAGTGGCAGTCATGGCAATCACCGGGTGCTTCCGTCGCGTCCATCGTTTGGAAAGGTACGAAGGAGGATCCATCGAGCTTTGTTTGCGGAGGTGGTTCGACAAGGAATATGTTGTGATGGTCGTGAGTTTGCTTTTCTGGCTGTTCACAGAGGGAGAAACAAGAGAAGTGGCTGCAGAAGCTGCGGTAGAACGAAAATAGTGATCAAGCGAGCTGAAGGAGCCCCGCTTCCGGAAACTGTTTGACGATATCGTAGAGGCATCTGCCTCGGAAGATACAGGGGAAGGACTTTGGTGGTTCACGACAACATCATTATTCTGTCGTGAACCGGGTCTGCCTCTGCCTCTGCCGTCGTCGCTGTGGTTACGAAAGTCAGTGGGGGAATCTACTAGAGAATTGGACAATGCTGTTATTGCTTGTTGCGGCAGTTCCTCGTCCTGTAGAGAAGACCCTAGGGGGGAAGACGATAATGATAATGTTATCGGTCGCTTGGTCATGATGAACTCTTCTTGTGTATTGCTTGTACGTCGTGCATTTGACCAGTTGTGTACTGTGCACTTCGCATTTCATGAGGACGAAAATATTCCCCTGAAAGGTATGATACAACGATTGGTCTTGCATGTTTTTTAGAGTTCGTTGCTTGTTTTTGTCGAGATGGTGTCCTACCGGAATGACTACAATCGTACGACAAATTCCGAGGCCGCAAGCCAGCTTGACTCATTTTTTCAAATCTTCCTCTTCCGAATTCGACAACCGCGGTATGTTCAAGGTACGGCTTCCCATTTACAGTTAGTACTGCGTACAACCAACCACTACGTACTATGTACCGTCCCGGTAGGCACGTCGTGTCTAACGAATGTCGTAATACGGTAAAATCAGGTGTGTAGTCTACGACGTACGGAGTACGGAGTTCGTATTCATAGAGAGTGTGATGGAGGTACCGGTACATAAAAGAAGTCAACAAAATGAGACTCAAGAGTCAAAGGAGTCGAAACCCGCGACTCTCTCTCAACCAACCATCCAAAAATCCATTCCTCCCCAACAAATACTGTAGGTCGAAATCATCTCCGTAAACAGTACGGGTAGGACCATTATCATCAGTAGACGACGGAAAACTGTGAAGACGGGTTGCCAAAATCTATCCATACTACCGTGTACATGTTCGATACTTTAGTGGACTCGACAACAGTCTCAGCGCAATCAACACGAAAGAGATGACGACTGCAATAGTTGCACCCATCCAAGACTCGGGTCTGGTCGTTGCCGCAGGAACATACGATGGGGTTCTCGCCGGATGGGAGTTCCAAGCGCCTTCCAAGAATCAAAAGGACCTTGACGATGATATACAGGCTAAAAAGCAATTGTCCCTGACGTTTGCCACTGCCGTCCACGAAGGATCCATTCGGAGCTTGACCATTGCTGGAAGCATCAAAGAAAACGAACCTGGACAGTTATTGTCGTGTGGATACGACGAATCCCTCAAAACGCACGATTGGCACAAGCGAATGACGTCGTCGGGAGAGATACGGACGCCGTCCGACTTTGGAACGCCCGTATGCAGCGCCTTCGCCCCTCCCAACTCCCATTCGACCCATTGCCTGGTGGGATTCTCCAACGGAAAATTATGCATTTACAAGAAGCGAGACTGGTCCGTCCAACACGTGTTGGCTGGTCATGAGGGTGGAGTTGGTGCCTTGGCCGTCCATCCCTCGGGTAAGCTGGCCTTGAGTGGTGGTGTCGTCGATGGCAAACTCAAACTGTGGGATTTGACCAAGGGACGACTGGCCTTTGTCAATAAAATAGATCCAGCATCAACTCGTGGAGGAAAAGCAAAGTATGATCCTGTGAGCAGCTTGGTATGGTCTAAGGATGGAGAGTTTTATGCCATGTCGCATGGTCCACGAATTACCGTGCGAGAAGTGGCCTCGGGAAAGACGCTATTGGATGCGGATATGCTCAGTCAAGTCAATCAGGTGACGTTAATGGTGGGACCAGAAGGACTCTTTGTGGCAGCAGCCTGCAATGATGGGTCGCTGCCAGTACTAGCTGTGGAAGACACAGATGAGGAGAGCCGGAGAGCTATCATGGCCATTGAACCGGTAGACTCACACTTGGCACGAGAAGAGCGATTCAAATGCATTCAGTGTGTGCGGGACTACATTGTAGTGACTGCCAACAGTGCCGGAGTGGTCAGTCTTATGGACTTGAGAGGTGCCGTTAATATGATCATGTCCGGAGACGAGAAACCCCAGGGTGGTGAAGGCGACAGTGACGACGAGGACAGTGACAATGACGAAGAGCTGGAGCTAGCGGTGGATATGATTGAGAGTGTCCAGCTGGGAACAGGAGCCCGAATCACATGTCTATCGGCGTGGTGCAAAACGACAGAATGTCAGCTTGAAACTGTGAGCGAGGAAATTCCATCCTTCACTACAGAACAACAAAAAAAAACGGATTCGCAAGAGAAAAAACGAAAACAAGAAACCATCGGTGATATTTCTCTAGATGCAGTAGCTTTAAAGAAGGCGAGATCTCTTGTTGAAAAGGCGAAAAAGCTGAAGAAAAAACGGGAGAAGAACAAGAAGAAATTGTCGAATTGAAGGGAAACATCCCTTGCTCGCGGACTTTAACAATGGCATTTGTTACAAAGATTATATCAAATTTTGTACTGACTGGTGAAAAGTGGCCATGCCCTCTTCTTCGTCTGGTCAAAAATTCACAAAGACAGGATCAACGGATACCAGAATCACGTTTGGTTCCAAGCTTTTACCTGCGGTGCGAACGGTATCAATGTTCTCCTTTCTTTGGGCTACGATGAACGTAGGTCACATAAAATAGCCTGAGCGACATTATTCTTTGGGTGAACACTGACACTCAAAATGAAATCTTCACGTACTCCGTACTGTGCTTCGTCATCTGCACCTCCACGCCTCCTACAATGGGTGTCGTCATATTATCACATGTTACGGGCCTTAAATCACGGCTGTTGACAGCAAACCAAACTCGTGCGGAGATAAATAATCCAAGTCAACAGCGTCATGGAAGGCCCATTTGGTCAATCGTCTTTCCATTGCTGTCTCTAAGCTTGCTATCATGGGCCGTTAAAAACGGTCGACGATGCTGCTCGTATGACGAAGAAATAGTATTGGACGATATTATGCCTTACAAGGTTGCGACAGAAGACATGGTGCCTATTGAACACGCTTCAGATGAAATCGAGCTCCAGACAGTTTCGCCGAAGACAGGCTTTCCAGGAAAGTTTCTTCCGACGACCCCGCAGATAAACAAGTTTCCGTGTTGACCTGCAGCTTCACAGACAACGCCGATGACAATGAACCAAAGGAATCTTCCTTCAGTTGGATGTCCGGATCTGGGAAAAACAACTATTTGTACATGAACGACTGAGGACAATCAGAATTGAAAAGCAAGTTCATCCAACAAGACATAACACTAATCGATATAGAGAGTGAGACCATTTGAAACCAATCCAATATCCCAACCTTACGTTGTTACACACTCAGAAATCGTCCATGCCTAATAGATCCAAGTCATCGTCGCTAGACGGTGATGATGGAGCAGCTTTCTTTAAAGATTTCGAAGGCTGTTCGACATCCTTTTTCAGTTGCTGCCTAGATTCCGGTTGCGATGTTGGGGTAGCTTCATGCTCCGCTGTCACCTTTTCTGTTTTTACTTCAGTCACTACATCTTCCTTCGGTGCTATCTCTGCCTCTGTTGACACTCCCGAATCTTCTGGTTCCTCCTTGTTGACGACCTCAGCCTTTTTCGTTGTCTCCGCATTGCCACCATTCACGATGGCCTCAGCTTGCGCTTGAGATTCTTCCGATGCTTGAGCATTACTTCGTGCAACCAAAATTTGATTGGCTTTTTCTTCATCTCCTCCTGCTTCCTTCATCAAAGCCCTTCGTTCCGCCCGAGAGATGAAATCGAGTGGTCTTTCATATTCAAAATAGTCATCCATATCGGCCACGTCCTCTACGATGCGGTCTCGGTCCATGACAAAGTTATCTGCGCCTTTGGCTCCACATGAGAAACAACCGAGACCGCCGATTCCAGTGCTTCCTTCGAAGAAGAATTCTCGGGTCTTGGCAATGAAAATGGTGGAACTGCAAGTCTTACACGTGAAGGCTTTCAGATCCTTTTCCTGCTCTTTGGAGGTGATGACGTTGTTCCAGTTGGGTTGACGATCCCAAACAGGAATCTAAAGTGAGGGTAAACAGGGGAATGTCATGTCAGTTCCAGAGGAAGAAAAATTGCTGTCGTTCACAAAGCGTCCATTGAGCTGTCTTACTCACCTTGAACACGTAACGTGCTCGGAACCATTTGATGCAAAAGGCAACACCAAACCACCATGCTGGATTCTTCCAGGCCCATTTGTATTTTTGTGCGAATACGACGGAAAGAATGAGGTATGTGATTGGACCATGGAGACTCTTGATTCGTTTAATCGGTTTCACATCCTTCCAGGTCAAGTTCTTGACATCCTGCGGTAAATTTTTGATCTTTTGTACCAGGTTGGATATCTTTCCGACCCCTCCACCCGCTGTCAAGACGTTTTCCAATCCAGCAGCTTCCACAGTATCCAGTCGCCGAAGAAAAGGATGATTGTGATGGTACAATTCCGTTGTTTTCGATGATGATGTTCGGAAAGGATGATACTGCGACACCCAGGTTGGAAGAGAGACGGGTGATGTTCGTTGTGCTACAAGAGCGCGTGTTGCTGACCACAGGACGCAAAATAGTAGTGTCGAGTATTTCATGGTATCGATGACAGGAAAAAAAACATGCAACTAGTCAGGAGAAGAAGGAGTATACAGTAGTAGTTCGCAGTTTGCAGCGAAAAATAGTGAGAATCAATGCACCACTGTGGATCGACATGAAAAAAGGATGAGGCATCAGCGTCATCAACATAAAAAGTGTGTTTGTGTGTGTGTGTCTATGAAAATCGAGATGAAACATGCATGAATCTCTCATCATGATGATGGTGTGAAGATTGATGAAGATGAGAGCAAAAAGTGCCAGGTGGAAGCAGAGCACAGTTGAGGGACAGACACATTTCACAGCATGTGTGATGATGTTGTGTGCTTTATTACTGTGCGCTTATTTACTGTTTACAGTTAAACGTTTTATTATAACTGACTGTGATGAATACGGTAGAACAAGTATAAATACTGGATACATCATAATATACCGTATCATAGAAGTTGACCGTAGTCCTACCGGTAGACTAATAACAGTACGTTGTAACCTGTAAAGTAGTGCGATGCGTCGTACCGGGAATACCTGCCGTAGTCTAACAGTAAATAGTACGTTGTAGGTACCGTACTTCAAGTACGGTAGTATTTTACTACTACCAAACATGACCCATAATGTAAGCGCCACAGCCACAGCCCTAACCACAACGTAACCAGCAGCCCATAAACGAACAAGAAACATGCTACCATCGCATCTGATCCCCAACTTGACCAGATGAACCTTTCTCCTCCGGTAGGAGAAGTGATTGAACCACTAGCTAATAACTCCACATCCCAGAGGCGACCTCTGGTTACTCCTCCCTGCCTGTATTTTGCCTCGCCCCTAGGAGCCCAGCGCGGGTGAGTCAACTTTGTACTAGATACAGAACTACAGTAGGCGGGTGCTAGTAGTTGGCATAGCCATAATCAGAATTCATTTACTGGTTGTATTACCAAACGTGGAAGCAAATGGGTGACACAAGGTAGTGTAGTATAAATGCCTACAGCAACTTGTTGTTATGATGATGCTATTTGACAGTGAATCAGCCACTGCTGGAGGATAACTCGACTTGCTAAATAATAATGCTAGAATGCTATTAATATACATATATATATATTTACAATATTACATAATTTTATAATATTTGCCCAGCCTTTATGATACAGGCCTGGAAAACATTCTGCCCATGCGATCAAGGAGTTCTGGAGAGTAGTAGTATAGTACTTGACTGACTGTGAAGTGGTAACAGGAAGAAAAAAAGTTGATGACCAGCTGTGGTGTGAGTTGAACGTGTGTAGTATCTCCTCTGACTGTGAATTTGAAGTTCACACTCCCAGTAATGGAGCTTTCGGGAGTCCTGCGCGAGGATGCCTCACCGGTAGTGAATCGGTGGTTTCCTCACACGGTTTTATTACAGTTATCTCACACACACCATAAAAAATTAAGGGAACGAACGGAAAAGGCGCGTCCTGCGATCGAGTCACTCCCTTCCCGTTTTTTGGTGCATATAAAAACTTTTAATATTCTTCTTCTTTCACACTCTTGCAAGACCGATACTTTATTTGTCGACCCTTCCACTGCTTCACTTTGTTTCTTTCTACTTTTTGGAGTTTGGACCAACAGACTCGACAACATCCTTTCTTTTGTGCATTATATTATAGATATATTGGGGACATCCATACCAGCGTACTTTTACTTTTTCATAAAAGAAAGGATAGACGAGCTGCAGATGAGAGACATCTGGAACACTAGTACTAGTAGCAGAATGACCATGTCAAAAATGTCTTGGAACAATGTACTTACGGTGCTATACCTGCTGGGGCTTTTCAGCATCTCCAATGCTGGGCTGTGGAGTGCTACCAGCGACAGCACGTCTGATTCCTCTCATAGCAGTGGCGGCGGTGCGGATGAATCGGTGGAGTATGGCGTCGATGTCTCGTTCCCTATGCATTACGCACAAGTGTCGACCAACTATCCCTGGCTTCCACACAACAAAGACCCGTCGTTGCCCGTTCCCAAAGAATACCAAGACATGGTACCGCAGCCACTGGGAAACAAGCAAGAATTCTATCGACAATTTCTACAAGGATGTAAGGATGCATTTGGAAAGAAAGGGACGAGGTGCACCCAGAATGAACTTGACCGAATCGCCATGACGCTCCGACAACCCCAGAGCATGCAGAATTATGTGAGTCTGTCGTCCTGCGCAGTTGCTTCGTATCACATGAGCCGGGTGGAACGATTGGAACTGTTTTCTCACCCTTTTCTCTTTGTATCGACCTTTTCTTCGTTTCTTTTTTTATACAGACGAAAGTTGGATACAAAAGTACGTACAGACTTAATGTTTCAAGCTCTCAAATGTTTGCAATTCGCATCACCCGTAGCTAACGTTATTTCTTCTTCGTAAAAGAAATCAAGGCACCAGAAAAAGTCTGGAAAATGGTCAAGCAATTCTGGGACAACAATCACATGAAAGCACAACCAGAAAGCTGGGGTATCGGTACGTTGAAAGTGGACAAGATGGACCCATCTCCGACCATGATTATTTCTTTAGTGATAATAATATGATTTCTCACTGTTTTGCTTGAATTATAGGAAATACGTACACCAATAACTGGGAAGTGCCTACCAAAATGGTGAGCGTGGAAGATAGTGGACTTCGCGGAGGTGGGAAACAGCTCAAGCAAAGCATTTGGGACGCTGCCAGAGACACTATTGAAGAATGGACCGGGCAGGAGTTGACTCAATGCAGCCTTTACGGAGTTCGTATTTATTACGAAGGAAGTATTCTTGCCCCCCATGTCGATCGTCTTCCTCTGGTCAGTTCTGCTATTATCAATGTCGCACAAGATTTGGACGAGCCATGGTAAGAACGATGACAAACTCCTGTCGACAACCGAAATCTACTTGATTTTTTCTAAAATTTCTCCATCCCCCCATTCGCAGGCCTCTCGAAGTTATTGGTCATGACGGAAGGGCTCAGAATGTGACAATGGAACCAGGTAGGTCGACAAAGTACCAATGCATTCTAGACCTTTTGTGTTGCAGTGCGTGTCTTCGATACCGGTCTTGTCTTCCTCACACAATTACATCCACTGGCTGACTACCGTCAAAATCTAGGAGATATGGTCTTGTATGAATCTCATTCCGTTATTCACGGCCGCCCGTTTCCAATGAAAGGACGCTTTTTTGCGAATATCTTCATCCACTTTGAGGTAGGCCAATGTCTAACCTTTTACTTGTAACTTTTGGGAAGCACGACTCATCTATTCTCCTATCATCTTGCAGCCCGTTGGTCATTCCCTTCGTTTCCATGGTCACGAAACTGACGCTGGAAAAGACGTAGATGAAAAATACCGTGACGCTCTTAGTCGAGGTCTTGGTGGACACGAAGCAGAATCCGATGGTCTGCCTCCTTACATCATCGCGGGGACACCTGAGGAAACCCACTGGCGCCAAGCTCATCCTGGAGGACAGCGATCCAAACGCAAATCGTTCAACACTGGCAGCACTCTTGCACACCACGCTGCTCAAGGAGGAGATTTGGGGACATTGAAGCGCGAGGTAGAGAAAAAGAAGGATATCGTCAATGCAACAGATGCCAATGGATGGGCTCCAGTAAGTGTCGAGTCTAGAGATTAGCAATAATTGCTGTCATATCATGTCTCACAACCATTTTTATCCCCCCCCCCCCGACAGATTCATGAAGGAGTTCGAGGTGGGCATTTGGATGTCGTGAAGTTTTTGGTTGAGAACGGAGCTGATGTCAATGCCAAGACCAGCGAAGCAGGAGGAACTCCTCTGTGGTGGGCTAAACAGAATCTTGAAGACAACGACCCTGTCATTAGTTTTCTTGAAAGTATCGGTGCTCTTGAAATTGGTCCAGAACTCTAAGAGGAATGCAAGGAATTTCTAGCGACTCATCATGAAATTAGTATCCATGAATTCTTTCCTTCTCTACGTAAAATTTCTCTTGTAGCTACAATATGACTCTTCCTTCTATTGCGCCATGAACGTTCCGCGTCAAGATATGAGAACAATCGTTTCGGTCGGTTGAGGCCGGTTAATAGTAATCAACGAATATATAATACGTATTGCATCCCAAGCCAACTTTGGTCCTTCGGGCACGAACTTCGTCTTGTAGAGACTCATCAAACAACATTTTGTTTGCGACAGAATCATGAAAGGCTTGTGCATGATCTCAGGAAGGATACAACCGATAAAGCAATTATGCGTCGTGTTCATTGATCCATAAATTTCAGTCCCTGCATGAGAAAGCCTCCATCTACAACAAAAAAAGATCTGCTGCTGCTTCATCATATCAACTTGAAACTGGTATCGGTGGGATGAGCGAGAGAACAAACTAGTTTTGAACTCTCATTCTCTCTCTTCAAATCTTCATCATTTATTAACGACGAACTACTTCTCCTGAGTAGTTGTTTTAACCTCTCTATTTTCTTCAACATTCATGCTATCATACATGTTAGAAAAAATACTACAGCTCGGAGAGTTCGTTTTTCAGGAAGAAGTGGTCTTAATAGTCTGTCTGTCTGCCTAATCTCTTTCCAGATCATCCTGTCGCCACATGGTTGGTCGCGCAAAATGGACGGCCTCCGAAGAAGCACGGAGTGTTTCTACCACGAAATGGCTGCATGGTCTCAAACGTCCCTCCCTCACAGTCAAAGCTGCTTCTTGTAGTTGTTGCAGTTACGAGTTTTTGTGATTGTCACGATCACTAGTCTCTTGTCATTAGCATCCAACTCCTTGTTGATAACAGAACCAGTGCTTTCAAAAGAGAAAAGTCTAAAGGCCTTCTTCTACTAGTGCATGTCTTTCGTACCTGCTCCCCAGGCAAGCGCCGCCAATGTCGCTTCTACTAGCGCCAACAATGCCCCTGTGACCACCTCTTCCGGTGCCGCTGCGGCGGCTGAAGGTGAAGCGGACAAAGATCTCTTGTTCAAGCTTCGTACCTTTGATGTCTACTGGGTTGAAAAATCCGCGTTGATGTACCGAGATGGATTTGATAAAGTGAGTGGATCACGTGATTGGGTCGGAAAACAAACATGTTTTGCGGAGAGACGGACGGATACCACTTTTGTGTGTCCCAAAAAAAGTTTCGTTTCGGCCTTTATTTCTAACTTATCAATCATCCGCTTTGTTGCGATTTCATTAGACTTTTGATCGAGAAACCAAAAAGAAGATCATCACCGTCCGTCAGCGATCATCCATTCCCTTGATTCTTCGTGATATGGCACCTCCTGCGGGATCCATATTCGACCCGGCCGTCAAATGGGACGAGGAAAAGGAACGCCGACGCATCGAGGCTGGCAAAGAAACAGAGGATTCAGCCGCTACTGCTGCCAAAGAAAAGAAATCTGGGAAAGGCAGTGGCAAAAAAGGCAACGAAAAGAAGAAATCTACTGCCGATACCATCAAAGAATCCAACGCTGCGGAAAAGTTGAAGAAGGATCACGATCGCGATTTGCAGAAGCTCTCCAACCTCCGTACTCTCAAGGCACTCCAGGAAACATCTTGCGATACCACGAGTGGAAAAATTCATCGCATGATCAAGATGCTCCATCTGGCCGTTTCAGATCTCCGACAAGGAACCGTTGGCGCCACTGAGGCCGAAGTGTTGGATATCCTCTGGGCATTGGAAGAGATGCCCTCTTTCAAGACTGCTGACGAAGAAGTTGTCAAGGAGAAGGCCGCAAAAAAAGAAGAAAAGAAAGATGATAAGAAGCCAAAAAAAGAAGATAAGAAGAAGGATCCAAAGAAGGACAAGAAAAAGGGCAAGGAGAAGGAGGAAAAGGTTGAGACCAAAATCGTCCTCAGTACCGAGGCATCCACTTTAAAGAACCTGTACAAGGACGGCGGGGACAGCCGAGGCTCCTACCGAGACTCCTTGAAATATGCTCGCAAGCTCATGAGTGGCAAGGAGAATCTTATCTCCTTCCAATTGACGGAGATGGCTGACCGTTTACCACCGCTTAGTCGATACAATCGTAAATTCAAGTTGGAAGATTGGCAGTGTGACATCCTCCAAGCTATTGACAATCGCGAATCTGCTGTGGTTTGCGCTCCCACATCTTCAGGAAAGACGCTTCTCAGTACTTACACTTGTAAGAACGCAAAAGGTACTGTCCTTTTTGTCCTGCCCAGTGAAGTGTTGGTCTGGCAGGTTGCCTCTACCTACTATCAATTCTTTAAGGGTAATGTGACTGTTTGCACCGAGCAAATCACCTTTCAAGAAGTAACTGGTAATGCCCAAGTTTATATTGGTACTCCTCTTGCACTGGAACGAAGCCTCTGCAAGCTTCGTGGAATTGCGGGAGACGAAATGACCAAAGGAGAACGAGAGTTTATGATATTGGACGGCGGCTTCAATCAATTCGACTACCTTGTACTTGATGAAGTTCACACATTGAATGGTCCCGAAGGAGATGCCCTGCAGCGAATCATTAAAGCATGCAACTGCCCCGTTCTTGCTCTCAGTGCTACGATCGGAAACGCTAGTCAACTAAAGAATTGGTTTGCCAAGGTCTTGAACGAGCATATTGAAGCCAAGTTGGTCGATGCCCCAGAACAGAAGGCCGATGTTGTTCTGAAGGAACATTACGCACGATTTATTAACTTGCAGCGCTACGTTGTGACAGAGAAGGAAGGCAAGGATGGCAAGAAAGAAGCCAAGCTGGTGAAGCTCCATCCTGTTGCAGCAATGACTGCTGAACGTTTGAAGAGCCAGCCCGAACTCATTTCAGCGCTTTCAATGACGCCTCATGATATGATGCACCTGTGGAAGCGCTTGAAAGCAATGTTTCCCGGAACAGCTCTCCAAGACCTGGACAATCCGGATAATTTCTTCAATCAGTACGTGGATGAGAGCAAGCGGATCACTTTGGACCAAACGAAAGAATACGAAACACGATTGAAAGCTCGTTTGACAGAACTGTCAGAATCTCACCCCGACCTGTATGAAAAACTCCGTATTGCCCAAGAGCCTCCTCCGTTGACTGCCAAGAGTGACGTGAGCGATGAACTCTACGATGTTGTGAAGCAGATGAAGTCACAAGATTTGTTGCCAGCTGTTGCCTTTCAGCTGAACACCTATGGTGCATTCGACATGTTCAAAAAAGTTTTAGCTCGTCTCGAGAGTGACCAAGTTGCTGAATTCCCGGACTACCGCAAAGACCTCATTAAGGTTGCTAGAGAAAAGGCGCAAATGAGAAAGGTTGCTGAGGGCAAGGCTAACAGAGAAAATGCTGCAGAAGCAGAGGAAGATGCCAAAGCTGGTTTTGTTGACGAATCCTTAGTAAATGAAGATACAACTCGGCCGCATGACAAGTATGTTCTTTCGTCTGCAGGAAAGCGCTTGAACTTCAGTGAGGTAGAGAACATTATCAGCGACATGAAGAAGTCTGGAGAGAATGTGGATATCAATCATGCTCTTATCCGTGGCTTGCGTCGTGGTATAGCCATCTACACGAACGAGGTGGGCTTTTCATGCTATCGCCGTCAAGTGCAGATGCTTGCACAACAAGGACGACTTGCTGTGGTTTTCTCAGATTCCGCACTTGCGTACGGAGTCAACATGCCCTTCCGTTCCTGTATCTTCTGTGGAGACATGGGCGACGATCTCACCCCGTTGATTGCCCAACAAATGCAAGGTCGCGCTGGACGTCGTGGTATGGATGTCCAGGGTAATGTTGTCTATCTCGGTATGGAATGGCCGTACATCGAGAATCTGATGCTTGGACAAATTTCCAAAGTCACTGGAAAGCAGCCCCGGTATCCGTTGCTTGCTTTGACCGGTGCACTTGCGGCAGCTAATGATCCAAATGACACAAAAAAATTCATTTTCGACAATCAAGAAAGCACAGCTTTTGCGACAGCGATCCGCAAGATTCAACGTTCGCAGCATTGTTTCCCTACGATCACAGAAGAGCAAATCGAATGGCAAGCAAATACCACACTAGAGGAGTTCTGTGAAGGCAAGACCAACAACGAATACCTTGGAATTTCGCAACGCGCTGTGAAAGGACTAGGCTACACTCACGAGGATGGAACTCTTGCCATGGATCACAACGTTTTGTCCATGGTTGCTGAGATGCACGAGTATCTACCCATTGCTGTTCACCTCTGCGCTGTTTTGGAACAGCTTTATCTCCGCTTCTGTTACCAAAAGAGCAAGATTTTCAAGGAGAGCGACTCGACTCAAAATGAGTTCTTGTCGGTCTTGATCCATGTTGCTGATCGTCATCCACCATCAGAAGGAGAAGAGAGTTTGCAGCAGCTCCTTCGCATTGAGGAGTCAGAGGATGGAAAGCGCAATGATGATGCTAAGGCAATGTGGCTTGAAACTGAGGAGACTCTACGGAAGCAAAAAGACCTTATTGATGGGCTTGACATTCCGGAGGAAGAAAAGGCGAAGTTGCATTTGGAAATGCCTCCTGCCACGGAAGAAGGTTCTTCTGGCCCTCCACTCGACAAGGGCGTATTCGAAATGCTTGTCTCAAAGCAGAAGGGATTCCGTGAAGATCAGACTACAGAACGACGAAATGAGTTGAAGAACCGTATCGTGAAGCTTGGACAAATTTGCCAGATTGCGCACAACAACATCCAACAGCCACACGGCAAGTACGATGCTCTTGAAGTGCATTTTAGACGCATGTTCTCGAATATCAAATACAGTGTTGCTGACATGATGCAGCAGTTGACAGATCAAGAGGATTTGACTGAGATCTAGAAAGTAACTTGTTACTTGGAGTAGTTCACAGATTGATGTTTCCAATGAAGAAAGCGAATACGGATAACCATTTGGCAGGTCACGAACCATAATCTAAAAATATAAAAAGCAGATGAAGATTACGATGTCTTTTTAAGTTAATGTTCCATGGAAGATGAATTGTGGCACTGCAGTGGGGTTGCAATGTCTCCCACAGTTCATCGAAGCATGTTTTTCTTTCCATTTCTTCTTTCTTTTGACCCTTGCGCTCCAGAATCTTCGTACTGTAGTATTATGACAGAAAATTATTTTTTTGGGCATTGCAGTAATGACAACTACGGTGGCACTGCAGTGGAGTTGAAATGTTACCCTCAGTCCATCGATGCATGCTTTTCTATCCATTTTTCTTCTTTCTTTTGACCCTTGCGCTCCAGAATATGTTCGTATTATTACAGAAAGTTATTTGGGCATTGCAATAATGACCAACTACGGTTTACACACTACGTCGTACGTACAAAAACAGCAAAGCTTTTTCTACCGAACGGCTACGACTGTAGTAGTACCTACCAACTAGCTAGTAGTCGCCCATTCTTCCCTTCCTTGAATTACTCGGTCATTCGTCGTCATCATCTTCCTCCTCATCTAGGTCCAATGCCGAATGCTGACTCTTTTGTGACAGCTGTTGCCGCTTCTTGTATCGTCGGACGAGCGTCTCGGTAAGCTTATCTTCCTCCAGTTGCGATTCATCGACGGTTCTGTTGGTGCATCCTGCTACGGGGCAGACGCACTTCTTCCGTCCACCGCTGAACCGAATGTGGTTCATGATAGCTTCTCTCGAGTAGGAATGCCCGCAGAATTTGTTCTTTACGGGATCTTCCATCAAGACGGCCGTGAGGGGGCACTTCAATGCCACTTCGTCCATGTTGTTGTTCACGACGGCGATTTCGTCGTCTTCGTTACCCTGCCGTTCGCCTAGCTCCTTGCAGAGTTCCAAGTACGGCGTTTCTTGGGTGATTTCGATCGAATTTGTGTCGATCTTTTGTCGTTCGTTCTTGACGGCCGTTTCTAGTTTGGCTTGAACCTCGTCTTCATCCATCACGTTGTTGTTGTTGTTGTTGTTGTTGTTATGATGACCATCATTGGGACGCCCGTCGTGGTCGTGGGCCAAGTGTTGTAATGCCCGCATGTAGGCTGTTACCTGTCGTCCGTTTACGACATTTTCATGAGTAATTTCCTTGAGACTTTGACGGTATTTTTGCATATGTTCGTCTCCCAAGAGCTGTTCCAGTGTCCCGCCCCGTGCCAATCGTGAGGCAAAGCTCATGACGTTGACCTGGTTCCATTCAATCTCATCCCGAAAAGCCTTCTCCTTGCGGAGCATCCCATTCAATAAGGGCGTGTTGATGCTCATGTTGATGGTGGAACAATGATCTACCGCTACTATGTACGTACGTAGTGATGGGGTGGATGATGAGAAAAGAATCGTTTGGACAGATAGATAGCACCAATGACAACTACCTCGAGTTTTATGAACAACAACAACAGTTAGTTAATTGACCTGACTGTGAATACGGTACTGTATGATACTGTGTATGTTGCAATGTTGCACTGTAGTAGGAGCTTGACGCTGTGAAGACAGATCGAAGATTCGAAGATGAAGATGATGTTGTACAGCATTTTCTCAAAATTTATTCATTTTCACAGTCAATGTTGCCGCCCTTTTTTTTAGCGCCTTGCCGTCATCCGTATCGAGAGACCACTCCTTCCGATTTTCATTCGTGAATGATCAAGCAAGAAAAGTCAGAAGTCTGACTGTGAGCGACAACGTCTGAGGCTGTCGCGCACCTGCCAGCAAGGCAATTTCAAAATCGTGGCATGGTGGGTTCTGTACTTTTCGTACGTGGACAGTTTGTTTTGATGATGATGATGATGTCGTTATTTTTTTTACCTTCACAAGTTAATAGAATTATTATATTGAAAGTATTATACTACTATCGTAAAATAGACCTCTTTTATTATTTTTTTCTTCATTCTATTGGAAATACGACACTTTCCAAAGGTGGCATGGCAAGAAAGAAGGTGGTCGAGACGAGGCGAGGCTATTTACTGTCGTATGTATAATAAAAAAGGTGAACAGGTTTTTTCAAGTTGTTGTTGTTCTTTTCTGTCCTCATTGTACCTACATACTTCCTTCCCACGGCAGCTTCTTTCTTCTTCTTTCCCTTCTTGTGACCATCCTTCCGAGAAATATATCACCATCACCATATGAATGGTAGTAGGCGTACCGCTCCACTAACAGCTCTCGCTGCTGTTGAGACGTCCTTCTTTAGTACTCCCAGTAGTAGTACTACAGGCAATAGGTATATCTGTACCAACAACGGTTCCATCACCATGAGAGATGATTCCACTGCGAAGGGTATTGACAGTGATACAAATTCCGTCACAACATCCACCGATGTTATGGTTGTAACTCCCAAATCCCGCATGTCCAAAGTATTGAAACGACTAAAGAGTGGCAGTCAGAACTGGAAGAAACGACGGTCTCGGACTGCATCGCAAGCCCTTGCCGACAATAACACTACCGGTAATGGATGGCAATCGACCACCAGTTCCGTTTCCGAATCGGAGTCCATCACAACATCTTCCATGCTGGAGAGTAGTCTCACTATTGAAGAAGAAGAAGATGTTCCACGAAAAGAATCAAAAGAATTGTCTGTGAGATCCAAACAAATCGACACAGCTGATCAAACCAGTGATCCCCCCACTACTGCTAGCACTGCTATCACTGTATACAAGGAACAAGAGTCAGAAACCTTGACCATAAACGACATTTCGTACAAATCAATTTCGTATACGAAAACAACAACAACAACAACAAACAAAACAACAACGACCACAAGGTCCTCCGAGGTGGCCTTGCGAAGAGACCTAGATGACTGGTGTAAGTAACGTTACGTTTACGGTAGTAATCAATCATCTTTATCATGACTGTGACGATGTATTTTGAAGAACCTTACAGTTAATAACCATTTTTTTTAAACATCCCTTGTCGCCTGCATTTATCACAGTCAAGACAGCCCATGCACTTTTGACATCCAACGAAATGCAAGCCTTTCTGAAATCAAGCAACAAAGTTGTCACATCGGCGATCATGACCAGTGCCGGTACAGCATTGACCGCAAGTGGTGTTATCGTCAAGACAGCCTTTCTTCCTGTTACAATGCCACTGAATGTCGCTGCTTCTACCACGGATCTTTTCGTGAATGTGGCAAGTCATGCCATACATCATGTCATCAAGGATGATCACGGAGAAGAATCGCAAAACGAAAGCGGTTCACGAGACAAAAAGAAGTACCACACACCAGCACAAGACCTGTTGCACAATGTCTTCAATTTTATTCCGTTTGTCATTCAGAATGCAGTCAAAATTGTTCAACCAGCTCTTGGTATGCAGCCGAGACGGATCTCTCCTGCTGGCGCAACAATATCGGAACAATCCACGAATCCTCCAAGAGGACAACTGCAGTCGACAGAAATTACCCGCACGACGACGGAGATAGAATCTCCAAACCTCTTTCTACAACAATTACGACTGGACATTCATATCAACAAAGAATCCAAAATGCAGCAGCACATCGAAGGTGTACTGGAAGATGATGATGATGACGATGCAACCACACGAACTGATACTACTGAAAACAGTGCTGCCATACCGTCCAATCCATCCGGAGCCACAAAAGCAGATTTCTCCAAAGTTTTGCTTCGTGTCGATGATGTCAACGTTGTCGTGCCACCTGATCCAGCCTCTGACAAAGTTCTGCGGACTCTTTACATAGATCTAGGAAGTGAGTTCGGAGACGAACAAATAACAAAAGATGCCCTTGCACAACTGATTCAACGTGGAGTGGATGTGGCATCCTCCAACCCTGCCGTGGAATTTTCCTGTTCTCCTTTGTACAACTGTAAAAAGTCGAATTCTATAGAAATCGAGTGGAAGCCGGAAGGAAAGACCAAGAAAGACCTAAAAGCCCTCTCGTTGCTTCCCCAGAGAGAATTTTACCATGCACTCTGTGACAAAATATTGATCTGGAGCGGAAAGTACCGTGGACCGAGGTATCATGGAAGCGACAACGACCTGTTCATGGCTCGCGGAGTCGTTAATGGCAGTCCTAGAGATTTCACCGCAATGCTTTGGGACTCAAACCGGACTCGCGAATACAACAAATATTGTCTAGGACGAAACGACGTCATGATCATCAACGATGAGTTTTCCAGCGGCGGAACGTACGGAGCCAAAGTCATAAAGAGCGAGACCAAAATTCCCTTTACCAAACTCAGCGTCTTCCTTTCGGTTGTCATGCATGCCAGAGCTCTCGGGGATCGACCGGAAGATGGCTACATGATCTTTAGCAGAAGTTTGGACACTGGCCGAGCGGGGTGCCATGTGGGCAAACGAGACGGAGTGGACCAAGGAAACAAGAATGAAATCATTCTCGGCATCAACATCATGCGTCCCGTCCCAGGACATCCAGAACTGACAGATCTACTGAGTGTCTCTCAAGTCAGCGCGAACATGGTCCCGCCCTTCTTGGCATTTCGAATCGGTATGATGGGAGTTGAAGACTTTTTCAAGAATGTTAGATCCTAATTTTTCATTATACGGACGACGTTTAGTAGAATAGAAGAATTAACATGGTTATTCTGTCTGGTAGAAGCGTGACACACGATCAGTTCTCACAAAAATTTGCAAACTTTTGTCAATGTACTTCGACCATTTCGCTCATCCTACAAGGGCACACATGATATGTTGCTTGTTGCATCTTCTCAACTTCAACGTCTTGTTGGTGTATCTCTGCGCAGGATTAGGAATCTATATTCGAACTGCTACTACTAGTACTCTAGTACACTAGTACTACGGAGACGATAATAATATATTACTTCAGTATTACTGGAGTATTTCTTTCATGGACAGCGGAAAAGTTGCAAGTTGATTTCGTGAAGTGGTGAATAAAGACTATTTTACGCACTACTTGCGGAAAATTCGGTCGAGATGGGCGTTCACGTTCCTCATCACTGTGCCTTTCTTTCTTATCATCATTTTGTTGTTGGCTTCCTGTTCGGCCATCTTTACGTAGCTTGACGCAACAATACTAGTTTTAGCATCTGAAGAAAGGATATACTTCCCATGGGAGTCCTGTACAACGTTGACTGCCAATTATGTCACGTAGCAGGGAGTGGCTACTGCATCGCACTTTATGATTCTATTTCTAAAAATTCGGAGATCCAGCGTTGGAACTAAATTATTGTAACAGTTATTTCTTCTGAAACGCCATCAAACTTTGTGGAAGAGGTACAACGATATCCCGATCTACCGATCAGTTCAGTCACAGCTTTGAGCAGAAAGTCATTGGAGAAAGGTTGCCCCTCAGATTGTAGCACCCTTCCTCCCCACAGTATTGCTGGCGCCTGCAGAGTGACATGATAGTTTGTCCCCACTGCAGTAGCCGTTGGTGAACTCATCACTACGTCTCCCTTGAAGGCGTACCCATTGATGAGGAATAGATTCAGTAACTTTTGGATCGCCGATAGCAAGGATGCTAACAAATGAAAGTGAAATTTCGTGTCAGATGCATTTCCCTTTCCGTGAATGCATTTTACTCGTCGTTAGACAGTAAGACAGTACAGATGTACCTACCTGGATCTGGTCTAATGCCTAGCCTGGGTATCCTGGATTCGGTGTTGCCAAACGTTTCTTCTAGTCGATCGAGGATAGCAGAACCGACCTTTGAAGAATGAGTCGGGATCAGCATTTCATTGGTAAGACCCGGATCTCGCCTCACTACCACGGGCACAAAGTTAGATTTTCCATTGTCGGTTTGCTCTGCTGATGGCTGCATTTCTTGAAACACGAACGGAGGATCTTGAGTCAGTTCTCGATTGATGGTGTAATACTGTGCAAAAGATATGAAATCAAAGTAGTAGGGGTCCGTTAGGTCCCCTTGCTGCACCATTCCATCTCCAAGTGCATTGGTGTAGTCTTGGTATTCTGACGACCGTATCAAAAAGAAATCTCTCTGAAACTGGTCCATCGCGACGCAATCAAGTTCATCCAAAGCATTGTAGGAAGAACGCATTAGCAACACCGCAAAATCCTGTGATAACTTTCGTCGGAGTAACTTGGGAGGTTTTGGTCGTAACTTTCTCTTGACGATTGCCAACAAACTGTCCGTATCTCTACTTTGGATGGGCTCAGCTGCTATTGCTTGTGATGGAAACAGTGTGTTCCAAGCCATTGGCGCTAATACGGTGCTCAAAATTTGCCTCCTCGCTGAATCGGCGGAAGAAAATTTGTCACCATGAGAATCGGCTTGAAATATCGGTGGGAGACTATAGGCACTACATCCCATCAGAAGGAACAGGAACGTAACCACAAGTGAAACGAGACGTGGCTTTTCCATTGTATGGTTTTATAAATGCGACATACAGAAGGGGTGATTCTGCAGTAGCACAGGGTGAAATTGCTCTACCGAGTACCGAGGTGAATACGGTAGGTACTTTATACTTTGTACGATATCGGACACGAAGAGAAGAGATAAGAGTAAAAGCTGGAATGTTCAATCATGTGTGCAATAATGTTCAAATGTGCATCCATTCTATCACACGTCAGCGATCGATCAATTGGATGTTGACTGTGAGCTCCTGCGGACCAAGAAGTTTGTTCTGGTCGAGCTCTCCCCTGGCTCAGAAACTGTCGCATCAGACACAACATTATTCTACATACGACATATAATACGTTTCTTTTTAACTGTAAAAATGAATAATTGCTGTAGCTTTTGGACTTGGTCTATTCCAGTATCGGTGAATTAGTGAGTGTTCAAACAGCTAAACTACTACCTCTAGCTAGAATAGACCCTACGAAGAGAGGGAACGACGAATTGAACATTCAGCTTGATCCACCCCGTATATTGCAACTTTCGGGCAAAAAAACAGCCATCTAACTACGGAGAAGCCATGAAAAGCAGCAGAAAATGTCACACTACCATGTCGCAAATTCGACCGAATCGTCATCAAAGGGATCGTCGCTCTCATAAACTGGGACTCCTTTCCCAGAATTAAATTCGACTTCTTTGATGGGAGGTGGGGAGCAATCGTTCGTTGGCACGCTTTCCTCGTCACTCGGTCGTTTTGATGCTGGGAGTGGAGAATCCCCGAATTCACTCCACGAGGCTGTGACCGACCTAACATCTTGCTTTTGCGGCGTTTTTTTGTCCACAGAAAGATGGCGGGAATGTTCTGACGGACCCTCTGATTCATGCGAAGAGAGCTCACCACAGCCAATCTCTTCGTAATCCTCTGCACCTTCCTTTGGGTTTAATGCGGCAGTCGCAGCCCCCACCTTTTTCATCCGCTTTTGCGATGCTTGCAAGGTAGTAGCTTTTTCCTTCAACTTGAAGGATAATACTTCTCGAATGGACCGTTCAAGAAGGGCAGTGTCCACCTTTGTATTGTTGCCAGTGCTGGTATCAGAAGACTCACAGCTTTGCTCGTCATGAAAGTTTTTGGCGTTTGCTCCCGACACATTCAGTCTCGACGCTAGCTTAAGAATTTCCTTGCCATATTTTTGGATTGCCATGTTTCTACTTTCGTATACAGACAGAGCAATCTCAGTAGCAAGTTTGGGGATGTAGCGCAAATCCCTCACTGAAGACTGAAGATTTTGTCGAGACAGGAGGAGTGCCGTATTGGACGACTGCAGGCTTCGAAGACAATCATTCAGGCCACGATGGAGGGCAGCACCGATTGGACCGTGATTGAGTGGAAGCCGGCCCTGCGAGGGAATCGCGAGGAATAAAATGGTGAGCTTTTTGCATATCGATATTCGGGTCTTCTTTGCCTTGTGGTTACATCGTACCTTACTGAGGGTAGGCAATGGGAGGGACGAAGGGGCAGCCCGAATCCGAACTACGACAAGAACTTCATGCAGACGCACTCCAGCCGGAAGAAGTTCCTGTTGATTTTTGGCACTCCGCTTTCTTTTTCGGGCCTGTGAGTCCTGACTGTTCCAATCCTCAAAGTCAGAATCGTCACTGCCACTTTCCTCCGTTTGTTCGTCCACAAGCGAAAGAAGTTGCTTATGGTTGGAATCCCTCTGGATGTACGTCGACACTTGATTGTGATCCCTCAATTCAAAAGTTGGAGTCCACTTGCATCTTCCATTTGCAGTGCTATCGCCCTGGGAATGGAAGGCGGTCGTTCGACTGACGTCGAGACCAAAAGAACCCCAGACGGTCTTGTTCTCAATACCATGCACTAATCCACATGAGTGAGCTTCTGCTCCATCCAGAATGGGTACATCATTAACCATCCGCACAAGCTCCAAAGTTGCTGGCTTGTCCTCTGCCGATCCCAGTTGTTGTTCCGTGCAAGAATGACGGTCGTTTTCATCGGTTGAGAAATCGTCTGAAGATACGTTCATGGCTGAGATTGGACAGACAATCATGTTTACTTCCAGCTGAAGTTCATCTGACACACCACTGGAGTGTGATCGACTTTCCTGGTCAGAAAGATGGATTTTGTGGATGGACGTCGCAACGTTCTTGAGGACAATTTTCCGCTTTGGCCAGTAGGCTTTGGCCACCTCAACAATTTGGATTCGCCGAGAAAGTGTTTCAGCAGCCAAGTTGGGAGGGGTCACATCCAATTCACTGGAATCCCCATCTAGATCCCTGTGTTTGGACTCACTGTCACTGTCACTATCGCCAAAACCTTCCTTCCAAGAATCTTCATCGAACATTGTCTTGTTGGATGTCTTGCCCCTACGCACCTTTGCATTGTTGGCGCAAATTTTTGTGACAGCAGCAGAGCTTGAAATCCGAGACTTTGGTCGAATGAAAATTGGAATCCTCTCGAGGGTTGGTGCCCGAATCTCGAGTCCGAAGGAAATGTCTGGGCACAGTTTGAACCGATTAAAGTATGCAACCAGCCTCGACCAAGTCATGTCGCTTGCATTTCCACCCTATCTCAATCCGAACATTATTCAATGAGATAAATTGGTTTTACAAGAAGTAAAGCGAATCACGACAAGTGGAAACTTACAGGTATCAACAAGCTCACGCATGTACCCGATGATTCAATACCATTTTGTTTCGGAATCAGTTCTTCTTTGTCACACACGACTTTATCCCCTTCGGGGTCCACGACGAATAATGCTCTTGCTAGATGCTCCCAGCCTTTTTTGGTAGAGGTGATACATGCGTAGCTGCAAGGTACAAGTCGTTGTGCGTGTAAGAGACAAAGCGTCAAACCTATCCCGTACCGACCACTCGTATTTTTGTGTTTGTCCACACTGCTGCTACGATGGTGCTGAGAGCCTCCCTTACTACTTTGAAAGGCATTGACGCAATTTTGAATATTTTCCATACCACAACCATTGTCAAGAACCGTTACTTGGAGCAAATCTTGCGTCGATACAGCATCCCCTCGGCTGTCATTGCTGCAACCATTATATCTATTTTCGTATGGTTCGATTTCTACTCGGATTCGTTTCTTCGTGTCTCCACCATGATCCAGTTCTTCATTCTTCAATGAGCTATTAATAGCATCCACGGCATTATCAACCAATTCCTTGACAATCTGGCAGAAGGCATCACCAGCATTCTGAGCAGGTTTTGCCCGGCTGCCAGTGCCTTTCGAGTTGGCCCGACCATTTGGGCGGAGAAGGTTCGGAGTACTATTTTCCGCACCGAAGCCACCGATACTAGGGTTGGCATGAAAGGCTCGAAGTGCCATTCTTGACGTTGCAGACGAAGGAAAGGACGATCTTAGTGGTACGCTGGTAGACTTTGAATAGTGTCTTGGCGTGACAACGGCGGCAATGAGAACGATATCGTCATCGAAACTGTGTTTTGTTTTTGTCGCGCATTTTTCGATGGCCATCTAGTCCGACTCGTCCGACCATTGACTTTTTCCCTCTTTTCACTCCCAACTCCCAACGCTCTTTCATTGAGATTGGATCCTACTACCACAAAAGTTAGTACTACCGTGTAGTGGATTACAAGGTTTCTGATTGTGTCTTTGGGTAACGGGACGGCTCTCCATCGCAAATCCCCCCAAGCCCTGTTTAACTTCAGCTAAAATACATGATCGATGGAATACTGGCTAAAGCTAGGCTACTAGAGGCTGGTGGCCTACGGTAGATTTTGTGTGGTGTTGCGCTTTGCTCCCAGGATTTTTTTAGTCCAACCCATCAACTTAATGTTAGTTTCTGCTATTGACACTTATTTTCAACTCTTGCTGGACTGCCGTTGATTCTAAGTGGCTGCTTCATTACTCTTGACCATTACTGCACTGCACCTGTTGGTGTCTCGAAAGTTTTTCTTTAGCCTTGATATCGTCCTTGGTCACATCTTACATCACTTTGACAAGAATAATGCCGTCAAAAACTATTGATGCTGTCTGGGTTTCCTTTGAGACGGATCGTCGTTTCTGAGGCTTCTTTTGTTCAAATTCATGGTGGAAGTCATCTTTATGTTGGTAATTCACCATGAAAAAAGAAGACTTGTCATTCAAGGATTTCTCCTGCGTAGTATCACTATTCTCAATCAATCAGAGGCAACGGCATTTCAGATTTCTTGAGTTTCGTGCCAAGGTAGCCTTGGAAGCCAGCACCAGCCGTACATCTCTTGATTCATTTACAGTCTTCTTCCATTCTCACGAGATTCATGGTGAATCATTCACATTTCGCAGCTGGTTGTTCCACAGATCCAATCCCCTTATCGCATCCTCCATCGTTAAGCCTACATCACTCTTCGTCTGCACAACGTGACCTTCAAAAACCTTTCGAAACCTCTGATTGGCATCTCCGTCCAACAGATTTTCATCGTCTAAGGCAAGCCAAACAATGGTGCTGCCGGGCTGTTGGTGATCGGTCAGCCACTTGGCGATTTCCCACTGTCGTTCCGAGTGCATGTTGGGATCAGTAATATCAAGGAATCTCTGGATTCCGACCCCATACTCTTGAAGGCAGACAACAATATCGTGGACAAAGTCTGGCCTCACTCTCCAGGTGGAAGACAAGACCAGTTCTGCTCCCGTCTCTTTCAGCAGGTGCTGAAGAGCTTGGACAGTGGATTGTGGGAAGAGAGCATCGTTGTCGTGATCTTCTTTCTTTGGAAATGGAAGAAGGACCCCATCAATATCCAGGAAGAGGATCTTCAGCATGGTACGGGTGTTGATATTGGAGGTGATGAGTACTTTAGTAGTAGAGTATGTTGTTATTATTTACTGTGAGGGGAGAAGTAATCAAAAAACCCATGATTTCGAGTGGATTAGAGAGTATTCTCAATTCGTTGTTGTGTTTGTTTTTTGGTTTGAAGGATAAAAAATCGTTAACTGTATAATAACAACTTCAAACTGTAAATAAAACTCGGAGTGTCTACCGATAGTCTACAGTCTTACGGTACACGGTATTACTCTATCATAAGCCAATCACTTCTTTCTTCTGTTATTTCTTTAAAAAGAACTGGTCTATTCTAGTTGTCGTCATTGTCTTGGTTTTTTGACGTTTCGCTGGTGGAGACATCATAGTAGACCGTGATGTAGATTGTGAATTTGCTGCCTTTGCTTGTGGTACTGGTTGGCATGGTCCATGTCCTGCTGTCATCGAGGGCTGAAGCGTATTCGCTGTAAAATTGGGGCTAGTACTAATATCAGCAAAGTTTGTCACCGCAAGGTTGATACGCGTCACGTCTAATTCTGCTGTATCCCTCTGATGGATCAGCAGACTCTTAACCAATGGCGTGACCCACCCCTTGAGCAGCGAGGCCTGCTTCATTGCATCGGCCGAAGCATCCATTAAAACTTTTCCTTTGATTCCAACTTGCTTGCTTCTGGTGACGTAAGGTCGTCGTTTGTGTGAAAGCGATGGGTCTAACAGTCGCACCGTCAACCGCAGAGTGGATGGGAAAGCCAACTTGGGGTTGGGCGAGAACGTCACTCTGTCCAAAAGAAGTTGAGGGAGCCTGACAAAGAAAGAATCCAAATACTTCCAAACCACATCCATGCTCTTCACTGTTCCTCGACGACAAGAATCCTCTACTGACACTGTCTTGGTGGCTCCTCCTTCATCATCAATTATTGTGGCCGAGTCCAATCCTCGGCATCGTTCCAAAAGAACATTGCATTGGAATTCACTATCGGAAAAAGGAAACGATAAGATTTTGCTGCCCATGCATTGTCATGATCGTTGTGTGAAACGCACCTCGATATTCCTTGGCTCATCCCACTCAAACACGTAACAATCGTTCCTTTGGGAAGGCGTAAAAGGTCACTACAACAAGATGGAAAAATCAGAGCAAGAGTAAATACAATTTTGTATTTGAATATTGTCACTTCACCAAATCCATCCAAGGTCTTACCCCACAGTGATGAATTCATTCTCTTGCTTTTCCCTACATTCTTCTCGAATGGCCCTGTCCAACACTTTCATTGTGCGATGGCCGACATTCGGCATTTTTCGTAACGGCATCCGATGCAACAGATCAGCTGTTCTCCAAGGAAAAAGAACGTTGATGGCGTTGGGCTTGGTAAGTCCACAAGCTAGTTTGGCGAGCAGGGGAGATACGGACAATCCAATGGTCGTATGGAATTGTGTACGTTCCTGAATTTTGTGGCAGATGTATTGTCCCAACTCGGTCGCCACTTGGAATCGATGGCGGCAAGCCAACCGATCTCCGTTGTGCGTTTCATGAACATTACTTCTGGATTGCGACACAGCATGTCTTTGTCTTCCGTTGCTGGCGCTATTGCAACTCAATGACACTGTCGTACTGACTCCCGTTTGGTCTTCCACTAAATGGGCTACTGAAGATTTAAAATCTTCTCCAAAGATATTCAATTTTTGTTGTTGTTGTGCAATGCCGTTCAAAAGCTTGCCCAGGATCGCCTCCCCACGGTCTGGCTCTGCTACAAGTTTGTTCACAACATGCGACAAATCTCCCATCATTTCATCCATGCATCCTCGTACACATGGCATGTATCGACTCATGACGATTTCAGCGTTAGTACTGCGATCATTGAATACCTGCCGATATACATCTTCCATCACCGACCGAAAGGTCTGATACACGGCACGGGAATGATTCCGATAATGTCGCAGATCACTTCCATCAACAATCCAAAGGGTCGGACATGTTTCTAGTGCTTCACGTTTAGATTGAAGCTTTTTGACGCCCAATGAGCGTGCCAGGTAGTTGGAGGCTGTACATTGTTTGAATCATCACGACGTAAAGGGAAAGAAAGAAATGTTTAGAGTGTGGACCGACCGCATTTATTTTGCGCCGACACCGACATCGACATCGACTTTCCACTCACTGACAATGATGTGCTTTTGTCCAATCGCTAACGGTGGAATGGGCCGTCCGGAATCCCGCAACCCTCGTTCAATTTCCTCTGCTTGAACGTAAAAACAGTCGATATCCAAGTGAACGATGGTCCGACCCCATAACGGATCTTGTCCAGAGACGGCAGAACTGCTTTGGTTGTTACCCCCCAAATCGTCATCATCATGAGACGACAAGCTCTCGTAACTGGCGTCATCGGAGTCATTATCAGATGACAAATCGTAGTATTTGTGTCTTGGCATTACTTAAAGAGTGGGTCGTTGGTAGGGGATGAGCTCGTTGCGGTTGTTCACTGTCAATTTCCATTCTGGTGCATGAATGTATGTTGTCGATAGTGTTATACGAAGTATCAATCTGATGTGAGCAATGGAACGGTAGTAACAAAACCACGTTGGTGTCGAAGTTTCGTGCCAATGGAACAGTCGGATGAGTCGGATTATTCAATTTCATCCATGTACGACGGGTACGACATCCGTAGTGCGGTTCTCTACCGGTAGAGTACGTCGTACATCATCGGTACTACCGGTACGTACATACCCGGTACTGGGGTGAACAGACTGTATCCCGAAACCCGAAACACAACATTTCCTGTCACTGTCAATGATGGCGATGAGGACATGACGGCTACATTTCCACATTCCCACATACGACGCCTCTCTTGCAGCCCATACCCATTGCTTTGACCCCACATAATAATACATCACTTTCATCTGTTTTACGACGGCCCGGCCCACAGTCCTCCATTCAATCATGTTTCGAAACCGAGACATCATAGCTTTGGTCTTGTTGGTGATTTTGTCACGCATGGCTTGGAATGATGGCACGGAATCACTTTCCGCCTCGGCAGATTTGGCCTTTTTCTTTCCACGAGATCGGATCACAGTGGTATCCCCCATGGATGTTGATGGAGATGGTACTAATGAGGCCATGGCCATCGCCAAGGCCGTTCCTAACAATAGTGAATCCTTTCAACTACAAATCATGGATCTCAAACCGCTCCACACTTTTGGAAAGCGACATTTGGCGCCGTTTCGACCCAAAGTTATCTTTACCTCCAAAGAAATCAACGAACAGAATGCCTATCCCGTCCACATGACTTCGGGACAAGTCTTGATCAAGAGACATCCCCGGTCCAATGATCCCAAGGCGAAAAGGAAACCGCCTCTTCTGCCGGACAACGTGGAACTCAATGACCGCAATCGTCATTACTTTTGTGGAACCGATTGGCACGATGCATCGAGCAAATGTGGAACCCCTTGTCCGAATGGACAAGCCAGTGAATGTCCCAATGACGAACGATGTTTTGCCGATACGCCCTGTGACGCTTTGGGCGAAATGGATCGGGATGGAAAAGCATCCGCTGAAACGACACAAGTCATGTTTGAGTTGACCCCAGGAGGCGGACTGCCGTCGCTAGTTACGCTATGGTCCAACGGGTTGGTGACGCTGCATAGTCTGACCAATGAAAAATCCAAACGCAAAATCAAACAGCTGGAATTACGAGAATTGTGGCGGCAGTCTCTTTTTTCTTCCGACAACATGGATACGTCTTCCCTGATATGGGAGGAGATCAATATCTTGTTTTTGGATTCCTATTCCAGTATCGAGGCGCATGCCGAACATGGAATGGTAATTATCAGTGGATCCTACTTTATGGACAAGGACGACGGCGACGTTGAAGAGGGACGGGTTACACTAACTGTGGCATTAGATGCATATACGGGGAAACCACTGTGGCAGTCCCATTCCGACTTGCCTGACAAGGAAGAAGAGCCACAGCTTCTGCCCATTACTCGTGGTCAAACATCGTTTGCAAGGCGACGATCAAATATTGCGCGAGTCATGCAAGCCAAAAGCACCTCCAACACATCGGCAGCAGCACTACCAAACTGCATCTCTTTGCTCAAGAGGCACATCAAAGAAGTATTGCCATACTCCTACTGGGGACCTAGAGACTCTGGTCTAGCTGCGATACATCTTAATCACAAGAAAAAATCCAAGGACAGCCAAAATCATCACGCATCGAAACCTCACGAAGAACGACCCCTTGCTCCAGCGAAAAAGAAGTGGCACCATCGATTTCCAAAGCCCCGTCTCAGTCGCAACATGCGAGATCAACCCATTCAAGGAAAGCCAAATGCTTTGGTCAGTCAAACGAAGGGAGGTATCCAGATTCGATCGCTGAAAAATGGCAAGGCCGTTTGCCACCTGTCGTTGCTTGAAGAGACGTTGTATTCCGATTTCAACAACGACGGCACTTTGGATCAGCTGCAAGTGCTTCTACATTCCAAAACGAACCGACCAAACGACAAATTCGTCTGGAATTTGGTTGGTAGATTACAGCAAGACCAGAAGGAACTGAAGAAAAAGGGTGCGAGCAAGAAGCGGCTGATGGAGCAACAACCCAACCTCTGTCATGCGCTTGTGACCAGTGGCATTCCCTCCCGAGAAGAAATCTTTTCGGCTCCTATCTGTGGCACTGCCCACGAACGAGCCGGTTCGAATCCCATCAAAGGGCTGGACACTGTCAACCCGCTGGTGGTGGAATCTTTGAATGGACGAAGAAATACCCGAGACGTTATTGTAGCACTGAATAATGGCATGGTGCATCGTCTCCATGGTACTTCGGGCCGCAAAGAATGGGCACTGGCTGGGAGACATCACGAGAATTTTCCCACTTGGGAAGAAGGAAGTAGTCACAATGCCCTTTTGACACGAGTCCAATCAAGTCTAGTACCACCGCCTATTCGACCGATTCTTCTTGCCGGCGAGAACAGCCTTGCAGTCTTGTCGGTCAAGTCTGGAGCTGTGCTTGCAACTGCCGTTTTCCCCCAAATATCAATGGCCAAGCCTATTCTTGCCGATGTCAGTGGAGATGGATCCACTGATGTCATAGTTCTCACAGAAGAGGGAATATGGGGATTCCAAATATCAATTCGTCCTGGTTCTCCCGTGACATTGCGAATACTAGTAGGTCTTTTGCTCATGGCTCTGATGCTGGGCGTCATCAAGAACAGGAGTGGTCGAACTGACAAGAGAAGTACAGACGAATAGACAAAATAATAATAATAATCGTTACAACCTTTTTCATTATTTTGTCTCTACATTTGCTGATACACTGGCACATCCCCTTGAAATCCCGTCCCAATGAGGATCTCTTGCCCCATCATCATGATATCCATTGAATCCGAGAACTCATTCATTGCCGAAAAGACAACATCATGAAGGCCTGACGCAAGTGCCATTTTTCGGACTTCCCATGGATCCCACTTGATATTGTTGGCATTGTCGGGTGCATCGTTTGGATTTTCTCTGAGTAGATCAAACAAAAGGGCCGTGCCGTGTCTGTTGACTTCCAAACTAGAGGGGTTGTTCTTCATTAGTTCGCAAATGGTGGGAATTCCTAGGCATCGGACCAGTTGGACCTTGATCTGTAATTGATCAAATGCCAAAGTGAAGATTGCCCACAATGCCCAGTTTGAGACAGCTTCATGGAGTCGAAACCAGTTTGCTGCATCAAGTATCAGTTCCAAGCCACCTTCTTGGACTACCTGTATGGCCAAACCGTCTTCATTGTCATTGCAAACCGCTCCCAGAAAGAGACAACCCTTTCGCAAAGTTTCCGCAAAAAGTTCTTCCTTTGTTTCGTCCTCTTCCTCCTTGGCTCGTTCCAGTGTCTTTTGTAGAGCATCAATGGGAACACTGAGGCCGTAATCGTTGGGTTGAAATTTGTAACGTTTTCTGGTTTGTGTGTCCTTTGCAATCAATGCCAACAAGGAGATGGATCCTGCCACTATTTCATTGTCTGTTGGATACAGTCGAAGTGTGGTAAATGCAATTTGTTGACACCACAATGCAAGTTGCGGTTTCTTTTGTTGATTGTACTTCTTGGCCAGAGCCGCCAGTCCCTCCAAGTACTTTATCCTCTTGCTGGTTTCAGAGGATGGTGGATTGTCGGTAGCAGATGTCGTCGTCGTCGTCGTCGTCGATTCATCTTCTAAACTTTCCAGTTCCGCCATTAGGTCTTCAGGAGACAGGACGTTATACCGCATTTCAATTCTATCGCTGTCGTCGATCTGTTCCATGGCCAATTTCAGCGCCCATATCAGTCCTATCACAAACGCGGCTATTCCCCAACGAAATTGTCCGGTCAGAATGAGTGGACCCGCCAACAGCCATGCCACAGATGGTGGAGTGAGACCTCCTGTGGTCTTGGAAAAGAACAGACTATCTTTGTCCTTTGAATTTCTCGTCACAACCGATGCCATCATGACGACGTGGGAGGAGGTAATTATTTTTTATTTCTCGATCAGAGAACTGAACGATAGGACGTTCAAGTCTGCAAGTTTGCAGTGCCAAGTGCCAATATCGACTGTGAAGAAAGTCAAACCGACAATGACCAACAACCAACGACGCTTTCTCAGTTGCACTATCGCTTCGGAACTATTGAATGTATTGTTGGAACTGTGGAATGACGCAATGTGCAAGAGTTTAGTACTCACGCCCCATTGTGAATTCTATGGAATTTACTGTTAGTATTGTTTTACGCTTGCCTCTCTCTTGCTTGGCTTGTCTCACTCGAAAAAATTCATGTTTTGGATGTCTCGATCTCTACGACTAACAGTTACCGATAATACGTCGTACTACGATGCTCTCTACTACCGGTAGCTATGATAATAATTACCAAGCCCCCCCTGCTCTGATGAAAGATGACGTATAACTCGTTACAGAATGGTAACCACAACCATTTACATTTTTTTACGTCGTAGCGATCTTTTGTTCATTCGAAACGCACGACTCATATCTTCACATCCGCGCTCATGATTGATGACTGTGATATCGATATCAGGCATGATGGCTGCATCGAACATCATAAAAAATCTTTTGGTCGTGTTCAAACACAGTATGTTTCTCACTTCAACCTTCTCAAGTCTGTACACCAGCCAACCGCTTCCACCATTTGCTTCGCAACGATGAAATTATATCTCCAATTCCTTGCTACGGCACTGATGGCCGGAAATCTGCCCTCCGGAGATGCTACCAGCAGAAGCTTTCCCGAGGAGGAATACACCTTTGACGACTTCCTGGTTGATTTCAACAAGCACTACGACACCAAAGAGGAGTACCTACGTCGCCGAGACATTTTTCACAACAAGTTGATCCAGATCCAGTTGCATAATGAACAACAGGAACACAATTACACTCTGGGTATCAATCATTTTGCTGACATGCTGGAAGAAGAGCTTCCCACGGGTTTCGACAAGTCGTATCATCCGGCATACTCAAGAACTGCCACTGAATTGGCTGAGAAACGAAACTTGAGATCGCCATCTCTATTACAGCCTCATTTCACCCCCCTTCCCTTGGATATCGATTTGAACGAGCTTCCCAAATCAGTCGACTGGAGAATGGAGCCGTCCGTCACTACGGCCGTCAAAAATCAAGGAGGCTGTGGAAGTTGCTGGGCGTTTGCCGCCACGGCAGCCTTGGAAAGTCATATTGCAATCCAAACGGGAAAGCTCTTTGCTCTGAGCGTACAAGAATTGGTATCGTGTGTTCCCAACCCCAATGCGTGTGGTGGACACGGTGGATGTACCGGATCAACGGCCGAATTAGCGTACGAGTTCATTTCTTTGCATGGCATGGTGGAAGAGTGGAAATTTGCGTACCGGTCTTTCAACGGGGCCAAGATCAACTGCACAGTTCTAAAAGAGGAAGCTGCAAAGAAAGATGTGATGGTTGATAACGCAGGTTGGTGTACATGTATTTCTGCTGGAGTCTGAAACGGTTCCATCTCAAACACATTCGTCTTGTTTTCTCCTGTTTTTGGTGCAGTCGTTTCTGTGGTTGGGTTCTCCAATTTGCCCACCAATTCGTACAAGGCAATGATGTATGCTGTTGCAACGCTGGGTCCTGTTGTGGTGAATGTGGCAGCTACAGGATGGGGAATGTACAAGAGTGGAATATTTGACGACGACAAAGCTGAAGAACGTGATGTGAACCATGCAGTCGTCCTGGAAGGCTACGGTACGGACGGAGAAACCGGACAAGACTATTGGATTATTCGCAATAGTTGGAGTCCCTTGTGGGGAGAAAATGGACGGATTCGTTTGAAGCGGGTGGATCCAGCCACTTTAGATGACCCTGAAAAGGATTGCAAGATGGATAATCACCCAGCCGATGGGATTGCGTGTACCAAGGATGACAGTGGCAACGATATTACGCCTCCCAAGGTAAAAGTTTGCGGGACTTCAGCTATCCTCTTTGATGGCGTTGTCCCTCTTGGAGGACATTTGTTGCATGGCGTGTAACCTGTGAAAAGGTTTGTATAAGACAGTGAGTTGTTGACAGTGAATGAAAAGAATTTACTGACCGTATACGTTTGTTGAACCTACAAGGATATTCTAGTACGTAGTAGAAGCTACAACTGCGTCGCTTTAAAGAGAAAATTTCTTCCTTATTTTTAGTCCACGCCTCTTGAATCATCATGACGAGCACAGTGACGTTGTCGTTTGCAGTTTTTTAGCGATCTAAAAAATCTCGCAATTATCCTCCTTTGGAAGAATGGCACCGGTCTGGACGACCATGGAGGCATACTTTCCTGCAGTCAAGGAGGCAAGCTCCGCATTGACACGGTCGACTTCTTCGCATCGCACTTCAATCTCTTCGGGAGTGTACCCAGGAATGCACTTGTTGCGTTCCTTGAGTCGGTCTATGCAAACGTCGACATCGGCTTCGATGAAGATGGTCCAATCTAGAAACTTTTGAATGTGTTCCCAACCATCCTTGTCGTGTAGTAAATACTGTATGGGGAGGGGGAAGTGGTGTCAGCGGATTATGCAATGAATAACCTGCACAATGTCTCACAAAAGCTACCTCCAGAAAGTCACTCACCAGTCCCTCACAAATGACGACTTTATGCTTGTTGCGTTGGAATACATGCTGGTTTGGAACTGGATCCCCCAACGCATGATCAAATCCAGGAATGTAAATTTCGTCTTCGGTTCCGTGGGCAATACGTTCCAGGTCCCGTGCCAACGATGCAGGGTCAAAGGTATCGGTAGCACCTCGTCGATAGATTTTGTCATCGGCATCGGGAAACGTTGCCAGTTGTTCGAGCGAATAGTGGTATCCGTCCCTAGAAAAATAGCGCAATTGCGTTCTGCATTGAGATCATGGTCGTTTGTCATCGATGCTGTATGGAATCTTGATATTTTTTTTTAAATTCCTTCCATTGCTTACTTACATTGGCATGACCATGGCATCGACCTCGTCTTCGAGAAACGCTGCCAGAATCTCGCAACTGGTACTTTTTCCACTCCCGGGAATGCCTACAACACCGACCATGAGTGGTCGTGACGGATTGGAGATTTTGGCAAGTTGCTTAATGATATTCGCCGCATCAGGTTCCCATGAGATTTGGACGTGAGGTGCCAACTTGGAGGCTGCCGGATTCATGTAGAGCGATGCCGATACGGCTGCTTCGTCGGCATGGTCAATTCCTTCTCCGGTGCGCTCCAAATCGAGATATTTCATCTTTTGATGCAGATCTTGCGACAAGAGAAACAAAGTCGAAGCTCTTTTCCTTGTTTGAGAGACGGTGATTGTTTGACTAGTCGTTATCATTTTGTAATTGTTGTTGTTGACGAAGGCGTCAGCTGTGTTGTGGAAAAGAGACGCTAGGTTCAAGATCAGCATCCAGCAGCATGTTGTTGCTGTTGGAATTGCAAAAGTACGTTCTTTTAACTTGGGCATGATGTGCAAGAAAGATAAAAATCGGAAACGTGGAGTAGTTTACTTCGTACTAGTACAATTCAAAAGAATGGTCGGACTTTCCAGAAAGGCAGCCAAACAAGAGTTTCGAAACCGGTGGACAAACGGATGATTGGACAGAAGAGAAGGAAAACTTCTTCAGAAGTTGCGACGTATCCCTTTTCTTGTGATGACGATGATGGATGATGATGATGAGGTCTCGAACACCCAACGTTTTTGTGGGTGTCTCTCTAGGAGGTCTGTCTGTGTCAAGTGTGAAGCGACATCGTTGTCTTTTTTTCTTTTCTTTCGTTTCGTTTCATCGCTTCGTTGGTCGGCATCTCGTTTGAGAACATCAGCGTTCAACGAAGACGACGTGTCTGTCTCGTTCATACCAGTGCGACCTACGACCCGTCCCACCGACCACGAGACTTTTCCCCTTGGTTTGATGCCTTCCGGTTTCCGGTCCACGTCACTGGCACCAAATGTCGCAAGAACTTGGAGAATGGCATGCACCACTCCTACCAACATACCATCGTATCATTACACTTACGACGTATGATACAAGAAGGGGATGTGTCGTTCACAGTCAGTCTCGTCATTCCATGGAGGCTGTGATGAATTGACTGTGAGGCCTGACTGTGAATTTGATGACTGTGAGGTCCGAGAATGTCAAATGTTCTCGCCCCTCCCCTTCCTGACTTCAGTCTGTCCAGCGCCATTATTATGATTTTCCCGCCATTCGATATTTACCGTACACAGAAACGTAGCACTCACTCTACCGTACATACCGGTACAGGTGAGTTTTATCCACAACCTCTTCTAGCAACATCTTCTTTTTTTTCTTTTCGAACAGCACCGTCTTTCGATATATCCATGCAACGGCTAAAGTATCAGCTTGCTTTTGCACCCTTGCCATTGAAAATTCAACGCCTTGTGCTTTGATCCAAGGAGAAAAGAAGATGCATTCGCGGCTCCGCTGTTTGGCGTCACAGAGTCAAAATCGATCCTTGACTCGTCCAAGGAATCAATTCCCAAACCACTTCCGGAAATTCAAACCAACGCAGGGAGGCCGGTTGGCCTCATCCTCTCATTCATTCCAATCATCGGCAACTGTCCGTCAACAATCACGACGGAGAGGTCGTCCAGCGTCCACCTACAATTTCCACACGACCTTCAAATCACCTCAATCGACTGCGATATCCTCACTCTTGGATTCTACGGATGGCGACGATGACATCGCAAATGCGCCTGAATCGCACCCGCATCCACCTTCTCCATCCAATCATAACGATCTTCCTATTGATCTACCACCCTTACCAGAGGATATATTCTACACATCCAATTCAGAGTCACCGGTTGATGTATGTGACGATCTTGACAATGATCCTTTCTCTAGCCATTTGGATCGAGAGCTCGGTTTGGATTCCAAATGGGATCGTGCCTTTGATCAGGGTGAAATTGACGATTTTACTATTGATGAAATACAGGATGATGTTGACGATTTGGAGGACATTGAAGAACTGGTGATGATTTCGGAAGAGTCGTACGAAATGCCTACGGATCCTATTTCCATGACTAAACCACTACAGGAAGATTCCGCCGCATCAATTGTACCAGCCACACCGGAACAACGGCACTCAGCAATTTCTCCCCCGTCCTCATCCAGAACATTTGAGGATTCTCCTATTTCTGTCATGGAAATGCTTCGCAATTTCGATCCCGATCGTCCGCCAACGTCAGGCAATGCCGAAGAATTGCAATTGTGGCTGGAATGTTTTGCTCAACGGGAAGCTGTCACGAGACACCAACAATTGGTGGAAAAAGCAAGAGATCGCAAAGCCTTTGACTCAATGAGTTTGATGCAACGGCATATCGTGCAGTGGTTCCAGGGATTGCGAGATGCCATTGAAGTACGACAAAAGGAATACATTTCCAACACCGATAAGAGACGAGCGAGCACACGTTACGGACCCTTTCTCTGTTCGTTACACCCGGAAAAAATGGCCGTGATCGTGTCACAAGAGGCGATCACTCAAGCGCTCACGTGCTGTGGAAGAGACGGATCGAACGGAATCACACTGGTGAAGATGGCTCTAGCCATTGGCAGGGCTGTAGAAACCGAAGTTGTCTCACAACGGAGAATCAAGGAGCGTTATCGCAATGCCTACAGCTCTGCATTGGAACAGGCGGACACTGCAGACGATGATAACGATGATAAGCAAGAAGTTGGCGATGCTGATGTCGGAGAGGTAACAAGTGACAAAGAACCATCGGAAGGTGACAAAGAGTTTCCCGTGGATCGCTGGGCATTCAGCGCCTCTCATTTGAAACTATTTTGGGATGACCTGAAGAGACTTGGAATGGGGAAGAATAAACGTTCCGTACAATACGCCATGCGAAGGGCGAAACAGGCCATGAATAGCAAGGACACTTGGACGGATGATGATCTCACTCAGGTTGGTGCAGCACTCTTGTCGATTCTAATAGAGAAAGCAAAAATCAATGATTTTGGGAAAGTTGAGCCTGCGTTTCGTGTCGAAAAGAGATGGAAGCATGGAACCAACTCGAGAAAGAGTATATCCTATGTCACAATACATGATAGACTATATAAAATCTTCCTCGAAGATGAATACATGTCTTGGGCTGCCAACACTACCCGCCATCTACCCATGATCGTCCCTCCTTCAAAGTGGACAGAGCCAAAGAAAGGCGGATACAGATGGCTGGAAGTCAATTTAATGAGAACACATGGATCCAACGTTCAGAAAGAAGCGCTGGAACAGGCCGATTTGACATCGGTCTGTGATGGCCTTGACATTTTGGGCAAGACTGCTTGGAGAATCAACAAGGAGATCCTCGAAGTTGGCCAAAGGTGCTGGCGAGAAAATATTGCAATTGGCGACATTCCATCGCGAACCGACTTTGAACTCCCTCCCGAACCTGTCCGTCCCACCTTTGCTTCCGAAGAGATATACGACAAACTAGATGCTGACCACCAGCGAAGAATTGCAATGATGAAGGAGTATAGAGATAGCATTGCAAAGAGGCAGAGGATACATCAAAAGAATATGGTAAGTGATGGTGATAAGGACCTCAGTCTTTGATGGCATCACAGTTGCGTCGTCTCATGATTTCACTTATGCATCCAGGATTTGCGTTCGCTGAGGTGCTCCGCCATGCTCAAATTGAACCAGGCGAACAAGTTCAAAGACATGGAGCGAATATATTTTCCGTACAATCTGGATTTTCGTGGTAGAGCATGTAAGTTCATGGTTTGATTCGGTCTTTAGAACCTTCGGGATATATTCTCATCGTTGTGCCCTGAATTGCTATACATGCAAGATCCTATCCCACCACACCTTTCCAATGTGGGGTCGGATTTGTGTCGCGGAGTGTTGACATTTGCCGATGCGAAGCCTCTCGGGAAAAGAGGTTTGTTCTGGCTGAAAGTCCATCTTGCCAATTTTGCTGGAAAAGACAAAATGTCATTCGAAGCTCGAGCCGAATACATCGACAACAATATGGATAACGTGAGAGCGTCAGTCTCAGACCCGTTTTCCGATAATGCCTGGTGGATGACTCTGGACGATCCCTTCCAGGGATTGGCAACTTGTCACGAGATTGTTCGTGCAATTGATTCTGGTGACCCAGAGTCGTACGAGTGCTGCTTACCGGTCCACATGGATGGATCGTGCAATGGACTGCAACACTACGCCGCTTTGGGGAGAGACACTGTGGGCGGTAAGGCAGTCAATCTTTTGGAAAGCGACGGCCCTCAAGATGTTTGTAAGTTTCGTGTGTCGAAAGTATTTTTTGATCACCAATCGCCGATCCATGCTGATGTACGATTTTTTCTCCTTTAGATGTGGGAGTGATGCATGAAGTAATTCGCAGGGTTGCCGAGGAGGCTGCAAGGGAGCTTGATTTCGATACTTCCGATCCAGATTCCCTGAACAGTAAGGAAAGAAAGGCTTTGAAATACAACAAAGCGGCTAAACTTGTCAACGGCCTAATCGATCGGGGAGTTGTGAAGCGGACTGTAATGACAAGTGTTTACGGTGTCACATACGTCGGCGCTAGGCAACAAATTCAAGAAAAAATAGAACAAAAGGTACGAAACTTCTTGTGCTGAATCTTTGTTGATGGAAAAGGATGCTGAACTCATTAGTTTGATCGTCTCCCATCACAGTTGGAAGAAAAAGGTTTCGACGTAGACGAAATGGATCGTGAACTCTTCGCTGCCGCTGGATATCTGGCCACTGTCACAATGGATGTGATGGGAGATCTTTTTCAGGGTGCTAAACGAACAAAAACTTGGCTTGCTGATTGTGCTCGTCTCATATCTCGTGAGGGCCATCCCGTTGCTTGGATTTCTCCTATTGGTGTTCCAGCAATTCAACCCTATCGACAGCGACGACCCAGGACGGTTGTCACAGTGATGCAATCCGTCACTGTAGTGGATGAGAATGACGACTTGCAAGTACACACAAGTCGCCAGTGCACTGCCTTTCCTCCGAATTATGTCCATTCTCTCGACTCATCGCATATGTTGATGACCGCGATGGAGATGGATCGCCGCGGCTTGGCTTTTTCGGCCGTCCACGACTCGTTTTGGACTCATGCATGTGATGTTGATGAGATGAACGAGGCCCTTCGAGACTGTTTCGTAGAATTGTATTCGAAGCCACTGCTGAAAGACTTGAAGGAATCTTGGGAGCTGCGATACCCGGATGTTGAATTCCCTCCATTACCAGAGCTTGGAAACTTGGATTTGAGCGAAGTCAAATCAGCAACCTATTTCTTTCAATAGCTGTAATGACAATGAATGCCACTAATGCTATAACAACTAAATCTCACTTTTTCCAGTTGCATCCAGAGCGCACATACTTTGTACTTAGTCCGGAAAGCGGAGAACAAGCTTACTTATCCACCATTGTAGTCCACACGTAACTCTAGCTGAAGTTTGTCCCACTGAAAGATGACACCATTGGTTCATAGGATAGGAATGAGATCCGTGCGGAAATGTTTTTAACTTTCAAACGGTGAGTTGAAAGCAGTATTGACTGTGAGACAGCTTAAGAAAATGCTGGAAAATTTTTCAGGGCCGGCAGGCGCGCGTGTCATCACTTTAGATTTGTCTCCGATTCTCATCAAAGCACAAGGTGGAAACTCTACCGGTAACCTCACAGTCAGTACTCTCTCTACGGTAGAGTACATAGCTGCTGCGCAAAACTTTTTGAAGGGAGCAGAACGTACACCAACCACTTTGTCATAGTTTGTTGCTCTGCTTCTTGCTTCCACTTTTCCTCGTTTTCTTTCCGATTTCCCACTCCATTTGCTTCACAGTTCCACCATGGCGGAACAACGAAAAGCCGTCATCAAAAATGCGGACATGTCAGAACCAATGCAACAAGACGCTGTGGACATCGCTTCGGTTGCTCTTTCCAAATACAACATTGAAAAGGTGAGTTGTTCTGAAAACGTCCGTCTTGAGTTTGGTTGTCTGTTCAGTTTCTTATCCTTTGTTATCGTATTACAGGACGTTGCTGCGTACATTAAGAAAGAATTCGACAAGAAGCACGGTCCAACTTGGTAAGATATCGTGGTGGAACATCACTATACACTAGACAGTGGGGCAAGAATAAATCCCGTAGTCGATGTGATCTGACATGGCGTCCGCTTCCCTCATACAAAATTCCAGGCATGTCATTGTCGGACGCAACTTTGGTAGCTACGTGACCCATGAAACAAAGCACTTTATATATTTTTACCTTGGCCAAGTTGCGATTTTGTTATTCAAAAGCGGGTAACTGATGATGAAAGAGAAGAAATGTTTTGACGGTTCAATTTTGGATGCTGCAGATATGGCTCCATAATATTGTGACTGTTGAAGCGAGAATATTATGCGTATTGCGACGCTTGACAAAGTCGAACGGCTTTGCGAAAAGAAGAGTGGTACGCACACATAACAAAAGAAGAAATGCGTCAATTGGAAATCTCTGTCGAGATTTTGTAGTACGTGGTGCCGTCTTCACAGGGGATTGACTCTGCGATTGCAAACCAACAATTTATGAAGCTAGTGATTGTTGGAAAGTGTGGATGTAGTTGGATAGACACGGTTCATATCTTTAAAAATCTGTCCATAATGTTTCTGATGAGCTGGATGCTGGATCTACACTTGTCCAAGGTATTGACTGGCACCTTTAGTTTTGAGTTTTCTTATATTCTCTGTGCAGAAGCCTACTAGAGAGGATCAGTGAACATTCTATATACATGAATGTTGCATTCAAAGCTGTGCCAATGCATCCCCCCACAAATGTGGAAGCTAGAGTGACATTTGTCTCAAACTGACAATAGAACGATACCTCAATCGTGGTCTGCTTAGCGAGTGGAACAGCAGCTATTACAACAGCGACGATGCTAGCTATTGCCAGCTAGCTAGTAGGTAGGAGGTTGAGATAGAGTCGATGAGAAATGAAAACTGTAGTACAGGTAGATCAGCTGCTGCGACATGACATCCTCTACTACCCGTAGCTATCATACCTACCGGTAGTACAGCATGTACCTACCGGTAATACGGTTGACTGTGAAGTCACTCACTGCCGCTGTGTGCGTTCTACTCCGGAGTATGTATCAAAATTCCGGCAGTGCGACTACAGTAGTACACCGACTCACGTTCCGAGTACGACGAACTGACGTACGTCGTACATACAGATCACAGATGCTCTTGTCCGATTCGATCAACTTCGCTCTTTTGTTTCGCGGGCAACCATTCACATCACATCAAGCCTCAATCATGGTGAGATAGACGACCTTCCATCTGTTCTCATGGACAACCAACCTTTGAACCGGTGAAGCTATTCCAATCCTGAACTCACAACAAGCCTTAGGCTGTCTTCAGTCCACTGTCGATTTCCTGTAGCGGAGGGTACAGCACACATGACGATCCCCGTCATCATCGATCATCACATCTCAAGATACGATCTGTCGTTTCCATACTATTTAAACGGCACGACCTCCTTTTCGAAACATACGACGTATTCTAAATCTTCCTTCTCTATTTGAAAATAAAGGATCATTGACAAACGAAAACTCCTCTTTCACACCTATTACCATGGCTGAACCCGAACCGTCCAATCAAGAAGTGTCAAGAACGACTCTCACCATTCGTTGTCCGGATGATTTTCATCACCACTGTCGGGATGGAGCTGCCACCGTTTCGGTTCTCAAACACGCCTATACCCGTTTCCGGCGATGTCTTATGATGCCAAACCTTCAACCACCCGTCACCACCACCAAGTTGGCACTAGAGTATAAGGAGAGGATCCTGCAGGCCCTCCATAAAAACGGACAAGATCCGTCGAAATTCCATCCCCTCATGACCTTGTATCTGACTGACAAGACCAGTCCAGAAGAAATTGTGACGGCTAGTGCGTTGAAGAATGACGATGGAACGCCCACAATCGTTGGATGCAAGTACTATCCTGCCGGTGCCACCACAAACTCTGACTTCGGCGTCACGGACGTAAAGAACCTCTATCCCGTTTTGGAAAAGATGCAAGAGGTGGGCATGATGCTGTGTATTCACTCCGAGGTGACTCATGCCGACATATTTGAACGAGAGCCCGTTTTCATTGAAGAAATCATGAAGCCGTTGGTACGGGACTTTCCGACACTTAAGATTACCATGGAACACATTAGTACCAAGGAAGCCGTCGAGTACGTATTGTCGGCACCGGCCAATGTCAAGGCCAGCATAACTTGCCATCACTTGATCTACAACCGCAATCACATGTTAGTGGGTGGTATCCGTCCGCACTTGTATTGTTTGCCCATTCTCAAAGCCGAAATACATCGACAGGCCCTGGTGGAAGCCGCCACCAGTGGCAGCCCAAAGTTTTTCTTGGGGACAGATTCAGCGCCGCATGCTACGCACACCAAAGAATCGGCATGTGGCTGTGCCGGTGTGTATTCGGCCCATTGTTGTATCGAAATCTATGCGGGAGCTTTTGAGGAGGTGGGCCAACTGGATCGGTTGGAAGACTTTTGTAGTTCCTTTGGTGCCGATCATTACGGTTTGCCACGCAACACAGACACTATTGTCCTGGAAAAAAAATCCTGGACGGTTCCCAAGACCTACGAGTTTGGAGAACATACCGTCACACCACTCAAAGCAGGAGAAGAAGTCAAGTGGACGATTGTGGAAGACAATGCTGGGAAACGGAAGCGGGCTGACTAAAGACTAACTGCAATCACCACTTTCGGCGATGTAAATAGTAACAGTGGACTTTCCAATAGGACGTGTGTGCTTCTTGTTACCGGTTGTCAGGGACATACTAGATTGCAGACTACTTGAATGATGAGGTCTATCATGAACAATATTTGGATTTGAACTGCAGCAGTTTTAGCTCGCTTATTTACTGTTAGTAGCGAAACTATCGATCCATTACAAATGAATGAAATCAAGTTTTTTTTACAGTTAACAGTTATTACTGTTTAATGAAATTTATACGTTGTACTAAGTATTTTATTATTAGAGTTTGAGCCAAAACTTACATTATTATTATTACTAGAGTTGAGAGTAGCGTGACGACGAACATGATCCTTGTCGATCCGATGATTCTTCTACCAGTACCGTAACTACTCCGAGTACTACTCGTACCTATCACACAAATGCGAGAAGCAGTTTGCCTCGCGGCAACAACAAAGAAATAACAACCATAGCAACTTTTCGAGGCTTGGGTGGCACGACGTGTCTGCCACTTAAACCTGAAACGGCTCTTCGTTGCTTTGCGGACTATTTCGCACAGTTCACTCTCATAGTTTCACTTTGTGTTGACATTGACTGCTCGGCTGATCACTATCATTGTTAGTGATACAGCAGCAACAACAGCTCAATTCGCCACCACCCATCTGATACCACTTCGACCATGGACGGAATAATGCCCGCGGGACTCGGAGGAATGCCGGGAGGCGGCGCCATGCCGGACGCAGAGAAGGGCGATGGGACGATGATTGACCTATCTTCCAAAATTGAAACTAGCGAATGCTACGCCCGAAACCAAGCTCCGGGGTTTCCAATGACCAACCTTTTCATCGGCGATTCTCGTCTGGGGTGCAAAAGCGATACCGATGAGCAGCTAATCATCCATATTTCGTTTCAAGAATTCGTCAAGATCAAAACGATCAAGTTTGTGGCGTTCAACAATGGAGAAAACCCAGAGGAGAATCCGACCACCGTCAAACTTTATGTCAACTCTGCCAACCCGCTTGGCTTTGAGGATATCGATGATGTCGATCCCACACAAGTGTTTGAACTGACTTCGGAAGATTTACGTGAGAGTTCGGATCCTTTGATGACGAAATTCGTCAGGTTTCAACGAGTCAGGACCTTGACCATTTTCATTGAAGATAATCAAGGAGGGGACGTTACAGCACTTGGCGGCATCCGATTGATGGGCCGGACAGGTGCGACCACCAACATGAGTGATTTCAAGAAGAATCCTAACGTGATGTAAAGATTCGCCACTCTGCTGCGAGGAAATGAATTCACTGTGTACTGCAAGGGAACGGAGTCTACTACTAGCTATATCATGAATATTTTGTGTGGACTCAAAACGACGACTCGTCCAATAGGTCGAAACTCAACGATTTGCTGGCTGGTAGAGGGAGGGAATTCATCCGGGATAGCTAGGAGAGTGCAAGGATGTTCTAACACCCCTCTAACTGAGATCATATTATGTAGTATTTTCATGATGATAGACAGCACTGCTGACAGGATATTATCGTTCATGGTACATTGGTGCAGACAACGAGAAAAGAAAATTCTACAATTATCATGCCACACCAAATATATATTGCAATTCATGCAACAGCTTTTCATAAACTCAAGTCAGTCCTCTGCTGTCCACCACTTGGAACTGGATTGGCGAAAAAAAAATCACAGCAGAAAAATTGTAATCAGCGAAATAATGTTAGATAATTTACCTTCCAAAATAATGTTAGATAATTTACCTTCCAAAAACAATTTTGGGGAAGAAGCAATAACCACAGTGATATGTTAACTGTAAATGTGTTCATATCTTCTACCTGGTGCAACCCGATAGGGTAGATTGTATAACTGTGTGTGAAAGAAACCTTCCATATCAAGCACCAGCAGGCAGTGCACCCGGAAGAGTTCTGATACCAATTTTCCACAGAAATGTCAATTTCAACCACAACTCTGTCAGGAATCATACAAAAGCATACTTCCTCCCTCAGCCCCCTTCCAACGAAATGATTGAAACACAATGTTTCCAGTGAAACACAGGTTCTGGCGCTGAACGATGCCATGCTTAATGCAGCAGAACGTGGTTGCTTGGGCCACCGGCACTGTTTGGATGATCCCTTCTTCCGTTGCAATGACGGAGGATCGCTCGCTCGTCTATAATTATATGGATTCTGCTTATTTACTGTTAGGTTCCCAGGCTCTGACATACCTGTGTCAAGCCCCCCTACCAGGACAAAGTGATCCACTCAGGGCTTGCATGAATTATCAGGTTTCATTTGAGTTGTACTACCTATTAGAACTTGTACTACGTAGACCGGCGGGTAGTGTAACTGATACTGAAGTATTCATTTACTGTTACTGACTGTGATGATAATCCTGCGAAGGTACCTACGACGTATTACGTACCTAGTAGCGAATCTGACCAATACGACTATAATCCACTACCGGTAGCAATCGTCGTCACCACCCATCAATTTCACAGTCAGTCACCGTTGCAAATTTTAGAACATTATTTTTTGGAATGAATCCATCGACACATCATCATCATCTCACGGAACGACTCGACTCGACTACGGTAGATACCACTGCTGTCTGTGCACCAAGAACAATAACACCAGCGGATTCAGGCAATATACCACCAGAGTTGGGTTTTCAAATCTCTTCAGCCTTGCTACACTGGATTGCGAGTCTCTCTTTCGGAGGATCTGTTATCATTGTAATTGCGTCCCTTGTCGGCATGAGATTATCGACGACGACAACGCCGATTGTTCGTTTTGCTATGGTGTTGCAAGCTTTGGGTTGGTTGGTTTCCACATCCAGAGGTTTTGTTATATGTAAACATGGAAGAAAACCTGTACCAGCACTTGCCTTCTCAACCTGTTGTCCGCAACTGCAGCAGCTGCGGCGACACCTCCATTCGCCGCCAACACATCTCCATCATGTCATGAAAACCCACGTTCCTCTTCCGACACGACAACCATATTCATCCACTCGTTGGGCATCCACACAAGCAGACGACGATCAAACAAATCGAGGAACAAACAAAAAGAAAAGTAAACCTCCGTCCATTGCATCGACAAACAAGAAAGGAAAAGGCACTCAAGGCAAGGTACCTAAAAAAATTGTCGTAAATGAAATCACTCCTGACAAGATTGAAAAACTTGCCGCTGCCTTTGATGAATTGGCCCGTAAGGATGGGTTCGATTCGACCATGTCGCGAATGGCTAATGATGCGACATTCGAAGAAGATTTCAGCGAGGACGGCTTTTTGGATGACGACGATGAAGAATTTGTCGATATCGACCTGGACGATGACGAAGATGATGACGACGAGGATTTTCTTGACTTTGGAGGAAATTCAGACGGTGATGACATGGAAGCCCGTTTGGCCCAAGCCAAGCGAGATATGGTGCGTGGTCAAGTCTCCATCCCGGTCGAGCTTGATCGATTTGCAGGTGGTGCAGATGAAGATGACCTTAAACGATTGGGATTCGAAAAAGAAGAAAACTTTTTCGGAGATGATGAAACCCGGCGGAAAGATCCAGCTACTCTCATTTCCAACGCCATGACTTGCTCTGCATGTGGATCCGACTTTCAATCCAGAGATGAGATGAAACCTGGATTCATCCCCAAAGAAAAATTTGACCAGCAAGTCAAGCTTTCCAAGATCGAAGAGATGCAACGGTTGAAATCAAAAGCCGAGTCCCTTGAATGGTCGCCAGAGGACGAGATCGAATACCTAATTCAAACCCAAGGAAAGGGAGAACTTGACAAGAACAACGAACCGTCTGATGCCGCGGGTATTGACATTGATTCAATAGCAGAAGAGATGGGTTTGGACTTGGCAAAAGTCGCCACCAAGAAGGTCATTTGCAAGCGTTGTCACGGGCTGCAGAATTTTGGGAAAGTCGATACCTCCTTGAGACCAGGTTGGACTGATGAGCCAACGATGAGTCAGGAGCAGTTCCGAGAGTTGCTTCGACCAATCGCGGAAAAGCCGGCCGTCGTTGTTGCACTCGTGGACCTGTTTGATTTCAGTGGCTCTGTATTGCGAGAATTAGATGGAATTGCGGGACAAAATCCTGTCATACTCGCCGCCAATAAAGCCGATCTTTTGCCATCTCAAATGGGAAAGCAACGCGTCGAAAATTGGGTCCGTCGCGAGCTCGAGTACATGGGAGTAAGATCGATCGCGAACATCGGTGGTGCCGTGCGGCTTGTTAGTTGTAAGACGGGTGAAGGTATTTCCGATCTGATGAAGAAAGCGCGAGAGCTTGCCGAAGAAGTGGACGGTGATGTCTACGTCGTAGGAGCAGCCAATGCAGGCAAGTCCACGTTGATCAACTTTATTCTAAGCCGAGACCAAGAAAAGCCCACCGGAAAGATCAGAGCCGGGAATAGAAATCAATTTAAAGGAGCATTGACAACGTCCCCTCTTCCAGGGACGACATTGAAATTCATCAAGATTGATCTTGGTGAAGGTCGAAATCTCTACGACACACCTGGGCTTCTTGTACCTGGCACCATAACGCAGCTTTTGACCCCAGAGGAACTGAAAATTGTCTGTCCAAAAAAGTGAGTGATTAAATACCTGACTGTGAGGCAGCTTCACTTTGATGTGTTCCTCACGCAAATACCAACTGTGTTGTATCCTCCGTCGCCATACGTTCGATCCCACAGAAAAGTTGAACCCATTACATTTCGAGTGGCATCTGGAAAGTGCGTCCTGGTGGGTGGACTAGCGAAAATTGAAGTGGTTGGCGATAGCCGACCGTTCATGTTCACATTTTTCGTCGCCAATGAAATCAAACTTCATCCCACAGATTCAAACAAAGCAGATGAGTTCCGGCAAAAACATGCCGGTGGGATGCTGACTCCTCCGCTCGAACCTGGTGTTGAACGCCTAGAAGAGCTCGGACAGTTTGAGTCTCATGTGGTTGAAATCGAAGGGGCCGGGTGGAAAGAGGCGGCTGCTGACATAACATTGACAGGTTTGGGTTGGGTAGCAGTGACAGGTGCTGGCAAGGTGCAGGTAAAAATAAGCGTTCCGAAAGGCATAGGGGTGTCTATCCGGCCGCCTCTAATGCCTTTCGATGTATGGGAAGTCGCTGCGAAGTACACAGGCGGCAAGGCCGTTCGCAAAAGTACAAAATCGAAAACAGGAAAGCGTCGCTCTGGAGTGGGACGAAACTAGGAGATTCACTCCACCAATGGCAATTGACGACCGATTCCGTTCCCTCAAAACATAGCAAGCTTCTACGGAACATCTACTACTGTTGTCTGTCTCTTTTTCTATGATATGTATCATCTACGGAGAGTGCTTATCCCAAGACAGACAGACCTCGCTAGTCAACGATGGTTAACATTAAATACTGAGATCTCCAGAATTGTTTCGTCATCGTAGAAAATGGTCATCCTCTCTGCGCTTAGAATTCGTCATTCAATGCGTCTTCTGCACCGGCCTTGCGGGTCTCCGTTTGGATGTACAAGTTGATGAGGAAGAGGGCTGGGAGGAATGTTCCAAGAAGAACGGCCAAGTATGCTCCAAACTGAACCTCAAGGGAAAGAGAAGTCGTAGGAAGGGCATCAACAATGGAGTCCATGGCGAAAGCAGGAGCAGCAAGGGCGGCAACTGGCACAGAAGCAGCGGCTCCCTTGGCAAAAGTCTTCGCGACTGGAAACGACACGATACAAAAAGGGGAAACAATTGATAGTGAGAAAGTGTGGTCAATCTGAATCGGGATGACACTCGCGTCCAAAGGGTTTCAAAACCGGGTCGGCTGACAAATCCATCGCCTGCAGCACATCATCTCTGATCATCGCTGCGATTCAATGCTTTCGCTTGATGTCACAGCCGTCGTCCAGAGTCACGACGCCGGGCCATGTTGAAGATTGCTAATGATAGGTCGTGGCCGGGGAATCCACACAGACGTTTGTCCTGACGTACCCTGTGGAGTTTGGTTTGGTGCGAAGGCCATTGAGGCAGCAACCAGAGCGAAAAGGGTGACGATTTGGAAGGTCTTCATGTTGATAGTTACGGTGCGGTAGTTGCTTGGCAAACTCTACAGATAAAATAATAGACTGGCTATTAGTAGTCTAGTTGTAGTAGTAAATGAATCATTCACTCGACCGGTTCGTTGGCTACCTACTTGCCTTCCTTCCGTGCTGCTTGGTGATGGAGATGGACCGGCGCATACGTGAGTGACGCCATCAGAATCTTTGCCAAAAGAGGTCTTCATGTCGCGATCCAAAAAGTTCAATCTCCGGGTATTCTTTAAGGACTTCATCAGTTTCTTTTCTAAGGGTAGTGTACTACCGTATTTATAATAGTAGAAGCAATTAAAACAACATACCGGTACTTCAAAGTAAAAAGAAGTATAACGATCCAGATTGCTCTAGCTAGTAGTGGTGAAATACTCTGCCGGTGGGTATCTAACTCAGATTAAACTGATTATCCTTTTGTCTTGACTTTTGCTACTCCGCGATGGAAACCTCGAGCTTCTCGTTACATCGTACCAACTCCCTCCTTGCGGCCAGTCAAACATGAGGGCACAACCTGTTGGGGTTTCGTTTCGCATTGACGATAACATTCATCTAGAATTGTAATACTACCTGTATTCGAATTCCAAATATTGCAATGCAATCTCGGTGAAGAGTTCTTCAATACTACGTTGTATTATATATATTCCAAGGATTTGCATGAACATTTTTAGCTAGAATCGATTCTTCAGCAATGATAATGCAAACGGCATCCCTCCACCAAACGGCTGCTTCTGACTACTTCAACTTCCTATGTGTCATTGTTCCAAAACTATTTAGAAGTAAGGGAAGTTTTGGGTGCTCTCTCCCAAGGCAGACTGGGTGGCAACAGCACCGAACGCAAGCATGGCCAAACGACCGTTCAACAACTCTCGGGTCATCATTCGCTTCTTTTCTTCGGCGCTTTTTCCCTTGAGGAACTGAAGAGGATCAAGTCCGAAATCTCCAGCCTCACGGTCGAGTTCTCCCTTGGACACTTGTACAAGGGAAGCACCAGTGCAGAATTCAACCAAACCAACGCACAAGAGCATGAAGGCCATGGAGCCTTGTTCCACAAGAATGTTGTGGGCGTTGTACGCATTGGGGATATTCTCGACGGAGTAAATGTCTCCAGGGAATCGCAACGTGATACCGAATGCACCATCTGTGGCCAACCATCCAAACCAGGCCATCATAGCAATACGTCCGTGCTTCAGCTCTGCTTCGCGCATCCAGTAAAGTGTGGGGATGCCTTCGGTTTCTTCCCAGCTAGGAGGCTGGAGGAATCCGGCAAAGTTCTTTGGGATAGAAGACAAGTAGAATGGATCGAAACCGACGTCTCCAGCCATGGATCCATCAAGGTTGATAGGACGCGGCAACCAAGGGAGCGATTTGGATCTTTCCGAGGGGTCCACCATTTTGTTCCACATTCGGTCTGGCATGGCCTTCAAGGCAGTGGAGCTCTCCATAGTGGAGGATGGAACAAACGCCATGGCCGAAGTGGCCATCATTGCGGAAACGGCGGCAGCAAAGGACTTCATGGTCGTGATTGGTGATTGGAGTACGACGTATGCAATGCAAGAGAGAAGCAAAGTCTTCGCGGAAAACGAGAGGAAGTCTGGGCAGCTGAAGCAGCGAAAGCTTGTCTTCAAATCAACGTGAGAAACGGCCTTCCTTGGATGGCGTCATGAGGAGGGGTTCAGTTGAAGTCAACACACGGTATCTTTGGAGAGATTTGTCCAACAGGGGTCGGGATGATCGGAACAAATGACCACATCGACTCAACTGTTTTCGGATTCGCCTTTTCCACGACTCGCACAGAGAGAGTCAAACGTTTCTCTCTCCAGAGCTGTGTCGTGAAATAACTGTAAGAATAAAAATAATGTTCGTCTGAAGATTTTCGTTGCTTCACCGGACTTTCTATCACCTCCTTTTGCTCCTGTCGCCCTTCCGGCCATGGAAGATAAAAAGGGCCAATCTAATATCTTGTGCGTACAAACGAGAGTGCTAGTATCAACCACTCTTTGAGCATTGACCATGTCCACTCCTGCACAAATCACCGAGTCAGATGCATTTGAAAAGGACCAACCATTCACATCGTCCACCGCCTCCAACGCTCGATTGGTCGAAGTGATTGCCCCGTCTACGTTGGAGCAAGGATATACCTTCGATGCTATCCATGATGGTCAAGTTTTTCCTGTTACAGTCCCTCCAGGTGGAGTCAAAGCGGGAGAATCCTTTTCCGTACCATTTTTACCGTCAACAACAAGATATTCAGATGATACAATTTTCTATGCTGAGGCCATTCCTATTGCGAATGAAGTGGCACCGTTGGTGTCTCCGAGACATAACACGACTGATGCATTAACATCCGCAGCTCCTTTGGGCCGCTGGAAGGATGGACTGTGCGATTGTTGTGCTGCGGGATGCTGCCATCCCTCGTGTTGCAATGCTATTTATTGCCGACAAATCCTGATGGGACAAGTCCTGACGCGAATGCAAATGACTTGGTGTGGCAATCCATCGAAAAGTAGGTCGCAAAGCAAAAATACTTTTCATATCCTGTTGTGGTTGACTTTTGGATACTGGATAATCTCCATTATTTTTCACTGTGACCGCGATCATAACGGCCATTGCGATGGTTTTCCTTATGGCTTTTTGGGGACAGTGAGAATCGTCTGGTTCTTGTACACCGTCGTGGTAATGACCAAATTGCGCAAGGCCGTACGGGACCGCTATCGAATTCCACAAACGCAATGCATGTGTTTTGAAGATTGCTGCTGCGCCGTCTTTTGTTCCTGCTGCACCATGGCTCAACTTGCTCGACAAACGGCTGATTATGAACGGCAACGAGCCTATTGTTGTACAGACACAGGTTTGGCCGAAGAAAAATATACGTTGGAAGAATCGTTGATCGTGTAGTCTTTTGTCTTCTGGCAATGGGATAATGCGGCAGAGATCGTTTTGAAATAGCTCATTGATTGTGGTCTTTTTTACTGTCGTAATACCGTTGTATTCAGAAATACGACGTAGTTTACAGCCAAACCCACACAAAATCCCCTTGCTGTTCACGCATTTTCTAGTAGTAGTACTTTCCAATTTCTTATCCAAGACAGATTCATGCTCTAGCAAGTCCTACTGTCGTAAAAAAGTCACCTTTGCTGAAGCCAAGGTGATGGAGGGAAAGCCATTCATATATAAAAATTAACAAAAAAACATCACACTCACTGTCAGAATAAAATAATGTTGTCAATAACTGTAAGTTAGCAAACGACGATTGAAACGACTTTGCATGATAGCTACTGGAGTACTACGTAGTACTATGGACCGGTAGTTGGTAATTGCCAAAAAATATTTGCGAGCAAGGGGCTTGGCAAACTTCACTTTTGTTATTAATTATTCGATCATAGCCTCGGACTTTTTCCCTTCTTCTCTGCAATATTATGATGCACTTCGAGTACTCCGATTGATCGAAGTATCTCATTATTTTTTACTTTAACTACCAGTACGGTAGACGTACTGCGGTAGTATTATGGTACCACTGGTATTATACCAGTTGTACACTGCCGATACAACGGAGAACGATACGGGTAAAAGATAGACCTTCTCATCTCGTCTCTGCTTCACGTTTTACCTCTCTTCTGTTCTTTGCCCCCACAAGCTGCGGAGATATGCCGGACACTGGAGAGCCATTTTTCTTCATTTTTGTTCTCATCCCATACGAAGAAGCGGGCGAAGGATAATTTAATTCTGCAAGCGGACGAGAGGCCAAGCTCTAGCAACCATGGGACTAGAGGCGGCAACTAGCGGAGCGAGTAACCGACAAAAGATCGTTCGTCGTGGATCTCATGACATCCTTCAAGGTGGTTGGTTGTCGATTCCGTCTCGAGAGAATATCGAGGGATCGTACAATGAAAGCTTTTCGTTTGAAAATGATATCCAGGTCAAATATTCCGGATTTCCGCTGGTGCGGGACATGATGTTGTCAGAAGCTACACGGTAAGAAAAGATGATGTTTCGAAAACGTTTCGAGAATGCTTCTGTTGCATCCTTTATCTGAATGGTATGATCCGTTGGTACAATTTCTATTCACGCTTTGTTGTTGCAGAACGGCTGCCTTAGAATCCGATGGATACAAACAAATGAGCTACACCAAAAGTACTGATGGATGGTTCAGAACATTATTTGTCTTTGAAGGTAGAGCAATGGATCGGACGGGATGGGCCCTTGCGATTGTTACGTTGAATGCCATTGTATGGACTGTAATCGCAGAGAATTTCCTTCCGGAATCCAACAGGGATGCATTGGAGCCCTACGAAAACTTTTTCAGTCTCGTCTTATCTACAACCTTGGCATTCCTGCTAGTCTTTCGCCTGAATCGGTCCAACATTCAATTTTGGATTTCCCGCGAAAGGTGGGGATCCATCGTAGCATTAGGTGAGCAACATTGGAGATTGCGTTGTTTTATTTGCTTTTCTATCTGTAGCCTGTCTAACAAATATCACTATGTTCTGGGGATGGATATCTACTAGGGCGCTCAATTACTAGTGGAGTAATAACTCATGGATCACATGACATGAATACCTGTTACAATGTCATTCGGTGGATGTCAGCCTTTGTAATTGCGACGATGTACTTTCTACGAGGAATCAAAAAGCTCATTCCGGAGACATTTGCTGGGATTCTAACCAAGGGTGAAGTTGAAACTCTACAAAAAGCTCGTCATCCTCCTATCTATGCTGCCGACGTTACAAGAATGTATCTACACGAACTATTTGAGATTACAGAGAGTACCCCTGTTAGTGTAGCACAGTATCGAGCTCAACAACTAATTTTCATCGAACAGCAACTGAACTCGTTGATGAATGATTTGGGTGCCATGGAAAGAATCAAGGCCACACCATTACCTTTGGTATACGTGACTCATTTACGGACTTGGTTGATGTTGTTTCTTTTGAGTATGCCATTCGTTTGGCAACCATCGCTTCATTATGCCACCATCCCGGTTGTGTTCATGACTGCATTTGCCATGCTGGGACTGGAAGGAGCGGCTCAAGAAATGGAAGCCCCATTCACGAAGGACCGAACGAATCATTTAAACATGGATGCCTATTGTCTGCTTATGCTGTCTAACATTCAACAGCAAATTACGGACGATGCGAATCGTAAAAAGAAAGCGGCTGCCATTGCAACGCTCAATTTCGAGACAAGCAAACATATGCGCGACCTTATTGAAAGGCCTCCACAACCCGATGAAAACAACTTTGAAGATTCCTTTGCCAGCATTGAAACTTTGGATTGCTGACTCCTTTTTTGCATAGAAACTCATCAGCACAAACAACACTGTGTATTTCAGTCAATTTATTAAAGAACAAATGTCTCCATCGAGGGGTTGAGAAGGGAGCAAATCGTTTGGACGCAACAACATGATGTATATTTTTTGGCAGAGACGGCCTTTTTTGCTTGGCGATCGATTGCCCCTCAAGATACTACTCTATAATCCAGCTAGCTTGTGGTAATAGACGGAATCAAAACTATTTCGATTTCGAAGGTTCGAATGGGGTGGTTGTGCAGCAATGGTGGGTCAACTTTGAGAGTTGTAGAGTCCATCGAATGGTTTTTATCTCGTACAGAAGAGGATTCACGCTAACGTAATTGCTCATGATACGACAGTGACAACTGTTGTAGCTGTGGACTCCTTACATGGATGGCAGAGAAAACCAAGGGAGGTTGTTCACTTCCATCCGTGTGCTTGAACCACACCGACGAGGCCACAGAGAATGAACCCATCCCAAATGAAGAACTAGAAGAGGGAAGAGTCTATCTTGGATGGTGCCGACGATCTCTTTGAGAAGAAGTTTTCTGAACCCGGTCAGGTGTTCCAAACCGTGGAAGAGATTATGGTTGCTATCAATGATTACCAGGAAACGTCCGGAAACTCTCTTGCCATCAGGAGATCACGTGGTACTTCCAGGGCATTCGCCTGTGTCTCGCATACGAACTGTCCGTCCTAGGTCGCTTTAGGCCCGAAGCCCCGGAAGGAAGGTATCATCCTCAAGCGAGGTAACTCTACTCTGCGACACAGCGGCGCCGTCGTTACAGCTGCGAAGGATGGTAAATGCCTCAAGAAACGATCCGAGGAAGTGATAAAGCAACTTGTTTGCGATGTCGCTCTTCTCAAACACATCGCCAAGGAAGTCAAAGGCTGGCGTTCACAAGAAGAAAACCCTCCTCAGTTACCAACAATGCTACCAGGGGGTCAATGCCGAGATAATCAGTGACTCCATGAGCTTCCAACTCGATGGGCCGCACATCAAAGCCTTTGCCCAACGAAACCCAGATTCAACCGCTTTCATGGAAAGAGGAAACGATCATCGTATCAAAAGAGTATTTGTCTGTCCTCCATTCGCAAACAAATCACTTGAAATTGTGAAATGTGAGTTGTGCTGACCCACAGAACTTTTTGTGGTTACGAGACGCATGAGATGAATAAAATTTAATGAGTTGCCTTGATTCTGATTAGTTAGGTATGATAACTGTCACATGGAAAAGTAATGCACGCAAAGCAACAGGCCCGAGCAGGCTGCATCTCCGACAAAATAACTTTTGGCAGACGTTATCAGCTTCAGCGCCATTCTCTTTGATCTCGAATATCTGTTGTTTATAGTGAAGAGTATCAGCATGGATACCAGCATGGATGGTGAGTGATAGTCAAAAATGATATGTCACTATTTTTTCTGGGTGATACCGGTAGCTTGGTAATACTAATGACCATCAGCAATGACCCTTAGCTTCACATGACCATCAGCTTCACTGCAGCAGTTTGCAGTGCATTTCAGTGCCGCCCAAGGAACTAATTGTGTGTTGGCTCTTTCTTTTGCCACAAGTGCTCTCCAGAAACCATGTCACAGCCAAGTTACCCATCTGAGATCAATCCCATAGCCTTCGATGAGGCAGCCAACACAACCAATGGTACCCACTGGCTGCACCCAAATGCTGCTGCAGTGCTCTTTAAGCTTGAAAAGACCCAACACAAGTGCAAGAACACCTCTACCATTCAGGAAAGCGCTCCCCGGTAAAACCCTGATTTTCAATGACCGTCTGAAGTGGTGGCAAGAAAAGGCTGCTACTGTCCCATCATGTGCACCTTGGCCAAAGCGTACCTTAGCATTCAAGCCACCTCTGCTCCCACTGAGAGAGTTTTCAGTGCAGCTTCAATGCTGATTGAGAAGAGAAGAAACCGCTTGGATCCTGAGTTGGCTGGAAAGATGCTGTTTGTTGCTCAGAACTGGGACTTGCATGAAAAGTGAAAAGTATTTACGGGCCATGTTATTGGCAGCTGCTGAGCAGCAGGAGGAGGAAGCGGTACAAGGGAGTGAACCTCCTGCTGCAAAAGTAGACAACTACCAAAGTAGACAACTATATTTAAAAGAAACAGGCACACATTGAACTTTTAGCTGCTATGCTACAACCAGGTTATGATTGGAGTATGAGTGGCTGTGTAGTGATACCAATTATGACATATATAACCAAGATCTCACTTCGGTATTCTTAGGGGAATCAAAAAATGATAATACCATACTTTATAGTACATACTATGAACTATAGTATGACGCCAGGCGCCAGGTATTAGTGATACCGCCCTTCACCACTCTAACTAGTTCTTTGTTACAGTTAACTATGTTCATTTGATGGTCGATGTGGTGTCGCACATTGGCTCAATCAATTGGCGTTGTTTTTGCCTCAGCCACTCATTTAGAGAGAAATCTTTTGGCAATAAGAGAGCCAGCCAGAAGATCGTCTGTGATGATGGTGAGATGAAGTTTTTGCATGACATGAGGTTCTGGGCTAAGCTCAACCAGAGGACAGACAGTCAGACGCCTTGTTCTCAAGAGCGAGAGGTAATTTGGGTCGTGCCAAGGCCGGTTTCATCCAGGCGCGCTTAACAATCAGGCCTCTCACAGTCAGCGGAGGTTGTCCCACCCAAGCACACCACTGTGCAGAACAGCAATGGTCACAAAAAAACCCATAATTGACGATCATCGTTTATGCGAACAGCAGGAGCTAGCAATAGAAATACAAACAAACTGAAAATGAACGAGAGCGGCCAGGAATCCAACGAAAAGAAGCGCAGCGCCGAAGACGCTGCTTGGCAGACTACGCCGAAGCGCGGTCGAGTGGGTTTGAGCCAGGACAGCAATACCAGTGTGTACTCTCCCTCCGCGTCCGCCACGATTGATCACTCGTGGGTTCTTGCATACGCAGCAAAGAATAACCGCTCTCGCATGTATTTGCCTGAAAAGAATAATTTTATTGGCGAGATTCAATATGAGAATGTTTTGGTTGATTGCGGATGCAGCTCTATTCTGTTGCCATTTCCCGGCGATGGGAGTGTTCTGAAGAAGAAGTACCTTGACAAGCTTAGCTTCTATTGGGAAATTGCGAACTCAAAAGGAACCGGTGCCGTCCACTCACCTGTTCTCAAGATCAAGACACACATGATCGGTGCCGGCTTTCCTTGTACGCTCGTTGGCAAGGAACAACCACGGTTGCAGTATTTGCGATTCCACTTGGGAGTCCGAGCTGCAAAGACAATTTTGAACGACAATGATATGACCGATATGGTGGACAGCAGCGGTATCACGGCCATGCAAAATTTCGTCCGCCAGGTGGAGGTTCTAGCTCCTGGGTCTGCACGAGAGCGCAAGCACGCACTCCTGGGACAGCTCTACCTAGAGCACGTGGTATACTGTCAGGCGGGACCTATCGGGTTGATGCTCAAGCCGCCCTTTGAAGGAAACCTCCGCCACTATTTTGGAGTTTACCGCAACGTTGTAAAGCCCAAAATCGCGAACTTCGAAGGTTTCCACGATTTGGAGGACGACGACCACGACGCCGAAGCGGACGAGGAAGAACGACCGGTGCCTTGGGATGATGAGGATCAGTATCAGGATGAAATCGAAGATTACGAGCGTTGAGACAGCGGTGCTGTTATTTCGAAAGGGGAGCTCAGCTACGGAGAAGACGGTGCCAGGCAATTTATCAAATTAAACACACCAGCACCCCAACCTGCCCCCCATGAATAGATCACCGTGTCGTTGTAGGGGGCTTAAACCAGGTTTGTCAAAGCCTGGTGAACTAAGAATCCACAGACGATCTATCAGCCCAACCGAAGAGATCGTCCCAGCGGTAGTATAAACTACTGCTGTCTTGTGCATGGCATCATGCAGAACCGGTGTCCGAGCAGAAAGATTGTGATTGTTTCTTTTAGTTGGAAGGGGGCTAAGGGAGAGAAAGGAGACGGCCTATGCATGATTCCTGGTAAAGTTGTGGTGGGCATTGACATTTCTGTGGAAGAAATGATATCATAATTCAGCAGAGTGTCAGGTGCAAAGGGACGGTACTATTTCATTGGAAATACTATTTGTACTTGACATGGAAAGCTTCTTTTACACGTGCAATCCACCCTTTTCGGTTGCAATAGGTAGAAGAGTTAATGTGGTTATTGCTGCCTTCCCAGCATTGTTTTTGGAAGACCACGGCATATCTGACACTTGGTTTGAACTCTTCATCAGTCGTGAGGCTTTTCGCCTTTGATTTGGCGTGTTACACCGCTGAAAGTGTTCCCTGATGTATTTCTCGTCATAAACACCTGATTTTACGGCGTCCTTGAAGGGGATGAGGTCACCGCGAACGCTGGAGGTTGTACCTTTCTTCGTAACAGTGGGAGGGGGGGGGATACATGATGTCTACTTTTTGGCAGAGAAGCCTTTTGCTTGGCGATCGATCCCCCCCCCTAAGAAACTAGTCTACAAAGCAACTCTAGCTACTAGCTAGTGGTAGTAGACGGAATCAAAAGTATCTCGATTTCGAAGGTTCCTATGGGGTAGTCGTGCAAAATTGGTAGAATTTTGAGAGTTGTGTAATCCATCCACCCGTAAAAATATTGGTTCTAATCTCAGACGGATGAAGATTCGATTTACCATAATAGTTTCGACATTCAAAAATAATCTTTGATAGATAATTGTTGCAGCTGCTTCAGTGCTCTAACTGCAACTTGAATGCTATATCGTACAATGTTGATTGAATATCTTTTACCACTGCATGTTCCAACTTCCACCATTGATTTATATCTACCTTTTGATAATTGAGGAATCGAACTGCTGTAACCAAAAAGTGGTTTGAATGCCTGCTGAGCATTGCCTGATTGGATGAGTGCTCCGATCTTTCATCGATGAGGGTTTCGACGTTTCGACTGCCAAATTTGCTCCCAATTACCACGAGTACTTCACTAATTACCTTACAGTTATTAGTACCGGTAGTCTAGCTCTGGTAGGTAGCTATCTCTCGCTACCGGTAGAGCGAGTAATAGCCACGACCGGGCTGAAAACCAAAGAAAGGTATCAATATTAATAGGTTGACGTCACATGATCAGCTGAATAAAACTTGCGTCAGTTATTACCCATCAAAACGTGTGTATGATATATATCCCGGTATATTTTTCACGAACGAAGATATCGCACCGTTCGACACGACAACAATCCATGTCAGCGGATAACGTGTATCATACAAATCATGGAAATGATGAGGAGAAGACCGCTGCTGTCGATTTACAGTTAATCAAAGGAGTATTGTACTATAACCGAAAAATACGACACTGGCAACGATATCACCATGAAAATCTGTGGAGCGTTATCTTTGACGGCCGTTCTGTTGGCAGCACAATCTGCCTCAGCTTTTGTAGAACGAGAATCTTGCCGTCTGCCTATAGCACGAGAATCTTTGACTCTTGGAGCGATTCGAAATGATTCTAGCGAATCAAGCTCAAATGGGAACATATCCATGAACAAATTTGCAAACTTGGCGATAGCTTCGGTGGTGTCTCTCTCTTTGCTGGCCGCTCCTTTTCCGGTCCACGCCGACGGTCAAACCGAAAAATTCAAATTGCCACCCATTGATTACTCTGACAAAAATAGATGCAAACTTAGCAGTTCCACCATCGGCCAAGCCAACGCCGCTCGCGACAAATTATATGATCTTCGTCAGTGTCAACTCAGTGGAGCGTCAGCACCGGGCTTTGATTTGAGTGGTGTCATCATGACCAAAACCGACCTGAGCAAAGCCAACTTTCAAGATGCTTACTTCAGCAAAGGATACTTGCAAGGTACGTTGGAGTGAGATTCCTGTATATAAATCTGGTTCTCTTTTTCGGAGCGTTGATGCTGCGTTACATATACTCAACAATACCTTCTTCTCTTTCCTATTATTTTAGATTCCAACTTTGAGGGGGCCGATTTTACTAATGCCATCGTCGACCGCGCCACCTTCAAGGGAAGTTCTTTGCGCAATGCTATTTTCAAAAATACGGTATTGACCGGCACCAACTTTGACGGAGCCGACTTGGAGGGTGCAGACTTTACCGAGGCGGCTTTGGGAAGCTTTGACCTGAAGAGTTTGTGCAAAAACCCAACGTTGAAGGGCGAAAACCCCGTCACTGGGGCGGATACTCGATTCTCTGTAGGATGTGGTGGCTCGTAATAGAACATAATAAGTCTGTCATTGAACTCTTTGACGCATGACGAGATGGCACAGCAGAATCCTGTTGCTTTGATACAACTCTACTAGCTAATATGACAATTCCTCCTGTGCTTATACCACTCGAGTAGTGCGGATAGAAAGAGCCGAAAAGCTTTTCAAAGCCCTCAGCTTTATTAGAGTTAAAGATGATTTATCACACGACGTCGGAAACTCACTGTCAAAACGTGCACCTGCCCAAACAACGCGCCACAACTTCTTCTAAAGAGAAGACCCAACTGTCGAGAAAGCGAAGAATCAGAGTGCTGCTGAAAAATAAACGATAAATGCCAGTAAATACTCTCCGTGGTGAAAAAGTATTACGACAGTAGAAGTATTACATTGATTATTCTTTTTACTCGATTCCATCTTCCTTGGCAGGTGCAAACCATCATTGACCTGTCACGCCGGTCCGCCGTGTCTTTCGCTTTTGGGAAATCCGACCGGTTTCGAACAAGAACACTCCTTTCATTGTTAGCTAGTAGGCAGCCGTCAAACGTAGAATGACAACTTCCAATTCATCTTCCTGGCCAAGTCGGATCAAATCTATTGCGGTGTATTTGGTGATCCCTTACATTATTGGCTACCTCTTCAGTCATGGCTACTTGTCGGAATATTTTGAGCAATACTTACCAACAGTTGGAGGAGGCAATGGCGGAAACAAGCGTTCGTTACTCAGTAGCAGCGGCGATGCACCCACTCCACATCAACAAGCAGCACCTCCATCGTTGGCTCCCCAAAAGTGTGATCTACACTTTCGGAATCTTCTCAAGGTTGCCGAAGAAACGTTTGCAACGTTCCAAAATGTATCTTTTGTCGTTCACCGAAATGGTGATGCCACCTCGTGTGGTCGTAGTGACATGGGAGAACGTTTTGTGCTAGAGCTAAAGAAGAATTACGAAGCTCTCGGAAATGGCGTGTGTTTACCACAACTGAACAAGTATCAAGTGGAATCCATCCTGACCAAGACTTTCCAGGATGTTCTTTCGAACAATGATTGTCATTCCGTGGAAAAATATGGAAACAAATCCAAGGGATTTCTTGGATTTTGTGATGGTGGAAAAGAACACACCCCCATCCTCTTGGATCACAACGATCTTGTCCCTGTAACTTCAGCCAAGGGCGAAAAATCACTTCCGTGCCGTTTTCATTCACGAGAAGGTCTACGCGTCACGAAACTGGACGAGTTGACCGAGATGGCGAAACGTCCATGTGGTGCTGACGATATCAGCGCGAATTGCCATGTTTCCAAAAATGGACTCAAGGAGATTCATCTCTATGCAGTTCCCGCAGGAAGAGTTTTCATGTTTGCCCCGTCACATGTCGGTGAGATTTTTTACTTGCCCCATGTCTCAGGAGCGATGGACAAACCCATTTATCTCGAAGTGCTGAATCTAGAACCCAGAGTTTTCGATGTCTTCAATTTCTTCTCGAGAGAAGAGAGCAAAGAACTTGTCGACAGGGCCATAGCGGAAACCAAGGAATCACATCGCATCAAGCGGAGCACAACTGGAGCACAGTCCAAGAGTGTCAATAGTCGGCGAACATCGGAGTCTGGGTTCGACACCCATGGAAAGACAGCTGTAAAGGTGAAAAAGTGAGTCTGATGCCAAATTCTCCGTCCTGTTTTTCTACAAAAATCTCACACAGTAATCGCTTTCTGCTCAGACGCTGTTTCAAAGCATTGGGTTTTGATGAGTACTGGGAGGTACGCGGGTGTCTGATGAGAGTAAAGAATGATGGTCTCTTCTATCACTTACTCATTATTATTCGTTTCATTTCGCTGGACATAGTCACATGGTGACGGGCTCCAAATTCTAAGATACAACGTCTCAAAAGCATACAACTCACACTTAGATTGGATCGAGGACAAAGTAAGTTTGCGAAAAGCAGCTCCTTGTAATTCTATATTTCCCCGTTGCCTAATGATATTTTTCTGTATGCCCTATATTTTCAGACTGGCCAGCTAGAGCATGATTATGAATCAGGTGGAACTGGTGGTAATAGGTTTGCCACGATCCTCATGTACATGTCAGATCTTGGACCAGAAGATGGAGGCGAGACTGTTTTTCCCAAGGCATGGCCCCCGACGGTCCCAGAGGCGGACCGAATCGATCAGAAGCAAGCGATAGAACAACTGCGAGCGTCGCCGTACGGAAATGTTCTTGAGAAAGGATCCTGGGAAGAACAGCTGGTGCGTCATTTCTGATATCTACCTTAAACTTGATGGTGTAGTCCAAAACTGACAGGAAATATCGTTTCCTCAAACTTGCTTTCCAGGTGGCATCTTGTAGGACTCGACTATCGATTCGACCGCATTCATCACGCGCCGTCCTTTTTTATTCACAATATCCAAACGGCGAAGTTGACCCCGCTTCTATTCATGGCGCATGTCCAGTTTTGAATAAACAGAAATACGCTGCAAATCTCTGGGTAAGTGCAACACGGCATCTATTCATCCTAGCGACTTGGCTTTGGCAAACCTGACAGCAATTCTTCTACCTTTGTTTCAGGTTTGGAATACACCACGCACGGGGTATTCTGGATCACCCATAAAGGAAAAGTTCCGCAACAAGCAATCATCAGAAGAAGCGGCTTCGCCCTCCGTTAGCTTTTTAAAGATCAACGCACAATTTGTGAATAGCGGCAAGGATGAGAGCATGAGTAACGCTGTCTTGTATTACGAGGATCAGTTCTGGGGAAACCTAGGAAGCAATGACCCACCGATGGCAGTGAATACCTACGAGGGCCATATCTGGAACATCAAAGTAGGCGACGAAGTGAAGAAAACGATTGTCGTCAATGAAAAGGACGGTGAATCACAAGTCTTTTCCATTTAGAAAAGCGTAAGCTCCCCAATAGAAGGCTGATAATGATGTCTTCTTGTACGCCTAATAAATGCTGTCATCTTCGTTGATAGCTCTATGGTTTATTCGTTCGTTTGTTTCAAGCCCACGACTCCAACTCTCTTTCATAGTCTCTCCACTCGTCACCGATGACTGTTTGCAGTTGGGTTAAACTTCGATTCAGCAATCGTCGGACCTTGTCAGGCTTGAGACCGGCTAATCTGCTAACTTCGGCTATTGTCCTGAGACCGGATCTCTTGATGGCTTCTTTGTTATCGACCAGCCCGTATCGCAGCATAAGAAGATTGGCCTCTTCCTCGCTCAAATGCCGATGGAGTGCGTTGATGAGATCCTCTCGCAACAACTGATATTCAATCTTATCAGAATCGCGCAAATCGGTCTTCCTCTCGACGATATCGTACAGGGTATCCTTGTCCTGCTCATTCTGAATTGGTTTCAAGGTATTGTAAATGTTTTGGTCCAGCGAATGGGTCTTCTGTGCAACGGCTTCGTCACATCTCACTATTTGCAGTGGGGTCAATCCCGAAGCATCGCTCAATTCTTCGACGGTCGGAGGTCGACCATTCGCTTCTTGCAACTCCCTTCTAATTTTTGTCACACGTTTGTGCTGTTCGAAAAGTCGAGATGGAACTGGAATCACTCGTGACTGGGAGAGTTGATCCCTCTTGATAGCTGACCGAATCCAATACATCGCGTACGTTGAAAACCGGAACCCTCTACTTGGGTCAAACTTTTCCGCAGCCCGAATCAATGCCTTTTTGTGTCAAACGATCAACAATATTTTAGGTTAGGATCATTGCGTTGTTCAAAGCTCTCACACACCCAGCCAAGGTATGCCACGTACCATGATTCCCTCTTGCATCAAGTCTCCTGAGTTGTACTGCCCTCGAAGGCCATTTTTTATGTACACATTGACCACACCCTGAACCATTCGTAGATTTGAAATGACCAGCGTATTTTTGGCCTGAAGTCCCTCTTCGATCGCTTGCGCAATTGCCTCCATATTGATCTTGCCAGCCGCTGCACACCACTCATCATCGGTCGGTTCTCGTTTGAGTTTGGTGACTAGTCCATCATAAATCTTTTGGAGTTTGATGGCCTCTTGAGTCTTTTCTCCTAGCTCAATTTCTTCGGAGGGAGTTATCCGCGCAATGCCGTGCAGTTCTCTGGCAAAATGGACGAGGCTGTCAGGGACCGAAGCACTATTTTTGTACATGTATTCTCCGTTGGCCTTTTTGCGTTTGCGTTTGTCTTCCTCCGATATATGAATGTTTCTTCCGGTATTCTGCTCCAACAGTTTCAATCCATCACGATATTTCTTTTCTCGCAAGGTCTCCGAACGGTTTCCGTACCCAGGCATGGTGGAGGACCGGCTCTTCCGTTCCTGCTGGTCAGTGTGAGTGACAGAATCCTCCGGAGGAGCTGAATCGTATTCCAACATGAGCAAGCGTTCTTCCTCCGTTACACCTTTGGTCAGATCTTGCCGGAGAGTTGGATTTCGGACGACGGGGGATACAGTTGTGAGACTCTGTTTGCGTTGATTCCGTAGGTTTGGTTTGGTCGTTAATCCCTTGAATTGAGGGTGCGCATGTTGTGGAGAGTACAACAGCGCTTCATTCATGATTTTATCGGATGATGGTTGTGGAGATGCTTCTGATGATGTTGTTGTTGCTGTTGTTGTTGTTGACGATGATGTTAAACTGCCATCCCCAAACTCGGCAGCCTCGCTCTTCAAGGCTCGAAGTATGGTGGAGGTGGATGGAGAGCTACCAGACTTCCTCCTTTGCATTTTGGTAGCGGTTGCTCTATTGGGAGATGATGATACCTGTCTTTTTATCTTCGTTTTGCTTTTGCGTTTGGGAGTGTTGACGGTAGTCATTTGAGCTCCCGCCGTGAGGGAGAGCATGTAGAGCTCTTCTAACGCGGCTCGATCAGCTAGACTCTTTCTCCTCTCAATCTGGACGAGGTTGTTGGGTTCCGTCACAACTTGTGAGGCTGTAGTGCCATCCCTTCCTCTTCCTTTGGTATGTGGGAGAGAAGTCTGAAAGGCCATAACGGAGGACATGGATACCGCCATGGCTACGAATCCCCAAAGACGTCGTTGTTGTCTGTTCAAAGCTGTCGTCGGGGCAGATCGTTTGCGAATTGGACTCACACTTGGATTCGTCATGTTGCTGTGTGTACGACTCCTTTGTATTTGAAAGTATAAAGATAGGTGTTTTTTTGTTTTCTGTTGCTGCTATCGCTGTTGTTGCTGTTGAATTGGTGGATGAATGAATGTACCGTGAAATGTAATTGTGCTTTCGAGAATATTATGTATGTTATGGAATTGGTCAAAGACTTTGCTCTCCCTTAGTTCTCCGTTTCTCGTGACTGCTTCGTAGAGAAAAGCAGCACAACAGGATGAAAAGGTACAAGAGTTTTGATGCTCGTGAGCTGGCGAGAGGACAAGGGATGGCGTATACTCTATCGAAGTGCGTCAATCGTAAAGCTTGGAGAAGAGACCAACTGCCAACAGAAGGATGCGGATGATGATGTAGTGTGTACGATCGCCCTTTGCCGTACACTGTATCATGTACAACGACTACCGGTACGAATCGTTTGTTATTACGTCGAAAGTCATGTACGAAGAACTGCCGCAGGTAGGAAATTCAGGTGAGGAAGGTCGATGGAGGAAAACACGTGGATCGTTTGACGTCATTCAGTTCAACTATGATGACGTACAAAACACATACTGAACTACGGTAAGATAGTAAGTATCACATTTCAAGACGATGTTCACGAATTAAGTGGACCATTGGTCCACATCGTAAGAAGAGTACCAAGTCCTACACAAGGTAGACATGTACTTAAGAGATTGTGTAGGATGAGGAATCAGGAGTTTAACCGATATCCGCGCACCATGACCCACGTGGGTCATCGTTAGGCCAATTTCGGCCTTCTAAGGACGATGTCTCGACTTTTCATCACAATCGCAATTTTTTGGTGGTTGTCCTGAGTCTTAGGAACAGCCCGATGCAGGTATGGGCATGGGATATTGAGTCCCGGGGGAGGTACAGGGGGTAGTTGTTCTGTTCTCACAATTTTCGTGCCGGTTTGCGCGAATCGCCATTGTTCGATTGTTCATATCTTGGCCAGCATTCCATCAGACAACCTACAACTTGGAACATGTCTCAACAACCACCCAAGCGACGCAAATGTGGCGCTTGCAAGGGTGTAGGACATGATCGACGCAACTGTCCTGCCCTTCGCGCTACAAAGGCCAATAATTTGGCGATTCCGGCCGTTGAGAACCGAAATGGTCTTGATGGAGGACCATCAAGACTACCAATTGGAGCTACAATGCCAGAGATTATTCCTAACATCAACTGGGATAAGGTATGCTATGTTTTATTTGACTTGGAGACAACTGGTGGGTCCAGAACAAAGGACGATATCATTGAGCTCGCGGCGATGGTTTTGGGTCCGGATGGCATCGCGATCGAAGATGGCTCATTTGAGAGCTTAATCCGTCCGCACAGGAAAATCACGCCCTACATTACAACACTTACAGGGATAACAAACGAGATGGTCAAAACAGCTCCCACATTTCCCGAGGTGATGAACTCGTTCTTCCGCTTTGTAGGTGGAATTGTCCAATCCCACTGCATTCTGTCGTCGACAATCGTCGATGCAATCGTTCTCGTTGCACATAATGGGCGAGCCTTCGACATTCCTTTCTTACTTCGTTCGTTGCAAGGCCATAATCTTCAGAGTCTTTTGGCGGACGATCCGCGCTACGGCTACTTCATCGACACATTGCATGTTGCAAGGACTTTTTTGGGTGGTTCAGCTGCAACACCAACGAACAACAGACTTGGAACCCTATTCCAGTTTGTTACCGGAGCGGAGATGGAAAATTCCCATCGAGCAATGGGTGACGTCAAAGCTCTTTACACCGTCTTCCGAAGTCCCCAATTTTGGGATCGAAGAATCGAATCACTGAATGCTTTCCCTCCTATCCCGGCGGTAGATGTTTCAACAGAGTCCGATTCAGACGAGTCGGACTCCGACACGGATTCGGTCGAAGGCAGGGAGAGGGTCTTGGTAGAACAAGACATCGACGAAAGTGATCCTAAAAATGAAGACGTCGACGAGGTCCTTGGGGATTACTGGCAAGATGGGGAGTTCATCCCCTCCGAAGTACCGGAAGAGATGTTCCAAAAATTCACGGAACGTTTCAGTTCCCCACGCCGTCCAGGTGAACGCCGAACTGGATTGCAGGTGTCGGAGGGAATGGCAAACTCACCAATCAAGGCATGGCGACTTATCTTCACTACCGCTATCTTAGAAAGGATAGTCAAGCATACAAACAAGTACGGTCAGAAGAAGTTGAGTCTCGACTGGACTCCGATAGACAAAGCTGACCTGACAGATTTTATCGCGGTCCTATTTGTAATGTCCATCCAGAAGAGGAAAGACAAGCCGTCGAATTGGTTCTCGTCAAACCCACTACTCGAATCACCTGTTGCAAAGAAAATCACAACCGGGCGCCAGTTCCAGAAGATGCTACGCTACCTGCATTGCTGTGACCCCGACCAAAACGCGACCTCCGACGACGGCGAATACGATCCATCCTACAAGATCTTGGAATTCAAGAATTCCCTGGAAAAGAGATGGGCTGCATTGTTTGTTCCACACCAGGAACTAAGTCTTGATGAGACTCTACCTACACAACGACGAAAGGTGAGAGAAAACAGGCAGGTCTCGTCGCATGGAAGGACCGTAACATCGTCTACTGCATCACGAACGATACACCGACCGCCCCGATGGACGAGTGCAAAAGGAGAGGACAGGGAGGTATTGTGACAATCAAACGTCCACAGGTTATTACCAAGTACAACTGTCACATGGGTGGCGTTGATCTTGCCGATATGCGGCGACTTCATTGTCACTCAACGATAATGGGACAAAATCGTTGGTGGCTAAAACTGTTCTTTTACTTGCTGGACGTAGGCACTTCCAATGCACTTGTTCTGTACAACGAAGCAATGAATGGGAAGCAGGAACCATACAATATTGTCGACTTTAAGAACAAAGTGGTAGAAGCCCTGGTCGGGCCTGTCTTGGTGGATGACATCCCAAGTGATCAATCTGTCGCACATTGCATGACAAACATATCAGGTGCGGAGCGACAGCGATGCACATACTGCAGTTTGAAGGGGAAAGTAGCCAGAACCCGATACATGTGCAAAGGCTGTGGAGTTCCGTACTGCTGCATTGGGTCGGGCAAGACAGACAAAGACTGTTTTGCCTCGGCCCATGAAAACGAGGGTATTCGCGAAATTTGCATCCGACATTATCGGATGCAACAGACGAATACCAGAAAGGACTTGTTGAAGAAAAGAAGATAGAACCTTAAACTACATGTTATTAGCTATCAGTTTTTACTACACTGTGTGGTATTGGTCCAGTAGTTGTGAAACTGAAAGTGTTTTACGGTAGCGGGGCTCCATCTTGTCTCCCTTTTCTTGGTTTCGTGTACACAAGTACTAGAGTTCTACGGCGAAGGCGAATCGGAATTGAAGTTGCGAAGGGAAAAACCATGACCCACGTGGGCGATGGGGGGGGTGCTCGGATATCGGTTAAGACAAAATTTGTCGTGTAAAAAGTGAAAAAGGTATCTTGTCTTGTGTAATAAAAATGTTTACAGTTAATGAGGGAATATCCCAGCTCAACATTTCCAATAGTTCACCTAGACAATCTACTAGTCCGCAACCAACACAATTCCGTTTGCTCGTTCGACCGCAACTGCACGACGTACTGTATGCACGATGCTCGTCCACCTCTTCTGACTGTCTCGAGCGCCATCCGCGAATAAATGGGCAATCGACAGAAACATGCGATCCACCGCGGAATAGTGGTGTTGATTTCACGATGCCCCGCTGCCTCCACTCTCTCTGTCATCCAATTCATAAGAAACCGCATATCGCATAGCGTCTGCTTCGACAGCCGGCGCCGAGCACCGTAGCCTCCAGTCCGACCGTGCATTTCGTCGTCCGCCAAAGGCAAATTGTCCAGGTGATTGACATCTACATGCTCAAGACTGCGCAAGGGCGAAACCTGGCGTACTGTGTCTCCTATCCACCACTGCCGCCAAAGGTCTTGAACTCCACACCGCGGAAAGCGCCAATCAGCCGGAACACGATGAAAGCCGCCGCCATGCATGTGTAGTGTGTAGCCCGCGCCTGTCTCGACTCGCTCCGGTACCGCCGCCTCTTTGCCTTGGCCTCCAAGAAACTCAATCGTTCTGAATTGCATGTAGACGATCACTGCCGTGCTCGGTCAGCCAATCGACCTGATGGATGGAGCACCAATTCAAAAATACGATAATGTCGCCGAGGTAGATACGACTTGTTCTACCCGACACCACACCATCCCGGACATTGTTGAGAGTGAGATGTCCGCCAACAGCAGCAGCAGCAGCACCGCCTCCACCATCAGGAGCAATAGCAGCAGCAGCAGCAGGAATAGGGCCGCCATCAACAACTATTTCCGCTGGATCGGGAAAAAAGTTCATGATGCGGCGTGAAAATACACCAGCGGATGATGTGAGATTTTCTCATAAAGTCATTTGCAAGATTCCACAATCGGCCTACGAGTTGGTACGTACCCTACGGCGGTGGACTCTAGTCCACCAAAACAAAAAATGATATACTTGCACATCAACTTACGTAGAATCATCTGTAGAAATGTACTTGGAATCATTTCCGATCATTTTAAATTTGCCGGACTTTGGTCCACCTGGGTCACAGGGGGACCCCCTTTCGGTCCCACAAAACAAATTTGATGTGTATTATCGGTACCGTACCCGTACCTATATTTTGCGTAGCCATATCGTGCAGACCATAAAATAATGGGGAAATTGCTATGTCGACACCGAAACCTTATCTCGACACGGGCACTTCTCCTTAATATGTGGGTTTTCTCCACATAACGGTGCAAAATGTTGTCTCGACACTGAGCCACTATTATCTCGACACCGAAAAAACCCCTCTTGTTACTTCGATACCGAAAAAACCCCTCTCTTGTTACTTCCACACCGTCTCTTGTTACTTCAACACCGTAAAAAAAAATATTTTTTGTTTCGACACCGTAAAAACCTCTTACCTCTTCACTATTTCGACACCAAAGCACCGCTTCTATCGTGTTGCAACTACTCTCCTGTTGTGTTGCAGTTACCGCCGCTGATTACAGGAGGATTTCAGCCACTGCTCCCGACTACAGGCACTGTTACACTCCATCGCTGCTGCCAGCCGTGGCCGCCGCAAAAATTCGGTACACCGTAATTCTCCTCCTCCCAAGTACCTCCGACCATTTCAGCAATTCATTGCAAACTTTTGTTTGTTTGGGAACCCCAAGCGTGAAGTGCTGCTTGCCAACCCTGACCACATTGTGGAGAAGGCTGTCTACAGATCGTGTCCCTTGCAACAGAACGGATTTGACTGCAGTTTGTTTGAATTTGGATGTGTCCTCCACCTGCTCAAGGGGTTGGATGTGTCAGCTGACATTTTCAACCAGCAGCACATTTCCAAGCTTAGGGAGTCTCTCCATGAAGTGTTTACCCTCACTGACATTGGATCAGATGTTCCCAATCCACGGGAACATCTTTCCTCTTCCTTCCTTTGTTCCTTTTTCCCCTCCAGTCGGAAAACAACTGCCATGACGATGATTTCCTTCGGCTGCTTCAAGATCTTCCAAATAATGATAATGACATCGATGCTGCACCGGATGTTCCTGACAAGGCTCCCCTCCTCGAACTAGACGTTGCGCCACTCAATCCACGACTTGGGGCTGATCCACAACCCGAACCAACAAGACACAGGGACAACTATTTCACAACCCAATTCATTGAAGTACCCAAGGAATTTGAAGATATGTCCAAAGTTGACCTGGCTATTGATGATTACGAGGAATCTTCCGGGGTCAGACTAGTCATTGCAAGGTCACGAGGCACTGGATCGAGGCTTTATTTTTGTACTTCCCATGTGGGCTCTTGTTTCAGGGCCAAATTTAGCAGGGAAAGGGGTACGTTGCCAATTGTCTACAAACAGGAATTGTCCAATCCATTTCACTGCGGCGAACCTGTCCCACCCAAAACAAAAGGCTGTGCACCCAAAAAAAGAGTGAGGGACAAATTGGAAGAGAGTGTGGACCGCGTCATTGAGGTGAAGGACGGCACGCCAGTATCAAAGGATGTAATGAAGGCAGCTGCCAACGTTCAAGGTGTGAGAGCCTCCTACAACCAGGCATACCGTGCCATCAGCCGTGCAGTGGCGAATGGCCCAAGAGAGAAACAACAGGCCAGTTTTGGACTAATCATGTCATCCTTGAAGCACTTCCAGTTGCAAAACGAAGATTCCACTGTCAAAGCTGAGAGTGATGCTGACCAGCGTTTGCGGCGCCTAGGCATTTGTCCTGGGATCATGCGGCGCTCTTTGCGGCATGTGAGGCCTGTGCTGTCTCTTGATGGGGCCCACCTCATGTCAAAATGGATGGGAACCCTGTACATTGCTTCGGTGCAGACCGCGTGTAATAACATCTATCCCGTTTCCTTTGCCATTACGAAGGACGGCGAGGATGCGGAGGGATGGAAGTGGTTCCTGGAGCTGCCGTTTCAGGCTGTCCTTTTGCTGATAATGCAGCACCCAGATAATCGATGAAAGTTCTGCTACTTCACTTTCATTTCTGACAGGCAAAAGGGACTCATCCAGGCATTGCAGCAGGTGTTTCCAGACAATCATCATTGCTTTTGCTCTGTCCATATAGCAAGGAATGTTGAAAGGGAGGTTGGCAAACAGGTAGGAAAGCATGTCTATGCTCTGTCTGCCACATTCTCCAAACGTGAATCGGACAAATTGATGGCAAAAATTAATGCAATTTCCGTCCGCGGAAAGAAATATTTGGAGGGCATTACCGCCAAACAGTGGAGGTGCACTGCTTGGGTGGACGACCCAACCCTTCCACCCAGGTTCAGCATTGTGACAACATACATGCCAGAGTCTACAAACTCAATGATTGGAGAGGCAAGAAGTGGGAGCTGGCTAGAGTGTACCAACGATATAGTCAGAACAATGATGAACAGGATGTGCAGCCTTCAGGAGGAGAACTATGGAAGGGAGGGTGTTGTGGACAAGGTTGCAGGAATTCTTGAACGTAGATGGAAAGAATGTTCTGGCTTCCAAGTGAGGGAGGTTGTGAAGGGTGGTAGCCAGTTCGATGGGTAGCTACCTACCGGTAGTAGTAGTACCGGTAGTAGGGAAAATCTTACTGCATACTTCTCTGTCAAGTAACGTAGATTATTTTCACTACCGGTACTCCACTACCGGTAGGTACCGGTACGAACCTAGCTACGGAGTAGTTTTCTACTCTTGGTATTACGATTACCGTAGTATATCGGTACGGTACTTCATATCTTACCTACACAGTACTGGAGTTCCGGTATTACTTGGTACGTAACCGTCGTTGTTACTGTCACCTCAATATTCGATACCGTCCCATCCATAGGACGGTATGGTGGTGTTTTTTTTTTACAGCGCCTACACAAAAAATCATACCGTCCCAATTTGGGACGGTTGTGCGTCATACCAGGGCTACGTAGCCTCCTACCTACATACCGTTTGAACATACGTGTTGTACTAATACGTCGTACCTTACGTCAAACTACCGTAGGTACTCTCTCTACTACCGGTAGTAGAGAGCTACATGGCAAAAATACTACTTCGTCCTTCGAAGTACTACTCTCTACTAGCCATTACGCAACAAATATCAAGACGAAATCAGGGAACTATCGTCACATCTTCTCTCTTTGTGGTGACAGTGAGGTCGAGTATCACGATGAAGTGTTGCGGGCGCTTCGACGGAGATACATCCGCAGCCACAACCCAACAACACGACCACTACCTACCACACAGCAACAAAGAACGGTAGCTCCAGTGATCACGAAACTTTCGACAACAAAACAACCTCCTCGCCAAACTGCATTTCTAGTAGCTCATGGAAAAGTATCATACGACTAGTAATCCTAACGCGGACAGTTCCTCTTCGCCCGTAAAGCGGGTTGCGATCTTGAAAAAGAAAGGCAAAGGGCTATATCTCAGACTGCTGGAAAACGGGAAGGTTGTAAAAAACGAGTACATCAGCTCCGAAAACAAAGCTATTGATAGTGGGTTGGAATTGATAGACGAAGATGGATTTGCCTTGGAAAATGCAGAATACGCAGCAGCGGTGAAAGGATGCTTTTTTCGATTGCAAGACAGCAGAGGTAACCACGACGATTACGTACTGGAGAATGAAACGCCATTCGATATATCAGAGCCAGAGGCGAAAAGACCGCGGATCGTTCTCACCGGGTCTCCAGACTCGAGCAAGTTCCATTCTCCTGCCGAAACAGAGCTGCCAAAGCCAGATGAAGGTGAATGGGATTTCTTGGAGCCTGAAAAGTGGTTAGATACTACCCGCGAACAGCTGGTGGATCATGCCAAGAGAAAAGACAAGAACTCCAACCGATGCAGCCCTATTGCTCTTATACGATGCAGTCGTGGAGGGAAGACCAGATCCATGTTTGAGCTTGCTAGAAAAGTTCGAGAGAAAGACGAATCCTACAGTATTGTGTTTGTGACTTTCAACACAGACACTCCTCTCCACAGCAAAGATGAACAGCGAGACCCTGTTGAGGAGCTATGCATCAGAATCGCATATGCCGCTTTCAAAGAAAAGAAATCGACGCCTACAGACTTCCGACGTTTCTATGCCAACTACACAGTTGGCAGAGAGTGGGTCGAAGCGTGGTTGCAGGAAGCTAAGTGCATTCTTTTCGTTGATGAGATAAACCTGCTTCAGGATCGAATTGATGGAATTCTTGCTGATTTCCTCAAGGTGTCATTCGTGTTGCCAGCTGGCCGTGGCTTTGTTTTCTCTTCTCATCGTGCGACAGTCAGGAGAGAGCTTGCTGAGTTCATGTTCTCTGCTAGCAACAGAGAAGTTATCCTACGCCCTTTACCGCTCATCCCCTCTTTGAAACAGGCAAGAGATCATTTTAAGACGCCAGATTTGAGCCCTCAGGAAGTCCTATACTTGGGATTGATTCCAGGATTGATTGTGGAAGAGCTTGCTGGTAGACCGCCCAGACAACGCCGAGCCGATCTGGTAACAGTGTTCATTGATTCCCTAGCAGCCAAGCCACCGGCAGAAAGTATCAAGGAAGTTCTATTGCTACTTGGAAGCTTGTTGACAGGGATGATATTCGAACCACTTCAAGAGCTCATGACGGCAGATGTTAATGAGAAAGGCAACATGGTCCTTCGGTGGATACCATTTCACATGGCGGAGGCTATTTCAGAATTGCGAATAAAGGGTGGATATTTCCTCCCTAAGTGGCTAGGGAAGTGCCTGAAGAAAATTGTGTGGCTTTTTGTGCAATTTCGGACGGCAAAGTGGGAGTCTGGAGAGGCCTGGGAGGCTCTGTTTATCATTGTTCTCATTGTCCGGTGCATTACTGGAGAATTTGACGATGTGGTTGTCCCACTACACTTCGATGACAATGTGGAGGTAAAGTTTAACCAGCCTTTCAGTGGAGTGGACTTCAGCACGAAGAGTCCTACTGAGTTTATCAAAGGCATTCCTAAAGATGGAGAGAAAGAGGGGATTTCTATCTACTATCCTGACCATGCAAGATATGAAGAGCTCGACGTTATTCTTGCCTGTTGGGATTCAAACGGAACCAGATCGCTCTATGGGTACCAGCTGAAGGAGGGCAGTGCCATCCCAAAGGCATTTGCAAATACCAACATGTTCCAGGGTAGCTACTTGGTTCGTGGTTTGCCAACATCAACAATATCGGTGAGGCATTGGCGAGCAGTGACCGCCGAAGAACTTGATGTCTTTTTTGGAGAATCTGCAAAGCATTGGTCTGCAAAGAGCTGGAAAAGACTGAAGGAAGGAATTACTCTTTCTGGAGTCCCAAAAAGTTAGATAATTTTTTTTAATCAGGTGCACTACTGGGAGTAATTCGTTTTTCTGGGAGTGGTCGACTTAGTTCCAATAAGGATTAGATTCAGTCGTACTGGGTTGAGTCATGAAGGTAGAGAGGAATGGTAATGAAACATGAACCTTGACTTTGTCTACTCTAGCTAGCTAAAGTGTCTATTCGATCGAGTTCCGATTTTAATCAGTTTAAAATCTGAGCGGGCCGGGTGTAGCTTTAGCTGAAGGGGGTTTGGGGGGGCGGGTCCTGCCAAGCGTTTAGGGAGGATGCCATGCCAGTTTCATTTACTGTTAGTCGAATGGACGTACAGTTTTAGGGGAAATTGCAATCTCAACACCCAAGCCTTATTTCGACACCGACACTTTTCCTTCTGACAGGCAAAAGGGACTCATCCAGGCATTGCAGTAGGTGTTTCCAGACAATCATGATTGCCTTTGCTCTATCCACATCGCAAGGTATGTTGAGAAGGCAGTTGGGAAACAGGTAGCAAAGCATGTCTATGCTCTGTTGGCCACATTCTCCAAACGTGAATCGGACGAATCGATGGCAAAAATTAATGCAATTTCCGTCAGTGGGCTATTGTGAGGACATTACCGCCAATCAGTGGAGGAGCACCGCTTGGGTGGATGACCCAACCCTTCCACCCAGGTTCGGCATTGTGACAACAAACATGTCAGAGTCTACAAACTCAATGGTTGGAGAGGCAAGAAATGGAAGCTGGCTGGAGTGTACCAACGCTATTGTCAGAACAACAATGAACAGGAACTGCACCCTTTGGGAGAAGCACTATGGTGGGAGGGGGATGGAGAATGTTGCATGAACACTTAAACGTAGATGGAAAAATGTGCTGGCTTCCAAGTGAAGGAGGTTGTGAAGGGGGGGGGGGGGGGTCAGTAGCTTGTTTTCCGTACATCAATGGGGAGCATCTCTGCCCGAGTCAAATCGATTGTTGGATGTGAGGGAGCAGACATGTGAATGTGGAAAGTGGCAGGAGCATGGAGGTCCCTGCATTGATGCGGTTGCCCAATACAGGCTGTTTGAAATGCAAACACTGCAATACATCATGGACAATCATGTTATCGAACATTACAAGTACGAAACAGTGGACGAACTCTTGAAGGATAACATTGTTCCTGTTTCTCTGGATATATTGGACCAGGAGGGAGTTACATTGCCACCAAATCGCACAAAAAGGTCAAGTGGACAACCGAGGGAAAAAAGGATCAGGAAACGATCTCGTTTCGCCCATGATCCAGACAAACCACCCATTGTTTGTAGCAGATGCAAGAAGAGAGGCCACAACGTAAACACATGTGTTGCAAGAGAGCAACTTGAGAAACAACATGCAGCTGAGCTTGACCTTTCTTGAACAATACATAACTATCACTACTATATTAAGATTTCAGTGTTACTGTGTTCAATAGTAGTACCAGGATTGGTGGTAGTAGCAGGAACAGTTGTAGTGGCAGTAACAGTTGTGGTAACTACTCTGTGGTAGAAATGTAGTAAAAGTACTAGTGCTATGGTGTCGATGTAGTGAAAAGGTAAAAAGGACGATGTCGAGATAACAGTGGCCACGGTGTTGAAATAAAAAATTGGGGTTTTTCGGTGTCGAAATAGCAAGAGGGGTTTTTTCAGTGTCGAAATAATGACGTACATGATGTCGAAATACAGCGGGGAATTTATGGTGTCGAGATAATAGAGGCACGGTGTCGAGCTAATGCCCGTGTCGAGATAAGACTTCGGTGTCGAGATAGCAATTTTTCCTAAAATAATAACAACCACTTCGACTCCAAGTACGACGTCAATAGCTAGCAAAATTTATGTAGCAAAATTGTTAAGTTAATAACTCTGTAGTACGATTTTTTATCCACCATCGATCTATCCATGTAAAATAAAATATTTGCAGGAAGATGATACAGTCTATTCGATTCTATGTTTTATGTTTATGTTTTATGTATCCTCAAAGCAAAGCATCTCTCAATGAAGTGATCTTTAATCTAATCCTCACCTTCAAACACAATGCTGCCATCGCAAGAATACACAGGAACCTTTTTGGGCGCTCCGATCGATTCTCTGAATTTTGCCACAATATCACCCGCGCTAAAACGACACATGACAGATGTTCCCGGAGAATGAAGCGTCAGGGTTGGGTACAGCTCTTCTTCCGCGGGAACGAGCAACGGCAAAGTAAAAGAAGGCGGTGCTGTTCCCAAAGAAGGAACCAAATTGCTATGTTGTGCGTTGGGAGGTGACGTCGGAAGTTGATCACCGCTACCCGGCAGATGCATATTTGGCACTGGTGGTCTCACAATTTGACCATTAATATTGAAGGTCACGTTTGCTGTGACCATCAAACCATCCCAAGTCTCGAACGCACTGCTGTCATCCAAGCAAACCAAGCATCCGACGGTTGCTCGATCGCCAAACGAGCTTATGGTAGGATCCGGACTGTACCACTGCCCAGCAACAAGAATTTGACCTGTCGTACAAAGCCCAACGCTACCTTTCCAAGCTCCCACAAGTGTATTCGGAGGCATCTCTTTGGTAGATAGACCCACAGACAAAGTTGCCATGCTAGTCTGAGAAATCAACCCACTACCTGAGCGTCCGAGAACCGTCATCTCGTAATACACAAAACAATTTCGGAGGATTGGAATCATGGATCTTGTGGAGCAGTAAAGAAGATTCCCAACCTTTGTTGCCACATGTTGGCCACAAGTGAGATCAATCCCTGCACTAGCATCGTCGGCATCAAAGACGGCTAGACGCTTGGCTTGCGTGAGAGTTTGTGCCATTTCTTTGGTGCGTTCGTTTGTGCTTTGCAGTCCATCGTGGACTCGCAGCTGATCTCTGGCCAGGAAAATGACATCGTCGCTGAACCGGGTACCTCGTGCTAACACCATTCGCCGCGAATGGGGGGTGGGAGGAAAAGACTGCGGCGTGCACATGAACGGGCTACCTTCCAATGGGGAAGACTTGTCCGATGAAGCGTCCTCTCCTTTTGAATAGTCTCCATCAGTGGCAGCGGACGAGTCGCGCTTGAATGACTCTTGAAGCTTCACAGTGGCAACGAACGGTCGAAGGCTGACATCGTAATGCATCATTCTTTGAACTCGGCTCTTGGCATGTCGAGAGAGCCCCCCAGTACTATCATCCAATTCTGTATAGGAAATAACACTAGCCGCCGAATTGAGGGTGCTAAGTTTCTTCAGCAGCTTTTTGCTCATCGGAGATCGCACTCGACGCAAGTTTCCTTGTGATCCCAACAAGCTAGAATTGGATTGATTTTTGGCGGAGAGACGATGAAGCGCAATGGAACTTGCCGATCCAACTCCTGTGGCAACCGACTGGATGCCCGAAACCACAACTTCGGTTGTTTTCCCCATCATGTTAAATGGCCGAGTAATGACCATGTGTGCAAAATCGAGCGGGTTAAAGTGGGTAACACCGTCCCACACCATGACAGTAATATGAATACAAGCATCAACGATCCCATGTACGGTCATGCTGGTGATGCGAACAGAGGCAAAACTAGAGTCCAAAGTCACTTCCCGGAACCCACCTAGAACGTCTAGAGCGACTGAGAGAGGGACGTTGTCCAGAATGTTGCCCAAAAGTTCGGTGATCATGTGTAACCGTTCATCCAAGCCATAATGATGACGATGACCTTGATGACGACGACCTCGCGGTTCCACCAGAGTTTCGGGAGATTCCTCATCAATCAACAAACCACACGAACTGGTGTTACAGCTAGTGGTTTCGTCGTTTTGGGAAATAATCATGGTTGTTTGGTTTTGGGTCACTTCCTTGGCCGCAATGTAAGCATCGCGACAAAAACTGCGAAGGGATTCTGGGTGAGAAAAGACGGCAGCTGCTAGTTTTTGCTTGGCCCATTCTCGTCGGCGTTCATTCTGAAACGCTTCATCGTCAAAGTTTTCTTCATCATCACGGTTGTCTAGATAATCTTCAAATTCAAAGTCAGGATTGGGAGAAATGGCAACAACTGCAGGTGTGGGAGGCGTGATCAAAGTGTCCGAGGCACCCCTGGACATTCCCGTGACGCTCCCACTATTGTTGGAATGAGAACGTCGGATAGACCACCTCGGAGGTTCCACAGATGTCCCTACCGCCCAGTCGTTGTTGTTGGTGAAACTACTCTCATCCATTGGGTACACTCCACCATTAGTAGATGCAATGGAGACAGCATCAGAAAAAGACAGATAACTCGCAATACTTCGTACTATTCGTTCCCCAGCAGCAACATCGGCTTCTAGTAATTCTTGGCTACTCCTCCTCATCGTCATTGATGATACCGCAGGGGTGCCTTGTCGTCGAGGTCGATGCTGTTGCCTTTCATGATATTGAGATGATGAATCCCCCGTGCTCCCCGATGAGGCGAATTGTTCGTTGCGATTCATAGACTTTTTCGGAAGTTCATGTACTTCGTTTAGTCAGTAGCAGATTTTACTGGTCAGTTGTGCGGAGTAGTAGAAAAAACAGATTGTAATCAATTCATTGATAATGGGAACTTGGACATTGGCAAAACTAAGTTTCACTCAAGTGAATGGTATGTCCATGGCGTGAGGGTTCTGGAGAAGTGGAAGAAAAGAGAACGCCAACTTGCAAAAGAACGACATCATCGATCATCACAAAAATACACGGAGTTTTACAGTTAACTGTAAGTCGTACGTCCCTATTTTAGCTGACCAGAAAGGAGATCACTTCTCACGTTGAATCACGAACAGGGCGTCAATGTTGTCTGTACGTCTGTGCCGTTCATGATTGCTTGCTGTCCTTCGTCTACAACGTATCATAGTCTACGACAGGGTACTTTATTATGTGGCCGGTACTTGTCTTGTCGAACACTCACTCTGTGTAAAGTCAATCCTTCGTTGTTTGAATAAGACATGGTCCTAATACTGAACTACTAAGGTGAACTAGGTAGAGCTGTCGGGACTTGCTGTCGATGGTCGAATACTATACGACTTAGTAGAGAGATGATCAAACAATGGTATTCTTCTCTTTTCAGGATTATTGGCGGCGGTCGAGAGTTGTAGATGATGTTGTTGTTGTTGTCAGGAAATTATTAGTTAATGTTATATGGTGATTCTGTAGAAGAGGTAATTGTCGTTGCAAGTGGGATTATCTTGTCCATACCATTAAGCTGTCATCTCTATTTTCGCTTACGCCTTTCGTCTCTTCTTCTTTTTGCCTCTCTGCTGAGAAAAAAGAGATCATAAGAAAGGCAAAACATATGACGGCTAGAAAACACAATCGATCAAAGTACATTGACCTACCTTCTTCGAGGATGAATCTTGGGCCACTGGCTCACCAGATTCATCAACATCGTCATCATAATCGTCACTCTCGGAGCCTGTCACTGCGCTTCTGCTGCTGCTGCTGCTGGTGGTGGTGGTGATGGGTGTAACTCCATCGACAGAGGGAGTGGGCGCCGAGGATTGATTTCCAAATCCTTCTGGCTTCTCACGCAACGGTGGTGGGGCAAACACGCTACTAGAGGGCGGCGGTGGCGGCGCGACAGTCGATCCACCCATCGATACAGGCTCCATCTTTAGATTGTTGCGAATCAACACGGAGGTAGCAGTGGTGATAATGTTGTTGGTGACCCAGTAAACACAAAGTGCGGAAGGAACGTTCAAGGAAAACCATCCGATCATGAGAGGAAGAACCTTCAAAAAGGCCGGCTGCTGCGCCTTCTGCTCTTTTGGTGTCATGAGTTCCATGGAAAGGTATTGCGAGAGGATCAAAAAGACGGGAAGCACCAAAAAGGAGATTGTATCTTCCCACCCCAGGGAGGGCACCCCATTCGACCAACCTTCAAACAACCATGCCGATCCCTTAGTAGGATCCGCACCGTACACGGGACCTTCTAAACTAGGCAACCACAGGAATGGCTCGTCAAGCTTGTTCTCTTGTGCAAGATCAAGAACGGCACGATAGAGACCAACGAAAACAGGAATTTGTACCAAACTGGGGATGCAACCAGCCAATGGATTGACTTGGTTAGTTTGGTAAACTTCTGCGATCTTTTGATTCATGACTTCAGGATTGCTTTGATATTTCGCCTGAATTTCTTTGATGGTCGGTTGTAAGGCCTAGAAATGCAACGGATAGAAGGAAATTGTTGTTAAAAGAGGACAACAACAAAAATATGACGACGAGTGGAATGAGGGATCCCATTACTTGGTAAAACCTCCCATTTTCAAGTTCGATTGCAAAGTCGCCCCTTCACCTACCTGCATTTTGTTAGTACTTTCTAATTGTGCCTTGGTCAGCGGATAGGTCAATACTTTAATCAGTACGGTCAAGGCAATGATGGACACCCCCAAGAATCGCTAGCAACACCGACTGCGACCAGTCCAGAATGAATACCCTGGAGCACCATCATAGTGGGACCCGTCAAGAATCCAAACCATCCATTTCCTGATTTTGCTGCTTCTTCGGCCACGGCTCCGGAAGGATCGACCGCCTGTACAGCATCTGCGGCGGCACTTGCCGCACCCGACGTCAAAGCGTCGACATCCAAATCGGCCAACGAAATGGACGAAAATGCATCTTGAAGCGATTGAATATGATTTGGTAGGTCAGGAAGATGTGACGGGTCCATCGTAGGTGAAAAGGCTCGCGCTGTGGACGATCGTCGAGCATGGCCGGAGGAGGGAGCAAACGCTTCTGCGTAATATCTCTGGCTCTCCAACACCAACAGCAGCGAAAAAGAGATCCCGCAAGTCAGCTTCATTTTTTCTCTGGAAATTATCAATCGCAAATCCTTGGCAACAGCTGTAGCAAACGACCTTTTGCAAAAGAACTACTCTGGATTGATATCGGTGGGGAGTTCTTGGTGTTTGAACATACCGCATACCTGATGTGCGATTCCTGCTGATGTTCTTGAGTTGTCAGACTTGATGAACGAGAAGAAGATCTCTGAAGGAGATTTGGGTGAGGATTGGTACGTCAGTTCTTCCACGTGGAAAGCTGTTCTACTCCGTTAGGGTTAGAAACATTACGTGCTATGCTACATACACTCACAGTCACAGTCAATCAAATGTTAGGAACTACCGTATTCATAATATACTACAGTAGATAGGTACGGTAGTACGGTAATGCTTGAAGTTTTCAGTAATGTAGCGGTACCGTTACCGGTACCTGTAGTTTAGTAGCACAGTACGACAGATGCTTGTTCGCAATTCTACTACCTACCGTAGCTAGCTACCGGTAGATCGTCCAAAGTTATTGCCGTAGATGAAGTAATAATAGCAAAAGCTACTGGAGTAAAGGAGTCACGTCAAAACCGTTCAATTTTTCGGAACATGGTAATTTCAATCTTTGCCGAATTCATTCGCGAGCTACAAAAAATAGTAGGTTGTGCCGACGTTCTATCGAGCCATTTCTTGGGTTCCCACAGCTCCAACGCCATTGTTCACTGGATCATCGTTTTGCAACTGGTCTTTGTCGGCATTGGCTTTGCCTTCCTCGTCCAAAACATCATCCAAATCAAAACTTCCCTCGTTGCTGGCTCTCTTGAATTTGTAAGTTGAAAGTTGAAAGAATCGTATCAGCATGATGTTGGTTTCGGACTTGCCGGATGCATTTTGCCAGCTCCATAAAAACACATCAATTTTTATCCCTCGTGATTGCAACATCTTGTTGGCGGTCTTTTTGACCCACTTTTCGTTCAGAAGTTTGATGTATCCTTTTATTGACGCGTCTTCGTCGTGAACCAGTCCACAACAACAAGCTTCGGCCGGTAGCACATCACATGCAGCAATGAAAGATTGCTGCAGTTTCAATTCTTCCCACGCCTGCAGGGCTTCTTCAAAGGTATCTTGAACCCGGCCTTATACCGTGGCATCATATCCTCTCGCGGATCGAAAACCGGTTCCGATTTGACTTCCAGCGCCCCCACTACATATTTTGATCGTTGCCACTTAAAATCAGAATTGTCTCGATTGGCAAAGATGGACTCCCGTTCAATATGGAAGGATTGCGACGACTCTCGTTTGCTCGAATTGCCGCTATCGTTTTTGGCGATGCTGGACCGTGTCTGTTCGGCCGATCGGGTGGGCTGGTTCTGTTTCGACTTCGGCCGTTGAATTTTGCTGTTGGATGACGGCGATGCCATTATGGAGGTTTGGGCGCTGCGATGTTTATTTTTCGCTGGAAGAGCTGTACGATAGGGCAGCTACGCTGATTGATAATAATATAAGATTATCTTCTACAGCAATTTCTTGGATGATGAAGAAGGAGATTGATCTCAAACCTTTTTTCCACACTTGGAGTTCAGTGCACCGATGCTGCTAGCTGCTGTTAGGTCACCTTGAGCGGAACAGTGCCATTCGAAAGAGAACTGACTAAAGTGGAAAGTAATTACTGCAGTTTGCCCTCTCTGTTGAATTGCTTGAAACGACAGCTGCGATGATCATACTTCCATTGTCCGATCGATCTACATGAAAGAGGTAATCAGATGGTTGGTTGCTTGCTGTGAGTTTGCTGTTCTCTCGGTCATCACAAGTGTCATTGTCCCGTCTAGTTCGTGCTCTTCCATCCAATGGAAACCATTGTGTGTGTACACCAGTTCGCTTCGCACGCATAAATGAGTAATTCTAACTCCGTACGGCTTATAAAATATAAAACTTGTTTACAGTTAAATTCTTAAGAGAGTACCGGTAGCTACCGTACACGTATCATAAATAAAATTTATCGCGAAGTAGACACGTCTTTTCGCACTACACTAGACTACTGGTACCGGTAGGTACTACTTTCTTCGAGTCTACCGTACTACAGATTAAAAAAATGGTTCGATGATATATAATGAAATCTATTCACAGTCAATGGCTAAGCCAATTACTAGCTACCGGTAGTTCCGTATCTACTACAGTAAGAAGTTGACTCACCAGCCGGGCCCCGAAGGGCGCTCCAGGGATGTAGTATTAATGGTAGTAAAACCTCCTACGTGAGGAGGAGTCAAAGTTCGTCGGGGTGGAAAGGAAGGCATGTGAGATGAGAATGAGCATTTTTATGCGTTGGTGTTTGTTTGTTTGTCCTTTTTTTGGTTTATGGTGGTCGAGTTGATATGGTGGTCGGGTTGTTTGTGGAGGTTGTTCTCGCTGTAGTGGTGGTGGTCTCCAAAGTTGGAGTGGGGGATGTGATTCTGTTGGGAAGGAAATATGTGTTGATGGGACGAGTTGTCAGTCTTTGCGTACGTTGTCGTGATACCATCGTGGGTGTCGGGTTATATGGAGGTACGGTTCTTGTCAGTTGAAAGACTTCGTCAACTTGGCGGAGGCGGCGATCTGAGTCCGTCGGTGTCTGATGTTTTGTGTTGCATGATCATCGGTTCGTAAGTTTCCAGCCAGTTTTCAAGGCTACTTGCGTCGGTGTCTGTGCGAAAATGGTCCTCTACTTTGGGGTAGAAATAATGTCGCTGGGCTTGGAGGGAACACTTGGGGTTGAGGTCGTATCGGTCCCTAATGGTCCGGTGAGCCTTTTCTTGTCGTCGCTGGGCCTTGTTTTCGGCGTCTTTACCGTGTCTCTAGCTAGTAGCTTTGTTTCTCGTTTTCCACTCCTTGTAGCAGTGATGATGAGCACATAATAACATAATGATGATACGTCCGGATGACAGCTGCGACGTACGACTACGGTAGCTCTACTAGTAGAATGCCAAAGCCATAATGTTTGGTTATTTTAAGTTGTGCCCTTTACTAGTAGTGCTATTACTACTACCACTACAAAAATAAGAGGGAATCAACTGCTGTTGTATCTTCTGGCATTGCTTATTCACTCCGTTGAAAGATTTGTTTAGACTGAACATCAGCCTTGGCATCGTCATCGAATTGGACCCGACTGGTTAAGATGATTTGACTCTTGTCATCACTCAACCGACGTTGCACCAATATAGTGTATCCATCATCGATTGCTCGTTTGTGCGTTTGAATGCCAACAATTCTGGATGCACCGTCACCGGATTTTGTGTTGCCCCAATTTTCTTTGTTTTCTTGATCCAACAAGCTATCGCTCAACTTCATGTAGGTAACGTGATCACGAAAGAGTCGTCCCCGGATGATCGTCTCTACCGGTGGTCCACCCACAATGTACATGGTTTCCGATTCGATGATACCTTCAATTTTGATTTTGATGTACGTTGAGTCTTGGGTGATGCGATGGATCGGTCGCGCTTTGTTCGCGGCCGATACCAGGAACCAGGGTACCCCCTGCGCTTGCAATAATGCCTCAAAGTTGTGATTTTCCATCAACTTGTAACATCCCGACAAATCAATGGGTGGTGGAGGACCAGCGGTAATTTGGGACGGTGGAACTCCCAAGGTGGCTGTGGTGGGCGGTTGTCGTTGTATGACAGACGCTTGGGATTCTTGCCGTTTCAAGGATCCATCATGAAACCATCGTATCGATAAGTAGAAAATGACAGTCATTGTATAGAAAGGCACGAAAATGTGTGGTATCCATTTGGCCAGTACAGATTCTACGAGTGACACGGTTGTTCCCAAATTGTTCAAAGCGACGGACGCGAGTAGTAGCAATACTGCTACCAATGACAGGCGATAATTGCTGTAGTTGTTATTGTTTCCATTTTGGAGATGATGTGTCAATAACGACACAATGTAAGAAGACGAGTTGGATGATGAATGGGTGTGAAAGGATACCATTGTTGTGTGATCAGAGACGCGCAATAACACCGAAGTGTCGTTGTTCTCCCGTGGTTGTTGCGACACGACACGACACGACTCTGTATTTGTGTCGGTCTTCGTGTGATGTATGGAGACAGACGCAGACTTTTTGGGTCAAGAGTCACTGTCACTCGTTGTTGCGGCTTGTCGAAACGAATTTCTGGAGTGAGAATTTACAATATTATTATTATTATCCTAATGTCCGGTCTCTTTGCGAAGCCTCTGAGCATGTCTCACCGAGGATCCTTCGGAGATGGAAGACTCTAGCTAGAGACGACGACGACGACGACGACGACGACGACGATGATGATGATGTATATTATACTTCGGTATTTTCGAAGAAAAGATCAATCAATCGGAGGATTATTTATTTTTTTGTATTTTGTATGTCGACTTCAAACTTTTTACTGTTACTGTTAGTTACGAAGTACTCCGAGTAGTACATACAGTTTTCAAGTCGTTGTCTTTACTTTCTCAGCAAGGGATAGGGTATAGGATGATTCAGTCATCTGTCCGCATACCCGTAAATGCGATGGATTGATTGATGATGATTGTTGAACGTTTTGTCCGTCGTGCGTGTTACTACTGGCCGACGCTGTCGCATCATCATGAGGAGCTCATCCGACCTACCGCGACAAAAACTCGATGCAAGTCACTGCACTCCGTCTTCCACCTTGCACTCTCTCCTTCCCCATCGTCTTCTCAAGACGTGTAATACAACAACAAACCTACCTTAAAATTTACGCACCACAATGGCAGAGGAAACAGTTAACATCAACCCAGATGGGAGCACAACATTTGAAGGCGGTGCGGGTGCCGGAACAGGGGGAGAGGAATCAACAATGCCACCTGTGGCGGACACACCGGGCATGGACGAAGAGACCATTCAACAAGTCGTCAAAGGGACCGACCCTGCAATTTACTTGCTGCTTGCAGTGGTATTGATTGGATTCTTATATTTCCTTTACACGCGAAAGGCCCGTGCGGACGCGGAGGACGAATTCTTTGCCTCTTTGGAAGAGGAAAAGGTGAGGTTTTGTTGGTACATGGAAACTTTCTTTCTCCCCGTTCGGCGGCAGAGAAGAAAGAGTTTTTGGAAGCAAATCGGCACAGGGTAACAGTTTGGCTCGCAAGTTTCTCGTTTTACTCACGCAAACATACTTTCGGATTGCATCATATAGTTCAATCTTCAACTGCCAGAAGAAGTAGACGAGTATTATACCGTGAAGGAAAAACTTATCAAAGCTGGATGGAAGCCTGGTACGGTGAGTAGTTTCGCTCTGCTCTTTTGGAACGATGGCTATTTCTGATTTCTGGTCATGTTTCTGATTACTTTTGGGGCCAATTCGGTATATTTCTTTTCAGGTTCCCGAAAGCAAAGAGGCTGCACAGAACGGTCCCCATCGGGTCATAGCTTCGGCACTAATGAAACGTGCCATGGCCGATATTCCCCTGGTCACACACATACAAAAGGAATCGGCCGGAATGAACAAGCTATACTCCCAATCCATGTGTTCGGTATCGCAATGGCGATCTTATCAGGCGGCGGAAGCCATGGTTTCGTCGGAAGTCGATGAAGTCCGCGCCGAGGCAGACGAAATCGAACCTGGTTGGAGTCAGGTACGTTTGTTGGTATTCGATGTACTACGTATGAGATGATGTCGTCGTTGTCGTCCTGTCGTTTCCAAGTCCAAAACTTATCTTGTATTCTCCTTTAGCACATTTGGAGACAAGCCATGCAATACCATACCATGATGAAGCAAAAACATGAGTTGGAACAAAAACAAGCGGCAGAACAGGCTGCCAAGCGAAGAGAAATAGAACAACGGGTGAACGAGGCCAAGATGAAGCAAATGTCGTCAGAGGATAAAGAGGCGGCAGCGGAACGAGCCGCACAAGAGCTCCTTCAGGCCGAAGAACGCGAACGGGAGAGCAAAAAGTCGTTTTCTAGTGGCGGTGCCACTGCTATGAAAAAGGGCTTCCTCGATAGCAAGAAAAAGAAGAAATAAACAGTTTCCCCCGTACTTTGTTCCGACACTACTAGTATAACTACGGTAGTGGAACCACATCTTCGTAACAAGTCTATAACTGTCTTCACTTCAAGTCGGTAGATAGAAAGTAGCTACCATGAATCAACTCGCCCCGTTACAGTGATTGAACACTTCAGTATCAAGTATGGCTCTCCAAAAGATGTTGTCTCGGCACTGTCAACGAAAGTCGGGACATCTGCATGTCCCCCTACTGGATGAGACTTTCGAAAATAAAATTTAAAAAAAAAAAAACGAAATGAAACGAAATAACGCATTAATAGGCTTTACATCGTTGCTACTCGAGTGTAGCTCTAGCATGGTACTGCTCAGTTTGGAGGTCCTACGGCATGAAATGAGAGGATTCTCTGGGTCCTACGTCGTTCGACGCCATACATCTGTTCTTGACATTGAAAAAGGAATATGCTTGGGATTTTCCAGCTCAGAATGACACAGCTTCTTCATCGAAATCTGTCTCATGCGGATATGCGTCTGGATGCTCATCGAAATTGTCGACCAATGCGGAAAGGGAATTCTTGGAGAGCTTTCGTACGAGCTTCTTCACCTCTTCATCGTGCGAATCTCCCATTGTTCTTTCCTTTTCACCGGTAATCAGCATCTCCCAAGCGTGATGACATTCATCAATGACCGTCTTGGCGTATGCCTTGTCCATGAAACGTTCTCCAAGACCGAACGTGTTGGGTGGCTTGCCATCAGGAATCTTGTACGTTCGGTACCATTCGCGGATTGCATCGAGCATACCCGGAAGTTGCTCTTCAACATCGTTGATATCGTTCATGAACGGAGCCCATTTATCATCCTTGTCAATGACCACAATCTTCCAATCAGCCTCTCCCTCATCAATCATCATGAGAATGCCAAGAACTTTGACCGGACGAACACCCTAAAACATTCACAAAACAATCCGTGTGAATATGAGACACCAGTCAAATTTCGCTTTCATAAGCAGAATCTTTCTGTTGTCGAACTTACGCCACATTTGATAATTCTAGCTCCAATTTCGCACACATCCAACGGATCATTGTCGCCTCTGCAGCCTTCGGCATCCGGGTGAACAAAGGTAGGGTCTTCCCAAGTCTGTGGGAAACATCCATAGTTGAAAAAGATGTCACCTTTTTTGAACTTAAGTGTATCAGATAAAACAACATTTCTCCTGTTAGAAGTCGCCGCTTTCGTTTGACCTTCTTCACCAACACAAACAATTAATCTTGTTTGTATTTTCGACGTACCTCTCGGAGTTTTCCTTTCTTTTCGTCTTGTTTGATGGGTGTGAAATCTTCGTCAGTGGCAATCTCATACTTTTTTCTGTGAAAAAGAAAGTCGAAGTCACAAAGTGTGAGGTAAATTCGGCGTTCCGTTTCCTTTCGATAGTCATTGTTTTCATTGGTCAACGTACCTAGTGAACTTGGGAATTTCGCAAACAAAGTTCATGTATTCCGTGGTTTTGCCGTCATCAATATGCACGAGACTAATGTCGTGCCAAAGGGAGATAGTCTTTCCTTCTGCATTGTGCTTGGCATGAATTCGATAGTCCAAGGTATCTTCCTCACCTTGGTGGTGCAAATCGATGTCCTTGTCGGATCCGAATGAGCTCTGGGAACTTCCACGGGTCAAGGGCTTGGCCTTGGGTGGAGGAAAGTCGTCGTTCAGGGGAACAAGTTGCTCATCCATGGTGGAAAATGGGTGTTGCTTTCCGTCAGTCCTTTGGATTGTGCAGAGTATGATGCGGATATGCGTATACTGTAGCTAGTTGTTGTGGTGACTTTTTGTGAAGATGGTGAAGATTCGATTCCATCATCTCAGATACACGTCTTCGAAACGAACTGCTCCGTGGTAAAACCGCCCCGTTGGTAGGACGGGTTGTCGTCATTCGATGCAACGTTGCGAAAAAACCGAGCAAAACACGTCACAGGAGGAAAAAAGCATGAGTTTTTGTCGATGACATGCGCGCGCTTGCAGTGTTGAACAAATTAAAAACTCACAGTTAATTTTGCCACCAACAACAGTACAGGTCTTCAGGTTCATGAAAAGTAGTACGGTACGTAAGTTCGTACCAACAAAAATAGTTAACCATTTTAGTCGTACGGATTCCCTGCAACGTCGTAACAAGAATCAAGAAACATCCTTATTACGGTAGTCTAATATTCCTGTTAGTTACCTCTCTCTCCTGTTGTGGAGTACGGTAGCTAGCTCGAGCTAGCTACTAGCTACGACTAGTAGTAGCGACCAAGCTATCATAGTCGCACAGGATTGAGACAAAGAAATACCGACTACCGTAAAGCATTAGGTACTCGTCCGTAGTAAATGCTACTTCAAGTACTTCCTACACACACCTTCGAGTGCATGGTTGTTTACGTGTCAAACAGACTACAGCAGCTTTGTAAGTGTATACCGTTTTTACACCTAGAGCGTACCAAACAAGAAAGATATACCAGCAACAGAAAAAGAAATATTACTCCCTAGAGTAGAAAATCGTTATGAGTACTAGGTAGCTAGTAATCGTGTCTTGGGTGTTTTTCGAAAAGAGTCCTCGATGATTCAGCTGTTCACAGCTTCTTCTTGCTGCTCTCCGAATCTATTTTGTTCATGTCCCCCTGTACCGCTTCCTTGACCATTCCAAATAGTCGATTGGGCATAATGGGAATGGATGATGACGATGACGCTGCTGCAAAGTCCGAGGACGACGCCGCGGAAGTAGTTGCGGCTGAAATGGTTTCTCCAGCCATCGGAAATTTCGAATTAGCTTCGATGGCTCCGGCCAAGAAGGACCGAATGGCCATCCAGTAATCTTGTCCACCTTGTATCCATGTTTCGTTGTGTGTGCCGTTTGGTACGACATGCATTTTGGTGAGTTTGGATTGTTGCGTTAGTCGATGCAAGGTCGACATGTGCGAATGAGGCACCAGCTGATCGGCTCCCCCCGCCAGATACATGACGGGGCATTGCAAAGTGGATACAATGACTTCGGAGTCCCATTTCATCTTCAAAATCAGTCCCTTAAGTGGTGCGATAAATGGCATCAAATGATCGACCATGGCAGGGATACTGGTGAAGGTGTTCTCGACGATCACTCCAGCAACGGGAATCTGATTTTGTTGTGCGTACTCCGCTAGGGAAAAGGCCACCGCTCCTCCCAAGGAACGGCCAAATAAAAAGATCTTGTTGCTGTCCAAAATCGGATGGTTCTTAACAAAGTTCAATGCCGCTTGTGCATCCAATTTCAAGCCCGACTCGTTGGGAGAGACCGAATCGGAGTTGCCATAACCTCGATATTCTACCAACAAAACATTGACGTTCAAGTATTGCATCATTTGGAGTGCATTGGGTAGACGCAGTCCTATATTCCCAGCATTACCATGAAAAAATACAAAGGTGGGAAGCGGATTCGCTTGACCTGGTTGGGTTCGAAGCATCAACCAGGCATGAATTTGGACGCCATCGGAACATGGAATCTTGACGTCTTCAAAGTTAACTTGATGTTCGGACGGGGATCGATATTTGCGTGGATTACCGTCCGGTCGACGAGGGATACCACCGATTTCGGGAAAGTATAGGAGAGATTCTTGTTTGAAATACAACAGTGTGGCCACCACGGATCCCAACACGACAGAAATTTGGGTGGATCGCCAGAACAACCATGTGACAGTGCTGATCCACCAGGAGGATGACGTGGAAGCCGTGACTGTGTTGATGACTTGGTCGGATGACATTGGAATTGGAATTGACTTTATAACGTAGGTAATATTAAAAAAGAGTTGTGTGGTTTCTGTCTCTGGTATGAGTGCTGTCTGTCGTGGTAGAATAGCAAAAAGGAAATACTCGAAGATTTTTGTCTGGGTAGTCTCTTTTGCTAGTAGGGTAATGGAGACACCGTTATGATGAAACTGGCTACCACTGTTGCTCGGTATTACTGCAGTGTTGCAATGAAGAGCCGTCCCAGGTACGTAGTCTTTGTTATTCTTTTTTCTCAGGATTGTAACAGTAAATACAAGCGATGCACCACTCACTCTAAACACTTCCTTTTGTGATGATGAATGAGATGAACACAACATTTACAAAGGTAGTCGCACAATTTACATACAAACTGTAGTATCATACCGTGGTCCGTCGTACGGGTAGTAGAGCGATAGTGCGACAGTGTTTGGCTGTATGATATACGGTATCATAGTACGAAGATGAAACGACAGCAGGGGCGCGCCAGCATCTCCATTCACTCCATAATAATAAAATTATATTATTGTTATTATAATATTATATTATTATATATAATATTTTATTTTATTTTATTACTTCGATTTACTGTTAGCAATGTTGCTCCTGGACTGGAGTTTCCTCCTTCCGTCGTCACTTTTTCATTCTTTCATTCTTACTTGTACACTACAATCAAAGGGATTATTCTCTCTCTCTCTACGACGTACGTTATTCAATTTTCCTGTCGATCTTCTTCTACAAAGTCTGTGTTGAACGCGGTGTCCTCACTCACAAAGTCACACAATCATCAAAGTTCAGCATCGACTTTCGAACTTGTCAAGATGACATCATCATTGTCGGGTATGAATGAAACTAACCAAGCTTCAACGGCCACCGTGAAGGAATCGACGATCCGAATGATGACGAGATTGGCTCAAGAACACAATGCTGTCAATTTGTCGCAAGGATTTCCCAATGAAGCCCCTCCTATGCTCCTCAAACTGGCGTTGGCACATGCTGTCTTGTCGGGACGACCGTTGGACCAACTCGAACAATCTTCCGTGACAACAGAGGAATCTCTCATCAAATCTTTGACGGATCTGCTGGTAACGACGACGGCAGCTTCAACGACGGACGATACGGGATTCACTTCGCTACTAACGTCAACACCATCTGATGTTCTGAATCAGTATTCACCTCCCATGGGCCGACTCGATCTTCGATCGTCCATTTCTGAATACTATCAACGATTCTATGATTACCATGTGTCACCGGACGATATCACCGTCACTCTGGGAGCAACAGAAGCCTTCGCCTCGGCATTGCGCACTGTCGGTCGGCCCGGTGACAAGTGCGTCGTCTTGGAACCCTTTCATGAACTTTATCCCAGCCAATGCAAAATTTTCTACTTGGAACCTGTGTTTGTCACATTGAGAGAGGAAGGGAACTGTTGGAAGTACGATCCACAGGAACTAGAAGACGCTGTGCGTCATGCTCGTATCTTGATTTTGAATTCTCCGCACAATCCTACCGGCAAGGTTTTCTCACGACAGGAACTGCAACATATCGTGCACTTGTGTACCCGATACGACGTATTCCTCATCACAGACGAAATTTACGAGCACATGTGCTTTGATCAACACCATCATTACCTGATACCCAAAGAATTTCCAGAAATGAAGTCTCGCACCTTGGTCTGCAACAGCATTGGCAAATCCGCTTCCGCCACGGGATGGCGATTGGGTTGGTGCCTCCATCCAAGTCACCTGAGTGACAGTTATCGCGGAATTCATGACCAACTGGCTGTCATGAGTCCCCATCCGATGCAGTACGCGACACTCTCCTATTTGAAGCTACCCACGACGTATTTTGATGGATTGGCCGCCAAATATCAACAACGAATTCACACCCTCTCTGACGCACTACTGTTGGCTGGCTTTCAAGTTATCGTCCCCCAAGGTGCCTATTATCTGTTTGTTGGTTATAGAAATGTTCCTGCTTTGGCTGGAATGACTTCGATGGAGGCAGCCATGTACATGCTTAAGACTATCGGGGTTGCATGCGTTCCTGGGGATAACTTTTTCGGCAAGCTCTCCGATGAGACCAAGAACAAGTACTTGAGGTTTGCAGCATGTCGCTCCAATGAAGATTTGGCGGAAGCCATCAAGCGGATTGCAAAGTTAACTGTGCACAAATAGAACATAGCAATAGACGAAAGAATCTATACATTCTACCACACAGTATATTGTTATCTACTCACAGTCAGACTACGTAATACTGTAGTATTTTCTAAGATTAGCTTGTGATGTACTACATATGCAGTTTCATTTCAAACTTGTTGGTTCGTTTTCGATAAATTCCATTAGTAGGCATTTCCAATTGAGTTTCGAGAAGTTAGATCATGTAACCGTCGCAAAGTCCTCCTTCGTAATAGTAAGATCTGTTCTTGTCAAAACCCACCAACTGTAGCACATATTGAAGTGTCATGAGGAGTGCGCACAACATGATTACGGAGCCAGTACAGTAAGCAATGAATGAGTTTCTCTCAAAATTAGCAGATCCGGTGGACGTTTGCCTCGCCTTTTGCATGATCCCTTGCCCGATCAAACAGCCAATGAATCCGATAAAGAAACATACAATGGCATAATCCCATAGAATCAAGTTAAAAACCGCAAACGAGCTGGCTGATAAAAGTGCCGTAAAGAACACCATGGTTGAAGACGTTGCGGTACATATTGCTGGGTGGACACCCATGGCCAACATCAACGGGACTGTAATCATTCCTCCTCCGATACCAAACATGCCTGCACACGTCCCTGCCAAAATGAAGAAGAACGGGTAGATAATAGCAGTACGTGGATCCCACTTGATGTCGCCGTGCACATAATCGAAACGTATGATTTCCTTCAGCTCATGACGGTTGATAAGATATGTCTTTTTGTACAAGGGAGGAACAAAAAATGTGTGAGGGAATTGCACATTGGAAAGACACGGTATCCACCAGAGTTTTAAAAAAATTAAGAGGGAACAACTCACTTGTGCCGCCCAAGCCGAGGAAACCAAAAAGGCGACCATGATAACGTGAACGACCCAAAAGGATAGTCCACCGCATTCAATTCCCCAAGGGCTTCGAAACGCCCCTCCACCGAGGGTGATATTCAAGAATATGAGAACTGAAAACTTTGCACATAGCGCCATGATTTTGCTCCGTGGTGTCACCTTTTCTTCCTCTAGTAAATCGGATCGCAACGTTACAAAATCCGGATTCAAGATGAGGATTCGTTGCCGTTCATGAGCATCCATCCTTGGGGAAACAGGTGTCGTCGTGTTCATACTGCGGCTATCTAAAGATTGTGTTCGAACGGGGGAGGGAGGGAGGTAGGAGGCTGATACGGTCCTGCTTTCTGGATCCATTCCAGCCAAGGCATCAGCACTCCAACCCGCTTCGGACATTCGAAAAGCTGTCCGGAAAGAGGCAACTCGACTGAGATAGTCTGACCTCGCCGTCTTTAAATGTTCAATATACCGTCTCTCCGCATCATACATTCGTCGTGCTTTACGAAGTGTGGTATGGGCAACGGTACTCAATAACAAGACGAGGAGCACTGACAAAATTTTCTCCGCTACTACACGATGTAGAATGGACCCAAACAAGGCTCCTACCAGCACCAGGGGTTCCATCACCAAGATCAAATCCCAGTCAATAATGGGTCGATCAGCCAATGGATGCCGCCTTCGTAGATTCAATATAAGACTAGCCAATGCCCCTCCCAGGACAGTTACGGAACCGATAGGAAAGGCTTGTTTGGGGCTCAGACCAATGGCGATGATATAACAAGGCACAACTAGACCTCCACCACCGATTCCACCACTGCTTCCTAGGGTCGCACCAAGGGATGCCAACATGAACCCAATGACGTCTCGTCGTGTCAAGGGAAGGAGAGAGGGCGGTGTTGGGTCTCCAATGTACTTGTAAAAGTCATCATCCCGATTGTTGCCGATGTAATCATCCCAATAATCTGGATTTCTCCAAAAGTCGTCATGTTCATCATGGCTGTCACGAGAATTGCTTTCTGATTTGAGATCTCTGTCTCGGTGATCTCGATCGATTTTATCATCATCATCATCGTCATCATCATCACGCAGGGAAAATGATTGGTAGATTTGGTTCGTGTGTTTCGTCGTGGCACTGCCAGACGTTTTCCAGAAATGAACGACATTGGTCCAGAAAGAAGTTGTCGATGAGGCAACGTCCTTCGTGTTGGAAATGGTGTAATCTTCGGTAGCCATCCGTCCCATTGTCAGGCTAGGAACGGCTAGTAGAAAGAGAATACGTTGAAGTCTCTTCCAAGTCATTGATGGTTCTTGGTTCTTCGTTTGCTTCGTAGATTTGCAATGGACTGGAACAGGACGTGGCGCACGTGGCGCACCAAACGTCTGCTTCCGCCGATGACGGCAACGTTTGTGATTTGGAGGAGAACTCGACATGGGTACACACTACCTGCTACTCCAGTAAGAATCACAGTGTACCGGTATAGTGGAAGATGAAAGTGGTATGTTTGTAGGAAGTAGGAAAGGAAAGTATGCGAGGCGCGGCGCGGCTGTAACTGCCGATTAAAGATTGAACTGTTGAACTTATCTTGGAAGTAAGGGGGAAGGTCGGGGCGTGTACGGTACTTTTTTTGATAGAGGACACTACTGTCGTGTTTTTCAACAGGACAATCATTCCAGTCGAACAGAAATGACGTTGATGCAAATATGATGATCGAGAAAAAGAAGAGAAGGATACAATGATGGCTGCCGTTTGTTGTTGTTCTTGGTGGCTTTTCATTCAGAAAACAAGAACAATTACGAGTACATACCTACTATTGGCAAAAGAGAAACGAAGAAAGGCCAACTCTCTCCCAACCCCAACGGTGTCAATCTATCCATCGGTATCATGATAGTATCGTTCGTAGTACGACATCATATCTTGATTCTTTTGATTTATGCCTTCTTCCCCATTGACCATGCTTGTTCTACGAATTTCAAGTTGGGGACGAAGTGACGTCATCCCAATCAAAAACTGAGTCGCATTGATGAGCAGCTGCGAAGTTCGAACTGCTGATGATTGATGATGGCACAAAACACATCACAAAATCCATCGTCTCGTCTTCTCCTCTTTTATTCCTCCTCCTTGCAAAACCGCACATCATCATCATCATCATCAATCGCATCAATACACCCAAAGAAAGAATTCTGTTTCTGATTTTGATCATTTTTTTATTTTAAAGGCAACAAACATCAAAAATGATGATGAAAGTTATCACTGCCATTCTCCTACTGGGTTGCATGGCCCGACCGGGACAAGCCTTTGCCCCTTCCTCTCCTATCGTCGGAACACTTTCGGCGGTCGGCCCTTTGACAGCGTTACAGTCCGATGCCACCTCTTCTTCTTCATCATCATCTTCTTCGTTCGATGCTCTTTTAGAAGAAATCAATGAGGAAGATTTGCTTCCTGAAGTCCTATTGCCTCGTAGACGAGGTATTCGTGGCTTTTTTTACAATCGCTTTGCCGGCTTCGTCTCTGGATTGGTCGGCTTTGTTACTCAAGGCATTGCCGCCGATGACTACGAATTGGCCGAACTACCGCCTCCGTGAGTGTTGTTTGTTTTTTGTGGAAAAGAAAAAAGCGACACGATTCGTCTTTTTTGTTCGTGTGATCTTCCCTTTTGTTGTCTCATTGAGGAATCAAACTAATGATAATCGTTGTTTTTTCTATTTTGTTGCAGATACATTCCCGCCATATTCGGTGTGGTGCTTTTGGCAGGTGTCGGAATTCTGACATCGTCCTTGGGAGACGTAATGGACGAAGGTGAGTTCCTTTTTTTTGGTGATTTCGGAATGCATACACATACCATATCCATCGCACTATTGACACTTTCCAATTCCTTTATTTTTTTGTCACTCCATTCTATGACTCGAAAAGAGGCGTCTCTGGGGCTACAGAGCGGAGCAAGAGCCAAGAAAGAAATTGAACGAAGCCGATCGTCCTATTTCAAGCGACGGTAAAACACGACACGAGTCGCATTATAGACCGATGTACATACAAAAGATTATGATTTTCCAATTTCGAAATACTACGACAATGGGTGATTGTGTAATAATTCGAATAGGTAACTTTCTGCATGATTGATTCGCACCCTCCTTGCAAACCGCACACGAAACAACCAGACACAGCTACGACTACCTAGTACACTGTAGACAATACTGTAAGATAGAAATAGGGTCAACGTTACGCCGACAAAAAAATAGTAATACATGATCATGTTGTAGTCACTTATTCCATTTCAGCTCCTTCGGCTCCGTTCTGTAACTCTTCCGACTCTTTCTGTAACACTGCGTAAACGTGCTTCATCGATAGTCGACCGGCGGGGATATCAGACCATGTCGCTTTGATCAAGTCTCTTACGGGACTTGGCCATATGAGTGGAAGCCGTGGCCGATGCTTCTTGTGATGGACTCGATCACTAATGTCACGAGGTTGCCATCCTTGGAATGCCTTGTCGAGATTCATGACTTCATACAACAGAATGCTGAACGAGTAGACGTCTGCTTTAAGATTGTATGTTTCACCCCTTGCCACTTCTGGAGCCATGCTGAAGAGCGGAAACATATATAATGATAAGTACGGCACTTTTTGTAAAGCAACGTCATCACGTCGTAGTCAACTCAACAACATGGTAATATTTTTTTCACTTACTATCGCACGCTCCCAGTGTTGCCGGTAAGATGAAACAGTTCGCCGTCCTTTGAGGGTGTGGGAAGGATTTTGGCAAGTCCAAAGTCCAACAGTTTCATCCGTCCACTCGCATCCACACCGACATTACTGAGTTTCAGGTCTCGATGAATGATGTTGCGATCATGTAGGTAATTCAGTGCATCGGCAACTTCCATCATGGCCTGAACACGCTCCCGCAAAATGGTGGCCCGTCCATCCCTTCGTCCAGCAAGGCCCTTGATGATGATTCGATTTTGCGATTGTCGTTCTCGCCACTGTCGCACTTTATGAGTCAAATCTCCATGCAACCGTTCGAGCATCAAAAAGACAGAATCTCGCTTGCCGGAAGCAAATCCTTCGACTGTAGGTACGGAACGACCTCGCATAGCCACAATGTGCGGATGGTCCAATGCCGATAGCAATGTACCTTCCGTGATAAAATCGGCAGCTGCCGTCGCATACAGGGATGGATTCAGCAAAAGGTTTCCACGTAATACTTTAATGACCAAATCACCGGGTTTGTATTTTACTTTGATTCCTTCGGCTGCGTCCTTTTGTTGTTGTGTGCAAGCTTTGGTTTCGAGTTCGACGGGAACAAAGGAAGTGACTTGGAAAATATCAGCAAAGTTGCCACTGGCAATCCTGCGAAAAAAAAGAAAGAAAGACGAAACGGGAACATCTGTTATTATTCGAGTTTTATTGATGGCCTCTACGAATCGTATAGAGTTCCAACTGTTTTCTCACCTTCTTCCTAATTTGATTTCGGAGTTTTGAAATCGTGCAAGTGATTTGTCAAAAATGGTGAGGCTTTCCTTCAAGTTCAACTGGTCGGATGCCTCGCATATTCTCTTTGCGAGTACTGTATGAGCATGATCCATGACGGCGATAGCGTTGGCATTGGTCAGTTGCCGATCTCGCTTGGTGATTTGTGACCAAGTATCATCTTCTTGCAACTGAAGGTCGGGTCGAGAGGAATTCGAAGGAATTCGTTCCGGCGTTGAAGTCAAGGACGACGGTCGTTCCGGTGTGGATGACAAAGATGAAGGTCGATCCGGTGTTGAAGATAGCGACGATGCTCGAGGTGGAGAGTTTTGGGGAGTAGTCGATGTTGTTGTTTGTGGCTCTTGTGCTTGTGCGGCAACGTCCACTTCTTCTTCCTCCACCAATGCTTCAGTGTCCTGCTGTTGATTGGCCTTTGTTGTCATGTCGGTTTCTACATCGTTCAAGTTCATTGTAGCGATGCCCGGTATGTCATCTGCAACGGCTTTGTCCTGGGAAATACACTGCAATCCATTCTCCATTTCTACCGCGGCAGTTTCTTGAATTGGTTTGGTAACAACGTCTCCGTTTGGTGTGTCGTCTTGGGCTTTGGTCCCATCCACCTTGTGTCCGTTACTGTCACAGCTGCTCTCGTTTCGTTCTGGCGCGCCGTTCAATCCATTGACTTCTCCGGCCGACGTTTCGTTACTATCTTCCATCATCTTGAGACTCTCGATTCGTTATCCCAAGGACGATGAAGAATAGTATCGTTCTTTTCTGGATGGATGAAATCACACACAAAAAAGATGGAGTCGTTTGTGCCGGATCGTTTACGACTACGACTTTCGTAAAAGTCGACATTTTATTTATCGTGGTCTACTTGGACTACGACGTACTCGGAGTAGTCTACCGTGTATCATAATGTCTTGGAGTGTCTTGACTTGAAAAATGGGGGCAAAAAAATTCCCCATTCAAGAAACTCTCCCCCAAATAAACTTGGTCACTCCGTGTACCGCATGTACCACCACATGTGGCGTGATATCATAGTGTGATAGTAAGATATCCCTTCGCTCTCTAGATCTACTACTACCGATAGTCGTACCACAGTGCCTTGGTAGCTCTCCAGATACGTAAAAGTGTAGCTGTCGGAGTTGGAAGGGGAAAAAGCGTTGAATTCCATGCACAATTTGTGCAGCATTTTGGGGCTTGGTGGGCGGCATTCTTGCTTGTTGCCTTCTCATCCAGCTCAATTTAACATTGGTGCTACTACCAGAGGAAGTATTAGGGAATGCTCAACAAACCAATTTTTGGAAAGACAATGACAAGTAATGACATGATACGTGGTATGAAACTATTATTCTCCAACAACCCCATCCAGGAAAAGAACCCTAATCAACATAAATCCCTCAAAATATTCCAATGTTTGTCGCTGTGGCTGTTTGTGTGTAGCGGAACGGAAAAAGCCATTCAAAAGCGCATTGTGGGAGTATAGTAGGTGAGAAGTGTTGAAATTCTGTTCCGCGAATTATAATTAGGAGCATCTTGTATATAGCTAGTACGCGAAAGCAAGTAGCTTTACATCTTTCGATGTTGACAAGTAAGTAGACAGAGATCTTTTAGACTTCAAGGACCAGTTGAGACTGTTTTCAGTTTTCAGAAATGAACGCAAACGATCTGCTCAGTCCTTGGTGAAGAAGTAGACGCTTCAAATGTCTGCTTTGGGTAAGTTTCACTACCAGCAAGGATCTTGGTATGTCGTATACAACCTAGTGCACCTGGAGCTTGTCTCGCATCTCGTTTATCACTGTCACAACCAACGGTATGCCTCTGGGACGCGTCGCAGCAAGGTGTCATTGCTTTTGGCCTGAGTCTACTACAAGCACCAAGAAGAAGGCACTTGAACGAGACTTGAAGATGAGCCTCCGGAAGTCCAGGCATAAAAACTTCCAGTGGAGCGATTTCACGAACAAAGCTTCCATTGTGGATACAATTTTGGGTTGTTCTTGTTTCCAATACGTCGTATATTCAATGTAATATATGGTGACTGTGAGTTTTGTGGAGATGATGCAATTGATGCTACTAAGGCCTACGGTACGGTACGTAGGTATCGATACAACGGATCACCCTACAGCGTACAGGGTATTTCATACTAACAGCAAGTCGTACCTACCGTAATACGTCGTAATCATACTACTAGTACCAATCAAGGTATCATTATTTCAACCACCAATCTCTCATCCATTCATGGACATGAATTTCCATTTTCCAGAGTCCCTTCATAGCATGAAAAACTGACCATGAGCGACGATGCTGCCGCTGCTAACGTGGTGAGAGGGAGAATCAGATTTCAAGATGATCAAGAAATGACCATGCGGCTCTGTCCTGAACTTAAACAGTTCTACCAGGACCATAGCTTGGATGTTTCAAAACTCACAACCTCGTCGTCTCTATCGAGCCCATGGCGATTCGTCCGTCTGAATCCACGCTTCGATACAACCGAGACGCTTGAACTGTTGAGAAAAGAACTTGTAGATCATGTAATTGACAAGAATAAGAATCATACAACAACAATAGCCGCAACAGCAACAAGAACGGAACAGGAACCCCTTGCCGTTCCGTGGTTGGATTCCTGCTGGGCTTTCTATGCTCTACCAGGCTCCTTTTCTTTGGCGTCGTCGACGTGCTATCGTTCTGGACGAATCTATGGGATGGATATCAGTTCTGGTGCTGGTATTGCTGCCTTGCTGACGAATGTTCATGATCAAAAAACAGCAACAACCAACACAACCACGACGTCTTCTGATGATAAGACGGAAATACGAGTCTTGGATTTGTGTACCTGTCCAGGCCTCAAATTGCTGACCATGGCCGATTACTTCTATCAGATGTCAGCGTCAACAACTTCCAACAAATCAACAAAGGTGAAAGTCGTTGGGGTGGATATCAACAGTTCTCGAATGGACAAGTGCAAGGCAATCGTTCAGAAATATTGGGTCGATTCTGCATCTCCTCATCAGTCGAGCGCAGGAGGGACAGCAAACAACGACGTCGTTGTACAACTGCACCTTGCGGACGGCACAACATTTGGAGGACCGGCGTATGATACAGAGGAAAGCCTTGTATTTGATTCGAGAGTAGCTATAGAAGAAAGGGGAGAACGGGGAGAACGAAAACGTCTAAACAAAAGCGCAAGAGCTCGACATCGGAAACGTTTGAGACAGATTGCCAATGTTGAAGGAATGCGACCAGAAACGAACGGTGATGATGACACTGTGACCAACACAAATCCTAGTTTCATAGAAAAATTTGATTATGTTTTGGTGGATGCCGAATGCAGTACGGATGGCAGCTTCAAACACATTCGAGAACGAATCAAGGCTGAACACGATTCATCTACTACTGTTCACCAAGAAGAGAATCGTCTGCTCACAGACCAAGCCAAACTTGCTGATTTGGTTGCTTTGCAAAAAAAGCTGATAGAATCTGGATTCCGCCTGCTCAAACCAGGAGGGAGTATGGTATATTCAACATGTTCCCTCTCGGAGGAGCAAAACGAAAAAGTTGTTTCATGGTTACTGGAAACGAAGAAAGATGCCTTTTTGATTCCTATCCACTTTCCATCCATCATGCAGAGCGAATTTGTTACGGAGGGTACATTGAAGGGAACGGTGCGGTTCTATCCAAACTTGGTGGATGATACGACAAGCGAACCTACGTTACTGGGTGACGGATTCTTTGCGTCAAAATTGGGAAAATGTATAGGAGCATCCTACGAACAGTAAGACATCTTTTTTAGATTGCTCATTGTTTTAGAGGATCATTGATCCGATGAATGATACACCCTATATTAGCTTATATAGCATTGTAACCTTTACGATGGATCTTGCGCCTTGGTGCCCAATCGACTTGGATCCGAACTGGGATAGTAGGGTTTGCTGGGTGCTGCTACGCGCTTGGCGGAATCGGTACCTATTCTGCGTATGGGACCTCCTCCTGGACGAGGGACGCTAACTCCGGATGGCGCACCGCCAGCATTTTTTCTACGTGCCGCCGCGATGGCTGCGACATGAGCGGGAGGTTTCACGGCCGTGAGCCCCTTGGGAATGATGTGCGATTTCGAAAAGCTGCCTGGTGGTGCCAACGGCTTGACAGTTGTGACTTGAGAGTTTCCACTGGTGTCCTCTTCCCCGCGTTTTGGACCCTCCACATCTCCACGTTTTGGTGCCCTTGCCCACTTCACTTGAATCTGTCTGTCCAACAGAGTTTTACGATTCATGCTGGCAATGGCAAGTTCTGTCGCATCGGGCTCCGTGTACTCCACAAATGCCTGCCCTTTGTCCGCTTGAATGCGCACTGAAACAATCTCACCAAATGCGTAGAACTGATCCCGAATATCCGGTTCGGTCAAATTGGGGTACGGTGCATCGCCCTGGAAACGCAAATACAAGGTCGCCCGTGCCTTGTCGTAACCGTCGGCATCTTCTTTCATGGCAGCTTCATCCCTTCGTCGCTGTCTACCTAGAATTTTGTTGGCGACTGGATCGTTCGTACCGAAGAATCTATCTTTGGTGTTTTGCTTGGCGAACGGGTCGTTCCGATCTCGAGGCATTTCATGGCGGAATGGACAGGTATCTCCGCGATTACATTCCCCTCTTGCAAAAAAGGTACACAATTTAGCCATATTTCGTTCGTAACGTGGTTCCATGTTGGCCATTTCCTGTAATTTTGCTGCCGCCAAAGCGTTCACTTCTCCCACCATGTTTTGCCCTTGCGATAAGGCTCGTTCTTGTTGTGCCGTGAACCAAGCTCGATTTGCAAGGGACTGTGGCACAGCGGAAGCAGGTCCTCCGCTGCCATACTCCTTAAGGATTTTATCGCGAACTTTGACATTCAGTCCGTATTGAAGATCGTAAATGCATACTTGACAAACGTTTTTTGCCTGAGCACAACTCCTGCAGATCTCCACTCGCTTCAAACGGCCTTTGGATCCGGCTTGCCATGCGAACACGGTAAAGGGTGTCTCACAGACTTGACATTTCTTCCAAAGGGCTCCTTAGTCATTCGAATGTACGGATTATCACCTAAACATGTTTCGCACACGAGGGGAAACTCTGTGTCCTCCCATTTCGCCTTGTTATCGTCTCGTTTGACCTTCGACATGATAGTTCAACACGGGGAACAACAAAATGTGTGATATGTTTGTAATCTTGTTGGTGAGCAATGTTTTAGTACGTAATACGTTCGTAGTTCGTAGTATATGTTTCTTGTTTGTTTTGTCAGTAAGGAATGAATGAGTCAAAACACGATAGCTCGGTTTTCCAAAGCTGCTTTGATATGATAGTTGATTGATGATGTTGTGTTGTTGTGTTGTCTCCAGATTCACGAACAGAAGATTATTGTTGCTGTAGGTCTACCGGTAGTATTTTTTATTTTCACTCGTATGCACTTTCTGTGATCGATGCTTCGTGGATGTGTGTGTGTGAATGAAGTGTGTGGGACAACCACATTCGAATTGGTTGGTTTTTCCAGTTACTACTCCGAGTACGTACCACTGGCCAGCTACCATAGTTACGTTTACTAGGTACTAGTCATAGCTATTAGTGGTCGTCCTTATGTTGATTAGCGTTGGAGATATATTGGCGATAATAAAAAGCGTTTTCATCAGCGACGATTTCAAAGATCGCCGACATTTCGCTGCTCGATAAAATCCAAGGTCCAAGGTGCAATGCTCTGGACAGGAACGTAGATTTCCTCCTGGCAAGGAGCATCCAACAATTTCGTCAGTATTAGCTAGTTCTCCATCCGATAGACGCATATCACCCTTGCTAGACCGTCCTACTAGTGCGTTATAACTCACTACCGCAAGCGGCACATACAAAGAGGGTTGACAGAGTGTTTTTTCTATAGAACTTTGAAACGGCGCGGGGCAGCTGTGTGTACTTGTGTGTGCGATCGAACAATCGGAACAGTCCCGACAACATGCGACTCTTCCGAAAAACGAGCAACAAAGCCGACAAAGGAAAGAAAAATGCCAAGAATACTGAGAATCAGTACGAATATGTCCGAAAGGAGTTTGGATTTGACTATGTTCCACCGTCGCAATATGTTCCATCTCATTCTCTGAGTGAGGATGACGAAGATGACGAGGAAAACGAAAATGACGACACAGAAACATTTGAGCTCCAGTACCAAGGCGCATCTCCGGTGAAGATCATCCAGCCTCGTTCAGAATTGTCGGGATCTATCCAACACGAAGATGAGATCTATGTCCCAAGGAAATCTATCAGGAAAGTCCACCATGCGAATCCTCGACATGTGAGGAAGACCTACCAGCCAACAAGGAGCACCCATCTCCTCCCTGAAGAAGAGGAGGAGGAAGTAGTCCTCTATGATCCCGATGTAAGAGAATTGACTAGGAATCGTCAACATCGCACAATACCATCAATTCGTGAAAATCCACGTAATCCGCCTCAACGTCGTACAACAGCGACGGAAGAAGCATTCCGGTCAAAAGGATCGAATCGTAGTCACAGACCAGAACCTGGTTTCTCAAGAGAGGAGCACGATCGAGAAACACACCGCACCCGACACTATCGCAGCGAAGATGACGTTGATGACCTGGGTGACCTTGATATAGAAAGAGTCCAAACTGCCTTCAGCTACAATTCGGACGATTCTGCAGAAAGTTTGGTAGAAGAACAGTCAAGGGGATCGAGGTACAACGCAACGCACAATAAGAAGGGGCATCGTTCGTCGCGCCATTCGAGACCATCCAAGAGCGAGGGGAAATATCCAGAAAATGATCTAGACGATTACGTTGTTATTAGAACCACGTCTTGGAGAAAAACGCGAAATGGGTGGGAACGCGAAAGCGACGAAAGAGGTGTCCCAGAACCACGACCACACCTTGAAGAGTATGAGAGACCTCGTTACGATAGAAAGCATCGAATTCAAAGAGAAAGACGCGAGGATAATTCCAACGATCATCGAAGGGATATATACGATGATGACATGAGGGAATCTACTCGTAGACATTCCACGAGACACCAAGATGTTCGTTACAGCACCAAGTATAGGACCAACTCGGGAATGGACGATCGACGTGATGGACCAGAAATCAGCAGAAAATCTCATCGTCCCCGTCATCATGACTTGGAATCCAAGGAAAAAGAAACCCATGGTCGAAGGCGAGGTCTCGGTGATGCGAGCTACTATGCCACGCCATCTGGCAAGATGGCCTCCGATTATGACGCAACTGGGCCAATCGATGAGCCCAGAGTTTCCCAACAGAAACACTCCAAGGGTTTTTTAGGAAGAATCCGTGAAAGTGTACGTGGGCCTCCCAAGAAAGAAAAGAAAAGGTACGCAAGAGGTGATGATACATACCTCGTTGAAGAACGTCAACCAAAAGAGGTACCCTATGTGAAGCCAAGTGCTTTATTTGAGCAAGTCCAACCGTCCTTGCGATCGGATGTTTCATTCCAGGACAGAACGTCGTCCAAGTTCCATCGTCGAGAACCTGATGTTCCTTCTACGTTGCCAAGGACAAAAGTTGTCTCCCATCCTCCACGTAACAGACATGAGTACAGTCCGGATCCAGCTTATGATGAGCGCAGTGATGGAGGCAATGAAAATGAAGAAGCCTTTAACACTAGACGGCGTTCCAGTCATCGTCGTCGCCATCGAGATCGTGCATCAGGATATAGTGAGCATTATGATGATCCACGCCGAGTTCGGGAGGAAGATTACTGGGAATCACCTGAAGCTATGGTGTCTCGTCAATTAGCGGCTGAAAGGCGTAAAGCGTTGTCGTCGTCTGCTCTTCCTTTCGAGACGGCACGCAATGAGACTCCTGCTTTGCGTCATAACCCTGATCATCGCAGAAGTTATACTCGGCAATTGGTCAAGAGTAATCACGACCATCGAGGTTATGGAACAGATGATCCAGAAAGATATTCGAGTGCCCAAGAGCTTCGATACGCAACCTTGAGCTCGCCAAAGCTGATTCGTGCACATCCAACTCTCAGTAATGATGTCCAACCGACAAATAGCAAAGGATTCCGCATAGGATGCTACTAAGAAGAAACCCATGAAAACAAACTTGGGCGTTGGCAAATACGTGAAGAGCCAGGACGGCCTGGCCGTATTCGTCCTTCAAAACGATGAAGTAAGGTAATGAATAAAACAGTTACGGGATACATTTCGAGATACACACTAGCCACGGGCGTCTCGGCCCGACATCTTTGATACCGTAGCATCCATGTGCAGCGTCGGACCAGAAGCAAACAACCCCATGGAAACGTTTCGTTCTTGGTCCATAAACTCAGATTCACCCCAACAAGGAACCTACCGACTGGCTCGCCCCTATTACTGATGACTAAATGTGCAGTTATCACCATACCGACAGCCACCCTGCGAGAAAAAGAATTTGCAAGGTACTCGACCTCTTCCACCGGCGCCTCTTCCGCGGCCTCTTCCAGCAAAGGAATTGTTGTTATTGTGACCACTCATTTCTTGATAGCTCCTACCACTAGCTGCAGGGACAGGAGCGGCAGAGGGGGCAGGGATAGTGCCAGCTCCTGCGCAGACGCATGTACCACCATTGGAGGGGGCGCACCGACATCCATGTTTGAATCCATTGCAACAAGTGCAGTCCCGGCACTCTGGAAACCAAAACTCTTGGGCATGCTTTTGCAAGTGCGGCGGCAACGACGTCTGTGGTGCCATGCTACTGTTAGCAGTCACCGCCGGTGGACTTTCCGGAGGAGAGCCTTCATGGGAATCTTCCATGGCATCCTCGATGTTGTCCATCATTTCGGCATATTCAGAGAAAGAATCTTCCCTTGCCCCGGGGTCTTGCTCCGGCACAGCTGGTGCCGCCGATGCGCCGCCAACATTGGGAGTGAAGGACGCTGCTCCTGCATTCAAACCTTTGGAATACATCTCTTTTACTTGTCAATGAATATTATAATAATTCGGGTCGATGAAACAGATCAACTCGAACAGTCTTGGCAATTGTGGCGATGCAAAAAAAAAGTTCTTGCGAGCAGAAGTTGAAAGTGTCAAAAGATCTTTGGAGGACAGTTGGCTTCGTAAATTTATTTTACAGTTATTTCGCGGACGCGAGAGAGACCGGCTCCCCCGTAACGAAGGACGGACAGTACTTTCAAACTGGGTACCTACAGTTATTACGGTACGTACGGTAGTCTACCGAAGGTACCGTATAATAGGTAGGTACTAACTGTTAACCGTCAGTATAAAATAACACTAACTGTAAATAAATATATAATAACAAAATGTGATACAGGACCAAATTGTGTCTGGTAAACATGCTGGTTTATATTAATTTACTTACTGACGCCTCAGCGATATCATTTAAAGTGTGACTGATGCTATCACAGGCTGTTATTCTACAGTGTATAGCGACATCAACTCTTGGTAAGACTTCACACATTGCTACCGACTGGTTTTCATTTGTAGTTGTCATTGTTTAGAAGCATACTTTCCATTTTCAGTTCCTTTTGTGATCTCCGGATACATTGACTCGCTGCAGATCACAAAATCAGGGTCGATCGACCAACAATGCCCTGTGTAATGGGGAATCCAATTCATGCATTGTGGCACCAATTATGATGAAATAATGTTCTCATGAAAAGACAGCTCTCCTATGGGCTAAATCATGCACCAAAAATCTACCTGTTGTCTACCACTATGCCTATAGGAACGATACTACCACCCGCATTTAATAGTGTCGCTAGGTCTTAAAAGGGAGCCCAGTCATCTTGGTGATAATACTCCGACAATAATCGATAAATGTAGCTTGGCTGGAAACTTCCCACATTGGTCACGAACAACTTGATATGATCTGGTCGAACATAGTCATGCAACGGATTCACAAAGTCCACTGTCCCATGCTGCTGAGAAGATGCGTAATCCATAATGGAGTTTGGGTTGAGCAAGTCATTGAGGGTATCTTGGCCTTCGTGTGGGAAAATGGGCGTTAGCTTGTAAATACCAGTTAAGCAAACGACAGGGACTGCATTTTCTGCTGCAGCCAGCGCCACAAGATTTGATCCACTCGCCGAGACCAGACCTCCATTGGCCAAAACAGCGTGAGCAGGTAGTAGAACTTTGTTGACGCGAGCCATCATGGCAAAGATAGCTGAGTCAGGAATCACACATGTGTCTTCAACCACATTCCCATCCTCCGTAGGCACTTCAGCTAACAGTCTTGCCATTTCATGTCCCTCATACTGACCATTTCGCTTAGCTCCCTCGCACACGATGACAGTAAATCGAAGCTTTTTGTCGGCAGCGGTCTTCAGGAACTCAAGAACACTATCGCTCTTGCCGTAGGTCAGAATTACTTCTCCCGAGTGAATGTGATTTTTGGCTTGATCATTGATCGTTTTGTGCAAGTCTTCCAGTTCCGACGTAATTTCTTGAATAGCTTCCATGATAGATTGTTTGAGATCAGAACGAGCTGGCTGGAAAAATATTGGTGGGAGATTGCAGTTGTAGTCGTTGATGGTTTGTTGTTCCATAATGTCCCCGACGGATCCAAGGGACTCTGAGCGTGTGTTTCGTCGTTGATGGTCTTTTGGTCCACCTGTCCTCGCAGGAACTGTCTTGACGTGCTGCGGTAATGACCAGAGCATGCTTTCAAGGGAAGAGCGGCCACGAGACGACGAACTTTTGCTGGTGTCAAGGTAGTTGGATTCTTCTGGCGCTATTGTCCCACTGAGAACCTCTTCTCGGATGGCAGCTAAAACACGTCGGATTATATTCCCGATGGCTGGCTCTCGGAATCCACCGGCAGCATCTGCTTCTTTTCCAAATACTCTCACCAAGGCTAGCAATTGAGCGGGTGACTTCCATCGCGTACTTCCAATCATGTTCTTAAGAATCTCGACCGTTCGAAGGGTCAATGCAAGTCGACCATCTGCCTGGTTTGCGGAGGTCAATCGACCAATTCGTAGTTGCAACTCGAACTGTGATAGCATAGCATGTTGTTTTGGGTGTTTCTCCCTGAGCCATTCCCGAACACTGAATGTAGAGGAGTCGAGGGAAACATCTCCGCTATTGGTAGCGGGTATTGGCACACTCATGAGTTGACTTTCTGTGGAACAGAAACGAAAATGAGAGTGAGGACAGGTATAGTCGGCACAGTAGACCATTATCCGAGAGAGTGACCGAAGGAAGAACGTCTATCAGCGTTTGTTCAAGGGCCGCAAATACCAGGTTGATCACTTCATCACTTCGATTGTTTCTCTTCCAGTTTCGCCTTTTTGTGGGGTTTGACTTGCGACCCGACCGCTTTGGGAACCGGTCGATTTCGAAAAGGAGCGTGCTCGGTCCCCATGGCAAGCTCTTTGATGTATTCGCCTTTAACTTGCACAACAATGAGTGTTTTGTGAAAATCAGGCATGGAACGAGTCAATGTTTGGATTTCTCGCCAGTCAATGAATCCGTCTGCTCGAAAATGGCCGATCGAGAATGTTGGAGGTGAAACAAACAAAATCAGAGGCAAGGGTGAGTGGCAAGTTTCCCTCGATTCTCCGTCCACTAATAATCAACACATAATAAGACGGTATTGCTTACCGTTACCAATGATGTACACACAGAAATCGCTGTGTACAGCCTCGGGTGAATCGGCATAAAGGACGAAATCACATCCAAATTGTAGGCCACTATGAACTCTATATCCCAAGGACTCGTAATGCCTTCGAACAAACGCTGATTTGACACCTTCTTTCTCCATGTCTCGTGATACAGCAACCAACCTTACTTTGGACTGGATCACAATTTTAATACAGCTGTAAATTCAAAATGCTGCTACAATACTTTCGTCTTTCGTAGACAAAAAGATGATGATGATGTTGTTTTGTTTTTTTGTGTTGGCTGTGTTAGGGATGATGATGTGAGACGACTGTCGTTGTTTTGAAAAGAAAGTGGCGGTCGCAAAGTCTCCCCCGAACGACTCATTCGAGCTTAGACGACGGCCAGGCCAGCTCTGTCCTCCCGTCAAGTTGAAGCGATCTCTCCAATCATCAAACGAATGAGAGCCTTCATGACCCGTTCCTTCCGACAAGATCGTCAAAAATGATGATGTTGTGATGGATAAACGAAGAAGAAAAAATTAATACTACGTCGTGTGCTCAGTAGGATGGAAAGCATTCTGATCTGTCTGTCCAACTTCTAGTTTTTAAGTCGCCACGCACTTCAAGAGAGATCAAGAGACTCGAAGCACAACCTGCATCAACAGACAGAAAAAGATTCAATATAGAAGAAGAGGGAACTATTGACAAAAATTGTTGACACTACAAAACATCCTTTTATCTCTGTCGGCAGAAATCCATCCATCCAATGTTGATGTTACAGAATTGCGCGTCGTTCACTGCAGCCTTTTTGTTGCTGGCCCTGCCGTGCGAAAATGTTTTTGGATTCCGCGCCATTTTCCAAAGGCGTCGTATCAATAAGCCTCCGTCCACCCGGAATACCAACGTAAATGTTGAAGTGGCGCCACCAGCAGCCGATACTGCTACGCTCGCCGCTGGAGTAGAATATTTGCCCCAAGATATCACTGAATTGTTTGGTCGTATTCAGCAAGTATCGCCCCTCGCAAATATGGCCATGGAAAACGAACGGAACGACTTGGGAGGTCTGATTGGCAGTGTCCACGAAATGAATGGTCGCAGCACTCACGGACCGAGAGGATTCCATGCACTACAACATACAGAAAGTTTGCCTTGGAAAACGATCGAGACGAGCCGTCGCGGACCGGTCTCCCACATTGATAGAATCGACAATTTTAACGGCCTGGATGCTCCGCTGTTGCGATTTCGCGCAACCTTGGACGGACCTTGTGTGGCAGATCCTTTAGCATCGCTCATTATGGATCTGGAGGAACGAAGCAAATGGGATATTCAAATCCAAGACGTATTTGAGGCCCACAAAATTCAGGATCTTCCCTCAGCCAACGCTGCCATTGGCTTTGCATATGGGGACTGCTACCGTCTTGGGGTAGGGTATTGTCGCACCAAGAAGAATCTCGGTATCGACTCACGAGAACAGCTGACTCTGTGTGGTATCAATAATTTTTCGGACGGGTCTGCAATGATCTGGGGCGTGGAATTGCCCGAGCAGTAAGTGTCATCGAAGTGATATCGGGTATTATGTGGCGTGGTTGGTCGTTTCCTCACTTCCTAATGATTTTTGGCAGACACAATGATTTGATGCCATCACACTACCATCGTGTGACTAGGGCCAAGAGCCACCTGTTCTCGACGACACTGGTCCCCACGGGCGAATCGTCCTTTGATGTCGAGTATCTCCTCCAACTAGAAATCGGTGGAAAGATCCCCACTTGGATGACCACTCCCATCGTCATGGACTCCGTCAAGCGCATGTTTAAATGTGCCAAGGACGTGTATGCCAACCATGATGCACTCCATCCATCAGTAGCAGCCGAGAGTCTTTTATTGTCCCCGTAGAACAGGAGTCGAAATTACGTTTGCTAACCTCCAGCAAACTTCTCCCTGTACCTGGAGGATAAGCAAGAAAACTGGCAGACACTCATCGACTTTTCAGTGAACGGAAGCCTGTATATGGGTTGAGAGCCCTGGTTACAGCACCACTCTACCTACTAGAATTAGAACATTTTAAAATACATTTCAGAAGTCCCCTGAATTGTTGAAATCATTACAAGGAACGACTGGACCAAACTATATTTTTCTGTCACGATGCTTCTTTTGTAGGACCTTGTTCTCGGCGTGCGAAATTGGTGGCAAGAAGATTCTCAGCTCGCCGTTCTAGTCATTCCCAGTGAGCACGGCTAGGAAATGCTCCTTGTCTTTGCACACGCACTCCTTGAACTTGCAGGAACAGCCGACCATTTTTCCGCATCCGGAACACGTGTAGGGTGTGAATTCGTGGTTCAGTGAGCAAGAAGTTTCGCCACACACACACAAAGTCTTAATGACGCAGGCGTTACATTTTTTCTGCTGGCACGATTCGCATCCAAGATGGAAATTATTCCGAAAAATATTCTGTTCGCTGATGGGAAGAGTCGCCCTCCTATCCTTCGCTGTGAAGATGGGACCTTGACACTCTTCGCAGATCCAGCCACCCCAATCTTGGAAAATTTTCTTGTTCAATATTGGACAAGTCTTCGCAAGACAGAAGACGTCATCGGCGGTGGAATAGTTCAAAATTTTTACCATTGTATTCGTACCTAGAGTTTCGAGAAACGAAGGAGAGGCTGTGAGCAAAGCCTGTGAATGAGTACTCGATATCCCAATCGCCGTCTTGGCTGAAAGGGCGGCGGTGCGGCTAGTGGTAGTTTCGGCGGTTGAACTTTTGAAAAACTTGACCTTGATTCCACCAATCGCTCGTTTGGCTGGACGTTTCTTGTTGATTTCGTTCTCCTTGTTAGACATGGTAGCAAGTGATATGATGTTGCCTAGAGAGAGGGAGAGAGAGTTGAGGGATGCAGGACGAAAGGAGAGACGATGTTTGGTGGATCGAAGGAAGATAATGGATTCACCAACGATGCTTCCATCCAAGAATCGTACTAATTGTAAAACACTAAACTGTAAACAGTAAAAACATCCGCCGTCCAATGACGGGACTCCTCCAGTCATGAGTAAAATCGGAAAACTTACAGTTAACTGTCCCTAAAAATAGTATTGCTACCTTGTCGGCATCCCAATCAACAATCGATGCACTCATTGGACATCAAATAAAAAGCGATGTGAAATTTGTAGAGGATGGGTCAGTCCTAGAGAGCACTGCAAGATTAGATGCGAAGCTACGAAACGTCATCCGTTATGTCCGTTCACAAGTGGAAGTGGGATTGGATCCATGAGTGGTTGACATTCCATTTCCGTAAGATCTCTTCAATCAAATTAGCTCACAAGTGTGGTATCGCACTCCATAACGCTGTTCCCAGAAACTCATTGCGAGCTTCGCTCATTTTGGTATATTGGATGGTCTCCTTGACGAATGTTGCGAAGCGGCCATTGGCAATATACGTCCCATTGAGAATCATCATGCAATCCCGCGGTCCCAACGAACACAGCGTGATTTGTTGCAGGGGATGAATAAGACTCATGTGAGTCTTGGCGTGATGATCTTGGGTACAATGAGAATTGAGTGATCGAATCAGATTCTGTATGATGACACGTGCCATGGCCTCAGCCGGATATGTATCTTTGGCAAAGGGCGGAAGACCCTTCACCGTGACACAATCTCCAACGGCAAATATGCGGCCGCTACCAAACAGAGTAGATGGAATCGCCTCAACCTCTTCAGTTAAGGTTTCCTCTTTCGTCTCGTCGAGCCCCAGTTCCAGGTGGTTTTCTGCCTTCAAGATTTGCAATGCCTCGTTGACAATAACTTCTCCACGTTCGCCAATGGTAGATGCCGGCATGAAGCGAGAGGCTGTCACTGTGACACCGACACACATATACACTACCGCTGCAGCCTGTTTAGCGGCATCGATATCTCCCAAGGAAGCATTTGTGGATATGGTCACACCTCGTTGTGTCAGCCAACGCTGTGCATACTCTTGCGCCTTTTGGGGGAAAGGTGTCAGAATGGTTGGTGCCAGGTCGTAAAGAGTCATCGACTTGCACAAATGTGGGTAGTGATAACATAACTCTGCAGCAAGCTCCACACCCACTAATCCCGCTCCGACAATGGCAATAGCATGCTGAGGTTGCGGGGAGGGTGTGGAGGCTGCTTCGGAGTTGAGTTGACTCAGGCGTTCGTGCTCGGCAGTCATTTGAGCCACTCGACTGGACATTTGAAAGTGTGAACGCTCCTTGTCTGGTACAGGTGAGGGAAGTACTTTCCAAAGAGGGCTGGTTTGGTAGGCCGACCCAGTGGCAACAACACAATAATCAAATTCAATCATTTGAACGGGAGCGTTGTTGTCGTCGTTGTCGTTGTCTTCGCAAACTACGTCGTTGACTAAAAACCGATTCAATTTATCCTTTTGTTCTTGTTGGGTTGGCGGGACTTGCCATCGAACAGTTGCTCGGCGTGAAGACAAGTTGGTGACCACTCCTTGAATCAAGCAAATTCCTAGTTGTTCCACCAAGGTGTTTTGAAGCGGACATTGCAACCTTTTTAGCTCGTCGGGGTCGCACATGCCCCTCAAAATACCAGGTGTGAATTCAAAATAGTCCTTTGGTTCCACGATCAACACATCAAAGGCGTATCGTGTCTTTTTGGCAATCATCATCCCCGCCGGCCCACAACCAATTACCAAGAGGCGTTTTCGAGTTTCTTTCGGAATAAGCAACGATTTTTTCTTTTGATTGGCTTCGTCGCTATTGTCGTCTTGTGGTATATTTAGGGAATGCAACATGCGCTGCATCATGAGTTTGTTGGGTCGTTCGCAGCCATCCGTTCGTTTGCCCAGAAGCTTGTAGCGATTACGAGCAACGTATCCATAGACGGTTTCTCTCACAAACAAGGGAACAGAAATGAAGTAATGCAGATAATAATAGGGACGTTTCAGATTGCGAATGGCCATGAGCCATGCTGTGGACCCACGATAGACGACGCCGTCTTCAATGTAGGCCCAACTGCGTAGTAAGTCGTCTCTTGTAATGCCATATTCCAGCAACAGATTTTGGGCATCCTCATGTTGACACCACATGTACCATACAACTTGTTGTGGCAAAAGTCGTTCTGAAAACCATTTCATGCTGCCATTACATAAATGACAGACACCATCGAAAATGAGAGTGGGTCCTTGAATGGCCAGGGCCATACGATCGGCATGTGGCAACTTCGAGGCTCGTTGCCCAGACGACATCACGGCAAAAGCCGAGGCAGAAATTTCCGGCACAGCCGGATACTTCCGTGAGTGTGATTTCTTCCATAAAAAAAGAAGCACTGTAAAGATAGAACCGAGCAGGAAGTATTGCTCTGTCGAAGATGAAGCAGAAGATTCACCCTTTGTCGCTCTAAACACTCCGTTGTTGGACAACGTTGAAGAAGATGATTCATTGAGTTTGTAAGTGGTGTCTTCAGGAGCCCATGACTTTTGCAGCAATATGTTAATGGCTCCCATGAATACAACTGTTGCTCCCAACAGTAGTAATCTTTTCCTTTGCGGCAGTGTCACCCTCATGTTGACCGTTTCGACATTCATGCAAAGAGACGGTATGAAAAATGCGAAGAACAACAAGAATAATACTGGAAGTACGACTGTACTTGGTAGTTGGAACAGGAACAGCGTTAAAGGTGATGGCGAAACGGTCGATTTTTCGATTTTTGGCAAGGGCCAATGACGAAAGGCAGGATGTTGCTGGCGCGGGTCATAAATCGATTCACTCGACTCTTTGACGTCATTACGACAGTAGTTGTCGCGTTCACATGTCACAGTCAAATCGTCTTGCCGTTGCAACGTCAAGCAACCATGAACCACCATTCACAGTCAACTTCTTTCCTTTGATGATTACCCCAACACATCGATCCGAGACTTTCGCGTTGCTGCCCTTTCTTTTTCAGGTCGACATCTTCCTCCCTTCTACTGTTGTAGCAAGACAGCACCCAACCGTTCCTGGAATACTTTTTGGTGTACAAACCCCATTTGATAAACGGGATGAAGTCGGTCAACTTGGATTCGCGTTCGAAAAAGCGCATACGCTACGCATCTGCCAAAGAACGAAGCAAAAAGGCATCCGCCGATGTGTATCGATCCTACAAGGACAGGATTGCCGGAGGCGTCACGAGCGCGTCGACGAGAGAACGCTTTGTTCACAATCCGCAATCTCAACAACGTCCCCACAAACGTCAACGACGACACCAAACTCACGGTATCGAGAATGAAACATTTTCCAAAGATCGAAGCAAAACGGCTGTTGTTAGAATGTCGGAAGAAACAGACGACTTCGATGTTCGAACCAATGGGGGCAAAAATGACGATGGCTTGAAACTGGAGGAAATACTGGATGAACAGCCAGAAAAGGAGCAGATGGAGTCATCGACTTTCGCCGCTGAATTGGATCTGGCCATAGAAAGAAATGCATCGGAAATCTTTGGCAAGTTCCATCGTCAGATTTGGTTGTTGGTCCGATCACTCCCAGAACTTTTGCACAATCTGAGCAAGGTCGTCGACATTCTCATGTCCTACATGCTATCTCCCATATCCTTGCCGGAGCGTCCCACCCCTATTTCTGACTCCAAAGTCGCCGGAGACGGCAAATGCGCTCGCCAAGAGTTTTCCGTCAACCTTGCGACAACCGATATTTTGCATTTGCTTTCAGTGCTGGCACGTGACCTGCGGCATGAAATCCATCCTTACTTGCATTCCAAGATTCTTCCACGAATCATCATCGACTTGCTAAATCCACCACCTCCACCGCCTGGCTCCGACAAGCAACCAATTCCTCTCGACGTGACAATTGTCGAAGCTGCTTTTCGATGCATCGCGTACATTTTCAAATATGACTCGAAAATGGTCGTCAATGACATGGAATCGATGCGACAATACTATGGAATGACACTAGGAAATCGTCGAGAACTTATTCGTCGGTTATCGGCAGAGACTTTTGCACCTTTGATTCGTAAAATGAAGAATCGAAAAGCAAAAGAACGACATGTTCGTCGCGTCCTGCGGGCACTAGCAGCCACCTCACAGCAACCTCTCAGCAGAATTTTTGAGCGGACCCAGATGGACGCTGTTGATGGGTTGTCGCAGCTTTGTTTCCAGATTAGTCGTGGGGTATCTGGCAAGCTGCACTCCGATGGGGCTGCTATGGTACGGTATCTTTTCGAACTGGTGGAGAGTGGTAGTAATGATGACGGAGGTGAAACAACAGCTACAGAAGAAGTTGTTGGCCAGGATTTGATATTCGATGTCGTTTCAGGCATGCTTGATAAACTTTGCTATCATTGCAACAAGTCTACGTTTGGTGCAGTGTCGAACGAGTTGTTTTCGGCTTTTCATTCGTTCATTTTCAAGTGCGTCGATGATTTCGAGGTTGCAAAATCTGCACTTCCGATCATCAAGTACTTGAAATTGATCGTCAAAGCTGCAACGAAAAGATCTGGATCGTTATTTGAGGAGCATTCTGACAAAGACCTACGACCATTGTGTGCGTCATTGACTAGACTATGTTCAGAGACTGTGTTTGCTCCCTTGTCTCAGAGGGCTCAGCCAGTGATACTCGAACTCCTATGTGAGCTTTGGGTGTCGTTTCAAGACCGTAAATGTATGGGAATATCCGAGAAGTCTGAGAACATTTTGAAGTGTAAAGCAGGCACCAAAGATTTCTCTTCCTTCGCCTCTATCATTATGGCAAAGAAGTTGCTCCCACTACTACGTGACGAGGAGATTCGCGATAAGGTGTCTTCCCTTCTAGTGGGTGCCGCTTCTGATATGGCGAAAGATCACAGCGATCGTTGTTTGGAAGTCATATTTGCCGTGGCAACGTCTACAAGCGTGGATTCCTCGAGCGATAGCGACGATTGTTTCAGTCTTTTTCCAGTATTCTCTGGAGATCAAGATATTGTTTCGCTTGAGCAACAGGCGTCCATTCTTGATGCATGCATCATGTCATGTGTTGTCGTTCCGGAGACACTCGGTCGTGTGAGTGTGGCACTGAGGTGCGTCCCGTTTCTTGTCACAGCTCGACCTACTGATGTCAAGGATAATTTCAAGCGAGCTGCGAAATGGGTCACGAGAATCTTGGCGGATCAAAATTCTTCACTTCTAATCAAGGCACTGGCTGTGGAATGTTTTGCGTCCCTATCTCTTAGGGTTCTTGACTTGGATGTGGAACAGTCGACGGTCAAGAAAATGATGCTTGGCTCGGTTCCGTTGGCAGTCGAGATGTTGATTAGGAACAGTGAATCTTTATGGGCGAATCGCGCGGTCGCATCGTTGATCCCTCTTTTTGAAAGATTCGCTCTCCAGATCTGCGACGACATAGACGGATTATTTGATGCTCTGATACCAAATCTCCGTCGTTCGAACCATTTTCTCCGGTTGTACACTCTTCGAATTCTTGCCAGTTTCCCTTCGAAATCATATGTGGTGGACCATGCTGATCTCGATTTCAGCAAGGATCTAGATGAGGAGGAATCATTTCGCCCATCTGGTGAGCAAAAACGTCTTGGAAAAGGTCTCGTAGGTCCGTGTCATTTATTAGATATTCTGCTTGAGCTGGAGGCCTCGCAAGTCAGCCTTGTGAGAGAAAAAGAACTCCTTTCTCTTGTCGGTAAAGTGGAAGTAATAGTTAGATCTGGTCGGCTACCTGTTGCGTATGCTGAGGCAGCATGTAATCATATGTTGGGGCTATTTCATGTCAAATTTGCTCCGCTGTGGGCTGGCGCACAGAAGACAATAACCACGCTCCTGGATGAGTACGAAGCCTTGGTATGGTCGACCTTTGAGGCCGAACTGGTCGCTGTTGTGAAGGACGTCTACGTTGCAGAGAAGGAGGCCGAGGTGGAAAAGGAAAATGATCTTTATATCTTCGAGAAACACCTTCTATTATGTCAAGCATGGGAGCAGAGCGCTGGAAATGACATTCGACTTTTCGGCGAAAAGGAGGTTGAAGATGGCGTGGTTTCCAGGTCCCATGCCACAGATGCAGTCACCGTAATGGAATCCGTGTGGAAGGCAGCTGAAATGTCACATAAAGTGGTGGTGAAGCATTCCCGAGTCATCGTGCCATTGTTTCTTAATTTCCTTCACGCTGGGCTATTTCCTTCGCAACAAAATGAGCACGGCGCTCGTGAGCTTCATCTTGAGGAAGTGGTCGAAAATGAAGAGTAAGCAACTGCTGTACATGTTTTGATAAAGTCACACCGTCATTTTGTTTTTCTCACTAAATATCGTTGCCCAAAGTTCTCGTGTCCATGTTCCTGGCTTCATCATACAAAAGCAATTGAAGTCGTTCTTGTCTGTATTCGCTGCTATTGACGGACCACAACAACTCATCCATCACACGATTCTGGAGAAGGTGTTTCGTTCTCTTCTTGCCCACCAAGACATGAAAGTTGTAGAATTGGCGCTCTCTTGCCTTGCTAAATACAAACACGCGTCGTTGGTGCGTTACAGAGTTATGATCACTGCATTGCTTCAAAAAGGCAAACTTCGGAATGCCTTGCTTGATCTCACGGAAGAAGTCAATTCGGGAAGGATGAGCAGGGAAGAACGCATTCAATTGATTCCAGTCCTCTCAAGCATCCTTTTTGGGAGAGTAAGTGCGAAATCCGGGAAATCTAGTTCAAAGGATTCACCTGTGGCAAGAAGAGCGGCCGTGCTTTCATTCTTGTCCGTTCTCTGTCAAGATGATTCCGATTTATTCCCGTTTCTTTACTTGATGACGCGGTCGTTTATACCTGATACTGTTGAAATTAGTACTGTTGAGTCAATGCTGGAAGAAGATCAGGGTTCATTAATGCAGTCGTTGCTGACAGTTCGAAGCGACGAGTTATTTGTTTCAGGTCCTGTCGTTGAGGGATTTCTTCACTTGCTTGAGAGCGTCATATCCCAACTTGGGTACCGTATTGTACACTGGATACCGCAGCTGACTTCTGTCACCATCGAGCTTTGCAAGCTGGTTGCCATCAACAGTGGAACTGAAGCCAAGATCTCTCATGATGCTAGACAGAGCCACGACGAAAAAAGCAATGGCGGAGAAACACTTCGACGTGGCGCTGTAAGGACACTGTGCTTTCAGAGACTTTCTGATTTGTTTACACGATTTGCTTCTGCTGTAGACTTCAATCAGTTTTCGGCGCGCTTCTGGGATGCTGTGAGTCCATCTCTCCATTATCTACCTGAGATGGTGGTCAGGAGTCAAGATTGTCCAGCTTTTCTTACTCTTCTGCGATCACTGTCGGAGCATGATGAACTTCTCGACATCCTAGTGGCAAACGACTTTGTCGTTGGTGTTGTTGTGGAATGCATTGCGCCGACAAGCTTTCACTCTGTGATGCATTCGTCGCTAGCATTTGTCGAGAATCTCCTCACTGAGACGAATGAGGATTTACCTTCTAAGGGGCAGATATTGGTACGAAAGTTTGCACCGAAACTTGTCATGCAATTTACAAAGCGTCTAGAGGGGGGGGAGACTAATGATGTCCCTGAAGCGTCCAAAGGAAATGTGAACCGTGGACTAGGAACACGTTCTCCAACATGGAGGAGGGAGCTCCAGCTACTGTACCGTGTCAGCGATTTCGTATCCGACACCATCCGGGACGAGAATGCACACTCCTACGTCGGGAATCTTTGTGGTCTTCTCGTCCCTTATCTTGGTCCTGACCAAGGAACCACAGACGAAGACAAAACGAACATTATCGGGATTCTGTCTAGCATCTCTCCTCGTCTTGATAGCAACACGGCGTTCACTGTATTTGTCAACCTCTCAAGTACGCTAAGCCCATACAAATCAAAAGCAGGGATAACATCGCTTTCAGTGAGACAAGGCATCGCCCATCTAATCAACAAAATAGCACCCAAAAATCCTTGGTTGGAAAGAGTCTCTTCTTTGCTTGTCCAAATCTCGTCAACCGATCGAAAACGCTTGGACGAGCTCGACTTTGAAGTCGTCATTCCTGCCCTCAATTCCCTCGCTCGCCAGGAGGGAGATTCGCTCTGGAAAACGCTTTGTGACCAGTGCGACTCTCTTCCTTCAGACTTAATCCCATTGATAAATTGCTGCTTCCATTATCTACACAATGAAGACGGCGTCATATCCCGTGCGTCTTTCAGTGGACTCAGGGAGCTCGTATTTACAGCCGCAGAGTTGAGTCAGAACATGGGTGAAAGCAGTGACGGCTGGATGAAACTAGTCGAGTCGGCTGTTGTTCCGTCGGCAAGACGAGGTTTGGAATCCCGAGACGGGCAAGTGCGGAGATATTGCACTCTTCTGGTCAGAGAAATCACCAAATGCTTTCAGGATTCCTCTTCGACGTATGTCTGTAGTGATCTATGGAGGTTTTGCGACGAGGAAAATTCAGACCTGGATTTCTTTCTCGGTGTAACGCATGTCCAGATCCACCGCCGTGCCCGAGCTTTCCGCAGACTGCGAAAAACTCTCACCGATGCCACCGAAAGTCAAAACGAGCCATCGCTGTCGTCACAATCTCTAGTGAATGTTTTGATTCCATTGACTCTGCATCCATTGTACGAAAGCAAGACAGCCTCAGAGGAGGGCCTCGCTCTCGAGGCAATTGCCACTCTTGGCGCTCTGTCGAGACAATTGTCCTGGAGCAAATACAATAACATACTTTGGTCGCTGCTGACACAGTTTGACCGACATCCTGACCAGGAGCGTTATCTTGTTGGAGCGATGTGTGCCATGATTGATTCGTTTCACTTCGAGTTGTTTGTACATGGAGAAACCAACGGCAACGAAGACCCGCAGACCAAGACAAGCGTCTGTCGATCCCTGGAGAACCGCATCATTCCAAAGATGGAAAGCATTGTCACGAAAGAATCGACGGACAAAAGTGGCAATCGGATCAAGTCGCTTCGACCAAGTATCATACTGGCTCTAACGAAGCTGTTCCAAAAGTTCCCCGAAAGTTACTTCGAGAGCAAACTTTCCAATATCTTCGCTGTCATTTGTGATGTTTTGAGAAGTAGAGACTCGAACTCTCGTGATGTGGCAAGGACTACGCTTTCAAAAATCGTTTGTTCTATCGACCTGAAGTATCTAGGAGACGTTGTCCGAGAACTGGCCGTATCTTTGACCGAAGGATATAAGCTACATGTCCGTGCAGCTACATTACACACTATACTGCTTGAACTGAATAACCTGAACGAGTCGGCGTTAATCATCTCCGGTGCTTCCTCAACACTCCCCTTTGATAGGTGCATCCCAGCTATGATGGATCTATTGCAGGAAGATTTGTTTGGTGAAGCTAATGAAAGAAGGGAGTCTCAAGAAACGAGCGTTCGATATGTTAAAGAAGCAGGCGGCAACAAGAGTGTCCACTCAGTTGAAATGATTTCTAAGATGCTTATTTTTTCGCCCTCGGAGAACCGAACGAGCTCATCAGTGCACTGCGTCATAACTCCTTTTCTTGAAAGGCTCCGGATGCCTGACGTCGACGCGAGGATGATTCGAAAGATCAGAGAGGTACTCTCACGGATTGTTGTTGGACTTTCGAATAATAAAAGCGTCAAAGGGGAGGAGTTGCTGCCATTTGTTCACGCGACCATTCTCCCTTTCATAAGCCAAGACGCAATAGACTCGGTCAAGGACGGAACAGAATTGGCAAATCACATCGAAGAAGACGATGAAAATGCGGTAAACATCTCGATCAGTGGAAGCCGAACTTCTTTGAGAAGAACAAAGGTTGCAGCCGAAAACAAGTCAGGCAGTGTTGTGGAGTGGCGACCCTCGACGCTCAAAACGTCCGAATCCGAAAAGTCGGCAAAAGGAATTAAAAAACACGCACAACAAAACCTCCGGTCGGTCCAGGATGGCTACAACGCGCCAAAGTTGACGGGGAGTTCACGCCACGGACCAGTGCAATTGTTTGGCAGTGAAGCTGTCAACGAACCCGCAGCAACCAGCGCCGTTATCTTTGGATTAAATCTCTTGTCCGCGAGTCAAAAGAAAAACGGTATCTTCGGTCGAGACCTGCTTCATATGTTGGATCCATTCATACCGATATTAACGGCATTGGTATGTCACTGTCGCAACACAGACATAGCATTGCTTGCTTTGAAATGCCTCCAAAACTTTCTTCATTTCGATTTGCCATCAGTAGCAAGTTGCTCCAAGTCCCTCGGGTCTCAAACGCTCCATTTGCTTTCTTCGTCGTCATCGACATCAAATCAAAGCGATTTGACTCAAGCTTGTTTCAAGACACTGACACATCTTATCAACAACGACAGTGATGTGGAAAAGGGAAAGACAAGAAATGGGTTAACATCTGGCGAGAAAGTTCTCGTCAATCGTTCGAAAATGCCATTAGATCCCGAGCAGATGAAAATTCTCTGTTCTCTCCTTCAGATTTCAATCGCTGAGACAGAACAACACAACCCTGCGCTTAACCTTGTGAAAGCAATCATGTCACATCGGTATATCTCTCCCGAATTCTACGATCTGATGGACGCTATTCTGAAACTGGTTGTAAGAAGCCCGAAACCCACACTTCGACAGGTACGCTGACTCAAATTGTTGGGGCTGCTGATTTTTCATTTCGCATTTTAATCCTCACATTTCGATTGTGTGTTTTCAGCAAGGGGCAGTTGTTTTCGTTAGATATCTCCTAGACTATCCGATGGGTGAAGATAGGTTCGAACAGCACTTGAAACAGGTCATTGCAAACATTAGCTACGAATACCAAGAAGGACGAACATCTGCTGTCGCGCTTCTCTCCCTCATCATAGAGAAGCTCCCCCCGGAGCTTTTGGAAAAACACGCTCAGATGTTGTTCCTTCCATTGGTCATGCAGTTTTTAAATGACGATTCGAAAGACTGCCGTTTGAAAGTTGCAGATTGTATCAAATTGCTCTTCGCACGCTGTTCCTCTCAGCTTTTACGAACATTCCAAGACTATTGTATGAGGTGGTCTAAGCAAGATGGCCCACTCCGCCTCGCGTCTCTGCAGGTCGTTGGTCTTTTGGTTGAATCACAACCAGGCTTTTTGCGGTCAGGATCGATGATCGATGCTTGGGTTCACATAATTCAAAACAACCTGCGAAATCGCCAGTCGATGGAATGGGAGACAACCTACTTTTCTCTGCTTTGTTTGGAGAAGCTGTTTGGGGATTTTCTGTCCGTCTTGTGTGAACATTCAGATTTGTGGCCCTGCATTTCGGATTGTCTCGTTGATGACCATCCTTGGGTGAAGATGTCATCGTCGAGAATCCTGAACCGTCTTTTTTCGACTGATTTTGCTGATTCTGGAATTCTTGTTTGCACGAAAAGCACTGGATTGCTTTTTGAAGTTGTACGAAACCTCTGTTCGCAGTTGAATGTTACGGAAGGAGACCAAAATGAAGATTTGTCTGACCTCGGAACCAAGACGCTGACTCAAGTGTTGCCGTTGATGAAAGAACGTCCGCAGTTGTGTTTCAAAGATGACGGGAACGACAGTGACTCAGAAACAAACCATTCTCGTGATCCAGTTTTCTGGTTGATGCGTCGTCTGTCTCAAATTTCCAAGAACAAGGGTCGGAAGCGTCGCTTGGCCGTTTTCAAGTGCTACGCTGCCTTCTCAGCGCATCATTTTTCCGTTGTCGCTCCTCATTTGGAACTGATGCTGGAAGGGTTACACCGTGTAATTGTCGAGGGTAAGAACGAGACTGACAATCAGGCGTTTTCCCAAAAGAAACCCCGCAAGTCCATGCCGTCCACGCATGGCGACAAAACCGATCCGTTGGCGTCATCAACAGATGAATACACCATGGCCGAAGAGGTCATGCGACTGCTGGAAGAGAGTTGTTCGTCGCCAGAAGAATTCTTGACTGCCTATGCTTCTGTAAAGAGACGAGCCCGCGACAAGAAGGACAAGCGCAAGTCAGAAGAGAAAGCCCAAGCTGTTTTGGACCCCAAAGCCTTTGCCGAACGCAAAATACAAAAACAAGTGCGCAGCAAGGAGCGTAGGAAACGACGAGTCCAAGAACAGAGACAAGAACGAGGTGGAGTAGTGAAGCGGCGTCGTAGTTAATCATATGGACGTTACTATTATTATATTAAAAATGTAAATACAACTCGAACATTATTACTAAACTACTACGGCTAGCTACCGGTAGTACCGGTAGTAGGACGTCGTAGGAATCTGTGATGAACAAGAAATTTCGCATTCGTTTGCTGCCGCGCGTACGGTCAACTTCCTCACTGTTTTTTTATGCTTCTGCTTGATTGCGGCCACCAGACAGACAGCCACTCATCCTATCACATCGATATCATTCGCGATTCATCCTTCGGATGATGATGATAATGATGATGCAATGACAACAACAAACACACAAAAAGAGAAAGATAGATCCTTTGTTATCACCAGAGTGATTGTATTGTGATACATACACACTGCGAGAGAGATATAGACGTTCTACTATCTAGGCCAAAAAAATAAAAGAAGAAGCAAACGATCAAGATGTCTATGGTCTACGGTGAGTGAAACAGAAACGAATGAGAGAGAAGATGGGTTCCTTGTCCCGTGAATCGACTGAGATCTCATCATCTCCTCATGGTTTGCCTCTTTTCATTCCATTGTCCTCGTTAAAGATGAATACGGCCGGCCCTTTATTATTTTGAAGGAGCAACAGGCGAAGAATCGCGTCAAGGGCATTGAGGCAACGAAATCCAACATTTTAGCCGCTCGATCGATATCCAACATACTGCGTACTTCCCTGGGACCCAAAGGAATGGACAAACTTTTGGTCAGTCCCGACGGCGATGTGACGATCACCAACGACGGAGCAACCATTTTGAGCCAAATGGAAATTAATCAACAAGTAGCACGGTTGATGGTGGAACTATCTAGTTCGCAAGACGATGAAATCGGTGATGGAACGACGGGTGTGGTGGTCATGGCTGGTGCACTGTTAGAACAGGCTGAAATTCTACTCAATAAAGGTATTCATCCGGTTCGGATCGCACGAGGGTTTGAGACGGCATCGCAGGTGGCAATTGATCATTTGGCCAAGATTGCGGAAAAGGTAGAATTCTCCCAAGATAACCTACAACCCCTGCTAACAACGGCCAAAACGACGCTGTCGTCCAAAATTTTGCAGCCACACAAGGAAAAAATGGCAAACATTGCAGTACAAGCGGTGCTAGATGTTGCAGATCTAGAACGTCATGACGTCAACTTTGATATGATCCGAATGGAGGGCAAGACAGGAGGATCTCTCGAAGACACGAGACTGGTCAATGGGTTGGTTCTGGACAAAGAATTCAGTCATCCACAAATGCCCACCGTGGTCAAGGATGCCAAACTTTGTATTCTCACATGCCCGCTCGAACCTCCAAAACCAAAGACGAAGCACAAGTTGCAAATTGATTCTGCTGAAGCCTACGAAGAACTATACAATCAGGAACAAACGTACTTCCGCGACATGATCCAGAAAATCAAAGACAGCGGAGCCAACTTGGTTATTTGCCAGTGGGGATTTGATGACGAGGCCAACCACCTTTTGTTGCAGCAAGAACTTCCAGCGGTTCGCTGGGTCGGTGGAGTCGAGATCGAACACATCGCCATTGCCACTGGTGGTCGAATCGTTGCCCGTGTTGAAGAATTGACAGCGGACAAGTTGGGTACGGCTGGAAAAGTCGAGCAAATTTCCATGGGAACCAACAACTCGAGACAACAGGATCGTATCCTGGTATTGGAAGACTGTGCCAATCAAAAAGCAGTGACCGTCTTGGTGAGGGGTGGAAACAAAATGATCGTAGAGGAAGCAAAACGATCACTTCACGACGCCATGTGCGTCGTTCGCAACCTCGTCAAAGACAACCGCGTCGTGTACGGCGGAGGTTCGGCGGAAATTTCCTGCTCGTTGGCCATCAAGAAGTACGCCGAGACTGTGACTGGAGTGGATCAGTACTCTATTCGTGCCTTTGCCGATGCTTTGGACGATATTCCATTGGCTCTGGCGGAAAACGCCGGCTTGTCACCCATCGAAGAAGTCGCAGCCATCAAGTCTCGTCAAGTGAAGGAAAATAATCCCACAATCGGACTTGGTCTCTTATCTCTTGATGAAGCAGAATTGAAGATGGACGGTTCCAAGGAAGATCACACAATGGACATGAAGGAACTAGGTGTGTTTGAAACCTTGATCGGGAAGCAACAGCAACTTCAGTTAGCCGCGCAAGTCGTAAAGATGATTCTGAAGATTGATGATGTCATTTCTCAGGGACAGTATCAATATTAACTACAAGCTCGTAAACTTTAAAAATGGCAATATCGTTTACCCTGACTGACAACTGAAATCCTCCCTTCGGTATCAAAATATCGAATTACTATGTACAGTACCATGGAAGATATTATTATCTGAAGTTTCACCTACTACAATAAATGCATCATCATAACGGTGCCACTACACTCATTAATCACATAAATTGGGGTAATCCTATCGCAACGGTCATACTATGTAAAGAATGATTATAACCTAGAAGTAGATTTGAATGGATGGACCCATCGTGGTCTTAATGAAGATCTGGCCAATGTTTTGCCACTGCTTCTTCAAAAGAGAGGCAAGGAAGTTGGAGGCAAGCTGGGTGTTGACTTCAATGTCCTTTTGCTCCATTTCGACGTTTCCGACGGCAACGTTGAGGCACATGACCTTCTTCATCTGGAATTTGATGGTGGCCTTGACTTCATCGATCTTTTCCTGCATATCCTCACCACCGCCAATCAAGGTGGGGAATTTACCAGCCTTGGTCAAACCAGGACCCAAAAGACGAGGGATCTGCTTGATCATGTTATCAGAGGCCATGAAGAAATCGTAACGCTTGGCGAGCTTCTTGACGAGCTTCTTGTTCTTGTTGAGCTTCTTCAGGTCCTCAACACTCATGTGATCCACACCGATGCGGTCGGCTTGTTCACAATGGGCCGCATTTCCAAGAACACAGCACTTGAGCTTAGGGCGAGGCACGGTAGGGAGTTTGAACGTACCAGAGAAACGCTTGTCACGGACAGGATCGTAGTTCTTCAAGGTGATTTGGATCTCGATCGTTTCGGTGAAGTTGCGCTTCTTTCCTTTCTTGTCTTCACCGTTGATGTTGACAGTTTCACCGGCAGAAAAGGCGAGGATATCGCTCACTGCCTTTTCCAAGATTTGAGAGTTGAGTTTCGACATGGTGCTTCTTTCGAGTATTGATGGGCGGTTTCGTGTTAACAAAGACCTTCTCGCAAAGAAGTGAACCAAAGGATGACAGAAAGGAATCGAAAGTAAATTTCAAAACACCTGTGTTTTTCGTAGTACGGTGGTAGGAGGTAAACGTCTGTACGACACCCGGTATGAGATTTGGTCGGAGGAGTCGGAAAACATCCAGTCCGTCGTCGCTAACTGTAACTGTAACCCCTTATTATTACTACAGTAATATTTCTCGTACCGTCGATCTGTACCTAATCTCGAGCTGCGGCCGTTACATAGAAAAGTCTCCTGTACTTCCGGTGGTAACTGTTACATCTCCCTCCCCAACCACGAGGGCCACAAACAGGCGCACTATAACTGTATGGAATTGACTGCTCAATTGGAGAAAACTAGAATGATCCGATTTCAACGTCTTTTCCCAAACATCCATTATGAATACATTAGGGTGATTCTTCTCTGTCAGCATGTCCATAATGGCATTATTCCGTTGTTGAAGCTCGCAATTTTGGTATTGCGGGATCGACTCATCTTCGACAATGGCCGGAATAGACAGCCACACGACATTTTCACAGGCTCTTTGTAGAAGGCTAATGTATCTTTCCATATTGAACAAAAAAACTTCTTGAGATAGATTCGGAATGCTGAAGTCGAAAAGTCCTACACTGACAACACAGACTTCCGGCTGTTTCATTTGTAAGTGGTACGACACTGTCTCCTGTGTTGTGTTTGTAAAGGAAGTTTGTATGGATACGTCCCTGGAATACTCCACTACCAAATACTCAATATATCGTTGCGTTTGTTCCTGTGAAGCATCTACCAGGACGTTCCAACAATTTCGACAGTCCATACAATAGGGATGTTCCAGCCCATATGCAGTCGGTCCTTCTCCCAAAGACGCGTTCGGCGCTACCCAAGGGTACCCAGGAGGAGGCAATCCAAAGTATAATAAATTTTGACATGGGTGTCGCCGTGTTGTCACTTTGACCGTCTGATCGTCATGATAAGGCCACTTACGGGACATGAAATCGGCTAGTGTGGACATGTCCCGACCACCCAGAAATACCCAAGATGAGGTATGTATTATTCTCTTTTCGAGCATCTGATAGCAATCTTGAAGATTCTTCTTCCAGGAGCAATAATTGGAGGATTGTAGAACATTTGAAGGAATGGGCTGTGTGACGCAATCCATTGGCGCCGGTCGTCGATACCGTTGGACTTGATCATCAACATCCACATCATTATTCAATAATGATGTTGTGCCTTCTTTTTGCACGGAGGGCGGTATATCCCAATAAAATACCGCCAAAAATGCGAAAGTGATGGTAACTGTTGCAATAAACAGGAGGAAGGAACAGAAGAGTCGCTGCCTTGCAGTACAAACTAAGCAACGGATACTTCGTTGGATCATAGTAGAAAATCAACAAGAGCTGAAGATGAAAAAACCGCCACCGCTTTTCATCGTTAGGTGATGGTGATGGTGTTGCCATGTTCTGAAGGCGTATGCTGTCCACAACAGTCGTCATGTCTTGAGAGACGTAATAATTCGTTTGTACCACCTATGATACAACGTACTCACAGTCAGTACGACATGATAATTAACAGTAAGTCGTAGTGGTTTGAAGTTTTGACACAGTCAGTCGTGCCAAACGCCCAAAAATTCTCACAGTCACATCACCATACGACGCACGGTATTACGGAGAATGGTAACCAGCTAACAGCACTGCGTAAATGCGCGAGCAGGCCTATCTACTCATGGGAAGTGGGAAGGGATGTCGAGGGATCCAACATAGAGATGACTTAAGTATCCATTTCGCTCTATCCAGTTGTAATAATAATGCGCTACTAGTAGAAGCAGGTCAAAATAATCCTATACAACAATTTCGTACATACCGTCGTCTTCCTCGTCAACCTCTATCGTATTAGATTCGTCTTTTGAGGATGCCATGATTTTGGATATGCGGTTTTGGAGTTGCTCCGGATCGTACGGCAAGCCAGAGGGAGATTGATGATCATCCAGAGACGGAGTACTACTCTCCTTGGTGTAAACTACATTTCCATCGCAATCTGGCGCAGCGTGCCTAACGCCTTCAAAATTCCCTTTTTCATAATCACTTCCGCCATCACCGAGTTGATCTGTTGGCATTTTCAGAACCTCGACTGCATCGATCCTTGCCCTATCAAGTTCTTTCTCCACAGAGGTTTCCCACATAGAAGAAAGATCAACTTGCCTGCTGTGATTGCTGTGGTGGATCATACATTGTACAGTTGTACGAATCATCACACGGACGTTGTGGGCATACATGCCCACCACTCTCCATTGATCATTCCACTGAGGCTCTGAGACCAAAGAATCCCTTTGTAGCGCACATTTGCGAGCCACGAAACTGCAGAGGAAGGCTGCCTCGCGTGGAAAAAAGACAGAATGCAGACAGTCGGCTCGGCCTAATATGATCAAGGCGTCCAGTGGTGTACAGTCTTCCACCTTTGGAATACTTCGACGAAACGGAACGTCAGAATTACCGGCTTTTGATGCCTGGCCGGCATACATGGCAGCTTGCTGCAAACAAGAAAAGGGATCATTACAAAAGGGGTTGGCAGCAAGATCTAGAAGAGCCACAGAAATCTTCAGGCAAATCTTTTCCGCGGCGGATAGTGTGAAGCAGGAACGTAGGTCAACCATCAGCTTGTGGACTTCCCGCATTTGACGGCATACTTTATTCTTTGAACCTTTCATAGGAAGCTTTTGAAACTCCGACGATCTGCTCCACAATTTCTTTAAGACTTCGATAGGAATCGGTACAAAAGAATTCAGAGTGGCGGTGTCTGTTACATCTCGTCTCTCGGGCTTCTTCGGTGCGGGCTTCGAAATCCTGCGTCTTGAATCAGTAGGCGCTGGGGCCGGCAACACTTCATCCGCTATTGCAGCAGGCCCATCTAGCACGCGAGTCTCGTTATTGTTCCATGTTGGTTGAAATTCATTCAAAATCGGCTCGAAAATTGTCTCTTCGATCTCTTTTCGCCACTCTTCAAAGTCGTCCGCGTCTTGTCCCTTGCTTCCTTTCTCATTGTAGTCTTCTTTGTCTGAGTGTTCCTTTCGGTCATCGTCATCGACGACGTTGCTGTTCTCTACATCCGGTTCATGACATGATGATTTTGGATTTGGCTTCTTTCTCCGCTTTCCTTCATTCGGTAAAATTTCAATCAATGGCTTAGTCACGGTATTTGGCGCCTCCTCAATTCGCTTGGATTTCGACGTTTGCGTTGCATCCCATAAGGTTTCGTCAAGACAAAACTGGCACTGTACAAATTCAAAGCAAACAGGGTAGATTGATTTCGTACATTGAGAAAAGATGTTATTGACTTCAGCAACTGAGGTAAATTGGGACTTACCAACGGGACCAATACACTTAGCGCAAGTTGTTCCCGGCGACGGGCAACCTTCTTATCATCGTCCATCTCCGCAACCTGTAGACACATATTGGAGAATGACAAAAAAAGCAAGAGAATGTCTTCCTCCCCAAATTGTGCGATCATAGATAAATCAGGGTCACCACCCTCAACATGGAGCTTCTCTTTGTACCAGTGGGACTCCTTGACGAGTTTCAGCTTGTCTACAAATTTAGATTTCGGGATCTCCGGTTCTAGTTTCTCAAGTTGATCCAACTGATGCTGGATTTCATTCTCGATCTCCGCTGGGAAACAGCCGGTAATCGTTTTTCCAACAACGTTCAACCAATAATCACTGTTTCGGCATCGACGCCGTAGGAGTCTTGTTGAAAACTTTTCATTTTCCCACCCGGAGAAAGGTGGGACATTGCATGAAGCTGCCATGTTGTAGGTGCGATCTGAAAGTGGTCTGAATTCGGCCGGTTGCCAAGTTTTACTCAAGGGGAAACTCATTGCTTCTAGGAGTGGCTTCATGCCGTCTCTTTCCTCTATCCATTCGAGGTCTGGTATTGGATTGCCTCCCACATAAAAAGAAACAACAGTTTGCACGTTCGACAGAACATCCTCAACAACAGATTTTTCTTGCGGTAAATTTTCCGAAAGCCATTTGATACATTTGGAAGAGAGTCTGACCACCTGGGAGAACAGCAAATCAGAGTAAATGTGCTCATGATCGACACAACACGACAATCGAAAGTCTTACCTCAACACAATCATGAGAAAGCCCCCCATTTCTATCAACCCTCCAAATGAGGGGGACAATCTTTGTGAGATGGTCAAGAATAGTTCTTGCGATTTCTAAACGAGTTGCAAAGTCCATATCGGGACGTTTGCCTCCCATTACAAGCACTACACCCTCTCGTTCCTCAACAGTATCCATCGCCAGCCTGCATGATGCAAGCATTACCTTCAAAACTTGGTTTTTCCGTATGCTCCTATTAGGAGTGAGCTTGCTTCGGTTTGCAACGAGAAGCTGATCAATTATTCCCACTTGGTCGAGCGCTTTAATGTGACGAAGGAACCACGGTGAAAAGTGAACCGCCCATTCAGCTTCCTTGTCAGTCTTTTTGAGTACATCGGCAAGAAAGGCAAAAGCAATCGTTTTGGTGACTGTTTCACCCATGGCTCTTTTAAATAAAAACCATCCCGGCTCTCCAGACAAGTCTGTTTCCTTATCTCCGTCTAAAAACCAAGTCTCAGTCTCCTGATCCAACTGATGCATCGCTTCCAAATACTTTGACGCAACGAAGTTACGACCACCTTCACCAATCATGGCGAGGGCCATGAGGACCCTGAGTTCAGGAGGTAAGACACCCCTCCGAAGTGATTCCAAAAGTCCTGTTTGGTCAACAACGTCGACCAGCGCCTCTTCATCCGAAAGGTATGGCAATTGATCTTCGTCATCTTCTTCAATATCCCCTTCATCATACGAGTCCAGAAAAAAGGGTGACTTGTCGACTTTTTGTTGCCATTCTTCAGCTCGTTTTTTGAAGTTGATGTTCCGATCAGCTCGGCGAGCTCTTTCTTTCATATACCTTGCAACAGCTTCACCGACCAATCTCGCTCCCTTGTAAAGCTGTAACCCGTGCAATTGCTTCATAAGATCACCCGCGATTTTGCATACTACCCGGACTGACGCGGATATGGGTAACAAAGTTTTATCTTCTTGAACGAGCTTTGAAGGCTGGTCTGTATCATTCGAGGGAGGCTGATCCTGTTGATCGAATTCCCTCTCCAAGGTACCAATTGCATTTTTATGCGACTCAAGAAGAGATCTTCGAGCGGATTCTCTGTCTTTCGAAGGATCCGAATCTGGTACCAGCTCCATATCGGCGGTCGTCTGATCAAACTCCTTAATTTCTTTCTCTTGCTTTCGCGAGAGTATGCCTTTCTCCTCTGCAAGTCTGTCTGAACGGGCGCTGTCGTCGTTTGTTCCATTCTGTGAGTTTGAGGTGGATCTTGTGTTCGTCGTCCCTCCATTTAGATTCGCATCTTCGTCATCTTCCACCTTCCCAATTTCCATCGTGCGATTTCGAAGCCAACTCACAAATTCCTCCGTGCTGCTGGTCCCCGCTGCAGCTTCGAGAGCTAGAGCAAGAGCCTGAACTCGTCTTTCCTGCCAGTCAAAAGATTTGGAATATTTTCGCAACCACCGTCGCACCATGTAATTTTCGTTGGTTTGTATACCTTGGTTCCATTGGATGCATTCATGTCCCAAACGTAGCATAAGGTCCGAATAAAGTATCCATGCCTTGTAGCTGGAATGAAATTCATCGGCTGATCGATTTTTCAGATCGGTCAAGATAGTTAGGCAGTCGGACAAGTTTCCAAGTTCTAAGTGAATGGCAGCAAGCTTTGCCGGTACGTCAATACCAGGTGGTTTCAAGTTGTCGGCCACGAGAATATCACGTAGAGCTTCGTCTTGCCATCTTCTTTTCTCAGTTTTATGAAGCAAGCGGAGGTCTTCGTGCAATCCTGGTGTAGAAAGAAGCTCCTCGTGGACACCACTGGAGAGGACACAGTAGAAGCGAGAAACGTAAGACAAGTCTCGGGGAACATGTATGATTCGATATATATTCAACTCACGCAATTTCTAATGCAGATTCTCCTGCCCTGACCCACAACGTAAAGTCTTTCTTGCACAGAATGGCAGAGACGTGATGAGACCCATATGCTTTTTTGGCCAGGTCGCACTGTTCCCTGAGAAATTGGTTTGGTATGAACGGAGCATCAGCAGTGGATGATGCTTCAGCTGTACTTGGATTCGTGCCAATTCCCTCTTCTAACGCCGTTGCTGCAGAGTCTCCGCTGGCTTTTCGGTCGTAGTACCGATGTTTGCTCTCTTTCAGCATGTCTTCATAGACCATGCCCAGTGACGAGTATACCTGAGGCGCAGATGGGGCATCTTTAGCCACGGCTTTAAGCTTTTCTATAGCGGTCTTATGATCGCCTCTTGCATGTGCTGCGAGGGCATCTCCATGTCTTTGAGCCATTTTGAAAGACTCAAAATTTCGCAATCGATACATCCTTCTTCTTTTTTTGACAGCTTGTGATTTGGTAGTAGTTGCATTTCTTTTCTTTGGTGGGGAAGTTTTTTTCTTTGCTGCATTATCTTTCTTCTTGACCTGCTTTGCAATCTTTTTCCCCGCAATAGCTGGCCCATCGTCCTCCTCATCAGAACCAAACTCTTCTTCGTCGTCCAGGTCTTCTTCTTCTTCTTCGTCGTCGTCTTCATCATCACCTTGGTTTCTTGATTCCTTCACTTTCCGGGCCGTTGCCGAAGGGGGCTGGAACACCATACTATCCTGGAGAACGTCGTCTTCCAGGGCCGCCTTAGATCCTCTCAATCGTTTCTTTCGCGTTCGATGCCATTTCCCTTTTCCATCCTCAACGCTGTCGTCATCATTTCCGTCGCTGTCCTCCTCCCCATTCTCATCATCGTCTTCTTCCCCCATCACGGCGAGCTCTGTGCGGTCTAATCTTTCCAACATTTTCCGCTTCTTGGTTCGAATCTTGGACTCATGACGAGGAACGACCTTTCTCCTGTGCCCCGATTTGCTTCGGCCGTAACCAGTGACCTCCAATTCTCGATGCATGGATTCGATATCTCGCATGACGCGTTCGCGTCGTTGCTTCTCTGCTTCGGCAGCAGCATCAACTGCATTATCACCGTATTCTTCTTCGTCCTCGTCCTCATTGTCGTCTTCTTCTTCTTCTTCTTCAGTATTGTCGCCGTCCATGACGCCACTTCCATCATCCTCATAATCATCGTAAGCATTTTCTTCGTCCTGGTCTGAAGGAACATCTTCCTGTTGCGGCCTTTTGCTTGTGGCCGGCTTTGCTGCTGCTGCTGCTGCTGCCGCTGGTGGTATTCTAGCAACTCTACTAGTAGGAGGATTCATCGTTGATAAAAGAAGGGACGGATCTTGCAATTCAAAACGCTTCATCTCTCTTTCATCCAACTCTTCCGTATCACCATCGCTGTAAAGAACGGTGTATAAGCCGTCTTTGTAGGACTGGACTTCCCCAATGAATTCACCATGGCCTTCAAAATATTTTCTGATTTTGGTCCCCAATGGCCATCGTTGCTGTCGTTTTGTGGCCATCACACCCTTCCCAGCTGGTTCTGAGAAGAGAGCGGGTGGTTTGTGTGGAATGAAAAATTTGTAGAGCAGTGATGATGGCTACTCTAAAAAATATCTGGTAAAAAATGATGGTAGTAGTTCGTCCAATCACCTTTCGAGTGGAAAGCAAAAAAGAAATCCAGCATCGAATCGAACTCCTTGCAAGGAATGTTGTTGATTGTTGGATCTGTCCAAACATCATGACTGTGAATACCGAGACACCGGGTTGCGTTCACAGTCAGCTTGGCGGGAAAATATGACAGACGGACAGAGACGTACCACGACTAAAATCCGGGAGCCGAATAATCCGTTGGCTTCGGTTTCAGTATCGAGCCAGGCGATCTTCAATCAACTACTTCGTACTACGTACTCTGTAGTGGGATTGCTATTTTTACACAAAACAGGCTAAAAACCTACTATCCAGGACGACGTAATCATCAGGAGCAATCGTGTTCGACGTACGGGTATACCCATAACTTGATGTCCTGTTTTGTACGACGAATCCTTACGTAGGTCCATTTCCAACTTTTGAAGGATCTTTTACATGGATATTGTCATCGTCATCCATCGGAACAATCCATCAAAAATCAAAACCAAAGTGACGACGCACAGCGCATAAATCGCTTCTGTGAAGAATCCGGTTACGTGCTGGAAAGAATATTATTATCCTCTTCCGAACAAGAAGTCAGCACCGGTATGACGCTTCCTCTACCCAGTCCGACCACGGAATACAGGTCAAATGATCTCTACCAGACAGAAGGTAATAGAGAAAATATGTCCCTTAGAGAGATATCAAACATCACGGACAATGGAAATCGCCCACAACAACCAACAAATTGCATGGATATCGCCACCAGTGACTTTTCTCAGCAACGTCGGGACCGCCAATATATCAGACACCACCACCAACGCCGTGAACATCCTGAGATATTCCGAATGAATTCCACCGAATCCCTCGGTCTTTCCTTGGAGCCACCACATTTCATATCGTTTCGAGGGCTGATCTATGCACTGCTGTTATCCACCTTTCTTGCCGTCTGTGCAGCCTTCGATGCCAAAATGAAATGTGTCGATCACGAAAATGCAGCGTACTTTCGATTCGAAGGGGAAGAAGAAGGATACATTGCTAATTACGACGATGACACGATCAATCTCATCATGAAAGAATGCAGGGACACCTTTCGACTAGTCATCCTCCCAGTTGCGGGAACGACTTTCTTCTTTGGATTGATCTCCGTTCTAATCGTGCAACTTCATATACAACGCGTCGAATGCAGTCACAACAGTCTTATACCATCGCACCTGTCGGCACTTTTGAAAGTGTTTCTTCCACTCCTCTGCGTTGGAGTCGCATGGTCTTATGGTGTATACGCTATCATGCTGAAACCAAAACTACAAGATGCGTGGGACGCCGAACTAAACAATCCCTTTCAAAGCTTAGCGGCTGTTACTATTGATGGACATATCGGAGGAAATGCCAATCTGTATTATCTTTGTTGGACGTCAGAAATCTTGATTATGGTCCTGCTTTACCAAGTGGGCGTTGATTCTTTTCGATGGGTACATAAAGGCTTTTCGCCGCAAGAAAGGAGCGACAATACCATTATCCAACCTACACCGAGCTTCCACGATCAAATCCATGCTATGCTATCTTCCACATCGGTGTCCAGAGTCGCATCATTCTATCGACAACGACGTAAGACCTGGTATCAATTCTTGATTCGTTTGAGGGAACGATCGGGATACTGGGTAGTGGCATTCTTTGCGTCTCTGTTAGTATTTGCGAGCTCTGGCTTTTTATTTGTTCAAGTGCTGATCAACCTAGCTGTTGACATTCAAGGAAGTTCGGATTTCAAATACCGAGAAGTTTGTGCCATTCTGGAAGGAAACGAGGAATTTCCCGAACAGTACTGCCTACGGACGGTCTTCGCCACTCTATCGGGTGCTATTGCTACCGCCATATCCATTTTTGGAATAATTCTACATCTCATCTTCCGGCGGGGGAGTGTCTCTGATTCTGCACAAACATGTGGAGAGCTTGAGGTCGCCATTCATGCCGTGGCAATGCTTCAGCCCGTTTCCTCCAACATCAGCCTTAAAATCGAATTCTTCTTGTCACTGATACCAACATTGCTGCTTGGGCTCAATGCAATTTTTGCAACAGGAGTTCAAGGTCCAGCCTCTGAAGTTGGAAATCTATACTATGCCAGTTTCGTCAGCTTCTTTTTCATCTTACGAATATGCTTGGGCTGCATTGAAGAGTTGAGATCCATCGAAGCGAATGCCCATGAAACGGCAGATGGCCTTGTAGCACACAGCATTGTTGAAGGAGGTTCTATAAGTGACTCACAGTCGTCCATGGCCTCTAACTCTTCTGGTTGTTATGATCCCTATGCCATGAAGGAAAGGCGTGGTCGATTGCGGAGATTTCTTTTTCTGGCCATTCTTTCAGCTCTGTGTTCTGCGTCTGCTTGGGATGCTGCTGTAAATCAAGACGACTACGAGACATCACGAAGGCAGAAATACGTCATCTATGCACCAGCGGTCGTTGCCCTGATATCTACCATCCTTTTTGCAATGTGCTTGCACACTTCCTCCTACGCCATAACGACGCAGTTATGGTGTGGTGGCGTCCTTTCGGTCGCGCTTTTTGTGGTATGGCTTGCCGATTTAATCGTCACGATGCATAGTGAGGATTCTTGGGCCGTAAACGAGATTGGAGAAATTCAAATGGCCAATCTGTACTACTTCAGCTGGGGATCTATAATTGTTGCAGGGATGCAAATGGCGTCGTACGCAAAGCCGATATTGGGACATCACGATGAAAGCGACCTATTTGTCTTATGGGCTGCCAATATCAAGGTGTGCATGGTAACCCTGGGAGCATCATTGCATATCTGGCATACAATATCCAGCAGTTGTGCGGCAACGGATGTCGAAGATACGCTGGAGGAGTTAAGCGAAACTTTTTGCGGGAGGACGAAGCTTGGAATCGCTGTGGCACTCACTGGAATCCTTTCTGGGTGGTTGTGCACAATATCTCGAGTCCTTGGTTGTCCCATCACAAAGCGCTATACGACTCGGGTAGAGACATTCCTATCGGTCTTCCTCATAATTGTCTACGGGGCGGGAGTCGCATTGCTGACGGGGATGGGCGGACCGGGTCAAAGTGTTGGAGATCTGTTTTACGCTTCTTGGCTATCCTTTGTAGTAAGCGTTGCCATTTTCGTCACAAGTATCGATCAACTTCAAAAGCAAGAGATCGCGGAGTCCGTGGCCGAAATATATATCAAGGAGGAACCAGAAAGGTACATTACATGTGAGGAAGACGCAGATTCTGCGATGGTGTAAGAAGATGCCCACCAAACCAACTATGATTGCAGTGATATCGATCGTAGAAACATTTTTGATTGCTATTTTTCGATGGTTTATATGTTGTATTTTGTAGTGCTTTCTTCATGATGAAAATATTATTATGTATTTGCAAGATTATACTACGCAAGGTTTGGGCGAAGACAATGGGGACATCGGACATCTACTTCTTGCGTTGGTAAGGACCGACTTCACGAACGTTGGCCATGACCTTGGCAGCGTTCTTGGCAATCGTATCGTAATCGCCCGCGGCAATGGCAGCTTGATCGAATAGAGGTGCCACAAGACCGACGGAAGCGGCTCCGTTTCTCAAATAGTCCCCAGCATTGTCCAAGTCGACGCCAGAAGTGGGGTTGATACTGAGGAACGGCAAGGCCGAACTAACGGCCTTAACCCACATGGGTCCTCCAGCAACACCAGGGAACAGTTTCTGAAGAGGAGCACCGTGTCGGTACGCTTGAACCAGTTCCGTGGGAGTTTGGCATCCGGGAACACAGACAATGTTGCGTTCCTTGCACCATTCGATGACGTCGGGGAGCATGACAGGGGTAATGATAAATTCACTACCCGCTTCCATAGCATCCGCGGCATCCTGTGGAGTCAAAATAGTTCCACAACCTACCATGACATCTCCATCGTACTTGGCTCGAAAATCTGCGAGGTGTTGTAAACAATCAGGTGTTGTCAACGTGAATTCTACGATCTTAAATCCACCATCGATAGCTGCTTGCATGGCCTTGGGACAGGCCTCTGAAGTGGCAGTACGAAGGACGGCACAGGCACGGATTTGAGCGAACTTGTCCAACACAGCTTCAAAATTCTCGCGGCTTTGCATGTAATCTTCACCAGGAGCAGCAGCCGCGGTCGATAAGGACCGAGCGCCAGTGGCTGGGACGGTGCGAGAAATAGCACGAGAAGCAACGATGCGTAGAGACATGATGATGATAATAATATTTGGAAATGTTGCTTTTGAAAATATGAAAGTTTTGCGAAAGAGATTCAGATGCAATTGTCCTTTGAAAAGAAGAGTCTTGTAGAGACGACAAACGAAAACGAAAATTGTATGGCGGTTGTTCTGTTTCTGACCTGTCTTTGAATCCATCGGATGGGCATTGTTGTTGAGGTTTGTTGATGGGAAAGCAACGATTTTGAAAGGAGAGAATCTGCGTGATGCCAAGTTTGCTGGATGTAACCACGTCAGCATTTTTCATAAAGATACCTTTTTCGGAAAAAGAGTTTACCGTTTTTCTCTATCTTTAGAAATTTTTTCAATCGCAAAAGTTGATGTGCTATCGTACCAAAACTCTACAAATAAGAAGCAAAATACGCAACAGGGGACATGAACGGGTTCTCGCATGGTCGCGGATGCCAGAATTTGCGTCTGGCCGTCGCAGACGCTAAAAGCTAAAAGACCAAAAATCGTCGATTTGTACGACCAAAAGATTATGTTCGCAAGACACCGCGAGGCATCCAATGAGAATCTGCTCGGCAGACGGTCGCTATCAATCCATCATTCATCGTCTGTTTTGAGACGAATGAGAAAATAACGCTCCAAAAGATACCATCATCTTTTACTACTGTGAAGACAAAAGGCTTCAACGCTTCAACTCTATGTACGGCAGTATTCCATTTGTTGCTTCATCAAACAATTGACAAAAGATAATTTCAGGATACTCTCTACCACAATACCAGTGTTGGTTTCTGAAATCCCCCGTGGTGTGTTGGTGAAGTAACGACTCCATTCATTGACAATTGACAGCAAATTGATATCAAGCTTCTTACTGTTAATCCGACCGAATACCCCTTTTATACACTTTTCCTTTTTTCTGTTCGGTCGTCATGGATAATAGCAACCTTTGCAATCAAGCCATCGAGATGGTCCAAAAGGCCGTTGAGGCCGATAACAAGGGAGACTACGAACAGGCGCTGTCACTGTATCGGGACGCATTGTCGCGGTTCGCCATGGCCATCAAGTTCGAGCAAAATCCGAAGCGAAAGGAGTTGTTGACACAACGTGCAGAAGATTATATGGAGCGGGCCGAACAATTGAAAAAGAATTTAAACGATAAAAACAAGAATACTGGCTCTTCGGCATCTCCCTCCAAGAAGGAGACGGGACAAAAATCAAATGGCGATAACAGCGGCGGGGATAATGACAAACCTGATGACGACCCCGAGACCAAAAAATTGAGAGGGGCCTTGGCATCTGCCGTTGTCAGCGAAAAACCAAACGTCAAAGTGAGTTGTTGAAACGTTCCAACTATACTCTGCTGACCTACAATCTCTCACCAGAATCAAAATTGCTTTCACCCACAGTGGGAGGACGTGATTGGTCTAGAAGGAGCAAAAGAATCGCTCAAAGAAGTAAGCACTAGTCGACACGGAACTTGAGAGTATCGATCCATCATTGAAATCTTCAACTCACGTTATTTCCACTTCTTTCAGACGGTCCTCATGCCCGTAATGTTCCCACAACTATTTGTAGGGGAACGCAAACCATTCAAGGGAATTTTGCTCTTTGGACCACCAGGAACTGGAAAGTCACTTTTGGCAAAGGCAGTCGCTACAGAATCTGATTCAGTTTTCTTCTCAGTGAGTTCAGCAGATCTCATTTCCAAATGGCAAGGAGAAAGTGAAAAGTTGGTGAGAAACTTGTTTCAAATGGCAAGGGAGGCAGATGGAACCAGGGCTATCATCTTTGTGGACGAAGTGGATTCACTTTGCGGCAGCCGTACAGAGGGAGAGAGCGATTCCTTACGAAGAGTCAAGACCGAGTTCCTAGTGCAGATGGATGGTGTTGGAAAAGGAGGACCAGAGGGAAGTATTCTTATTTTAGGTGCCACCAATACTCCATGGTCCATAGACAGCGCTATCAGAAGACGATTTGAGAAACGAGTTTACCTCCCATTGCCAGAAAAATTTGCTCGGACCTACATGGTGAAACTTCATTTGGGTGATACTCCCAACAATTTGGTAGAGTCTGACTTTGAGAAGTTGGGAGAGATGCTGGAAGGAGCAAGTGGCTCTGACATAGAAGGTGCGTTATTCCTTTTGATGGTGGTCATTGCTTGTGTGAGCTTGATATATATTTTTGCTGCTGATGTTCATCATGCTCATGACCTACTTTTTATGCTTTTGATTCACAAATGGATTTATCAGTCATGGTCAAAGAAGCATTGATGGAACCTGTAAGAAGATGTCAACGTGCAAAGCAATTCAGAGTAATAGATGGAAAGTACTATCCCTGTGAGAGATACCCCAGCTGTTGTTACTGCCCACCAAAGCTGTCAACAGACCCTCCTGGTCTGGACTATACCTGTGGAAAATGTGGGTCTCTACGAATGACACTATGGGATGTTGATCCGGAGAAGTTAGATGCTCCACCTGTAGAATTTAGGGATTTCCTGATGGTCATGAACCATTCTCATAGCACGGTTTCTCAGGAGGAACTGAAAAAATTCCAGGAGTGGACAGCAATGTTTGGACAAGATGGTGCATAGCATCACTATGTATATCATATCACTGAAAAGAGTCCATCGCACGTGTTTCAACCCACCACCTGCTCACCTACTCCGTTTTATTATTAATCCAAATTTGTTTCGTATGGAGTATTGATATTACAGTATTTTTCAAGGCTGCTACTCCCAAGTTTACTACCGGTAGGCAGAGGGATCTGGTGTAAAACTGGTCGTACTCTGGTGTGCGTCGTCCATTTTCTATGCTCGGGACTGGAATTTTCAGTCGTGATAGAATGACGTAAGAGGCTTTGGTATCCTGCAACCTGCAACCAATAACCGCTTTCCCCTTGTCACCGTACATACAAATTAATTAATAATGCTTGCTGTGTTCAACGTCAACAACCATCATCTGCGTGCGATCTTTGCCGCACATCACGGAAACGACGCTTTGGTGAAATCCGCGACACAAGAAGTCCTCACTTGACATCATCTACCAAACCTGCCATTCAATATCTTTGCTACAACTCTTGCCACCATGTTGTCTTCCACGTTTCGACGCGCCACCTTTTCTGCTCGACCTTTCGCCATGAGGGCATTTGCGACTGGTCCTGCCTCGGGAGGAGAAATCTCGGATGAAATGCTACAAAAACTTGGATCCCTATCGACGCAGGCTCTCGTTGATGGCCTTTGGGTTATGGGCTGGCCTTCTGCTCAGATCGACGGAGCCCGGCCTTTGGCCGAGGGAATGAAATGTGTCGGCCGTGCAGTTACATTGAAGTTCGTTCCAGCTCGTCCTGATATTGCCCAAGACAAGCCGGCAGGTGGTAACTCACCCGAATACGAGGCATTTGAGTTGTGTGGACCCAATGAGGTACGTCGACACTCTTGAATGGCGCCAAAGTATGCAACAAGGCCATGATGTCTGGTTCTCATTGTTCTTCTGCCGTTCAGGTTTTGGTCATGTCAAGTGTAGGACCTTGGGAAAGTGTTGGCGGAGATATCAAATTCCTTCGTTTGAAGCAAAGACAAATCGGAGGATTGGTCACTGACGGATCGGTTCGAGACACAGACGAGATTATCAATTATGGATTTCCTTGCTTCTCTTACAGCACCACAGCTCGTCAAGGGCCAGCAGCCATGCAGCCATGGGAGTGCAACGGTGTGATTAGCGTTAGTGGCACTACTGTTCGACCTGGAGATGCCATTGTCGGAGACCAAGATGGTGTCGTTGTTGTCCCTGCCAAGGTGGCAGACAAGGTATACTCAATCGCTCATGGACGAGAAGTGATCGAGGGTATTGTCAAAGAAGAATTGACCAAGAATCCTGGACCTCCAGGAAAGTACTATCCGTTTATGAGTGGAAAGATCAAGGTAGATTCTCCGCTTGGACAGCTTCTCGCCAGCAAAGGAATCACTCCTGAAAACTCAAACCAATTTGAGGGTACCGCTGACTGGTGAAGCCTTAAAACAAGAGACGAACGTAACAACACGATTGATAAAGCCAAGGAGTTCTAACTTAGATGTCTGGATAGAACTTCGCGAATGACTTCTTTTCCACGAATAATATCTCCGTGAGCAGGGATCAGAGTCTCTACGTTCCATTCGTCTAAAATTATCTTCTTCACTTCATCGTAGTAGCTTCGATTGTTCACCATGAAGTTCTTGTAGAACGGAAGATAGACCTTGTCCATGCCCTGCTTCCAAAGAAGCGATCCAATGGGAACAGAGGAGACCGACGGCGCAAGTTCCCATTCTCCGCTATCATTCAAGTGTGAGTTGGGGACCCCCTCCGGTTGTGGGTAGTTCCAAAAGAGATCTGTCGTCATAAGCGTCTTCGATGGACGATGGAAAAAGATTACTTCGTTGAAAAATGGCTTTCCTGTGAAAGGGTTAACCCTGCAACGGCACAACGACGACAACGCAGTGATTCAGATGAGCTACGCCAAAATTACATCACTGCACGATCCATAAAATAACAGACATCGAAAGATCTCACTCCATATCCAAGTGCAGTGGGACTATCTCGTTGAAGTTCCAACAGTTCTGCTTTTGATCTTCTCGTGTAGGCCTGAGCAAACCAGTGGGAATCTCTCCTTCCCATTCGATGTTCGGTAGCTTCTCGGCCAATCCCGGACAACCCCACATGAAGGCATCTGGATATTCTTTGTACCACTGTTCCGCAAACTTCAAATGCTCGTAGTTGGGGGATACGACATATTTGACGGTCCCGAGTTTATTCAGCGCATTTTTGGTTGCTGAGTCCAGTCCCACTGGAGAGTGTACCCACAAATCGTTGCTATTTTCCAGCTGAATGACACACATTCGGCACCCAACGTCAATTCTGTTCCAGTAGAAGGGTCGATCGCCAGTGTAAACTCCTGGCAAGGCCGCGGGTGTCAACGCTAAGCCAACTCTATTGGACCAACCGTTCGGTGAATAGCTACCAAGGCTCTTTCCGTCTGCAAGATTTCGATCTAGTTCTTTCGCCTTTTTCAGTAATTCTGCTCTTACGGATACCGGAAAGGTCGTACTGCCAGAGTTGTTGCTGGAATGGACCGCCAGAGACAGGGAGGTGGGAGATTGGAAATCCCTCGCTGATACTAGTTGTTGCTGCTGCTGTCTTCGTTGCGATCCAAGGGAAAACCCTGCAATCGGCGACAAAATTGATAGCCACAACAGAGGCACCAGTGCATTCTTTTGCATTTTAGAAGAGAATATGAGGAAGGGAAAACGTTGACTAGCTGCCACTAAGGGAAAGGATGCAATAGTTTGAAGAAAAAAAATGTTCAACAAAATCTCATGAATCCGATACTCCAAATGCATTCGTCAAAAGGGGGATATTTTGCTCTCTTTTCGGGGTCACATCGGTTTAGGGTATTCCCACGCAGATGACTGTGAATGACATTTCGTACTCTCACACTCGACACGCTGTGAGCACTAACTGTAAAGATAAAAGGTACTTCGTAATATGCAGAACCCTCAGAGCAGCTTAGCCGCATTGCTCTCTACTCTACCGGTAGAGAGGTACCGTCACCGGTAGTCAGTCGTCTGCTAGTAACGGCTGCAGCCAACCACCGGTACCAAATACTACGTAGTACGTGCTGAATACTTCTGTCGTACAGAAGGAGCATTATGAAACTTATTACGCATGTACAGTTTGAGCTATTAAGAAATGAGAAATAGTAGTAGTAGTACTAAATGAAAGGAATGAAACCATCGTCTCCACCTGACGCGCCGTCTATTTGGGTTTCGAGACCTGTGAAGAACTGGATGGTCTTTTCGAGCTGGTCGACGAAATAATCTACCTCCCTACAGATTTGGTGGATCAAAGAAAACATAATGTCAGGCCTAGAGTCCGCAACCATTTCCAGGAAGCCAAAATCCAACGACCATTACTTACTCTTTCGTGTTGTAAATATACAGGCTTGCCCTCGCCGAATGTGAAATACCTTTCGCTTGATGCAGAGGTTGGCAGCAGTGGTGACCGGCTCTGACTGCAACACCTTCAATGTCCAAAAAGGTGCTGAGATCGCTGGGATGCACGCCATCGACATAAAAGGCACAAAGCGCGGCTCGTTCGACTCCCTCTGGAGGTCCCAGAACCGTGACCTTGTCGACCTGACTCATTCGCTTGTACATGTAAGAGGCGATTTCATGCTCGTACGCTTCGACCTTATCCATTCCAATCTTCTCTAGATATCGGATAGCACTGGCCAAACCCACAGCTTGTGCAATGGGCGGCGTGCCCGCTTCGAATCGCGCGGGAGCTTGAGCATACGTGGAACCCTCCAAGGTAACTTGGTCGATCATTTCTCCTCCACCCATGTATGGAGGCATACTGTTCAACAAGTCTTCTCTTCCCCAGAGAAATCCAATGCCGGTCGGGCCACACATTTTGTGTCCCGACGCCGCCAGAAAGTCCACCCCCAGCTCTTGCACGTCAACTTTCATGTGAGGCACTGACTGACAGGCATCCAACAAGATTTTGGCATTGGGTGACTTTTGTCGAATCATCGTCACCATGTCTTGGACAGGATTGATGCAACCCATCACATTGGAGACATGTTGAAAGCCGACCAGTTTGGTCTTTTCCGTGAGTAAGGTCTCCATATGTTCCAAATCTAATCCGCCTTTTTCGAAATCGATCTTAACAAACTTGAGCACGGCGCCCGTCTCTTGGGCAATCATTTGCCATGGCACGATGTTGGAATGATGTTCCATTTCCGTCAACACAACCTCGTCTCCCTCTTTCAAGGTGGATCGTCCAAATGAGGACGCCACCAAGTTGATGGCTTCAGTGGCACCGCTGGTAAATATGATTTCGTTCCGAGAATAAGCATTGACAAAGGAGGCCACCGTATCACGACCCTCTTCAAAGGCAGTCGTGGCCATCCGACTAAGAGTATGAGCCCCCCGATGAACGTTGGAATTCATGGTTTCGTAATAATCGGCAATGTCTTCAATGACTTGCTTCGGTGTGTGAGAAGTGGCGGCCGAATCCAGATAAACCAGGGCTTGGGAACCTCTTCTCCAATCTTAGTTTTGATTAGAATTTCGAAATCGGGACGCGTCAAGGTGGCAACGGCGGAATGTTCGAAGGAAATATCCTTCCACCAGAGATTGTCATTCTCTTTGTGCTCGCCGGTCGTTGTAACGTCTGGATTTTGAAGCACATGGTGTCGATGGTGTGAAGAATAGAATCTTGAATCGAGGAGAGATGGGTTGGAAGGATGTGTGAAAGTTTCATGCCTGCTAGTCAGAAATCCGTCGGACGGAGACGAAAGAAAAAACGGGAAGAACACGGCGAACCGGACAGTCGTTCTTGTCGTCTGCTTCATTCTAGTGAAGTTATGGTGTAAAAGCTGGGTGGATAAATGGTGCAAGGGGCAGACACAAGATGTGCAACTATCCGCAATTTGGAGTTGTGTCGAAGAAATAGGCTGGATGGCTGGAGTATGTTTCTCAAAAGAGTGGAAACTTCAGACTGTGAATGCGACCAATTGATGTATTGCTTTCCCTCCTGTCAGGGTGTGACGGTCTGACGAAGTCTGTCCGTCATACCTGAGTTTCGGAATTCGATTCGTGCTTCGGAATTCGAACATTTCTGACGTCCATCGGAACTCAGAAAGCTATCCGAAGAAATCATCTAAATGATGTCGTCTTCTGTAGATGATCCTTCTAGATGATTGGATAAGATGTCGCCTATCATAGATGACATCTTCTAAGAATTGGACATCTTCCTTCTAGTTCTACTGAACTTGAAGATTGATCTTTCATTTCTTGACATCTTCCTTCTAGTTCTACTGAACTTGAAGATTGATCTTTCATTTCTTCCTTTCTTTCAGAAAGAAGTAATGAATTTGTGTTTCTCTGTTGTTTCATTTTTCATCAAATTCATGTTTAGTTTCATCTCATAATTTCAACTAATCAATCATTATCAATCATCATTCACATTCATCTCAGTAGGTTAGGAGCCCAACAAGCTAAAACCTCTGCGCTCTTCACGTGATTGTTCAGAAAACAATCACCGATTCAGATCAATCAATACAACGACCAGTTGTCGTTGGTAACTACTCGTGTGCCGGCAGTACATGAGTCAAAGTCTATCCTTTCATTCATCTCATTCAACATCTTTATCTCTTTCTTCTCAGTCTTCGGAAAGGACTGACCTCTCAACCTCAGACGTCTCAGACAAGACACTTGGTTTATCAGATCTCCAAGCCACATTGAACTCCATCATGACCGATACTATCAAGATGCCCGATGGCAGTGAAGTGGAAATTCATACAACTCCACCGACAGTCACCTCTGTTGCCGGCGTAGCGCACCTCACGTCAGCTGATCGCATCACCCAGACTCCGACGGAACAATACGATACCCAGCTAAAGATCACAAAGTTTCAACACAAGATGTATAAGAAGATGGATCTTCACTCTCCGGATCTTGATTCTCTTGTGAGCCTCCACACGAATCTTGAAGCAGCGGAACGACACTTTTCTCGATATGATCTTCTTCAAATCTTTTCTATCGTCCAACCAAAGCGAGGGGCAGACGGGAAACTCACAGGAAAACTTGTTGACCAGAAAGAACCTCGACTTCTCTTTCAATGGTATGGCGCACTTTCCCTGGACGATGTCATAGCCAGTACCGAATGGTATTATACTTTTCCCACACCCAAATGGTACAAGAGCAACCTCGAACTCACTGCCGACTATTTCCGAAATCACATGGACGTTGATCTTTACGAGAAAGTGAATGAAGAATATCAACGACTCTTGCCGTCTCAGAAAGGGGGTCCGGTTCTCCTTTTCATGATGATTCGTCGCCTTCTTTCAAATAACGACACTTTGGTTCATGCTTTGACTTCCAAGATCCAAGGTCTGAAATTGTCCACATACCCAGGAGAGGATGTTGACAAGGCCGTTACTCACTTGCGCACCTTGGTTCGTTGCCTCAAGAAGTTGAAACGCCGGAATGCGGACGGTCACGAAATTGACCTTGTTCCTTTTGATCTCACGAAGCAACTTTATGGAATCCTTCAAACCAGTTCATGCGACGACTTCAACTCAATGATCCGCACTGCTTTTCTCAACGATCAACATGCAGTTCTCACACGTGGTATCTCACACTGGTCTGACCCTGAAGAAGTACTTAGCATGGCGCAGACCCTTTATCATCAGCTTTGCACCGATGGCAAATGGACTGGAGTCACTCAAAACAAGGCTACTTTTCCCGCATTTACCAAGAAGAAGGATGCTGTTGCGTTTCTTTGCCAAATTCGCTGCCACAACTGCGGTGGACCTCATCTTCTCCGTGAATGCACTGAACCCCAGGACGAAGCTCGTATTAAGGCCAATCGTAAACGTTTCAAGGATGCCAAGAAAGTTGCCAGAACGGGTTCTTCCAAAGATAAAACGCAACCAGTTTCAACTCGTCGCTCGAAGTGGCCTCCTCGACCGAAGAAAGGTGAATCAAATCGCACGATGATTGATGGCAAACTTCACTACTACCATTTCAAGTCTTCCAAATGGCTTCCAGTGGACGCGGTTCAGTCCCAGCAAGCCAATGTCGTGGCACCATCTTCCAGCACCAACCCCGTCGCCACCACCACGACTGCTGCTCCATCGACGGCCGCCCCGTCTGCGGACATGGATCCTACGAAACGTCGTCAGGCAAGTCTTGCCCTCACGAAATTCAAGCAGGAATTCAGTGATGCCTTTTCGGTTCTTACGGACGTCTTTCAAGAATGACTCCTACGGGCGTTGCAATGGTTTGAGAGGGAGAAAAGCAATATCTGGTATGAGTTTGACTTCCTATGGAATATCTTGGTTGTCGAATTTCTTGGCTGTGTGTGGCCTCCTCTTCTTCTTTGGTTCTTCTCTCTCTCTCTCTCGGTCAGTGCGTCATTGTGTCTTCTGCTTATTGGCCCTTGTCGCAACCCATTGCAACGTCCTCTTCCAGCTCCATCTTGGGAGCTCTCTTGCGGTCTTGCCCTTCCGATAGTACCGCCATGGCGTCTCACTTACAGGCGTTCACGCCGTTTTCATCATCACTACGGCTTAGTGTTACGCGAACAACAACGCCTACAACCTTTTCCTCCAAAACTCGTTAACCTGACAGGTCATCTCTCTTGGGATTTTGACGATCCCCTCTTATGGGATTTTGATGACGACGATCCCCATTCTTCCCCAAATGCCAGTCCCGGTTTTGATTCAACGTTTATTGATGACCTTTTCAATCGCCTCCATCCGTTGGACTATTTTCTTCATCTTCGCGCACTTCATGACGATTCTCTCCTTACTACCGTCAGAAAACAGGAAATTGCGCAAGCTGCCATGGTTGCTGCTACGGAACTACGTGCGACGTACAACGTGTCTGATTTAAACTGGTCCCCTGAACTTCCGTCACGACAGTTTGTTTTACACACTACTGATCCATCCTGTGTTCCTGTAGTGGTTGACACAGGCGCTTCCGTCAATTTAACGCCTTTCGCAAGTGATTTTGTTGGTCCTATTCAGCCACCTGACCTCAAGTCTTTGCAAGGACTTGGCAGTTCTAGTGATGTCGTTGGTCAGGGTCTCGTTGAGTGGCAAATTCGGGATGTCTTCGGTAATGTCAAGACCATTCGTACGAAAGCATATCTGGTTCCCTCAGCTCCTGTTCGATTGATGAGCCCCCAGACATACTTTCGAGAAGGGGAAGCAGGTGAACTTCGTGTGGACCATTTGAAAGCTGAACTCACTCTTCATGATGGATCCGTTCTCACTTTTCCATTTGCCGAAAACATGTTGCCATACATGTTGCCTGATTGGCAGCCAGTGGTTGGAGTCACTCTTCAAGATCACTCCGTTCTTTGCGATCAACCATTGATTCATATGTCGGTAGCAGACGAAACTAACCAGAACCTCACCTCGGCTCAGAAAGAACTCTTGAAGTGGCACTGGAAACTCGGTCATGGTCATTTTGGTTGGATTCAACGGCTAGCATCAACAAAGAATCGTCGAACCATCCTCGACTGACTCCTCAACTTCAAGAGTCATTCCTGTAGCTGTTAACTGAGATACCGCTTCTTCAATCCATTCGCTCTTCGGACTCCACAAAAGCGTATCATCAACATAGACCACGCAGACAACTTTGTCAGAAACGAAGAGGCATGGATCGGTATCAGGACTTGGATTCCTAAATCCACACGATTCCAGATTCCCTTTGAGATAATTGAAGAAATTACGTGGGCTCTGCTTGAGTCCATATAGGGAACGCTTGAGTTTGAGGACCTTCCCAGGTTCTGCAAAACCTCGGGGCATTTGAACATAAACTTCTTCTTCGATCGGAGCGTGAACAAACGCCGCTGTATAATCGACCTGTTGGGACGCGAGTCCCAGAACTTGTGATAGAATGAGGAGTAAACGCACCGTTGTCCAGTTTACGACTGGAGCGAAAGTTTCAAAGAAATCAACGCCTTCGATCTGACGATGACCTCCGGCACAGAAACGCGCCTTGTACTTACGGACTCTACCATCAGGAAAACGCTTTAACTTGAATGCCCAAATACTTGGAAGGACATTCATTGTAGGGAGTCTCTCTACAACTTCCCAACAGTCCATGTCAATAAGAGTCTTGAGTTCTGTTTTCATCGCTTCGAAAAAGCCTTCGCGATGAGGACCATTCATTGCTTCTTCATATGTTGGATTATCAGCTTGACTTGCTTTAGACGTGAGCAAGCATGGATGTAATTCACCATCAATCTCGTTGGTAAAAGGATCGGTTGCAAGCTGAAATAATGCCATCATCTTGGAATAGTTCGATGCTGTTTGAAGGACTTGGTTCTTTGACCAATCTAAAGCCATGAGAACACTATCATTCAGGGACTTCAGTTTGAATTTGCGAGTCTCCAACTTAGCAGGAAGATTGTTTTCCAACTTAGCAGGTTGACTGTCCACCAGGTCAGCATATTTCGGATTTGGTTTGGATTGTCGCTTTGCTGGAAGAGGAGCATCCCAATATCGACTAGAAACAGGCTCAGGATCAGGAGGAGCTGGATCAGGATCAGGAGGAGCTGGAGTTGGTTGAGATACATCTCCCTCTGAAAAGGAAGGTGGATTGTCAGGAACGGTTGGGACATCTGCACGTTGTTGAACAACTTCTTCAATTTCTCCCTCTGGAGCTTTGGGCATGGGCGATGGAGACAACGGAAGTTCATCATCGGAGAGCCATTCACGATCAAGAGAAGGAATCGTACCGGTACCCGATGAAGCCTCCGCAACAGGATCGAGGTACTGTTCAAGGCCTGTCTCAACTATCTTGGACCACGAATCAGGGTTGAATGGCATGTTATTTTCGACGCCGCCTGTTTCAGCATTTGGAACGGTAGAAAATAAGTCATCGTAGACCACATGGTATTGAGGAGATACACGGCCAGTTCTGAGATTCATTATTCGTCCGATTGTGCGTGAATGAGATGGAGAAACACCCACAAACATCCCTCGACGAGAGCGTGGATCCCACTTCGGAATCTTCTTCCCATCTTGGAGTTTCGGGTCAAGCACATACGTTGGACATCCCCACACATGTGAATGTTGAAGATGGCTGTAATCGTCAAAAACCGCACCGGTAAAGAGCTCGACTGGTGCAAGGAGGGAATCCTTCTTAGGCATATGGTTCCAAAGATAGACTGCATGTTCAAGTGCAAATGGCCAAAGGTCCAGTCGTGATTGTTCAGGCCAATGAAGTGCAAGATGTAATAGCATAGCTCGAGCCCATTGAGTCACCGTTTGGATAGAACGTTCCGCAACGCCGTTTTGGTGATGAGCTCCGACACCGGACAGGGTCAGTTCCTGATTCTTTGCCACAAGATCTGATTTGAACTCTTGAGAATTGAAAGGCATGTTGTCAGCACGAAAAGACTTGAGTTTATGACCGCAATTGTGTGCAAAACGTTCAAAGGCAAGTTTCGACTGCAAAGTTTCTCCGGCCCGTAAGGAAATCTGATTCACAAGGAATATGTAAGAGGACGCATGATCGACAAAGATTGTACCACCGTGATATTTATCCTTGGGAAGTTCCTTTCCTTCAGTGTTTGGAAGACGACCTGGGACAGCAGAGACATATTGATCGACACTAATACAATCTCCTGGTTGTAGGTCTCCCGCTCGAATTTGCATTTCAGGTGGAGGTTCTCCCCCAACAGTTCCAGGAGGTGTCCGACGCTTAAGCTTGGCAAGGGAACATGCAGCACAATAGGGTAGAGGGGCAGTAGACAGAGAATGCTTTGTCATGCCTCTTCGTTTCTGACAAAGTTGTCTGCGTGGTCTATGTTGATGATACGCTTTTGTGGAGTCCGAAGAGCGAATGGATTGAAGAAGCGGTATCTCAGTTAACAGCTACAGGAATGACTCTTGAAGTTGAGGAGTCAGTGGCTGGTTTTCTTGGTGTTCATATTCAACGTAATCAAAAAGACGGTTCCATTAAGTTGACTCAGACAGGTCTGATTAAGAGGATTATCAGTGCTCTCGGTATTGAGCACGAGCCGGCTGTTCAAACCCCGGCAACATCAATTCCACTCACAAAGGATCTCGATGGGGATCCACCGGACGGATCATTCAATTATGCCAGTGTTATTGGGATGCTGGGCTATCTTCAAGCAAATAGCCGTCCGGATATCACTTTCGCTGTCAGTGCAGCGGCGCGGTTCACGCATTCTCCACGAAGGTCTCATGAAGAAGCTCTCAAAAGAATCGGGCGTTATCTGAAAGGAACTCTTGAAGAAGGTTTAGTTCTCCGCCCTAGTGAGACCCTTAACATCGATTGTTATGTCGATGCAGACTTTGCTGGCTTATGGCCTCATGAGGATAAATCAGATCCAACATGCGTGAAATCAAGAACGGGCTTTGCAATCTGTGTCGCAAATTGCCCAGTTATCTGGTCTTCAAAGCTCCAAGGGGATATTGCTACCTCTACGATGGAAGCTGAGTATTCCGCGCTATCATCGGCAATGCGTGAGCTATTGCCATTTCGAGAACTTCTTCTTTCTCTAGCACCATCGATTGGCATCAACACCAGTCACCTATCAACCTTCCGGACTACTGTTCATGAGGATAATGCTGGCGCTCTCAGTCTTGCTAAACTTGAACCAGGCCGAATCACTCCACGTTCCAAACATTATGCCGTAAAACTTCATTGGTTCCGAAGCAAGCTTGATCCAGATGGTCCTCACCCAATTGTGATTGTGAAAATAGCAACTGATCTTCAACGTGCCGATATTTTCACCAAAGGACTCTCTCGTGTTAAGTTTCAAGCCATTCGCAAACAGTTATGTGGATGGTGATCTTGGTTCGTTCCCTCTTACTCTTCGCTTGAGAGGGAGTGTCAGGGTGTGACGGTCTGACGAAGTCTGTCCGTCATACCTGAGTTTCGGAATTCGATTCGTGCTTCGGAATTCGAACATTTCTGACGTCCATCGGAACTCAGAAAGCTATCCGAAGAAATCATCTAAATGATGTCGTCTTCTGTAGATGATCCTTCTAGATGATTGGATAAGATGTCGCCTATCATAGATGACATCTTCTAAGAATTGGACATCTTCCTTCTAGTTCTACTGAACTTGAAGATTGATCTTTCATTTCTTGACATCTTCCTTCTAGTTCTACTGAACTTGAAGATTGATCTTTCATTTCTTCCTTTCTTTCAGAAAGAAGAAATGAATTTGTGTTTCTCTGTTGTTTCATTTTTCATCAAATTCATGTTTAGTTTCATCTCATAATTTCAACTAATCAATCATTATCAATCATCATTCACATTCATCTCAGTACCTCCCTAGGTATGTACCGGTATCCCAGTACCGTAGTACCGGTTGTGTGTTTACCTACCTACCGGTACTCCATACGTTATGATAGTCCAGCTTCTTCCATGATGACGTCACCACTTTTCTTTTTGACAGTCCGGCTTGCTCCCCCAAATTGCTTCCCCCCAATCTTTCAATGAAGAAGATCTTATCGGCGCACACTTTCAAGTTCTTCATCTCAAATTTTTCGCGAACGCATACACAATAAAATAACTCGCACACTCTTATCATAGTTGTTGTTGTTGTTGTTGTGAAAAAGATACGGTAAAACGGGAACTTCACGACCAAAATTAGCGTTCCAAAAGAGACACCTTTCGTGCTTCCGTCCTCACTTCATCACGATGAAACGGAGAAGTCGGTCTTCGGTGGGCGCTACCTTTGGATCCACTGGGTTTTCCTCTTGTACTGCTGTCGGAATGGTGACAATCGGCTCCTTGTTTGTATTCCTGGTGTTCTCTGTGGCAGTCGGTGCCTTTTTGCCAACCTCCAGGAGAATTAGTGAGGTGAAGGTGCCATCAGCAAAGACATATTATGGTGCCTCACTCCCCACTATACTGCAAAGCACCAATCCATTCTTTGCCGATATTTCTGACAAGGTATCGTCGCCAAAGGAAACAACACCAAAAAAGAACCAAGAGGAAACTCAACCATCACCTACGCCCCCCAGTTCCTCCCCAGCCTTTGATCCCAACCCCGATGCGCTCATTTCCAGAGCAAGAGTCGTATTCGCCACGGACTTTGGCATTCAGGATCCATCCATCTTGGCAGAGGATTTTCTGTGGATCAGACCCTTGGCCGAAACGCCACTCGGAAAGATTGATTATCTGGCGGCCGGAAAATTCTTTGATTTGCGATCCACATTTCCCGACTTGGATTATCGGGCGCATGATTTCCGAATCGATGCTCAAAATCCATTGACAGTGCGATGCACGTCTCGGCCTGTTGGAACCATGCGGGGATCGTTGCGATTGCGAAACGAAGTCGTAGAAGCCAATGGCAAGATTTTACGTGGACCCCCAGAAGCAATCAGCATGACCTTTGACCAACAAACAGGAAAATTGCAAAAGCTATGCTCGGAATTTGTCATGGATCGACAAGTCGGAAACACCAACGGGTTGAGTGGGGTCAAAGCGGCCGCCACGGTAGCAGGCGTACCGCCATCCGATTGGGAAGTCTATCCTGTTTCAACCGTTGTATCGCGATTCTTTGGACGGCCAATGGAACCCATCAAAGAACCAACTACTTTCCTGGCACCCTTCCCCGAAACTGTCATGATATCGTTGGCAAAGGGGGTATTGTTTGCCAAGCTGGGAGCCCAAGATCCGTCGCTACTGGCAAAGGAATTTGCGTTTGTGACTCCTACCATCGGGCCGATCGGGAAGACTAGATTTCTCGAAAGTTACGCTGCCGAACAATTTGGAGACTTCGAAGCAGACTATCAATTCAGCAATTATCGTGTGGACCCGTATGACCCTTACAGGGTTTGGGTCGATGTCAAACTGTTGGGTAGCGGGTTGGAGGGGCCTCCACAAGCATGGTCCTTCACATTTGACGACGATGGCTTTTGTACACGAATCACAGGTGGAGCTGTCATGGATCCTTCTATTGGTGAGTTCTATCGACGGATTTTTCATTACGGAAACTATGAATTTTTTCTCCTTCGTTCAAGAACTTGTATTGATGCTGTGTTGCTGTAATCGCTTCAGGTAACACTGGAGGACTCCCTGGTATGGAGGGAATTCAATATGCCCTCGGAGAAGGATCTCCAGACATTGCCACTCGTCCGCTTCCTTTGGCGCTTGGAAGAATCAAGAAGACCATTATTTCGCCAATTACAAAGATTGAAGCCGATGCGTTTGTGCTTGACAAAGCGGAAAAAGCAGATATTGTCGCCCCAGTTCCCAAGGAGGATGCTACAGCAGCAAGGAAGAGAATATTGGATCAAGCCAAAGCGCGGATCGAAAGGGCAGAAAATGCCAAAAGAGAAGCTAGAGAAAAAGTTCTGGCTGCAAGGGCCAAAGCGGCTCTACCGATTCCGCCTTCCCCACCGCCTCCTCGAGTGCCAAAGCCACCGAAAGTTGAGCCTCCACAACTAGACGCCAACGAAACCAATCTTCCCAACATCGAAATGCCAAAAATTGAATTACAAACTTTCAAGTTGGATTTGCCTACAATCGACATTCCTCGCCCGAGTCTGGAAATTCCAAAGTTTGGAGCATCGCAAACTGCTGCAAAGGGGTCAACGCGACCTGCAAAAGAAGTGAATCGAACAGCTGAGACTAGTACAGCGGATAAGATGGAAGTACTCCGGAAGAAACAGCAAGAAGCCAAGGAACGAATGGCAGCTGAGGCAGAACGAAAGCGTGAAGCAGCAGAGGAAGCTCGTCAAAAACGCCAGAAATTGGAAGAACAATCTAGAGCACAAGCCGAGGCCAAAAGGAAACAAGAAGAGCAAAGAATTGCAATCGCGAAGAAGAATGCCGATGAGAGAAGGCGGAAGGTAGAGGAACAGAGACAAGCGCAGATTGCGGCCCGAAAGAAGCAAGAGGAACAAACAAAAGCGGCTGCCAAGGCCAAGATTCAGAACGAAACTCAATCTAGAAAGCAGACAGCGCCGAGACCGTCATTTCAACTTCCTCGGCCATCTATATCAATACCTAAACCTCTTGCTTCACCTCCAGAGGCGGTTACCGGTCCTCCAAAAGTTCAGAAGCGTCCTTCCTTTTCGCTTCCAAGGCCATCGCTGACCATACCGAAACCTGCCGAAACGAAGACAAGTCCATCCTCGAAGAAAACAGAGAATCGCCCTTCCCTTTCCCTTCCACGCCCGTCCTTTCAACTTCTAACGCCAGCGAGTCCGACACCTCCCAAGGTCGTTTCATCCGATTCCAAGTCTGTGACTAAAAGACCATCATTTGCTTTGTTTCAATCCGCGAAGCTGAAAGAAGCACCAAAAGGGGTCCCAACAGTTGTTGGTTGGCGGGTACGAAGTGACGGTAAGACTAAAGATGAGAATTATGTTGTAAATGACTTGCCGTTATGTTTTCTTTCATCTAACGATACGACATTTTGCAGGGGGAATTGCTGGTCGAGTCTTTGGATCAGTCAATTTCAGAGAGGGTCAACAATTCGAAACTTCTCCCATCGTCAAAGGGGAGATCGAGAACGGAAGCGTGGTTCAGACGGCTTCTGGCAGCCGTTATTTCCTAAGCGACAAGTCGGCACAGCAGATGAAGCAACAGGCCACAAATTTTTCGATGCCACCCAAGGAACTGAACAATGTTCCTCGCAGGGCGACGATACAACTCACCAAAAAGTCTCAACAAATTGAGATGAAAAGAGCACTGAAAGCTACCAAAAAAGCTCCACCAGGTGCTACGATTTCTTTATCCTCCATCTTTGGATTGGGAGACAAAGACGAAACAAAAACAGGTCAGCAGATAAAATCAGCGTCCATGCCCACAAAGGCACCAGCAAAACCCTCGCCAGCTGGTGTCAAGTCCAGCGCTACGAATTCATCGCCGACCATTTCGCTTGGGTCTTTCTTCAACGCTGGGAATTCAGGGTCATCAATGAAATCACCGCCAAAAGCTTCGACACCCATAAAGAAGGAAGCGCCTAAAGGAGTACCGACAATTGAACGATGGAAAGTTGGGAGAGACAAAGCTGTAACTGGTTTCATCAGAGGATCCAACCAGTTTCGAGACGGAGAAAAGGTGACGACCAGTCCTATATCCAAAGGAATTCTCAAGAGTGGAGAGATGGTAGTCACATCCAGTGGCACGCGATACTTTTTGAAGTAGTAGCTCGGTGATATTGCGACGAAACGAATGTTGGACCGATTTACATTAAGCTAAAGTCTTGTCACTTCACTTTCAACACTAGTCTCACATTATCGCAGTACGATCGTACCGTAGTGGTATCTCTAGAGCATACCACTCCTTCATGTATTTGCGTCCTTTTCCCTTCACAACAGATCCCGTGCGTAGAATCACAATCGATGGTGCCATTCCTACTGTCGAACATGCAACCATTTTTTTTATTTTGCTTCTCCGTTCAACAATAGTGATTGCACCTTTATTTCGTTCGACAATTCGCCCCAGTTTCGTTCGTCCAAGGTATTCTGTCGACTTGCATGTCGGTCGCTTGTTCCAATAGACGTATCATGGAGCAACTGTTTGGTAGAAAACACCACAAAAAATTACAATACATAAGGAAAGGTCGGCTTCAAGATCCTCAAACAAACATTGTCATAACGCCAGAATGATCAAAGGACTCACCTGCTCAATATTTTCCACATTGTTATGCTGCTTGGAAAGCACCGACTTGACGATATTTGTTCTCTTCTTAGATATCGTCTCGCAATCCTTTCGCAGCTGCCCCATGGCCAATTCCAAAGCTGTCAAACGACGAATGATTTTGACTGGGTTTGGAACAGGACCGTCGCTGCTGTCGAAAATGTTGGGAATCATGATAGAAAGAATGGAATTTTGGTGAGACAATGTCAATGGACGTGATGAAGAACAAAACTCACTGTACTGTGGTACTCTTCCCGAGCACCACCATGAAATCTATCTGGCTTACCAACGTTGGATAGATTCATCGTTTTTCTCTTTGAAGGCATTTTCCAATCTTCGTGCGGCAAAAGAAATGTCACTTTCTGCGTTGGACAAGGCCTCCATGGTGTTTTTATGTTTTACTACCTACCGTAGTCGTATGAATTTGAAGTGTGGACCTACACAACACACATCTATCGACGCTACCATCGCATATCGCATCACTTGAAAACTTGATCTTCACTACGAGTTACGTACGACAGTAGTACGGTACTCGAAACTACACATTTTTTTTTGAAAAAAAAATGTAGGCGAATGGGGGTCGTCATTGGAATCCCCATCATTCCTTCCCTCTTTCATTATCTGAAAACTGCGAAGGATAAGGATTGTGACGTAGGCAATTTTGATTGGCGTGGCAACGCGACTGATTCCTGTGCCAGGGCATAATCCATTAAATAAAAATATGCATGTTTGAACCAATTTTCTTGCGTGGCCGCGAAAGCCTTCCAGCATTTCGAACATTCCGATAGAGGGAGAAAAACACAAAACAACTTGCACTTTGCAATACTACTACGTAATAATACTTGTACCACAAAGAGTTCAACGAAGCGTACAAACAACAAATCTTCCGACGGACCCCTGCTCCGGCCACGACGTCAATCCAACAGTGCAAACGGCCTCACAATTTTTTTCTCCTTCTTGAAGTTGTTTCTAAGATGATGAAAGTCCAAGCTTCCGTTGTCTTTGCCGCCCTTTTGTTGGCGTTGGCACACTCTACCGAGGCATTCACCTCGGTGACCACTGGCCGGTCATCCGTCTCCACAACGGAGCTTTTCGGATATGTTCCATCAGGATTCACTGCGGAAAGTTACAAGAAATTCAAAGAGGAAGAAGCCAAGAAGAAGGCAAAAAGTAACTTGGGTAGCTTGGGACCTCGCGGCTTCAAGAGCCGTTCCATGCAGTCGTTTCAAGAAGCCATGGAGAGAGGTGAAGCAACACACCTGCTTCCAGTGATGAATGCCAAGGAACGTGTCGCCAAGGGTGAATTGCGACCCGAAGACATTCCATACATGCAACGAGGAGGAGCCTGGGACAATTCGGACATCAAGGGGGCCAGAAAGAAGCGCTGGTTGTCCTCTGACAAGGAATATGCCGCTGGTGGTTACAAGAAGGAGCAATCCGTCAGTATCTTTGGATACGGCGAAGGACTGGACTGGACTGGAAAAAATGCACGAAAAGGACCAGCTCCCGAAAGTGTGTTCGGTGCGGCTCCCAAGTTTGGACGAAATTACAAGGCTCCCAATGTCAATGACATGAAGAAGGACGTTAGCGAGCCCAAGAAAAAGTTTTTAGGTCTTTTCTAACTCTTTGCTGAAAGTGAATTTCCCCAACGGCGGTCGAATTTCGTGATCGCTCTTGGTTTTGATGTCAAGAAAAAGAAAAACCACAGAACAATTTAATCATAGAAATAATTTTTTACAGTAATATCATAATCACCAACCCGGTGGAGACTACTTTTGCTTGATGTAGACCCAGACAAGCTATGCCATGTCAGTAATGTGCCCGGGGTGTATACCAATCCAACTTCTTGAACAAACTTTAGTGTGAACTCCTTGTTGAATCACTATAAAAGTAGGTTATGCATTGGTATGATCAGAAGAGCAGTTTGATATTACTAGTGATAGCATCACGAGAGCATCCGGAGAAAAAATAACTATGTCATGGTTACAGCAATCCCCAGTTTTGTAGACCGTCATGTCTCTGACAAGATCTACTCTCAGCAGACCCAAACTGGCATCTCAGCTCAGAGTGGACCAAATCAAACCACAATAGTCCTCTTTTAAGAAATTATGATCATGATTACAATGTCAACGTCGCCCCTGACGAAGAGTAGAATGATCATTCATTGTTACTGCTCTTTTTTCCCCTACCAAAGAGGCGAAAGCCTCCATTCTTTTTGGCGGAAGCAGTTTCCCCTTGACCGATCGTTGCAGGTTTGCTAGCTTCTTTCTTGCTTGACTTGATTGGATTCATGCGCCACAGCGACTTGGACTTCTTCTCTTTCATGGCTAACGAGTCGTCGAAGCTACCGTTGGAGCCGAGACGAAACTTGTTCTTCGTTTCAAGGAGAGTCTTTTCGGCTGCGCGGAATGGACCTGTATATCTCAAGAATACCAACTCGACTTGGCTCGGATCGGCCGAATTTGCGATGACATCACAAATGTCATCAACTTTCATGTGCAAGCTACTTGCTCCGTTGATACAGGCAAGCTGATCACCCACTTCAACACCTCCACTTCGAGCTGCGCTACCATCTGGCGATACCTTGGTCACAAAGCATCCACCTAAAGAAGGAGAAAGAAAAACACATCAGATCAGCCAACTGACTGAGCATAGGAATACACCATAAAACCAAGAACGTACCGTCGTTTTCCAGGAAAATGATACCCAATGGCAACTTGAGAGTGACGGGGCAAACTTTGAGCTCTTTTCCCATGTCAATGGGAATAGACTCATCGTACTCAACACCTTGAAGTTTGTGCACAGAATGCGCTGCATGGAGAGCCAAGATCGAGACTTTGGATCCACTGGAAAGCCGAAGCAGCTTGTGATCGAATTCTTCACTAACACCTTTTTTCTCAGCGGCGACAGAATCGTGGAAGGAACAGGAAGTGGTCGAAATAGATTGTACGACCGCTGTATTGTACCACATGTCTTGCGCCAGGTTATCGATGACTCCGGTAGTGATGGCCTTGTTCTTTGCATCCGCCCCAGGTTCTTTCAGCAATTGCGCCGCATCTCCCATGCAACTTTCGAAGATGTTGAATTCATTGGATTCTTCAACGATTGACGATTTCTCCCGCCTTTCGCCATCTCGGGCATCCATTCGCCGTCGGGTTTGCTGCGTTGACGTCTCGGATTCTCCCAAGGCATATCCAATGGCAGTGCTCATGGCCGACAAACCACCCTCCACAAGTCCTATCATCACTAAAAATGGGTCATCATCATTACTTGTCTTCTCCGATCGAAACGATTCATTTGTTTGTAGAGATTCGATCGTGCCGGTATCTACCGACGATGCGGAAAGTACCGACGTTCGATCGTCCGTGAGAAGAGTGGAGCGCGTGGGTGCTTGAGAGGATAATTGAGATGACATATGGCTCTCGGTAGAATAGGTAGAATCATTCAAGGCAGCTTCGACTGCCATTTTGGCCTTGTCGTTCTTAGCATCAATGGTTCTCCGATCGACAATGTGCGTATGATAAGGTTTGGCAGAAGGAAGAGTGGACTTGTCTTCCGTGTTGGGTTCATAGGCAACACTCTCTTGTTTGTTGTTGCCATCATCTTCTGCAGCGGCATTCGCAGTCAATGTTAGTTGATTTTGCCGCAATTTTCGTCGCACTTCCGGCTTATCCTTGAACTTTCGACGGCCTGGTTTGCTCTTTTTTGCGTTGCCAATAAACAATATATCCTTGATCATGTCCTCCACCTCACTTTCCAAGGTTTTGGTGTATTCCGAGTTGAGACTCCGATCTAGACTTCGGTCGACCGAGGCGTCTTCTTGCTCACGTCGTTGTCGGTCTTGCTTTTCTTGCGCCGTTGGTTCAAAATGGTGGACTGTGTTTGGCTTTCCAAACGAGACCGATTGGTTAGCTACTTTTGGTTGTGCCGGATCTTGCTTGGATCGGAGGCTTGAATTCTTCTTTTGGCGTGATTTCCATGCTTGATGAGTTCGCTCTTGTAGGCTGGTCGCTGATGTTTGTGCGGTGCCGTAGTTCTCTACGGACGTGTCATCGTCTGTTGCTTCGGTGACGATCTTCTCACGACGTTGGCGAGTTCGACGACGAATCTTGTGAGTCACCTTTACATTCCTGTCCAGGGTAGTATCCATTTCCACCACTTCTGTTCGTTCCTTTCCTTCAAAATCAAAGAGTGTGTCTTCGTCTTTGTACTGAACATAATGTGTATCTACTAGGGGGACGGTAGGAGGTAGTTTTTGTTTTTGAAGCGTTGGATGTATCTGGGATTGATGGTTCAACGGTTTTCGATCTTGCAGCATGTCGTAGCGAGTTGAGTGTTTGGCCGAAGTGACATCGTATCGATGAGCTTGTGAGGAGTTTTGCATCGGTTGGCTTTTTACTTCTTTTGCCGAATCCGTTGGGAACTTTGTTGAAATACTCACAGGTCTCGTAGTGTTGGTGGTGGTATAGGACGATACAGGTGTAGGACGATGCGGGGAAGGAGGAGACAAGGGACCCGACCAGGGTTGCGGATCACTGTAACGTGGCGTTGGAACAACGAATCGACCATGTCTCTCATCAAATTCATCCATCTTTCCAACGTGCTTCTTGATGAATGGAAGTTGGTTTGAGGGAGGGGCAGTTCGTTCTTGAACACTACCGGTAGCTTTTTCCGTACTAGACACCATTTCCGGTCGATCAGGACTTGCTTCCGGACTACTTATCCATATCGATTCAAATCTTGTCGAGACGGGAGAAAGGTTGGAATCATTCAAATACGACAAATGAGTGGTATTTCTGAGTGGACTCACGGCTTGATGGTAGTAACCACCGGAAGGTCGTACAGAAGCAACTCCCATAGCAGCTGTGGTAGACGATGTTGTAGACGTGTCCCGTGCCGCGGCGTCACTCGCTTGATCAAACGGAAGGTCGTTGTCGGTTGTCCTTTCTTCATCATCTTGAGGAGATGGTTTCCGATCGAGAAGTGTATCATTCTGCGCACGACTATTTGTTGGTTGCGATGAAGTAGGATTCGGTGCCATTGTGATGTTCACTCTACGTTCCTTGCTTCGAAGAGGAGGAGGTCCACGAAGGCCGTCTTCGTCGGCTTCCGATGCTGTAGAAGGGGCCGTGTCTGGTGAGTCATTCTTCTTGTTCTGACTCGGAAAAGTGGCGGGTGTCGATGGTTCCCTCCTATCATCCATTATTTCTTCTTGACCCTCTTGGGGTCGAGGAAAGGTCTTGAAGACACGGTTCCTAGTTGTAGCCGTTCGAGCTGCTCGTTCGGCTCCAGGCGGAGTCACCACTCCAATTTCTTCCATGATTGATTCCAACTCTTAGGAAGCTACTACTACAGTGAGAGCCACAAATGGTTTGTTGTGCATGCGATGCGGCTTGTCCTCAAAACCACAAAACAAACAAGGACAACAACCACAACTACTATGATACGGCAAGGTACGGTAGCTAGGTAGCTTTCTCGTACTACTCGTTGACGAATAGAGACACACCAGCACAACGTCCTCACCCTTTCGAAAAAAGGGATTTTGTGAGTGGCCGTCTTTGGAACGCACGTGCGAAACCAACAAACACTACTCTACTCTACTAGCTAGAAAAGCTACCGGTAGGTAGGTACCGGTAGACTACCGGTACTACTGATAATGACACGAACTTCGTAGTACAACAGCTGCACAAGACGGATGAGGATGGGTGATGCCAGCTTCTCTCGGCACAACGCTCCCATGAAAACGACTATCAACATTCAAGCATTAACAGTAAATAATGTCTCGGCTTCTTGTTCCTTTTGCCAGGAAAGTCTCCGTGAAAGAAAAATAATGGCGGGAAGAGACCCACCAGAATGGTCGCGGTTTCCGTTGAAATGTCGTCGGGTGCGAATCCGGTCCCTCGAAATATTTCGACAATCTGAAACTTCCAACTCGTAATCCCTAACACTAACTGTAAATGATTTTTCACAACGAAATAAATTACTCCGAGTATGTGGTAGAAAATGTAAATTGTTTTGGTAGAGTGCTAAGCACTACAATGCGAAGTCGTCTACTTTTAAAAAACTTTCTACTTTCTACAGTCCTATTGTACAGATAGTAGTACGGTAGTTCGGGTAGTAGATTATATTGAAACAAGATAGTATTAATGTTTGTGAGTCAGCGGGAGAATGGTATGAAGGTATAAAAAGAAAGATCAGATGGATGATTCCGAAGTATTCTTGTGCTTGCGAGCCATGGGAGAACGTAAGCCTCTCGTTCTCGATGCGGTCCGTTCAGATTTTTCTGCATCCTTCGACTTTTTGCCTTTTTTCCCTCCAAAAAGACCACCGAAAATACCCTTCTTTTTCTTCTTGATTTCACTCTTTTCGGAAGTAGGAGCAGCCATTGCTGGTCTGGACCTCCCAGAAGCAGAAGGTGTGGATGCTAACGGAGGAAGTTCAACTTCGTGCCCAGTCTTGCTTGCCTCCACACTCGTTCTACGATGTATTGATAGATGGGGAGCTGTTTCATGAGCCTGCGGATAAAAAGGTGACGAGGAGCGAGAGTGGGTGAGTCGATGTTGTGGAATAGTAGGATAAGAACATCTCCATTCTCACAATCAGGAAAAAACTTACCGATATTTGTTTCAAGACTCCTGCATTGACCGCGTGCTCTTGCCCTTCGGCTGGTGATGACACCCCACTCATAGAAGAAATATCATCATGGATGGCGGGTTGGGCCATTGGAGTGACAGGAGGGACATCCCCTGCATTCATGTGCATTTCGCTGCCGACCGCTCGTTGTGCATTAGCGGAATTTCTCAAAAATGACGGCAGCTGCCCTGCATTTTCTTTTTCGCGGTTAGCCTTGATCAAGGCTTTAGTTTCAAGTAGTTCCAAAAGCACAGCTTCTCTACCTTCGTACGCTCGCATGATGGTAGATACACGGTCAATTTGTCCAGGGACCGACGTCTTACCATACACATAGTTCAGCAACTCTGAAACTTGAGCAATTACGGCAGGAGATGTTCCATCAATGGAATCGCCAGAATACTCGGATGCGCTTTCAGAATCCCCTTCCCTAACTTCTTGGCCTTCGTCACCTTCATCCGGTTCTTTGGTCTCCTTCTCGGGCCAGTTGTGTTCGGGACGGAAATCGTCTTTCTGCATTCTTTCTCGAGCCACTTGGATAGTCTCTCTAGCATGAGTGCTGCTCTTATTTTCCTTGACGGCATCTTCAAAACTTCGTGCAGCACCGAGACCATTGTCCTCGCCGTTTTCTTCTTCCTTGTTGTACCTCACAGATAATTTTTGCACGAGATGGTCTTCTCGCCCTCTGTACTTCGCCAACAACTTGTCCAATAAACGGACCTTTTCTGGTTCGTGCTCTTGCAGCAATCCCTTGACTACAAAAGTATAGAAACGCAAGGGATCATTTTGGATTGTTTGTTCTCGGCTGAATCCAAAGTCAAGAGGGTAGTCTTTTCCGAAATTTTCCATGATGTCTGCAGGTACTGGTGGTGCAGGAACCTTGACAACAGCAGTGGCTTGTGCTTGCCGTTGTTTCTCGATCAAGAGCGATGGTCCACCTAGACTCTCCATGACTGAGACATCAGCCCCGTTGTCCATATCATCATATTCGACTTCTTTGATTGGTGCTGGGTTTCCATCATCGTCGGTATCGGACGGTCCAACGGGTGGTCCTAGAGCTGGCTCCGGGTTGGGTGCCAGTCCAAGTGGCGGTGTTCGTTCGGCTACAATGGCTTCCATGGCCTTGGCACGTTCGGTAGAATCGATAGTCTCCAAGGTTCCGTCGTCCTCGTAGTTGCCGCCGGCATTCTTTGCACTGGTCGGATCAGGCTTGGCTAACTCAGCCTGGACTTTCAGTCGATTTCCATCCTTGTCTCGTTTTGCCTTTGCATTACGCTTACCATCAAAGGTATCATCTTCTGTCTCCTCATAGTCGGTTGAATCATCGTCACGGTTCTTCCCTCCCTTTGCCTTTTCTTTCAATTTTTTCTTGATCTTGGATCGATCTTCCGATTCGTAAGTGACATACGTTGAATCATCTCGAGAGGCGAATGTTTCATCATCATCCGAATAGTATTCGTCTTGTTCACCTCGTCCTCTTCGATCTCTACATACACTGTCTGGATTTGCACAGATGGTATCAATGAGAACGTCCAAGAACGATTCCGTTTCATACGGATCCTTCCTTCGTCGTCCCTTTTTGCGGCCTCTTCCTCCATTTTCATTGCGCTTCGTGGAAGTTGCGCCTCGTCCACCATACTCCTGTGGATCTTCGGATTGGAAAGTTTCATCATCGTCCTTGTTGCGGGAACGTCTTGCTTTCTTGTCCTTCTTTTTGGCGGACGCAGCACCCGTTTCGGGTTTGTCAGTGCTCTTTGTGTTGTTGGTAGAAGATGCCACAGTATTGCTATTCGGACCATCGTCATCAATCCATTTTACGCCTGGCCCAGTTGGATTGGTGGTAGGCTGCTTGATTCCGTGTCTTGTATTGACCGTTTCCTTGCGAGGCCTGCGAAACAAGAGATTGACTTCTTCGGGATCGGCTTCAATGATAAAATCCATGATTTCATCAAAGGTCAACCGTGACATGGTCTTATCGTTGATTGACAGCAATTCATCGCCGATTTCTAATTTTCGAGACAATGCGGCAGCGCCTGTACGAGGCAAGTCACAAATACGTACACCCCGCTGTACCGACGGAGCATTGGGATCGTACATGGGCTCAAAGACAATGCCCATGGGTTTTCTTAGTGTCAAACGGATGAGACCTGTGGAGGAAGGAGTGGTGTTACCATTTGCGCCTCCACTGGGAGTTTGTGCCGACACTTGATCGGGTGATGTGAAGGAATCCACATACCGAGCGCCATTGTTTTGTGGTGTTCCTCCATACTGGTTCATGCCAGCTTGCCGAGTTGCTGGATTCGGGGAAGCTCCAACTCCGCGACGAACGGTATTCATTTTATTTTCTGGTGGGTATTACTGATTCTTAATGCTTCTCTTCCTACGATAATGAAGCAGTAATGATGTAGTTCTTTGCCACTGCGGATGTGTGGATGATGATGATGATGATGATAATATGTGTTGACTGGTTTTGCTGCAGTGATTCGATTCTACTATGATCATTGCCCAGGGCGACTAGCAATAGACCCTCCTATGATACAGAGAAGGAACGGAAAAGACAGTATGTACAATTCGACCTTCCCGTTGGTTTGTTGGACGGGGAGGAAGGAGCCTTGTTGGTACTGTCACACTACACTACTCCTACTACTACTGTCTGCTTTCACGAAACTTGGTGGATATTTGTTGATTTTTTTTTCGTTGGTCCCACCCACCCGAAACGGCACGGGAAGACGATGAGCAACAGACAAGTACAAGAAGAAGAAAAAATAGCGATAATAATGCTACACTCACACAACATTCTTGGTCGGACTAGATCATGGCATCCTCGGCTAGCCGTTGTCCTTCGGGAGTGTAGCACGATCCAATGCGTTAAACTTGTACCAGACTTGGAAAGATAAGTCGGAACGTTTTTCTTCTTAATATTATACAGCTACGTAGATTCGATATGTTCCAAAAAAACTCAAAAGCGAATTGGACTCTTGAACGATACCATCAGAGGATTGGATCCTCAAGTCGCCAAATCAAATAGAGAGTGGAAAAAGGAAAAAGTTCAACTGGTGTCACATAAACGTTAACATTTTACTGTGAATGTATTTTGGTCTGTCCACTGTCCGGTCTGTTCTTGTCTGGGCAAGATACGGTAGTCCATCCACCAGTACGGTACCTACCGTAGTGCTACCGATACACTACTACCGTACCGGTGGTACAACCACTTGACAGTGAGGCCTGACGGGCCTGTGTGAGTATGTGAAACACAACTCTCCATGATACAACACAGTAGATGTATTAGACATCGTGTTCAACACAACACAACGTGAAAACACCCAAAATCTTTTCTGAAGTGGCTACACTGTTGCACTACTGCATCTTGTTTGTACCACTAAACTCTCAGCCAACAGAACAATCCTCTCGGATCATCATGTCACAACATCCGTCATGGATATTGCTGCAGTCCATGTTTGTCAATGGATTCTACAACCTGGATTCGCAACGATTTCGAAAGGCATCGTTGGATACCAGATCGGAGGGATGGACCGAAACTTGGGGCGGCAAAGAGCAACAAAATACAGAGAATCAAACCGCAGATACAACAACAACAACAACAACAACTGAATCAAAACAGAACAAGTCATACACCGTCAATCCACAACAACACCAAAAACGAAACCATTCTTTGGTCTTTGAAGATACCACGCACTCCATGTGGGTCGAAGTAGACGATCCGTCCATTTCTATTGTATTGACGCAATATCGACCAGCATGGTTGGAACAGATAGTCCTAAAGATGGCAGAAATCAAGTTCATTGTCGTTAATTCGACGTATCATTGTCACGAAGCTACAGGACCGTTGCCGTTTTTGAGAGATGAAGTAGAAACCACCTCCAAGATGATTTTGGTAGGACGACATCATCCAACCAACCTGCAGTGGAATTCCGATCCTGCTGAGGAAACTGCACCCCCCGGAGGCACTAACACAGCCTCTTGTGGTATTTACGACAATGCGATTCTGGCATACTTGCGACACCAACGAAACATCGATTTGGACACTCACTTGACCGAACCGCAAAGGGGACAGGCACACGCCTTTGGGCAATTGATCCAAAACGAGTTGCAACCGATACTACTGTTCCTGAGATACGAAGACGACGATGCTTGGGAACAGGTATACCGGAGGCAGTATATCCAAGCTTCTTGTCCCAAAGGAAACACCAAAAATAACCATTCGGATATCGGCTGGATTTTACAGATGCGTGGACGATTCCAGTCAAGGACGGAACGGTTGGTGGAACGAAGGAAATTGCTCGAGTTCACTCGACGCAACACCACGGTGGAACAGGCGGTAGAACGAGCCCGCAATGCGTATCAAGCGTTGGAACGGCAGCTTGTTGCCGTTCAAAGTAAACAAACTACGACATTCCTATTGAAAACGGATCGCCCCGCTTTGGTCGATGCTGCTTTGTGGGCACACTTGGCAGATGCACTTGGCGATGTGCACTTGGTTGTGGTACTAGCTTCGTTTCCCAACTTGATGCAGTATTTTCAAGACTTGTACCACCAATATTTTAGAATCAAGAGCCACAAGCCCAAGACGACCATTCGTTGGGAGGCATGGAACGAACGACAAAATTTGGAGAATGCCTTTCAACAAATTCCGATTTTAAGCAAGAATCAATTGATGAAACATGGTAACTTCAAGGATGCCATTGACTTGATGCAAAATTTATCACTGCAAAAGCAAGAGCTGAACGAAGTTCTAGCGGCTGTGAAAGCCAAACGAAACGAAGAACCCTGGCCGAAACCTAGGAAGTCCAACGAATCTCTCTTGTATCGCTGGTCTATGGGAGAAGAAATCATAGACAAGAGCACGCAAACGCCTGAAAAGGAGGAAAATCCGCTTCGGAAGAAACTGCTGAGAGACCAGCAGCGCAACGATCAAAAATGGATAAGCGCTGTGGCAGGTGTGTCGGTGGTGGCAATTCTACTCCTTCAAGCCGGTGCTTCAACTTCCGAGTGAGAAACGGAGGTTGCAAGCATAATAATACTTCGTATATAATAAGCCTGTTTTTCTATGAATTACTGCCCGTCACTTTAGGCGATGGTCGAAAAGTGAGCTTCCTTTTTTGTCGGGCTCATCGATCCAACTTCTTCTCGCGGACATAATCTAGAAGCTTGCCCTCATTATCACGTCGTTTGAACAACTTTGTCAGTTTGGTGCGACGCTTTCCATCTGTCGCAATCAACTTGCCTTTGTAGTTGAACTCTCCTGACTTTGTCGACGTGGGGTTGATCATATCGGCCACGGGACTGTCTTCGCACAACTTTCTGTTCTTGACGTCACCAATACGAAAGAGTGCTCTTCGGACACGAATTTCCTTGCTTTCACTCTCATTTTCGTCTGAATCGTCTTCTAGACTTTGTGAAACAAAAGTGTCCATGAGAACGCGATCTTCGTCTCTCAATCCTGCCAAATGATTTTTGACAAACGATTCGTCCACTTCAAACGATCCCTTGCCCAGAGCTTTTTGAACTAGAGCTTGGACTGTTTTTCCTCCTCTCAGACGGAGAACAAGGTGCAATGTAGCATCATCACCGACATCATAGTCATCTAAAGTTTTGCCATCTTGCAGTTGCTGTCCGCCAAAAATCAAACGCTGTTGCTCTGGTGGGATGCCCTCCTTTTCGGAAATTTTGGCTTTCACGTCCTCAATCGACTCCCCTTCTTCTACTTCCACGGATACGGTCTTTCCGGTCAATGTTTTGACAAAAAGCTGCATACCACCACGAAGTCGAAGTACGAGATGAAGTGTCGCATCGTCACCAACATCGTAATCGTCCAATGTCTTTCCATCTTGCAACTGTTGTCCTCCAAAGATCAATCTCTGTTGTTCCGGTGGGATTCCTTCTTTTTCCGAGATCTTGGCCTTGACATCTTCAATGGATTCACCTTCCTCTACTTCCACGGATACCGTTTTTCCAGTCAATGTCTTAACGAACAGTTGCATGCCTCCACGAGGAATCCCTAGAACGGAAGAGAATGGCCCGGTTGGACCACGAACGAGTGCCACATAATGATAGTTTGAAGAGCTGTGGACAAATGGCAATCGCGCATCGACAGAGCTAGCGACCGCCAGAACACTCCCAAGAGCAATTGTGAACTTCATCGTAATTATGATTTAGATGTAGGTTGGAACTGTGATAGAGAAAGCAATACTTGTTGTGGACGGGAAACAATAGGAAGTCGTATGTAGTATGAGATTGAAGATACGGTACATTGATGAATTCGATCGACGCAGACGTCATGCTTTCTCTCACACCTACGACGTACGATTGATACGTGGAACTCATTGGGAGGTCAAATGAGTCGATTTAGAAGAAAAACAAGATAGAGAATAATTCGTACGCCAGTAGTTACAGTTAATACTAATCACATTACTCCAAGTAGGACTCTAGGCGGGATGGATGTTTAACTACGATAGTAATGGTGATTCGTTCCACAAGGCATGCCCATGAAACAACCAACTGACTGTGAGTTATCAATGACAAAATAATGATCAAACTGCTTTGTTTCGGCGCGCGTTGATGGCCAAGCAAAATTGAAAACTCACACTCAAAACAATTGATCGATATGATTGATGGATCCTTCAAGGACTGAATGCCCTTGGCTTCTTTCATTGGATCTGAAGATGCATACCCAGGCTTGATGATGGAGCATGGTGTCAGACCTCAAACAATCATGTTTACCTTCTCGTAAAAACGTAAAAGGGTGGTATATGTACCTCTTTGACAAGTTAGAGGAGCTTCCGAGAGGATCGCCTACTACTACTACATATTCATAAAGTACGTACTACTATCTAAGCCATCGACAAATAAAAAACTTTGCGACTTTCATTCTGAGTAGTGTGTAGAAACAATTATCACAGTACGTGCGACGTGCTGGAGTTTCTCTGAGTACAATCGGTATGTACAAGTACTGTACCTAGTACCTATCGGTAGTCTACCGTACCTAGCTTCCACTAGCTACCGTAACTACTAGCTACCGTAGCTCTCAACGGTAACTACGGTAGCTAGTGGAAGTGAAAGATTATACGGTACTTCAAGTAATAGTACTTCGAAGTACGACTACCTAAGTACCGGTAGATACACGACGCCTTGTTATGATGATCTATGATCTATGATCCATTAACTGTAAGAATGGAGACACTACTACTACTGGTTCAAACAGCATAAGCGGAATCTCACTTCTCGCTTCTTGGGAGTGAGATTCCTGCTTATAGGCCTTACCTGTACAGTTAACATGTAAAGGGAGCTACCGGTAGTAAGGCATTACCTAGGTACGGTAGGTACCGGTAGTAGAGTACTGGTAGGTATCATACGGTACCTGTAGTCCTATGATATCTACCGGTAGTCGGCTTCATCGCCCACGTCAATTGCGAGGATCGCATTCTCAACATATGCCCATGAAGAATCAAAACAAACATCGGACTTTCCACCATTGCCTTTCGCGGAAGGGAAAATGTCTGGGAAGAAAAAAACACAGGACAGAGGAAATGGAGTCCCTGGCAAGGCCACAGTAATTTTGTATTGAGGCAATGGACGTGCGCTGGTCGGATCAATTATTTTTATTTTTTTCTCCTCCTCTCTCTCTGCTGCTGCTAGAGAGTTGGTTTTAGTCCATCATTGTGTGATTCACTTGTGTTGTCTATGGTCCGTCAACATGGTACCACGGTCCGAATCTCCAACACGAGAGCAAACGTCACCGGTCCCTTCCATCGCATCCTTCTTTCGATTCCAATGGACCCAAGAGAAAAATCGTAAGAAAGTCAATCATGTCTCTTCTGGAAGGTCTGGACTCACCTCCCAATCCTTGAAAAGAACCAATCCCTCTCCTCGTCGGGATGCAAGCTTGACAAACGATGTCTTAGGTATAGGGGAAAATTGCATTCCAGAAACAAACGAAACCGCATTCTCCCTGATACATCACGACTGTGTATTTACCACTCAACGTCCACGTCACGTCAAAGCCACTTCACTATCACCAGCCCCCCCACCCAATAAATCTACAAGAAGGAAGTCGAAAGTAGCCGTAGTTTATTGTGCTGATTCTATAGGCAGGAATTGCAACAACCAAATTTCAGTTCTTCCAACTTCCAAGAAAATTGTGGAAGCGACTCCTTGTAAAGATCAAAAAAAGAGTTCAAGCTCTCGGTGCTCAGAATCCCAACTTCCACCTTCCCCTAGCTGTTCATATGACGAGAAAAGGAAGAAGCAAACCAAAAGAGAAAGCTCCCGCAATAGCAGGAGCAGGACAAGGCCGTCTTCGACTGAGATGGTCAACAATGCGGTCGACTCAACAGAAAACGCCGGACGGAACAAAGAACGAATGGAATCTCCATTGGACGTCAAGTCAAAGCGAAGGGGTAAAACTAACAAAAAAATCGAAAAGAGTCATTCACTTCAAGGAAGGTCGAAAGTAGATCTCGATTTTAGTGTCAGACATATTGGGGACAAAAGATCCTCCAACAGTAGTAGCAAGAAGAAACCGAAATGCTACAAAAGTGACCCCATAATCAAAGTACTGTCATCAAAAAGTCGGCGAAAATCAAATAAAGACAAGGCTTTAGTGCTGCCACAGCCAGCCGAGGTTCAATTACCACCAAAGATGCAAAAGAATGAAAAAACTACAAGCAATAATAGTATGTTGCGAGATTTGACTGTTCTTTCAGGAGGTCTTCGTAGCCATCAACTTGAGCTGGGAACACCGACAAGCAGTGCCAACACAACACTGTCCAAAGAGCTTCCCGTGAACGACGTCAGACAAATCCCCGAAGAAATCAAGATGAAAGAATGGTTGGAACGAACTGCTGTATCTTGGAAAGACATACCTGAAGCATCCAATGCCACTACTAAGAACTTCACAATTCTGAAACCAATCTCCTTTGAAGAAAAATCGAAGGATACCTCAGCGTATGAAGTTGCCTCAACAGACGACAGCGACATCTCCGGAATGCTGGTGACAATCACTAAGGACAGATGGTGTGATGGAAGATCATCTGGGCTGAATAAGGTTCCCTCTTCTCAATCCACATTTTGGATGAATGAACTTGCTACGACATTCCAAACTCTCTCTTCCGTAGAGGAAAGCAAATTCGAATCTAGCTCGGGAGGACTCAGTATACCGTCAAACGACAATAGTGAAAAGGATCCCCTCGTTCCTGACCTCTATTCGGGTGATTCCAGACACGAGACTTTGGTGGAGAATCCAACTCACGTTCATCAGACATCTGTAAACTCGAACCAAAATACTTGCAAATGCGAGGGACGTTCCAACCTAGACTGTCCGTCGGTCATGACGGAAGGCGTTGATGATGAATCGCTGGTTAGTTGGTTTTCGCTCTACCCTGAATTCGACGATTGTGCTTCTTCCCTAACCTTTTTACTGGATGATAATGGTAACATCAAATGTGGAAGGCGAAAGCAACAATCGAGGCAGCAAGAACAGGTTTTTGGATTATCTCAAAAGGAAGAAAAAGATGGTATGTTCATGAGCAGTCAGATCAAAATTCCCTCTGAGACCAATTTCAAGGTCGTCCAAGAATCGGAAGAATCCAAAACGAGTTGCGATAGTGTCGAATCGACAGCATCCCTTCCACATCCAATCGATTTCATTGGGTCTGGCCCTGAGAACGATCTGTTACAAACGTACGTCGCTAAAGGACGTGCCAACGAGTGCATTGCCACGAGCAAAGTCCACGGATATTCCGCGGACAATGTGTGGGACTCCACTCATGTTCTTGCCATGAGTAGCCATTTGTCTACCAGAACTTTTCCGATGCATAGTGACGACGACGACGATACTGGCAATGATGATGAAACTTTCTAAGATGAATTATTTGTCATGCCACTGGGAAGTCTAGCTAATATGTAACGTTGCAAGCTCGAGTTGCATTTACGGATTCGTTTTTGTAGCTTAGAATCTCTCAACAAGCTTACTGTTAAACTAAAATTACTCGTACGCAATGATCAAAGGTCAAATGCTACAATGCTACAATGCTACTAATAACTACTACAGTAAATACGAAGTGGTCTACCCTACGGTTGTCTTTCGGTATTACAAGTACCGTAGACACCGTAGACTACGGCACGTCGTATGATACGGAGTACGGAGTACGGTAGGTATGACGGTACCGTATGACGTACTACGCTAGGTCACTACCGGTAGCTAGGTCCACCCAGTCGTGTTGTCGTATTCAGTAGTAGTACGACTTGTTTGATGCACAGGGGGGAAATCTACCAAAGAGGCCCAGGGGATATCCACCGTGACAATTTTACTTAACTATTATTTACCCGTCTACGTCTACTTAACGACCAAAAATGACCATAACACTTATGGTGTCATGGCCCACCTTTTCTGTCTTCCCCTCAATTTACACCCCCCCCCAGTACTTTTCGGCTACTTGTTTTCTGTCCTGCTTTTCTTCTTTGACGCTGCCATCAGTCTGTTCATTAAGCAATGGTAGGGCATTGTCCGAATCATCCGTAGGCGACACCACTAGCATAACCAAGGGAAGTCATTATCACAAGAGTCAGCCTCACTGGGCGGCTGTATGATGGCTCCCCCCGTTGCCTTTCTTTTCCTGTAAATCGATGAATTATTGGGTTGCGGTTAGAAAGATGTATTTCAATTCAACGTTGTGATTGTCAATAACGAAAATGTAACAGTTTTCGCTTACCTTCGCCATTGTTCAATTGTCACCCTCACCACATTCCCACCGAATCGTATGCCAAATGACTCCATCGATTGTGTGTCTTATGAACGTCTGAGCAACCTCAACATCAACCGGATTTTAGCTTTCATGCCCACAATCGTTGTCGGCCAAAGTCGTAGGTTGTTGCCCATTGTCCATATTCCACCTTCTGGCCACCCCATTTCCAGGCTTGAAGAACTTTGGCTGCCGCAGTGTACGTCAGTTCTGTGCCGCCTGAAACAGAAAATCATACGTAAGATCTCTGAGTCGATACATTTCACAAACATGTTGCCGTCGTGACAATTATTCTCACCATTTTTACCACTGCGCACCTTTGTTGGTGCCGCTCTCTCCATCTTGCAAATGCACGGAAACACCAAATTGCAATTGAAAGTGAATGAAGCAATGGACAGTCTTTCCGCAAACAAATGCAATGTTGTTTGACAAATCTGACAATCACATCCGGTACGTTGCTCACATGCCTCTAAAATTGCCGCCATTCCAGACTCATTTGAACGGTTGAAATTCTCTCAACTGACTTCTCCTCTTAAATCCACGTCAGGCTCGCTCCCGTATTCAAATTTCTCTACCATGAATTGCCCTTCAACGGAACGCAAGACATTCCAGGCTTGTATCTGTTTAAACCAATACGATATTCGTGGCTGTAGATGTAGCGTCGGCAAACTTCTTCTTTGCAGAGGATTTGCGTGATTCACAGCTGGAAACATTTCATTTTTCCGCAAATAAAGTATTACAAACCACACAATTCCAGCCCAATGATTCGACGTTGACTATGGAAATTGACCGAAACGTAATCTAAACCAAAAATGTTTCCCGCCAACAAACTTCATGCCAGGGCAGGATGTGTTCATTATCTCAATGTTTCCGTAGAAAAATTCTGGAAAACTTGTTTCTTTTGTGCCATCGCCCATCGTTCCCTTGTCGACTAATCTACTACTTCCACCGCAACCAATCATCGTCCGTTCATTCTCCAGCGAGCAGCATGGATTCTTTTGCGCAGAAGACAGCCGATCTCCCCCTCCAGCGTAAAGAGGATGTTCCATCTTTGCGAAAGGCGCATCAAGATGTGATGCAGATGAGCTTTCTTCCGGAAGAAATCAAGACCCGTTTCGTCGCTGCGTCGATCTCGGATAGCGTTGGGTCACTGCAGGCGAAGGAGTTGAAAAGCTTCGTGGATAACACGAAGATGTTCGTACCCCGGCAGGATGAGCAGTACTCTCTCATAGGAGCGGCCGTTTCGTATTATTGGAACCAGAAGACGCCGGAGAACCGAATGGTGGCGGCTGATGCTAGACCGGAAAATACCCAAAATACGCCTACTAGTGACCGTGCCGATGGTCTACTTTACACACAATCTAACGACGAGTATTGTAAGGCTGGGGACGGTGACACTTCCCAAAAACGAAGGAAATCAACGCACGGTGCGAGGGAAACATGCCATTCGAATGTGGCAGAAGCGCTGGACCATCTCGGTCCAGCCATTGTGTCGGTTCGTACCCGTGTTTCCTCCGGTACTCGTGTTTCCTTCGGGAGTACTGCGGGCATACCTCCAAGTTGGTACATTCGCCAATACAAGTGCTACGACAAGGCATGCCAATGTGACATGTTGGTGTGGTCGCCCAACAGGGATTTGTCGTCTGGGCCAGCTTATGTGTTGATTGACGACTACTCTAAACATGAAGATCACGATCCCATTGACTGGATGGCATGGTACTCCTACAAAGAAGGAACCAGACGTTGTGGCGGGCAGTGGGATTCGGACAAGTATCCAAAGAAACCTGGGTTGCCTTTCAGTGTTCTGATGGCCGTAGACGATGTCATGCGTGTCAGCCCAAACATAGGACCCAGCCAAGCAGCAACAATGGTTAGTAATCGATTTAACTACCACCCCCTCTTTATGAATGTTGGGCCAACCGTTGACATCCTAAGGAAGCAAATAATGTCTCTGGTGCGTTTTAGGAAGAAAGCAAACCAAACCAGCAGGAAGTCTGCCCCAACAGTCACAAGGATTCAGTACAGCGGTGATATAAAGGAATACATCACGTTACACCGAATCAACTATGAAAGACTGAAAGAAATCCACTGGAAACCCATTCGTTGGAGAGAAGTCGGTTGGATTCGTACCATGGCTTCGATTCTTCGGGATTCAGGTGTTTTGTGTGGTTTGGGATTTTATGAAAAGCTACCGGAAAGAGATCTTATTGTCCTAGATAGTGATGAAGTCACGGAGAATGGCAGATGGCGGTACCTACACGAGTCCAGGGAGGGAGTCCATACAACAGGTTTGGGTACAAGAGGCGGGACGGTCGTTTTCAGTAGCATCGCCCTCTTGGCCAACGCAATTTGGTGCGAGGAAATGAAGTGGGAGGTTTGCGCAAACGTCGATGGGACTCACGGAATTTCGAATTCATCGTACAAGCTAATCACCCTTGGAGTCAATGGCTTCTCCGACTCGACGCTCAGTCGGACTTTTCACCCCCTGGTGTACATATTGGGAGAAGGGGAGAGAGAAACTGTAGCGCTCCATGGGTTCCTGAACTTGAAAGTCGCTCTGCATTCCCTGTTTGGGATCGAGAATGTGTGCTTCAAAGGCGGGATTGTGTCCGATGCAACTCCGGTGTTCCCCAATTCGGTGAAAACTGCATTCCCCAGTACACCACTACTGTCATGCTACCCCACATATCATAAGAAAATTCAAGATGGACGGTCGCAGTGGAAATGGACTGTATGCAGCCAAACTAAAGACGCAGAAACCTCAGTGGTTGACAGATGAGGCAGAACCAGCTGTGAAAAGATTGGCACGCTGCAAAACCGTGAAACAAAAAGAGAAAATGTGGCATCTCACTAAGGAGCAGTGGGAGATTGATGGTGAGGGGGCAATGGCCGCCACTTTTGCGAAGACCTATATTGACAACCCCGATTTCGCCAACTGGCATTACACTGCCAGCGGAAAACACGGCTGTGTCCCCTGCAACAACCCGATGGAAAGGCACAATCTTGCCATCAAGGGTTCGGCAAACTTTTTCGGATACATAGAAACTGGTAAAACTTTGTTCCAGTGTCTAACCAAAGAGTTCGTTGTCCTTGTGTATCAAGCAAGCACAGATCTTTCCTACCCCAGTTCGGGCCTTCCCGTTGTCAACTATGAAAAGGCTTTCAAGAACGACCAATTCATGGAGTTCCAGTCGCTGCTAGACCCTAATGTAGACATAAAGGAATACGGTGGTGGATGGCTAGTGAATGAATTGACGTATCTGGCACTGCCAATAACGGAAGAGGACGTTGAGAAAATGGAGATGGCCTTAGAAGGTAAAGTCGAGGAAAATACGTGTATGGAGAATGAGAACAAAGACATCCGTGATGTCCTGTTGTCTCGGACTGCAAGGTTCCATCACGTGAGGAAGTCGGTTTGGACGGGGACTAATCCGCCCATCGAATACTTTCACTGTGATTGCAGGGAGTATTACTTCAAGCGATGGTGTTTCCAGAGCGCTTACATGCAACACCGGGAGAAGCTCTCTCTTCTGGGCAACAAAATCCCAGCGAAAAAGAAATGCAATTCGAAGTCAGCAAGCAGCCACATGGCCGTTACAAATGCTTTGCGGGCGGCAAAGGAGAGGATCCGGGTGAAGAAGAGAAATAAAACTGACCAGCCGGAAACCATTTGAGTGAAGGTAACATTCATCAAACACTTTTTAGGCATATGTAGGGACGGCAACGAAGGATCAAAGACAATGAGCCATCACCGTTTCTTTGAATCGATTTGTGGCGTAACGATGCGAAGCTGTACAAAACAATCCGTTTCACGGACAACAGTAAAGAAGAAGATGCATACGTGAGCGAAAGAAGTAAAGGCGACATGGACGGGAAAAATATATATTCTTGCAGATGACGGATACGTGATCCCAGGATTCGCAAATAGGCAGTAGGGAAATAACTCGCATCGACAGTAAGAAATGGGATTGTTTCCAGACAACGAATTAGTACTTTATCGATCCTTGGAATGTGAAACGAAGGTTGTTTGTTCATGCTCATACTGGGGAACAAATTATAAGATGCGGCGGCAGGCGTCCAGGTTTGACGAATGGGCAACAGAAAAAGCACAACACATCGACAGGAATGATAGGGATGGTTCCCAAAGATCGAAGAAGGGCTTCATCGGTCTTATTAGGAAGATGAGGCAGCAACCGTCGTGACTCGTTTCTGCTACGGCAACCTGAGGAAGGAATGCCCGCATCGTTGTCTCTCATGCAGGTTGTCACTGATTTAACGGCTGATGGGAGCCATGAAGGACATGACGAGTGCATTTGCATTGTTCCTTCAATTCCTCATCCATCATCATACACAAGTGAGACAGAAGAAGGTTCAAATCGTGTGATTCTTCGTGCAAATAAAACATTTCGATGTTCCGCTTCTTGGTCTTTGAGGATATACTTTGTTGGATTCAATATCATTGTTTTGTTGTTGCAGCAAAGGGACAACACAGATTTTTTCACTATTGTATTGTGACGGAATGCTAACCGTGTAAAGTTGTGCTGTACCAGAACCAATATGAAACCAACATTGTTTGTTCCCAAGTTAACAGTAAAGCAATAAAACATGGTACGGGAACCGATTGGTATGTATACCAATGTTCATTCTCTGATTGGTTCGGGTAAGGCCACTCGTGCTGTAAAGTTTTGCTGGTGCAGTCGTCGCATTGGGAACTAGTTCATCTATAGTAGTGTTTGGAATTTCCATCCGTGGTACGCTGTCCATGAACCAATCGGACAAGCTAGATAGAAATACCTTCTGGATAGATCAAAATACCTTCGTTTGGCAGATATACATCTGTAGTGGGTATGTGGCTATGATGGGTACATACGAAAGAACATGTGGAGTGGGTACGTGGATATGATGGGTACATACGAAAGAACATGTGGAGTGGGTACGTGGATATGATGGGTACCTACGAAAGATCATTGTCGAATCATGCGGTGTTTTGTAATAATATTCGTCATGTCACAGGAACTCATTTTTGCGTGAAATCCACCCGGTCATTATGACTGCATAGATTGCTTTCTTATCATCGACGTATATTTTCAATATAAAATCATTTAAGCCACTCGAAATCTACCAATTGTGGATTTCTCATTGTCAGCGTTTGATACGTTGTATCTGTAATAAGGAGATTTGTTGTCTATTGCCCTTCCACGTCACAGTCAGTCCGTCTCCCCGTCGGAAGGATTTCTTCGGAGATGCTAGATGCTTCTCTTGCGATGGTTTTCGGCGATCTTTTCTTCGGGACGGAGCTCAAGAACAGCAACCAGAATTATCACCAATATCTTGTCGCAGGAGGAACGACAATCGGCTCTTTTCCCTGTACTTGTTGCGTCATCTTTCTTGTTGGAGCTTTCCCCAACAACTCCTCTTTCACGACAAGTTCTCAAAGATTCCCTTCCAATTACGCAATCAGCAAGAAAGCGAACCTGGCGGACCTGTTCGACCCGACCACAACACGTCCAACATGAAATTCGACCGAATGCAGAAGTCGACCAATGCTAGTACTGCCATCGTACTTGCATTCTTAGCTGTAGCTTCTATTTCAGTCGTCGTCGATTCCTTTCTTCCGACCACACTCCGATCCCATCATGTCGCTTCCAATTTTCAAACGAAAGAAGAAAGAAAACGATTCATTAATGGCAAAGTCGTCTCACCTGCAAGGTTCCCGTTTTCAGTCTGCCCAGCAAAGTCGTCCTCAGATGGTACCGAAGACGAAGACGATGAGGTCATGTTACAGGATGAAGATTGGAGAGCATTTCGCGCGAAATTGGTCATGGGAGAACAGAAATCAAAAACCGATGGACCTACAGCATCAGCAACAGCAATTCCACCAAGTCTTGGCAGTGACAATGCAAGAAGCAATTCAAAGACAGCAACCGATGACAATACCATTGTTACAGACGATGGAGATTTGGATGGTATTGGGTCATTATTCCGTGACGAGTTTCCCAAAGAGACAATCAAGACAGCCCAAGCAAGCTCCGAAGAAGGGCTTTGGGGAATGACACCATTAGATCCCTCCCATTGGGCCTACGACTCGGGTGATGTAATCGAAAAAGGAGCCGTCATACTGGGAGGTGTCGAACAAGAATTTGGTTTCGGACTGCGACAGCAATACTTTCACAAAGCAGCAATTTTGGTTTTGGACCACTCAGACACATTTACCAAAGGAATCATCCTCAATCGTCCCACTGACCTCACATTGGAAGACGATATCAACCCAGGCGTTAAATGGAGAGTTTGGTTCGGTGGGGATGTAGAAGGTCTTCATGCCAGTCATCCAGACATTGTTTGCTTGCACTCTTTGAAGAATGAAAAGGCTGCCAAAGCTTCGATACCCGTGATGAAGGATATTCAATGGACCACATTTGACAACGCCAAGGTAAGGAACGTCATGGGCAGTGGTAGAGAATCTACAACCCATCACTTTTTTTCTTAACTTGCTTTTTATCCTGCTCATCAGAAACTGGTCAAAAGTGGCGTCGCACGAGTGTCTGATTTTTGGGTATTTGTCGGCTACGCTGGTTGGGGTCCTGGCCAATTGGCCGGTGAGCTGACGAGAAATAGCTGGTACATGGTCGCAACCGACTCTGGTACTCTGTTGAAAGAGCTTGGCCGGCAATCGGAAGGAGCTGATCCCAGAGATGCTGGTTTGGACACCTGGTCCTTACTTATGAACATGATTGGCCGGAGTGACACCGCTCGCGAAAACACGGGTGGATTTGATGATTTGGTAAGTTATGGTACAAAAAAAATCTACGAAAACATTATTTGGTCGCTGTGTTGTCGTCGGCTTATCCACTTTTATTTTTATCTTCGATTTAGATGCTCAAAGAATGGGCTTTTACCAATTTGTTATCTACGGCTGCTGGTGGAGGTGCTGGGCGTCAGCAGCGGGATCCTGTCGAATTCAACACCAACCCAGAACTAGTGGAACAAATGTTGAGCATGCTAGAAAGTAGGTCGGAATCGATGGAAGGTGCCTTGGTCCGTGCTTCCGCCTTGGAACGATCACCCTTTCTGCTGGAAAATCAAATGCTCCACAAATCAGTAGTCCTCATCATCAAAGACGACAAATTAGCTACAATTGGTGTCATTCTCAATCGACCGTCAACACAAGGGTTGGATATCAAAGTCGACAACAAGGAATCTGGACAGAAGAAAAATGAAAGGATACCAATGATTTACGGGGGACCATTCTCCGTGCAAGGAGGAGAGCAATCTGTTCTTTGGTTACACTGCGACAGGGTGTTGCGTGATGCAAACATTGGATCACCGGTTGGTGCTGCCGGATCACATGGGATCCGCATGTGCACAACCCAAGAAGTAATGAAGGCTGTGGGGAGCGGGCTGGTTACAGGAGATAAGTTCTTGGCCGTCATTGGCGTATTCGTCTGGGTAAAAGACAATGGCGCCAAGCAAGGAATCGAAGGAGAGCTGGAACTTGGACACTTTGAAGAAATACCAGACTCTGCTGTCGACGATGTCTGGTCTGTGTTGAAAAAGCAACAAGTATTGACACCATTGAATCTTGACGCTGCTCTTCGACTATCTGAAGATGCATGGATAGCGGCAGGCAAGGGAAAGGAGAAGAAGAATGAAAACAAAAAGAACGGCTGGAATCCTTTTGCTGGTCTGGGAGAGAATTTTGACGAAGAAGACGATTCGTTGGTGTTCAAATCAAATTACAAGGTGTCGCAACTTTCGGACGACTCGCTTCGAAACTGGTGCATGGTTTTTCTGTTGGGAATTGCCAACTACATTTCATGATGACGATGATTGTAAATCATACCTTGGCCATTGGCCTCGTCCTCCAATTTACTTTTAGAATCAATAATAAAGACAATAGAGTTCCATGTTTGAATGACAAGGTTGTGAAGTGTTACTACGGTACTCCTACCGATAGTTGACTGTGAGTACCGTCAACACGAATCATCTACCACGTATGCATGGTACGAGGTTCCGTACTCGGAGTTGTACGAGTACATAGCTAATGCCACCACTGTAGTCAAACGAGTCCATCGTGGCGAAGCATCGCAACAACGCGAACCATAATGGCATATGACGTCAGACACACGTATGAAGTCAATTGCATCACCGTTTCTTGATCGGATGAAATGTCGTACCGTAGTAGTAGTATGAGATATTATTATTGACTGTGATGATAAAATCGACCACAAAGCGTTCATTCCGGCACCACAACCGACGACAGGAAGAATCTTCTGATGCAAGCACTCCTCACGCAGCACCAACACGATCGCTTCGCATTCTAAATCCTTTTCTTGAACACCAACCCCCATTCAGAGGCAGACACACACACACACACAAAATGAAGTTCCAAATCCTTTCCTTGATTGCTCTGGTCGGATCGACATCGGCGTTTGCACCATTTGTCCGATTCGAAAGATCACAATCCGCTCTGTGTGCCGCTCGCAAACCTTTCATCAGTGGTAATTGGAAGCTCAACCCACAAACCAAAGAAGAGGCGGTTCAATTGGCGTCGGAAATTGCTGCTTCTATCAATCCTTCATCTCCGGATGCCGATGTTGCTCTTTTTGTGCCCTATGTCTTTATTGAAGCCGCCATGGAAGCGGTCGGAGGGAAACTCCAAGTGGGTGCTGAAGTGAGTTGAAGAAATGTTTTGGAGTAATATCTGATTCATGCGAGAGTAATGTGGACATTTCATCTCACGTTTTTGCTGCTATTTTTCAGGGTGTCGTTCCAGAAATGAAAGGTGCTTTTACTGGCGCCGTTTCGGCGTCCATGTTGAAATCGGTCGGGGTCCAATGGACCTTGGCCGGTCACTCCGAGCGTCGTGTCATTTTTGGTGAAACTGACGAATACATCAACGGGCAAGTCTTGAAGCTGATGGAAATGGGAATGTCCTGTATGTTGTGCATTGGTGAATCGGAGTCAGAGTTTGAACAGAACTTGGCAGGAGCTGTGTGTGCCGTGCAACTGAAAAAGGGGCTTGCTGGAGTACCTAAGGAATCCATGGACCGTATCTGCATTGCGTAAGTTTCTCCCACATGACTTCACGCTTCAACCAAAGGATCTTCCTAAGCACTATTATTTTTATCCGATGTTTCTGTTTCGTCCTTTTGTGCGCAGTTACGAACCCGTCTGGGCCATTGGTACTGGGAAAGTTGGTACGTACATAATACAGATACACGGCGAATGAGATAGGAAATCACAGTATACTGAGTTTTCTTACCCTTACGCTTCCTTTGCTATAGCTACTCCTGAAATTGCCCAAGCGGTTCACGCAGAATGCAGACGTATTTTGGCGGCAATGTACGATCAAGAGACTGCCGATAGTGTACGAATTTTGTATGGAGGCTCCGTGACTCCTGAATCGGTAGATGTACTCATGGCGCAACCAGACATTGACGGAGCATTGGTTGGTGGCGCCTCCCTCGACAGTTCCAAGTTTGGTCGCATCATCAACTACGAATCAGTCCTTGAAAAGGTTTAACAAAAAGTTGAGCAGCTGTGACACTCACTCACAGTCGGAGTTGAAAACAAACTAATGAATAGAACACGGTTTTTAACAGTGTATTGTGGACAGTAGTATTGCTACAATCAGGCAAACCTACCTAACCATCCTAAAAAGTGATTCATGGTCCTTTTTCTTGTACGCCGTATCTAATTAATACGTCGTAACTGTATTAACCGTAATAAAATCAAAACTGTAAAAAAAGAGAGCGTACTACGTAGTACTACCGTACTCTACTTGGTTCGTACAATACCATTTTTTCGAATAAACTTTTTCAATTTTATTTTTTATATGATACCGAAGTATTATATATAATATATAGTGTAATAATAGTTAAAGTTATACTAACGTACAGTGATAAACTCACAGTCAATACTACTCACGTCGTATCATACTCGTATACAAACGTCGTAGTCGTAATACGGTAATTAACTGCAAATAAAAATGTAAACACAATGTGAGAACGAATGAATCCAATCCCGTCTGTCCATCAGCCGTGATTGCACGCGCGAGCAATCATCATCATTCTTTCCTTTCTTTGTGATGATGAAAAGAACAAGCAGCAGAGTACAAGTAGCATCATACGTCGTGGTATGGCTGTACAACGGAGTACGAGTAGTACCGTACTCACAGTCAACGAAGGTCCTATGCGACTGATAGAGATTAACATACACCGTACACGAACTGCATCATCATATTCGTTTATTACAGTTATTGTTTTTATTATTAACCGCGCTGAGAGAGATCACAACACTGTTGGGTTTCGTCCTCAACTTCCCTTTGGAACTACGAGTTCGGGGACGCCACATAGAACGATGGCGACGGAATCCAATGCCGCCAGTGCGGAAGTCAACACTACAACAACAGCAGCGGCGGCCGCTGTCACCACAGCGAACGTTGTTGTGGGCGGCCTCCCAACCTCCACCAAGAAAAAGTTTGGAAAGAATCTGAATAAGCTCACGGCACCGCCAACGGCGCCGGTGCCACAGGGAGGTGTCAAAACGAATGCTGCTGCCAAAAATGGACTCTTACTACTGTCCAATAAACGTCCTTCTAGTGGAATGAACGCAGCGACTTCTGCCTCTTTGAACGCATCCAACAACAATGGAGCGATTTCTAGTGGTGGCGGTGGGATCCTCTCTACCAAAGCAACTCTCACAAGCTCCAAGCCCCTCCCAAATCTTGGTCTCCACACGGAGTATAATCCATCAACGCATGATGCTCTAATGGGTGTGGTTGTCGGAGCCGCGAGAGTGGAATCTCACCAACAACCGGATGCATGGGGAGTTGCTGACAAGCATCAAGCAGTCGATAGCGTCAATTTGGCCTCCCTTCACTTGGAAGAGAGTAAGCCTAAACCTGTCGCAGCGAAACCTTCTCTGGATAAAGACGATTCTTCAGTCAATCGAGGCCACCACCACCACCACCACAACAACAACAACAACAACTGGCACAACGATCACCAAGAGGAGGAACAACATCAACACGGAGAATTTAGAAGCTCGAAATGGGATGAATATGGAGGGAGAAACACCACCCCGGGAGATAAAGAAGGAAAGCTGGGAGGAGTGTTAGTAGATACCGACGTTGGAAACGACAACCAGGGTGCATACATGTCCAGAATCGCAAAGGAACGATCCGAGCGCGGACGGGGCGAGGACGAAGCAAGATTCTTGCAGCAAAAGGAACGTGCAGCTCAAAGATTACGTGATTTGGAGGAAAAAATCGCATCCAAGCAGGCAGCAACACCGAATGGGCCACCAGAAGGAACTTTGAGGGGTTCTCGTGCCCAAGATATTGTCCAGTCGACTTCGCCTAGAGAGAGAAGCAGTCCAAGGAAATTGTTTGATCCAAATGATCCGGGCAAGAGCTACAGTTCTCTTACACGAGGATGTCCGTCTGTTCCAAAACAAGAGCACGAAGATAACCAACCAAAGGTGAACAGCTCAGCAACTAATGATACACATGTAAATGACCCCCAATCCTTGCAGCGAAATCAGGGATTAATTCAACTGACTAGTTACGATGCAACGGATCGCGGCATGCGAGGCGCCGAAACAGGACCTCGAATGTTGTTTGATCCCAAAAGTGGTTCCATGATCGAGGTATCTTCCAGGGAGGAAAGTTGCGACAAGAAAAAGAAGAATCGCCGTCTGAAAAAGAAGAGAAGCGCGGTCGAGGAAGAATTCGAAGAGGCTAGAGTTGAACCAACAAAGGGTCGGAATTCTCGAAAGGACGAAGGTAGTGGACAAGTGCGTGGCAGAGGAAATCCTGAAGCATCAGCCAAACCGAAAAGAGACAATCGTAAAGGAAAGATTACTGTATCCAGGAGGCTCCCTCGAACGTGTGGTGTCCTTTTCTCCCGTGACAAGAAGGGAAATTTCGTTTCCGTCGATAAATGTGAGGGGGATTTGGGCTACGGCGTGCACTCAGTCCCAGGTGGCAAAATCAAGAATTCAGAAGCTTATTTGGCGTATGCACAAAGTAAGAAGCAAGAAAAAAGTCGCAATGGCTCCGGCCAAGAAACAAAGGACAACTACAAATCTTCTTTCACTGTAAGCGAAAAATCGAACCAGCCCGTCCTTGATTGGGTTAAACCCAATGAAAAAATCGAGTTGATCACTGGCGTGGACGAATCTCCAACGCTCCAGGCCACTGCAAGGGAATGGGCTCCTAGAAACCCAACATATTCCATTGTAGAGCAGAAAACTCTTGCCTTGTCTTCTACCGGAAGCTTGGATGATCATGACGAAGACGGAGAAGATGAACCTGTAAGTATATTTCCAATACGCGGGTTCTCCCCCTTGATCCCTTGCTCATTCTTCTATCTTTGTTTTTGCAGTTTGGGCTTGGATTCGATCCTACCTCGAACATGGACTACATGATACAATCACCATCTTTGGAACCCTCGGATAGCTTGAATGGCGTGGATTTGACATCCTTGTCCCTCGAACCGGCTCTTCATACAAGTACCAAGGCCTCTCATAACATTTTTGCCTTTGAGTCCGGATCTACCTGGGGAAACACTGACGGTACCACAACTAACGACTGGGGCATTCCGTCGGGAACTTCAACTCTTGGCGTCACACCCACTTCTTTCCTCTCTCTATCATCCGGAAACGCCTGGGGGGGATTTGATAAAACCATTACTGGAGACCGCTCCTCAACTACGGGAGACTAGATGGCTTTTTTCAGAGAGACAATTTCCTCCGACAGCAACAGCCCATTGGCTAGGATCAGCATGGTCTTCACTGGATGTTTTATGATTCCACCAAGATGGCCCTAAACTGAAGAACAATCAGGCCTCTATTCTCGGTCGATCAAAACCTATCATTCCTGCACAATGTTATTTTCAATCATTCTGTTTTCGCATCAGAAGCAGGGGAGTTAACTCCAGGACTAATTCTTTACAGAACTCAGACGTAACATAATTTTATGGAATTTGCTACTTCGAGAATTGCTAACTTCTTATGAGGCACGACGTTCGATCAGAATGACTGAATGGAACTCTCGTTTTTTCCACCGGGTGTGCATATTTCACTAGCTTAGTGGGATTTGACTGTGAGAAGAAGGTGGTTTTTGGACTTTTGAAAACTTACAAAAGCTCGCCAAAGCAAAGCAGATTCCAACGACTCCAAACTTCGACTCACAAGATTGTGGTTGTCCAAAACAACGGTTCTCCCCTCTTTGGTTCGAACGAATGGGGTCACAGTCTCGTTCCTTTCGTCATTGGTCTGACCGAAGGGAGTATCATGATGCGGACATAATGTTTGGTAGATGAAGGGAAAGATATTCGATGAAGTCCTTAAACCACATGTTGGATGCTGCGAATCAAACACCCATAGACGTGCTTGCTCGATATCAATATGGTGAGAAGCCCAGGGGGAGCGATGAGAGGATATCTCTGAAACAGTATGATTCGGAATTTTGTTAGGCTTCATCAATGATTCTTTTGTCAGAGCGCACCATCAACTCTCTGTATCCAGTGTTGGGATCCAATTCCCTGGAAAACTCGACACCTTGTATGACACCCAATACCAGCTCCAAGGTAGTATAGACGGTTCCACTCATGACATGGCCTCCAAAGACACGACCGTGTTCGTCGGATACACTCATGTGTAGATGCTTTCCGCTGGGCGACAGAGTCCCCATCAAACTGACAATTTCAAGCCTTTGGTTCCAAGTTTTGATATCATTCGACTTCGACATGCTATCGTTCAAACCATCTCCACCTCCACCCACTCGACAAGCATTGGCCATACGGAGTGTGACACATTCGAGGCTCCCAACCGCGGAGAGAACGAAACATGCTTGGGAGGATGATACATCACCTCCGTCAGCCACAGCCGCAATGACCTGTGCCGCAAATTCTTCGATGGAAGATACCAAATCTGATCCAGGTTTCAGTCGACTGGCATACGCTAGGAGGTTTCCTCCCGCAACCGGAGATGGTCTTGAAGCAGGGGTCACGTCTGTCAAGTTATCTTTGGGTAGGAAAGTTGTTTTTGTGGTCGTTTTTCGATTCAAACGTGTCGACGTATGTACAGTAGCAGAAGAAGTACCGGTATCATAGAGTGTTTGTAAATAACTGTACGACTCTACTAGTGTCTAGTCTACCAGGCAAAATCCTCAATTGAGGGCGCGAAATCCTCAATTGAGGGAGGTCAAAATTCGGCAAAAAACGGACGGAAAACAGACCATTAACACGACCCTATCGTGAGAAAAAAAACCAAAGCAGCCCTATCAAAACGGTCTTCCAAGACCATGGCAAAGTATACAAACTTGTCAAACTAATCATTTAGAATTCACAGTAACACTATTGTAGAGGTTCCTACGAGCTGTGGACGTCCTGCAAGTGTCGAGAGAAGCACAGCTTGCCCTTCTCTGTAGAGCAAATCCATGCTTCTTTTGAAGTGGCGACGGCTGCGTCTTTACAGCAAGAGCAAAGATACTTCGTCTTCTTCCTACATACTCTGCAATTGCCTTGCAAAGCAAAGTTAGTACCCTTCCGTTTGCGCTTTGTGGGTGTGAGATGTGCATGAGTTCCCATTCTCGGGGTCCCATCAAGGTGGTTTATTGCTGGAGGACAGTGCCCCATCCTGTTAGGAAGCTCGTTGGAGTTTCTGGGCATTCGCATGGCTGCATCATATTTATTTAGGATCAGCTCCTCTGCTAGCTGTTCATAGAACAATTTCTGTGATCTGCCCTCTCCTCTCGGATACGTCAGCCCCATGTACATGCGGTATGTGTTGACCACGATCATAGAGAAGATAGACAATCCAACCCGCTTGTCCCATTTTGTAGTCACCAACTTCCTTTCCACTCCAAGAGTATCTTGCCTGTCGCGATTGTGCTGATCAATCTTGCCACACACATCGTAGTATACTTCAGCAAGCTTTGGTTGCTCCACTACCAACGTCTGTCTTACAGGATCTGCATTCAACGTTTGATCCAATTGGCGCCACCGTTTCCTCACATAAGGAGTACCCGGTGCTAGTCCATGCGCATTTGAAATGAAATATCGTCGCTCTCTATCCATCCACACACATGCAATGAGAGAGGGACGGCCCTCAGCATCTCGTGCAACCAAGCCTCTCCTATCCCCTCTCCCCTGCAGTTCAAGTGCCTGCAAGTATGGCATGGGATACTTCTTTGTGGCTGTCTTCACAACGCCAATGAACTTCAAGCCGTTTCGTTTCAGTTCCTCCGCAGCACCAACTGAAGCAAAGTATGAATCCGCACAAACAATTCTTCCACTGAAGCTCCAGGGAGAGACAAGAAACTTGAGTACATTCGTTCCATGCAGAAGATGTTCATCGTGCACCTGCGTGGTGGTGCTTTCTTCTGCTGCCGTTTTCACCAGCTTCAGACGAAGCATGATTCCAGATTGCCCACATGCCGCATCCTGGATCTCGCATCCATTTTCGGGTTTGCGATCAATGGCAACGTAACATGGTAGTCCCATGTTAATCCAGTGTCCGCCCTGCCCATACCACCTGCTTATCGACTCGTCAACACAAATGTGTTCTGAGGGGACAAACGCTTGAGCCATATGCTCATTAAATTGTTCCACAAAGTCATCGACCAACAACCAGCGATACTGTTCTGAAGACATCCTTTCCGGACGCTCCGATGGCTGGTCTCCCCATCGAAGACAGGACCAGATGTCATCGAAGCGGCGCCGTTTCATTCCAGTTTCACCAAAAGCTGGAGCTGGAATGAAGGGGGAGGTTGAAGTGTCGCTCCACAGACTTGCACGGCTCTCAAACTCGAACCGTGTTGCGAGTATAATGACACCAAAGAACTTCAACAGCTCACCAACTGTTGTGGTCGGTTTCCCAATGTTCTCTAGGACAACATTGGTGTTTCTGCAAATGCTGACGAGAGATTCTGGGGGAAACGCAAGCAGAAAGACATCCATTTTGGTTCGCCTGTTATCCGCGTTGCTTCCAGCCTGAAGAACGTCTCCAATTGGAGACTTGATCGACCATGCACGTCTTGGAGTGGGTTTTCCAATCTGTTCAAGCACCGCCTCATCATCAATGAACCAATCCACCTTGTGACTGGTGACAACAGGGATCGTAGGCGACTGTGCAACGGAAGGGGCTGTTGGAGGTGCTGGAGTTGGCGGCAGAGTACCTGCTGGAGTTGGCGGCGGAGTAGCAGCAGCCACTGAAGTTGGAGGAGAAAGAGCAGGGGCCACAGCAGGGGCAGTAACAGGAGGAGGGACTGGCAAAGGGACAGCAACAGGCGACGGATTCGCACGCACACTTTCAGAAACAACTTCAACGCTTCTGATGTGCAGAGTCACGTCCTTCAGGTGACCACCCCCCAAATCATACCTTGCCCTCACGTTGTTAGCTGTTCGGTTGGTCTTTGGATTCGTCATGCTGATGATCTCCAGTACAACACCCTCCAGGATCTTCGTCTTGGCGGAAGATCCATAGCGACGACTGCACTCAGAAAGATCAGTCACCATGCACGCCTTTGCTTGACATTTTGCGCCAACTATCAAGCTTGAAACCTTATTGGGAGCCTTACGGGCCGCAGGGCATGAGCCGTTAGTTGCTTGAGACATTTTCCTAGTGTTTGTAATGCCGTTTACCGTGGAAAGAATCTCATGCTGCTGTTGATTGTGGATGAATTGTGCCTTGAAAAAGCCAAAAAAATGGATGTTGACAACGCGCGAAAATTTGTTCCCGTCGGTGGTTCTTACCCCAGGACGTCACAACGGAACGGATTGACTCTTCAACCACTTGTACCAACACGATTCAGACTATGCTGAATACGATAGAGTGATAACGGTTTCGCCTAAGTAGTTAATTTGATCAAACCGTTGGCTCGCCAAAACCACCCTCAATTGACGCAAATACCCTCAATTGAGGGTGATGGTAGACTAGACACTAGTAATAGAGATATTATGCTTTTGAGAAGTTATTCTTAACCTTATATAATTCTGGAGTATCCTTTCTTTCTGGCAGAAGAAGAAGAAAACTCGTGAGAGTGGACCTCTTGTTCGCAAAAGGCATATGAACGGACCAGTTCTATGATCAACACTTATTCGGAAAGTTGGCATTTTGAATTGTGATGAATGATCGATAAGTTCGTCGCAAGTGTATTTTTTCGACAAAAATGATGCGAGTAGACTACGACAATTAACTCTAAGTAGACGTCTTCACTGTACATAACGCAGCGCGATGTTGCGGGCAAACCCATTCTCCCTTGCTTCGTTTCTGGACGGTAGGTGCAATTGGTAGGTGCAATTGTGTTCTTCGTGAAAGCAACAAAAAGCTCGAGACATGCAATAAAAAAAATTGCCGTCGCCATTCGCAATCCCTCTTTTGTACAGTTGTTAACATTGATTGCGATAACAGTCCATTTGTTGGACATCAGCAGAGCAACGTTGTCTCATAACAACCTACTGATCTCACACTAACAGGCTTCCAGCCGAATTTGAAAACTACCTCATAATAATATACGAAGTACATTATATCTTCTTCTGTCCAAAGCCTTCCAATGTTGGCGTCAGTCGCTACAATGGAAAATGGCATGAACATCCCGCCGCCTCATCAGCAACAGTATCATCTTCAACAACAATATCAACATCAGCAGCCACAGGGAAATACTCAAATGCCAGATTTCTATGGATATGCAACAGCGCCACACCATCCTCCCCAATCAATCGTATTTCGGCCGCCATCTACCAGTGTGGGGAGTGCTTCATCCACTGTGTCGTCAGCGTCATCCGCAACATCCGCACATAAAAGAGGAAGAGTCGGAAGCGAGGCCTCTTCCACATCAGTTCTATCCTTTCAACCGCAGAAGCATCAGCAGCAGTTTCATCCCAGCGCCAATCCGCCTATTGTGCAAATCGTGCAATATGCATTATTACAACACGACGACGAAGATGTGACACAAATGGGGTCGGCCAGTACACCCAAGAAAGCCCGTGCCAGCAACTATCAACCGCCGCGAGTCGTCAAACCCTCTCTGCTGACTGCCATGGGAACATTGGCCAGTCCTTACCATAACCACAGTCCTGCAACTTCTGCATCACCTTTTCTAGCTACGAACAACAACAATTCACATGTTCCGATGCGACGACGATTATCCGGCGGACATTTGGAAGAATATCTGGGAAATCACAATGATACCATGGATGGTATGGATACGTCAGGCGAAAATAGACCAAGAAGCATGAGTTTTTGAACTGCTTCGTACTCAACATGTCATCACAAAATTACGTGTCCGGAAAAATCATAATTTTTTTGTAACATTACGATAGCACGGAAAGCTTGACTCAAGGTGGAAACTAATACCATCGATTCGCATAAACCAATTCAATTTCAAGCCAATCGTGAAGCGAAAACGACTGCTATGTTTGTTATCCATTCATACCCCGCTGTAACTTTAAAGAACATCATTTAAGATGTCCATCATTGAAAGGTTATGATACATTTACGTAGTACTATCTTTTCGCCGTTCCTGGCCGACAAACCATGTAGTACGTTGTACCAAAATGCCAAGTGTGTAAGGTTTCGAGTTGCAGTCCTGATTCCTCCACAATCTGATCCAAATCCCGATTCCAAACGCATCCCCAGTTCTTGGCGTGACGCTCAGCATTCTTGTCCAGATACTTGGTGATGAAATCCCATGTTTTCGATCGTCCATGTTCCAACAGCAGTATCTTTCCGTCAGGCTTACAAACACGTTTCATTTCTCTCAACACGTCTACGGGATTTTGGTAACTGCACAAACCAAACGTATCAACGACCGTGTCAAAACATTGATCTGGGAATTCGTCCAGAGTGGTGCAATCACCGACACGACAAGCAAATTTAGGTCGTTCAATATTTTGAATCTTTTTCCGGGCTTGAGCCAACATTTTGTCAGAGGAGTCTGTCATAAGAACACGGTCAACAGAGGAGGATGGATAATAGGCTGGATGCAACGAAAATAATAATATTACGGTGAGATACCATTTATTGATTTCGCCGCGAAGATACTTCTAGAGTACACTGTGAACTGTGATGCCAACTTACGAATGTTCCGACCAGTCCCGGCTCCTACTTCCAACACAGTTCCTTTTGCATGAAAATACAACAGTGATCTTCGTAGCAGGTTTATTCCCATGACAGACTCGTCTCGACCGATCTCGTCGTCGTACTTGGCAGCGACATTTTGAAACTGGTCGGTCCGATTTGGATTTGAAATGAAGGAAAAGTTGTCGCCTGTTTGGAGTGCCAGCTCTGTTTCTTCAATGTCTGCCTTGTTCTTTTGGACAGCACTGTACCCTATGTAACAAGCAGCAACGTAGATACCTCCCGCCGCAGCGATCATGGGTGCGTTTCGTGCCAGATTAGATGCCATGGTGAAATGGGTACGCTGTTGGTGTGTTGATGTTTTATGAGGCGACTCATTCGAGATAATCGAAAAAAATTGTACTATTACTATTATTACCGTATTAATATATATTATACGGAGTAGTACCTTACTACCGATAGAGATCACCGGTGCTTGTGATTTGTGATACACAGTTCGTGATGGAGGTATTAGTATTATTCAAACTGCTTTACAAGTCCCCTTCCAAAATTAGCACTTGTACAACTGTTGAATTGTCTAGTGACCCATTTCATTCTCTTTCTTGGATTTGGTAGGACAGCACACAATGGTTCAAAACAAAAATCCCCACAATTCACCATGATTGAAATTTTGCAAGCCATGGATGTCACAGTCAGTCAGACTCCACTTTCAGTGCTGCTGATTTCCAGGTACGGTACAAAGGTTGCCATAAAAACTGCATTCTGATTTTGGAAAGGCATGGATCCAATATGAATATACCGATCTGTTACAGGATCAAAATAGCCAAGTTTGGGCAAATATTGTGTAAAAGATGGTCACATTGTCCTTGTTGCAGACAGAAATCCCTAGTTTTCATGCTGTCCTCCAGACTTTTCTGGTCAACTGGAGTGATTAGATGGGTACTCTAGATCTTTGATGTTGCCATTTCGAGTGGTTATGTTCCAGCATTTCCTATGCAGAAGGGGAAATAAGAGATTTTTCTTGGTACAAGGCCCCAAGCAACTCACAGTCAGCGCTGGCAATAATATATTCCAACACCATGATGCCATCACATTGGAATTTTGCAAGCCACCAACCTAAGATCGGCAGTGTACAGATCACAATTAATGCTGCAGTAGACCTTGCGATTATTCAGATTGTGGTAGTATTGGAGTAATACAGTAAAAGTAACTTGAATATAGAATCCTTGGTTCATTTGACAGTATTAGAAGCTAGTAAATACATCTCCAAATTTGAATAATTAACTTTTTCTTGACAGTTGTTTTCCTAGCAATTTTGTCCTGTAGTAAATCAGAATGTGTATTCTAGAGAACTAGAAAATAGCATCAGTGGTCAGTAAAATCATTTTAAAAAAATGCAACATCTTCTGCATACACCAGGGACCACTCTGGCTCCTTTGCTACTACGTAGTAATTATCGACCTCATTCAAGTTGATGCTGGTTAGTTTTCATCATCACATCATAGAATAATTTTACTTCTTTCAGTTGACAACTTACTATCAATGGAGATTATGGTACTACTGCTACTGAAAATAATAGAAAGAAAGCATAGCATCATCATAAAGGAGCTACTTGAACTGTTTAATGGCCCATAAGAGTGATTTTGCTTGCAAATGACTACAATACTGGAGTAGATGCTGATACAGTGTGGCAGACCAGTTGAAAATCCAGCCAGAGGATATATCCAAGTATTTGGAACAGCTTGTCTATTATAAAGCTACTTCATGTCCAAGTGATTTCGAAATCCATGGAAGAGAGAGCACGTGAGCACGTGAGCACGTGGACTCACTGTCAGTCAGAAAGCTTTTTTTGTAACTGTAAGTATCTTATCTCACTTTTGATCATCACATGTCACATCTCATTCCATTACAGCAATCCACTGCAATCCAACAAGATTAATAGATTTCTGGATAGCTGCTCTCTCTACCACGGTAGAATAGGTCGTACGTAGTAGTTAGAAAAATGAAGTGAGGAAATAACTGTAAAGAAGACAGTAAAAAAATGTACTTCGTAGTAACAGGAAAACATTTTCATCATCAGATCACGTCTCACGTCTGGCGTCGTCATGCACGAATGACGTCATTAACTGTAACAGTGTTATTAGCGGCTGAATTCCCAAGACTCCCCGAGAAAGATCTCTGTGCCAGCGGGCGGAGTCAGCGTTCTTTTCCCATCATCATCACACACTTGCTCTTTGCCGAACGAACAATCAAGAATCCTCCAACGTTGGAGCTGTTCCAACGACAATAATGTTCCTCTCTGTCTTCACTATAATTTCAATATTGTCTCTTCTAACAAAGCCAATTGAATCAAAAAGCATCATGGGAGCAACTATTTCCACTACACAGTTCTACTTTTACGGTAGACGTCATTTTACACAGTGAGTGTCAGCGAAAATATTTCGGGTTTCGGATAGATATTCTCGTGTTTTGCAGTATCTAACGTCGTCGTGTCGTGTCTTGTCGTCTTTTAGAACGGGATACGTCAAGCATAAGGCCAAATACAACTCGTCGGTGCAAGATTCCCCCAGTATTAAGGCAGGACAGGAGGGAGCCGATGGTATTGATCTGAGCAACAAAGTCGTGTGCATCACAGGAGCAAATAGCGGGATCGGCAAGACATTAGCGACATACGCCGCTGCCAAGGGCGCCAAGCTTTACATGTTTTGCCGATCAAAAGACCGTGCTGAAGCCGCCAGGAAAGAAATAGAGGATGAAACGTCCAGCACCAACATTGAAATCGTGTTGATGGATCTGGCAGAAATGGAATCCATCAAGGAGGCAATCAAAGGATTCCAGAAGAAGGAAAAGAAAGTCGATATCTTGGTTTGTAACGGAGGAGTTTTACTAAACGACAAAAAGATGTCCAGCGAGGGCAATGAAATGACATTTGCGTCACATCTGTTGGGAGGTACATATCTTCTGTCGCAATTACTGCTTCCGCAGCTCAAGGCGGCCGACGAAGGAAAAATTGTGATTGTAAGCAGCGGTGGCATGTATAACAGTCCCTTCCCAGATTGGGCCACAGCTACGAGTTCTGAAGGGGCTTCTCACGACTACAATGGGAACCTCGCCTATAGTTACGCTAAACGAGGACAGGTTTTACTGGCAGAACAATATACCAAAATGTACCCAGAAATCACAACTGTGACATGTCACCCTGGATGGACCGCCACACCAGCTGTTGATGATGCATACGGCGACAACAAGAAGTATCTAGAACCCATGAGAACCATGTGGGAGGGAGCCGAAGGTATCGCCTGGTTAATGGGAGCCAAAAAGGATGAGATCGAATCAGGTGCATTCTACTTGGATCGTAAGCCACAACGAAAACATCTATCGGGCCCATTCTTCACGGAAGGGTCTTATACAAAGAATTCTCAAGCAGAAGTAGACGAGATGATGGCTAATCTGAAGAAGGCTGCGGGACTGTAAGGCCATCCGTGTAGACATTTTGATAGACCTTGCACTGCGTAGCGGGAAAGTTCCAAATTACAAAGCAACAGCCAGCTTATAGAAGGACATAACCACCTACATTTAGTCTTCATCGTCCTCGTCGTCATCATCTTCGTCTTCATCCGGAGCTACCACATCTTCTTCCTCCTTGATGGTAGCATCAACTGTGTATGTTTCCCCGTATCGCTTCTTCATGAGTCGATTGATCGAACGTTTATTCTGAGCTCCAACCATCATTAGTACTGCGAAAAGAACTGTAGGTGTACCAACCACCAAGCCACCTGTTAATAGCACAATAGCCTGCGTTTCCGATAGTCCCTTTTGTCGAAGAAAGCCGACCACCTTGACCAGGGTGTTACCAACGGACGTTCCCGACGCCGATTTTTCGGCTTTGATGACATCTTGGCCAAGCACGGAGGACGTAATCTCCTTCAAAGCTTTGGGGTACGTGCCATGAATCCTGTCGTCCATGGCTTCTCGATAGACCGACTCTACTGGATCGTAAACATCATCGTCGAACATGTGATCTTTCACGTAGTTGTCAACAATTTGATCGACCGATGGCGAAAAGAAATTCCGCGAAACTTGCACCACTGTAGGGGAGGCTGATGCAGTGGGAGGGGATGATGCCTTGGCCTCAGTGGGACCACCGAATGATCCAAAGCAGAATAGAAAGGCTGTGCAGACAACGATGAAGGATCGTTTCAGCTGGAACGAAAAGCGGCCAAGCCGGGAAGGCACTCGCCGAATTAAATTTTGAATGAAAATTAGCAATAAGTTCTTTGTATGGGCTGGTGGATTTTGATTGGAATCGGTTGGTGAATAAGAATTGGAAAGCACCATGGGAAATTTTGATTTTCGAGTATCAATGAGCCGTTGGTGACGACTCTGCGACTGAGCAGCAACTGTTCGTCCTGGTTTTGCCGCTGACGATGCGACAGAAAACCCCTCCACCGACGATCCGGCCATGACCAGCAGGAGCACTGCTATTGTTTGAAATGCTGGTTGATCATATCTCATTATGGTTGTTTGTGATCTAGCGGCGCTGTAACTGAGGTCCGAGGTCTCCTGATATAGTCGTGGGTGGTTGTAATGGGAAACTAACTACCGTTGTACTGTAACATGATGCGATTTGAAGAGATGATGGTAGACCTGTACTGTCGTACCTGTAGTTGTTGTGTTGTGTTTGATTGCTATTGGCTCGACGTTGTTGGCAGAGTCGTTCCACCTGGAAGCTGGAAGTGCTATTGTATCTTTGACTACTCCGACTGTTACAACAGTTACGACAGTACGGTACTGTTATGGCTAGCTGGCGTAATGCAATCTTCTGTGAATACAGTTTTTAATTTTCTCACCACATGGCTAGCTCGCGTAATCCGTTTTCATTCATTGAATCTCTCATCTTTGTTCACTCAGCCCCTCATTTCTTTCACTCCAACCCTCATTTTTCCGTTATATGTGTGTGGGTCCTCAGAACGCAAGTTATCGTTAGCATCCAGAATCTGCATGTCACGAATGAAATTACAACCAAAATGGAAAAAACGCATGATAGTAAGGTTTTGTACTTTTCACTTCCAACTCTGTCGACTTTCTTTTTAACTTTACATTGCTCGTCTTTTTACCGATTCCACCCCCCTACAGCACCATGGCAACTGGCTCCACTAGCTCCACCTCCAGTCCCACCGCTGGCTCAAAATCTTCCCTGTCCCACGACGTTACACTATCGCGTCCACTCATCTCTGGGAGATTCGACCCCAATGATTTTGTTTCCCGGTTCCTTCCTCCCAATCACAAACAACCGTCTGAATTGGAAGCAGATGAAATGAACTCCACTGTTATTGATGGTCTAGGAGTTCGACATTATCACACCCACCACAACAATCAAACATACAACATTTACGTCTCCGGTGATTTGCCCACATCCGTTCCTGCAAAAGAGGAAGACGAATCATTCAGCACTCACAATGCTGAAGCTCCCACCAACATAAAGGCGTCCTTTCGTAAAACAAAGCCCCTCAAAACATATGCGTTTCCTGCAAAAAACACCCTCGTAGGTAGACCCAACCCGTGATCGTTTCCAGGTTGATTTGGTTGACATGCAGAAGGAGGCACAGGAAGACGTCAGAGGCGTTACGTGTAGGTACATAGTGGTACTCAAGGATCACTTTACCAGATTATCTTACTGCGAGGCAATTCCTAGGAAGCAGCCAGTTATTGTGGCTGAGGTTCTTTGCCGCATCTTCGGATTAATCGGGGCGCCTAAGCTGCTTCACTCCGACAATGGCAATGAGTTCACGTCCGAGGAGTTAATCGAGGCGGTAAAGGATCTGGATGAAGACATCTTATCTGTGTTTGGACGTCCGCGAAAACCAAACGACCAAGGATCGGTTGAGATTAGGAACAAAATGGTGAAATCTGTCCTGTTTGACATTATAGACGAACAGAAGCGACGGGGGAAAACAACCAGTTGGCCTCTGCTCATGGGCCATCTTATGGGTTGCCTAAACTCACATGAAGTAAGAAGTGCCACTGCAACGTCTGCCTACGAAACAGTTTTCGGGGTACCCTATCACGAAAAACTGAAGTGCCACATCGATGAGATGAAGCGTTGCAGAACGCTTTCAGAACGGTTGAGATTGAATCCTGACCCACGGCTGGAGGCAGCCGCAAAGGAGGACTTCCTTCTGGACGATGCTGAAGCAAATGACGGAGGGAAGGAAACTGAACTTCCAGAGTCCGAATGTAACGAAGATATATGTGATGAAACGGGGCCAGCCCTCAATGACGATCGTGAGCATGGAAAGGGAATGTCGATAACCGGGGGGCTACGAACTCCAGAGGAAACCACGGTGGAAGTAGGTAAGGACTGTACCAGTGAGCGCGGGGGAACCCCTAGCGATGATGCCACTGGAGATGTTGCTGGCGATGACAGCAAAGTTCCCAAGGATGTCGTCGCCCTCAGTACAGAAGAGGAACGACAGGGAAATGAAGGTGAGGGAAACGGCAAGGCTGTGAAGATCCCGTCCGTCCGAGATGCTGCTGCCATCGTCCTACCCTCTAATCACCCAAACATGGACAATCGTGGTCGCTGTTACCCATCACTGTGGTGCAAAATCTGTCTCTTCAGAAACCAAGAGATGCTGCTGTTGATAGGAAATGAAACGTACAACAGAGAAATCCTGGTGCCGGATCGGTGGTGGGAAACCGGGTACATTGCTACTTTTGCTGAATTGCTGGGACATTCTGTTCACCGACCCGATCTCATGTTTGTGCACTGCCAGGAGGAGAACAGCATTGTGACTGAAGGACTAACAGAAAACCTCGGAGCAAAAGTCAAAACTGTGCTTAGTGTCGTTCACTCGAACGATCACTATGCCGTCATGGAGATTCATATTGATTCAAGAACCGTATGCATATGCGATGGAATGAGCCGCTCGTTGCATGGTTGGCAACAGCACGTCTTAAATGTGCTGAAACGGACGAGAATGATTGCGATAGACTGCAAACCTACGTTCGTTGATGACTTCGGAACTACGTTCGTGGAACCGGGAAAGTCTGCAGACACGGTGCACTTGATGATCAATAACAGTCGGGAATGGACTATTAAAAAAACTATGCTCGTGCGGCAAAAAGACGGATGGAACTGTGGACCGATTGCTTGTATGAAATTGTGGACAATGTTCGCTCCAGGAGAAGTTGACGTGTGTAGTTTGCATCCTCAGGAGTACAAAAGGGTAGTTGTGGCAAAGTTCAATGCGCTGGTTCGTACATTAATGAAGGAGATCACTTGGAGTGCGGAGGAAAACTCGGAACGTCGTAAGTGTGAATTGAAGAAGAGTAGTGAGCAGAGCGTCATTGTTGATACGGAGACAAGAAGCGGTACGAAAACTGCCGGTAGCAGCATTGAGGAAGACGGTGGGAGACAGCCGCCCAAAACGGAAACGGACGTTCGAAATGAAGCGAGAAGAGTTGCCTGTATTAAAAGAAAGAGGAACCAAGAAATTCAGGCGGAGAAAATGGTACGCCTGAGGAACGAAACATTGCAACATGTTACGCCAGGCACTGTGGTGTCTATGAAGATGGATCCAAGGGATGTCAAACGTGCCCGGGGTCTCCTTGGGATTGTTTGTGATAGATCAGGCAATCGAGCAGGCGGGGTTCAGGTGGCTACAGAAGAAGGGATTGTCACAGCAGATTTAAAGAAGAGAGAGTACTTCATACCCTCAGACCGTTATGCTGTGCAAAAAGTGCAGGATCTGGCATTGCCTGACAAGCTGGAGGTAGTGCGTCAGGAGATCATGAATGGGTTGTTCGATTTGGGAAAACAAAAACAAAAAGTTAGCATGAAGACAGCTTACAGGTTGGTGGAAGGAGGTCCTCCCATTGAGAGAAAGGGCTGTGGATGCAAGGGGAAGAAATGCACACATTTCTGTGGATGCGTGAAGGCAAAGAAGAAGTGCTCCCTACAATGTTCCTGTAAGGGAGAATGTAACAACCATAATTGACGAACAATTTACCACCGAAGATGAGCAAAGGTGCAGTGAGAACTTCTTTGTGAAGTCAAACGTATTTTTAACGTAAATTTTTTAAAAAAGGTATCTTTTTTCATCAGAGGAAGGCGTTATGCGGAGGGGGGAATGAGCCCAATTCGTGCATTTATAGTTCATTGAATTCAAGAAAAAAAGGTCCTGAATTCACGGAACTATGCATTACGCGAGCTAGCCATAACAGTACCGCGTCTCACACTGCAGTATCCAACGCTCAGTCATGAATCATTCACGAGTCTACTGCAAACGTCAGCTATGATCGATCAAGTCAAATGATTGAATCGTGTGAAATCAAGATTCCTCAAGATTCTCAGAATTTGAATTTGAATCCTTTCTTACTTTCTCACTTTCCGACTTTCCTTGTTTCTCTGAATTGTCTTTTGAAATGTTCCAATTCCATGTTTTGTGAAGTTTAGTTATAGTCATAATTTCCTACTTAGCATCATTCTCAACAAAATATCAATTTCACCGCCGTGAGCTACGGCATGTTGATCAACGCCTAGCTTAATACATCAAAAGTCGCTGTAGCAAGCCAAAACCGTCCTACTAGTAAACAATCCCAGTAACCACCAACAAGTCAAAGTATATCCACCAAGTCAAAACATGTTCCGTCAACACCGTCATTTTAACCAACGTAATCAAGCTAACAACCAACGCCGCAAGTCAGCGGTTCCTCAAGGTCCAAGGGTCGTTATCCCCTTGAAGCCAGACTTCTCCCTTTCGGAGTCCCGCACAGTAAAATTCTCGATCTCCCTGCCGGTCGAAGACGAAGAAGGAGCCTACGAAAAGACAGTCGTAGAAGTTCCCAAACTCACAGACGATGCAACGCCAATGCAAGCTCTCAACTTTGTAAGGGAGTTCTTTTCTGCATGCGAAACGATGTCCTGGACAACTGGAGCGAAACGTTTCGAGAAGATTAAGCAAGTCCTCGAAGGAAAACACAAGGCTGTGTTACTCACCTACATGAACGAAGAGAATAGTCGAAGCGTCGATTCATTTCAAACCGCCATGGATACAATCCTGGCAGAGTTTTTTGAAGAAACGGTTGACTACGAAGACCAGATGGTGTACCTACGAACAGGCCTCAAGAAACCAAGCACCATGTCTCCCAAGGAATTCGCAACACTCCTTGAGATGGCGAATGAGTATGTCAAACTCATTCCTGGAGCCCCAGATGATTCAGCAGGTCTTACATCCAATGAAATGTGCCGCGTGTACCTCAATGCGATGCCAAATCACTGGCAACGAAACTTCAACAACGCTGGAAAGAATGTCTTCACGGAAACAATTCAATCGATGCGTACCTACTTCGAAGCACAAGCAGTTCAAGATCCTTACACACCGAGAAACCCCTCAAGTGATAGTAATGCCGAAGACAGAAGTCACCGCAATAATGGACGCAATCGTAATTTCAATCAAGGCAACCGTAACCAAGGCAACCGTAACCAAAGTCGCAATAACAACTACCGTGGAAACAACGCCAACAACAACAGTAACAACCAAGGTCGAGTCGATGCCAATTCACCCTGTCCTTTGCCTAACCATCGTGGACATACAATCGGTCAATGTCGCACTCTCGGTCATGCCGTCGGATCAAACAACAGTAGGAACAACAGTAACCACAACGGATCAAGCAACGCTAACGGAAACAACCGCTACAATTACCGTCCCCGAAATCATGAATCCAACGTCGTTGAAAACCAAGGAAATCAAGGTAACCCGCAGCAACCACCGAATGGAGAATCCCATCTTGTCGAATTTCAAGAAGACCCTCAAGACAACTTTGCCATCCTTGAGTCCTATGAAGCAGAAGTCGAAGAATTGGAACCAGAGTACTACAACAACGAACTGGTTAGTCCAGCAATCAACCCAATCAAGCAAGTGAGCCAAGAAGAATCACTACCCTTACTTCTCGTTACCACAAAAGGAGTCAACGAAACACCGCACAAACTCATCCTTCGCGCTCTGGCAGACTCTGGCGGAAGCCACTGCCTCGTAAAGTCTGACAAGATTCCATCAAGTGTCGAAATCATCGAAGAACCTGGACGTCGATTCAACACGACGCAAGGAAACTTAAATCCCATCGGTTATGTCAACCTCAAGGACGTCTCTTTTCCGGAATTCAGTCACACCCGTCGTCTCCCGAACGTCAAGTGCTACGTTTTTGATGCACCATGCCGTTACGATCTCATCATTGGCCGCGATACTCTTCGTGATTGTGGAATGATGATTGATTTTGGACATGAGCAACTCTCATGGTTCGACAACACTGTCGCTTTCCGTACCCTCGATCAATTCATGGATAACGCAACAGTCCGTACAGCGCTCGAAGTCCCTCCGTACCAAGTCCGAATTGCAGAGAGCAACTCAATGGAAAGTTTTTACAATGTCACAGGTCCACTCAAGGCTTCAGACTACCGCAAGGTTGATATCAGTACGATCGTTGCCAAGCAAACTCATCTCGACATGGCCCAGCAAACGGATCTCCTGAAGATGCTCAAGCAGTTTGACCAATTGTTTAGTGGCAAGATTGGACATTACACCAAACGTAAGTTTCATATTGACATGATTGAAGACGCAACGCCTTATCACTGCAAGCAGCCATATCCGGTCCCTCTTGTCGATCGCGAAACCGTCAAGGCAGAACTTGAACGTCAAGTCGACCTCGGTCTCCTTGAACGTGTCTACGAAAGTGAGTGGGGAATGCCAATGTTCGCTACCAAGAAAAGTGATGGTTCGATCCGCACCGTTGATGATCTACGCCAACTTAACAAGGTTATCAAACGAGTTCATTACATCCTGCCAAAGATTCAAGACATCTTCGAACGACGCAAAGGATATCGCTTCTTGACGAAGCTCGACATTAGTATGCAATACTATTGTTTTCACCTTGATGAAGAATCCTCATGGTACTGTGTTATCGTAACACCGTTCGGAAAATTCCGTCGCCTCGTTTTACCAATGGGTCTCGCAAACTCCCCAGATTGGGCTCAAGCAACCATGGAAGAAGTCCTCCATGATGTACTCTCAGATATAGAAATCTACATTGACGACATTGCAATCTTCAGCAAGACATGGGAAGAGCACATCCAACTTGTCTCCAAGTTCCTACAATTACTCCAAGACAACGGTTTCACTGTCAAACCTGAAAAGTGTGAATGGGCAGTTCAAGAGACGAATTTCTTAGGTTTTTGGTTCACACCAGACGGTCTCAAACAATGGCACAAGAAAATTGAAGCCATCCAGAAGCTCGCCAAACCAAGGACACTCAAGCAACTACGTGCTTTCGTCGGTGTAGTAAACTTCTACAAGTTGTTTTACCACCGTCGTGCCCACATCATGGGTCCGCTAACCGATCTTAACGGTCTCGACAAGTACGAAGGTCAACGTAACTTTTCGAAGTATTGGAATGCAAAGCATGACAAATTGTTTGAAGACACAAAACGAATGGTCGCAAAAGAAGTACTGCTATCGTACCCGGATCCTAACAAGCCGTTTACAATTGAAACCGATGCATCCGATACACAAATTGGCGCAGTAATTCTACAAGACAACAAACCCGTCGCCTTTCATTCTCGTAAACTCACTGGTGCTCAAAGCCGTTATCCGATTCCAGATAAGGAAGCACTTGCCATCGTCGAAGTTCTAACAGTTTTTCGTTCCATGCTACTCGGTGCAAAGCTACATATCAAGACCGACCACATGAATCTTACTCGAGATGATATCAAGTCCCAACGTCTACTCAACTGGCGCCTACTCATTGAGGAGTATGCCCCAACAATCACCTACGTCTCGGGCGAAGAAAATGTCGGCGCAGATTTTCTTTCGCGCTACCCGCTTCAATCATCCGCTGAGGAGGAGCAGGAAAACGCTCTCATACCGGATTCGCGCGCTTTGGAAGACAGCAAGCTGTCGGAAGTTATGTTGTACTACCCTGAAGAAATCGAAACATTTCCGTTACGTTTTGAAACACTTCACAACAGCCAACTTCAAGACGCCTCAGTTCAGCAACTTAGTGACCAAGAAGGATATGCCATGGAAGAATTCTACGGATTCCAGTTTGTATGTAAGACAGATCCAGAACAAGATCCAAGAATTGTCATACCGGAAGCTCTTGTCAACGATGCAATCAAATGGTACCACTACGTCGGTGGACATGTCGGTTCAACACGTCTTTACCAAACTTTGTCTACGCATTTCTACTTCAAAGGTTTGAAACAAAGAGTCGAGGAGTACGTATCCACATGTGACTCATGCCAAAGAAACAAGAATCCAGGAAGAGGAGTTGGAGAATTACCACCACGCCAAGCAACCGAACTACCTTTCGAGCAAGTCGCAGTCGATTCCATCGGTCCATGGGAAATTACAATCCAAGGAATTGGAGTTATCAAGTTTAAGGCACTCACTATCATTGATACAGCCACACTGCTAGTCGAAGCAGGACGTGTGGAGAATAGTTCATCCGCTCAAGCCGCTCTTGTCTTTGAAAACCAATGGCTTGCACGCTACCCAAGACCACTTACTTGTATTTTTGACCAAGGTACTGAATTCGAAGGTGCATTTCTTCGATGCCTTCATCGCAACGGTATCCAAGCAGTTCCAACCACTGTCAAGAATCCACAAGCCAACGCAATCTGTGAACGTATGCATTCAACACTCGGTGACATTTTACGCACACTCTTACGCGAACAGCCACCAGCAACAATCATCGATGCATATGGGATTATTGACAACGCCCTTGCATCCGTTATCTTCGCTTTACGTTCATCCATCAACAGAACGTTTGGAGTCTCACCAGGAGCTCTTGTGTTCCAACGGGATATGTTCCATCCAATTCCGTTGATGATAGGATACAATCAGATCCGCGCTGAAAGACAACGAATCATTGATGACAACAACCGACGAGCAAATCTTCGTCGTCGTTATCATGATTACCAACCTGATGATCAAGTCCTAATCCTGAAGTACAATCCATCCAAACTGGACGAACGAGCTCAAGGTCCTTTTCGTATTCACAGTGTTCATACCAATGGTACAGTCACGATCGAAAGACGCCCAAATGTATTGGAAAGAATCAATATTCGTCGCATCCGTCCTTGTCGCACAAACGAACAATTACACAACAATCCATGATCCTTTTCCAGAGGAGAGGCAGAATGCAGTATCCAACGCTCAGTCATGAATCATTCACGAGTCTACTGCAAACGTCAGCTATGATCGATCAAGTCAAATGATTGAATCGTGTGAAATATCAATTTCACCGCCGTGAGCTACGGCACACACTTTCTTTTACTCAGGCCCGTTCTTATCCGGATAAAATATCTTCTCAACTGCAAACTCCTACCGGTACGTACGGTAGTCTACACTACTATGATACGTACCTGATACTTACTGTTATTATGGTGCACATTACTACCGGTACTATTGTAAGCTGCGACTCCTACTGATTACGACTTTTATGATACCAAATCTGTCGATTGCTGCAGGATAGTATCAACTGCTTGCGATACACTGGAAACGGCTTCGACAGTTGCCTCGGTTTTGGATGAGAAAAAGGGGATGTTGATTTCCAAGTTTTTCCATTCTCCAGAGGCGAATTTCGGCTCGATAATTTCGTTCTTAATGTACCCAAAAGAGAGTCCTGCAATCAACCATGCTGCATATAGGGCAGCCTGCATCGTTCAGGGACGGGCAAGTGTCAGACAAATGTCTCATCGTGAACCGTGAACATTGAACCAACACGGCCCATTCCTCCGATTCGTCGTACTACAAACTTACCGTTTTGGGGTTCGACAAGGAAAGTTCCGCTTCAAGAGCTTCATTAGCATACTTTTGGGGATTTTCTTTTCTGTCCTTCAGGTATTTGATGTACATGTTGACGCTTTCCGCATCCATCATGAATCTTTCCACTTCCTCCTGAACTCGTTCGGGGCTAAAGTTCTTGTTGTCTGCTTGAAATTTTTTCATTAACTGCTCTTTTCTGTGGTGTATGGAAAAATGGAATCAAGAAAGAAGGAGAGATTGTTTGTTGAGTCAAATTAAAAAAAACTTGTTGTGCCTGTCTTCCAAGTCATATTTCCCGCCCTCATAACTGCAACTCACGTTCCCACCCATTCCAAAAACTCGTCCGGGTTGATTCCCAGTGCCAGCTTTTCTGGTTCGACTCCAATAATGTCGTGCGGATCCACTTCAGCGGGCATTGCCGAAGCGAAATCGGACTTGGTCTCATCCTCAACGGTAGCCGACACTCGTAGTGCAACATTATTCGATTGACTCGCTTGAATCACAAGAATATTGTTGTTGTTTCCTCGTCCGCTCGTTGCGGAAAATCCCCCCGCGATCGACAGTCCATTTGCTGCCACAAGGGCAATCAACGGAACGGCAACAATCTTCATGATATCTGTTAGGAGTGTGGATGTGCGGTATTGTAGTAGTTGTTGCTGCTATCGATGTTGTAGACAGATTTCAAAAAACAAACGACTTCGTCGTGATGTCCGACTTTCGAAGACACCTGGAAGTTCAACCTGTAGTCGACCCAATCGAATTCAAAGTGGAAGGTTGTACAGACGCAAAGATTGCGGCCACCGAAAAAACGACGGTACTTTTTACAGTTAATCTATTATTTTCTCTTGAAAATTTCGATACGCTTTCATTCCATCACATCACCCGATCGACCACCCCACGATCACCACCATCATCTTTTTTGATCAACCATCTTTGAAGAGAATCCAATTCAAGGAAGGCTGTTTGAAAAGAAAAGCCAAAGGACAATGTCAACGACGATTGTGACAGCGCCGCCGTCCGGGCGAAATTTTAAGACCACTGCGTCGTTGCAAACCAAACGGCACACGGCTTCCTCCGTCACATCGGGTCAAGAAGGCTTTTCTGATTCTAACGAAGCTCGGTATTGGACTCAAAAACTTGGACTCGGTAATAGCAAATATGATGCGACCAAAGCGCGATTTGCTCATCCCCGAGCCTTACGGATCCCTCCCGTCCGTGCCGCTGTCACACAACAAGTTTTATTCGGTCCTCTGCTCGCATCAAAACATCCGCCCCTGGCAGTCGTCAGTGGTCCTCGGGTCAATCTGTATGCGTCGTCGTCGTCCCCTGGAACATCTTCCTTTGTTCGTGCTTTGAGTCAAAGTGCCAACAAGAAAAATAGGAGCGACACGCCGTCATATCTCCTCGAAGATTCTCCATTGAATCACAATGTTGAACCAGATCGCATGGTCCAGACGGGCGGCAACTTGGCCCTTTGTGCATCCTTTCGCAATGATGGACGACTGCTGGCTGTCGGAACTGACGTGGGTGAAGTACGGGTCTGCGATGTGTCCATGCGTGCTACCCTGACTACTTTTCGGGCAACAAGCTTTGCCGTTCGGTCCTTGCAATGGTTTCGCAATGGACAACACATCTTGGCGGCCGGTGATGATGCGGTAGCTCGAATTTGGAATTTAAGTTCCACAAACAAGGAAAAATCCCTCTTGGAATTGAAAGGACATGGCGATGTCATTCGATGTACGGCTCTTTGGCAGCAGCCAACGAAACAGCAGCAATCGCAGTTGGATTCAACCGAATACAAGGAATTGGTCGTCACGGGAAGTTACGATCATACCGTTCGAATCTGGAATGTCCAAAATATAGAAGAAGAAATGGAAGAAAGTCGTTGCTTGGCAGTATTGAACCACGGCGATCCGGTAGAAGCGGCGTGTTTGCTCAAATCAGACAATCCTGATGTTCCGGTATGGCTCCTATCGGCCGGTGGTACAACAATCAAGGTATGGAACCCATTGTCCGGACAATGCATGGCCACTGTCGCCACCTTTCATCGCAAGACTATAACTGGCGTTGTGCCCGTTTTGAGAACCAACTTCGAAGAGGACAACCAAAAATCCAAGCACGTCTCGTTGAGGATTTTGTCGACCGGCTTGGATGGGGTCGTTCAATTCCACTCTTGGGATCCAACGACCGGGAGCATGAAACACTTGTACAGCACAAAATTGACTGAGTCGATTACGAGTGTGGCCACTGACAAAGACGGGGATCGGCTGGTTTTTGGAACAGTTTCGGGTGAGGTAATCTTTCGCATGAGGGGTCCGAGCATTGTCCCGAAGAAACGCAAACTCGAGCCACGTGCTGGAACCTATGCCTTCTTCCAACGTGGTATGAACGCAGATCCGAATGCCGATGACTATACTGTCGCGAATCCAAACAAGAAGAGAAAGAAGCTAAAAGAGTGGGATGTTTCAATAAAAAGGTTTCGTTACGGCGAAGCTCTTGACCAGGTTCTAGAAACCAAACATCCTCGCAGCATTGTTGGTGTACTAGAAGAACTGGGGAAACGGCGGGCATTGTCTCATGCCCTTTCCAATCGTGATGAGGAGTCTCTAGAGCCTCTATTGAGTTTTGTCATTCGAAATATCAGGAGGCCGCATTTTACTAGCGTGTTGATCGGGGTTGCTCACAAGCTGATTGACATTTACGGTGTTATTGCTGGTGAATCGGACGTGGTGGATGAGCTTTTCAAAAAGCTTAAGTATCAAATTGCTTTGGAATGTGCAGACCAAAAGGCATTGATGCTTTTGGTGGGCCAAATCGAATCTTTGTCCTCACCAATTCTGTGATTAATGTAGTGATACATTTCAACGGAAGAAGTTCTGAATACAATTCTAAGGCACGGCAGTCTCCTTAAAATTGCCATTATTCTTTGATAGCTTTCTGACATGGATTGACATAGTGCATCAAGCCCCTCATGGTGAAGTAGCAATTGTGTTTGCCAACAAATCATGCAGTCTCTACTTTCTTGACCAGGGGTGGCTTTGATGCTACTACGTAGTATATTGGAGCTTGTTCCTACCGTCTTTTTCATGACTCTATCGAGATGAGCGCTTGCTGGAGCTACTTGAAGTACACACTAAAAATTTCTGGGAGACCACAACGGTCCAAGGGAGCATTGCGTGTAGCTGATTGTCGACAAATTATCCGCAACAACATTACCAACATAGTTGTGCCAGGAATGCGTCGTTTTTGCGATGAAGTGTTAGGAAGTACGAAGTAGAAGATGTACATCCAATTATCAAGGGATTAGATGGGGATGCTCAGCCTTAGCGCGCCCTCCCTGATGGCGCCAGCATTTTCTCCGATCTTCTGTTCCAGAAAGCACCTCTTCTGACATGGGAGTTGAAAGATTGAGACATGACAATTTGAAAACAGAGTTTATTTGCTCGAAACGAATATATTCTTTTTTGTGTACTGAGTGAGGAACCATCGATTGAGAGTGATAGGATTTGCTATGTGGTGTGAGTCGGGTCGGAACAAAGGATTGGACAGAAAGTTCCTTGGATACCGGAATACAGACACACTTTGAATTCAAATCTCAGATTTTCTTCGGTACATCGACTCACTCGTCTTGTGAAAGTCTTCAAATCACACTGGAAGGATGTACGGGTGGTCTTGGAGGTTTCGCTCGATGATGAAGTCTTTTCAGCAGCAACGAGAGTCCAACATTAGTTTTTTCTGAACGGCACTATAAAGAATCTAAAGAAATGACGAAGTATGCCAACAAGGCACCGATTCCACAATATTCGGATCCAGCAGAGCCAAATCTCATCTCCGATGGTGAGGACTCTTTAGACTTCAGCGAGAATGTCGTAGAGTCATCAGCCTCCCAGACTAACGCTAATGGCAACACTTTTTCGAAACATGTTCGAATCAACAGCGATGAGGCACCGCATCAACCCATACCATCTACCTCTCATTCTCAGCAGCAAAAGCACTTGTTGGGGATCTTGGAAGTCTCCAAGTACTTTTGTCATGATAATCTAGAAGACCATAATTCGGAAATTGAACGAGGTGTGGCATCGGGCCTTGCCGCTCTCCTTCGACGTTCTCTATTTTTCTACGAACAAGGCCGGGAAAAGAGGGAGCGCTCTAAGGATTTCAAGACAAGTGGCTTGGAATACATTGTATCTCTCAGTACATCTCTCACCATGGTCCTTCACTGTTCCGAACCCAAGTTGGAGCATCATATTCAAGAATTCGAATCGGATCTATTGGCCGCGCTTCAAACCATTGGTAACATCTTTGGATCACATTGTGAAGAAGATTCCATTTTGACAACAGTAGTCTTGAAAAACGTATGTCGAACGGTTGGTCTTATACACCGATATGTCATTCACCATACCGAGATGTATGTGGAAATTTTACTAAAGATTGTGACCGGAGAATCGTCTCCAAACTGTGTCAAGGTCGATGCGGCGGACACTATTTTCCTTGTGCTGGAAACATTTCCGTTACAGACCAACCCAGGCATTGTCAAGTTACTGGAAGCCAATAGCAGCGCCCTTATCTCGGTACTTAGCACAGCGGCAATACCGGTGTCTGACGATGACCTAAATCCTACGTTGCGATTGTTCGATCTGGCATCCGTGTCTGTCATGATTCGTGCCAAGATGATGAAGCGGAGGTGTACTGTGCTCGCTGTTGTTCGTCACTTTCGACATGCCAGCATGGATGTGAGACGGAAAGCTTATCTCTTCTGTCAAGAGATAGTCGATGATCCGGACGCCTCAAACTCTTACTCCAGCAGCCTGTTCCTCGAGAATGTCGTAGTCGATGCGCTTGTAGAGGCAGCGGCTGTAGAAAGCGACCCGGACACACAGGTGCTAGCCGCCTCGCTTCTTTGCAAGATAACGAAAATACAACCGTTTCCTTCAACGGCTGCGATGGACCAGGCCCGTCGATTGGCCTTTTCTGCATCGAACGAGTCTATTGCGACAGAATGCGGAGTCGCTTATTGCGAAGGAATGAAAAAAGAGCCATTCCCTAACCACAAGCATATCTCAGCATTGCTTGATTTCACAACTTTGCCCTATGCCAACGTCCGCGCAAAGGCATTTGAATCTTTGGAAACCCTTTTGACGAAATCGGAAAGTGTGGAAATACTGCTGAAAGATACGCCATTTTTGGAGAAATTTGAAGAGACCGTGTCAGACGGATCCGATGACGATTGCGAGGCCGCATTGAACATTTTGCGACAGCTCTCACGATCTTCTCGTCACCATGATACAATTTGCCAACACGCCTCTTTACTAGGTTCCTTGATTGCGTTTGTCGCCCAGGAAGACGTCACTAACCGAAAAGCTCATTTCTACGGTGTCGAAATAATTTTGGCGCTTCTCTCCAATGGAGAAACCACGGCGGCGTTCCTCCCTTTCCGTCGCCTGTTGCCTTGGTTGGTTAGTTTTCTCAACCGGACCACCGCGGACGACGCATTCAAGGAGCAAGTGGTGGCAGTGATAATTCGCCTGTCAACGGCCTATCTAGAACAGGATGAATGAAGATGAATGGTAGGAAAGAAGAGAAGTGAATCACGGCCTCCTAACAGGTGCCCACCCTCCCCTACTTTTTTCGTTTTCAACCAGCAGCTGAATTCTAGTCACTGTAATATCATACTTCCCTCTATTTTTTACTTGAGTTTTCTTGAGTTTGTTGTCATTACAAGACGAATACACGGGAAACACCTGAGGGGAACACACCACTCTCAACCACTCTATCCTTTCAACTTTGACTAAAGTCGTATCTCCGTTTTCCACTTGACTGTCATTTCACAGTCCATTTCAATCTGTGTGTTATAATCATGCGTCTTGTTGACTGAATTTTTTTTCTAGCTAGTTTACCCACTTGTGGTCACAGTTACAGCACACAAAGATCAAGGCGAGACTGTCACTTTGTGCGACATCGCTCATGAAGAATACAGCCTCGTTATTCCCACAGTTGGCACAATTGGCATTGGTGCTCCTGGCCAGGGTCGGATCATCGCTGACGGCACTTGGTACCGTGTGTAGAATATTCCCTACTTCCTTTTTTAAATCGAATCGATAGATGAGGGGTTGATCCGGAGCAGCCTCGGTATAACGACAAAGTCTGCAGGCATATTGTAAACTTCGATTTCGTTTGTCCTCCTGAACATGTGTCACAACAAGAAATTGACAACCGGGGAAGGGAAAAAAAGACGGGTCAGAAGAAGTGTGTCGTTCCATGATTTTTCTGCCATCATCATCATCAAAATTCATTCGTTCGTTCGTTCCCTTTTTCTTCTTCTTCTCTTTTCACTACGTACTTGCGGGTATAACATGGACGAGTCGTGAGGACAAAATCTCATCAAAAGGGATTCCTTTTCGTTTGTCTCTGGCGCGTCGTCTCCACCAAGAATATCTTCCTCTTCATCCTCTTCGTCATCATCCTCTTCCATTCCTTGTTGCTGTTGATTTTCCGGTTCATTTTCCGCGTCGTTCCAGTCTTCCTCGTCCATTTTCTTTTTGTCCTTCTTCTTATAGTAAGTTGCTTTTTGTTTTTTCGTTTGTTTGTTTGTTTGTTTGTTTGTTTGTTTGTTTGTTTGTTTGTTTGTTTGTTTGTTTTTTCAACAATGTGTATTTTGGAAAGGATGAATTATGATCAATACACAATTAAGTATGGTCTTGTCGTTGCAATGTTTTTTGTGCTTGGAAAAGGTATTATTGTTCAGACTCGACCGTAGACAAGCAACGCTGCTGCGATCACGCTGCAATGAATAACCAACGAAAATGACAGTCGAAGTGACAGGAGGTTCAACGGCAGGTGGTGGACGATGCCTTCCAATGAAAAGAGTGATATATTATACCGTAGTATATTATCCGACAATCGATTGTTGGTTGTTGGTTTGTTGGTGATGATGCTGTTGCGATTATTAGGTACTATCATATTGACAGGGAAGGATAGTGCGGTAGTACGGTAGTACGGTAGTAGTGTGAAGCACGACGTAGTGTTGAAAAGAACAAGTTCCTATATATTTCATAGATACTCTAACAATATATGTAACATACAAACATAATTTGTTAGCAGTGGAGAAAAATAAAAAGAACTGCATTTTCTAATGAATTTTTGTGATTTGCAGGCTTCAGCTGTGAGAACTTTTCAGTCACAGAACAACATTGAGAGATAGGGTTATCCATCATTCGTCGAAAACTGCATGGCAAAAGGGGGGTTGTCCCATTGACCGTTCTTGTATGTGAATGTATTGAAAAATTGTACGAATTTTTTTATTACGAACTAACAGTAATAACAGCAATGAATAAAAGCAACCACGGTATTATATTGAAGGAGTAACATCGATGGGAACTTGAAAAAAACAGCAACTACTAATACTAGCTACCGATAGTGCACAAGCAGTGTACAATCACATTTTGTCTTACAGTTAACACCAATCTTTGTCTCGCAGCAACCAAAACGAACGTTTTGTTGAAGCAGGGAACGTTTTCTGACGAGCTGGAGCAAGATCCATATCATTTGTTTATTTTCTCCCACTTGAAAGGCAAAGCAGACCCGCAGCTTCCATAATATTCAAGTTATTTTTTTTGGTCTACTACGATACGACAGGAAATCATACCTACAGAACGAACCAAGTCCATCATCGTCCAACCAACCAACCAACCAACCAACCAACGCCAATTACCAAAGGACACAAGAAACGTAACCAAAATCCGAGAGACAAACACACAACAGTATCTTCTAAAAGGCATTTTCGATTTTTTCGAATCCTTCGAACAAACACAACATCCAAAAATGTCACGACGTCGAGGAGAGTTCGAACATCGAACCTCCATTTTTGAAGGGGCGTTCCGAGCATGGTCTCATCTGGGTGGCCTCGAACCAGAGGATTTGGAGTCAAGACCAGCCTCTGAATTGGACCCTCTCACCAACCCGATCGAAAATGATCCTCGTTTGACCGGAAGGAAGGCCATCAAACAAGAGAACACTCTCAACCCCAATGGATCTCCCCGTAGACAGTATCCCTATGAACCATTACCACGCTCCGGACTTGCTCATCCATTCGTTCAAGCCATTCTCTCGCCATGGTTAGGACCCGATGCCGATAACGATGCTATTCAACTGGGCCTCACCACCTTACGGACCTGGTGGCAACATCGTCGCAAGGGTGAAAGTGGTTCTGCCATTGCTGCCCTGGGAACGGAAAAGATGAAAGGAGTCGTCGAAGGATATACTCGTCACTTTTTTACCTTGGCCCATTGCTTGATTGTCAATGACAAGGAACAACCGCCAAGATCGCTCCATACCAAAATGAAGGAACTTGAAAAAATGAGAAGCAAACGAAGCAAGAAGCGCAATCGAGATGATATTCCAGGAGCGTTGGCGTCCATGCCTGGTATGAGTGGAAGCATGGGTGGCGGGATTATGGGAGACCCCATGGCAGTTGGTATGGCCAACGATATGCAACATAGCAATCTATCTCCTCTAGAACAACTCCACTTGGCACAGCAAAAGCAACTCGCCACCAATGGTGTCATGCAATCCCACAATGATTTTGGCGAAAATGATTTTTCTAGTGATGATTTCTCTGCCGATGGCGGCGTCCAACCCATATTGCCCATTATCAATGTCAAGAACAAGTGCGTTCCCGGTAAGCCTGATCTTCCGGCCATCGTAGATGCTGTCAACCACGCTGCCACGCAGCTGGCTCACACCGGAGGAATCCGCGGAGGTGAGCCATCGGCAGTGCCAAGTTCCGTTGTTTCGGGATCCGCAGCATCTACCTATGGAGACCCAGATGCGATACCCATTGTGTTTGTGTCGGAAAATGGGGATGCTGTCATTGCCATGACGGTTGATGGAATCACCTGTGCACATTGTGTCAAGATTGTCGAGACAGTACTCAGGGGATGCAACGGTAACAAATCACCTATCGATGGATTGTTGGACGCTGCTGCCGACCGTGCCTTGTGTGCCGTATTGATCCGCGTCGATCGCGTCTCCAACTCGAAACGTATCGCCTTTGAAGCCGCCAGGAATTTGGCCATGGTGGGTTACACCGCCAAAGCCAAGGCGATGAGCCCGACCGTGGAAAAGAATGGAAAGATAGTCAAAATGTCGCTGGATGATATGTTCAAAGCCTTTCAAGCTGTCGGCCATGCCGATCCCAAAGACCTCTTTGATTGGAGCTCGCCCTGCTCTTGTCCCGACAATGGTGTAGCTCGAGACGATTGTGCTAGGTACGTTGATAAAGTGGTTGTGCTTGGCAGTTGTCCGTTCTGTTCTCTGATGACATGCATTCTTCTATTTCTTACACATGCAGACACGGACAAATGACCAATGTTGTGTTTGATGCATTCGATCAACGAGGGATGGCTGTGCTCCAGTTCTTATCGGGACACTCGCACATTCCCAATGGCATGATGGATCCAGGACAGCCTCTCATGATGAACGAAATCCAGCCATTGAATGATACGAGCGGGATGGGACTGGACTTGTTTGGTGGTGCCGGGGGCATGGAACAGTTAGCGGCGCATTTGGGCGCTGGAGACATGAGGCCGCAGCAATTGGCAGGTGGTAATGCAATGAGAGCGTCTCGACGAGAACGAAACCCTTCAATTGTATCCTTTGGAAACCTTGGGAATCTACGAATGTCTCTCACCGGCCGCATGTCCGAAGTCTCTTACGGTCGTGCCATGTCTGGATTGTCGGCCTTGTCAATTGACTGGGAAAACATGGAAGACTTTGATATCAATGTGGATCATAGCGCGCACATCAATACCAACAATAACAACAACATCAATAACAATGCGTTTAGTGCCGCGGCGGTTGCTGCGGCCAACGCCATGGGCGGCTTTGATATGGAACCTAAACCTATGGGAAGTGCTGGGGCAAGACGATCAAGTATGCGACAACCGTTTATGGGTGGTATGGGTGGCGTCCCCGACTCGGATGCTCATGTTTCTTTCAAAATATGATGATTCGCGGCTACCCAATCAACAATTTTATCGCAGAATCATCATTGAAAAATACGTTCAGTAAAAACCGTACATTTTGGATTTAGTCACACTGCGCTTTACCAGCACTCAATCCTATGATTTTATAGCTCATGCTTGGTTGACATGTGAGAAAAACGAAACTTTCAAGGTGGCATGGCTTCCGATTTCAGAAGTCGTGCTCGTAACTCGTCCTACTGTACAATCCTAGGTACTTAGTTAGCTAGCAGAGGTACACTACTCGTAATAGTTGAGGTAGTAGCAGTAGCATTTTCAATGTACTTCGAACTTCGCACAATCCATGTGTTTTGACAGGGAATGTGAGTGATAAGTGAAACTCGGCGGGCGAAGGACAGACGTTGCCGGAAAAATCATCCGATCGTTGACAACAGCACTTTGTCAGAGTGTGTATCATATATCGACTCTCCAATCCCTGTCTTGTCTTCAGCAGTACCTGAGTATATACTGTTGCAACATATCCTAGACGCTGTCCGAACTGTCATTCATCGGTTAGATTGTTCTTTAAACAGTGGATGGCATGTGGAACGCCCAAGCCCCTCCTCAACCTATGGCGGGTGGTATGTCTGTGTTTGTTGTTTAGCTCCAAAATGGACGCCGACTTTAGATGTTGATGATATCATGTTGGCGTCTCTTCTCCCGATTTCGATATGCTTTTACTCACCTGGTATCCTTCTTCTATCCACATTCTATAGCCCAACAGCAGCAACAAAAGCATGATGTTTTTGTTGGAAACCTAGCCTTCAACACTACCGAAGAACAGCTCTTTCAAACCTTTTCGGAGCTTGGCAAAGTTATCAAAGTGCGACTGGTGTCCGATGCCGACACTGGAAAGCCGCGTGGATATGCCTTTGTAGAGTTTGAAGATCCACAGGCTGCACTCAGTGCTATTCGTAACATGAACGACTATGAGTTGAATGGAAGAAGAATCCGAGTGAATTTCAGTTCCAGCAGTCATTTGGAAGTTTTGGCCAACAAATTGGGGATGGACTTGTCTCAACAGACGCAAAGATCTTCAGCGTCAGCTTCAAGTGCTGCTGCTCCAACGAGTGCTGGTACAAGTGCAGTGGCAGATGCTCTCAAGGGGTTGAGCAAGGGAGAAATGTACGATATTGTGGCCAAATTGAAAGAGATTGCGGACAGTGACCCAGAAGAAGCCAGGCGACTCCTCAGTGGACACCCACAACTACCAGAGGCGCTCCTATTTTTGATGAGCAAACTAGACATGATTCAAACATCGGTATCAACGGAATCTGTGCCTGGAGTAGTGAATCCTCTGGCCGGTCCAGCTGTGGGCCTTCCAGTTACAAGAATGGCCGATCCTCGTGCCAGAGATCCGCGTGCAGCAGCAGCTGCTGCCCGTAGCGATCCTCGTGTTGCGGCCGTACCACCAGCTCCTCCTGTTGTCGACCCTCGAGCGAGGATGGATCCTAGGGCCCGAGCTGCTCCTCCTGCTCCACAAATTCCATTGCCCCCACCTCCGCAACCACAGTTTGGCGTTGTTCCACCTCCGCCACCTCCAGCTGCAACGCCTGGTGTTGCCAACTTGGACCCTGGACTCATTCAGCAAGTCATGTCTCTGACGCCCCAACAGATATCACAGCTTCCGCCCGACAAACAACAGAGTATTTTGGCTTTGCGCCAACAAATAAGTGGGTCTATGATGTGATTTTCAAATAACTATTATTTGTTCATACAGTGTTTCTCGATACGTTCTAGTTTAACATTTCTTGCAATTTTCCGCTTTGCGCAGCGGCCTGAGCATCGCTATTACCTCCTAGATGGGATCCATTCACAAAGACGTTCGGAACCGTCCTTTGTCCCGTCATTCGCTGCAACTCCTGTTGGATTTCTGCTCCTCGTGGATCTTGGTCCAGTTCGATCACCACCATCCCCTCCACCTTCATTTTGTTAAATAATTTTTTGGTGGCAGAGCAATATGGGCAGTACGACTTGGAAAAAATTACCACCTTGTGGCTGTCAATCAAGTTGTCTATTTCATCCTTCAAGGTGGTGGGTTTGGTCGACGAAGACATGAATCGTGACAGCCAGCCTTTTTTAGGATTCATTGATGCATTGTATGATGCAAGAGTTTTCTTGCTGCTGCTTTCGATAGTGTTTCCTTCCAGGGAACAAAAGTGAAGGGTAGTCCCAAATGAGGCTGGTAACAAGGTCGACAATAATCGGAAATCTCTTCCAACAATCTTGGATGCAGTGTTCTTTCTCTTCAAACTTCCGATCTGGGACGAGGCAGCAGACAAAAACTTGCGAACGAAAAGGTTGGAGGATCGACTGGCAGCAAACATTGCTCTGGCAGTTCTATAATTTTGCTGATACGGTATGCTTTTTCGGCCTGGGCCTGTTTGAGTTTCTTATCGTGCATCAACTACCGTAGCTTTGGAGTCGTACAAATTACTCCCTACGACGAATCAATTACAAATTATGGACTTCATGATGAGTTGATGGAATAGTAGTGGTGCGCAGTCATGACGGCGAAACTTCCCGTGATCATCCGCATCATCATCTTCCGTATCTCTTCTACTACTGTAGCTAGTAGAGATAGCTAGTAGCTAGCTAGTAGGTAGATTACATCGTATTAGAGTTATTGATTGACGAAGTTCACGTTGTTCCCGAAATCTCTGATGACGTCATGAAGCGAACAAAGACAAAAGATGTGCACCTAGTCTAATCCTATTCTCACTGTGTGCCTAAATCCACTGTGTGCCTAATCCGCTGTGTGCCTGTGCTCATAAAAACACAACACAAGTATGCGCCTCTTCCGCTGTGTGCCTGTGCTCAAAAAAACAAAACAAAAATTCGTAGAAATGATAGCCTTAACATTTTACTTTCAGTCAAATGGTGACAATGTTGACCAAGACAAGTTCATGCATGAAATTTGGAATGACAACATCATGGACTATCTCATCTATGTAAGAAGGGTTAGTTTTAAAAGGCCTCCCATCCCTTTTGCGTTGCCAACCCTAACTTTCTTTGGAGTCAAATACCCTCACATGCTTTCCGAGCAGCAATCTTGCTATGTTTGGTTTAAAAAGCCATCAAGAACCCATGTTAAACCTTTCACCTTCTCTTCTGCTGCATTCAAGAGTAAAATCTCGGCGCCAGCCATCTTCACTTGATTGGTATTCAACTGTGAATAACCCTTGAGCTTAGCAGCCTGACAAACCTTTTTGGCTTTGCTACAAGTCCAGTTGTCCAATTCACTTGGGGCCCCTAGGCCGATCTCTTGGAACTTGCTCACCACATGGTCGAACAAAGCCAGCTTGGTCATAGTCGCCCCCTGTAGCCTAAATGGTTTGTTGTCTTCCTCCTTGGGAACAACAACAACATGCAGGAAGAAATCATCCCTCACTTCTTGATCTGGCATTGCGGCTCTAAAGGCTTCCTCAGCAGCTTGCCTGTACTCCAGGATCTTCACAGGATGAAAGGAGTGAGTCTTGCTGATAGTGTCTTGCATGGCCAGCACACACCAACCACGACCATCAAGCTTGCAAACAACAAATATGTCAATGGCATCCTGTTGGTCACCAATAGGATCAATGACCACAGATCTGCTATTGCGGATACATTCCTCAATTGCTGATCGAAACAAACCAAGGTTTTCCTTCATTTCACACTTCTGATCCAAGCACTTTGGAAGTTCCACCAAGTCTCGCGAGTCTCTAGAGTCTTCCACTTTACCGTTGACATACTGTTTCCAGCGAAACTTGTTGCTCTCGGTCCTCGTGAGAACAAAGTGTGCAAATCGCTCAAATGCTATCCCTATCGTCCCAGGAACTTTGAACACGTCCCGACAAAACCTACGAACCGCGTTGGTTTCTTGTTCTGCAAGATGATCCAAAAACCCTAGCTCAGCTTGCCGGCTGCAGAACTTGTAGGTTTTTCTCATGTACGGCCCCCATTCAGAATCAATTGGAACAGGAAACAAAAGCCAACTTGGTGGTTCCACTGTTCTCAAGGAGCTTCCGCTTTCTCTGCTTTCGCCTAGGTTATCCAACATGCCCCGAACAATCCTAGGGCCGTGGGACATGAGAGCTACAGAAAGAGAATTCAGTTCAGCCTTAAATTCTTCCTCAGAAGCACCTAAAGCTGCCTCTGGTCCACACAAACGGAATGTCTCGCAATACTTAGTGAGTCTACGAGGAATTCCACCCCACAGGCCATGCAAAGCACTGATGAATTTCTCAAACTCTCCCAGTGCCGTTCCTACAGGAAGACAGTGAGAATGGTGAGGCATTGCAGTGTGAACATGATCAGACAGCATGAGAATGAGCAATGCTTAAACTTACCTCCTCCATATTCCTTGTAAAAGGAAGGCATCACAGCTTTCAACTCGGGCCATTCCCAGGAAGGCATCCATAAATACCACACCAATCCAGCTTCCATGCGCTTGATTCCTTGCTTGTAATTAGTGTCTTTCGGTGACGAGAAAATAACACATGGCACGCACACATTTTGGTGCTGAAATGGGATCATATTGGCTGTACCTGATGATCCACCGATGGAGTCATACAGAAACCACGTCCCTTCGGAAGGCTTCCTCCTGATGACATCCTTTTCGGGTCTATCGACAATTGTTGGATGCTTGGCATCACCCTCGAATGCAAAAGTTGTTAATGTATGGTCTGACGCTGAGTGGAACCATATGTTCTGGCGTTTCTTCAGAAGCTGCCACACAATCGTGTTCGAACTCCAGGACTTGCCTAAGCCGGGTGGGCCTGTGATGATGAATGCAACTTGTCCTTTGGGGCCTTGTGTATTCCATTCCTTTTTCTCCCCCTCGACAGCCTTCCACATTATTTCAAAGCAATCAATAGTACATTCACGAATGAACAGTTCTGACTCCTCTGTCAATCCTTGGTACCATTTTGTTCCTGGAGGAGCTGGGATTGTGACTGGCTTGCGGCTTGCTTTCCAAATCCGCCTCTTTTTGCTATCCCGATTTGCCGTCTCGGTTTCCATATCCAGTTCAAGCACCTTGCGCTTAATTCCTTGTTCCTCCTCCTTCTTGTCAATGGCATCCAACAGGGGGATATCGCGATCAAACAACGATGGCTCCAGTGTGTGCCAAACGGAAGGATGAATCACTGATTCTTGCCAATAGAGAATGCACCCGTTGCACGATTAATCAAAACACAGAGCGGCAGATTAATTAATTGTTACGACGATCTGAATAAATTCAACAATAAACAACCAAATCTAAAACGCTTCTCACCGTCTGGCTGCTGCAGCTGCCGCATGCGAGCTTCATGCTCTTTTTGCTTGCGGACTTCGTCCCTCCACCCAGCCACCAAAGGCACCCTGGTCTCTGGAGTCAAAGCCTCAAATTCCTTTTCAGACATCTGAAGGAGTTTACGACAATACTTCTCCCAAGTGAGGTCACTCATCGTCGCGCGTTGTTGTTGTTGTTGTTGTTGTTGTTTCTGCTGCTGCTCTTGCTGTATGTGGGTTTCCCTCCACGGTAGGTTAATCACACACAATTCAAACACTAGACGATCGTAACTGATCGATCTCTTCTTGTTGCTGCGCTTGTGGCAGTGGCGCGGTTGTCTACCGATTCCTCACTCTCTCCGGCAACCGCTGTGGCCTGGTAGGAAGCAACGTCGATATTATTTTTTCCTTGCGGCTGCTGCTGTTTTTGTTGTCATGAAGCGAACTAACTGTAAGACGAAAGATTAATAGGTACATAGAACAGTACCGTAATCCGAGTACGGTACCGTAGTACCCGTATGATAGTACTCTCTACACAGGTAGTAGCTGTACCAGGCACTACCGGTACGTATCATCTACTCCGGTATGAGAGCTCTAGCTACTAGTAGAGCGGTACGTAGTAGTTACAATAAATTACTCCGAGTAGTCTAATAATTAACGCCTACTCTCTACCTACCGTAGTATGATAGAGTGCTAGTAGAGCTACCGGTAGAGTGAAGACTCTAGAAGAGTAGACAAGACAGTACGACTTATTTAGTAGTACGACTTAGTAGTCCAAACCATAGCAAATTCATGTTAACTTCAGTGTAGCAAACGGTGTTCCGTCTTTCAAAAGATTCGAAGATTACAATCACTGGGCGTTCACCGTCGTCTAAGCTGCAATTCCAAGCATCTCCTGCAGTTTCCCTTCTTTTGCTGCAGCTTGCGTATTATCATTTCCTCCGATGTGTTGGCCCTTGACAAAAACATTTGGCACGGTCTTTTGATTTGTCATTTTAAACAAAGAAGCCTGCAGGGCGGGACCATCGTCTCCCATTTGATCCAATTCGTGAACTTTGAAATCGACACCCAGATCGGTGAACAGCTCCTTGGTCGACTTGCAAAACGGACAGTACGACTTGGAAAACACCACAACCTGTACAAGGGAACGGGAAATTTTGTCAGTAAAGTGCTTTTCAAAAAATGTTGTGCATCGCGTCATGTCTATCCGTGAACGTCCACTCCATCATTCCCGAACGTCCTCCCCAAAGGTTGGATCTTCTTGCGTGCTGTCCGAAAACTCACATCGTTTGATTCAATCTCTGATTTGGCAAAATCGTCGGTATCCATGCGAAGCAAAGTGACAACCAAGCGGTTGTTGCCGACAGAGGAAGATTGTTGAGTTGCAAGTCCACGGCCTTGAGCTCCGATTGTAAAGGCAGTGGCTGCCGTAGCGCATGCAGCAATGACAAGGACAGTGGCAGTGAATTTCATCTTTGATCTGAAATTTTGTAACGATTGTATTAAATGTATGCTGGAGGCCTGCAACTTCTCGTTGCCGAATGAGGTGCTGATTCTGAAAACTGGCGTACCTGTCATCGAAATTATCTTCGAATCTGTGGGAACCACATTGAACATCTTCCCGTACTGTGTATTATCTCTGATGAGGTTTTGTGATCGACTCATTGACTGCGAGTGACGTCACTACTAGTCCAACGCGCGCAAGCATCATCTCCCAAAAATAGATTTTGGGATGTTTGGAATGCTCTCTAGAGAGTTGCTTTTCTCTCCGGACTCCGGAGTAGTCTACCTCTCTAGAGTAGTTTGCAAAGAAAATGCCCGAAGATCTACTTCTAGAGAACATTAGTACTACGTCGTACTTGACACTCTCCGACCAAGAACTACTTTTTTTCCATTTCTGTAGACGTCACTGTTCTGCTGCTATACTCCCGATTCCCATCCAGAACCACAGAGTATTATTTTTCCATCAAGTTTAGATTGAGACAATCAAGCGGCACGTCTTGATTGCACAACCTTCCCTGAAGACAAACTTTATAAGATCTTTTCGAGCTTGCTATGTGTGGACATGAACCACTTTCCAGATTCTTTCGGGAGAAGCGAATGGAAAGTCGAAGATATCTCGTCGTTTCTCAAATCCAAGGTCTTGTGCACAATGCTTGATGGCTCTGTTGCCCGAATATATTCAATTCACATGGTCATCAACCTTTCGTGTTGCTCCCAAAGGTACCACATATTTTCCATGGAAGTTTGAGGTCACCGGATCTAATGTGGCATATATTGTCGACCACATCCGAAGAATTGGTGTGAACAAGACCGAGTTTGCACTCGATTCTATGTAATAGTTGTTCACACTTGTCGGACTGGGAGGCATACTTTCCTATCATTTACATCCTTGCCTATGATTTCTTTTCAGGCAACCAATTTGCAAATGAGGCGTTAAAAAGTCAGATAAATCGAATCGCAGAATCTTGTCGCACCATGCGAATGGCCTTTTGGGTTGCCTCATGTATCACGCAAGTATCTCGTCTCCCATTCTTGCATCAGAACAAAGCCTAATAATAATTTAGCTTAACTACAGTCCAATAATGATATTCACCTGGTACCTATCCGATTATCTTGTGGCCTTCGCCATTTTCTTGGCGGTCTTCTCCAGGTCGTCGATGAGGAGCAACGTTTCGGAGCGAGTAGACCCGTTCCAATCGTTTTCTCCATCCGCAATTTCGCAAATGGCTTTACGAATCTCATCCAACGCCTTGGTGATTTTCTTAGAAATTGGTTTTAAAAGAATGCTCTGGGTTGCTGGGGTGTCTAGATACAGTCTCATTTGAGAGGATATTTCAGCAGCTTTGGTTTCGAAACTTTCGGAAGTCAGTTTCAATGTCTCTTTCACTTTCGCTGCGTTGAAAAATGGAACAGTTTTTAAACTTTCCGGGGTGGCAGCACTCAGCTTCGAGGACAAATCCATCACACCCAACCCCACAGACTTGCATGTGTGATCAATAAAATCATTGCATGCCGCTCGAAGGGCTTCTTCCAAATCACGCTTCGAATCAACAGATTCTTCGTTGATAGAGACACCTTCCCTCAGTAGAGTAACAAGGGCATTTTCAGTACTCATTGAAAACAGGCGACGGTTGCGGTTAGCCAAGAACCGTGACACGGCTTTTCCGGCATCACTGAAATCAAGTTGTCGCTCAACTGACCGAAGATCGATGTCAAATGGCGACAGTTGTTCCCGCAAAATCTTCAATGAAAGATAACAAAAGACGGGTTAGAAACTAACGGGGGAAAACGACGCTGTAGTGCCGGTCAAATCATGCGCACTACTCACTAGTAGGTGCTTGACAAGAAACAAATCAGAGTGGATGGTTCCGCTCCTTTTTTGGATGAAGGCTGCGCCATCTTTGAGAGACTTGGTACAAGACTGCACGGATTGGAGAGCGATGTCCTCAAAGACCCGTGGTTCCACAACTCGGAAGATTTTTGATAAAATCTTTAAAACACTCCGCATCGGTGGAAACCACGACTCGTAGATTTGCAGTTGCTTCTGCAAAGCATCGTCTTCGGCCGATCTCACATCATCAGATCCAGCCTTCTCATCACCTTGCTTCTTGAGTTTTTGTGGATAATCCAAGTCTTTGGGTGTTGGTTTGAATCGAATCACTTCCTTCGTCAACGAGTTGGTAGCACAAAAGATGAGTCGTTCTTGAGCATCTTCAATAACACTAGAGATGGCTCGTGCTGCAGCAGTGGTAGTGGGAGAGGAGCTGGCCATGGACCGTTCTTCCCTCAACACACTGACAATCTGGCACAGCATGTCGAGATCCAATACAGTGACCAGGCCACGACGGATGGTTCGATGCAATGCGGACGTCAAGGAAGCCAAGTAGGCCTGAAAGTCCTTGTCATAGTAAGTTCCATCATCCGAAACTACCTGCGAAGCCAAAGGTGTTGGGCCTTTGGTTGAATCCATCTTTCTTGGTTTCGTGTTCTCATCATTATTTTCGTTCGCGGTAACAACTTCCTCTGCTTTTTTCTCTCCGAAAAAGTCTAAATACAAGGCCGTCTCTACAGTGCATAGACGAATCAAAAAGACACTGGCCAATCGGGTCATTCCCACCAAACCATGTTGGTCCTTGAGCTTTTCCATGTGTGCCCGGATGGTGGCTTCGAGCAAGGACTTTCTGCAATTGCAATAGGTATAACGGCACTGTTGTAGTAGTTCATGGTAGGCATCCCCGCGATGCAGCCGTTTGCGCACCAAGCTTAACAGACGGTTACTGCGAGAAGATATACCATGAAAACGTGTGTAAACCAGCGACGCTTCCAATCGATCCGCAGCGATTGGGTCTTTGGGAATGTTTAAGGCGCTGGCGACTTGGAATGTCGTGTTAGAAATGCGTTCTACCACTGCTTCTCGAATTAGATCTAGTGCCGCATCTTGTAGTGCCAGAGAACGCCGGTAATATTCAATGTTGCCACTGGTTTCTTGTAGATCTTTGGCACTGCGTGATCGTTGTCGTTTCATTTCTGCCTCCAAGGCGTCTCGACCGCCACTTTCACGTCCAAAAAAGTCGACCGCGTCATCAATTTGATCCAAAACAGAAGGAAATTCGTCACTATCCACCTTAATCTTGGCCAATCCTCGTACGACGGCCTTGCCCTTGAACAAGACTCCCACCAAGACACCTACATTGTCGACGGCATCGTAATGTTTGAGAGGCATTCCAATCTCTTCAGCATGACGACTGAGCATTTCTTGTTCTCCTTGTAGACGATCGGCGGCGGCTGATAGTTCTCCCGAATGACGAATAAGTTCGGCGTGGCGATTGGAAATGTCTTCAGCAATATTGATAGAGGCGCGCAATGCAAGACGCAGGGAGGTGGTGTGTTTGAGGATTGATGTCAAATGGTCCGAGTTCTTCACGGCAGTTCGCAATGTTTCCGTTACCGACTTGTCGAAGGCGTTTACTGTCGATGAAGTAGATGATGTGTCGCTAGTAGTAGATGTCATTCTTGGAGGAGACATTGCCTTGAGTAAGGTGTCTTGTGCTGCCAGAAGCGATGGGTCATTTGCGCTGCTGCTGCTGCTGCCGTTGACGTTGGTTTCTGAAAGACCTATTGGACCGGCCGTTAATGCGGCCAAACGAGACAATCTTGATACTTGCGCCATAGACCGTGGGGCAAACATCTCATACGACACATTGGTAGAGGAGGAAGTGCTCGGCCTTGGGGCCGATACGGGCGGGGAGACCGACGAGGAGGCCATGGTCGATGGAGGTTTTTGCGCACACAGACTATGATACACAAGAGAGAGAGATAAACATGCGGATTCTTAACTGTATCATACGTCGTAAGTTACAGTTTCAAGTTAGAGATAACGTTTTCAGAAATTTCAGTCCTCGACAGCATAACTTATATATATTTTTACAGAGACCAACTACCTTTGGAATCCCCTCAACGAGGGGAATCTAACGGTTTTTCTGCGCAATTATTTTTCGTAGAGAGGGCCCCGGTAGTAAATCGCCCCTTTTTTATCGTAAAAAACACGTTCAACAGGTGGTGCTTTCTCCAAATCAGTACCATCGGATATCTCGCTATCATCGTCCTCTGAGTCACCTTCGTCGTCGTCTTCGCTGTCAACCTGGTCGTAGTTTCTGCACATTTTTTCATCATCCCTGCAATAGAATGTTGTCCTGACGTTTGCGAATGATCAAATTGTGCCAGCAGCCTCTGGTTAGCAAGCTCCAGGGTTGTTTCATTGTTGTATTGGCGACCCACGCCTTTGCCATTTTTGGACGCTTCTTTACGCCGTTGCAAATGCCTTTCTTTGCAAATGCCTTTGGTATCATCACTCCATCTTCCCCCGTCTCAACACTGATAATATTAACAGAAACAAGATAATCTAAAACTTGTCTTGCTGTGACTCTTTCTCGCTTGGCGCGTTTGCCCCGAATGAATTCTCGAACCAGGATCTGGACCCCCAATGTGTCGGGGATCCGAGTCTCTTTTGCCGACTTGTTACCACTCCTTCCATCCCCCAACTTTCCAGAAGCACACGCAGCTCGATCCTTGAGGTAGCAGGAAAGGATAGCGCAGTATGTTGGTGGTGAAATCCCGAAAAGTTCACAGATACGGGCTTGGATTCTTGCTGGCTTGATCTTCCTGCCATTTTTGGTCGAAGTCTTGCGTTTTTCGAGGAGATAGTTCTCTTGCATCAGAAATGCCGCTTTACATACCCTAAGGAACAAGCTCTCGGTTATATCTGTCCCTCGGAGCTTCTTTGTCAGAGACTTCTTCAAGGCTAAAATGGACCGGAGGTTTGTAGGAATTCGAGTCTGTGTGGTTTTGGGCTCATATCTCGGTTTCTTGGCGGATTGCGGCGGAACCACTTCGGAGGTACGTTCCGAAGGATGTCTCCGAAGATTATGCGCAGGAGGGGAATCAACAGGTGCCTCCGTTGGGATGAAATCGTCGTCGCTGCCGCTCATTGTCAAATTATTTGAAGTGGATTTTTGTTGGCGATAACGACTCGTGATTCACGAGTCACGGGCGTCTTATGATTACCTTTACTACCTATCTCATTCTCTTTCCAACCAATCGAAACGATATGCACATGAATCGAAAGCTCGCTCTGAGATCTACAGATTTGTATAAGTAATATTTTGCAAAGGACATCAACGGAAAAAGTTATGGGCATTTATATAAGTTATGCTGTCGAGGACTGTTATTCCTTCAATTTCGTTTATTACAGTAGCAGTTATTAACTGTAAAAAAAACTATTATTTATACGGTATTTACAGTCATAAATAAAATAGTAGTATATTTTATATGGTGTACTATAATATTAACAGTCGTACGACTAGTAAATCACCGCATCGTCGACCACCATCCCTACACACTGACTGTGAGATTGCTGTGTTTGGATTCGTGCCCATTTTGCTGGTGCATTAACTGTAATCATAATAATGGCTTTGACGACGACGACGACGACAACAACAACAACGACAACCAGAATATGCCGAATGCCGACACAATCGAGCTGATGCCACCCGAACAGATTCATTGTCGCAAACAAGCTTGTGCAATCCAATACTGTCTCAATCGATTCAACCATCAAGAGAAAAAATGCTCTGCCTATGTAGAGGAATGGAAGAAGTGTCGAGACGAGGCACGAAAGGAAGCTGGTTGGGACCCCGTAAGAGACTCTTCTAGTAGGTAGATGAGTACTACGTAGTTGACAGAAAAAATAATACTAATCGTTTCGAGTAGGTACTGAAAATGATATTGGCACTTTTAACGTGGTGAAGACTCTTATTGTTCGGTTATTTGATGCTGTATCGAGAATTTGTTCATCTTGGTTGGTGTACATTTGGAGCTGTACCTGTTTGGAATTTACTCCAGACGTAGGGTCTGGAACGTGTTTCGCCTGCTGGACAAGATTATGTAAATCGTTGGATCGTTTTCAAGAGGGGTGATCCATGACATGCATTTGATTCCCACTTCAAGGAGTGTTGCGCATAACACGGCGTTGCTGTTGCGACACTTTCAATGTTGATGTTCCATTTTTATTTTTTGTTCTTCCATCAACGCATTCCAAGTAATCCCTCAAAGGCCGTTGTGGTACCAGTAGGGTTGGCCATGCGAATACCGATGCGTTCCGAAATGGCATGTGCCGTCTCTTCGGGACGGGGGCTGAAAAATTCCGTCGACAAGAAACTGGTCGAAGAAAAATTGTCGAAAGATTCTTTGGTTCGTACCCGGCCCTGGCTGACCACGTCAACTTGCAATTCAAAACATGCGCCTCGAGCCATGATGGGATGTAAAACCAATACTTCGGCAAGATCACTTGGTACCGTAAACAAGGCTTTGGACCGACCATCGGGGAGGTGCAAGACAAAGTAGGGAACTTTTCGGTGTTGCGAAGGATGATGAGACGGATTTTGACGTGGATATGGATGGTTGATATTGGCCATTGTTCCGTTTCGACACACTGTCGCTTGGGATAGAAGATAGAACTCTCTTACAGTTAATAAGCTGCTGCTTTTACGGCATGTAACAATAAATCGAGATTTTGTTCAGGACCGGTCCTTTGCATTCTCTATTCTTTCACAAGTCGTTGTTTTCATCGTCGGGTTTTCTTCCTACCACTTTCAATTTCGACTACGACGTACAATGTACTCCGGAATATAACAGAGTTTCAGTTTTTCGAGGTTTGCATTGACTGACTGTGAAATGGAATGAATGGTACGCGTAATCTTGCTTGCGATTTCAAAAAAAGTAACGGTCGTTTTTTGAAATGAGGGATTGTTGTCGGGGATATCGATTTGTCCCCCTTTTCGAAAAAACCAACTCCGGGGGTCGTATGATATCATATCATCTTCAATCATCTCACTCATTGTAGCTTGAGCTAGAGCTAGAGAGAAGTAATCTTAGCCGTGGAATCATCTCACTCACTGTAGCTAGAGCTAGAGAGTAGTAACCTTAGCCGTGGAATCTAGATATTACGAAGTATGTTGGTTTGATTGGTACAAGTACATTCAATTTGCATTTCAACTATTTTTTAGATGGATCTCCATCAATTTTTCAAACACATTTAGCTCTGATTGCATTGCTACCAAGCAACATAACCATCAACCATGAATGCAACTTGCCTTGTAAGAATGTGCATTTCATTTTTAGTTTATATGAAACGACACAGCTTGTCGCTGCACTTGCTACTGGCATACTCGTATTGGGTACAAAGGATGCATTATATTTCTGTTTAAAATTCAAAACTACGTATCACATATTAGGGGTAATATTACGTGGTATCATCCCACAGCACATTTCAAATGAAACTTGTTCTCCGGGTTTGCTGCTGCTGCTGCTGCGGTCGATCCGACAGAAGCGGGGAGAAAAGCAGGACTAGTCCCGGTCATTTTCGACGATGACGGTGGTTCTGATGGGTTGTGTATCTCTAAAAAATAATCGACACTGCTGCGTAGTCTCTTCACAGCAACGGGGACTTCCCGGATGCTTCGTTGCAATGCATCCATTGGAACGACTCTTCCTGTTGTTTTGGCCCGCTCCTGGACTCGTTCTAATATGGCATCAGTTGGAGCCGTGACGTGGATGATGCCAATCTTGAGTTTGGGGTAGCTCTGTCGCAAGCTACGAAAGTAGTTTTCATACCAAGCGGCATCTTTCAGGCTTCCATCCACTAGGACGTTCATTCCCTTTTGTAGTGCAAAATTGGTGACGATTTCTGCCATCATGCCCACTTCTTTGCGTGTCAGTTCTCCGGCCTTTTCGGGACTTTTTTCTATGTAGACCGGAAACTCTGGTAAGTGCCGTCGAATCTCGTCGGGATCCACAGCCACAAAGCTGTCCAGCGGGAATTGGTCACGTTCATGAAGTTTCTTGATAGTGTGAGTTTTGCCCGCACCTGTACAAGAGAAAAAGGGAAGATATATAAATTTGCATCATCAGGGTGTTGGAGTGAAATGAAATGCTTCGAATGAGGATGCCAATAGTGTGACACCCAATGCACACACACACACACACATGGCTTACCATACACTCCTGCAGTAAAAATGATCCATGGCTCTGCCGGCAGATGACATTCTTGACCGGTATCAACATCGACAATTTTAGTTTCCTTGAGCAACTGTTCCATAATGGAATCTTGCACAGCCTGTCGTTCCACCTTGTAACTTTGGTGGTAGGAATGGTCCAACTGTTGTCGGACGGCCCGAAATTTTCCGATACACCTTCTTTGTTCGGATCGGTAGTTGTATTCCGTGGACTGACTCCAATCATAGTTTTGGAGAAAGGAATCACCAGATGCTGTTGTGGATGATGGTGCTCCTGCTGATTCTGTAAGAAACGACTGAATTAACGACAGACTCGATGACAGAGAAGAATTCATGGCCGAAAACCAGTTGTTGGCGTTATACTGGTTGTAATAAGGAGGAGGAAAATGATGATGATGATGTTCCTCCTGGCGATTCGACTGAGCGGCAGCGTCAATGGAGTGATGGAGCGACGCCATGTTGACCAAGACTATGGAAATGACGGCAGCAAGAATCAAGGAATGTTGATTGGTGAAACGTTTTATCCGTACCGCTACGGCTTTTGGTAACATTGCCACTGCAGAGAGACAACAGTCTTATTATTGTGTTCTCGTTGAAGAATGTCCATGAATCTCCACTGTTAGCATGCCAAGTTTTGTTGGTGTCGTTAGTTGCCAAATGGAATCTCCTATTGAAGTACGGAGTAATATTTAGTAATCGTCTGGTGCTATTATATCACTTTTGATGAAATGCTATTTAGTGTGGATAGGCAAAGGGCACCTACAAAGCGCTGGCTCGTTTCTCTTCATTGGCTCCGTTCTTGTTGTTGCTATTAATGCTGATATTTACCGTAGGTAGCCAAGACTACCGGTACTTGCGATCAAATGCTCGTTATTAATATAACTGTAAATATTGCACGAAGTCGTGCTTTTTATTTTTCGAGATGGTTGCTTTTTGCACTTCTACTACCTCCGCAGTAAGGTAGAGTCATAAATACAAGGTACCCACGTATCATACGTAGTACGGTACATAATATTTACCGGTATTCGGATTGACTGTGACTTGGCATTTTCAGAATTTTCGCTTGAGAATCTTCTACGCAGTGTTACCTAATTGTACGACCTCCGATCCCTACTTCGTTAGACCCTTTTTTAAGGGTCTAGAACGTTCACTCGAGTACCGCAGATACGCAAATCGCACCCTTAAGGGTCTATAAGCCTTCTACACAAGTCAGTACCGGGCCTACGTACCCATGCACGGGATAAGGTTTACTGATTACTTCGAAGAATCAATTGTCTCTATCCTCTGTTTACGTATCGATTACGAACAAAAACACTCAATTACTAGCAATATTTATTATAGAAACTCATGGGACCGTCCTTTGTTGGTGAACGTCTCTTGTTGTAAGCGTTGACTGCGTGTTGTCTCCTTTTTCGTGCATCATTGTCATTCCTCTCTCTGTTCTCCAGCAATGGTTTCCCCTGTCGACTAATCTCGACCTTCAGGTTTTGCCGTTCGTGCCATACAGCGTGATAACACTTCCATTCTGAATCCGTTGTTTTAAATTTGCACAACGGCACCATACAAATTCTGCACATGTATGTCGTGCTGCACGATACTCCAACTCCGCTGTACCTTGATTCACGCGGCACCATCCGGCCCTGCGGTTACACCCGAAATAACATCACGGATCGGTTCTGCCTTGTGTTCGAATCCAACAAAACTGCGCAATCTCAGCTTCTGCAAGAAGGGGTCCTCAACAAATCTCTCGCGCGCGTTTCGCTTGATAGGCCATGAATTCATTCGACAGTAGCTCGTGTATTGCTGGAGAAAGAAGGTTTCTCCAAGAGTACGTTGCGTGTTGGCCGGAGGAAAGAATGGCGGGCGGATAATTGTCTTCTGTATCGCAATCAGTCTCAGAGATTCATAGGATGTGTTAAACACAAACTGTCTTATGGACCCCTTTCTGTACAGATGGTTTCTTAACTGCTTCAACGATGGCGTTGAATCTAGCGTGGCAAGCCACGGGGCAATGTCTGTGACGGCTTGGTAGGCTTTCCATGTGTTTACCATCACGGCATCCAGCATTCGAAAGACGTACTTCCCCTCGATGCCACAGCGTGCCGCACAACATTAGCACTAATCTCCGTATTCATATCCAGACCGGGTTTGGCTTTGTTGTATCGGTACTGGGCCGAATGCTTGTACAATAGAAGGGGCGGCATTGGATGCAGCCGTCCGTCCGTGTCTCTGATTAGCTTCAAATGCGCATAATACAACTTTGCTCGTGTTTTCAGAATGGTTCCCTGCGTGGCTGTTACCCAAGAGGGGCAGTCATCATCTGTCAGAAAACCCCTTTCAACGATATTCTGCCGATGAAGAAAGCCGAGGATTGGATTCGCAATTGCGCAGAGTTTTGATGCGTGCTCCTCCCTCGTTGCAGTTGGTATCTCGATGATTACAACCTGCAGAATACTTCTACTGCCATCATCCACCTTCGAAGTCACAAACATGCCGTAGTCAAATTGCGTGACCACAGCTTGATGCATCACCTGGCTTCGGTTAGCTGCTGGAACGCAGTCGTTGAAGATGTCATCACCAAAAACGCAAATCACTGTCTTTCCGTGTCTTGAACGTGCTGCTTCAGCGGCTTCGATAGTAGATGCTGCTGTCCTGGTTTTGATTTCCAGACAACAAAGGACCGGCTCGTCCCTGCCCACCACTTCCAAGATGTGTCACGCCCTGTCATGGCACCAACGATCTTTCCTGCCATGGTTCCGGACAGGAGCATGGATTTCATAAGGAACCAATCTGCACATCTTTGCCCGATAGTAAGTGGATCCACAGCCACTAACAGCTTCTCCTCCACCATCTTTCGTGACTCTGACGCTATGGTACTAGAAAAGAGAACGAGATTGCTGATGTACTCTGACCTTGGAATCGCAACGAATGTGTAAGGGGAGAAAGATTACTACGAGAACGAGATTGCTGATGTACTCTGACCTTGGAATCGCAACGAATGTGTAAGGGGAGAAAGATTACGACGTACAATAGCAGTTTTGATGGTGGATGGTTTTGGCCCAGGTGTTGAAATCTCTTATCACCTCTCTGCTTCCCGTGTATTCTTGATACGCAGAGATCAAGATAGGTTAACACTAATAATCTTCTTTATCCTTTAAACTGATTTAGTGATCCTAAGATTGAATTGAAAATTATGAGCATTTCGATGAGTGCTCTCTTTCGTCTTTTTCTGTTTCCTCTCTTCTGGATATCTGAGATCTTTATCTTAGAAAGTCTTCTTCTCTCTTGGAGATTCTTCTTCTCTCTCAGAGTTTCCTTAACATATATATATTTCTCATGTATGTATCGTATGTATGATATGTATGATATGTATCATCCAACACACTCCTGCTGGACCAATTAATCATGATGGATGTTCGTGATCATCCTCTTCAATTTGTAGAATGTTGTTCCGATGACTGGCTTTGTCATGTAATCAGCCATCATGAGTTTAGTGGGACAGTACTCCAGTTGGACTTCTTTTCTTTTAACGAGATCGGTGATATAGAAGTATTTTATGTCCAGATGTCGCGTGCGTTTGCTGGCACTTTCTCGTCCGTTAGTTTCCAACTTCATTGTACTTGTATTGTCACGATAGATAATTGTTGTCACATTTTTGAATCCTTGATGATGTAGGAATCTTTTTGTCCATAAGATTTTAGATATAACATCATCCATTGCAATCAGTTCCGCTTCTGTCGAACTTCTTGCATTTGATTTCTGCTTGGTAGATGTTGAGCAAATTACTCCCTTTCCAAGTGACATTACAGCTCCTGTATGACTCTTCATGTCACGGTGTACTGAAAAAGATGCATCCACCCACCAATAAATCCGTGCTTCGTCATCAGCTTCAACTCTTGTGACTTCTTCACTAGTGCATTTCAAGTATGACATCAGCTTGCACAATTTATTCCAATCTTCCTCTGTTGGTTCGTTTGTTCGTGTAGCTAGGAATGCAATGCCTGTTTGGATGTCTTGTCGTCCTCGCTTACATAAAAACATTCCTTTCATAACAAAGGTATGAAATTCTTTCGCTCGTTCTTCATCGAGTTTATTGGATTTTTCGTCAATACGGAATAATTTCTCGTTCCAAGGTTGCTTTGACTTTCCGATTGTTCCTGAGAAGTCTTCGATCATCGAATGTACATACGGTCTCATGTCAATTTGAAGTACTCCTTCTTCAGAGAAATCTAGCCACATGGCAAGGTAATCGTGCCTCTTGCCTCGAACTGACTTTACTTTTCCAACGTTATCTGATGCATATTTCTCTTCCAACCATTTCAAAAATTCATCATTGACTTTGGGATCGACATGACTGCTTTTCAAGTCGTCCACATGCCATACGACTGTATGTTGCTTACCGTTTACGATTCTGTTTGCAACACATGGGTCAAAAGGATTAACCTCGAAACCAATTGATTCGATGTCTTTCCTAAATTTGTTGTAATACAACAACGAGGATTGTAGCATCCCATATAATGCCTTCAAAATCATCACGTAAAGGACTTTTCTTCCGTTTTCCTCAATAACATAATCACTGTATATCTCTGGAGCCATTTCAATAAGCATATCAACCATCGGTCCTTTGATTTTCATGACAATTCTCTCCCCGATCTTGTGCTTGTCCACATCGGTTTGGACAAATGCGTTGGGAATGTCAGAAGTCATTACATCTCTTTTCTGTTTTGCATCAATGGTGGCTGTAACTAGAATTGATTCGGTCATTGCTGTTGGACTTGCAGCTTCGTCTCGTCGTATGTAACTTCTCTGGGAACTTTCGTTGGCGCACATGCGACCTTTTACGGTTCCGTCCCTTTTCTCGGATAAAAATATTAGACTTTCCATCGCTCTTTTCCTTTCCAATGGGGTCAAATCTGACACTCTGATTGGCCGAAATACAACTCTATCATGTAGTTGTTTCAATTCTCCGATTGCCGCTACTTTGCCCTTCTGTCCAAACTTCTTCAGTCCTGACAATAGACTATATGTCTGCAAAAATTGTTGGGCTTTGTGATTTCTGGGATTCGATAACTTATCGTTCATGTGGCACATAACTGTTACGATCACTCGTGCTTTCTCATTCGTATATTCAAGTGGTTGCACTGTCTGTGTTGGTAGTGTGTACTGAATCATATTTAGTCGGTCTGGCGGTTTAGTTGTCCTGCCTGATCTTGTTCGTTTGATATTGTCTTCATTTAAATCCTGCTCTTCTTCGTGATGTTGTTCTTGCTCTTGCTCTGAATCACTATCATTTTGTTCGACGGTGCTTGGATTGGACTCATCATCTTCGTGTTCATGTTGTTCTTGGTGTGCAAATTCGTAGATGTCATTTGGATCCATACTTTCGTGCTCATTGTCTGAATCGTCATTGTCTGAATTTTCTTCCTCATGCTCGTCATCATCATTGTAGGTGTCATCATCGTATTCATCAAAAGCTTCTTCGTCATAATCCACTCCTGCAATCCACGCACTGTCGTAAAGTATAGGACCTGTACGACTAGAAATTTTTAGACCTCGGGGCATACCTTGATTTTCTGCAAGGGTATGGACTGCTTGAATAGCTGCAGGTGTTAGCGGAATAGGTGTAACTTGACGACGGGTGATGATACGATTGGTTGCAAGGTGTAAAAGTTCGTGTCCTCCTTGATCATTATCAGTGTATCGCAGATAGATGCAATCCAATGTTCTCGGCGCATTAGTATTCGATGGATCCGGTTCGTTGACTGCTTGGACAAAACTTCCAATCGAATGTTGACAATGACGGTTATAATCCAAATTTTTCTGGTGAAGTATCATTCTTGGACTGTAGTATTGCGAGATACCATGCTTTGCCGGAAAGAAATTCAATTTCTTCGCCGATTCCATCACTAATACCTTTACCAATGTAGCTGGTAGTCTTTGGAATGGCATGCGGTGATATGCCGCTCGGACTCGTTCTTTGATAGTTCGTATATTTCGCTCTGCCTCTGGCACATGTTCTTGAGCATTAGCAAAGTTGACATGTATACCTTCAAAGTTGTTTTCTATCTCCTCCATTACTGAACGAAATGCATTGTCGCAGTGAATTCTTGTTACTCGAAATCCTGCCAAATTGTAGATTCGCAAAATGTCTGTCATGGCTTCCAAATAAACGGCAGCTGTCTGATTCTCAATATATTGAGCAGTCCGATAATAAATGTTCCTTGAGATGGTGGTTAGAAACCATAGTCCATTCACTTTCATAGCATTGATGCATAGAGTGATTTGCTGTTGGGATTCAATTAGTTCTGGCGGAATGGCAATGTAATCCTCAACAACATGTACTGGCTTTGGGCGTGTGGTCTTTCCTTTCGGTGCGGATATATCTTGTCCGAAGATTCGCTCAGCTAACTCAATGTCTTTTGTAGTCACAGGATTGTTTGCTATCATATTTGATCGTACAATGGCCTTGAAATCTTGAATTGATGGAGTACCAATTGCTTGATACAGCTCTCGAGCTCGTTTTGCTCTCGCAATCTCTCTATCAGTGTAAAAGGCTTTGTTTTCATCCACTGTTTCGACGAGTTGCACTCCTGTATTTTTGAGAATTTCTGGTTGGTAGACATACAAATTCATGTGATTCCTGACAAATTTGATTGCCTTTTTGGGGTGATGGACAATAATAGCATCCTCCTCCGATGAATCATAAGTAACTCGGTATCGGTCTCTCATCTCGGCTAGACTGAATATATTCGTCATGGATTCTTCCGAAAACCATACTACTCCCCAATCTGGTAAATCAGCAATTTGGGTCACAATCAGTGTTCCCTTGTTGGTCGTCAAGTACAAAACATGTTCACCTGATGATCGGATGTTCTTTACCAAATTACGATTGCACATAATAGTCACTGTTGACTGACTATCCAAGAGCATCAGGATCTTCATCCATCGTCTTAGTTCAATGTGCGATAGTACAACATGAGTTCCTACCCATGAAGTTACGCTCTGTGTACCAGGTGTCTTGGTGAGTGCTGAAGTATTGTTCTGATTGCCATTGTTGTTCGTGTTATTCTGTTCAACTTGAGTATGTTGTTGCGCTTGAGCTTGATTAATGGCCCATTCTTCTCTTGGCTTGTTACGGTCTTTGCATCTTGGTGATTTGTGTCCTGCTCGCCCGCAGCAATAGCATCTGCCTTCCATTTGCGCAAAGGATAATTTGATTTCATCGTCATTTTCTTCCTTGTTCTTGTGATCTTTATCATCACGGTCACGTTTCGAATCATCTTTCTTCTTGTTCTTATTATAGTTGTCTGGTATATAACTGCTTAGCACGTTGTTTGCTTCAGTGATCGTCTTCGGGAATTGGTTGTTTCCAAGAGCATTTTGGGTGTAAAGTCCCTTTAGTACGCCTCCATATTTGGATTGGTCTGCGTTCATTAGATAAAGAGTTGCCATTAAAAGGTCATTCGCTCTTTGCCACTCATCTCGGTGACAATCTTCAAGTCTTTTTCGTCATAACCTGTGAGTCCACTTATGTATTTCCTCAAATTACTTGGGCCTGCTTGGTCATCTCCACTTGTATGGGATTTATATACTTCCAATGCAATTCGGAATCTTCTCGTGTAGTCTTGCAGGGATTCTCCCTCTTTCTGTTTTGTGTGTACTAGTGTAAGTAGTGCTTCGATGATGATCGTCATGCAGAATTTATCGTCCTGAAAATTCAACACATGTTCTCTGATGGCCTTAAGTAATGCGATAGGGTCATTCATGATCTTCGCATAGTCTTTTCTGCTCTCAATTTTGTTCTTTAACCCTTGTGAACATCGTTCCCACAATAGAGCATATGCTTTTACAAGGTTGGCCGTATACATCTCAGATTTCTTGATATACGCATTCAATTGTGATTGATACATCATCGTATGCTGTCTGTTTTCTGCTTCCTTTTGATCTGCGTCTGTGGCGGTGCTGTATTTCAGCTTTGGTTCCCATGATGTCTTGTCAGCGGGTTGCAGTTCTTTCAACGCGCTTGCAATATTGAGTCCATAATCAAATTCTTTAGCAATATGATTGATGACATAATCCGCCGTTCTCTCATAGTCGGAAGCTTGCTTGGCAGATCCCAAATAGAACACGTAGTCTTCAATTGTTTTCTTCTTGTGATCTCTCTTGTTGTTGCTGGGACCTCTGCCATGGTGTTTACCATCTTTGCCATTGCGGTGACCTTTATTGTAACGTCTATTTTGATTGCCTCTTCCTGACATGATCGTTTCAGCCTTTCACTTATGCCGCGTCTTATTCTCACTAGTACTCGAGGCCTTGTCTTGATTACTCGTTACAGATTTTGTCTTGATGCTGCTCGCAGCCGTTGTTGCTATCGTTGCGCCTGTAGCGCCTTCGGTTGTTCTAACCGGAATGTACACAGTTGTTTCCGTTTCCCACGGATACGCAGTTTCTTCCTGAACTGCGATAATTTTCAATTCAATGTTGAAATCTCTTATCACCTCTCTGCTTCCCGTGTATTCTTGATACGCAGAGATCAAGATAGGTTAACACTAATAATCTTCTTTATCCTTTAAACTGATTTAGTGATCCTAAGATTGAATTGAAAATTATGAGCATTTCGATGAGTGCTCTCTTTCGTCTTTTTCTGTTTCCTCTCTTCTGGATATCTGAGATCTTTATCTTAGAAAGTCTTCTTCTCTCTTGGAGATTCTTCTTCTCTCTCAGAGTTTCCTTAACATATATATATTTCTCATGTATGTATCGTATGTATGATATGTATGATATGTATCATCCAACACCAGGAGCGCACAGGATTATTCCAAACGCATGATTTTGGAAACGGGGATTTTTTTCCAGCAAATGTACTTTTCAACCCCCGAGTATTTCCTGAAAATTGCTCTGATGTGCTTTTGCAGTGCGAAAAGCAATTTTGGATTCATGCAAAGTACATCATGCTACTATCATCACTGGAACTGTGGATTAAAAATTTATCTACGAGTCTTTTCTATTTTCTACTAATCTAGCTAGCTAGAGTACACTCATTTTGCAGATTGAATAAAGTTTTTTACCACAGAAAGAAACTTTGAACTGCAACTTTCTACACCTTCAATAAATGATGTGCAACTATAGTCGACTTTGTTCATGCGTTCGTTGGTATGACGACAAATGTTATTGATGCGAGATTGTTGTGAATCCAAATGAGGCTTTTGAGTTCGAATTGCTTCCACTAGCTTTTGAAGTGCTTTTACACTACAACCTACGTCTCTTCAGTCTTCGTCGGAACCTTCCTTATTTATGGAAATCTTTTCCTTGATTGGAGTAGATGTTGTTGTTGTGATGATAGATCGTTACGAGTGACTTTGTTTGCGATGGGACTAAAGTTGCGAGAGGAACATAATGGGAATATGACCCACTGTTAGCACTACCACATCATCACGACAGTTCTGTAAAGATATCACGGTGATTTTGAATACACATGCCATAGTTTGTCCTCTGATGAGGAAGTGATATGATGATGAGCGCAGCATGTTTTTGCCAATAGGAGCATTCTCGTACCGTAGAGCATACGCAGCTACCGTATCTTTTGAGACGTACTAACAGTAAGTCGTAGAGATCCTATTTATTGCTGACTGTGAATCATGCTACCTAGCTAGCTAGGGATTTGTCAGCAAGATAATATTATTATACTCGTAACAATGTTGACGCACTACCAATCCCTCTTCGTAGGTAATTACAGTAACAGTAGCGATACGATATCTGTCCTGACCAAAAGACATCGAGATCGATATGTGGACGTGCAACTGCTATGATGTGTACCAGGTATACAACGAATGTAGAATTTCTTCTTACTACAGGATTTTGGTTTCGTATCTACTCCAACTTAAACAAGATTAGTCCAATCTCAATCCTGTTGTTGTTGTCGTCATACTCTGGCTTCCTAACAACTTATGATGCAACTCACCTTACATCTAATTTGTCGACGTTTGCTAAAGTGACTCTCTGCAGCCAAGATAAACATGCTAATCATCGCCTGATCGACTGTCAATTTTCATCCATCTTTTGACGTTTTTTGGATGGATTGGTGTTGCTGGACTTCATTGAGACCTTGGACTTTGTTGACTTGTTGCACTTCTCCGAGTTAATTGACTTGATCTCAGATGGCGTGACTGATCCAATGCCATTGTCATCATCGTCACTGTCCTCAACGTTAGATTTCATAGTTTTCCAGGTACTATCATCCATATCATCATCGTCATCGCCACCTTTGTTTTCAAAAGAAATGTCAGTAGGAATTTCGCCTTCCATTCCAACAAATGCACTCTTTGCAGATCGAACAGATGCACAATCTTTCATGGGTGAGTAACTGTCCTTTTGAAGTCCAATCAACTCGACATGGCAATGATATTCGCCATGAGGATATTTAATCCATTGTTTGCCATAAAATATAGGATCTTCTTCCTTTGTGACATATCGATGCTGGACTTTGAATGGGAGAGGAATGCGCATTTCTTGCATGACCTTTTCCTTGCTTGCATCACGTCCTTTCAACTTTGAGATGACCTTGCGACGTGCAATCGTTTTTGAACAATGGGCAAGAATTTTCTTGTACATTCTCATTGTTACGCCGGATTTATCATTTTTGATCTCCTTTCTATTGAGGATATGAGCATTGAATGCTCTTTCAGGAGTCAAATGCCATTTTGACAAAGGCCAGCTGTGGCAGAAATATTGTTGGTCCGTCGACACACGTTGTTCAGTACATTGTTTGAATTCATGACCAGAAATACCATGAATCTGGATACTGACTCGTGATCGAAGGTGTTCATCGGTCCATTTATCCAAGACATAGGGAAGAACAGGTTGAAGGTGATATTCTCTCTTCTTTCTTGCAATACCTCCACCAACAAATGACTTCGTATCGCCGGTGAAACAAACTGATTTGAATCCCATGGTTTCTGCATCATCATCATCATCAGAACCAATTCCCATGCGAGAAACTTCGTCTGCCAAGTCTTCAAATCCTTCATCGGATACGTCCAAGACATCTTCATCTTCAAGGTCATTTAGTTCAGATGCCTTGGCCTTCAAGCCGTGGTCTTACCAAGACAAACAGACGATGACGGCAAAATGACATTGAGTGAAAGAAATGTAAGTGAACAGAGAATGAACAAAATAAATTACTCACACTCCCCATCATTGTCGGCATGCTTGTTACGCTCGAAAAATTTCTTTGTTATGTTTCTTTCTGATGTTCATGAGACCGGATGCAAATGGTTTGTAGCCAAACTTGTTACCAAATCGATCAGAGTACTGCTTCATTACTTCAGCAGGTTTCATGCCATCAAGCACACCTCCAACAACCAATACTTCCAGTTCTTTTGCCTCGGGCCAATGCATGGACCAGTTGGTGATCTTACCATTTTTGTCAAAGTGTCTTGCGGGCATTTTGAAAGACGACTTTGTCGCTGCGTTCTTCGGCATGGTGACGAATGTTATTGATGCGTGGTTGATGTGCTTTCAAATATGATTTGTGAGCTTGACTGCAGCACCTTCTCCGGTATCGCCGATAGTTTTTGTTGAAATAATTTCAAAGCACTTCTACTTTCAAAGCACTTCTACTTTCGAAGTGCTTTTCCACGATAAAAGCATGACGAAGTGCTTCTGCATTCGAAGTGCTTCTACTTTCGAAGCACTTCTACGTTCGAAGTGCTTTTCCACGATAAAAGCACGACGAAGTGCTTCTGCATTCGAAGTGCTTTGAAATTTTTTCAACAAAAATACAGTTGTTTGTTTGGCCAACGGGGTAACGACTAAACGCCGATTGGAAAAGAACATCACACACATGTTAGTTGCCTGCTGCAGACTAGAGCAGGGGTGATGGAACTTTGTTGGTTGCCTTGGGCTTTCCTTCAAATGTCGTTTGGCTGCATTTTGGCGTATGCCGCGGTGTACATCGTCGTTGGTTGCACCTTGGTTTCCGCTCATGGTATAACGTAAGTTCGAAATGCGCCGTTGTTGCCTGCACTTTGGCGCGCATCGTTTATGGGTTTGCTTACTTGCTTCGCGACTCGCGACCAGTAGCTACCGTACTCTCTCTCTACCTAGCTCTACTAGAGTAGAGAGAGAGATTGAAAAGATCACCTACTATCGTCGGCACCTGGTATCTTTCATCACGTATGTACATAGTACATCAATCAAAGCGACAATCACTCCTCCTTGTCTGTGTTCACCCAAACATGGCCGACAAACCACAAAATATATCCTTGACTGCTCGCGAATTTCTATACCTCGGATTGGATCTGACTAATAAGACTGTCAAGTCAGAGAGCTTGGCTCGAGATCGGTTCATGGCGCATTATGGGACGGAGCCTATTGTTGTTGCTGTAATGTGGGAGATGTTGATTGATGATGGCTGGACCAAGAAGAAAAGAGGTTGCAAGCCAAAACACCTTCTTTTTGCTCTAAAATTTAAGAAGAGTTACGACGCAGAAATGATCACTGCATTGGCCTTAGGTGTCGATGAGAAGACATACCGGAAGTGGGTTTGGTTCATGATTGAAGGCATAGCTCAATTGAAAACGCTTGTTGTGAGTATCTTGTTGTGTTCCATTGACATGCCCAAGAGTGTTTCACTTATGATCATATTTGTTGCCATCATTAGATCAGGTTGGCTCATAGATTCAAAAAAGACAGTCACCAAAAAGCGTTGATGGTAGTTGATGGTGTTGACTTCGAGATCAAGGAGCCCCTCTCGTTGGGATTTAGCTCCGCTTGGTTTTCACACAAGTTCAAAGGACCCGGTGTTCGATATGAATTAGCTACCTGTATCAACACTGGTGATATTGTTTGGTTCCATGGTCCATTTCCATGTGGATCTCATCCTGATCTGAAAATCTTCCGTCTTGGATTGAAGAAGCATCTATTACAAGGTGAAAGGTGTGGGGTGACAAAGGATATCAAGGGGACATGACCATAATCACAAAATATACTGCCAAAAGTCCTGAACATCTGAGAGAGATCAACAGAGCAAGGGCATGGCATGAAACTGTCAACGGCCGTTTCAAACGCTTCAAGGCAATGTCCAATGTATTTCGTCACTCTCTGAAAAAGCATGGTCTCATCTACAGTTCTGTTGCAGTTGTTCTACAGATTGAACAGATTTGTGGTTATGGCCCTTTTGAATGCACATCCAAACACAATAGTGCTCTTGAAGAAGAAGTTTGAAGTCAACTATGGATCGAAGGTGCCCAAGCCAATGTAGTTGTTATTATTGCTGATTGCAGTGGTAGGTAACTTTATGACTTTCTTCCATGAAAGTAGAAAAGAGTTGTCTTTATTCTTTGATGGTGTCGTGAAATGATTTTAGGGCTTGTGATTGACCTGTTGTCATTGCTTTTTGGCAATGGCGCCGTTTTGACGCCTCAGGCGAGGGTGGCACACCAAAACGAAAAGATAAGATGATGTTGTTGACAACTCAAATAGATTCACAATGCCGCAACAGTTAGTCTTGACACAATGATTATTATTGATATGTTTGCTCCATGGTTTCCTCGAGTTGGTTACACTTTCTGTGTTTCCATCATTTGAGGCCATCGTCGCACAAATTACAATTGCTTTCATCTAGCGATATCCTCGGCTCTCCCACACGTAACCACCAAACCATCCAACACCATGGGAAAACAATTAAAGAAAAATCAAAGAAAAAATAACGATTCAAGGTAGTGTAACGACACACATTTTATGGGACATTCGTTCCAGGAGTTCGAAAGGTGGCAACATTCCGTGAAATCAAAATGTACATCAATGGCCGACGGAAACTGTCTTTTGTATACTTTCCAGCTATTCACTTCACTGAATGGTCCACCACGTGAACACCGGGTATAAATGGTGCTTGCATATACTGATCCGAAGACAAATGTAACTTTTCGTCGATCTTCCGCAAGAAAAGCAAGACAATGCTGGAAGGAACAAAAATTGTTATCGAGGAATTAGTTGGGATGCCAATCAAGTCAAAAATGTTATGAAAAATGTGTATGATCCTTGGATTCCTAATGTTCATTGCAACTGCAATGGGTCGGAACCTTTGTACGTGCTGGCACACCTAAGTATTAACCTCGTTGTCCTTTTCACACCAAAAGGTTTCAGTGTCGCAACCCTTTTATACATCGTTGAGGACGTGGGGATAAGTGGTCTCACCTGAAGGTCATGTTTCCTGGACGAAGGGTTTAACAATAATGGCATTCGTAAGAGGCTTGTCTACCGTCATTTGATTCATCCTAACGTTCGTTAGGATAGTTAAACCCATTGTATCTTGACTTCACTGCCAACCACTACCTTTTTTGTCGTAAGTCATAGGGCTTTCTATTTGATGATGTACGTTGCATGAATCCAAAAATGCGTTTTCTACCACCATAGCAACTTGAAGCAACTTTAAGAAAAAAATAGGGACTGAAAGAGTACTTCCACAATGATGTCCAAGTGCTTCATGCTTCTGAATGCCTTTCGCACGAATTTTGTGGCGCATGGGTGTAGGGCTGCTGGAGTTGCTCACAAATCTCACAACTCTTGCAGACAGCTCCCCTGTGTGCATGTCATCTTTGAAGTGCTGCCTTTCCACTCGATCGCAACGACCATCACTACCCAACCTCAACTTACTACCTCTACTCCTCCAAACACCTCTCAACTACACGACGTGGCCTCCCGGTTACAAACAACCACCGAAAAGGACCAAGTAGTAAGACAAAATCCCCCTTCGCCAAACAACCCCCATTTCCTCGCCCCCACCACCACCACAAAAAAAAAAAAAAAAGAATTTGAACGAGAACCCTGCACCCGCGCCCGAGACTTACAAACACACCAAACACACAAACACCGAACCGACCAACAGACAGACAGACACACACCAACACACACATATCATACAACTCGCCATCAGTTTCCAATCATGACTGCTCCTAACGCACAGGCTGCTCTACTAACAGCACTTCTCCAAAGCAGCTGCCAACGACTCACAACCCCGACAACATCACCTGGCCACCTACCTTCACTTTCACCAACTCCGACCACACCTGGATCGTGCCTGGACAAATCTTCCTAGCACTCCTCAACTCCAATAACATCGTTTGCCCAATCCTGACACTGGGAATCCGACAATTGGCTCTCGATACGGAACTCGGCCTCCACATCCTTTTTGGGCTCACACTAACAGCTCACAGCAACACGAGTGACGCAGCTGCCCCACCCCAACTCATACGTATTAACCTCACCTCCGAGGCAAACCCCGCACGCGTCTGCCTAGCACCCAAAAAGGCACTCACACCAGCGGTCACCCTCGCGCCGCCAGGTTCTTCCCTCGCCAACACCAAAACCATTCCAAAACTTCTCCCGTGTCCGGTTGAATGGATCACTCCCTTCACGCAGCAAGCCACCTCCGCATCCGAAGCTTATCACCTCACCTGGATACACGACTTCGACTTCGACCAACCAGCAGTCACCGAGTTCCAAGCCTGGACGCGTGCAGCCGCAACAGCATCCGAAACCGACCCGACCATTTCAGCTCTTGCCACAACCGCTGATCTCCTCCCCCTAGACCAACTCCCCACACTAGAACGCGACCTTCAAACTTGGCTGGCAGACCAAGTTTCTCACCTTGATCCTGGCATCCAAGCGGCATGGACCACTGTAATTGCCGCGCCCAGCTCTGCTGAAAAACAGTCTGGTCATCAGCACAACATTCCTCTTCCAACTTCGCCTCCTTCCCCCACCAACACACCAGCTTCCACCACTGACATCATGGCAGCAATCGCAACAATGGGAGACAAATTTGGAGATAAACTCGCCGCAGCACTACAAACCCAACACCAGCCGCCACAGGCAGGACTAATGCCCGACCAAATAGTCCAACTAGTAGCCCACATCAACCAAATGACGCAGCGTAATCAGGTGCCAACCCAAGAACAAACTGTCCCTGCAGGTAGACTCTCTGCGGAACAACGAATCGCCCTGCACGGATGGTCCAACCTAAGTCCATCCGAACCGCTTGCGGAATTCTGGACTCATTATGACAACACCAAAACCACGGGAATCCTGGAGACCACAATCAAGCACCACCTCTTCAAACCACTTCAAACTGCAGAACCTACCTTTGACAGCACCATCCTCAACAAAACTCTTATTGCCACCGTGTCGACCCAGGCGTTCATCCCGATGGGTAAAAACCTTGGCCTTGGGCCACTGGCCTGTGTTTTCCGCCCAAGGGGAGAAATCACAAAACTGGACAACAACTACACGCTCCTTCAGGAATCCAAATCAGTGTCAGTCAGTGATACCCAAAGGACGAAACTAAACACCCCAGTACCGCCGACAGACCCTCCAGCGTTCGATGGCCTCCTCAGGCGCCTCATCGTGCTGCACGCAATACTGTTCACCGAAACATGTCCTATGGTGACCCAACTCACCCAGCTTCACACGGCCCTCTGCCAACGAATGGGTTACTACTTAGAACGATCGCCAGCTTTCCGAGCTTGCACAGCCCCAGCCATTCTCGCCACCCTCACCAGGGCCATCACCGAGTTCTTTGAAATGATCCCCACACAATCCGAATTAGACTGTGGCACCTACTCCACCGTTCCGGTCTTACCAACGTTGTTGGAAAAAATCAAGGACGGCAACATCTTGGAGGACACGAAAGACATCCCCGACATGTTTTTTCACCCAACAGTGCTCAAAGAACGCCAACAGCTTCCACCCCCACCACCACCCTGCTCGCTAGACAGCTTCTCCGTTGTCTCAGCCCTAACTACTCCAACCAAATTTTCCAACCATGGACAACGATCCCCGGCCCTCACAACCCGACTCAACCAAAACCATCATCCGGCACTTACAGCAGCAGTCCAATCATGGCAAACGAGTCATCCCAACAGTCCCCTTCCACGCCTTCGAGACATCCTTACCTGCAACAAAATGGATACCAACGAAGCCCTTACCACCTGCAAGCTGGCACCAACCGACTGCCTGCGCTATGTCCTCCTGGGCTCCTGTGTCGGTCCATGCAGCCTAACCCATCCCAACCACACAAATCTCCCGCACGAATTCCTCAACCAATTCTGCGTTGCTCTCAACAACACCCGGCCCAGCAAACGCCTAAAACCTCACACGGGGTCTTGACTACCTCTGGGATCTGGTCTCTCCACTCTCTTGACCTTTCCTCCCCACACCCTCACCTCTGCCACACATACTCCAAATGTATCGTGCAGAAAGCTTACCCTCCACAACAATCTAACAGCCTCACATCCCCTAGATGTGCACGTGCCAACGATCTCTCACCCTTCTCCCCCTCTCACCCCTTCTCCCCCTCCTGCCTTGCAACTCACAGCAGCACAACATCCGACTGCCACACATACCCCAAATGTGCCGTGCAGAAGGATCACGCAAACCCACAATGATCAGACGGCCTCACATGTCCCAAATGTGCGCGTGCCGGAGATCCCCAAACCCCAAAAAGATCCGACTGCCACACAGGCGTCGTGTAGTACAATTACCCCCCACCAAAAAGATCCGAGGGCCTCACATACCCTGAATGTGCGCGTCCCGACGATCTCCCAAATCCAAACCGATCTGACTGCCACACATACCCCAAATGTGTCGTGCATGACGTTCACCCAAACCCACAACGATCCGAAGGCCTCACATACCCTGAATGTGCGCGTGCCGACGATCTTCCAATCCCACAACGATCCGAAGGCCTCACATACCCCAAATGTGCGCGTGCCGACGATCTCCCAATCCCACAACGATCCGAAGGCCTCACAAACCCTGAATGTGCGCGTGCCAACGATCTCCCAATCCCACAACGATCCGAAGGCCTCACATACCCTGAATGTGCGCGTGCCGACGATCTCCCAAATCCAAACCGATCCGACTGCCACACATACCCCAAATCTGTTGGTCAGAGGGATTACCCTCCACAACGATCTGCCGGCCTCACATACCCCAAATGTGAACGCGCCAACGATCTCTCACCCCACCCTCACTCTCACCAACCCTTCCCCTGCCACTTTGCAACTCACAGCAGCACAGAGTAAGTTACACCCACACCAGCTAATGTTCCCCCGAAACATCGCTTTACGGCATCCTGCCGCTCCCACACTCCTAGACTGGGCTATCAATGGGTGCCCAACCACATGTGGCCCCAACTGGACCCTGCATCAACTCAACGCCTACCTGACCTATGGGAATCACAGTTCCACTCACACCCCGCTTGCAACCCAAGCCATCCAGGCTGAGACAAATGAAAAAGTAAAAGCGGGCATCTGTGAAGCAGTCCCATGGTCCCAAATCCGGCTAACAAATCCACCCACCCTCAAAGTCTCCCCACTGGCGGCAATACCACACAAGACCAGACGCTTCCGCCTGATCCATGACTTATCCTTCTCCCTCCCCCACTCTTCTGGATCTTTCTCCCCAGTCAATGCTTTCTCTGACACCGCCAACGTCCCTCATCACAGCATGCATGAGCTAGGCCATGTAATCCCCAGAATCCTCCACCACATGGCCACAGCACCCGCACACACCCCCCTTTTCCTCACAAAGATTGATATCAAAGACGGCTATTGGCGCATGCGCGTATGCAAAGATGGCAAATGGAACTTCGCCTACACTCTTCCTCGCAATGATCCCAAACACGAACTCATCGTCGTCCTCTGCCTGACGCTGCCAATGGGCTGGGTAGACAGCCCTCCCTTCTTCTGTGCCGTCACGGAAACAGCTCGGGACATAATGCATGCTTATGAAGCTCTGCCAGAACTCCCACCACATCCCATTGAACATCACATGCTTAACCTGACGAAACACGATGCTGCTCTCCTTCACCATCCCCCATCCCCTCTGCCTTCACCCCTCCCGCCAGCCCTGCAAGAAGTCTATATCGACGACTTCATTGCCCTGTGCCCCGCAAAACACCTAACCCACCTCCAACATCACAGTCGGGCGATGCTACACGCCATCCATGACCTCTTTCCACCACCAGACATCACAGGAAGCACAATGGAAGACCTCATCTCCATCAAAAAACTAGCCAGCGAAGGAACCTGGAGTACAACAAAAGAGGTCCTCGGTTGGCTACTAAACGGCCAAGAACGCACCGTTTCGATTACCTACCAAAAATTCCAAAAAGTCACGAGCCAAATATCTACGCTACGCCGCCGGCGTCGAGTCCCCATGAAAGACCTTGTCAAACTCCAAGGAAAACTAAACTGGTTATCCAATGCTATCGTCACTGGCAAACCACTCCTTGGAGAATTGGACATGTTCCTCCACCAGCACCGACATCAAAACTGGGTCACCCTACCCTCCGACATCCTCATACTCTTACAGGACTGGCAACTCCTCATACAACAGTTACATGCCCGGCCGATTAGCGTTCATGAACTCCTCCCAAACTCCAAACCAGCATATCAAGGATGGACAGATGCCAGTACCTCCTGAGGGGTAGGAGGAGTCTGGTTCGGGGCAGCACAACCTCTCCTCCCGATTGTCTGGTCCATTGAATGGCCACCCGACATCATCCAAGCCATACAACAGTCATGTTTCTCCATCAACACGTTAGAGCTTTTCACAATCCTAGCCCATCATCTTGTGCTTGAAGCAGCTGTGCCGACTGCCACCCTCCACCATGCCAGTGTTGCCATCTGGTGTGACAACACCACAGCCGTTGCCTGGGCAAACAAGCTCCGTAGCTCGTCCTGTCACTTCGCCCACCGCATCCTGCGCCTCCTCACCATGAGACTCCTTCACAATCAGGAATGCCCTTTCACAACTACACACATTACGGGGGAATACAACACCCTCGCGGACTTTGCATCACGCAAACACCCCACAGACCTCCATGCTTTTCTCACCGCCTTCACCTCCTCCTTTCCACCGCCACAGAACAACTTTTGGACACTGTGCCACCTGCCAAACGAAACGCAGCAAAAGCTCTTTTCGTTGCTGCGACCACAGCCACTAGCCATGGAGTCATTGCAGCGACTGAATCTGAACGATTCCGTTTTTGGACACATTGGCAAAACTTCCTCCAAAACACTTTCCCAATGCACCAGCCCATCCTTTCAAACTACCCACTCCCAACCAGACTCGCCCTGCTGGGAGCCTTCGCCGCATTTATTCGGGCTGGCCAACACCAACCAGCAAATAAGCAAGTCTCTGCCCAAACAGTCCTACTGGCACTGCGTGCCATCTCCCAGACCCACATGTTGGATGGACAACCAGACCCCCTGGCTGACGAAAAAGGCCAAAGGCATATCCTTCTCAGACACCAAATTGAGAACTACCGCCGACATGATCCTCCCCCAAAACGAAAACTAGCCCTCCCACACATTGCCATTAAATAAATACCTCAACGTCACCCGCGCTGATAACAATCCGCGTTACCAAGCCATTCACGACCTTTGCACGATTGCCTGGTTCTACCTCCTCCGTGTCGGAGAGTACACCCAAACAACCCAAACAGCCCGTCGACGCACAATACAATTCCGCCTGGAAGATGTCACATTATGGAACCACACACAGGTTCTTCACTCCACCCTACCACTCCAGACCCTGCTCTCTCAATGCACAGCGGCCACACTTCGTATCTCAAACCAAAAGAACGGCCGCCGCAATCAAGTCATCCACCAGGAGGCTACCCGAGATGTCACCTGTCCTATCGCTGCAATTATCCGCCGTGTCCACCATATCCGCCAACACACGTCCGATCCGGCAACCATGCTTGGTACATATTTCACCGGCCACAAACACGTTCCAAAACAGGTCACGGTCACCGACATCACCACAGCACTCAAAAATACCGTCCAAGTCCTGGGATTATCGCGATACAACATCACTCCGGCTGACATCTCTAGTCACTCACTGCGGGCCGGCGGTGCAATGGCCCTTCACCTTGGAGGGGTCCCAGCTCATACCATAAAAATCCTCGGACGCTGGTCCTCGGATACATTTCTCCTCTATATCCAGGAACAAATTACGGGTTTCTCCGCAGGACTGTCAACCCAAATGTCCTCCACACCACTCACCCTGAACGCTGCAATCAAACCAACCCTCCGCCTCCTAACTTCATAAACCCAATAGGACCGCCTTCCTCAGTGACCTCATGCCTATGCTTCTGCTTGCTTGCTACACACTTCCTTTCATCATGGGCCACACACGCATGCTCAACCATGCGTCCATATGGGGGACAGTCGTACAGTAGCTAGCATCATAAGCACCCAACCCCATAAGGGTATGGGGTAGGTCACTGAGTGAAGCCCACTACATGCACTCCTTTAGTGTCCCATCATCGTCCTTCCACAGCATGCACACAGAGGCTGTCCCGTAACCCTAGCAAAACAAAATTCATGGCTATCGCTTTGAGATAGTCGCACGAATTTTGTGGCGCATGGGTGTAGGGCTGCTGGAGTTGCTCACAAATCTCACAACTCTTGCAGACAGCTCCCCTGTGTGCATGTCATCTTTGACCCACCCTTCCCACCCTTTCCTCTTCCTAGCACTCTGTCCTCCTCAGTCTCCGTCTGGGGGACAGTCGTACAGTAGCTAGCATCATAAGCACCCAACCCCATAAGGGTATGGGGTAGGTCACTGAGTGAAGCCCACTACATGCACTCCTTTAGTGTCCCATCATCGTCCTTCCACAGCATGCACACAGAGGCTGTCCCGTAACCCTAGCAAAACAAAATTCATGGCTATCGCTTTGAGATAGTGGGAAACTCCCGTGCGCTCCAGAGTTGAACTGGTGCCGCGCCTCAATTAAACCCTAGCCCTACTCCAACGGAATAATGAAAATTCTTTCTCACAGTCAGTAGTTAAGCAGACATGCTCAAAATAATATTTATATTTATTCCCTAATCTATGGCCCTTGGAATAAAGTATTCAACTACTCGTAGCCGCACGAATAAATAAGCCATTTGTGTGGTCCCCGAAAAAAAATTATGCATTATGTTGATTTAAAAAATGAATTATTCTAACACTTCAAAATATTAAATAATTCTCTACAAACAAATTATTCCTTACCTCCACAAATTATTTCTTACTCTACTACCGGTAGCTAGATATAGGTATCGTTTTGCTCTTTGTCTTCTTCACTTGTCACGATGGTTCATCTCTGCCATACCCAAGAAAATTTTTTTGGTTCGCAAAAACAATTGCAATTCGAAGTTAAATGGGAGGGTACGCATGCGTCTGCTGTTTAGCCAGTGTCCAGGCTCAGAAACAAACGCTCACACATGTTCGATGTGGGCTAAATGAAATGTAAATCCATGAACGCAGATGCTGAAGTCGTTGTGGGCACAAGTCGTCATCGTCGCTTCAGAGCTTTTTCTGCTAGTGAGAGTCCAGCATCCGCGTCCTTTTCTTTTCCTGTCCTCGTTTCTTCCTCGTCCTTTGTTGCCATTCCATGTCAAGCCCGTTCACTTTCACGGATTCATCAGGATTGAGCTCCTCCTCGGAACCCTTCAAAATCTTCTGAACGGCAGTCTCGAAAACACAATGGCGCTGAATAATGCTGGCATTAGTCAGTTTCTTTCCACTGATTTTGATTGACGACATGGTACAAAAGTGATGAAATGGTGCGAGATTGCCAAGTTGCCAAGGTTGATAAGAATGACAAGAAGAGCAGACTCTTTGAGGAGGTTCAGACTCGGGCGCAACGGTAATCATTGTATTTTTTATTCGAAAAAATATCCAGGGAAAATGAGAATGGATTATGCAATGACGGCGAAGCGACGAATAAAAATTATGCATTAATGGGCGAGCGAAGAATAAATTATTCGAGGGGTATGATATGGGTCTGAAATTAAATTATTTTATTGCAAATATTCAAATATATTTAAATATAATATGTTTAAATTAAATATATTTTTGAGCATGTCTGGTTAAGAGAGGCTCCCGCCTCTTTTTCAACACTTTGAACGTTGTACAATTTTCTTTTAACGTAGTAGAAGGGTCCCAGAAAGACAGAAGCGTTGAATGTTGTCAGAAGACCATTTTATAAGGAGTAGAAAAACCGTCCTTATAGACCCTATTGAGGGTCATTTTTGACTCAATCGATCGTAAAGCTTATAGACTATAGACCCCTAAGGGTCTATAACAGAAAGTAGGGATATTCACCGACGCCGCCTCAGCTTCTCTGCAATCCCAGTGACGTCATGTGCTCGATAGCTCTCTAGGTATGTACGTATGCCACCATAAAGGTGCTAGGTTGCTACATATGTGGTGGCGTAAACGTAGTGTCTCTAGAGAGGGAACGAAATGTAGCTATGGCGAACTAACATATCGACGTGTTCCTGGCAGGGATGGGTAGTTCCAAAAACATCTTCCAGTGCGACAATGCTTGCAGCAGATGTAAGTGGGAAGTAGTGACGGATGTCGGCGAACATGCAGTCGTCCACTTGGTGGGGGTAAGGTGGGGCCTTGCGGTCTCCATTAGGAAGGAACACGCCGGGGTTCTGACTATCGGCATTCGCTGCTGCAAACGTGGGAGAAGGGTTGGGGGTAGGGGGAAACTTCATACGTTGGACATAAGTAGTGGCTCGACGCAAAACGTCGTCAGGGAAATAGCTCCAAAGGTAAGACGCATGCTGCTGGTGGGCGATGGCGCATACCTCGAAATTGGCGGCAGAGACATTGTCACCAAACGTTTGGCCGGTTGCGAAGCCAAGGTAAGGGCCAACGCGGTAGCCATGCATGGGTACAACTTCGGGGTTAAATTTGACAAGGCGGAAAGCACCACAAATGTCATTGTCGCCGATGAGGATAGGCTCACTGGGATAGGAGATTCGTAGGTTCCAAATCCAATTCAACAGGCGTCGGAACAACCCAGGGAATTGTAAGGCAAGTTCATTGTGTTTGTCAGTCCAATCATTGATAGTGAAACACCATGGCTCCTGGCGGAACGTCGAATCAAAAACCGGCCGGTTATTTTTCCAAGGGTTGTCTATGTCCACGATGCCAATTGGGGTTAGGTGTGTATCGCGGATAAAAGGGAGTAGGCGGTCGTCCACCACCAAGGTAAACCCTCTTTTGGCATCTTTAACGAATACTTGCAAGAGTTTATCGGGGTTATCCCGAGCAGACGCATGGTTGCCGTAGCGCATAAAAGAAAGAAAGTTCGCTTCGGTGGATGCCGCTTGGCACAGTCGTGGAGAACCAGTGGTGAAGACACGTTCCAAGTCAAGAAGTGTCTGCGAGTCGACGCTGTGGCGGAGGGTGGAGATAATCTTCGGAACGTTTCGGTGTGTCGCAAGGTGGGGTCCCCCGATCCAACGAACCAGGCGTGGGACGTGCATGCCAAGTCATATGAGGGCTGCAGAGACGTGGCGAACACGGGTAACGTTGATCTCAGTCTCATCGCGGAAGCCAACATACGGGCTGTACCCTCGGGCCAGATGAACTAGCTCCTCGTATAGTGGGTAAAGTGGGCAAGCGGCACAAAGTAGCTTGTAGGAGGTCTCGTCGAGGAATGCAGACGCAAAGAGGTGCGGAATAACGTGGCGGAACACGTATTCGGAACAGAAAGAAATAGACGTGGTTGGCTTACCATATTTACAGTTGATGGCGTCTTGGACGGCAGGGTCCAAAGACATTACTAGACGGTCGCGTTCGCTGGGAGGAAGATCCATAGGGGGGTGTGGGAGGAGATGTGGGTTGTGAGACATGGGAAGGAACTTGGAGTGCATAGGTAGTGCAACAGGTTCTGAATGGGGCGAGGCTGGGGTGTTGGAGTCCTGTCCGGGAGGGAAATTAGGCGGAGCAGGTGCCTGGTTTGATCTACTAGACAGGATAGCACCAGCGGATAGGTCCTGTGAGGTCAAAGGGTACGAGGGGACACATACTATCAAGGTGTGAGGCATAATAACATGGCACTCAAACGTTCAAAAAGGGCCGTTATAGGTTAGGTCAAATGGACTGCCAAAGACCAGGAGGTTAGGCGGAGGCCGTACCTTTGGGCGATGGGCCTTTACAGGGGGCGAAGGAAACATTCGGGGTATCGGTCACCCAATCGATAAACCGTTGGCGGTGTGTTTCGGGAATGTCCAGGACCGAGCTGGCATGAAAAAATCTGCACCGTTTGCCGGTTTGAAGGGCTCGACAAGACTGGCCAACGAATGTCCAACCAAAGCAAAGTGTTGCTTTCTCTTGACCGGCCGTCGGGAACAAAAATCTTGCAACGGGGAAGCTTAAGCTGGTCGCATACCAACATACCCGGGCCAGAAGTGGTGCGGGTTCTCTTAGCAGGCGGTCGTCGGTCCTGACTGTCATCCAGGCGGGAAGGCTGGGGGCGGCGGACGGTAGGTGGGGTGAACCAAGCCCAGGTGTGGGGAGGGGAACTGTATCGGGTATTGTCATTCAATTGCATAGCACCCAGGAGGAAATTCTTGCGATCCTGAGCGTGGGTAGCAGCACCGTTGAGGGCCTTGACAACGGGGGACATATCCATATCTGGGTTTTGGAGGATAGCTGTCACGGTGGGAGCATCTTTGGCGATGGCAATAAAGGGGGTCAGGATATCCTGCACCTCTATAAGGAGGCTGTGGGCAAGGTGGGGGAATCGCGATTCGTAGATCGCCAACCAATGTTTGCCAGTAGAGGAGTAAAGTGCCTGGAGGTAATTGCGGATACCAACATAGAGCAATGTTTTGTGAGCATCGGGGGATAGAAATTCAAGGAAGAATAGGAGATTGTTCGCGCCGCGAATAACATCATTGATGGTTCTTTGGTTGCCGTGAATGAACAGATGGGTGCTACGTTTGGTCCGGCGCGTTGTATCTTCGTCGGCCAGTTCTTCGTCGTAAACCGCATTCTCTGTAGCGACACGGGCGGTGTAGGATGCATTCTGTGCATCAACGGGTAGGAACTGGAAGATAGATAGGAGCCTGTCAATAGATAATCTGTGGAGGTACAACGGGGAGGCGAACCAATTAAATGCCACGAGGGCGTTCACAAAGGGGGTATCAATCTGATGAAAGTCGCACGTACAAAGGACGAACGTTGTCCGTATGGAGGACAGACGTTGGAACGAACAAAACAACAATCGCTTGATGAGCGATCGACGTAGAAGTTCATAATTTTAGTTTTGGTATACTATTTGGACAACTTTACGCTGTATTAGGTTTACACGTACTGTTTTCATCAGTTTATCAGACCCACCATGACGTACGGGACACGACGAAGGGCTCAAAGAGTACGTCGATTGTCAGCCTACGATATGTGCTCTGTGAGCAGACCGAAATGGTTGTGGTACGATCAGGATGATCGTGAGATGTACAGGTTTGTCATCGTCTTGTGATGTGGTCCGAGTGGACGCACTTGTACGACCCATCATCAAGCAGGACGGTACAAACGAGGTCGCAGGATTGATCCCCTGTCGACACTGTGTGCTAGGGTGCACGCAATGCGGAACAGACGAAGTTGACCCACAGGTCATAGCCATGAACTCCCCAATGTTTAGGTCACCTAATCGTCTCCACCCCAAGGGACGAGATCTGATGTTGGGCATGGCGCTTGTCTAGAGGATGAGTGCAGTTAACCACTCTAAATTCCGGGTTAGGGTATCCGGAATGGGGAACAAAAGGCAGAGACGCCATGGCGTGAAACGGAAGACAGAGCGCGAGAATGGGCCGCAACTCGTAATCGTCTTCGACCTTATATAGGGTTAGGGTTTCAGCCGTCTCAGGTGCCGGCTCCAATACACGTCGTGGCTTGCACGCGTTTACGGAGAGTGTCGCACGATAGTCGTTGAATTTATAATTTAGAGGGCCACGGTCGATCACCGGTTTATATTTTCAAACGGCACATTATCGTCGCAGGGACACAAAAGATGAGTATGAATCGTGGCATCGCTGAAACTTGATTCTGACAGCCCTTTGTGCTTGTTTTCAAACCACTTAACCAGGGTGGCATCACGATGACGATTCGCCATGAGAAATAAATTAGCGATATGAGCGATGTCCGTTGAGCCTGAGATTTCCGAAGGCCTTGAGGAATAAATTAGCGATATGCGCGATGAGAAAAGCGGGCACTTGATGACTGACTTGGAGTTGGATATTTACACTCGCGAAATTGCAAATCCGAGGTTTCCGAAGGTTTTTGCATCTACTTGACCCGACTACTGTGCGAAATTCCCACTCTTTGAGTTTTGTCACCAAGACACTTGCTCTCGAACCTCCCATCACGCCAACGCGATCGTTTTGCTCCAACCTACCTAAGATGGCTCGAACTGCTACCGCTACAACCCCTTTCCATAACCTCATGTTGTTGATCGGCTGCAACGCGCAGACCATTGCGGAAATGGAGAACTATGGAATCAAACAACTGGAGGACCTTCGCTCCCTAAAGGAGGAAAGTCTCGCCACTATCTGTAAGGAGATTCGACGCTCAAAGATTCCCTTTCCCGTGCCGGCTGAGGGCCGATTGAAACTACTACTAAGTGAAGTGCACATCCGACGTTATGCCAACATCCCGTTGGATACCATCTGGGATCCAGCCATGGATGCTGAAGGAGCGGAGGCAATGTTCCTGAATTGGGAGTCCCGTGACTCCGAATTTTCATCCTCAGTAGGGTTTCTCGTCTGAAACTTAGGTCGGTCATTCACAACGACGTCATTCTCTCTCATCTGAAATGGAGGGATCAAAGGAACAGGTGCAAGGAGAGTTTCGAAGGAAGTTAAAGGATGCGGGCTGTCACGTTCACGTGACGGAACCTCACACCCCCTGGTCTGATCGAGCGGAGCTCGCGATTCGTGAACTGAAGCGAAAGACACGAAGACAGATGACGGCATCTCATTGTCCGAAGCGATTATGGGACGATTGTCTAGAGCTTATGGCTGACATCAATGCTCACGTTGTTCATGATAACTTCGATCTTGACGGACAGACCCCACACACGATGCTTACCGGTAACACCCCTGACATATCCCATCTAGCAGAATTTGGCTGGTATCAATGGGTGAAATGGTTCGATGAAACTGCTAACTTACCAGATGACCAAGAGGTATATGGACGCTACCTTGGTCCATCGAGGGGAGATGGAAACTTCATGTGTGCAAAGATTCTCAACAAGACGGGGCATACCATCCACCGATCCACATTCCGGGCTTTATCTCGGGAGGAGGAGGATGATCCGAAGGAAAAGGAGAAAAGGAAAGCGTTCGATCAAAAGATTGAACAAGTACTTGGACCCGATATGCGTCCCAAGGATATGCCTGAATGCGACACACCCGAATACGAAAGGTACGAAGACGATGAGACAGCGGCATTCAGCGTTGATGACCGAGACGACATCGATCAGGATGCAATAGACATGTATCTAAAAGCGGAAGTCACATTACCCATCGCCGGAGAAATGCTTACGGGCAACGTCTCTCGGAGAAAAAGGGATGCTGATGGTAACCTGATAGGCAAGTCGGCGTCTAACCCGATCATGGACACAAGAATGTATGTCGTCTCGTTTCCGGATGGTCGGGAAGCGGAATATTCAGCCAACATTATCGCGGAGAATATGCTCTCCATGTGCGACCCAGAAGGAAACCAATTTATATTAATGAAACATATTAGTGATCACAAGAAAGAAGCGACGGCAGTTCCTAAAGAAGACGCTTTCATCTGGATTAAGGGAAGAAAATATCCACGAAAGACGACGAAAGGGTGGAAACTGTGTGTCGAATGGAAGGATGGAACCACTTCTTGGGAGACTTTGTCGGCATTGAAGGAGTCGAACCCAGTGGAAGTTGCGGAATATGCTGTCGCTCACGATCTTACAGAGGAACCGGCGTTCAAGTGGTGGGTACCGTACACACTGAAGAAACGAGACGCTATTGTATCGGCGGTAAACAATCGGTATTGGAAGCGTACCCATAAGTATGGCATACGAATACCCAAGACAGTTAAGGAGGCTTTTGAGATTGACCGAGAGAACGGGGATAATCGTTGGGCCGACTCGATTCAAAAGGAAATGAATGCCGTCCGTGTTGCATTCAGAATCCTCGGCGAAGACCAGAAAGTTCCACCTGGGTATCAATACATGAAATGCCATCTCGTATTCGATATCAAATTCGATGGTTTCCGGTTCAAAACGAGAATGGTAGCTGGTGGACATATGGTTGAGACTCCCTCGTTTATGACTTATGCCTCTGTGGTGTCTAGAGACACGGTAAGGATAGCGTTATTGACGGCCGCACTACATGACTTGAGTGTCAAAGCCGCGGACGTGCAGAACGCGTATCTCACTGCCCCAACCACGGAGAAGATATGGACGATATGCGGACCTGAATTTGGTCCCGATGAGGGCAAGAAGGCGATTATCGTACGTGCACTGTACGGATTAAAAGGAAGTGGAGCGTCCTACAGGAATCATATATCCAATTGCATGCGGCATTTAGGATATGAATCCTGCAAGGCAGACCCTGACCTATGGATGAAACCTCGGACACGACCGGACGATGGTTTCGAATACTATTCCTATGTTCTCATTTACGTCGATGATATCCTTGCCATCAGTCATGAGGCGATGGAAGATTTACAGAAGATCGACTACTACTTCAAGATGAAGGAAGGGTCGATGGGCGATCCGGACATCTATCTAGGATCTAAGATAAGAAAGGTAACCCTTCCGAATCGAGTCGAAGCCTGGATGTTGTCGCCAACCAAGTATGTTATGGAGGCGGTGAAGAATGTCGAGCGTTATCTGGAAAAGGAGTACGGTCAAAAGCTTCCTAAGCGTGTGAGTGGACCATTTCCTACGGATTATCGACCGGAGATTGATATAACCCCGGAACTTAAGGACGATGAGGTATCCTACTTCTACTCGCAGATTGGAGTTCTGCGATGGATCGTCGAACTTGGACGTATCGACATCGTCACAGAAGTATCTAGCTTGGCGTCGTGCCTCGCACTACCAAGAAGGGGACACCTAGAAGCAGTCTTCCATCTCTATGCGTACCTGCGGAAGAAACCCAATGGTACCATCATTTTGGATCCAACCTATCCTGACATTGACTTAAGACAATTCAACGACGGTGCAGATTGGAGTAACTTCTATGGGAACGTCACGGAAGCCCTTCCTCCAAACATGCCAAAACCACTCGGGAAGCCATTGGTCATGCGCCTCTTTGTTGACTCTGACCATGCTGCAGATAAACTGGTACGTCGGTCGAGGACAGGTTTTATTTCGTATCTTAACAGCGCTCCTATTGTTTGGTATTCTAAGAGACAGGGGACAATTGAGACGTCTGTATTCGGTGCTGAGTTCGTCGCGATGCGAACGGGATTTGAATCTGCTCGTGGGCTTCGATACAAATTACGAATGATGGGTATCGAGGTCGGAGAACCAGTATATTGCTATGGAGACAATATGTCCGTAATCCATAACACGCAGAAACCTGAATCGACATTGAAGAAGAAATCAAATTCTATTTGTTATCACTTCTGTCGAGAGGCTATTGCCATGGGAGAGGCAATGACCGCTCACATCAGATCAGAAGACAATCCTGCCGATATCTGCACCAAATTGATCCCCGGAGGAATGAAACGGGATAGGATAGTTTCCAACATTCTGTACTATTCGAAGGGATCTGAAGATGTATCATGACATGACTCACGCCCCGAAAGGGTACAAGTAGGTTATTAGCGTTTCCTTGTTGTTGTGTTAATGTGAAGAAAACAACTAAATATTGAGCATGTCGACGTGCGAGACGATGTGAACTTAAAATTATTGAAGATCACATCGAGGGGACTGATGAAAGTCGCACGTACAAAGGACGAACGTTGTCCGTATGGAGGACAGACGTTGGAACGAACAAAACAACAATCGCTTGATGAGCGATCGACGTAGAAGTTCATAATTTTTTTTTTTTTTTTTTTGAAGATCACATCGAGGGGACTGATGAAAGTCGCACGTACAAAGGACGAACGTTGTCCGTATGGAGGACAGACGTTGGAACGAACAAAACAACAATCGCTTGATGAGCGATCGACGTAGAAGTTCATAATTTTAGTTTTGGTATACTATTTGGACAACTTTACGCTGTATTAGGTTTACACGTACTGTTTTCATCAAATCTGGCCTTCCAAGAAATGGGCAAAATGGTAGCAACTGTCGGCGCGGGCTTCCTGGAGAGCAATGAAGTTGGTATATGCTTCACGAACCTGGTTGGCGCGGTTGACGTTGTTCCGAAGGCGGAAAGCAGCCTTGACGGCCGGGGCTAGCTCAGCGTATGCAAGGGAAGCACCGTCGGGGGTGTAGGAAAGGAGGATGCGGTACTTGATAAGTAGGGTCTCAAATTCCTGGGAGTCGATGTGATCTTTAGAAGACTTAGCGTCCGTGAGGCTCTTAGCCAACGAGAGGAGGACCTCATTGGACGAGGGTTGGGACAAGGATGTTGCCTGTTGCTGGGGTGTAGTCGGATGGAGAAACTGCGACTCCTGGTCGGACAAGGAGGCGTCTTGATACCAATATAGCAGGCTTGCCTCGCTAATTAACGTAACACGGTCGCGAATTGCGACGGCAGGAGCTGAGTGGTCCGGGACAGGAGTAAGGGGGTGGCTCGTCTCGACAGAGGTCGGATCATTGGTGGCAACAGCGTGGAGTTCTGCCCAATCGTCAAAGGAAGTGGCGTGGAAGAGGCAATTTGTGGAAGGGGTATTCAAAGGTTTCCCAGAGTTGTAGGAATGGCAGTTGCGGACGGCTGCACACCAAGCTTCAAAGGCAGGGTGGTAGGTACGACCAGGAGGAAGTGGTTGGTCCACTTTGATGCCAACGGGAACAGAGAAACCGGGGGGGGGGGGGGGGGGTGGGCAAGATCTGGGGCAGCAGGGTAAAGACAGGGATCGTCTCCTCAACCGCGTCAGGGAAACCCAGTTCGGTTAGGGTGTTAGTCTCAGCATCGTCATCACCCTGCTTGGGGACTTCGGCAGGGCGGTAGGCGTCGATGATTGGGAATTGGGAAGACTGGGCAACGTTGGCCGCCATCATACCAAGAAAGAAACGGTCGAACATTTGGAGGTCGTAAGACGACACGAGGGGGTAGCTACCGATGGTGTCGGATGCCACAGCGAGGTAGCAATGGCGACCATCACGTTCGTGAGCGACGACAGAATGGAAAAGGGCGAGGCGACCGTCGCACCAGTGCACGAAACGCATTTTCGGGTCGTGGATGACCTGGCTGCTGAGGGCGTGGTGGTTGGTGGACCCAACGGAAGAGAGATAGGACTGGCAAAGTTGTTCAAGAGGGCGATCACGGACACCCAAGTGGGAAAAGGTACCGTACCCACGGTGGACGGCGAGGAACTTCGCAAAGGCGAGGGGAGAGAGGGTCAAAGGTGCCATGCTGTATCGAGGTAAAATAGGGGGAAAGACTGGTGGAGGCTAAGTAGAGCAACACGAGATGTGAGTAAAGTAACTCAAATTGTGAGTAGAAGTAGATAAAGAAATTCGAAGGAAACCATCGGGAGCTAAAGAGGTGGGGATCACCAGATTCCGCTACAGTGGGTGGGTCGGATTGGCGCCGGAGGGAAAGTGCAACCATCGTGTGAGAATATGATGTCCCTCCCTGGTATCGGGAGCGGGTATGACAACGGCGGGCGGTGGGGGCGGGAGACAGGGGCGGGAAGGCAAAGCGCCTGATCGAACGGAATGTGGCAGAGCTCGGGTGGTAGCATTGTATCCGGTCGCGTAGGTGCGCCGGCTAGGCTATAAATAAAAGTGGGAAACTGGAGAGTATGGTCGGAGTGAAACATGGCGTCATTGGGAAATATGCATAGGTCGGGCAGGTCGCAACAGCCCGGCGCGAGGAGACCGAGTCACTGTCTTAGTACCCACCCGATGGTGTGGGGCAATGGTGCCGGCGGTGGGAAACAAAGTCTCACGGCCGGTGGCTAAAGTACTCGCCGGGGAGGACAGAGGTGTCGGTGGAGGTGCCATCGAGGGTGAAGATCCCCGCAGGTTGGCACACAGCCATTGCCGAGGGACGGGGAACACCGTCGAGAATAAAAGTGCCACAACAGGCAATATCCTCTCAGGTTGGCTCACAACCATTTTTGAGGGACGGGGACACCGTCAAGAATAAAAAGTGCCACAACAGGCAATATCCTCTCAGGTTGGCTCACAACCATTTTTGAGGGACGGGGACACCGTCAAGAATAAAAAGTGCCACAACAGGCAATATCCTCTTAGGTTGGCTCACAACCATTTTTGAGGGACGGGGACACCGTCAAAAAAGTGCCACAACAGGCAATATCCTCTCAGGTTGGCTCACAACCATTTTTGAGGGACGGGGACACCGTCAAGAATAAAAAGTGCCACAACAGGCAATATCCTCTCAGGTTGGCTCACGACCATTTTTGAGGGACGGGGACACCGTCAAGAATAAAAAGTGCCACAACAGGCAATATCCTCTCAGGTTGGCTCACAACCATTTTTGAGGGACGGGGACACCGTCAAGAATAAAAAGTGCCACAACAGGCAATATCCTCTCAGGTTGGCTCACAACCATTTTTGAGGGACGGGGACACCGTGCCACAACAGGCAATATCCTCTCAGGTTGGCTCACAACCATTTTTGAGGGACGGGGACACCGTCAAGAATAAAAAGTGCCACAACAGGCAATATCCTCTCAGGTTGGCTCACAACCATTTTTGAGGGACGGGGACACCGTCAAGAATAAAAAGTGCCACAACAGGCAATATCCTCTTAGGTTGGCTCACAACCATTTTTGAGGGACGGGGACACCGTCAAGAATAAAAAGTGCCACAACAGGCAATATCCTCTCAGGTTGGCTCACAGCCATTTTTGAGGGACGGGGACACCGTCAAGAATAAAAAGTGCCACAACAGGCAATATCCTCGCAGGTTGGCTCACAACCATTTTTTAGGGACGGGAACACCGTCGAAAGAAAGGAAAGCATCATTGGTTGTGCGGCGGACGTGACGCACCAGCACTGTGTAGCGGATGGCTAACACACCAATCGACTATCATGGTCGTCGTCTCCTGCTTTGAAAAACACGGAATCTCCATTGCTATCTCGTAGCGATGGGGATTGCAGTGTTGCAGGAATTGTGTGCTTGGATGTGTGTGATGCCTGCAACTCTGGTCTTGTGTCTGTCCTCCGTCCGTCTACCGCTCGAATCCCGACTCCAAACACTAGTCTAACGGCCGAGCATGCATGCACCAAGGATACTGTGCACTTCCCTTGCCTGCACGCTTCTGGCTTGTCGTAGAGGCGCGACAAGGGAAAACGGCGGGCGCGTAGAGATCAGAATTTTGAATGATGTTGTCATTATTTTTCACAAACTCTTGTTCATCCAAACTGTTGGGGTTAGGGTTGGGGTAGAATTGATTCAAGGGAGTCAAGGCATGACTGATCAGTCACGTACACGTCATGCTGATTCAACACCACAAGGCAACATTGAAGAATCTAGCTCTAATAGTGCTGAATCAGCCGAAACGTCATCGAAGTCATTCTTGGTGAAGAATCGTTCATACGCCGACGTAGTTTGTAATCGAGAGAAAGTCTGAGCAAAGGCTCACTTTCTCTGAAAACAAAACTAGTGAAAGCGTTCTACAACGTTGGTATACTTAGTGTTGAATACGAGCTCGTCGCCTTAGGGTCCGTGCTTCGCTCGTATAGATTCCTCAACAGTTTTCAGAGAAAGGGGAGATTCCTCCAAAATGACCGAAGAGGCTGGAGACGGCGGCAGCGGCATCACAGGCAGCGCCCCCTCCACCAAGATGGCGAAAGGGGATGAGGATCGTCGAGACCAAGAACGAGATCGCGACGCAGATGATTCATCCTCCACTCCCCGTAACAACATCAACCACGGCTCTTCTGCAAAGCCAGTGGTCTTCCAGGGAAGGAAGGACCTAGGAGAACATGTGTACGTCCTGGGTGGAAAGAAGGACTTGTTCAGCAAGACCACCACAGCCATTGGTGAGTACATCGCCGCTACATTTGAAGACGCAGGAGAATTTTGACTGGCTTTTGACCCGCGGAAACTTGGGCTTCGAGGAACTGACCAAACCCAAAGACCCGGATGACTCGGCTTCTAACATCGTGATGAAACGCTGGGAGATTGAATTAAAGGCCTATGAATTAGCGATGAAGACGAGGGTCAGTAACGAAAAAAAAGCATTCGCCCTTGTTCTCGGACAATGTTCTCCAGCCGTCCGGACCCGATTGAAATCCGCAAAGTCCTGGGCAGAATTGAACCAAAAGTCCGACATCATCGGGCTACTGAAGCTTCTCCAGTCCTGCCTTCATGATGCACCTGGCAAGTACGAGAGTGACACCATTGTCGAAGCCCATGATCGATTCTCATCATTCCGTCAAAATGATCTGAGTGTCGACGACTACCACACGCAATTCAAAGGGTTGGTGGATGCTCTCGAATATTCCGAGGGGAATATTGGCCTCAGTGAGAAGCGCATCATGAGGTTCAACGACAGCAAGGGCCCGCATGAGACTACCAAACAGGAATGGGCGGAAGCTACTGCCCGTGCACGAGACGATCTGCTTGCGGTCAGGTTCATCAAGCGGAGCGACCCTTCCAGGTATGGCGCGCTGATTGCAGATCTACAGAACCAATACGCGCGTGGAAACAATCAGTATCCTACCACTCTGGACGACGCGTACACTATGCTCACAAACTACGCTAATCCGCAGCAGAAACCACGCGGTGACCGTCCGAAGAAGAAGAAACATCAAGGCCTATCTTTCCTTCAGGAAGGGGATCACAACACCGGCCGTGGAAGTGGTAGAGGAGGACGTGGTGGTCGTGGACGCGATAGTGATAACACTAATAAACAAGCTGCTGAGGTGTATGTCTCTCGTCCTACTAGCACCGGAAACACCACAACTCGTGACCGGCTAGCCCAACTGTTCGCCCAACGATATGGCAAGATCCCACGCTCGTGGATGCTGGCTGACAGCTGTTCATCCGTGGACATATTTTGTGACGCCACCCTACTACATGATATCCACGAGTCTGAAGAACCCCTCACCTTGCATTGCAATGCAGGCTCCGTTACCTGACTCTCCAAGGGTACCTCCCCGGCTATCCAGAGCCAATATGGTACTACCCAGACGGAATCGCCAACATTTTCAGCCTACGAAATCTTTCCAGACATTATCACATTACTATGGACAGCGCTGATCACAATGGGCTCCGACTTCACAAGCCTGACGGCACCACTTTTGATTTCATCCCTTCTGACACTGGCCTCTATCATATCAATTCCAACATGTTCGGAACTGCACCCAAAATGTGGTCACTCATCACCACCGTCAAGGAACAGGCCGCCGGGCATACTAAACGACAACTCGACGAGGCTCAACAAGCACGTCGTATGCAAAACATTATCATGCATCCAAGCGATCAACAATTGTCCGATGTGGCCATTCATCACCTCCGAGGATGTCCCGTTACTAAACGCTTGATACAAATTGCGTCTGATGTCTTCGGACCTAACCTTGGGAGCCTCAAGGGTAAAACTGTCCACCGCCCATCAAAACACGTTCAACCTCACACCGACCCCGTCCCTCCTAGCATACTGGAGCGACACCGGGACGTGATCCTGGCCACCGACATCATGTTTGTCAATAAAATCCCTTTTCTGCTCACGGTGTCTTGCAACCTCCGCTTCGTCACAATTACTGACATTTCGAACCGCCAGCTCGCCACTGTTGAAAAAGAGTTGCAAAAAGTCGTCCGCTTGTATGAACTGCACGGTTTTCGTATAACCAGCATGTTGTGCGACCCGGAGTTTGAAGAGCTTCGTTCTGTATTCCCGCTTTTGAATCCATGCAGCGCTGATGAGCATGTTCCCGAAGCTGAACGAATGGTCCGTACTCTTAAAGATCGCATACGCAGCGTCTACGTGACCTTACCTTTCCGCCATATTCCACGCCTTATGGTAAAGCGCCTCGTCGCCAACGCGGTGCTCTGGTGGAATGCATTACCTGCCCCCGACAGCGTCTCAACCGTCCACTCTCCCCGTTACCTCCTTGTGGGTAACGAACTCACCTACGACCTCCCTCCGGGCGCGACGAGGGAAAACGGACTGCGCGTCAAAAAATTCGAAAATCACTGCATTTTATACGCCACAACACGATGTATCACTGCATTTTTAAATGTAACATCACGGGATCATTTATTTTGCACAAACTCAACTGTCTTCTGTTCATCCAACAATGACAATAACTACTAGTAGCTAATACACCGTCAAACATATGTCCGGTTGTAGCTGTTGTGTCTATTGCTGTAACTAAGTAAGACGACAATGCGTCATGGAGTTCCAACTCAGAGTCAGAGTTTCCCCGTGGTTAATGAAATACGACAACGTGACAGAAGGGGATCAAGTGTCATTGGAACGATGACAGACACACAACAACAGTAATATCCACTATCATCCATGTCGCAAGGCGAAGATCTTAATGTTGCCGTGAAGGCTGCAAATAAATAGGAAAAAGCAACAAGAGGCGTGGTAAAAAACAACAGTCGGGGTGAGTGTTGGAACAACTAACTGAGACAATCGTTGTTTTCATTAAATCTTTACTTTAACGTATTTTCCTCAAAGAAGTGAGCTCATCAACATTAGAAATGTTGGCAACTTCTTTGAGGAAACGATTTACTTTTCACAACATCCGAATAAGATTGGCATTGGCGTGTCTGAGAGATTTCTTTCTCTTTGACCTGCTGAGCGGATTCTTTCTCCTCATCTACTCGGAAGAATCCTTTGCCTTCAACCATCAGAGCATGAGTGACGTCAACATCGTCCTCTGTGTCGACGTCATCATTCGTAGTCGGCATGCTCGCGCCTGCTCCAACACACTCCTGGCTATCAGTCACACCAATGTGATGTTTACCGAGAATCTTGTCCCGCATTCTGCGAAACAAAGATCCCTGCAGTGGTTTTGTAAAGAAATCCGCAATCATCTGCTCAGTTGGGCAATATTGGACGGAACATGTTCCCCGCGAAATGTTATCACTGTCAGTGATGAAATAATATCGAATTTCGATATGACGTGTCTTCTTTCCACTAGATTGTCTTCCGTTCCGTGCCAACAGGATTGTGCTTTGGTTATCCTGGAATATGACGTTGTCCTTCACTTCGAAACCTTGTTCCAGAAGAAACATTCGAACCCATAAAACTAATGACATGGCATCATTTACGCCAACCAGTTTGGCCTCTGTTGAGCTTCTCGTGTTGATTTTCTGCTTGGAAGACATGCTGATGGGATGTCCTCGACCGAGACTCATTGTTGCACCAGTGTGACTTTTATAATCCTTGTGTACTGCAAACGATGCGTCAATCCACCACTTGATCACACCTAGGTCGTCAGCTCCCAGTGTCAGCTTTTCATCTTTGGTCTCTCGCAAATATGTCAGGCATTGACCCAGTTTCTTCCAATCGTCGACATCAGGTCCCTGCACTCTCGTCGTGAGAAAAGCCACGGCAAGCTGTAAGTCAGGTCGGGCTCTCTTGCATAGGTACAGTAGCTTTGCTACCAAATGATGGAATGTTATCGCCTGTTGGGAATCCAATTTCTCGGCGTTGTCATCGATATCGAAAAGATGAGTTGCTGCGGGTGTAGTGGGGATTCCTTTCAATAGCTCGGCTGGGGTCTCTTCAAGGATACCATTAACGAAATCATGCATGTAGAATTGTACAAATTCTGTATTGCTGAAATCAATGGTCATACCCAAATATTTGTGCACTTTTCCTCGTGTCACCGATAGTGGGGTTTCCTTTCCATAACGGTCGCTGAGGGAATGAATGATTGAATCGACCACCTTACTTGACGCATGGGAAATCTTGAGGTCGTCCACGTGCCATGCAATCGTGCATTGTTTTCCATTGATGTCCTTGTTGGCCACGCAGAAGTTGTATGGGTTGATCACAAAACCTAGCTCGTTGACCAGGAAATTTGTGAGGTTCTTCCAGAAGAGCATTGCGGCTTGGACGGTTCCGTACAAAGCTTTCGTCAGCTCTGCATAGATCACAGGCTTCCCATTTTCATATGTCAAAAATTGTTGATATGTTGGGTCAATTCGCACGAGGAGTATTGCCGTTTCCCCTTCGAGTTTTACACGAATGAGCTCATCGATGTCCGCTTGCATGAATGCTCCCGGGATGTCGACTGTGGCTACATCCCGCTTTTCCAGTACGTCAATAATGCATGTCAGAAATAAACCTTCGATGGACACTGTCGGGGAGCTCGTCTCTTCCTTTGTCTTGTATAATTGCTGTTTCCGTCCGTCAGCGCATCCTCGTGCTTTGATCTTTCCGCATCGTTTCTGTTTTAGGAACATCAGGTAGTGTAATGCGGCCTTCTTTTGATCCCGTGTTAAAGTGTTTGCTCTCTTTCCTTGCATGACTTTCCTGTATAAGAGTTGTTCCAATTCTTTCATTATTGCATCCGCTCCAGCCTGTCCAAATTGTTTGAGTCCTGCCTTGGCTGACATCTGCGTCGTTAAAAGAGTCAGTTGAGATTGCATGTCCTTGCCAGCCAACAAAGTGAAGATAACTTCGGGTTCCATATCGTCAAAGGTTGTATGGATGTATTTAGCGACCATGTTCATCATATTCATGTGTTTGCTGTATGGTTTTCGTGTGCGTTTGGGCAACTGTTCGTCGTTGATGGCTGCGATTCTTCCAGCCTCCTCGGCTAACCGGATTTCGTCGCACATGTTTGAAGGTTTATTGTCGTCCGCTCCTGAGCTTTCGTCGTCGATGGATCTTGTGTCTTCCACTCCTGTGTTTTCACAGGATCTTGTGTCTTCCACTCCTGTGCTTTCGGTGTTGTTCGAATCGTTATCATCTTCGTCAATATAATTGTCACCGTCGCAACTTTCGTTGTCAGTTTCCATCCTCACTCCTGTGGTTTCGGGGTCGTTGTCAGTTTCCATCCTCACTCCTGTGGTTTCGGGGTCGGAGACAACGGAATCATCGTCTTGACTGGAGACACTGTGTAAGTGGGTGAAAGAAGGATCGTCGGGAAATTCGGGGTGTCCGAGCTCTGCAGCACTGAGATCGTCGTCGTAGAACAGAGTGTCGTCGGCGGTGGCAGGATCAAGAGGGGTAAAATCATCATCGTTGGGATCATCGACGATGTCATCCAGGTCGTCACCGATTTCCACTCCGTGACGGTCACCGAAAGCAAGATTTTGTGGCATGTTCTGGGCCCGTCCGAGTTGGTTTACGCGGTGGATAACCTTGATCGGCATAGGCAGGTGAGTCCAACGTGTACGACGAATGAGGGAGCCAGTGGCAAGCGACATGAAGAAATGTGTACCCTGTGCATTTCCGGTCGGACCAAGACAGATAGCACCAGCGGTGCGTTCTCACATGTCGTTGGAATGTTCCTCGTATGTTTGTACATATTCGCCAAATTCCAGTTGGGCATGAGCTTTATATGTGACCTGGCGACCGGTCATGAGGTAGGCAGACGAGTGGTGAGTAGTGGGGCCGGTCCCAGAAGGGAAAGAGTTGAGCCAAAACACTACGTTGTGTACGAGGTGTCCAAGGATAATGCGAGGGATTTGCCGGAAAGGAAGCATGCGATATGTGCTGCGGACGCAATCTTTGATAGTGCGAATGCTTCGTTCGACATCACCGATGTGATCGTCGGCCCCGCATGTCTCTAGTTGTGGGAACCAGGTGCGGAGTCCCTCAAATTCAGGGTCAGCATAGATGGCAGAGATTCGAAAACCGCGGGAATGGTAGAGGCGCAAGGTGGCTTGGAGGTGATCTCGAACATGTGGGAGTTGACGATTGGCCAGGGTGACGACCGTTCGGAAACGAAGGTCGCGGGAATATGTCGAAAGAAATGTCATCTTATTGATGAAGAAAATGTCAGTCGACAGGCCTAGGTGATTGTGTGTGGCAAGAATGGGAGGAGGCACAGGGTCGTTCCTGTTGGAGACAGAAGGGACGGGCCGTCGGGTTGTCTTGCCTTTCAATGATCCGAGATTGGGTCCATAGACATTGTCAGCGATGGTGACATCGCGAGATGTGATGGGGCAGCCATGTAAATGTTGGATGGCCATATCCTTGAAATAACGGGAGCCGGGGCGCATGATTATGTTTTGCAGCCGACGGGCTTCTTTGGCGCGAGTTAGCTCTTGTGGCGTATATTTCTCAGCGCAATCTGCAACCGTGTTAATAAGGGTGAAGTCCCACAAATTGTTGATGGAGGTGCTGGTGATCTCATGCTTGTAAACACCACGATGTGATGGCTCGAAATGGATGGTGGATCCATCGGATCGATGCACGTAGATGCCGTTGTCGCGGGAGGTGTCCATCGTCACGTGAAAATATTTGATGACGTTGTTCAGCGAAAGAATATTGGCTATGCCATTTGGATTGTACCAGACAGGCTGTGGGTAGTCCCCGAGGTATCCCTGTTGCGTGAGGGTGACTTTCCTAGCGTTGCAGGAGACGTCAATAGGGTGTTCCGCGGTATGGATATTGTGTAGAAGTGTCTTGTCACTGATGAAATCGACAGTGGAGCAGCTATCCAACAGGAGCCATATTGCCGGGAGCATGTTCATGAATTGGGATGCCGTCATAGCTGGTTCGGTAAGTGAATCAAACCATTCACACGCCATCATGGAGAATGCAGTATAAGAAGCTGACTTGGTGCTAGATTTATTGGTGCTACTAGCTTCTACGTCGACCTGTGTCCCACCGTCGTTGTTGTTGCCATCTTCTCCACGTCCATGTCCTCTACCACCGCGGCCGCCTCTACCACCACGGCCACCGCGGGTGTTGCTGCGGTTGTTGCCGTTGTGGTCGTGTGTCGTGAAAGCCACCTCATGTCCTGGATACACTCGATTGGAACCCCTGAAGTTGTTCAGCATGTCCAACGCCTGTGCCATCGTCTTCGGGTACCCGTCGTGACCTGATAGGTTGTTGTTGTGCAACTGGTTGATCAGCTCTTGGTATCGTCTGGGATCGCTGCGCGTGATCATTGCCAGGGCACCATACTCTTCACGGACGAGGGATCGAGCTTCTTCGACTTCGGAACTACTGGGCGGTGAGCTGGAATTCTTGAGGAAAGATGATGCCGTACGTCCGATGTGACCTCCTGCTGCCTCGAATACATCCATGAGGCTTCGCAGCTTCTTCATGAAGTCCGTGTTTCTCATGTGGCGGCCCTGTGTGAAAGAGCTAAGGGCTCGCTCCGCTTGTAGGAAACTGACTCCTGGCACCGTAGCAGTGCTTTCGCCTTCATGAAGTTGACTGCGGATGTTCTTGAGCAGACCGATAACGTCAGAATCGGCGTTTATCTTCTTCCAGCTTGGGCCCGCTTTGAGCCTGTCCCGCAATGTCTGGGAGCATTGTCCAAGGATTAGAGCAAAGATCCGCTGCAGTTGTTCTTCCCGGCGTATCGTTTTTTCCACGTACACCTTGAGCTGCAACTCGTACATCTTGGTCTTTCCAATACCGGCATTTGCGTCAGGTTCGGTTGGTTCTTGTATGTCCGGGATGTCCATCTCGATCAAACAGTTCCGCAGGTCGCCCGCCTTTTCGTAGCTGCGACCAACGTACTCGGCGATCTCCTTGAGCACCGTGGAGAACATGTCCTGCGTTGAGCTGGGCAGACCAATGTCGAAAACAAAGTCAGCGATGTCATCGCATTTCCCTTTGTACTTGCTTGATGGGACGGGCTGTTGCCCGCGAACTCCTCCTCTGTTGCGCCTGGAGGGCTTTCGATCATCGCCTTGGACATTAGTCTTGTCTTCGGCGGTCTTCTCGAAGCCTTCGTGGCCGCTCATGTCGGCAGCGTTGGACATCTCTGCCGGCGAGCTCTGCTTCTAAGCCTGGCAAGATTGTTTCAGTCCGCGAGCGTTGCTCTGAGCCTGACGAGAGAGTGAAGGTCACCTGTACAAACTTCTTGGTGCAGTTTTGATGCTCCGCTCTCGTTAAGGGAAACGGATCACGCTGCTGCCGCTCTCGTTAAGGGAAACGGATCACGCTGCTGCCAAGGTTAAAGGTGAAGAATAGAGGCTGTGCCTCCCCCTTCTTTGAGGAAATGTTGGAACAACTAACTGAGACAATCGTTGTTTTCATTAAAACATTACTTTAACGTATTTTCCTCAAAGAAGTGAGCTCATCAACATTAGAAATGTTGGCAACTTCTTTGAGGAAACGATTTACTTTTCACAACATCCGAATAAGATCGGCATTGGTGTGTCTGAGAGATTTCTTTCTCTTTGACCTGCTGAGCGGATTCTTTCTCCTCATCTACTCGGAAGAATCCTTTGCCTTCAACCATCAGAGCATGAGTGACGTCAACATCGTCCTCTGTGTCGACGTCATCATTCGTAGTCGGCATGCTCGCGCCTGCTCCAACAGTGAGGACTCAAGGCGGAAGTGTTTGGAACATGAAAAATGATGGCCAATGCCATAGACCAAAGACAACAGGGGAAATCTCTCTGTCCTACTTACATTTTGATGTGGGTGTTGGAAAGAGCCATGCACAAGGGCTGAAAGCGAAGTATCCCAGACGCATATCAAGATCTGCCACACAACAATCTGCCTGTCCCGAACTGCAGAAACATTAAGGAACCACAATCGGATGCTATGAGACCGACTCTTGATTGTTTTCTGTAACGAAACATTATGTTTGAATGCGAAGGAATCAAATGAAGAGAGAGGAGGAGCACTTTATATATGGAGATATGTCTGTGTGTAGAAAAAAGGAACATCGACCATAGACAGGTTCAACAGTTGATTGGAAGTCGAAAGGCACAAAACGACAAGACGAATCCTTGTTGGGAGCCAAAAGTATTTCGCACCTTGCTCTTCAGCCACACATATCATACAACGCAGAATCATCAAACTCTCCAGAGACAATCCTAGGAAGAGTTTCAAGCAGCTGGAGAGTCAGATCAACTGCTGATGCTCTATTGCAGCAATCTACAGGTGGCTGTTTTCCCTGGACGCTGGACGGGTACTGTCTCTGTGGCCAACGACTTATACCATTGCTTTCCAGGAAGCACATGGCAACGCATTTTGAGTTCTTCACTAGCTACGCCTTCGAAGGAAATATTGAAAATGGTTCCGAGTGCTTGAAGCTGGGCTTCTTTCGCTACTCCACAAATGCCATACGCAAACAATCTCCAGATCTTGATGGTCCGTCGACAATCAGCTTTGCTTGCTGGCTGTGAGTGCTCTAACTGAGGATGTTCCCGCAGAAGAGATATGGAAAGCAGAACAATCACTGTTGAATGACCTTCCAAACTGAACCGTATCAAGAGGATTATTTGTCCTTTGCACAAAATACCCAGATAGGAAATAAACAGCTAATGGGACAATATCTTCCTGGATTTCCCACTCCGATGTGAGACAAGATGTTGAAGACACATCAAGGGCCATTAAAGCGAACGTTCAAGTCTTTTAATCTATTAGTAACTAGCCAGCTAGAGTAGTATCCATTTCATGAAATTCTGCTTGTTTCTTCGCAATTGAAGCTCTCTAAACGACTACCGGTAGTCTTCATCATCATGATGATTTATGTACCAAGCAGTAATAACGTGTAATTGTACGGCATTTCTGCAATATTTTATTTTTTCGAACGCGTCTGCCGTTTTACCTCGTCGCGCCCGGATGGAGTTAGTATCCTATTCTCGCTGTGAAACTAATCCTATTCTCACTGTGTGCCTAATCCGCTGTGTGCCTGTGCTCATAAAAACAAAACACAAGTATGCGCCTCTTCCGCTGTGTGCCTGTGATCATAAAAACAAAACAAAAATTCGTAGAAATGATAGCCTTAATTAACATTTTACTTTCCGTCAAATAGTGACAATGTTGACCAAGACAAGTTCATGCATGAAATTTGGAATGACAACATCATGGACTATCTCATCTATGTAAGAAGGGTTAGTTTTAAAGGCCTTCCATCCCTTTTGCGTTGCAATCGATTCTCGTTCACTTTCTTTGGAGTCAAATACCCTCACATGCTTTCCGAGCAGCAATCTTGCTATGTTTGGTTGAAAAAGCCATCAAGAACCCATGTTAAACCTTTCACCTTCTCTTCTGCTGCATTCAAGAGTAAAATCTCGGCGCCAGCCATCTTCACTTGATTGGTATTCAACTGTGAATAACCCTTGAGCTTAGCAGCCTGACAAACCTTTTTGGCTTTGCTACAAGTCCAGTTGTCCAATTCACTTGGGGCCCCTAGGCCGATCTCTTGGAACTTGCTCACCACATGGTCGAACAAAGCCAGCTTGGTCATAGTCGCCCCCTGTAGCCTAAATGGTTTGTTGTCTTCCTCCTTGGGAACAACAACAACATGCAGGAAGAAATCATCCCTCACTTCTTGATCTGGCATTGCGGCTCTAAAGGCTTCCTCAGCAGCTTGCCTGTACTCCAGGATCTTCACAGGATGAAAGGAGTGAGTCTTGCTGATAGTGTCTTGCATGGCCAGCACACACCAACCACGACCATCAAGCTTGCAAACAACAAACATGTCAATGGCATCCTGTTGGTCACCAATAGGATCAATGACCACAGATCTGTTATTGCGGATACATTCCTCAATTGCTGATCGAAAAAAACCAAGGTTTTCCTTCATTTCACACTTCTGATCCAAGCACTTTGGAAGTTCCACCAAGTCTCGCGAGTCTCTAAAGTCTTCCACTTTACCGCTGACATACTGTTTCCAGCGAAACTTGTTGCTCTCGGTCCTCGTGAGAACAAAGTGTGCAAATCGCTCAAATGCTATCCCTATCGTCCCAGGAACTTTGAACACGTCCCGACAAAACCTACGAACCGCGTTGGTTTCTTGTTCTGCAAGATGATCCAAAAACCCTAGCTCAGCTTGCCGGCTGCAGAACTTGTAGGTTTTTCTCATGTACGGCCCCCATTCAGAATCAATTGGAACAGGAAACAAAAGCCAACTTGGTGGTTCCACTGTTCTCAAGGAGCTTCCGCTTTCTCTGCTTTCGCCTAGGTTATCCAACATGCCCCGAACAATCCTAGGGCCGTGGGACATGAGAGCTACAGAAAGAGAATTCAGTTCAGCCTTAAATTCTTCCTCAGAAGCACCTAAAGCTGCCTCTGGTCCACACAAACGGAATGTCTCGCAATACTTAGTGAGTCTACGAGGAATTCCACCCCACAGGCCATGCAAAGCACTGATGAATTTCTCAAACTCTCCCAGTGCCGTTCCTACAGGAAGACAGTGAGAATGGTGAGGCATTGCAGTGTGAACATGATCAGACAGCATGAGAATGAGCAATGCTTAAACTTACCTCCTCCATATTCCTTGTAAAAGGAAGGCATCACAGCTTTCAACTCGGGCCATTCCCAGGAAGGCATCCATAAATACCACACCAATCCAGCTTCCATGCGCTTGATTCCTTGCTTGTAATTAGTGTCTTTCGGTGACGAGAAAATAACACATGGCACGCACACATTTTGGTGCTGAAACGGGATCATATTGGCTGTACCTGATGATCCACCGATGGAGTCATACAGAAACCACGTCCCTTCGGAAGGCTTCCTCCTGATGACATCCTCTTCGGGTCTATCGACAATTGTTGGATGCTTGGCATCACCCTCGAATGCAAAAGTTGTTAATGTATGGTCTGACGCTGAGTGGAACCATATGTTCTGTCGTTTCTTCAGAAGCTGCCACACAATCGTGTTCGAACTCCAGGACTTGCCTAAGCCGGGTGGGCCTGTGATGATGAATGCAACTTGTCCTTTGGGGCCTTGTGTATTCCATTCCTTTTTCTCCCCCTCGACAGCCTTCCACATTATTTCAAAGCAATCAATAGTACATTCACGAATGAACAGTTCTGATTCCTCTGTCAATCCTTGGTACCATTTTGTTCCTAGAGGAGCTGGAATTGTGACTGGCTTGAGGCTTGCTTTCCAAATCCGCCTCTTTTTGCTATCCCGATTTGCCGTCTCGGTTTCCATATCCAGTTCACGCACCTTGCGCTTAATTCCTTGTTCCTCCTCCTTCTTGTCAATGGCATCCAACAGGGGGATATCGCGATCAAACAACGATGGCTCCAGTGCGTGCCAAACGGAAGGTTGAATCACTGATTCTTGCCAATAGAGAATGCACCCGTTGCACGATTAATCAAAACACAGAGCGGCAGATTAATTAATTGTTAGGACGATCTGAATAAATTCAACAATAAACAACCAAATCTAAAACGCTTCTCACCGTCTGGCTGCTGCAGCTGCCGCATGCGAGCTTCATGCTCTTTTTGCTTGCGGACTTCGTCTTTTTGCTTGCGGACTTCGTCTTTTTGCTTGCGGACTTCGTCCTTCCACCCAGCCACCAAAGGCACCCTGGTCTCTGGAGTCAAAGCCTCAAATTCCTTTTCAGACATCTGAAGGAGTTCACGACAATACTTCTCCCAAGTGAGGTCACTCATCGTCGCGCGTTGTTGTTGTTGTTGTTGTTGTTGTTGTTTCTGCTGCTGCTCTTGCTGTTTGTGGGTTTCCCTCCACGGTAGTTTAATCAAATAATTCAAACACTAGACGATCGTACTGATCGATCTCTTCTTGTTGCTGCGCTTGTGGCAGTGGCGCGGTTGTCTACCGATTCCTCACTCTCGCCGGCAACCGCTGTGGCCTGGTAGGAAGAGACGTCGATATTTCCTTCCGGCTGCTGCTGTTTTTGTTGGTAATACCGCAAAACGCAGTAGTACTGTCGCTCCTACTGTTGTGTTTCGTTGCGTCACCGGCAGCTCTGCTGCAGAAACAAGGAGGTGCTTGTGCTGTGATGTGTTGTGCCTCTCGAAGGATCCCAGGAATTGCTTCTGTTGATGTTTTGATCCGCTGTGCTGTTTTGTTGCGTGTTGTGTATGATACGAATTGGCGAGCTACGTAAATATTAGGTGGTGCTTCGTTGCTGCTGCTCACATCGCCGTGTCGGCTGGACGGAGACGTGTGTGATACTTACTGTTAGTACATGATACGGTAGATGATCAAATAAAATAACTCAAAGAATTATTATATTACAGTTAATAATAACACAGGATTATTAACTGTAAAGTGGGCTCTTCTAATAGCTTCAAAGCTACTCTACTACTCCGAGTAGCTACCTAGAGCCTACGGTACTCAGTAGCTACCGGTAGCTAGCTCTACGGTAGGCTATTGTGTACGTACGAAGGCGTGGAACGGTTTCCCGGGACAGTCAGTCACGTTCCAGCAACGTCCAGCAAGGGCGGCAGCAAAAAAAGGAACAACTTTTGGTCCGGTCTTTACTGTTAATTCTTATGGTGTGATAGACTTGTATGACCCAAGAAGAACTCTCAATGGAAAATAACGGTGTCGAATTAGGCTCACCCCTTTATTAGTGGAATGTGGAATGCTACTTTAAGATTAAAACCTAGTGTTTGCATACTAGATGCGTAGCCAAGTCTCTACCTCTTCTTGATCGATGTCTGGAACACCAGCAGGTTCTTCGATGTTTGGAGCTGCAGGATCTCTGATGGCTTCTAAGACTCGCTTCAACCTCGCGTGAGCAAATGGCCGATCACGATTGGCTCCAAGGAACGTCTTCAAAGCATCGATCCCTATGACACACATCCACGCTGACAGGCAAGAAATGGAAGTTTCTAAAGCGACGTCGAATTGTGATATCACCCTTATCGTGCTATGACCAATTGTGGAATATTTCTTGGTGATCTCTTTCTGGTTTCTCCGATTGCTGAGAATGTAAGTGCTGTAGCCCAATTGATGTTTCATAAACGTGACCAACACAATGAATGCCGAAAGATCTTGGGGATCATGGTCCCATTCCAATTTCTTTTCTGAATTTATCTTGAAGAAGGTAAACATTGTTCAATTTCATGAGACCAGTGCTTATTTGATTTATAAGGCTTTCAATCAACGACAATAGCGTCATCCGATTTACCAGAACCCGGATAACAGTTTTAGGCAACAATGACACCGCGACAGAGCGGGCATGTTTCAGCTCCACAACGGGCAATCATCCCCAGCAGTATTGCGATTACGCTCGTCTTCCATCGTAGATTGTGGTAGATTGTGAGCGCGTCAGCCTAGATGCCCATGACCACTCGGGAACCAGATCAGACGCTCAAGTCCATTCCTTAAATCTGTTCCTTGGTAACCTTCATAACCGTCCGCCTCTCGCAAGAGCCAAATCAGACGCTCAAGTCCATTCCTTAAATCCGTTCCTTGGTAACCTTTATAACCGTCCGCCCCTCGCAAGAGCCCTTGCAGCCGTACACTTTCCTCACCGTTAATTCAACGACCTGCTTGTCGTCCCCGTACATCAGTTTGTTCATTGCGTCAAGGACGACCTTCACCAGATTATCCAAATCCGGATTGATGGTGTGATGAAGAGGTGAAGAGGTATGTCGGTTTTGAGTTCCATCGATCTGTCACCTCCCATGAAATGCGAATTCGGTCTCCTCATACAGAACTTAATGCTGACAGCAACAGGCCCAGAACCAAAAACCGGCGGTGGAGTTGTTACGATCTCTTAGATGATCTGAGCTTTCACGGAAGCTATCGCCTTTGCGCTTGGGCTGTAGAACAAACCACCATCTCACTTTCGTGGCCTTGCTTGGCAATGAGGTTCCATGGTGAAGTCACCCACGAGATGGTCATCCGTAAGGTCAATAGCTGTGGAGGGAAAGCATTTCACAGGAAAATAATGAAGCTGTTGCCTAGCGTCTAGCTATCATAGAGATAGGGGAACATGTGTCGCCAGAGCTACAGTTCACACACGAGCACAAGGCCTGCTTTCTTTGAAAACTTCGAATCTCCATTGCTACGTTGTAGCGATGGGATTGCAGTGTTGCAGGAATTGTGTGCTTGGGTGTGTGGTGTGTGATGCCTGCAACTCTGGACTTGTGTCTGTCCTCCGACCGCCTGCTGTTTGAATCCCGATCTCAAACACTACCGTAGTCCAACGGCGGACAAACTCGAGCATTCAGGCAACAACAATAGAGTGCACTTCTATTGCCTGCACGCCTCTTGGTGAAGATAGGTTCCACAGCATTCAGGATCTGTTGTTTCAGGTTTTGTTGGACGGAGATGTGTTTGTCATAGGCACTGACAGCATCGGTGTAGTCCTGGTTGGCGTCGTTGATTTGTGCTGTGGTTGCGCTGGCAACGCGTGTAGGTCGGATCAGAAAGGTTGGCGCAGTGTAGGCCTGGCCGGCACGTGCAGTGTAGTCTGCAATAGTCATGACAAGGGCCAGGTGTCCATGGCTACCGTATTTGGAGGGGACACTTTTGGCATTGGCGAAGATTTCCTTTGTCATGAGGATGATGGCTGGGGCGGTGGGGCGGCCGATGATGGGGGTCAGGGGGTCATGCGGGTAAATGAAGGTTGGGACTGACATGATGGAGGGTTGGTTTGGTGGTTGCAGATGGAATCTGTCTAGTTGATATGGGTGGTTGCAGACGGGAACGCGGTGGGTGCGTTGTCTGTGTAGCCGGTTGGTTGGTGGCGGTGGGAGACGGGAACGCGGTGGGTGCGTTGTCTGTTTAGCCGGTTGTGGGACTTCTCAATGTGTTTGTTTGGGCAAAGACATTGAGGATGTGCAAAGGTTAATGCAGCTCTATTGATGTAGGTGTGTGTGTAAACGGGGAGCTACATTAATTTATGAGGATGTCTATGGGCATTGGATCGTCGGCAGATGGGAACTTGAGTAAAGCGGTAAGCGTTATCCAAGTTACGGTTGGGGATCAACACTTTCTACTGTTTTATTACTTTCTCCATCGCAAAAGTATCGTCCATCCAGTTTTTCAGTCACTGTCAACTTCACCCCTTTATAATAAAAGACTTCCACGAAAACCATGTTCACTTTGGTCGTTCCTCCTGCATATGGCTGGGTTGTGCTTGGTGCTGGCATTGGCCCATTCATTACCAACATGTACTTGGCTGGCGCTGTCATGAAGGGCCGCAAGGAGTACAACGTCCAATATCCCAACTGTTATGCCACTCCTGGATACCACAAGAACGCCGACGAGTTCAATCGCATTCAACGATCTCATCAAAACTTTTGTGAAGGCCTGGATCAGTACATTGTCATGACCGTGTTGGGTGGACTCAAATATCCGATTGCTTGTGCGGTGGGATGTAAGTGATCTCTCTCTGGAACATGTCTTGAACAAGCAAGAGCTGCATCTGTTGGTTCAGGTATATCTCATCTCTCATCCATTTCTGTCTTTGTGACGTTCTTTCCACTCACTCCTTTTGTTGCAGCTATTTTCTTTTTCCTTGGTTCCATTCTGTACCAAAAGGGATACAGTGACACCTCGCTCGACGTCCAGACAGCTCGATTCAAGAAGGGAGGTGCAATCAAATACATTGGAATATTCATCAGTTTGTACTCGACGGGTGCTTTGGCCTACTCGATGCTTACTGCTTAACAGGATAGAGGTGATAGCACACACAAAGACTAAACTGAGTATCAAAATTTATTTTACTTGTAACTTTTCCATAGAACTCAATGAGCATGCTTCCAACGAGGATTTGCATTTGTCGAGGCGATGCTTCGATGTAATGGCCTTTTTAATTACTTTTCCCTTGTCATCGGCATACGCTACGTCCCTGTAAACAATGTGAGGTGTTTTTGTGTTGCGGAAAAAAGGTAAGGAGGGGAAAGCAAAGCCAAAACGAATTGGTAAATCTGCCGCAGCTGCCTTTCGTTTTACGTACTGCACCCATTGTCGACGGAACTCTTCCCAAATTGATCCAGTGGGCTTGACTAGCTCCACATCTTCAGAATCTGGTGGGTTGTTGATTTCAGCGTAGTAGTCAACAAGTGGAGCCAGTATTTCCACAGATTTAGGCACTTGCGCCAAGGTCTTTTCCAACAGTTCTCTAGGTACAACACGTCCCGTCATTTTCGCTCGAGCCTGTACCGTAATAATATCATAGGTGAGACTTTCAACGTATCGAGAACGAAAACTGCCACCACAACTTCATTGCTGACAACAACTCACCTCGGCTCGTTGAAAGACCGCCTCCCTTGGTGCTGTGACGTGGATGATAGCTTGCCGGACTTTGGGGAACTCCCTTCGCAACCGTTCAAAGTAGGTCCGATACCACTCCGAATCTCGAAGAGATCCGTCCTGCAAAACATTCTTTCCAACCTGTAAGGCCGCAAGGGTCAGAATTTCCGCAATGTATCCAGCTTCTTTCCGGGTGAGGTCACCTGCCAGCTCGGGATTTTCGTTGATGTACATGTGAAACTCGGGAAGCAGTCCTGAAACGAGAAAAATGGAGGTGAGTCAATGGACATTTCCAAATTGATTTTGCTATTCATAAAACATGATACATACTTCGAATCTCATCAGGGTCAACTCCTACGAAAGAGTGAAGAGGGAATCGTTCGTGTTTCACCAAAATGTTCATGGTATGGGATTTTCCTGCTCCCATGGCCCCAGCGGTGAACACAATCCAAGGCTCTGTGGGGACTGTTCCAACATTGCCATCTGGATCCACAATGAACGCTTCGTGCAGCATGTCGGTTATGATGGCGTCTTGGAGCTTTTGTCGTTCAAAGGTGTAGTTGCAGTGATACGAGTAGTCCAGGGTCTTTCGGATGTGGGAATATTTACCGTAAAAGTTTTTATCGTCGGACTTGTTGTTTTCTTCCGAGCTGATCAAGACAGAGAACGGTTGTCGCGTCTCCTTGGCCTTGCGAATCGCGCTTTCGTTGGCGTCAGTCGTTTCCTTGACGGACAGTTGGCGTTCCATTTGCTGCTTCCCCTTCATGCCGGGTTTCCATGCGCAGGCTTGTAGAAATACGGCATGGAATTCGTCCCAGTCTTTGACGTTACCATCCACGATATAATACGAGTCAGCTCCATTTTCGATTTGGCAGTAGAAGTCAACGGATGGTCGAACTACCTCCAAGGATGAGGGAATGGTCTCTAGACTTTTGAGGATCGAATCTTGATGGATGACTCGTTTCGTTTCCTTGGACTTTTTCTCGGCCCGCTGTAGAATGAGGTTAGTGGGTGCAGTTACGTGAAACAGGGCAATCTTGGGAAAAGCGAACAATCCGAAGGTTTCTATGGAGCACTGACTTTTCAACATGTTGATCCAATTCAAGAACCAATCGGGATTTCGCATGGCCGAATCAAAGACAACATTTCTACCATTTTGCAGCGACGCCATGAGTAACAGTTCGGCCATGAAGCTACTCTCCTTTCGCATCAAGTCATTGACGAGTACAGGATTATTGGCGGCATATGTGGCAAATTCCGGAAGTCTCCTTCGGATAGAATCTGGATCGACCTGTACAAAGCTCAAGATTGGTAATCGTCCGGTATGCACGAGATCGTGGAGGATGTGATGTTTTCCAGCACCTCGTGCTCCGACGGTAAAAATTAACCATGGCTCTGTCGGTGTAATGCATCGATCCGGATCCTCTACATTGTCTAGGAAATCGTCGATTATTGCATCTTGTAGCCATTGTCGTTGTTGTGTGTAATTCTGGTAGTGATTGGATACTTTCAGTAGTATCTTGCGTAAATGTGCATAGGGTCCGTAGACGGCGTCTCGGTCGATCTCTGCATGATAGTCTTCCGTCGAGACCAGACAAGAGAACTTTCTGACGCCGCATGATCGTCGGAGACTTGGACGGTGCAAGAACGGAACGTTGGATGGAGACGGTGGTTGAGACTCGACGACAATGTCGCCGTCGCTTTGCCGCATAAAAGTCATGGTGAAGGAACCAATTCTTACAACAACAACAACAACAAAATCTGTGTGTTGCTTCCTTTGATGATAATCAAATGAGCGAGAGGAAAAAATTGAAAATGGAAATCGAAATGAAACACGACCGCGGCTCTAACTGGGTAGCTACCGGTAGGTACGGTAGCTACCTACCAGGGTAGGTAGCTAGTAGTAGTAGTAGTCGAGAGAGTAGGGAAAATCGCTACTCTCTCTAGCTAGAGTACCGAAGTAGTAGGTAAGTCGATAGCTACGGAAGAGAGTAGACAGTAGCTACGGAGTAGTTTTCTACTCTTGGTGCTTCATATCTTACACTGTAATGGAGTTTTGCTTGGTAACCGTCACTGTTTGTATCATAGTGGTACGGTGACCTTTGTTTGTGTTGACAGTGCGAATAATAATATTGCAGGTAGTGAGGCAAGTTATCTCGAGTATCACGATGAAGTGTTGTGGGCGGTTGCCTTCGACGGACATACATCCGCAGCCACAACCCAACAACACGACCATTACCAAGCACACAGCAACAAAAGTACGGTAGCTCCAGTGATCACGAAACTTTCAACGACAAAACAACCTCCTCGCCAAACTGCATTTCTAGAGATCATGGAAAGTATCACATCTAATCCTAACGCGGACAGTTCCTCTTCGCCCGTAAAGCGGGTTGCGATCTTGAAAAAGAAAGGCAAAGGGCTATATCTCAGACTGCTGGAAAACGGGAAGGTTGTTAAAAACGAGTACATCAGCTCCGAAAACAAAGCTATTGATAGTGGGTTGGAATTGATAGACGAAGATGGATTTGCCTTGGAAAATGCAGAATACGCAGCAGCGGTGAAAGGATGCTTTTTTCGATTGCAAGACAGCAGAGGTAACCACGACGATTACGTACTGGAGAATGAAACGCCATTCGATATATCAGAGCCAGAGGCGAAAAGACCGCGGATCGTTCTCACCGGGTCTCCAGACTCGAGCAAGTTCCATTCTCCTGCCGAAACAGAGCTGCCAAAGCCAGATGAAGGTGAATGGGATTTCTTGGAGCCTGAAAAGTGGTTAGATACTACCCGTGAACAGCTGGTGGATCATGCCAAGAGAAAAGACAAGAACTCCAACCGATGCAGCCCTATTGCTTTTATACGATGCAGTCGTGGAGGGAAGACCAGATCCATGGTTGAGCTTGCCAGAAAAGTTCGAGAGGAAGACGAATCCTACAGTATTGTGTTTGTGACTTTCAACACAGACACTCCTCTCCACAGCAAAGATGAACAGCGAGACCCTGTTGAGGAGCTATGCATCAGAATCGCATATGCCGCTTTCAAAGAAAAGAAATCGACGCCTACAGACTTCCGACGTTTCTATGCCAACTACACAGTTGGCAGAGAGTGGGTCGAAGCGTGGTTGCAGGAAGCCAAGTGCATTCTTTTCGTTGATGAGATAAACCTGCTTCAGGATCGAATTGATGGAATTCTTGCTGATTTCCTCAAGGTGTCATTCGTGTTGCCCGCTGGCCGTGGCTTTGTTTTCTCTTCTCATCGTGCGACAGTCAGTAGACAGCTTGCCGAGTTCATGTTCTCTACCAGCAACGGAGAAGTTATCCTACGCCCTTTACCGCTCATTCCCTCTTTGAAACAGGCAAGAGATCATTTTAAGACGCCAGATTTGAGCCCTCAGGAAGTCCTATACTTGGGATTGATTCCAGGATTGATTGTGGAAGAGCTTGCCGGTAGATTGCCCAAACAACGCCGAGCCGATCTGGTAACAGGGTTCATCAATTCCCTAGCAGCCAAGCCACCGGCACAAAGTATCAAGGAAGTTCTATTGCTCCTTGGGAGCTTGTTGACAGGGATGATTTTCAAACCACTTCAAGAGCTCATGACGGCAGATGTTAATGAGAAAGGCAACATGGTCCTTAGGTGGATACCATGTCACATGGCGGAGGCTATTTCAAAATTGCGAATGAAGGGTGGATATTTCCTCCCTAAGTGGCTAGGGAAGTGCCTGAAGAAAATTGTGTGGCTTTTTGTGCAATTTCGGACGGCAAAGTGGGAGTCTGGAGAGGCCTGGGAGGCTCTGTTCATCATTGTTCTCATTGTCCTGTGCGTCACTGGAGAATTTGACGATGTGGTTGTCCCACTACACTTCGATGACAATGTGAAGGTAAAATTCAACGAGCCTTTCAGTGGAGTGGACTTCAGAACGAAGAGTCCTACTGAGTTTATCAAAGGCATTCCTAAAGATGGAGAGAAAGAGGGGATTTCTATCTACTATCCTAACCATGCAAGATATGAAGAGCTCGACGTTATTCTTGCCTGTTGGGATTCAAACGGAACCAGGTCACTCTATGGATACCAACTGAAGGAGGACAGTATCATCCCAAAGGCATTTGCAAATACCAACATGTTCCAGGGCAGCTACTTGGTTCGTGGTTTGCCAACATCAACGGTATCGAAGAGGCATTGGCGAGCAGTGACCGCCGAAGAACTTGATGTCTTTTTTGGAGAATCTGCAAAGCATTGGTCTGCAAAGAGCTGGAAAAGACTCAAGGAAGGAAATACTCTTTCTGGAGTCCCAAAAAGTTAGATAAAAATTATTTTTTAATCAATAGTCGTGGTGCACTACTGGGAGTAATTCGTTTTCTGGGAGTGGTGTCGGCTTAGTCTCAATAAGGATTAGATTCATTGAGTCATGAAGATAAGAGAGGAAATAAAACATGAACCTTGACTTTCTCTATTCTACTAACAGTAAGTAGCTAGCTAAAGTGTCTATTCGATCGAGTTCCGTTTTACAGTTCACAATTATCAGAGGAGTTTTAACATCTGAGCGGGTCGGATAGCTTTATGATAGCTGATGGGGTAGGATATTCGGCGGGCAGGCGCACCTTTCGACGGTCAGACGCTAACTAATTCCGACGAAAAGATTTGACTGTGAGGCCAGAGTTTCCCCGACGTCCGTTAACAGATGGAGAAAAAAGGTTAGGGATTCAGGAGCGCTGTCCAAATTATGGTTGCACTTTGTGACGTTTTCCTTCCTCTGTGCACAATGAACATGTCAGGTTTCAAACATTTATTTTTTTTTTGAGGAAAAAATGCTCGCCACGACAATTCTTTAGAAGAATTTTGTTGTTGTTGATGTTGTTGTTGATACCAGGGTAGGAACAGAGACATCATGGTTTCTTCTCGTACAACCAATGATAGTACCTCCTTGACGTTTCCTCGGCGACTTCCCGCTTCCAGACTCGGAACGAAACACGACACCCTCGACGCCTTCCATCATGCGGTCCATCCTTTTCGACCGGAAACGTGCAAGGAATATACATTGGTGGTCGTCACAGAAAGGGTTTTGGAAACAAATTCTTCCAATGGGGAATCAGTCACTCGACAGAGAATCTTGTTGGGACTCAAGAACCGAGGCTTTGGAATGGGCATGTACAATTCCTTCGGAGGGAAATTTCTCCATGACGAGGAATCCGTCGAAGAATGCGCTTGTCGAGAATTGCGAGAGGAAACCAATCTGATTGTGACTTTAGAAGAAATGACACAAGCCAAAGTAGGGATTCAACGATACACCTTCCAAAACGATCCAGTTGAGATGGTCATGCATGTCTTTCGAATACAGTTGGAGTCGACCAAACACCGAGCTACACATACAGTGATGGGTTGTGACGAGATCACTCCTCAATGGTTCGAAGATATAAATCAAATACCCTTTGACAACATGTTTGCAGACGATTCACTTTGGTTGACTGCCTTGTTATCTTCAGAGGTGCCTCTCGCCATTAACGGATCGTATCATTTTCGTGAAAATTGTCAAGAAACCAACACCATCTTGGAATATCACATGAATGTGCAGCCCAAAAACAAAAACAACAAAGGTTTTTCCCTGGAACAGCGATTGTTCCATGCATTACACAACAAACGTGTCCACTCACCAAATATCAAGGAATTCAAAGAGAATTATGCGTTCTGCAATGCTGTAAGAAATGCTTTCGGGAAATCCAACTCCAAACATCAATTCGACATTGTCATTGATGTCGCGGGTGGGCATGGCGCGCTAGGTGCCCTGTTTCTGGTCTGTACATCCGCCTATGAAGCAGTGGTAGTAGATCCAGCAGATGTGGGTGGTGCAGGTGTCTGGAAGGCTTGGGGTACGGACTTCATCGGATGTGACAAACGTTTACGCTACAGAAGCGAATGTTTGCGGACTGGATTGCCGGCTGAATTGGAGAATGCACTCACTGTGACCTCTTCCGATCGAATATTGGTGGTGGCGTGCCATGCTTGTCAACATCTGTCCGAGGAGACTATGAGCATTTCTTGCCAATACGGAGTCCATGTTGCCGTGATGCCGTGTTGTCAGACAGATCTGTCTACCGGCGGATCATGGAAGTCCACCAGCCGCAATTTGTCAGTTCCTGTAGCTGTTGTCATGGATCTGCTGCAATGCGGAAAGATTATGGCTCTAGGAACGTATGATGTCCGGATGAAGGTGATTGATCCTGACATTACGCCACAAAACAGAATCATTTCCTGTCGAGCGCTCCATACAGATGCGACAGGGATATCACTGGAACGTAAGCAGAAAGTGGCCCGAGCTCATTCGCGTCTAGCAAATGCCTACAAGAAGGCACATGTCCTTGCAAAGTCAAGCGACCCCCATTACCAATTCCTGGCCACTCTTGAAAGCAACTTCAGAGGGCCAGCGTTGTACCTTTCTCTGGGATTTGCCATGGGAGTGTTAAGCTTCCACTTGGTCAAAAAGAGATGATCACCCTCATCAACTTCCGCTCTCAAGTTCTACAATGCCGGCTCAATGTGAACAATCTTTGATTACACAATACAAATCTATAAACAGTATCATTTCTATATCCAATGTTGATCCCCTTTGTCACTGGTCCCCTAGAATCTTCTGTGGGCTATCTAGGCTTGCTCAGACGACCCCCAACATCATCATGTTGACTGCCGAAAAAGCATCTTTCCAAATCGCCTGCTCGGAGTTCGGCTCCAGTTGGAAAGATATTCTTTTGCTTCCAGTTCATCTTGTATTGCCCGTAGTCTCGCCCTCATGATGCTGTGAGCCGAGCATCTATGATAGATATTTGCTACCAGCTCATCGTCCACTGGCATTCCCATCTCTCGATGGTTTCTTTGTTGTTCCAACACTGCAGCCACGGGAAGACGACGCGGACGTCCATATTCATCAAAAATATCGTCGTCGTCGTCTCTTACATCTTTATCATAGCAGTCATCGTCAAAGTCGATAGCACATAATATCTGTTTCACTTTGTTGGGTTTCTTCCATTCAGCGGGTTCGGGGTACCATAACTCCTTCTTTTCTTTTTTCGATAGAATTTGTGCATTTGGTATTTCCACGACCTTCACGCGTTCGTAAAAGGAGACACTCCTTCTCATACTCAATTGTTGCGGTATGGTAAACAAAGAATCAAAGCTCATCCCAGGGAATATCGAAGCCATGATGAAGTGGTTGGGATCGTTGGTCGTAATCAAAGCCAGGTCCAGTGTTGGTGTATTGTGTATTGTGTCTTTTCGTTTGCGTCTTGCTTAGTTCTTTTTGAAGACACACAAGTCCTTCTTACTTGGGTCTCCAGCAGTTGCCCATATAGCGGTCACTTAGAAAGGGAGCTACAGAGAGAATGGGAACCGCCGCATGGTTGGGTTGGAGTGGAAGGTGCAACGACTTCAAAGCGAAAGAAGGCGTTCGGAGGGTTCGGAGGAAAAAATGATGCTGTAAATAGGTGCGCTTTGGGAAGGTGCGCCAGGTCTTGCTTCCAAAAAGAATGCTTGCTTAAATACGAAGCAGAGAGCCAACGGCTCGCTTGTTAAACAAAAAAGGCATCAAAACGCGTCCAAAACATTTTCATACTTCATAGTTCTACGACTAGTATGCACTCACAGTCACAACACTTTTTTTAGGTAAACGCATTGACAGTGAACACTCTCTGTATTTATGATACACACACGGACTTCTAAAACCATTTTGGACTCTCTTCGACTCCAGTAAGAGCTAGCAACAGAGATGAACTGCTGTACTCGTAAACATTACTACAGAATAAAATATTATTACAGTTAATACCTCTACTCTACTACTAGAGAGCTAACGTAAATAGCTACTCTACTAGCTAGCTCGAGAGTCGTACTCTCTCTCTAGACCTACTACTTGGTAGTGAATCGTATACTTCGTACTCCGGAGTACCGGTACTCTGTAAATAAATAAATTCTATGATTATTCGATTTTTTGTTTTCGTTCATCGCAGCCTATCCAACAACAAAAATATAATGCGAATGCAGTACGGTGTACGATAATAGTAGTAACTACTAGCTGCCAAATACAAATTACTCTACTAGGTAGACTAAAACGGGGCTATTAAGCAGCAGTCGTCGTGGTGTCTTTGTCTCTCAAATCTCATTGTGACGTTTGAAAGTACGAGAGTCCATCAGACAGTATATCAAACACTGATCATCGCGTTTGTTGGGATTGAACCCTGCTCACGGATTCAAACCATAATCATGAGGACAGTCACAAAGAGTAGCTTGTGATATGTGTTGAAGAGTCCCAAAGACAACGACTATAGAAGATGACTCGAATAACGAGGTCGAATTGGGGTAAAGCCGGCCTGAGAAACGATGGTTTGAAAGAGCTTCAGCTGAAGGGATCCGATTTGGGAGGACATAGCAAAGCTAATGAGAGATTTGCGAAAAAGCATAAAGTGTTCTGCTTCGCGTCCAAAGGCCTACTATCCCATCTCCCCCAGAAAGAATCCAATAAAATGCTATTGGCAGATAGACAGCTTCAGAAAAGGTTTGTTGGGCGGGTATTGCAGCCAGTTTAGAGGAGACCATTCCACTTGTGCGTTTGGTCCTTCGACCAGATGCAACTGGAACGTGTGTCGAGGAAGCCTCGAAAAGTTCGGGAGACTGAAGTGATCCAACGTTCCACAAAATACCACCAAATCTCCAGCTTTCACCTCCACTGGAACAAAAGAATCAAATAACTCGTTGCTGTCGGTCTCCTTGTCCTCTGGGAGGGTCGATAGTACTTGCACGGATTCGGGCAAACTACCTTCCCACGTTACATTGGTTGGTGTGGGATTCCGTTCCTCGAAAATGAGTTTAGGAGTATTGTTTGTGGTTGTTTCGAAAGATTCTTCTTTCGTTGCGTCGTTCGCATCTGTTTTGTAGTACTCTGGATTCCGAATGAATTGTCGCCGTACGGGCTCAAAATGCGACTGAGGTCGAACCCACAAACACCCATTGTCTAAGGTGGCATCATCGAGTGCCAACCACAATCCCAGACACGATTGTTTGGGAGTAGTATACAAAAAGGTGGAATCTTGATGCGAATGGACTGTCCCACCAATGGATGGTTGCTTGAAAATATACATGGATTGTGGAATGACTGGGTGTTGCCATCCCAACTCTTGGACGAGGGTGCAGAGTTTGTAACTGAGCGTGTAGTTGGAAAAGGCGGAACCAGGCATGGTGTGCATTCCGTGTCCAGCCTTGTTTAATGCTGCTAGTTTGTCGTCGTGATATTCCTCTTTTAGTTTCCCTGTAGATTCGTCCAAGGCTTGAGGTTCGGCAAAATATGACACCTTATCCGCCGAATCTAAAAAGTAATCACCGCGTTGCGTATTGGATTTTGCGTCTGTGGCAAAGGCATAGTCGGGCTCCTTTTCCTCATCATTGCTATCACCTTCTTCTCCTGCTTTTCCTGGGTTCCAGTTGTTTTCCACGAGTCGCTTCATTTCTTCTTTCAGTTCGGCAACTTGCTCTGGCGAACAAAACTGGCGTTGCACGGAAAATCCGTACATGTCAAAATAATGACATCGTGGCGTTCGATTTTGCCTCCAAGAGCGGGTGTTTTCGATATCAGCACTGTTTCCGCCAGCCTCTGTTTCGTAGGACGGACGAATCCAAGATGGGATTTTGGTAGGATCTTCATTCTGTACTCGATGGGAAGCATCTTCAAGCATTCGAAACACCAAAGAGGCACTTTGCCGGAGTTGCTCTTTCTCGACCGGTGTCAGGGGTGAGGATGATGATAAAGGGAAGGAGGTCATGACAGTTAGTTGTGTTCGTTGGTAGTCTGCTATGATGCCACCACCAAAGAGAGATCAGAAATGCGATGGGGTGGTGATTGAGGGTGGCATTTTGGCACCTCGCCGCTTCATGCCAGAAATCTTTACTGTTACTGTTATTATACGACGTAGTAGTGTTAATACAAAGTGAAGTATAATATTATATTAATTATAACATTATTATTTATAATAAGTGCCCAACATTTCTCGCGGGTAGTATGCCGTACTACGGTAGTCGTAGAGACCTACTGGTGATACTTGTTCCCCGGGGGGTTCTACCGGAGTACGGAGAAATTGAAATTGATCTCAGCCGTGCATGATGATGTTCAAATATGTGTACCAACTGTTAATAAGTCGTATTGGAGAAGCGACGACGCGACCCTTCGCTCTGCTAAAGTTGATTGAAGTCGTACTTGTCACCGTGAGAACACACAGAACACACTGTCTTCTCACAGGACACAAGATGCGAAATACGACCAATACGTCGTAGCTTACTGCTTCCTTTCTCTCATTGTAAACATCGCTTTCAGCCCCATTATCTTCTCTCTCTCTCTCTCTCTCTCTCTCTCTCTCTCTGACACACACATTCCCCTACCAGCCCTTCAACAAGACCAGACACGATGCCATTACCCGGAGGCCATTCGGATCCATGTAAGGAAATCACTCCGACGATCCAAAAGATTGCCGACGAAATCAAGCCATCCCTGGAAGAAAAAGTCGGCCGTCAGAACTTTCTAGATTACACTGTATTGGAATACCGGCAACAGGTCGTAGCAGGGATGATTTATCATTTCAAAATTCAAATATCACCGTCAGAATGTGTGAACGCTAAAGTGTTTCAACCTCTTCCCCATGAACAAAAAGGACCACAGCTGCAAGCGTGGTCCCTCAACAGCCTGGAGGAACCGCTGGACCTCCTCTAATGGACTAATTGAACACTACATACAATGGCGACGGAAATGTTGTCTCCCAACAAAAATTTTGATAGAACTCAGGTACAATCAAACTCCGTAGTAGAAATTTTACGTTTTGCCAACAAACGACACCTATATTTGTCTTGAAACTGCGGGTTCCTCTTTCCTAGGAAGCACTCAATTCCGTGCTTTGCATCGTACAGATCCATATTCTTGGCCATGGCAGGGCTTGCAACTTTGTAGGCATCATTGAGGTCGCTCTCCGCCGCTTGTTGATGGAATATCTCCTTGCCCATTCGCAAAACCACCGACGATCGCTCCGTCGCGATTGTCATGGCAATTTTTGCTGCTTCCTTTTGAGCATTTTTGGCCATTCGTGACACTAGTCCATGATTCAGCGCCTCGCTGGCAGATATCGTTCTTCCCGTCAACAACATGTCCATTGCGAGTTTCTTCCCGATGCTCCGGACTAGAGGGACTGCTGGTGTATGACAAAAAAGTCCCAACGTGACTCCTGGTGTTTGAAATGACGCCAAGGAGGATGCCACCACCAAGTCGCAAGAGGCGACAAGTTGACATCCCGCGCCAGTTGCAAATCCTTCCACGGCACAAATGGTCGGTTGTGGTATTGTTTGAAACAATTGCATGGTGTCACTGCACAAATCAAAGAGTTGTTCAACTGCAGTTCTGTCCTCGAGATTCGAAAATTCAGAAAGCTCTTTCAAATCATGTCCAGAGGAAAAGACATAGCCATGGCTTTGTAGAATGATCACCCGTACAGGACTGGTACTTTCGACAGATTTGGCAGCATCTTTTAGTGTCGTATTGAGCTTATGGAGGAGGTCTCGGTTCAAAGCATTCCGTTGGTTCGGTCGATTCAAGGTCAACGTCAGTATTCCATTCGAGTCCAGCTTCTGAAGCAACGGTGATTGGTCTTGATGACTTGTTGATGTGGAACTCATGGCACGGCATCTGTCATCGTACGGCCGCGGTATGACACGCCCGAGACCGACTCTTAAAGTTACATTGCGGATTGCATAAGCTGATGAGAGAGAGGATTTCATTGTAACCGAATATGTTTTAATTGGATAGTTTACCTGCAAAATCGAAGATAAACCTGTGTATGATCGTGAAATGGGTGTTTCGTGTGATTGTTTTGCTTCCAGGATTACCGCTACGTAGGAGTGTAATGATTATACGTCTATTAACTACTGTAAAATAAAAAGATTTTTCGTCTCTGTGTGTCAAGGAGGAAAGATTTTTTACTCCATAAAAAGTTTCTTGTCTTTATAAACTTTGCGGGAATGCTATTGGTACGATTTTGCAGTCGTACCTCTGTTTAATATTTCTCGACCATCAACTATGTACCTACCCAAGGTTGCTCCTTGGGAGCGGAAATCATCTTTCCTTTTTTGCTTCGCACCCTTGCTGTTTTCTTGTACTTTACTCCCAATATTTGATTACACAAGCATTCCAGCACCTCCTGGATAGGATCAGAAAAAAATGTGAGGGCAGCTTTTCAACTAGAATATGCCGTTATAATAAGAGATTAGCCATGACTCTAGACTATCCCTGAGCAACATCAAACTCCAACTTCCCAAACTTTTGGTTGGAGATATCTTACACCCCCCCCCCCCCCCCCAAAAAAAAAACAAAAAAAAGCTGAGAACATAGATCATCCAAAGAGATTGCAACATCATCAATCTATTTCATTACTTTTCACTAAGAGGCATCATTTGGCTTGCCATTTTCTTATTCTTCCCTCATGACATTGGTAGCTACTATGTCTTCCTTCGTGTCTCTCCATCCGGCCGAAGGAGTCCCTTTTATGTACACAAACACTTCTTCAAGTTTTCGTCGGTGTCGCATTTTCTGTGTATCCAAACCATCTTTCCAACAAACCTGCTTCCCTTCTTTGTCCTTCTTTTTTGCCTTAAAATTTGACAAGCCCACGTCCTCTCGTTGTTTTCGAAGTTTCTCGCGTAATAGGGCCAAGCTGGCTTGGTTCTTCCTTTTCACTTCTTTGATCTTTTGTTGAAGCTTTTCGCGTTCGACCTTTCTCTCCAAAGCTGCCATTTCTTGCATTTTGGTGAGTTTCTTTGGGGCAGCAGTATTGATTTTTTGGGAGGTTAATGGGTCCTCATTGTACCATTCTGGTGCCGATCCCTTTCCAGACTCGAACTGCGTCAACTCCTCCAAGCGTTCTTTGATTTGTTCTCGAAGAGCCTGAAAGGGGTCTATCAAAGTTTCTGTCGACGAGGACTGCTTGGTAGTTTGTTCTCTCCACGTTGACTTGATGGCATTGACAGCTTCGCGAATTTGTACAAGGGCATCAATAGTGGACAACGTCTCGTCAGATGTCCAGTTCTCCAAGTCTTCTTGCGCGGCCTTTCCAGCTTGCTGTGCTTCAATTATCGATGCGACTCTCTTCCCGATCTTCTGTACCTGTTTATTAATCTTGCTGGTCATTATGACATTCTGATTAAACGGGATGTGTTGCAAGAATCGCAAGATCGTATAAATTATCGGTCGATCGGGCGGAGCTTTTCGTTTCATCACGACTTCCTGAACCTTTGCGGTGGATGTTTTGTTTGATTTCGCAGCCGACGAGTCTTTGACGGGTACGGTATCATAACGGGAGGCATCTGCGAGCCATTGATTCAGTATTTTCAAACCGCCCACAGCAAGAAATCTCTCCAACCGTCGAGTTTCAACTGATTCTTCTGTTGAACCGGTGCTTGGTACATGGACAGCGTTGTCCTCCTCTAGTTGACGAGCTCGCTCCCTGTGATTCTGGATTCTTGTAAATCGAGAGCTTGATTTGTCCTCACCAAACGTTGGACTTTGTTTAGTGTTCTCATCCCCCGCTTCTGTACACGTTTCATCTTCCAGTTTCTCCGCCTTTGCTGCTTTTTCTTTCAAGTAGACTTCTAGGGTACGCTCCAGTATAGCAAGAGCCAAACTCTTTGACAGGACGTTTTGACATTCGGTTGCTAGGATAGATGCGAAGCGTACTTCGTGTTCCACTGCCAACACCCCTCCCAGGAACCACGGGGACGAGGTGGCGATTCGTTGACGCATATATTCATCGCTGTCAGAAATATCTATTTCCCCGTATTCGTTTTTTGGATTCCTTGCCCTGCCATCGTCGTCCACATCAAGGGGTAGTTCACAGCACTCTACCAAATCCCGCTCCACTTTAGAAACACCGTCCCATGGGTGTTGAATCAGAATCAGAGGCGTTGATATTTTCTTTATTGTATCCCACCCCGAACTCTCATAGGCACGTTTTCTCTTGGCGATGTAATCGTTTTGAATGTGGGCATCCATACTGTGAAGGGTTCGTTGCTGACCAGCACGTTTCCCCCAGCTATTATTTGATGCCAAGTGGCCATTAACTGGGGCATCCGATCCATTTTCGTCTCTCGTGTTGGGCATCGGCAAGGCCATCAAAATATGCGTTGGCGTAATACTTTCAATCTTTCGTTTCTTCTTCGGGCTAGCCTTGGGCTTAACGCCCAATGCCAAAGACGCATCAACCGAAGGAGGTTTGGACGAACAACTCCTTTTGTCGATCTCGAGCGACGAGGAATCGTTTCCGCCTCCAGTTTCTATTGCAGCCGCTACTGCCGACATGCCAGCGGATGATATTATAGTGGCAACACCCTGGAAACAATTTTCACTCTAGAGAAGCATCAGCATCTAGAGCTACCGGTAGTAATCTGATTCTGTCTTCACTATGCACTACGGTTGTAGGCATAAAAAATTGATGATCCAGTGTGTATCGTGTATCGTGCAACAACTCTTCTATTTTGTCGTCATCTTGTCCGTGTGATTGATGATAGAGGGTCATAGGTCATAGGGTCAATCATACGACGTACTACGGTACTCGCACTCCGAGTAGGCATGATGATGATGTGGTCTTATCATGGTAGGATGGTATGCTTCTTCGTATTGTAAAATGTACTTCAAGTAGACTACGAAGTAGTACTTCGCACTACTACATCAGACATGCTCAAAATAATATTTACAGTTATTATAGTATTTATTCACTCATCTTGGCCCTTGGAATAAAGTATTCCACTACTCGTAGCCGCTTGAATAAATAAGCCATAAAGTAAGGTCCCTGGAATAAAATTATGCATTATATTCATTTTAAAAATGAATTATTCTTCAACTTGAAAATATTAAATAATTCTCTACAAACAAATTATTCCTTACCTCCACAAATTTTTTATTACTCTACTACTAGCTAGCTACTACTAGCTAGAGGTATCGTTATTCTCGTCGTCTTTTTCCTGTGTCACGATATGGTTTATATCCCAGAAAGTTTTGTTTGTTCGCAAAAACATTTGCGTTTCGAAGTTAGATGGGAGGGTGCGCAGCGTCTGCTGTTTAGCCTACTACTCCGAGTACATCGTAGACTGACTACCGGTACCGTACCTGACTACCGGTACCGGTACATAGGTACGGTAGCTGCCGTAGTACGAATATACGACTTACAGTTATTAATAGTAGTAAAGGGGTATTTCAACATTATTTCAACACTACCGTACTTCATTGGTAGTACCAACGTACCAACCTGTAACTTTGGAGCGACATTTTCCCACAGTTGGCTGAAAAGAAGTCTTCTTTCTGCAAGTGAGTCAAGCCCGCAGCAAGTCCATCTCTTCTCTGAACTGCATTCAGTCGAACTCACGATAACAGTCGTCATAAGGTAATTACGACTAGGTAGGCAGAGTATTCAGGATTTGAAGCAAAGTTTGGAAAAAGCATACGACTACGACGTAGCTAGTCTAGTAGCATCCAACAAAATCCTTCCGTCAAGGGCCTTCAAAACTTTCATCACAAATATACCAAAAAAAATACCATTACAGTATATTATTTATAGCAACAAATACGAGTTGATGGGACATAACAACAGGGATAAAGGAAAATCTTCAAACCCAATATCGTCCGAATTCCGAATCATATTTTTGGAGTGTAGGACACTTGGAATTCTCGAACGTTGCCGGGAGGAACTTGGGCGCTCACCACACGTCCCGGCTCCCCCGGAACTTGAACTTGCAATGTCGCACCGGGTTGGACGCCAGGTGGTACTTGCACCACCAAGAGTCTAGAATTCACGGACGACGATTCTTGTCGTTGTTCCGGAAACGGTGCTGCTGCTTTGGATGCAGCTTGGGTTGTGAAACATTTTAGAGGCGAGTTCGCACGTCGAGAATCCGCAGAGGAGGCTTGTGATAAAACAGGTGGAGGCATAGGGATTGTAGGTTCTGCTCTTGGTTCGTATTGGACATAGAATTCGGAGCAATCGGGTGGAATTTGGGCGACAATGTACCTGTGTTCTCCTGGAATTTGTACGTGAACGGTAGAGCCAGCTTCGGCGCCCGGCGGTACGGTCACCTTCAACAATTTACGGTTATCCATGCCCATCGCTCCCGATCTCTGTTGTGATCCTGTGCTCTTCACATCACCCTCGCGCTGCAAAAACCGGGCGTGGTCCGAAGACAAAATGGGTCTTGGTGGTGACAAAGAAGGATCATTCTTACCATGAGAGGGTACCATTTGTTCGACTTCCTCGCAACTTCTCTTTGGTGAATGCCAATCAGCGGAAGATAAAGATGGTGACAGATCCACCTTGATATGAAAGATGGATCCAGGAGTCATCCCAATTGGAATTTGGGCGTCGACTTGGCGACCGCTTCCATCGGGATACATGACTCGCATCATCTGCCCTCCATACATACCATTGGGGACCATCACTGCCGTTTAATTTTTTTAAAGCAACAAAGTTTTAGAAAAATCACAATTCTGATAAACGTTTCGTGTAATAGATTTAAAATGTCACCTCAATACGTACCGGCCATAACATTGTCCCGGTATCTCCGCACTCGTGGTGCCACAGGGGAGACGTCGGATTTTGGCGATATCGAAATATATTGAATGAGTGATGTTGTTGAGAGATTGCTACCATGTGTGCTGAGATACTTCAAAGGTGGGTCACTGTTCGCTGGATCTTCATCGGACTTGTCTTGTTTATGGTTGGAAGTTTCGACCAGGGAATCGTTAGATGTCACGTTGGTTTTCTCTATATCGATTGGTTCATAAGCAGCATCAATACTGGAACAACAGCAGCCGAAGACCATGTTGACGAAAGTGATCGATGTATTCACAGGGTAGAATTAGCCTGAAATTTATCAACAACTTTTCAGTGTGGTGGTTGTTGTTTGTCAGTAGATACTGTGCAGTCGTAGTCTTACTTTTTATTTTTGCGGCCTCTACGACGTATTGGAACCACCAGAGGGTGGTGAGTTTTGTTGATCGGATCTCGGGGGCAGTTGAGGGACTTCAATTCCACAAAGTATCCTTTCAAGATCATCGTCGGCGGTTTCCAAAGCGGTGCGTATTGTCGTCGTCGTTTGGCGAGATGCAAGGGATCGCCGAATGCAAAAATTATGTTACGGAAGACAGGTCGACTGACGCGAGCACGCCATTCAATATCTTATGATTATTTTCGTTTTCCCACCGTATCTCACAAAACGTAATACGGACTACGGTAGGTACCGGTACCGGTAGTACTACGGTACATCACAACATCATCATCTTCTGCAACAACAGTAGACTACGACGTATTAGTCTACTTTTCTACCTAATCTCTATCATACTCCTCGGAGTACCGGTACCGTATCTGCGACAACGACTGGTAATATTTTTCAGTCCGGTTCTCATGTATCTTTTCCTCCCAAACCACGAGAGAATCTCGTCCTCCGATAATGGTTTTCTTTCCCGACATACACTCACTTTACTAACACAACAATGCCAATTGATGCTGAGGAGGTAGCGCAACAATTTTCTTGTGCTTTCGTTCACCGCCATTACTTCCAAGTATTCCTCCTTCTTGTCTTCTCCTTTACGCTGCTGTTGGACCAACAAACAAGACGACATGGCTGCAGTTACCACCACCCGCTGCATCACCAGCAAGATATATCCTTCGATATTTTGCAACAAAGTCAGCGAGGCGATCTTCGGTATTTTGACGGCCATGGTGGACTGTCCGCCGGTGGAAGTTCACGACTGCTGATTGACTATCCCGAACCACAGAGGAGCGAAATCTTAGACTACTTATTTCTTCCTCAATTCGGTGCTTCAACGGCCGTTTTGAAGGTGGAGATTGGCGGAGACGCTCAATCCACGGTCGGTACTGAGCCCTCTCATCAACACGAACGGGGCAATGTTGACTGCCGTGCAGGATACGAGGGTTGGTTGACCCAAGAAGCTCGAAAGCGCAATCCCAACATCATCATATGGTCGCTGAGCTGGGGATTACCAGGTTGGATCGGAAACGAGACACACGAGTACTATAACGACGAGAACATTGATTATCAAATTGGTTGGGTGCAGTGTCTGAAGAATGAGTATCATGTGGAATCCAACTACATCGGGCTATGGAATGAACGTCCCCAGGGATCAGTGGAGTACGTGACGAAGCTTCGAAAAGCATTGGATCAAAGTGGATTTAAAACTGTTGGTATAACCGTGGAAGCCACATGGCAGAAATTGATCGACCAGGCTCTGGATGATTCTGACTTTAATCAAAGCATTGTCGCTGCCACCATGCATTACCCATGCAACAAAACATGTCCTTCGGCACTAAAAGCTAACAAAAAGGTGTGGGCTGGAGAGGATACACCCACGCCTTTTCAGAACTGGACCGCAGCAAGTTGCTGGGGAAGGAAGCTCAACCAGCATTTTCTGAAACTGAACATGACATCCGCCGTGTCTTGGGCTATCGTTTGGTCAACGCTAGAGGGGATCAGTGTTCCTATCAAGGTCGGTGAAGCCAACCATCAGTTTCGAGGAAATGCCTTTTTGACGGCAGAACAACCTTGGAGTGGTCACTACACTGTCAATCCTACCTTATGGGTCCAAGCACATTGGGGACAGTTTGTACAGCCTGGGTGGCGCTTTTTGCACGCTGGCAATGGATCTAATTTTCTTCCAAAAGGTGGATCGTATGTGACGTTGGTGCCTCCACTTGACGATGCTACGTTTCCTGAGAATGATTTTGTGTTCACAATGATCATTGAAACCTTGCATGGGAGCTGTGGTGGCCATCCAGTGGAGTGTGATGTACCAAAGATCGAAGCTACTCAACAACTCACATTTCGTTTAGGATCATTTCAACATTCCTTGTCCATGTCAAAGCCAACCGTCCTCAACGTCTGGTGCTCCAACGCCACAAGAGTCTTTATTAATCAACCAAAGATACCCATTCACGAATCGGACGGGTCTTTCTCTTTGACTATGCCTCCTGATACAATATGTACCATTTCCACCGCCTTGAATGTCGGCCACAGAGGAGAGCACCCGGAACCACCAAAGTCGCTGATCCCATTTCCGACAGTGTATCGGACGAACTTTGACTCAACGAGTAATGGCCATGATCTGGCCTGGGGATTCTCAGATGTTTATGGGTCGTTTGCAATCCGCAATGGATCCTTCACTCAAGTTGCCACCGCATTGCCGGTAGGATGGGCTCCCGTGAACAATGATCCATTAACACTCTTGGGCGACCGGCACTGGGATACAGTACTCCTTCGAGTGTCTTTCTTCGTAAATCATACAGATACGCATCACTATGTACGAGTTTGTGGCGGGTGTGGAAATCTTAGCGATCGTAGAATCCTTTTTGACTGCCCAACATCGCTGTGCTTCAAGATATCAGGGAGTGACCAATGGAGCCTTGGAAATCAATCCGGTACTCTACCGGATTTTGAAGACACGTGGCACAGGATAGTTCTGAAAATTACTCCAGATCTAGTTTCAGTTAAGATGGATGGCAGAGATATGGTGAAATATAATAACCTACCATCAAGATCAGAGGGCATGATTGGTTTGGGATGTGGTTCCTATCATTTTTGCAGTTTTCGACACTTCTCCGTTTGGGGCAGAAATTCGTTGATGCCTGACCTACTAAAATCCTTTGTATAGTCAGATTGGAGCAATCTGCTATGTTCTTGACATCACTTCGATGTCCTAGCTATTTTGGATTGCTTTAACAATCGATTCCATTGGGGGGATTGCGACTACGGTAGTAGTGCCACATTCGATACGACAAAAAATACTACGGTATAAGAACGAAATGCCTTTTCCTTGGAATTTTTATGAACTAGATTATGTGCATGCGCGAGCCAGTCCTTTCCGAATTTTCAAAATCATTACCCCGCAACGGCCTGTCGTTTGAACTCGATCTTTTTCGTTGACGGTGGTATCTCCCATCACTCCAAGGCCAACAACAATACGCTACTGCTCTGCTGTTATCGATGCCGCTCTTGAAGGTCAAAGAGTTATTCTCGGAAATTTTTAGAAGGACAGTAAAAGCATTCAGGATGGCAACTACTTCTTGGCTCTATGAGCTTGCACGGGCTCCGGTGGAGCATATTTCCAAAGCGGGAGCATCGGATTATAATGGATCCTTCCTTCCGATCGACACCGAGTGGATAGTTTCCAACCTTCCCTCGGTGCCTGATTTTAGCGAGGAAATCGACCAATTGAAAAACACAACATTGACGTTTTTGAATGAAACTTATGTTGAAATCGAGGAACGATTTCAGTTGAATGATCGTTACTCGCAGGTGGAACACCAAGTGTCCGAACTGTCTTGCCATGTAGGTCTTTCTCATGTCCCTCCAACGGTACTGTTGCAGTCATTCCTCTGTGGTGTATTCTGTCTTGTATGTCTTGTCGTTGTTGGTATCAAAATTTACAGACGCCGTCGTCACCAACGGCTCTACGGCAACAACGCGTTTCCTCCCTTTGCTCGAGCGGGAGCTTGGAAAACTGCTCGTCTTATGAACAGCTCAAAACTTCCCTGGTTCTTCAAGGAATGTGCCGAAAGTGCCAAATCATCGGTTTTTCGTATCAGAGTTCCATTTCTCAAAGCACCCATGTTTGTGGCTGTGGGAGATCTCAACGCTGCCAAAGAGATCTTGCAAGATCCAACCACGCTCAAGTCAGAGGCACTTAATGTATCCATTGCCGCAGTCGCTGGTGGTCCCAACATCTTTACATCCGAAGGCCCTCAATGGAAAAATTCCCGCAAGGCAGTGTCGCCAGCCTTTATGAAGAAGTATCTGGACCGGATGCATCAAATTTGCAAAATAGAGACCGAGGAGTGGATCAACGATAAGCTCAAGCCATGCGTTGACAAAGGCAAGGACTTTGACATTGGGAAAGAACTTGTGTTGTTGACGTTGTCCATTCTCTGTCATGCAGCATTTGAATATAAAATCAAGCCCAAGGAAGGAGAAGCAGTGGTACAGGAACTGAATATTGTCACTCGCGATTGCGCTTTGTGCAACAGTAGCTCTCTGCAGTCCAATCTAGGTTTCTTTCTTCCTTCCGTACGTCGTTCCGAAAAATCAAGAAAAAGAATTCAGGATTTCGCAAAGAAAATGTTGCAGGCATACCGCAAGAACAACTCCAAGTCGGATGCAGCACTGGAGGAAACGATCATAGGTTGCATCGCAAGAAGTACGAAATACGAAGACGACTCGCGAAGAATCGCCGATATTGTCATGTTCTTGCTTTCAGGTGTTGACAACACTGCCTATTCACTTGCTTGGACTTTGATCGAGCTGGCCAAGCATCCAGAAGAAGCAGCAAATCTTAAGCAAGCATTGAATGGCAAGGATGATTTTCGAGCTCAAGAGATGCTCAAGGATGTTCTAAGAGAGGGGATGAGACTTTGCCCTCCTGTACCAGGGATCGGAATTAGAACACTCGGCAGAGATTTCTATCTGGAAGATAAGTCTATGGTCATCCCCAAGGGTTCCCAAGTTTTCTTTCCTTCGTTTGTTTTGACACGTTTCGACGTCGAAGACGCAGAAGTCTTTCGTCCGTCTCGTTGGAGGGAACACCCAGACAAGTCGTTTTTGCTTTTCTCAACTGGACGAAGAAATTGTATCGGACAAAGTCTGGCTTTGGCAGAAATCACGTGGGTCTTGTCTCGTCTTTGTGCCAAGTATGACTTTGAAGTGACGGAGGACGGGACGGCGGAATTCTGTGGGACGTTGAAGTGTGTCGGAACTCGCTTGATTGCAACACCAGCTTCCAAACCTGAGTAAAATACTGCAGAAATACTGAACGACTATACAGCAGCAACAATCTCCACAAAATAATATCCATACGACATATAATGCCCAAATGGCAGCACCGATTGTGCTGAATTGTTGGCACGACCGCAGCAGCAATGATAAATCACCAATGCATCCGTCACTACCCCAGAACCAAATACTTCGATAAGTATAGTCTCTGTTTCAAACCTTCCTTTTACTATAGCTACCACTGCTATGATATTAACTGTAAAAAATGCGTGGGTGGGTTCTTTTCTCGTAGTACTCGGAGAGCAAAATGAAAATGCGATACTCCCATCTCCCGGAACGAAAGTGGAAGAGCCCAAATCGTTTTTCAATTGTCAATGACGAACAGAATCAAGGAGAGAAAGCTGGGACATGGTAGCATTTTCAATCACAAAATATTGGCTATTCCGATTTCAATGAATTTATGGTGTTTTTCGAAAAGGAAAGCTAGCTAGTAGAGACCGCTCTCTACCTAGACTATTTCGACGTAACAAAACGACCGTTCCCTGAGTGGTAGTACAAGACATAGCGTTTGTGCACTGATAGCCTACTACTATGATACGACTACAGTAGTCTCTTAGCTACCGGGCCAAACCCCAACTTAGGCCTTACAGTTACGGTAGTTCCTGTTACTACCGTAGTCGTACAACTTGAAGTCAGCTATCGGTAGGTATCGTAGTGTACCGACAGGTAATACCGTACGGTAGTACGACAGTGGTAGGGTATATTACCGACTTGGACACATAATTTTTTTTTGATTTGGAGTTTGAGCGACGAAGTTCGTTCGTCGCGGTAGTTTCGCTCAAATGTCCTAATAGCTCGCGACCATCAATCGATTGGCGATGCTTGATGGTTCGGTCCTGGAGTATTTTTGCCATTCCAGACACGCGTAATTCGGTGGTATGAGGGATGATGGAGAGTGCGATGATGATGCCTCCTACGACAGTACACCTCATTCTTTTACTTGTCCCATCACCACAAAAGAGAAGTCGACTCAGTCCCATCACAGAGAGGGAGAATGCAATAAAAATAATAACTACCGTGTATCATAGGAATAAGAACCATCCGAGGACATCCCCTCTACTCAAACAACCACTGCACAAGCTGCCCTTCAACCACCAACAAACTTGTATACTCAGTACACACACAAACCTTTATTATTATCTGAAAGGAACAAGCACTGCTTCATTCACAGTCAACACCATCCGATTTCCATCCCAGTGTGCCGATCACCAATCACTTCTCGACACAAGTATTGTTGTCAAACATCGCGGATCGGTCGACGACAATAATATTAATAGACTGTCATTATTATGGGACAACTTTCATCGCCTTTTTGGAGGGCTGTCACACTACTTGTGGTATTTTCTCTGCATTGCAGCAACGCATTGGAATTCAGTAACCACAAACCGCGAAAAATGTCTCGCCGATTCGACAAGCTGGATCAGATTCGCCATGCAGCGCTTTCTTCTTCAGCAGGAGGAGCAGTTCCAGGTACACCCGACGACCAAGACGAATCACAACGGACATCATCAGTACCATCCACACCGAACATGGCTTTTGTGAACAACAACAACAATAATGTTCGAATGGCTTCCCCCGCCGGTCGCTTGGAGGAATTGAAACAAAAAGAAGCCGAACTGGCCAAACAGTTGGCCGCGGTACGAATGGAAAAGCTGTCGGCCTTGCGTTCCAAGCCACTGACTATTGGAATAATCGGCTTTGGACGATTTGGTCAATTCATTGCCAGGACGTTTGCCAAACACGGCCGCGTTGTCGTCACGTCCCGCTCTGATTACACCGAAGTGGCCGATGCCATGGGAGCCAAGTATGTGCCGCTGGACGATATGACATCCTTCCTGCAAGAGGATCTGGACGTTGTCATCTTGGCAACGTCCATTGTAAGCTTCGAGTCGACTGTTCAAAAGTTGGTACCATCGTTGAAGAAATATGTCGAGAGTGGCAACAAGGGGCCTCTAGTGGTGGATGTATTGAGTGTCAAAGAACATGCACGACAAATCATGTTGGAGAAGTTACCCGAAGAATGTGACATATTATGTACGCATCCCATGTTTGGGCCCGACTCGGGAAAGAATGGATGGCACAACTTGAATTTCGTCTACGAAAAGACGCGAGTCGACAAGGTGGTATTTGATCACGACGAACGATTGGACAATCATGAAAACGACACGGATACTTTTCGGGACAACAGCGGCACCCTTCATTCCATTCACGAAGACAACGAAGCACATATTGAAGCCATGGATCGAATTGAGAGGTTCCTAAGTATCTGGGAGGAGGAAGGTTGTCGGATGGTCCCCATGAGCTGTAAATCCCACGACGAATACGCTGCCAACTCGCAATTTATCACACATCTCATGGGTCGAATCCTTGGTGCACAGGGACTCTCCAAGACGCCCATCGATACAAAAGGCTTCGAATCGGTACTCAAGCTGATCGACTCTACCACGGCAGATTCCTTTGATCTTTTTTACGGTTTGTACAAGTACAACCAAAAGAATAGTCTTCATACTATCAAGCAGCTACAAGCCGCCATGGAAGATGTCGTGGAAAATCTGCAGCTTCTGGAACAAGAAGATATGAAGAAACAGCAACGGATACATCAACAACCGAAGAAGTAAGCGCTGCAATGGTTGGTAAAATGTCGACGAATAGAACCCCCGACGGACATCACCCATGAATGGCTCATGCTTCAGAAAAATTGAAGCATCCTATACGTTGCAGTAAAGATAGTTTTACACACTGATGTCAAGAGGAGCTCACACGAGATCCGTTCAGGCTGAATTCGTCTCTAAAACCGCGGAGTTATGACTCTGTTCCGTTCGTTCTGTACTCCGCTACTGAATCAAGGGCATGTGCCAGGAGGTTTGTGTCTTTTGCGAATGGTACGAAATGTCAGGTTCATGTAAAGAGCGAGAGGAAGCTATGCTAGGAACCGTTGTTCGCCTCTGCGGTGGTTGTGACGAAACCATGAGCAGGCACCTGTACCACATTCTTGTTCGCATGTTTTGTTTCGAATACTCGACGATCCCTTTCACAACGTACTTTGAATCAGGCAAAAGTTGGAAATCTTTCGACTTGCCGTATTCCTGAAGTCTGTGAAATTGAACAGTAAGTTTTCTTCATTGTAAAATAGATTACTCATTTTACCGAAACTTCCAAAAGCTTTCTTCGAATCTCCTAAGGTCGTTGTTGTATTCGTCTGGAGAGATTGCGATGCACTGATTCGTGATAGTGATAGGAGTTTGGAAAGCCGATTCGTCGTCGGGAATTGGACGATTGGTCCCGTCAATAGGTACTTCAAATTCGAAAGAACTTCAGCTCTCCGCCCATCCATTTTATCCACTTACCTTTCCTTGCGCAACCACGAATTGGGAATTGCATACAGTGCGATGTCTGCGGCAGATTAAAAGGATCATTGGTCTATGGTCCGTTCTTACTAGGAGATTGATTTCAAAATATATCAAGTCAATTGGGAAAAGCAGGCGTCTGCTGGACATCAAAGGAAGGGCGGGAGGTGCGTTGAGTACCAGCAAAATCAGCCTTCGAACCAAGAATAGAAAAAGTATCGCAAAATACTGCCAAGGGATGGCAATGACACTCGTGGGAAAGCCCATAGTGTAGAGAAAGCTTAGCAGTAAAGTCATTTGCAATCTGCTGAGGTTCGGGATTCCGGTCTTGTATCCAATCGCGCCGACATCACTGTCAATGCACCAATGCATTATTATTTTATTAGGGATTGAGAATACGGTACCTGTCATCGTGATGATGTACGACATCAAACGTCGTGTTGTCGTCCTTTAGAGGGATGAGGGACAGACGAGGTAACGGCACCTCTTTACGCCTTACATCTCGCTGTATCTTTGGGTCCGTCCAGAAGTGATGGCTCTGACGCACGACGACACAACGCGCTTCGTACTGCAGCTGGTTAACAAAACCTTCCAAGAAAATCATCGCCACTGTTAGTACTGACCAGTAACTGCTACAAGAAAGTAGGCAGAGGAACCACTTCAGACACCTTCACTTGTTTATCTTACGTTGACCTTGTTCTGGAACCAGTATGAGACTCTCGTTTGGAAGCCTTGCGGCAGCGGCCGTCTTCGCTTCAACAACTACCTCCTTCATTCCGATTCAAATCCGTTCTTCGTCAGGTAATGGCAGACCTTCCCTACCTGCACTGGAAGCCAAGAAGGTCAGCTTCAAAGAGGATTCACGAAGAGCCCTAGTGGAGGGTATCAATCAAGTTGCAAACGCTGTCAAAGTTACCCTAGGACCAAAAGGTCGGAACGTGGTCTTGGAACGGAACTATGGCGCCCCTGAAATTGTTAATGACGGTGTCACCATTGCCCGCGAAATCAGCTTGAGAGATCCCGAGCAAAATGTCGGAGCTCGCCTCATCCAAGAGGTGGCATCAAAGAGTGATTCAAAGGCAGGAGATGGTACTACCACGTCGACAATCATGACTCAAGCCATCGTGAATAATGGCATGAGAGCCGTCACAGCCGGTATCAATCCTGTAGCACTCAACCGAGGCATTCGAAAGGCTGCAAATATGGTCTCGAATAAGATTAAGGAACTCGCTAAGGTACGTATTGATGAATCAACACTGTGGAATGTGTAATTGGTTGGTCGCTCATTACTCTTTTTCATTTCGTGTCCATTGAAATCGACAGCCTGTGACTGGGATAGACGATTTGAAGAATGTCGCTACCATTGCTTCGGGATCTATAGAAATGGGACGTATCATTGCCCAAGCCGCAGATAAAGTTGGCGAGACTGGCTCGACCGTTGTGGAAGAATCCCAAACGTTGTTTGATGAAATCGAATTCACAGAAGGATTGACGATTGATCGTGGATACATCTCCCCTTACTTTGTCAAGGATCAGGAGCGTCAAATTGCAGAACTTGTCAACCCCAAAGTGTTGGTCACAGATGCAAAAATCGACAGTGTCAACGATATCGTTCCTTTGCTCGAACAGCTAGTAAAAACAAAAGACCCGTTGCTCATTATTGCTGAAGATGTTACCGGAGAGGCATTGTCAGCGTTGGTGGTCAACAAAATGAGAGGAGTGCTGGATGTCGTTGCCATCAAAGCTCCCGGATTCGGTAACAGACGGCGCGAGTATACTCAGGATATCGCCATTGCCACAGGTGCGTCCTTCGTGGCAGAAGAACTGGGAATTACACTTGATTCCGTCACTCTCGAAATGCTGGGAAGCGCTGACCGGATCGTTGTCGCCAAGGAAACAACAACCATCGTAACTGACGGAAAGCACCAAGATGAAATTGATGCACGAATTTCGCAATTGCGCCGCGAGGCAGAAGCCGCAGACACGGACTTTGATCGAGACAAGTGCACTGAACGTATTGCTTCGCTTGGTGGAGGAATTGCCAGAATCAAGGTTGGAGCTGCCACCGAGACGGAACTTAAGGACAAGAAACTTCGATACGAAGATGCCTTGAATTCTGTCCAGAGTGCGCGAGAGTTGGGTGTTGTTCCTGGAGGTGGTGCGTGCTTGGCTCACATCCAAAACGTCTATCAGGACGAAGTGCTTGATGCAATGGACAATGACGATGAGCGTCAAGGCGCTCGAATCTTGTTCCAAGCCATGGGTGCTCCAGCGATGCAAGTCGCCGAAAATGCTGGTATCGAAGGTGCCGTGATTCTTTCCAAAATCCAGATGCTGTGTGAAGAAAATGGAGTAAGTAGTCTATTGGAATGATATATGCTCGCACATGGTTTGATCAATGGCACTAATGGAAATCTACTTTGTTGTTTAATTGGAACGTCAGTTTGGATGGGGTTGGGATGCCGGTGCGATGGAGTTTTGCGATTTGATGGAACGTGGTGTCCTTGATCCAGCCAAGGTCACAATCAATGCGATCGAAAACTCTGCCAGTGTTGCTGGACTTGTGCTGACTACGGAATGCTTGGTGACAGAAATCCCAATACAAATGAGTGAAGAAGACAAACAGAGACTTTTCGATCAACAGGCCATGGGCGCAGGAATGGGCCCCGGTATTGCTTAAAGACAGCAATAGATGGATATGTCATCCTTCACGGAATTAGTGCGCCACTTGATTATGTGTCCCATACTCGTTGTCCCCCACGTGATTATCCAGTTTACTTCACGTATTGAGTTTATTAGTATCGTCCAGCAAACTTCTTGTTCAACTTGGTTATTCCACTGCCATCTTGATCAGCCGGGGCTTGCCAAACGTCTTCTTGTGAACTCGACTCTAAACACGATTGTTTCGATGCTTTTTTCGATGACGGATCTTGGGATGTCCTTATATTTAATGTTGTATCTGGTTTTGAATCGTTTACTTTTGTCATGGAATTCAAGAATGAGAGTGTGCCCCGTGGCTTTTCTGACGAAGATGGTAGTTGCGTTGAGGTGGGCGACGCTGACATCCCAGGAGGAGGCATCGAAGGGCCTATCACTCGTTTTCGCTTTGGTGGTGGTAACAGGTTTTCCATTGTCTCAGATTTTGATTCCATTTTGGCAGTAAGTGAAGGTGGGGGCATCATTGTGGAACTAGTTTGAACTTTCTCGGACGTGTCGCCTTTGGATCGATTTACCGTTTCGACTGGAGGTGGTGGAAGCATCTCGTCGGCCGACACTGATAGTATAGCAGCTTCATTACCGGCTTTATCTTGGTGTAAATCCGACTCAGAAGGTGGCACTCCCACACCAATATATCCGGTCTTGTTGTCGCATCGAAGCTTGGGATTTACTATCTTGAGAAGTTTCGCAATTTCATGCATGGCAGCCTCATCGTTTGATATCGACGACAACAATTTAGTCCTCGCTTCTTTCGCGAGTTGTAAATCATTTTGGATAAAGAAAGCATCCTCCATCCCATTGGCCTGAGAAAATTCCAACTTCTTTTGAAGATCGGACACACGCTTCTCCGCGTGGGGCAGCGAGACTGTAACCTGTTGCGAATGCTGTTCGTAGTGTTTCTTCCATTTTGAGATCAGCGTCGTCTCAGACTCTACCTCAGTAGTTTCATTGACGGAAGAATTTTCGTGTTTGGTTCTGTCGAAAAATTCATCGTCTTCGTCATCGTCAACATTGCCATTGGTGCTGGATCCAGCATGGTGTCGTTTGCGCTTGTTGTCCTTGTTCGGATACAACTTATCGAACAGCGTTTCCTCCAGATTGGAAATTGTCCGTTTCAGTGCTTCTTCTCGTTCTGCATTCCGTTGTAACTGTTTTTCTTGTCCTTCGGTCAGTTCTCCCTTTCTTCTAATACGAAGGTCCTCGGTCTCGAGGTTAGCGAGCTTGTATTTCAAGGCGTTGAGCTTTTCAAGAGACTTTCGGTGCTTTTCGGGTACTTGAACATCCATTGGCAACGTCTTTTTATGCGTCGTTGCGATACCATCACGAGTCAGATCTTCATATTCGCCATCGTCGTCACTTTCATCATCACTCATTGAAATCCCCCAGGTGGATGCCCCCGCATCGAGTTTATTCGAGTTTTTTGGTGCTGGTGCGGATGTGTTTTGGAAATTAGTAGTAGTAGCATTCATTGTTTGCTGTCGTTGTTGCAGCTGCTGTTGTTGTAATTTAGCTTGCATGGCTCCTCGCTCAAACTCTGAAGGTCCCTCCAATGTATAAAACCTTGTCGATGCACCGAATTGCAACACATCTCCTGGATAAATCATGACCCCTCTCGATCCTTTCTGGTGTGTGTTCGATTCCGTCTTGGCGATCGATTCGGGAGGTAATTTTCGTTTGTTTACTGTCACTCCATGCGTCGATTGGAGATCTTTTAGCCACGGTATGCCTTGAGCATCAAAGGCAATACGAGCATGTTGTCGACTGGCACTTTCATGATGGATCGGTATGTGAACCATTTCCACAGCTCGACCGAATATTGTGGTCGGTCTAACATGAAGGTGATGTCGACACACTTCAACACCGCCTTTTATTTCGGTCAAGGTCCATTCGTGGGAGGGTGTCACAGCCCATTCTGGCTCTTTGTAATAAGAAGAACTCATCGTGATTTCCAAAATATCACAGTTGGGTGTGGATGGACATGGGCTTGTCGAAAATGGTGCGGAAAGAGGATCGAATTCACAGAAGACAGATTGACTGTGAAGATAGAGAGGTTGGGAGTTTCAATTCCCATCAACCCTAACCCTCACAATGAAATTCCTGGAATTTACTTTCGTTCAGATTTTTACCTGTAGTAGCCAGCTAATAACCTCCAGTAGCTCGCTAGTAGAGAGCTAGCTAGTAGAGAATGGTAGTTTGCAAAATAATGATACAGCTGATCCAAGCTGGCTAGAGTATCTCAAACCACTCGATAGGTTGAGCTGCTGCTGCTACTACGTAGAACTGTTGTTTCTTTTTTCGGAAGTTGGTAACGTTATTGCACATACTACTATTCGTATTGTCGTCGGAGGACTTTGTCTGCCTTCTTTCAGCTAGTACCGTAGTTGGAAAATCACCCCTACTGGCTAGAGCGATGTACATCACGTGATTGTTGCGGAAGGATAATACCGAAAACGTTCTATGACAATGGCTATTGGTTTATTGGATGCACTATTTGGTTGGCGTTTGCTAAAATAATAATCAACTTTCTACGAACGTGGCTTTTCCTTCTTCTCCTTGTACAAGGCCCAGAGAGACACACCAGCCACCTTAACGACCTTAAATCGGACTCCAGGAATATCACCCACGGCGTGTCCGGATCGTCCGAATCCGGCAATCAACACTTCGTCATTCTCATCGACATAGTTCAAGCAACCATCGCGTGGGACGAAGGCGGCAATCTTCTTTCCATTCTTAATCAGTTGCACTCGGACGCACTTTCGAATGGCCGAGTTGGGTTGTTTCGCTTCAATACCAATCTTCTCCAAAACAATTCCCTTGGCCATGGTAGATCCTCCCATCGGATTCGCCTTCATGGCTGTGACGGAATTTGCTTTGCAGTATTTCAGATCATGCCAACGTTGGTTTCGTCTGTGAATTCGGAGCTTACGCCCCGTTCGGAGTCCATTAGGCTTACCCATCTTATACTATAATCTAATTGAAACAATTTCAACAACGACGAATAGGAACCAGAAAATGGTGAGATGATAAATTTTTTTTCGGATGGAACGGAAGATGTCCAACAAGAGAACAATGAAAACAACAACAACATCATCACGAACAACAACAGAACCCTGAAAGTCTCAGCTTCCATAAACCATCGGTACAAGCCTCTAGCTTCCGTCCTCTGACAACACAAAAATCGTTCGACAAACACACCTTGATCTTCTGGAACGCAGACTAAAGAGTCTTGTTGCAATAAAGAGATGGCAGTCGAGTGGTATTGCTGTTGCGACGTTTTCCTGTTTGCCCTCTCTGGAGTCTGCCCAGAATCAGTCAAAACGCGCGCACAAGAAAAGTGCAGTATGGAGGTAAGCGGTAGATCCGACCACTTCGACTTTAGATGTAGATCATTATTACGTATGATACGTATATAGTGTAGCAGTAGTAGTACCGTAGTACGGTAGGTTCATAGGAAAAGATGGACTTAAAAGAAACATTATTATGGATAGAGATAATGATCAGCAGACAGCACAACAACAGCACAATCCAGCATACACAGTCAATCAAAAGTGTCTCTCGAAAGAGACTGACTGTGAGTGACTGTGATGAGAGCGTGGTTCTCACCTGTCCTTCCCTTACTGATAGTACTGTACTTACAAAGAACTAACCACAAGAGGAACATCACCAATAATATCATCAATATGGACTTTCGATCACAGCTGTCGGCCTTTCGAAACGGAAGCAATGGAGGAGGAGGAGGAGGAGGAGGAGGAAGAGGCGGCAACAACAGTGGCGATCGAAACGATAGAAGTCGATCTCCCAATCGTCGATTTCACAGCAGCAGCAGCAACAACAACAACAACGTCAACTCGCACAACAATCGAGGTGGTGGTGGCGGTAATGGTGGAAGATATGGAAATCAATACGGAGAAGGAAGCGATCGCCGTCGCCCACGTCCGGGAGAGTGGGGAAGCAATTCACATTATGGCGGTGATGGTCCTCCGAACACACGCCGACGTTACAACAACCAACACCCAAACAATGTGGATCCGGATGGACTGGGGGATCTTCGTCGACACAATTACCGAATTCCCCGAGGATTTCCAGACCCTCCGACTGACGAGGAAAGAGCTAAACAGCCCAAGCACATTGTCCTTATGGCCATTACAATCGAGGACATGCCATTTGAACACGTGTGGCGTGGTTGGTGTGACACGCTAAAGGCTGTGCCCAAGGATCAAGACGACTTCTTCCTTTCCTTGGTGTGCCATGCCAAGTATCCCGGAAAGGTCCAGAGCGAATGGTTGAAACAAAGGCTGTTGACGCATCCACCCCAACGAGGGAGAGGAAACAGCTACGAAGATCCTACCTACTTGACACGAACCCCAGCTTGGGGATCGGTGGAAATAACTCGGGCCATGTTGGATTTGTTGCAAGAGAGCCTCAAGATTGGAAATTGTACGCAGACGGACAAGCGCTTTTCTGCCAATCGTTTCCTCATTAGGGTTCCTCCAACCTTTCAGGAGGACGAGGACGACTCGAAGATCCCACCCGCCGATCATTTCTTGTTCATTTCCGAGACGTGTCTACCGGTGGCCACAGCGCCGGAGTTTTTTTCAAAAATCGCAAACGTGGCAGTGTCATGGGTCAATGCTCGTCACCGGCGTCAAGAGGATACACCCAAGAACAAATATGAAGATGATCAATTTGCTGGGATCAACCGACGCATCCCAGGCCAATATAGATGGAAAGCTGATCAATGGGTTTTGCTTTCTCGACGCCATGCGTCTCTTATTATTGAATTGGATCGGCCACAGATACCTCAAAAACATCAATTGTGGCAATCCTTCCGTGAAATCAATGCCAGTGATGAAATGTACTTTCCCACTGCTTTGGCGTTGTTGGGATTCTTGCGGTACACCAAGGATGGTGATGATACCCAGAAATCGAGAGCTGTCGTTCCGAATCCAAGTGGGGCTAGTGGTGCAGTGAGCGAAACGACTATGAAACCGACATCCAGTAGTGCTCTGACTCTTGACACTGGCAACGGCACTGCTGCAACCTCAGATGTTACCGGTATTGCATCTACTGTCACCAACAAGAATGAGTCGATTCTGTTGCGTCCCGTTACTTATACAGACTGGACTCAAGGCATGAAAAATCCCGCCATGTTCTGCAATGGTCCCAAGGATCTCAAACGGGTCAGCCGGCTTGCACGAGGTATTGGTTGTCTGGTTGCTCGTAAATTCTCTACGCATCTTCCTATCCCTGGAGTTCCAAAGGAGGAACTAAAGATGACCGGGGAGATCACAGTTGGCCAGTGGAACGAGGTCATGTCAGAACTTCATCGAGAAGAGGCAGATGCGGAAACAGTGCTTCCCTATGCATCCGAAAGTGTCCAAGAAGTTGAAGAGGTTACAGTGGAAAACAAACACCGAAGTAGTCGTGGGATATCAGGTGACGAAGCTTACAACGAAGCCGACAGAAAAACCACCACATATGCGCACACTAAGGGTGAAGAAGATTTAAAGGAAGAGGAGTCTGATGACAAAGATGTTGATGTTGACGATGATCAAGAAGAAAATCAATTAGATTAGCTTGAGGTAAGAACAGTTGCAAAGTTCGCCACGACGTACGTAGAAATGAACAATTAGTAAAGAAGATGTAACAGTGAAACGTTTGAATGGGTTTTCGCTCTTTCAAAACGTTTCTGAAGAAGCGGGTCGAGTCAATAATGGACTTGTGATGACAACATGATGCAGGAACCATGGATGTAAAAGGTAATGCCATGATGTGTCACCAATGGAAATTAACAAGAATTAAACCGCATTCAAGTGTCTGCCAAAGCAGGGCAAAAGGATGCCTTAATCTATTTTCTAATTGACGTCCAGCAATTCGGGATGTTGGATTAAAACTACGCTTTGAATGTAATTGACTGTTGGAAGCGTCCAATCCTCATGACATGGCCAGACATGTACCCCCGGTGGAAGGCCTTACAGACCTCGATTAGAACATGGAACTTCCATCTGGAGTCGTCAATTGTTCACCATTCAGCGAGGTTGAGGCTTTGCGTTTTTCTATAGTGGATAAAGTAATCGGTCGCAAGCTACTCGCTTGTTCCAAAGTCCGTTTTCTATAAAGGACTTTAGTCAACGACAGTATGGATTGACTGTTGCATTGCTGGAGCTATGGGATTTTCAAAGGTGCTCAACTATGGAATCGCGTTTTCTGTTGATGAAAAGAGATTTGTTGCTGTCGCGGGCACAGATACTGCAACCTGTTTCGACCGAAGCAGCGACATCTACTGAGCAATCAATGACGCTTCCGTTGAGTTCGGACAGGCTATGACGACTAACGGTCTTACTTCGGAGTACACCGTACCATTTCAAGTATGTTGAGAAGCGCTGGTGCGACGATAGCACCGAGGGTGAGAAGTTCAAGAGACTATACCTTGATTGTCGACTTCAAGACACTTTATCTCTTTGCCAGGTGATCCTGTAGCGGCGGTCAAGAAGAACGACCAAAAATGGGCCGCCATTGACGTTTCCAACGAAAAGGAGAAAAAAACGAAGGGAGTAAAATAAAATGGAGAAGCCGTAGGAGACCAAAGCTATAAGAATGTCTGTGAACCTCCCATTCAAGAAGTTCGTTCCTTTTTTCGATGGTTCAAGAGTGCACAGCTGTCGATGGAGTCTTGAAGTTGACAGAATGAAGTGCTGCAAGAATTGTATCAATGCAACCATCTGTAGTGGAGGGGAGAGCGCCTTGAAGTACTACCCTCACCGCGAGAATTCTTCCGCTCCAATCCTAGTCGCTACGCAGCGAAAGGAGGGTCAGTTGACGACTGTCCTTTTTAGGATTTTTGTGGCTTCGACTTTCGGATTTACTACAACTTGGATCTCAAAGCATCCATGAATTTAATCATCTTACTGCACAACATGAAAGGTCAACCGACCACTCCAAATCCTTCCTTTTTTCAGGATGGAATTTGACATGGCTAAAATTTGACTTACCTATCTTCATTACAATGTGTACTGTCTTAGCGGAACTATTGAAGTCGAAACTAGCTAGGCTAGCCAGCTAGCTACAAAATTAGAGAAGATATAATAAGCACCGTGTTTGGTATAAGGCACCATGTCGAAGTTTCATAGGAGTTCGAAAAGTCGCAGTGAACAAACGAAATACTACTACACAAAGCTCGTAATTCGTAATAGCACCAGAGCAGAGAAAAAGGCTGAATTTGTTTGTCAGTCTTGCTCAGGCCTGTGACTGTGAGTGCCCGCAGCTGGATTCGATCATCATAGACTCCGACTGTGAATTCGCGGAATACGTCATCGCAGGCCAAAAATACAATTAACAGTATGAATTAACCGTAATAACAGCAAGTCGAAACCTATCCATAATAATATGCTTCAATGTGCGCTATCTTCCTCTCTGATTCGGTTGATTGCATGACATCTGCGTTTTCTGTAGTAGCTGTCGTTCCAAGGAGCAGGCATTGAGAGCTTGGAAAACAACCAGCCCAAGGACCGCTCTTTCTTCATCGTGTAACCGTGTAGTAAAATCTCTCTCAACTTTGCCATGAGTCGCCATATTGAAGATTTTTGTACATCTCTTGCGACATGGGCTTATCAACGCCGTCGACGAAACCCCATTGGAAGAATGTTGAATGTCGCAAGCCTACTGGTTTTGATCTTGGCAAGAGCAGAAAGCTTCACGGGTGCTTCTCGGGGGAAAAGTACGGTTTTTCTTTCTACGCATTCACAACGAACCTCTTATTTGAATCTTGTAGAGACGGAGGTTGCTTGTTCACCGGAAGAATTGAACGTCTTTTCCACGCCTTTTACCCATGTGATTCACCAGCAGAATCCTGACCAGACCAATGGGAGATTTTGCGATGAAGAAAAATATGTCACAGATCTCTCACCGGCTTTCTCTTTACACCATACCTCGATGAAAGATCAAGGGGGTGTGGAAGAGGATAGTTCGGAGTCATCTGCTGTCGGTGTCGACTCCGCAGAAGAAACTTCAGAAAAGGGTGATAGTGAGAGCATGGAGTGCTCGAACCATGACAACGAAAATTCAAAAGACGTTTCAAGTGATGAAGTCGACAAAGCTAGACGTTTAGAACAAATTTCCCGGGCCGCGTTTCTGCAGTCACAGACACAATCTCCATCTCGTCGTCATACTAGCCTCGCTAAGAACCGAACCAAGACGACTAGTGTCGGTGCTCGCCGGATAGGAAGTGCCACAAAAGCAAGAGAAGGTCGTCGGTCCATGAACACACTCGTTGACGCAGTTCGAACAGGGACTAGCTCCTCTGAAAAAAATACAAGTGGAAAATTAAAGTCAAACAACGAGCCCAGGAAGGTGGATCCATCTGCAAACTTGGCATTGGGTGCTCCCAAAAATGCGGCAACCGAAAGACTGCAATCTACCGTATCACTACGGTCGCCCGGCACTACGGCCGAATCTTTCATCTCGAGAGCAATGATCGAGTCGACCGTCCACGAGTTATGGAATGCCTCAGAACCTTCAATAGGGTTGTTGGGAGAGGCTATTTACACACCCAGAGTTGCACCAAGACCCAAACCAGGGACAATTCTAGTAAAATCCAGGAGAACGCTATCATCATTTGCTGATTTTTCTGCGACAAGCGATCTCGATGTCAGGGTGGCCACGCCAAACGACGACCTGGATATCGCTCAACTTCGTCTTTCCATTTTTTCCGACTTTACACCACAGACACAAAAGATGTTTTGCGATCGCTCCTGCCACCTACTGTCTTCTAGACGCCAGCGTGGTGCCGTTTGTATTGTGGCGACTAATCAAAACAGGTTGCCAGGGGAACAGATCAAGATTATTGGCACTGCTGAGATTAGCTTTCACGAGTTCATTGGTACGAGGCTAGGTCGAGCAAGACCCAAAGATTCTATTTTGTACCTTACCGAAGTGGCTGTAAATACCAAGCACCGGAGAAAAGGGATTGCCAGTCTTATGATGGAAGCCATCGAGAAGGTTGCCAAAAATCGTGATGCGGAGACCATCTACCTTCATGTTGACATCACTAACCTCGGCGCACTCACATTATATGAAAAGGCCGGATTCAAAAAACTTCCTGGAGACAACCTTATTTTCAAGGAATTCACTACTAAATTGAATTTACACGACGGAGCCACCAAAGGACGGAGACACTTTCTCATGTCGAAGGACCTGAAGAGTCCTACGTGGCTGGAAGATATCGAGACCATGCACCGCCCCATTCGTGGCCAGCAACAAGGGACCTTGGGTATAGAAGTGCGACAGTAGCGCATCTTTTTAGAGTCCTGCAACCCAGAAGAAGAGAGATAATTTATTTATAATAAATATATACTTGTTTTTACTATGAAGAGACTGCAGATGTATCAATCGGAATCGTTTTGTCATTAGCTCACGGATTCAGCTACAACTGCAATTCATGCGGTGGAGTAACTCAAGATGGATCACTGGAAATCTGCCAGTGGGACGTCGCATCCATTTTGAGAACCAAACAACATACTGCCCTCGCGGAAACATGTTTGTCCCGTGATTGAATGGGATGCTAAACTCCGTCACGCCCGCCGCCTTCGCCCTGTTGACGAAATCTTCCGCCCGATAGGGAAATAGCTCCAAGCAAACCGCTACCAATAACAACAACACAACATCACACCGCCACCAGAAAAAAGAAAAAACAAACAAACAGCATACGATGAGAACAAACCCTCGCATCTGATCCTCTACTCGACCACCGGATGAAATTGTTCTCCTACCGTACTACCTCGAAGTAGGAGTTTTTACAGTTCTTAGCTATACACTTGATCATCTCCTCCCTGGAGTGAGGACCTGCATTGCCTCGCCCCTATGGGGCCCGGCGGGTGAGTCAACTCCTTAGATCTGGAACTAGCCGGTAGCTAGTACTGAAGTAGTTGGCATAGCCATAAATAGACTTACCGGTATTTTACTCTACACATCGTCGTAGATAGTGGAGTATCACAGTATGTATTCTGATGAGGTATGACAGTCTAGTAGTAGTAGCTAAGCAGTTAGATACCGTACTACCGTAGAGTACCGGTAGTGGTATACGGTACTCTTTGTACGTGGAACAGTACCGTACTATCGGTGTATCATACTACTGCGAATGCAAGCACTTCATGAGTTCAGGGGGAAAAAGTGGAGCAATTTTTCGCAGCCGATGTCGTAATAAAACAATACCCGGTAAATTGCGCTTGATAAGCCTCCCCCGAACGACAGCTAGTACAAGATTTCTGTAGGGGGGAGGCGTATTCAACGCAAGTGTAAAAACCGTATTTCGTACGGTTTTTTGTTTGTCCGGATTCCCTTCAAACTTCTGATTCCCTTTTTTACCAACTTCAGTCACGAGTCGCGATTGTAAAAGTCACCAACAATCACATCGCATCAATTTTACTTTTCGTTGATCGTCCAATGCTCAACAAGTGTCGTTGTCACTGTCACATCACATCATCATTGCATCATCTCAGGCTCATGAGTAACGGACAGAAACTCACCGTTCGTTGCCACCTTAATTTTAATACAAAAAAAGTCCAGCATTACTCATTTAGAGGAGCTTATTATCGGATGGGCACTCGAATCGAGGGAAGCTGGCATTGGCATGTCATATTGTCGTGTACAGGTGAGGGCATGCCAAGTCGACGAAAACTTTCGATCAAAACCGAAAGAACAACAGTATCATATGATTCGGCGTTTGTGCATGTCAAACGAGCTTGTGGTCAGAAGAGGCACCAATGTGGCCCAGGATCCACCCCAGCAAGCGATTGACCAGGCAAGGGAATGGCTGGAGGAGAAAGACCTTTTATTAGAGTCCCCGATCTGGCGCAAATCCACATAATCAACATGGACCAGACTCCTCTTCCGTTTTCTCTCGCTAGTCAATCCACCTTGGAAATGAGGGGAACACGCTCAGTGACTATTAGACAGTCTGGCAATAACAAGACCCGAGCCACCGCTTCATTGGCAGTCGCTGCAGACGGATCCAAGCTGAAACCAATGATCATCTTCAAAGGTGAACCTCGAGGCACCATTGCAACTCGCGAGCTTCCAGTGAGTCAATATGCCAACCAACTTGCTCTCTGTTGCCAACCCGCTGCCTGGCAAGACAATGAGAACATGCTTATGTGGATAGATGAGTGTTTGGTGCCTCATATCTAACAAAGGGCAGATGGAGCTCCAGTTGTTTTGTTTTTGGACCATTTCAGATGTCACTATTCCGACACTGTGAAAGCGAAATTGGACAGTATTGGTGTCCAATTGAAGCTCATCCCCAAGGGTTGCACTTCAGTCGTCCAACCCATTGATGTTGGCGTCAACAAGCCCTTCAAAGATCGAATTAAGTACCTATGGTGGGCATGGATGATTGGCTTTGGAGAAGATGGTGGCAACATCCCAACTCCTTCCAGAGAGGATGTTCAGCATTGGGTTGTTGAGGCTTGGAATTCAATTGGAGTCAGTACATATCATTCAAAATGCCTGGCGAAAAACTGATCTATCCTACTTCCCAAAAGAATAGATAAGCTACTTTAGCAAGTTATGATTACACTTCTTCATCGCTGGAGTCTAGATTGACGCCATCTAAGAGCGCATTCATTAATCCATCACCAGGGACATAGCGATCGATGATTATTGCGGAACAAACACCATTGTTGGTTGTGTTGTAGTCGACTTTGTGTTGGCTAGTAGAATCCGAAAATTTCTCTGTGACTTGGGCGAGGCGTCCGTCCAGGTGATTCAGTACGTTGTCGTACATACTACCAAGCCTCCCCACAATACATTGATCGATCCCATCAAGGACTAATCGGGCAGCACCGATGACAGCATATTGGTTTTCTCCTGTGCAATGAAAGATGAAAGTGTGAGAAATCAACAACAATGTTTTCATTGAAACATCGACTTACCAGTCTCTACAACACGTTTTTCGAAGCGGACCACTGCATTATATCCCACAAGGATGCCACAGCATTCATGGTAGCTGCAACTACAACCGAAATCGCTACTCTCTATCCCGAAAATGAGGACGACAACGCCACAAGGTCTCGTTGTCAAAATCGTCGTTTTGTTGGAGCTAACGATGTGAAGCGAAGCGACATTGGAAAGCAGTCACGCGACGGATGAAGGGAAGACGTAGACGGAATCTTGCCTCTCCTTGTTCCAAAATCCAAATCAGGGACGCGTTTTGAGAACGACAGAAATGGTCCGTCCGTTGCGCGTCAGAGAAATTATTTCAGTACAAGTTGTGCACAGGGGAGGCGTATTCAAGGGGGGGGAGTATCAAGCGCAATTTACGGTAATCGTTGTCTGAAGTAATCACCCGACGTCTGCAACAACAACAACAACAAACGATTATCACCAGCGGCTGTACACTAAAGATATCTGTCGCACTCAAAGACGGAGAGGAGAAGGAACAATAATGTTTTCTGTTTTCAAGTACTTTAAGGTAGAGAAATGTCTTGTGGTCATGGCAAAAAGGGTTGCATCAACGATCAATTCATTGAGAGCAGCTTGGTCGAATTAATTTTCTCCGACCCAGCACAAATACTTACTCTCCATGTCGTCTCCGACTTTGCTGACAGGTGGGACTCCTCCTAATAAATTCCATCGCCATCTTGAACCGTAAACGATTCTTGTCAAAGCTCGGGATGGATGACTTATCGATAGCAAATGACGAGACCGCTGGATTGAAGGGAAAATTCGCCGGTGCATTACAGGCTGCGTCGTATCTAAAACTTTTCATCGCGTTAGGGAACGTAATCGCCATTGTGTTGGAGATATTTATCGGGGGTTGAAGCGACAACAGGAAATTTGCCCAGATAAGTCATCGACTGCATCTATACCAACGGTTTTCTAGAGGTTCAACTGTTGAGAAAAAAATTTGGGCTCATCGAAAACTTTCTTCGACAAAACATGGTTCGAGGAACGCTGTGATAGGATCACTAATGTTGAGATGCGATGCTATTTCAATGTATTCTATGTTGGTTGCGATTTAGATTCAAGAACCTTGACAAGGGATGTAAATGATCTTATCCTTTCTTCCTTTTAGTTGTGAAATCTTCCAGCCAATTCCCACACATACAAATAACGATGTCAAACCAGGCTTTTGGGTGATAAGTCCTCTTGGGCCCCTTTGTCAATGGCCTGTATTTATGTTTATAAGCGTCAATATCCGTCACGTCTCGCCTTCGGTACTTTAGCCCCAAGACAATACCAAAGTGATAATCCAGTAGACTACTCTAATAGACCTTGGATGTGCACTCTCCTCTCCTCTACTAGCTAGCTACGACTTACGATTAGTTAGTACTATAATAACTGTTTCTCCACTCCGTAGTAGTAGTTCACAGTCATAAGTCATAAAGATGCAGAAGTCTTGTAACGTTATTTGGCAAGCAGAATGGAATCAAAAGCGCGCGCAAGCCTATTTCAAACCTCACCCATATACCGTATCCCATCCTCCCAACGCTGACGCAAAAATCACAAAATATGCACCGAAAAGCGTCGTGATCGCTGATGATACAGCACATAATTCGTCCTTGATCGATTTGCATCTTCCCACTCCAATTCTCTTGGGTCCGAAATTCTTCTTGCCGTACCGTTTGAGATTTAGTAGTACAGTAACAATGAGAATCTCCATTCTGATAGTGTCGGCAGCAACCATTGCCTCAGGATTTCAGCCGTCGGGTTCGCCATTGGTTCGGCCATCGGTGCCCGTGTCGAGATCAAAACTGCTGCTCTCCGCGCCTACAAAACCTGATGTTTCAGCATCCAGTAGCGAGAATGTTGGTGAAGCGTCTAATCCGTCGGAGAGTGATGAAACATCTGTCAAAGATACAAATGACAAAAGTTCTCCTTCCCCGAGACCAACTGTACTGCCGGAAGTGGATTTCAAAGCTTACGCTAGTGGGTACAGAACGGTCTTTTCGGAATTGCCGTATGCAGAATGCCAGGCTTCTTTTGGTAGTATACCCACCGATCTCAAGGGCTCGTACTTTCGATGCGGACCTGCCATGTTCAGTGCGGGGTCGATTGCCCCACCCAAAACATCCATTATTCAACCTCGAGACGGTCCGCCAGTTCCAGATGGACAAAATCCAAAACGAATGGTGCTACATCCTTTTGAAGGTGACGGCGGTATGGTAGGCATAACCTTTCCTGGAGACGGAACGGCAACAGCACGGTTTCGTTATGTAAGAACAGTTGCGTTTACGAATGAAAGAAGAAAAGGACAACGACTATACCGGGGGATGGACTCGACTCGAGAACTAGGATTTTCGATCGGAGACGGCCTTGGAAATGACATCCACAACCCTCTCTTTCGTCATCATCTGCAGCCAGGTTTGAACAAGAACAGGAAAAACACATCCAATACACGTGCCATATACTGGGGAAAGAGACTGCTATCACTTTGGGAAGGAGGGCAGCCGTACAAAATGGACGGCCTGGCCTTGTCGACGGAAGGTCGCTCGCTACTGGGAGGTGTCTTGGAAGAACAGGATCCTTTTGGCGCAAAAATAGTAATTGATCCAGTGAAAAATCGTGCTCTAATGTATTCAGTGGTTCAGGATGCCAAGTCTTCAAAAGTTACAGTTTTTGAATTCAACGACAAATTTCGTTTGGTCGACGAGGGCGAACAAGACAACGAGGGAAAGGTGACCATGGATTTACCAGGTCTCGCGTTGCTTTCTGATATGGCAGTGACTACCAACTATGCTGTATTTGTACAACCTACAGTGTCAACAGGAATGCAGTATCTGTTTGTGAAGGAACCTGGGAAAATTGTGACTGTAGAAAAGGCGTCAGCGACCTTACATCTCATACCACGTGTCGGAAGTGGCAGACAACCCATGAGCATCGAAATTCCGTTTGATGGATCGATCGAAGCAAATCTCGAATTTTGCAATGCCTACGAAGATGGCAATAGAGTCATTTTTGACGCAATTCGCTCTAACGGTAGCAAAAAATCGGTATCAGAAACAAAATCTGAATGGCCATGGATCGAGACCAAAGAAGATTACGTTGAAAAATCCGCCGATCGATCTCTTTGGAGATATGAAGTAGACCTTGGATCGAAAAGTGTCACCAAAGAAATGCTGACTGATGTACAATGCTATTTTGGAAGTGTTGCACCAACCCAGTCAACCTTGAAACATGATAGTATATACATGGCCATTGGTGGTCTTGGCTCAGAAGTAAGCCCTCCGCAAGGGATTGCTCGGTTTGATTGTTCTTCCAGGACTTTGCATGCCTGGTTACCAGAATCTCATGAATTTTGCGGCGAGCCTATGTTTGCCCCAAAATCAGGGCAAACTTCCGCTGATGATGGCTACATTCTGTCAGTGTTATTTGACGGACACGCCCAAAGAAGCGACTTGTTAGTTTTCGAATCAAGTGATATTCCTGCTGGTCCAGTGTGTAGGATCCCCCTTGGACTTGCGATTCCGCATGGACTGCATGGTTGTTTCACGGTATCAGAAGAGGCCACCTGGTCCTTTGAAGAAATTCAAAGGAGAGCGAAACTTGCTGACAAAATGGAAAGTAGAGGGAATCTATGGAATGAAGTGAAGTCGGACTTTTCTGGACTTGGCCTTCGTTTCGATGATATGGAAGAGTATTTTGGTGATTCCTTTCTTTCTTAGAGGGTCACTACTAGTGCTACGAGTTCTTTTTGCATCATTCGAACCTGGAACATACGATAGTTCAAAAATGGAATGATATTTTTTTATTATTTTGCTTCCATCCACATCTTGCCGCGAACGAAAGCTAGGGCTAGCTGACGAAATACTACTCTATTACTTCGAAGTACTACATAGGTACCGGTAGTCGTATTATGCAACCGCAAATAACACCGGTACTGTTATGATGTAGAAGGAAATGTTGGGAAAATTTTTGGACCGCGCTCCTTAACCCCTAACCTTTTCTTCCGTGTGCAACTGACGTTATAAATTATACACTGTACTGCGACTACCGTAGTGAAAGTGTCTGGCTTGACTGTGAGTTACAGTTATTACTGTTAGTTAGTGACTGTGAGTCCCGACGTCCCGACCACGATTCAGCCTCCACCACAAAAACGAACATAAAACAAAGACGCAAAATGTCATCAATTTTTGTCGTCGTCGTCAAAGCACTTCATTGAACGGGGAAGAATTCTTCTACTATCATACTACCGGTGGCTAGAAGTGTTGTCACAGATTTCTCATCCACCCTACTAGACATCCTACCATTGATCGCGTGATTTTATCGTTCCATTACACGAACCATGAGCAACGCCGACACCACCAACGCTGATGTAGAAGCTCCGTCGCGTTCGATTCTCCGCTCGGCGCGACGAGTTTGCGTCAAGGCAGGGACCTCGGTAGTGGCCAACGAAAATGGTCGCCCATCTTTGACAAGATTGGGTGCCATTGCAGAACAAATTGCGGAGTTAAATAGCAGCGGTGTGGAAGTAATATTCGTTAGTTCTGGTGCCGTGGGTATGGGAAAACGTCTTTTGCGAAAACAAGGGAGGATGCTCATGTCTTTCAGAGATATGAACAATGGAGATCATGTGGCTTCCACTGATGATGTTGATGACGCAGCCATTCACAATTCGAAAAATGTACAACGAAATACAAGTTTCGCGACTCTGTTGGATGTGAATGCTCCTCCGCACACCTTGGCACAAAAGAAAAAGTTTTATGACTCGGCATGTGCGGCAGCAGGACAATTCGAAATGATGAACTTGTACTCCAGTCTCTTCAATCAGTGCGACGTGGCTGCCTCTCAGATTCTGGTCACGCAAAGTGATTTCGCCGATCCTACTCGACTCAACAATCTCAAATATTCAATTGAACGGTTGTTGTCACTAGGCATTGTCCCCATTATCAATGAAAACGACGCTGTCTCTGCCAATCTTGGATACACAGCTGATGATGTATTTTCAGATAACGACTCACTAGCAGCCCTCTGTGCTCGGAGCTTTGATGCTGAAGTCTTGCTCTTGTTAACAGATGTGGAAGGAGTATACGATCAACCCCCTACACAGCCAGGCGCCAAGAAGTTGGATTTGTATCTACAGGCAACTTCTGAAGTGGCGATTGGTGCCAAAAGCGCTCAAGGTAGGTTGGATTGGACTCAACTTTTTCCTGATAAACTGGAATTTAAGATTGTTGAGAGATATCGTTTTTCTCATCTTCTAATTTGTATGGATTGAATGATTATAGGTCGTGGCGGCATGGCATCCAAAATCGATGCCGCGACCAGTGCCGTTGCACCAGGATCCAAATGCACTGCTTGTGTCGTAGCATCCGGTGCGGATTTAAATGCGATCCGAGCTGTGTTGGGCCCCGTCAACAAGTATGGCTCCAAAGGCACTCTCTTTTGTACCCCCAAAAGTCCTCTCGAACTACAAGCCATGAAAGATTTGGAAGCCGAATCCGAAGTGGGACATTGCATCTCCGATGAAGCTAGACAAAAGGCAGTGGCCGCAAGGACCGAAGCCAGGAAATTGCAAGCTTTGCCTCACACAGTACGACAAAATATTTTGAAAGCCATGGCAGACAGCCTATTGAATCGTAAGGAAGAATTGCTAGCTGCAAATGCCCTGGATTTGGAGGCTGCCGAACGTGACGGAATCGCTTCTGTTTTGAAGAAGAGGCTCAAGTTGACCGACGAGAAGCTGCAAACTCTGGCGGACGGTCTCCGCCAACTAGCCGAGCTACCGGATCCACTAGGCGTAATCAAGAGCAAACGGGAACTTGCTGATGGAATGGAGCTTTCATTAATTACGGTTCCTATTGGTGTCTTGATGATCATTTTCGAATCACGTCCCGATTCGATGCCGCAGATTTCCGCCCTTTCTATTGCTAGCGGAAATGGTTTGCTGCTGAAGGGAGGTAAAGAGGCGGCACAATCGAATGCAGCAATCTACAAAGTGTTGGGGGATGCCATTGAAGCTGGTAGCAATGGTACCATCAAACGAGATATCATTGCTCTCATCACCAATCGTGGCCAAGTGTCGGACATGCTCGCCTTGGACGATGTCATTGATCTGGTCATTCCAAGAGGGAGCAACGCGCTGGTATCATATATCAAAGCCAACACCAAGATTCCGGTGCTCGGTCATGCCGATGGGGTTTGCCATGTCTATGTGGATGCAAGTGCCTCCGGACATGCAGCTGCCAGAATTGCTGTTGATGCCAAGACAGACTACCCCTCGGCATGCAACGCTATGGAAACGCTATTGGTACATAAGGATACCATCACTAATGGCGTCGCCGCTCAGACCATGATGGCGTTGCGAGCGTCTGGTGTCAAGTGTCTTGGTGGGCCCAAGGCGATGAAGCTTGGATTGTGTGACATTCCAGCAAAAGAACTCAAGTGCGAATATGGAGACTTGACATGCATGGTAGAAGTTGTGGACAACATGGATGAAGCGATAGATTGGATTCACACTCATGGTAGTGGCCACACGGAATCGATTGTGTGCAGTGAAGACAGCGAGGCGGGCGAAGAATTCCTGCGACGAGTAGATGCTGCTTGCGTGTTCAAGAACGCCTCGACTCGATTCGCGGATGGTTTCCGCTTCGGACTGGGTGCCGAGGTGGGTATTTCGACTGGTCGTATTCACGCTCGAGGTCCTGTGGGAGTGGAAGGTTTGTTGACTACCAAGTGGCAGTTAAGATCCTCGGATGTTAATGTGGTTGCCGAGTTTACCTCTGGAGAAAAGTCCTTTACTCACAAGGACATCTTGTGACGCCTTTTCCGTAATACGATAAAATATACTTCGTAATCCATTGTTATATTTTTAAAAAAACGATCGTTGGGATGTTGCAGAGGTGCAAGCTAGCTACTGGAGTAGGTAGTAGTGACATGGACAAAGTCTTTATCTTTGGACCATCCATAAATCAAGACAGAGATGTTGCTTGTTGGTGGTGAGATTGAAGCTACTTCCGCTTAGAAGTGATTAGGGATAAAAGATAACAGGTTTTATTGTTTTTGACGCCATCAATTTCATATCATCATCTTTTCTCGCCTTTGGCTCGATGGTTCATCATTATTTCGAGCAGAACTGTTGGACCGTTCGAAGGGTGGGTTTTCTCCTTCTTTTTATTGAAAGGTCGGCAGTCCCTTTCCCAGCAAGGCACTGTAGCGTTGTACAAGGTGTAGAAGTGTTACAGGGAGCGGGACCAACACAACAACAATTGACACATTTATACGTCCATAGGTCGATCGATCGATCAAACGAACCATTCAATCCATCAACATCACAGTGGTCGCTTTCCACCGATTCGAAGTTTTCTGTCCCTGTATTGGACAATTACGGAGGCTTTGAGTCTTAGTAGACGACCCAGGCAACGTTCATCTACAAAATCGTTGTCATGACGAGCACAAGTGGTCATGCCCTACAGAAATTGGTCCTCCAAAGTGGTGGCGTGTCCTCATTTCGACAGTTGATCCAATCGCACCTCGACACTCTTCGACAAGCTCCTATATTACTCATTTCCAGTCATCCTGCCGAAGCAAGCAAGAGCGTCAGGCAAGTGGGTGATGCTTGTCAGTTCGCTAAATTCACCTTGGCACAACAATTTGGATTGCGCACCGTTGATACATATTTGTCGTCGGCGTTTGCCACAGTCCAAGATGTTGAACAGCGCTTGGAGTTGATGCAACGGACCGGAGCAGCATCAATCGTGGTGGTCGGGAGTGGAGCAGCCATGGATTTGGGCAAGACGTTGCAATCCAAAAGTAGTACTGTTTCCACTCCATTGCTGCTGGTCCCAGCAACCTACGGAGCCGTGTTGGCATCTGGGGCCAGCCATTCCCTACTCTTGGACAGTGTGGAGGAAAAGTTAGTCACGTATCCAAAACAAAGCAAAACTGTGGAAGCTAGTTGGGATCATCATGATGATATGCAAGATATTGGAAATGTAGCGACTACCATTGTGGCGCCATTGGATGGGAACAAATTTATGGAAAAAGGGGACTACCAATGCCTGTCTATAATCCTTCATGCTATCGCGGCCATATTGTTGGACACTGCTACCCAACAATCCACCAAGCATGCACTACACTCTACACTAGTGGATAGTACTTTGAAACTCTTAGTGTCAACCAAAACGAGTGACTTAACAGAAGCAACCGAAAGTGTACAATCTTTATTGTTTCAATCCGCCACACTATTATCGTATGGTCTACCCGGTGATACAAACGATCGATCCATTACCATGGCATTACTGGCGTCGTTACTGCCAACCATTTTCCCGCAAACCCATCCTACCACCTTTATAGCCAGTCTCGTTCCGGGATTAGTGCAAGTGCTGAAAAGTAATGGAAACACAACAACATCATTGCCGCCACAATTGCAACAGCTGGTAAACATTATGGAACAAGCACCACAACAACCAATCCAGTGCTTGCCCAAAGTCCACGAACAGTACGAAGGATTTTCCATTCCTGATATGGCCCTATCATGCATCGAAGCCAATCAAGAAATATGGAACTGTCTGGATGCAGACACAAACATATTGCTGCAAGTATTGCAGCACAGCCTGGCAAATACTACAAACAAGCAGCCACCAAAAAATAGTTACTCGTAAAAACGAGGTTATCAAATACAAAATAAGATATATATACTACTCTAGAGGTGTGTTGCTCAATGATGTTCAACGTTCTGCATATGTTAGATGTGAAAAAGTCATCTAGGTACTCCTACTACCGGTAGTACGTAGAATTGATTGACTGTGTGAGTGCATGATCGAGTCGCAAACGACAACTTCGAGTCTCTGTACCTATCGGTATTATAGTACTGCTACACAGTACGGTAGTACCTATGGTAGAGTAGGTAGTGAGTCGAAGTAACGTAATAAGTTTTTCGCCGAAGTGATGGGTTGTTGAAGTTCGAAAAGGTATCTTCTTCGATCGCCCAACACCATCCAAATTTTTGTCCGTCTGTCCGCTACACCTCAGTATCCGGGTTCTTTATTTCGTCGTATGTGGCGCGATGAGGTCAATCATGGAACAAGCAACGAACGAAATGCGTCACTTCAACTTACTTACTTCGTTCTTCTACACACACGTACGAGAGACCTCGAGAACTCATCCAGAGTGTCTTCGATCTTACTCTTCCATGCAGTCGTAGTAGTAGTAGAATTGTAAAGCAACTTCACATACGTCGTTCATCATAGAACTTCATCTGCAAACAATCCGATCTCCCTCCTCTGTCGGAAGACACAAAACCCACACTGGCGATCCCATCACCTTTCTTGCAGTGCACTGAAAGAGGCAATTTTCTTTGTCCCTCTCTCTCTCTCTCCCTACAATTCTTGCGATTGACGTGAGTGTATACGCTTTTCCTCCATGTCCACTGTTGTTGCAGTTTCGGTTCCGGCTCTTCAGCCGGAGCATGTGGATACTTCGGCTGCCCGCAAACGCCGTCGTGAAATCCTAGCATCTCAACGACAAACTATGGAGGCAAGTATGACTGCATGTCCTGCTGTCTTGGCAACGCCAGTGTCCTCGGATGATGAAGCAACACTGGCTCCTGTGAGGAAGTGTCGCCGAGTTTCCGACTTTGACGATGTGCTGTCGGTCGTACCATCCGTTGTGGTGTCGGCTCCGGTTGCCATCGATCGCTCAGTTGGAAGCAAGAAGTCCTCCTGCAAGAAGCCTCAAATGAAGTACGATCCTGATGTCCCCATGACAAAGGAAGAGGCTGCCGTCTGGCGAAGAGAGCAACGACGCAAGCGTAATAGGGAGAGCGCTGCCTTGTCGCGTCAACGACAACGTGATCGGATCGCCGACCTCGAGGTTGAGGTTGCCGATTGGAAACTCAAGGTTGATTCTATCATGGACCGAATCAAGAAACTCGAAGAAGCCTCTGGCATTGATAGCCGCACTTTGGTTCCTCCTGTGCCGTTCGCACCAGAAGTTGCCGATCTGGACCTTGCTGGGTTGGCTGCCGACCTCGAAGCCGCTACTGCAGCTGCTGCCGCCACTGTAGCCTCCGGCCCCTATTTGTCCAAGTTCGTGTCCCCGCCAGTTTCTCCTGGACACTCCAGTTTTGTTTCAACTTCCCAAGTTGAAGCATCTCCAATTTCTTCGGCTGATATTCAATCCGTTGCCAACGCGGTGGTGGATCAAGTACTCGGTGGAGGAGTTTTTGAGCAAGAGCATTCAGATAAGATGATCTCGCGACATGCAGCGTCCTGAATCATTCACGAAACCCTATTTGTTTGACCCTTTTGGAAACAGGTGAATTGTTTGTTTGTGTGCAGCGCTATTCGTCTTACTGGTCATGTGTCGGGATACTTCCAAAAAGCCTCTTTCACAGCACACGATTCCCTGCGAATCATGTCTGTTCTAATCGAAAGGCACCAGTTGCCTTTCAACCCCCCCCCCTCGATTGGCTGTCGGAAGTACCCGTGCTTGAGCTAGACATTTTACGCCAACCACACAACTCAGTTTACCTCGTACGAAAGATGTTCGAACGGCCATGATTGCAAAACGCAATCGCACTGTGGCCTCTAAGATCACACATTCCAGCAGTGAAGATCGCTGATGCTCCTACTCTACCGCTCCTCCCCCAGTCAACCGATTCCATCGCGGATCTTTCAGCTCCAGAACCATGTGTTTCAGGTGTTGTAAAGGAAAGCTGTTCGAAACGAAGCCGTGGCAACAAGAGTTCCCTATTGGCCGCAACCAAGTTGGAACCTATTGATTCATCTTTGTTTTCCGTCAAGCAAGAGGAAACTCTCCCTACCTTGTTGGCGGACGAAGAGAACGTGGACGAATTTGGAGAATTCTTGTTGGACGCTGTGCAGTGGCTCTAAACAACTCGAGGCATAGTTAGATTAGCGTTAGGTACAAAAACAAAATCGGCCGCACCTCGATTGAGAACCTGTCACAGTTTCACGAATTGGATTCATGTTTATTCACGGTCAATCCTAATTATTTATAGCAAACCAAACTCTCTTCTTTTTACAAAACCAACTACCTAGCCATACAAGAGCTGTATCGGAGCGTCCCTCGTCCTCATGCATTTGACAGGTTCACAACGCAACAGTGCTTCGTTGCTGACGATGTCACAATCCGGGTATAGTGATGAAAGAGTGATCATTTTCGGTACCGCCAGCTGGGAAAAGGTACGCGGTCCTTTTCTCTCAACAAAATCTCTCCAAACTCCTTCATCGAAGTCGTCCTCCTCATCATAGTCGATTGAGTTCGTATCCTGGACAATGCAGCTCCAATCAACCGTGCTCTTTTCGGACACCGCGTAAGGCCCTGCTCGCACATGCTTCATGCGTCGGTTGATGGCCAGCTTCTGACACCACAGTTTGAGAGTCGTCGTGTCCGTGGACGCCTCTTTCACCCAATCCAACTCCTCGTAGCAACCCGTAAATAGATCAATGTCGACAAAAACGCCAATGGAACAGGCTTTTCTTGTTCTGGCAAAGGCAATCACAAGATTGGCGACGCGACCCCCATTGTGTAGGGATATGAGCGAAAAGAAAAAGTCGGATATCGTTTCAGAAAAGCCTTTTCGTTTAGATAACACATCGGCGAGGAGAAGTTCGACATGAAGATACGCTTCATGACCTACCGACAGGTGATCCACCGAAGACACGCTTGCTTCCGAGAGAGGAAGGTAGTTGCCCGACTTCCTGTCACAAGTCGCCTCCTCCCATGTTTGTTGTCGTGTGAGTATTGGTTGTGTTGGCACTACGCGGTTTTTGAGAGGCGAAGAACCGTCCACCAGGTCGAACAGACGACCTTCGTCATGTAAGAACGAATCTTCAGTGCACCAAGTGATTCGATACCCGTCTTCCTCGTCATGAAACACTACATACCCAGGGACACTGGCGTAGCAGCAAGCTTGATCATTGGAATTTCGGGACAAGGGAATAACCCAAACTTGCCACAGGAGGTTTCGTACAATGCCTTGAGACACGCTACTCATTTGTACATTTTGGCAGGTGTACACCTTTACTGAAGCTCCTAGCACCCGAGGCATGGTGAATAGTACCAAGGTCCCGGTCGTTTCGGTCTGCGATTCCCCGATAGTGTCATTAAAGACTTTGCGACATATCATGGCCACTCCCAACTTCCAATCCCTGGAAACCAAGACTCTGACCGGTGTCGAAACAGGTGAAACGGTACCCTGAAACTGGAAGATAGCGCCCTCGGCGACGTCCATAGGAAGCTCTTGTTGTTGCGGTCCTATATTTCCTACCCCATGTAACAAGGGCACGCATTGCAGTAGTGGAGCCATGCTCACAGGAGGATTGTCCTTCCGTTGAAGGCGGCGCCGTTGTTGCTGTTGCATCATGGATGCTGGACTTGGGATACCGTAGAACCGCAAGGCAAGTCCCGGCGAAGCATAGTCATTGTCTTTGGTCCCCAAACTCAATACATATGATCCAGTCCTATCCATGGCTAAAACAGCGTCGCCAGGTGGTGTGCCCAAACGGGTGAAGGGGACCGTACGGTGAGCATAGGGACGCCATTGTCTTCGACCAATGCTCTGTTGCGGTTTCTTGGTAAAGTTCAAGAGCGTCTTTGTCTGCCACTTTCGCATATCATTGATACCAATTCCAGATCGTCGTGTTTCTAGCAATAGGGGCAAACTGTCGAATTTTGGTTTTCGATCCGCCAATAGATCCCCATCCGGGTCCAGAAACGATAGCTTCGCTTCGTCTTCCAACAGAGTCGTGTCGACCTTGGAAGGTGCTGATCGTTGTTGCGGTTGTTGTTCTTTCTCTTTTGGTAGAGCACGCTTCCGTCGTCGACGTATATTGGAATTCATGACCTCCACCATGGTGTCATCATTTCCCAGTTACTGCTTTGACTGACAGTCACAATCATGGGAGATGGATGTTGCAATGTATCATAGCAGAATCGACAGAGCAAAAACAAAATCGGAGTCTCACAGTCAATGACCACGATAAAAAATACAATATTGTAATTAAATGATATCAATATGTAATAATTGTATGATTATGCTACGAAATTTATGCAAATTCGTGCCACTGCACTCAGAAGACCCGCGCCGGACTCTCCCGTACTTACACCACTACTACGACTACTACCTAGTCGTACGACTGAGAAAAATTAGGGCCTCTGCCGAGGAGGGCGTCGAGTTCCGGCGTGGTTTGATTGGAGTTTAGGACGTACGACTACTCAAGCTATCATAGCTCTAGCTAGCTAGCTAGCTAGCTAGTAACTTGAATATATTCTTATAAATACGTAGTAATAATAATACAATAGTAGTACGTGTACAACTTAGCCAGTAGTAGTGTAATACGAAGTACGAAGTAATTAAAAACATACTACGTACTTCGGATTTGTTTTACAGTTAACTGGAAGTAACTGTAAGTTGAAAGCGAAGAGATATGGCATGCCATCTTCAGGAGTAACATTGATGTTAAAGGGTGAAAAAGTTACATTTAGAGAGTAGGTTTTGCTAAAAGATGTTAACGGATACAGTACCACCAACAGCAACGACGGATAAGCAGATAACAGGTAGTAGGGAACGGAAGTGAAGTGAAGAAGTGTCAAGATAGGGATGTAGATGGCAGAGTGAGAATCCTTGCTCTCTTATTTGGGGAAGGAAGTATAACTGTAGGACGTTTAGACTGGATCCCCTCTGCGTCGGTGTTTGTGGTGATACAAGAAGGGTCATTGGAAGTAAGTTTGTGATGGGATGCACTGGTAGGGATTATCGTATCGTTTGGGAAACCGAACTCAGCAACAGCCATGTCAGAGTAAGTCCCGTTTTCGTGACGGGAGAAGAAAATTTTCGCCTCATCTTCCCCAATATCATGGTAGAAATTGGTGTAATCAGGGCCTTGCCACATGGCACTTATGATGGTTTTGATTTTTGATGCTGTGATCTGTCAGGACATGGTCTGCAGGTGTAGAAGGTTCTGTGACAAGGCCTTTCTGATAGGGCAGATAATTCTTCGTCATACCATTCAAAGCCATTTGGCGTGAAGGGTTTCTGTCTGCTTTCATGCAGATTTAGACACATTTAGAATGAAGCTGTTGGATGAGGGTGTCATTCTCACTGTTGAGAAGACCAGTCTGGGCAGCGATGAAGGGATGAGCAGTCCATGTGTGAAGTGTGAAGTGTGAAGTGTTCCTTCCCTGTCACGAGAGAGAAATCCTCTTTGGCACGGGGTATCATTCTCATGGTCCTCTCTGAAGTGTACACCGTCAACGACCGGCACTTGCCAATCCACTCCAAAGAAGCTTTCGTAGGTGACGTTGTTTTCACTACTTTCCTTGTCGGATTGGATTTTCTTGTTGATGTCCTCCAAAAATCCAGCTTTTCCGATTGGTTCTTTGTGATGACATTGTTCCATCTTGAGGACAGCAACTGTGTTAGCTGCACCACAAAGAATGAATCAGCAGGCATAATATTGTGGCATCTGTTGTTGGTTGGAAGAACATCATTTTTTTTCAATTGGAGCTACATGTAATGATAGGAGTAGAAAGATGTAAGGAAAGTTGGAGGTTATAGGGTGTATGTGACAGTATAAGTGAATAAGTTACAAATTGAGACATGGTGGCGAAGGGAGTCTTGGAACTTCAGAGTAGTTGGTGTGAGAAATATTGGGTCTAATAATAGAGTTGGCGTTGTCGCAGAATTATTTGCGCTAGAATGAAAGTCGATTGTATGACTCGGGAAGGTTGTGTTCATCTTATTGTTTGATATCACCGAAGAGAAGTGCGTGCCGAATGCTTCATAGTAATGAAGTGTAGAAGTGACATGGGATTTTGACAGCAGAGAGAAGAATTTTTAAGTATGTCAGAGTGGGGATCGTGCGATCTGAATGTACATCCTTTAACCTGTTTTTAGTAGTGCCAACACAATACGAAAGAATTTGATGGTAATGATATATTTTGTTGTGAAACAGAAGAGTTTCCTCCTGAGAAATCTCTTTGATGGAACAGCATTCAAAAGGTTGCTGCGTATAATTTGTTCCTTCCGGAATGTTGCTGATCTAAAGTTGAATGGGTGCTATCTGCAGAGGTTGACAGTGAAACCAGTTACAGGCATATACAAGGACAGATATGATGTGGAAGAAGAAGACGGGGGTGATATCCTCAATGAGGCCATGGATCAATTTTTCCTTTCCGAATCATTGGAATTGGGTTATGATAATGAGTTTAGGGACAGTAGCGGGAGGTTTCAGTGTCAATCAATTTTAACAAGATGCCATGGAAGCCACAGATATGGCAAGAATCTGGTTGTTTTTCCAAATGTACAAAGCAGTGAGAGGTTCATTGTGGTTGAGGGAACTGAAACAAGGCCCAGCGAAACAAATGAAACAGATGTTTCAAAGTGCAAGCGACATTTGGATGTCAAAGCGTTGAATGAACTGGCACTAAAAGCTGTCACTAAAGATGTAGATAAGAATGGGAGAGCTATTGATATAGAAGTCAATGGTACATTGCAAAATGTACGTGAGTTTGCTGAACTTCACTTCTGCCACAATATGGAGCAGATGAGATCATTTGAAATAATCATTTGTGCATTTATTGACAAGCTGTATAAGGAGGCTGAAAAAAATTGCAACAGAAACCAACAAAAGTGAATGTCTACAGGATTATTCTCATAAAGAGTCAAAGAGGAGACGATGTGATGGCATTAGACGTCAAATAGGAAAAGTAATCAACAACAAACAGTTGATTGGGTTCTTGTCTGGTGCAGGCGGGACAGGGAAAAGGCTTGTTATAAAGACTGTATCAAGATATGCACAAAAATTATGTGAAGCACTTCATGTGAAGTTTGACAAAAGAAGAATTGTTGTCACTGCACTTACAGGTGCAGCTGCAGTCTCCATTCACAGAGAGACAACTGCAAAGGTTTTCTCGTTCAAAAGAGAAGTAAGAAATGAACTCGAAGAATTCAAACATGCTTACTTGGTCATTGTTGGTGAAATCTCCTTTGTATCAGTGGAGGATGTTGACGTATTAAACCAAAAAATGAAGCAAATATTGGACAATACAATGGCAACTTTTGGACGTGTACCAGTCGTCTTCTCTGGCGACTTCACTCAGTTATCGCCAGTGGGGAGGATCCCTCTTTACAGACCAGATGAAGGTGCTGACTGGAGGCAATCGATCAATGTTTTTATGGAACTGAAAACTAATCACAGATTTGGTAAAGACCTGGTTTGGGGGAAACTGCTGGGAAGGTTTCGTGATCATGGTCCAACCACTGATGAAGTTACTACAATAAATGCAAGAGTTGTTGGTGCTCGTAATGGTCCATTGGAAAAAAATGCGCCCTCAGATGCAGTATATGCAACGAAGACAAATGTTGATAGGATGGCCATAAATGATGCCATATTTGTAAAACATTTGGAGAAAACACACTCTACTGATCCAAACAGGCAGCCACCAATGCACACATTGTGTATTAAAGCTGGTAATCCAAGATTTCATCTAACAGGAACAAGGTAAGAATTTCGTGTAATGGAGAACAAAGCACAAGACGTCATGTATGCAGCGGTAGGAGAGGCACATGTATCAGACAAATGTAAAAAGTACCATTATCCCCTGCCATGTTTGTGAAACATTTGGAGAAAACACACTCCACTGATGCAAACAGGCAGCCACCAATGCACACATTGTGTATTAAAGCTGGTAATCCAAGATTTCATCTAACAGGAACAAGGAAGGAATATCGTGTAATGGAGAACAAAGCACAAGATGTCATGTATGCAGCTGTAGGAGAGGCGCATGTATCAGACAAATGTAAAAAGGACCACTCTTGAAGTTGTATCTTGGACGTCCATTATGCATTAATCAGAATGAGTATGTTTCAAGTTGCAAAACTATTTACGCTTCAGCTGGGTTTCCAGTACCGTCTTGGGCCAATCACCAAGAAAAGTATGAGAACTTCAAGAAGAATCAGTTTTGATCAATTCCCCATTAATTGTACCAATGCAAGAACAGTTCACAAGTTGCAAGGGCGGTCGATAAAAAATCTGGTGGTAAGCGCATGGGATTATACTGGCAACTGGATTTATGTCTGTCTGTCCCGATGCAAAACTCTACACGGGCTATTTTTGCGTGAACCATTAAACCCAAACAAAACCAAGCGGAGGTTAAGGCATTTATGAAGAGTATGAAATACGACCGTGTGCATCTTCACTGAGAAGATCTTTAGGAAAGCTTTTTGTAAAGTGACAAATTTTCATTCATCTCAAGACTTCCTCTGAAGTAGATATGCTACTGCTAAAGTGGTTAGTATCATTCTGGCGGCAGTAGCCACAACTTACTGTTAATTTTTTTTCTTCTTCCAATCTACTGCACCAGCGCGCACCCTTCGTTCGTCGTATGGAAGTACTGTGTACTAGTCGTAAGTGATTTGATAGCGCGCACTTTATCTGGTAGTTGTAGTCTATCTAGTCAAAATAGACAAAGGGGTTGATCCATTCGTTCTGAAAGTTTATTCCATATATTTGTTTGTTCGTTCAAATGACAAATGAACTTGATCGGGTTTAATTTTATTTACGCTTCAGCTAGGTTTCCAGTAGCATGTCTTGGGCCAATCACCAAGAAAAGTATGAGAACTTCAAGAAGAATCAGTTTTGATCAATTCCCCATTAATTGTACCAATGCAAGAACAGTTCACAAGTTGCAAGGGCGGTCGATAAAAAATCTGGTGGTAAGCGCATGGGATTATACTGGCAACTGGATTTATGTTTCTCTGTCCCGATGCACAACTCTACATGGGCTATTTTTGCGTGAAACATTAAACCCAAACAAAACCAAAGGCATGTCAGAGGAGGTTAAGGCATTTATGAAGAGTATGAGAGAAATACAGCAATACGACCGTGTGCATCTTCACAGAGAAGATCTTTAGGAAAGCTTTTTGCAAAATGACAAATTTTGTTTCATCTCAAGACTTCCTCTGAAGTAGATATGCTACTGCTAAAGTGGTTAGTATCATTCTGGTCGCAGTAGCCACAACTTACTGTTAATTTTTTTTCTTCTTCCAATCTACTGCACCAGCGCGCACCCTTCGTTCGTCGTATGGAAGTACTGTGTAAGTGATTTGATAGCGCGCACTTTATCTGGTAGTTGTAGTCTACCTAGTCAAAATAGACAAAGGGGTTGATCCATTCGTTCTGAAAGTTTATTCCACATATTTGTTTGTTCGTTCAAATGACAAATGAACTTGATCGGGTTTAATTTTATTTACGCTTCAGCTAGGTTTCCAGTAGCATGTCTTGGGCCAATCACCAAGAAAAGTATGAGAACTTCAAGAAGAATCAGTTTTGATCAATTCCCCATTAATTGTACCAATGCAAGAACAGTTCACAAGTTGCAAGGGCGGTCGATAAAAAATCTGGTGGTAAGCGCATGGGATTATACTGGCAACTGGATTTATGTTTCTCTGTCCCAATGCACAACTCTACATGGGCTATTTTTGCGTGAAACATCAAACCCAAACAAAACCAAAGGCATGTCAGAGGAGGTTAAGGCATTTATGAAGAGTATGAGAGAAATACAGCAATACGACCGTGTGCATCTTCACAGAGAAGATCTTTAGGAAAGCTTTTTGCAAAATGACAAATTTTGTTTCATCTCAAGACTTCCTCTGAAGTAGATATGCTACTGCTAAAGTGGTTAGTATCATTCTGGTCGCAGTAGCCACAACTTACTGTTAATTTTTTTCTTCTTCCAATCTACTGCACCAGCGCGCACCCTTCGTTCGTCGTATGGAAGTACTGTGTACTAGTCGTAAGTGATTTGATAGCGCGCACTTTATCTGGTAGTTGTAGTCTACCTAGTCAAAATAGACAAAGGGGTTGATCCATTCGTTCTGAAAGTTTATTCCATATATTTGTTTGTTCGTTCAAATGACAAATGAACTTGATCGGGTTTAATTTTATTTACGCTTCAGCTAGGTTTCCAGTAGCATGTCTTGGGCCAATCACCAAGAAAAGTATGAGAACTTCAAGAAGAATCAGTTTTGATCAATTCCCCATTAATTGTACCAATGCAAGAACAGTTCACAAGTTGCAAGGGCGGTCGATAAAAAATCTGGTGGTAAGCGCATGGGATTATACTGGCAACTGGATTTATGTTTCTCTGTCCCGATGCACAACTCTACATGGGCTATTTTTGCGTGAAACATTAAACCCAAACAAAACCAAAGGCATGTCAGAGGAGGTTAAGGCATTTATGAAGAGTATGAGAGAAATGCAGCAATACGACCGTGTGCATCTTCACAGAGAAGATCTTTAGGAAAGCTTTTTGCAAAATGACAAATTTTGTTTCATCTCAAGACTTCCTCTGAAGTAGATATGCTACTGCTAAAGTGGTTAGTATCATTCTGGCGGGCCCGTGCGTTACTTATTAAAATCTTATCTCTAAGAAAAGAACTCCAAAGAACTCTAATGGTGTAATGGATAAGATAAACGTTTCGATTAAATGCCACGCTTCCGTTGAACGATCCTTAACTCTAATGATAGAATACAAAGGAACCCCTAATGAAACGTTCGTTAACACATCCACGTCTCAAAATTTTTTTTTCTTGAGGGCAATATCCGCAAACAAAATTCAAATATCCGCAAACAGGTTATTCCAATAACCTTATATCCGCAAACGATCCGCAAACAGGTTAATCGGAAATCTCAATATCCGCAAACACGCAAACAACTTCCCAAACGGGGGAAAACTTCCCCCACTATCGATAATAGGGTTAAGAATAGTGATTCAAAGTATTCATTCAGTCTTGTTCACACCCTAAACGCCCTGCTACTTTATTGGAAGTTAGCTTCAACGAGAACATGATACAGTGGCTTATCAGTTTCGATTTGGTACTGGCAGATGACGCAGATGGCTTCAAAGACAGACTTGAACTTTCCAATTGAATGCCGGAATCGACAGTCAACAGAATGAAAATTCTTGATGAGTCCATTGAACTTCTCGTGTCTCTTGAGCGCCCTTGCTTTGAACCGTCTAACTGGACGACTGTCGTGTATATTGGGCGTGCTGCAGTGGTGGATGTGGTCTGATCCAGCATACCCTCCATCAGCAATGCACATCTTTTTCTTGGCAATGAGCATAGCCTTCAACCCATCCTCCTGAAAAATCTTCAGATCGCTCTTGCCCGCAGGAAATGGACCGTTCATCCATACAAGTCGATTGGAGCCTTTAGATATTCCAAGCTCGTAACAAAGTCCAGCATGGTTGTATTTGTGAGAGAAATAGCTCGTGTCTTTGGAGAATTCCTGGTGAGTTGGCTCTTGGATCCAACAGTGAACTCCATCAACTGTGATAGCCCAAATATCGTTACCAAAATTATCCTTTGGCCAGAAAATTTTCTCCGATTGAAGTGCCGCAATCCGATTGATCCAAAACCAAATTTTTCTTCGACTCCAGGAGGGACAGTATTGAAAGGTTGCTTCTCGTTGCCGCTCTGTAGGGTAGCACTTCAAAAAATGCATAGCCAATTCATAGCACAAATAGTTTTTCGGAGCGACTTCAATCTTCCATGAAATAAACCAAAGTCATACTCAGCGTACTCCGCGTGCATTGAAAAGATATCTTCAAGACTGAGCGATAAGTCGTCCTTTGGATCCAAGGGTACTTTATTATCCATGATGTCTTGGTAGAGCAGTTGCCGAGCCCTGCTGCGCTTCCATTTGATAGCTGGCTCCTTTTTCTTTGACATTATTGCTTCGGCTTTTTCAATGGCATCGCCATCATGTCTTTTCTTTTTGTCAGCTTCAAAGAAGAAATCATCAATGCTCCCTTCACTGTCAATCCGAACATATCGAGCATTCGAATGGTAAATTTTCTGTTGGTCATCTCCATCTAGATTGAAGCGGAAGCACAATCGATGTCCCTCAGAAAAAAATTCTTTCAAAACAACAATGCTTCGGTGGTCTTTTTCCTTTGACAAGCCTCCATTGGGCTTCATGAACCGAGTAAGAATAGTGCATTTTGCCCCAATGCCGGGGAACAGCCTTTTTTTCTTCGCCATCGTCACACTTGAATAGATGTCTACTACATTGGCGCATCGACAACAACGTTCTTCGATCGCAAAAGTACTCCGTCCTACAGTACTTTGTAAGAATTGCAATATTATTTTTATGATTTACCAAATATTGAATTAAACTACAGATTTCTTTGTGCAATTACATATTGTTAGACTCCCCTTAAATACAGAGGGACGATGCTCCCCCGGAATATCCGCAAACAAAATTTCGATCCGCACACATATCCGCAAACGATCCGCAAACAAAATATTAACCCGCAAACATATCCGCAAACAAAATTTTGAAATCCGCAAACACATACAAAAAATTATACACGACTGGGTTCGATAATTTTTGACAACTCTATTAGGGTTTAAAAAGCAAATAAAGGTATAATTCATTAGGGTTAGGGGTTTTCCAAATATGATGTCCACGCTGGAGCAAGTCATTTAGGGTTAAAATAGAAATTATGGGTTTAATAAATTAGCGGATTTTGGACAGGCGGACTGAATTCAGTCCCCTGGACGGAATTCATTCCCATCATGTGACGAAGTTATCTCCCTCTAATGTTAGCCAAACGGACCGTTTAGCTGTCAAAACAGTTATTTTACATCAAGTACTTGCATAGATTTAATAGGTCGCGGTTTAAATTGTCGTTGAGGCAAGAAAATTGGCTCCTGAAGTGCAGACGTATGATGGTCGGGCGAAAATCTCTTGGCAAAAATGTTGAGAAATTTCATGTCAAAATCAACCATGAGGATTGGTTCCGGCGCTATCTGCACTGTGAAGCTCATCAGGATTCATCCATCCAAGCACATACGCAACAAATATCCTAACCACACAAGAAAGGATGAGCTTGTTGGTGTCCGGATCCTTAGACAGGAAGAAAAATTAGTTCACCAAAAACAGCAGTTGTCCGTTGTTGTTGTTCATGATGACTTTAAGCATGATGGAGGGCAACACATTGAACTCTACTGCGTGAAGAGATGGCCCGTGTTACAGCCGAAGCAGATGCCAATCTCTTCTTTGATGATGCCGCCCTGCAATCTCGCCAACTGGATCGGAGCCTGATGACACCAACCCACATCCAATGATTGCTCGGATGGCAACAACATTTGGACCTCTTTCAGAATCGGACATTGCCGAAGCTCGGACTCTTATAGATGATGTCTATGATGACAACCGCCCTGATCCCGAGAACATCCTGACCAGGAATGAGTCAAAAATGCGGCCTGGGGGCACAGTGGCTCAAGTAACCGAAGAAAGGTTGGTCCAACAGATTGCAAACCCCGTCTTGAATTTGGAAACAATGAATCCATGCCGACGGTCCTCAAGATCTTTGTGAGCTTCTCCTCAACCAATACACATGTCCGGGGTTATGCTTGTCCCAAGATAGCCTTGTCCCTTTGGAAACGAGTACCATACAATTTCCTGTGGCATTTCCGGCATTGTTTTTGGGATCGAGCTCGTGGAGGGCAAAGATCAACTCCGACAGATAAGGAACAAATTTGGTAAGACAGACGGCCTCTTCCTCCGGCTAACAAGATCCTTGTGGGGTAGTGCCAGAATCCTTGTTGTTGACAGTGGGTTCTATGTCTTGAAAGGCCTCGTTGAGTTAGCCAAGAAAGGAGTCTACGGTTCTGCTCTAATAAAAAAGGAAATATTGGCCAAAATATATTAGAGGAGATGAGATCAAGGGCCATTTCAAAGACATGCCGGTAGGCTCAGTTGATTCTATTGGAGGTAAGCTAGATGGGGTTGACTTTGATGTGTTTTGTATGAAGGATCCGAACTATGTCATGATGACGACGTCAACAAACATGCGGATGGGTGAACACAAGAACCGAGATGGCGTTGAAGCCTTCCAATATCCGGAGGTTGTCCAAAACCATTACCAATACCGGCACCACATTGATGATCACAACAGCGAAAGACACCGGCCAATTATTCTTGAAGTCACATGGGCAACGAAGCCTTTGGGAGACCCGATTCTTTGCGTATCTCCCTGCCTCCACCGAGGTAAATTGCAATCTTGCATCATCCTTTTTCATTGGTGATCCTCCACTTCCAAGTCTATCCTTCCGGAAGGAGCTAGCAAGAGAGCTACTTTACAATCCGTACTTTAATAGGAATGTTGCCACTAATGAAAGACCAAAGAGGAAGAGGACTTGTTGCGAGCATACACTCATGAAATAGCCAGCATATACCAAAAAGCAAGACTCGAAAATCATCCCATCGTCATCCAACTATCCGCAGAGAATGTGCAAAGGAAACCATAGGAAGGTCCGGACTTACTGCAGCTGCAGTCATGGGATGGTCATGTGTGAAAAGTGCTATGCTCAGCACAAGCTGGAGATCGATGATCAGTGAGCGCCATCGTCGGAAAGATTGGAATTGATTCAGTCCATGAATTTTTCGAATTTTTCGGTCTTGTAAAATGCGTAAGTAGCACGTGGACGTTCGCCTCAATAGGCGATCAGGATGCACCACAGGTATCTCTACTTAATTTCGCGTCTTTTTTACATTTGGCTTTATGTGTGAAACTTGTTTCCGGTGATGCTAGTGACATTTAACATTAGACTGAATTCACTCCAAATTGCAGGAAAATACCCGTTAGAGATAAGGTTTATGAAAAGTAACGCACGGGCCGGCAGTAGCCACAACTTACTGTTAATTTTTTTTCTTCTTCCAATCTACTGCACCAGCGCGCACCCTTCGTTCGTCGTATGGAAGTACTGTGTAAGTGATTTGATAGCGCGCACTTTATCTGGTAGTTGTAGTCTATCTAGTCAAAATAGACAAAGGGGTTGATCCATTCGTTCTGAAAGTTTATTCCATATATTTGTTTGTTCGTTCAAATGACAAATGAACTTGATCGGGTTTAATTTTATTTACGCTTCAGCTAGGTTTCCAGTAGCATGTCTTGGGCCAATCACCAAGAAAAGTATGAGAACTTCAAGAAGAATCAGTTTTGATCAATTCCCCATTAATTGTACCAATGCAAGAACAGTTCACAAGTTGCAAGGGCGGTCGATAAAAAATCTGGTGGTAAGCGCATGGGATTATACTGGCAACTGGATTTATGTTTCTCTGTCCCGATGCACAACTCTACATGGGCTATTTTTGCGTGAAACATTAAACCCAAACAAAACCAAAGGCATGTCAGAGGAGGTTAAGGCATTTATGAAGAGTATGAGAGAAATACAGCAATACGACCGTGTGCATCTTCACAGAGAAGATCTTTAGGAAAGCTTTTTGCAAAATGACAAATTTTGTTTCATCTCAAGACTTCCTCTGAAGTAGATATGCTACTGCTAAAGTGGTTAGTATCATTCTGGCGGCAGTAGCCACAACTTACTATTAATTTTTTTTCTTCTTCCAATCTACTGCACCAGCGCGCACCCTTCGTTCGTCGTATGGAAGTACTGTGTAAGTGATTTGATAGCGCGCACTTTATCTGGTAGTTGTGGTCTACCTAGTCAAAATAGACAAAGGGGTTGATCCATTCGTTCTGAAAGTTTATTCCATATATTTGTTTGTTCGTTCAAATGACAAATGAACTTGATCGGGTTTAATTTTATTTACGCTTCAGCTAGGTTTCCAGTAGCATGTCTTGGGCCAATCACCAAGAAAAGTATGAGAACTTCAAGAAGAATCAGTTTTGATCAATTCCCCATTAATTGTACCAATGCAAGAACAGTTCACAAGTTGCAAGGGCGGTCGATAAAAAATCTGGTGGTAAGCGCATGGGATTATACTGGCAACTGGATTTATGTTTCTCTGTCCCGATGCACAACTCTACATGGGCTATTTTTGCGTGAAACATTAAACCCAAACAAAACCAAAGGCATGTCAGAGGAGGTTAAGGCATTTATGAAGAGTATGAGAGAAATACAGCAATACGACCGTGTGCATCTTCACAGAGAAGATCTTTAGGAAAGCTTTTTGCAAAATGACAAATTTTGTTTCATCTCAAGACTTCCTCTGAAGTAGATATGCTACTACTACTAGTAAAGTCGTAAGTATCATTCTGGCGGCAGTAGCCACAACTTACTGTTAATTTTATTTCTTCTTCCAATCTACTGCACCAGCGCGCACCCTTCGTTCGTCGTATGGAAGTACTGTGTACCTAATCTAAGTGATTTGATAGCGCGCACTTTACCGTATCTGGTAGTTGTAGTCTACCTAGTCAAAATAGACAAAGGGGTTGATCCATTCGTTCTGAAAGTTTATTCCATATTTCTGTTTGTTCGTCCAAATGACAAATGAACTTGATCGGGTTTAATTTTTAGTCCGTCCGGATGAAGTTAAGAGGCGTGGCTGGCTCTGGTAACGCTTGACAGGAAACGTTATTTTTTCTCCTAAGAAATTTTTTTGGAGGGTAAATGTCTTTAAAAAGGCATATGTAATTTTTTGCTTTTATATAGATATTAATACATGATTATGAGGTATATAGGAATGCGGCAGCATATGTCTGTGATTTTTCGCGTGATCAAAAAGGTGAGGGTGGGAAGGACCGAACGATACCAAGGGGTGAAAATTTCCGTGGGTCGTGCGCAAACACATGTAAATTTTCCTAAATAAATTTTTTCACACATATAGATACTTGTAGAAAATGTAAGTTCTTATGTCGCAGCGTGTTGCCGGCCATGCCAGTGTTTTCCTAAGTGTCGTCTAAGTAAACCGAACCTGCTCTAAAGGCCAGTTTTGAACGGATCACCCCTCCATACCTCCCCTAAGCTAAAGCTTTACCCGAACCGTACCGATTTTTAAACTGATTAAAAATCGTGGAACTCGATCGAATTAACCCTGCACCTCTAGTATTCTACTCCGACGATCACACCAGCACAAATCTCTTTCCTCTGAATACAAGCAACAACTTTGAAAATGGTGACAACAAGGAAAAAGAGGGTTGCGATGACCGAAAAGCTGAAAAAAGATGTATTCATGGCGTGCGTGGTGAGGGTGTCGCGAGAAATTTTACCTTACGGAAGTTTTAAAGCTGTTGGCGAAACACACAAAATCCATCCAAGAACTGTTGCTAATCTGTGGTATTCAACGCTGAACAACTTGAAACAAAAATGAAGCGTGCCGAGCTGTGTAGACCTCCTAGGATTTCTACAGGGGATGGCGCGACTCATTTTTATATGACCCGGCTCGTTTTTTATGAATATTTAGAAGAATGCTCGACAACTGTTTCAAAAAGCATTAGAGAAACTAAATTTTTCATTTCAAGTTGTGACAACATCAACAAAAGGAAACAGAACTCTATCAGAGACTATTATTGAAAGCATCAATCAACCAAGATGTCGAGTGGATACGTGCTTGCCTCTGCAGTTACATCCAACGATAGTGGCAATTGGTTTTGTCGTTCCAGAACTTTTTTTTTCATGTGAGGGATTGTGTAGTCGTTGTCTCCTCTTTGGTTGATGACCTGATTCATCACACTCTGCAGTGTCAACCAAATTCGATTGAGTTTCTTGGCTGGATAGTTCTTGTAAGTTTCTTCTACCATCTCAATCAATTCAAGAGCGTCCTTTGGAGCTGTCTGGTAGTATCTTGACTGTAGAGAATTGAAAAAGCCAAGATCATTCACATTCAAATCTGGTGACTGTGCCGGTTGTGTGTACAGCTTCACAGCAGTTGGATCTCCAAACAGTTCTGTGACCTTTGCTGCAAACAACGGATCGTCATCTGGTAGATGAGCTTTGGCACCGTCTTGCTGCAATATAATGTTGTTGTCTATTGGCATCTTCTTCTTCACGTCCGGTAACACAAAATTAAAAAGCATATCTCGGTACAAATCCCTATCCATGTTGACGTTACACCACTTTAGATCTCCTGGTTGGTGACCATGGCTTGCTCTCACATACATGTCGATTTCTCCTACTGGATAGATTCCAATTAGTCCATCAAACTCCTGTCTCGTTGTATGATTGAATCTTGGTCTTGCAAGAGCGGAAAGAAACATGACTTTAGTGATGTGACTCTTGTGGGACACTGATATTGCCTTAGGCGGTGGCTCGTCTTGGGTCACAATACACCGAAGCCCGTCCCGTACAAGAAAGAACCATTTTTCATCAATATGAATCTCGTTATACATGCTCTTGAACGTCATTTCAGCCACAGAATTGATAGTGTTCTTGTCGATCTTTGCGATGCAGTGAAACAGCCGATTGAGGCGATGATCATCGTTCAACTTCGGCTTCAAAGCCATGGTATGAACCTTCAGTTTCTTCGACTGTTTCATTCTCCAGATGGTCATAACTGGAATACCAACAGCTCCAGCAAGAGATCTGATGGTTCTTCTAGCGGTAGGATCAATATTCTTGATCTCTTGCAACAGCATGTCTCGGTCATGCTTCGGGTTTCTTCCAGAATTTTCGAACTTCGTAGTAAATGCCGTTTCTGGAACGTTTGCAAGAAGAGAGACAGGGTCAAGAGGGGTATTGGGTTGATATCCCGGTATTTGCTTCAGCGTTGAATACCACAGATTAGCAACAGTTCTTGGATGGATTTTGTGTGTTTCGCCAACAGCTTTAAAACTTCCGTAAGGTAAAATTTCTCGCGACACCCTCACCACGCACGCCATGAATACATCTTTTTTCAGCTTTTCGGTCATCGCAACCCTCTTTTTCCTTGTTGTCACCATTTTCAAAGTTGTTGCTTATATTCAGAGGAAAGAGATTTGTGCTGGTGTGATCGTCGAATTTTCACTTGCTGGGGAGATCCGTAAGAAAAAGGGTGGATTGTTGGCGGCTTCCTTACTTTGAACGGCTCAACGGACTGAAAGACTTAATAATTCTAAATATAATATATACATGGAAATATAGCTTATAATGTGAATTTAAAGATGATAACAGCCATATGTTCTAAGTAGCTTGTTGGCGGTTTTTTTCATTTAAAGTTGTGAAAGTGTAATATAGAAGTGAGACGGAGGGAGTAGCTAGCTAGCTAGCTAGCTAGCTAGCTGGTGCTTGGTTGAACTCCTCAATAGGAATTGCAACTTTCACACAGGCTGGTGTCATCTTTGAGTTTGGTCTGATTGTAGAAGTAACACACATGCCCTTTAGGTGATGTAACAGGAGGTTCCAGCATAGCTAGACGAAGCACCAGCTCGTCAAGAAGTTGCCGTTGAGGATGTGGTGGTAGCTGGGTACCGCACTTAATATCGACGCGGAATGAGCAGTGACTTCTTTAACTTTTTGGGAAGCACAGCCATCCAAATATCCATCGCATTCGTCTTTTTGAACAAACTTCCATGTATCAGACTGCCCGTCAGCCAATCTCAAAGCTTCTTCTTTCGACACACAATCAATCCGAACCGTTCTCCTTGGTTCGAAAAAGAATTCTCGATCCGGTCTTTCCCTCATTTGAACGATCATTACTGTCTGAAGCATAAAAGTGTGATTCCAAATACGAGACCTGCCACTTTTAGTGGAGACGTCGTCATCGGCTGTGACGGACTTCAACCAACACCACTGCTGGTCTTGCTCTAAATGCCACATTCTGTCATGATTTTTCCAGCCTGGACCTTGTAGCACCGACGAATAAGTCTTTGTCATCTTTCCCGCTTTCATGGTCCCCAAAATGTGACTCGATTTCGCCGTTCATGTTCACAGCAGAGCGAAACAGTGAGGACGCAGCAGCAGTATCAAATTCATGCTGGAGACACGAAAGTTCCAAGAATAATTCTGTCGATGTAAAATCCATCATTTTGACAGTAGAGTTGATTGTGAGCTTTCTACTACTTACTACGGAGTAGTATGCTGGACTGCGGTTCTACAACGGTAGTCTAGGTAGCTAGGTGTTGATCAAATGTTGCTTCATTTTTTACAATGCTACGGAGTATGATGCAGCTGTTACGTACGATAGTACGGAGAAATAGTACTAACTGTAAGTACCGGTAGTAGTAGAAGGTTCATTCTGTGCGAAGGACATACCGTACCATCCCAAGGCCAACCAAAACCTCAAGTCGACGCATCCGACCCAAACGAATCTTCCCAAATCGTCACATCTCTTCAAATCTCTCCGTTCCTTTTTCCTCTTCTCATCACATCGACGAAACGTCAATCATTTTCTTGTCATCTCTTCCGTAGTCATTGTTTTCTTTGGAGCGCAGTTGCATCGCTGCATCGTACTACTACAAACTACAACGGACGCCAGTCTACGGTAGCATCCAACGATTTCGAACTGTTATTAGTAATAAACTTTGTCCATCCATTAATTTCGAACATGTCTCTTTTGGAACCACCCACCGAAATTCTTTCCCTGTTGCAACAATCCTTTCCGGATCAAGTCACCAGCGATACCGATAGCGGCAACAATGATGATATTTTGACGTATGTTGCTTTTTTGGCAGCTGGAATGGCCGCCATCGAAGAGTTCTCGCCGGCCGTTTGGAAACAAGAACTGATGCCCTATTTGGAAGACCAAGGCATTACCGAAGATCATGTGGAGCAGTTTCGCATCGCTGTAGAGAAGGAAACCTTGCAAGAAGACGACAACGACTCGTATGGAGATGATGCGGATGACGAAGTCGAGGAAGTCTGCAACCTACGATTTAACCTGGCCTATGGTGGAAAAATCTTGTTGCGTGAATCCAAGTTGCGCTTGTTGCGTGGACGACGATATGCATTGGTCGGACAAAATGGTGTTGGTAAAACAACCTTGATGAATGCAATTAACAACGGAAAGCTTGAGGGATGGCCGCAGCATTTGAAGACTGCCTACGTCGACTCAGGATCCAACGTTGATCTCAATTACGAAGCCCAACATATCATTCCTCATTTGACAAAGGACACTGGACGTAGCGAGGAAGATTGCGTTGCCAAACTGAAGGAGCTCGAGTTTACGGATAAGATGATTCAAGGAACTATCGGTGCCTTGTCTGGTGGATGGCAAATGAAGTTGCGATTGATTCGTGCCATTCTGATGGATCCCGACATCTTTTTGTTGGACGAGCCGGTGAGTTTGCAAGTTTCGATGTTAGTGGGGAAGACATTTCAAGCTGTAGCGGTTTGACGATTATTATTTGTTCACTCATTCTTCAAACAATTATTGTTTTGAATGCTTCCGAAACTTTCAGACCAATCACTTGGCTGAAGGCGCTGTCAAGTGGTTGACCGACTTCTTGAACTCCTTGGATCACCAAACAGTGCTGGTTGTGTCTCACGACACCATCTTTGTGGAGAACATTTGTAGGTTTTCCTCAACTTCCTGCTAACAAGAAACTTGTAGTCTTTCGCGCTCGTTGGAATCTAACGTTGTTACTTTCCGATTTCTTGTGCACACGCAGGTACCGACATTATCCACTACGAGCAGCGTTCCGTTTGGGGTCCCTACCGCCGCTTGGTCCATTACAAGACCCGAATGAGCGGGTTCGTGGAACTTCAACCGCAAGCCAAACACTACTTTGAGCTTGCTACCAGCGATGACGGTCTCAAATTTGACTTTCCACAACCTGGACGCTTGGAGGGTGTGAAAACCTCCACCCAAAAGTTTTTGGAAATGGAACATGTTGACTTTCGCTATCCGGGTGTCGACACCAATCAGTTGACAGATGTAAACTTGAAAATGTCCTTATCCAGTCGGATTGTCATTCTTGGCGCCAATGGAGCGGGAAAGACCACCTTGGTAAAGATGATTGTGGGGGAGACCATTCCATCCAATCCTGGACAATGCAAGTTCTACATTCATCCCAACCTTCGTATTGCCTATGTCGCGCAGCATGCGTTTGCTCATGTGGAACAGCATATGGAGCAATCTCCTGTGTCATATTTGCAATGGCGTTTCAAAGATGGGTTTGATAAGGAAAAACTTGATTCGGAAGCCTACCGCATCACTCCCGAAGAACAGCAAGCCATTGATGACTTCCAACTGGAAGGAATTTGGTCTCGTCGCATGAGAGGTGGTGTCCTCGAGTATGAAGTGAAAAAGCGCAATGTTCGCGAAAAGGACAACAAGTACTACAGCCGTGACGAACTATTGGGTATGGGCTTTGAGCACTTGCTCAAGCAGACGGACGAGAAAATTGCTGCCAAGGAAGCTGGACTGGACCTGCGCCCGGTCACTACGACGGAGATTCAAAAGTATGTTTTACTGTGATGATTACGATGATGACGACAAGAAAAATATCGAATGGTTTACTCACTTATCTTATTGTGTTGCTTGAATGTATCAGGCATTTGGATGGTTTTGGATTGCCTCAAGAATTCGGAACGTACGGAAAAATCCGGGGATTAAGTGGAGGTCAAAAAGTCAAGTTGGTCTTGGCAGCTGCCTTTTGGACTGTGCCGCATCTTGTCATTCTGGTGAGTCCCTGGGAAGAACCTCAGTTGTAAACCGCGTCAAAGAAAATCTCTCCTGATTGATTATTAAACCGGATTGCCCCCCACAAATTCTAATTCTCATTTTGCTTGCTTATTTTTGGTATTTTTTCTCCTTCTCCGTTTCACTAGGATGAACCAACCAACTACTTGGACAGAGAAGCCCTCGGGGCACTCTCCAAAGGCCTCAATGAATGGGGAGGGGCTGTCATTATGATCTCCCACAATCGGTAGGTCGATTTTAGGTTGTATCGGCTGCTGAAATCTTTAGAACGCGCAACAATATCTGACGCTTCATCTCTCTGTACACTCCAATTCACCAATCAGCGAGTTTTATTCTTCAGTCTGCAAGGAAGAATGGCATGTTGCCAATGGAAGCGTTCAGGTTGAAGGTATCTCGGACGAACGTGAAATGAAAGCTGTGGCGCGCAAGAAGAAATACGAAAAGGAATTGGACCAAGTCGAAAAGCTCGACTCTGTCGGTGGCAACGTGAACGCCAATGGTGACAAGTACAAGGATGCCACTGTCAATTTTTGGGGTGCCACAGTCTCAAAGAAGGAGGCGCGGAACTATGAGAAAGCCAAGAAAAAGGGTGATGTAGCCGCGATGCGCAAAGTGTTGCAAATTCCAAATGGCAAAGTCATGCCTGGTTTTGAAGAGCTTGGTGACGGAAAGTCAACCTAATACCATCGCAGGGTCAAAAGCTGTCGAAATGAAGAGGAGTATTCTTGCTGTCGGCTGTTTGATCGAATCAAGAAGTCGAGGCGAGGTGCCAATGCCGGTCATCATTATCTGATAGTGAAGTTTAGAAAGAACAAAAAATAATAATAACAGGTCACTTCCTAAAACGTATCATAGTCTCTCCAAAGTCCAACATCTTCAAAAAAAATACTGTAGTGATATAATAAAAAGTTGGAGTATAATATGGAGTAGTCTACGACAGTTGGACTCGACTAGAGAGCTCTAGCTAGCTAGAGGAAAGGTATGAATGATGAGGAAAAGAATCGAGTGAGTCAGTCATATCAATATCGACGAATCATCACAACAACATCATCTCTTGTTCACCTGCGAACGAATGATGGAAAAGATGATGTGTGTATTATTTCGAAGCGTCCACAGCTTTGAATATCCAGAGTTTTTGCTCCAAGAGAAGCTCGGAATGTTCATCATCTTTTCCGTCGTCGGAAGCAGTCGCTGTGTCGGGAAATTGTAAAGGAACTGCACTATTCAGTCGTGCCGCAGCTATGCCTACGTTCAAAACCGCAGCGGCTCCTGGATTCACAGTGTTGTTGTTTGTCATCGGATGGATCACAACCGATGCATGGGTATCAAAATCATTGGATCGGTGTTGGAAGCGGAACGAGTTTCTTGCTGTCGCCATTGCGTCCTGCTGTGGAACGAGTTTTTCCAAGGTGACAAACGCTGCGGAGACGGTGGGAAAGGACCCCAATTGCAATGATAGCTCATGTTTGGGCGTTTGGGATGGAATCTTGGCGGTGAGTAGAAGTGGCGATACCTGTTCGGAGCAAGTTATGGGATTCAATTTCTGACACAATGATAACACTTGTTTGTTTTAGGATTGCCCACACACCACCGCCATTTTTGGGGCAGGGTGTGTCAGCAGCCAAGACGACACCCCGGGACTGTTTGCAGAACCATGGGACTACTCTGACAACCCTATCAACCAATCCCTCGACTATTCCAAACAAATGCAACTCTTGCGACCAACGGTAGAACAAGTTTGTGCCAGGCGGGGAGATCAGTGCCAAGTCGTTCTACAAGACGACCGATACCTACGAATGTCCATTGTGGATAGCAAAAGTGGAGAGCAATCAATAGCTGAATTCTACTTTACTCCCAACGATACGACAGTGCAATTCCGAATTGGTAGCGTAAAAGCTTCAAACGTTGTGCTACAGGCATCGTCATTGCGCAACATAGAACGGAGCGAACTTTTTCGCAAGGAAATGCGGTACGAAAAGATTCCGGTATTACGCAATCGAAAGCGTTCACTCATCTTTTTCGAATCAGAAATGGATACCTTCGGGCCAGGGTCAGCGAGTTTGGGACCGCCTGAGGATATGAAGAGTGGAGAGATTGATAATGGTCGATTGAGTGAGACTGTCGATCCCAAGTTGAAGATTGATATGATTCAGCAATTCCCTTTCCCATCAACAACCTAGACAAACGCCAAGATCCTTCACGCTCATTCATCGTCGGTTCGTTCGCACAAATCGGTGCAGATGACCGTATTCTGGCAACAATGATTTTCAACTCCACTCCAATGAATGAATTTTTCGGGCAAACTCAGCCTAGTTGCTTGGGGACTTGGAAGCACGATAGCATCATAAAGTCTCAGTCGACATCCATTCTCCAAACCAATAGTGCGAGCAGTAGAGATCTTGAAGGTGATCCACGAAAATATGTTTCGGTGAATGATGGTGACATCTTTTTGTTTCTCTAGGTGGCCTATCTGGTCGAATCGTTTACCTTCCATATTTTGCGCATGAGAATGAATGTAGCCGAGGACCGCAATGACACAATCATCTGGTAGATTCCGTGGTCCTCGGTTGACACCCAATATGGTGACATCCGTACGGCTCGCGGCTCGTTTCCGCGGATTGTTCAATTCAATCCCCGCGTGTCTCGCATAAGCTTGGTTCTGAAGTCGTCCTGCGTCGCTACAACGCGTCTTGCGAAGTGCTGCCAATCGTCTCTCCCACTTGCCGGTGATTTTGGAAGTCCGTCGCCGTTTCGTATGGGGCTGCGGTGAGGACAAGATGGCAGGGAGGTGATCTGTCGGCCGACTGTGAATGTTGGCGAAATAATCTTCCTGTCTAGTAGGTTCTTCAATTAGCGTGTCAATAGGAGCAGCGGGTGCAATGGCGGAGTTTGCTGAAGAAACGAAAGAGGGAGCGAAGGTGACGTTGATCTTGGTATCGTTTCGTCCTCCTTGATATGCATTGCTCGTGTCCTTGTTATTGTGGTTCATTGGGGAAATTCCGTTCGGAGGTTTGCACCTTTGGATTTCGTAGAGGGATTTCGAGTCGATAGAATGCCGTTGAGGTTTACTGTTAGATATTTTTGCAACGAAAGGCTTTCGGGTGGCTGCTGCAAGCACTGATACTTTTGGGGAGTGTTTGGAAGCTAGAGAACGGGAACCCAACCCTACAGGTCGTTTATTTGAAGTACTTCCTCTGTTATTGCGGAGCCATGTAGCTGGTCTAGGTCGGTTCATTGTAGCAATAAGACAAGGTACGAAGGATGTGATTAGGGATGTATTAGATGTTACAAGTCATGTCCCTGCCAATGCGTGTCCTTACCGTAGACCCACTAGCGACTTGACTTTTTCAACAGTCATTGGAGGTAGATCCTGATTGACATCAGCTGCTTTGACCTTATCGCCGCCCAACTGCGGAGTCTGCAAAGATGTGGCGGCATCAAGAGCATGTTCTTGTGTATCCTCTTCATCGCGATAATCGTGATCATTGTGGACGCAAATATCAAAATCAGGAGGAGAGGGAGCAATGTAAGGCTTCGGAGTTGTTGTTGTGGCCACAACTTCCAAGTCAATCTTTCGTTGTGCGATAGTTTCAGTGTTCTCTTGACAACTTTTTTGCCTTTGTGAGTGACCATTTCCATCTCGCTGCAAATCGTCAGAAGTAGCGGCGTTTTCTTTTCCTTTTCTTTTGACATTCGGTTCGTTCGGAACCTTTTCTTCATTGCTGCCATCTATCTTTCCGTCCTCCAGGTCACTCCTGGATAAATGTTGTTGTTGCTGCTGCTGATATCTTTCTCGTTGTTCTTGACTTAGTTGTTCCACGAGACACTCCAAGGAAGCAAAGGGATCGTTGGCGGGTCGTCGCAATTGATGTTCTTCGTCATCACTGAATCGGTTTTCTCTAAAGTGACCATCCACCTCTTCCTTCTGAATCTGGTTCCATGCACGATGACGCTTTCTTCGATCCTGTTTCTGCAAGATTCGTGAGGGAGTCAGTACACGGTCACGACTGCGATTTTGTAAAGGTTGTTGACTGCTATTTGTGTTGCGGGTGACGGACGATTGCGACAGGAACCATCGCTTATTGGGGCTAGTGGAGTCACCGTACACAATGATGGAACCGTCATCGTCTGGATCACCACCCTGAGAATAATCATTAGTTGAGGTCATTTTTCACACTTGAAAACTCTAGACAAGAAGCGGCTGTAGCAGCAGGCCCGTCAGAGTTTGTCTTTTGTCCATGGTCCAAATTGAAAATACGAGTGACTATTGTGTATCATCAATCATCCATCACCAGCATCCCTCACGTTCACAGTCACAGAAGTGGCTGACTCGTTCGACCGGAAAGCTTCAGAATTACCATGCCAAGAACTTTTTGGCGCGAAATTCATTTAAAAGCCCCAACCCTAACTTACCCTTCTGTCACTACTTCATTACGATACAGAACTTCCGGTACGCAGTACCGGTAGGAGTACAGAGTATCTACCGTATGTACCCCGTCGTGTGATACTACTACGTCGTACTCCGAGTACAGTACAGCATAGTTGCACTATTATTATTGAACACTCTGTAGTCGTTTTCATTATGCAGTTTGATTTGTTTAGTAGGTACTCTCTTTAGCTATTGAGGTGGTAGTAGTAAAATGGAAGGTGTGTGTGTGAAGATGAGGAGAGACGACACAGTGTATATGATATATCATTTGACAGTTTTCTTGGTTCATGGCAAATACGTAAATAATGATGTGTGTAATAATTCTGACATTGGTATATAGTTTTCCCGTGGCAAGCCAGGTAATTATGCTTCCATGGGAGTGATCATTTCGAGCTAGGTAGTAGAAAGGCCATTATGCTGGTGTGGGATTCCCTCGAATGTCGAAGTTTTCGTCGTCGTCTTCGTCGTCCTCATCTACCGGCTTCCGTGAACGTCTGCCCTTCCTTCTGCCAGCGCTAGAACTGCGGCGTCGATACCTGGAGGGAGGGAGTAGATCAGTGTGGCTCAAAGATTTGATCAAGAGATTTGTGATTGCATGGTGGAGGTAGCAGGAATATATCGCCAAAAAGGCACACACAACGAGTGACACACTCAACAACCATTTCTGCGTGTCGGTGATCTTTCGATTGACCCCAAACGTTTCCTCGCTGTACAGCTGACCTTCGGGATCGTAGGTACCAGTTCGGAGACTTTCAATGTAGCTACATTCCTTTGCGTCTGAGTACGTGACATTCGTATCATTGTAGGCGAAGAGTTGTGTTCCAAGACTCAAGGTGCATCTGGCACTTGTGATATCGATGCGGTTGCACAAATTGGAGTTGGAGTTGAAATAGGGTGGTTCATTCTACACAAGTATAAAAAAGAGGAGAATTTCAATGCGTGAGGATGGCGAAAGAAAGTTGGCAGACAGTCGCAACGGCACTACAGGAAGTAGTAGTGTACTACTTACACTCTGAGAACAATCGAGGCATCCGGTGCTCGAAAATTCTTGAAAAATGGATTGGTCAATCCCCAGGCCGAAGCTGTCAATATCGACTTCGTCTCCGGCGTACCAAGTGCAGAAGCGATCATGAAAGACAGCCATGGAAACTTTACCGGTATAACCATCGCACCGTGGCCGCAAAAAGTATCCTCCGTTTACTTGCGTGCATCCAATAACGTCCAAGTATTCTTCGGTAGCCATATACTCTACTCCGTCATCACCGGCATTGGCGTTGTTGCCCTCGTCGCATACTGAATATCCAGATTCGTCCAAGCAGTACGACTCGTACTCTTCGCATCCCTCTGGGTATTGGACTGCGGCGTAGGCATCATCATCAGCAACGACAGCGTCATCCCCCCCAGCGGCATCGTCACCACCATAGTTAGCATTAGCATTGGCATCATCATTGTTGTAGTAGTTGTTGTAATAGTTGTTGTTGGCGGTTCTTCGTCTTCCCGCCACACAGTATTGGCACCAGTCACACAACTGACCTTCCTTGTCCATCTTGTATCGCAACATGACCCGCACATAGTCGGTGAGCTCAATGGCGTATTCGGCGTAATCGTATAGGCAACCGAAATCGCGGCTGCTGGAACAGTAATAGGAGGGACACAATCGCAAGATTACGATATCGTTGATCACCATGGGGCTGTATTCGCCGGCTTCCATTGCATAGGCCGAGAATCGCTGGACGGGTTGACACTTGGCGTACTTGAGGGAATATCCGTCAAAGTCAAAAAAGTTGTCGCTACTGACGTAGTAGTCATCTTCATTAGCGCCCTGTTCTTGCTGTTCATCACCATTGTCATTTTGATTCTGGTTTCGGTTGTAATATTGCACTTGCGCTTGATCATCATCACCGTTATAGTTGTAATAGTAATATTTGATGTTCCCTTGGTTGTTATTCTCCAAATGTCGACCTTGATCCATGGGGAGATAGAGACCTTGCTCCTTAAGATGAGCTCTGTATTCATCGAGAGGAACGGCCTTGGACAACAGCTCGTTGTTCAAGATCTGTTCTTTATTCAGGTTGGTGTTGTCACGCTTTCCGACGACGTCCCGTAGAAAAGAACCACCTTCTACAGCAGCAGCCAAAGTCGATAGCGAGAGACTTAGGAACAGCAGCAGCATCATTAAAGAGAGTGAAAGACTCATGATGATGAAAGTATCGATACGAAAAAAAGATGGGACGGCACTGAAGTTTGGTCGACGACTCAGAGATGGCCCTTGTCTTGATGTTTTATTGCGCTTGTCTTTCACAATCTTTTCTTTCACAAACCAATACCAAGTTAAAGTGGAAAGGATTGTTGGGTGGTGATTTACTGTTAACAATGACAACACTAATACTACTAGTAACTAACTAGCTAGGAGTGTTTCCCCAGTCAATAGTAGTAGTTGCAGTGCAGGTGAGGTGAGATGATGAGGTAGTACTCGAAGTAAGTCGTAGTAGGAACATCAACCACGGTAATGTACGTAGTAGGGAAGTGTTCTGCCTCCAAGGTTTTTATCTGTCAGCAACAAACACAACAACACGAAAGTCACACTCGCTGATCACTCGCTGATTTGATTTACAAGTTATTATATTAATATTACGTACAGTTATTATTTTTTTTCCTTTCTTGTTTTTGAAAATTTGTTTCGTAGCATGTCATACGCGCGCTGGAAGGAAATTGTCAGTTGGTACACTGTTAAAAAGTTAATTACTGGAGTACGTTTGGTAAAACGTTTTCACTGTGTAAAACAATCATGATGGTTTGACGTACGAACGACAGAACAACACCCTCACCCTTATCCGACTGCTACGACTACTAAATAATCGTGAAACAGCCAGGGTGTGAATGAAAAACAATAGCCCTGTCGCTTCGTTCAAATTACTATTACGAGCAGGGACAGTGTCACTTCTAGCTAGGTATGATAGCTAGTAGTGTAGTTGTGGCGCTACAATTTTTCCTGTTTACAAAAAAGACATTCGTTTGTAGCTGTTATGATACCAAAAAACACTACGACTAGTAATCGACATGGGGCCACAAAAACTCTTCCATTGATACACCGCCATTGACACCACTACTAGTAGTAGTAGAGTCAGCAGGTCGAAGATTCAACAGGAATTCTTGACGATACCTTCTACGAAATCGACCGACTCCGCCTCCAAATATCAAGTGGTGTCGTTGTAGCGCTACAGAAGCATGATGTCTAGCTACAGTCTCTTGCTTCAAGTGGAGCGAACAAAGCGCCGCCTGAACTCGCATCACGATGGATGTCTCGTCGTTGGGAGGCATCTGGGTTTCAGTGAACCTCACGCACTCCTCCCAAATAGACAACGCCTTGTCAGACAAACCCATAGCTTCCAAGGTGATGGCTTTCAGTATTCTCAAATTTTGCAAATCGCATTCAAACCACGCTTCACCGTGAGCCTCCATGTCATCCTCGTTTCCCTGGAGATCCTCACCTTCTCCCTCGGGCAAAGCTTCACCGGCGGCTTGCTGCATCAATTGGTCAATGGCCTCCAGTCGTTCAAAAGTGTTCATCCCCATCAACTCGTTTTGGACATCGTCATCGACGACCGGAGCGTCGGGTCCGTCACTCTCAGCACTGGGACCTGGCAGTGCACCACCCTTCAAAACGCCTTCGTCGTCTTCTTTAAAGTCCATTCGTAGCATCAAATTTCGTCGCTGTGGCGATTCACACAAGATATCGTGCTCGAGGTAACTGATGCATAATTCGCTCCCCCGGCAATATCTTGATTGGTGACAAACCACATAATGTCGCCGACAGCGTACCGCGACACATTGGGACGGCCATCGTGATTGAAAAAGGACGGCCAGTGATACAGACCCACCCCCGATAAAGGAGCATGGCCGTTGGGACCTGGATGGCTCAGTAATTCGGGACAGGTTTCAATGGACAAGACGTTGTACCGAATAATCAGGGGAAGTCGTTGAGAAATTTCTTTGGACTTTCCCTGTAACGCAGGTACCGTTTCCAGTTGCTCGATCAGGGCTTCGTATTGCCCAAAGATGGAATCGTCTCTGGAGATCCATACGGGCGAAGCTTCGATATCGACAGAATCGCGGGGATATAGCAAGGAAACTTGTTCTGTCCAGATGGATGGATTGCTGAATATCGATTGTAAGACTTCCAGCACCAACAGTTCATTGACGGTGCTGCCTTGTTCTTCTTGGTTTTCATATTCTTCCATGAACTCCTCATCGGCATCTTCATCATTGTTTTGGTCCGGTCCGACGTATTCCATATCCAACGCCATGGCAATCGGCTTTGCCACGAAAAGAACCGTCCCAGCAGGAATGGGTTGCTTGGCAAACCACCCCCTGCCCTTGCTTGGATTCTCTCGTATCTCCAAAACATCTCCGTTGGGCGTTGTCAGCGGCAATAGAGACTCAGGAATATCAAAAGAGGGTCGTTCGGGTCCGTCGTCAGGATCGGCGGCCTTGATGAGTGCATCGGCTTGATCCAACAGCGTTTCCATGGTAGAGTTGGAAGAGGGATTGAAGACGATATTGGAGAAAGGAAGACTTCTGTCGTCGCAAGTTTGGATAGGGCAGTGCAGTCAGTATGATACACAATGGAAAGGGTCTGTCCTTGTCGAAAATGAAATTCACAAGTCAAATGAAAATGTGAGAGATGAAGGAATCGTTGGTCGTAATAATTTTCCCCCTAAAATAATTCAATCTTCCATGGGGCAGACTGATGACAGACGATGGAACGAATTCTTGATTGGAATCCATAAATGCGAAGTCTGCTCACACTCCATCGGAACCATCTTAAAAGTACCTCCACAGCTCACATCGAAATGCAAAGCAACAGAAATCATTTTCTTGTCTATCGTCTTCATAGCCAGTATCTAGCCATATCACATCATCACACCTTCAATTTAACAATGCAGCAATCAAACTATGGTTCCACCAAATTTACTAGTGAGGAGGATTCAACCACCCTCTTGGCACTTCCGTTGCCACTTCCAGAATCGTCGTCTCCCACCATACACCATCAGAACTCCTCTTCCATCAGTCGAACCGAACACCTTGGCAAACATCGGCAATATTGGAGAGATGTTATACTTGGCATCAACGATGGACTCATTTCCACTTTTTTACTGGTGGCGGGCGTCGCCGGCAGTGGACTGACTAACACTGATATATTGCTAACGGCGATTGCTGGATCCTTAGCGGGGGCCGTCTCCATGGCCTCGGGCGAATATGTTGCTACCAAATCACAAAATGACGTTTTGCAAGGAGAAATTGGATTGGAGCGGACTCATATTCGAGATTTCAAACGAGAAGAACTGGCCGAAGTGATTCCGTACTTGCAACTGATTGGCATTCCGTCGGAAAAATCAGATTTGCGTGATAGATTGATGGCACATTACGACAACGACTCTGAAGCCCTTCTGAAACTCATGGTGGCCTTGGAATTTGGAGTAGTGGAAAAAGAAGGGCGATCTCCTTTGACGGCAGCGCTAGTTTCGGGGTTTCTCTTCTTTTTAGGGTCACTACCTTCTCTCCTTCCATTTGTAGCCAAGGACCAGACGCCTCAAGTGGGGTTTTTGGTAGCAGCGGTAGCTACGATCCTATCACTCTTTCTTGTTGGCGGCATCAAGACCTGGGCGACACGAGGGAACTGCTGGACCGCTGCAGTTGAAAATCTCACCATAGCAGGATGTGGTGGTTTCTTGGCGTATGCTGTGGGAAAATGTTTTGATTCCATAGTGCGATGAGAGTCAACTATTTTACTGCAGGCAAGTCTACATGTACTTCAACTTTTAGCAGCCTTGACTTGTGCCATCCAGGTTGGCCAAAAGGTGTAGAAGCGTTCCATGGCTTCTCGTACTGTTTCAATACCTCCTGCGTAGGATATCCGAAAGCGCCTGTCTCCTAGTGATGTGGCGGGATCTTCGAAATCATTTCCTGGTGTAAAGGCAACATAATGCGTTTCCAGCAGCTCTTCGCACATTTTCACCGAGCCGTACCCGGGTGCCACATTTTCTTCGCCCAGATCCACGTAAATGTAAAAGCCTCCATCAGCTGGAGCGATGTTCTTGGCATTTAGTTCGGTAAAGTTTTTCAATTGGTTCAATATGAGCTCTCGACTGGTCCGATACTTTTCCACGTGCTTCTCCAGTTCGACAATTGTATCGTCGTCCCAGCATTTCATGGCAGCCGTTTGCGAAAGGGTTGGTGCGTTGATGAACATATTTTGTTGCAACGAATTGATCGCGTCCAAAACCGTTTCTGGAATCACCATCCAACCCAGTCGCCACCCTGACATGGAGTAGTATTTGGAAAAGCTGTTGATAATCAGTGCTTTAGAGGAGTATTCTAAGGCTGTCGCTTCTTTTTGGCCATATGTGATCCCATGATAGATTTCGTCCGAGATAAAAAGAATGTTTTCCGATTCGCATAGTCGACACAGAGACTGTAGCTCATCAGGATGCAGCATGGCACCCGTTGGATTACTAGGCGAGGAAAGAATCAAGCCTTTGATGGGTGCCTCCCCGGCCTCTTTTCGTCTTGCGATTTCACTTTGTAATTCGGAAGCGGTCAATTTAAATTCTTCGTTTATGGGTATCGTAGCAAGATTGCAACCCAGCGCAGATAAAATATTTCGATAGCATGGATATCCTGAGCTGGCAATGGCAACATAGTCTCCTGCATCAAAACATCCCGTAAAGGCCAATAGAAAACCGCCCGAGGATCCTGTCGTGATGACGATGCGATCGGTCGGAACTTGGTCTGGCGACAGCCCATAGTGCTTCTGGTAATACTTGGATATCTTTTCTCTCAATGCCAGCAATCCAAAGGCGTCAGTGTAACCCATCACTCGTGGTTCAGTTAGGGCTTCTACAGCGGCATTTGCGACGCTGGGGGGAGCACCTGATTCGGGCTGTCCGACTTCCAAGTGGAGCACTTTCTTTCCTTGGGCTTGCAATTCGTTGGCCCTTTGCAGCACGTCCATCACCTTGAAGGACTCTACCGAGGAGGCTCGTCGACTCGCCATACTTAGTTGTCGGTTAAGCTTGATGTTGAAAAAAAAGGTGGCTTGTAAGATTGCGACGGCAACTGTGAGAGTTGTAGCTTGTCGCATCAAGTGTATCGGTGTCAAATGTCAAATTTCGTGGTAATGAAGACTCTTGTATCATAGAGACTACCGGTACTGCGTTAAAATATATATACTGAAGAATGACGTCGGTCCACTCGTGAATAACTTCACATTCGAGTCATGGTATATGACATCATCACATCATCACATCGCGTACTTTGGTCGCCACAGTACGACTCAGAAACTAACAGTAAGGAAATTCAATCAAAGTCACAGTATCACTCCAACTAGCTAGCAGTTGAGGGAATGTTGCAGATGTCGTCATTGCCAGGGCAGACGGGATAGATCATTTTTAGTCGTCCGAAAAAAGTTCTTGGTGCTGTTATGTGATAAACATTGAAAGATTGAGGCATCAAGTAAAAACAGTAGGGTCTCAAATGAGAAGAAAAATGAAAGGACCAGAGACATCCGTGATATTTTGGAGCAGAACTAGCAACAAATCAAAATACTGCGAACTCGGCTGCCTGCATTGGAACAGAACTTACTAGTGCGTGTAACCGACGAGGCCACGAAACCGAAGACATTGACATTTTAAGGGAATCAATTTAACTGCTTTGGTTGACATTTTCAATACTTCGAGTATTTTCTTCGACTGGAATCTCTAGCTAGAGTTGTTTTGACTTGATACGATGATCTCCACCTAATTTTCAATGGATCTATGCGGCTTATTACATTCTTGAGTATGCAGTCCTGTAAAATTGCTGAGCACCCTCACTAGGACGGATAAGATTATGTACAAAACTCCCGTTCTTTGTCTCACTAGCTAGCTAACGATGTTACCAACTTGCAGGTAGATATGATATATGATACGTGTACTTGGAGTAGTTGCAAGTTGCATCTGTATTCGCCAATAATAAGCTGGCTTCTACTTCACATTGTTAACTCTATGATACGTCGTAAGCATTCTACACTTCGTCTGGCTGCCACTCCGACGATGTTTGAAGGCCAGACGACAAAACGTGTTCCAAGTTCCAAGTGGCAAGTTGAAGTTTTTGCGCCGATCCCCCACATCGTTCACTCCTCGTTCCGTTTCTCTTGGAGCACTCATCACAAAAAAATCCTTTTCTGCCAACGACAATCCGAAAACTGCACTGCTACAGTCCGAATCGACCTCTCAGTATTTACCTCAACGATTCTAACGTATACAAAGCAATAATTCACCATGATGTTTTTCCGATCTCTATATTCACTGCTTGTCATCTTGGCGTGTTTGATCGCTGTCGCAGTCGCCAAGAAGGAAGAAGAAGATCAAGCGCTGAAAGATCTTTACATGGGAATGGCAGGTTTGAAGGAAGCAGCCAACAACCCCGCCTTGTTGGCACAACTTATGCGTGATCTTCAGGTAAGAACGTTGAGACGTCGGGAAGGATACTGCGTTTGATGCGAATCGAATTTTTCAAGGGACGAAACAGTTTATGATGTCGTGTTGCGATTGTCGAACGCTGTGCTGATACCTTTTGCGTCCTCTCTTTACTTCGCTTGTTTAATCAGGATCCCGAAATGATGGCCGAGGCAAAGAAGATGATGGACAACCCACAATTCCAAAAGAAGATGAAAGAGATGAGCAACACTAATGACTTCAAAGAAGCCACACAAAAGTCAATCGACATGATGAAAGATCCTGCCAAGGCTGCGGAAATGGAAGCCAGATACGAGCACATGATGAAAGTTGGAAATCAGCAACTAAAAAACGCCGAAAAGAGTGTGATGGAAGACGCCATGGCTGCGATGGCTAACCCAGAGGTGATGGCAGAAATGTCCAGAATGATTAAGGATCCTTCTTTCCAGCAACAACTGGCAGACATGGCCAAAGATCCTACCTTCAAGAGTTATATCGATGCCATGCAAGACATGATGAAGGATCCCGAAAAGAGGGCACGAATGGAGAAGATTGGCGAGGCAATGCGAGCCAACCTTTAAGAGATCGTCACACCAAAATTCCAATTTGAAAGACCATTTCGAGCTGTCATCGAAACTATTATTCTGTAATGTCCACCCGGCATTAAGGGCCAACAATCAACAACCCATCGTGGGGGGACAAATAATGATGGCAACTAATGCTTGGTATGACTGACAGGCGTTTGTTGTGACCATTCTTCATTAGAACAAATTGGTACTGACGAGCAACGGACTTACTATCCATCACATTGTTAGCAAACATTGGAAAATTTCTATAAGTGGTAGACTGGTGTTTTAAAGAACACGTTTTTTCCCGTCCTGCATGATATTATCTTCTTCTGTGATGAATTTGAATGGTGCAATGCCATTACCTCTAGGTAGTTAGGTACTTCGAGGTATATATTGTGAAAGAATATCAAAGAGCCAAACGACATCAACTCATCGTAACTCTTCACGTGACAAAGACAACGTACGAACGCAAGACACCACACTTGAACATGACGTCATTTCATATTTTACTGGAATAAAAATAAGGGGAAATTGCTATGTCGACACCGAAGCCTTATCTCGACATGGGCACTTCTCCTTATATGTGGGTTTCTCCACATAACGGTGCCAAATGTTGTCTCGACACCGAGCCACTATTATCTCGACACCGAAAAAACTCCTCGACACCGAAAAAACCCCTCTTGTTATCTCGACACCGAAAAAACCCCTCTCTTGTTACTTCGACACCGTCGCTTGTTACTTCGACACCGTAAAAAAACCTATTTTTTGTTTCGACACCGTAAAAACCTCTTACCTCTTAACTATTTCGACACCAAAACACCGCTTCTATCGTGTTGCAACTACTCTCCCGTCGTGTTGCAGTTACCGCCGGTGTTTACAGGAGAATTTCAGCCACTGCTACCGACTACAGGCACTGTAACACTCCATCGCCGCTGCCAGCCGTCTGTCGACAACGTTGAGACGCCGTACAAAACCTTTGGTTGCTGCTAAGCCTAATGGCCCGCTCTGGATTGCAGAAGATCTTTTTGGTGATGATCGGGCTCTTCTTGTGGATGATGACGCAGTTGCACCCTTATCAGGTGACAACCAGCTGTCCACTGCTTTGGTGGATTATCTCCTACAACGGTCACTACAGCCAACTGACTTGCAAGACACCACACTCGTAGGTTCTGCCAACTCCCTACATTTCTTTCATCAAGTCAACGCGAAGATAGCTACTGCTCCTTCTGATCCCAACGTCGCAAAGAGTGTAGAGAATATTCGGCAGAGGTGTTCCCATTACAAGGACAACAAATTTGAGTTCCTCTCTCCCTTCTGCATTTACCACCATTTTGTTGCCGTGAAGATTGTCTTCGATCTTCGATCACCCGACATCTTTCACGAGGTTTCTGTATACGACTCCTTGATCAAAGGTGGCCGCCGCAACAATTCGGTACACCGTAATTCTCCTCCTGCCAAGTACCTCCGACCATTTCAGCAATTCATTGCGAACTTTTGTTTGTTTGGCAACCCCAAGTGTGAAGTGCTGCTTGCCAACCCTGACCACATTGTGGAGAAGGCTGTCTACAGATCGTGTCCCATGCAACAGAACGGATTTGACTGTGGTTTGTTTGCATTTGGATGTGTCCTCCACCTGCTCAAGGGGTTGGATGTGTCAGCTGACATTTTCAACCAGCAGCACATTTCCAAGCTCAGGGAGTCTCTCCATGCAGTGTTTACCGTCACTGACATTGGATCAGATGTTCCCAATCCACGGGAACTTCTTTCCTCTTCGTTCCTGTCTTCCTTTTTTCCCCTCCAGTCTGAAAACGACTGTCATGACGATGTTTTCCTTCGGCTGCTTCAAGACCTTCCAACTAATGATAATGACATTGATGCTGCACCAGATGTTCCTGACAAGGGCCCCCCCATCGAACTAGAGGTTGTGCCCCTCCATCCACGACTAGGGGCTGATCCACAACCCGAACCAACAAGACACAGGGACAACTATTTCACAACCCAATTCATTGCGGCGCCTAGGCATCTGTCCTGGGATCATGCGGCGCTCTTTGCAGCATGTGAGGCCTGTCCTGTCTCTCGATGGGGCGTACCTCTTGTCAAAATGGAAGGGAACCCTGTACATTGCTTCGGTGCAGACCGCGTGCAGTAACATCTATCCTGTTTCCTTTGCCATTATGAAGGACGGCGAGGATGCGGAGGGATGGAAGTGGTTCCTGGAGCTGCTGGTTGAGGCCATCCCTTTGCTGAAAATGCAGCACCCATATAATCGTTGCAGGTTCTGCTACTTCACTGTCATTTCTGACAGGCAAAAGGGACTCATCCAGGCATTGCAGCAGGTGTTTCCAGACAATCATCATTGTTTTTGCTCTGTCCACATAGCAAGGAATGTTGAAAAGGAGGTTGGAAAAAAGGTAGCAAAGCTTGTCCATGCTCTGTCTGCCACATTCTCCAAACGTGAATCGGACGAATTGATGGCGAAAATTAATGCAATTTCCGCCCGCGGAAAGAAGTATTTGGAGGGCATTAGCGCCAATCAGTGGAGGAGCACCGCTTGGGTGGACGACCCAACCCTTCCACCCAGGTTCGGCATTGTGACAACAAACATGTCAGAGTCTGTAAACTCAATGGTTGGAGATGCAAGAGATGGAAGCTGGCTAGAATGTACCAACGACATTGTCACAAAAATGATGAACAGGATCTGCAGCCTTCGTGAGGAGAACTACGGAAGGGAGGGTGTTGTGGACAAGGTTGCAGAAATCCTTGAAAGTAGATGGAAAAATTGTTCTAACTTCCAAGTGAGGGAGGTTGTGAAGGGTGGTAGCCAGTTCGATGTTTTCCGTCCATCGAGGGGAGCGTCTCAGCCCGAGACAAATCGATTGTTGGATGTGAGGGAGCAGACATGTGAGTGTGGAAAGTGGCAGGAGCATGGAGTTCCCTGCATTGATGCAGTTGCCTACTACAGGTTGTTTGAGACGCAAACACTACAATACATAATGGACAATCATGTCAGTGAACACTACAAATACGAAACAGTTAACGAACTTTTGAAGGAAAACATTGTTCCTGTTTCTTTGGATATATTGGACCAGGATGGAGTTACATTGCCACCAAATCGCACAAAAAGGTCAAGTGGACGACCAAGGAAAAAAGGATCAGGAAACGATCTCGTTTCGCCCATGATCCAGACAAATCACCCATTGTTTGTAGCAGATGCAAGAAGAGAGGACACAACGTTAAAACATGTGTTGCAAGAGAGCAACTTGAGAAACAACAACCAGCTGAGCTTGACGTTTCTTGAACAATATATAACTGTCATTACTATAATAAGATTTCAGTATTACCTATGGATTGGTGGTAGTAGCAGTAACAGTTGTAGTGGCAGTAACAGTTTCGGTAACTACTCTGTGGTAGAAACGTAGAAACAGTAGTAGTGCTACGGTGTCGATATAGTAAAAAGGTAAAAAGGATGGTGTCGAGATAACAGTGGCCACGGTGTCGAAATCAAAAAGTGGGGTTTTTACGGTGTCGAAATAACAAGAGAGGGTTTTTTCGGTGTCGAAATAACAAGAGGGGTTTTTTTTCGGTGTCGAAATAATGACGTACACGGTGTCGAAATAACAAAGGGGAATTTATGGTGTCGAGATAATAGTGTCACGGTGTCGAGCTAATGATGCCCGTGTCGAGATAATAGTGGCACGGTGTCGAGATAATAATGCCCGTGTCGAGATAGTAATGCCCGTGTCGAGATAAGGCTTCGGTGTCGACATAGCAATTTCCCCTAAAAATAATTCAAGCAAGAGTTTTTTTTCGAGTTGATCGACTCTCCACACACTCCACACAACACCACACTCCACACTCCACACACACTAATTTTCGATCTTGCCTCAGGATCATTCCTATCGGTCATCATTCACCAACATCGTTTCACTTCTTGCTACTACAAGCCCGAAATCTTCGTCCATAATTTGCGACAAACATTACTAGTTGGAAGTGTGTATTAGCTATTGCCTTCGGCACCACTTGAAGTTTTTGTTTCCATCCAGCGTTTGTGAAAAATAGGGCAACCACCGGCGATGGCACAAACAGTTGGTCGTCCAGATGCCACCAATACTGTTGCCGTCAAAGCAACGTATTTCATCTACCACGACAATACAGCGACCGAAGAATTTGTCGAGGTTGGTGGTAATAAGCATGATAATGATCACATTGATTCCTCTGCTCTTTCCATCTCACCGGGTGGAATATCAAGATCAACAAGAACGGCAACAACATCAAGTAGGATTTTCAACGCCTCCAATACTGCCGAAGGGATAGTTGGGCTGGAGAAAGGAACCAAACCCGTTGCGCCTCAACCCGGAGACTATTCCTACAGTGGAATGCACGACCAGGGTCCGTTGCCAGATTTGAAACAGGGTGGTCCCATGGCGTTGTTGTTGGGATGTGTAGAAGCTGCCAAAGAATACAACAACTCTTTCCTGACGACATTGATTGAGGAGGAGAAGGAGCAGAAAATCAAATTGACAAACTCGACAATGTCTTCCAAAACACATTCGATTTCCTCCGCTGATTCAGGCGGACCGTCTACCAAAAAGAGCAAAACGCAAAAGGATGGTGACGGTGGTTGATTGACAATAACATTTTATGGGAGAAATACGGAATATAGTAGGTAATGGGTAAAAAGAGAAAGAAAATCTCATGCGTCATGGCAATCCTACAGTTACCAGCTACTGTATGCGTGTGGATTGTCCATGGCACTACGTCGGTCTATCCCCCAGTTTTTGGCTCCAGTGGGTGCGAATGATTTTTTTTTGGTGGAAGCAACTTGCCATCTTACGTCCACTGCCATCAGAGACTGGGTTGCTCTTGTGTAGGGAAGAATCTCCCTCGCAGGTATACGATAGAATTGAAAATAGCGTTTCTAACAGTAACAAACAATTTAACCACAGAGTGTTCAACATCGATTTGGAAGGAAAGTGATTAGAAAGGGGTGATCGGAAGAAGGGGAGCAGCAGCTGTACAACCAAGGAACATTAACAAATTTGCTCTTCGCACACCCTTCTGGGAACCAGGAGCTCTTTGCACAACTCAGAAAAAAAGATGCATCGAAGCGTTGCAACAAACCAAGTCGTATGCAAAAACTACATGGTCATGGTGGTTGAGACTAAGCAGAAGACCCAACTGATGACTACTGGGAAGGGGAATAACAAAATGGACACATTGATACAGTATCTCCCATTGGCACTGATGTTCCTGGAAGATTGCCCCACCCGGGAAGAAGACAGCTTCAACAACAAGGAAGATGACAAGCTACTGACTGATGAAGAGAAGGAGGGGGACAACTTTCAGCTGCGCAATGACAAAGAGAAGGAAGATTTGTGGTGCAAGCGAAGATTTCCTTCATCACCTGGAGGAAAACACATGAAAAATATCCCGAAAATAGTAGGGAAGCTGTGACTAGATATCCAATCCCAAGTATGATACAAAATTGGAATGCATTGGAATGCCTTTTAAAACTGTTTCTAATTGTAGACAGTAAGCTGGGGCGGACTATTCAAACTAGCACTCTGGTCTCTCAGGAGGACAGTGTGAACTGTGGTCGCATTGCATGCTTGAAGCTACGGAAATGTTCTTTTCTGGCAAGGTGGACTCATGAAAGCAAAAGGTCGAATATTTACCAGAAAAGTATTAGTAGCAAAAATCAATGAGCTGGAGGAGAAAGTGGAAGTTGACTTCATCTCAGATAAGAAGGAGGAAGGTGACAGAGATGGTTCAGTGGGCTTGGGAAAAGCTTGTATCGACATCACAGTCACATCGGAAACAGAACTATGATGACAGAGGAGGAGGTCGTACTGGTACGAATGAGAGATGAGGAACTGTACGATAAGAGTAATATTGCCCACAAGCATAGGAAATGCTACGTAGTAGGATGGGTCCCAAATGCGTTTTGATGACGACCTATGCTGTAATTCCGGTACATACATCGAGTGCTGCGTATGAGACTCGACTGTGTTGAGAAGGGGGAATGAAACGCGTCAAGGAACCTACCCCTCATCGCTCCAATGCATACCGACATACCGACGTATGACTTACAACTCTAAAGAGCACTACGTCGTACTCGTGTTGTGTTGCTGATGACTTGGACGTATGGCTGCAACTCCCTTTTACAATGTTAATTTACTCTGTTGTTACAGTTACCTACCGGTAGTTGTCTTTCCATTTTTCCCAACTCCGTAGGCATCACATCTTGCAGCACCAAAGCCCAGAAATTAGATATTTTTCTATTGTACCATCTTTGGCCCCAATTGTCTGAAAGTTTTGGTCCAGGAAATTGTTGCTGGAAGTGCTTTGCGCAAGTTCTACCATGAACAGTTCACAACAAGATCACGAATCCGCATCATCATCCGCTGGGAAGTGCCCCGTGGATCACAAGAGTCCATCCTCATTGTGGAAAGTGCTGGGTGTAGGTTCGGGCAACGATTACTCCAAAACTTCACAGAATTCAGCAGCCTCTGACCGACTGCCTGCATCACTAGAAGAGGCTGCGAAACATGCTCAATCTCCTCATCCAGAACAACGTCTACCATTATCGACGTATCGTTCGGAATCTTCCATCCCCCGTGGTCAACAAGAGAAGAACAAGCCGCACCATCAACTCGGATCCGAATCGTCTAAATGGGTCTATCCCAGCGAACAACAAGTCTTTAACGCAATGAAACGCAAAGGGTGGGAAGGTATTGAAGAAGAGGCCATACCATCATTCTTGCAAGTACACAATTCCGTGAATGAACGAAGCTGGCGGGAATTGTGCAAGTGGGAAAACACTAACAACAGCAGTGAACAGCAAAAGAACATCCAACTAGTGCGGTTCGAAGGACGGCCCAAGGATCTATCTCCCAAGGCGTGGATTTGGAGCAACGTCCTTTATCAAGACAGGCCTTTTGATCGGCACGATTGGTACATTGATAACGGTGTCGACCATGAAAAGCGATACGTACTGGATTTTTATATGACTGAAAACAAGGCCATGGGAATGCCACGAGTGGAAGTGGATGTACGACCGGCCTTGGATACTCCCCAGGCCTTTGTTCAGCGAGGCAAGCGGATATTGCAGGAGGTCTTTCCTGGTATCAGTAGGGAGCTCCAAAAATGGAGTAACCATTCGACCTCACAGGATTCCTAGACTGTACCGGCACTGCAATTGAGAGTTAGCAAATCAATCTAATCTACTGGAATATAGAGAGATCTGGAACATGCTTGGAGTTATCACTTAATGATTTAAAATAGAATATGCCAATGCCCCGGATAGAGCTAGGGCGATCCCCAGAATATTGAGCAAAGTGAATGGTGGACCTCCGAACATGTAGTGACCCGAAATTATGATAGCTAGCCGACGAACTGCATCGCAGGCACTGTATGTGATGGGCTGCACAAGCTTGACAAAACTAAAGGATAGCACGTATTCCATATGGTATGCAAGTACGGCTGCCATTGAAAGACTAGCTGGTGGATCCATGTTCTTGCCGTCGTCGTCATTGAGTGATGAGGATGAAGATGACGGATATGTGATAGCTTTTATGGTGGAGTATGCCAAAGCAATCACCAGGCCAACAGCTACCATTGCTCGCTGTGCTGCCGGGCCAGACGCACCAACCTTGTTCATTGCTTTTTTGCAGCTGACATTAAGTGCACTTTGAGCCGTACAAGATGTCATAGCTGCGAGGAAACCAAGCGGCTCAAAGGTCGGGTGATTCCACGATGACGTTGCGATCCCCAATGCAATAGGGATTAAAGTCAACAAAGCTTTGATATTCGGTAGTGCTTGAACGCCATCTGTTGCAACAGTTAGAAGAAGAGTTATTAGAGGTATAGCGCATTTGGAGGTATACGTCAAGGAAATTCCGATTCGATCCAGACTGATGGAGTTGGAATAGTTGGCAATGAAGAGGAAAATGGCTGGTACAAAGAAGGTTGGACAAAGCTCCAATGTCTCTTCGATTCTGGCCAGAATATTCAGGTTGGTATGTGCAACGAGTCCCAAGAGCAGGGATCCCGAAAAGCGATACAGCGTCAACAGAGTCGACCGATCTACTGGAAACATTTTACGTCTGCCCGGGATCGACGACGTACTCTCAAACTTAAGGAATGTAGTTGTCGAGTATGTAGTGAATAGTGCCGAAGAAACCAGCCATGCTGTTCCAATAAGCTGAACGTTTGATGAAAGAGCGGAAAGCGAGGGAATTATCGATTTCGGCGCATCCTGAAGCTGAGAAATGGCCAGAGTAGTCAGCATCTCTGAAAACTAAACCAATACAGGTTCAACAGCGAGTGGCCGAGATTCGGAAGGCCTCTACCGTCACAAGAGGGCCAATGGGGGCAGATTCTTGCTGTCTGGTACAAGCAAGTGTCTTTGCTAAAAAATGGTTTCCAATCTCAGTGGTGAAGGACGACTACCGTCGTGCATGTAGTAAAAGTGACTTGTCTTAATTTCACTATATACACAGTAATAATCGTTGGTAGTCATGACAGATCGACGATGAAAGAGATTCAAAATCGGTGTGTCGAAAAAGTGACAAGGCATATATTAGTACGTCAGCATGATGTCATGACCGTGACTCTGTCAGTCTTGGAAGTCGATCAGTAATCAGGAAGTCAACTGACTGTGAACGATACAAGCGGTACTACCTAGTCCCATACTCACAGTCAATCCGTACTGCGTAGTACTGAAGTATCCCACACTCTGAAGTCAACACCCCATCAGGGGATGCAACTTACGGTTAATGGAAGCAAGTCAGATTTAGCTGGCTCCTTCACTCATCTAATCCTTGTATACTTTAGTGGGACGTACTAAGAAGAACTTAGTAGGACGTACCGGTTCTAAGAAGTTCAGTGTGATGCATGATTCAGAGGTGGATTCAGAAGCTTGCAATTCAGATGTGGAAGAATACTCCTTCAAAACTACTACTGGAGTAGTAAGACTTTTTGTAACAACATCATTCTTTATTTATCGCTACCCTGCTTGATCATCTCAAACTTGGTTGCCCCAGTCTTGTAGTTGACGGGAAGCATATCTTTCCAGTAGTTGGTGCCTCCATACCTCATTTGAAACATAACAGACCCTCGGATTCGCGTTGGTCTACCCGAGAAGCGAGCCTCTAAGCGAGCCCCTCTATCCAGAAATCCTCTGTACTGCAGTATGGTACCATCTTCGGATAGAACTTGGAATGTGCATGTATCAAGATGTGTGGGACCGGGATCAAGCCGCCACCGAAGGCCCTGAAGGGGTGGTGCAACTATCACTTCCCCCTTTGGAGCGAGCGTGACAGTTGAGGTACCGATTGTTTCTCCCCCAACTTCGTCCTTGACTTCCCATGTCCCTTCCAAATCTTCTGGGTACGACGTCTCCTCGTCGTTCTTTGATCGAAAAGCCGATTCCCAAACAGCAAATCTGCCCAGCTCTTCTTGTGCCGTTCGGGGTTTGGGCATGGATAGTACATCCGCTGTCTCGGGACGCACATAGCCACTTCCTTGTTCTACTAAAGATGCCATGAGTCGCTCGTACGAGTTCGCATAGCTAAGGTTAAGTGGGACCATTGGATCAAGATTGGTAACGATTCCTTCGTCGTACGCTTGTCGTAAAAGTGCGATCAGTGCGTTCAAGTATTGAACCCCAGGACGAGTTTCATCTGAAATGATTTCTATGGGTTCACCAGTGTTCGGGTACCAGCGCTGAACAAAGGTTTGTCTGTTGTCGGCGAGAGTCTCTGATAAGACCAACAGCTCCTGGTCTCCACCATAAAGCAGCCCACGGTGGACAACGTTCGAAAGGGCATTCAGTTGTCGTGTCATGGACGGTTCTTCGCTGCATAGTATAACCCGCCCGTCATCCGCTAGTTGATCCTTTGTTGTTTGCTCGGAATCGCATTGTTCTTCTTCTGGTGCCGTAGCCTTGCCATTCTTCTTTTGCCAAAATTTCAATCGATTATTGTTGCCGTTTGGAGTCATTTCTGATTCTGTGACTGCACTCTCCTCATCTGCGTTAGAAAATGTTTCAGCAGAACCATTGACTGTCTCTATATTGACATTTTCCTCTCCGTTTGTTGATGTTTCTTTCTTCATTTCAAGTATGTCCATCATGGAGAGACAAAAATTAACATCTTTCAACTTGGCGGCAAGCTGAAAACGATCCGAGTCTGGCAACTGCTCGAATACCACCCCAACGCTTTTCAACACGGAAATGACTCGACGATAGCTCTCATCGTATACTTTGGATTCCAATACATCTTTGACTCGAGGCGATTCCTGGCCGGTGGTCGCGAGGCTCAGTATGGATTCCAAGTATGCTTCGGCATAATTGTATCCTGCCAGACTGCCATATCGTTCCCGAAAGGCCTTGATTTGATCATTGACATATTGTTCCATAGTCCTTGTTCGAGCAGATTGTGACGAGGAGGTTGTTGCTGTGTGGGATGTGGCAGAGGAAGCGTCTTTGGCTTGCACTGTGGCGGTAGTCGAAGCAGAGTCCCCGCGACGCATCAACAAATTCAATATGGGCCGTGGTACGGGACACTTAGCTGTGCTGGTACTCCCGGCCGCTTTCCGAGCCTCCTCAGCTTGTTTCTCTGCTACCGCGGCCAATCGCAAGCTCAAATTTAACTTTTCTTCGCTGGGCCAGCATTTGGCTAACAAAATACGTCGGACGGCTCGATTGGAGGCATTGTTGAGTGCTTGTGTTAATGACATTGTTTGAGGGGTAACGGCTGTAGTTGATGAAGTGGAGTCGCCATTGCCGCTGTTCTCTGGTATTGTGTTCTTTCCGTACGCCCGGGACAATGAGACGTCGGCTGGGGCGATGCAATAGTCGATTTCGTTTACTTTTCCTCGGTAGATGATATTATCCCCAACGACTTGGGGTTGTGGAGCATCATCGGTTTCTTGTTCAATATCGGCGCCGGGAACGGCATTCAAGGAGAAAAATTCTTTCGCAATATCTCCTCTTGACCTACTCATGGACGTAGGATATGGCGGTGTCGACAGTGCCGTAACCATCACAAGGGTCGATTTTGGAAGATACGCAATCCTCCAAGATGACGACAGCAAAATCAAAATTGCAAGTATATCGACCATGATGACGAAAGATATTTGGTTGTCGTCGATATTATATATGATGGCACAGGGTTGATGCAAATCTCGACTCCAAGGGTGGTGAAGCGAGCAAGTAGCACTCTACTAGACTGCGACAAGTATGATAGGTGTCCACTGGGTGCTTACAGTTAGTATGTTTGTTGCAAGCAAGATAATGGAACATCGAATATCGACAAGTAAAATACGACGTATCATCAAGTATCAAACGTAAAAACTTCGCCTTCCACGTGGAATCTGTTGGAAATCGTTACTGTACATATATTATGAAAAAACTCTGAACAAAGGTATTTGCGCGCGCAACGACCACCTTGTTGAAGTTGTACTTCTTTCGACTGTGAAGAAGGCCGTTCTTCTGTATCTTGCTTGTCACCCTCCTGCCACATGCACCCCCGAGGAAACCAAGCTGTTTTACCACTACTGTCGTACGTCGTACGTGTATTTTGTTTTTCTTTCCTTTTCTTGTTTGGATGTCGTAGGTATCTTGTTCTACTTTACCAAAACTTCCACTGTAATATTAGTTTGGCATCACTATCCTAGCCAGCATCCACCACGAAAATGATGTTTTCCAAGAGGACGCTACGAATGCGAGTCAAAGTGGCTCTCTTTCTACTGGTACAAGCCAAGGCCTTTTCACCGTTCGGACCGTCCATTTCCCCGGCGCATCTTTGTTCCTCAAACAATGATGCCGCTGCATCCTTTTCCCCGACTGTTTTGTACGGTCTGCGAACGTTTCTCCGAAACAAGCTGTTTCCACAACAACAAAAACAACAACAACAACAACAACAACAACAACAACAACGAAATAATAGACGGAAAAAAACATCGTCGTTCATTCTGTTGGAGGAGGTAGAGGATGTTGGGGTCACGGTTCAACAATGCAACGACGACGCATCCGAATCTTCACAGTCAACAACAACCTTTTCTACTGGATCTTCCACTATGTCTGTGATGACAGCGGATGATGCTGTCATCAGCGGAACGACAGTGTCAACAATAGCACCTGCGGCAGCTATTACTACTACTGCTACTGCTACTGTTGAAATGTTTATCAATGGATCCAGTCGACCCATCGAAAATATCACTTCCAACAATCCTGCAACTCTCTTGATGGATACAATTACAAACGATAACAACGGCGACAATACATTGACGACTTTGAATAATCGACCGATCGCCTTGCCGCCCCGGGACGACGCCAAGTTGACTCGATTCGAACGAGAATATCGTGACATGCTGGCCGAATTTCTACACTATACGAAGCAAGAGGACATTGCGCACGTCAAGAATCCCAAACTACGAGCGCTGTTTGAAGGCATTGCCGCCAGTTACCACATCCCTCAAGTCTACCGCGCATTTGAAATTCTATTTGACGATTACGCGCCGCTCAGGATTGGAGGACGCCTCATCTATGCACAACTGAAACAGGCCATGCTAGAAGCCCAAGTGGAGCGACGACAAGAAGTGGAATCCATCTCCCAGATGACGGGACTTTCCAAAGAAGAAATCGAAGCAAGTCGCGTCGCTTGGTTGAAAATGGCGGTCCATCACCAAGAAGACAAGGCCGCACAATTGAGTATCCAACAACTGATTGACTTGGGTTTGGTCGAGACAGTAGCTGAGGTGCTGGGGCATGACGACCTGGAAGGATGGCTGGAAAGTTTCAATCAAAATTTCACCAACGAAGAAGTAACCTTTTGTGAAATAATGATTGCACTACAGAACTGTTCTGTCGATAGTGTACAGCCAGAATGTAATCCCAAGACTATTTTACCTGAAATCGCCAAACGACTAGAACCACGGCAAAATGTTTTGGACGTCCGTCCATTAAGCGAAAAGAAAAAACGATACATCGCAAAGTACGATGAGATGGTTCATTCTTTTCTAGAGTGGAAGGGTAACATCTCGAGTGATCAGCAAAGTCGCAAAATGGATGTCTTGCGGGGATGCTTTGCCGGTGCGGAAAGTGTCGAAATTGTGGACGCTCTTCGCATTGTATATGTGGACTACTCAGCCTTGCAATTTGCCGGAGATTTGATCTTCAAAGTCATGAAATCCCTTGTGGGATCTTCCAAAGGTAACGGTCTGTCATAGAATCGACGGTCCCAAAAAAAATAGCTGCGTTAATTCCTTTTTACAATCCCGGTTCCCTTTATATTACCTTTGCTAATTTATCATCTTGTTTCGTTTCACTTTGGGCGTCTTCTTTCATATCCCTTGTTGTTTTGGTTTCCATAAGAGTCAATTCATCTTCTCGAAATCGCACTAATGGAGAAACTTCTCTACTGCCAGTTGAAATAGTGCTGCCCCTGCTCATCGCAGTAAGTTTTGTCTGCAAATTGTTGCCATCCCGATTTCCGTTCCCATTCTTTTGTCGAAAATTTTGATACCGCCTTCTGCGCTCCTGTACAATACTCTTAGCGCGTTCTCTGGCTGGAGAAACGATTGCCGACCGTGAACTAATATTATGGAAACTCTGGGCATCCACAAAATCGCCACCGCCGTAATCATTGTAGTTGATGTTGACCACATCATTTTCTCCTACCTCTGCACTGTCATACCGATTTTCCTGCGTATCATACATCCATGACACTGACTCGGCCCTGTGAGTATTGTCATTGTTGGTTGGCGGATCTTTCTTTTTCATCTCCGCTCCAACGTTGGTATTTTGTTGGGGCATATACATCCCCTCTGGTTCAATGTAATGAGAGTCGTCTGTTAGATTGCTTCTGCTCTTTACAATAGCCGATAGTAGGTAGGAAATCCCATCCTCTTCTTCTTCTTCCTCATCGTAATTGGAATTCTTTGGAAGCCTTCGGAAAATAGTTCCATTGTCCACATTGTAGTCTGAAGACAAATCTCCCACTTGTACCACTGCCGGTTTCTTTTGTGATTGCGGTGGCGCGACATCAGCCCCATGGCTACCAGCGATTCCCAAAATCAGTTCCATCACTGTTATTCTCAAACATTCGATTTCTTCCCTCTGTCCTGCAATAATCAGTTTCATGTTCTGAATGAGATCCGCCAAATTTGCTTCCTCCAGTTCTTCGTAACTAAAAGATTTTCGCAACGATTGCGAGGTGGACGCAGGATCCAAAAGTGGCATCAAGGCCCGATCAATGGCATTCTCGAAAAATAAGGCAGCATCGTTGGTATCGGGTGACTCTTCAATGTAAGCTGTCCCCGCTTTGGATAGAGCACCAGCAATCACCTCCAATCGGTCACCGGGGATCCCCCCAAACCGTTCGACCAGCGTTTTCGGTCGTGCTTCGAATGATCGTTGAGTATATTGATGATCATAACTCGCGGAAGGATCGCCCTGTAGGTTTAACAGCGATAACGTGGATGAATCGAAAGTCGAATTTGTCGTGTCAAGGAGCGGATACTCTTGCTGGTGATTGTGATGTTGAATAGGATTTCCACCGGGAGATCTTCGTATCCTGGATTGCCTCGACATGATCTAGTTCCCCAGTGCTTGGAAACAGCTCCACACCAGTCTTCTCTCGCTAGAATAGAAGAAAAGGAAACTTGGGATGTGCAATTCCGAGAGGAACAAAGAATGTATTATTTCTTTCTTCATGTTGAACATGTTTTGTGCATCTCAAAAAAATTGGACTAACAGTGTAATGAACGGAACGGTGCACTCTCCGTTGGAAATATGCGACCACATGACAGGACTTCATTTTGTGTTCACAGTCAGGTTAAGATGCTACCAGCTTGATTCACAGTCAAGAAGGTATTGTTTCAGTACTACGACGTACCGTGCTCTAGTCGTAGCTGGCTAGCTAGCTAGCTAAGGCATTTCGTAGCTAGGTACTACGGTAGCCTACCGGTAGCTAGGTACTGCTTTTTACCTTGATCTCTAGACACAGCGTTTACGAAGTACACCACCGCACACCGCACTTCTACTTCTAATAACCGCTGTCGCTAGTAATACTATGCGAGCCTAAATGGAGTACTATTGTAGACAAAACATTTTCTTCTTTTTCTTTTTATCAAATGCAGGCATTCGAGTTGCCCATTGAGTCCTTTAAGAGAGATCCGTGCCCGAAAAAGTCATTGTGCTGAAAGGTGCCTCGAAGCTTCAGTAGCCGATTGTTTCTACGAGTAAAAAAACACCCTTCTCCGTGCATCATTCCGTCGGCAAAATCTCCAATGTAAACATCTCGATTGTCAAAGCGAAAGATTCCTTTGCCATGCGGGAGTCCCGTTTCCAAACTTATCTTACCGCTATACTTTCCCCTCAAAAGAGACTCCAAGTCGTTCAAATACAGGAAAAAATCCATGCAGCGAGTGTGTTGGCCTTGCGTTTCGCCCTTTTCCAGTTCTGGATACTCAATCTTATCGTGTGATTGATAAATTGGTTTTGCCGTCCTATTCTTTATTCCAAAGCTTGACAGTAAACTCTTTGGTTGCAACAGAGGTGCGATTTCCAGTAGAAAGTCGCCTTCGCTGGGTGTCAACTCGGAATGTTCTTCTGGGTGTTGAGGATCCAGCATAGTCGTGTCTTTCAAAAATTGAATGCTTGTAGGAATCTCTCCGTCACCAGATTGCTGTTGAGGCCCAGGGGAAGTGAGCACTTCATGGGCCTTACTTTCCATTTCCATCGGAGGGTGTTGACACGCTTCAACTTGGGGCCAGCAAAGAATCGTCTGTTTCAACGCCGCACGGAGGAATCGGAGCTCTTGTTCTTGTTGTCGGCAAGTTTCACTTAACGAATCATCTGGACGACTGTCATAATTTCGTTCCAATGTTGATTCTTTAGGTTGTGTAAAGCAATTGTCTATCATGGTGGCATATTTAGTCAAGCTGTCATTCTTGAATGACGAAGAGACACCGTCGTGGGACGCAGCCTCCAGCATGGCCTTACCCAAAGCCGATGACACTGTAATGGCATGATTCTCGGAAAAATTATGCTGCTCGGTCATGTACCGATGAGATTGATGCTTGAACATATTTGAGAGATCGTTCCAATCTACACTGATACTGGGTCGACTTTCACACGTCTCTTGCCCGGCTTCCGTGCGTTGACTCTCGGCCGCAGAAATGCCATTTTTCTCCTGTTGATTTTGATAGGCTGTCCTAGACTTTGTGTAGAGGGGCAGATCGAACAATCCGGCGCAAGAAATTTCTGAATTATTCTGCTCTTTGTTTGTGACGAAGGAAAGTATTTTCTTCGTGCGATGGCATTGATGCGATGGGTCGGGTTTGGCGTACGACAGGAAAATGTGAGGAGTCGATCCTCTTGCGTTAGAGAGGCTTTCGGAACTGGAGAAGAAGCCCATGGCCGCGTCACTAGGGTTGCAACTCGAGGAGTTGTCCAAGAAAAGATGCGGACTGGATGATCGACTGATTGCATCATCGAACAGGCCGGTCGCATTATTTTCCATCATGTTGGTAATCCTAGATCCAGCTGGGACAATAGTGGCTGCTAGTAGGTTTGAGAGAATCTACAGTACTGCTGCCACATGTCTATGTGTGTTGACTTTTCATCGGCCTCTCAAATCCTCTCTTATTGTGCTGTCTTTTTCCCTGCTGACACAATTTACCTTCCGTTTGTTTTGAATCGCGATTCGATCGGTTGTATTGTGTGGGACCTTGAACTCCTATTGATTTTGCGGGTTTGCTCCTCGACGATCTGTTACTAATTCATGCGACGGCGCGACGGTACTTATTTTTCCGTCTACGGTCTACGGTAGGAGTACTACGGTCTACGGTGGTATTACGTACATGGGGGTTAAACACTTATTACAGTTAATCCGGCAATCTAACAGTAAGTCGAAAGCAGAGAACTATTTACTGTTAACAGTGTACGACGAGTAAAATAAAGAACATTCAAGAGTGTTCATACGTATCATACGACGGGTAGTATGGCACGGCAAAAAGGAGAAACTACGTCCACATGACTGTGAATTCGATCTTCATCAACCTTCCATCTGAAATCTATCTCAACGACAGTTCGAATCGCCATTTTCCTCTCTCCAAGAGGGCAACAGGATGGTACTCCGAGTACTACTTCTACGTAACGGAGTCAAGTGTACATGGTACAGCAGCCCTTATCAATCTGTGAGGCAGTATGGGCTGTCAGGCATGTTTTCCAATTCCCTGATATTGTTCCAGAGACGCCAGATGCCCGTATAGCTCTTTGGTTTGGAGAGGCGTAATGATCTTCCTTAGGACAAAGTTTAGAAAGAGGCAGCAAAAGCTGACAACAACGCTTGTTTCTCTGGTCGCGCTTGCCCTGGCCTTCCTTGGAATTTACACTTCTCAAAGAAATTTGAAGAGTACGAGAGAGGCCACCAGCGTTCCTTTTCGGAATATTACCGCGATGATTCCGCTGATGTCTGCGAACAATACGAGTAGTAGAACTCAGACTTTGATTGCGGGTCCTCACTGCATTTTTGCGGAAAACAGAGGGTGGGGAAATTCGGTCTTCGCCACTTTGACTTTTTTGCGACAAGCAAAAAACGTCAAAATGATGCTACTGAGAATGGGAGATGAGTCGCCGACATCAACCTTTAAAAACTCGCGTAATAGGGTGGCCAAGCAGAGTCCTATTTTGACCAACAACACTGGTTACGTTGACTTGCGAACCGCCACTTCTTGCTTTCCAAATGACGACAACATACCACATTGCGTGGATTATGCTTTTCCTTGTATTTATTTGGAAGACAAACAGGCAGATCCTACAGGGCTTTCAACCCTGGGGAGTGTCTACGTCAATCTGTTCACCCACATGCATGCATGCCCCAACGATCCGTCCATATACAATATGACAACGTGTCCTCGACGAACAGGACAGAAAAAGGGTGTTCATGAACTGACCATTGCCCGAGACGCCATCAAAGCCCATCGACATGATTTCCCCGAACTCTTTCATTTGAATGCGGCGCATGTAAAATACATATTGCAAGAATCGGGGTCATTAGTGACAATGGAGGATTTGATAAAGAATGATATTTGTGCCATGCAGTTTCGATTTGGGGACTATTGGTTCCGTGACAATGACTCGGACAGGACTTTGAAAGACAAGCGTCTTTGTAAAGACTTTGATAAGAAGGGCAATGAAACGTATCAATGTTTTGAACAACAAGTTGACATTTTGATGAGGGAGGCATGTCCGGATCCGTCCGTTCCAGTGTACTTGGCGACAGACTGGGAATACTTTGCTCATTACGTGTGTGATCACTACCAGAAACGATCGGATGGCTCAAATGTCACAGGAGACGTGGGAAGTTCAATGGTCGTTGACGAATCCAAAAAACGAATGTTTGTCAGCCGGTGTCCGTCCAGCCTTGACACTTCCATGTCGGATGTTCCGTTGCCGATTTCCAATGATACTATTCCCGACAACATGCACATTCATGATGTAGATCTTACGTCTGATTCTGGAAAACGGATTCTGAATTGCATGCTAGCCGATTGGCTGGTTCTGGCACTGTGCAAGACGTCACCTCTGCGGAAAAAGCAATTTGCGAAAAAGAGAGAATACAATGATAGCTTGAATTCCACGAGTAGTACGGAGACACCGTATGCGATTGTTTCCTACGGCTCAACTTTTGTGGAGACAGCAGATCTCACATGGAAGGTTGTTTAGCAACTAGCGGGAGTAGCCTGGATCTTTGCAGTTACAAGTACTAAGTACTAGCTACCAGTATTCGATTTTGTGTCTTGAACGATACATGGCTGTAGTAGCGCTGCATAGTTAGCTATGAGTAAAGGTAATGAATGAAAAAGAATTTTTGTCATGACTATGCCAACCACTAACTACCGCCTAGAAATTGGCTCACCCGAGAAGTGTTCAATTCCTTTTGCCATCTTCGGGTCCGCATTTCATTCTTTGGAAACAGCTATGATACGATGCTACTCCGCACTGGCTGTGGGTTGCAGTACTACCAGTAAGAACCGGTATGATATGATTCACGCCACAGATGCGATTGATCTACGATACGACGTGCGTATTAGGGGTATCCATGTTTGAGCACAGTTGGTAATAGTGTGCAGTGAAAAATAATAAAATATAATGTTATCGTTTACTACGTACCCAGTAGTACGACAGAGTCTCATAGACCATTGAGGTGGCTGGAGACTGGAGACTGACTCATCGAGCAACGCTGTGACGTGATGTCATGCGGAGCATCCCAGTGGACAAACAGTGCGTGTAAAACGACTTTTTTATGAAAGAGGTGATGTGTGAGGACGAAGAAAGAGATAACAGCGAAGGAATTCGAATGACATGGTAAAATCAATATCTGTCGTCTCTCTTATTTCTTATTTTTTGCCCTTGCCATTACAACAACAACATAACAACGGACCTGTCCAAATCGCATAAAGAGACGAGGGACAACTTGAGACGAGAAACAAACAGACGGCTTGTAATACTTACTGCTCTCATTGTTGAGAAAACCAAACTGGATCAAGAGATGAGATTCCAACTTTCAAACATGATGTTCTTCCAATCGCTTGTCCTGCCGGGAGCCATCTTCTTTTCCTTTCTTCTGACTTTTTCCGATTCCTTTGCTTTACGAGGACAGATGAACGCGAGTTTGAAGCGACTGCTGCCTCCCCGCCGTTCCTCCCCCTCTTCTACTTCTCCGGCCATTGCTTATTCCGACGTTGCCTTGGAGGACGAAAAGGAAGTGTTGAAACGTAGATTACCTCCGATCAAACGTCATCATCAAATGAGCAAGCTGGAAATCGAGTTTCGGGAGCTTCTGGAAGGAATCCTGTACACAGAATCCGAGATTGAAGCTGTCGCCAATCCTCGTATGCGTGCCATCATGGAAGGAATCAGTGCCAGTTATTACGAACCGGCTGTATATCGTGCCTTTGAGGTTCTATACGAAGATTACATGCCATTGAGAATTGCGGGGAGGATGGTGTATCGACGACTTCGGGATGTCATGGAAGAGTCTACAAAGTACAAGCGATCTCAATTGGAGGCTGTCATAGAAGCGACGGGAATGTCGTGGGACGAAGCTGAATCGTGTTGGTCCACCTTCATTCGGCTGGGCGAAAGTCAGCGATTACCAATACAAAAGCTCCAGAGGTATATGGGACAAAGTGCTCTGGACTATCTCCAAGCAAGGACTGTCCACGAGGCAATCCAGAGAATATGTCCCGATGGCGATGAGAATGAAAGCTTATCCTTTCAACAGCTAGTGATTGGTTTCCTGAAACATGGCAAAGGAACGACAATCCTGTCCTCCAGTCCCGAGCAACATCACCAGAATGCAAACTTTTTGCAACAAGTTTTGAATAGTGACCAAGTTCGATTGGCAGAAAAGGCCGATTTTTCCACACGGCTCGACTCCAAGAATCGGAAATACAATGATCGATACGACGAGATGCTGGAGCAGTTTGGCAGATGGAAGGCCTTCATTCCGGATGGTCAAGGTCGACGACTTGACATTTTAAAAGGTTGCTTTGTCGGTAGCGAAAATCCTGCTGTGGTGGAAGCTCTGCGAATTATTTACGTGGACTATGGCGCGCTTCGACTATCCGGTGATTGGATTTTCAAGGTCGTTTCTACCATTATGGGCTCGGTGGAACGACGACAAGGTTCTCGCGATCAACAATCTTCCTAGTAGAAGAAATTGGAAATCCCAGCCAAGCATACCATTGAGAGAATAAAGACATTGTATGTACAATACAAATATATTAGTAGAAAAATAAGTATAACCCAGCTTCTACAGACACGCCTTAATGACTACTACGTACTAGCTGGGTATTCATAAGCGTTGTATGAAGTACCACTTACTACCGAGATAGTGTGATCCGGTAACCGTACTGTTTTTTTTGAAAGTTGGAAAGAGCAAAGGTTTCAAGTTTCAATCGACTTCAAATGGGGGGAGGAATCACATCGAAAAGGAGGCGATGGAGTCCCCTTGTTCTCTCACATATCCAATCGCGAGAGTGAATCTTTTCCACTTTTCTTGTGCAGCGTGTGTGTTTCTCGACACACGATGTCATTTTCGACATACCAAACCTTTTCGCCTTTGAAGTAAGATCCGCAACATTACATCTATGAAAATGATACGGAAATTTCCCCTTTCGATGCTAAGCTCCACCTACTTGCTATTTCTGTTTGCTATATGCAGCAACACATTTTTGATTCTGGAGGCGTTTTTGACATGCAATGGTCCTGCCTTGAAAAAACTTCCCTTAGAGCAATGGTCGTCGGCATCATTCGTATTTCCGGACGACGATGGCGACAACTCCATCGACGGTCATCCCCCCGAGTGGGAGAGTTCTCAACGTCCAACACCCCGTTCCAAAGGAGCACCCAATAAGTTGGATCTTTACGGTGGAGACGAGCTGGCCGATCTGTTGCAACTTCATCAGCAACTGTATCCAAGAACTGGACAATCCACAGACAGGAGCAGTGAATCATCGGCACAGCAACCGCTGAATTCACTCGATCAGAGTGGAGGAAACTCCTTTTTGGGAATTCATGACATGGTGATGGAAACAATCCAGGAGCTAGAAGTGGTGAAAAGGGTGCAAGAAAAGGAGTTTCTGATGGATGATGTTAATATGTCGTTGTTGTCATCGCTGCCTGATGCTGATGCAGGCCCTCTACCCACTTGGCTTCCCAGCGATATTGTAGAAAAAATGAAGGACATCCGTGCCATTGCTTCCGATGTGGATGGGACCATTACGGGTTCTGATCAATCGGTACATCCCAAAACACAGTCAGCCATTCAACGTGCTGTGGAAGCCTCCTATTCTCCCATTCATCGGTTGAAAACATTCTTCCCCGCCACGGGCAAGTCCAAAGCCGGTGCCATGGCCAGTTTGCCATCCGACTTGGCGTCTTTGCTTTCACAGGGACCGGGAGTGTACATTCAAGGTTTGTATTGTGTCAATGGCGACAAGATAGTTTTTGAAAAGAAGCTTTCATTAACGGCGGTCGCTGCCGCAGAGAAACTAGTCGCCGAGTCGGGAACATCTGTCATTGCCTATGATGGAGACTCCTTGTATACAAACGACTTGACGGGTACTGTTAGGGAACTGCATGAGATATGGAACGAGCCATTGTCAAAGGAAATTTCTGTGTTGGCAGATTACCCTGGTTCGTTTCACAAGTTACTGATTTGCGACAAGGATTTGGATAAACTCAAGACGGTACGGGCATCCCTGGAACAACTCGCCAAAGAGTACGACTGTGTTGTCACGCAAGCAATACCGACCATGCTGGAACTGCTCCCATCGGGATGTTCCAAAGCATTCGGTGTGAAAAAGTTGTGCGAGGATCTCGGAATCGACCCCGCCACGGAGCTTTTGGCGGTGGGTGATGCCGAAAACGATGTCGAGATGCTGGAAATGGCCGCGATCGGTTGTGCCGTGGAAAATGCAAATCATCTGGCTAAGGATGCGGCCGATGTCATTTTACCATTGACCAGTACCAATGGAGGAGCTGGGCTTGCCTTTGAAGTAATAGGGGGAGTGTAACTATAACATTTTACTTATTTCATTTAAGATATATTCAATACAGCAGTTCGACAGTAGTACGGTAATCGCAAAATCGAAGTAGAGGATGAGATGACAGTGATAATGAAATATACTGTAGTACAGTTGTTAAATGATCTACGTAGTATTATTATAATAAATACTTCACCAGACTACAAAAATCTTTCTTCATTTCTACAATATAATATTTGTCTCTCGTCGTAGTCGACTTTCCCAATCGACCAATCTGGAAGACTTGTTGTACGAATCAACAGTAAAATCATGACACATTTTTTTTTCCAAGAAGAAGAAAAATAATACAGTGTAATGGAATTGAGAGATCTGTCTGCCACTCGAAACATTTTATAGTGACAAGGCCAGTAGTAGCAAGAAGAACAAGATTTTCGATTTTCGTTTGCTTTGCTTTGCTTTCCATTGGTACTCTGTACTCTAGTCCCCAGACCTTCGTTGGGTGTCTCTCGATGACGGTTTTAGCGCGAACCCACCCTTTTTGCTCGAAGCAGATACTTTGCTGGGTCGTTTTACTTTGTGATCACCTGCTGTGTCTGTCATCAGCAGGAGTGATGATGAATGGTAGAGGATAGAGAGATTGTGTGTAAGATGTAAAAGTATGACATTGCCTCGCAGACAAAGAGTATCGCTTCTTCAAATCAACCGAAACGAACGCTTTTGCGCTTTTGTCTTCAACAACGTACCACCATGATTGCTCACAATCTTATTCTTGATATTAACTGTGATCTTTTCTCCTTCTTTGATGCTGTAATCTTTAGATGGCAAGTCGGGGAGCTTGACGGGTGGTTCCTTGATAGCCTCTCTCTCGCGTTTGGCATCCTCCAACGACGTGTTGAAATCGAATGCATCATTACGTTCGTTGAATGCCATTCCAATAAACATGTGCCGGCCATTGGCATTTTCTATTCTCAAGACAAAGTACCGACTGGAATCGACGCATCGATCGACTGCACCATCCTTGATGGGACACACGGCGAACATTTGACCGTTGGTTTTGTCCACCAACAAGACCAGAGTCATTTCACCACGTTCCACGACCTTGACTGTCCCTTGCCACACTTCTTCCCTCCAATCGGCACCTCTCCATCCACCGGAAGTGGGTCGAGGAGGCAACTTGAAGACGTGGGCGTCTTTAATGACACATCGAACTCGTTCCACAACATCGGGATCCTGTAATGATTTAATGTATTCGGCAGATTCATTCGGGACACCGGCCTCTTCGGCAGTCATGGCAGTGGTACTGCCTTTGTCATTGTTTGCTGTTGTCTTGCCGCTTCGTCGTGACATTGTGAAATGATTTGTTTCCAGTGTGTTAGTGTGGATTGAAGAGATTCTGGATGTGTGATTGTGTGTTGTCACTACCTATGGTAGCTAGAACGGTAGTACGATGGGAAAAAATGCAGCCGATGTAGGTGATGTTGTGATGATGATGTCTGTCCTGTTTGTCCAATGATTGTGCAACAGAAGAATGTGTGAGACGTCGGCTGGACCTTATTATGAATGCTTATGGGGTAGCTGCTGTTGTAACAGTAAAGACGTCCTCACAGTCAATTCGATCGGTCAAGAAAAAGTTGTGGTAGTGACCTTTTCATTCGCAATCATGAAAAGTGTGTCAACTCTAGCTACTCTCTACTAGGTGCCTGCTAGCAAGGTAGCTACGGTACCTACCTCTGTTCGGATAGAAGAGAGAGATGGAGAGAATGACGATGGCGGGCACAAAAACCCAAAAACGACAAGTCATCACAAGATTTATCTACCGTAGCTACGGTAGTAGTACGTAAGACTACCGTATTGACTAAAATGGTCCTGGTGTGTAGACTACTACTCGTAGTAGTACGGTAGTAAAAATGAACAGAGAGCATTATCTCCACCAACGCACAACGGATTTTCTACACAGAAAGACTGGTTTGGTCGCGTGTGAATAAGTTGAAGTCATGAGAAATCCGTCGGCATCGCCTACTGTCCAAGTTTGCATAGAATATCGTTGAAGAGATTTTCTATTCATACCCCGTCGAGATGTTTCTACGTACCGATTACTACGCGCGAAGGGTTAGGGTTTTTTACGTAGCGGTATTTACTTTTCTGTGAAGAAGGTCGTCAAGAACTTTGACGGTACCGTAGTAACTGTAACCTAAAACTGTTCTGCTGCAGACGTATTTTATAACAAAACAAATATAATATATTATATACGTAGTATATGAATAAATTATACTGAGTATTAATATTCCGTATTATTATAATTTCGATCGTAGTTTACAGTTAGTTTTGTTTGGAACTGTAACACCCATAGACTCTCTTTGTTGTTGTTGTTGTTGCTGCTGCTGCTGTTGTTGTTGCTCCAACAGGGATGCTGTGTTTTTCAGTGCAATACTGGAAATGCATTGATAGCACCATCCAATGACTTTCGAACCCATTCCTTCGTGACTGACATAATCGTGTCGCAATTCTGGCAGGTACGTCATGAATATGTTGGACGACAGCATGGTTTGAGCTTGCAACCGAGCAATATCAGTCATGTGGAACATGGGTGCCCATTGATCTTGACCGGCAAACAGCATGAAAATGGGACGGGATTTGGCCAGGAAATTGAGGGTTTGGATCTACATCAACGGGGAAGAGGAAGAGTGAATCAAAAAAAGAAAATCGAAACATACAGTTAGACACTTCACCTCCTTTTTTGAGCACTATAAACAAACAAGTAGTAGTGGTGGCAGTAGTAGTAGTAATGATAATACTCACATCGATGTGTCGGGGAATATCTCGAATCTCCTCGGTACCCAAGGTGAAAAAACTTCGTACAAAGGCTGGCTGCCGCAACAACCGTACCGCAATATCTCTTGCCCTGTCATCCCGCACGCCAAGCTTGACAAACGCATTGACCCATGCCTTGGGTAATATTCTGTACGTCCGCGATACCATGGTGCCTGCAGCGATCAATGCGTTTGGATGCTGTGCGCCCCAATCCAGCTTGGCTTGATGGTACGAGTCGGCATGCATGCGGATAAACGGCATGAGATGCAAAAAACCGATGGTTCGTTCAAAAATGATAGGCCTTAGCAAGCATAGATGCTGGACCACATAACACCCAAAGGAATGTCCCAAAAAAATGAATTGCGGTGGTGGCGACGACTTTGTTGACAATGGTGTTAATTCGAACTCAGCCATGAGTTGGTCCATGTATGCACATTTGTGCTGTATCTGACCTTGTATGGTCCACGGTGTAGAGATACTGGCATCGTCGTTGTGTTTGGTGTATTCCTCCACATTCAGAATGCAATTGTCGTCGTCCTTTTTCTCTCCTTCTGGACCAGACAGCGAATGTCCAGCATGTGATATGGCTCGAGCGGCAAATCCCCGTCCGAGACGTTGCACCAGTTGACACAAGTCGGATACATACCAATCGTATTGCCCAGGATTACCAGGGATAAAAATGAGAATGGTATGTGGAATTTCGGGAACAGGATGATCGTCCTCGGTGAGAAAATCAATCGCCAAGGTGTCGGTCGGCCATCCCAAAATTCGTTGTTGTCGTTCCGTCACGTGCGGTGGAAATTCAGAAAAGCTGGGCTGCATTTCTCGATGACGGACAGAAATCTCTCTGTGATGAGGCGTTAGAGTCGGCGACGAGCTGATGAGACCATTGCCAAACACACAACGTAGCAGCAGTTAAGGAAGGACGGTCCAAAACGTTTACAGTTAACAAAAATACGTCGTACTAGTCGTAATCAAGAAGAACTTTTTTTTCTTCTTCGGTGAATAGTTACGATCGTACCAACCATCAAGCTACGGTACGTACATACCTATTCAGAGTCACAGTCAATGTACTACTGTACATACTTTTACTACCCCATGGTATGTCACACGAAGTAGCACCTTGGAAGCTACCGTGGAGCCCTAAATTATTCGAATATTATTACTACGTATACTATATTCATAAATCAGTAAATAAATAATCCTCGAAGTAGACCGGTAGTCTAATACTCTCTTCAGTATCTACCCTTGTACGAAGTATTTCATACGGTCCAGGAGGCCCATATTCTGGCATCGTCATTGCGTTTGGAGTAATTCTCTGCAGGTTGTTTTTCTCAGCGTCCAGGGCTGATGCGGTTGCTACTTACTGTTAACCATGGGATCCTGCAAGAAAGCTCAAGTACTAGAGGCAGCCTCAACAAACCTCTAGTAGGCAAACACTCGTGCCAAAGTAAGAATTATGCTAGACTGTACTACTACAAGAGCTTCCCCCAAAACACTGACACCTCGAATAAGAATGAGGAGCTTCGACCAGCATACTTTTCATCATTAGCCTGCCCAAACTTTCAGTAGTTTTGGCAAACGTGCCGTATTGATGCTGCTTGGAGACCCGCCCATTTGCTGATACAAGTTTTCCAAGAAGCAAAAGATGACAAAAACAAACATCGTGACCACGACTACATTCTCTGTGCGAAAATACTAATTGTTAGGATCTGGGTGCAATTACCTCATCACCATTTTGAGATTGTCGCTGTACAAGAGTCAAAGATCTGGTTATTATGCTCTTCCAACGCGGGGAACATTGATTATAGGTCGACAAATGAAGTAGAACCCGATAGCATCAGATCGTCATCAAAATTGTGGTTCCAAGGGATAAAACATTTTTAGCTGAGAGCTTCGTCATGCTAGGATGGAAATGAGGAAATTGTCAATGCAAATAAGTACGAGTTTTGTCGAGATGTTTCTCAATATTGTGTCAAGGGAGGATTGAGGATGACAGGACAACTGCAGGTTGAATAGTTGGAGAGCCAAGGATCTTCTCTATACTAAGTATGTAGATCCCACTCTCGTTTCCTACGGTCTGATCCTTTAGACATGATTCGATGACAAACCATAATATGTCCAGTATTTTGCCACCATGCCACGCACATTGCACATCTGGAGTCTGGATGGTTCTTGCCAATTCCTACATTTTTATCTTCTGGCTGTTTGTACCACAGGGACAAAATCAACAATAGTGTCAGTAGAGATGTTAGGGTCTGGACTGATTGTGCAATACAAACAGAGGAGTCGTACAGATTGGTTGTTGCAGCTTCACTTTCAAAGGGGGAAAATTGTCATGATAAAATCAAACAACCGCAACTAACAGGCCACTACTGAATCAACAGGTTGGGTCAGCCATTTGATAACCTTTCACTCTACTCTACCTTTCATTTTTAGATCTTTCTCCTTTTCTTCAAACCATAAGAACCCGAACTGCTGAAAGCAAAGACACCTTAGATACTTTCATGGATGCAGCCGCCACAGATCCTCTTTGTTCTGGGATTCTATCACCAGCACACGGCCATATTCCAGATGTCAAAAGTTGCACCATCCCAGTGATCTCTTACCATTCCAGGGCTTTGTGATTTTGTGTTCCCCTTAGGAGTACTACATACCAAGGAAACACTGTGAATGACGCATGGACCATAGATGCCCCGTGGGTCATCATTTACAATGTAGACACCCAGTACGGCTGTTTGAACCACAGCTGTGATCATGCATTAGCAAAGGTTACTTTGACAGCGTGTCCTCCTTTTATAAGTTGTACGACTAGTAGTAAAGGGACAGCTCCACCTTCCTCCTATTTGGGTTTTGCACCCTTGTTCCTCTAATATCAAGTGGATTACAAGCATATGCATCACTAGCCTGAGGGATGTGAGTGGGTAGTGGGTTTTCGCAGGGTAGACTCTTTTAATTGCAGGAAGGTGACCCATCAACGGGAGTTCTATGCATTCAGAATGTTGTTGTCATCGTTATGTTTTTTTTCTAGTTTCCAGCGAGCAGAATAAAAAAAAAAACATCAAAGACTTTGCACTAGTTGACAGAAGTTAGATTCATACCAATTGCATTGCGTGAAGTTTACGGGGATGAAATGAGAATGGTATGTTGGACCTCGGGAATACAAGGATCATTCTCAGCCATTTTTTAATCGCCCTTCAAGGCTAATGATGTTGCTAAATACTGGGATCAGACAAGGAGAGTGCCCTGACAATTGATTAGTCACTGTCCCTACTACAGGGTTACTTCCACAAATATCACTCCATAGGTTCGTCTGGACCAATTTTGCCCAAAAGACTCAATAGAACGGAAGTTTGGCCGAGGTTTCCGGCGGTCTAGATTGTTCAATTCAAACGTCAGACAACGGGTGTCCATTGAGAAACGTTGGATGCCGACGTTTGTCGTGTATGTACGGTGACAGCGGCGGACTCGACCAGGAATTTATATCAAAAACCAGCTTTCGTAGCTCAGTTGGTTAGAGCGTGGGTCTAATAAACCCAAGGTCGTGGGTTCGACCCCCACCGAGAGTATTTTTACACTAAAGCTATGGAAAGAAGCACAGTTGTGATAATGTTCTGTCGCACACGTTGGCGTTTAATTGCAAGGATGTTTCGATGCATTGACTATCCTGCCGTTTCGCACCTCTCGACACATTGAAGGAACGTACCATAGGTGGAGGTGTGGACGGCTACACTTGCACTCGTTCGTGGGATGATGGATTGTGGTTGATTTTAATCAACCAACTTCCTCACCGTTTTTGGCTTCCATTTACCAACTTATTCTTTACCGACACGATCTTCGAACGAGAGAGTAACATCACGGAACGTCCCTCCTGTTGAATGAGACCACAATCAGCTTGGTACTTGGGAGTTCAAAACTACTTCTGCGTTGCAACTGTTTTCCTTGTGACAACAAAAATCAAAGATGAAACTCGTCATCTTTTTTTTGTTCATGGAATAGGAATCATAAGGTTGGATCAGTGTCCGACCGTAAAGATTGTGCTTATCTTATTTAGTCAGAAGAAGGGGACACGTCTTCCTTCCGGTGGAAACAACTGTCAATACATGTACTACATTTTAAGTTACGACGTACAAAAGGAAAAGCTTGGCTCGTCAGTCGACTTGTGATGGCTATGGTGGGAGGCTTGTGCATTTTTCTACAGACATTTTGGCCTCCATGAACCTACTTCATTGCTGGTGTCATTACTCTCTGTCTAGCTAGGAGGGAGTTTTGTCCTGTGTGGTGAAAGTTTGGAAAATGATGTAGCGCCAGCCAACCACTGTACCATGAACCTCTTGTTTGATGTGAACTTTGATCAGCTTGCGACTTCAACCACTGTACAGTGAACCTCTTGATCTTTGTGACAGCAAACATTTTGTTCATGGATAAGGAATCATGTTAGAAGAGGAAGAATGTCTTCACATGATTCCTGATAGAGTTGTGGTGGGCACTGACATTTTTGCTTATGAAATGTCATTGGAACTCAGCCAAGTGTCAAGTGCAGAGGGACAGTACTATTTTTTTCATTGGAAGTACTACTGGAGCTTGCCATGGAAGGTTTCTTCTACACATACTACAATCCGCCATATGGGGTTACAACATTAGAAAATATCAACACACCCAACATGTCAATGAGGTTATTGCCGCCTTCCTAGCCAGAAGACCACCATATCTGACACTCACTGGTTTGGACTTTCCCTCATTCATGAGTTTTTTCGCCTTTCCAGTTATGAGTGGTGGGCAATAGAATGTTGAGTGGATGGAATCCTGTTTCATGATTTGCGCCGCAAGAGGACCAGACAGGTGAGCTTACTTCCAATGTGACATCTTTTAGTTGGTATACCTTGCAATAGAATTTCTTTTCTGGCTCTGGAATCATAAGAAATACCCCCTCTTTCATACGTAGTACTAGTAGAGGTAGCTAGTTTCCGGAATAGAGGTACCAAACTACTGTGCCAATCTTTACGTGCAACTTCAAGTACTAACTGTAAATAAAAAGCAAAGCCACAGTCTTTCCGGAATAGAGGTACCAAACTACCGTACTTATTTACCTATATGACAGTATTACTGTGCCTATCTTACGTAGAACTTCAGGTGTACCGTATGGCATATGATACCTACCGGCGGTACTGTTATGGCTAGCTCGCGTAATGCATAGTTCCGTGAATTCAGGACCTTTTTTTCTTGAATTCAATGAACTATAAATGCACGAATTGGGCTCATTCCCCCCTCCGCATAACGCCTTCCTCTGATGAAAAAAGATACCTTTTTTAAAAAATTTACGTTAAAAATACGTTTGACTTCACAAAGAAGTTCTCACTGCACCTTTGCTCATCTTCGGTGGTAAATTATTCGTCAATTATGGTTGTTACATTCTCCCTTACAGGAACATTGTAGGGAGCACTTCTTCTTTGCCTTCACGCATCCACAGAAATGTGTGCATTTCTTCCCCTTGCATCCACAGCCCTTTCTCTCAATGGGAGGACCTCCTTCCACCAACCTGTAAGCTGTCTTCATGCTAACTTTTTGTTTTTGTTTTCCCAAATCGAACAACCCATTCATGATCTCCTGACGCACTACCTCCAGCTTGTCAGGCAATGCCAGATCCTGCACTTTTTGCACAGCATAACGGTCTGAGGGTATGAAGTACTCTCTCTTCTTTAAATCTGCTGTGACAATCCCTTCTTCTGTAGCCACCTGAACCCCGCCTGCTCGATTGCCTGATCTATCACAAACAATCCCAAGGAGACCCGGGCACGTTTGACATCCCTTGGATCCATCTTCATAGACACCACAGTGCCTGGCGTAACATGTTGCAATGTTTCGTTCCTCAGGCGTACCATTTTCTCCGCCTGAATTTCTTGGTTCCTCTTTCTTTTAATACAGGCAACTCTTCTCGCTTCATTTCGAACGTCCGTTTCCGTTTTGGGCGGCTGTCTCCCACCGTCTTCCTCAATGCTGCTACCGGCAGTTTTCGTACCGCTTCTTGTCTCCGTATCAACAATGACGCTCTGCTCACTGCTCTTCTTCAATTCACACTTACGACGTTCCGAGTTTTCCTCCGCACTCCAAGTGATCTCCTTCATTAATGTACGAACCAGCGCATTGAACTTTGCCACAACTACCCTTTTGTACTCCTGAGGATGCAAACTACACACGTCAACTTCTCCTGGAGCGAACATTGTCCACAATTTCATACAAGCAATCGGTCCACAGTTCCATCCGTCTTTTTGCCGCACGAGCATAGTTTTTTTAATAGTCCATTCCCGACTGTTATTGATCATCAAGTGCACCGTGTCTGCAGACTTTCCCGGTTCCACGAACGTAGTTCCGAAGTCATCAACGAACGTAGGTTTGCAGTCTATCGCAATCATTCTCGTCCGTTTCAGCACATTTAAGACGTGCTGTTGCCAACCATGCAACGAGCGGCTCATTCCATCGCATATGCATACGGTTCTTGAATCAATATGAATCTCCATGACGGCATAGTGATCGTTCGAGTGAACGACACTAAGCACAGTTTTGACTTTTGCTCCGAGGTTTTCTGTTAGTCCTTCAGTCACAATGCTGTTCTCTTCCTGGCAGTGCACAAACATGAGATCGGGTCATCTCCAGTGGCATCATCGCTAGGGGTTCCCCCGCGCTCACTGATATAGTCCTTACCTACTTCCACCGTGGTTTCCTCTGGAGTTCGTAGCCCCCCGGTTATCGACATTCCCTTTCCATGCTCACGATCGTCATTGAGGGCTGGCCCCGTTTCATCACATATATCTTCGTTACATTCGGACTCTGGAAGTTCAGTTTCCTTCCCTCCGTCATTTGCTTCAGCATCGTCCAGAAGGAAGTCCTCCTTTGCGGCTGCCTCCAGCCGTGGGTCAGGATTCAATCTCAACCGTTCTGAAAGCGTTCTGCAACGCTTCATCTCAAGACGTTGCAGTGGCACTTCTTACTTCATGTGAGTTTAGGCAACCCATAAGATGGCCCATGAGCATAGGCCAACTGGTTGTTTTCCCCCGTCGCTTCTGTTCGTCTATAATGTCAAACAGGACAGATTTCACCATTTTGTTCCTAATCTCAACCGATCCTTGGTCGTTTGGTTTTCGCGGACGTCCAAACACAGATAAGATGTCTTCATCCAGATCCTTTACCGCCTCGATTAACTCCTCGGACGTGAACTCATTGCCATTGTCGGAGTGAAGCAGCTTAGGCGCCCCGATTAATCCGAAGATGCGGCAAAGAACCTCAGCCACAATAATTGGCTGCTTCCTAGGAATTGCCTCGCAGTAAGATAATCTGGTAAAGTGATCCTTGAGTACCACTATGTACCTACACGTAACGCCTCTGACGTCTTCCTGTGCCTCCTTCTGCATGTCAACCAAATCAACCTGGAAACGATCAGGGAAAGCGCTCGACATGATCGGGGAAGCCGCCCCTTTCAGTGGTTTGATCACGGGTGGTCTCCGGATGCAAGTGGGGCACATTGCTATGTATGTGTTGACCATCTTCTGCGTTATGTTGCAATACATGTCGCTGACTGCTGCAAACGTTGCTTGTTGTTTGGTGTGCCTTGATCGGGAAGCATGACAATCGCGGATTGCCAGGAATACCTCTCGTTGGGGAACGGCAAGACGTCCCTGGAAGAATAATTTGGGTACCTTCTCCCCACTGGGAAGCGTCACCACGTCTGCGGTGTAATTTTTGGCCACCTCGTAGATCCGGGTGTGGTACTTTTGAAGGACTACTCGCCACCGCTCAGCATCTCCGGATTGCTTGGCGAAACATATTTCCAGAAGTCGCTGGTACGATTCATTCGTAAGCTGTTGACTGGAACGTGGCACGATGGGTGGCTTCCCATCCAGTCCATTTCCCTCGAGATCGATGTTGAAAAGTTGGCGGTTGAACTTCTCATGGAACCTCTGATCCTGTGTACTCTTTTGTTCCGGGCCGGATGACGTTCGTTCAAGTTCTAATACCCCCTCTTGTGGTCGGGGCAGCTGCATTGTGATTGTTGCGTCAACATGATCCGTTTCGTTGGAGCATGGGAGACACTCGACGTGATCTGGATTCAGTTTACGGCGTGGAATCCGAGGTAACTGGGAGCGTTGATGAACGACAGTGCCTCGAGATGTGGAAGGGAGCTATGACATTAGTGATTGCTGGGTAACAGCAGACCGTACGGATTGCTCGGATCCTACTGGGTTGGGTCTACCTACGAGGGTGTTTTTTGCAGGAAACGCATATGTTTTGAGGGGCTTTGTTTTACGAAAGGACGCCTTTATGTTGGTGGGAGCTTCAGCATTGTGAGTGCTGAATGATTCGTCTTCCTCTTTTGCAGGAACGGATGTGGGCAAATCACCGGAGACGTAAATGTTGTATTTTTGATTGTTGTGGTGGGTGTGATAATGTCGAACTCCTAGACCATCAATAACAGTGGAGTTCATTTCATCTGCTTCCAATTCAGACGGTTGGTTGTGATTGGGAGGAAGGAACCGGGAAACAAAATCATTGGGGTCGAATCTCCCAGAGATGAGTGGACGCGATAGTGTAACGTCGTGGGACAGGGAAGATTTTGAGCCAGCGGTGGGACTGGAGGTGGAGCTAGTGGAGCCAGTTGCCATGGTGCTGTAGGGGGGTGGAATCGGTAAAAAGACGAGCAATGTAAAGTTAAAAAGAAAGTCGACAGAGTTGGAAGTGAAAAGTACAAAACCTTACTATCATGCGTTTTTTCCATTTTGGTTGTAATTTCATTCGTGACATGCAGATTCTGGTTGCTAACGATAACTTGCGTTCTGAGGACCCACACACATATAACGGAAAAATGAGGGTTGGAGTGAAAGAAATGAGGGACTGAGTGAACAAAAATGAGAGATTCAATGAATGAAAACGGATTACGCGAGCTAGCCATGTGGTGAGAAAATTAAAAACTGTATTCACAGAAGATTGCATTACGCCGGCTAGCCATAACAGTACCCGTAGTAAAAGCAAAGCCACGGTCTCTTGTTCCTCTTGGAGAGAACAAGAACATTAATTTTTCATCACAACACCGAAAGTTCTTCAAATTCAAACCAAGGAATTATTTCTCAAACCTCATCATTTTCAAGCAGCACCGTGAGCAACTCAAGTGATTACTTCAGTATTACGGCATAATCTTCGTCAATTTCGATTGATTGTATTAAAGACGTCAGCCCTTGGTCAAATTCGCTCTATCATCGTCGGAGGAGGTTGAATCAATAATCAATCGTTTTATTTTGGTGACTAGTGTTGGAACTTGGAACAAATACCATCATCATTCCTTCTCAATTTCAACATCTGTCCGCCACGGCAGTGCTACTTCTCTTATAGAATTAGAGGCATGATGATGACGAACAATTGGTACGGTCGATTCGACTCGATTCAAACATGTTTGGCCCTCTTCTGCCTTGTTGTTGCAAGTCTTCCATCTTGCGGTGTTGCCTGGGGTGAATTGGGACATGAAATCGTGGCCAATTTGGCGTGGCATCGTCTCTCCTTACAAACTCAGCACAAGATTGAAGCCCTCCTGAACATTACCAACACGACTCTGATCGAACAAACGGGCTCGCCCTTAGCAGCTGTGGCCAACTGGGCCGATCATGTGAGACACTTTCTTCCCTGGAGTGCCGAACTCCACTATATCGATATCCGGGACAATCTCATCGCTGGTGGGTGTCACTTTCTACCAAATCCTAATAATAACATGTCATCCTGCGACTGTGACTTTCAATACGACCGAGATTGCCCCGAAGACATTTGTGTGGCGGGAGCCATTTTGAACTACTCGACGCAACTTGTGAATGCCCAGAAACAAGTATTTGTGAGAAGCCCGCAACGTCGCCTGAGATTTGGTAACAGCGGTAACAGCGAGAAAAGGGAGACCTTTAAAAGTATTGATGGAATGCAGCAGTCTCTCAAGTTTCTTACACAGTGAGTGATCCGCAGCATACTCTGCATGTGTGGCGTTTGTTCTGATCACAATTCATTTCCTGTTTCTAATATTGTTCAAATCCAGTTTCATTGGTGATATTCATCAACCACTCCATGCCTCTCGAACAACCGACAAGGGAGGAAATGACATCGATGTGCAATATCATCTCCTACAAAAGCAACACCTGATTCATGTGCGGCATGCCAATCGATTCACCGAAAATCCTGCTTCATTGCAGCGCCACCACCCTCATCACCATTCTTGGAATCTGCATTCAATGTGGGACACAGCTTTGATTGAAACGACTCTTGAACGAGATTATGATAATAAACGATCGAACATGGAAGATGCCTTGGAAGCCTTGCTTCAGAAACACCCCGAGTGGGTCGAACGCTATACCTCTTGTGGCAATTACGCAGCTCTCAACAATACTTGCGTCATTCAGTGGGGCCAGGAGTCGTGGAGCTATGCCCTGGAGTATGCATACACAAAGAACGAACCCTGGAAGGGCACGCACACCAAACCAGTGGAAGTTTCGGAAGGCGACGTCCTTGATGAAGACTACTATCTCACTCGCATCCCCGTTGTCAATGAAAGGCTCATTGCGGGAGGTGTACGACTGGCCTTCACACTCGAGAATATCTTTGGACAAGAAGACAGCTCGGTAGATATGCAAGATTTTGGTGGCTCGGTTCTCTCAATGTGGTCAAAATTGCTGGTCGGACGACGACACTAACGCCAAAATGGGCCTCTATTGCCAGGTTTTCGGACAAAGATCTGAAACTATTTTTGCACACATCTCATGTACTACTCGCAGTAGTAGTTAGAAACGCATTGTTCGATCTCAAGTTTTTGAATGCCGTCACTGAACCATAAAGAATAACATCCACGTTCATGCCTAGATCTAGCTCTGGCTGGTAGGAAGTTTGGTGGATCATCAAAATCGAAAACGTTCATCAATTCCGACTTTTTGCCATGTTGCAGGAAGTACCGTACGAAGGTAGTGCGGTACTCACTGTCACAGTCAAGTACTCGAAGTAGGAGACGACGTGACTGTGAGATACTCTCTCGGATTGGATCCCCTCGTCTGTAGCGAAACGGGGGTTTTGAACGGAATGAAAAGACGATGGCGAGTGTATCGCGACTTAAACAGTTAATAACTGTAAAGAATCAGAATCATCCAATTGGTACTCCGTACTAACAGTAACGTACGACTGTAGATGTATCGTTAGTCCAGCAACGCACCATGACGTTTCAGATCATTAGACAATGCTCCACCATGTCGAAACGACAGTCTAGCCTGAAGCCTTCAGCACCTCCCAAAGTCAAAAATGTCGTATCAGAGGCAGATCGTGAGGCTCTGAGAGAATCCTATTCGTTTCTTCCACCCCCTTCACGCCCACAAGAACTTGACCACGAAGCGCCGAAATCCACATGGCAAGATCGCATGGTCCAGTCGTATCATGATAATTTATACAAAGAATATGCCTTGGCTGATCTCTCTCGAGGTCCCGGACAAATAGGGCTGCGTTGGAGAACCCGGCAAGAGGTAGTGGATGGGAGGGGAGAAAGAACATGTGGGAACAAGCGTTGTACCAAGCAGCAAGAAAGAAACAATGGTCCGCTACTAACGCTGGAAGTTCCGTTTGCCTATCAAGAACACGGAGTCACGAAGAAAGAGCTCGTTAAGTTGCGGCTTTGCCCTGCATGTCTTCCACTGGTCAAGCCACAAAAAATAGAGATGCTGGACTCCAACAAGCGTCCAGCGGTAACAGAACAGTTATTGAAAGAGAAGGTCGTTGCTCCGACTAGCGATGTTCATTCTTCACTATCATCAAGTTCTAGTGAACGGGGAAGAAAGCGGTGGAAGGAGAGAGCAGAGGAACGATGTTGCAGAAAGAAACGTTCTCGGGCAGAGATTGATAAGTAAAAATTGAAAATGTATCAAACTAATGGCACAATAATCGGCTTTTTTTGTTTCCTGCTTCCTTGCGAAAAAAAAGGTTTCCAAGTTTCTTGCATGTTTAGAACTGAGCCATGGATGGTCGATTGGCTCCGACACCATTGCTAAGGCCCGTATCTGAACCGTCTCCAGAAGTATTGCGCAAGCTCGTTCGATCGTCTGGGCCGGTGAAAGCGCCTGCGGCCTTGGCAATCCTCACAACATCCACTGCGGAGGGTTCCAGGACGTGTTTGTATATTTGGGAACTCAGCTTCTCCCATCGTCCAAACCATTCGTACAACACCTTCACCAGTGCTTTCCAAGCGGCTGGAAGAAGGCCACCTTCTTCAGAAAGATGTTTTTCCATGCGAGAGTATATAATGGCAATCTTTTCTTTCATTACTTCACGACTAGATTCTTTGGCCAATGTACGAATGAAGGTTGCCTTGGGTATGTGAACAGGCACGTCCTTGTCCCCCACTTCTCGACGGATTTTGGAAATGTTGGAAAAAAGAGCGTGCAGACTCTTGAACTCTCGCTTGATCATCCAGCCAAGATAAGCATCTGTGCTAGCCTTACACACGGCATTGGCTTTGGTGATTTGCTTTTGAAAGAGTGCTGTTATTTCATTTCCTCGGTTTTTCATGGACTGAGTGAAAAAATAGCTGTTCTCCATTTGCATGACACTGGCAGCATACTGTTGATCCGTGGTCTCACGCTCGGCACACGACCGTAGGCTTTCCAACAGCGCTGTGGCCAATTTTTGAAGATAGTAACTGACGACCTTGATGTTTGCCAAATCAGGCGAAAATGTTTCCTTGCGTCCCTCTCGGCAACAGAGCAGGATATGATCTATGTAGCATGGAAAACGGGCAAAAGCCGGGAAAATCCCAGCGCGCTTGCCGTTCATGGGGACACCCGGGTTGCTTCGAATCCAATCTATCTGCTGTTCTACCCAGGCGACCCATTGCTTGTCAACTTTTTTTCGCAACTCAAGAATAGTTGCTCGTACGTATGCTAATGAAAGAGAGTGATCTCCACCTTTCTTTTCACGGTCAATATAGTTCTCCATCGCCTCGTTCAAGTGGATTGAAGCGACGAGTGAAAGCATTGGATCACCGTGACGCGTTGTCGGATCTTTCTCTGTGTCATCCGCAATACCGCACGTTCTTTGCACATAGTATCGGAAATACTGGGTCGAGTGGTCGACACTTTTCTTGGCAGCCTCGAAGTTGCGTTTCTTTTCTCGTCCATCTTTTGCCTTGCTGGAGAGACCGAAAAGAGCTGCGGTGAAGTACGCCTCTCGGGCCACCACAGGTAGCAACTCACTCAAAGCAAACTTTATGTCCTCTGCATTCACCGTCATCTCTTTAGTACCGGGCTCGTACGGAGAGTAGTCCTTCAAGTCTTTGGCCGCATTCGAAAGGTAAGCGGTGTTCTTGCCAGGGAGAGCTTGAAAATATCCCTTCATTCTCTTTTTCATTAGAATGCCTTCAGCAACCATTTCTGCATATGCATCTCGGATGGCTGGGAGGAGCTTCGGATTTAACAGGGCCATTACTTCAATGAGCTTGATATATCCGAGAAGGGAACTTTGAAACTTCCTTTGTGTATCGCGGACTTTCTTTGCAATCATAGAATGTGTGTCTTGCTTGGAAACCTTTCCGTGATCACTTGCTGCTACCACCTCGGTCTTAAACTGTTCCATAATCGTGACAATAATTTGTGCAAGGGCCGTACAAAAGAAATCGGAAGCCTGTGCAAGCGCTTCGACTCGTTCGCTCACTGCTCGCAGATGCAAACCACCAGCCTTTTCAGCGTGTTCGGTTGCTTCCTGGAGAGCCTTGCCGGCATCGTAGATGTGGTCCACTCCTTCTTCACTTTCTTCTACCTGAATGTTACCGGCTTCGTCGTACACCAAGGCAGATGCTGGATTTCCGAGAATGAGTTCTAGTTCTTCATCGATAACCAGACCCTTCAAGAGGCGGCGCATCTCAGAACCCAGAAGATCATAAGACTTCCATTGTTGTTCGAGTTGCCGATTTTCTTCTTCAATATCTCGACAATCATCGGTGAGTGGTTTGATGGCCAATACTCGATCTTCCAGCCAATCTTCCATTTCACTCAGTTCTCGGTCAAGCGATTCCAGTGTCGTAAAGAGATGGGCCAATGACAAAGCGTCCACAGTGTCTCTGTTGGCATTCTGTGCAAAAAGTCCAGCTTGACCAGTTACGGAAAAGTGTTTTTCGTCCTCCCAGGCAATTAATCGACGACATGTCTCTGCCTCCAAATCTCGCATTCTCCTTTGCAAAACAAGCGAAAGTCGTTCGGCTGCATTAGCTGCTGCGCTTTCTTCGCTGTTTAAGGAAAGGGTCCATTCGGTGGAGTTCAGGATTTCTTCCGCTTCAGCACGTTCGTCGGCTGAGTGGAAAATTGCAACCCGAGTGGCAAAGTTCCCCATCATGAGATCGTAGGCCATGCCATCTAGATCATCAACCTTTTCTTCCTTCTCTTCTCCACCTTCTTTTGTTGGGCCTTCTTCCTTGTCTCTGGCAAGTTCACGCTGACGGTCCAGAAGAGCACATAGAGTCCTGTCCGCCTTGAGGAAACTGTTTACCGTCGCAACATATTGCAGTTCTCCTCTGTCCAGATTTCTGATGTTCAGCGGTGGCAGCAGTACCTGATCCTTACTGGTAGTCGTGTTGGCAAGGGAGCTACGCTCCACCACCGAGACGCAAAGCATGGCGTGGATCTGAAGCAAGGACCAGATGAATCGCTCTTTCACGAGTCCGGCTTCTACAGCCTTGTCTTCGTCATCCTCACTAAAATCAAATCGTACCGTGTCTCCATTTTGAAAAGCCAGTTGGACAACCGTCGCTGTGACATCTTGTACGGTAGTCAATTGGTCCAACTCGATCAATTTGCGAATATCGGGATTTGTACCATCACTATTGAGACTAAGGCAGGCCATGGCTGGGAACGAGGAGACCTCCGTTAGATCACTTTCGGCATCTTGTCGGTGTTCCTCCGGATCTCGCATGTCCATGTCCTCCATCATATCTCCCTCTTGGTCTTCTTCTGTCATCAAGTCCTCAATTTCTTCGTCGTCCACCTCCAGATGGTCATTGCCGGGAGAAAACATTTTATCGTATCCAGCATCGGCCAGGTCCTGTGTTGCTCTGCCTTTTCTTTCATTCTTTCCAGTTGAGATAAGCGGTCGATTGGTGGAACGGGCCAAGATGACGTAATGGACTTTGTTGCGTCCTTTGGTCCCTTTTCCGAACAATCCCAAGGATCGTTTGTGTTTGGCATATGTGGCAGGATTCTCGAGACACGACACTGAAATATGATCTGTTCCGGTCAATTCAAAGGATTTGCATTTGAAACACAGCAGCGTCTCTTGTACCATATTTTCGGGGTATTCCTCGAACAGCGTCCCACCGATGGACCGATGATCGACTCGTAATGGCGGTAGGACGACATTGGCAACGAACATGGAAACTTCGGTCGGGTTTCTAGGATCTTCCAACTTTTGAATTTTTTGGACCCCTGACCGTTCGTCGCTCATACCTGCAATGTTGTGGAATTCTTCGTCATCGTTGTTGATTTTTCGCAAAATTTTGTTGAGCCGGTGGGTTCCGGCCGACGACAAGATGTGATTTGCCTTGGCCATGGAGACTTCGTCGACGTAACCCATCTGCAACATCATTTCCTGTTGTTCGTTGTAATAAGCCTGCTCTCCTTCTATATCTTCCATCAAATCGCCGTCAATACCGGCGGTGGTACTTGCTTTTGCGGGTTTCCCCTTTTTACTGATAAGACCTGTCATTTTGGCTGTCGATTTGATAGCTCCAAAACCGGACGTACCGACGGTGGTGACACCTTTTCCGGCGACATTGGCAATTCCTGATGCACCTTTTCCGGCATACTTGGCGGTCTTTGCAGCGACTTTGGTTGTTTGTGTCAAACCTGGTGCACACACAAAAAAGCAGTAAAAAAAAAATAGATTTTTTTCGTTGATCAATCGTGTGTTGAAATATAATGTTTGAGAAGAATCTTCGAAAGATGACATTCGTTAGACTCACCTTTGACAGCTCCTTTGAAACCCTTCTTGGTGGCACCTTTTCCAACCTACAGCGTAAAAAGTTGAGATTTGCGCAACCATCGGAAATGTGAGATGAAACAGAAAAAAGGAAAATGAACGACCGCCCTCTTGTTTCGAAACGTCCAGAGGTGTGACTCACCTTGACAACTCCCTTTCCAATATCTTTAATATTCTCCATTTTTCTGACTAATTCTTCTTTTTTTTTGTTTCGGTTTAATAGATTGAAGATGTGACGAGATACAATGCGACGTGTCTGAGAGAAACAGCGATTGCTTGGTTTCGACACGTCCAATCAGAATATTGATCGAAGGTTCTGAATGTGGCTGTTTGGTTCCCTCTGTTTTACTGTTGTATCCAAAGCCCTGTCTGCAGTGACACAACTGCTGCACACGTCGATCGAACTAACTCCTTACAGCAAAAATCAAATCAGGCAGAAAAATAGAGACTGCTGGGAAAGATGGTGTTGTTGTGCTGCACGACTTCGTCCAAACTACTGGTATAATGGTTGTTTTGTAACTGCTAATAGTCGTAACTGTAATAAACCGGTGCCCAATGCCTCCCTCCACACGCTCTCAACACTGCTGCCGCATTCTTTTTTTTTTTTCATTATTTTTTATTTTTTAACAACTACGATTGCTACGTACTGGAAACAGTAGTCAATAAAAACACTACCGGTACCGGTAGTCGTATGTGATACTGTGATACATGGTCCGATCCAAATGAACGGATCCCAAGGACGACTCGATCGATTCTTTTTCTTTCTTACTTTTCCATCCGTATCTCTCTTTATTACAGTTTTAGTATGATAGCTCGAAGACTTCTTCGGCACTACGTACGGGAGTACTACAGTGGTACGTGTGTAGATAGATGAGAAGGGAGGGGATCATTTAGCGTTCACCATTCATTTGACCGACTCACCTGGATTTCAACCTTACTGGCAATCAAAGCCAAACCTCCGTTCAGATGGGAATGGACAGTAACGCAAGCAGCAGCATTCAGCAACACAAAAAGCAGCGCGAGGAGAGCCGTCGATATCCGAATTCCCTTCAAGGTGCTATCAGCTTAGTACAGCCTACCTACTTTTATAGTTGATGGGGTGTTGTTCAACACACTCGTAGATCGGCTTCTTCATTTTGGTGGTATTTACTATTACTACAGTAGGTCGTATTTGCCTCCTGTTTTCATCAAAGAGCTCGGCATCAAGTCGTCCACCGTATATTACACTGACTGATGAATTTGAGAATACCCAATGGCGCGAGAATGTGCCACAAATTGTTGGTGAGATTTGTGACTCGCCTGGTGCGCGTCCACCCGATCTTCGAAAAGATCCACGGAGCACACAGAGATCTCACTCACTGTTCCATCTACCGTACCCTTGGGCTTCCGTCCATAAACGGCGGCAGAGTACGACAGTAGTAGTACCGGTACTTTTGCAACACAATCTTGAGCCTATAAAAAAGAAATGTCGTACCAGATCTCCTGCTCAAAAGAAAAATATGTTTCCTCTCTTCCGCTTGGGTGTTGTCCTTCCAGGATGCCTTCTGCTGGTCATGTGGACCAGCCGAGATTTTTTCGGTACCAGACTCTTTCCTTACGGTGTTCCTCAACGCATCACGGATCGTCCTACCTTTGGTCGAGTCGATGCTAGCAACGACAGTCTTCGATTGAAGCACGGCAAGCTGCGGAAAATCTATGAGAGACGCATCGATCACACGGCACCCCGATTGTTGTCATCTCCTGAAACAGTGTTCTTTGGTCCGGATGGGACAATGTACACGGCAACCGATCAAGGACATTTGATTTCCCTTACCGACTGGAAATATGAAAGCAACCATACAATTACAGCCAAAACGACCTTGGTTAAAAGCTTGGGCCCTGGAAGACCGTTAGGAGCCAAATTCACATCTGATGGTTCCACCATCTATTTTGCAGATGCTCTCTTGGGCTTGTTGCGGCTTCGCCATCCACATAATCCAGAATCCAAAGTGGAAATTGTGGCGTCTACCGTCGTAGACACCAATGGACAATCCACTCCAATCATGTTAGCTGACGACTTGACCATTGGTCCTGTTTCTGGGAAAATCTATTTCACCGATGCTTCCACTGTGCCACCACCCCGGAATGGCGATATGACCTATGATCCGATGTACGCTTCTAAAGTGGATGCACTGAAAGCGGCACCAAGTGGTAGATTATTAGAATATGATCCATCGACTGATACTGTGAGGATTCTCGCAACGGACTTGTGGTTTGCCAATGGCGTGGGCGTGGATCAAGACGAACAGTATCTTGTCTTTGCCGAGACCTTTCGACTCGGCTTGGCCAAATATTAGGGTGAAATCGAATACATTGTTAGAGGGAGTCCTTCCCCTGCATGTGCGTTTGTTTTTGAAAGATTTGTGTTGTCTTGTTGTGGCTGGGGGTGGCCATTTGGGACTCATTCCTTTCTCCCCCTCTCGTGGTTTCAGATTTTGATGGGGTGGATTGTGCCTGGAAGGGAGTCACTGCCGCAACCTCACATTGCTTTGCCGCCAACCCCAGCAGTGTGATTCTGGCTGCTAGAATTCTTTTGAGTTTGCCACATCCAGTCGACTGGATGCTGCGAACGTTGTTGATCACGCTGCCCAAGGAATGGCTCCCCAAAACTACACATTATGGAGGCATTACCGTTGTTGATCCTACTACATCGTCATATATTGCATTGATTCAAGACCCCACAGGAGAAGATGTCCGTCACATCACTGGAGTTACCGTTCATGACAACAAGGTTTTTCTAGGGTCTCTGGAAAACAATTACATCGGTGTGTACGACTTGAGCTGAAACGGAGCTGCGATTCAGACTCTAGCACTGAAGATATGACCCCTACTATCTATCATCCTTTCCAAAGCTTCTCATCGTTCGACGACAAGCTTTAGCTCCAGAAGGTTCTGCAAAAGGACTTTATCGCCATACATCAACTACTAAATAGTATTGGAACAACCAACAAGACCATAGCACATCCTCTTCAATGAAAGCAAAAAATGGCGATATGTGATCTACGATTAGTAGTCTTCAACGAGCCTACTACGACGTACAGTAGTTACCTATAGAAGATTCCAGCACCACGTTACTAACTGTAAAGTACTACCAGGCTGAAAATAAGAAGTACAATACTAGACTACCGGTAGACGTAGGTTGCTTTCACAGTTACAGTTAATACGTCGTGTATGAAACACAACACATCCGTTTTTTCAGCGTACTCCGAGTAGTTTTTTACTTCTACGACTTGTACGACTGAAAAATTGGGTTGTCGGTCGAACGAATGAATGACTGTGAATGCGCCGAGTTGAGTCGGTGCTAGTAGAATTCGTGACTGAATTGATCTTACTGCTGGCTGCTGGTTTGTATGATACGACATAATCGAGATCGAGATGATGATCCATTGCTTCTTCTGTCAACTTATGCCCATGAGACATTACAGTTCCAGCCGCTCTGTTGGTAAGAATACGACGCATCCTCAAGCTCATCTTCTGATTTGAAGAGCACAAAGTTGAGTGTTGGTCCGAAAAGAAAATTTTGTTTTTCTCTCCCAATCACATGTCACATGGTACTATGGATGGTGTCAATTGACTGTGAGACAACAGAACATTTGGTCCATCCAACGAATAGGAGGTGCAGCACATTGCCATGGCAACGATAATCTTCCACGTTCTGATGTATCTTCTTGCCCTCAAAAGAGTTCAATCCTTTCCTATCGTTGGACTGTCTTGGAGATCAAGTATGGCATCGTTTTCGAGCCTCGAAGATGGCCTCGAGACGGCTCCTGGTCATCTCTCCACCAAAGGACGGCCAAAGAATTTACAGTTAGGCACGACGGGAACAGATACAGTACCTTTTGATGGATTTATGAACGGCCATCGCCTTTGTATTCACCACTTGAATTGCTGTGTCGATTCCACACAAGATGAAGCCAAACGTCGTTTACAAGACAGCGCATCAACTATTTGGGAGAGCCCATGTCATTTTGCAGTGATTGCCGACAATCAACGAAATGGAAGGGGAACATCCGGACGATCCTGGGTGGCATCTCCTGGAAATCTTTTTATGACCTATTGTCTTCCTATGGATGATGTGCCGATGTCCAAACTGACGCTGGTGCCATTGTCCATTGGAGTGTTGGTCGCCGAGGTTTTCCAAACGTATGTCGACATGTCGTCTTCGGTGTCTGTCAAATGGCCCAATGATGTATTGGTGAACCAGAAAAAGGTAGCTGGGACCTTGATCGAGAATTGTTCGGTATTTAACAATAAAACATACTGGCTGCTGATTGGGATCGGTGTCAATTTAGCATCTCATCCTTTACAGCTACCCGTGGAAACAGATGCTCTTTCACCTGCACGCGAGGCTACATGCCTCCAAGAACACATGCCAGCTGGGTCGGTGGTAATTCCGTCAGCAGTTGCCTTCGGAATCGATCTATCCAAGAGGATACAAGAGTTGGTGGTCCAAGGCGAACTCGGACGGGGAGGGAACAGATCTGTAACAAGTCGTTCCGTAATCCAGCGATGGAGGTCATTCGCTAGAATGGGCGAGAATCATGTCCTTCGCCAAACTGGGGAGAAAGTGATAGTGGTTGATGTAGAGGATGATGGGCAGTTAAGAGTGTTAGGAGAAGATGGGAGGGAGCGATTGTTAGTGTCGGACTACTTTGTCTGAAGAGAGACGACCAGTGATATATACACCTTTCACTTTCATTCTACGTAAGGCTGACTATCATCCGTAACAATTTGAACGGTACTACCGTACTCCATAACAAAACAAACGGTACATCTCAAGTTCAGATTATCTCACTAAAATTATTATTATTTCTTTTTAAATACACTACATATGTAACAAGATTTATTTGATCAAACAACAGCACATGAGAGTATGCGCCTCCCAAAAAGAATACAGGAGTCTATGAGAAATCCATATACTCCAAAATTCAGGGAAAAAAGCTTAGATCAGAGGGGCTTCCTTGGTGGAATGGGCAATTCCACTTTGGGCGCGTCCCATGATGATACCCGATGTCTGTCGGTCAAGATCCACGGAAGCACGTTTGGGTCTCCATGGTGTCGATTGTCTGGTGAGAGATCGATGGGTGAAGAAGGCCAAGGCGGAAAGGGCGACGACAAGAAGGACACTGATGGACAACATGATGGCTTGTCCGGCAGGCATGCGAATCTTCTTGTACTGTTCAGGGTTTCGCCAGTCAGCAAGGTCGAAGGATTCAGGGCGAAGTTTGATCTCTCCTTCTTCATCGTAGGCTCCATACACGATGTTGTCAATGAAGTTACAGTAACGTTGTTCGAAGGCTGCATCCAATTCGTCGACGTACTTGGACATCATTGCATAGTTCTGCATGTGGATGTTGCACTGAGCGGAGCGTTCGAAAAGAGCTGCACACATGGCCACGATGTCATCAAACTGTGTGTTAGGAGGCTCAACGTATTCTCCGTAGACACCTTGTCCCTTTTGCATTTGTTCCCAACGCTGTTGGTCATCGGCATATTGACGCTGGGTAAACAAGAAAATAAAAAGGATTTCGTGAGCTTGAAATTTTGTTGACAGTCATAGTATAGTTCATTGTACTTACAGCTCCGTCACAAGAAATGCACTCGTGAGGAAGGTGGAAAAATTGTTCATCGTCCATGCCGTATCCGAGAACCTTGGATAAAGAAACAGTCTCTCCAATGTAGTTCACACAGTTCTCATCCGAAAAGATTCCGAGCGAAATGGTGTAGTGGTCGGATGCACAATGAGGTCCCACATAGTATCGCTGGCCATAATCGTTCACATATTCAGTGCATTCGAGGAACTTATACAATTCATTTTGTTGGTTGTTTTGATTGTTGTTTTGATTGTTGTTGTTGTTGTTGTTGTTGTTGTTTTGATTGTTGTTGTTAGCTCGCCACTGGTACATCTGGTTGTACTCGGGTTCGTACAAGTCCGAGCAGTACGTGTAGTAGTCACCGCAGACGTACTGATCGCAGGGCATGTACTTTTGGTCAATTTCGTATTCACAAGCATCGCAAGCAGTTCCATCTTTGCAAGTGTAGGCCTTCTTGGACTGGTATTGTTCACAGTCTAGGTCATATTCGCGTCCTGAAGAATCAGACCAACCATTACCTTGGCAAAGGTCAATGTAGTTTCCGTACTCATCGTAGTAACCGTATTGGTTGTTGTTTCCGTTGGCATTGTTCTGGTACTTCCACCATTGGCTGTAGTAGTCGGAAGGATTTTGCTGGTTTGCGGCGTACTGGCCATTGATCCAAGCACCAAAGTATCCACCGTTGTATTGGTTTGCCTGGTTTGCCTGGTTATAGTCGTTTGCATTAGCGTTTGCTTGATATGCGTTTGCGTTTCCGGATTGAGAGCTGCTGAAGTAGTCTGTGGGAGAGCAAAAAAACGTGGAGCGTTGTATTAGACTTGAACTCGTACAAGATGTTTAACTGAGGTTTTCTTGTTTGACACTTACTGGACCATCCATTTCCGTACGCATTTGCACCTTGATACTGGCTGGATGAAGAACCACTCGCATCATCCAACTTTCGGTTTCCACCATTGTTGTTGTAACTGTTGTATTGAACATTGTTGGCATTGTTCATGTTGTACCCTTGGTTTTGGTTGTTCTGGTTTTGGGCATACTGGTTCTGGTAGTACTGCTGTTGTTGCTGCTGCTGCTGAGCATACTGCTCTCCATACTGTTGTGCCATGTACTGCTGTTGTTGTTCGTACATTTGGTTGGCCTGGTCCTGCTGCTTTTGGTAGAATTGTGACATGTCACCATAGTTTTGCTCGTAGTAGTTTTGCCAAGCTTGTTGCTGTTGAGACTGCTTTTGCTTGTACTCATTTTGATCCAACTTTTCGTAGCATTGAGTTTGGGTGTTGCGCTTGGCGACTTGGTAATCGTAGTCGCAAGGGAAGCAATACTCACAATAGGCACCGTAGTGGTCTTCGTAGAAGTCCAACATGAATTGAAGGTAAGTGGACATGGAGACAACATACTCTCCATAGTTCTTTCCACAACCAGTCAATGAGTACTTGTTGCAGGTGTCTTCAGGACAGAGACGGAAGACAGCGTAGGTATCAACAACCATAGGATTTCCGTTTTCCTGTGCACGTTCAGCATCAAACGACTTGATTGCTGCACAGCCAGAGTACTTGAAAGCACGAGCGGTCAGGTCGAACACTCCATCTTCAACCATTTGTTGGTAAACAGGATTCATCCATTCGTAGGAGTCCTCAAAGGTGTACTCGCCGTTGCTGGAACTGTCGGCAAGGTGACGAGGTGTGGCATGTTCCATCAACTTGTCCAACAACTGACGCTTGCGTTGCTGCTCACGCTGCTTGCGCTTGGCGTCCCGGATCTTGGGATTATCATGCATAGCCCGCATGAAATCTTGCTCCAATCGGCGTTTATCGCCTACTGCTTTGAGGTCCTTGTCAGTGACAGAAGCCTTCATGGCGTTACCGCCGACGAGAAGAGAGAAGGCGAAAGTTGCAAAAGAGAGCTTCATCTTTCGTCGTTTGTGTGAAAAGTAAGTTGACGATCGAATGGGAATGGTTGACGATCGAATGGGAATGGAGCCAAGCAGCGACCGCAAAGTGAGAGGAGTCACACTGTTGATTGCAAGGGGAGCTTGTGGAATCGATAAAAAAGATCCTCTTTCGCTAACATACTCCGTAGGATTCAGCGAGTATCGGCTGGCGAGATGAATTTAAAGTTTGAATTGTGGACATCACATTTAAGAAGATTCCGACTATCTGCGAGCACGCATGGCCTACTTAGACCGGATTTAAAATTCATAGACAAGGTCCGGGACGGTTCAGCGATAGTACTATCCCATAAGGCGACGCGCGACCATCTTTCACTACAACCTGAAGCGCAGTACATACCGTACCTCTCCTACCTACCACATAACGGTATGATACCTACCGCTGCTACGGAGTTCCCGGTACCGTACTGGCGAAGTATGGAGTTCTGTAGATCTACTACGGGAATGGGTCTCGGTAGCAAATTAAAATGACGATGCGTACCGGTAGTACCGGTACCCTCGTAGCCTCGTAGGTATCGGTACTCCGTTATTCGTACTACCGTATGATACAACCCTAAACAGTAAACAAACGAAATACTTACAGTTGATAACTTGAAGTCTTTGCGGAGTAAAATATTACTCCGAGTAGATACTCCTGCCACTGACTGTGAATGCCGTGCATCGGCTAGAATGAGTCCATACAGTCTTTCTTGCATGTACCGTACTTAAATACGTACACGTATTTCCGTATGAACCGTTGAGTGTCTCTTGTTGATATGATACGTAAGACTACGGTAGTAAGACCACGGTACTGGTACCGTTGGTTGAAGGTAGGGGTAGTACTGTCATACGTATCATACAAAGGACCACCGACATTCGACCGCTATGAATACATAAAACGTATGATACAGTACGTAAAATACTGGAAGCAGGTACCTAATAACTGTAACCGGTAGCCGGTAAACTACGGTACGTTCCCCGGAGTCCCGTAAGTACCGGTAGTAGGTACGGTAGGTACTCCAAACACCGCTACACAGTATTCATAGAGCGACGCTACCGGTAGACTTCCAGCAGTTTGAACCCCCCTGAGGAGTGGTTCACCCTGTCGTGGTAGGTGGGCTTAAACCAGGTTTGTCAAAGTCTGGGGAACTAAGAATCCATAGATGATCTATCAGTGCAAGCAATGGAAGAGATCATCCCAGCAGTGGTACAAACAACTGCTGTCTTGTGCATGGCATAACTCATGTTTCTCTTATTTAGTAGTTGGAAGGAGGCTCAGGGAGAGGACGAAGGATGCCTAAGGATGCATCATAACTCAGCCTAGTGTCAAGTGGAAGGGGGTGACACCATTTCATTGGGCATACAACTCGTATTTGACACGGAAGTTTCTTTTACACGTACAACTGGCCCTATTGGGTGACAACAGGTGAAAGATATCAACGCACTCAACATATTAATGTGGTTATTGCTGCCTTCCAAGCATTACTTTTGGAAGACCACGCTATATCTTACACCCACTGGCTTGGACTTTTCCTAATTCATGAGGTTTTTTGCCTATCTAGTCTGAGTGGTGGGCAACAGAGTACAGAGTGGATGGAAAGCTGTTGCATCATTTGCCCTGTCCCCTTGGGGGGCAGGCGGGTGAGCTAACTTCTTGGATGCGAATCAATGGCGGACGGTGGTTGTTATGGCCTTAAATTGGCTTTCTTTTGTACCGGTTTGTGAATCTACTACTAGCTCGCACAACCTCACGAAACTCCACTACTCACTACCGGTACTCCGGATAGAAGTCGACTCCATACGTTAACGGGAGTGGAGAGGACTGGAGAAGTTCGACGCTTCGTCTCCTCGTTTCCCTCCATGACGGAATGGTCTGACTAACATGTAAAAAACCTCCCTGGTGGACGACAGTGAAGTGGAGACAAGGTTATACGACTGCTACTGGAGTTATGTTTATCGGACAAACCTATTTACTATTTACTGATAAAAATTTGGTGTAATTCGAAGAAACCACGGGTGACTTCACAATCCCCATCAGGAAGGTCAAATTATCCCGGAGCGAGAAAATCATTGACGCTACACGTACGCACACAAGTTCGGACGATCGGGAGCATCGTCTAGGTTCGTCGATAAACGATTCAGGTCAAAAGAGTCCGCGTTACCAAGCGGAAAAAACACTCAGTTGGTGGACAATGAACACAGATATAAAGTATGAATGTTTTACTGTCGAGCTAATTTTCAATAGCTTGGTGCGCTGTCCTCCCATATGCGAAGCGTAATCGACTGTTTGTTCATGTCACGTTCTCCTTCTAGCTCAACAGCGCATCAGTTTTCATTTCAAAGTCGTTAGAGCTTCTTGATCGACCGGAAATAATTCCGGAATGCATCCGGTTGCCAATAGCTGTTGGTTCTCCGGGATGTTTGGAAGAATACCCCTTTCGAGCTCGGGGATACCATACAAATTTTCTTTGGGTGAGTTGTCGATACAGGTAGCACGCATAGACCAAGAGAACAACAGAGAGTAGGATTGAAGCAGAAAGAGTGCACTTTTGCCACTTTGGCATGCGGCCGATGTCAGGGACGTAGCTCATCCATCCGTCATCGTTTCGAAGGTAGATTTCGCCATATTCATCGTAGGAGTTTGATAGAAGGTTCTTGATGAAATTACAAACCAGATTTTCTTGCGATTCTTGGTTTTGCGACTGGAAAAACGACAAAAAGTATGATCAAGTGAGGGGGGTGAGGCGATAGCAAGGATATTTAACGGATATTCCTGAGTTCAGGTTTTTTCTTCACTTACAGCATAGTTGCCGGCGTTACCCATGTATTTGTTGCATTTGGCCGCTTCGTCATATAATTCACCACAGATATCCGAGACGTCTGGATACCCATCCCCATTGTTGTCGACGTTGAGAGTGTAGCCATCCTGAGAAAGAGAACGCACAGAGGAAGGGAGACAGGGTGAGGGATAAGCGATCTATAATGGTCCATTATATCTTCTTGCGAAGGTACACATACCGAAGCCAAACACGAGATACAGTTGTCAGAAGTGTAGTCCGACAGCTCTGAGTCAGAAACTTGCATGTACGAGGACATGTCCTTGAGATCAGCGCTGAACTCGTAACAATTCTTGTCACTGAAGACACCCATTGAAATGGTCTTTCCGTCGGCAGCACAATGAGGTCCCATGTATCCCACGCCACCGCCAATGTTGAATTCGGCACACTGGAAGTAGTCCATCATGTCAAAGGCCAAGTTTGTGTAATCTTGGCAAGCAGTTTTGTAGTTCTCGCAGGCGGCATAGTTGACACAATTGTTTTGATTGTTGTTGTTAGAATCGTCGTTCTGTTGCTCGGCATTCGCGGCATCATCTCCGGCGTAGCCATTGTAGTTGTTGTTGGCGCCACCATCATCATTGTAGCCATAGTTATTGTTGTTGTTGTAGTTGCCGTTCCAGTTCTTGTACCACGCATCATCTCCTGCTTGATCCAATTTTCGGTTTCCTCCATTGTTGTAATTGTAGTTGTTGTTGTAATTGTAGTTCTGATTGCCATTATAGTTGTTGTTGTTGTTATTATTATTATTGTTGTTGTTGTTGTTGTTGGCTTGTTGACCTGTCATACATTCGTAGCAAGTTTCGCAATACTCCTGGTACTGAGTGAAAAAGGTCTCGGCCATGATTTGCAAATAGCTTTCCATGGGAATCAAGTAGTCCCCAAATTGTTCGAGGCATCCGTATTCGTTGTAGTTGGAACATGATTCGCGGGGACAGAGACGCAACACCACAAAGCGATCCGTCTTCAAGACGGAATTTCCTTCGGCGGCCTCCTCGTCACTCCAGGTTTTGATGTTGGAGCAACCAATGTATTTGAGAGCATAATCCGTGAGGTTGATACCATAGTTTTGATATTCCTCGAGATTACGCGCAGTTTCAGTAGAAAAGAGCGACGACGAGGAGGAGGATGGATTATACCCAGGATATTCATAAGCGGGTGTCGCCATTTGCGTCAATCGCGATAGAAACGTCGATTCTTTCTTGGGATTGCGACCCGTCGCTTCCCCCATTGCACGAACAAACTCTGCTCGCAAAGCACGTTGTCGACTGCTGCTGCTACTGCCAGCGCTGCCAGTGAAGCTGCTGCTGGTACAAAAAGAAGAAGGGAGGGCGGCATAAAATAAGGCCACCCATACCGGCAGATTTTGAAGTATCTTCATGGTACGTGTAGATAGTGATGGACTTCGAAAGAAACACTCGCCCGGTTGTCTTTGGTCTTGCTTGATCTAATTCCAGCAAACAGGATCTCTGTCAGCCAGTGCTGATATTGGTGCTGTTCTCCCGGCTCGCTGTTAAGCTACTTCGTATTTGATACACAGCTGGTGTTGCTGATAGCCTCTCTTTATAAACCGTCGTTACTTTCCTGCGATGTATGGCTTCTGGGGAGGATGTTATACGATCATCTCCAATACGATGTACGCTCAATAAACATGGAGTAGGTACCGGTCTCATCACTGTGAATAGCGGTCGTCGAGATGAAGAGTGACAAAACGACGATGAAATGCATATTTATAGCCATGAAGATATTGGAAAATGACTTTTGGACGACTTAGCCGAATAACGGAAGAAATGAAGCAACTATTAACAAAAATGGCCTGGATTGCGCGTAAGAAATGAGTGTTGATCCAGAGGACCTTCCCCTTTTCACTTTTTGGAAAACCTTGGTATCTGTCAAAGAGTTATTACGACTGTAGTTCTACTGTTTTACTACACCCCCTTCAATTGTTGCAAACAATCATGTCGGAACCGACCGGTAGTATACTGTCCACCAACTGCCGTAACTACCGAAGGAAATGAAAATGAAAGTGTTTGCATCCAGTACGATGATTGTCCAGAGAATTGCAACAATGTTACTCCTGGCAACATTGTTTGTTCCATTTTTTCTCGTATATACACATAGATTATTGACGGATATTGAAGTGGTCCATCACGTCCTCTCGTCCTCGACGCAACCAGAATGGCGACACAAACATCCTTCATCCAGGCTGTCTCCAAAAGTGCCAATCCGAACATTCGTACCTCCGAACTTAACAATCGCCAGATCTTCGTCGACGTTTCAATGGAAAGACGGATGCATGCAGCCAGTCAGTATCAGAAATGCGCCTCAATCATCTCCATCCAAAACCCCACCCACAGGGATCGTTGTTGTCTTGGCCACGGGAACCGATGACGTTCCTCAAGTGCAGCAAGACAACTTTCGACGGATTTGCAAGGTGATTCCTACACAAGTAGAATATCTGTTAGAATCACAAGGGCTAGATATGCTTCTATTGGTGGAAGAATCTCCTGGATGGACGGCACAATCCATCATTTCCTGTCTTCGACTCGAACCGATCCATGGAAATGCTACAACATCACAGACGTGGACTAACTTGGATGGAACAAAGCTTACCGCCAAACCGTATCACTTGAATCCACAAAGTCTCAGTCGGCAGTCTGTTCAACATATGAGCACAATTTATGTTGCAGCAATCAAAACGGAACTCCCGCAATACATTCAGAAGGATCCCTCCATTCTCAAGAAACCGATAACTCCCAAGTCGTGCGATGCACCCCGCAGATATATTCAAGCCACGAGATGGTACACGCGCGAAATGCTGCATCTTGGCATCTTGCAACACTACGATTACGTGTTGAAAGTAGATACCGATATTCTCTTTGTGGACACCATTCCCTTTCACCTGCTGGAAGACATGAAACGAAAAGGTGCCATCATGGGGCATACTGCCCAGTACCATCCACGTGGTTCCCAAACATGTGCCAAGGGGATTCACAACGCCGTCGTCAATTTTACCGCCTCTGTTCATGCGACAACCACATCTTGGAAACAGTCAATTTGCTCGGCATCTTCTCCAGAGTTACAGTGGGATGTCGACTGGTATTACACCAATTTCGTCCTTTTTGACACACGATTCTGGCAGTCACCGTGGATTCTTGAATTCGCTAATTTTCTGTCAGAGTATCTCAATGGCTTCTTTTCCTACCGATGGACCGATCAAATCTTTTGGCACCAAGCCATGGGACTTTTCCTGTCGAACTATACTGATTACGTGGTGGACTACACCAATCTACGGTGCATGCCAAGTCCGAACTGCTGGCGGTCCAGTTATGATTTCAAAAAATATGGACATGATGCCTGGCATCGGTGCGACAATGGGGGCTACTTTTTGCATCCCAAGGACTACAGGATATCTCCCACAAGTCAAATCAAAAAGACCCGACCACTAGGAAGGTTACTTTGGAACGACACGAGTTACCAACAAGAGTTGTTTGAATCTACCTATCAGATGAAGTGTTCATGAGAGAGAGAGAGAGACTAGCGAAAACATCGCACGATCACTTTTTGAAAATATGGACATGATGCGTGGCATCGGTGCGACAATGGGGGCTACTTTTTGCATCCCAGGGACTACAGGATATCTCCCACAGGTCAAATCAAAAAGACCCGACAACTAGGAAGGTTACTTTGGAACGACACGAGTTACCAACAAGAGTTGTTTGAATCTACCTATCAGATGAAGTGTTCATGACTAGAGAAAACATCGCACGATTACTTTTTGCCATACCGGCACTACTCTACGGTCTTTGGAACCATTCTCCCTCGTTTCGACTGATGAACTCTGAGAAAAACACTTGTCGTTCGTTTGCGTCTTCAAACTCTTTCAGAAAGGCTTCCTTGTCGTCAGGTTCTCCAATGCAGAAGATACTCGTTCCACTTCCCGACATCATGACGTGCTTGAAGCCAGGCACTTTTTGGAGCTTGGCTTTCAATTCACCCAACTCGGGGACACACCGAAACGCCGGGGGCTCTAGATCATTGACGTAATATTCAGAGGGAACATTTTCCACTCCATTGGCATTCAAAAATGCCGGTAACAGCACATTATCAGCATCCAACTCGCTCAATTCGTCATAATTTAGCTCTTTGAAGACAGACGGTGTCGATAATCCAATGTTTGGCTTGACGATGCACAATTCGGTTCCTGTCGGTAGTGGTGGTTCGGTGGGCGTCATGATTTCTCCTCGCCCGGTACAATATGCCGTCCCTCGACTTAAAAAGAAGGTAATATCGCTTCCCAGTTCTCCGGACCATTCAATCATCTGTCACATTATTATCATTATTTCAAAAAGAAAAGGCGAATTGTTAGAGTGTTACAGCGTCCAATCTTGTGTGATCAGCCTTTCTTTTTGGGATGGAAAGGCGCAGCTTACCTGTTCCAATGTGGCGGGTCGTCCCATGAGTTCGTTGGAAGCCCACATGGCGGTGGCAGCGTTAGCAGATCCACCGCCCAAACCAGCTTGGGCTGGAACTTGTTTGATCAAATTTGCTTGAAAGTATTGTTGCACGCCCGTCTTGTTTCGCATCAATTGCAAAGCCCGTAGTACCAAGTTGGTATCGTCGACTGGTACTCCTGGCATGTTGCAGGTAAAGGCATCTTTACCTTGATCAATGTTGGTGGTGGTGAGCTCTAACGTATCGCCAAAGCCAATGGCTTGAAAGAGACTCGCCAAGTCGTGGTATCCATCTTCCCGTTTTCGAAGGATGCGTAGAAACAAATTTATTTTACAAGGACTGAACAATGTCAGTGTATCGGAAGCAGCCGTTGAAGATTCCTGAGATGACGTCGAAGATACCGTTGCAAACCGAGTTGTGACAGTACTTGTCGTCGTCGTTGTCTTCCAAACGGATTGCCCATGTACTGTTCCCCTAGAAAATCCATGAACTTGAGTGCAACAACAGTAGCAGACTAGAACAACAAATAACAAGTAGATTGTCGAAAGAAACCGACGAGGACTAGAGGTATATACGGACATGACGATGGTGGATGCTGACAGAGAGGGGAGTTCTTGGAAGGAGAGAATCACAAGGATGCGAGAGCGATTTTGTCTCCTGGAGAGTGTTTTTGGTCGATAGGTGGGAAAGAATGGAAATAGATGAGATGCTTTTCAGCGACCTTGGAAGGTGAAAACGATGGTAGTGTTCATCGGATCGACCGGATGAGGTTCCGATAGATTCTCTTTACAGTCAAGATGATGTCGTTGTTGCGTGTTGATGAGCGGTTTGATTGATTGATGGTTGAAGTCCGTCAGATCTTTCAAAGTGACGTCGTACCCGTGAAACAATCCATTCCTGGTACTGGGGATTGGCTGTAAAAATTAAATTATGTGTTTTTATACTGTTACGTTTTTGCATCACCTTCACAAAGAAAAGAAATCGCTTCTCTACTACATAGAGAGCTACCGGTAGCTAGTAGCGTCCTGGAAAGTCCCATCCTTCCCCTCCTTTTGCCACAGCCTTTTCAACAACTCTTCGGGCTTTGAAACAACATTCATAGTGCTGCTACTGTTATATTACGTGGTGCTCGCGCTGATCACGGTTAGGAGGCCATTTGAGTGTCGGTCGATGAATCCAAAAATCGCCGTGCGTTTCGTTTTGTGTGTCCCTGTTCGACGAAAGCTGCGCACCTTTTTCCGCAGTACCCCGATCCGATTCATTCATTGAGTGCAATATATTTATAATTCCATTCAATTCAATGGAAGGGATGACGGGAGACGCTGGGATAGCTGTGCCTGCTGTCGGGAATGACAACCTCACCGCTGCAAGAAAAGGAGATGACAGTGATGGCCACAACAACGTCATCAACAATGGCGGAACTGGAACGATCCTTCCACAAACATTCAAGGTGGTCGGAAAGTTGGAAGAGAAGCGAGGAACATGGAAAATCTTTGTGATACCAACCGTACTGGCCATATCCATCGCGGTTTTGCTATCTACAGTCGACGATATGGAAATCTTGCAAAATCACTGGTTCTGGATCTGTATCGGTGCCGTCGTCGCTTTGATCGTCTTTGAAACGACACAACATTCGTCTCGTACAGGATACTCAGAGCTTGTGGTAATCATTTGTCCCTTGGGAATTCAGCGGATAACTCTTCGGGGGGAGCGTCAACAACATAACCACCATCCTCTGTTGCTCACCGAATGCATTCACGACTGCATCCTCTTGGAACATGTCGGAGCCTTTTCCGTATCAACCCATGTCATGTTTCGAATCTTGGAGAGAAAGAATGATATATCTTCCATGCGTCTGGTTCCTGCCTTTCCCAATGCCCATTTGACGTTTGATCAGTGTCTGACACTCAAGGATCAACTACAAATGTCCATTGAAGAGATACGATGATACTTCTGCTAGAAATGTTACGGACCTACAGTGAAAGTACGAGTTGGGTGATCGGGCAACGATGATTGAAATTTCACATGCAGTGGTGACAGTTAACTGGAGTACCATATAATGGTGGTGGTATATCATGTCTGTCCCGGTGAGAATGCAAAGGCCTTCCATCAGCTCGCTATAGAAACGGTTTTATTTACAGGTTCCCGGCTGCTAGTACCATCCTCGTCAGAAGGATTCACGTCACTAGCCAAAGGATCCACGACGTCAAACTTTGTTTGGGATTGATCTCGGGTAAAGATCAAACTTCGGTAGGTGTCGGGACCTCCAGGGAGGACTGATTTACGCGCTTGCCCTGCATAATCGTATAATGCCCTGTTCATCCGAATATAAGCTTCGGTCGACTCGGCCGTCTTCTTGCTGTCATAAAGACCAGCAAACCGTGCCATTTCCCGACAATAGTCCCATTGTGCATCTCCCAAGAAATGGGTATCGACAACTCGTCCCTTGTTGGCGGCACCACCACTGTTGGCATCGGCTCGCGCTTCCCTCAGTCTCTCCTCCACATTTGGCAGTGTACACTTTTGCCATTGAGCCCAGACCGCTTCAGATTGAAATTCCATCAAAGGGAATGGGACCACCGAATGAGGAAGACCTACAAGTGCCAAATTAGGGAACTTAGCATGCCACTATAATATGAACAACAAAAGAGTGACAAATTCAAAATGACAGGAACATGATGAGCTACTCACATTCAATCACAAACATGATGTTAATGATAAATGTCACCAAAGTCATGGATACGTACCAATTGCTTGTAGAGGGGCGAAACGCGACGTTCTCCAGGTACCACCTGCAACTCAATGTTCGATTTTTCATTGAGAAAGGGAAAGGAATAGTCATATCCAGAACAAAATATGATGGTATCGGGAATGGGATGCAACGGACACTCATTGTCAAACTGAACGGAACCATCCTTCCTCACGGCCACCGTTTTTGGGACCCAAGTGACTTGAGTATCGTTGTCGCTATCAACGACTTTGGTAACTTCGGAACATGTAGTGTCGCTAAGAAAAACCTCCTTGGCGTGAAATGAGAGTTCTCGTGCCAGATCGGATCCACTGGCGCGCCCTCCAATACACAAAACAGATTGACCGATAAAATCTTTGGGATCATCGTAGGATATCGAATGCATGGTTTTCCCCTTAAAGTTCTCCGCAAGTCCAGCAATAGGAGGTGAACTTGGTTGGCTATAGTGGCCGTTGCATACCATTACTGCATCGAATACTTCGGAGTAATGCTCCTCTGGTACTGATTGTTGTGTAGAAGTTACTCCTAATGGTGATGGTGTTTGAATTTCCCATTCCAATCGGATTTTGGGCCATTGTTCCGCTGAACCGGAAGTGGAGACTTTTGAAACGTCGGGATCATTTCTCAAAAGCGTCAACTGTTTGACGGATGCCCCATATTGAATATAATTGTCAAGTCCAAACTTGGTAGCGTAGTTTCGTAAATAGTCAGCGACTTGGGAATGTGTCACAAACGACGGTGCGGGGTGGTTGCAGCAGCCATCATCATTTTCCAGTATCCACGGAAATTCTCTATACTGCATCACTTCCTTGGGCAAATTGGTGCGCAAACCTCGATACATAGGACGGGCCTTGTTGATGGTAGGATTATGTCCGTCTTCTGTTTGTTGTCGATAACACCAAATCCCTCCCACTTCAAAATCCTTTTCCAAGACGGTCAACGATACTGGACGGCCGCTACGACTGATAACGCGAGCCGCTGCCAATCCCGCAGCACCAGCACCAATCACGGCAATTTTTAACGGAGACGATGCTGCTCTGTTGGTCGTGACAGTCATTTTTAGTGGATTGATTCGAGATGGATGACGAGAAGGATAGGGAATTTCCAAGGAATTTACCCTGACGGAAGAAGTGCAGAGGAAATGGATGGCCACAAAAAGTAGAAAAATAATTGTTTGAAACGTCGTTGGAAATGGTCGTCGCGACCGTTCCACGGATGAATCACTTGATGAAGAAGAGTCAGAAATTTTGGTAATAGGCGCCGAAGACGCCACGCAATTCATGGATTACGTGCCGACCAATCCTTTGGAGGTGTGAGGAACGACACAATTGCATTCGTTCCGATGGTTCCAATGAGTACGAATGAATCGGCGATCGATCTCTATAATCTACTAGTCTGTCGCCTTCCTCGGCTAGACCAGCGTCACAGGTGTCCTTCGTTAAGTTCCGTTTCAGGAAAACAGATCGGATGGAGTTTATTTTGTTGTCGTTGGACTGATGAGTGTCCTCCAGATGAAATGATGTTCCGTGGAGTTACGGATCGTAGCCTTTGGTTGTGATTAGGTAGCTGCTCTGGTACCCATTGTTCCTACCGGTAGTAGTATACTGGTAGTACCGTACTTGTGATAAGGATCTTTCGTACTACCGGTAGTCCTATTATACTACGGTAGCTATGTACCGGTATGTAGCTACCGGTAGCTAGCTAGCCAACAAATGAAATTGGCCCCTCTCCGTACGACATGAACTCCGTAGAATACCTACGACGTACTTTCAGTGTGTGAAACCATTATCACAACGGACGAATTTTTCGTTCCTGGGTCAAAAGTCATTCGAGTCGAGTCCTGTTGGGATCAATCGTCTGTCACACAACAAAACAACAAAACAAACAACATCCTCCAACGTGAATAGTCCACTTACTTCTTTGTTGTAACTGTAAATAAATAACTTTCGTGGGAAAGACACACCATTCTTGCTCGGAAGACCACAAGAGAAGAAGGTTTCTCGCACCCGTTGCCTAAACCCATAATCTCGTGATCGTGGAATATATCCCAAGAAGAACAGAGTGGAGCTATACCATCAATCCCACGTTTCCACAGGAAGTGTCTCTGAAATCTGAAACAAGAAGGGCAAGGTTCCCCATTCATCAAAAACATCATAGTTCTTTTTTTTTGTTCCCCATCAAGGTAGACCATCAAATCATGGCTGCAACAAGAATATCCACACGGAAAGTTATCGCAATCCTCTTTGTACTTTATTTTTCTGGAACATTATGCCTTGCTGACTCCAAGAACCAGTCAATCAATCCTGATGAACTGCCTCCACCCAAAGACATTGTTGCCAACATGGGGAGTTACAATACTAGAGAAGAACGATTTCCATCGATAGAACAACGCGTCAAGGTGTACACATCCAACTGGTATACGCCACCATGTGACGACTACGAAGAAGGATTTCTGCGTTATCAATGGAACGGAGGAGACGACGATTCTTGGCCGACATTGCAAGTCCATCAGTTAGTTCATCACCCCCTTGTCAATGCTTCGGTGCCAATATTGGACATTGAAAGCATTGTCGAACCAGACATGCTCTTTCTTTTGGATCCCGAAATTATGGTTCACTGTGCCAACTACTCGTACGATGAGGACGTAGAAGATGTCGAACAAGATCCCATCGCACAGCGGATCAAGTTTCGTCAAAATATGCGCATGTACTGCGTTGATGTACAAGACTTGATGCTGCCAGCATTGGCGCATGTACAGTTGGAGAAACAAAATACCAAGATGCCTCCGACACTCCTTCAATTCGGGGACAACAAACAGTCACATGTTCATGGTGATGTCATGGTACCGCACATCAAAAAATTTCGATCTGCCGTGAACCAACCTGAAGATTTGGATGCAGTCACTAAAGATGGCTGTCTCAAGAAAACTCGTCCAACTCTCGATACGGCTCATGGTAATGAACGCTTTCAACCCCTGGTGTGGAAACTGGCCACGGACCGTCACTATAGACACTTGTACGAAGTGTACCGAGCCGATACTGTTTGGTCCAAGAAAATGAACATGGCTGTTTTTCGGGGACAATTGACCGGCTCCCGTGAAGGATACGATAAAACACTCAGCGACGAAGAAAATTGCTACAACCTAAAACGATGTCGTCTGGTCTATAACCATGCCAATTCAACCTTGATTGATGCTTCCTTAACGTCCACGAGGGGGCGGTTACCAGACATCTTGAATGGCGTGACGTTGGTAGGTGAAAAGGTCCGCCTCAATTACTTGTTGCAATTCAAGGGAATCATTATGATTGAGGGGAACGATGTGGCGTCGGGATTGAAGTGGGCGTTGCTGTCGCAGTCGGTCGTTCTGATGCCACCTCCAAAGCACACATCGTGGGCCATGGAGGAGTTGTTGCAACCATGGGTGGTAAGTACTGAATAATGAAAAGGCGCCAGAAGAAATGTGCCATCAGGTGTTTTGCATCTTATACCTCGTCATTTCATTCTTTTCCCCCCTTAGCATTACATTCCATTGGATGATTTTGCAACGAACGTCGAAGAACGCATGCAATGGATCGTCGATCACGACGAAGAGGCTCGAAGGATATCGGAACGTGCCAGTCTCTGGATGGAAGATTTGATCTTTCATCCTGATGCGGCAGAAGATGATCGATTGATCCAAGAGGAAATTTTGAGGCGATATCAAAGTCATTTTCGGGAGCAAAAGAGGTAGATTCTTAGTACTACTAGGTAGTACTGTAACCAACCTCTCAGCATATCAGAAACAATATTCCGGTGGTCGGCCTGTCTATCATACTTTGACAAGGCTCCGACAATCCTTCTTTCTTAGGCGAGTAGCAGGCATCCGTGCAGCTGTTTTGAGCTGTATGTAGCTCTATCCATTATCTTCTTCTACCAGTAGCTAGCTTCTACAGCACTATATAATAGAAATATAATAGATGTCGTGAAAAGGAATGTTGCATGCTGACAATGAACACTACTACAAGTAGTCTAGACTACCGGTAGTCTCTTTACTACTATGACAGGTCGTAGGGCGAAGAGTACGTAATTCTGAAGTTTTTGCTCAACGTTGCATTTCCTACTACTACTCCTCACTCCTCAAGTTCCCTTAGACTACGGTAGGGATAACGGTATTCTTACGATCTTACGATCCTACCTTTCGCACGTCACAGCATGAAAAACGTCACAAAACCTCAAGCGATAAATCTCCACCGTAGATCTTGTACGGCGACGAAGCAACGGTGCATCGAACATCATTAATGTTGATATGAGGTACGTCAGTGTCGCAATGGCGTGTTCCTCGTGCTCGAGGTTGTTGCATGCTCTACGCACTGTTGCTTCTGCAGTGTATGTGAATAGACCGTTTCCCATCATCGTCGTGGCATCTTCGTCGTCGACGACTACTGGTCAACATCTGTTTCAAATAGCTTTTGGCCAGAGTTTCTTCCTTTGCGTTTGAACTCTTGCTTGTTGTTCTCACATCTCGTTACTTTCCTCCTGCTGCTATTAGCTCCTTTCCCATTCTTTCCCATCACCTCCTTTCACATACACAGACATCATGAAGCTCGTACTTTCTAGCGCAGTTTTGGCATCTGTCTTGGCTCCTGCCTATTCCTTCAGCTATTTGGATTCTCTCAGTCCTAACCCCGTGTCGTACTCTCGTGGTGGATCCCCTTCCAATGGCTCCTCTTACCTTGACGCCCTCAACTCCCCAGTATCCAGAGCTCCTTCTGGAGGCGGTATGAAATCCTACTTGGACACGGTCGCCACCAACCCAAGCAGTTCGGGTCCTGGACTCGGATCCTACACTGACTCTATGAGTGCCGCTGCTGCCCCAGCTGCCGTTGCCGAGCCAGTCGCTGCCGCTCCTGCTGCCCCAGTTGTGGAGTCCTCTGCCCCAGTGGTTGCTGCTTCCGGAGCAAGCTACCTTGACACTCTTTCCACAGGACGAAACGCCATTTCAGGACCTGGTTTGCTCAGCTACTTGGATACTGTCCCAAGAAACGCCCCTGTCAGAGGTGGAGCCGGAATTGAATCCTACACATCGGCTCTTCCAGTCACCAATACTGTCTATGGAACTGGAACCGGTTTGAACTCTTACACTGACAATCTCAGTGGAGGATCCAAGCCTTCCAAGAGCTTCTCTCCATACGGAAAGGGAAGCCCCAAGGCAGCATTCAAGCCTTCCTTCTCAGGAAGTGCTGGAGGACAAGATATTGGATTCACTTTGGAAGCTTCCGATCTTTCCGAACTTGTAAAAGCTATGTCGGGAGGTGGCACTATCCGATTGAGTGGATCCATCGACAGTGTCTCCTTCAACTAAGGGCACACGCCTGTACAGCAGTAGCGAGACCATGATACTGCATCGTCTACATCTTACTGCAAGATCTTTTAGACGGTGCAATGATTGTAGCTAAAAACAAAGAAACACAACTATGTTGGTGTGAAGGATAATATGCAGACAGATGGGGGTTATGCATGGAAACGTGTAACCCGTAGTAACGCGATGATGTAAGAAAGTCGTAACAGCAGTGGTGACAGTAGTGGCAACGTATAATATTGTTCCTTGTGTTGTTACACCTTTTACTTTTCTCGCGTATAATACGCCTACGGTAGTTACATGAATTAGACATCACCATCATGACCTATTTTCTCCTTGACGTATGGAATATGTCGTACAAAAAACCGTAATGGTGGTTTCGGTTGAAGGAGCCTGGGAAGATAATGTACGAAGACGGCCAGCTATCTCGTGGTCGTCGATCGCAAACATGTTGCAATGGTGATTATCACGGTGCGTATATTACTTTAGTACATTACATTTCAATGATTTTATTTTATGATTTCTTATGGTTGATCGAATCTAAGCAAAAGAAAGACTCGCACTACCTGGATCTTACCTCGTCACCTCATGATTGATTGGCTGGCAAGGCAGTCTAGCAACGGAACATATTTTCGAGAATCAATTCCTTTGTTTTTGTTTGTTTTCCATGATGATATGAGGAAAGAAGATTGATTTCATTTTTTTCGATGTGATACTTTTTCCTTCAGAATCCAAGTCCGGCTAGCCACTGCTTGACCTCCTGTACTCGATTTCCCTTCACTTCTATGGTTCCTCCCGTCCGAATACGAACGGTATCCTCCTTGGGATTATTGGGGATAGGAATTTGCAAGGCTGCCCTTAGTTCATTCATAAATATATCTTGATCGCCCGATACCTTTTTGATGCGAGTCGTTGTCCTGGCACCATCTTTTCTGAGACCATCCCAAAACACAACAGCAAGCAAGCAAGCAAGCAAACACAAACAAAGCAACAGTGTTTTGAGTATGAGAGTGACACTTTTCAAGAAATATATTCTTCTTCTTCTTTTTGTGTCCTAGTTCCAACTCATGGACTTACCGAAATTCCGAATAGACGGGTAGAAATCCCACTGCATCGTTGGGCTTGTTTTTGGTTCTTGACACTCGAAAGGGATATTCGGGAAGCTGAATATCGTCCGATGGTGGTGGATTCCATCCATTTGGGAGACTGGGTGGTGGTGGATCCAATATGGGGGCGAATTGCGGTTTTGGAATGTTGTTCCTGTTCAGGTCGTAGTCGATTTCTTGGTTGTTGTTGTTGTTGTTGCGACTATTCTTGATCTGAATACGTCGTCTGGCAGGATTGTTTTTGAACAGTCGTTTGATTTGTCGGGAAGAATGCTTGTTCCGAATACTGATAAGGAATGGAGACGATACTGTAGGTGATGGCAAATGGGACAACACCGCAGAAGGTGATGCTGATGTTGATGTTGTTGCTGCTGCAACTCGAATCGAGGGACCCGATGATGTGAGGTGCTTTGACAGCAGCGAAACAGATCTTTGACAACGACTACTATTCATCTTTTCCTCTCTTCACGTGTCGGCTCTCCAAAATAGGGTAGCTCGTAGGAAGGCGACGGTGGAAGATGGTGTGAATTAAAAGGACAGCTCCTGTACATCTCCAGGCCCAGGAGAGTGATGACGATGTTGCTGTTGTTCTTGTAGCTACTCGTACCGGGTAGCTACCAGTAGGCTACGGTAGGTTACCGTACTACCGGTAGTAGTAGTAGTTGTTGTTGTGTTCGTCTCGTTGACTGTGTGATGAAATGACAGCGAATGCGATGATTTTGAGGCACTTCTGAAAACCGACCAAGCAGACAGACGTATCATGATTTTATGTATGATTTAGACTCGATCGACTATGTTGGATCTTACCTCAAGCACCTCTTTGATTTTTTGTGGCATTTTTTCCCCTTTTTTACGAGCATTTATCAAGCATACACAGAGGTGTATTTTTTATTTATGCTGACGCAGATGGATCGTGGTGGTTGTGTCATCACAACATCCAACCAAAACACTCCGTGAGAATACGACCGTAAAATTGTAGCAAGAAAGAGAAAATCTACGTATAAAATAATAGGTGATGTCGCCGACTCTTTCAATTTTCTAATTAGAACAAGAGAAGAATAAGTAGTGGTCTCCCTGCTATTGGGAGAAAGTGATGGGTAACAGATGAAAATCTTCAAGCTGTTGTTGAACTACCCTCGACCCCCCGTTGAATGTCTTTTATAGAAGTCAGTAACAGCTGAACCACAGCAATGAACGACCAGCATACATACCAGCCACAACCGCCAGCCTATCAGGGTTTGAATACTACTAATATTCCTGGTGGGGAGGTTGGATATCATCACAACACGCATCATCATCCACCACCACAGCATTATCAGACCGCTACAATTGCAGAATACAGCAACAACACACATGGGGACACGCAACAGTACCTTTACAATCAACATGAACAACCGCTTGACCCAGGTCCCGACGGCAACAACACTGACATTATCTTTGCAAATGGGGACAGTTTGAGTATGCAACACGGACTTGTGGCAAATGGAGGAGGAGGTAGTGGTTGTGGTGGTGGAGCCTCAAATTTGGATCATGCTCTTTTGGAATCTCTGTTTTACAACGAAATGGCCTTACTGGACGCATCATCGGGCAACTCGGACGACAATTCAGATTTTATAGCGCACCATTTTGCCGTAGCTACCAACGAACGAATAACACCCCCACCTCCTTCTTCAACTTCGATCCATTCAGATCCTACCGTCTTTGTCGAGAAGGAAATTCTGAGAGATTTTGGTGTCGGGACGCCTCAACGAGAATCTTCGAGGGCAATGGACGGATCTGTCGGTCAGACAACAACAGCTACAACAACATATTTAACAGAACCAAATCCACCACCCACACACTGGCAGGGACAACAGCAACCGACGCATGTGGTGGTGACACACACACATCAACCGCACCTAAACCCGCAACACTTGGCACCATCTCATACACAGCCGTATCAACAGCAACAGCCGCATCAACATCAGCCATACCACCCTCCACAGCAGTATGTTCACGTGCCGCCACCAGGTGCATCGTCCCCTCCGGTGTACTACTATCCGCCACAATATCCTCCACCGCCCCTCGCACAAGCACCTCCAGGCGCACCTGCGGCAGCTTCATCGTATGCAAGGATACAGCCAGATACACAACATGGATCCGTAACTGTTGCGTCACATGCACATGCACCCCCCATGCTACATCCCCCTGCTACTAACACCAACCAACAACAACAGCAGCATCCCTTTCCAAATGGCTCTCCAGAACCGGCACTCCAAACGGAACCCCCCGTACCTATATCTGTATCGAACCCACAAATTGTGGTTCCTAGAGATAAGGCACGGCAACTGGTAGATCAGTTCGCGACACTGGCTTCCCGCTTGGGTATCGACCTTCCGGATACTGTCTTACAGTCCCTGACGACTGCCGCCGCCAGAAATGATCCGTCTCTCGTCCAAACGAAGGAACAACAACAAACGCGAACAGGCCCGACCAACAACAAAGAAGAAGAAGAGGAACAGGAACTCTCCAATTCGGCTCAAGACGAAAATTCTCGCAATGGAAACACCAAAATGGACGTTGTTGTTGCACCAACATTGGCCGAATTAAGAAAGACGGCCGAAGAAGCGATTGCGGCAGTAACTCGGAAACGGTCCTGGGAGCATCAAGATTCCATCGGTTCCAACGATAATCAGGGCGGTGATGACTCCAAATCAGACGAGGGAGGGAACAACGGGAGTGCCAACTCCATTTCCGGCAAACCCACCTACAGCAAACGCCGAAAGAAACCTCGCCTGGCGGAGTGTGAATCCCGACTGGCTCGGCTGCAAGCCGAAAACGAACAACTCAAGCGACATCTAGAAAATGTATCTAACAAGGCGCACAAATTCAACCAGGAAAAGGAAGAGGCCGGAAAGCGCATCGCTCAATTAATACACGAAAATGCAGGTCCAGAGGCAATGGCCGTTGCTGTACGAAAATTCAGTGACATGTATTCGGATTATGGTGTCAATCGACAACAAGAACTGACGTTTCATTTGGAGCAGCTACAAAGGTACGAAACTTATGACGAAGATTTTTTTCCTGGAAGAATTATTGATACCGTTCCATTGCTTACAAGCACTTTTTTCTTCGTCGTCTTCTTTTTCCAGACTCGTCAATCCTACTAACTTTACCAAAATGGGATTGTGGACCATGGGTCAAAACAATCATGATCCCAAAAAGAACCCAATCGCCGGTATTTTGGTGAAGGAGCTGACCATCACTCCAGCGCAAGGTAAAAAGATCCTAGACCAAAGCGAAAAGATACGAAAACTATGCGACAACTTGAGGGAGACCCATGCTCTGTTGGTAAAATTGAAAACTTTGTGCGAAAAGAAAAAGCAAATATTCCAGGACCGCATGTCCAAGTGTACAGAAATTTTAACCAGCCAGCAGGTGGTGAAACTCATCTGTTGGATCAACGAGCACAGTGAGCTTTTAGGCACCATTTGTCCAGGATGGGGAACCGAACAAATCATTTCATCAAAGAAGCCCTCCCCCCCTTGATTTTGTGTGATTCGAGTCCACGTTCCAATCTACGCCATAGAATGTAAATTTCAGCTATTGCTTATCTTCTTCAGGAAACTTATAGTCGTTTCCAGAGCCGTATTTCCAAGATTCCACTGCCCGTTTCCACTTGAAGCGCTCTCGTGGATCTGTGACATATCTATCGACAACGTCCTTCACAAAAGGAGAAGCTATGGAATCCAGAAGGGAGTATTGGCCCATCTTTCCGAGGTGTCCCAGCCACTTCACAAGTTCTGGTACTCCAACAGTAGCAACAATTTGAGGCATGAACGTTTGATCGGCGATGAAACTTCTATACAAACTTCCCAAAAGACCGTCAAACCTTACAACATCTTGTAGGAATGGCCTCATCGTTCTTGGTCCCATATCGTCCATCACCTCGAAGTTGGTCGCAAGTAAACGGTTGACAAATTTTGGATCGACTTTTTGGCCCATTTTCACACTCATCGCTTTTTGGAACATCCAGGCAGCACTTAGATTTGGTTGATAATCATTGATTCTAGCCAAATCATCCTTGTGCAAACAGTCATTTTCTAGCGCTTCAGAGATCCCTCCACCAACGCGACTGAGATGCCTTGTTAATGCTCCAAATCCACCAAAGCTCAGAGGGGACTGAATACCAGAAGCATCGCCTACTGCCAATACTCGACTAAATTCCGGTTTGAGCGGTGAATCCTTGTACGTGGGAAAGTAAGCAAATAAAATCCGCTTGATGTCCAGATCTGTCTCTGGATTCTTAATGGATGGCTGGTAGACGGGAAGCAACTTCCAGTAATCCTCAAATAAGTCAATAAGTGCAGGTCTCTTTTCGTCCGCATCCATGTATGTAAACACTGTTTAGAATTGCAGCAAGAGGAATTAGAGGTTACTAGAAACAAAATGCATTTAAAACTTCGATACTTACTGTACGTTGTTTTCACATCACTAGTGCCAGGTGCTTTCCCTCGTCCAATGCCGACCGGAAATGCCTCCCAGAAATACTGATTGGATCCCTTTTCGTTCCTAGTGACGATTGGCTGATTGGTGTAGATGATGTCACCATACAAATTGGTTTCTGCTTCAAAGCCGCCAGCACAGGATCCAACGACACAGCAAATTCCATCCGCCTTCTTGCCGTATCTCTGTTGCGCGCTGATCGGTGATGCGTTCCCCATGCAATCCAACACTAGACGAGCGGTAATCGGTTCTTGATCTTCGCCAAGATCGATGGCAGAACCAACCAATTCACTGACACAGACTCCTGAAAGTCGGGTTTGTTCCTTGATGACACCACCAATCGCCTGGTATCTCTTCGATACACGCTCAAGCAACAAGGCGGGCGCAACGCCTAGATTTAAAACATCGGGTGTCAAGCATTCGTATCCGACTCCATTTTCAAAGTACCCTCCTTTCAGTGGTGTCACTTCCTGATTCTTGAATCCTGATCGACATGCTGGGAATTCTGTTGTTATGACGGCGTCGATGTCTTCTTGCGTTAAAATACCCAATTCTTGTAGTTCCAACAGCTCGTCCATGGAAATATTCCACTCTTGTTCGCGTCCCCGCAATTTTCCAGCCTCGACGACGCAGACATTGTGGCCCTGTAACTGCAAGTACATGGCGAAGAAGATTCCCAGTGTTCCACCACAAACAACGACATCGAAGTCCAGCTCCTTCTGAATGGAATTCTTGAGCTTTTCCCAGCACTTGGGGTTGCCAAATGCGCCATCGGTGGCCACAAACTGAGGAGGCGGTCCATGCCCGTCTTGGGTCCATCGCAGCAACTTCTTGTCGTATTGAAATGGCTTGAATGCTTTCAACTTCGCCCAATTGGCTTCGGCTCTTTTGAACGCTTCCAAGGTACTGGAACCTCCTGCACCTCCCGCTTGATTTTCGGTGGGGACCTTTTTGAGCATGCGTTCCGTTACGGTACTGTCATCTCCAAGAGTGAAGTCTTTGTCGTCGCCCGAAGGAGGTGGGATTCTTTTTGGATCATCGTTCTTATTCTTCAAAGTCGTCCCTTCTCTAGGCGGCGTTTCTGTTGCCGTGGAACTCATTTCTAAAGTTGTGGCAGCAGAAGATGCGGACTGTGTTTCTCCGGACTTGGACGGAGGAGAGACCTTGGCATAGAATGCGTATGCTTCCTTTCCCTTATTTTCGTTGGTAAAGGAAATGGGACCAGCTAGCGGACTAATATCACAAGCACTGCTAGACTCAGCCTTGCTGGCAGCAAATGGAACTGGAGGAGGCGGTTGTTGCGAAGACTCACTGAATATTTGCGTTTGTTCTTGTGTTTGTGCTTTCAATTCGTTAGTGAAAGGTGGATAAGATGGAATGGTAGTGTCTAGGTTGGATTTTGACACCGGCGACGTCTCGAGTTGCGTCTCTTGAAATGGAGATGGGTCCCATCCTTTCTTTCCGGACGGAGATGGATCTGTCGAGGCTTTGTTAAAATTATTCTGATTGCTGTTGTTGTCAAAGGCAAAGGAACTAAAGGATTCTACTGAGTCAAGGCCTCCAAATAGAGCCAGTGCCGCGATGGAAAACCTCATGATTTCACTGTCTTGTACCAACAGAGTAAAGCTCTTCCAGTTTGTGGGACTTTAGGCTATTGCGTTGCTGTTGGGTTGGAAACAGGAACGAAAGACGGGATGATGACGATGGCATGACACAGAAAAGGTAGGTGGAGGCAAAAAATATGAAAGGTGATGCATCTTGCTCGCCTACCGAGATGATTGAAATTCTTTGCAATCGCTAGAGCAAGATGACGTCACATTTCGCGGAAATTGATGACTAATTTGACTACATCAAATCCGGGTCTCTTTAAAAGTACGATTCATAGATACGAAGCATATTACAATCAATCTTCTTCATGGTTGAACTGAGAATGGATTGAAGATCGGCACTCACAAGCTGCGACAAAGAGACGTGGTACAAAAATCGTACAAGGAGTACGATCTTCTTCCAAGTTGAACTGATGGATGAGGAGGAAACAACCCGAATCATCAACCGTGTAAAAAATTTCGTCTCTCTTCTTTGGTTTCGCCACAAACAGTTTGTTGGAAAGACACGAAGGAATCTCTCTCTCTCTCTTGTTGGAAGCAATCTGTTGTTTGTCGACACTACTTACTGTTAGTACTGTCTTGCTACTTGTTAGCCACTTACAGTTAAAGAACCAACATGAAGCCCCAACACTTGCTCCTTCTCGCCCCAGTTGCTTGTGCATATACATTGCAGCACCAGCAGAGACATCCAACATTCACCACTGGCACACCCATCAACGCGCCTCGCCAATCTCTTTCTTCTGCAAATCTTCTTCGTATGGACACTGAAGTCCCTTCCCTAGATACTGTAACCACTTACAATCTAGAAAAGACTCTCAAGAACATTCGTCTGCACAAGGAAATCTCCCTACGGCAAGCGGAGGCTCAACATGGCATGCCCTGGAAGTCCTCCATTGATCCCAAGGTGAAGGACGAAGAACTGTTGTACATGCCTTTCTGGGAATGGCAGATGCAATTCATGGAAGAGAACTTTACCAATCTCAAGGTCGTCCCTTGCCACAATGGCAAGACTGACTTTTCGTACAACGCCAACGAAAAGATGAAAGCTCGTATCGTGAATCTGTGTGCCACTTCAGACGAATACCGCAAGATTCGAATGACATACTATGACGCTGGAGACAACACACAAGTCTTTAATGCTGTATTGTATCCTGATGCGGCTTTGAATCTTCCCGTTCTTGGCGTGGACATTTTGTGCTTTAACCGCAAAAAGTACCTGGCCATTGTTGACTTCCAACCAATTCATGACAACGAAGAAGATCATGCCGCTCCCTACGAACACTTGCTCAAGCCCATCAAGGAGAAGTATGACTCCCTCAAAGGCCGAATGAGTTCCAAATTCTATGACGAGACGCAGCACTTCTCACAGCAAATGCTGTTTGCTAGATTCGATGACGAAGAGATTGTATCTCGGGAATTGTTCCCAGCCTTCCAGAGCTACGTCAAAACACACCTGGATCTGGTTCGATCAACAGAACGAAGACCGGAAGACGTCACGTTTGTGTTGGAGTGTCAGAAGGATTACGACACTTACTCTGCCGATCGTGACCCAGCAACTGGCCTATTTGCCGCCATGTTTGGTGCCGAATGGGCCGATGACTTTGTTCACGACTTTCTGTTCTCCATGAGCGAGCGGACGGAAGGTGGACCACCACCCTCCATGCCTTTCACGGGCGGACCTCCGCCTGGTGCTGCCGCGGGACAACCGCAACCGCCACTTTCTGCCGGTGCTCCCCAGATGCACAGCCACAAACCGTGAGCGAGAATCAGTCACGGGGACTTGTTTTGGATTCTTGTAAACTATTGCCACTATATTTTATAGAGTTTTTTGTTTGCATACATCATTACTATCATCACAGCAACAGCATTATTACTTTAGTATTCGTATGATCTCTACTTGTAGGTCGAAAAATGTAAGGCGCAATTCCAAAACGCTTGAGAAATTTGTGGACGACAGCACTTTTGAAACGAAAGTTCGAGGCTCTGAGCCGATCCCAACAGTGTACGAAGAGTTTGGAATGGAAGATATCTTATACATCATGATCATGTATTGTTATTATACCCAGCCGAAACAAATAAAAACTAAAGAGACGAAAAAAAATAAGAAACGCAACAACACAATTATTTCTTTGTTTTGTTTGGATCATCAAAAAAAAAAGAGTGATAATAATATTATTGTTATTTGAAGATTTGAAGGAAAGTCTAACGAAAACCGTTATGATACGGCACCTTGTTTTTCACCACCCTCGTGGTTCCAGATGTGCTCGATGTTTTTCGTTTCCGTTGCCATGATTCGCAAGTGATGTTTGTTCATGTTGCCCCCTCTTGGTACCAGGTTGTTATTTGCTGCCAGCTCCCGAGCCCTTGCCTTTAATTCCGGCCATGCCTCGTAGTCGTTCGACTTCTTGCTTGAGCTGTTCGTTTTCCCGTCGCAAGCCGTCTACATCTATATTGGGAGGTGCCCCCATGTATCGTTGGACGTATTCAATGGCATTGGCCGGTCGTTGCGGTTCTTCATACAGTCCAATCAAGGCCTTGGTCAGGGAGTCCAATACACCCGTCTGATCCAAGTATTTTCGAAATTCTTCCTTCTTGTTGAGTTCGTTTGAATTGTTGTTGTTGTTGCTGTTGCTGTTGCTGCTGATGTTATTGTTGCTGCTGATGTTACTGTTACTTCGATGATGCAGATGATGACTCCCACCGTTACCGCCATGACCAGAGCTTCCCAAAACCACGTTATTAGATTTCCCCGAACTTGCTTGCTTCAGACCAGAGCATGACGGTGAGAAGATAATATCACAACATGAGGAACGTTATGACAGGGAATACAAAACAAGAAAAACAGAAAATAATACAAAATACGAAGTATAATGCAACATTTTTATTGTTGTATTGACCATTGACCCTATCTGTCTGTCAACGCGTTCCTTCCTTCTCGTCCATCACGATCCCCTTTCTTCACATTCATTACGTACCTGTGCATAAGTTGTCATTGTTAATAAAGTTTACTGATAAAGCTGTAATTGGAATGGGAGGTTACTGTTAGCACACTGTCACATGCAGTCACACTATCACAACAACAACTTGCGTCTGTGAGATACGCTGGGATGATTGAGAAAGAAGAAGCATTTTAACCGTTAACTGTAAATCGATACATCGGTACTCACAGTACTTCGGAGTACGGTACTACCGGTACATACGTGTACCTATGTATCATAGGGTATTTCAAATGCCATTTCAATGTACTGTCGTACCTTACTGTCGTACGACGTACATAACTGTAAGTACCGGTACACAATACGATCGGCAGTGCTACCGTACATACGTTGTAGCACTTCTAACGTTCGTACTTACTGTTACGTACCGGTTGTTGCATCCTCTCCCTTTTTAGTACAGTGTGAACATATTATTAACAGAAAGGAATGCTACAAGAAAGACACAATAAACTACAAAGGAATGGTATTACAAGAAAGAGAAAATACAAATAATGTTCCTCTTTGGATTCTTCTTACAGTAAAAAGACTTGATCAGTCCCATTGTTGAGGTTTTCAGCAGCAAGAATACTTCAACGACATTCTTGCTGCCATCGACCTTTGATCAGCCTATGAACTTTCCCAGTCCCAAAACACAGACCCAAGAAAGACACTGAAAAGAACGAGGAAAGATACCGGAAAGACACAGGAAAGAAATGGGAAAGAAACGGGGAAACAAAAGAAGGGTTAGTCCTCCCTGGATTCTTTTTAGAGTAGAACACAACAGGAAAAGACTTGACAAAGTCTATTGAGATTTTCAGCACACTTCAATGCTCTTGCCATAAAGCTTTGAATATATCAAACCTTCCAGTACCAAAAAAAAAACAGACACAGGAAGTACACTGGAAAGAAGTTGAAACTAGTAAAGACACAGGTAAAAATGTAACAAGTTTTTCTTTGTTTTGTTCCCACTGTCCAGTACAAGAAAAGGAACTATAAGGAAGTATTTCAGGGACTCTTCATTTCCTCCTGTGTATTTCCTCTGGAGACGAATACTACCTTGGAGCGACCTTGGGGGGACCCTTTCATTTTTCCTGTTTCTCTCCTGTGTTTTCCCTGTTTCTCATCCCACACAGTAGACAAAAGGAACAGAAAGGTCTCTCCTGTGTTGTTTGTCCCTACTTCTTTTTCCGCAATAAAAAAAAGGAACAGAAAGGAGGACATGTTTCTTATTATTCAGACAATGCTGCATATAGCAAAAAAGAATATAGTTTATTCCGTAGTCCGATTAACAGTAAACAGCTGTACCTTCCTTTCACATACTAGCTACCGGTACTACCGGTAGTACTGATAACATTAACATCATCATGTTACCGGTATTACCGTACTACTGAACATGTATGATAAAGGTGCCACCCACCTTTCTCGTTGTTTCCTTTATACGGTAGTTTCTCCTCATGCTACGTCGTACTGTCGTCTACATTACCAGTAATGTAGAAAACAATTACGGTAGGTAATACCGGTACGTTCCGCTAGTGCTACTACATAAGGTACGACAGTAGGAAACTTCCTCGACATTCGGTGGCGACCACTCACTTGGCCCCTGTGCAGTTGGATCTTCATCAACTTTTTTGTCTTCGATTTTATTTTAACTTGTTGACCTTCCGTCATCGCCAGTATAATATCTGTTCCCTGCAGTACTGTATCACGAAGCAGCATAGAAGACTTACGCTCTATTATTCAGAATCATAACTAACGATGCTATCACGGGGTCGTAAGGTTCTTTTCTCACCTTCGGTGCAATCACGACTTCTGAGTTCGCACAATCAACCCTCTGTCGTGTCGAGGCGAACCTTTGCTCAGCCTCTTTCGACGCTGTCGTCATCGCTGCCATCAAAATCGGCTTTTTCACAGTATTCCAGGTATAATTGGAATCATTCAGAATCAGAACGATTCTTCAGCAGCACCAGTCAAGAATCGAAAAAAGAAAATGATGATACAATACAACAACAACAACAGACATCTAATGAAACCACAACCACCAACAACGACGACAACAACGGTGAAAGTTTAAAAGACACGGTCCGACGCATGGGCGGCAAACACAGCGACAAAGATAGTAAAATCAACTTGGATCCTCGAGTTGATGAAGTTCTTAGCAAGGCCTCTTCTACGTGGTCCGCCTTTTCGGAAGAAGTCAGCAAGGCCTGGGGTGAACTATTAAGAGCTGGCGAGCGAAAGGACATTAACAAGAAATTGCGACATCCCGAAGATACCGTCGAAGGAGAAAGGGAATACACAGGATCGGTCGAAATCATGGTGATTGACGAAAGTGAGCATTTGACAGCGTGGGAACGAATGCAAAAACGATTGGCGGAAGCTCCCATCATTCAAGGTACGGAAAGTAGAACGTCAACACATAACGCAACTACAAGGTGTTCTGTCCTTCTTATAGTATATTTTTGTGGACAATTCACTCTAACGTCATCTTGTCATTTCAGATATTTTGTCGAGATCCGAAGATGTATATGAAAAGACGGGAGCCAAAAAGGCCAAACAAAAAATAGACCATTTGGCAGAAGATGCTCGAGAAGCCTGGGAAACGAGTCAAAATCCATGGGTGTATCGGATCAGTTCCGTGTACGAAACTCTGACAGCCGAGACACCCGAATCGATCGCTGTGGCCGAGCTACGAAAGTTAGATCCCGAATTTACGTTGGAAGACTGGCGACAAGATGTGGTAGAACACTCATTACCTAAAATTATGGAATGGCTTCTCATGGGTAAAATCAATCAACTCAAGCCATGGTTGGCAGATGGAGTATTTCAACGAATTGCCGCTGAAATCACCGCTCGAAAACAAGAGGGGGTTCAGATCGATACGCATGTACTAGGAATTATGAATTCGGAGATCTTGGCGGTCGAACCGGATACAGTCAACAAGGGCTCACCCATCATTGTACTTCATTTCATGTGTCAGCAAATCAATTGTGTCCGGAAAAAGAAGGACGGTGAAATCGTGGAAGGTTCCGAAGACGACATTCGAGCGAATAGTTACGTCGCCGCATTCCAACGAGAATATGACGAAGAAAAGGCAGAGCTGAATTGGAAGATTGGTAGGTCGAGGATTGACACTGAATAGCTGGATTTTTTGTTTTGTTTCGACGCATTTATCATGACCTGACACATTCCTATCCCCTGTTTTCTTTTTGTTTCCAGTCGACTTTCGATTCAATGGTGCGATCGCTTACCTGTAACAAAAAATTACTTCATATATATACTAGAGGAGTAGTCTACCGTAGTAGAATACGGCATTATAATGTCGCTGCTGATTTCGTCTTTTTGGTATCACATATTATCGTATCTCTAAAAATGTCAAGTTTGACTGTGAATTCTTCTCGGCACTACCGGAAACCGGTACAATACCTGTGAAATATGGTACGGTACTACCATTCTCTACTACCGTGGTAGGACAGTATGTCTCATGGGTATGTTCGAATGTCGGATGGAACTCGCGTGCGCGTTTCTTGCGAAAGCGCGTCGAACAAATAATAATTAACAGTTAGTCATTGACGTCAGCTTGTCCGATTCATGACGTCAGCTCGAGAAGCATGTGGTTGAAGCCCAAAACCGACCAAGACAAGAAGACCTCTCCTCTCGCTTGGAGCATTCTCCTTTTCCTCCTCTTTTGAAATTCGGATGTCCGACCGTCCTCTCTTGCTACCTAGAGAGTTGAGAGTTAGTACTTCATGCTCCATTGATTTCGTTCACAACTTCCAAGTGGGTACGAAACAGAGCATTACATAATATTATTATTCTTTAATTTCGTTCCAACGCAATAGATTACAACCATAAAAAAACACTGTGCAGTACCACCGCCATGTTTTCGGTCTATCGAACATCCGTTTGTTCCATTGCTTCTACAGCAAGTCGCCGTGTCTACCACAACTCGTTGCGGAATCTGAAAGCATCCGTCGATCGACCAGCCGAATCTGCTGCTGCCAAAGTAGCCTCAGAAACTGTTACCAAGGAAGCCTCATCATCATGGGCCAAGGAAAACCCTTTTCTATTTCAACTTGGGGTGGCGACTGTCAAGACATCTGCCGCCGATCTTGTCGCACAAATGGTAGCGGAACGAAAGTCACTTGAAGAAGTGGACTGGAAGAGAAATGCCATTTTTGTTGTTTTTGGATTCGCATATCTCGGCGGGTTCCAGTACTGGTTGATGGTCACGAAATATCGGCAGTGGTTCCCGTAAGTGAATACAATCATTGTTCTGACTTTGATAGTTTTTATTGAACACTGCATGGTTCCTCCGACAAATGACATTTCTCTCACTATTCTTTTCGGATTTCGTCTGGTGCAGCACAATGGACCGATTTGCCAAACTTCCCTTTGCTGATAAGCTGAAAGACACTGCTGGCATCTTGGATGCGGCCAAAATGGTCCTTTTTGACATCACTGTCCACCTGCCTTTGATTTACTTCCCAACCTACTACACTGTCAAAGAATTCGTTGGGGGACACAGCTGGAATCCCATCGATTGGATCCAAGATGGTGTTGGCAAATACTGCACTAACGCCAAGGAAGATTTGTCTGCCATGATCAAACTATGGGGACCTTCCGATTGCATTCAATTTGTACTCCCTGTACACATTCGGTTGCCTTTTCGACATGTTGTATCTTTCTTTTGGACGGCATACGTCAGCTTTACACGAGGAGCCATTGAAGATGACGCAACTCCCAAAATTACCGAATCGATTGAGACGAATTGATATTTAAATATAATATTTTGAAGAACGGGGACGATCGATGAAGCAACGTTGCATGTACGTGAAGCATGACTTTTCGTTCTGCTTGTGCCGTCGAATGCACAATGCAGTTGTGGGACCGCAGAGACCCTAGAATTTGTAACAATGATGTTATACTTGATCAATACTACTTTAAAACATACTGATACAATCCTGGGTGGAACCAACATCAAACACATCGACTCTTGGATGCTGCAGTTACAACAATGTGGTCTTTCCTTACATAATTTTGGTCGTATCGGTAATTTCAGTCGAGTCGACTCAACTAATCACATATTCATTAGTGACTTGGTGTGTTCGAATGTTTTCAACAGGCTCCAACAGTACGGTCCTCATGTTCTCACGTTTGATCGCCAACCTTCTTCGTAGATAGTAGACATAGAAGCCTAGAGCCACAATAGCGAGGATGAGCAATGTGATGAAGAATGTTGTTCCAGCATTGCCAGACTTGGCCTTCGGCACGCCATCGTATCGGAAAGTTTGGATACCATCAATATAGGAGCAAGCGTTGTTGTTAGGTTCTGCGACGGTACCCGACGGGAGCTTTCCCTCGCATTTGCCAGCAGAATAGTACACTTCTTGACATAAATCAGCCACTTCATCGTTTTGCCCATTATTCTCTCCGTTCTCCTCCCAGTTGGCATTGTTCTGGCAAGACAAGCAGGTTTCTGTGCGGATAATATTATCGGATGCAAAAGGGAGTTCCATGCCCGACAAAAGTTCGAATGTCTCGACTCCATTCTTTTTGTCAGCAAACTTCGTGCAATCTTCGTCCAAGAATCCACCCAAATATATGGCACCTCCTTGTCCCGAGCAATATGGTCCAATGAAGAGCCCAGATCCTCTCTGTTCTTCCTCTTCTTCTTCTTCGTCCCCTTCTTCTTCAGCAGCCGCATCAGCATCTTCCAATCGACGTCGTTCTCTTCTATCGTACTCCCATTCGGCACATTCCATGTACCGTTCGACGTCAAGACCGTCCTTTTCTTGTCCTTCTTCTTCATCGTATGGATTTCGATCGACGCATCGTTGTTCCATTCCAGCCGCGACGAAGCAATCATACTCACAGTATTCGGCATTGAAATCTTCGCCTTGATTTCCGTCGTCTTCACAGTTACAATTGTTTTGCTGGTGAAGTTCGCACTCATACTCGTCAACACGTTGCTGGTACTCAAAGTAGGCATTTACAAACGTATCGAGACCCACCACATAGTCTCCATATTTGCTGTTGCATCCTTGACTGTTCTTACTGCTACATGTTTTGGTGGGACAAAGACGAAACCGGACCAATTGGTGAAGTTGGACGCCGTCGCTGGCCGCGTTTCCTTCTCCGCCACCTTCTCTTCGTTGATCGTTAAACTAAAGTCGCGTTATTATCATTTTCTGATCATTAGAGAGATTTTCGATCGATGTTCATTGACAACATGACAACAGCATCATCTTTTTCCGCCTGTAACGTACCTGTTGGACGTAGTGACATCCTTGAAATTTGATGGAGAAGTTCTTCACCCAAGTCATGTCGATCCCCTGCTCTTCGCCGTTTTCCTCTCCCAATCGACGAGCTCGCGACAAGATTTTCATCCCCAGACTGGAGTCGACTCGAAGTCCAGGCATGGGCATTCCTAATACCTGGGGCGGCGTCGCCAAGGCACCTGCAGCAGCAGCCGCCGCCAACAAGTTGAACAACACAGCAACTGCTATACCTATCATTATGATGGCACTTCAGATGATAGTTTACTGTGTCGTTTTGGTAGAAGATTTTCTTTTGTGAAAGTAAAGCCATCATTCTACTTTGTTTACAAACATTCCCGTCGAAAAGGTGAAGCATTCAAACTTGGAGGGACAATACGACTAGTAGAGAGTAGAGTAGTGAGAAAAAAGGATATCGGAAGTCAGGTCGGTGCACGGCTGAACTGCTCAACGTTCAACGGATGCTGTCTCGACTCTACCGAAGATAGTACCGCACTACCTTCAGGTAAGCTACCGTTCTACGGTACCTGCGTTCTCCGTCGTACGTTGTAGAATAGATAGCCTTATCTTCATCAGCGTTGCCGTAAATACCAACAATCTCTCCAACTAACTGTAATAATGAATAATGCGTTATTTTATTCTTACTGTTGATTAGTAGTAGGTAGTAGTATCAACAGTTGGCACACGGTAATCACGAGTGTCTGTGTGTAGTACGGTACTTCGATTAATACGGTACTCATCACAGCGACCACAACAACAAGAACGCTGGTCTTGTCATGTTAATACTTGGTTTTGAAGTGACGATGACAGTTACAGTCGCATTCATGACCTGAAACGACTCTTTTGACGGGAAACGAAGACACGGTATATACGACGTACCTGACAAACCGCCAAATGGTGCTAAAGTTCTTCTCTGGAGACTACGCAACACGTTTGCGGAGATACCGGTAGTCGCAAACGATCGTCTTGTTGCCGTTTTCATCCGGTGCTTCCAGACTTCCACCAGCAGCATTCGTAAGTGCTGTCATGAACCCCACGCCTCCTGATTGCACCAATATTCATCCGGAGAAGGCGGTTGTCATTTTTCAACCTTCTGTCGCTAAGTGTATTGCTTCTTCGGCGACTCGACTACCAGCCAATTTTGTGGGTGTTCGACATGTCCGTCCAAGAATCATTGCCTCCACCAAAGAAAATTCGTCACCTTCCAACGCCACATCGACCGTCAAGTTTGTGGTAGTCGAAAACGATGGAACAGAGCGTCGCATGACAAAGGCCGAAAAGAAGGCCAAAAAGCGCGAAATGGAACTAGACAAAAAACAAGCCCGACAGAAGAGAAAGTTGGAGCAACTTGTACCGTCAACATATGTGGAGACCAGTAGTGAAACTGTTTTGGCGCAGGAGGATGTAGAAGGTGATTGCTCCACAAAAGACTTAGAACCAACGGGAACAGAATTACAGTCAACTCTGCAATGTAATTCTTCTGATTTCCTATCCCAATCAAAGTCCTACCACCAAATGCCTCTCAACAAAGCCGCTATGGAAGAAGAAATGGAAGAGGGAACGAAATCTGGATTATGTCCTGCTATACTTTCAGCTCCCATGGCATTGCAATTTCTTAGTGATCAGAATAGCCGCGACACTTCACAATCTGCCTCCATAGTTTACAATCACTCGTTGTCGTGTGATTGGGCTGAAAAATTGCATCAATATCGTGTTTTACCGGCAGAGGAGATACGAAGCCAAGAAGACTTGCGGCCGTTGGCCTACAAACTCAAGCCGGAACCGTGGCAGCGGTTGCGTACAAATTTGGAATTGAACCCTCTACCTACATTTGCTCGACAGGATGTGTCCATGTCACACCAACCGTCGCCTAATCTCAACGAGGAAGTGATAACAGTTCCCGAACCGTGTCAATGGACTGCTATGACATGTCGTCCGACTTGCCCTCCAACACCTACAAAAATTGGTAGATTGCCACACGACCATGTACTCTCGATTGTCTTTGAGTATCTGCATCGCGAAACACCATTCTATGTGTCGTGCGGCGCCAAGTTTGGTTCGGACTATCTAATTTATGATGGGCCAAGAGATCAACGCCATGCCTTTGCTGGACTACGAGTGCTATCTCCAACTACAGAGAGGCTGGAGATTGACAGTGACACACTTCTCCCCTTTCCTTCAGCCTATGCATTGAACAGCTATGTCAGATGTCTCAATACAGCGGGAAAGCTTGCTTTGCTGGCTACTGTGGTACCCTCGATGACTGCTGCTACAGAAAAAGAACCGTCGCGGCCGGAATATCAGGTATTGTTGGTGGACGTGGCCCTGGAAAAGGTTCTAGAAGCTCCCACGCATATGCGACAGCGACGACGTAAACGGTCACAACAAAAACGAAAGGATATTACCAAGAATCTAGCCAAAACATAATCTCTTATTAATCACAACTGTACTACAACTACTACTACGAGTACTAGTACTAGTGTGGTGGCATGGTCGTGAAGAGTGGCAAGCAGGTGCTACTACTACCTTAGTGGTATTGTAGTAAGTATACCGTTGCTTACAGTCAATGACTGTAGAACGTTCTGACTTTCAGACATGGTTTGTGGATCGTAGTTTGCGAAGATGTTTCTCAACCCGAACCTTTGCTGTGAATCCAATTGGACAGCTTTCGGAGTCCGTCCAGTTCCGCGACAGACTTGTACTGACTGTGAATTAACTCGGTATGCCTGAGTACTGGAAGTCGCACAGATGAACCGTTGTACTGCTACAGAATCGAAAGTTGGTTTGTCACGAGCTCATTCCCCCCCAGAACAGACCTATTGAAACCAGTAAGAGTCATTATTTCATCATCATCATGTCTCATCATCACACCTCTGATAGCCGCCGTAATGCCGCTGGGATTGGGGGTGGCGGCCGTACTAGTAGAGGCAGAATTGGAGCTAATGTATCCAGCAGCAATCCATATGGGAGCACTTTCAACAACGAAGATGATGGAAGCCCCGAAGGTCTGTATGCCATATTGGAACAGGGTGTCACCCGTCCCGAGGAGAATATGATATCGACACCGGAAGATATGAAACGACGACGTGAATGTATTGAGGCAACTTGGGATCAAGTTCGCCGATGGTTGCATCGTCACGAAAGTCAACAGGAGCGGTCAGCCGCTGCGTACTTTCGAGGACAAGGAGATGCTTCTCCTCTTCACCTAATTTGCAAGATCAATAATCCCCCCACAGATGTGGTCAATGAAATCGTGGAGGCAGCACCCGAAACGGTTGCGTGGGTTGATAACCATGGATGGTTGCCATTGCATCATGCTTGTGCTAACGGAGCATCGACAGATGTGTTAAAGATTTTGACCAATGCTTACCCCGAGGGCAAGACAGCGCAGGATAATAACTCCCGAACGCCACTTCATTTCTATGCCTTTCGAAATTCCGAGAACCCAATTGCCATGGCGGCCAATGTGGGAATGTTGTGTGACACAGGGGCAGCGGAAATTTCCGATCATGGCGGCATGTTGCCCATTCACTATGCTTGTGCCTACGGTACTAGCCCGGCCGTTCTCAAGGTCCTTGCCGATGCATACCCCGGAAGTGTCAATGCCAAGGAAAATAAAGGAAGAACTCCTATGCACTTGGCTATGGTAAATTCCCCCCGTGATGCTAGTCCAGGGGTAGTTGCCTTTTTACTCGAATGTGCCAGCACAGATGCTGTCAACGTTCGTGACAAAGAGGGAAACCTACCATTGCACTTGCTGACTCTTGGTGTCAAGAGTATTGATGCTACTGAATCAGAGAATGTCAACAATGTGTCGGAGTGCCTCAAATTGTACCTGGCCGCCAAGCCGTATGCATCTCCTGATTTCTTGGCAGCACTCCAGGATCTCCCCGGATGGCTGCTGGACGTGGCCGTTGTCGACCCTCATGTTCGGGATATCTTGAACAAGAAGATTATCCAGCGTTTTCCTACAAGTATTCTCATGCTGGATGGAATCATGTATTTCGCACTGATCTTGTGTTTCGAACATGCCACAACGAACTTTATCAAACAGATGGAACTAGAGTACCCACTAGTACCCGACCTGCCCGAAAGTGAAGATGACGTACCAAACGGATATTTTCCGTCACTGATCATTCTGTTTATTGCAGCTACCTACTTTTTCCTTCGAGAACTGGCCCAAGTCGTAGCATCCTTGGCACTTGGTGCGTTCACATCATGGTTGTACGATACTACCAACTGGTTGGATGCTCTAGTCATTGTGCTCGTTACATACTACTCTGCAATCATGACTATAGAGAATCCGCTACTTCAAGACGAAGGTGATATGAATACTGAATTTGAGGCCTTTCGTGCGGGTGCGGCTGTGACCAAGGGTGTTTTGTGGGTCGCTGTCATTTACTTTTTGAAGAATACCCGAGTGGACTTTGCCGTCTTTCTCAATGGAGTTTTTTATGTGTGCAAGCGCTTGGTGGCATTTCTATTGGCCGTCTTGGTCATTTTGATCTTGTTTGGTCAAATGTTCTGGGTTATCTACCTCGAAACGCCGGTCTGCCCAAAATGTAATCCATACAATGAAAGTGAATGCGCTTTGGATGCAGGAGAAGATTGCACAAATGATGTCTGTGAGGCCACTGTACTTTACGGCAATTTTTCACATTGTGAAGTTGGCGAATCATTTTTGAAGGTAATTTCAAAGACATGATGGTGGACAATGCATGTCATTGACGTATCGTCTCACACTGACTGTTCTTCGCATAGGTGTATACGATGATGGCAGGTGAAATTGGATCGGAAACCCGTTATTATGGGGAGTTATCTGCTCAAATCATCTACGTTCTCTATGGGTTTGTGGTGGTTATTCTCTTGAGCAATGTGTTGATCGCCATTGTTACAGATTCCTATGAGATTGTGCAAAATGACCGTGCAGCCATCGTTTTTTGGTCCAATCGATTGGACTTCATTTCCGAGATGGATGGCATTGCTTCCGTGGTTCAGAGACGAATCCTCTGTTTTGGAAAGAACCAGACCGACGGTTCCCGCTCTGTATACAAACAGGAGCAAGCTAGTGGCGCAGTCTCTGTTGAGAGTAGCTTCTACCCCGATGGCAGTCGAGAATGGTTTCGCGAGGCATGGAAATCTATTATCGGTCTTTTTGATGAAAATCCATACGATGACGGCGATCTTCGCCCAGAGAACATCGAATTCTGGGTGACTATCTTGTACAAGGCCCTTGCTCTCTTAATCATCCCACTCTGGTTGTTGATTGGCTTTGCATCGGTGGGCATTTTGTGGCCACCTCAAGTCCGCGAGTGGTTATTTGTCCAGAAGGAAACGGTCGCTTCCCGATCCGAGTTGGAGCGAAAGAAGTTGGAGAAGCTTCGTGTCATCCAGAATGACATGAAAATTCTCAAGACCGAAATCCGAAAGGAGATGGAGAGCGACCGAGAAGCGATGTTTCGCATGAAGGCCGAAGTCGATGCGGTGCAAAGTGAATTTTTATCGGACTTACAGCAGGTAAAGGAGCTGATGACTACCCTCCTCGATCTGGGAGCTGTTTCTAACTAGCCAGGCAGACTGTAGGGGGGGTATGTCCTGCATTTTACGGGGGGATACACTTTTCAATGTGAATAGTTGATATTGTGGAACAAGTCGGAATATAACAGTAAATAATTCGACCTTTGACTCGCCATGAGGCCAGAAAACGCCTCACTCTAATGTCGACGTCATAGCCAAAACAAAATTACCTACCGTACTCGGTATCTAACGTATTACCGTACTTTGTAACTCTCTACGGTGGTTGTAGAGAGGTAAAATATTATACATACAAAATAATATTATAAAAAAATACGGTATCATAATCGTTCTCAAGTACTACCGGTACGATTACAACGTACGACGTAGTACGTCGTAAGTATGAATTTACAGTTAGTATTTCAGCGTCCGTCCTTCCATGCGGTAGTGCCTTCGGCGTTCCGTTTCATGGACACAACAAATCAAATCCATAGAGCTTCACCACCCCTCCTTGTTATCGGTGTCGATGGATTGCTCATGTTGGAACACCCGCTGACACTGAAAGTAGGAACAACGTCTACGAAAATACAGAGTGAAAAAAGGAGAAACAGTTTTTACGAGAGCAATTCTCTGATAAGGGTTGTTTCGAGTGAGTTTGCGTTTCAGACTCCTCCCAGCGAAGATGGACGGTGACGAGTACTTTGGGACCCTTGGCGGGAGTCTCATGAAAGATTTGCTGGCCGATCTCCAAGTCGACGACAATGATTGGTCTCTGGAACAGCTCGAGAAGGAGCTGGCCTCATTGGACCAACAAGAGACAGCTACTCCGAGTTTGCAACCAATCGGCTTTCCAAACTTTGATGCTGCCTCGTTGGTCGTATCACATGCACAAGAACGTTCTGCTGCATCCTTGTTCCCACCATCCATGGCAGATACAGCCCCACCACCACCCGGAATGGGAGGAGTAGGAGTAGGTGATGGTACGGATGCTTGGAGTTTGTCTTTACAAAAATTTACAGCTCTGTCGCTCCAAGAAGACTTTTTGGCTGCGGATTCGGCTAGGAAACAGAATGAGAAACGGCCAATGCCTCCCCCAGGATTGGTCGCTTTGGATGGTGCCGAAGAATATGATATCACAGAAAAACCAGCTATTGCCCCACCACCAGGAATGGGAGCTGCAACTGCTGGCGATCAAATCGTGTTGCCTCCTGTGGGACCACTCCTTGAAGAAATGCTCCAGCCGCCCGTTCCACAGCCCCAATCCTTTCCAAAGACTCCTCAAAACTCGATCAGTGTTGGTGGTGTCGCATCACAAGACTCATCTGCGATCAGGGATGCCATCCTGGCAGCTGTACAGCCGTTAGAAAGGAAGGGCGATACGTCGGATGATGAGCCTCTGCCCCCATCGAACTTGTCGTCACGAATGGAAACAACGGTCCCTCCAGTTGTGAGTCCTATGGTGCATCTCGATCCAAATAATATACCATCCGGACCGATGGTTCATCCACCTGGACCGATGCCGACCCCGCATGGACAATTTATGCCCCATCCGCCGCAAGGCATGATTCAGATGGGTGTCCCAATGCCGATGCCTCTTCCCGGACATGGTGCACCAATTGCATCTCTTCCTGCCGGAGTCATCGTTGGAGCTGCCGTTCCATCGGGAGGGCCTGCCTGGCAAACGCCTCGTCCCCTTCTGCCTCCTCCACAGCCCATGGTACCACCTCCGTCTAAGATATTTTGTAATCCTTTTCCAGGTGCTCCACCGATCCCAGCGTCAGCACTGGAAACAGGCTACATGAGCGCACGTGACATTGCTTATGTTGTCCATTCGATTCTCAAACCAGTCTTGGCAGAGCCAGTGTCAGAGGATGATTATTTCATCCAGTATCTCAAGCGGCGCATGGGAGGAGCGCAAGGGAATCCGTTCACTCCCAAAAAGCCTAGGGATATGAACAGTGAAATGATGAGTCGGGAGACGAAATCAAAGGAATGGGCCTCCGAAAAGTCGACTCTGGGACACGTTACCAAGTCCAACGTTACCAGACCTCGTGCCTTGATCGCGATGCCGCAACCAGCTCCAACGGACCAAGACAACGAGCACCACAAGCAACGAGCCAATTTATGGAAAGCACGCGTTTATTGCGACCAAGCTTATCAAGCGTACCAAAAGGTTGTAGACATTTGGCGCGCCGCTAATCCTGGAGGTGGAGTCCCTCCACAAGTGCAGCTTCATTTGGCGAAGCTGATGAAGTGTATGGGAATCGTGATGGACAATGAGAAAAAGGTGTATGCGGTCGATAGCGAAGCCCTCAAGCTTCTTTCCAAGCTTGGGAAGGGTCGAACATTGATATCCAGAGTGCTGGAGCAAGCATTGTTGCCGCCCAATGCCGTTCAAGCCTTACTACCAGTCTTGTTGAGCGTCATCATTCCACTGCCCAACACCATTAAAAAGGGCGACTCGGATCAGTTTGTCGACGATTTCACGGTGGACCGTTTGTTCCGTGCTATTACTGGAGTTATGGTCAAGCTGATTCTGTCGGGTACCACCCTGGTCAAATGTTTGGAAGCAGTGCTAAGCTACGGGAAGTCCTCGATTTCTAGTCCTCCCAGAATGGAATGTGTCCACGCGCTGCTCCAAAAGGGTGGCATGGTGGTCGGGCAAGACCCATCAGTCGAAGTTAAGTCAGCTTGGGGAAACGCTGAGACCCAATTCACGTCGTTGCTCCAAGGTGTATAGTGTTTTACGTTGCAAGTATCATAATATTGTCAAACAAAGTTTTAAAATCAATAGCGAGCTTTGGCTACGCTCCGGAACAATCATCATCTTCGAATCAAGCAGACATGCTACTGCTTTTCCATTTTTTCTATACACCATGTTTATCATGATTATTATCTTCAGTTTCGTCGACATGAATTTACTGTTATCTCGCTATTATATCTTTTTGAAGGTTACTTTCAACTTGGTACCGAAGCCAAGATTTTCCTTTTCTGCTATTCCTGTACTGGAGATTGTTTTTCTTCGACAAGTTTCAATTGAAAACATTATTTTAATTATGATGTATACGACTATTATTATTGTCGCGGGAATCACTGTTGCCGCCGACGATGGTCCCGCCGTCCCACGACACCACGTTACAACGTCGTACTGTTAGCATAGTGCAAAGACGCTGTTCCAGTGCAACTACCGTAGCTATGATAGCTACTACCGTAGCTACCGTTAGTAGTCTACAGAACCGGTAACTCACAGTCAGGCCAGTCCTTATGGTACTCCGTAAACGAAAACGAATTTTCCGAAAATGGACCTTATTGCGCGTTTCGTGCGATCATGCCTTATGGTCTCCGAGAACGAAAAGGCAACTATAACACTACCTATAGCTAGCCCGCCTAACTATTCGTAATACTAGTACCATAGTTCTTATCAAGTCTTTGCCTTCTTCTATTTCGCAATACCAAATAGTTGTTATCTAGTCTTTGTTTTCTTCTATTTCGAATCGGCCATACAACTTCTCTCTTTTTACATGCAATGTCGAAGTGCACAACAAGTCGGTTCCGGAACTCTTCAAGTGTTAAGGCCCTCAGAGAATTAATTGCAGGTTGTCGGTGTGGCAACATTTGTACGAAATCAACCGGAGGAACGTCTGTGTCCTTGTTATTTCCAGGACCCATGGCACTTGAATCATAATTCCTGGCTGTGCCTGGATTGTTGAGTCTGCTAATAGCAAATCTTACGTCAGTGGCATCATGATTGCCACCATCGCCTTGGCGCAGCACCATCTTGCCATTTCTCGTCCAAGCCATCAACCTCCAAAAGCATATTATGCAGTGCACAGCATGTCTTCCAAATCTTGTCGGCGTCCGCAATGCTTTGAACGGTAATACGTCGGCTAAATTGTCACCGTTGTAAAGCTCCATGACAAAGCCATCAAACTTGATAATTGTCTTGTCATTCCATCTTGCAGGGTTGTCAGTCGTGGTGGAGAGGATTCGCCTTATGTGATTGCACAACAAACAATAAGTTCTTGTTGTGGCATTCAGCTTGAACCCGAGGTGTGATTGTCTCAGCTTATGTTCAACCTTATGACATAAAACATGAGTGGCATCCATAGATCCAAACCAGCCATCGTGTACTCATTTCTTTGCTGATTTGCATGCTCCATAGTAGTGGGAGCCAACACATACTTCTGGAATAGAGTGGTGCTGCCAAATTCAATGTAGCGATGGAAGAACACTCTGATAACCTCCTCACTTATGGCTGTTGCTTCTGAGAGATCATCAAAAGTCCATCCCCTGCCAAGGTATCTCAAGACAGTTAACAACAGCAGCGCCAATGGAGCGGCAGGTCTTCCAACACAGTCGGTCTTCCCTTCTTTCCAGCGCTCGAAATGCGGTGATTCTTTGAGCTCCTCTAAATGGTCCTTGTATGCTTGATATGGCATCCTAAATCTCCTTCGAAAACGCTTGTGGAACCTTGGGCTGTCAAGCTGAGGGTGCTCAACATACATTCCATACCAAACGGACCTGGTGGGTGGCACAACCACCGGCTGGCCTTGTTCGCCGCTGTAATAAACAACACCTTTCGCACCTCTCCGCTTCTTCACATTTGGTTTGACACATTCGTCTTCCTCTTCCTCCAAACCAAAGAACATGTTATAGTAAGCAGACCCATTGGTAAGCAGAGAAGCTTCCTCTCCTTCAGCTTCCAAATCTACCTCGTCATCACTGCTGTCAGTTGAAGAATCCTCAGAATCGGTGGAAACGCTACTATTAGAAGCTGCTTCCTCTCCATTTTCATCGTGAGTCGAATGAAGCGGAGGTGTAGGTAGTTTATTACCCATGTTGTTTGAGAGGTGAAAGGAATGTATTGCAACAGAATGAGAGGAGCGGAAGTGCCGTGATGAGACATCAACATGTTGTTGATGTATGATGATATCAATGTGGCGGTGTCAATACGACGGTAGTTTGATTTCGTTCCTGTTTTCGGAGTTCCGTAAGGTCACTTGGTTGATCCTCCGAGAACGAAACTACGTTTTCGTCGGATCTTATTTTGAACGAAAACCACCCCCCTCTTTTCGTTCATTTTGGCTCTCCGAGAAAGTTTTTGATTTTCGTTCATGTTTTCGGGCTTCCATAAAAGGTGATGTTTTTGGTCCTCCGAGAACGAAAATTCGTTTTCGCTCTCGTTTTCGCGCACCATAAGGACTGGCCTCAGAGAACTTTCTATTTTTTCGACATACTCTACCGGTAGTAGAGTAGTGAAGAAGAAGAAGACTACGAACCGAATTCGGAGTACGACTACCGGTACGGTACCTATACGGTACCGTAGGTTGAAGGTACGATACGGTAGTACCGGCAGTCTACCCGTACTACCTTCCGAGACCCGCCTCGAATGATTCCTTTCGATCAAATGAGATCTGTCCTACCACACAGTGTTTAAAAAAGTTTGTAAATGACGATCACCACCACCATCGCCTTCACAATTACGACATCACGACCCATCATTCGGACTACAAAAACAATAAAGAGCCACCAGCAGTAGAGTCAAGCTATCTCTCAGTCCCATTTACTAATTCTCAACTCAAGTGATCAAAATGGCACACTTCCTTTTCGGGCAACATGTTTCGGACGCTCTCAACGAAGTTGATCGTATCTTGAACCTGGGTCGCAATCCACGCTTGGCAGAAGATGTCGACCATGAATATGCTGACAAGTATGCTCTAGCCAACACCTTGACTAATACAGCCATCATTGCCCAAATGAACGTCCTGGATTGTCTCGGTCTCACCGACCACATCCTCAAAAAGATTGATTTCACAAAACCAACGACGCTTCGCTTTCAAGCAATTGATTCGTGTGAGTTCATCAAGAAGCAAGTCGTGGATGTTCCAGCCCCTACTGCTCTCCATACGACAGAGGAGACAACCACCACCGGCTCATTTCTCGGAAACACAAAGAAATCCACTGTCCGAGAAGTTGTGAATCGAGTTAGGGAGTTCCATTGGAAAGTGGACGTGAAATGGGAAATTTCCGTATACTCGGGTACGAACGTTGATAACCGAATCGTCCTTGATAGTCGCAGCTCTTCTACTACTTTGATTGTACAGTCAAACAAACATACATGTCCACTTCCAAATTACCGAGAGCACACGCCCATCGAAGTACCATTGACGTGGCTGTTCAAGCAGATTGACATTGAATTTTCCAAGGTACACTTCACCATCGATACCCAGGACAAGGATGCAAAGACTCCACGTCGCAATAAGCAAATCGAAGACGCCCTCGCCTTCCATAAAGAACTTTCTAGATGGATGGATCTCGTCTACATTAACTTTGCCGAGCGATACCGACGCAAAATCATCGAAAAGCACAATCCGGCCAATCCTTCTCCATCCAAATCCAACCATGGAAACTTGCAAGATTTGGTCAAACTCCACCCCGTCCTTTTTGTTCCGATTCTTCCATTGATGGAAGAAGTAGATGGAGACCAAAAGATGGAATTCAGCGAGGTTGTGGAGCAACCATCATCCAATTATTCAGCTGTTGAATTTCCGATTGGTTCGGCTGACGAAAGCGATCCTTCCAAAACGACTCGTGTCTTGTCGAGCAACGACATAACTTTGCTGCTCAATGAACATGTTCAAAGTTTGGATAAGGCTAGAGAGTCGATTCGGAAAGCATTTCCTGATCGTCAATCGAACAGTCTGATTTCAGGAGTAGAAGCCGAGATATGTATCCTCTCAGATCACTCGCGCAAACTAGCCGAGGCACTCAACAATTGCATCCAGTACATTGAGGTGATGCTGGAAGATCAGCTTGTCTCTGCAATCGGGAAAAAAGTCACCAGCTTAGATTTGGATCAGTTCGTGAGATACCACAATGGCAAGATGCTGACCCCTCCACCAGAGCAATTTTGCCATGCCATTCGTCGTCCGAACCACTACCCAGAGGGAGTTCTCAGCATTGAAAGTGACAGAACCTCTGACGAGAAAACAGAGCCGATCGAAACGCATGTTCGGAATATTGATGTCTTGACGCCCTTGAAAATTCCACTACATGCTGCCACTACAATTGAATTAACGGGGAAAACATATTTGCACGGCTGGTTGAACCATCGATTTTCCACTGACTGTACGACTTTTCAGCTGATAGGACGAGCCCGTCAGTTCTCGTCGTTTATGTTGGTCGTTGGCACCATGATTGGTCCGGATTGTATGCAACCCAAGGAAGCCATCATCCTCCAAAACAAGGATGAGGTCAAGATACCGTTGCTCCTGAACGAAATTCCGACTGCGAAGGAGTTCAAGGATGCCATTAACTCGCTCTCCCCCGATCAGCAACGATTCGCGGAGGCTTATCGATCAATGCAATTGCAGTCATCGATCTTAGGCATATGTATAATCCAGATCAAGCCACAGTTGGAAGATGTTCTTGGTCTTCCGCATGACTCTTTGACGAAAGAGATGCAACTAACCCAAGATTTGATGGAGCTGTTTGTCGAATATCAAGTTCCATCTGACATGATGTCCTACGATGATGAGAACCAGGATGCCACGGCGAAGGAAAAGGTCGAAGTTGTCAGAGAACACGTCAAGGCAGTTTTGGATGTGATTCAAGATAGCAAGAAGAAGCAGCTAAAAGAGCAAGAGATGAAGACGGATATGGCGTTGGAGAAAAATTACCGCTCAGTTCAAAGTTTATTTTCGGTAGGAAGCAAAATTGATTCCCGGTCATTACGAACGCATTCACTCACAAATAAGGGCAGCAGCGCTTCGGCCGGGAATCCCGGCCAAATGAAATCAACAGTTAGAAATCGCAGAGCGGCAGCCACAGCTTTGGAACGGCTTCATGACAAAAGTAAGGGCAGCAGAGCTTCGGCCGGGAATCCCGGCCAAATGAAATCAAAAGTTAGAAATCGCGGAGTGGCAGACACAGCTTTGGAATGGCTTCAGTCTTCCGTGGGTATATCAGAGGACGAAATGTCATACATCTTTCCTGGTGCAGAAGATTCAAATGAACCCGAACGTGATGGATCAAATGATAATATTATGTCGAAGATCAATTCTCTCGATTTTACCGGGATTCCGAAGCTTCTAGATGGAGCAATTGAAAAGTACGATTCTGATAGCGCTCTACGCTCGACGACGATCAAGACTGGCAATAAGTGGACGAGGGAGAGACAGGAGAGCTTGTTGAGCCAGCCCATTGTTAGCACATTGAGTGATGATGAAATCAAGACGGAGAAGAACAAGGCCTTTGATCTGTTGGATGCTCTTTCTCGTAGCGGATCGCTTCCCATCCCGTATTCCGAGCTCCACGTCGTTGTTTGCGCGACCCACTGCTTTGACAAGAATGTCATGGAGACTGTCATCCAAGACAATGTCAATCCTATCGAGAAACTGGAATGGTCCACATTATTGTTGGCTTCGACTGTTCATGGGGTTCCTGCGAGAGCACTCATTTCTCATGACAGCGACAGAATGCGTTTGGGAGCGTCTTTTCCAGCACTTCTCGGAACAGCGGAAGAAATGGACAATTAGTTAGAGGAAAAAACGATGATACAAAAAAGAGATGGAAATGTGGATTTTTAATAATCATATTTATTTTCAGTTACTTCGATTATCCTGTTTTTCTTTACTTTCAACAATCCCATAGAGGTTAGAATCATCAAGCCATGTTGCTGAATCAGAATGTCAACAAGGAAAGCAAAGCGAGATTCGTTGATATACTAACCCGTCATCCTCCTTGGGACGACTCATCCCCTCATCAGCCAATTCGCTACCGGCCGGTAGCTAGAAGGTACACTAGTACTGGCTGTGAAAGTGGAGCAGATTTGTGCGAAAACTTTTAGATGACCACCACCAGCCATTATTTTACAGCCAGTTAACAATGTCTTCATCTTTTGCTGCACCTATATTATACTCGAAGTAATAATATCGTAGTATTATGATTTATGATACCTGCTCTACTACCGGTAGCTGGGTACCTAGGTAGGTAGCTACTACCGGTAGAGATGCCGTAGAAGGCAACACGTTGTTGGTAGTGCCTATGATACCTGCCACCTCTATCATCTACTACTACCGTTAGTAGCTACCGGTAGCTAGTAGTACGACATATGATACGTTTAGGTAGTAGCTTGAAGATTGAAGCCGCGGTAGACATTATTTATATCTTCATTAACACGTTCTCTAATCTTTCATGGCTTCTCCGAATTTCTTTTTGTGTAGACTTTTTTACCTCTCGTATCCAATCTTACGTACCGGTAGTTGGTACCGGTAGTAAAAGACGTCATATGATACACTCACAACCACACCATAACTGTTGGTAAAATGCGCGAAGAACGCACACAACAACATCAATCATCATCATCGAGAATTCCGTCGTGCGAGTGAAAGGCCTGAACCGGCGGGCTCTTCTATTATTATCCTTTTCTCCCAACCTTTTTTTTGGTACGACGGCGTCGTCGTCGTCGTAGTAGTAGTAATTTGTGTATGACTTGTGGTGGATGTCTTTTTAAAAACTCAGCACGCGTGTCTTCGTTCTCTTCTTTTACCAACACCAACAACAAACATCAATCACCAAACTCAAAACCCCATTCCCGAACCATCCTGGTGTTGTGTTACGGACCGCCGGTGTCAGGACAGTAACTATCAACAACTGCAACTTACTGTTAGTAGTACAGTATTTTAGTTCGCACCCTGTCATTACTACTTTCTAACCGTAAGGTCATGGACTTGCCCTTTCCGCTGCAGCAAACATCAACAGCAACAACAGCATCATCATCAACAACAACAACAGCAGCAGCAACAACTGCAAGGTCATCTGCATCGATCACTTCCTCCGCTCGTTACTTTGATCCAGAAGAGTTTTTCGCCATGTCTAGTCCTAATGTTCGACTGCGACGCAGTAGTCGTACTGCTATTGTTAACAACAGCCGCAGTGCGTCCGTTCCCATCGTTGCATCTCCAACAGCAGCACACACCCGTGCTACTGTTGCTGCCTCTGCTTCTCGATCGTTCACACATTCTATATTCTCTACAGAAGCTGCAAACGCATCCTCTACTAGTACCAGCAGTAGATCGTCCACTCGTGCTGCTAGAAAGCGTAAACATCACGTAGAATCGGAAATTTCAGAAGGACAAGAAGCCTCGAACTGTTCTCCTCCCTTTCCACCTCCGGCGAAACGCCGTCGTTGTTGTACCAACAACAGTCAGACCACAACAACGACCGGTTCAAAGAAACAACGGTCGATCAGTGCCAAAAAGCCTCCTGCTGCTTCCATGTTGAAGGCTCCTCCTCCCACCGTCACCAAGAACGACGACCAAAAACCTGCAGCCGTTGAGAACTGTTGCATCTGCATGTGTGACGTCAAACCAGAAGACGTTTCTCAAATCAACGGATGTGACCATCATTTTTGTTTCGGATGTATCGAAAAGTGGGCCGAACGTGAGAATTCGTGCCCCCTGTGCAAGAGCCGCTTCACCAAGATCGAACGTGTCAACAAAAAGAGACAAAAGGGAGTCAAGAACACCAAGAAGGTACGACAACGAGATCAGCGCTCCGATCTCATGCCAGGTGCGGCGATTGAAGGATTGCTTGGTAAGTGCACACACACGTGGAAAGTTTTTTTTTGTTTTGTTTTGGAAGAATTAACGAGAAATGGACCCGAACTATGGAAAAAAAAAACTGAAAACTTATCTCGCCTATCACCCATTCCATCCCTCTTCACGCACCCACAACGTACAGCCAGTCTCTCTGCTAGCCGAACCATTGGTGGCAGCGCTGGTCTAGCTCGAATCATTTTTGGAGTTTCAGGACCCGGCACCGGACCCTTTGGCAACAATACCATGGCCGGTCATCCAGCATCATTCGGCTTGCTGGATTCGTCCGATGAAGATGACGAACATCCATTCTCTTTGTTGCGATTCGGTGGACCGTCCGCCGGAATCAGAATCTCGGCGTTTACAGCTGGAGCTTCACCCACCCATCCTGCGGCATCATTCTCGATTCGATACGCCAGGTTGCCGCACCATACACCGCCGCCACCACCACCACCACAGGAACGTGCGAGATCCCATGCGACCAACGGAAACGACGCCACCGCTGGCAACCGAAACAATCCTCTCGAAATCAATTCCGACACTGATGATGAGGATTCCGTTCAAATCCTTGACTTCGACTAACTGTATAAGATCATCCACATGGTATCATACCATGACTGATACCACAGACCATCCCATCGGCACACTACAAATACAGGTCGGAGAGATTCATTTGCTTCATGGATCGGTCGCAGTCATCCAAAGCCGATACATAGATTGTCAAAGCGTCACAACCACCACCAGCCGTACAAAAAATAGACACACTTGTCGTGGTCTATTTCTTTCCAACAACTACTATGCATTTTTACACTTACAGTTAGTTACGTTTGAAGGGCTTCCTCTTCTTTACAAACTACTTTTGAAGTAGTCGTATAATCATGAACAATGCTCTCTTCGTGAATAGCATCCACAAAACGCTTTCACAGACGATGCATACTAGGTAGAGTAGTGGGTTGTCAGAGCGTCACAACCACCAGACAGTACCAAACTACGGAGTAAACACTTTTCGTAGCTAGTAGTATGCAATTTACAGCTGTAAGTTACGTTTGGAGGGCTTCCTCTTCTTTACTACGAGTCGTGATCATGACGGCGCTTTCTTCGTGAATAGCATCCACAAACGCTTTCACAAGTTCGGGGCTTTCCTTTCCACCCAAACCTTCTCCCAGGTTGGCAATCAATTTCTGAGGCCCGAGAGCCTCTAACATTTCTTTGGCAGTTTGTCGTACAGTCTCCGGTGTCTTGGTCCCTTGTTCGTCTTCAATCAATTCACGAGGATCGTAGTTTCCTTGAAGTGCGACTCTGTCTCCTACGACACTTCTTGCTGTACCCCTATCAACGGACCCATCAATCGTAATGACATCAAACTCTAATTGGGAGAGGGCCGCATTCGCAAAGCTACCAAAATCAAAAGACGGAAATTAGAGAACGATCAGCTTCCACCAACGTTTGAAAACGACGACGAAGCAACACCCACCACCACCTCTTGGTCCTCGGTCCTTGGGACTTACCTGGCACCTCTACTGAAAACCATGAGCGGAACATCGGGAAATCGAGCCTTCAATTCTCGCGAGATCTCCTTCAGACATGGCAAGGCGTACAGATCAAAGTTCTTTTCGTCAATCATCATTCCCATGGCCTCAAATATTTGTAACATGTGTGCACCATTCTCAACCTGCGCGGACATGTATTCCACGACCAGCTTTGTCAAGATGGAAAGCAGGGCTTGAGATTCGATGGGATGTTCTTGCAGCCACTGCATCCCAATATCGGTATTCTTTCGTGACGAACCTCCCACCATATAAAAGAGCAATGTCCACGGCGCTGCCGAAAACCCAATCAATGGAATATCCTTGTCTTCTGCGTCCATTTTTTGTCGAATTTGACGGACTGCCTCCAAGACGTGTCCCAACTTGTCTTCTACAAAGGCTGCCGATATCTGATCTATGGAGGGGATGCGGGTTGCGACTTGGTCGGGCCCCGCCAATGGGTGAGGGACTTGAATTCCGACACCACCAGGCATGGTAACTTCGATGCCCAACGCTTCGGCAATGACCAAAATATCCGAAAACAAAATGGCGGCATCGACTTCGTATCGTCGCAGTGGCTGTAGGGTACATTCGGCCACGCTCTAAGGGAATATGACGGAGGAGTGATACAGATGTGTGTGTGATAGAGAGAGAGAGAGAGAGAGATCATGTTGAGAATTTGTCTTTCCCTAGCTAGCTGGTTCTACTTTTTCACGATAGTTCTTTTTTATTCAGTGCAGAAAAATGAAAAGAAACGTACCTCTGGAAATGCCAACAGTTCGACAAAATTTCGTCCCGTCTCTTGTTTGTAGGTTTCGTATTCCGGTAGATGTCGTCCCGCTTGTCGGAACAGCCAAACGGGCGTCTTTTCCACCGTTTCCCCAAATGCGGCCCGAATCATGAGATCGTTTTTCGGTCGGTCAGGACTTTTGTAGGAGGGTTTCCGATCAAAGGACAATTGTTTCAAAAAGTCGTTGTTGGGGTCGTTTTTGTTGTTGTTGGATAGATCAGCATCACTGTGATGGTCGTCGGTCGTTTCGTCTTTGGAGAAATGCTGTGCAATGACTTGTCGTGTAAGTTCCAAATCTTGTTCTGCAGATACCGCCGCTGGGGATGCAAATAGACTCCCAGACTTGTGGTGGTACGTGGTCCTCGACCCGAAAGATACCGAGGGAGAAAAGGCCCATACTTTCTCGACGGCAGGACTCCACATTGCAGTGGCGGCCAATATCGTTGCAAAAACTTGTTTGGAGATCTTCATGGTTGTTGTAGGCATAATGAGGGCGTTTTCTCGCTTTGGTACTGACTCTGTATTTTGTTGTTGATGATGACTTGATCGCTTTTTCTCGTTGCTGTCGGTGAACGGAGGAAAGTTGTTTTGGGCATTTGTGTTTTTTTTTTTGTTTTATGGAAACTTGAAGTTGGAAAGCATCGAGTATTTGATTTTATTTTCGAGAAAAAAATCTCACAATCAAAAGGCTTCCACCTGTAACTCTAAACAAATGAGTTTGATTGTGTGAACCATAAAGGTTTTTCCACAGAGATCCATTCGGTAGTCGAACGAGTCGTACACTTTCCCGCCTCTTTTCTATGATATCCCATCATCGAATCATCACAATGACAGGGACAAGGACAACAACACAACAACACAACCAACAACAACAAGAATTCAACAAAACAACAACCCGTTGCGTCCCGTGCTTGTTTCCTCCCCTTCATCACAACCCGACGTCACATCGTTGGCATTTCGTAGCCATTCGCAGCTAACGTTTTCTTGTTTACAATCATAAGAATGAGTCCAACCAAACGTGCAAGATTTTTGTTGGAAGAGGGAGACGCTGTAAATGATGGTGTCATTGTCACCTCGTCATCTTTGTCGTCATCCTCTTTGTTGCCCACCACGTTCTGCTCTCCCAAACGTCTGCGGGGTGGTGGTGGTGGTTCAAACTTCAATCCTTATTCCAAAAGCAACCAAAAGCCTTCAGTGTTTGCCATTAACAACAACAATTTTGGTGCCCTATCCAAGAACAATCGTAATCTTCCTCCTCACGGAGCCGATGACGACGAAGACAACATTGACAACGACATCAAGCCCTATTATGACGATGCGGCAGTCGATGCGTACGACGAGGATTTCATGGACGAAATTCAAGAGGTAGAAGACGATGCAATGATGCCAGCTCTGTCCTCGACTGTCTTTTCGGACATTACCGAATCCATTCGTCGAAAATGGTTGCGTCCTCCCAACCAGGTGGTGGATAACTCTCAAGACTTGTCCTTGCAGTGGTTGGATATGGATTTACTCGGCGGAAAACCGCTCGAGGAAAATCCCAATGAGACGCTCGAGAATCGACATCTAGTCTGTGGTGCCAAAAAGGGACAGGTCCCCATCATTCGGGCGTATGGTGTCACCGAAGCCGGAAATTCTGTCACCGTCTTCATTCATGGGTACTCCCCCTATGCATTCTTTGCGTTGCCAGATGGAGCTGACTTTGAAGACACACCGGAAAACAGAAAGAAAGTCGTCCTATACTTGGAACAACGCCTGGAAGGTGCAGCACGGGGTGGAAAACTAGAAAAGCACTGTCATCACGTCGAATATGTCACAAACAAGAAATCCATCATGGGATACGAGACCAACCACACACGCTTCTTACGCATCACTGTTTCCATGCCAACCCTCGTCCCTACCTTGAAGCGCATCATGGAAGAGGGAATCGACTTACCCGGCGTATCTACTACCAATGGGAACAATCAGTATGCCGCCTTTGAATGCAACGTACCATTCGTGTTGCGGTACATGATTGATCGAGACATTGCTGGAGCAGGATGGATGACATTGCCCAAAAAAACGTATCAAGTGCGAGATGCTTCCAAAATGCAAACTCATTCTCAGGTATGTACAGACACAAAAAGAAATGAATATTTTTTAAAGAGAACATTATACATGTACGTCCATGTACGGTAAATCTGACACTAGTTCTCTTTCACAAACTCCTTTCACAATTTCAGGTCGAGGTGGATGTCTCGTTCAATGACATCGTTTCGCATCAGGCGGAAGGTGAATGGAACAAGATTGCTCCTCTTCGAGTATTGTCACTCGATATCGAATGTCAAGGCAGAAAGGGACACTTTCCAGAAGCAGAAAAGGATCCCGTCATTCAAATTGCAAACGTTTTGACAGTGTACGGCGAAAAGACGCCAGTTGTGCAAAATGTGTTCACACTTAAAGGATGCCTTCCCATTGTCGGTGCACAAGTCATTTCCAGTGAAACCGAAGTCGAAATGCTCATGAAATGGAGAAGTTTTTTAGAAGCATGTGACCCAGACGTCATCACCGGATACAACGTCCAAAACTTCGATATCCCCTACCTCTTGGATAGAGCCGAGACTCTTGGAAAGGGTCGATCGGGAAACCAAGAGATTCGAGGGTTTCCACAGTGGGGAAGAATCCGCAGCTCCAAAGCAAAGATGAAAGAGACCACCTTTCAAAGTGCCGCCTACGGAAAGCGCAACAACGTCGAGACGACTATTGAAGGACGGGTCATCTTTGATATGTTGCCCTACATGCAACGCAACCACAAACTATCATCCTACTCTTTGAACAGCGTCTGTGCTGAGTTCCTCAACCAACAAAAGGAAAATGTGCACCACAGTATCATCTCAGATCTCCAAAATGGAAGTGATGAAGATCGACATCGTCTTGCTGTCTATTGCTTGAAAGACGCCTTGCTCCCACTTCGACTCATGGACAAACTTAGCGTCATGGTCAACTACGTGGAGATGGCTAGGGTGACAGGTGTGCCAGTGAGTTTTCTCATTTCTCGCGGGCAACAAATTAAAGTTTTCTCCATGATCTTGCGCAAGTGCCAAAAGGAAAATTTGCTCGTACCAACCCTCAAGAAGAGCGGTTTCGGATCGGATGACGTATCTTACGAAGGTGCCACGGTGTTGGATCCCATCAAGGCCTACTATCAAGTCCCAATTGCGACACTCGATTTTGCTTCTCTGTATCCATCCATCATGCAGGCGTACAATCTCTGTTATTCCACACTTGTCAACCCGAATGATGTTGCCCGCATCTCACCAGAAAAGTACAAAAAGAGTGATAATGGTCATGTCTTCGTAAAGGAATCAGTCAAGAAGGGTATTTTGCCTACAATTCTGTCGGAGCTTTTGGCAGCTAGAAAGCGTGCAAAGAAAGATATGAAGAACGCTCCAACGGAGTTTGAGCGAGCGGTTCAGAATGGTCGACAAGTACGTGTTAGTTGTATACAGTCGTTCTCCAAAATTCATGCAGGAACCCTACTGACATTGTTGCCCCGTCACTCTTTATTTCACAGCTTGCCCTGAAAGTCTCTGCAAACTCTGTGTATGGTTTTACCGGAGCAACGGTGGGACAACTGCCCTGTGTTGCGATCGCCTCATCCGTGACATCCTACGGTCGCTATTTGTTGGAAACGACAAAGGAATTCGTGGAAAAGAACTACACCATCGCAAATGGATATGACCATGACGCACAAGTCGTGTATGGAGATACCGATTCCGTCATGGTCAAGTTCGGGACAGCAAGTGTGGAAGATACGTTCCCGTTGGCTCTAGAAGCTGCTGACAAGTGTTCTAAAATTTTCCCCAATCCAATCGAATTGGAATTTGAAAAGGTCTACTTTCCGTACTTGTTGATGAATAAGAAGCGATACGCCGGTCTCATGTGGACCAACAAAGAAAAATTCGACAAAATGGACACGAAAGGGTTGGAAACTGTCCGCCGTGATAACTGCGCTCTTGTTCGTGATGTTATCCAAACTTCTTTGAACAAAATCTTGATTGAACAAGATGTGAAGGGGGCGATCGACTATGTCAAGTCGCAGATTAGTGATTTACTTCAGAACAAAATGGACATTTCGCACCTGGTGATCACCAAGAGTCTCAATAAGGGGGCCGAATACGCACTGGGGTTAGGTGGGAAGAAAGAGGATTACAAAAACAAGCAAGCTCACGTCGAGCTTGCAGCAAGAATGAAGAAGCGAGACGCGGGATCAGCACCGCAAATGGGAGATCGTGTTCCGTATGTAATCATTACTGGTGCCAAAGGAACCGCAACTTATGAAAAAGCAGAAGATCCGATTTTTGTTCTAGAAAACAATTTAGCGATTGACTCGAAGTGGTATTTGACCAACCAGCTTTCCAAGCCACTGAAAAGAATTTTTGAGCCAATCATCGATGACGTTGATAAATCTTTGCTTCAAGGCGATCATACGAGAAAGATCTACATTCCTACACCTTCGGCCCGAAAGGGAAGTTTGATGATGTTTGCTGTGAAAACGGCCACATGTATTGGTTGCAAAGCAATGGTAGACCCGAAAAATGGATACCTGTGTAAGCATTGCGTTCCGAGACAAGCCGAGATTTACCTGGAAAAGCTTGCTCTTGTTCGTGAGAAGGAACAAAGCTTCGCTGAGTTGTGGTCTGCGGCGCAGAAAATCCACAATACGATTCATTCGGACATAATGTGCACGGGAGATGGATGTGCGTGCCAGTTCTACAGAAGAAAGAAAGTGCAGGCTGATATTCGACTTGCACAAGAAGTACTTGACAAGTTTGGGAAATAAGAATTAATAGTTGCTACAAAAGGAGTTGTCGCTTGGTAGCGATAAATTGTGGAATTGTCTGTCTACATTCAAATTCAGAAAATCAAGTACGACGTGATCAACTCCCTCATGCGGATTCTCTGGAATAATGAACGGCTGCATTGTGAGATGTTGGACAAACATCTATTCTGGTGGAAATGAACATAAGCGTCGGTCTAAAAGCGACAACATATAATCTAATTGTATTGACCTGACTTGATTGTAAGGAGTCCAACCGTTCTTTCACGAACCGTGTTTGCCCTACGACTATTTTGTAATAGATCTTAGCAATTTTGGCAATCCGTGCAAACGCATGCGTCGGAACATTTTCTCCCACCCGCGACGCATTCGCAATACTTCTTCAAACATCTGCAACAATCAAAATTCGGGACAAAAGGTTTTAGGAAACGAAGCTCGGAACACCTGTCGCATTGATAACTTACCCGCTTCTCTGGCAACGACATCCTTCCCTGTCCGCTACAGCTTTTCTGCCCCCATGGACGAAAGCTCGAGGGCGTCGCGATAGTATTGAGAGAATGGCCTCGACGCGGGCGCCCTTCGGCTCACGGACCGAATTATGGGCTTCCGTGTTCTTGCAGCTTTTACAGCGACAACGAGCTGGGTCACAAAACATAGCTCCATGAAAACACTCGCAGTACAGCTTTAGACAATGGGTCGATCCACACTTGCAGGAACGGTCGCTGATAGGGACACCCTTGAAAAGACTCCTTTTTGTGATGATGGTCCCTAACTTTGCTCGATTGCTCGATTCTGCATCCTTTTTTTGGGACACTGAAATGTTTCGTGAATTGGTCTTTTTGGAACGTGTTCGAAGTTTTAGAACTGGTCTACCAGCCCCAACAATGCTGTCGCTTTGTGGTTTCGGTTGAGTCTTCGCTGAAACTTCAAGATCGATTGTTGGCGAGAGATTTTTCGTTTGACGCTTCTGGTTAGTAGGGATCGGAGAAAAATAAGGCCTGCGAGGAGGTCCTCTGATAGAACCTCGAGAGCGTGCACTGAATGGAAACATCGTGTGAAGACCCTGACCGGGGGATGAAATTTGGGGCGTTGAGGAAGAGGCATGGAGTAAGTCAAATACTCCTTCCCGATTCTTCCTGACGATGCGTTCACATGAAGCTAGAGATGCCTGACTTGAATCTTGTCGCAACAAGGTTGCGTATGGTGTCGCTCGGTGAAATGTACCAGGTGTCAAGTCGGGTTGGTTGGTTACGACGGAAGGTGGCTCTTTCGAAGATTTCAGTGAGAGGAGAGCTTCTGCAGGAGTGAGTATCATCTCTGGGTGAGGTTGAAAGGACGAAGCGGAGGAAAGACCCTTCTTTGCGAAGACTCCAACTTGATGTGGTGTCGTTAAGAGGGCTTCCGCAATCAAGCTCTCACCGATAGTAGTACTTGGATGGAATTGAAGTACAGGGGGAATTCGTCCGGCCTGTTGAAGCAATGCTGCCGAAGTTGCTTGTCGAAGTAGAGGAAGGAGTCCCGAGCAGGTATTGAAGACACTGCAGCTAGTAGTGGAACGCAGGAGACTAGGAGGATTCGATGATCCACGATCGAGAGATTTCGATGGCATATCAGGCCCTGGTGGAGAAAATCGCTTCTTCCATGGTCCTCGGGCTCGACTATAATCAGGAATATACATATCCGAGTCGCTAGAACGTTTGTTGTTTGTAGCATTCCCCAAAGGCTTGCATTCAGAGCTCTCACCCATCATGTTGTGGCCGGCAAGTGTGCGGAGATCCGGGCTGACGTCGGAATTCGCTTCTGGTGCAAATGTGACGTTAAAGTGGCGATAATTCTTGAAGGCGGAAACGTTTTCCTGTCCTTGTTGTTGATGATGCGGGAGTGCACAAGAGTCTTGGCGTTGCATGGCGATAGCGGAGAAAGACGGATTCCAGCTTTGGCTTGTTTTAAGCAGAGGTAACGGGCTCTTGGGGTAAAACTCAATTTCAATATCTCCACTGTCGTCCATGATGCAATGCGCTAACGGCGGCAAATTTGCTGTTCAACCAAGAAGGAGAAGTGATGTCCTCGGACAGTTCGATTGAGACACAAATGCAACAAGGCTTGAAAATGGCAGCTCTGGAAGGATACGTGGGTAAGTACGAAGTGATAAAAGAGAGGAGTGACTGAGGCTGTCTCGATTCCATTCCAATCCTAGATGAAAGAAGGAACGATGTGTTCTTGACCGTTGTTGGGAAAGCAAAAATTATTATCATGGACGGATTGACAGTGAATCAACTGTGTTGGGACTGATTCGTGATTCGATAAATGGTGACGTCGCTCCGTCATGGCGCGCGTCAGCCAGAATAGGGACACGAAAGGCTCGATGATGCTTGGAATGTGCCTCTGCTATCTTTTCTTTTATATTGCAAAAAGGAGAATCTATGAACAGCTCTGCAGATGCTGGCGGGAGCGCGATCCCTTTGATTGGTAAAGGAATGGATAACCAATAAACTTTGAGTCTTCTTCAACGTCAACCCCAAAGCTCCACCAGGCAGCTCATTGAACCTTGCTTGATGGCAACACCAGAATTCTGATAAAGCTTCTGCACGCAGAAATGATTTAGATTCGTCAGGACCGGATCCCAGCCTCCATTCTGCTCCACCGTATGAATTTTCATGTACGAGCGTTTCGTTCCAAAGATTTGCATTCCCAATCTGAACAGTTGATATGATTGAATGTTGTACAGGTGGCTCGTTCGAAAGCGTGCCCTTTTGTATGTAGAAGGATGTGTCCTTGGCGCTTCCAATGAAGCTGCAACTGCTGTCGCCACAAGAAATTTTCACTTGAAGATGAGAGAGGCACAGTAACGAGGAAATACCGACAATGGATTCTTGAGATAAGCTTGCACCCTTTTTTTCAATCTCGAACTCTCGGCTCGCCTCGCCGTTGTTCTTGTCACGTTTCTTGCGATGATCTCTAGACTATGTTTTGGCTTTGGATTCTTCCAGGTGGTTAGATATAAACAAGAGACCATCTTTGGTAGAGTCGACATTAGGATCACTGCTGCACACTCAAGGTTGCAACTCAATGAAATAAATAGTCTGCCATGTGCTGTCGCACTCGCACTCGACTTTTGTGGCGTTCCACAATATACGGTCAAATGCTACTGCTGCGGCAACTGGCACCGTAATGACCATGGCGATTAACGTTCTGACCAGCACTTCATTTCCTGAGGTGATGCATGATCTGCGTTGTAAGATCCGACTTGTTTGAAGACAGAGAGTCAAAAGCACCGAAAAAAACGTTGGGTTCATGCTATAATTCGAATCTACTACTTTCCTACTGAACTTGATTATTTATGTTGCTTCACACTTTCTAGCTATAGTTACGACTTCATTCACGCTCTAAAACTTCCGGTTTGGCCAAGTATTACTCCGAGGACATACCATTCATTTTATGGATAGGTACCTATCATACACCTGTAGACTACCGTAGTACGTCGTCCGGTACACCGGTACGGTACCAGTAGTACGTACCGTAGTACCTACGGTCATGTACAGTAATTACGGCACGACATTACGTCGCAGGGAGATGCAGTCGTACCGGTAATACCACTGTATCATACCGCAGACTGGAAATACCTACCGGTAGGTACACGCTTGTGGTAATCGTCCGTGCTTCGTCGCATCTCTCAGGAGCCTCTACGTCGTATGGTGAACTTGCGACAACACTGCTTTTATGTTTTGGAGAAAGGTGCACCCCTTCGCAAGGATGTCAATCGCAGAGTATCAATAATTCAATCTCTTTTACTACGTCAGCACACACGAATACCCGTCTGCAGCGAATGTGTTGCCTGCATTTTTCTCGAACACACATCCTGTAGGCTGTACGATTGAAGTACACGAGAGCTATTAAAACCATCAATCTTCTTTCCTCGCATCAATACACTGCCATAACAAACGCAACAATGATGTTATCTACAGCTGCTAGATCTTCAGCTCGGGTGCTTGCCGCTCGACGAACGCTCCCTGCTACGGCTCGGTTCTATTCCGATAACATTGTCAGTCATTATGAGAACCCGCGAAACGTAGGAAGTCTTGACAAGAACGATGTTTCTGTAGGAACGGTAAGTGACGTTCTTGCTGTTTTGTCTGTCAGGAGTCTCGTTTATGCAAAGGTTGTGAGCTTTGAAATTTAGTTGGATAGTTCCTAATGAAAGAACGATTTGGTGTCACATTCTTGTTTTGTTTCGTTTGACTTACACCTTCCCTTGTTTCTTCAACTCTTGATACCGCGACAGGGCCTTGTCGGTGCTCCCGCATGTGGTGATGTCATGAAATTGCAAATCAAAGTAGGCGATGATGGAAGAATCATCGAGTCCAAGTTTAAGACCTTTGGATGTGGATCGGCTATTGCCTCCAGCTCGGTTGCCACTGAATGGGTCAAGGGCAAGACGGTTGATGAAGTCCTTTCCATCAAAAACTCAGATATTGCTGCTCATTTGAAGCTCCCACCTGTCAAGCTCCACTGTAGCATGTTGGCCGAAGATGCCATTCGTGCCAGCGTCGCAGATTGGAAGGCGAAGCAAGCGGCCAAGAGTTCCGAGGAAGGAGAGACTGACGCCGCTAAAGTGGCAATGTAATGAACGGAACAGCAGGTGTCATTCATTTTTCTCTTCATATGCATCCAGGCCGAGAATCGAATCGTTTCATTGATGAATTTGGCTTCCAAATCATGGAAAGAAGAAATACAGGGGAACTAGCGTCTTGGCGCGGGTTCTGATCTGGAATCCTTCGATCCGAGATTACGTTTTTCATTCTTGCACTCTATGGAATACTACATTCTTCACTACTACTGTAAATATCATAGGCAAGTCCAAAGTTATGTATCGGTCTGAAATCTTTCTCGCAATCAGTGTTGTGTAAATCACCCTTCAATGACTTGCGGTCGGTTTCATGAAAGCTGCTTACAGTTAAGAAAACCCACGTAGCTGAAGTAAAGTGAGAATACTCATGCTACGTACGATACGACTTGTACGTACGAATCATGAAACGTTCACCTCTTCTTCAGATAAAAATAAATCAAATCGGAAATTTCGTTCCAGCAGGGTGTCTTTCGCTTCATCGTCATTCTACTAGGAATTCTTCTCAAGAGCTATCGCATGATCCTAAAATAATGATAGCTAGGCATCCTTGTCGCGGTGTGATTCCATGGAATGTAGTGCTTGCACTAGCCTTTACACTGGGAACTTCATCCACCATCTACTGTTGGACGCCCAAAATCCACGAAAGGTATTCTGCAAGATGGGCACTTGGGTGTCGGCAGCGACTAGGACAGCATTCAACATGTTGTGCTCGTGACGACAATTCCCCCAGATCTCCCCGAAGGAAACGTGCTACGGTTCTTTGTGTCACTCCTTCAGATTCACAGCAGCAGGCGCAAATGGAGGCTTTGTCGCTTGAGTGCCGAGCGTTCATGGAAAACCACGAACAAGAACAGCAGGCGTTGTTGGAGCGAGACAGCAAGATCTATGTCATCCCCGTGGTCGTAGCAGTTCTTTCCTTTACTTATTTTGTGCAGATCAGTGAAGTGTTTCACGTCATGGTCGACGCATGTTCATTTGGACGATATAAGGGAGAGTTGTCGGATGAAATTCGCCCTTTGATCAATGGACCGGTTACCTTGACGATTTCCATTCTATTCGGAAGTTTGGTCAGTATGACAATTTCGACACTGTACGAGCGTCAGACACAAATACATCGCGTTGGGATTGCAATTGTGAACGAGGCACGACACATTTTGTACCTAGCAGAAGGACTGCCGGAACCCGAACGATCTCAGGTCAGAACGCATGTGAACATTTTTACCATCCAGCGGCTGCGGTCCTTTTTCCGAGGAGACATGTTTTCCAAGGAGGGGCGAAGGATGAATTTGAATCCAGTAATGCTAATTCTACACAATGTGGCTCGAAACCAAGACAACGATGGTCCGTACTTGGCGGAATTGTATGCCTCCATGGCCAACATCAAACAAATTTGGATCGATTTTGTAGCTGCAACACAAAAACAGTTCACACCAGGCCATTATGCCAACCTCCTGTCACAAGCTGTGGCCCTGCTAGTGATATACTTGTGGGAGACGGATGATGCGACCCTGTTGGAGGCCCACACGTTCGAGCTGCGCGTTGCGTTCGCCCTTTTAATGACGACCATGGCCTGGATCGCCGCTATCATTATTGACCTGTCGACACCAATTTCCAATATTATCACAATGATTAAGAAATATGGTCTCGATATGGACGAGATGATTGCTTTTGGTTTGGCCAAAGACATGGACATGAACTACATTCGTGCCACTAATGGAATTCCTTCTTTTGCCAATACGACAGAAATTCAGCTGAGATGAGATGATGTGAAGGTTGATTGTTTTAAAAAGTGTGTTGTTACTCTGCAAGAAGAACAATATCTCTTTCCTTTTAGAGTGTCATGATGGAGTGCGTTTGAGGTTTTCTATCTCGCATCGAGGCATTTCGTGCATGATCGAATGTGACAGCTGGATTTCGAAAAGTTGCGACTTTTTACTCAATTCATCGAACACTGCACATCTTCGAGTAGAAATCTAGCTTTGTCTATTATAGCTCCCACTCATCCCTTTCTCGATAGGTCACCATAGAGTCGACCTTGTGGACCTGGAAGAGAAGGCGATGAAAAAGTGATGAGGCGGTGTAAGACGTCAGCATGCAATTTGTAAGAGCCATTTGAACTCAACAACTCTTACCGATGTAGTGAAAGATCGAAGTTTGACTTCTTGGCTGTTCATAATGTAGCACGGATCAGAATCTTCCCATTTGGCTGGGACGGCAGCCTCCTTTTTGGTGTACACCAACAGATCAAAAGAACATGGCTCATTGAGTAACGGCAAAAAGGTGACACTTGCCGTGATTTGCCGAATAATGGCTTGAATTTCTCCGTGAATCTCCTTCATGGATTTGTTGCTCTTGCTGCGGCCACCGGTGTTGGGAATGGCATTCTCTCCGTCCTCTTGTCCATCCAATGATACATTGAATTGCCATCGTTCCAAGGTCTCCCCGGAATCGACGCCAGTGACAACAACGACCAATCGTTGGACGTCACCACTCAACAACCAGGCTTCCACTTGGGCCATGACTTGGCTCAGATACTTGAGTAAGCCCTCATCGGTCGAAGTGAGAACTGTAAGGCCGTACTTGGACTCGCGCTTAAAGGTTTCTGGTTGATAAATTCCTATACGTAATGATAACAAAAAGAAAAACAAAAGTAACTGTAAGTACGATGGATCCAAAGCTCGGCGAACCCAGCCGCTAGAGGACACAACGAATGAACGAACGATTCTTTTGGTTCTTGCACTCACCTCGTTGATACAGAATTGAATTTATTGCCGTGAAGAAAAATTCCGAAACGATATCAACGCTTCCTTTGAGGGTAATCTCTGTCTTATTGTCCGTAGCGCTCATGTTAAGAGATTTGATGTTGCACGTAGTAGAACCAAATGTTTATTTTTGTTGCTGTAGTAGTTGTTGTTCCTTTTGAAATGATGATGAAAAGGTGGTGTTGTTGTTGTTTTCTTGACTTGCATTTCGAATAGCGGCTTGTGCGCGGCTGCCATTGGCCAACAGTAACGGTCGATCTGTTCTTGATCAAATTATCCCCATTCCTAGTAGCAATCAAATCGCCTTTTTTCGAGGGGCGAACGTCAAGCCAAACGCGTTGTCGTCGTCATCCTCAAACAAGCTCGTCGTCGCAACCAAGAGGAACAGACAGACTCTATTTTTGCGCTAGCTACCTACCGGTAGAGTGATAGCTTCCAAAATATATTTTGCAATGATGAATGTTGCCTCTCGACGAGTCCTGTCGGTAGCAAGCCGAAGGGTTACCACTTCAAGACAATTCTCGGCTCTGTTGGAAGTGACTGAAGAGTACCCAGGGTAAGCACTGCGTGCCGTTACGACTGTCGTTGGTCTGTCTGGATGTGCGTTTTCGCTTGAGGGGAGGATCGGCATTTCGATCATGGCAAGGGAGGACGATGCATGATGGAATCTCTATTCTCACCGTTTTATTGATTCGTATAACAGTATCCCATCGTTGTCACCACAAGCGGCCAAAGCGAGTAAAGCTTCCGTCAGTACTCTTCCCAGCGGGTTGATTGTAGTAACCGAGGATGCCTGCACTACCTCCACTGTTACCATGACCTATCCAAAGGCTGGATCTGGTTCGGAAATGCTTGGTGAAGAGGGAGCCGCTCTTATCAACAAGTGTTTAGCATTCAATAGTGGTTCTGGTTTGTCGACGATCTTGATCAATCGAACCATCGAAAACGAGGGAGCTACTCCTTTTGCCTCTGCCGATCGAAGTGGAGCTACCCTCGGATACACGGTCGAGCCGGAAAATGCGATTGGATTGGTCCCTCTTCTTGCCCTCGACTGTACTTTTGAGAAGTGGGATGTCCGTGATGCCAAGGCTCTCGCTGGATACCAAATTTCGGAGGCCAACAAGAGTGCGGAAATCGTCCTAACCGAGCAAATTTTCTCGGCCGCCTATGGTGCCTCGTCTCCAATGGGACGACCATTTTACTGCAACGACGCCGGGACTTATGAAATTGCTTCCTTCCGTAGTCGAGGATATGGATTGAATGGTGCCATCCTCGCCGCCACGGGTGTCAAGGACCATGCGGCCTTTTGCACAGAGGTTGATGCCCTGACCGCGGAAGCCCCTAAGGGCGATGGTTCTCCATCTCCAACAGCAACGTATCTAGGCGGAGAGGCTCGGCTGTCAGCACCTTCTATGGGGTATGCTCACGTTGCTCTTGCGTTTGAAGCCAAGGTCTCTAGTGCCATGAGAAATGTCATCAAACAATGCCTAACGTTGGTCGGAAAAAATGCCGGAGTATCTGCATTTGAAACCAGTGGACTTGTTGGTGTTTACGCTGGTGCTCCTTCGGAAGGTGTTGGCGCTATCGATGCTGCCCTAACGGAGACTTTGACGGCAGAGCTAACGCCTGAAATTATCGCCATTGCCAAGGCCATTGCCAAGGCCGACGCCACATTTGCCTTGGATTGTGGAAGCAAGGGACTCGCTGCTGCCATGACAGCGGCTGTGTTGGAGAATGGAAGCTTTACTGATGCCGCCACTGTGGCGAAGGCCTATGATACAATCGCCGAAAAGGACGTTACCGCGGCGGTGGCTGCCATGCTAAAATCTACCCCGTCTTTGGCAGCAGTGGGAGACATTGGTGTCGTCCCGTACCAAGGAACGTTTGCTTCCCGATTCTAAACTCGATAGAAGCAGACAAAATTAAACTCCTTTACTCCTTAATAAAGAACAATGTACTCTCTTTGTGATGGTAACCATTGTTTATTACAGGTAAACTGTAGCAGTAGCTTTATTATACAGTTAAGTCGTACGTCGTATGTTAAATATATTGTACCGTGTATTCGAAAGACGTTTTTCAAACTACTGGGTCTACAGGTCTACTACTACCGTACTGTCGTAGTCGTACAGAACTGACTGTGAACTTTACTATGGTGTCCCCCAAGCGGTTTTATTGTCGTCCTGACGGACAGGCAAACTTTTTGAATTTTTTTTGAAAAAGTCTCATCACAATGTAGTACTACCACTATCATAGTGCTTAGTAAGCCCCGTGATTTTCATTTCAACTCACAGTCATCACGCTCGTGTTCATCCTCTCACATGATCAGTCTTTCCCACACACAAAATAATACTCTACTAGCTAGTAATAAAATAATGATATCTTAAAGAAGTCGACCGTTATACCGAGCAGCAACGCAATGCAATCTCCATCAGTTCAGTCTATCAATGGGGCTATCCTCGCCATTCTATCGGGATACAGCATAACAACATGGGAATACGACGCTGTAGATAGCGACAAACAGCAACCTGTGACACGTTACCCCCAAGGCGACTTGCCTATTTCAAGCTTTTGTTGGAACCACAATCGCCTGGTGCTGGCCACATGCTCTGCCGTTTCTACAGATGAACACATTCATCACAACGTCATGTTAATTTCCTCTCAGTCGGGCAATCGACTGGACTCCTTTCAACATGACCAAGACTGGGGACGTCATGGCGTGGCCAACAGTCTCCAATTCGGAGGCAAGTCGCGGTATTTGTGTGTCGGAGATGAGAGCGGGGCTGTGTGTCTTTGGGATTTGAAGAAAAAGCTACGCGTCCGACAATTCTTTCACAATGATCACCCATCTCGACAGGTGTCTTTGGATCCCACCGATACATACGTCCTGAGTTTGACACCATTCTTCATGTACGTTTACAATTTGAGGGACGGAATTTTGTTTGCCACACTGACTCCGCTGGGAAACAAAGTCAATGAGGAAGCCAAGGCTGTGGCATTTACCAAGTACTGTACGACGAGTCTAGAGCCCAACATTGTCGCCATCGGTACTAGTGACGGTAGCGTTCTTCTGTATGACTTCACTAGGGGTTCGGGAGGGGACACCCATTCTCGTCCAATCTTGTCCTTTACGAAGCGTCATGAGGGAGCGGTGACGGATGTTGCCTTTTCACCAACAGACTCGAAACTCCTCGTAAGTTCCGGGGAAGATGGAACGGTCAAGATTTACGACACCACTACCGTGGAAACTATCCAAGAAATCAGAAATTCAAATGTTACTTCTCCCATCACTTCTTTGAGTCTGTACGGAGGAGATGGTAATATTTGTGCAATTGGCTGCGAATCAGGGGATGTTTTTGTGTATGATCTAAATGGAGATGAAGACGGGGCTCTCCTAGCCACTTTGAATGTGGGAGGCCAGGTGGAACAGGTTGCATTCGCTCCGCCGCCTCGCGCCAAGGATCAAACAGTGGCACAAGATCCTCCAAAGACGCCTGCCGAACAAAGAAATACACTCCCTATGGCTCCTACCCCGGCCAAGTTTCGAATTCAAGAAACCACATCGTCGGTGAAGAGTCCCAGCAATCCGGATAGTAGCACCGCGTCGACTAACGACATGAAACGGCTAGAAAATGTTGACCGCCCGACCAAACCAACATATTCTGCTCCATTTGCTAGCGCCGTCCGTAAATCACCGCTTTCGCCCCGTCGAACCGCCATCGTGCAGGCAACCAGACAGCAGAATTCGTCTGCTGCTTCAAAATCTATCACTCCTTCCTCCTCGCTACCCCCAAAGTCGCCAACGGCCGTTTCCTCGCCAGCAAGCAAGGACACTCCATCAGGTGACGTCAATACCCAGCCGTTGGCAATCAAACCAAAAGCTGCTCGGCCCAGCTTCATGAAAACAAGGACAGAAACTATGCGCCAACATCTATACCCCCTTCGACAACAAGAAAATATTCCAGAACAACCCGAAGTTACCCAGGTCAATATGGTACGTGACAATGTGGACAAAATCAATTGCACTTCACCGTTTAAGATTGCTGTGAATGCTTAGCAATTTTTCCATCTTTTTATTCGAACAACAGGATGAGTTTCGTGAGGTCGTTCAAGAAGAAATAGAAAACTTGCAAGACGAAATGGAGGAGCAATTGCGAAACTTGCATATGGATATGATTTCTCAGTTCCATCAGCAATCCCAGGAAATGAACAAAGCCCTTTCTGGTCATCTAGCGACGATCGAAAGATTAACTGAAGAGAACAAGCGATTGAAGGAAGAGAATGAACGGCTACGTCGGGGTCGATGAAGGGAAGGCATTTGGAGCGATGTGATCTTAGGGGAATCATAAATATTTTTAATCAAAGGTTTATTTCTTATATGTACTACTACTAGTAATCTAGGTGTTGAGAAATGAGAATGGAAGTAGCTGCAGCCATCGAGACATGAGAATGCATTTAACTTGGCGCCGCTGATTGGTCAACATCCACGTCAATGTCTTCAAGGATCATATCATCCAGAGGTTGACCAGGGGCAACAAGGGGGAGACATGGTGTACGTCGGATGCGGCAGTGGAATAGGACAGGCTCGTCCGGATGGTCAAACAGGAATTCTCGCATCTTCTCCTCAATCTCGTCTTCACTGTCGCAATAAATGCTTCGGATTCCAAATGCCTTCGCCAGGGTCTGGTAGTCCGGGTTCTGATTCCTTACGGCTAGATATCTGCCATTGTGGAACAGACGCTGCCAGTATTCAACCATCATTTGACTCTCGTTATCCAGAAGCAAGATCTTGATGGGGATGTTCTGTTCTGCTACCGTCTTGAGCTCTGTGAAGGTCATGTTGAATGAGCCGTCACCGTCCACCGATATACACAGCTTCTTGCCATTTGCTAGTTTGGCCCCGATGCAGTATCCTAGAGAAACTCCCATTGTTCCTAAAGATCCGCTGCTGAGCATTTGCCGCGGTTGCGTCCATGTAATCAACTGCGCCGCTACCATTTGATGAATTCCAACACCCGTGGTGAAAATGGCATCGTCCATTTTTCCTGCCGCCAAGAGCTGTCTGTCCATCTCGGAGATGACGAGTTGAGCGGACATCATCGTTCTGGTAGCTGTGTGTTCCACTCCGTTCTCGTCGACGCGAGTAATGGTTTCGGTTGGAAATCTAGGAATGGCAATGGGGAATTCCTTTTCTAGGTCAAACTTTCGTTGTAACCAAGCAGCTGTTTCAGGCACCAAGTTCTTGTCTTTTGCTAGGCCTTCGTTCATGGTCTTCAAAAAGTTTTTTCCTGTAGAATGGACAAAAAAGTGAGGCTCAATCTGCTTGGCCTTTTCTGAAAGACGTACGTCGACGTGAATAATCCCACCAACACCCAATTCGGCAGCTTTTCTGGCTCCAGGAACAAAGTCTGACATTCTTCCTGTGATACGATCGTCGAACCGAGAGCCAACATTAATGATGAGGTCCGCCTCTTGAACCATGAAATTGGGCGTGGGATGTCCGTGCATTCCCATCATGTTCAAGGCCAGTTCGTGTCGTTCATCGAAGCATCCCAGGGCGTGAAGAGTCGTAGTAACGGGAATCTGCAGCGTTTCAGCAAATTTCATGAGGTCTTCGGCGCAATCATTGCAGCCCTGACCGGCAATAATGACGGGCTTTTTGGCGCGCTTGATGAAATTTAGCATATCAGTTGTGACACGATCGTTGAGATCTAGGTTTCCTTCTTTGGTGATAGGTTCTGGTTCACCGGTCAAAGCGTTTGTGGTCCAGTAAATGCGGTTGGTGGCATGATGATCGGCAGTGAACATATCTCGGGCCAAGGCAACAGGTTCCAATTTGTAGTTTTCGCCGTTTTGGGCAACCTCGAAAGACAAACCGTTGCTTTCATATCCAAGGCGAATGGCCTTGAAGACTTCTCCAGTATCTGCTCGCACTTCGGTGTGGAGACTGGCCATTCCCATGGCATCGTCCGCTTGGTTACTTGGGATTTTAGTTTCGACATAAGAATCAATCATGTTGGGCGTCAAAACCTGGTTCTGCAAATCCTTGGGCAGATCCACAAACACGGGTCCCGGTCGTCCATTGGTGGCTACAAAGAAGGCATAATCCATAACGAAGGGGAGTTCGGCAGCTGATTTGATCTGGTAACTCCACTTGGTGCAAGGTTCCGTCATTGCGACAGCAGGAGCCGATTGAAAGGCATCCGATGGTGCAGTAGTAGCGGCTTGGCCACACAAAATGACCATGGGAACGCCGTCACAAATACCGTCTTGAAGAGGTGTGATCAAGTTTGTGACACCAGGTCCGGACGTGGCAATGGCCACACCCACTGGTTTGTGTTCTCCGTTGACAGGATACGACTTGGCATATCCTTCGGCAATGTGTCCGGCTGACGATTCATTTGAGTTTGTGATCCATCGAATGGGTTCTTTTCCGATTTCCTTGTGTCGAGGATTATCGGGATGGAATTGATCCAGGAGAGGCAAGACAGCTCCTCCGGAATACCCATTGACGACCTCTACGCCTTGCTCCAAGAGCTTGAGGTACACAATAGCCGCACCAGATAGACCCTCGTACCTTTTCATCATTTTTTTTATGTTAGTTCTAGTTTGGACCTCGGCTTCAGCCTCCAAAACTTCGCGTGATTTGGTTGGCTTTCGGCTTGCCACCGAAGGCGTGGCATTCATGAGTTCGGCAATCTCCGATGCCAAAGCGCCGTTTCGATCCAGTTCGCGGAAGAGTTCCTCATCCTTCACAGTAGTGCTGGTGAGAGAAGTCGATCTGTGAAACGCTGTTGGGGTAGCTCGAGTGTTCAAGGAGAAGGGTTTTGTTGCAGGAACAAATGCATCGGTGCAGCTCACACCCAAGACGGCAAGAAGAGCAGCTTTAGGAACCTTCATCGTCGATTCAGTTGTTGCTGTTGAAAGATGGCAGTGACGAGTGAATTCGGATTTACAGTTAAGCGATGGAGAGATTGGTTGGCGAATTGATGCAGGTCTCGTGTGTCCCGTGGACGGATAGTAAGGAACGACCTCCCGTGAAGAAGATGGTAGGGGATGTAGTTGTGAGAAAGAATTGTCAATCAGCAGTGTGATTGCTACTACTGTCGTAACTGTAAAAGCAAGTTGCTGTGTGAGTGTCTGATGTTTTTTGGTGGGCGAGCACAGAGTAATTTTACACACACACTATCATACACTGCATCAATTACAATAGGAAGGACGAGTGGAGTACAGTCGCTGCCTGGCCGTCACATTGGCCATGACGGCGAAGCTACATACGTCCCCCAATCGCTACCAACGAATGACCCGTCAACTTTTCGTTATGTACTGGGACATGGCACAGATTCTTTGCTGACGTAGAGCCGGGAAAGTTGAACTCTCGGATTCAATCTTACAAGATGCATAGAAAAGCTTGAAAGTATCGTAGTAGTTATAATAATAAGGGGATATCACCCCCGATATTTGGCTCGAGGACAACTTTTCCGGTACACATTTTACGTGCCCTACGCGGCAATATTGTCTTGGACAACTCCCGTTCGATACGACGCAAACGCGATCACATATCAAGCGTGCCAGCCCGCCCGGTTCGGCACCCCTCCGCATGATGACAACAAAATCTGTTATATTTAGGCTTGGGGTTGAAACGACAACAACAACACCAGCAACATCGGCAGTATCAGCAACGACGGAAAAAATGGAAAGATATTATAGTCAAAAAATACTACTGGTAGTTAATCGATAACAATCACACCGCCGTCGTAGAAGAGGAAGATTACCAACTCATGCCGGTTTAGTTCTCGATCCTTGATGGTGGCAACGGATACGGTGAACGGCAATTCTCTGAACGACATCAACGGAAGAAAGCTATCAATGTTCAAAACAGACTTCAAAGATTCGGTCATCTAATATCCACTAAATTATGAATGCTCTTGTGAACCACCATCCACAGCAATAGGATTTCGGTTTCTCTGTTGCTTAGACAGGATACCTCGAGCTTGGAGTACTAAAACAAGGAGGGAAGGTGTCCCGTTTGCGTCATTTATGTAGAAACCATTGTATTGCTGAAGAATACTGTCCTTGCTTTCTCCTTTTCCAATTCGGTCCAGTATTGACTGACAAATGCGTTGGACACGGGAAAAGAGGGTCTTTTGGGCGCCTGTATATCTTCTCCTCCACTGCGACTTGTATCGTCTATTCAATTCTGCAATACCACCTGCAATAGGGATGTTGTAGTAGTTACCGGTTCCGTTCCACTCATCAAACATTTCCATAACCGAGACATACTCTCCACGGAGTGGATGGTTGTAGCCAGGATATGGTAATACAGGTTGGGTAGTCTGGGGGGATCAGGTGACATTACAACACTTGGAGAATGCACTTCTGCGGGGCCGCCATTGTGTACAGGTAACTGTTGTAGCCTAACATTGGCGTAGCCTGCAGCAGCATTCCACATCCCCACGAAAATATTTTGGTAGAGATGATTACTGGAGAGAAAAAGTTGACGGAGATCATCCATGCGTTCATCAATACGTTGTATTGCGTACTGCTGATTTTGGTGCAATTGTTGCTGTACTTGTTGAAGAGTGTCAAACCGTGCATTCAGTCCAGGAAGTACAGTTTCCAGAGATGCATTGTATGGACTTGTTGCGTGAGTCAATGAAGCACGCATTAGTTCAACATAGGACTGGAATTCATTGGACTGGAACACTTCCACGCTGGAAAAGAGAGGATGGTGGATGCGATTGGGGTGTTCAACAAAGATGACAGCGGCATCTTGAATAACAACCTCACTCAGCACCTTCATGAAATGTAGAAATCTGGTTGCTGTGACCTTATCGTCTTCTGGTGAAATCTCGGATAGTCCAGTAAAAGCCTGGAAAGTGTCACTCAAACAAGGGAATACTTTCTCCGTCAATGATGTAGGGGGTATGACTGCAACTCTAGGATTATAATGCAGTCCCTCAGCTTCACGAAATCCGGCCTTCTGTCGAATAATCTTCATGGGAAGCTTATTCGAGAATGCCTTCTCGTTCTGTTTGGGATCCCAGTTGCCAAGTGTCCGTCTAAGGTTGTCATCGTCTTCCATGATTTCTGATTCCTTGTTACCAAGGACACGGCCAATGTGCACAAAGTGCCTAGTAGTAATACCTAGTGATTTGCACACTTTCTTGATCGCTTTGGCGTAGGACTTGTCAGATATTCGTTGGGTATGATTCAGTGGGGACCCTCGTCGGGAGTCACTGGCAACTAACAATTTCGTATCAAACCATGATTTGTTATCCAAAAAGTCAGGAGGATTATCCCACTCACCAGTATAGTGGAAACGGTACATGAGATAGAAACCAAGAGCACCAATGGAGCACAGGTTCACATTTTTGTGTCTGGCCACCCTTCCATACAGCTTGAGGTCTTGGTTGGTCTTTCCAGTGGCCATCTGTAGAATCATTACAGTTACAGGGTGAGGATCCCGGGTTCTCTGAACCGTGGCATGAAGCAGGTCCGACAGTTCTGCCATGTAGACCGATTCGCCACGTAGGATACCACCTGTAGTGAAGAGAAATGTGAAACGATTTCGGAGGCTGGAAAGGATAGACCTACTGTCGGAAACGCACCCCATTTGAAAGAGAGCATTTTCGATTTGGTCAATGTGATCAAGTGCGCCGTACGGCGACATTTCGTGGTCAACCTTTTCATCATAGTTTGCCCTCTTAACGCGCTGTTTCCGACCTTTTCCGACCTTCATCAGCTTCTCACATTTGGCCAACCAAACATGATCCTGCCATGAACAGTTGTTTATGTTGTCATCACGTTGATCAGCATGAAACTTTTGAAGAGCTGCCTTGTAGCTCATTATCGACTCCAAACCAAGACAGACCTTGGGATCTTCCACTCTCTGGTCCTGGGTCAAAGAAGAATATTTGTTGTGGATGGCAATATAATCATCGTGGTTGAAACGTGGAATTTTAGCACCTCGTGACGCAGGCGCTTTCTTCTCTCGGAAACACTGGTAGAACATGAATGGGTATATCTTTTCATGTGTGACAGTATACCTGCGTTCAGGACCTAGACCAGAAAATACGACGTCGCAATAAGCCTTGAATTCCTCCACCCTTGGTTCGTAAGATCTTGCGGTATTCGCTCTCATATTTTCATTGTAGAGCTGATTGACGATCTCTGCTTGTCGAAATCGGGCAACCTCTCCAAACGTCTGCAAAGTGCTTGGATCGATGATGCCTTGATTGTTAGATGAGTTGTTTGGAGACATGTTGGTGCTTGATGGCATGTTGACAGGAAGGCAGGAGTTGAAAATGACATCGTCAATGGCTTGAAAGGAGTGTAAATGAATGATGAGAACGACGGTAGTTACTGACACTGCTTGACATTTGTGAATGTGGTGACAGTTAACTGGCAAGTGTGAAAGTGTGAGAAAATCAGATAATAAAATATTTTTTAAACTTCTCCACAGCGAGAGGTACATACATAGCAGTTGTGTTACTCGTACGATACGAAGTACGCAATGATGCATGTTGTAGCAAAGCGTCATCGCACCTAAATGAACTGTTCGCTTTAAAATTGTCTGGATGATATCGTTAAATGATTTTATTAAGAGGCGCCACCACATGGTAGAATAAATTTCGTTTATCGGTGCCAATAAATGCATTTTACTTAATGGTAGATTGTCTGGGAGACCCTCCTGTTCCGAATTGTCTCGTTGCATTTTGTTGTCCCAGCCAAATCGGGTATGGGATAATATAATATAATATCATCACTTTCTTGCATCTTTTGACTGTGAATCAAAACAACTCTCTCAGGGAGTCGAAAAGAACGACCGAACGGGCTCTCGTGAATTCATAAATTATTAACAGTAAATACGAAGTACTGGAGTACGATGCAATCGATTCTTCATGACGAACGAACCGGAATCGGATCGAAGCACCCACCCCATCACGAAAAATCTAACACAGTACTTCTACAAATACGAATTTCTACTCGGAATATTAATGCCGGTAGACTACGGTACGGTAGTACCGGTACCGTATGTACCGGTACATCGTACCGCTAGAGAGAGCAGAAGGCGGAGTGTTACCATTCTTCGTGCATAGACAAAATCCATCCTGTTCCGCATGCGGCTACCAGATACGTCGTGGAAGAGAAAGAGATTAGCTACCGGTAGTTCTTTTGCGCCCTACTACGGTAGGTGAAATAGTAAGGCAGAGCAGCGTTCTTTCTTGCTGGAGTCGTTTTTTTGTTCAAACGGAGCACCCGGCACCATTGCATCTTACCTAGTAGGTAGCCACCTTACTAGCTACTTGTATTAGCGAGGATGTGATCTGACTTTGTTCGGGCGACGCAACAGGAGACAGCAGGAGCACCATAGTCAACTTCTAGAAACTGGAACTACAAACAGCTTTGCAATGTCGTCAAAAAATGGATAAAATGTTTCTCCTGATGACAGGGGCGAACATAATTTTCTTTGACCTGCTTACGAATCATTGTTTGTATCATACGATAGAGCTCACCGTCGACGTCTCTTTTGAGTACTAAGGTTAGAGATTCTTGTCCAAGACTCGATGGACCGCACACCGAATCAATACGACAGTAGCAGTGCACAACATACCGGTATTAACTGTGACATCAAAAACTCATCAACATCGCGTTCTGTCCAATTTTGATCTCAATCAACCAGCACCACACTGGTGGGGATCTACGGAGTACTTCGTATTACGGATTGTTTCAACAAAGGAAAAAATCGTGATCATACAAGGCTCTCCATAATGCTGCAAAGAACCCGTATTCTATTGTCCAAATCCAGTGGGAGGACGATTGTCCGTGATCCTCGAAAGAGTAGGACTCCTTCGACGGTGACACAAGGTTCGTCGTCGTCTCAACTTCAACCACACCAACCGCCGCAAAATCTCCCATACTATCAGCAGCAGCAACAGCAAGCACAACCACCGTTGCCTTTCGAACCGACCCATCAAAATCAGCAGTCAATTGGGTCCTCTATGGCCTCGTATGCAATTGCGGGTGCGGGAGTAGCACTCGGATTTACACTCGTTGGTATCTTGTTTGGTGGGTGAAGGAAGCAGCAAGGAGCAGGCAAGCACAACCACCGTTGCCTTCCGAGCCGAACCATCAAAATCAAACAGTTGATTGGGTCCTCTATGGCCTCGTATGCAATTGCGGGAGTAGCACTAGGATTTACACTCGTTCGTATCTTGTTTGGTGGCTGAAGAATAGTACATATATAAGAATATCATCTCCATTCTAAAAATAGGCGAGTCATTTCTTTTTGAGAGGAACAAGTAATAATTTGTTGATTAGATCATCTTATCAAAGACGTCATGCATTCTCCGACAAGAAAAGACTCCGCCAAGGTAATCGATTCGCCGTTGTTTGCAAGGTTTCCTTTCACTCCTAAACGCAGATAGTCCAAATTCCGAAAACAAATTCGTGCTTTGACACACACATTCTTATGTAATCACAGACGATGATCTCTTGCGAAAATAAATCCACAAGATTCAATCAACCAGATGAGCGAAGATTTGTTGTCATAGTTGATGCACAGAGCTGGCATGGGATATTGCTTCTTAGCGGTCGCCGAAACGCGCCAAGGCTCGCCCATGCTCATCTCTGTTGCTGAGAAACAGCTCAATGTATCTCGTACCCATGGACTTGCGATGAAGTTCCATGGCTCGTTTCGAGTCATCCGGGGTTTCAAACCCAACGTATGCCTCTCCGGTTGCTCGTCCGTCGCTGCGGTAAGTCAAAACAATGGATTCTGCCACTGGATTGTAGGGTTCAAAAAATCGATAAATGTCCTCCTTGTTGGCACTGAATGGAAGTCCTCGCATACGAAGAAAGCCAGTGTGCTCACCAACCTGAATTCCACCTCCGGTGCGTTTCACCATAGCTCCAGAGGCACGGGGTGGGCCGAAGGTTGTACGTGGCGGTCCCATTCCGGGCAATCCAAGAGGTGTACGACGAAGGCCATCATCACGACCGCCCAAACGGTCGGAAGGGCCTCCGCCCATACCTCCGCTCATACCAGCACCCATGCCTGGGCGAGAGAGGGAGTGTAACCCAGCGCCCCAGCTAGCCGAGTCTGATCTATTGTCTCCGACATCTCTACGATGATCATCCCCCGCTTGCCGATCATAGCTGCTGCGCCCTTGCGGTCCCCCTTTCTGTTCTTGCCATTGTTGCTGTTGATTGAAGAGATGAGACAAAGTCAATGTGATAGTTTAGAACATGCGATGGCAGACGAGACGAGACTCAAAATGTAAAATTCACTTACAGCAGCAATGGCTGAGTAGTAGTCCGAACGCGATCCCGGAGAGATTTCAACAAAGCTTTTACCAATCGTTTGGCGGTCACTGTGAGACACAGGAGATATCAATTCAAGGCGACCAGATGTTAGAAATATTTTAGAACAATGAGTCTAAACAACTCATCAACAACTTCCGATGCGTACCGTTGCAACGCCATTTGATAGTCCATAGGATTAGCAAAAATTACAAAGGCTTCACCTTGTCCGACCAACACGACGTCGATAACTACAAGCCCCTGAAAGAGAATCAAGATATCCTCTAGAGTTGCATCAAATGGGAGCCTCCGCAACCGGGCACAAGGAAAGGGTCTGGAGAAACATCAATGATAATCCGGAGTACATGAATGCGAAGAAAGGGTGAGAAGGGGACACAGAAAAATACGTACAGGAGCAATAGATAAAGTGGAAACGCATAAAACGCTGACGGAATCAATCCACCACTATTGCTTCTACAAAAATCACGATCAATTACGAAGAAAAGCAACGACTCCGGAATGACTGGCTGACGGACGCTTGAAACTCACCCTAGAACGGCTTCCAAAGGATCCGTGCTTCCGCCGAGTCCGGGTATCCCCGGTGGCAATGGAACCCCCTCCATAGTAGGTTGATGCGATGGTTGCGGATATTGATTCCTGCAACGACGGCGACGACAACAACCCAACAAAGAGGAAGCAACAAGTATTAGTGGTGGAGTAGTGGTTTTGGGATTCTGGATTTCGTTGGTGCAAAGAGAGAGGGGAGGCGCAAGGCAACGCGAGCGATGCGCATAAGATTTTGTCGCTGCTCTCAGCCTCAAATCCTCGCTCACGGCTAGGCCGGCTACTAGTTGAAAGAGCGAAAGAGCGCGAGTTGAACATTGGACGCGAAATGACTCCGTTGTCACAGGAATGATAAGATCCTTGGGGAACGGGTTTTGTCGTGGTAGTACACGCCACCAATAAGTAACCGACCGTCCGGCCGACAACACAAGAAATATCTACCGACAAAACTTTCGTACAAAAAAAATCACGTAGTTTTTTGGTCGAAACAAGCAGGAAGGGTGGTTGTGCAAGCGATGAATTTCTCTCCGAAAAGGTGGTGGTGGTAGCTGTGGCATCACCATACCGTGCAAGAAGTCAAGCCGTTACGACAAAAGGAAGAGGTAGAGGAATCCGTCGACTACATCGAAATGACGCCGACACAGTGTTGACACGAAGAAACGATTCCCATACGAGTACGTGCAACGTTCATTCCAACAAGATAAAGCACTCACCCCGAAGAATCACCTCCTGATTCTAATATTCTGGTGTTTTGCTCCTGCCATTCTGGCACTACATATCCCCGTAAATATTGTGTATGATGCCCCTGTTGTCCATGCCCCGAATATGCTTGTTCTGGATAGTAGTAATACAAAAAACCCTCATAGTAATAGTCGTTGTTGTAACCCTGGTACCCCTCCATGGTTGTAGTTGTAGATATGATAGAAAGAAGATCCCTTGAGATATCGCCCCGCTTTTTGCGAAGTACTCCCTTCTTTTGTGAGACACTTTTCACGCAAAGCGCTCCAAATCGAATAATGATGAGCACTTCCGAACTCTTTTTGTCGAGTAGGTTGAGACGCACCGTCGTTCCAAGTATTTTGTTACGATACAGTCGTACGACGTTCACGAAAAGAATTAATAAAAGGGCCTGTCCGTCATACCAGCGTGCAATTGACAGTGAACGGTAAACCAATCGATTAAGTCGAGACACCTTGAATCGAAATTGAAAATGCCCAGAACGCAATAACACAAAAAAATAAAAATATAAAAATTCTCAGTTTTACAATTAACGGTAACAGTATTACTATAGTCGTAGTCGTAATAAATCGTGTTCCCAATCAATTTTCATTGACAGTGAATGTTACTACAGTATTACAAAACAGTCTTTAGTTTGAATTCTTTTCCGTCGGCCTTGGCAGCTTCAAAAGCGGATTGAGAGCTGATCACCGCGGTTGATGGGTCTTTGATTGCTTTCAAACGTTCCCCAAAAGCCTTAAAATCAGCTGGCTTGGTATCCAAGATTTGATTGCGGAAGTTTTGGCGGTACTCGGCGCTCTCGTTGACCAACCATCGTTGCATTTGCGTAAAACCCTTTTGGTTGGGGCTCAGAGCTCCGTCCATTTCACCAATGGTTCCAATGATGGCCTGGGAAAGAATCTCAGGATCGTTCTCCATTTGTTCGGCTGCTGCAATCACAGCATCACCAGCGGCATCGTAGATGTCGAGGGTCTTGCTCAAGTTAGGGTCGCGGTAGCTCAAGTAGGAAAAGAAGCCAGAGTAAGGAGAAAACGTGCAGAAGCCGCCGTATGCTCCACCCATGACTCGCACGTAATCCCAAAGGTAGCCAGTTCGAAGAAATTTGGAGACCACTTGGGCTGCGCCAGTAGCCGTTTCACCCTCTTCATAAAGAATTCCTCCCTTTCCAACATATGATACTTGAGTCGGTACCACGAACCCCTCATCTTCTACTGGAGCCATCTCAGACATCAATTTCTTAATGGGGGCAACCCAGGGATGGACTTCCGAATAGAAGTCGGGAAGCTTTCTTCCATCACTGGCTCCAGGAAGTTCCATTAAGAAGGTATCAACCGAGGGCTGGATTTTCTCCAATACTGCCTTGTCACCGGTAATATCCACTAGCATTCCATCCCGGCAGGTTTCGTGATCCAGAATTGCACTTCGCATCTTTTCAAGACGGCTCAACAAGGACGGCCAGTCTTCTTCCGCTTGTTTCAAAAGCTCCCGGATGGTGCCGAGCTGAGTGATACCTCCCATCATTTCATCGACGTATCCACCCACTCGATATCTTGCTTTCATGCGCATGTTGATGGCTTGGTGCCCACTTCCGCGGATCCGAGATTCCATTCGCGCCTTGTCTTCCTTCAAAATTTCAATAATTCTATTCTTCGAATCGAATCTTGCTTCGGTCAAGATTAACCTCATCAAGGAGAACAGCTCATCAGTTTTGTCACTGGTGGCTTTTCCTTTCATGATTAACTTCGTTTGGAGGTGGTTGCCGTCAAGCACGGCACTCTCCATTGCTCCCTTCGGGTGAACCGCTGTTGTGAGAACACTGACATCGATCCCTCCAGTGTAGGTTCCGATACGGCGAGACAGGGCTACTTGGTCGAATTCTCCTGCTCCTGTTTCCATCATGACTCTAGTGAACAATGGCAACAGGGCGATGTCTTCTACAGGCAAAGCAGAGAGGTCCACCCCAAGGACGACATATGCGATACCGGAAGTCGAACCGAGTTCATGGCGCAATATGGTCACTCCAGAGTTACTTTCGTTCTCTGTCACATCAATGGGATATTCTGTGGACTCGCGTTTCAAGTCGCCAAGTTGCAACTTCGGAATAGTAGCGCGATCTTCCGGGGAATCCTCAGAAGCTTGCAGCTCTTTAAGCTTTTTGGTGGTTTCGATGATATTCTCAATTTCTTGGTCACTGAGGGATGCCTTGATCTTTTCTAATCGATCTTGCTCCTCTTTCAGTAGTTCGCTCTCGTACGTCTTGGAGGGAACCATTTCAATCGTGGTGCGATGAGAGTTGCTCACTAGCATCTCCTTGATCATATTTTGGAATACTTGGGATCCACTTTCGGCTATGCAGGATTTCAGTTGTTGCAAGGGTTCCTCGAATTTGAGTCCAGCTGTTGGCGACTCGTCATAGAGCCACTTGGACATAGCGCCTAGCATGAACGAAAGACCTTTCGGGAAGGATCCAGTGTTGAACTCACGAAGAGAAAATTCAATGGTGTTCATAGAAGATGCAATATCGTCCGCTTCAAATCCATCCTCCGCAACTTTTTCAAGAGTTTCAAGAATGAGTTTCTCCAGTTTGTCGACATCGTCCGGTTTGACACCCTTCATCCCGATGGAAAAAGTTGCTTGTAACAGCTCATCCGACAATCCTCCGCCCGTAATAGCTTCGCCGTATCCACTTTCCATGAGAGTCTTTCGGAGTATAGAAGAAGACGTGCCAGTGAGGAGGTGGTCCATTATTCCGAGAGTCAACTCTTCAAATGGCGACAGCGGCTTGTCGTTCATGAGCCAGTTGACCATCATCATGTGGGTCTCAGGTTGGTCTTCACCAATGGGGTAAGGATGGACTTCTTTCTTAGGTTCCGTGTATGTTTTCTTTTGCCATTGGATTACGCTTCCCGGCTTGCTCTCGGGCGAATAATCAAATTCGCGTAGATACTCGTCCATAATCTCTAGGCGTGTAAAAACGTCGTCGTCTCCGGAAAAGTAGATACGAGAATTGCTGGGATGATAGAATTTTTTATGAAAATCAGCAAACTGTTCAAAGGAAAGGTCCGGGATTACTCGTGGGTCGCCGCCACTATCAACTCCGTAAGTGTTGTCTGGAAAGATCGATCTCTGAGATTCTCGGTTCAAGAGCGAATCAGGGGATGAATAAACACCTTTCATTTCATTAAAAACGACACCCTTGAAGATTAACGGATCTTCTTTTTTTTCCAGCTCCAAATGCCATCCTTCTTGAGCGTGAACCATGGGATCGCTTATAGCTCGTGGATGGAAGACCGCATCCGAGTAAACGGAAATGAGATTGTAGAAATCCTTGTCGTTTTGACTAGCCACAACATAGCACGTTCGATCTGGATAGGTAAACGCATTCAGAAATGTTTGGAGACTCCTGCACATTCAGCGGAAATATGGCAAAAACATTAGAACACGACATTGTGGACCCAGGGCCAGGTTATCTGAGATCAATGGTGCGCCCCCTCTACTCACCCTTGTAAAAGCTGGACAAAAGGATCCTTGGTGGTGTATTTTCGACTTCCACAAAGCACGGAATGCTCCAAAATATGGGGTACACCTGTAGAATCCTCGGCTGGAATCGGAACGAGGGGGTTGAGTCAGAATCTCCGCAACACTACAAGTAAATGCAGTATCCACTTACGTGGCGTCCGGAATGTGATACCAAACACCTTGTTGTCATCATCGGTGGAGACACTCAACAATTCAGCACCAGATTTTTTGTGGCGGTATAAGGTTGTAGCGGCTCCATATTCATCGATGTAATCTTTTGTGATGATTTCATAGGCTGGATGCTTGACATCCATTTTCTTTTCCAAGTCTGCACTGACTGCCAATGTCGACATTTGCAGCTTCAAGTCAGAAACAGCCGGCGAGCTTCCCGTGACTCTTCGATGAAAGGCTGAGCGAGGTCGTGTTACGGCACCGCTAGTGCCAAAGGTCCGAGAGGAGGCCGATGCCGTCCGTGTCGATAAAGAGGTGGCGAGATGAAAGGCCGTGACGGCCACACCTCCCCTAGTGCGAAAAGTAGCGAGTGCAAACATGGCCATGGCCAAGAAATTTATCGGAGTCTTTTGCATCGGAGTACAAAAGAGAGCTTTGGACCGATCGCCGCAAGATGATGATTTGAAAATGAAGCACGGGACTACGGTAGATCGTCGACGATGCCAAAAGATTGGCTAGTTCCAAGAGGCGAGAAAAAAAATGTGACGAAATGAGCTATCGAGATAGGGAGTAGTTGCTCGTATCTATGGTGCCTCGATAAAAACACGTGGCAGTACCAGCTGGTCCGACCGAATTCAATGGAGAAAGAGCAACTGCTTCTTTTTAAAGGCTGTGATCGCGTACGATTGACTCACCTTGCTGAAAGAAGTCGAACTGGTCGACGCTTTCAAAAGGGAACGCTGACCTCAGTACGTAGGTACTACGTAGTTTGATACGGTAGCAAGTTTTTGTTCCACGCGATGATAATAATAAGGCGATATTGTATAGTCCCATGGACAAGGCAACAACGGGTCCGGTACATCTTTCACGCGCCGCTACGCAGCGCGTTGCCGCGGCACATCCATCGTCAATAAGGAAACTCCGTTGGTTAAGAGACGGTTATAATCTCGCGGGGCGATCCCCCACCAACCTTCTCAATCATCGATAGTCGTACATGATACTTCTCTGCGTAGTTGTAATGGAACTGCACATGTAGAACTACTACTCACAGCCAGTCTCGCTACAAGGAAAGAAATTCCATTTACTTTACTACGACTTCAAGTAAAGGCTCTCCCACAACAAAAAGGAATGTCCCATTCACACTATGCAGTAACTTTGTTCCTTTATAATGTATGGACTTAAAAAAACTTGGCCGCTAGTCGTCGATAGGCTGGCGAGATTGGCGGTTTTAGGGCCTTCTGTATTTCTTGGTGTCTACCCATGCTACCAAAGTCGTGATCTTTTTTTTACAATGCTTTGTGAAGGCCTCTCCAAATCTTGAGACACCTCCACTAGCGTTCGTCCATTTTCCACTTGTTTGTTGATCGCCATTATAACTGTTTTAACCCTTGAATAATATTTCTGCTGTGCTTGTGGCCATGATCGTCTCCAAGCGCTTTTGTATTTATGCCTCCTGCACCCGGAAAATCTTTTAAATCTTTCCAGAGCATACCATTCGTTGTACATATTCATGACAGAGTTGGGGGCATTGGGCAGCCGATGTCGAAATCCTGGCGGGAGAAGAGACGATTCGGATTGCCTTGTTAGCTCTAGCCTAGGGCTGGGGTATACCCATGGGAAATAGCAAAGCCTGGTGCTGAGGTAAAGCCTGGCGCCGATGCTCCATTCTTTTGGAGTAATCATTTGCGTTTGCATTGCAAGCAGGCCTTGATAATACAATTGGGACTGAACCATGTGATTCATTGGCAAGGCCAACGTCATGGTTTCTGAGGCAACAACTTCAAAACCCTGGAGGACTGCATCGATTGCTTGGCGGTTCCTCTCTACCTGTTGATGACGCACATTCAAACGTTCAGCCAGAGGCGGCATTACAGCCGTATAACAACAGCGTCCTGAAGAACAACTTCCTTCATCGTCGTCATGAATTGAAGAAAAATGCCAGCGGTTCCATGAATTCCTTGGGATTAGAACGTTGATACCGATGAGCGGATCATCTTCTATTGAACCGCAATTTGGTTGACCATATTTTTCACCATATTTTTGGATTAGTGACATGTTTCAGTGCTATCAAATCCTTAGCGTTCAATTCGGGTTCCTTTGATATTCTTCCGCAGGCATCGAAATGCCCGGTACCACATGAATTCGTACCACTGTTGTGATTTGGTCGGACGGTTGTCCATACTTGCTTGCCGTCGCACGCCTTACCAGTGTTAGTACGACGGTTTTGGGATTCCAGATTGTACACATTACGCTGCATCTGATCAACATCAGATGCGGCAAAAAGGGCAGCAGCCTCCACAACTTTGCTACTGCGATTCCTTTTCGCATTTGCACGATGAAGAGGCGGTAGGTGGCTATTCATCATTTATGGTATTTAAAGATAGTTTCTGCGCCAAAGTGTATCATAAGGTTTGAGACAACGGGAGGGAGGGACGAGTCTGTACTCTAGCTACTAGAGAGTAAGAGTACGATAGAAGGGTAAATCGAAATCTGAAATCTGACAGTGAGTGCGATTATTCTCTTGTTTTTGTTTTAGAGTGTTAAGTTTGAGCACTCCAGTGTGAATTACGTCGAAATCGTATGCTGCGATTGCGATTATTGATGCCGAAATTATCTTCATACCGTAACACACTCCAGTACAATGTGAATCTAACAGTAAATACACGCATTCACACTCATGATACTGGGGAGTGGGGAGTGGGGAGTAGCTGTAGAGGGAGAGAGACAAAAATTGCGCCATAGTAATAAGGAGCAAGCACGGCGTTGTGTTGGCACTGTAGTGTGAGTTTGGCCAACCTTGCCTTGGTAAATTATAATTGGCCAATATATCTCCGGGAGGGGAGGAGAACTCTAGAAGAACCAGATTTAGGGGAGTTTGGGAGGAAATATGTTGTCTAATTGAAGGCGAGATGTGTCAATACGCGCATATTGAGCGGCGAGGATGGACTCGGCTTTCTGCGCGACCGGCAGGTTTCTTGCCCTATCCAATGTCGGAGGCAACCTTCGGTTCGGATAATTTTGTTTATTAGGGGTTTTCCTACGAATACGACTTTTCAGCTGTTATTTACCATTATTAGAGTTAAAACTGGAAGAAAGATCTTGCGTGAGCTGGTATCCAGTAGTTACTGACATCATGACGAAGACATTGCCGTGTTTGTGACATACGTCGTACGGTAGTTGTGGTAGTTCACAATCTATAAATAGCTTCTCCTATCGATGTTGAAGTAATAGTGGGGTAGGGGGGGTCTAATAATAATATTATTTTGAAGTTTTATATTGTTTCTAGGTTGACCAGCGGCATGGCCATTTCTCAAATGAGACTAGCTGTCCCGCGAGCCGATTTTCGTTCTGTTTTAATTTTTTTCTGAATTTTTGGACTGCTGAATACTGTTCAACATTTTACTGGATAAGGAGGTTTGCAGTAGGGGACACATTGTAGGGGACACATTGAGACCAGATGCATTTTCATTTTTCTTTTTTTTTCGAATGTAAAAGCGGAGTGGAGCCAGCAGGTTTTTAAGGTGGTCCACAAACAACAAACAAAACATCAAAGAAGTCTCAAAACATGGATGGTGAATAATTTTGCATTCGACAATGGCGCCCGTTCCGCTTTCATCCGGCTATTGGATGGCATGGTTCATGTACTGTTGTCGTAAACCAAACAACATCAACAACATCACTCCCTACCGTGTGATTTTACTTGATTCCTTGCACCATTAGTTCCTGGCGGTAAGCTGCCATAGTTTCTGTGGCGCAGGCAACAGCGATATTGGACGTTTTCTTGGGAGACCGAGGTTTGATCTTTGGGGTGACATGATTTTGGTGGCCTTTGGTCTTTTTCGACGAGACAGTGTCAGCGGCGTCCGAAAGATTTTTACTTTTCTCGGCTAGTTTCGTGGCTGCGCTGGCAGCCGCTTGTGCCTTTTTCAGCATTTTAAGCTTCTTCCGGCGTTTCTTGTTGGAAGTGCGGCTCGTGGAACCTGTTCCTTCCTTGGAATCTGCCATTGAGAGGGTTGCTTGTACCGTTGAGATTGAATTGTGGTCTTTGATAACATCATTTGGCACAGGAAGTGAAGGCCCAGATCCAGTGGGTGAATCTTCCATCTCTTCGTCCATGCCATTGCTATCGGTGGTATGAAAGGACGAAGAAGAATCATTTTTTCTATTTTTTGGCGCAGAATCTTCGTCATCTTCCTCTTCCATGGAGACGACCGACGATGCAGAACTGTAATGGTCAGACTTCCTTGGTGAGAACGAACTAGCGGAACGTCCTTCCCCTACCTGGGCAACATCATCTTCGAAATGAACGAGTTTGGCAGCAGCGTGAGCTTCGTCGAGATCCTTCATGAGCGTGTCTGGAACGGAGAGAATAGATTCTTTCATGTCCATCAAACTCGCCGACGACGAATCTTCGTCATTCGATGAGACGGAGCAAATATCTTCACAGTAATCATAAGAGTCATCATCATGGCCTTCTTGTCCACCATAATCCTGCATGTAGCTATCGCGCAACACTCCCTCATCCACTTCAATTAGAACAAAACCGAAATTATCGTGCGTTTCCGGAACGGACAACGATCGACCTATCATGCCATCGTTGTCGTGGCATTGTTGTCCTGAAGCAGATGTTGTCCCCGAGAGAGAATTCATCATTCATAAAGATGGTCGATGCTGGCTTGACAAAGAAGAGTACGAGTATTGAACTAGAATGTCTAATTTCTGAATTTCATTTAAATCAAAATAAAGAATAGAGAATAATCGACTTGACGCAAAAAGAAAACTTTTTGTGTCGTTTGTTCTTTTGATGAGGTACGTTGGGAAAGAAGAGAGAGGAAAAAGAAAAAAAGCGTTCGAAACTTTGAAAAAGTCACCTCAATCGGAACACCGAATGTTTGAACTGGTGTCTTGAAGGCATCCAGGGTATCTTCATTTTCTGATCGAGAGATGCGAGAATCTGAGTTTCTCAAAGTAATAGTAATGATAAAACGTTTGATGTGACATCTCTTTGATGACAAACAAGAGTTCAAGATATTCTCAGAATTCGCCTTGACGTCACCGGCTTCCAATTCCGCTACGGTAAACTACCGTACTACCATTACCGCACCGTAGTCTATGATGACATCATGTTTTTGTGCTCGTTTCTGACATCATAGTAGGAACGAATGCGTACAATACCGGTACGTAGTACGACGTGATTGGTTCAATGGAATGGACCGTTGGAAAGTACCGAATCACTTCCCAGTTCCCAGTTCCCAGTACCAGAACTACTACCGTGTAGGTACCGGTACGATCGTACGTACTACGGACGGTAGAGGCTTGGTGCTGAGAACGCTAGTACCGTATGATAGTAGCGCAGCAGTAGATTGAAGATTGAACACAACATCATGATCTCATCGTCATCGTCATCGTCATCATTGGTAGACTATGATACCAGTACTCCGAGTACGGTACGGTACTGACTGTGACTTCGAGAAGTATCGGGACTACGGTAGGAGTGTCCGGTACCTCATAGTCTACCACGAGTACATACCAGTACCGTAAGTCGTAGTCGTGGAGTGTATCATACCCACATTGGAATGTTCGAATCCATCCACCATCCAAAGTCGCGTTGGAAGAATCATTTCGATGATCATTATGGTGATAAAAAACGTCCAAAGAGTGCAACACAACACGACTCCATTGCACATCTCAATGGCGGTGGAGCATCAATAACTCTATAACAAAGCACAATGGTATATCTGGAAAGAAGGATACGACGTACTAAGTAGATCGAAGATTAGAACCAACGATGAAACACTTGCTTCATTTCCAGCGCCAATGTCTATGCCTTTTGGCCATCCGCCGATGTTTCATTGCTGCATTTTACACCCCAACCACCATCTCTTCACGTGAACACTTGTCAATACCACGTGCTGATCGGTATGGACACAATCAGATTGGAAAATCCCTCCCAAAAATTGTACGATCATGCAAGACTGAGTGCTTTGGTTCTTTCAAAGACGACCACAGTAATGTAGTAGAGAAGGTACGCTCCAAGCAATCCAACGATACCAGCAAGTACAATGATAGCTTGTTAAACGGGACAATATTAGTCGCTGGCTCTACATCTGCAAGTGCGACATCTTCCCGCCAGTTCAATCCTTCTTTCGAGACTGAAAATGGGAACGAGAAAACTTCGGTGGAGCAAGGCGTGGTGACCATGATGGTGTTGCTCTTCTTGGTAGGATCTCTGTCCTCACTGGATCGAGTGGCCATGTCGGTAGCACTGGTCCCCATGTCGCAAGAAATAACATTGACAGATACAATTAAGGGATCGATTTCATCCTTCTTCTCGGTTGGATATGGTCTCGGTATTGTGCCAGCTGGACTGATCTTATCTCAACAGATGTTTTCACCACGTCGCATCATGGCCGGGGGCATTGCATTGTGGAGCATAGGAACCATTGCCACGCCATTGTTGATTGATGACATGACCTTGTTGCTGGCCGCTCGCATGCTGGTCGGAATGTCAGAATCAGTCGTCATTCCTACCGTTCAACGGCTTTTATCTGCATGGGTCCCACTTGACAAGAAGAGTGTGGCAGTGGCCGTCATCTTTTGTGGATTTCAAACTGGCACCATCTTGGCCTATGCCATTAGCCCTGATGTTATCAACGCATTTGATGGCGATTGGAGAAGCATTTTCTTTATCTACGGTGGAGCGGGATTATTGTTTTTGGTTCCATGGTGGCTGTTGGCCCAAGATGCACCCACTGCAACTGCAACAGATGTGACAAATTCTGTGACGGAAGATTCTCCGGACAGCAAACAGCCGACGAGCAATGGAGTCAATAATATTGTTTCTGCATTTCAATCAACTTGTCGAGTCTGGCAAGACGCACCGTGGATCGACTTTTGGCAGTCCAAGGCGGCCTGGGCCATGTTTTTGGCCCATGCAGCGAATAACTGGGGACTATACAACAACTTGTCCTGGACACCCACGTTCTATGCCGAACAGTATGGCTTGAACGTGAAAGAATCGGCCTGGTTGCTTATTTTACCATCCTTAGTTGGATTTGTTGGCGGATTGTCTTCTGGATCAATTGCGGATGCTTTACTTCAAATGCAAACGGCAAAGTCAGAAGAGGATATAGAAAGGAACACAACACGTATACGCCGCATCTTTCAAGGATTGGCCTTGCTTGGACCTGCCATTTGCCTGGCAACCCTTTCCATTAACATTGCCTCCTGTAGGGATACTCCTGTCATAGCACAGTCCTTATTGGCCGTCGCTGTAGGCCTGCAGTCTTTCAATGCTGCGGGATATGGTGCTGCCAATCAAGAGAAGGCTGGCCAGAAATTCACCGGACTGCTGTATGCGGTTACAAGTTTGCCCTCTGTCATTGTTGGGACTCTCGGTGTACAGTACACCGGCCGGATTTTGGATGCCACGCAACAAAATTGGAGCATCGTGTTTGGATTGAATGCAGTTGTCTATGTGGTAGGCGCAACTGCCTTTGTTTTGCTGTACAATTCCAAACAAGAGTTTGAATAGAATGAACAAAACAACTAGATGAAGAACCTTTGCTTCTGAAAGGAGCCTTCATGTCGTGTACGGAAGTACCATGAAAACATAGAACCTCGTAGAAATTGAATGAACCAAACGAGAAGAGCTGAAACATTCTATTTCAGCGAACGGCCATGAAGGCAAAGGTCCATGCAATGATGATATTCTGAGACGCAACCCCGTGAAATTGGCATTCCACACCATCCTGTCCAGCTTGAGAGCTGCTGAGATATCGATCCCATCTGTTGGTCGTCATCGATTAGGGAAGCAAGAGGGTATGAGGACGTAACAAGCGTCTCGCGGAGTGGGTGGGAAACAACCAAACGAATAGCATCTGTAAACTCCAGATTTCAATATATGGTTCCCCTAGTAGTACTGTAGCATGTTTTAGTCAAGGCAACCTGAACGACGAGAAAATTCCAGAAACTCCTGCCGGAAACTTGGAACTCGTAATTATTTGTAACATAATCTTTGTTGACAAAAAGTAAGGTGCAAAAAAGGACAATAATACATTGTTGCTTGTGAGTATGATTGAAGCTTAAAATTCGGTTGGTTTTAGGAGTATGTTACGATCGTATTGGTTGAAAGAGTTCCAGTCGAAGAAGTAAAGTGTTGCTTGCGGGTTACCGCCACTATCATTTTACGGAGTAGTTCAAGGTTCATTAGAAAAGGGATTGGTGGAAGACATTTTGTACGAACGATGAAAAAAGCTCGAGAACTAGCGTTTTCACTTGCAGACACTGCTTTCCTCCTGTTTGTTTGGAGTGTTCTCATCGTTGTGGATGACGCTATTTTCTCGCAGGAAATCTCGAAGCTCTAAATTCGCTGATGTCTCGTAGCTGATGAACTGTCGGATGGCATGTCGAAGCCCAGGGTGTCGTATAAAGTGAGCGCTATGAATCAAAACTGGGTCAAAACCGCGCGACCACTTGTAGTCCCCTCCTCCTGCCCCAGGCTCCATTCGTACCAATCCATTTTCGATGCAGTATTCTATTGCTGACCAGTAGCAAGTTTCAAAGTGAAGATTTTTGACTTCTTCTAGACACCCCCAATATCGACCATAGAAGACACCGTTCTTGATGCAATTGAAAGTCCCCGCGACAACGTCGTTGGCTCGAAATTCTTGGTTCGAAGATGCACTTCGTCGCCGAGCGCACATGAAGCAGAGATTGTCAACAAAAGATGACTTGGCTAGGAGCCGGAAGAAGTCTAGAGTGAGATATTGTCTCCCCCAGTGCCATTTGTCGACAGTCGCAACGTAAATCTCATAGATACGATCGATCAACCCTTCGTGTTGCAAAATCTCCCTCCCGACGATGGCATCGATCTTGATTCCTTCTTCTTCTCGCACTTTGAGTCTTTCTCGTTTCACGGAAATGCGACGCTTGCTCCGGAAGCACGATAGATACTCGTTGAAGGATTGATATTCCCGGTTACTCCTGCGTGGATTGGCGTTGCGCCAATGGTATTGAATTGAGGTCCGTCGAAGGAAGCGGGAATTGTTTGTCCGGACATCCCCGGCATTGTTCTTGCCATTTCGTCGTTGTAGATTCAACATCGGCCCAGCGATGTCAGAAACCTCTTCTTCGGTTGCAAAGTTGATATGAACACTAGACATGTTGTTGTCTAAGGCTAGTTTTTCTAAAAAGGACGAAACAAGTTTCCGAATAGCTCGAAGTTGGGAAGGAGTGGACTCTTCTCGAAAAGTCTGATCAATCAAAATGCGGGTTCCTGTCACTGGAGTAAACGGGACTCCAACGAGGAGCTTTGGGTAGTATCGAATGTCGTTGGCGTGTGCGGCATCGGCCCACTTGCTGTCAAAAATGAATTCACCCATGGAATGGCTCTTGACATAAAGCTACAAAATTATTGACGACGTTGGAAATGACACATTTTGAGGACCAAAAGAAAAACATTGAACGCAAAGGGTGGTCCTCCCATCCATTGTTCTTCCACAAACAAAAACGTACTGGTACAAAGCCACATATTCGATCACCCATTATGATACGGACATGGGACGGCATCCACCCTTTTTCCACAGTCGCGCATCCTCCTTCTTCCAAGCATCGCAACCAGGAGTGTTCCATAAAGGGAGATGATTGAGGGCAGAGACAACGGTCCCAGTCTTCTTCCGAAATGTCTGAAATGGATGACACCAATTCAAACTGAAAGAGATTAAGAAAGGGTGATGATGAGTCGTTCTCATCTGATTTTGACTGCAGACCCATGGGACGTATCCACCGTAATAGACAAGATAGATTGTCATTTCTTTCTTTACGTATCTTGGACAGTAGGGATCGATTTCGCGATGGTCGGATTCGAGTGTGGTCGTCGTGTCGATCGAAATGACGGAGTTCCTGACGAACAAAGGCTCCAGAAGGCGCAACAGATACAGCAAGTCCAACGACGGTGAAACATGATGATCGTTTCATGGCTACTACGATTTTTACTACCTCTTTGGCGGCTGTCGGAAGAGGATAGTAGAGACGTAGTTGCGACCGAAGAACACTCGCTGTATGATACGACTTGGCGCAACTGCACTGTCGATGACAAAAGAAAAGTCGTAAAAAACTCCGAGCAAGTTCAAAGTAGACTACACGGAAGGGTAGTCAAGGAGTCAAGGAATACAGCTATGTACCGGTATGATACTGCCTACCGTACCTTTGTCCGTCGTAGTACGGACATGAAAGATTTTTTTGTGACTGTGTGAGTTGCGTCAGCTCGGTTCGTACTATAAACATACCTTCATAGAAAGTTCAAAGTACCTTCATATCTCAGTATCAAAGATCAGCGATTTTAGCGAGCATCCTTTTCGCCCATCCCTCTTTTTAGCTTTTTCAGTCGGTCGTCGTGTTCCGAGATACGATAACCGCACTCCTCCCTCCAACATCGTTCCGTTCCCTGAAGTAGTATCATACCCTTCTTGAACAATTTTTGCCCTTGGCAGGAAGGACTGTGATTAGATCTTCCTTATGCTAGCTGGTTGGTGGCATTGTGAGTTACGAAATAGTCTCGTTGTTGTTATTAAACGGAACAGTTGAAAAGAAAATGAATCTATGTGGTGGAATTACCAGCATTTCCGAGCTGGAGTTGCTGTCGGAGCTACCGATGGAAGATCTCGGTCTGACTCCTCGACAGCGGAAACCTACAGTCGCCGTCTCGAGTCAATCGAGAAATACTGGCACTGACCACTACAGTAATCCTTCTACAAGGTCGTCCTCGCGAGGACGGGGTCATCACATCGTGAACAATTCGGGAACAACAAGCGCCCAACCTGGAGCATCGTCTTCTTCTTCTTCGGCAATGTTGAATCCCGTATCCAAAGATGATATGGCAAAAATGAGGTCCCGACAGCAACAAAGTCATCCTTTACGGAGTATGAAGTCGTCATCAATTTTGATGAAAAAACTGGAGTCTGGTTTCAACGTTGTAAGTACCGTCGGTTCTCCTTTCAACGAGAACGATCTTGCTAGCATTTTCTCTTTCCTGAATCGTTTTTCATTTTGCTTTATATTTACTTAAACCTTAGACATGGATCGACAAAGAAGGCAACGGACAGGCAGTTAACTTGTCTACCAACTCAGACAAGTCGTGCCTGCGAATTCGCAGTCGATCCAGAGACGAAAGTGACAATGAGAATGACGGGTTCAAGTCGAACCAAAGTGACCTCCGACTGAAAATTCGCCATATCGCTAGAGTTGGGAGTGACAGGGACGGGCCTATAATAGCACATGACATTCCGGGTAGCAAAGCCTCCAGCCATTTCGTGATTAAGATGAAACAGGCTGTGGGAGAATGGATCAAGTTCAAGTTTATTGCGGAATCATTGGCAGAGCGAGATGCCGTCGTATTGGCGATTCGGAGTCTCATGGATCAAGCGAAATTTCAACTGGATGAGCGCTCCAGAAAGAGCATATCAGCCCATGATAGACCAGAAAGCCGGTCTGAACACAATGACTCGTCGAGGTCGAAGGACTTTCGAGAAAGCGATTCCCTTCACGGATCTGATATGCATCGTCATTCCAGTCGTAGTTTACTTGATGACAAATATGCTAAATCAACGCGTGGAGTGAACAGGGCTGGCTTTCCGGAAGATTTTGGAAGAGCATCTGAAGGATCTTCCAGAAAAGGGGATCTCTTAAAGAGGACTGGACGCGGAGGCAGGCTCGTCTCACACCCACACAACGTTGACAATGAAGCCCTTTTTGATGAGCTTGGATGCAATCCCATGAATTGCCAATCACAAGCACTCGCAGCCGTAGAAGACGGAGAGCTTTTAAACTTTGCTACGAATCAGATTGCAGGTCCTTGGTGTACGGACGATGTCTGCACTGCTAGCTTGAATGATTTCGCTGACTCGATGAAAGGGATTTTCAATGCAGGAGAAGCTGCCAAGAATAGCAAGTACTTTGTAGGTCAGAAACACCGGCAAAAGGCCGAAAAATATATAACCGATTTCCTTGGTGATAACACCGCAATGGGCGAGCTCCTCTCTGTGAAGGACTTATGGACAATTGCAGAGACATCCCACGTAACAGAAAAGGGAATTCAAAAGCGTAGGATTCAGAACAGAGCAAGACATGTAGATGGCAAGGCCCTTCGCCTGAAAGGTCTTCGCACACAAATGACTTTTAATGGGTCAATGGCAGCCAAGAAGATTGCATTTGTTCAGACAACTTGCTCGTTCGACGACGTCAACCGTTGTGGAAAGTGGGGTCGAAAAGTCCAATCGGACGTCTTGGAAGTGGCCGGTCAACTGGACTCGTCTGCCTTTTTGGACAAGGATCTCATTGCGTCTGAAGAATCGGGAGTTCTCTACTATGACAGTGACCCAGAAGATGCGCGTGAACGAACCTTGAAACGAGGGCCGAGGAGAGCTGTGGCAGAAAGAGAGAACGTTCTGGATGATGGTGCTACGGCTTACAGGGAAGCGTTAAATATCCTTGGTTCCAGTGTATTTGGTATTGGTCGAAAGTGGCGAAGACATGCTGACGAAGTAGTTTTGGATATTATTGAGGTAAGTTCCAAGGTATCAAGGTCGGATGCATTTTATCAATAGTTGTTGTTACAAACCAGTTCCGATTTCTTTCCTTCCTCCTTCAGGCTACGAAGAACGAAAAATTTACCTTGATGTGGCATCCTACTCAAACGAAAGAGGAGAATGGTTTACCAGCTGCTGTCTGCGTCAAGTTGTGGGTAGAGGCTGGTGTGTACCTTATCGATGGGACATTTCTGCTTCCCAAATTGACGTGGCTGCCCGTTCATGAAGGCAATCTTCATGCCCGTATACTGAACACATCCGCGGATAGCCCAGGCTCGCTGGATTTGTTGGATGTCTGCCGCGTCAAGGAGTGCGAATCGATCGATCGTGATGTGTATCCTTTCGCGAATGTGGACCGAAGCTTTGTGATTCAAACGCAAACTGGAAAGTTTTTGTTTGAGACTCAATCGAGACAAGAAAGGGGACGTGTTGTCAACGGTTTAAAGCTAGTGATTGCTCGCTTGGCCTCTTTGCTCATGCTACGAGATCTGCGTGCTGTTGATGAGTTCTTTGGTGGTAACAACTCTGTGCCTGGTGAAGCGCCCGTGTGGGCAAGGTCCGAAAGGACCGAATCGTCGAGGGACTTTTCTGGAGGACATAAGTGAAGACCTAGAAATAGAAAGGCAGTGATTCCATAAAGTTTCAGATGACTATTGAAATGAATGCACCAGGGTAACTTCTATAATGCATACGCTGTCGGTGTGTTTATCATTGTTTCAATCCTTGGGGTGCAGTGGTTGTTACAGTTAGTACTCGAGTTTCTTCATCCCAAAGTTTTCAATGTCACAGTCGTCTTCGGCACCTTCTTCGTCGCTCTCGTCCCGTTGAGACATAGCGTCAGGCCCGACCAGTTTTCTCATGGACATGATACCAATTGGAGCTCGATCTGTGTCCGAAAATGTGCTCATAGGAGTGGCGAGGTCGTGGTCGTCCATTTCACCGTTGCTTGCTCGACCTGGTGTCTTGATACCTAGGCCTTGTAACTTATCCATAGTGTAACCGTTCATTCCATATACTCCGAGAATTCCAGAGGGATTGGTAAAGTTCGTTTGTGAATCACGCGAAGGACTACATTGATCGTCATCTTCCGTCTCTTCGGTACGCTTGGGTTGGATTCCATCTTGTTGTGTCATTCGTGTCATTTCTTCCTCTCGTTGTAGGAGGATCTTGACCTGTCGTCGAAGAGCCAGCCAGCCGCCTCCAATCCAGCATAGTACAGACGCAAGTGCAATCAATGTGATAGAAAGTAGTGTAACGACGACGATCAAGGTCTTTTCGCTGCCTGATCTTCCCGAAGAGGAAGTCATCATGTTACTGAATTCGGAAATAAAAGTCAAGTTGGAAGCGAGTTGCCGGGATTCACTGACAAAGACAAAGTCAATGAATTCGAGCGATGCATTCATTCCAATTAAACGGTCCATGTACGCGTAACTCGAGTCCGTGTTGTTCTTATTGACAAGAAATGTCAATAGGGCTGCCAAATCGATGATACCTTGGTCACCGTAATGCATCATGTCAACGACACCATTCAATTCGACTTTGTCTTCGTTTATTGTCTGTTCTTCAATGTCAACGGTGAGCTTCAATACGTTTTTTGGATCGTTCAAAAATCGGAGTGATTCCTCGCGAGTGATTAGTTCTGTTAGATATGATGTTGCTGCATTTTCCACGTTGAAAATTTCTTGTGTCGAAAACTGTGTCTGCTCCGGTGTGAGGTGCATCGATACGCGGGCAGATGTCTCGAAGATCTGTGGACAAAGGAGAAAGCCCATGGGGAGGCAACGTTAGTCGATGAGAAAGTCGTTGGTTGTGCTTCGTGCTCATAATAATACTTAGTATATTATTATGTTAGGACGAACCATCGATACATCGATACTTAGTACGGAAAGAAAAACGAAACTTACAGAGAGATTCGTTTGTGCCGTGGCGAACGGAGCAGTGCACGCCACAGCGATGGACAAAAAGAAGTAAAATGTGCAGGGAGAACAAGCCTTCATCATATGTGTCATTCTTTTTGGTTGTTGTATGTTGCATAAGATGGATTTGGTCGGCGTGGTCGGTGTGTCTCTGCGTTTCTGTGCTGTCTCTATGACACACACACACACATACACACACAGTATCCTATGCTGGGTGGCCTTCGGAAAGTTTACTACGACGTAGATGGGAGAACGAGTCCCGGTCGTGATGTCGTGATGCCAAGATTACAACTTGATACGATTGGAGTACCTACTAGCTAGTAGAGGTAGTTTTATACAGTTCAATGAAGTCGGTACGACAGCAGCTGATGGATAACACAATTAGGTACCTAACAGTAATATGGCATCGTTTTTTCGGATGTGATGATTGCTGGTACTCTACGGTAGCTACAGGTAGTACCGGCATTACTGTACCGTACTTCGACGTCTGATACCCGATACCGGTACAAACATCGTACTACGTACCGTACTACGTAGCTACGGTTGATTACATTTCAAATTTCAAAAAAAAATGGAAGTTCCCAATAACGGCGAATGAGGATTGTTCCAATAAGTCTTGTCTGTCAGTCCGTCGCTTTGTGACGTCAACAAGATGAACGGCGAAGGCAGATGACGCAACGCGATATTCGGATCCTTCGACTTTCCCTCACCTCTCTCACAGCGTTTCTTCCCCGCCTCTCCTTTTTTCGTTCGAACCTCCCAAAAATCTTTTTCTCGGTGGTCGATCCTCTCGTTCACCCTCGAAATTACAAAAAAAAGACCAATACCATGGCGGATGAATCGGTCCCGGCGGAGGAGGTCCCGGACAAGGCCCCTTCCTCTACGGATGCTCCTGATGACACTGCTGATGCTCCTGAGGTCCAAACGGAGCCCACACCCGCCGAACAAATCCTGAAACATTTGGTCATCTTGCCGCCACTGCAAAAAGAGGGCACTTTGCCTAAAAATATCGACGAATGGCAAGATTCAATCCCCCTACCTCCCATTCGAGCTGAAGAACCAGTGTCATCCATTCGAGCCGCTTTGGGGGACGTTTGTGGGTACTCACACATTACCAGTTTTCGGTTCGAACTGGAAGATCCGCCGTCAGACATTGCCAAAAAGGCAGGTGCTTCGCCATCCCTCACGAAGGCATCTCCGTACACGGGAAAGGATGCCGTAATTTCGTATCCAGTCGCTCTCAAGTCATTGGAAAAAGACTCTGCGAAACAAGAAGACAAGGATTCGGCAACGGCAATCGATGCCCCTAAGGTTGTTTTGGATGAATATGGAGATCTTACCCCGTTTTTGGAGAAAGGATTGAAGGATGGATCTGCGTTTCGGATCGTGTTGGAGCGTTATGACGCCTTGTCACTTCGGAACCATATTATTCGGCTGAGGCTGTTGCTGGAAGGAAGCGCACCTCATAGCGACACGCTCGATGATGGACAGGGCGCTGAAAATCCAGAGCAAACCGAGAACGACGACGGATCTCAAAAGGAGGGCGTCGAAGAGGAAGATCCACCAAAAGAGGAAACAAATGACGGATCAAAGGACTCGAAACAGAAGCGAGAGCTTGACCCGAAGGACATGCCCATGATTCCAATCGGAAAGTCGCTGTCGCCGAACGTCAACAATTTGAAACACTTTTACTACTTTGCTTGTGGCGAGGATCCCAGTGAGTTCTTGGGAGACGACAGCAACAGTGATCCCTCGAAACGTGAAAACGGATCCAAACCAAAAAAGAAAAATAAGAAAAAGAAAGATTCGAAAGGCAATTCGAATGGAAGCGACCATGAGGATGAATCCCCGAAGAAAGAGATGTCCATGAGTAGTGTCATTCCAGAACTGAACGTGTTGGAGGAAAAAGTTCGCGTTGCATGCTCGATCAAATTCAGTGGCTTTCATCCTCCCCCACCGTTTCGACGACACATGGGAGACTTGGTTTATTTCGAGGTATCTCTCCCTGATGGCGAGGTCGTCCACGTGACTGGAACACCTATGGGATTTTACATCAATCAATCGATCTCTACAGGTGATACGAAAGTTTTTGACCCCTCGCCGGCAAAGAAACCGTGCTTCTCCCACGAGTTGTTGGATTGTCTCCTGCAACATTCGACAGCAATGCAAGATGCTTGGAGTGAAGCCATTTCCGCCTCAAAACGTAGAACGGAACTCATGTCGAAAATCAATGAGGATGGTCCTTTCTTTTCGTACTTCCGGGTGGCTGTCCGAGGAGACTTTCCTGGATATTCAAAGCCGTCTGTTGCATCGGCTTCCGAAGGAATTGATTCGTTGATTCAAACTCCATCATGGCTTGTTCCTATCCCCAATGTTGAAATCGACTCTCCCAACTCGTGGAACAGAAACATTTCACACGTTTACAACACTAACAGGACCGAGGAAGAGTTGGCAAATTCGTTTGGGGTTGATGTTCGCAATGGAGCTCTGAGAGATTGGAATGAAGAGCTGCAAGTTGCTAGAGAGATGCCGATGGAGTCTTTGCCAGAGAGAATAGAACGTGCAAGGTGAGTTGGGACCATGGATGTGCCATAATGTATGGGCCATAGTTGAAAGGTATCTCATCACACCCTCAAACACATTGTATTAGAATGCTGAATAAAGTATTGACTGACTTTGGCGAAGCTGCACTTCTGGGGGTAAAAGCAATCAGTGATGGTTCTGTCTCTTCCATGAACCCGAACGAACCAACAAGGTCACAGGTGTATCTACACAATAATATTTTCTTCTCGAGAGCTGTTGATGCAGGTATCGAAACTTTCAAAGTTGCAAAAGGAGATGAGGCTGCTAGAAAGACAGCATCTCGGGACTTACAATGCCTTGGCACCTTGCATCGAATGGAACAGACCGGGCTGTGCACACTTGCCACTGTGCTCATCGATTATCTTGGCGTTCGATACGTCTGCCAGAGTATTTTACCAGGTATTTTGAACGGAGAGAAGACTCACACGACCCTTTATGGTGCTGTGGAGGCAGCGACGCCCCTTTCCTCTGACAAGGAAATACATGAGTTGTTCGAGAATTCACTTGGTAAGAGTTTGATGGTAGCCACACGCCGAATTGCAAGACAACCGTTGACCCCAGAGAGAACCGCAGAAGTAGAAGCGGCGAAAAAGGCATCACCGCAATATTTGGCGATTGGTAAACAAGAGGAGGAGAAAAAAGAAGACAAGAAAGAGGAGCTGGAGCCAATCGTGGAAATTTGTTCTTCGATCGAGACGAAAGGAATACGAGGATCTGATACCAGGAAATACGTTTTGGATATGACAAGAGTAACTCCACGCGATGCAAACTGGATATCCAAGCAGAAAGGAGGCACCGGGCATTGGGAGTCAACAAAGATAACGAACGGAGCTGCGACGTCCACCGAAATTCCAGACGATTTTGACTCTGACGCATGGGTCCCTGCTGTACTTCGGGCGGAGCTTGTTTCTACCTACCAGCAGATGCTTCTGCGGAAATACATGGATGAAAAAGAATCTGGCAAAGACGAGCAAGAAAGTGCCAAGAAAGAAGAAGGGTTACAAGAAGACGAGAAGAAAGGACTCACAGATGAAGATCTCGAGTATCTACAGAGCCTCCGATGCAATGTCAACGTCTTTCTTCCCGACATCCAAACTCTCGAAGGTGTGGACGACGAAGCGTATCGGCAGTTGAAGAATGACGAGAAGATGGTCAGAGACATGTCTTCGTATCTCTGGGAGAAAATCATTCCCGCAGTAACTACCGAAATTCGCGAAGGCACGTTGCATTCAGTACCCCACGACGGTAGGAGCCTCACTGAGTATATCCATCAAAGAGGAATCAACTGCCGATACCTTGGAAGGCTAGCTATGTTGGCAAAAGTCGAAGAAGACAAAGATCGCCAGAAGTCACTGGAATATAAAAAAGGCCAGGCTTCAAGCTTGGTTCGCAGGGCCATGCCTTTGTTTTGGCTGGAACTTTTGGAAACAGAAATCGTTGCACGCGCTGCCAAGCACGTACTGGATCACTACATGAGCTCCGGCGGAGCCGCAGTGGCTGGGATGCCATCCCAGACTGTTGCATCCTTCCTGAGCGCGCTTGTTTCGGAAGGCGAAGAAACTGCAGCTCAAACAGAAACCAGGATGAACAAGCGAGGTCCAAGCGAACCAGACGAAGATGATTACATCGCTCTGTCTTTTTACGAGTCTGGTGGACATGGAGACGCTGTCCCTGCTTCCACTAGGAGCCGTTACGAGGTTTGGAATGATATTGAAGAAGAAATCGGAAAAAGATTCCGTTACCATCTTGTATTGTACAATCGTCCTGGGAAGAGTGACAGGGCAAACTATGTACCGCTTCTCCGTCGTGTGTGCCAACGCACTGGAATTCGTCTTGCGGCGAAATCATACGATATCGGTGGAAAGTGTTTCTGCAGTGATGGTGGTCCGGGAGGGAAGATTATCCCATCGTATCCCATCACTTCGTTGGACGTTGTCGACATCGTTCCACTCATGAAGCACGCCGCTGCACATGGTGAAGGATTCACTCCTTGTGGAGTGGCACCTGCTGGAGGCCTTCCACCTTTGCACATTTCTCTTCCAGATGCAAGAACAACCTTGGAGGCTGCTCATCAGCATCACAACCAAAAAAACTTCTCTCGAGCTCTGGAACTAGCTCAGGAGGCCGCCGGTCTTTACCAGCGAGTGACAGAAACTGCTGCTCACCCCGGAGTGGTTCGATGTATCGATCTCATGGGAAGTATTCTTTATGAAGCTGGAGAATCAGGTTTAGCAGCGGCTAATGCTACTCGTGCGCTTGGGTACCAGGTCCAGGTCTCTGGATTTGACTCTTCCGATGCTATCAACCTGCACCTGGTTATCTTCCAATTCTACCTGGCCATGGGTGATGCCGGGAGAGCCGTCAAGCATATTCGAGCTGTCATTTATCTCATGCATCTCATGGGAGGCCGCAACCACTTTGAACTTCCCAATGCGTACCACAAAGCGGGGACTGTCTATCACGGTGTACGCAACTACCAGACGGCTCTACGTTTTTATCAAGAAGCGATGTCTCGAGTTATGAGCGATCGTCTGTTGGAGGGAATGATTTCCAAGAGTTCCTCTGTTGTTTTGGCAAGTCTTGGTGATTTCAAGGGAGCAGTCGAAAGCGAGAAACGGGCTTATGAGCTGTTCGGAATACTCTTGGGCGAGAACCATTCTTTGACCAAGAATAGCGAGGACGCGTTGAAACGTTTTCTGGCGGCTGCTGCGCATCAAGGCAAAGGGTATGTTGATCAGGCGAAACTGCAACAGCAAGAAGAAGCAGCCCTTGCCATCGCCAATGAAATAGAAGCCGAAGAGGCCGCAGAAGAGGAACGACGCAAAAAGAAAAATCAAAAAAAGAAGAAAGGAAAGAAGTAAAGAGAGAATTGGTCTGTTTTCTATACACTACCTACGTCGTAGTAGAAACACAAGATAAATACTTTGAAAGCTGAGATTACAACTTCTGTCAACATACATTCATTTAGCTTTCTATAAGTAGAGTCTACTACGGTACCTAGTAGAGAGGCTACCGGTACTGTACATAGGTACTATTTGGTTACCTCTACTACCGGTAGTTTTAGATACGTAGTAGATTGCAGCGCAGTGTTCTGTCCGTCTGTCTTGCACCTATATCCTTTTACTGTTAACATCATTTGTACTGTGGTGGTGCTGTGCGTCATCTGATCGAGTTCACATTCTGTGAGAGTCGAACATCAGCGCATCAGCGACCACCCACCGATGGTCTTGTGTACTGTACTCCGTAGCGGTAGTATAATAAAGTACGTATTATCTGAAGATGATTATTATTTTTTGTTTCCACAACAAAGTTCTTTCGTTTTGGATATAATTTTATTTTACATTCTCTCTCTGTCAGCACAAAACCAAACACGCCAAAGGATTCATCCCAATTCTTTGACTATTCCATACTTTATTCTCCATGGATGGCACCAAAGGATGAAAGATCCTTTGTCAACAGCTGAGCACAATGCTACTATTCACAGTCAATCAGCTTACAGGAAGAGACGAAGGAGACGAAACTATGGTTTCCACAATGATAAGACTACTATTTTCATTCTGTTGCTTGCAGCGACGTCGCTGTCGCACTCTATCCTGGAAATTCATGGTTTTCATATTATTTGTCCGATGACACCGAGTCTGCATCGATCCTCTCGTGTTTCTTTCGATACACACCGAAGACGATCGACATCACAACAAAAGCTGTCCAACACTAAGAGGACCGACGATGATGACGAATCCAACGAATCACAGCAGCCTCCAACATCCATCTTTCCGACTGATCCATCTTCTCCTCCAAACGACAAGGAGAACAACAATAGCGATCCGTCCACGAATCCAGATGTCTCAAAAGGCTTCTCCATGACAAGAGTCCGTGCTTTATCGGCGCTTTCTCAGCAGCCTAAAAGGGGAAGTAGCAACGAACAATCGAAAAGCGGGAATGTCAACAAGGGATTTTCCTCCGTACGAAAGAACGACAGGGAAGGAAGTGCAGGAAGAACCACTAGTAGGACTAGCAGTGCTACCAACAAAAAAGATAATAATATTTTGCAGAAAGGCGGGTCCTTTCAAAGAAAAAACAGAGACAACAAGATCGAATTTTCCTCCTTGCTGCCACCACCACCGACGAAGCGAACAGAAAAATCAAACACCCGGAATCGTGATGCATCGTCGCAACGACTATCATCCTGGGAAGACTTTCTTGGTGGCGAGCAACCAATTGCCGACAACATGGCAAAACAAAATGATACGATTGTTTCTAGAGGAAGAAACGGTGACCAACCACCGCGGAACGTCGACGACGACAAACCAGATTCGACAACAGACAAACTTCCTTCTATATCCGATCTGTTTCCACCGGACTTATCGTCGTCTTCCACAAGCTTGGAGCGTTTTCCCTCCACGGATAATGCATCGAATGTCACATTCTCACGACGATCTTCCGCCATGGAGGGGATACTCCCCGTCAGTGACTTGTTTTATCGATCTTCACAATCCATCAACGAAGATGATAATTCGAAATACGACAACTACGCAACGGAACCACGACGAGGCGACGACGAAGAGCTCCCGTCTTCGGCCGAACAGTCGGACCAGCTGACAACAACACAAAACAAAATCAAGTTCCGTCGCAACCGTGCCAACCGTCCCAGCTCCAACGAAACTCCGCCGTCTGCAGCTTCAATCTCGAACAAGAACCCCTCTGGAAGTAGTCGCAGGCTGAGATTGGTCAGGAGAGGTATTGAAATGCTAGTAGGGGGTGTTCCAATCAATGCCGACCCACCCCAGCGATGCGTGGAATTGTTCTACCGATACAAACCAGAGGATCCCACAGACTGGTATCAGGTGATATCGACCGACACGAGAGATTTCGGGCCTATGCTCCACAAAGACAGTGTCGGGAAACTCTCGAGAAAAGAAAGGGGTCTATTTTGCGAATTCTTTGTCAACTCAACGCTGAAATGGAACGTCTGTCCAAAAGATTTGCGATCCATTGCCAAAAAGCATGACTCTACCCACGACGACACGGAAGACAACGACACCATCATGGACGAAATGGTAGACTCGACCAATGCAACAAATATAAACTCTGTAGAAGATCGGGGTCCCGATGATATCATTGCAGACGACTCTAGTCAAGTATTGGGTACAATGAAAGAGATGGATGCCCTTTCTGAATCTGATTCAGAGTTGATGGGAGAACTAGTGTTTTCCATCGGTGTCTCGAAAGAAGAGCTCGAGTCTTGCGATCGACCGGCTGAGCAACCAGTCCTCGAAAGGGTTCTTGCAAGGGGTATCCTGGGTTCTACCGATTGTACAGGCTTCGACGTGGTGTTTACAAAATTGCAATTGTCGGATCTGCAAGACGGAACCACGATGATTACAGCCGACTTCAACATCTCTTTAGCAGACTCCGAATCAATGGCTTTTGTAGATCTTCGCAAGAAATGCCAGCGAATCAACACATCACTGGCACGAGCGATGGATGATGGCGACATGCAGCTTTCAATGGCATCGGCAGCTAAGGAGGAGACAGCGTGGCCAGACGATCTTCGAAGTCGAATTGTTGAGGAGTTTTTGTTCGACGACGACGAAGACGGTCCCGTGACTGGCGATGACGAGTCCGACTTGGATGACAATCCTTCTTTTGACTGCAATGATGCGAGCGCCAAACCTCAGAAAGAAGAGCCAAGCTACAAAGTAATTGGATTTGGGGACGATCCCGAGAATTCGATGGGATCCGGCTCCTCTTTTAGCAGCAGCGACCTTTCGCTTGGTGGAATGGGCGACGGCGTCATTTGGAATTATGCAGCAAAAAATGAACCAAACTCCCCCTACCAAGGGCGGCTCGGCCTTCGATTAGTCGACGCTGTTGTAGAAAAGGCAAAACAGAGACACCCTCGGGTAATAGCTATCGGCGATGTTCATGGCTGCATAGATGAACTCCAAGATCTATTGAGAGAGTGTGATTATCGACCTGGAGATCTGGTTGTTTTTCTTGGGGACTTGGTCAGTAAAGGCCCTGATAGCGTTGCTGTCGTTCAAATGGCCAGGGAAATAGGAGCGATCGGGGTTCGTGGCAATCATGACTTTGAAACGGTCCGATGGCATCAGGCTATTAAGGCGGGCGTCGACCCTCCCATAGCGGTTTCGGAACACTTTCACATCGCGAATAGTTTGACCAATGCAGACATGAAATGGATGTATAGCCTCCCTTGGTATATTTCCAGCCCTGACCTTGGTGCACTGTTTGTTCATGCAGGATTTGTGTCCGGCATTCGACTTGCCAAACAGAATCCTCGCTTAATGATGAACATGAGAAGCATCCTCCCCGACGGAACAGTCACATCGAAATTCTTTAACAACTGGCCCTGGGCGAGATTGTGGGATGGACCTCAAACGGTTCTATTCGGGCACGATGCAGACAGGGGACTCCAGCAGTACGAACACGCGATTGGACTGGATACCGGTTGCGTCTACGGCGGAAGGTTAACAGCTTGCATCCTTCCAGAAAAGCGACTAGTTAGTGTCAGTGCAAGGAAAAGCTACTTCAAGTATCGAAGGAAGCACTACGACTGATGAAGACGAAAGGATGTTTAGTTGCTGACTCCCGAAGCAATCATTGTACCGTTCATAGAATTAAGACTCCTATTTGAACCGCAACGACGGCGACTTCAATAAAATACGACGTACTAGCTAGGTAGTACCAATAGTAGTAGCGGTTGATTGGTTCATTGCTGTTTCTAAAGAGTAAGAGAAACGCAACTTAGCTGCATCTTCAATGTACGATCAACTGGAATGGCAATCAGCCAGGGTAACGGACGAAGTCAAAGCTTGAGCATAACACAGACCGGAGGTGCATCTAATACTTCGTAACCAGCTCGAACAATTCCAATTCCAGTTCGTCGTACTCCGTACGTACCTAATCTGTACCGGTACTCCGTACTCCGTACCCGTGCCCGCAATCTATCATATCATACCACTCTACCACGGGTTGATGAAGGGCGACTTCGTCGCATGTATGATATAATACGACTAGTACACTACAGAAGAAACATCATACTCTTGCTTGCGCGCGTCAGACGACTCATTTTAATAGAGAGCTTGAGTCAACACGGGCATGATGATCTTTTTCTACGGTACGTGTCCACCGGTACAGCGACCTACGACATACGACAGTAGTAACTGGAAGTACATCCTCTCTTCTCATTTTTCAATCTCTCGTCTCTCGCGAGAACCAACACAACTGTTGTTCTATTTTTTCTTGATGCAAAGATTTTGGAATGATGTTCTAAACTACACGACTTTCGTTCAGTATCAGCATATCGCTTTTTAGATAGAGAACAGTACCATTAAGATACAAACACATCGCTTTGGTACATAGCCAAAGAATTACTGTCAATACACCTGGAGGATTGAAAACAGCCTTATCAAAATGATTGTGGTGTTCGTCATCGACACATCGCCTTCCATGTCGAAACATGTCGGAGGTACGGGGAAATCTTCCCCAAGTGGCATGACAAGATTAGACCTGGCTAAAATGGTAACAGAAGAGATTGTTCGAGGCCTCAAGAAACGAATCCATGAGCACAACACGAAACTCCAACAAGCAGCACCCAAAATTCAGGAATCTATGTGCAACATTGGCTTGGGTTACGCTCCAAGAGACGAACTCCTGCTGTTATCAACTGGACGGCAGCATGCATCTCATGCAGCAGCAGCATCTTGTGGAGCAGGAGGTCGACTGCTGGTGGGATTCGGGGATCACGTTGCTGACGAAAGCTCAAGTGGTGGCAACAACTTGGACCAGCAAGCTTTCTCCAACCCAAATCACGGAGTGGACAGTTTTCAACGCGAATTAAAACAACTGACAGCCACAGACTGGAAACTACCAGCGGATCAGCAATTGCAACCAGGAATGAAACCTACTCCATTTCCCGAAGATGGAGGAGGAGCGATGGGGTTGAGTGTTGCTATCTCCTCGGGAATGATGCTCATGTCACGGTATCGATTGCGCTTTCGAGTTACAGAAAATTTCGGCTTGGGAAGGCTCCCGTCGACGGCGATCTTGAATCCAAGTGGAGGAGGAACAGCTGTGCACGCTCTGCAGCCCGCTTGTTTGATTCTAATAACCGATGGCGAGTGTTTACGGTCGTCTCCTGCAGAAGGTGGTGGCCCATTAAAACTTCAGTCGTTCTCTATTCTCCGAGAGTTTTACCAAGAACCATTTCGCTGGGACCAACGAATCTTTGCCTTAGGAGTGGGTGACAAGGATGGCGGTACCTCCACCCAGTATCTGCATCCACAACTCAGAACCCTATGTGAGGTTACTGGTGGAAGTCACATGATGTTTACGCATTCGACGCTCTCGCAATGCAGCGATATCTTGGTAAAGCTGCTCGCGCCTCCGAGACCACATAATTTGCCGTTAGCGGACCCAATTGATTTTCCTATCACTCCCACAGCTTTGGTAAAGGGAGCCAACGGAACTTTTGTCAATGGCGGCCCAGTGTGTGCATTTCAAGCATTCGAGCCCGACGACGAGACAGGTAAACCTCCGACGAAGAATAGGGCGATGTTGCTGTACGTTCCCCAAAATGTTGGGGCTCAATTGAATGAGGAGTCCTCCGATTCTAACACTGACGTAGGAGTTTATCAACCACCAGTGTGGTGCATTCCAGAGACATTTTTCCCATCGACAAAGCTGGAGACGATGCCTCCAAGACCAGCAGAGCCCAACTTGCTATTTTCCAGACATCCTTCTCGCCTGGGATCCAAATGTTTCGAAGCACATGCAGTTATGAAACTGTTACAAAAGCTTGATCAGATTACGTTGGCTAGCAGAAAACTAAGCAACCCGAATGCATCGGCTTTCAACCAGCAGTCGCGATTCTTGAAACGGGATGTTTACATTTGCGAATGGATATCAGTTGAAGGAAAGGGAGCGACTGGCCCAGTGAATCCTCCAGGAATGGAATACTTCCCTGTCCTAGTAACGGGGGCTGGAAGGCCCAACCTCAGCTCCGGAGAATTGAGCTTCCTATCGATCGGGATCCTGCATGTTCCAGCGGGTACTACGAGTTTGACATCGTCGCTTTCATCTGGGGTCAGGATCTCTACCTTGACCTTACTGCCACCGGAGCCGCATATCTTGATTCCCATTCTCATTCGGGCTGCTGAGGCGGAGCATCGGGCGTTGAAGAAAGCTGCCGCAGGTTCCACAACCATGCCGTGCCTCTCCCAAAAGCAAGCCTTGTCCATTTCTAGGAATGTACAGTTGGATGAAAACTGGCGAAAGGAACTACAGGCGTACATGTTTAGACTTCCTCCTTACTACCAGAATGCCATCAAGAGGAGCTTGCGAGCTGTTCTTCCAGCTAGCGCACACTCTGCTCTGAACAGTGAGGAATTTTCTCACCCAAACCTGATCCAATATTATTCCAAGGAATGTCAACAGAAAATTCGAAATGCAGAACAGATGGCCAAAGCAACCAACGAGAGACTTGAACGACAAGAGGCAGAATTGAGACGTAGGGGGGTGCCGACTGGTGAAAGTGCTTCAAGGACAGATCAACAGTACTTTTCAAAACAGCACCCTTCGACTGGACAGGATCAGACTGACGCAGAAGGTTGTTCACCAACAATCAAATATGGGCATTATGATCCGAGGTCCTCCATTGAAAGTTACCTTGCTGCGTTGCCTAGCATACCGGCTCCCTGGAAGTCAAACGGCAAACCAAGGAAAATCTCCAAGAAAACATCTGACGCTGAAAACCCTGATTTTGCTGTTGGGCACGCAACAACTACGAAGAACCAAAGTGCTGCAGATACAGTACAGGATCTACCGGCGAAATGCCTTATGGCATTTTATGAATCAAGACGAAGATGGCTTTTTGGTGGCTCGGGACTTGCAACCCGAGGATTATATGTCGAGGGAGTTAACAACGATGGAAGCAATGCTCAGCGCTGTGATGCAAAACGAGATATCATGAACGAATCTCTGCTGTCGTTTGCTGGAGTTGGAGTATCGCAATTGAATTCCACCACAACCGCAAAAATGGGCGATTACAGAGAGAGGTTGCTTTGGTCTCGAGCCCCCGTTGTAGGTTCCGGGGCTAACGATTCGATGGGAGTATCAGCTACCACTTCTCAAAATGGAGCTCCAATATGGTCCGTGGATGATGATGCTATGCCAGTCGCATTCTTCGACCCCCGAACCGGAGTTTTCGCAGACTCTGTCCAAGCACGCGTTAGGTCACGTCTCTTCGTGAATTTTGGAAATCGTAGGTCTTCGGTGATTACGTTATGACAACACGGATATTATCATGATGGACTCACCATGTTTTCTTCGTGTCCTTGCAACCTTTTCAGCTTATAAAGACAAACGCGCCGACTCGTTGATCCCAGAACAATTTTTGGGGCAGAGACCCAAACTTCGAACTGAAAACGAAGAAGATATCGGACCTTTAGTTCCGCCTACCTCCCCTCCTCATGACTCCTATGCCGCATCAGAGGGTGAAGGTGAGGCCGTCTTTGCTTCCGCTGGTATGCCGAACTCAAGAAGAAGCCCGAGGAAATCCCCTTCTAGGAATGACGATGATTCCACTGAGAGAGAGCACCCATCAAAACGACTGAAAACAGATTCCAACGATTGCTCTATCTCGAACGACAAAAAGATCGCATCAAAACCTCCACCTCCACCTCCATCGAAATGCAAAGCAAACGAAGGGGGTTTGTCCAACACTCCCGTAGCTCCTCCACCACCGCCACGTCGTCAAACCTCGGCTCCGCCCCCTCCACCGCCAAAACAGGCCCAAGAAAGGAAGTTGTCTCTCTCTCGAAACCAGTCCCGCCCTCCTCCCCCCTCGACCAACACTTCAACTGCTCCAACTGGATCACAAACAAAGCGCCCGCCATTGCCGAGTAACGGTCCTCCGAGTACGAGTTCGTCAAAGCCTTTGCCCATACAGCGATCTGACTCCGCACCATCCAAAGTACAGCTTCCCGCCCCACCTAGCGCTGAACGTGTACGGTCCACATCTCAAGGGGGGCAAATAGGGCCTCCACCCGATGGGTTAGACATGCAGAGTCCTCATAAGAAGCCAAATGTGAATTTGCCACCAGGATGGATGTGCGTCTGGAGCAAAAGCCAGAAACGCTGGTATTTTTGTAAGTGCTTTGTACTATTATTTCCCCCCTTTTCCAATGTTATTCTGACACACGTCGTGTTTTCCGTACGCCTCCAAAAGTCGATACAAAGACAAACAAGAGCGTATGGCAGTGGCCACCCCCGTAATTCGGACATTTGCTAAAGCGCTAACATAAACGTCAATCGAAGACTCGTCACGTTATTAAAATTTGAGTCAATCACAGTAGAGGCAATTAATCTTCCAGGGACAGGCCAATGCCTGACAAAGACCCATATCCAAAGTGTGTTCTGGCCTTGTACTCCTCCACTGCCAACTCGTGAGCGACTTTTGATCGGTAATCGAGAAACGGAACAACCATCAATCCCAACAGAGCCGATAGTTGCAGCAGGTGAAGAGATATCCAAAGACCTTCAAAGCAATCATCTTCGCCAGAAGGATCAGGAGAGGCTAATAGGTGACAGTCACCAGCCACAATGTCGTGAAGCGGGGCCATCAACAGCTGGAAAAGTCCGGATACAGCAAAGCCAATGCCAAGAAGGACCCCGAAATATTTGAATCCAAGCCGGCTTGTCAATGATGCGATGAACACCGGGTAGAGAAATGCCCTGAACAAAGTGTAGAGAAAGAAACTCAACATCATCATTGATTGGTATTGATCAAAGAATAAGACAATTACCATCTGAAGCTGCCCAAATACTAGTAGTATTGATGTACATATCTCCACTCCGAAATTGTCAATGAGAATTCCAACCTAATATCCATCAGAGATGCAAGTGGTGAAATGAGGCACACATCAGAAACACAAGACAAACGATTGTTGCTTAAAAATTTTCTTACCATGACGGATCCAAACACACCTCCCGACATGAACAGTGTGAATGTTTGAGTGAGACCGTGTTGAACCGGAGAAGTATACTGATCAAGGTCGGCAAGTTCGGTTGACAGGGAAGAAACGTAGAAATTTGTAACGAAGCTGCATATCCAGAAAAGGATGGATGATCGAATATAGCTTCCACTTAGCAGCTGCTTGAGGAAGGGTTGATCCTTTAGACTCATGATTACATCTTTGTTGGGATCATCGGTGGCCATGACCTCTTTCGATATCATGAACGATTCCGACCTTGTATACGGTCGAAGATAAGAATCGAGAGGCTGTTGGATCACCAGAGAAGGTCCGGCAGCTACAGATTGTATGTGTGACTCGTGGTGATGTTTATGCTCCGGAATGGCACTCAGTGAAGCCACGTGCCTCAAGACCACTGTCGTGGGGGAATGATGAACGGAAGGATGTACTATTGTTTTCACAAGGAGACGTGTTTCCTCTCCATCCAGCTGACCCGTCTTGTCGTCGTCATCACTTCCATTGATGCTAGAATCATCGTCCAATGTTGACTCTTCGTACGGATCATTCGGGTAGATGACCAATGCTCCCACTCCCAACAATGTAGCAATTATCGCGTAGAATGCAAACAGCGAATGGAATGTTGCCCATTCGTACTGATGCCACAGATAGTCGAAGACCGACAGCACGGAGAAGGATACGGCGATACATCCAGAAAGGCAGCCCATGACCAGGTTTTTGCTCTCTGGGAATAAATTAGCAATATGAATAATGGAGGAGCAAATGCCGGGTCCACCAAAGGCGAGGACACAAAACCCGACCGAAAATTGTGCAAAGTCATGTGACACCGACAGTAATGCACACCCAGTAGCAATAGTCGATAGGGAGAGAAGGGAGCACATTCTGGGACCAAACAAATCCAGTACAATTCCCAGAAAGAAGGAGCTCACCATGGCAGTACTAGCAGCCCAGCTGAATACATGGGAAGTCTTTTCTGGATCGATACCTGCACCTCCATGACTTTCCGGGGCAATCAACAATGTTGAGTCGATGCTGCTCCATCCATAGACGATACCGCCCATTAAACTGTTCTGCAGCAGTGCAAACAAAAGAACGCCACTTCGTTGAGCCAAAGACATTGGCCCATCGGCGTCCACTTTATTCTGCCTACAACATCCCATTGTACAGATTTATGAATTGTACAGTTCGTTTCAGGTTACGGATTCTGGATCTTCGTTCACGGAGACAGCTGGTAGACGTGGTATTTTGTGCATGCACAAGAGATGTTGGATCCTGCAAAAGGTAATGAGAGCGTCTACCGAATAAACGACAGACAGAAGCAGGCAGGAATTTATTGGCATACCGTAGCCATTACATCCAAGATGATGGTTCGTTCGTTGTGATTGTTGAACGGTAAAGTAATTATTTCTACTCCGCATGTGACAAAGGTGGAATGAAAGGTTCGATGACGAAGTACTCGGTCGTTGATCGCGTGCGGGCCCAAAAAGTTCGGAGTTCTGTCGCGGGGCCGCGTTCAAGAGGGAATTTGTTCGAATGTGACTTGCTTGATTGAAATACGACTCCATTGGATCTTTATGGCGTTGAACGAATTTTTTGAGCACGGCACACGCGCGGTGGTCAGTCAATCAGTTGAATCTAATCATTAAACACTCTCGTTTATTATACTAGTAGTACGAGAACGAGACTCCACTGCCTTGTCTCTCTGTGCTCTGTTCGATCTTCGATCATTTCGCCTCGATTACGTCGTATGATAGGACGACGACCAAACAACAAGTGAAACAAGTCGATCTACAATAAAACAGAAGACACAGACAACGCCTCTACAACATGTCAACAGTCCTCTCCACTACGGGGAGTGGTCCTCATGCCAAGAAACTAATCATAACCCACGAAGGAGAGCATCATGGCGACTACTCGGATATTTCCTTGAAAGTGACCCGCGCCACTGTCATTTTTACCTTGTGTGCAGCATTAAACTCTTGCAACTTGGGATACGATATCGGCGTGAGCACTAACGCGGGTTCTTTGATTCAACGTGACTTGGGACTGACGGACATACAAAGGGAACTATTCGTGGGAAGTCTGAATTTTTGGTCCATTTTCGGATCCTTGTTCTCTCATTGGATCTGCGATGTATACGGTCGTCGAAAGTCCTTTCAAGTGGCCGCCCTGGCATTCATCATTGGCTTGATTATCATGGCTTGTGCCAATGGTTTCGCGGTACTCATGCTAGGACGCTTCTTTGTCGGTTTGGGTGTCGGATTTGGACTTGCTGTAAGTTTCGTCTCTTTTTAGGCTTTTTTTTTGACGATAGAAATGACGAGTCATACAAGTCCCAAGAAAGCATCACGAGTCTCTAATGAATATCACCGTTTTGCTTCATACAGATCGACCCATTATATATTGCCGAGGTCTCTCCAGCGGCTCATCGTGGTGAACTAGTGACGTGGTCCGAAATGGCAATCAATGTCGGCATCGTCTTGGGATTCTTTTCTGGAATTGTCTTTTATAATGTGAACGACAACCTCGAATGGAGGCTCATGTTTGCCATGGGATGCATTTTGCCCGTTGTGATGATCATTTTAAGTAGAACAGTCATGGTAGAATCTCCCCGTTGGTTAGTGAGCAAAGGACAAGAGGAACAAGCTAAAGAAATCTTGAGAAAAGTATACCCAGAAGGATTTGATGTCAATCCTGTTGCACAGGACATTAAGGAGGCATTGGAAAGAGAAAGGATTGCAGAACAGCAAATAGGTTGGAATGTCATTCTATTCCCGACTCGGGCCATTAAACGAATGCTGATTGTTGGTGTGGGAACTGCTGTTGCACAACAGGCTGTGGGCATCGACGCCATTCAGTACTACCTGATCGATGTCCTCGACGAGTCTGGAATCACGTCAGAGAAAGCACAACTCGGTGTTTTAATGCTTCTTGGTATCTTGAAGTTATTTTTCATCGTCGTCGGTTCCAAATTGTTGGATCGAAGAGGTCGTAGACCACTTCTCTTCGTGTCTCTCGTTGGTATGTGTGGTGCTTGCATTTTGACAAGCTTTTCTTTCTTTGGCAAAAACAAAAACAAATCGACATTTGCCATTGTTGGACTGTCCCTATATCTGTCCTTTTTCAGCGTGGGAATGGGACCTGGCGCGTGGCTGATCCCTAGCGAAGTTTTCGCTACCAGCATTCGTGCCAAGGCAATGTCCATTGCCACATTTTTCAATCGCATTACTGCGACCTTAATGGCATCGACGTTCCTATCAACTGCGAATGGTACGTCAAAATGGTGCTGTGTACAGCACATTTTGTAATTGTTTGGAAACTCACTCAACGTTTTACCCTTTTTCGCTGGCAGCCATTGGATGGGGACCATTCTTTATCATGCTGGCCTCAATCTCTGTGGTTGTATTGGTATTCGTTTGCTGTATGCTACCCGAAACCAAAGGAAGAAGTTTGGAAGACATGTCTCTCTACTTTGCCGAGCTTACCGGAGATGACTCAATACTGGAAGCCGAACGAAAAGTTATCAATGACAGAGAACGAGCTGGCGGCGTCGAAATGACACCAACTCCACAAGAAGCACTCTCATCCACCGGCGAAGCAGCCTAAGTTATTACATGTACAATGACATCCGTCCATCCATTGATGCCGCTTTACGACCAGCATAATATTATACATCATTATATATAAACGTTCTACGCCGTATGTCGTGCATAGTATACTTTGCGGGAATAGACAAACAACTCAAGAACTCTATTCGGTTTAATGTTCAGTCTAGAACTTTGGAATTATCAATTGTTGATCTTGTAATACGCCTTTACGCATTATTTTGTACTATCGATGATACGAAGTAAGCTTGGAGCAGGGAATCGTTCCCTGGTAACCTTGTCGACTCTCGATTTGCATGAGCATGGCGGAGTTAGTAACTGTAGCAGCGACATTTTACTCGTTGTTCAACGATGTCCGGCAAAATGGACATTTGTCGCTACAATGGAGCCATTGATCAACACACATAGCATGGAAGAGGTGGCCGCATGGGAGACAACGCAACGAGTTCCCCTTTTCGTACTGTTCATGGCAGACCAAGCACTTGATGTCGCAATCGTTCGACTTGCTTTCGTTCACCGATTCGGGGTCGAAGATAACGAGGGGTAAGGCATCAATCTTTTGTTGAGCTACCATAGCCCATCGCTCTAACTTGACGTCCCCCATTTGATTCCCTAGTCGTAAGAGCATGTCGTATGACAAATCGCTGACATCGGCTGCGTTCGCCTCAATCTCGTCTCCCTGGTTGGCATTGTTCTCCTCTTCGACGGCCGCTTGCAGGGCTGCCAACTCTTCTTGGGAGAATTCGTTTTGGTGGTTGCGCAAGTATTCCATGGAGACTTGGTATGCGGCCGTGTAAGATGCCATAGCTTCCTCAGCCTGGAGTGCACGGGCAAGCTCCAGAGAAGCCTCCTCGTCGCGACGAGCTTGTTCCTCGGCACTAATTTCCTCGAAATGTTCTCCCGCAGGAACACTTGGTGGGCATCGGTGTGCTCTTTCTTCGTTTGCGTTCTCCAGCAAGGATTCCTCGCGAGCGTCATCTCGTTGTTCCTCTGTTTGGTCACGGGGTGGAGTTGAAAACACGTTTGGTCTCCTTGCAACTGCTTCCGGACTCTTTTCGCCTGTGAAGAGTCTTGTAGAAATCTGGTCTTGTTCCTCCATTTGAGCCGATCGTGAAGATCGTGTAGGAGCATTCATTGTGGTGATTAAATTTCGATTCTACAGAAAGGAGCTTTGTATATTTGTTTGTCGAAAAATCGGTACTGATTCAAAATCCTGGAAACGAAAGGTAATATGTACTGATCAGCACACGAGAGCGATTTCGTAAAAGAGCACACGACTTTGTTTTGGTGTCCACCACAACTGATAAAGGGCAGATTGCGTGTGGGGGGTTGTTTGTTCGGAGTGTTTCCGTTGCAAGGACGGAGAATCACCAGCAGAGCGACGATTGAGAGGCTGTGGAAAAATGGTTGTTCGATCCATGGAAAAATCCAAGGCATGCGACTGTATGATAGAGATATGTTGTATTATTAGTATTCGATCAATCATCGCCCAAAAAGTGAGGGAGAATATTAACGGTCGCGACCGACTGGCGCGAGTGAAGTACGACAGAATGCCACATTGACTGTGAACATCGTAATCGTCTCCCTTTATTCGAGGAAATCAAGTGCGACTTGATCGACTCTTCATAGGCAGAGAGCAGGGAGCTGTATGATACGTCGATGTATAAAATGAGACAGTCTTTACGTCGTACTTGACTCACAGTCAACATCAGCTTTTCGTGAATTTCATCCTTTTTTTCGCCGTCATCGCCACATCCCCACATCAGACCATGGTCCTTTCGTGATGCTGTACATTATCTTCGCTTCCATGAGTGCAGATCTCTGAGCGCATCCATCATCTTTTGGCGCTATCTGGATCGTGATTGTGCGATGATACCAGCAACACATCTTGCGGTCTTTATGACAGTTGTTTGCTTTAGAACTTGCCAGTCGTTTTCATTGTCTCCCGCAAGGTTCAAAACATTGAACGTTGGGGGCACATCCGTCACCTTGAACATGATCTTGGAAGTGGAACAAAAATTCCGAATCGACAACTATGATGATGACGAGATATCCTCTAGACTACGAACGTTGGGATTCCGACCCGAGGGAACTGCTGTGACATTTACCGATTGGTATTTTGACGATCTTTCTTCTCTCGCTCTCTCGCTCAAAGATTGTTGGCTGCGATACCGGGAAATGGGGGGTCATGGTGAATGGCAACTGAAACGAGGCAAGTCTCTTCAACCTGGGACGGACGATTCGACTTCAAAATCTACAGTCTACGAAGAAGTCGAGGGGCTGGAAGCTGTTGACATTGCACTGGCAGTGATCCAGAGTGACAATAACACGGCGTTGCGGAATGAAGGTGGAGGGATTGAAACGGAGGGCCATGGTGCTACCATGAAGGATTTTCCAGCGCCTTCTATTCCGACATCGCAAGCGCACTCCTTGCAACCGTTTGTCCGCCTGGTGACCAACCGTACATCTTGGATATTGTCCCACGCTGGTGCACATACGGGATCATCCGCAACTTGGAATGGTAAGATTCGAGTCGACTTGGACACAACCAACACTCACTATGCAGTTGGTGAGGTGGAAACGGTGGTGAACAGTGAAGACCAAGTTCCAGAAGCACAGGCTGTAGTACAGCGAGTCATTGAACTGCTAGTTGGGAACAGTGAAAACAATACCTCACCGTCACCACCCATTGGAAAGTTGGAACATTTTCTGCTTCATTTTCGACCTAACCACTACCAAACCTTGATACAGTCTGGTGTCCTCCTCGATGCTGACAGAGTGAAGAACTAGATTTTTTTCTTTCTGCAACATAAGATAGAGGCTCTTGCCGCTGAGACCAGCACATTGGTAGTAAGTAGTATGTGTAGCTAACTATTGTTACCCTCCCAGTGATCCTTCTACTGTAGTAATCGCTCTAGTAGCTACCGGTAGCTACGGTTTACTAGTCGTTTTGTTCTACCCGTACCATCAACCGGTTGAAAGATACTACGACCGTACTATTCACAGTCAATGCATCGTAAGTACGGTATTTGTACTACTTCGTATGTACTTACAGTTTTTATATGATTGCGAAGGCTAATGACGTCATATGACCGTTGAGCTGACCTCCGCGCGCTAGCTAGGTAGCTAGCAACCTTTCGCGGCACGTCATCGCTGCGCGAATTACTGAGAATGTAAAGATCCAAGGAAACCCCGCCGACATGAGCCAAGAACGGTCCCTTGGTGCACGGCGGAAAAAGTACGTACCGGTAGCGTACCGTACTTGTACTATTAGTAGTAATATTATTGCATCCATCCAACGACACGACACATGTTTGACGACAGTCGACGATCTGTCCTGTCAACATTGCAAACAATCAGCAAGATAGACGAGCCGGCTGTTTTATTTTCTCAAATTTCCCACATCTGCAACATATTTCCATCGGTAGAAGATCGACTTGTTCAGATTCGGAAAGAGAAAACAGTCTCGAACCTTATTATAGTTGGTGTTGTCATTTTATCCATCGATCGTTCATCACTCACTCACTCACTCACTCACTCACAGCATCGGCTCTAGTCCGTCAATCTCTGATCAGGTAGTGCCCATCGAACTTGAGCAAGTAATTACAACGCTACCATTATGTCGCAACCTATCCTGTATTTATCGAAGCATCCCTTTCAGGGTGATGTCCGACAATCTCAACTTACGTTTCCCAAGGGAGCCACCATCCAAGCGAAGCCCAATCAAACGGGAGCGTGGTGGTGGGGATCCTACAACGGAAAAGAGGGATGGTTCCCTCCTGCTTATGTGACCTCCATGGCACAGCAACAGCCAATTCCAGTCGCAGGTGCTGGTGTTGGTGCCTTTGGTAATCAACAACAGCAGCAAATATCCATGCAACAACGCATGCAACAGGTATCGTTTGCTCCGTCGGCGAAGCAACAGAAACCAACGCAGGCATTCGGTACTACTCCCGCTCCTGGAGGATTTCAGCAGCCTGCTGCTTTTGGGCAAACTCAAGCGGTAACAGGATTTGGCGGAATTCCTGCTCCCAACAGCTTTCAACCCGCACCACCTTCAGTTGGTTATGGTGTTGCTCCACCCCAACAGCAGTTTCCTGCAGCCGATCCCTTTGCTGGCTTGGACAACATGGGCCCCGGTTCCATCGGCTCTACTACCCCTGGCTTTGCTACTGGAGGATCTACTGCAGGTAATTTGACGGAACCACCTCCTCTGCCTTTGCAGCAGTCGTCGGTGCAGCAACAGCCACCATCACTCCTCAGTGGCGGATTGACACCGACTGTGCCCAAAATGATTCCCACTCCTGCCGTACCCAGTTCTACCGCCTCTACTACCAGCACTGATTCTGCCGCGGCGGCCTACGCCCGCATGGGGGTCTCGGAAAGTGGCCGAGCCAAGTCCAAGTCACCCACCCCAATGGTGACCAGTTCTGGTGCCTCAACTCCGTCGACGACAGTTCCGTCCAAGTCTCCGACTCCGTTGCAACAGCCGAAACAGCAGACGACCCCAGCAACGCAGCAGCAACAAGATCAAAAGGTGCCTTCCAAGCCGCCAACGGCAGTACCTGTACCTCCCAAGCCAATCACATTAAGCAAGGAAGAAGAAACGGAACGAAAGGCACGTGAACAGGAGGAAGCTAGGATCAAGGCACAAATTCGAAAGGAAAAGGAAGAACTTAGAAGAGAACAACAGCAGACTTCTAGCGCTGGTATTGGATCCAGTGGAGTTGCCTTGGCTGTCACTGGGACAGGTGAAATCGAGATTGGATTGTCAGCAGGAGGCATGGCTGTTGGTCCAACTGGAGGAGGCGGCATGGAACCTACCTTTAACCCTTTTGACTTTTTGGCGGGTACAACAGGAGGGTTGCCCACGCGCAAATTTTCGCCTATTTTTCGTGTGCCTCCCTTTTGGGGTCTTATGAATTTGGAGACCTATGTTCGACGCTTCCCTCTGACCAAAGAGCAGCTGGCCGACCGAAATGCAGCCTATCAACAACTTGCTAAAGCATTAAGCTTTGTATGCCACATCGTTGCTGAATCGGAAGAAGCAACCAAGCGTGGACTAGGAAGATTTGCGTCTTTTCGACAAGGAGGAAACAATGCCGCAGATATTGGCAAAGGTGGTCCGTTGGCATATTTGCGATCCAACCACCTTGCATGCGAGGCCTGTGTCAAGCTAATCTCTCTTCTGCCGCATTCTGCCGGGGCCTCTGGCAAGGCTTTGGATGGGTTGTTTCTCAACTTCTTGAATGTATTTGTGTCCTTGATGGAGAATCTGCAGCCTTTTCAACAGTTGGTCCTTCCGGGTGGATGGCAGCAACCTGATTATTTCCATTTGTGCTTGTACATTGTTCGTCACTGTGGAGGCGACAAATTCAGTTTCACTGTCTTGAATACTGGTAAAGATGGATTGCAATACCATCCATCTACTTTTGATCCCGAGACGGGACGGCAACTCAAACAGCTTGGATTGACTATCTGGAATATTCCATCAAGGAGATTGATGGATTCCACCTTTTGGACAGTCCTTTTCCGAATGCAAGTTTACCCCAGCAAGAACAATACAGCTGAATTCCTGTATACCAAGCTTCTTCCAGCTCTGAATGCTCAACCTCTGCGTTCGAATCTCGACCAAGGTCCGGCGGAATATTTGGAGATTCCTGATCCCATTTCTGTTTCTACCTTTCATCCACTTGCCAAACTAGCCATGACAACGATGCCTCAAGTTGGAATGAGAACCTCCAAGTACTCATCTCTCCTATTGATGAATGCAGCTGTGGATCTGGCGTATGCAGAAATTGAAAACGCTCCGCCCCACTCCATGGATCCTGAAGATACTCGTATCTTGAAATTGACTGGACGGAATTTAGCAAATTTTGCCTCAACAATCGATGCCTCCACCGTGGGAGATGGCACTTTGGGTCAAACTTTGTCCAGCACCTGGGATCTGCTTGACAAACTCCAAAAGAAAATCGGTGTCACTGCATCCAAAGCAATGGATCAGTACAGTCACGGACTTTCTAAATCAGCTCTAAATGATGATTTTTCTAAAGGCAGCATAAAATCGTTGCGAACGGATGCAGGTTCTGCAGCGTATCCTCTGTTTGGAAGACTTCGACGAGACGATTATGAAAATGTGGTTAAGAATTTAATGGGTGAGCCAAGACCGGATCCCATTTTGATTCCTGCGGTGCTGACAGACGAGGAACTGCCACATACTGCCACCGATTTCATGACAGCAGGATCTTCGCTTCAAAGAGTTGCAGATGCATGCAGCCTGCTTCTCCAGCAGCGTCGCTTGATAAAGAATGCCCCCGCTTTTGCGGCCTCTGCAGCCCAATATGCCATCACGGTTATGCTGCCTATGCCTCATTCTGATCCCAAGTACTGCTTCTGGAGGAAGAATCCGATGAGAAGGGAGACACAACTGAACATTCTTTTCCTTCTTCGGCGAATGTGTCGCATCTATTCAGCTGCCACATCTTGCGTTCAACAGTCCCGCGGCCTCATTGCTATTCGGTCAATTACCTTTGCCTGTGCTGCTTGTATTGCAGATGCAATATGCCGTGTCAAGGCATCTGACGACCCAAGTGCATTTGCTCTTCATTATTCTGGATTATGTGAAGGTCCGACCCAACCTTTCGCCATTGAAGCTGGGTCATTTGATACTTTGGGTTCCAATCTTCCTATCTACGATCCCAACTTGTGCTCTCTTCGGTTCCGCTGTCTTGATTACTTAAGAGAAATGACTTTTAACGAAAGAGGCATCAAGCGCAATACTATTTTCAATTTTGACAACTGCATGACTCCAATGGATGGCGATATAATTCTTCTGACACAGCTTTCTATACAACTTGCTTTGGTGCGGCCTTACCCCGCAACGGACGAAGCTTTGAATAATCATGCAGCAAATTTGATTTCAGGACGGAATGGATCCATTATTGAAGTCTTGCCCGAGTTTGAATACTTTCGAGATATCGTTTTTCATTTCAAGCACGCCGTATCTGGTAAATCTATGGCAGCTGAAGATGCTAAAGAAACGAAGGCATGGTTACCGTCTCATGCTACATTGCACTGGAGTGCAATGCGAAAGGAGAAGGACAAAGATGACCCAAGACTGTACTACAGAGTGAGGGCTTTTGACGACCATCCCCAAGAATTTGTGGAAATCGTTGCTCAAGATCCAACATTTGAAACGCACTTCAAGGGATTCCTTTCGCTCTTCAGCAGCAAGCAGCGTGCTGTGCGATCGCGATTATCGTCGGCTGATCCTACTACTGTCGTCAACTCGTGCGGAGACAAGTTCTTGAACAAGCGATCGAAGCCGGTTGCAGTCCGCACCGAAGATGACGTCTTGCACCTGGACAACAAGGAGCTGCCGACGTTTGGAAATGTCCTCTCTCCTTCAGACTCGGAGAAGTTCGTACAATTCTTGACGGTGCCATACATTAGAATTCCCCTCATCCTTGACTTTTTTGCAAACGGGGATCCTGGAAGGCTGTCGGCCCTAAGGACCAAGTCTCTTCAGATGATCGTGGACGCTGCTTTGTTCGAGCCTGGTCGGTGGAAACCTGCAGACTTCACAGATGTCATCGATGAAATCCCCATTAAGGACTTTGATCGCCTCGAAGCATTGCTCGCTACCGCGCATGGAACTCTTTTCAATGAAATTGCTAAAAGTCCAGATGTTCTGACTTCATGTATTGTCAAAATGCTTGAACGTGCCTTGGATATGGACGTTGGGAAGTATACTAAAAAGTCTTCATCGGGTCCCTTGATTCTTTACACAATCCGTCTTGCTGTGAGAATAGAGGGCTACATGAAATACGCCATCAAGAAATGTGTTCCAGGTCAGCCACGACCGCGTGGGCTGGAATCGTTAGACAAGATCAAAGTTGACGACGCACTAAGGAAAATTCGCGCAATGCTTGATTCGCAAGCGATACCTACTTTAGAATATTGGATCGATCCTTCACGGAACAAAGTTAAGGATATTGAAACAACATGCCTTGTTCATGCTCATCTACTTTATCTATTCAAGAACTATGACTACACAGACTTGGACTACCGTGCTGTTTCGATCATTATGTCCTCTCAGGTTTACCTTACGATCAATTTGCGCTTCAGCCACAAGGTCTACGATGACCTCCAGGACAAAAATAAGCCGACGCAACCACCCCCGTCCATACAAATTGCACAATCAGAAGTATTCGACATCATCCAGAACCATCGCTATAATGTCCTCAGATTTATTCGTGAGAACCCTGTGAAAGGAGATCAGGCGATGGAGGCCGTTGTCCGTATTGCCACCTCCACTGGTGGCCGTGATACAATCGATGACAAGCTGAAGCAACGGCATTGGCAAAGCATTGGGCATCCAACTTGCTACGGTAGATTCGTTCCTGATACTGAAGACATCAAGCTGAGGGATGGTACATACCGGATTCCGAAACCAGGACAGACATACGAACAATGGATGCTGTATGTGACTACCAAAGCGGTGGGGATTGAAGTCAATGTGCAACTGAGTGACTTCACGCTTCAGAACCACAAGATGACACTTTTGGATCCAAATATCATGGAAGACAAGGATTTTGTTGCAGCCAAACACATGGCACTTGGGGACGCTAAAGATGTAGCTTGTGCAGAAGTTATGCATACAACTAATCGATATTGGTGGCGTTTGGTTGGACGCAGATACGATGTCGAATCCTGGGCACCAGACCAGCGCAACTATCATGATCTCAAAGACTTCATGCACCCAAAACATTCCAGAAAGTTTCCAAAAGGGTTGAAAGGTGGCGAAAGCTGGATGGCTGACATTTTGCGAGACAAACTCCCCCTCATTCTACCAAACGTCCAACTTTATATGTCAAACAAAGATTTTTCTGATGAGCCTTACGCCGTCCTTACAGGATGGATCGAAAACAAGAAAACGGATTCAATTTGCACACATACATTGAAGGAAGTTGTCCTCTGGCAAAATCCTCCTGCCATTGCAATTTTTAATGTTGTGGAACACGGGAGAAGGCACTTCCGTGTGATCGAGTATGTATCGAACCTCTCCACATCTCTACACGAAGTGCAAAACGGCGAGCCATATGCTGATCGAGTTGGTGGTATTCTTGCCATGTCGGCTGGAGTCCCAATGACAACTATAGGCCCGAAACCTTCCCTGGTTATTTCTAGAGCACTGAGCTCCGAACTTGGAACTCAAACTTATCTCCCGGAAAGATTCCTGGCTGGGCTCATCCCCAGCGCATTGATTGAAAGATACATCTTCTGGCAAAGTGAGAACGATGATATCATTGGATACGAAAAAACGAAAATTCGTGGAGAAGAGGACGAAGAAGACGATGACGATGACCCGTTGAAAAAAGAAGGTGTAAAATCGACGACACGGCTGAAGATCACGCTCTCGAAGGACCCCGGACTTGACACTACTGGTTTTTGTAACACGGAAGCAGAAGCGATGGTGCAGCGAATCGCAGTATTGGATTCTGATCCTCTCACCGAGAAGATTGATCCAAACCGTCCGGTTTTGACTCTGCTAAATGTCGTAGCTGCGCCACCTTCGTCGTTATTGAAGAGAGTAGGCATGATGCTTTCAAGATTGGACAATCTAGCACATGTCCTGGTCTGGAGTAAATCCAAGGTGCAGTCTGCCCATTCGCCAAGTACTATCGACTACATCGAGCTACCACGCGTCAACCTATCATTCAAGGCCAAGGAGTTTGAGACACCCGATGGTACAAAGGAATTCAGAATTTACAGCAACGACTACGATGGTTTATTCATCGCAGTATCCAACGAAGCACGAGAGATCGCAGAAACGCTCCTTGGAGATGTTTCTCACTTCATTGTCCTACAAAACGGAGAGAAAGATTTATTCGTTTTAATGCCTGGATGCGCCTTGCCAAGAAGGTTACACACAGATGGGTCACGGCTATCTGTGCAAGTGTTGTTGGATCGCCGAAACAATGAATGGATCGAAAACATTGGGGAAGTTCGTTGCTATCTCTACCCTATCCACAATTCGCGGTCCTTCCTCGTCACTCCTTCTTTGGCGTCATCGTTGTATTTGATGTTGATGTATTTTATCACTGGATCTTATCAGAACGTCTATAAAATGATGGAGTCCTGTGTGAGCGAGGAACTGACGCCAGAAGAGGTGAGTCCAGGCAATGCACCTTCCTTGGGAATTCCGACTGGAAATTTAGACTTTACTCACATGCTTTCGTACCGTTTGGTCTCTGATTTCGTGTAGCAACAAATCTTCAACCAGCTTGAATTCCTTGGGAATGATTACCATCCCGATGCTCATGCTTGTCGATTGAAGCTGTCGGTGGTTACCGTGGGCTTAGGAGAGGAATCTACAATGAAGTGTCCGTGGAGCGTAGCAGAAGAAATGGAGGAGTATGCAAAGAAGCATGTTTATGTTTCGTCTGCTTGCAGACTAACGACCGAGGAAGAGATGCTCCTTCTGCAGCTTTGCAAACCAGACTCCAGAGGAAGACTGTCTCTTACATTACTCAACCGGAAAGCTTTCGTCACTGCTGTCAGTAGTCTTGCAACGCTTCCAGATGGAAAGAGCTTGACAGTGAAGCTAGGAACGGAGAGACCGCCCATCGTCGAAAACTTCGATCGTGGACCGGATACTACAATTATTGACAATCCAAAGAAAACAATGATCTCTTCCAAGGTGTTTGGTGCTGCCTACAGCAGGCCAGAGGAAGATCAAGTTGCTTTTGGAGGTTTACAGGCACTCGAGTTCATCAACAGCGCCCTCAACTCAGGCGTCGAACTCTCTTCCTCGAGATACGGGTTTCCACTTATTTATGACTTGCTAACAAACACAGTTGCTTTCAAGTTGAATCCAAGTGACAGACCTCATAACTGGGGACGTACCCTGTTCCGACTACTTCCTCCTTCCGACTTTAAGTCAGGGTCTGCGGAGATGAGTGCTCTACGGATTTTGGCTGAAAACCCGAATCTTGCAAGTCACCCGAACATTCCAAAGTTTCAAATCGATAGTGGTATGAACAAAATCAAGGGTATGTTCCAAGGGAAAGACGCGGTCAGTCGTCTCTTGGAACAGCTTCACACTTTCTTGAAACAAGAAGCGGTGCAAAAAATGATGGTTCATCCTCCGACGTTGAACGAGTCAGTTCCCCGCACAGCAATGATTCTTACCCGTCCGGAGTCTTATGCTTCACACAGACTTTGGGTAGTACCTAGAATCACTGACTATTCTCGTTCGACTTTTTATTTGGACATCCAGAACTGTTCCGCTGTTAATATTCCATTGAAGCAGCTACAGGCATTTGCGTCCAGACCGCTCGCACCAATGAAGCTGGAGAAATATGTGAATTACTTGTCGAGACATGAGCTTGGAATGAATCCCGTGTCTGGAACTATTCCCTTTGATGTTGCAGGAGAAAAGGCATCCCAAACTCACTGCTCTCAGGCCACAATGACCCGGGTCGCGACAGATGTGCTTAAATACTCCCAGAAGGCGAATTCGGAGAAGACGCCCATTTTAATCGGTTTCACTCCAAGAGAAGTCGATTCCTTCCATACAAATCCTGCTGCACTGAGCTCCGCCATGGGTCAGCTTAACAATCTCATCAAAGGCCTCAATCAAGCAATGGAATTCGATCGAAAGTCTCTGTGGAATCTAATGAATAGAGCTCTAGCCATTGCGACGAGTGACGAACGCAGCGACACTCCTAATTCTGGGGGGCCGAATGGTGAGATCAATTTCCTCCGATTTCGTCTTGGGCAAGTTAGTGAAAGAGAACCTGCTGCTTGGTTTGAGCTATTGGTAGCTTCGATACTCTCCACAACAGCCGAACACGACATTCGATCCCTGAATCCGTACATGTCAGGAGTAGCTTACAAGACAGTAACAAGTTTGACTGTCGTCGCCATGTTGACATCTATTCGCATCAGTCAAACCGACCGAGCTCTCACCAGGCAAGTACTGCTAATAATGCTGTTTTGACGTGAAAGTATGATTTTCTTTTCTCACCCTATTATATAATTCTTTTTCTGTGTACAGTCTCACCAAGCTGATGAACCTTCTCCGTGGAGTCAAGTCAACGAACGATCCAACTCAAAGAGCACGTATTGGACAGGAAATCAAGCTCCAATCACAAAAGGTGGCAACTGACGTTACAAACGAACGACACTTCATGAAGATGAGTTCTTCAAACCCCAACTTCATTGAATTTGATCCACGTTTCTTGGTCTTTGAATTCACCTATTCAATACTGCTGAGGAAGAGCCAGGTCATTCTGGTTAACAAATTCCTGGAATCACTGAAGACAAATCAGTCCATGTGCCATCAAATGATTATGGGAGCTGGAAAGACCACCGTCGTAACGCCTCTGCTTGCTTTAATGCTTGCAGATGGACAATCGCTGGTTACACAGGTTGTTCCCCATGCATTGTTGGAATTTTCTAGAAGTGTAATGAGAGAAAAATTTGCAGCTGTGGTCCGAAAGCCTATTTTCACTTTCAGTTTCAGTCGAGCAACCCCAATAACAAAGGATTTGTATCTCAAACTTTGCAAGGCTCGGGACAGTCGTGCGGTGATTTGCGCAACACCCACAAGTATCAAATCATTTATGCTAAAGTTTGTCGAAATGATGAAAGTTTTGGAAGAGGCCAAATTTGGAAGAGGTGGCACGCGACAGCCCAAGAACAATGGAATGTTTGGGGCTTTCTCCCTCTCTGCCATTGCCCGACGCTTCCGCGATCAGTCTGAGATTGTACAGACTGAGGTGAATCCTGAGGATGTTTACTACTGTACAGAAATTCTTAAACTTTTCCGCAGCGGTGTCCTTCTACTTGATGAAGTCGATCTAATTCTCCACCCTTTGAAAAGTGAACTTAATTGGCCAATCGGACTTAAAGATCCAATCGACTATTCGAGGTCTAAGCTTGGAGTTGGGCTCCGATGGGACATCCAGTGGCATCTTCTCGACGCCATCTTTTACCACACAAACCGAAAAATGTCCGTTGAGTTCAAAGATAGTAGAGAGGCGATTTCTATTCTGGACAACATGTCTTCCATAATTCAACAAGGCATCGCTAACAAGTTCATGCAGCATACCCCTCACTTGGTCCTCTTGAATCGCGGTTTTTATCACAAACAGCTGAAACCCTTGTTGGCAAGATGGCAGCTTCTGTACCTGAGGAACAAACGTCTTCCTACAGTGGATGACAAACACTTGCTTTCGTACCTCATGAATGGTCCTTTGAAGGACCGTCAGGCTGCTTCTGCTGTCCAAGTCGCCTTGGATGACGAGTACATGAAGATGCTGAACCTCAGCCACGATCTATTGAGGAATTTCATCCCTCACGTTTTGAGCAAGATCAACCGAGTTTCTTTCGGTCTCCTTTCGAAACAAGATCTCAAGAATAGTGACGAGCCGAATGTCTCTTTAGCTCGACGGTTGGCCGCCGTTCCTTTCATAGGGAAAGACATTCCCAGCCGAGCAAGTCAGTTTTCACATCCCGACATTGTCATTGGATTAACTATCATGGCTTATCGATACGAAGGACTACGTATGACGGACTTTCAAAATGTTTTGCTAGAGTTAAGAGAGAAACTTGATTCGGAATTCGGACCATATCACAAAAGACCATCGGCCATCCGATACAAAGAGTGGGTGGAAGCAGCTGGTGGAAAGGTTCGTGGGCCTAGAGAGGGAGAAGATACTGGTACTTCCGGTGGAGAACTGAACCTGGATCTTTATTCAATTGCCCCAATGGGTCGTGGAGGCGGTCGGGGTGCAGACGATATCTGGCCCCTCCAGTTGTTAGATATGAAAGATGACAATCACATGAGCATTACTTACAACCTACTCAAGGATCAGGCAAAAGTCATTGAATATTACCTTGATCAATTCGTCTTCCCTTTGGTGATGGAGCATCACCATGAGAAGATCAGTGCTTCTGGACAGGACCTTGGTGGCGAGATGCTTTTCAGCCGCCGCCTTGGCTTCAGTGGAACTCCAAGCGACTTACTACCAGAAGAACTTGGACAATGCCAGTATGACGAGGGCGTAGATGGTCAGATTCTTGACTTCCTCACGAGCGAAGCAATTGTGTCAAGCAGAATGCTGAGCGCTGATTGGACTGTCACGAAGCTCTTAGACGATGTGGCAACTGCCAACCCTCCTTTCCATGTACTATTGGATTGCGGGGCTCTGATTACTGGAATGAGTAATTTGGACGTCGCGAAATACCTTTTGACGCATGGCCTTCCACAGCAATTCGATGGAGTGGTATTCTTGGATCACAAAGATAGGAAAATGATCTTAATGCGTCATGGAATGAATGTCGTCAGGTTGCAACAATCTGGGATTCCACCGGATAGACGATTTTCGTTTTATGATCAGATTCATACAACAGGGATGGATATTCATCAGTGTATTGATGCTAAGGCTGCCTTGACACTTGGCAAGGATATGACATTTCGAGACTATGCGCAAGGTGCATTCCGTATGAGAGGCATCGGAAAGGGTCAGACAATCGAATTGTTTATTATTCCTGAGGTCATGCGATTGATCAACGACCAAGTCTTGAAGTTAAACAAGGCGCACGTCAATCCATTGCAACCTTCCCCGCCTTCCGGAAGCTACGGTGCTGATCTCCTTGGACTAGCAAATCCCTTGACAAACCCTCCTTCCCTTCAAGCGGCTGGAAGCGGCCGTCAGCTTCTGGTAAATGTGTCGGCTTGGCTCACTATCAATGGAATGAAGAGCGAGAATATGCAGTTCAGGATGCTGTGCCAGCAAAGCATTGACAACGTCACACGAAAGCGAGCGTACAAGATTCTGACAAGTAACTACAGGGAACTGACTCAATTAGCATTTTCGGATCGGTTGAAGGAATTTGCAACGCTGAGCGCAAAATCATCATCTTCAAACCAGAACGATGGATCATCAGGTTTTGAAGAATGGCTAAAGGGATCAAAACGCCTCTTTGAAGACGATTTGGACGCTATCAAGACACTGGTGTTACCGAACTCCGGCGGCTCCGCAACGAGACTGAAGTTGGTCGGCATTGACAAGTTGCAAGAATCTATAGATATTCTAACCGAGCGCTTGGACTACACCGTGCACAACAGCATCCCTGTACCAATTCCATTGTCAGACCAGCTTCGTAACAGCATCATTCAACGCAAGGACTTCATAACAACCGACTATGATAAAGCTGTTGTGGACAAAATTTTGATGGTATTGGTGAACTCAGAAGGACTATCAAAAGTTCGGGCTGGTCCTGAAATTACAGAGGAGGAGGCGGACGAAGACAAGGATGCAAATATGCAAAAAGAACAAGTAGCCGAAGAGGAAGTGTTGAAGGAGCAGGAGGAGGAAGAAGAAGAGGAGGAGGAAGAAGAGGAGGAAGAGGAAGAAGAGGAAGTCGTTGATGAAGCGCCAAAGAAGAAGAAATACTCTCGTGATGGCGAGAATCCCGATCCCTGGCAGGTGGAAGCGCTATCAGTGCCTTTCGATTCAGATCACGGAAAATGGAAATTTAGAAAGAATGGAACTGAAATCCCATCATGGCAAGGGTATTTCTACCCAGCAAGCCAATTCTCTGTCAAGAACTACCTGTTTTCGAAGGGAGTTTCGATGCAATTTCCAGACTACTTGTACATTTCCAAAAACTACTACGATAAGTCTTGGAGCACCAAAACTCATAGGAGACTCAAGAATGTCATCGTCACAATGGATTTTGTTCCATCTCGATCTGCAGCTCAAGAAGTGGCCGCAGCCGGAAAGGCTTTGTCGACAACTCAAGAAAAGATGCTCAAAAGGGCATTTTCGTCTGCGGACAACGATAGATCTGGAACCATTTCATTCGCCGAATTGAAAGAAGTGTTGAAGGCTGTGGATGTCGACGTCGATGGCGAAGATGGTGATACATTCTTCCAGAAAATGCCAGATTTGGCGCACCGTCCTATCACCTTTGAAGATCTGAAGCAGCTTCTCGAACAACGATTGTACTACCGTGTCCAAGCAGGTCGGTATTACGTCGCTCTCTCGCTCTTTGAAGCGGAATGTATGCGAGCCGTGATGCATCAACAAAGTGCTTTCCCGCTGATCCCAGGTAAAGACTGTGCAGTTGCGTTGAGAACGGATCGTACCATGTTGGACTCGACTTACGGATACGAGCCAGCCAAAAGCTTCCAAGATTCTACTGCAAAAGCCTGTTTTCGCTTTATCGATAGTTCTCTTAACTATCAACCAAGAGAGGTGAGTCTGCTCCTCCGAGCTATTCAAGAAAATGATTTGGAGAACCGTTACAATTACTTTGTGGAAGTACGAAGCAATCGTCGACGAAAGCAGAAGGATCCTTCGACATCGGCTTTATCGAAGGTGTTTATTACGGCGGATGAGCACCATATGTTGAACCACAAGATTGCCGCGGGAAGAATCACTGCAATGCTGAAAGCCCGAGGCATGTATCCTCGTGACTGTTTCGCCGCTATCGACCGGGACCGTGATGGTTTGTTAAATTACGATGATCTCAAGCGGGGACTTGCGTGGCTGGGTCTTCCGCTGGACCAGGTGCTCCTGTTGGGATTCATGAAAGAACTCGACAAAGATCGAGATGGCTACATCAACCTCGAAGAGTTCAAGTCAGCTGTTGGATTTGAAGATGACGGGACCATGGCAGCGAACGCAGCGGCCTTCAACAACGGTATGCCGTTACCTCCAATGCCTTCTGACGATGGCAAGGAGAAGAGGGCAGTCAACATTCCACCTCCCGTCTTAGCCGCAGTGAAGGTCAAGGTCAGGAAGGTGACCAAGTTCAATCTTATCTGGAACAGTCAAGGTAGTATGTCTCGGCAGAAGATTAGCATTTGGGAACCAGTAGTATCAGCTGGAGCCTTCCGTGCCAACAAAGATTCGATTTCGTTGGGCCACTTTGCTGGATCTGGATACGACAATCCGAATCGTGATGGAAAGGATCGCTTGTGTGTCGAAGTGACGGATACCACTGGAAGCTGGGTTGGCGGCAGCAGTTGGTTGCCTCATGTTTTGAACAAGTACATGCCGCACCCTGCTCGGTTCCGGTTAGCATGGAGCGTGACTCACGGAAGCAATCCTTTTTATGCCTGGGAACCAGTTCCTCCCGGTGAAGAGTTCGTGGCGCTTGGTTTCATTGGCAGCAAAGAAGACAAACAGCCCGATGTCACTTGCATGCGTTGCGTGCCGCGAGACTGGTGCAAGCCCAGTGGTTACCTGTCCAAAGTCTGGGATGACAGTGGATCTGGTGGTCGGCAAGGTAGTATTTGGATATTCAATACTATGAATTTGATTGGATTCGTCAGTGGGAGCGATCCACCTCGTCAGAAGGGCTACGATCTGAAGAGTTCCAGATTTTTCCTCAAGGAATACAGCGACACGAATGCTGTCAACGTAGCTCCGGCAGGAGGATACGTCAATCCAAGTGGATAAATTTCACCACACAAGAGAAAGAAAAACAATACAAAATTTCAGATTTGCACTAGGAAGAAATTATAAATAAAAAGTTGATTATGACATTATTAGTTGCCAAAGTAGCGTTCCCAGCTGTTATTTACCCTGGCTGGATGAAGATGATTCCCGCTGGTGTTTATTAGGCTTTTTGGGGGTATCATTTGGGGTCTTCGCCTTCGTTTCTACTACCACTATTTGCTGTTTCGGTCAGACTCTCGACCGCCTTTTGTCCCAGAGAAAAGAGTCCCGTTCCTATACTGGACACTACGTTGAGTGTCGTCCCGACAGCCGCTCGTCGTATGGCTGCACCCGGATCGGCAATCATTTCACTACGATCGTACCTTTTTCGCATTTTGTTGTCAATGAGAATGTTATAGGCAAGTTGAATGCGTTCCCATTCTTCTCGAACTTCGTCTTCGTTGTTGCTGTTGTTGAAGTTGATGGTGGTGTAGAACGTATTAGAATGTAGAACAATTATGGTTAGGCGAATGTCTGTCGATATAATTCACTGTGAGAGTAGAAACAACGACTTACCATTTTCCAGGAAGAATGGTTCTATTTCTTGCACCATCCGGATGATATCGCCTGGCGAGACGTTTGTACGAAAGCTTGATGTCAGATCGATCGGAATTTCGTGGTACTTGCAAGACATTGTACGGATTGATGACTTCTCCCGACGAAGTCACAAATTTTTTGAGGAGAAAATGCTCTTCATCGTCTTTTTTCTTGTTGGAATAATTGCTGCTGCTCGTCGATGCGACCATGGCAAGAGAATCAAATGTTTGTCGTGGTCCTCCATTGGGACATGATGATGATGATGTCACTGACGACAGAGGTGTACGGATGGAAACCAAAAAAGCCTCCGTAGCCGAATCACGTCTCGTTAACAAGCAAAGCAAAAAGAAAGAAAAGGAAGTCTTCATGATTGTTGCTGAAAAGGATTGACAGTAATCCTTGGTATCCAATCGCAGCGAGTCCGTGAGGAAAAAGTTCTGTTGCAAATTGAAAATGAATAATTGATGAAGAAGAGAAAAAGTGAGAAAAAATAATAAAAAAAAATAATAGACATCGGGCGTGTCATCAATCAACGGTTTCAAACTGTCACAAGAGACCCGGATTTTCCAAATTACCAACGAACTCCGGTTACCAGACGTGGATTATTACGGTACGATAGTATCGGTAGTACTACAGGTACAATCGTACTCGTTTCTACAACATCTATGATAGGATACCGGTATGGAAGATACGAGGTACTCTTTACAGAGTGTGGCTTCAATCTTTTTCACACAGACTATCCATTCTCCCACACTGGCAGCATCATCATTATTTTTTATTTTTTCTACCATGACATCGTTTCCAGCATCCTTTGGACCACATCCAATCCTTTCTTCTCGGTTTGAAACGTTGAAGATATCATGGGCTCTCAAATGTCCACAACATATCCTCGTCGTCGAACTCTACAATCCTCGCAAACGCAATGCCATTTCCTCAAAGATGTGGAGGGAAATCGGCCACTTATTTTCCAATATTATAGGACAACTGGACGATGACATTCGAGTGATAATTCTCAAGGGATATGGCCATCAAGCCTTTACGGCAGGTATCGATTTGGGCGATGCGTCATTATTCCCAACAACAACAGCAACAACAACAACAACAAAATCTGACGAGGAAACTGTCGATATTGCTCGAAGAGGAATTTCCTTTGCACCACAAATTCGTGACATGCAACAGTGTTTTACAGCGATTGAACAGTGTGCCATTCCCGTCATCGCCGCCATGGAGGGAACTTGCATCGGAGCCGGCCTCGATTTGTGTTGTGCATGTGATATTCGACTTTGTGCTGCCAACACCCGATTTTCCGTTCGGGAAGTCCAGATTGGATTGGCAGCCGACATTGGGACGTTACAGCGTTTGCCCAAGATCACTGGAAACGATTCACGAGTGAGAGAATTGTGCTACACGGGAGAGTTCTTTGATGCATCGGATGCACTAAGAATCGGCTTGGTTTCTCGCATCTGCGAGAATTTGATGCAAGATGCACTCTGCCTCGCACAAACCATTGCCACAAACAGCCCCTTGGCAGTCACGGGAACCAAACGCTCTTTGGTGTATTCGAGGGATCGTACCGTAGCGGAAGGATTGGACCATGTCGCTATGCATAACGCCCTGGCACTGATGACTGACGATATACCGGAAGCAGTATCGGCGGCGAAGCAAAAGTCAAAGCCTCAATTTCAACGAATACCGAAACATAGCAGACTTTGAAACAAAAAGAATGTTGCCCACAGTCAATGCGATTCTACGACGCTATTTATGGAGGGCGCAAAAATTTTGCGACCTAGCTACGACTACTCTAGCTAGCTAGTAGCTATTTTGCTAGCTACTCCGAGTACATAGTACGTAGTACTGTAGTAGTTTGCAGTGAAGGGCGAGCAGATGGGTTTAGATAAAATTCAACAAAAAGTCTCTTCGACACCGGAATCAGATACTGGTCTTTCGAACCATGACTCGCTGAGGTGGGGACACTGTGTGATTGGCACCCTGTGCTTGACGACTGGGAGGGTAGTACTTTCCGTTGACACGAGAACTCTGTGGTGTGCGGTTGGCAGCCTTGCGAAGAGCAGGACTCTTTTTGATGCGGCCAGGAGAGGCCAACAGATTTCCTTTCTTCACCTCTTTTCCAGTCACCCAAGGATGCTCCAAAGCCTGTTCCGCGGTGTACCGCCTGGCGGGATTGGTGTCTAGCAAATGCGACAAGAGATCTTTGGATGACTGCGATAGATTTTTGGCCCATCGAGGAAACCTCAAAACGAACTTGGATCTCACTAAATCGTCACTTGGTACGGTTGAGGAATCATCGTCAAATGGTAGACATCCACAAAGTAGTACAAACACAATCACACCCAACGCCCAAGTGTCAACCGCCTTTGTATAGTCCCGGCGTTGCAGCATTTCTGGTGCTAGGTACCCTCTTGTTCCCAAAAAACTTCTCGCTACAGGTTCTTGCATGCACTGAAAAGAAGAGTTGTGCCAAAGGAGTGAGAAATGGGAGGGGTAACATTGCTGCACCGCTGTAGATGCATATATTTACCTTGGAAAGCCCAAAATCGATAATTTTAATTTCCACAGGTTCTTTATCATTGTTGGGTACGCGTCGCAGTCTGTATGTAGAAGCGGGGAAAAAATATGTCAGATCTGATCTACTGCGGTACAGCAGAGACAAAAAAAGCTCAAACAGAACGTACAGTAGATTTTCTGGTTTAAGATCCCTGTGAACAATATTTTTCGAATGCATGTAGACCAACGCACTGGTGACCTTTCGTACAATACTGGCAGCCTCGTCTTCTGTCAGTGTTCCCTTCTGAACGACATAGTCAAAGAGTTCCCCTCCCTCCATCAGCTCCATGACGATAAATATCTTTTCCTCGGTAATATAGACATCAAGTAACTGAATGATGTTCGGGTGCTGCAGATTGCGGAGTGCTTCGATCTCCGTGTGAAACTGTTCCATCATTCCTTGGAAGCGGTCCTCGATCACCTGTTTGTCGATGATTTTGCACGCATAGTGAATGCCTGTCTCCTTGTCGACGCATCGATGGCACGTCGACGTGGATCCGACTCCCAAAACTTCCATGAGCTGATATTTGTCGTAGAGAGCCACTTCAGCATCCTGTCAAAAGAAAAGGGAACATGATGAGAAATTTCAGAGACAACACCCCCCAAAAAAATCGTACTCCACAAGTACATGCGAATCCATTCAACATTCAACCATGTTGTATCTTCTGTATAATATACTTACTGCACCTTCATGAATCGGAGCTTGATACTGCGATTCCGCCATATCCAGGGTATCCTGCGTTTTAATGTGTCTGTTGTTGACTTTCAACTTTCGCTGACTCTCTACTTCCTTTTCCAGACCGATGTACTTGCTGGAGCGTCGATCCTGGGGGCCTCTAGGTGTGTCTGGAATGGGACTACCCAGCAAATCACCCCCTCCGCTCTTGAATGGTGGAGACAGCACAAAGCACGGACAGCCTCCGCTTCCGGCACCACCATTGCCGTGGCTCTGTTGTGCACCCATACTGCCAGTGATAGGCTGCGATTTCCAAAGCAGAAACTGTGCTGTCCGATAACAAGTCGTCGGATTTTGGTTTTTGATTTTGCGGTCGTAGAACCAAGATGTGTCTTTTTGGCGGTACGGAAAAGCCTTCAAAACCAACAGCACTTGATAGATAAAGCTTCACAGGTTGAAGTAGCTAGGTAGACGAAGATCAGAATAACAAAAAGTACGACTGCTTTAGTGATGCCGTTCCATAGCCGCGTTCCAAATGTCTTTTTGTCGCGGAATGATGCAGCAGTGGGTGGAGGTTAAAACCTCGGATGATTGACAAGGCGAAAACTCCCTCTCTATTCGTAAAAGAACTGCGGTACTACACTCAGGGTAATCGTACTACCGTACTCACAGTTACTGTTAATTACACCTAACTGTAAAAGCTGGACAGAAAATAACGGGCGGGCGAAGCATAATAAGACTACGTCTGGGCGTCGACCATTGACTGTGAAGCTGGGTATTTAACTCGGACGTATGATACGACATACGGTACTCTATTCCGTACTTCGTACGGAGTAGGTACCTACTACGGCACAGTAAAAGAAGAAGCTATTGTAAGACGACGGGAAACTCAAACTACATATTACAGTTACAGTTAGTTAAAAGTACGTCGTACAACTCTAACTGTAAACAACTTCAAAAAAATAAACACTTCACTGTCAGTACTATTATAACTACCGTACTCCAAGTATAACACGTCGTAGTAATACCCAACCGGTACCGTAGTGAGAGGTCACAGAATGCTGCAGTACTTACTACGTAGTAGTTGTGAAGTGAAAGAGGAATGGTCTAGCTAGGTAGTCGATACGGTAACATCACAGTCCATCACTTCTAGAATCACAAAATGATTTCCACTCTCGTATCCACTCGCAATGATTCTCACACCAGCAACCTGCCTCACAATCTCTTCCATTTCCCCAGCATGATAAAGGTGGCAGTATCGGTGAAAGATAACCAAACCCTTTTGCTCGTCGTAGTCAGAATTTTCATACGCTTCTGAATACAGTTCCGCAACGCTTTTGGATGCAGCATCTGATTCGGACGGCATTGCGTGCGAACTTTGACCTGCGCTTACTTTCTCCAAGTATTTCGGTTGTGCGTTGAAAGGGACGAAAACATCCTTTGCTGCAAATCGTCGACGGCTTTCTTGTTCTTGTTCCATGGCCCATGCCTGGACGTTGATCCGTCCGCCTGGCTTTACAATGCGTACAAGTTCTTCTATACACCGTATTCGTCGTTCGCGTGTGCTCAGATGATGCATGACAGCTATGCAAATAGCAGCATCAAAACTCTTGCTCCGGAACGGTACCGACATACAATCACCAACCGCGACTGCAGGGCGAGTTTGAAGATCTTGTCGATGCGGGCTAACTTTCCGTGTGTCGGCAACCTTGTCCCCAAAATCAGCCTGATATGACGTGACCAATAACGGTCGACTAATGTCAGTACCGATCACAATCGATCCAGCCTCCCAGATGGCTGGAAAGTACTTGCCATCACCGCATCCCACATCTGCCACTACAGATCCCTTCGGAAGGGCTTGAAGAAACTGAGTAGCCTCTGGCCAGAGGACGCCGCGCTTTCCTCGGGTGTGATGCCACTGCGTTGCAATAGCATCGTAAACAGCGTGCACGTGATCTCTTTCGGTGTCCGGTGTCATCAAGGCGTTCTTCTTCGCTTGCACTTCCGGCACCTCCCAGGAAGGCGGAAAAAGATTCGATTCTACTCGTGGGAGCGGCGTTCCATCCAAGGCAAGTGCCGTTCTTAACGTCAAGCTGACCCGAAGCCCTCGTGGGAGGACCACACCATTGTGTGTGTCCGTACGCCGGGTGACAATTTGGTGTTCCCACTCGTACCGAGCAGGACCAGACATCACGACGAGTGATCGAGGAGGGAGGTACACCAACTTCTTGATCGGAGGACCAACATCACCACTCCCGACTTTTCGAAACTCCATGACAATCCCACTGTTTAAGCAAATGCTGATCAAACCATCTCCAAAAGCAGATGCGGTGTCGACATGACTACCAATTCCCTCCCCAGGCTTGTATTGATTTACAGTAAGCTGGTTGATGTCAGGATAAAAAGTTGTTCTGGTAGCCGATTCTTCCCCCGGGACAGGAAAAGGGTAGTGACGCGTCTTTTCGATCAAATGAGCGAGAACATCCCATCCTTTTCCCTGTTGAATTAGGGAGTCCATGAGAGTATCTTCATCGATAGCCGGGGCAGCTCCCGTAACAGCGGGAAGGGGTGGACAGTTGGCTGGATTACCCTCTGAAGACAATGACGTAATTGTACGATCCCGTAATACATCAGCAGTCTGATAATCAAAGACATAACCATAGTGTTGAACTTTCCGCTTGACGGATCCCGTCTGGCTCTTGTTGCGTTGCTGAGGCGCCCATGGGGCTTGAGGTCCTGTTAAGATCGCCATGAGAATGTTTTCTTGTTCGCCAGTGACGTAATCCTCAATCACCAAAAGTCCAGGGACAGTGATATCGTTTGTAGAGGAAGTGCACTCGGGGCGACTGGGCTCGCCCTTTTCTAAATTTGTTCCTGAGTCTCGAGCCCGTTGTTTCGCTCTGGACTTTTGGGTAATGGTGACATAATCCAAAAAGAGAGGAGAGCTCGTAATTGACGGGAAAGAAGAAGCAGTTGGATGCTCCCAGTGGACAGTTTGTCCTTGGAGGGTTTCCACTACTCTTTGAGCAACTTGAGGTGATCGAAAGCCCAAGTGACACGACTGCATATCAAATGATGGTGATTGAGAGTGATCATCTGAAGGAACTACCTTCTTTTTGCTTGGTAGAAAGATTTCCACGTCTCGTCCGAATACATCCCTAAGAGCCTGTAGCATGGAAAAATGATCCTCTTGAAACCAATTGTTCTCATTTTCGTCTGTGAATTGTTGCTTTGCCAAGTCGACATTGACCAGACCTGTCACATAGACGAACCGTGTCAACGATCGCTCTTCTTGATCGTTGTGATCATGAAGCAGCCGCCGAAACTTTGGTGGATTGGACCTTGACCAGCAAGTGGAATCATCATTACACGGCAGGGGTTTGGATGTGATCATGGTCACCTGACAGGGATGTGTCGATATGGACGGAGCGTCATGATTCCCTTCATTTGGGGTGTGCAAATTCGAGAATAACAAATCATGGGGAGACAACTGCAGTATCCTCCAGACAGTGTGAATCCGGAAAGCTTGTTCTGGTGTAGAGTACTGGAGTCGCACTTTTGTATAGGGGGGCGACGGATCCACAACTTCGATCGATTGGACCGGAAAAGGGAGCTGGAATCGTTGATAATCGTCCTTGAGCGTCATAAGGAGTGCTTGCTGCAGTTTTGCTGACGTCTTCCATAGAAAAGTAGGAGGTGGATTGTCTGATGGTCCGTTGTCGTCTACCGATTTGGACTTCTTTCTTGGTTCGAAGGCACCCTGCAAATGTATGTACCCATTGTCATCGTACTTGTGAAAATCCAATGGTTCATGAGGCAGAATCGACCGAAACGCCGACTTAGGCTGCTGTTGTCGCAATGTCGAGGTTGACATAATGTTTTATGTGTGGCGGGTCTCTTTAGTACAGGGTGTTTAGAATTCTTCACCGATGCATTGCTACTGGGGACGGGGGGTCAACGCTATCAGTTGCAAACTTGAGGTGGCCTCTAACGAGAACTAGCAGCAGTAGTGTTAACTTTCATCAAGATTCTCGCAAAAAATTGAATGGTCAAGTGTTTACAGTTAGAAATGCGAAGTATGTCGCGGGTCGCGGGGTCAACGTAGTTGGGTAGTCAAAGCCTTGCAATCACGAAACAAAAAAATGACGTCATACCGATCTCAGTCGTGTACGATCGCTGCAGCTGTTGTGCTGTTGTGTGCCGAGCATCTTCAATCTCATGATGCAAACAGACTACCGGTAGACTACACATCCTGTTGTCTTCTTACTCAAACGACAACACTACCCATAGAATCCAGGACAGAACAGATAGAAAGTGGATTCAATGCCATCTCTGACGTCATGGCTCCCAAGGATAGTAACAGTAGGACTGCGGCCGTCGACGGCAATGACAAACTGAGGGACGGTCCATGCCAGCAAATCTATTCGGCATTACAAGAATGTGCCATTCGCATGCAAAGCCCGGCAACGGCGTCATCTTTGAAAGAGCAGATGCAATCGTGTCCTTCCGAAACCGATCTCCTCATCCAATGCATTCACAAACATCCCCTATACTTTCAACGATCACCATAATGGCTCTGGCGTCAATGAAGGAGTCGAATATTCCATCCGCCACAACATCACACCTATTTGATGTGTACAAGCCAAGCAGCCACAGATGTTAAGATACACCCTTATCTAGTTGAGAAAGAAGGATTCATTTTAGATGTTATTATAACTTACATAATTCAGCTGCCGACTCCAGCATTGCAACTTCATCATCGTTCAAAGACCATCCCAAACATCCAATCACTTCTTGCGCTTCCTTGGGACTGTTCACTTCAGCCAGTGGAACTCCTCCTTTGGCAATAATGTAGTTTAAAGCTACTTGAGTAGTGGTGATATCTGTATTGATCTTGGGCTATGCATGCAAAGGAATGATACAAAATGGGTTCTGTCAGTAAGACATGACACACGATGCTACCTCAGTCGAACACTTTTACTTACAGGTGGTCCCTTCCTTCCTCGATACCGCTCTTGAACATCCCGCACCTCTCTAGTCAGTCTCGTCTTGACGCGCTCCGCCACACTCTCCAAGACACTGTGCAATGGCTGAAGTTTCTCTAACACTGCAAAAGAAAACTTAGTCGCTCCTGACGAAGCTAATCCACCACTTGGATTTGTCGCTGTGTATTGCCCCGACGCCAAGCCAGATCCCAACGGATTATGAATAAGCGGGATCACTCCCAGTGCCTTGCAGGCAGTAATCCACTTCTCATTTCCTCGCTGGGTCAGAGAAAACTCAAAGGCGTTTGTGGTGACTGTCAGGCCTTGCTTTTCCAATTTACTCATTAGTCGTCGCAGCCGAAGCGGGGAAATATTTTTCACTCCCACGTAGTTGGCCGTGCCCTGATCGATAACCACCTCAGACATACCCTTGATGATACCACCAGATGGTAGCCACCCAATATTCTTGGCTTGGAGGATGTCGACGGATGAAATCTCCAATTTTTCGCACGACGCAGTCAAAGATGAGGTCACCGCATTGGCCCGACGTTGCCATATCTTGTTGGCAAATGTATCCACCAACAGTGGCATAGTGTCACTACCTTGGTATTCTTGAATGCATCGTCCCAGAATGTGTTCTGCGGACAATTTCTTTGTGGCCATGGCCTTGCCATATTCGGGCGATGTTTCAAACAGCAAAATACCTTCATCCAATAGATTGTTGAAGGCCAGCTGCAAATCTCCGGGAACAAATTTTCCTTCTCGTAATTGTTGCTTCTTCAACTTGCCCGTGGCAACAAATCCCAAGCTTTCCTCGCCCCAGCACCGGGTGGTCACACCCAATCGATTGGGAATATGAAATTCGTTTTCATCTTCGTAATCTGCCATGAAATCTACGTAAGCAGGTTCGTTGTTGCTGCTACTGCGAAAAGACAACGCATCGTCGTCTTCTTCGTCCTTCTTTTTTGATTCCCTGACCGGTCGTTTGGTTTGAAACTCGGGCATATTATCCCAATCCAAGTCGAGCATCTCCGGAGGGGTAGATTCGGTCAAGGCCTCGAAAACAACGTCTTCATTGGGGAGTTCTTCCTTCTTTTTCCGTTTGATTTGACTGCGCTTTCCGATGAGTTTGGCAAGTTCGTCGTCATCAAAGGAGGAAGACGCCAACCAGCTCGTTCTAACGGGATGTTTCGATCCGGATAATACTGCGCCACCAATACATCGGTGGTCGGTCACTGTGAAGGCATCGACATCCCCAACGTTTGATAATGTCGCCGTGGCAAAGAGTGCTAGGAAGACAAGCGCGTTGTTTGATTTCCCAATCATAGTTGAGGCTTTGTAAACTAGCGAGAGCTGACAGTGGCGTGGGAAAGCTAGTAGAAACAGTTGCACTGGATGTTTTGTTACTTTGGCCTTATCGAATCGACTACGTTCACATCGCGAGATGAAGTGATGTCTCCGCGTTCACCAGCGTTATCTTTCGAGAACAAAAGCTTCAATTCTCTGCCACATAAAGTCAGTCACGAGATCTCTCTGAGTCACTAATGACGTAAGGCGCGATCAAAAAATCATGATTATCGAGAACCCCAAAACCAAAAAATCCCTCCGTATCATATTTGTTGTTGCTCTTGTACTACCGTAGCTACCGTTAGGTAGCTAGTCACAGTCAATCACCATCATGCCTTACTTCATTAGATAGACCAACCATTTCTTAGCTAGTCCGAATACCACGACAAGAGATTTAGAACAAAATGGCTTCCAAAGTACTTCGAATGGTTGCCGTCGTAACGGCTTTCCTTCTTTTTGCACATGAAACTCGTTCGTTCTCACTTCAGCAGCAACGGCCGACGTCGAAATTGACCGGACCAAGACAACCATTGATGATATTCTCTCCTTCAACATCACCACAATCTGCATCCCCTCTGGTACTCTATTCCGATAACGGAAACTACCAAGAGGAAGCAGAACAGATGCCACCATCGACGCCGAATCCGCCGCCCCTTGTTCCACCCAAACGCTTAGATCCTCTCATGGCTTCTTTGACGCGAATGGATCCGTCCTCGGTTGACGTCCCCACAAAGAACATCCCCTTCTTGGGAGAAATTCCCGTCGACGGCTCCTTGGCTCTCCTCATTCCTGCTGCAGGCATTGCCGCCATCGGGTTCATTTTGAGCATTGTAATTGCTGTTCGATCTAGCGATGAAATTGTGGGTCTCCTCTCTCAAGTTAGTGATGGTATCAATCAAGCGGCCGTCTCCAAATCGAGTCAAGTTTACGACGAAGATTTGTGTCGTGGTATTTGCAGCTCACAACAACAAGATTTGGACGGTTTGAGAAATTTCATGGAAGGTTTGAAAAAGTAAAACGATAGACCATTTTGTATGACGCGTCGTAGAAAACGAACCAACTGTACTCACAGTCAAGTCACAAGTGAAAGCCTGTGTGCCTCTGGACTCGATAAAATCCACTACCCGTAGCGGGAAACAAAATAAGTAGGCATGTCTCAGTCTCAATCAGCAACCAAATCGATTCCCTTTCATCCCTGCCGTACTACTAGTCTTAGATTTTGTAATCAGATATAATGCCATTTGTCGTTGTGTTGCACGGACCAAAAATGACGATTGCCAGTGCATGGACGAGGTTGTGATGTCTCTCCACCAACAGCAGTGATTCTAGAAACACAATGTATTACTTTTTATTTTTCGGTTTGAAAAGTGTGAGTTTTTGTTTGAATGGGCATCCCCCTTTTTACAATTCACCATCGTCGAAGTCGCCCATGTCCTCGTTGGCACTTCCTCCAGCACCACCAGAGTAGACATTTCGCATGATAGGATTGGCAACTTGTTCAACTTCCTTCATCTTTCCATCGTAGTCTTCCTTATCGGCCTCGGGGTTTTCATCCATCCAGTCAAGGGTCTCATCAATCATGTCTTGAAGTTCTTTCTTATCTTCAGCAGAGATGTTGTCTGCAAGTCCCTTTTCGTTATCTTCAAGTGTGTTCTTGAGGTTGTAGAGGTAAGATTCAAGTCCGTTGCGGGCATCAATACGTTCCTTGATCTTCTTATCTTCCTCGGCGTATTCTTCGGCTTCCTTAACCATGCGTTCGATTTCGTCTTCGGATAGACGTCCTTTTTCTGCCGTAATGGTGATCTTTTCGGCCTTTCCGGTACCCTTATCTTCGGCAGACACTTGAAGGATACCGTTAGCATCAACTTCAAAGGTCACTTCGATTTGGGGGACACCACGTGGAGCAGGAGGGATGCCTGTCAATTCGAACTTTCCAAGCATGTGGTTATCCTTCGTCATTGATCGCTCTCCCTCGTATACCTGAATCAACACGACGCTCTGATTATCTTGGTGAGTAGAGAATGTTTCTGTGAAGTTGGGATAGAAATGAACAAAAGAGATTTAGAATTGTTCAAGAAAAATATTTCCATCTCACTTCTGAAATTCAATCATTTACTTACGGGACTTCTTGGTAGGGATGGTAGTACCACGGTTGATGAGCTTGGTCATGACTCCTCCGACGGTTTCAATACCCTGGGAAAGAGGGGTAACATCCAACAAAAGAATTTCGCTGGTGGCATCACCTCCCTCTCCAGACAAAATACCTCCTTGAACGGCAGCTCCGTAGGCGACAGCTTCGTCAGGGTTGATACCCTTGGATGGCTCTTTTCCTCCAAAGTATTCCGAGATGAGTTGCTGAACCTTGGGAATACGAGTGGATCCTCCAACCAAAACGATCTCGTCAATCTCGCTCTTGCTCAAGTCAGCATCTTCCATGACCCGGGCGACAGGTCCCATTGTCTTCTTGAACAAATCATTGTTCAATTCTTCGAAACGCGCTCGTGTCAAAGTTTCACTCAAATCATACCCTTCAGCCAGATCTTCGATCTCCAAGCGAGCTTGCTGTTGCGAAGAAAGAGCTCTCTTCACACGCTCGACCTCCTTACGAAGCTTTTGCAAGGCTCGCTTGTCTCCAGAGATATCGACATCCGACTTTTTCTTCATCATCTTGATGAAATATTGCATAACACGTTGATCGAAATCCTCGCCACCCAAGTGAGTGTCTCCGTTAGTAGCCAAAACTTCGAATACACCGTTGTCGATGGTCAGAAGGGTAACATCAAAAGTACCACCACCAAGATCAAAGACCAAAACATTGGACTCTCCTCCAGTCTTGTCCATACCGTACGCGATGGCGGCAGCTGTGGGTTCGTTAATGATACGTTGCACCTGCATACCGGAGATGGTACCAGCATCCTTGGTAGCTTGACGCTGAGCATCATTGAAGTAAGCAGGCACGGTGACGACCGCATTCTTGATGGTCTTACCAAGGAAAGTTTCGGCAGTAGCTTTCATCTTTTGAAGAATCATTGCAGAAATCTCCTCAGGAGCGAATTTGGTTGGTTTTCCGTTGATATCAACCTCGATCATAGGCTTGTCCTTATCAGAGACAATACTGTAAGGAACTAGCTTCTTGTCAGCCTGCACTGACTTGTCGGAGAATTTTCGTCCGATCAATCGTTTGACGTCAAAGACAGTGTTGGAGGGGTTGATAGTGGCCTGGTTTTTGGCGGCATCTCCAACAAGACGTTCCCCATTCTCCATAAAGGCAACATAGGAAGGTGTGATGCGGTTACCTTGGTCATTGGCGATGATTTCGACTCGTCCATTCTTGAAGACACCGACGCACGAGTAGGTGGTTCCAAGATCAATTCCAATGACGGTTCCCATCTTTTCTTCTTCCTCTTGCGCATGAACTCCCATGAAAGGGGCGCTGGCCATCAACGCCACTATTCAAATCAAAGATACGAACAAAATAGGTATGTTTAGCCGAATACACGAAACATGAGAAACATACGGTCATCAAACAATGAAAGCATTTGCAACGACGACGGCGACGACGACGAACGACCAGATTTGACTACTAATCGACTGTCCTGGGCTGAACAGTGCCAGTTGGGGGTGACCCAAAATCGAGTGTTTATCACTGTTTCAAGGAGCACTTCGATCCAGCGATCCCAACGTAACGGATAGAAAACGTGGCGGTCATTGTCTTCACGGCCAAATCTTGTCGATCGTCGTCGTCGTCATTAGCATCGTTGGATCACAATAAAGCAGACTTACAGGCGGCGGTAGCAAATTTAGAAAAGAACATTGTTCGTATATACTTTGGTTGTTGAGATTGTTGGTTATAATATGAGAACGGAATGTAGTCTTGAACTACAAACAAGGGATGAAAAATGAAACCAAGCGGAGGTGATCCTCGGTGAATGATGTTGCCTAAATTCCTGGTAAAATTGGACGTACACGAGAACCGGTCGTTTTCGCGTTTCGTGTTCGTTCGATTGTGTACACGCATCACAACATCCATCGCACGAACACAGGGTGTCGCTTGTTCAGCGGTAGAGTTGTTGCGGTGACCTGACGGTTGGACAGGCTGTCCTTGTGTGAACCGCACAAAGCACGCTACACACTCTTTTCTTTCGAAATCCGTGATCAAAATCGACACGTGGAAGATTCGGAATTCAAAATGACGTTAATAGAAAACCTGAACTTTACTGTCGAACGCGATTCTCCGACATCTGATACGTAGTACCGTAGTAGTGTAGTAGTAGAAAAATCTAAAAACATCTCGAACTCTCAAATATGTACCGTACTACCTCTAGCTACTAGGTAGTGGAGTTTGATGACGTATTGTCCGCTTTGTGTAGGGGCAGTGATGAACGAAAACTACTACTACAAGCTAGCAGTAGTCGTAGCTAAAAAATGTGAGAACACAGCAGCAAGGTGCTTCTCAAAAGAACGGACACTTCTCTCGTCTCAATCTCCTCATTCTCAAGCAATCGATCATTGCAACGTCTCTGTTTGTTGGTACTCGCGCATATCTAATAAGTCGCATGTTGTTGGAAAGGTCGTTCATCGTCCATCCAAGTCTCACTTTCAGCCTTATCGAAAGAAATTCAACACTCTACCAGTATTTGATGATGCCTGGATATGTGAACTCGCTAATCATCGACAGCATCTTCAATCTGTTAGCCATCGTGAAAGTCGATAGATTTCTGTTCCAGCTATATCTTGACGGTGGCTTTGCGAAAGATTTGCTTGACACCCTCCCAGGGTTCAATATCCCACGATTCTTCATGTTTAGTGATCAAGTATGAGTCGGGGTCGATTTCGTATGTCACTCCCCAGGGCCAGGCGAGTACAGGTTTCCAGGGGAGATTGAGCTCCAACTTGACCATAATTTTGGTCTCAATGGTGGGAGGAGTGTTTTTTTCGTCGTTTCCCATGACATCGGAATAACTGATGACTTTTGCATTGAACTTGGTGATAAAACTTCCCAGGTTCTGTAAATTGTCGACGAATCGGTCTCGTCCTCGAAACGAAACGAATGGATCCGCAAACAAACAGTCGTCGGCATATATATCCTTGTCGACCTCTCCACTCAAAAAATAAGACCGGTCATTATCAAGTTGGATTCGTTTCAGAGTCTCTTTCAAGGATGAGGGGGGACCGGAAATGTCCGTGTTGTCATTGAAAGTGTCGGATTTCTTCTTGTTGTTGTTGTTGAGGGCATTACCGAAGACTTGACCAAACTTTTCCACTCCGTACCACACCGACTTGGTGAATGGATTCATGTCAGTTTTGGTTCCGGCTAAATCACCATCATCATCATCACCATCTTTGATGTAGAGCCTAATATACTTCGAGGATGCAGTTTGTTGTCTCATCGGCCGAAAACGTTGCTGACGACTCACAACATAAAAGGCATCCGTATTGTCCACAATTGCGGCCAGCGCCACTAGCGGCAGGAGAAACGACGATGCGCACCATCTCCTTTCTCCTCTCATTTTCAGTTGTGATGAGTGAGGTTGCTGTCGTCGATGATGAAGAGAAATGAGAGAAGATGACGATAAAATAGGAAATGAGGCGGTACCATACACTGCTGCAGATAGGAGGAAAGATTTCTGCAGTTCGTAGCTCGAGGGTTCGGCTCTACTTTACGATGATTCCATTTCATAATAATACATGATGAACTCAAATAAAATAATAACATGATATTCGAATAATGCAACATCTTGACAACGATCAAAGCAAGCAATGTGAAGATGAAGTGACGCGGTGTACTGCGGTACGACGGGTACGGGTACGGGGTACGGTAGGTACCGGTACCGGTAAGTCGTATGACATACGTCTCACAGAGTACGTCGTAAAGAACACAGTACGGTAATAACACCACGGTATCTACGGTAGCGGTACGGTAGTTTACCGTATCTGGATCGTCGAGCAGAGACGGCTGCTTATTAGCCTCATCTCTTGCGTTGTTCTTGCAACTGGGTACGAAACAGCTCCCAAAGCTGGGTTGGCTCGAGTCACATGATCCAACTATTAATAAAAAATGAGGGTCGCACCACCACTTTACTTCGTGTCAGTTTTCCAAACTCTACTACGGTATCATACACTGTGATGGTGGAACGTCTCGACTATCTTTTGCATTTTCTTCTCCGCACAGTTAACAGGACCGATATGTTCTTCTCGTCATTTGCAATCACCATCCAAAAAGCTTTTCAAAATCAGATACTTCGTAGCAAAAGACAATAAGATTCACTTGGCACTCTCATAGTATACGTAATCAATCCGTACTGTCTCGTCAACATGACCCAAGTTGGCCTCGGGTTTGTCTGGGTCACTGAAGGCCGCACCGAGCATTATGCAATGCTCTTGGAACCCCTACTACCGGGTGTCGATTCTGTCTTGATCAAATGGACAACTTCAGGTATCAAGAAACGAGTGCCAGTTTCTTCCGTGCGCCTCGAGGATCAGGGTCCGTTCACCACTGGGCGACGTCGACGCCGCCAAACGATAGCCCCGTCTATCTACTCCGATCCGGACGGATGCAAACCCAAGAAAAAGAAAAGATCCGATGACCGTATCTCCAAGACGAAATATTCAGAGAATCCCGTCAAGTCGGAAACGGGACCGAAAACAGGACCTGACTTTTTTCTTCTTGCGGCTAGTCAGCCACTTGACTCGAAACAAACAGGAAGCACTTCTCCAACTGACAGCATGTCAGTAGAAGATGAGGATGATGATGAAGAAGAGTTCTTTTCTCTGTTGGAAACAAGTCCAACCTTTAAACCACAAGTGTCTCCCCAACGTCCCATCCAAGATAAGAAGAACTGCGTCAAAGTTGATGACAACGATGTCGTTGTCAAAAACATTTCTGTTTTGGCCTCGCATCCTTCTCCTTGCACTTCCTCGCCCTTCAAGGACGGCCCTGCCACCACTCCAAAGAAGACCCCCAGGACTTTCACTGAAAAGGCTGATGCACAGTCACTACGAAAACAAGATGATCATCCAATGTTGTCAACCAATTCACAACCTGGCGACATATCTACCACCCCAAAATCCGTTAAATCAGAAACCGGACCTGACTTTTTTCTTCCTACAGCTCCGCCACCTGACTCAAAACAAACAGGAAACATTTCCCCAACTGAAAGAATGTCAGTAGAAGATGAAGATGAAGATGAAGAAGAGTTCTTTTCTCTGTTGACATCAAATCCCACCTACAAACAACAATCGTCTCCACAATGTGCCACCCAAGATAAGACTTGTGTCAAGGTTAAAGAAAATGTTGCAATCAAGAACATTTCGGTTTTGGCCTTGCCTCCACCACCACCTCCTCATTGCACTTCCTCGCCCCTCAAGGATTGCATTGCCACCAATCCACTGAACAACCAAAAGAATTTCTCTGCAACTGAAAAGGATGATGCACAGTCACTACGAAAACAAGATGATCATCCAACGTTGTCAACCAATTCACAACCTGGCGACATATCTACCGCACCAAAATCCGTTAAATCAGAAACCGGACATGACTTTTTTCGTCCTACAGCTCCGCCACCTGACTCAAAACAAACAGGAAACATTTCCCCAACTGAAAGAATGTCAGTAGAAGATGAAGATGAAGAAGTGTTCTTTTCTCTTTTGACATCAAGTCCCACCTACAAACAACAATCGTCTCCACAATGTGCCACCCAAGATAAGACTTGTGTCAAGGTTAAAGAAAATGTTGCAATCAAGAACATTTCGGTTTTGGCCTTGCCTCCACCACCACCTCCTCATTGCACTTCCTCGCCCCTCAAGGATTGCATTGCCACCAATCCACTGAACAACCAAAAGAATTTCTCTGCAACTGAAAAGGATGATGCACAGTCACTACGAAAACAAGATGATCATCCAACGTTGTCAACCAATTCACAACCTGGCGACATATCTACCGCACCAAAATCCGTTAAATCAGAAACCGGGCCTGACTTTTTTCGTCCTACAGCTCCGCCACCTGACTCAAAACAAACAGGAAACATTTCCCCAACTGAAAGAATGTCAGTAGAAGATGAAGATGAAGAAGTGTTCTTTTCTCTTTTGACATCAAGTCCCACCTACAAACAACAATCGTCTCCACAATGTGCCATCCAAGATAATACATCGGTTTTCGCCCTGCCTCCACCTCCTCTTTGCACGTCCTCACCCCATTGGGGAAGCCCTACCGCCACTCCACAGAATAACCCCAAGAGTTTCTCTGGAACTGAAAAGAATGATGCACAGTCACCATTAAAACGAGACGGTTGTCCAATGTCATCAATGTCATCAATCAATTCAAAATCTGTTGGCACATCTGCCACATCAAGATTCGTCAAGTCAGAAATTGTACCTGAATGTTTTCTTTCAGCTGAACCACTTGACTCGAAACAAGCAGTAAGCACTCCCCCAAGTGAAAGAACTACAGTAGAAGATGAGGATGAAGAAGAGTTCTTTTCTCTGTTGGAAACAAGTCCCAACTTACAAAAACAAGCGTCTTCGAAACGTCCCATCTAAGACGAGACATGTGTCAAGGTTGATGACAATATCGTCATCAAAAACATTCCGGTTTTGGCCTTGCTTCCACCACCACCTCCTTCTTGCACCTTGCCCTTCAAGGATGGCCTTATGGCCACTCGACAGAAAAACCCCAAGCGTTTCTCTGGAACTGAGAAGGATGATGCAAAGTCACTACAAACACAATGGGACTGTCACATGTCGTCATCACATTCAGAATCCGTCGAAGCATCTGTTACACCAACATCACTGGTCAAATCGCACGAAAGTACCATGGTTTCGGCCACATCACTTTTGGTAACGTCTGCTGTGTTAATTCCGGACGTTCTTCATCCCATCGCCGAAGCAAACCACAAGACAGATGCTCTCCAGACAACAATGGCAGTCTTGCCAAATATAGTGGGACATCATATGAAAGACACCGTGACACAATTCGTCCCAGAAGAAGATTCAAGTGGCAAACACGAGACTAGCAAAGAGGATGGTGGTGACGATTTGCTCCCAAAAAAGCATCCTGTATTATCAATGACAACAAGTAGCAACCCCAAGTATCTCCACGATACAGTGCACGCCAAGGCTCATCAACTTACTATCAAGAACCCCCCATTTCCTACTTCTGAGCCAGAAAAGGCATTGAACAAACCAAAGGGAAACAAATTACCCATCAAGAAACCTCCTCCTCCTCCACCACCACCGGTACAACCCAAAGAGGACGATGGGAATGATTTATCTCAAAAACAATATCCTGCATTTCCATTGACAACAAGTAGCACCACCAAGCATCTGCAAGAGAGGGTACAAACCAAGGCTCATCAACTTGCCATAAAGAACCCCCCATTTCCTACTTCTGCGCCAGAAAAGGCATTGGACAAACCAAAGGAAAACAAATTACTTGATGAGAAAGCTCCTCCTCCACCGGGACGACCCCAGTCCAACGAAGATTTGGGTTTATCCCAAAACTTCAAGCAATTGGCTTTGTTATCAGCAAATTCTAGTCCAAAATCCACAAAGCCAAAGAAGACTGGCAATTCTTTCAAGTTCAAAACATCGATCATCTTTAAGAAGGCAGAAATCTTGAAAGAAGCGAAGATCGCCTCACCCGCAAAGAAACCCAAACTTGCTGTCGTTTCTTCCAAGAATCAAGATAGGCAACGAATCGAAGAGGCAATTGGACTACCCAGCATCCAGAAAGCAAACACCGAACTCCAATCTGAGTTCATGGTGAGAGGAGACCGTGATGTTGTCCCACTGGAAGAGACAACGAAGTCCACGAATGTCCGATTGACGGACCATCGAAATGGCGATCTCAGAAACATGTTGCCCGGCAACATCCAAGAGAAGAGTCGAAAGAAACTCGGTGATGGTATTCCCATGATAGCGAAAAAGGGCACGGTTCTCGGACAGGACAAGCTCTGCAAAAAGACAATGACATTCGGTGTACAGACTGTCCAACCATGTAAGATCGTAGAAAAGCGTCACAATCTGATATTTCCAGGGTTGACAATGGGAGATGAGCCGAGAATGAAACAATCAAACAAGAAAAGAACTGATTCAAAAGCGGAAAAGAAAGACGGAAAGGATGATTACCAAGATATGGCGCCGAAACTATTGCACTGCATGAAATCGGAACATCTAAGCTTGGAGGATTCCCGCCATCGGATTGTACCCACGTTGAGAAAGGCTCCTCCGCAGCATTTGTTATCCTCGGACGAAGAATCTCCAGGGCAGCACATTCGACCGGTATCACCGACGGAGATCTTGAAGCAAGTCAATTTGGGATCCAACCGTGCCTCTTCTGGTGTCGAGTTTGGTTGTCGATCTGTTGGCAAGACTTCCACAATCACCGCCTCGTCGAAGCAGTGCGCGTCAATGTTCAAAGACACGGATAAAAACGAAAGGATCATCCAAAAGCAATTGGGACAATGCAAGACGATGCAGTGCCGTGTTGAGATGCTTGCTTCCCCTAAACGAAAGGGACCATCCAAACATGACCACAAGCCGATTACCAAGAAGAAACGAAGCAACGAATCGGTCGGGATAAAGCCTTTTCCCACAAAGGCGAAGCAACTGAAGAAACAAGGTTACCTTAGTAGTTTCATTGAAACGATCAAGGGTAGTTCAGGCTTCCAAATGACACTGGCCACCCAAACGACCAAAAAGCGAGATGAAAACAAGAATTTACACAGGATGACGGTACCCGAACAACAACGGCATCTCCAGCCACAAGTGGAAGGGACCCACAAGGGTCAGACAGGAATTGAAACCACTTCAGAAGTCATAGAGGTGGGAGAAAAATCAAAGACAAAGCGTTCTGCATTAGAAGAAGGCGACAAGGCTGCAAAAGTGGGCCGAAGTTGTAGCGAAGGCATAGGAAATACTTCCGCATATGTCTTATTGAAAAAAACTGCAAAAGGTACAGAGGAATCTTCGAAACGAACCACCACAATCCAAGATCAAGGTCAAGTGGGCACAGAAGAACTTGTCCCAAAGATTCCACCTGAAGTGTCGAACATTGGTCAGAAGGAAATAAAAGATATCCAGATCCCGAAGAAGCGATTCATGGCAAGAATTCAGCAGGAGCAACGTAGTCACAGTATCCAGCTGAGTGCGATGGCTCCAGCTGGAAACAAGCAACCATCGAAACCCCGTGATGAGCAGTTCGCCGAACATTCTGAAGATGTGTCAGAGGAAACAGACTTGGCTACAATATCTACGAAGACAGCACCCAAGGCTTTCGAAATCAATTTGGTTGAATGTACTTTGACAGTGAATATGCCGATTCCCTTCAGTAGCGGAGACAAGAAACCCGTGATGAATGAGGAAAAGCTGGGAAACTGGATCAACAATAAAAACTGGACGAAATTCGAACGACTCAAAGAAAAGGCGAAAAGTTCAGAAGCCCGATCGAGGGAATTTTCAGTTCCATGACTTTAGCTTCGTCCAATTATGCGAATGCTGGAGACAAAGTACGATTTCCTGAACTTCTGCAATACTTATAATCGAAGTAGTGGAATTTTACATGTGAACATTACGACGATTCAATATAGACTAGCAGTGCAGTTTTGTTCGATCGCTCTCTACCACCCCGCAATGCTACTACCCTTTTGTGAAGGATCGTCACTTGACTTAGGGCGTTGCAGCGTTCTTTCGTCCGAACCAGCTGCTGCCCTCCTCTTTCTCCAAACGGCTGATGAGAGATTCCAGCCGTTTCTTTGCCAAGTCTTTGGGAGGGACTCTTCCCCTCGCCTCACGAACGGTTACCAAAGCTTCCTTTTCCCTCATGGTAACGACAGCTGGTGGATACTCGGTCATGGCAAGTAACAAAAAGCAAGCTCTATCCTGTACTCCAGGGTGCATGGGGTGTTCCTTCATCGATGATAAGGCCGCCGCGACTCCACCTTCACTGGCGATACTGATTTGATTCTGAGGCTCTGATGCCAGTCGACCCAACGCATCACAACCGTAGGCTTGAATGGCAGCATCTTTCAGGTAAATTGTCATATGCGTGAGCAAAGTGCTAATGCCTCCTTCGCCTTCGACCGTCAGTCGGTTGTCTTGGTGCAAGCACAAGTTTCGCATACAAGCAAAGCCAGCATCCTGAATCTCGTGGCTCTGAACATGTCGTCGCATGGTCCCCAACACAAAGGTAATTCCACCCTTGGCTGAGACGGCTCGTTGAAAGTCCAAAGTCAACCTTGTAAAGGTCTTGAGAATTTCGAGACACTTCTTGCCAATATCTTCGTTGCAATCAAAGGACTTCATGTTGGAAAAGATGACGTCCAACCCGCCAGCACTTAACATGAGCTCAAAATTGTCCTTGGTTTTTAGTGCATTGAGAATGTCGAGGCCATGCTTTTGCGTCTCCAGATTTTGTGGATTTTGCAGCATGGCATCGAGGACGAGAGGCAATCCGTCGTCTTTCAAAAAGGCGTTGATATTGGCTACTGTCGCTTCGGGGCTGCCCTCCACCAGAAGGATTGCCAAGGCAGCACATCCTTGTTCTTGCAACATGACATCATGAGAATATTCCTTCATGGCAGCGAGAATGGTGGGAATGCCATAGGCGTCGGAAATGGATTCGTGATGTTTCGAGGCAATGTAGTGTAAAGTGCAGCAGCCGTACAGCTGGACCTTGTTGTGCATAATATGACGCTTCATCGCACGGACGATCAATGTGACGGTGGGTCCATACGAAGAGGTGATGTCCGATCCGCTGCCATAGGCCAAATTCGAAAGAGTTCTCAAAGCCGTCGCTTGAATGGACAAGTCGTTGGGGTGTTTCTTCATGGCCGCGACCACTTGATGGAGAGCTCCATCCCGGTAGACAAAAATTGCCTTGGCGGGTGGATGAGACGCCACAATGGCCAGTACTTCTAGCGCACTACAGAGAAACTTTGCATTGTCGGGATGTTCCGAGACACTTCGTAAAATCACACCGACTGAAGGCACAATACGAGGAATAGCATCGGGATTTTTGCTAATGACTCGGCGAATAGCGGCACAGGCAGCTCGTTGAATGGCAACATTCTCTCGATGATCTTCCATTGCCTTGAACAATCGAGCGACACCCTTTTTGAAGGTCGGATCCAAAATCGATAACAAGTACAAGATGCAAGTGCATTCTTCAATAAGTTCTTCATTGGTAGGTGTCTGTCGCATAACCTCTACGACACTAGGTCCGAGTGTAGGTCCAAGTTCGGGAACTTGCTGTTGTTGTTGGACCCGTTGTTGCAAAATGGAACGCAGCTTGGCCAATACTTCCACTTGTTGTTTTGGATCATCCTTTCGTTTTTCTAACTTCGCCACATATTGAGCAATTTCTCGATCACCTCGTGACTTGCCAAAACTGGTACTGTTGGAGGGTGTAGGCATGGCACCAGCACGAGGTGGCATGTTACCGCTGTTGGTCTTGTCCAGTAAGCTCCTCTTCTTGATAACGGGATTGCTGTTGTTGCTACTGACACTGCTCACGTCTAGTTGAATACGGTTGGAAACTCTTTCAGTTGCTTCGCTTTCACCACCTACAGAGGTCGCCACAGATGTCATCAACGAAAAGAAGAAGGAGTTGTGATGAACTGATTTTTGTTTCGTCGACAGTCACACTACTACGTAGTTGTTTGTCGTCACACAGAAAGGTCAATCTCAGTAACAAACAACAAATAAAGAAGCAACAACAACGTGATGTGCGTGTCGCTGGTAGAAAAAGAATCTATTTTACGTTGTAAAGAAGCGAAGTAAGAGAAGTAGTAGTATCACTGCGAAGGAGGGAAGAAGTAGTTGGAATTTGTCGCTAAAACAAAGTCAACAAGCACGGAAAACGAATGCAGTTCCTGTGACTGTGAAATGAGGCACATCTACCATGCCACCAAATGATCCATATCTGTTATGTGTTGTTTCGTCGTTGTATGTATCGTCTCGAATTTCACTCACAGTCACCGAAAATCAGAGCCATGAAAGAGCTTCGTTGCAGAAATTTGAAGGGATCACGCGCCGACGTCCCGCCGAGCCTGCGGGTCTTGTTGACCAAATTTTTTAGTCATGGCATCGACAGTACGTCTATTATTATGTTAAATACCTATCTACCTATCATAGATAAAAGTCACCATTCCACGGATTGGCTACGTACACCGTATTACTGTTAACTACCGGTAGCTACCGGTACAACCGTAGGTACGCATCAATGGTTAGATAGATAAAGATAGGTAGATTATCTATCATCTGTTTTATTTGAAAGCTCACTTACAGTTAGTACAGCATTAATGTCCAGATCTTTCCACTCCAAATCTTCTTTGGTAACTGAAATTTCCCCCGTTTCTTCATCAAAGAAACGCCAAACATCCTGTGGCAAGGAGGCAAAGGTAAACGTGCCATGCCACCAATTACCCGGATGATCCAGTCGTCCCTCCTCGTGTTGTTGCAACAAAAACTCCAACATGGGTCGTGCAAACGTATCAATATCCATACCCCATCGACAATGTACGATTCGTGCATGGGGGTACCGTTGCATCAAGTCCAAAGCCTTTTGTGGTTTCATTCGGCCCGATTCTCCCCAAAACAATGGCGATGGGTCCATACCTTTCCACCCAACCACATCCGGTAGATAGTCTGGATCACCAATATCACATTCAATGTCCATCCTATCGTAATCGTCATAAAACAACTTCCATAGTACTGCCTTGGTCAGGACGTGTTGCAAAGATTCCATCCGTTTCTTTTCCAACAACATTGTAACAGCTGTTGTAACGGTCGTGGCAGTACCAGAAGTAGTTGTAGTAGTAGTGGTGACATTCAACCACATCTTTTTCGACTTGGATATATCCTTCCACTTTCGACTGACGTGCTGGTAGTTGCCATTCCATCGGCGAGCCGCACTTCGGGGAGGATGATGATACAACGGAGTGGTTGTGATACAAGATCCAAATTGCCAACAACAACAGCCATTCCTTACAGTTAATCCCGACATGTCCGAGCGATGCCGAGGAGGGGACATGCCCGGTCGGAGGAGAGAAGACACCAACGAAACACAAAGGAAGACATGATATATCGAAGCGAACACCCAAACTCCAACGGCATGGACTTTATCGATGCCGCGGATCATGTGTGTCGACGATGATCGAATCCTCAAAGTTGGTGGTGGTCGGCAGCATCCACCGAAAGATTGCTTCCTTTGCAAGCTTCTACAGAAAAACAAAAGAATTGCGGAATCCTCGCTCGCAGGGGGATAAGAAGGGAAACTTTCGGGAGGGAGGAATGAAGAATGCTGATGAAATCGGCCGCAAGAAGTGAACGTTGTGATATTACTACCTAGCTAGTCGTATTGAATGTTGTGATGTTGTGATTGATGTTGACATTGTTGATGGCTCCATGAACATACGATTTTTACTACCACGACGTATAATACCACACTACGGTATTACACTACCCCTCGCACTCTTAGGGTTGGGGTGAACAGTAGCAAGGTGAGAGAATCATGCAACCATCCTGAAACGATCAACCTGCTCTACTAGTCCACAGGGGAGAGACTCCTCTTATGAATTGTTCTGTAAACTTCCAACATGTCGAATAAGCTCCCACTAGTAGCTAGTTGGTTGAGCTGCTGTAATTGGTATGGTTATGGAAAGCTAGCCTTATCTGCCGCAGTAACATCACTTGAAACACTTTCGCGAATTAATTTTAGACAACGTAGCATTCAATAACATCACCGGGTTCAAACTCTTCAAAGTCAATCAGACCAATACCACAATCGTTTCCAGCTTCGATAGAGTCCGCCTCGGACTTGAAGTTGCGCAAACTCTTGATTCTAGTTTCAACCAGAATTTTGTCGCCACGCATTACGCGAACGTTACCTCCCTTACGCAGAACACCGTCTTGACAACGACTCCCTGCAATGTTTCCTGTACCACCAATGTTAAAGACTTCTTGTACCAAGGCCGAGCCAGAATACTCTCCATCTGGCGTTGGGGAGAGGATTTCTTGCATTCTAGACTCGACTGACTCAATTGCATCATAAACAATGCTGAAGTATTCAATCGGGATATTTTGAACACGAGCGTCTTCCATGGCCGCCATGGATGCCGCAACGTTGAACGCAATAATTGTTGTTCCGGGAGTCACAGATGCAATGGCAACGTCAGTCTTACTAACCTCGCCAGCTTCGCTAACAAGTACCTTCACCGATACAATTGCCTCGTCGTTCTCCAGTTTCAGCTCGCGGAGTGCCCGTGTCAGGGCTTCCGCAGTTCCCTGTACGTCAGCTTTCACTAAAACACACATTTCGCGGCGCTCCTTGTTTGCTCCGAAGCTAAGAGCAATGGAATCCATCAAATTGTTCTGGTATGAAGCTGATGACCTTTCTCGTGAAATTCTGTCGACAGGGGTTTAAAGATGTGAGAAAGAAAGCACCACGCAAACGAAAATGCAGCAAAAAACAAACGCAACATACCTCTGTCTACTTTCGGCCAAGGTCCTGGCCGTTTGTTCATCATCCATGACCACCAGTGGATCTCCAGCCGATGGAATGCCTTCAAATCCAACAATTCGAACAGGAACGGATGGTCCTGCCTCATCCAGTCTCGTCTTGCCGTCGTTTGTCGAAATGAGGGCACGGACCTTTCCATATGTCTCACCCGCGACAAAAATGTCGCCAACCTTCAACGTACCCTTCTTGACAAGTGAAGTCGCTACCGTTCCCAGACCTTTTTCGACATAGGCCTCGATAACGATGGCTTCGGCGCTTCTGTCGGGGTTCGCTTTCAAGTCTTCAATCTCGGCTTGAAGCATGATTTTGTCCAAAAGATCTCCCAAGTTGGTTCCCTGTTTCGCACTGATTTTTGATACTAAGACCTCTCCACCGAATTCCTCTGTCAGAATGTCGTACGACGTCAGCTCAGTCATGACTTTAGTTGGATCTGCCGTCTCAAGATCGCATTTGTTGATGGCCACGACTATGGGAACGCCAGCTTGCCGAGCACAGACAATAGAGTCAGCTGTTTGCTGCTTCACACCATCATCTGCTGCAACTACCAAAATGACAATATCTGTGATATTTGCACCTCTCTCCCGCATATCGGTAAATGCAGCGTGACCAGGTGTGTCGATGAAAGTAATCTTTTGTCCATTGTGTTCTACTTGGTAGGATGCAATGTGCTGGGTGATACCTCCAGCCTCTCCAGCTGTAACATCAGTATTCCTAATGGCGTCCAGAAGCGATGTCTTTCCGTGATCTACATGGCCCATGATTGTGACTACAGGCGGACGAGGTTTAAGGGTGGAAAGGTCATCTTCTTGAGTGACGAAACCCACTTCCAGCGCACTTTCTTCTGAGATTTCATCGTCATCATCGTCATACTCGTCGTTGCCATCGACAATCTTCCCAAAACCTTCGACGACAGCAACGCACGTTGCAGGGTCAAGGCTCTGCGTCATGGTAGCCATAACTCCCAAATCTGTCATGAGAAATTTGATTACAGCCACAGGCTTTTCGTCAATGATTTCAGCCAATTCTGCGACAGAGACCGGGCCTCTGAAAGACAAAATATAGTAGAAAAGACAAAGTCAGTACACGCAGTACCAGCATCAAGTCCAGCAAAATCGTTAAAATCTACTCACTCTGGTAATGAAACAGTACGACGCTGTTCCGCAGCTTCGGCCTTGGCCTCTTTCTCGGCACTCCGATCTCGCTTTCGGAGACTGCCACGTCGAGAACTCAGGTCTGCAGCTCTACCCTTTCTGCCAGTGGTACCAAGACGCAACGAGGTCTTCCCTCTGTTTCTCGAGTCATCTTGGCCCTTCTCCTCGTCTCTTCGACCGCGTGCACCACCAGGTTGACGTTTTCGTCGTCCATCACGGCCGAAATCGGCTCCTCCATCTGCTCCGTCCCCTCCACCGCGTCCTGCGATTCCTTTTGGGCCTCCCGATCTTCGATCATTGTTACTGCCATCGTCATTGTATTTTTTGTTGACCTTCGAGTCGCTCTTGGCGTCTGTGCTCGCGACAGAAGCCACGGCATCGTTTCTGTTGTTGTTTCGGTCGTAGCCATTGTTCTCCTGACGCTCTCGCCGTGGTGGCGGTTCGATTGCTACGCGCTGGACTTTTAAGGGATTCTCGAGCTTGAGCATGGGGGTACCTCCTCCCCCGCTGTTGTTTCTCCTCCGATTGTCGTTATTGTTATTATTGCCTCGGTTAAAATTTGTTTGACCTGTTTCGTTGGATGTTGCGGTTGACAAGGCTACCAACCGTGACGTCCTTCTTGAGGGGAAAAAAGGTTCATACATTGATTTTGAGAAAGTTGTTTTTTGATGAATATTTAAAGTACACACTTTACATCCCAATTAACTTACACAGAAAAAGATCCGGAGGTTCGACTTGGTCCGCTCACAGAATTGCAAGCATACTCTGATTGATAGCGCTCGAGCCAAGTAAATTGAGATGGCGGAGCGAATCCAGCCACCGTCCATATAGCAGTGCCAGTCAATAGCAACCCGATCTTCTTCATCATTTCGCGTCCAGAAAATTTGATGATTGGCAAAGGATTTTGGCTCTTTTGGAACAAAATTCGCGACGAATCCCGAAAAAAAAGGTGATTTGGTTTCTTTCAGATATATGGGTTTTCACACTCGACGTCGACTGTGTTTCTACTTCGTCTTTCCCTTGTAGTGAAGCAAGTGAAGAAGATGGAATTACGGTAGAAAGGTGAGTGATGATTCCAGAAAAGAAGCGTTGACGACGAAAGCAGACGTTTTTGTGATGAAGGTGAAATCTGATTTGGTTGTTGTCGGTTGTTTACGGCTTGATGAATCACCTCCACGTATGTGCGGAAGCCGCACAGACGTTAGAGTTGAAGCGCTAGTAGGGAAAAGGATAATAAGAAGTCGCATGGGTCAATTTCTCGTCTTCCCTTTTGTATCATACTCCGAGTACGTAGTACGTCTGGACGAAAAACACGAACACCTCCATCGAAAATGGGAAGCAGAAGCAAATGAGGACGTGTCTTTTCGAAGGTTCTGGGAACGAATTTCGAAGGGGGTGCTGTCTTCTTAGACTGGCAGGCAAAAATCGAACAGCTCGTCCGAAGATGCGTCAAAAGGTCAGGATCCTTTGCATTTCCAGTGCGCTCGTACCACTGCTGGCAGAACCAGCAGAATAAACAATTGCAACTGGTTTCAACTACTTACCGTCGTACTGGAGTAGTAGTTTAAAGATTCAAATCAAATGCATAGATCTGTTTCGATCTCAAGGAAACAATCCGACATGCAGCGTGAGAACCAGGAGATTACGGCCAGCTCTCCCTTCCAACGAAAGAAGGATGCGGATCTGGTTGCGGATCAAGTTGGTTTACCATGCTTGATCGCAGAACCCGCACTTATAACGTATCGTTCCATCGGAGTTGGAATATTTGGAATGGGTGCTCGGTCCCTTGGCATGCCTCTGGAAAAAATAGCATTGTTCATGAATTCCTCTCAAGTCTCGGGAAAAGGGCAGTTTTTGCAAGCCATGCAACTTACATTCCGAGAAGGTGCGTTTGCTCCTTACCGTGTCATAGGATCTGCCAGCCTCGTGGCTTGGTTTTTGCAATATTCTGTCATGGGAGCTGCCTTCCAGACTTTTGATCATTCTTTGAGCAAACTGTTCAGTGTGAAACCCGTTTACTATGGGAACGAATTGATGCGACCCCGAACAAGACATGATGAAGAATACTCGTCTTCCGACTACAGAATGAAATCAACCATCAAATCAGTTCTGTCACCCATCATGTCAGCTGCTCTTGAAACCAAGGTTAGCAACCGAGCCGAAGTCCAACGCTTCTTTGGGAAGCAACAGTTTGCCGCCATTGAAAATGGGCTGAAAACAACTGGGCTACAACGAATGGCTGGACCAGCTTTTACGCCATGCATGATGAGAAATGTAAGATTTGTGCCGCTGTGTAATTGTGGAGAAGTGTTGACTCCAACTTGACTTATACATAATCCACCTTCTTGTTGATGCTTCACACAGCTAATAATGTGTCAAACCACGTTCATCTTGACACCTACTACGTACGCGATCTACTTTCCACAGGAGAAGAAAAACAAATCCAGCCTCTTTTGGTATGGCCTCGGCATGAACATTTTCGTCGGTAATGTCGCAGCTATCACGCAACAAGCGCTGTGGGGACGTTCCCTCGACTATCTCGCCAAGCATGGTCAAATTCGTTACAGCGAGGTCATAAGAGAGGGACTAGAAAAGGAAGGAATTCGTGCATTCTTTACAGTTCCACGATGGTTCTCTCGAGTTTTGATGAATTGTCCAGTCCAGGGGTGCCTTCCGTATTTTTACAACGAAGTCCTCCCACTGGGAGAATACACGTATCTGAGTGCAATCAAAATGTTCATCTACCAACCGTTCTTGGAGGAAGTGGAGAGTCTTCAGGAGAAACGAAGAGAGGAAGTAGAAACGACCTGACGGAATTTTCAAGAAGTGTTGCATGGCATGACCTATATATATCATTTTGATTTGTAACTCTTTGAACTAACGCTAGTCCTTCATTCGAGAAATGCGCTCTCCATCGCATGTGACGTATCCTTTGTTACTCATCACATTAGCTGTCATGCAAGAATGCACTGGCAAGACCTTCATAATTTCACCGATCTGATAGGAATCAAAGTCTTCTTCAGGAGGTACCACCACTATTCCATGCTCCTGGGAACAAGACCGCAAATACATTCCATCAATCACCGACCCCCATTTTAATGGCTCTCCAGGAATGGATCGCACTACTTGGCCAAAAACGACGCGACCTGGCTTGTCTGGATCAATCCATCGATCTTTAGAAAAATGGACACCGCCACCATACAGAATAATCTCTCGGCGATCGGGATGCTTGGCCACAATGGGACAAGCGACTGCCACAGCAACATCATCATAGCCGCAACTTCCAATTTCCGCTTGTTCCACATCGTAAAATACAAAATTTCCCGGTCGTATTTCCTGTATATCCTGCAAATCACCCGGGTCGATCACGGAGCAGGTTGGAGTATCGCCAACGGAGATATCAAATGTTATGTCGGGATATTTGCCTTGACATTGTTCTTTCAGTGTGAGCAATAGCTTCTTGCTGGAATTGTAAATACTTAGTAGTTCGTCTTTGGATCGGCAGTTGTATGAGTGGCCCGCGTGAGCCAGAAAACCCAAGAAATTCAGCTTCGTCTTGTACTCCGGGTCAAGTAAATAATGCAAGATCCGATCTACATGATCAAAGTCTTGTGCAGGAATCCCAGTCCTGCCGTATCCCACATCAATCTTGATGTAAATTCCTACCATTCCAACCAAATGACGCTGTAAGAAAGTCACCACTTCAGGGCTCTCCACGATCACATTCAGCTGCGGAAAACAATCGCAAGGACGGAAAATAATTTCATTGATTGTGTCAATTTCAAGAACGTTGACTGGAAAAGCGACCGTGATGTCACTAAATGTAGTTGCAAAATACTTCGCCATGGTCAAGCTTGACACGGTTATTTTGCTAACGTTTGCTTCCTGTTGCAACCATGTGCCAATCTCCAAGGAGGCATGAGTCTTGCAATGGGGTCGAAACGTGACATTTGCCGCCTTTGCTTTGTCTGCCATTCTTTTTATGTTTCGTAGGCACCGTTCCTTGTCCACTAGTAAAGTGGGCGTCGTGATCCTCAACGAAGCTGGCAATGAAATAGAGTCCATTTTGATGTGGTGAGAGGGATTTGTGTGAGAACGATGAAGCGACAGATTGACGAAAACAGATCATAATCTGACGATCATGATGATGTTGTCGACTTGTGAAAGATCCGAAGAACAATTCACAAAACACAACAAGCTATAGACGCACGGAACTCTTGTTCTCCCCCCCCCCTCAAACTACCACTGTACTCTCTCCCTGTTCATTCTTTGCCACCAGAACTACCGTAGCTAGCTACCGTCGTAGCAGATAACAAAGTGATTGTGAAGCAGTTTCAATATTTCACTACAGCAGGGCACTTCAAAATATCTCCGCGTTAAAGTTCTCCCCCCCGCTTTTCATTTCTGTCATTTCTCACATGCCTCCAGTGGACGCCAGCGCTGTCATGGACTTCTCGAGAAACAGTCAAGGTGGCGCAAACACTGGTTCTGACGGGAACAACATCGCCAACAGTATGAATCCTCTCTCGAATATGAACGCCATGAACGACCAAGAGCTCTTTCTTCGTTTGCAAGCGTCTAGAGCCGCTGGTGGCGGAGGCGGTTTCGCCGTGGACGGCATGTTTGGTGGTGCTGGCATGGGCGCCGGAACTGGCGGAGGAGACGATGAGATTTTCAACCAACTCATGTACGCCCGTCGTCTTCGGGCACTCCAACTCCAGCAACAGCAAAACGCTGGAGATGGCGCCATGGGAGGTGCAGGGCACGCCGCTTCAGGAACTGCCGACGATCTCTTGCGACTTCGTCAAGCTGGCAACGCCACAGCTGCCACAGCTGCAGCCATGTTCTCTGGATCCAATGATACCAATGACTTTGCAATGGCCCAACAACAGCGGCAACTTCAACAACAGCAACAGCAGTTTCAACACTTCCAACACTTGCAACAACAAGTTGGATACGGTTTTGGTGGTGGTCCTTCGGGAATGTTTCCTTCGTCGATGAATATGAACATGAATCTTCCTCTTGGGGCTGGACCGTCGTTCATGATGCAAGCTGCCGCCGCGGACCATGCCTTCGGTGGTGGACGGGGCTTTGACGATTACATATTGATGACGCAGCAGCATCATCCACAAGAAGCCATCCGCTCGGGAAATGCTGATCAGCAACGATTATCTCCATCAAGATTCCTCGCCTTCCAACAGCAACAACAACAGCAACAACAGAATCAACATGGTCTATCTGGCTTTAGTGCCATGGGTACGATGGATCCTTTTGGTGGCATGTCCTCCATGATTATGCGCCCCGATAAGGACGGCAAACTCGGGATCGATCCGGACAAGTTTAGTGATGCGGAAAAGCTTTCCAAAAAACGTTACCACAAGAAGAAGCCGTCTGACATGCCACGACGACCTCTCAGTGCATACAATCTTTTCTTTTCAGAAGAGCGAGAACGTATTCTGCAAGAAATCGAAGCCAAGGAAAAGGGAGAGGAACGGCCCAAGGATGCAGACGAGGAAAAAGCGTCCAAAGATACCAAATCGAAGCCCAAGGCCCTGTTGCGACCTCTTCTTCCATCTGAGAAGAAGAGGCGGCCGCATCGGAAGACTCATGGGAAAATTAGCTTCCGTGAACTTGCACAAATGGTTGGTCAAAGATGGAAGGCTCTCCCTGAGGAGAAACGAACCTACTATCAAGGATTGGCCAAGGAGGACATGGTTCGTCAAAAGAAGGCCATGGAAGAATATTACCTCAAACAATCCGAAAATGTAAGGGTTGATAAAGATGACAAAGAACTTGAAACGGAAGAGGATAAAGCTGTATCCGAAGGGCTCTCGGAAGATCTTGTTCTCAGGAACGAAAGCTAGAGAAGTGACTTCCCATGCGATCAATTTTGGATACTTTTTCTAGTCTGTGCTTGTAAATTGTGATTTAAACATTGTGTGCAAGCGGCTCGTAGTAGTGACTTTTTCTGCAATTTCCTACGAGATCTATTCTGGTACGAACCAAGCAGCTCTCACTTTCAATGCCAGCTGTCAACAATGGTCAGTCGAATGGTGTATGTTCTGTTTCCATTTCTGCATGGGTAAAGCTATGATATACCAAGTACAGACTTGCACAACAGAAGGGACAGTACTGTTTCATTGGAAATAATACTGATGCTTGACATGGAAAGTTTCTTTTGCACATACAATCTGCCCTATTGGGTTGCAACAGGTGGAGATACCAACACACCAAACACATTGATGTGGTTATTGCTGCCTTTCCAGCATTGTTTTTGGATGACCACGCCATATCGTCTGACACTCACTGGTGTGGACTTTTCCTCATTCGTGAGGTTTTTTGCGATTTCAGTTCTGAGTGGTGCTGGGCAACAGAGTACTGAGTGGATGGAAAGCTGTTGCATGATTTGCCCCGCCCCCTTGGGAGCCAGGCGGGTGAGCTAACGTCTCATACGCGGAATCGATAGCAGCTGGTTGTTGGTCTAACCTTCACATCGGTTTTCTATTACGATAGATACTGACTAACTGTTAATAAGTCGTATGAAGAAAAATAATATTCTACTACGTACACTACTTTACAGTTAGTAGTAAAAATGATGTCTATCTCAAAGCGATAGCCATGAATTTTGTTTTGCTAGGGTTACGGGACAGCCTCTGTGTGCATGCTGTGGAAGGACGGTGATGGGACACTAAGGGAGTGTATGTAGTGGGCTTCACTCAGTGACCTACCCCATACCCTTATGGGGTTGGGTGCTTATGATGCTAGCTACTGTACGACTGTCCCCCAGACGGAAACTGAGGAGGAAGGAGTACTAGGAAGAGAAAAGGGTGGGAAGGGTGGGTCAAAGATGACATGCACACAGGGGAGCTGTCTGCAAGAGTTGTGAGTTTTGTGAGCAACTCCAGCAGCCCTACACCCATGCGCCACAAAATTCGTGCGACTATCTCAAAGCGATAGCCATGAATTTTGTTTTGCTAGGGTTACGGGACAGCCTCTGTGTGCATGCTGTGGAAGGACGATGATGGGACACTAAGGGAGTGTATGTAGTGGGCTTCACTCAGTGACCTACCCCATACCCTTATGGGGTTGGGTGCTTATGATGCTAGCTACTGTACGACTGTCCCCCATATGGACGCATGGTTGAGCATGCGTGTGTGGCCCATGATGAAAGGAAGTGTGTAGCAAGCAATCAGAAGCATAGGCAGGAGGTCACTGAGGAAGGCGGTCTCTTGGGCCTATGAATTTAGGAGGCGGAGGGTTGGTTGGATTGCAGCGTTCGGAGTGAGTGGTGTGGAGGACATTTGGGTTGAGAGTCCTGCGGAGAAACCTGTTATTTGTTCTTGGATATAGAAGAGAAATGTATCCAAGGACCAGCGTCCGAGGATTTTTATGGTGTGAGCTGGGACCCCTCCAAGGTGAAGGGCCATTGCACCCCCGGCGTGTAGCGAGTGACTAGAGATGTCAGCGGGAGTGATGTTGTAGCTTGCTAAACCCAGGACTTGGACGGCGTTTTTTAAGTGCTGTGGTGATGTCCTTTACCGTGACCTGTTTTGCAACGTGTTTGTGGCCAGTGAAATACGTGCCAAGCATGGTTGTTGGATCGAACGTGTGTTGGCGGATGTGGTGGACACGGCTGATGATTGCAGCGATAGGACAGGTGACATCGCAGGTGGCCTCCTGGTGGATTACTTGATTGCGGCGGCCGTTCTTTTGATTTGAGATACGAAGTGTGGCAGCTGTGCATTGAGAGAGTAGGGTCTGGAGTGGTAGGGTGGAGCGAAGAACCTGTGTGTGGTTCCATAATGTGACATCTTCCAGGCGGAATTGTATTGTGCGTCAACTGTTTGGGTTGTCTGGGTGTACTCTCCGACACGGAGAAGGAACCAAGCAATGGTGCAAAGGTCGTGAATGGCTTGGTAGCGCGGATTGTTATCAGCGCGGGTGACGTTGAGGTATTTAATGGCGATGTGTGGGAGGGCTAGTTTTCGTTTGGGGGAAGGATCATGTCTGCGGTAGTTCTCAATTTGGCGTTTGAGAATGATGTGCCTTTGGCCTTTTTCGTCAGCCAGGGGGTCTGGTTGTCCATCCAGTATGTGGGTCTCGGAGATGGCACGCAGTGCCAGTAGGACTGTTTGGGCGGGGACTTGCTTATTTGCTGGTTGGTGTTGGCCAGCCCGAATAAATGCAGCGAAGTCTCCCAGCAGGGCGAGTCTGGTTGGCAGTGGGTAGTTTGAAAGGATGGGCTGGTGCATTGGGAAAGTGTTTTGGAGGAAGTTTTGCCAATTCGTCCAAAAACGGAATCGTTCAGATTCAGTTGCAGCAACTCCAGCAGCCCTACACCCATGCGCCACAAAATTCGTGCGAATAATGATACAGTCCAGACAGAGTATTGTACGTACTGTCAATTAAATAATACTTGGATTTGTATTTCCTCCGAATTTCTTCGAAATTCTAATGCAGTCGTACTGTCGCATAGAAAACAATCGAAAAACAATCTTCGTTCTCTTTCCTTTCACATCTTTCGACAAACATCCATTCGGTTGCTTCGATGGCAGAGGATGACATAATTCACTCAAAAGGATTTCTCTCAGGCCGAACTTCATAATTGCTTATTCTCCATCCTGATACAAGAAACGTCATTTTCTGATACCATGTTTTTCGTCCTACATCCCGTGGAACCGTCTTCAACTTACAGCCGTAATCGGCGCGGTAGTCCGGTCAAGCATCGGGTGGGGCGATACCATCGATTTCATCCCCACTATCCAAATATGTTTATTGACTTGGTTGAAGGAGGCAATCGCCATTCTCGTTGGGTACCCCATCGTCGTTGCGCTGTGAGACCCGTCGAATCGGGGGGGACTGGCACTATAGCCGCCCTGACGAAGAATATTGCTGATGGTGCTCCTGCTACTCCTTCCGAGCGAGCGGGAGTGATGGAGAAGGCCTCACAATCTCAGTTCCAAAAGGAGAAAGAGACATCGAAGGAACCTGGCCAAAAGGAAACAGAATCTACCGAGAATTCTCTCTCTACTCGCTATCGAATAAATGAAAAGGGAAATGTTGTTATGGAACGAACTCCGGTTCATCGTAAAGAAACCGAAGATGAAGCCACCATTTCCATGGATGTATCTGGATTTTCGGTCGATCAGCTCCAGGTTCGCCTTGAAGAAGAGCAAGGTGATTCGAGTACCACTCGGCCTATCCTGATTGTCAGCGGAGCCCGGGAGAACTCCTTAGGAGACAAGTTCGAAATTCACCGCCGCTTTCTTTTGGACCAGAAGAACCTGGCAAAGAACATTCAAGAGGTGGAGATTCAAGCTCATTTCAGCAACGACAGTGTCCTTACGATCCGTGTGCCAAAGAAAAAGCAAGAACCAGAGGAGAAGCAGCAAAAGATCAGCCGATCCATTATTGTCCAAAAAGAACAATCAGGAGAAAAGACGAAAAAACCCGATCAGAATAACAGGAAAGAGTCTGAATAATCCTTTCAACCAGTACATATGAACAACTCAAGACTGACTGTTGAGAAGCAGCTTGTCCATATGCTTATAGCACTTCTGCACTTTAACCTTCGTCATAATCTTGCAAGAAGTTCTGTTCAAAATCATTCAACACCGGCAGCCAGCGAATAAGTTGCCAAGTCGTAATCAGAACAGTTGGAAACTAGAGGACAGTGTGGTTTAACCTTTATTGCGAGATGTCGTATCTAGCTAGAATGCTTTTATTGGCGACTCCGTGCAATTTTCCAGCTCCGTGAAAAGTACTACGGTAGTATTCATTCAGCACAGTCACGTCTTTTGATGATACGAATGTTACCGTACCTACGGTAGTCGTACGACGTACGAAATCAGAACTACAGGACTGCGTCTTGACTGATAAGAACAATCTCTAATTATTTTTTTGTAAAATTACTGCCTTCCAAATCCTTAAAAATCCCAAAATGCCTGCAATCAGAAAAAGGTCACGTAGCAAAATTATTCTTGGCTTCATTTTAAAAAGACTCGTATCTTTTTCGTCTCCGACAGATGACGAAGAGAGTGGGTCGAAGAAGACTTACGAAGATGCCGAGTCATCGTCGATTTCACTTCAGCATGCAACAGTTCTCAACTTGTAGTTTTTGTCCACGGGAGATCGCTGAAAATCTGTCTAGCGGTACGCAATAGTTTCTTGCACCAAGAACACAACATGTCGACTACAATGATAAAAAAAGTGAAGTGTTTCCTTGGATCCGCTGCCTTCGGAATATTGTATAGTAGCCATAAAGCTAATGGACAGAATTGTTCGGTTGCTGGTTCACAGCCTTCTATTACTGATATCGCTTGTTCACAAACGGAGTTTTCTACGGTCTGTACCTTGCTGAATGTTGCAGGTCTGGATGGACCTTTGGACGCAGGCGGGCCTTTCACTCTTTTTCTTCCCAACAATGGCGCCTTCTCAAACTTGGGACAAGACACGCTTGATCTCCTTACAGCTGCTGAGAGTGTTGGCATTTTAGAAGGAGTGTTGTTAGATCATGCGGTGGATACTGATGCGGTCATACTTTCTAACGATTTGGTTTGCGATGAATCGATCGCTATGCTGAGTGGCGAGCCTACAACAACTATTTGTACTGGAGGTGAAATTTTTCAAATCGGCCAAGGTAATCTGGCTCTAAATCAAAACGCCAATCTCTTACCAAAGATTGTCGAAGCTGACGTTCTTGCCTGTAATGGGGTGGTGCATCAAATCTCAAATGTCATACTCCGCCAAGGTGTTGTTGGTTTGGTGTCTTCCTCAAATGAGGACGAGGACACCGATGATGATCCAGAGAGCCCTGTGACCGAACCTGGGTGTACTCCAAATATCGGTGAGTTAACAAAGAGCAAATGCCGGTTCGTGGTTGAATTGTTGATGGAAATACATTCAATGCTAACAGGATGATTTTCGAAAAAGTCGATCTCGCCTGCGAGGATAACAGCCTTTCCACCCTTTGTGCTGCATTGCGAGCAACGCAACTAGATGGTATTTTGAATCAGGCTGGTCCGTTCACAGTCTTTGCCCCGAACGACGACGCTTTTTTGGCGATTGGAGAAAACACAGTTGCGGCACTACTCGAGGAAGATGTGGGTCTGGAATCATTGAAGGACATTTTACTGTGCCACGTTGTCCGCAATGAAGTTATTCTCTCAGATGACCTCGTCTGCCTGGGTGAGTCACAAATGGCCAATGGAGGGTTCACGCGGAGACTCTGCCACAGTCGTTCGGGACGAAGATTTCAAATCGGATATGGTAATTCCTACCGTAACTACCCTGAAATTGTCGTGCCCGATATCACCGACGCCTGCAATGGAGTAATCCACGTGATTGACGGATTAATATTACCCAAACCAGCCTCTTATAGATCATCTGGACGGGCTGAGAAAAGTGGAAAGAGCGACCACGGTAATCAAAAAACGAAGTTTAAAAATGTGAAAAATGAAAAGTCGACGCAAGGCAAACAGACCAAACAAGTTAAGCGCACGAAGTGGTGAAGAACAAGGTCGGTATTTCTGAAGCCAGAGTGGCTTGCAATGTTGCCATGTTGCCGTTCAGCAGATTATTTTGTGCGGAACTCTATTAATACCACCAGTAACTAGGAATGTGTATATAATGTCCCGCTATTCTATAGATCACGGATCGGCGACCTCTTGCAAATGGAATGTGTCGACCCACATCAAAAGTTTATTATGTCAAACAACTAATGGTAAAAAAGGTTATTGATGTTTATACTGAAAAGTGTGAGGTAGGTCCCTGTTTATTTAAATCGTATTCGATGCAAGCTCATGTAATTGGAAGATACAAGAACTCTGGGATTAAACCGTCGTCAGCTTCCAGAGCAACCTCTGAGACTTGGTGAAGAGAGCTGTCTGGGCTGTACCAGTAAAACGCGTGGTTTATAGATGACATACTCTGCAGTGGACAAGTCTCTCGTATGTTTAATTCGGCAAATGCATCAGAAAGAACTGAAACCCGGGCGTGTATTTTAACACGCTCCATAGAAGGGACATCAGGTGGGATAAGAAAAAGAGAACCTTGTATATCATCGGATACCATCACGGATTTGGGAGAGATCTGGAACATTGGTGCCGCTAATTTTTCGGTAGTGCTGCAGGAAAAATGTAGTTCAGCAGTCGCAGCAAATTGATACGGATATAGTAACGTTTCTTTTTTCCGAAGGAGAAGGAGGATACATGGAACGAAGAGTTGGGGAAAGATCCTTGCAATGGAGGACGCTGGTTGGTTTTCGAAAGAGATATTTCACAAATTGTGCCAAGATCCTGTGCTTTCGGAGGATCGAAATGTGTTTTGGCCAACAGTAGTAAAAATCAATACGACAAACTATCTATTGTACGACGCGGAGTATACTAATTTTAGTTAAGGGCATTGTTCTTCCGTGTGATGGTATCTTTGCGACTCCGACCATCATCAATCAGTCTTGCGAGTTTAAAGTCAACGCATCTATTTTAGGGTCGACCTAGTCGGGTTGGTCTTGTGGCCAACCTTTGCACTCCGACAATACGTCACCGCCTCATCAAGAAGTATAGCTTATTGATTGTGGAGTTTCAAGGTAACATTGACCCCCAGAAATTCAGACGATAGGACACACCAACAACCTGGCTAGCACTGATCTGGTCAAGTTCTTTCGATGGAGGTACCGAGAGCTGCATTTGATACATCGGATTATACTTAATCATTCATTCTATTCCGACTCGAATTTCGATGTGTCAGGACTTTTTACATCACTTAATTTAAACTATTCATGTAAATATAGTCTCCATGAGCCGCGGACTTGCTTAACGCAGTGTTTTGAATCGGATTGTCGAATTCTTACAGTTAGTGCAATGAATTTGTGTTCCTATGCTTCCAGTTGCCTGCGTAGCTTCAGGCGTTTCAATCTGGGACCTCGGCAGGCCGAATTGGAGATCTTTTCGATTTTCTCGCTCTCTGCGCAAGATTGCGATAAAGAGGGCGTTAGTGAATCCGCAACTCGTTTGAGGTGGTTCTGGTGCATCAACCCTTCGTGTCCGATGAGGGGATCGCCACTGATACCATGCGGCTGTTTCGAATCCATTCCTCTCTGCATCCCTTCACGTAACTCTTCGATTCCCTTGCCTCCCACAGTAGAACCCATCTCGCAATCTCCGTGTAAGGGTCTATTGTATCCCGGTAAGGTATTCCCGCCATGCCCGATTTGATGTCGTTGATAGTGATAATGCCGCAATGCCGCATACTCAGCTGACGCAGCAGCTTCGCGGGCGGCTTGTAGTTCCTCCATCATAATCTGATGCTGCTGGAAAGGAGGGAGTGTATGAAATAGAGGATGGTTCGTCAAGGAATGCTTTCCAATGATGGATGGATTGTTATGAGAAGCCGAACCTGCGCTGAAAGTATTGCCAGTGCTGACTGAGGCGGCTGTCATTTGAGAATGAGCGGCATCATTGTAGCCAGGACGGGAGGACGATGAAGGAACATAAGATGGGCTCGGTGATTCAACCAGTCCAACTCCGGACGTGGAGGCACCGAGAACAAGCGGTGCACTAGGAGAGGTGGGGGCATCTTGCGGCACAGGAGCAGGTGGGGCAGCAGTGCGCAAATCCGGAGCTCCCTCCCTCAAAGCTTGACTAGTTTTTTCTCTTGCCTTGACATTTCCCACATCTGTCCATGTGCCGTTATTGGCACTGGAGTTTCCGTCGTCAGAATCTTTGTCTCCGACATTTTCACCTTCGTTTCGCTTAAGGAAACGTCCTCCAACTTGTCGGACAGCGAAAACAATACATTGTGCAATCTTGGGTTTGATGCGACGTGTACTTTTAACGTACAATGCCCGGTAGGCCTTTACAAGTTTTCGATACTGAATGTTCCCACTACAACGTCAGAATGATTTCAAAGGATGAGACAAGGACTGATTCCAACGATAAAGCGGAGAATAAAGCATTCGAAGCAACTTACGTGTGGTGATTAGTCTCGCCCCCACGACCGCCTGTGAAGGAAAAAGAGGAACACGGTTAGGGATCTTGTCGTCTTATCATGACATCACCACTTATTAGTCTCAATGTTCCTGTACTTACACAAGACATCGTTTGGTTGCACTCCATCCGAGACAATTTCTGTCCGGTCAATTGTTTTGTTGAGGCTACTAGAGAAGAGAGGTTCGGAAGCAATGAGAAACTTCTCGGGATCCGCCAAAATCATGGCAAAGTAGTCTTCGGTCTCATCTGAAGACATTCCCGAAGAGATATTGGCAACAGCTTCACCACTTTGAAGAACCGCCAACACCTGGTCGGCGACATCCTGTTCTTGACGTTGTTGTAGTTTGGTAGACGCTGCGGAAACGGCGGCGCTCACACTACCAAAGGATACTACCCTTGCTGCGGCATGATTGTCTCCGCCATGATCAGTGGCTACAGAAAGATGTTGCTTTTCATCCTCCTCCTCTTGACTAGTGGACGACACAACAGCCGGAGAGGAGGGTCCTCGATGCTGACTCTCGACCTTTGTAGTGCCCTTGTTCACTAAAAGACTCGAAGAGAAGTTACTGTTGTTCATATCTGCCAAACGGATCATCCTTTCGTGACTAACGAACGATGCAGGAAGAAGGCTTTGCGGTGCGGGATTGTTTCCGCTGGCTTCTGCCTCATGCGAGTCTGTTTTCCCACCCATCGCGCTGCCCTGCAAATGTTGCAGTGCAGCCATAGCAATAGCTTCGAGCCCTTCCGGCATGATTCAGAAGAGGTACAGTTCTCTATAGCGTAATATGAGTGTTCTAGGTAAGTATTGTTACGGAAGATGATGAGATGGGAGTTTGGCACCGCATGCGTGTTGACAGCACCTCACGAATGGCACAATCACAACAAAACGCAGGGAAGGTATTTTAGTAGTACTTGAAATGTGAAGAAACGGTTCCTCTGCAAGATTGGTTTTTGCATCGATCGTTGTCTAACTGTTGTAGTACGGGGTGTGCGCGTAATAAATCGCCGCCGGGGAAGGTCGTCACCGCAGCTGTAGTACGGTCAAAATGAACTTGAGAGAAAAACTGACATTGTCTTGATGGTATAATCATTAAGTAATCTTAATCGTCTTTCTGTCCTGAATCGTGTGGATCAAACACCAAGGAATTGGACATAATTAAGGATTGCTGCCACGACTACCGATCAAAAAGTTGTTACACCGTAATCTGTGCTCTCATAACCTTCCATCGCCGCCACTCGTCTCGAATCGTCATCTTCATTTCTTGGAGTCAGACCAATAAAATATAAAAATACTCGAAGTGGTTTATAATAAATTTATAGTTAATTCATATACATATTGTAATAAATTATACTAGTGTACCACTCCCGTAATAAACAATACTCCGTGCTACAACTTGGATCGATTACGGTATTCTTACAGTTAACGACCGATTCCGATGACTACTAGCTCTAGAGAGTAGGGTCGTACAGTATTTCGAAATGGGACAAAATCGTTTGTCGAACTTAAAATTGTTTGCCTTCTACGGTAGGTATGTACTCTACTAGGTACCTAGAGTACCGTAGCTGCTACCGGTACCTGTATGTAGTCTATCACACCTACCGGTACTACAGTTCTGGTAGTCTACCGTAGTCGGAAGAGATATGAGTGGTAGACTACCGAACCGTAATTTCGGTAGTAATATGCCCCTGGGTTTACTAGTCGTAGTTAAGAACCCCTCATTTTCACTGTATGATACATTAGCATTTGCCGTTGAGGGACAGACGTACTCCGGGATAACTTTTGAGATTCCGTCATTGCTCAATGTACTACTGGGAACAGAGTGAAGTTTATGAGTTGCTGAACTAATAAATAATCCACTCAAATCTTCATTTTTTATTGCACCATCATCATGATGATGAAGATACAACTCCGTCGTAGTAATATGAGTCAAAAATGTTGCGATGGGTACACAAAGTTATAGGTAGCAGTATTTGGAATATTGTCATTCATTCTTTTCTTTTCATTTCTCTTCAAAGATGTTGATGTTACAGTGATCCATTGAATATTACTACGTTTTTTGTCAGAGATCACCGAGCTGCTCCATTGCCACGATGCTTCTTATCCACAAAAGCATACTACCAAGTGTTAAAAGGGAACTGTCTCCACAGTTGGAAAGCAACACATTGAGAGGGGATGGGTGACATAGCCAGTGGCCAGTATTTGTTGTGGTTTTGTCAGGAGCTGTCTGCACGAATAAGGATTATTTACAAACCATAGAAGTCTCTGGAGACTCTTGGGCATATTATCTTCTTTACTATAGTAGTGTATGCTTCATGCTCAACTACTGGAGCCCCATAGCTAGAGGTTCCCCCACAGGTTGTGAACCCCTCTACAGACTGGTCACCATACCATTGTGAATCTGCAGTCAAAACTCTGAAAAACTGCGGGTCAGGGTACCTGATAATGATTGGCATTACCCTATAATTTGTTTATCAATCAATCAATAGGATCTTCTATCTACTAGCAAGAAAGACAAACTTCACTAGGCTTAGTTGAAGAAAACCACTAGTATTCATTGTTTCAAGAAAGTAAAAATATGATCCCTTCATGCTCTATGTCGTAAGTGCCACAAAATTCCTCGTAAAATTTTCTTGCCAAAAAAGCTAAGGAAGCACACCCTTCTAATCCCTTAGGCTGGGTCTGATATTTACACCACTAGAAAAAATAGGAAATAAGGATTTCATCCATACCAACATAGCTGGGGTGGGTGTGCAAAGAGAGATGAGTGGAAATTTTTGGAAGAAATTTTGTATGGTGGAGATTCCCTTCTTTGATAGAACGAAATTTCATGGTGTGAATACTCGAAAATCACGGATTAGAGACACCCCACAACACTTACCAGCAGCCTCCTTCTTCTAGTGAATCTGAATCTGAGCATTATGACAAATCAGTAGTAGAATAAATATTATTGGGATGTCTACAGGTCAACAAAGAATACATCATCACCTAGCCTGGAAAGGAAGGAATACGATAAACTTTGTTTTTTATTGTGGTTGACAACCGGGTTCATGATTTGACTGTGCATGAAGGATGCTGCAATGTTGTTCTTCGTAGAGACACGAAGAAAGGACACCGCCATTGCGGCCGTCTTTTATATTCCCAGCAGCAAGTCAGAAGGAAGCTAAGCACATGGGGACATGACGATGTCATCAACCATCAACTACCGGTAGCCACAACTCCCATTCTATCAACTGGAAGCACATGAAAAAGATCCTTTGGGAGTGATCGAGAGTACAATGCTACGCACTCGTAGCTACCTACGGTAGAGAGAGAATACAGCGTGTTCTCTCGGTGATGTAGACAGGCCCAAGTAGTAATCAGGACCCACCGCCCAAGGGAAGGAAAGGAATGGGAGTTACTTACGGTTATTGCAGTTATTAACTGAAATTGCAGCGGTTTTGACTCACCCCGATGACCATTCGTACCATTCATCATCGGGCCAGAAACGAGAACAGTATGGAAGGATGACCACTAAAAGAATTTTTCACTTCTACGTCGTACTCTACTACGGTAGAGACATTATGGTAGCCACCGGTAATACGGTAGTCGTCCGGGATTTCACTTGTCATGTACTTACGACCTACGACGTAATACGGAGTACTATGTTCAATGTTCATTAAATATTGTTATGACAGTAATCATGGAAAGAACGAGCAATCAATGAACAGAAACTTTTTGGTAATGACTCCTGCCGTTTCAATAATTAGTACTACTCGGAGTACTCTGTTTTTATTGTGTTGTTTCCTTCCCATCCATAAAATATACACGACAGTATAAAATACACACATGTAAAACACATTCCTCGCAGCCGGTTCATGCCAACAACACTTTTTGCAGTGACACAATCATAACAAAGTAATTTGAAATAATAAAGCAGTACGATGAAGAAGAGTCCTACCAGCAATCCCACTACTTCCGTTCGCTCGTTGAAGGAACCACTCCTGGTTGCCGCTGTGCCGATGGACAGCTCGCGCGATGATAGTCCGATTGCGTGTGGCGATTCTTCCAAGTCAACGAAGCGAAACGAACAACTACAGGTTCATCGTCTCTTGAGCTTTCTAATTGGCTCCTTGGCGGGAGTCTTCTTACAGGTAGCCAGCGTCGTGGTATTCTTCAAGTTGATCATTGACGCAAGTGAGCGGCATAGGGACGAAGTGTCAAACATGTTGCGAGGGACCGCAGATGGCGCGGTGGATGTATCAACAATGGAACACAATGAGATCAACCCTTACGATGCCATAATGAAGTCGGAAGATTCTACTTGGTTCAACGTTGCCATTTGGATGACTTACCATGCCAGCCTTTGTGTGTATTTGGTTGTTTGGACGGCCATGATAACTTTGGCGATTTCCAAGATTGGGTGGCGATATATTTCGACTGGATTGTACATTCCTCCTCACGTTACGCGACGAACGTGTTTCTTGCGAACATTTTTCTTCATCAACGGTACGTTTTAGATGAATAGAAGACGATGGAAGCATTGCGGTAGAAACCCCACTCAGATGATACATGAGACCTCACGTGAGCGTTGTTTCTTTCTGCGATTCTCTCTCTCTCTCTTTTCAGGTTTCGTCCAAGGAAGTCTCATGCCATGGATAGTCTTGGAGTTACATGTTGGCACCTGGACATCTCTGGAATTAGTTTGGATGCCCATGGTTCATTTGTGCGTCTTTCTCGTCGTTGTCTTTACCTATGATTGGATGGAGGATGAAGTGTCTACCGATAAAATCGGCAGTGGAAAGGATGTTGGGGACGAGGATGACAATGAGGACGAAGTATACGCTTTGCTGTGAAGTCGTGAGGATGGGGAAATTCCTCCGGTAGTTCATTGACGAAGGATTATTGTATCTTCCAGTGAGAGGCACATTGCAAGCTGTCTCATCTCTCTAAAAATTACATGCTACGGAATTGTAATATTGTAGTAATTTTACATATTATCATTATAATGACAACATCATTGTCACAATAGTACTGTGCTGTTGGTTTCCTTCTTTCGACGTACGACAATTGTCTTTGTCTTTGTCTCTCTCTCTCTCTCTCTCTCTCTCTCTCTCTCTCTCTCTCTCTTGCTAGCTAGAGCTAGCTAAGCTGCTGCTGTGTGAAGATTTACTTTTACTACTATTATTATTTATTCATGATGCTTTTGAAGCAGCAGCAGCCAACTACGCTACGGTCGTTTGAAGTTGTAGCTAATGTCTACCCCTTAGCTACTACGGTAGGTGTCCATATATCCTATTATTTTGTTATATACGCGTATTCTGTTTTCTGGCTCCAACGAAGCTTTTATTTAGACACAGTTACAATAATAATTGCTACGTACGACGTAGATGTAGTACCGGTACCGGTAGTTACATTTTTACAGTTAATAACTACCGGTAGCCACGGTAGAATGGAGCAACGCAGAGACGGTTGTTTGATGATTACCACTCGTATAAAGTACCGTAGTGGTTGCTGGTACGGTAGTTAGCCACCGGTAGCTATGTACCGTACCTGGTATGATAGTTTCAGGAGGATCGTCCGTTTTTTTTGTCCAACTGCTGTTCCATACATATATATTGCGGTGACGACGGTGACAATGATGGCACGTCTGTTTACTCTCCTATGCAATCCTTGTTAGTGGATCGTCAATTCTCAACAACAACAACATGTCCTCTCCTGATCCAAGTCAATTGCAAACAGACAATGATGATGATGTCGCTGAAAAGTTGCAGCGTTTGCAAGAGGAGAATTTTGATTTGCAAGCGACCATTGCCGCCTTACAAGCCGAAAAACAGTTTGAGATTTTGACCTTGCAACAAACAGCAGCCTTGAACGAATCCAAATGGAGAGCCGACTTGAGGTTGGCCCAACAAGATGCTCAACGGTGGAAATCTATGGCTCAGCAAGGATCACGGCCAAAAAGCATTGTTTCTTCTTCTTCTTCTACATCTACCTTGATTCATCGTCAACATCATCAACTCCAACAACTCAAGTATCCTCTGGCAGCAGCAGCAGCAGCAACAACAACAGCATCCGTAGCAGATCCCATGGCCGTATCTTCGTCATACCGGAATGAAGCTGAAAACGGAGCAGAAGCTTTCTCCAGACAGCCTCAATCGTCGTTCCCGGATGACGGTATAAGAGAGAAGGATCTAAACGACGCTGGTGGGACGGCAAGTATTCCTGATTTCTCAAATGCTACCCCATCTACTCATCGTTACAAGAACATGGATGACAATGATCGGGACTCCAAACCAAATACTATGAAAGATATTCCTCCCCCGTCCAAGAGACGCGCTACTGTTTCCACACCGTCCTCTAATACCTTTTACCCGACCAGACATTTGGCATCCAATCTCTTGACTCAAACTACTCAAGAAACGTCATCATCCCCACCATCGTCATCTAAAAATCCGCCATCACCGGAAAGAATACAACAAGATAGTTACATACGACAAGTACTCATTGGGGTTGCTTGTGGTACTGCAGGTAAAGTGTCGGAAACAGCCGTAGAATCATCGTCAACCACATCAGCTGATTCATGGACCGAAGAATACTTGATCGAATGGCTGATTTGTCAACAAACTCCAATGACTTCTGCGTTGTCAACAGTTGATAACGGTGAAACAATGGACGAAGGAACATCAAATGACCAAGTCGAACAACTAAACATACCCTCTATCACTGACTCACTTTCTCCCGCCGACAAGTATTGGAGTCTCGCCATGGCCGTATCCCCAGCGGCGCGACAACACGTAATAAAACGTGTTCAAGAAGAGTCGACCGCAACCGCCCAGAGAATCGAAGCAGACAACAGCAACAACAATGACGACAATGACACGTCCAAAATGGACATTGATCCCGATAGAACAATACCGGCTGTGACGTTGTCCTCCCATCGCCGCGGCCAACGTGGTCGGAAATCTCGTATTCAACCGCTGGGTGAGAATCGAAACCAGGATCTCTTTCACGCTCGTTTGGAGGCAGCCCGCAAGGCACTACGGAATCCATTTTGGGATCCCAACACCCCTATTCCGTATCCACCCCAACTCGTCAAAGATGATACCAAGGAATTATTCAGTCAAGCGTCGTATTCCAAGCCTTTTCAAACATTTGTCCAGATCCTGGCTGCATCCTGCTACATTCCCCATTTACAAACCGTACAAATCTTATTGGAGGAGGCTAGCGGTGAGAACGACGTTACCAGTGCAGCTGCCGCTGTTTGGTGGGATTTGTGTTACGGGCCCATTGCTACAACCATTCAAAGAATCGTTTTTACAAAGCTTACTCAACAGCCATGGAAAAAGGAGGACGAATTCGGCAAAGAAAATGCCAACAGAGGACCGAGCGGTTCCTCCTATCGCTCCTTATCCCGAGGGTCAAGCGCTGAGAGCATCGGAAAGACAACGGATCGTCGCAATCGCATCAAGAATATCAACGGACGACTAGATGCGTTGAACGGGGCAACTGACAACCGAGTCACTATCAGCAGCAATGGCAATGAAAAGGACAAACTTTTGGAACATGCCTTGGGAGTCTTACTCGGGTTACTGCGAGTCGTACCGATCGACAAGTTAGACAAGTGGTACCAAGATACGACGGGGTGGGAGCATCCGGAGGAATTTTTGTGTCCACCGGGTGGCAAGGTCTTAGTGTCACTGTTGCTAGACCTAATGGAGTACTTGTTATTTGTAGAATGGAAAAGACAAAGCTCTCCTATGCATCCGAAACAGGTTCTAACGGCTGGAGGTTTGAGAGCCGAGGGCGAAGACAACATCAAGCAAAAGCCGGCAGAAACAACCATCCCGCGGTATTATCTGGTCGGAATTGCCATCTTGCAACAAGTTGGTAGAACATTGGGTGGGATGAAACTCTTGAGAACCCGGGTAAAGGATGATCTTGACTACGACATTATGGGAAATGCCCTAGACGTGTCGATTCGTCATCTCCAAGCTCTCTCTTGGCACTGGGAAAACCACAAAGTGATGGAAGGTGCGGTCGTGTGTTTGAATGACGACAAGTTGGAACGTCAATGCGGTATCTGCAAGCAGAAAAGAGATGCCTTGGTCGATGCCGTCGAGAATTGGATTCGTCTGTGGCACCAAGTTCTTCTCTTCGTCCAGCAGTCTTGCCACGCCGAAGATATTTCATTTCGAGCATTAGTCGTTGACTTGCAGGATCACTACACAAATGCTTGCGCAATGTTGCTATCGTCTGAGGAGACACGACCAGAGATTAAAACAATGATCCGGTGGCACCTAGAGGAGTTGGCTTTTGATGAAGAGGAATATCTTGAAGCAGAAGAAGAGAAAAAGAGGGAGCAACTGTCGTAGTCACAACCATTCATTTAAGCTATGAATGAATTGTGCAAAAAATGTCAAGGATCGCAAAATTTTCTAGTATTTTACCTTTTGTAATGCGTTGGGACTGTACTTTTGGGATCTTTTCATTGCCCTAAATTGTCCAAAGTAAATGCTGGCAAGAGCGACTCCAGTATAAACTTGGGGCAAGGGAACGACAGGCAAAAGCACTGGAAAACAAATGTCATCCGTTCAGGGTCAATCGGTTACGGAACTTCCTAGTCGTAGAGTCGTACCATTATAACTCCGTTCGTCCTTTTAATTGGTATCTTGTCAAAACTAAACATTCACCAATGGAGCATAGGTAATGCGTTTGATGCTCTGCTCTCCGAGCCTTTGCACTTTGTTGGCCTCATATTCAGCGTAATTTCCAGGGAAGAAGAACCACTTTGAATCCCCCTCACAGGCAAGGATATGGCTACAGATTCGATCCAACATATATCGATCATGGCTTACAACTAATGCACTTCCTGCAAAGTTGAGCAAACCTTCTTCCAAGCTTCTCAAGACTTCAACCTGTAAATTTAAATTTAAAAAGCAAGTATGAGAAATCCAGAAGAAACAATGCAAAAGCTAATCATAATCACATCAACTTTTGATACTTTCGTCAATGTTGTTTGATGGTTCGTCTAGACATAGGAGATTTCCGCCAGCTTTCAACAACTTGGCAAGTTGAACGCGACTCCTTTCTCCACCTGAAAGATTTTCCACCTGTGAAATTTATTGAAAAGAAAGAGAGATAAAAAATTGAGACGAGGCACGGAGAGGATGCCAACGGTTCTCACAACGCATGAATCCGTGCAACTTCGCACCTTGGCCTGCTGCGACTGCCCTTTGAAGCCAAACCAAGATAGGTAGGCACGGGAGGCAACGGATTGTGTTCCCAACTCAATTTCATCCAATCCTTCGGAAATTTCCTCAAAGACTGTCTTGGATGGATCCAAGTCCTCCATCTGCTTTTGGCCCACTGAGACTAGCTTGACTGTTTCACCAATCTTGATTGTTCCGCTATCTGGTTGCTCCTTGCCGATGAGCATGTTTATTAGTGTGGACTTTCCTGCTCCGTTTGGACCGACGACACCAACAATGCCCGCTGGAGGAAGCGAAAAACTCAAATCATCAATCAACAATCGATCCCCAAAAGACTTTCTCAGATTCTTCACTTCAATCACCTCATTTCCCAGGCGAGGTCCCGGTGGGATATAAATTTGTCCGGCATTCCTCAACTCTTTTGGTGCCGCTGCCACCAACAATTCATCATACCGAGAAAGCCTTGCTTTGCTCTTATTTCCTTTGGCCTTGGGGTTACTGCGAATCCATTCCAATTCATTTGCCACAGCCTTGTCGGCGGCACTCTGTTGCTTCTGTTCCTCTTCAAGTCGTTTGGTTTTGGCCTCAAGAAATGACTCATAATTTCCTTCGTGAGGGATTCCTTTACCGCGATCCAATTCAAGAATCCACCCAGCAACATTATTGAGAAAGTACCGGTCATGGGTAATACAAACAACAGTTCCAGCGTACTGGTCAAGAAACTGTTCTAGCCAAGCAACGGATTCCTGCAGTGAAAACGGTGGATAATGAGTAGGAATTACGATGATGGCGCAAAATGAATGAATCCATCGCAAAACAACGGCAAACCAAAAACTGTTCCGATTCAATTTTTTCGCATCACATTTCTGTACTCACTGCGTCAAGGTCGTTGGTTGGTTCATCGGCCAATATCATATCTGGGGAACCTAACAGCAACTGGCAAAGCGCTGTGCGTCGTTTCTCGCCTCCGCTGAGGTTTTTGATGGAGGCGTCGCCGGGTGGCACTCGCAACGAGTCCATTGCCCGTTCCACCACACGGTCAAGTTCCCACAAGTTCCCAGCGTCAATTTTATTGGTGAGACTCTCGATTTTGTCCATTGTTTCTTGCATTTGTGAATCGGAGAGGTCAGGATCGGCCAGCTTCAAGGATAGTTCGTTGTATTGGTCCAAAATGTCCCTGGATGATTGTACCGCTTGATCAATGGCTTCCTGGACTGTTTCGAATTCGTCTAGAGATGGTTCCTGAGGCAAGTAACCAATTTTCGCACCAGGAAGGGGTCTTGCCAGACCATCGTATTCGGAATCCACACCAGCCATGATTTTCAGGAGTGTGGATTTTCTATGTGGAGAAAAGAATGGCGGCGACAATGGGGTGCAAGCAATGTGTCAGGAATCCAAGCATCACAGTATGACATGATCTCTCACGAATTTCTTTACTGCTCGTTTATGCTTACCCACTTCCGTTCAAACCAACAATTCCAATCTTTTCAAAGAAAAAAAAAACAGACAAAAGGGAGAGGTGAGTGACTCAGTTGGTATTAGTTGAAATCTGACCCGTCTCTCCAATTAGATCACGGAATTACCTTGGCTCCGGGATAGAACGATAGATTGATATTATCGAGTATCTTTTTGGACTTGTCCGGCAAGATTTTGGTTAATCCCACTAGGGTAAACATAAACTGACGTGTCGCCGCGTCAAAGCGTTGGTCTTGGACCGATTGCTTTTCCTGTGCTGGTTGGCCCCTGTTATTTTGCTGTTTGCGCTTGTTCTTTTTGCCAAACAAGACTGTGGTGGGTACTTTGACGGATGTTGTCGAAGTACATCTCTTGATGGTGGATGTACGCAGAAGAAACGAATCCACTTCTGTAAAAAAGCTGTATGTGCTGGAACGAGACGACATCATGATCGACAGCACGATCATCATTGTCATGGTCACTGGTAACTTTTTCCATATCATCTTGTGCCCAAACCCAACAGGAGAAGTACCTAGTCCGCAAGTGTGTCTTTTAATCATCAACTTCATCATTTGACTTGTGGTACCTTACCAGCTGCGATCTTACTTTTGAAGAAGGGAGAAAAAACAGTAGTTGGATTATCTCGTATTGATCTCGAGGGCAGTGAAAAGGTGATGGATTTGATTGATGGATGCGATTTGCACGAGGGTAGTGCGTAGACTACCGTACCACGACGTAAAGTACGTCGTACTCGAAAGCTCGCAAGCCATTTGTAATGACTCATTCGATCAAACTAGACCTCAAAATTGAAAATTGGATTATTTTTTTTGTTTCTATTTATAAAAAAATGAATTTTCCAATTTATTTTGCATTCTCGAATCTTGATCCAGATATGACCAATTTTAGCATCCGGTTTAGCATCGAGACAGGACAAAGAATGCTGTGGTGTCTTTTGAAGTAGAACAATTCATTCCTGCTGTTTCTGCAAATGAGAGTTCCTATCGACGTGCCGTTGTCAGTGTCACCGAATGTACCGACTCCAAAGTGGCACAACCTCTGGGGACACATACGACACCGCAGCTGATTCGTCGAGGGGTATTGAGGGTGCATACCCATCCCACAAATTCCACGGCGTTGGTAGGACGTGTGAGTGTCGAATGCGTCTCTTTGGTTGATCGGTGGTGGATGTAGCTGATGCATTTTTTAGCAACAAGTCGTCGGTCAACACTACCCGCTTTGCCGGGGCTTCCATAAAGGCCAAGTCCAGCGGGACAATACCATCACCCAAAACGTCATTGCCACTGCGTCCTAGTAACGGTAGATAGGAACTGGCCGCGACGAGTTGCTCGACATCCGTCGAGACAAAGCTACCCGGAAAGCTCGACGAACAGACACAGGTCACGGCAATGTCGCGTTTGTGGAGTGCGTCGGACGAGCACTCAGGAGCGTTGGCGATTTCTTGTAAGAGTCCCCGTGTTTGATCGACCAATGCCGAGGAGGGTGAAGTGTGCGGTGTTCCAAGCGTAATCAAACTGCTCACGCGAGCGGTTTGAGAAATCGCCGAACATGTTCGGGAAAGTCCTCCCAAATAGGCCCGTGCCACCCACCCACCAATGGAATGGCCCACCAAACAAATGGAAAGGGCGTCATGGTTGTTGTTGTTGTTGTTGTTGTTCGAATCTTGTAGCAGTTGTTGAGAAACAATTTCTGACAGGCCCTGTTCCAACCTTTCAAAGTACCAATCCAATGTTTTATGAACTTGGAGCGAGGCATTCCAAAAATCAGTGGTAGGGAGCTGCTTGGAGACTTTAATCCAGTCTCTACGGGACAATGGGACCACACGAGATAGGGATCGATCAATTTGTAGGATTGTGTTGTCGTTGTCAGTGACAATTTCCTCTGGGAGACACTTCCACAATGCGTCATAATCTTGAGGTACACAAAATTGCGCGGGGCACAAAAGGACGGCGACCCTTTTTTTGCGTGGAGATGTTGATGATGTCGTTGTTGATGAGGAGATTGTTGATACGGTTGTTTCACCATCCACTGATGTCGTTTTTTCCAGCTTTGTTTCATATGCGGTTGTTGGTTTCGTGGAACGAGTTTCGTCGTGGTGAGAATGATGGATAGTTGATGGTGTGGTGACAAACGCCTGGGTTGATTGGTTGAGTAACAGAATATACGTCGGCAAAAGGATCAGCCATGACAATGTCAACGAATCTTTCCTTGGAAGAATAGACTTGCGACAGTTTGGAAGTACCATACTGGATTGTGACTGTTGGGTTGCTTGTGGGAGAGCGCAAGATAAACAGTACGGTGTACAATAATATTAGTATTGCCAAACGCAGCGGGTTCCCGAGGATGACTGTCTTCGGAGGAGGGAACAGTTGCCTTATTTTGGAGACATGAGATTCGTTTTGCGATCTTTTGATAAGAACTGGTGCTCTGTTCCGCCTACGTTTGCTACTGATAGCAAAATTGATGACGCAGATTGCAGATGTTCTTGTGGGGGAGGAAAAAATGATGCCGATCACATTCATTCAGAATTCAGACTGACGTTGTCGTTTGGTGCAACATCAATACTACGTACTACAGTACGAGTACGGTAGTACGGTACCTGTTTTTAGTAGTACCGTAGTGCTTTATTGGTACTTCGCGATGGTGTGCAAACGTGCAAACTCTGATTTGAGTTGGAAAAAAAGGGTCAGTCGCGCGCAGGTTTTCTCATGATCTCCGTATTGGTGCATTCCTGTGACGTGTACTCCATCATCGTCGCCGTTTGCATTCGTCGCATGTATGATCGATGACGACCCCTTTTGCAAAGGAAAATGCCCAATCCAAAGTAATGTTGCGGATGATGATGACAACTTTCTACAAAACAATCAATTAAGAAACAACTACGGTACCTACTCTAGGTTGTACTACGAAGTACTTGTGTTTTGTAGTTTCATCTTAAGCATTATTAGTTAGCAGAGGACATTCCACAACAACGGCAACGGCTCTATTGTGGTACCACAGTCGTTGTGAATTGTTAAGGTGATCAACCACAACAACCAAGTCCTAGCTAGCTAGCGACAATTCAAACGAAGACAGAAAAAAAAATATCAAGTATCAAACAAAATCCAACATGAGACTCACAGGAGCTGCAGTGGTGCTGTTGGCTGGATGGAATTTCTCCGCAGTTGATGGATTGGTTCTTCCCAATAACAACAATATCAACAACATTCCAGCCACAAAGTCGTACTTGACGTCCACAACCCACAATCCTGTGGTCTCGATGCGACGACGACAACCGTCCATCCCCTCATGAAAAGCATCCGCCCTCTTTTCTTCGGCGGCGTCCGCCGCAGCAGCATCCAGTGGCGGAGATGAGTTTGTTCCCATTGCAATGACGACGACGTCGACGGGTGACAACAATCACAACATGTCCGCTACCTCAACGGAAACGGAACAAGTGCCGAAACAAATCCAAAAGGAAGAACCTACCGCTGCCACAACCACCAAATCGACTACTACTGTGGTGACCAAAAAGAAAAAGACCTATCAAGAGTTGCGTGCCGAAGGGGGGCCATTTACGTTCAATACACCCATTGGGGCCCTCAATCCGTTTGCCCTATATTATGGTATCACCTCGATCGTCTTGGGAATCCCATGGTTCATCTCTTGTAAATTGTGCCAGCTGCTCTATTTCATCACTGGAAACCGCTTTGACAAGAAGGTACGTACATTTATTCCATGACAATTTACTCCATCAGTACATGATTTGTTGCAACGATTGGTAACTTGGGGTGTGACATATGCTAAACATCCTCGATGTTCTCTCCTCCTGTAGCGCCGCATTCCCGTCTTTTTGAGCCATGTCTGGGGAGTCACACTCATGCGATTGACACGGTGTTATCCCACCATAAAAAATCTCGACATTTTGCAAGATTTCTACAAGGAAAATCGTCCCGCCATGTTTGTGGCCAACCACTGTAGTTGGATGGATATTCCCTTTTTGGGTGCCAGTATTGGATGGAGAAATTACAAACTCATCTCCAAAAAGGAACTAGGCGTGGTACCGATTTTGGGTACCGCCATTCGGGCGGGTGGCCACATCATGGTGGACCGAACCGACCGGCGATCGCAACTGGCCACCCTCAAGCAAGGAATTAACTACTTGAAGGTAAGAAGCTCGTAGAAAAAGAACAGTATCCAACAAGTCGGCTGCTGATTTGCCAGCCTTTATGATCCGCAGAAGAAAAACCTCACTTTCTACGCGTGCCGCCTCTGCTTTTTCAGGATGGAGTTCATCTATGCACATTTCCAGAAGGCACACGATCTCGCGACGGTCGGATGTTGAAATTCAAAAACGGAGCTTTCAAAATGGCCTACAAGGCGGGTGCACCAATCATTCCCATTTCCATCATCAACTCGCACAAGGTCATGCCCACCGGATGGATGATGGCCATGAGACCTGCACACGGACTTGCTGAAGTAGTGGTACATGAACCAGTTGAATCCGAAGGAAAGACAGAAGAAGAATTGGCACAAGCCGTGAGGCAAAGTATGATCAACGGCCTCCCCGAAGATCAAGTTCCACTGTAATGTGAACGTGTTGGATACTACTTTGCGCTAGCTATACGTTCGTTGTTTGTGGCACCGCTGTCTCTACAACGGAAACGTCGCTCCTTTCCTGTTACAAGATCGTTTATTACTTTTATACGCACACCACCATCAAGGTTCAATTGGTACACCAGGAAAAGAAGCAATCGACAAAAAAAAGAAGAGCTAACACACAATCATTACAACAATAGCATCGTCAAAATCATAATATATAGAGAAATGCAGTTTGCCCTTTTTCTGGATTTTTTTTTTACATCTCTAGTAGAGTACCATCGAACGACCAAGCCTCCTACTTGCCGCTCACGAACAGCAGCTATCCAAGACACCACAGAATACGCCAAAACTACCGTCCTCGTCAACGACAGAAGTTTTATTTTCTGTTTCTCAATCAGAAAATTTGTATGCGTCGTAGCTGATGCCACCCTCCTTTAGCTTCTTTTCTAGGTCTTGTATGTGCCTTTTCATTTTGGACAATTCCTTGGTCAGCATGGGAACTGTTTTAATGGCAGTCTTTTTGGCACCAGCAGAACTGCCACCACCAGCAGCCATTGATTGTGGATCCAACTTCATTGTGACTGGAAGTTTTGAGGAACCCTTGAGCCATTCAGCGCAAGTATGGGCTGGGGTTGGAGCGGGGGCAGGAGGGAATATGTCGTCTTGGAACGCGTCGGATTTTCGAGGAACAATGAAACGAAGAGGGTGAATACCGTCCTTGTTGGTCAGCTTGAGAATTCGTGTAGTCTCACAGTCCATGATATCCAGTCCTCGCTTGGGCAAGGTACAGTATCCCTTTCCGGGGACAGTGGATCGGAAGCCATCAGTTAGCTTGAAAATGTACGGGCCTTTGTCTTCAAACTCGTACAGTCGAATTTGACCATCGCCCTTTCCACACAGGTAAAGGACGGATGTGTCTTGATCGTACAATGGGATCAAAGCTCCGGACGCGGTGTCCACAGCCTCGGTGTGAAGTGGTGCCGACAGCTTTTTAATGTCCCACACCTTCATTTCGCGGCCGGATTGCTTTGATGCCCCCGTAGTGAGGATTTTCCCGGATTCTCCCATCCATTGGATTTTGGTACTCTTGACACCCTCGTGAGCGGTTTCGATCTTGGATGATTCCTTTCCAGTTCGACCGTCGACGATTCTGACGGCCTTGTCCTTGTTGGAGGCAGCGTATTTGTCACCTCGAACATCCCAAACGATGTCTTGGGTAAGATCCGATATGGAATCAAATGTTGAAACCGCTTGTCCCGCTTCAATGTCCCAAACTTTGACGGTGTAGTCTGCTGATGTACTCAACAGTGTGTTTGCTGCTGTAGGATGGAATCGGAGAAGCGTCACTTTCTTGGAGTGACCGTCGAGGTCGAGCATGGAATCCGAAAAGTCGGTTCCTTTCTTTCCGAGCCCACTTTCATCGGTGGGTTCCCAGTCTTCGGGAATGGACCAGAGTTTGATGAGCGAATCCTCTGATGCAGTGGCAAGAAGAGAATCGTCGAAGGGGCTCCATTCGGTATCCAAAATAGCTCCACTATGTCCCTTCAGAATGGGACTGGTTCCGTCTTCGAATCTACCGGGACGATCATGACGACCAACAATCAAAGGTCCACCGCCACCAAACATAGCAACGGCCCAATATTTTGTAGATGCCTTGATGTATTGTTGATCTCCGGTCGCCGTGGCGACTCGGAATCCAGTGTAACACAACTATAAGGGTGGAAAAACAGCAGGCGGAACATTTTCATAGCGTATGCAATACCAGAAGGTTATCAAGAACCAAACAAAACGAGGAAACGAAAAAACAATTGTCAGATTCCCATTCAGTACGGAACAGTAAGAGACCATGGAAAGAACGTTAGAAGACCGTTCCCTGAGATCAATACAAGCGTATATTTTGTGGATCGAGTAACCGGTACAGTCGATCCAGCTTTCTCGTTTTTGGGGGATCTCACCTCATTTTTGGGTTGATCACAAAATACGTGACGGTATTTCGACTGTCGGATTTTGAACATGATGGTTATGTTTAATTATCACGAGAAGTGTTGGTGGTATAAAAGAGAAGAGTGAAAGGATAGTCACAAAAGGAAGGTAGTGTAGCAGGCGAATTAATCAATCAATCAATCGATCAATTGGCTGTTGTTTATTTTGTGGTTCCTGTTGTTGTACTGTTCAACGTCCAACAGTATCCTATCGGCACGTCCCTAGTAGCAGCGTTCTGGCCAGTAGCAGCAACGACGGTCGTTTCGCTTTCTTTCGTCCAAGGACACAGTGGGCGAGAGACTCTTTTTGATATTTGGTGGTGGAAAGCCTGTAGATGACTGAATGTCGTCCAGGGCGCGGAATGCAGCTACTCTGGCTAGAGCTAGAAAAGATGTCTTTGTAGGTTGGATCCAATACCACACAATGAAGTGAGAGTGTACTACGGTAGTCGTACATACAGCTGCGAACAACAAAACGAGACGAACGCGATGAATGAAAATTTTAATGTGTGAGATGCGATGGCCGAACGATGGTGTGAAAGAGGTCATCTTAGAAAAGGTCATTCTCACGTGACGTCACGAAATGTCCAAGCCTAGAGTTTGGGATAAAACTATTTTTTTCTTCCACGTGTCGTCTATCAACTCCAAGCTGCTCGTCATCATCATCATGTCTTTTGTCTTTTTCATCCTTCGCCCCATCACATTCTTTCGACACATCATCTCTATCTTTTCTACTCTACGACGTATCTGAAAGAAAAAAAAATCGATCGGCGAGAGAGATCATCATCACTGATTGGAATCTTCGTTCGGCGTAAGACTACGGTAGTACTACTAGCCATTAAAAAAACTCGGACGACACTAAAAACAACTTCGAAGTACTACGATATTGATCAAAGCCTCCAGACTGCCTACACAACAGAACTCGGACGCTATACACCACTATATTTTTATTTCTATTACCACATCGCTGTCGATTTTCACTTTTTCAGATTCTTTGGCACAATCGTCACTATGAAGATCCATTGCCTTTCAACCGTCACCTCCGTAGGAATCCTTTTATCAGCCGCTGGGGCCCTCGTCTGCCAAGTGGAAGCATTTCAAAGTATTCTTCACCGTCACTCACAACAACAGTATCTCCACATGAATGGTTTCAGTGCACCTGCAACATCTTCTACCGCCTTGACCTACGTGGCAAGCCCCTTGGCGACAACGACGACGACGACGAGACGCCCGCTGATTCAAAAATACAATAACAAACAGTTCCACCCGAACGGCCGTCTTGCTCCTCATCACATGGCCGATGTCACAGCATCGACAGATTCCAAGAAGGGGTTTTGGGACAACGTGCGTGAAATATTACTCGCTGCCGATACTGGTAGTGGAACAGCACTGCTTACGAACTTTTTTTTGCTCTGTACTTTTCGAACGCTTCTCTCACATATTTGTTTTCTTGTCTCTTCTCGTTCATAAATCGTCGTTTTTCAAAATTTCATGATCCTTACTTTTAATGACAGATCAAAAGTGTGGTGCCTCCAGCACAGGAACGCAAAAAGTTGATCCCCTTGGCATTGATGTTCTTTAGCATCCTATTCAACTATACCATTCTTCGTGATACCAAAGATGTCCTGATGGTGACAGCCCCAAAATCTGGTGCCGAAGTCATCCCCTTCATCAAGACCTACGTTAATCTTCCAGCGGCGATTGTGAGTGTCACCCATGAGAGAACAAGTTCGTTCTTTGGAACTAGATTGGCTTGCTCACGCGTCCGTTCTTTTCCATCTCCGCTTCATTCTTGTAGGGCTTTACTGGTATCTACGCGTCCTTGACCAACAGGATGGAGCAAAAAGATGTGTTCTACGCTTGCGTTTGGCCGTTCTTGGCATTCTTTGCACTCTTTGCGATTCTCATTTATCCCAATCGTGCCATCTTGCACCCAAACGGATTCGTGGATTTGTTAGCCTCGCATCTTCCTGCCAGTTTCTCTGCTCCCTTGGCCATTGTCCGTAACTGGTCGTTTGCCGTCTTTTACGTCATGGCAGAAATGTGGGGGAGCGTCGTAGCATCTCTCTTGTTTTGGGGCTTTGCCAATGAAGTTACAACAGTAGATGAAGCTAAGAAATACTGTACGTCCAAAAATTAAATGAGCAAGTCGATGACGTTGCATCCTCGCGTCGCTCTCTTACCATGTCAACTCATCCATGACTTTTGTTTTTTCGAATAATAAGATCCCCTTTTCGGATTATTTGCCAATGTCGCTCTCATATTCTCGGGTCAGTATGTCCGATGGGTGTCCAAAATGCGATCTACTTTGGCTCCAGGCGTTGATGCGTGGGCAGTCAGTCTTCAATATCTGATGGGAGCCGTTGTTGTGGGAGGTGGTGTCGTCTTGGCAACGTTTCGACACATGCAGCGAAATATCATTCCCACCCTAGACAAAAACACCAATGGCAGTGCACCAGCTGTCGCCAAGACTCCAAAGAAAAAGAAACCGAAAATGTCAATGAAGGAGTCGGCAAAATTCTTATTGAGTTCTCGCTACATTCGCGATCTTGCAATGCTCGTCATATCATATGGAATGTGCATCAATATTGTCGAAGTCAGTTGGAAAGCCAAATTGAAGCTAGCTTTCCCAAATCCAAACGAGTATTCCGCTTTCATGGGCAACTTTTCCTCCGCTACTGGTGCCATCACACTGATAATGATGCTCCTTGGAAGAACCATATTTGCCAAATTTGGTTGGAGAGTGGCGGCTCTCGTCACTCCAATTAATCTTGGCGTTACGGGCTTGCTCTTCTTCGCACTGAATATTTTCAGCGACTTCTTCGCTCCGTTGACAAGCAAGATTGGAACAAGTCCACTCATGCTTGCAGTCATTGTTGGAGCAGCCCAAAACATTTTGAGCAAAAGTGCAAAATACTCGTTGTTCGATCCTTGCAAAGAAATGGCGTATATCCCGCTAGATCAAGAATCCAAGACAAAGGGCAAGGCGGCCATTGATGTTATCGGTAATCCTCTGGGAAAGTCTGGCGGCGCTTTAATACAGCAGTTCCTCATTTTTGGCCTAGGAAGCCTTTCGGCCGCAACACCAGTAAGTACAGCTGTCATCACTTGATTTATTTTTGTCTTTTTCTTCTTCTTTGCATTCTCAACACTCCTGACCTAAAACAATGTGATGTTCGTCGTTGCTTAGTATCTTGGAGTAATTCTTTCGGGGTTGATCTTCTTGTGGATCCAATCTGCCAATAGCTTGGCTGGACAATTCAATAAAGCAATGGAAGTTGATGATGATGTTGTAGCTGAAGTGGTGGAAAGTAGGGAGGAGCAGACATCGGTAGAAGAAGGCACTGAGTAATCATTTTACTGACTGGATGTGTACGAAGAAGAGGGAAACCGTGAATAAGTAATGACCGTTGTAATGTTGACTTTGACTCTAGAAAGAGTAGGCCTATGATTGTGCTCCGGAAACATAGTGAAATTTGCCATTGCCCTGTGCTTCTGCTGAGTCATCATTCGCAACCCGCAAGAAACGATATCCCCCTTTCAAATGCAAGTACAAAAATCAAATAAAAGATATGTAGTATTAATACATGTTACAAGAGTTCTACCTACTGTTAGTACGACTTATTCCGTCGTAGTGATTACTTCTTCAGTTGCGACAGTACATAAGACAGCAAGTCAGAGTTCCAGGCCGAAACAGAACCTTTTGGCTTGCTTGTTCCAAGGAAAATTGTATGTCAGCTAACTTAAGACTGCAATTGTGGTTTCCCCCTCTCACCTACTACTGGAACGAAAGCATTTCAATTGTTTGTTCTCTAAATATTGACACATAGCGAGTCTCTAGAGCTGTAGCTACACAAACTGGATTGCTATCTTTCTTCAGAATTGAGAAGTTGCGCTACGTTTGAGAAAAGCGATCAGCAGCTTGTTCAACCATATAGAGTCGATTTTCAATGTCCGAGACATCTTCGGGGACTGATTGGAGCTCCACACGGACCTTGTCAATGGTGGCCTTCACATCCAGAAATCTTACTTTTTCGTAGCCACGGCGATTTGCCCTAACCCCTTTGATGAAGAACTCTAGTATGGAAACAGCTACCTCGATGTTCTGCTTCTTGCGATGAAAACCCAAGCTTTCTGTGGAGGAAGCCACATGTGTAGCCACAACATTGTATGCAGCATCAAAAGAAGCCCTGAAAGAAGCTCCAGTTCCTAAGAGAATTGAAAATGCCCAGTCTGAAGGTAGAATGTCTTTATTAGAAGGACTGATGTCAAGGAAAATCATGCGAAGTTCTATCAAAAGCGAAAGGATTAGTGAGCACATGCCAGGTGAATCAAAAACTATGGATCATAAAAATCCCCCCATACACACTTACCTTCAAGACAGGAAACAATGAATTCCAAAGGAAAAGCAAACTTATCTCCTCTCTGAAGAAGATCGCTTCCTAGACGCACGACTGTTTCTTCCAATTTCAATATCCAAGAACCATTTTCAAAAAAGGGATCCTGTGACGACTCAGAAGCGTCGAGAATCGAAATCTTTCTCTTCGGATCCGTCTTTGTCAGTTGGTATGGCCCATTATCCACAAAAATCTGTAACTTTCTGCGAACAGTTTCTGTTCGGGTACAACAGGGGATTATACACTCACATATGACACCTTTCCAGAGAAGCTTTATGTTGTCATAATCTTGCCAATGACAGACAGCAAATATCTTCAAACATAAGCCAAACTGATGAAATGCCCACGCATATGTGTTAAGGAGTCTTTCTCCTGACAACAGTTTCTCTTGAAGTTCTTTGACTCCATCTTGTCTCATTGGGAAGTTGGCTGAATTCATTGCTTGCAAGAACTCTCGCTGGAGTTTTGCAAGCTCAAGGGTTTCCTCTGTTTTAGTCTTAAAATCTGCAACATTCATACGGAGAGAAAGAGCTTCAGACAGGGCTGACAGCGCAATTTCTAAGTACTCGACTCGTTCATCAATCTGTAGATTATCGGTATCTGAAGCGAGACTGGAAGCCCATGCCCCAACTTTAGGGAAATTTTTCTGGATCTGGTAGTAGTTCAAAAGAAGACCTGGGTCCTCCTGCACCTTCCCTACCAACCACTCCTCCAAGTACGGACTAGTCAATCGCAAAAGCACATCTTTGTGGTTGTTGCCTAACATGAACGTAAAGAAGGCCTGCAGAAAATTCTTGTCAGACTGGAAGGCGCAAACGGACACCATCTCCTCCCCAAGTTCGTGTGCTTTTGATGTGGTGGCTGAGTCCAAAAACTTTGATAGGTTGTAGAATATCAAAGAATAGCAAGTGTTGACAGCTTCCTTTGGGGTAACGTTGGTTCCCCTTGCTGTTGTCTTCCCTGGGGATCCAACAGATTCTTGATCATGTGGATTTCTCAAGTGTTTCTTATGATACAACCCAACTTCCCAATAATAACCTATCACATTTGTGTCATCCAAGGCTTCCTTCACAACATCGCCACGTTTTTCAAAAAAATTTGATGCTGTGGCTAAGCATAAATGTACAGTACTGGCAACGTCCTCTAATTCCACAAGGCACGAACAAGCTTTTGCAAGAGGGCTGTTCTGTTGTATTGCCCTTTCAGCAACAGTTGTGAAACTCTCTGAATCCTGTGTCTGAAGCAATTGTCCTGTAATGAGAGTTGGACTGTGCCAGAGCTTCGATGCCTTCAGAAGATACTCAGCAGCCTCAATTGTCCTCACGGCTCTTCGAGAATGCCCTTTGGGGAGGGTCATTGCTTCCTGTGCTGCTTGGAAGCCCAGAAAAGCATTGCGGTTTCCAGAAGAGAAATAATGGTAGCACTGGCTTGATAGCATTTCTGCAAGATTGTTTGCATCTGCACTCGGACCTCTTGTTGTCTTGTCCATTGTTGTGACAAGCTTGTTCAATACATTTTCAATGCGCTCTTGACCAGACGCTGTTTCAACAAATTGTGCAAACTGGATTCCGTGGAGGAGACCCCATTCCACTTCTGGCATGTCAGGCATTGAATCTGCTCGAGACAGGTGATAGAATAAATTCAACAACTGTGTTGTTCTAGTGAGAAGCCTGTATAGGGAATGAATGTTTCTCTCTTCAATGTGACGAGCAGTCTTGTCAGCCCAATCTCGATCAAAAGGGGCTGCATTACTGCCGGTTCTAGTTGGAACATTGACAATGGCTGGTTTGAGCTGATCAACTGCATTTTTCAAATTCACCAAGGGGTGTGCAACTTCGTTCAAAGTTGTATCATCAAGGAGCAGTTCAACCTTGGCTGGTGTTTCGATCATTCTGGTGCCACGCACAACCATTCTTCCTTCAGTGACCACAACAGCAGGCTTATACCAAATTGGGCGTAGGAGACGAGCAGTAGCGGTATAAAGACCTTCGCAAAGAGCTGAACCCCTGAGTGTGAACCCCAAGGGAATCCATGGATCATTTTTCAGTGATGGTTCAGTGCTTGGTGGATTATTCTCACTGTTGGGCAACAATCGGGGAATATAGGAATGCTTCAGTGCGACTTGTAAGCTCCAATCTCGCAATTGTTCACTGCTGAAAGGCGAGACAATAAGCATGAAACACATTGCACACCCTTCGCTATAGCCATAGTGTTGGAAAATTTTTCCAACTTTTGGGTCCCTGTCAGCATTGGCTCCAGCTGCCAAAATTGCCTCTCGCAGTTTCCCAAGGACAGAAACGTATTTGTAAGAATGGATACCTCCTACGTTCAATGCCACAAACGTAGTTTCAAAAGGTTCCAAATGTTGAACGGAAAGTGGCTCAAGTGGGACAAAATCCGGGTGTAACAGCCAGGAACTCAATCTTGGCGATCTTGGAACAGAACCAGGCTTTAATTGAATGCCACGATCGGCAGCAGACTTTGAGAACCCATCGCTACCGCTGTGAGTGGAGAGCCGATACGAAGGTACCTTCACCAGTGATTCCACAATGGGCTTCTGTACATTTATCCCTTGAGCAGCAGGGCGACCAAGGATTAAATTCAACATCATACTTAGAGCTGGTGAAATCATTGCACCACGATTCGTGGCTGAAACAACTGATCCTTTGGAGGGAGGTACTTTTGTTGACAACTCACTGCTCCTCTTCTTGCAGATCGGAGTAAAAGGGGGGACAATGTAGTTCAATTCAGAATCAGAGGGTGTCTTCGAATGTGTCGAAAGAAACATGACCTTGTTGTGGTAGAACATTGATGCTTCAATATCCCATACTCGTCCACCACCCTTTCCATTGGACGATGAAAGATTCAAGGACACTTGTTCACAAATCCCGCCAGGGGCTACCGGAAGGTCATTGTTTGTGGCATCCTTGGAAGTCCTGAGACCATACAGTCGGCGAAAGTCATGAGATACAGCAACCAAAGTATCATCCTTGCTTGTTCTTGATTCAGTCATAGCCTCAAACGCAACGAGCAGAGTGCCATGTCTGTAGCAAGAAGCATCCACACTAATGCCCATTGGGGCAACAGGTGGGACACCTTTTGGATTACTGGATAAAGTATCAAGAGGTGGTGGGGCTCTGATATGGTACAAAGACATTCGATTGCCTTGAGGTCTCCACGGATTTTGGTCAGATCTTGACGAGGGCGGACCACTTCCAATGTTTCTAGCATCTAAGGTGGACAGGTAATATCGAAGACCACCTGCTGTAATGGCCAAAAGAGTGAGGCGTGTACTTTCTCTGCAAGGAACAAGCTGCAGAGAAACCGGAGTCAGAATATTGACCCCTTGCACCTTTCCACTTGTCGTCCTGCTAGCTTTTTCTCTTTGAGACCATGTTTTGTCAGAGTCAACCTGTCGAAGAATTCGTCGTGCTCCATCCATTCCACCGACTCCAGCTTGTGCAGCATCAGAATTTCCCAGGAAGGTCATCCTTCCTTCTCTTGTGGAAGAACCAGAGCTGATTGGGTTCAATCTACCCCGGCTAACAGATTCCAAATAGGAGCGTGCTGTAGAAGGCATATCTAGAACAGCTGCCAAAGAGAGTTCTTGGCCTCGCTTACGGAACTCTGTCTCTGGAGTTGACTTGTTGTTAGTGGTCTTCATTGTTCCTGCAGGTGAATACATGTCGAACACGCAAATCCATCCTTTCGGACTTGATAACGTATACAGCAGTTGTCTCTCGTCGTCAACTAAGATCTGTGATATGGCTCCACCAACAGCCGAGGATGTATCACCGAAAACAAAACTTCCAACTTTTGTCAGGAAATCCGGAAAGACGCGCCTCCAGATGCCTCCACTAGAATGAATGAGCTTTCGGCACTTTCGTGGAGGAGCGCATTCGTCGGTACTATCACGAGAACGACTTGCTCGTGACACGAAGGCTGCATCGAAAGCTCGTTTACCAATGTGTGTTAGATAGTCTGGAGTAGATTGGAAAGCGACCAGTGACTGGTCTACCAGGACGTCTGGGCAAATTGTCGAAGTTTCAGGTCCCCCAGAGATATCGTCGCTGCCGTCATAAAATCGATCCAGCTGCCGTTGGATGGTATCGCTTGGTCCATACCCGCTTCTGCCATTAGAGTAGACCGACGGTTGTCTACCAAGGATATCGTAATCCAGCTCGTACAGATTGCCATCTTGGCCACCTAGGAAAATTCTTCCGTTTTTCGAAGAGCCGACGCACAAGAAGGATACCCAATCGGACGGAATGATGAACTTGGTCGGAACAATATTCCAAGGAGCCCCCAGAGCCTGGGAGGATTTGGTCACCACACAGAGCATGGCTTCTTCCTTGGTCGTGACGACCAAGCACCATTCAACCATCTCATTGAAGACACCTGTTGAAACGAGAATTAACATGTTAGAAAGACAGTCTAGGCCATTGAGATAGCGTGGTTGGATTGATTTAACAATGAAACGTACCCGGTTTGGGTGGAGCCAGTCCTACACTGACAATTGGTTGTTTACTTGGCATTTGAAACTCGATCATTTGCTTGCTTTCTCCAGCCTTGGCAGCACCATCCGCGGTCCCATCCAGAGCCGAGTTATAAGACCAAAGATAAACCGTGCCATCAACTGTCAACCATGCTAGCTCTCCTTGCGGAAAAAGGCCCATCATGGTGGAAATTTTGACATTTTTTCGTTTTTCCTGAAGCTCGGGTGGAAGCGGAATCGTTCCTACATGTTGGATCGGGGATTCTTTGCTATCTGGAGCGAACGCCCAATCGTCACTGTTATCATTAGTCCCTTTGTTGTTATTGGCAATGTTGGTTTGGTTGCTGTTATCGCCTGGATAAAAGTAATGATGATCTGGGTTTGTCTCTGGGTCGGTGCCAGAACCGACTTTGGATATGATGCGGCGATACAAGTCTCCCTGAGAACTGGTTTCGTCTCTACGCAAGATAGCCAAAATTCCCTTCCCAGCATCTCGAAGAGGACGGAAATCATCCTGCCAGTACTCTTCAGCCGGCATCGAAGATGCTTGTACAGGTGCATGGGTGGATGGTGTGTTGGGGAAGGTTGTGGAAGACGACCCAAACGGCCCTAGCCCGTTGCTGGAGAACCCGCTCATGGAATGGAGTGTAACTACGGTGGACTTTTCTCTTCGCTACTCCTGAAGTGTTGCAGTAGGTAGTGGCAAGGAGGAATCCATCGGCAGCCAGAGCAGGTTCCTTTGCATCGGCTCGGTACTTTTCTACTTTACTGCTGTCGTACTCTATCGTACTCTTCAAATAATGATGACAGAGATCGGCTGCGGGCTAAGATAAATCGGTTGACGGACAGATGGAAGGTGCTCGAGATCCGTATCAGCCCTTCCATAAAAAATCTTCCCATCGATCCGAACGTGCGAAGATATTAGGTATAAAATATTGACTGTGAAGTGCTTCATAGTCCCTCCCTACTAGGTAGTCTACCTAGTCGTACGACTACGGTAGTCCTGGAGTAGTAATTACTACAGTAGTAGTAGCACTTGGTAGAGCGGACAGGGAGGGAATGCTAGACAACAAAGCGAATTGGTTGATAGACAGTTACTCTTTCTTTGCTTAGCATGCCATGACCTCACAATATCTATGGGGATATGGTAGAGTTATCCATGATGGTTCGAAACCATTAGTCGTCACCATTTTTTGTGACAATTATCTGCATATCATTACTGTAGACCTTTCGTTAGAAAAGTGAAAGCTGCTACTTCAATACTGGTAGTAATAATTGCGAAGTCCAGACCAACTCTATGTAAGCCGCATGGAAACGGAACTCACAATGGATTCCTCGTGCAGAGCACGCCGAATGTCCTCATTAGCACTAAGTTTGACGGTTTGCATTTGATGGCCTCTTCGTCGATAGTCTCCCAACAGCCAAACTTTAGCTGTCACGCTACTGTTTTCATCGAAAACAGAAGGAATGGACTTGTAGGGGTGCTCCGATGGAAAAATGCATTTCCAGTTGTCTTTCTCGTTGCAGCTGCACTTCTCTATATCTAATGGCATGTCCAAATCAATTGCTTCATCAATTGGAACTTCCAACGGTGGCTGGTTTCCCCAAGTATTGAAGAGAATAACGCTTCTTCCCCATTTGGATTCGGGCTGAAAATCTGGAGCGCCCTGCACAAAGTTGAGCAACCAAAGATCTGTCGGTCTGGGCACTGCATGCAAATAATCACCTTGGAATCGTAGTAGACGACCAGAAACAGCCGGTATTACGACCAAATCAAAATCATTATCATCATTCTTGTCAATTGCCGTCTTCAACAAATCGCCCCCTGATCGCATGTCCGGGAAGACACAAGTTGGTCCTCGTACTTCCGAACCTGTGTGGAGATACAGCACATGCCCCTTCATGGGAAATCGAAAGGGAGCATCGATTTGTCGTTTCGCCAAATACTCATCGATGTCTGCATGCGCATGGATATTCCTCCATTCTTGCCTTGTCCAATATTCGACGTACTTCGAATCATCACCCAATTCATTCAAAATTGAGTTCAAGACCTGTTCAACAATGTTGTGACTATTGTTGTATCCGGCTTTATCATGGGATCGGGTAAAAACGCGGTGGCCCAGTCCAATCGAACATGCACAATCATGTAAGGTGTCACAGATTTGCGTCGAAAGTACGTCGTTCCAAACTTGTATAGTCGGGTGCGATGTCGACGCTTGTGGACCTGAGGACGGCAGTGTTGTCAAACCATGGGCTTTTCCCGGTAGAAATGTCGAAAACGACAAAAAATAAGGACATTGAAGAATTGCTAAAGTAGTGGACCAGTACGGCTTCCTGGTCATCTTGAGGCAGACTCCAAAAATGCTCCAGAGATCAAAGATCATCAACAATTAAAAATAACACAACAAGATACTCGATTGACAAGTGACTGTGAATACCGTACGGTATGATAGACGTACAACTGCCTGTAGAACGCGTACTACCGTAGCTCTCTAGCTAGAACCGGCAGTACCTACCGGTAGGTACCTATGTATCATATCGTACCGGTAGGGTGTAGAAAAAATGATACGTAGTACTATGGTAGAGTTCGGGCTTGGACTCGATCGATCATATTCTACCTCCTACCGAGCTTTACTAAAAGTGCCATGCCACAAAAACACTTCGTTATTATCACATCTGCAACGATACCGATTCCCTGGTTTCGTCAATTTGTTGCAACAAGTGTACTTTTTGCCCCCGCGCCCTGGCCCGCCACACGTAGTATTTTCAACAAATATTATACACCATGAAGACTGTTCTCGCATCTCGTGCTGTCGAAATTCCTGATGGAGGTGAGTCGATGCATTTTTGTGGACTGTTGCCGTGAAAAATCGCCCAAAGCTCACGCCTAAGACTTTTCCTTCTCCCAACAGTAACCGTCGAGGTGAAAGCTCGTAAGGTCAAGGTCACAGGAAAGCTTGGAACTCTGGAACGTGATTTCAAGCACATTTCAATGGAATGCCGATGCGTGAAAAAGATGGTGGGAGGTGACGAAGAAGCTGGAATCGAACCGGTCGAAAAGGATTACATCCAAGTCGACTTGTGGTTTGCCAACCGTAAGCAACTCGCCTGTGTTCGCACCGTCTGCTCCCACATCGAGAACATGATCGTTGGAGTCACACGTGGATTCGTTTACAAGATGCGCTTCGTTTACAGCCATTTTCCCATCAATGTTAGTCTCGCTGGAGAGACAGTTGAAATTAGAAACTTTTTGGGGGAACGTCGCGTTCGAAAGGTGAAGTTGTTGCCTGGTGTCAAGTACATCCGAAATGACAATGTCAAGGATGAGATTGAGTTGACTGGAATTGATATTGCTGCTGTTTCCCTAACAGCTGCCAAGATTCAGCAGTCCACCAACATTCGTCACAAAGATTTGCGTAAATTCTTGGATGGTATTTACGTTTCAGAAAAGGGAGCTGCCCCAGAAGTGTAAGCAAATTTCTAATTACTTAACCAAAAGCAGTGATGTGAGAAAAAGATCTCGGCGTTTCGTATAGCGGACTCATCGTCCAGAGCATGTGAAGGTAGACAATTGGAACATCTCTGGCGAAAGTTCTATTCCAGTAGCTCATTCATTAGATTTGGTTAACGTAACATCATCGTTGAGACCGCACTCACGATGTTCCAGTCCTGGTGACGAAGAATGTCGCCTGGATTGAAATCATCGCTGTCATTTACTTTTTCTGCTGCTTCATGACCTTACACCCGCTCCACAACACTGCGTTTGTTTACTGGGCTTGAGAGGATGCACGATACCATTACAGAGCATCAGGCGGATCGTGTGGCATGCCAAAAATACCCACATAGTACATGTACAGAGTACCGACGATACTAGTGACGAAGATGAACGAGGAAGCGAACAATGGCAAGGTTGAAGTTTGATTAGTCTGTTGAACTTGAGAGAAATCAAACCAAGGAAGGTCTTCTGCCTTCACTTTTCCGACTTCGTCGGTATTCGAAATAGTTCCGGGACGACTTTCGATGTTACTTTCATCCTCGCGCGAAAACAAATCATTGGGTTCCTTGGTAGGCTTGGTCCCATGAAGCTGCCACGGGCTTGCCAAAATTGATACCTTCCGAGTTTTCCCCAACGATCTGTGTGGGCCAAGAATGCAAGGAAAGGCATTCAAACTACTGAGACAAGCCAAAGTCACCACTGTCACCAGTAAGGCTCTGCAACTAGTAAAAGATACAAGAGATGGCCTCAACTGGCAAGATTGTTCCGTCGCCATATCAGCTATCACCCGTTGTAATTAGTTGTCGTAGTGTATCCAAGACTTGTTTCTCCGAACCGTTCAGCTCGTTGGCATGCGGTAATGGTAAACGACGGGACGCCGTAATAGAAAAGCTGAGAGGTGAACTGAAGATGTTTGTGGCGTCGTTGGCACGGGAGGTATCGATAACTGTAATACTGTAGATTCGGAAAAGAGGGGTAGTCGCAAGGTATCATAGAATGATACTACTATCACATTTCCGTATCGTAATTCATGGTTGAAGACGTGGGGGACTGATAAAAAATACGAAGTACTACAGTAAATAATATTTGTGTGAAAAACCGAAAAACCTGCTGTGAATGCAAGACGAATCGAAGATTTCACCTTTTTCTTACACAGTTATTAACTGTAATTTTACAGTTACATAGTGCGACTCAACCGGTAGGACTACGACGCACAGTAGCACCTCTACCGGTAGTAGAGTCGTTAGACGTCCCAAGCGACATACTCGGAGTACTATTACACTACTAACTGTATAATAATACTAGTAGCTGTAAATTTTATTGCATTTGTCGAAATTTATTACTCAGCAATAAGACTACCTAGCCACTACCGGTAATCCGATGCGACACAATGTCCCCAGTTTGCAGTTTGCAGAAGTTGTTCTGCATTGGAAACGTCCCAAAAATTTCAAGTTCCATGGAGGAATGGTCGGTAAGGTGCGTAATACTACAGCAGTAGACTTTCCTTGTTCTTCTTTCTTCCAAATACCACGATGCCTCCTGTGGCTGCAAACGTTCTACCTAGAAGTACTAGGTCGCTTTTCAAACAATGCATTAAGATGTAGCAAACGATAACATTACAAAATTTGTCACAATTATAGATGAATAATACATCTCCAGAAGGCGGTTATTTTCCGTTGCAGACCATGAAAGAACTTGCCGGAGGGGAGCAAGGCGCAGATTTGCCGCTACAATCGATGTTGGCAAGCTTTTAAGAGGTCGTGTGAATTTTTCATGGTAGGTGAAACATTTCTCTTAGTGGTACTGTGACGGGCGACTTATCATCGTTGGTTTCCATGATATCCGCCATCATGGTCCACCATCGTTGTACCACTGGATTCGAACCCAAATCGTTTGCACCCGTGGATCCTTCCTTGAGGTTATGGACAGCAAATAAAGTGTTGGTTTCTTCGTCTAAGAAGATGGAATAGTCTTGAATTCCACATTGAGTCAAAAGTGATTTGAGCTCTGGCCATATTTCGTCGTGCCGTTTTTTGTATTCCTCGGCGTGGCCCTCTTTCAACTTCATTTTGAATGCTACTCGGGTTGTTGTCATCGTAAAGGCCTCGACTAGGTTAGAGACCAGCACCAGATATAGGCTAGATCTTGCAAATGCGTTCGATATAACAGTTCAACTCAAGATGAATTCACACTCAGTAGACTATTACAGTAGTTGAAGGCAGATGGCTGGTGGTTCGGATACAGGTAGCTATTGTACTGTAGTACGACGTACTCAGAGTACCGTATGCTCGTATCGAAGGAGGTACCTACCTTCTACTACGTAGTACGTAGTACGTAGTACTACAGGTACTACACTGTAGCATATTTTTAAATTGTAGACTACTACGGTACCTCATCGTACTACAGTACGACTTTTAACTGTGTATGATACATAAAAGGAGTCCAATGGCAGATCCGACGTACAGACGCGATTTGTACGTCACCTTTCATCGGATGACGATCGTTTCTTGCACGTACGACGTACATACGGTACATTTCAAACACAGTAACGCATCATACGTCGTCCTGAGTAGGAGAGTAGACTACCGTAGGTGTAGTAAAAAAATGAGGGACGGGGGCCGATGATGAATCTGGTTGCTTCGCCTATCTGTTTCATCGCTGATCCACGCATAGCGTTAGAATATAACGATTACGACATAGCCCGTAGTACCGTAGTTAAATAAGACGTAGTAATAAATCTTTCATTTCCGTTTGTCAGCCATCGCTTTGCTTGCGAATTCTTTTTCATCCACGCACACACACACTCTCGTCTGTCCAGATTGTTTGTCGAAGTTGTTTGCAGCTTTTCCTCCTCCAGTCTTATTATACTCACGACGTGATATACCGCTTCAATTTACTTACAGTTAGTACAATAATCACCATGCCTGCCACCGGATCTGTTCTCCTTGCCCCTTCGGGCACCGACTGGTCGCAATACACTACGATGTACTACGTCAAGGGTGCTGCTGCCGGTGGTATCTGCTGCTCCATCACTCACGGAGCCTTGACCCCAGTGGATGTCGTCAAGACCCGTGTCCAACTTGATCCTGCCAAGGTGAGTTAATATGGGACTCTTTGTTGGAATGAAAAGATGCGCTTCATGTGAATTAAATACAGAGAAAAGTAGGTCTGGTTCGGTCACAAGTTGGTCGTTTTCATATCGAATGTTATCGAGTCTTTGTATGTCGCTCCAATGACCTCTCTCCTACGGTCCTACTGCCCCTTGTTTTGTACCGACAGTTCTCACAGTTTTCTTCGAATACATTCTCTCTTGATTGCAGTACAACACCGGTTTGATTGGTGGATTCCGTACCATCATTGCCGAGGAGGGAGCCATGGCATTGACAACTGGTCTTGGAGCTACCGCTGCTGGTTATTTTGTCCAAGGATGGTTCAAATTTGGTGGTGTGGAATTCTTCAAAGTGAATGCTGCCAAAGCATTGGGCGAAGAAAAGGCTTGGGAAAACAAGACCAACATCTACCTCGGAGCTGCCGCCTGTGCTGAGTTCATTGCCGATATTTTCCTCTGCCCATTGGAAGCCGTGCGTATTCGATCCGTTTCCGACCCTGAATTTTGTGACGGACTTGCCGATGGTTTTGCAAAGATGTTGAAAACCGAAGGAGTTGGTGGTTTTTACGCCGGTTTCTTGCCCATCTTGGCAAAGCAAATCCCATACACTTGCGCCAAGTTCGTCGTGCAAGGTACTGCCGCCGATTCTATTTATGCTTCCATGGGAAAGACCCCCGACGAATGTTCGAACGGATCAAATATCGGTATTTCCCTTGCTAGTGGTGTCATTGCCGGTGTGGCATCCGCCATCATTTCCCACCCTGCTGATACTCTTCTTTCCAAGGTCAACAAGAAAGGAGCGGGAGGTACTGGTTCCATGATGACTCGCCTTGGGAACATCGCCCGCGAAATCGGCTTCTTCAAGCTATGCACTGTCGGACTTGCCCCTCGTTGCGTCATGATCGGTACACTGACAGCAGGACAATTCGGTATCTTTGATACCGTAATGAACGCTTTGGGTGCTTCCAAGTTCCACTTCCACAACCCAGAAGCCGAATAAACAAATACTTATGGATGACATGGAGAGTAACTGAATTTATAGTGAGACACAGTTGGACGAGATACTGAGAAGTCTGATCATGCCATTGTATGTAGTTTCGTTTATTGAGAAGAAACTAAGGCATCAGCGCTTGTTGGCGTTAAAACGACAATTTCAGGAAGAGCTATGACGAAGTTAGTCTTCTATTGTACCGCAGTAATACGACGTACGTTGTTTTGCAGACTTCAAGGGGTTTCATCATAGGTCCCGTTACTACCAATCGCTAGATTCAAGTCCAGCTCTGCCACTACCAATTCGATGGACCATCATTGGTGCACCGGTGACGGGACTAATTGGTTTCCAAGAGACCTGTCGGAGCCTAGACAAATATCGCAGTGGAATGCGAGGCAACTCTCCATCCTTAAGAGGTTCTCCAGTGGTTGAAATATCCTGGGCAATCGCATACTGTGCTAGCCGTATCATTTCGTCTTCGACGTGAATTTGTTCTGGAGTCCCTTGAGGACGTAGAATTCCGTGCTTTCGCATGAGATGCATCTCCAAGGTCTCCACATCAGCTTGATCCAAGACTCCCTTAAAAACTGCTAGTTCCGCCAGCGCCCCCTCTCCCTCTCCGTCCGAACCTTGTCCAAAGCATAGAGACATATCGAAAGTATGGTCAGCTCCAATGGTCAACCCATCTAAAAAAGCTTGGGATGTCCGAGGAATGGGGTATCCGCAAAGAAGCGGTTCTTCTATGCCATCAATTCGAATCCGACTATTTTGGCCGTCAAAAATAGCAGTATAACAGTGCCATTTGCCTGGTCCAAGGCGTCCCCGAAAGATATCCCCTTTTCCAACATTTTCATCGTCAGACTCTTGAGAGGAATTGTTCGGTTCGCCACTTCCCAAGTCTTCCAATCCATTGAAAGGGCATTGACACTTCCAAATAGGATCGCCGGCTCGTGATCCCATACAACTAACATCGCAACTACTATCATCAGAATTGAAGAAACCATTTTCGATAGTTGGATAACCCAGCGGTGGTTTACGAGAAGAACTCGTATCCCGGTGCCTTGAAGTGTCGTTGGCATGACCGTGCTGGCTTCCGATGCCCGATTCAGCAACTCTTTCAAACAAATTGGTGAACGGCCCTTTGTAGTCGGCGCAAAGTATCACGGGGCTTCGCTCCGTGAGAGACTCTTTCGTATTCGTTGGGTACATATGACCTAATTCAAAACTGTGACGGTGCCCCGAAAAAAAACAACCATCTTCGGTTGCAATAGCGACACAGAAGACTGTCACTGGAGTTGAGATAGGATTCTCGAAAGCGGGTGTGAACATTCGAGTAGCATGACTAGAGTCGATGTTTAGAAATTGGACACACGGTTGGCGAATGCCCCGTGCATGGAACGCATGTTGTTGGACGGATGTCGAAGGATTACGGTCCCTTATAATGGATGTTGAATCCGTTTCGACTTCGTTCCACAGAACCACAGGCAATACCTCACGTTGCAATTCACGACGCCGAAGAGATCTCCTCTGTGTGATTTCGTTCCACTCTTGTCGTTTCACAAAAGCTTTTGAATCCTCGCTTCTCTGCGAAAAGAAAAGAGAACCCAAAATATCATCGTGATCCCAGCATAAACAATAACCCTCCGGGCGAGCGTAGGTAGCCCCTCTCACGGCAAAGGTACGACAGGGAGGAAAACATGGTAGTTCGGGACAATCCGCTCCACTTAGGCTGCTAGTGCTGCATCTGCTGAAGTTGCGCAGGTATAATTTTTGGTTGATGTCTACTTCATCCACCTCCTTCGCTTCCTCCACATCTTTCGATGACAGATTTTCCGATTTTGTTGACGCATCCAGTAGACTTCGAATAAAATGGGGCGAGTAACCGAAAGGGCGAAGCACGTCGACTGCGTCACAGTAGCCACTCCACTGATACACGCAACTGACAAGCTCTTTTTGAGGTGACAGCGGCTTCGAGGAGCGTGGCGAGCTGTACGTTTGGACGTTTTGGTAGCTGCTTGCCACATTTCCAATCTCCCCAGCAGAAGGACAAGGCGACCTGTATCCGTGGCTTTTTTTGATGTTACCATAGCAGTCACTTGGTCCAGTCCTCCCATCGTCGGCATTTAAGCGAGATGGATCATCAACAGGGATAAAGGCGTTCTCCTCCGCTTCCATTCGATGATCTTCGACTTTCAAGGGTGTGGGAGAAGCTACGTAACGATCTGATGAAGAATTTCTGATGGTGTCGTTGTCGGTGTCCGATTCACCATCGGCCTCTCGAGGCAGTTGTATGGATTCAATTCCCTCTGGATGAAACCAAGCAACACAATACGTCTCATCGATTGAATTCAATGTCTGTAATCTATTCTTTGGTGGAAATTGTTGTAATCTCAGTTCACGAACCATGGAAGGTAGCAACAGGGACCGTAACTTGGAAGGATTCGAAGAATTTGAGAAGAGATTTTGTTCACCACTTTGACGGATTTCGTTTTGAACATCAATGGGATGGAAAGATTCATCGTTGTTGTTCTTGGCGATGTTATCTTCATTTTCATCGTATTCCTCCAAAATACATTGAGATATTGTCCGTCTCCATTGACGACAGACGTTTGACAGAGTCGCTAATTCAACGTTGGAGGTAATATTGTTCATCGCCGTCCATCGAACGGCCACCGAAGGAATTTCGACGAACGACTGTTCCTTAGGATCGTTTTCAACGACGTTAGTATCGATGGAATTCTTCCCATCTTTCTGTTGGTCACTTCGGAATACCGTCGACAACATAGCGGTGGAAGAGCCTTTGTTCCTACCGTCTGGACAATGTTCACGACCAACGATGACAGTGATAACGGAAACACCGTCCAAGATACCATCAACAAAGTTTGTTTTGTATCAGAAAAAATCAGGAAAAATACGATCATATTATCATTCCCACCGCTAAGGATAGTGCTTATTTGAGTACTTCCAACAACAGAAAAAATGTATATGATATATATATTACATACAAAAAGGTTTCTACAACGAGAACCACTCTACCGGTACGGTAGTCTACGTAACGTGACGTAGCTGAACACGACGTAACGTGTTCTTGCTACGGAGTTCGAATAGAGGGCGTACAAAAGAAAGAAGTCTGCGGCTTATAGCAGTAATAATACTTCATGCTTCTCTTGTTGTTGCATCAACAGTAAATTATGAATGATGAAACTTATCTGGCAGCGCTGCTATATGTCTATAGTTATTTTCCTTGGAAAATAGATGACTACTCGATACTAGCAACAAGAAAGGAATAATCTTCAACCTAGAGAGAGGACAGGACATTTTTTGTTGGTTTTAGACGGCCATGGAAGCAGCCTTTTCCTTGACATCTTCAATGTCACCAACCATGTAGAAAGCACCCTCTGGGAGTTCATCGTAATCTCCGTTGATAATCTCCTTGAATCCTTGGATGGTCTTCTCCAGAGAAACGAACTTTCCGGCGGTACCAGTGAAGACCTCCGCAACATGGAACGGTTGGGACATGAATTTTTGGACCTTACGGGCACGGCTCACGGTGAGCTTGTCGTCTTCCGACAGTTCATCCATACCCAAAATGGCAATGATATCTTGCAAACTCTTGTAATCTTGCAGAAGCTTTTGGGTAGCACGGGCGACTTCGTAGTGTTCCGTTCCGATCACACGAGGGTCAAGCATTCGGGAGGTCGAATCAAGAGGATCGACGGCAGGGTAAATACCAAGTTCGGCAATAGAACGGGACAACACAGTGGTGGCGTCCAAGTGAGCGAAGGTTGTAGCAGGAGCAGGATCGGTAAGATCATCAGCAGGCACGTAGACGGCCTGTACAGAGGTAATTGATCCCTTTCCAGTGGATGTAATACGTTCTTGAAGCCCACCCATGTCTGTTGCCAAAGTTGGTTGGTAACCGACAGCAGAAGGAATACGTCCAAGAAGGGCCGACACTTCCGAACCGGCTTGGGTGAATCGGAAAATGTTGTCAACGAACAAAAGCACATCCTGTCCTTCTTCGTCACGGAAGTATTCGGCAATGGCCAAACCGGTCAGAGCGACACGGGCGCGGGCACCTGGGGGCTCGTTCATTTGTCCGTACACCAAGGCAGCCTTGGATCCAGCGGTCGATCCGGTCTTCTCGTCAATCTTGATGACACCTCCTTCGATCATTTCGTGGTACAAATCGTTTCCTTCTCGGGTACGTTCACCGACTCCGGCAAAGACGGAGTATCCTCCATGGTTCATGGCAATGTTGTTAATAAGTTCCATGATAACGACCGTCTTTCCGACACCGGCACCTCCAAAGAGACCAATCTTTCCTCCCTTGGCGTATGGAGCAAGGAGATCTACAACTTTGATACCAGTGACAAGAATGTTCTGGGTACGTCCTTGTTCGGTAAAGGTGGGAGCAGCTCTGTGAAGAGGAGCATACTTTTCACTCTCCTTGCTGGTGAAGATGGGTCCTTTTTCATCGACAGGTTCTCCAATGACATTGATGATACGTCCAAGCGTTTCGGGGCCCACGGGCACTTGGATGGGGGCACCAGTGTCGGTACACTTTTGTCCACGGACAAGACCATCGGTACTTTCCATTGCAATTGTTCGGACAGTATTTTCTCCCAACTACAGGATACGAAACGAAAACAACCGAGAAGAGTGACAGCAGGTATACAGTCAGACAGGAGGAATGAAAACGAAGCGCAAGGTCAGAAATGGAAAAAATGTCTAGTCAACAACCACTCTACCAATCTGGCTAATCCCAGAACAAAAAGGGATGGATTGCAATGGCGATGGTCCGCCAAGAAAAAAAAAGACTTACATGTTGAGCGACCTCCAAAACCAAACGCTCACTTCCTGCTGCGACTTCAACCTCCAACGCATTCAGAATCTTTGGCAATTTGTCTTCGAATTGCACATCAACAACGGCACCGATGACTTGGGTCACCTTTCCGGCGTTGAAAGCAGCAGCAGTGCTGCTGTAAGCACGGACATTGCCCACTGAGGATGAAAATGAAAATTTAACACAAGAGACATGATTAGCAAATTCATATTGTATGTTTTTGAGGTAGAAGTAGTAGTAGTAGTAGAATGTTGGAGGTGTATTCCTCCAACTGCAGGAACGAAGATCCGAGGCATGAACAAAAAAAGAGTACTCGCGTGTGGGAAAATCTTCAATGGGTTATGAGCGCGTGGCCCACCGATTCAACGCGAGGAAATCGCTGACGATGGATGACTACATCATGGGAAAAACATGCAACCGGCGCCGTCGATGCAAACATCAATGTACAAACACGAAACACAATATAATGGTCAAGGAGATGATCCTACCTTTTTGAGCGAAGCGTCGAGCAGCAATCATGTTGATTCAAAGGTACGTAAATGGCCAACCAGCAACTACTCTATGATATGCCGACACAGTGTGGGTGTGTCTGGTACTGCCGTTGCAAGTGTGTGTTTGTGTGCGAGAGTGTGTTGTGTTGTGTGTTGTGGTTCGACGATTCATTCGACGAGGAAAGGCGAAGCTCGTCTGTCATCTGTCCTACGTCATACTACGTAGTACATGGATTAGGTACATACATTGGCGACGGCGATTGATCCTCCGCGCATCATCACGCGAAGGATGATGCAACAACGTCAACCAACGTAATAACGTAGTAATAATAATAGCAAGACCGCAGGATCATCGGCACTCTCTTCTCCCTCTACGATAGTTAGTTACCTATAGCATCCTTGGCGAGTCCTGCTACGACGACGATTAGAAGATCAGCATCACAATAATTTCATCATTTTGCAATCATGTTGTCTCGAACGGCCTCTCTTGTTGCACGAAAAGTTGTTCCTCGAGCATCCTTCGCTGCCCGAGCTTTCAGCAGTGAAGCCACCGCCGATGCTACATCCGTTACCCTCAACTTGAGTGTCCCTTATGAATCCATTTACAATGGTGCTGCTGTCGAACAAGTGATTATTCCTGGTACAGAGGGTGAATACGGTATTACCGTCAATCACGTCCCGTATGTTGCACAAATGAAGCCTGGTGTCTTGCAAGTCTTGTTTGCAGGTGCCGAACCTGAGAAGTACTTCGTGGCTGGTGGATACGCCGTGACTCATGCCAATTCTGTGACGGTAAGAATCTATGATTGATTTTTTTTTCTTCTGGAAAATCAATTCTTGGAATCGAAAGTGAATTATATCAGCGCTGTGAGACTTGTCTCAACAGTTTTTATTCCTGTTCCTTTGAAATCACGCCCTTCTTTTTCAGGACGTTGTTTGTGTGGAGGCTGTCAAATTGGACGATATCGATCCAAGTGCTGTTCAATCCAACTATGATGCTGCCAAGAGTGCTGCAGGGGCAGCAGCTTCCGGATCTGTAGAAGAAGCAGAAGCGATGATTGACATGGAAGTCAACAAGGCCATGGGTCTTGCTGTAGGACTAACTTTGGCATAAATGGAATATTTGATACGCTCTATCACTATTCACTTCTCAAGCCGACCCTCGTCTGTCTACTATCTGATTGTTTTTCCCGAGCTAGGAATTTCTTTCTTTTCTTTGTTCAACTACATAGGACTCATGCGTGTGTGTTGTACGGACGTAAACGGTGGAAAACCAACATGGGCAGTGGTAAATTAGAAAAATTACGTGTTTAGGTTCAACATTCAACCCCACAGTACAAGTCTCCCCATTTTGTCTACGGACGCAACTTGTTGCCCGCTCGTTCCTCCTCTGCCCCATGCAAAGCCACATACACCAAAGTCGTGGCCATCCTCCAACTTTCGAGCAAGCTTCCCACTCTTTGCATTCCAAATGAAAATCTTCCCATTCGACGAAGACCCTGCAGCGACATAAATGCCTGGAGTGATGAACAGATCACAACAATAGTTTTTCAGTAGAACGCCACTAGTCTACTGTAGCATAGAGCTCAAGCACAAACTTCCAAGAATGCTTACCATCAGGACTGAAGCTGCTGGAAGACCAGTTGTACGAAGTATGAAATTCTTCATGATGGAATACATGTAGTGCTTTTCCAGTGCGGACATCCACAATCTTTAATCGCGAATCCATTCCGTTGGTCAGTACCGTCTTTCCATCGATGGGATTAAATTGTATGGATGTTATCGCGCTTTCGTGTATGCCTACAGAAGGAAGGGTGACGAGAGGCAGAGTTCAGTCATGATTTACCAAAGCATTGACCAACCTGCAAGGGGGCGACGATCTTTGAATGGCAGACGTACCTTCCCACTCAGCCGCTTTCTGGCCAGTGCGCATGTCCCATAACCGAATGGCACCATCTGTATGACCCGATCCAATGGTTTGGACCCCGACCCCGACATCAATCGAGTTGGCGGTGGCATGGAGGTGCATTGTCGACACTTGTCGGTACGTCTGTCTCGAAATGTCCCATACCTTGATTTGACGGTCTGCGGCAGCAGTAACGACGCCTTGCTCGCCACCGAAGAACTTGACAGACGTGATCTTGCTGGCATGTCCCACCAAGTGGTGGACCAAATGGTTGGTTGTAAAATTCCATACACGACATGTTTTGTCGCTCCCGCCCCCAACTACCAAATGTTTGGCTATGTCCAGAGAAATAATGGCATTGCTGCTGCCTCCCTTCAAGGTTGTTCTCAAAGCACCATTGGTGGCGTTCCAGACTTTGACCGTTCCATCGACACTGCCACCTGTTGCCAGCATATCGGAACCCGAATCGTCGTATCTGTGTGTCATTCAATGAAAGACAATTGATGAGACAATGCCGCGAATTTGATAGCTAGTGGTGTACTCACTAACTTTCCAAGGTATCACTCACCTGACGCAAGAAGCCTCCTTGTAGTGAGCAGATAGCACTTTCTTCGGTTCCGTGGGAACAATCGCAGCGACTAGCGGTTGTTCGGGTATCATGTTTGAGGTATTTGTCGTTGAAAGTCCTGGGGTAGAATGAAGCGTATTTTGTTCCGCGGACGTATTTGTCACAATCGTAGGAGTAGGTACTGTATGAGAAGTAGTGCTGTTTGTATTAGACGAAGATAATCCGAACCAACTGCTGCTTTTTCGTTTCTCCTCTTGCTGTTGGAGAGTTATCGCCATTTCTGCTTGCCGCTTGAGTCGTTCCACCATGTCTGTAAGGATATTCATTTCGCTGGATAGACGTTCCTTTTCGGATACCAAACGCGACTCCAGTTGTCTATTTTCTTTCTTCAAACTATCATTCTCTTGCTGCAATGTTCGGATGGCATCTTTCAGACCTGAATATTGTTGTTCTGCCAAATTGGCACGTTGTTGATTGTCGCTATTCTTGGTAGTAAGGTGATCGATGGCACGATGTTGCTTGTTGAGTTCTTCTTGTAATTTTGACATGGCCTTGTCGTGTGCCTTTTGCAAAGACTGTAAATCGTCACGTTCCTTGGTGAGATCTTGGATTATTTCAGTGTCTCGCTGGTGTTCTTCCATCTGCTGTTGCACTTGCTCTTGGAGTCGTTCCAACTGCTCTCTTATTTTTCGCTCGTTCCGAAGGGCTGCCGACTCGGACCGAGATACCTGTGGTTGTTGTTGCTGCTGATGCTGTTGCTGCGTAGAGGATCCTTCTACACAATCTTCCTCACCAACCAGATTGTCTCGTGCAAGCACCAATTCTCGTTCCAGATTCTCGCATTTTCGTTTCCATTCGTCCAATTCACGCCGCAGTTGTTCGTTGGAAGCGTGGATCTGCACGAAAGGAATGGTTTCCCGTACATTTCGTTCGTTGATCAACGATAAGAGCAGAGTGTCCATTTCAGCCCATTACAACAACGACAACAACAACAACAACAACAACAACAACAACAACAACAACAACAACTAAACGGCAGCTTTGTGTACAGCTCAATTACTGCTATCAAAACATACACTTTTGTTGTCGTTGACTGTGATTGACATCATCATCTTCAATATCTGTTGCAAATGATATTTTCGATTTTGCGTCTCGGCACTCGAGGAATTGCGGGGAAATTATACAATTAAGGGGTTGGTACTTCGTAGTACGGTATATACGTTTTGTACGTACTTACTGTTAATAGAACGTAGAACCACAATGAAGGTACTAACGTACGTTTATTTTGTGTACGAAAGTATGCGTGAAAAAAGGTCTGTTCGTCGAAGGAATGTCCTTCCACCCGGCGAACGATGGTCATCATACGGTGCGTTCATCAATCAATAAAAAAGTGTATCTTCAATCTCGTCGTTGGAAAAAAACTTCATTGTATGATACGTAATGGCAGTCGTAGTCTTCTCGTAACAACCCAGCCTTACTATTTACTTTTTCTCTCTTTTTATTTTATTTTTTTATTTTTTGTTGTAACGCAGTACAGTGTATCATACATGGTAGTACTACGTATTACGTACGACGCATGATTGATGTTGTCGAGTCGTACTACGGCAGGTAGCTTACGGTAGCTCTTTGAAGCTCCTTCACCTGTTGACACAACATCTCTACCTAGGTAGTTTTCCTTCCCATCTCTCAGCAAGACCTCCAACGTTCCCGCAGTTTCCTCTAAGAATCTTCTGGCAAGGCAATCGTTAAGGTTGAATTCTCAAACGACGCCTTCCACGTGCTCAGGGCAGCAGTTACGCCGACCGTTGTATCAACGTTTGAACGACCCATTGCCGACGCGCCCTTGACGAAAGGATGATGTTTGTCCGGCGGATGTGGAATCATCGTTACTTGCTCGGGACGGCTCTTTTGTTGCTGGTACATGGGAACTCTGTTCTGTCGTTTGTTCATCCTTCGCATTCGCAGCAACAACAACAACAACAACAACAACAACAACAATCACCTGTGGGAACCCAGTCTTGGGACAACCGAAGACAACAACTCCGTTCTTCAACAAGCCACTCATGTTCAATGTTCCAGAGGAACAATCCCGCCATTCGCACTCCTACTACCTGGTCCTCGTCGTCGTCATCACTGCATGTCTCCAGTAAATTTTTCACCAAGAAAATTGTAGAAGGAGGGGAAGATGATGGTAGTGATGATGACACAAAACTAGAAACAACCAAAGATACTCAAGTCATTGCCAGTCTGACAGAGGTGCTGGATGATATCGCTTTACCACCATCCGTCAGCAAATTTCGAAAACTCAAAGATCTCATGTGGGTACGAGAGTGTCTCGAAGATCTGACGGCGGCTGAATTTGCATTGTCGGTGGAACAACAATTGGAAGCCGATCCTACGACTTCCCGCAGCGACAGCAGCAATAGTGGTGGTATCAGCAATGGAAGATCTTCAGCTGGTGCTGCCATGGCGACGGCTCTTCCATCGCAGCAGCGCAGAAAGAAACGAGCTGTGGATTATGAAAAGCTTCTTTCGCAACTCACCAAACGCATCGAAGACATGACGTGTCAACCTTTTGTCGAAATCATTGACGAAAAAGTGGATGTCATAACCAGCGATAGCAACGACAAAGTTGACCAACCAAAAAAAACCTCTGTTACGATTGAGCTCGATGTAACCGTCCTGCAAAGTGATCGTGGCATGGGACGATATGCCTATTCCAGCGAAGAGAGAAGTATTCTATTACAGTAAGTGACTTTCATTTCTGTGTTAATTTGCCATGTCGTTGTTCAAGGACTCGTGAAGCCTGACAGTTATAACTGCTTTCACCGTGATTTTGTTGCTACAGGAGACTCCTCAAAACCAGGCGAAACATTGAAGAAGTGCTGGAAGGTCATGCGTTGCAGGAAGAAATGCTCAAAGATGAATCTTTTCTGAAGCTCCCTGAAATTCCCGAACTTCGGATGACGCCAGAAGATGGAAATTCCACATCCAACAGTTTCGGCCCAAAACTGTACGTTCGGGAGGATGGTACTGTCGATTGGGAGGGTGCGTTGCAGGACCGCGCAGCGTTGAGAAAGTTTGGTGGAGCCGTGTGGGCGCGCATTAATGGACAAACTCCTGATGATCTAGAGGACGAAGATGAAGGGGAAGAACAGGGGAAAAGAAGAATCCCGGGACATGGTTCCTCGAATGGAACTGAAAAGAAGGCAGCAGTCGTGGCCAAGATCGAGGAGACCGTCGCTATCCAGGATGCTCGCAAAGAACTCAACCGGTTACAGACTCAGCTACGAGAAATGGAAAAGGAGCATACAGCGCTTTTGGCTTCCGGTAAGTTGAAGTTGGCCATGAAATGTGATAAGTTCAACACCCAGGTTCCTGACTTGCGTGATGTATACTTGATTGTTTAGGTATTAAGGCTGGACAACCAGTCGCAAACGTAAAGCTCGCATCTTTGGACCCAGCTCTACGTAACAAGATTCGGCAGTCGGCAGAACATTTGCTGATCATGGAGCAACAAGTCTCATACCAGAGTTTGGTGTACGAACTGGAAAGAATATATACATATTTGGCAACAGAGCTTGGAAATCCATCCTCGAAAGGATACATTCCTCTTCAAGATCGTTTGAATGTAGCAGAATATGGTTTGTTGGAAAGTCAAGTGGAGAGCTGCAGCAGAGAGTTGGAATCGAAAGGTGTTCTTGACGCTGACATCCTCGCTGTGATTGCTGAGCAGATGACTGACTTCAAAAGGAGGCTCGGAATCGATTATTACGTGACGGGCCTGACGTTCGACCGAGAAACAATCATTCGATGGCTGAACGACTTCTTGGTCAAGGCTAAGAACGGGCTGATGTTTTATGTTAAGGGTACGAGGCTGTTTTTCAACGACATCGTGTACTGTTCTAGTCTCATTGGGCGGGCTGCCCAAGGTTACACCCTGAAACCAAGAGAAGTCCGAACGATTCGGTAAGTCTCCTCCATTTCCATGTCGTTGCAATACGAGTACATAGAAGTCCTCCCATACCTCACCATGACTTCTCTTTTCAATAGACGGACATTCAAGGATATCATCACTTTCATCCCAGTGGTCATTATATGGATCATTCCACTTACCCCCGTGGGACACGTTATTGTCTTTGGTGCCATTCAGAGGTTTTTCCCTGACTTTTTCCCAAGTTGTTTTACAGAACAGAGGCAAAATCTCCTACAGTTATACGAAACGACCGAGTTCTCAGAATTCACTATCAAAGAGAGTCTACAGGTACGTCAAATTCTGATCAACACGTTTGAGAGACTCCAATTTGCTCATTCTGTTCTTCTGCCTGTGAATTCAATAACAGGAACGACTAGCTAGGTTCCTTGAGGCGTTCGTATTTGTCGTAGCCAGCAAAACCAGAAATCTTTATACGGTATTATTTAGTCCAGAGGAGGAGCAAACCGATCAAAAAGGCGACAATGATTAAAATAGGTACTTATGCTACACTACACAAACATGCAATTTATATTTCTGCTAGCTCCTTGTATCAACACAACAATCCCACGGAAACTATCGAAAATGTCAAAACATGGGTGAGCAATATTTTTGGATCTGACAAACTGCCTTTTGATTAGTTTTCGATGTAATCTTTCATTGCAGCTTCGACTCCTTTTTCTTGGATGGCAGTCAATGCCTTCTCAAATGCCTTTCGGAAAATTGAGTTCTGTGCGATTCCGCCTGCGCCGTAAACGTCCAAGTTTCCATCAATCCAAGCACAAGGATCATCCTTGGCCTTCATGGCAGTAGACTGCAGTTTGTCCCAGTTGGGGGCATTGGGTACGATGACATCGCCCGACTCGGTCGTACCTTGGCAGTAACGGCACCACATTGCACTTACCAGGGCCAATCCGTTCACACAGTCCTCCGACCCGACTTTACTTAGAGCAGAGGCAATAACAGGAGCTATGAACTTGGGTTGACGACTAGAACCATCGAAACAATTTCGTTCAATGGTGTCGTTGATAGTAGGGTTGGAGAATCTCTCCGCAATGATGCCCCAATATTCCGCAACATCAATTTCTGGTACTGGTGGGACTGTCGGAACAATCTCTGTGCGTTCCAACTTGTCCAAAAAGGCGCTAACGACAGGATGTTCCTAATACATCGACCAACACAGTGAGCTGTGAGCATAGATGAGATTTTTTTCTATATCTTCGAAAAGATGATCTTTGACGTACCATTGCGTTGTGGACATACTTCAATCCTAGCAGCGCCGAAGGGTAGCACAGCGAAGCGTGTCCACCATTGAGGACTCGAATTTTCATCAGCTCGCTACAAAACAGCACATCGAAAAAAGTAAGCAACATATCCGCCAAACATTGACCCGCCAAAGGAGATCCTGAATAATCGAGACAACTTACTATGGGTGGACGTCGTCCACAATCATGACACTTTCACATTTGTCGAATGCAGGTCTCTCTCCATTCACGAACTCATCTTCCATAACCCATTGACAGAACGGTTCACAAAAGACTGGAGCTGCGTCCTCGATACCATATTCCTTCTTCACAAAGTTGATCATATCGTCGGTCAATGCCGGTGTGATACGGTCGACCATGCTGTTGGGAAAGGCCCCTTCCGACTGGATCCATTCTGCTAAACCAGAATCAGGGTACATTTGCGATGCTAATTCGACTGTCACTTTCTTCGTGACATCTCCGTTAGAGGGAATGTTGTCACAGCAAACAATGGTAAAGGGGGCATGTCCTTCCTCTTTTCGCTTCTTCAGGCCACGAACGAGGATTCCGAACACAGTTTCAGGTCGATCAGGGTTCTTGATGTCATGTTGGATTTGTGGATTCTCAGTGTCCAAGAGAGAAGAATCCTTATCTCCCTCTTCGACGTTCTTCATGAAATATCCTCCTTCAGTGATTGTGAGTGAGACCAACTTAATGTTAGGATCGGCGACTAGCTCGTTGAGGGGTTTGGGATTAGCATCTAAATTGTCGTAGTCAATTATAGTGTAATCAATCATGCAACCCAACACGGAAGCCTTCGATGACTCTCCATCCTGTGCGACGAGAGTCTGCAACCAGTCTTGCTCCTGGAGTAGGTCTCGTTTCTTGCTGCTCCCTGGACGCGCCGAGGACCCAATGATACCCCACATTTTTTGACTCTCAAATAGTGTTGGGTCGTTGAACAAGTCGTTCATGTATGCGGCAAAATGAGATCGATGGAAATTGCCAACACCGACATGAACAATGCCTGGCAACAATTCCTTGGGATCATAGTTTAGCCATTGCACTTTGTCAGCGGCAAGTGTGGGGGCGGCAGGGGCACTGCCTCTTGCAGCCGTCGGCGTTAAAACGCCACGCATCAAGTTCACAGTGTTTAGATTCAATTTCATGTTGGGTCGAAGAGGTACTGAAAAAACTTTTTGAAGAGATTGTGAGAACACTTCTTCTTTACCGATCCAACGACAGGGCTCTTTTCCAGAACGGAAAACAATAGATTCTTTCGATTCAATTCCTTCTGAAGTGAAGTCGTCGAAAAAAGAGAAGACAGCGAAGTATACGTCGATAGTCCAACTACGTCATTCAAGTACCCCTGTACCCTGTATGATACCAGGACCCCGGTTTTAATCAACCCTAACCTTAAGTACTATGTTCAATTTCCCCCTAGCTAGAATGATATCCCTTTTCTTCAATTGAATAAGGTTTTTAAAATCGGAAACGAATAACTCTAGCCCTAACGATTCAAAATTCTCCACTTTTTTCTCCGGTTTGCAGAGTTCTCCGGTTTTTTCAAAAGTTCTCCACTTTGTCCATGAGTTCTCCGCTTTTTTCAAAAGTTCTCCGCTTTTTTTTGGAGGGTTCTCCGCTTTTTGAAAAGCGGAGAACTTTTTGAAAAAGCGGAGAATAAAAATCGAGGACTTGAAACTGAGTTTCTACCCCCCTCTTCAGCTCATACCGCATACGAATTATACTACGGTACTAACGTGGTACCGGTAGTAGTATTACTCCGAGTAGTATACTTCGAGCGCTATCATACACGTTCAAGCAACTCTGCCGTTTAGTCCTGCAGAAGTCTGTATTATTACTCCTTATTAATACCTACCGGTAGTTCAATCCTCTTCCATAATATAGATCATCTTGGTCAAGATCCTGGCCTTGGCTCCCTCGCCGGCCCTACTCTAGGCTTGGTCTTCTTCCTGGCCATGTTCGTCGAAGCAGCACCTGTATCTGCGTGTACTATCACGTTGGCCCGGTCCTGCGAGAAAATCAGTACGGTCTTCCAAATTTTTTTCTCCGCTTTTTTTCTCCGCTTTTTTTCTCCGCTTTGAAGAGTTCTCCGCTTTTTTCAAAAGTTCTCCGCTTTGTCAATGAGTTCTCCGCTTTTTTCAAAAGTTCTCCGCTTTTCAAAAAGCGGAGAACTTTTTTGCCGGGACTGCATGACGTGTCTCGTGACCAAAAAAGGCCGTTTCTTGTGCGAAAAAGAACTAGGGATAGAAGTAAACCAAAAAAGACTGATTGAACAAAGAATAATTTTAGGGTTGTTCTAAACCGGGGTCCAGTATCTCGTGTTGTCATACGACGTCGCAGTATCATACTGTAGGTTGTGGACGACCTGCGCGCGCGCGTCTGTTCACTACGACAGTATTGGTCTTACGCTTGTTATCATACCAATATGTCGTCCGACAGAATAAACAAAGGGTATTTTCGTCATTTCCTGTCATTTTCCGTTCACGATCACGACAAGATTCTCATTTCTTCTACTCAGCTGGCTATCGAAGAATTGCTATGAGGTCTTGTTCAACTCCACCTACGTAAGAAGTAATAGGCATGTAAGTCAGCCACTGAATCTCAAAAATATTTGTGCTGTTCCAACCTTTCCAAACGACAAAATCAGAAGTTTATTTGATATAATTTCGCGCTCATCGCCTGATCACGCAACGAAAAACTTTCCTCATTTCTGTCCTCTTGCTGTTGCACGACATTATATAAGGTGATAACATTGCTGTCGATCGTTGGAACTCACCTACTTCGGACAACAAGTGACTGAATCCCTCGCAAAATTCGCCGTTTATAACTTGCTTTTCAGACCACCATTGGAACAACGTCTTGGCTTCCTTCCCACCGGGCTTTTGATAGCTGCGATTCCGGTTGCTTTTCGTCCAGCTACCAATACACAGACGTCATAGGTTCCCTCGTAGGTGTAAGTGCTTTCCATGTCACAAAATTTCGAAGCGATGCCGTAGTCCAAAACAATCCCGTTTCCACCCAATACTTCTCGGCAAATGGCAACAACCTCCCGCCCTACCCGCGTATTATGGGCCTTGGCCATGGAAATGGTTCCAATGTCGCATTTTCCAGCTGCAAAATCTTGCGTTACTCGTTCGATGAGGAGGTACATGGATGCAACGGTAGATGTCATTCGTACCAATTTCTCTTTGCGGTTGCACATCGAGTATAACGAAGGAGTTGTGTCAGAGAAAGTCACAGATACGGTGACGGCGCGTACTTACTCTATTGTTGTTATTCATACCTTGTATCAACTGAAAGCTAGACAAGGGCGCCTGGAAGGCTTGCCTGCGGCTTACGTACTCGTAGGTCTTATCCAAGGCTCCCATGCAAATTCCAACCGGTATCCATGCAACTGATACCCTGGATGCTTCCAACACTCTACCTACCGATGCCGCAAAACCAACTAACGATGATGAAAACGTAAGATGGGTACCTTCCCCAGCTTGCCACGAACATAATCATCTTTAACTTACCGTAATCGCCCATGACATTCTCGTGGGGACAAAAGGCATTATTGAACTCCACATTGGCATTTTGCAGCATTCGCATACTAACTTTACCGTGGATTTTGGATGTTTGAATGGCTCCGGGTGGTTGATGTTGCCGCTCCAAAATAAACCCCATGACGGGATTTCCATGCAGGGAAGCGTTTTTCGCCCACACCACAAAGACATCTGCTGACAAGGCATTTCCAATCCATCGTTTCGATCCAGTCAAACGATATCCACCAGGCACTCGTACAGCAGTTGTGGTCAAATTTGAGGCATCACTTCCGCTTTGTGGTTCGGTGAGACAAAAGCATCCCATCTTGTCCAGACGAATCAAGGGAGGGAGTAGTCTCTCACGCTGTGACTCTGTCCCACACAAGAGTATAGATTCGGCACAGAGCCCGTACTGCACTAAGAGGGTCGTGGTAAAGCTGGCATCGATGCTTGCGAGGGTCATGGACACTTGACATGCTGTTGGAAGGTCAAATTCTGCACCACCGTATATTGGTGGCAACGTATATCCAAGAAGCTGTGGAAAATGTTGGCGAAAAGACGATAGGATATGGGGAGGGAATGTGGCCTTGTCCCAATGCTCAGGGATATGTGGTTCAAGTTCTACTTTTCCCCAGCCTTTGATATCTTCTAAAAGTTTCAAAGTGGTTGGCGGTAAATTCGCCTGCAAATGGAGTAGACAGTCTTGGCTATAGGTGATGCCGGTGGCGGACATTTTGTAGATGGAATCTCGTCAGCAACGCACTTATATCAAGATATGGTATACGTCGTAAATTGAATACGACAGATGATACAGTGGAAGACAGGAAAACACTTGTTGATTCCTGATCTGACTGGAATGGAAATCCAATCTTCACAATTTTTCGATGGTTCTACGAGCCGGTACCCGGTACGATACCCGGTAAGCACGCACGAGCATCCATTTTAGATTGGGTGTCACAATACAGACACTCGTAAAGTACTATGAAAAATACCGGAGTATGATATCATACGTGCCAAAGGGGAGTTCTTCGACTCAATCGACTGCTTCAAGTTCACAAAATTGCTGACTGTGATGTGATGAATGGATTCAAGAGTATGATACATAGTCTATGATTCATATGATACATACCCGGTAGGCGAGATTGGTTCTATTTTCATCAATGATTAAGGCTAGAGCTAAAGCTTGCGTAAGCCTTGTGCGTCATCGTTTCCGTTGTTTTCTAAAAGCCAGAAAGAAGAAAACCGCCACCAAATCAAAGCTACGGTATCTCACCGTGATGGTGATGGAACACATCCAAGTCTGTCGCAAACGACAATCCACATCAATTTCTTGGAAGCTTGAGACTTGCAGCAGTATCACACAACTTTCCTGTTCTATCACGTCTCTCTGGTACAGGTCTTCTGCTCTCGTCTTTGCCCGAGTTCTTTACAGCCAACGAGCAATAACTTCACGATCATCATGAACGCCGGTCTCGTCCTTTCGAAAGTTCCTCCTCAAGCTGCTGCTTGCGCTGCAGCCTCTCTCATGAGCTTTTGTGTTGTGTGTAACACTGCTGAGAGCTCCAAGGCCTTTGCTACTGCTGCCACAACTTCCGTGGCCTTTTTGGCTCGTTCTGCATCCACTTTTTCCGCACCATCCACGTTTGCCGTCAATCATTCTGCCTCCTGCCATTGCATGACCTGTGTCTCTCGTGGTATTCACACCATTGCCTGCAACTGCGCCGACTGTTCTGGGACTCATGGTGTGGCATGTGCTTGTGGCACTTGCAGCCAATTGAAGATGGCCTCGCACAAAGAGGGGTGTTCCTGCGGAACTTGCTCGGTTCACGGTGCGAACTGTTCCTGCGGATCTTGTTCCGCCCATGGACCGGGATGCATCTGCTCCACTTGCCGAATGTAAGCACTACACAAATGGCTTTTTTCCGAATGTTTGGCGACGATAGTATTGGATAAGAAATATCTAGACACTGAAGTATTATAATAATAGGATTGGACAAGGCATATACGCCGAAGACACTAAAAAATTATCATGAGAAAAGAATCGATCCTAGAGCTAGTTTCCTCCTCCTTCGCTACTGCTCACCCCAACAAATCCTTCAATCGGAGTAGAGTCGTTCAATCCCAAAGTCCTCTTGATGATATTCAATGCAGTCTTACGTCCATACGGTATATAGCTCAGGCTGTACCATGCATTGGCTCCGCACTGTGTCAAGAGTAAACCAATTAGGAGCGTCAGCTTGATAGCCCACGGTAGGGGTACAAACACCACGATCAAAGTTGCCCCCAAACATGACAGATACACTATGGATGTCATCCGCCGCTTCTCGTCAAACATGTTCTTAAACTGTCGCTTGGGTCCACACAAAAAGAAAGACGCTCCCAAAGCAAGAATGTTGCCGGCCGAGTAGTTGACGGCGAACGGCACTGGTTGGCCCTACACGTTCAGTATTGTACAATGTTAGGAAAATGCGACGAAACAAGATGGCAAATATGCTACCAAGCAGACATACCTCAATAAGTTCGATGAAAAACTTGAACGACATGAACGTTATCAAGTCTAACCACACAATTCAAGAGTTGGATGGCAACACCATTGTATGTGAGGAAGCACCAAGAAAAGGGGCAAGACACGATGGATACCGTTGATTGGTGATCGCAGTTGTGTTTCGAAAAAAAAAATGGAAAGCGGCGGATTGTGACTTACAACCAACTGTAAAACAAGCGGCGAACCCAATGAGACGCTACACCGTAGAAATAATCCGAAAACCGTCGAAAGGAGACATCATGTCAAGAAGAAAAAGCACCAGACAAGACAGTGAGGACTTTGGTTTGCAGCCAGATTTTTTGGGATTACAAAACAGCTTCTTCGGCGAAAGGTTCTCTTTTACCTGTTGAAATGTCAGGTCTGGACACAACAAATTGGCCGCCTCGTCGAGAAAACTCTGGTTGGCAGATTGAGACGATGATGTCGACCCATCCTGGGATGCTCCTGTCTGAGATTCCACATCTCCGGCCTTCAAGCCTACCATCAGTTGAGCCTTATTGAGCATTGAAGAAGATGCTTGCCTGAAAGGCCTTGACACTCCATCTAACGAAGGCATGAGAGGCAAGATGTAGTGCCGCTGTGATCAATTTTTGGTCGGTTTGCTTTGTTAGCGATAGTTCAAAAAAGACGGGATTTTTTGCAAGAGAGTGTCGAGATGTGCGGCAGAGAAACTTCAGCAATGGGAGCAACCTGATTGAACAGTGAGAGCAAGAGAGAAGGATTTGTGCACTGTATTCGGACTTCTTCGTAAGACAGTGCAGCTGTCATTTTAAAGACCATTCTAAAAACTAGGAAGCTGTTTTCCCAACGTCCGCTCGAGAGTTTGTCGAGGCGTTTGACTTTTTCCTACACACAGCAGTGCCGGTCGTACTTCGCACTACGTAAACTACCGTACAGGTACCGGTATCATACCTGTGCTGGTACGGTATGATAGGGCTACGGTAGTGGTGTATGACGTGTACGACAGTACCGTATGATCCACCATCAATCAACTCCGGACCAGGCCTCCCTATTTTCGGTGCACGAGCTTGTTTTCGGTGCAAACACCGAATTTAAGTTTTTGGGAAAATCGCTTATTTTCGGTGCTGATTGAAGTCTCACGTACAAAGGCCAGACGAAACCGTAACAAATTACCGTGTTTTGTAGCGCAGAAACACCACCGTAGAACGTATCATAGAACCACTCCTTACTGCTAACGCCGAACACAAGAGATAATTACCGGTACCTTGTTTACGACAGTACTTGTTACTTGTTACCCTTTACAGCACATCGAACAATGGCGGAATCAAAACGCAAAGGTAAAGCCAAGAAATTCAACTTGGAATGGATAGTGAAAAACGGCCTTGAAGTATCAACAAGGGATCCATCTACAAGTGAGGTGACTAACCCTAAGCAAACCGTATCAGACTGTTTCAACACTTCTTTGAAAAGAAACCAGCCTGTACACCCTCGATGGAATGGTGGCTAGTTGTCATCATAATTCAAGGCTTAGTGGAGCGCATAGAAAAAACCTTTTCAGCAATGCAAGGGACAAGAACTCTTGTATGCGAGCAGAGACAGTTACTGGCTGCTCTCAAACAGGACATCAAGGAACGCTGCTACATCAAAGGCCCTATGACAGATGAGGAATCCATTTCATTCTTGGCTGCTGTTAACAATGATCCATTACATGGATTTCACTTAAACAACTATTGTGTTCTGAGACAGGAGGTTACGAGTTTCATTGATGATGTAGGAAGTTTTGTCCAGTTAACTATGGATGGGTTAAGATCAAGCAGCAGTGATGCAGATAAGGAGGCACATGACTGCATTATATCAACAATTGCAAATTTCTTGCTGCAATTGGTCAGTGGAATATCTAAGGTGTGCGCTGAGCGTGACACTCACTCAGGAGATCACTGACCTCCTGTGCTGCCCCTTGAATTGTGTGGAGTACTTTCGAGAGACTTTGTGTCTTGTTTGGAAGATCAAAGAATTCGACTTGGGCACAAATTTTCAGAGGCAGAGGTGGAAAACACTCAGTTTTGTAAGTTGCGTCCAGCATTTAAGGAGCAAAGTGGATTTTCACAAATGCTGCTTGATGCCCAAGCATCTTGTGCTGTTCAATCATTTGAAAAGTGTTGGAGTCAACTTGGAAGTGAGTTTGAACAATTGAGAATGTTTTGTGGGGCCATTGCATGATTATGCTCAAGTACAAGCAGTGTTGAGTCCGACTTCTCCTTGATCAATTGGAGGAAGGATCCCAACTCGCAAAGCCTAAGTGACTTCTCCCTTGAATCAATACTGCATTGCAAGCAGTATAAGAAGCTCAGAGACATAATGGAATAAAACTACTAGTAGAAGATAGACAAAACATTGACATTTAAGGCATTTTATAGCGTGCACCGAATGTGCACCGAATTTGAGGTTTGAAAATGCACCGAAAATAGCTATTTGAGGTATTTTCGGTGCCCACCGAAAATAGGGAGGCCTGCTCCGGACCAGGCCTCCCTATTTTCGGTGGCCACCGCAAATAACGAAAATAGCTATTTTCGGTGCATTTTCAAACCTCAAATTCGGTGCACATTCGGTGCACGCTATAAAATGCCTTAAACGTCAATGTTTTGTCTATCTTCTACTAGTAGTTTTATTCCATTAGGTCTCTGAGTTTCTTATACTGCTTGCAATGCAGTATTGATTCGAGGGAGAAGTCACTGAGGCTTTGCGAGTTGGGATCCTTCGTCCAATTGATCAAGGAGAAATCGGACTCAACACTGCTTGTACTTGGCATAATGCTTGCAATGGCCCCACAAAACATTCTCAATTGTTCAAACTCACTTCCAGGTTGACTTCAACACTTTTCAAACGATTGAACAGCACAAGATGCTTGGGCATCAAGCAGCATTTGTGAAAATCCAATTTGCTCCTTAAATGCTAGACGCAACTTACGAAACTGCTCATCAATGTTTTCCACCTCTGCCTCTGAAAATTTGTGCCCAAGTCGGATTCTTTGATCTTCCAAACAAGACACAAAGTCTCTCGAAAGTACTCCACACAATTCAAGGGGCAGCACAGGAGGTAAGTGATCTCCTGAGTTGTTACGACTGTCACGCTCAGCGCACACCTTAGATATTCCACTGACCAATTGCAGCTAGAAATTTGCAATTGTTGATATAATGCAGTCATGTGCCTCCTTATCTGCATCACTGCTGCTTGATCTTAACCCATCCATAGTTAACTGGACAAACCTTCCTACTTCATCAATGGAACTTGCAGCCTCCTGTCTCAGAACACAATAGTTGTTTAAGTGAAATCCATGTAATGGATCATTGTTAACAGCAGCCAAGAATGAAATGGATTCCTCATCTGTCATAGGGCCGTTGATGTAGCAGCGTTCCTTGATGTCAACTAGCCACCATTCCATCGAGGGTGTACAGGCTGGTTTCTTTTCAGAGAAGTGTTGAAACAGTCTGATACGGTTTGCTTTGAACCATTTCAAAACTTTACCCATTGATATCCAAGGAGTCGTCGCAAATGTAGGGCAGCTGCTCTTCATATGCTGAATGAGATTCTGCTGGCGCCGCAAATGTCCAGTCACTCCTGTCAATGTGATCAGGAATTTTTTGTTCATAAGCTGATTGAAGGCCTTTTTCACAACAAGGTCAAGTTGATGTGCACCACACCACACTCGAAAAATATTGCCATGACATTCATTTGACAATCTAGTACATGTTCCTTGTATGCATCCAGTCATGGTTGATGCACCATCAGTTGTTATACCAATGAGCTGATGTCTCCAGTCTGGTGCCAAGACATTCATCGTTTCAACAATAAGATCATACTGGTATTCTCCAGTGTGATGTTCACGCATTGGAATGGCAAGAATGTGCAAATATTCTAAGCTGCCCTTATAATAACATCGCATACGAAGGTCAAGGTAGGCTGTTCCAGCATTACTCCCAGCATCAATTGCTATTGCGAAAGCCCAGATGTCGTTGAATATCTCCTTCAGATATTGCAAATTGATGGCACATACAGTTCGGCAATGCTGTGCTACTTCAACATCCGAAACGGACCCCAAAACACCCATTCCAGTTTCTTCCTTGACAGATTGGTACAACTTGCTTGCCTTTTGTCGGATCGCCATGGGTAGCTGAAGTACTTGGCATTCATAGTCCTTTTCCGCTTTCGTTCGGCATGTTCATCTTCACGGCCGAAGGTTCGACAGAACGAGCAAGCCACGGTTGTCACCTCATTTGTAGATGGATCCCTTGTTGATACTTCAAGGCCGTATTTCACTATCCATTCCAAGTTGAATTTCTCCTTTGCGTTTTGTTTCCGCCATTGTTCAATGTGCTGTTAAGGGTAACAAGTAACAAGTACTGTCGTAAACAAGGTACCGGTAATTATCTCTTGTGTCAAGGAGTGGTTCTATGGTACGTTCTACAGTAGTGTTTCTGGCTACAAGACCCGGTAATTTGGTTGGTTTTGATACGGTTTCGTCTGGCATTTGTACGTGAGACTTCAATCAGCACCGAAAATAAGCGATTTTCCCAAAAACTTAAATTCGGTGTTTGCACCGAAAACAAGCTCGAACACCGAAAATAGGGAGGCCTGCTCCGGACTCACTGTCAAAACTTCTTCACAGTCACTGGACTATGCATTCATGACCGGATCTGTCTTTCATCCGTCTGATCTTTCAGCTTCGGTTGTTTTCGCTCAACGATGCCTCGATAGACGACTACTGCCGATAATTACTCTACATATTACAGCAATCTTCTGCATTGCCACACTGTCGCAGCGATCGACCGGACAGTTTCAACAACAACAACAAAAACATTAACAACAACATTAACAACAACAACCACAGTCAACCATGGGAGCACCAAAGGATTCAAAAGCCGTTGAAGTGGCTGCGACGTCTGATTCCAACAAGGAAGCGGAGAAGAAAAACAAGGTTTCAAAATCAGCGGAGGAACTGAAGGAAGATACCATGAGTGATGAAGACAAGGAGCTCAAGGAGAGGCTGGAGACTTGCGTCTCTACCGTTATCAACCAGGATAATGAAGCAGCCGTAACTATTCCAATTCGATTGAAAGCTCTAGATGTGATTGTCAATGAATTGCGGTCTGCAACAGCGTCAATGACTTCTGTACCCAAGCCTCTCAAGTTCTTGCGGCCACACTTTGGAGCTCTCAAGAAGCTTTACGAATCTCTAGGAGATCTCAATGTGAAAATGATGGACAAAGACCAACTGGAATTTCGTGCAAGACTGGCTGATGTCTTGGCAGTGTTGGGGATGACCATGGGCAAGCCAGGTGAGTACTGCTGACAAATGCATGCCATTACGGTTACTCTATCGCACCGATTCGTTGTTAACACTTCTCTGTTTTGTCGATGTACAGAGGATCGAGAGAGCCTGAAATTCAAGCTGGCTGGAGCAAAAGATTACGATGCGTTAGCTGTCATGGGTGCCGAACCCAAAGACTTTGCAGAAGACAACTTGGGAAGTTGGGGACACGAATTTGTTCGAAGTCTTACAGGCGAAATCGGACAGGAATACAACCAGCGAGTCCTTGATGGTGCCGATCCCGAAAATGACGAACCATTTGAGGATTTGCTGAAATTTGTCCATGTCATTGTTCCCTTTCATTTGACGCACAATGCAGAAGCTGAGGCCATCGATTTGTTGATTGAAGTGCAGAGACTGAAGTTTTTGCTTGAACTCGGTGCCGTTCATGAAGACAACTACCAACGAATCTGCCTCTATCTCATCAAGACCGCAAGCTACATGTCTGATCCAGATGACCTGATGGTGCGTGCAAAACCGAATGACGTGCTATATTGCGAAGCGTTGTTTTTCTAACAAGATTGTATCGTCATTCTCCGTCCTTTGTTCATGCGCAGGAAATGTTGGAAACGGCTTTCGAAATTTATCGAAAGCAACGGAAGTACTTTGATGCGTTGATAGTTGCTCTACGAATGAACCGTGCAGAAACAGATGACATATCCGAGCTTCTGAAAGAGTGTGAAGATTCTACTATGAAGAAACAAATGTGTCTCCTTCTCGGAAGGCATCGTGTCCACTTTGAAGTACAAGACGATCCCAACGATGATGAGTTAAATGAACTTATTGGAAACGAAAAGCTCAGTGAAAACTTTCTTAAAGTTGCTCAGGATCTTGACGTCATGGACCCAAAGACTCCCGAAGACATTTACAAGTCTCATTTGGCAGAGACTGGTGGTTTCTCCAGGCGACGAGACACGAGTGGAGCTCAAGTGGACAGTGCAAGAGCGAATCTTGCCTCCACATTTGTCAATGCATTCGTCAATGCCGGATTTTGTAAGGACAAACTCATGACACCAGACAGTGAATGGCTCTACAAAAACAAGGATCATGGTATGATGTCAGCAGCCGCTTCGTTGGGTTCCATTTTACTTTGGAATGTAGAAGAAGGACTGACACAAATCGATAAGTTCCTTTACAGCAACGAGGACTACGTCAAAGCTGGTGCCGCGCTGGCGGTCGGAATTCTTTCTTCGGGCGTGCGAAATGATGCCGATCCCGCTTTGGCGCTGCTCAGTGAGCATGCTGAGGGCGACACTCACATAATGAAAATAGCCGCCTGCACTGGACTGGGTATAGCATACGCTGGCACTGGACGGGAGGATATCATGGATATCTTGATGCCAATTGTCGAAAGCTCGGGGGGTGGTCCAAACACATTTCTAGAAGTTGCTCTTGCTGGTCTCGCACTCGGGATGGTGTTCGTTGGAAAGTGTGACGACAACGTCGGTGGCACCATCGTACAGCGGTTGATGGAGGCGACCGACGAAGAGTTGGATCATTCTCATGCTCAATATTTGTGTCTCGGACTTGCTCTTTTATTTCTTGGACAAATGGAAAAGGCTGACGCTATGATGGAAGCTTTGCGAACGATTGAGCACAAGATTTCGAAATTTGCTGTAGTGATGTTGGAGACTTGTGCTTACGCTGGGTCAGGAAATGTTCTGAAAGTACAGGAAATGCTTCACCAGTGTGCAGAACATCTAACTGAGAATGCGGAGCACCAGATGGTTGCTGTATTGGGCGTTGGTCTCATCACGATGGGCGAGGACGTCGGAACCGAAATGGCCCTACGCTCATTTGACCACTTGCTACATTATTGCGAACTCCCGATCAAGCGAGCGGTACCCCTGGCCCTTGCCGTCCTTCATATATCCAACCCTGATTTCGCTGTCATTGACCAGCTCTCAAGATTGTCCCATGATCCCGATCCGGAGATTTCTCAAAATGCAATTATGGGAATGGGAATTGTGAGTGCTGGCACGAACAATGCCCGGGTTGCAGGGTTGTTGAGGCAACTAAGTGAATTTTATAGCAAAGAGGCTGGGCACATATTCTGCGTTCGCATTTCCCAAGGTCTTCTTCATATGGGAAAAGGTCTCTTAACTCTTCATCCTTTCCATGCCGACCGAATGCTTCTGAGTGGTCCATCCTTAGGAGGAATGCTTGTCTTTTTGTACTCCTGCTTGAACCTGAAGGAGACTCTTTTGGACAAGAGTCACTATCTTTTGTATTATGTAACATGCTCTATGAATCCACGAATGCTCATCACTGTTAGGGAGGACATGTCTTGGCGTCCCGTGACTGTCCGGGTTGGACAAGCAGTGGAAACCGTGGGGCAGGCAGGAAAGCCGAAACGAATCACTGGATTCCAGACGCACACAACTCCTGTGCTTGTTGGTGTGACAGACCGTGCTGAGCTTGGAACGGTGGAAGTACTAAGTGTGAGTAGCTTGATGGAAGGTGTGGTCATCGTGACAGACAATCCTGATTATCAGGCTGAGGAGGAGAAAAAATAAGACTACGGCGGCTTAAAAATGTATTTTAGTATCTTGATGCATCATCCCTTCGATTCAAGTATTGGGTTGTTTTAAGACGACCGAAGCGAGTGATCTTCTTTCATCGCTTCATGCGCAGCTGCCAACGGATCGCTATCTGGATCGGCGTCCGTTGCAGCAGAATCTCTCCATCCATCCGACGTAGTCGAATGTTGAGTGTTACTTTGACGTCGGTTTCGTAGTGCCCCTTTGTGTCTTTTGTATGCCTCCACATATTCTTTCTTGACACTCCCGTCTTTATTATCCATGCCTCCTTATTATCGACATCAATTTAAAGAAAAATGTGAGTGATGTTCGTTGTAACGATTTCGCCAGTCCTCAATCAAACCACAACCTTACCGTGATAGGAAATATCTAGACCAACCAATTCTTCCAAAGAGTCTGCTCTGAACCATCCTTTATAGTTCAACCAGATGAAGAATGGAAACATAGTTACGAATGTCCATCCTACGATGAACAGAATGGTGATGACTTGACACCCCAGAAGATTCGCCGGGTTTGTTCTTCGCACCAAACCATAAAACAATCCAGGGAACTCGTCCGTACCATACGCACTCTGCATCAAGCGAGGACTGGCAAAAAGTCCGGTAGCAAAGACACCCCAAATACCATTGAACATGTGAACTGGAATTGCATCCACAGCGTCATCGATGCGAAGACGAAGCAAGAGACCGGAAGTCCACAGATAGACCCATCCTGCCACAATTCCAATAACAATCGCCGCCCATGGCTCTACCACTCCACAGCTAGCAGTGATTGCGACGAGACCAGACAAGGCTCCATTCATGGCCATCAGTAATGAAAAGTGGGGTTCGCCGGTGCGTCTTTCCTCAAGGAATAGATTTGTAAACAAGGCGGAGACACCTCCTGCAGCACCAGAAAGAGAAGTGCTGACTGCTGCAGTCGCAGCTATCCCTCCCACTTCATCAATACCAAGGACGAGAGCGGAACCAGGATTGAATCCATACCCTATTTCAGGAACCGGGAAAGTAGAATAGTTTTCGTGAGAACGAGATTAGGCCAAAAGCTGGAGAGACGATTTTTCTTTTACTGTACTTACATCCGAACCACAAAATCATGGTACCTAAAAGTTGAAGCGCCACGGAATGACCGGGAAAGGGTTTTGGCGTATCCAAAGGCTCTCCTTGCGCATCAAAAAATCTGCCTCTGCGAGGGCCGAGAATCAGTGTCGCAAGCAAAGCTGTCGTTCCGCCAGTTACATGCACTACTCCGGATCCAGCAAAATCAACAGCTCCAATATTGATCAAAGGATTAACGTTGGCAAGACTCAAAAACCCATTGTTGGACCAAACGGTGTGAGCTACAACTGGGTACACAAACCCAGCCAGCACCACTGAGTAACAAAGGTAAGCTTTGCGATTCGAAGATACAAAAAGGTGAGAGAAATGTCAGCTTTTAGTAAAAGCAGCACTGCCAATTGGAAATGGATCGTACCTGCCATTTGGCAACGTTCCGCCAGAGTTCCAGCAACTATAGTCACAGATGTGGCCGAAAAGGTATATTGGAAGAACCAAAAAGCAGCGGAATCTCCCACAGAAGCGAAATCCGTTGTCCCGATGAACGACGTCGAAGTCGATTCGCTTTGGCCACCGAATGCAAAACCGAAACCTAAAAAAGGTCCAAATAACATTTGCAAAATGAGAGGACCAAGAGAATAAAGCCTGTAAGACAAGAGTACCACCGAAAACCATGACTTTGCGAGAAAGTCAACGGAGCAACTGTAATTCATAAATGAATTAGATTAGCGGTACTTACCAACCAAGAAAAATGCCAGTGCAGCCCCGCAAGCATCCAAAAGATTTTTCAACATTGTATTTTGTACGTTCTTCAATCGTACAGACCCAGCACAGAGCATTGCAAATCCGGATTGCATGAAAAAAATCATAGCCCCGGCAAGGACATAGAGAAAATCGTGCAGATCGGCAGCTCGGTTCTCCGCCTGCTCCTGGATGCTGTCGGAGATGCACTGCAGGATCTCAGTGGTGTTCTCAGAACCGGACTGTTCTTGACAGGTGGTAAAAAAGTTTTCAGACATGGTGGACGACAACAAATGGTTGGTGGGAGACAAAAACGGGGTGGGAGAGAAGAGGCGGAAACAGTTGTGACACAAGCAGGGGATGAAATGTTATATTATTGTGATTTGTAATGGACCGGAGGTTTACTGCAGTTCTGATTTACTGTTAGTAGCAGCTACTGCCATCGATGTGAAACAGTAAAGGCAGCAATATGAACTTTTTTTTCTTGGTCTTGTTTGAATTGATCAGTGAGGCGGCATGAAGCGATGTCGTAGTGCGGGGTGGAATGCAGGAAGAAGTGGTCACAACACCTCCAGCGGAGAGACGGGTCTTCAAGTTCGACTTATGTGCCTTTTTTTGTATTAATGCTCTTCAAAGGAGTTAAACAAAACAAGAGTCGAAGGTCGAAGGAGTTGAGCAACAGGAAATGGATGAAAAAGTACCCTCCGTGGAAACGGCTATGAACAACAATGGAATAATAACAACGAAGAGAATTATAAAACCCTCATCAAGAGAGAGAAATACGTAATCAAACGAAAATCGATGACATGACGAATAAAAAATTCCCATGAACTGGTCGGAAGATGTGCAAGTACGCTTGGAGCGAAAAAAAGATTTACCGTACTGTGAACGAACATACGTCGTACTACAGTAAATAATACTACTCCAGTACGTAGTAATCTTTTAATCGGAGAATGGAAGAGAGGAGAACAAGAAGTCAAAACAAAAAATAGGTCGTTTTAATAATAAAGAGGAGAGGTATGATACTCTACAGGGACTACGGTAGCTATTGTACTGAAGCAGTAGACTGTTGTTATCGTAGGTACGACTACGGCATTTAGCGGAGCAGTCAGAGGAGGAATTATTATTTATTTTTTGTTGTTTTCGTGTACGACAGGTATCGGTCGAAAAGAGAGGAAGAAGAAGAAGAAAAATACGACAGTAAATCTTTTAGTAATAGGGATATCTGATCTCTTGAACTTCGACCAAAGATGACTTGGCGGGTCTTTTTGTTAATTAATTGTATCCCAATCCGAATGAGAATGCAATCGGGTACGGAGGTACGGAGTACGGGTACGACCGACCTGGCCTGCTTCACTGCATAGCACCACATACAAACTTTGATGAGAGGAGCTTCTATTGGACTGCCGACGTTTCGGAGAGATACTTTTGGGGGACATTATTTACAAGCTAGCTAGTATGGTAGTTACGGTAGTACTACCTAATACCTAGGTATCATACGAAGCATTACTAGTAGACGGTATAGATCAGAGATAAATAATAATGATCAAGAGCACCCATGTGAGCTGTAATTTGTAATTTGGGTACTATTGATCAATATCAGTTTACAGTTGCTAAGTCGTAGTCCCTCGTTTCGCTACTACAGTTTAGGCTGTTTTAAAAATGCTGTGGAAATACCTACTAGCTAGCTAGAGATCTACGGTAGTTATTATAGTATTACACATCATAATTTTATTGTTGGTCGTGAGATTCATGTAGCTTTAATGTTCATTAATGATCACCTGGAAGTTCAAAGATGCCATTATCGTAAATCTCGGGGCAACAAGATGTCTTTGCATACATTACATATATCCATCGGAATGGAAACCTTGAAGGATGGGGGGAAATAGTCGGGAGGCAAAGATCCCCAGATGCAATCGATGCAAAGGTGCCTCCCACAGTGTCCACAGTGTGTCCCATTTGAAGTAGGAGCTTTCAGCAAAGACTTGCATTGCATACACCACGGGCGAGACGGAGCCAGTTTGCCAGGGGTTTTGATTGCAGCAAGGATGCGATAAAGTGATTGGTCGTCCGACACCATATCCAATGGCAGAACATCCGAGCTTCCGTTATCTTCCCAATGAGATTCCCAAGATTTGGGCTGAAGGGTGAAAACGAATGGATGTGAGTCTAGCTCTGCAATACAACGACTTTTGATATTGATATCCTTACCTTCTTCCAAACCAAATGGAGTTCGGCGGCATAGTGAAGTAGCAGGACCGCACTATCAATGTCGTAATGGTAGAGACAAAGATGCAATGGTGTACAACCAGTCTTTGATTGGGAACTCGTCTCCGCTCCGTAATTGAGTAGGGTTTGCAAGCACTGATAGAAAACACCTAATTTGCGGAGCTCGTTGTTGTGACATAACAAAAGTAAAGCTTGTTGGTTTCGGAGGTTTGGGAGATTAGGATCAGCACCTTTTCCAAGTAAAATGCTGATAATATCAGCAGAATCTGGTGTCGCTTCTTGCACAGCGTAATGCAGAGGGGTGTTACCATGGCAATCTTGGTAGTTCAAATCAAACGTTGATTCATCGTCGCACAAAAGATCAACCATCAAGCAATGCTTTCCTCTGTTCAGTTCATCGTTGGGATAAAATGACAGTCTGTTGCTGCTACTGCTGCTCATGACAGCCAAATGTAAGGGCGTGAACCAGTTGGTGTGGTCAGCCGCATCAGCTTTCGCGCCTTTTTTCAACAACAAACTCACAGCTTTCGTATCCAGCCGCTCTACATGGACATGGAGTGCGGATTTTCCATCTGAGTTAGGGATATTTGGGTTTGCGGAACCTTTCCCAAGAAGAATTTCCACCATCCCCTCTGCTTTTGCCAAATGCAAGGCTGTGTTACCTAAATGATCTTGGACATTGGCAACAGCTCCAAGTTCGAGCGCCTGGACCGCAGCACTTATGTTATCACACTCTGCGGCCACATGCAAAGCTGTCTTGCCTTCTGGATTTGGATGATTGACCAAAACCAGCGGGTCTTGACATTGGCTGACGATGTCAGCCATTAAAGGTTGATTTTTTGTCTGTATCGACCAATGGAACCGTGTCAGCTCGCACTCGTTTTCTGGGAAAGGTACTTTCTCCATCCTGTGTCTGCGTTCCTCTTCCTCGCTCACTAGGGAAAGTGTGCAAGATGGTATTCGCTGGCGTTGTTTTCCTGCATGATTCAGCGGCGATTCGCTCACCATCACAGATCCATCGTCCAGGAGTATGACGCGATCGGTCAAGCCTTGGGAAAACAGAGCGACTTCGTGGTCTCTGTCCATATCAAGAAGACTAATGTTTGGAGAGGACGCGGCATCACTCAAGCTGACCGCTGCTGGGGGTGACCAGTCGGCTTGCCCCCTCCCAGGTCCATTGCTCCATTCGTTTTTACAGGTATGACGTGGCTCAATGAGGTCCGGAGAACGGATGACCGTCGCTTTAGAGAGGGGTTGCGAGGTACTCTCATCAGTTGTGTGAAAGTGATTCATAGAAAGTAATTCATGAAGTCTCGAAACTTCTGCTCGTAGACGCGCCATCTCGTCGTCTGATTTGTTGCAAATAGTTGCATCGTTCAACGAACGCAGCCTCTCAACCTCCTCCCGAAGTCGATTTGCTTCCTCTCTGTATCGATTCCTGTCTTCCGAGATGAAATCCAGCGTTCGAACCGCACGTTTGCGCTCTTTGAAGACTTTTTTGGCAGCACAGCATCGCAGAAAGCATTGAACCCTCAACAGAGCGTCCAACGTTCTTCTGTATTCACGGACTCCCTTCCATTTACGCCAGCATCGCTGTAGGGTAATTACACGTCTTTCGAAAATCCAGCCCCTGTAAAATCGTCGTGCAATCATACCCCTCCAGTAGGCTTGACAGAAAAGAGCGATTAGCTTTGCAGCCATCAACTCTGTCTCAGCAAAAAATCTTCTCCATGAGGCTTGAATTTTTGAAGCGGCAAAATTCCTTCTCCGTAGTCTCACGTTTCTCTCGATTTTAATTTTGCGGACAAAGCATTGAATCACACCGACGGCCTCTTGCGTTAGACGGAACTCCATAGAAGCTTGAAATCTTCTTAGATGCTTCTGTATCAAAATGGCAGCTTTTCCTAGCTTCTCGGTCCGAAGTGATTCAAGTGCTCGAAAAATTTTCGCACGCAAGAACACTCTACAAACGCCTACCTGCATCCCTTGCGACACCATTTTGGACGAAGCCTCTTCAGATGAGTCGTGCATTCGATTGAGCTCGGTTGAGACTTTGGGGATCAATGAAGTTATTAGCGAGGTGCAGTGTTTTCTGCCTCCCTCTCCGTGCGGAAGATTTTGGTTTGCTAGAATACCGTACCGGCCAAGGAATTGTTCATGGTAGAATCTGTGTGGAAATCCAATTCGAGATACGCGTATGGCTTCAAGAACCCCGGCACAACGCAATTGATCGGCAATCATACTGGCGTTGAACTTATTCGGCGTCAAGTCCTCGTTCGGTTTGAGACAGCGGACAAAGTGTGGTGTAGTTGAATCGATTCTAATTCGCAACTCATGCAATTGAATCCTGAACTGGCTCGAGACAGTTTCTCTTAGTATTGAAGACACAGAATTCCGGGTTGGAAGCAAACGATCTTTTCCAGTTGGCGACCTGGACGTCTCGACAGACGAAATCGATGTATTCCGATGATTGATCTTCCCACCGCCCACCAGCCAACCACCTAAATGCAACATGAATGATCTGGACGAAGAAAGCAACAAGTCTGTGGACTGCTTTGGAAGGTCGTCTTTGTTTTTCTCCAAAAAACCTTCACAGCAATAAGCGACCGTGCCAAGGTAATGTTCGACTGTGAATGTTTGATTCGCCCTCTGAATTTGCGATGAGCCAAATCTTGGATGATTTTCGCATCTCTCGACAACAGACCTTACAAAACTGGAATCTGTGCAACTTGATAGCCTACAATTCTCGTCCAAAATCTCGAAAATTCCATCCCTTCGATTCTCAATCAAAGCCAGGACGTCCTCATTATCGGGAAACTCAATAAAGGACCAGTCGATTCCTTCTTCGTTATATTCTTGTTGCTCCAACTTGAACATGAACCTGTTGAATTGTTGCTGCAATGCTTCATTACAATAGTTGATGCACAACTGCTCAAATGAATTGGTGTCGAAACATTCAAAGCCAAAAATATCGAGAATACCGATCCGAGGTAGCTCATCTCTAGAAATCGCAGTACCGACATAGGAATTGATTGATTGGTTGATGAGAGCGACGATGAACTTGAACAACGCTTCGTATGTCGCTTTGATGAAAGCCTCTTGCGCCTTCTGACCTTGCGCCACAGTTAGCGTCTTGTGAAATACCTCCCCTCTAGCTTCAATTGCACATGTACAAAAGGCGTTGTTGATGGCAAGTTGAGAGACACCAAGCAAATGCAAAGCGTCCTCGAGAGACTGAGACGCCACCAGTTCGCATTCTTCTGTCGAGTCCTTCATCGCGAACGATACATTTGACAGGTGTAACAGGGCACAAACGACAGTAAACAAGTCCCTCTGCACCGCTGACGCAACCTCCAAGGTATCCATCGCTTGCTGTAGACTCTTGAACGAATCCCGATCGTCCACCCCATCCCTTCTATGAAATGTTCCCGAAGACGCTGTCATACGGAAATCTTGGGGAGTCTCATTCTCTATTCTTAAAAGTTTCCGCTCCTCTTGTGACAGGCCAGCCAAAAGTTCGTAAAAGACGTGATAATTTCGCTCACCCGATGTCTGCGTCACGATTCGTACTTTTTCCAGTAGGTATGTTTCGACAGATGCTGAAACAAGAGCTCCAGCGCTGGGTGTAAAATACAGTTGGAGAAACTTGCCAAATCGTGATGAATTATCGTTCCGAACCGTCCTCGCATTACCAAAGGATTCTAGAATCGGGTTCGAGCTTAGAATTTGCGCTTCGATTCCATCGCCATCAGCCAAGACACCATAATCCCAGGTGTGATGGTGCCCTGCATCGTTGTATTGTGGTGTTGACGGATGCAGACTACGGCGGGATTGATTCGCAAGGTAGCTCATGATGACTTTGACTGTGACCGTTTTTCCCGACCCGCTTTCTCCTGACACTAAGATGGACTGGTTGTCGCCTTGCTCCATCAGCGCATGATACGCATCTTGAGCCACGGCATAAGCGTGTGGAGGAGGTGTAGGTGAAACGGTCGAGTTGCCTTGTTTTGGGGGTCCGCTGACACAGTATCTCTTCATGACATCCTCCCCGTAAACTCCTTCTAGCGACTGGAAGGGATTTAGTGCTAGCAAGACTTTTCCGGTATAAGTGTAGATGGAGTTTTGATGATACCGACGTTGAAGGCAGTAGACAACCGCCGGTTCGTGCAAATGCGTCAAGGATGTCAAGTCATGGGGAGGGTTGTTGCATGTTTCAGGCTGGATCCACCATCCATTTGCATTGCATACAGTTTCCGTATCGTTTGGGTTGAACGAGAGCGAGACAGTCGCCCCTTTTAGGTGAGGAGGAGCAAACTCGTCATCGTCCACGGTGAGTGTGGCTAAAAGTGTAGAATATTTGGTGTCAGTGGCTTTCAATCGATAGGAGAGCGAAGTTACAGACCGTCGATCGGTAGATGTATGAGATACCGCATTTGTGGATGATTGCACAACATAGGCTCGAGTCCATCCCCAACTATCATCTCTGCCACGCTTTCGTTTGGGTTTCCATTCCTTTGGTAAAGTGCCGTGATTACTCCAAATTGCTTCTACAATTTCCGTACGAACCCACACGTAATTATGTTCTGTGTTACTCTTTGACGATGATTCTCTTTTGGAAGATGGCGACATTGACCTTCTATCTTCGATAGAGATTTTTGACGTCATGAGCCGTTCATTGGAAGCTACGTCTGTTCGGGAAACAGCAGCATTGAGGAATCGTCTCTTCCCAGGAGTACGGCTCCGTCGACGTTCCATGGTGACTAGCTATCGTAGCTATTCCGTAAACAATCGATCATTCGATACTATTAGTTGTTTGTCCATCTGCCTGTGGTGACCCCCGTTCTTCTGCACAACAACACCGTAATAACTGTAATGTAATTCGTGAAGCAGTTGCTTCCATTTCAATCGATTTTGCTACCGACAAGACACACTCACATAAAAAGTTGGGGTGGAATGCAGGCTCCAACGGACGCGATCGAGTACGCCGTATTAGTCATACGACGAGTACATACGGTACTTACGTACGATAAAATCACTGCCGGGAGACGTAGCACTACGTAGTACCTGTAAGCACATACGGTAATGTCGGTAGCACGCACCCCTACCCTAGCGTAGTACTGCTGTACAACTGGTAGTACCATTTTTTCATGTCACAGTCAGTATGTACGTCTATTAGGAAATACACTTCACTAGACGAAGCCACTTCGACAGAAGCTATAGTTCCTCTATTATTAAAATAAGATGATGTTCTACTTGCCTCTCTCTTGACACAGAAATTTGTGGCACCTCCTGGTCTAATCTTTCTTCTGACAACTTCTTCAACAGAAAACTATGGAGAGGAGAAAAAACATGGCTGTTCTCGTCCAAGGAAATAGCAATAATCAGACGTCCCTGCTCTTCCGTACTTGCAAGAAGCAGCAGAATTTCTGCCCATTCCTTCTTTTCTTCCCGAAGTTAGTGTCGTATTTTCTTTTCCCTACCGTTTTCAAATGGACATCCGACTCCCTTGTTTCCCGTCGAGGCTCGTACGTAAAATTCGTTCTATCTCAAAATTCTTCACTGATCTCGATCACACGGATTCTACGACTTTGGTTTTTCGTTTTGTCAAGAGACTTGTTCTCTCGGACGGTCTGGCACAAACGGTCTCTTGCCCGTCCTTTTCCCGACTTACAAGACACTCAAACCAGAGTCCAAATAGGCATGCAGCAGAGGAAAGTGGGATCGACCATGCAGCTGGTGACAATTCACGGTGATTGCGACTTGTTTCGACATCCTCTGGGCTTCTCATGACAAACATAGCAACAAAACTTGGTGCCACAAATCCACCCATTGAAGCTGTCATCGACATGATAGCTTGCATCGTGGATTGTACATTCGCTAACTCAGGTTTGCTCTTGACAGCTTTGGTGAAATTGCTTCTATTGGAGGACACAATGAAGGGAAAACCAGTGATAGAAAGGATATAGGGTAGCACAAAGTGCCACACCGGAGCTTGGTAAGTCCAAAGATAGTAAACTAACAACCCACCGACTATACCAAAAATATTTCCGAACATAACCGATAGTGTATCGGACACCTTTTTCATGAACAGAAACATGACGAACATCATCAAGATAAGCATGATCAAGGCGTTCGACCCCATGACTGAAGAGGTCTGTACCGGTCCCCACCCGAGACCATGAGCACAGGCAGGTGGGAAGACTGTTTCGATTCTTTGCGAGAAGAGCAAGTGACAAAAGAATGCGCGGAATGATACACAACAGACAACATTTCAAACAAGAAGAGGCAACGGCCAAGAAGAGGACTTACAGCAGAAAGTTGCAATTGGCGACAAAAATAATGAACAATGGAACCGCAATTTCGAGACTCGACATGGATTTCCAAAATTCATTGTCGCCAGGTCTGACGTCTTGATTAGAAGCATTGGAATTGATTTTTTCCTCCTTCTTGGCTTGTGGCTCCTTAAAGAAAAGCAAGACAATAATCAAGACTAACAATTGCCCACTGGCCACAAACAGTCCTACCGAATTTTTGGGGTTCAAAGGAAGGGAGATACTGTGGCCAATTTCAATTGATGCATCAATTTTCCCCAAGAATAGATTGACAAAGGGACCCAATATCATACCGACGATTCGTGCCATGCTCAACAAGACGTAAAAAGATGTTTGTTGATCAAGCGGTAGCACTGTTGCTATGTAACTGTATGCAAGGGCATTGTTTGCAGCGCCCATTCCGGCCACAAAACGTCCGATCATTAGTCCGTATACGCCTCGTGCATGAGAATTGCAATAAAATAAATGAGATTTCCCACCATGGCGGCAGTGAAGGACACAGCATAAGGAATATGATACTTGTTACCAGACAAGTCGACCCATCGTCCGTAAATTGGCTTGAAACAACAGCAGGCAAAGGAGAAGGCACTCATGATGATGCCGTAATGTTCTTTTGTACCTCCCAGATCATTGACGTAAAAGATAAGTGAGGGAGCTACTGCCATATCAGATATGGTATCGATCAAAACGATTACGATTAAGACAGCGAGGGAGGAAATGATGGATCTGTCAAGTGTTTTGTTGGAATCGGAATCGATGTTGGTGGCAGGGGCGGCCATGGTGGTCAAGATTGTGGAATTGGATTGGATCGTTGACTTGTTTGCATCATCGGAAAGCAAAAAGAAGGACACGTTTGGGATGGGATCTTCGTCCCTCAGCCGAGGGGAGGCGTTATTGCTGTTAACTTATTGCTTGATTGTCGTACAAGGTACGAACCATAAATAGGTACCGGTTCTTAGTACCGTATGTCATACTACGGTACTACAGTGGTACGTAGTAATAATTGTAGTAACAGTATAATAAATGAAATATTGTTATGAGGAATTATTATTGTATTATTATTACTCCGTATTATAATATACGCAGCAGTATAAATTCACTGTAAAATGAGTACCGTATAATAATAGCTTCACGAGCTTTTGCATTCACAGTCGAAAGGCATACTTGCAAAATGAACTTGTTGAGTTTTTAGAAATGCTTACTTTTTCAAGACTCACAGTTACCATCAGTTGAAGCAATTTGAAAATGATACATGCTCAGAACAGGAAATCAAATCAACCAGCACAAAAAACAAATTCAAAGCAACTACTAGTTTGCACTCTCACATAGTACTGAAGTATAATTACACTGAGTAGTAAGATATTTGTGTTAGACGAAGTCCTTGAACATTGGTGCGTCAAGCATCTCCGGGTAGGTTATGCTGGATGATGGAAAATACGGGAGCTGACTTGCAGTAACATTTCCTGTAGTACTTGTAATGACTGCTGTGATATTCGATTGCTCGAGAAGCACGATTGACTTACTGGCTAGTACTCTCCCGGTACTCTACCGGTAGTAGCTAGCTACGGTAGAGAGTTGAGACTACGGGTACTCTTTACGTCGTATGTTGCTTGAAATCTTGTTGGACGTATTTTGAGTTGGGAAGGAGTTACCGCCTATGAATACAGCCACCTTCGTACTCCGGACTGCGAGTACCTAACTTCGTACACGTACGCAATACCCTCTACGTGTATCATACCAGATACTGTGTATCATACAGGTACGAAGCACAAACCGGAGTACCGTAGATTCAGATGTATGATACTTGTCAGTGCGGCTCCCGACTCCCGACTCCCGACCAAAGAAAACCGTGACAACTCGATGAATGCATCTTCTTCTTTCTCTTCTTTTAGGTGCCACTAGACCTCCCCTTTCTTTGTCTCACATCAATGCCTAGATTACAACATACATCTCTTTGCAAACAGAACGGCGACTCGGCCACATCCCTCCTGTTACGCTTGCTGACGGTGGAGATTGCTCGTGATGGTGGCGCCTGTCTTGTCACCCGTCTAAAGGAATACGTCAAGGACCTTCACAACCTCTCTGGAAAGCGTTTCAATGCCCTTTTGGTGGAATCCAATGTCGGAAAGTCCAAGCTGATGACTTTCTTGGAAAATCACTGTACTGTCTTTGATGTCGATCGCAACAAGGAGCCCCATTGGGTGACACTCATCGACCCCAATGAAAAATCATTGTCAACCACTGACGACAGCAATGGAGGCAATACTTTCCTTCGAGACATTCTGACATCGGACACAGACATTGATATCGACATCCAAATGGATCTGAAGTCCAAAGCGTACCACAAGGCGTTGTACGTACTACGAAAGCGACATGCCAGAATGGTACGACGACATGAGGCCAACATTGCCCCCACCAGGGACTACAATCTACACGACGACTTGGGTGTGAACGATCATTGGCTATTGCGTCAGTGTTGTTGGGAAGTACATGCGTACCTCCGGACAACCAAATTTTATCCCTATGTCTATCCCACACCATTTCATGTTAAAGTGGTTGGGAGCCTAGATTGGGAAGTCATTGCCATGCCCAAGTTTCATGAACTCTTATCGACGGCCTCTGGAGACTCTTCGAACATTGAAATCAGCAACGACAAAATTAGAATACGGCATGGTCAAGTAAGAAACGGTGTTGTCGACATTGACACTATCCTAGACGAAGAAGAAATCCGTGCCTTGACTGAGATCGATCGGGCTTTGACCGAACTTGTCGTTCACAAAGATGGTGGCCACCAAGTCAGCCTTTCTTTGTTGTTGCATCGACACCCATCATTTCGAAAGCTTTTGGGAGGAAGAGATTTGTGGAAGTTCTATTCTACCTGTACGGTTGGTCTCGGTCTGTTTCAAAACGTCTCCATGTTCCGCTTAGACGATGATGTCATATTGCGGTCGAAACGACCAAAAACGTTTGTGACTGATAAAAGCACTATCTTGGAGGGAGATGGTACAGAAGAAGCGAGTCTCCAATGGAAGAAACGAATGAAAGTAGATGAAGAGGGATTGTTCTCTGTCACAAATCGCAAATGGGGACGTGTCATGGCCAATTTTCTTATCAGAGCTTGCGACACAACAAGACTTTTCGACAATGACTTGTCATCGGTGAAACAGAATGAAAAGCAAATCCGAACAGTCATCGATTTGACAGCTTCTGTCGGGGGGATGACATTGGCTCTGGCAAAGGCAAATTATTTTGACCGCATTGAGGCGTATGAAATTGACAAGACGAGGGCAGCTTTGTGTGAACAGAATATGCGAGAGCATGGCTACGGAGAAGTTGTGCAGGTTTTCAACAAGGATTCCGTAGATGTTGTTCCAACGCTCCCGCGTAACATTTGCATTGTTATTGATCCACCATGGGGTGGGTATAACTATAAGAAAATCAAGAAAGAAACGAACGGCCGTTCCATGATCAGATTGGGAGAAACATCTTTGGAGGACGTTTTGGAAAGGATTGCTCACCATAACGCTCCCTGTTTGGTTGGATTACGACTACCAGTGAACTTTGCAGTAGACGACCTCTTGTCTTGTCTTTCTGAAGCAAGAAGGAACGTTTCTTTCAATGTCATCTCGATCCGAAAAATCGGTGTCCAGCTCTTTGTCGTGCTTCATTTCACCTGAAGTTAATTAACATCATTAGACAAAGATGGAGGAAGAAACCTTATCGGAAACAATGGCATTGCAAATACTACCGCATTGCAAATACTACCAGAGAGAGCGACTTGTTTTACCAGGCAGTATTTCATCCATTGAAAGACCGTTGCAATATACCAGAATTGACCGGCTTGCTTCAAAAGCGATATCTGATACCGTCGTGAGCCAAATTCAGGAATTGAACAAGATCTTTCCTCTGGATGATGAAACACAGAGAGACGACGAGCAATGTACCACCAGAGTGGCATTGCAAAGGGAGTGAAGCTTGAATTCATGGTATCTCGAAAGAGCTGGGCGTGTGTGTTGCATTAATCCCTCCAATCCTACAGTGAAGGCGAAGTACACAAGAATTTTAATAGTAGACTACCGTACTGGTATGAACTTTGCGGTACCGTAGTTTACTCCGGGGGACACATTTAAGGCCTGGAGTACGGTCGTATAATAATACTTAACCGGGACGATCGTACCGTAGTAGAGTATGACGAACTCTAAGAGACACCGCGACCGCGACTCACTCGACCATGGAAAAGTTGTTGAAGTTTTCACGTGGAGTGTCATTCATGTACCGGCAGTAGTTTTCAGTTCAACTTGATGATGACGTACCCGTGGTATCATCTCGATCTCAGAGCCGCCGACGTTTTCCTCTGTTGATGGATCGAAACATCACGCGGTCGTCCTTCACAAAATAAATACCTTTAAAATCGTCGTTGTGTTGTTCTTCGACGACGACCATGGTGAACTATTCTGCCAAAGCCGTTTCGGCATTGATTGCATCCGCTCTGACTGGAGGCGTTAGTGCTTTTACTTCTCTGAAGACTCCTCACCAATATGCCTCATCGCTTTCCATGGTATGTCCCCCATTTTTCTCGGCGGTCCTTCCAGGTGGAAGGTATTTTTTACATGGAATCCTAACGGTGATTCCGTGCACGAGATACGACCATCGATATTTCCCGATTTCTCCACTGGCATACGGAATCTCACCCTATCTCATCTTTTTCTTTCCAATATCTTGTATAATTTTTCGAAACATCATCTTGCTATCTACCATCTAACCAACTGTAGTCAACAGCTGAGTCCGCTGCTCCAAGTGCTTCCGAAGTCTTGTGGACGCCTTCTTGGAAATCTGGCGCCAGAGATGAGCTGTTTGGTCCCATCGAAAAATACTGCGAAGACCTCCATTTAGTCACACGGCGCAAAACTCGCACAGTCAACTGTGGTCCGATCAACTTTGGGTCGGATCATCCCATCGTACGACAAACAATGGCCACAACTGATACGGCCAATGTAGAAGCAACTATTGAACAAGTGATGCGATGTGCAGACAAAGGATTTGATTTGGTTAGAATTACCGTACAAGGCCGACGAGAGGCCACAGCCGCGGCCAAGATTCGGGAAGGCCTCTTCAAGAAGGGATACGATATTCCCCTGTGTGCAGATATGCATTTCCAACCCAAAGTGGCTTTGCTGGTGGCAGATGCCCTAGAGAAGATTCGAATCAACCCCGGTAACTTTGCCGACGGTCGAAAGGATTTCGAGGAAAAGATTTACGAAACTGAAGATGACTATGTCTCCGAACGACAATACCTTTTGGATGCCATGTATCCCTTGGTCGAAAAATGCAAGGAATTGAATCGATGCATGAGAATTGGTACCAACCATGGGTCGTTGTCCTCCCGCGTTCTTTCTTTTTATGGAGACACTCCACGTGGAATGGTCGAATCGGCCATTGAATTTGCCGATATCTGCCGTAGCCAAGATTATCACAATTTTGTCTTTTCTATGAAGGCCAGCAATCCCTTGGTTATGGTTCAATCCTACCGTCTATTGGCTGCAGAGCAGTATCGGCTCGGTTGGGACTATCCCTTGCATCTGGGAGTGACCGAAGCAGGCGAGGGAGAGGATGGTCGTATGAAGTCGGCCATTGGAATCGGCACATTGTTGGCGGATGGTTTGGGTGACACTGTTCGTGTTTCTTTGACTGAGGATCCAGAGTTTGAGTACGAACCGTGTAATCGATTGGCGGAAATTGCGGAATCTCGACTTTCAATCAACCCAGATGCTAAAGCACGACAACTGGCTGTCAAGCCGTACATTGATACAAGAGACATTACAGCTTTTGCACGTCGAGCAGGCGAGCTCCCTGAGCAACGAGAGGGAGACGCCGTCGATGTCCGTGGATTCCTGCATCGAGATGGTTCTGTTTTCTCAGTCGTGACGCCGGATATGTTTTCGAAGGAAAATGTGCAGTATTTGTACCAAGAATTGGGTTGCAAGACTGCCGTTGGAATGCCTTTCAAAGATATTGCAACGACTGATTCCATTTATATGCACACTATCCCACCTTCTTCTGACGTTGATGCAAGGACGGCTATTCGACGCCTCATCGAAGTTAGTACCGGGGTCATTGTACCAGCGTCAGAATTGGAGAAGGATCCTCTACCGAACGCTGTCGCTCTCATGAGTTTGGAAGATGCTGTAGCCAGAAATGGCGCCCTTCCCGAAGGTGCAATTAGGCTGGCTGTCTCCCTGGATGGGGATGAAGAAGAGGAACTACTTGAAAAAGTAAAAGAATTGAATCCCCTCGTCTGCATCCTGAAACCAAAAGAGGGTCTTAGCCACCTCCATGCATCACGAAGAGTATTTGAGATCTTCAAGGCAAAAGACATTCAATCGTCTGTGGTTCATCATTTCACGACCGATACTGACGATTCCAATGAATTGGCATTACAGATGGGAACTAAGATCGGATCCCTCCTGACGGATGGAAATGGAGACGGTGTTATGGTGGAGCAAGTTGGAAGCAAACAACATTTTTCTTTAGGTTTTGTTCGAAAGACATCTTTTGGTCTCTTACAAGGGTCTCGAATGCGAAATACAAAGACCGAGTTTGTATCGTGTCCATCTTGTGGCCGAACTCTATTTGATCTCCAAGAAACCACGGCCGCTATTCAGGAAGCGACCGGTCATCTTCCCGGCGTTACAATCGCTGTCATGGGATGTATCGTAAACGGGCCCGGAGAAATGGCCGACGCTGATTTTGGGTATGTTGGAACCATCCCAGGTAAGGTCGATTTATATTATGGCAAGGAAGTCGTCAGAAAGAGTATTCCAAACGACCAAGCGGTGGACGCACTGGTAGAGCTGATCAAAGAGTACGACATGTGGAAGGACAAGGAGGAGGAAGAACAAGAGGAGGAATTGGTCGCATCTGCATAGAGACTGAGCATAGCTGCGTAAACCAAGCCTTCGTTACATTTTCATCGATTTAAGAATCTTTATTTTGTAATCACTGATCTATTATATGGTTTTCTCCTTGTGTGAGTTCCTTTCTCTTATTAGAATGCATTTCTTGCGAAACGAGCCAGGGATGTTTCTTCACAAACTCTGCCACAAGCGGTTTGGCATACTCGTATGATTTCTCCACAATCTCCTCAAATCTATCATACTCTAGAGTGCCAACATCTGAGACAGGAGGGGTGAGGTGCAAGTCACTCACGAGTCTCACTGACTTCCTATGGCGTTCCGAGGCAACCCAGACAAGCATTTCGCTAATATCTCCCATGCTTGGAACTTTCACCGTCGCTACAAAAGGATTCCATGAATTGTAAAGTAACCACCATCCCGATAGGTGTGTCCCGTACGAGAAATACTCTCTCTTGTTTTCAGGCATAACATCAACTGCAATTACAAGGCGGGCTCCCATCTTGTGTTTCATAATATCGGCAGGGATTGCGTTGAGATACCCTCCGTCCACAAGAAGTGACCCATTGTCAGCGATAGGAGGAAGGTATCCAGCAAGGGTCATGCTAGCTCTTACATACTTCCACAATAGTCCTTTTGTATGGATAATAGCATTCTGGGTGACCAAATCAACAGAGACGCAATAGAAATTCAAAACGAGATCCTGAATTCTCAACTTCCCTAGAAGCCTTCTGATCCCTCGATTGAAACCACGTCCAGTGAACATGCTTGCCAAAGGCAACGTCAAATCTAGCAGTTTCGAAAAAACTGATGACATATCTGCGGCCATTTTTCGATTGGCATCAAGCACTTTTTCGTAATCGTCGGGATAGCGAGCAAAGAGTGCCCCACAAAAAGCTCCTTGTGAAGTGCCCCCAACAAGATCTACGGTAACTCCTGCCTCTATCAAGGCACGAATGACGCCAAGATGCGCGAGACCTCTTGCTCCGCCTCCACCAAGAACTAGGCCCACGGCGCGTCCTGATATGCGTCTACACATTCGTCGAAAATCCAGCCGATATCGTTGAAACGGTGCTCTGACGAGGTGGTGTCCCGCAATCCATTTCCTCGATTCACTCCAGTTGTTTAGCTGGTCACTAACTGTCATATCATCGTCATCGTAACAACTCAAGTCATCTTCTTCCTCGGTTTCGGAACTTTTTTCTCCTTCACCAACCACTACCAAGTCGATTCGAACGTCCATGGCCTCATACGCCCACGCAAGAGTTTGTTCCAGCCTCGATCTTTCTGGGGCACGATGAGAATCCACTACCAAAAGAATGCAATCAGCTTGTCGAATGCAAAGCCTTGTCCAAAATGTATACTTGGGGTCTGCCTGGTATATAACTACCCTGTTATTTTCCTCCATGTCACCCAGTAATCGAGTCAGTTTCAATTCCTGAAGAGGATTCTTCCTGTTCTGCCATACTTTCTCGCCAAGTCCTTCTTTTACTGTAGCTTTGTTGAGTAGCTTGCACGGGGCGATGGTGCACATCGCCCGATGAAGAGTTGAGCAAAATCGACGCAAATCAACATTGTAAGATAACGGAACTACAGCGATTGTTGCCAGTTTCAGTCCATAGCTTGGGAGAGCATTTGGCAACTGAACTGTTGCATGACCAGGAGATAAATCAGGGACAATTTGTCCAGCAGTACTTAGAAGGCCGTCGCCTGATGGAGTTTGCAACCTCTGTCGTTTTGAAACATTCATTGATTCAACTCGAGAGGCTACGGAACGCGCTAAGAACAAACCAGCGGAGGGGAAGTTCCGGACTACTGCCTCTAAAGTGGAGATAGGAACTTTCGCGACTTCCGATTGTCTGATAGCAAAAACATCGAAAGGCCACTTGCTTCCGGACAACGCTTCTATTTCTCCAATGATCTTCCCTCGACCAAACTCTTCTGGAGGTGCAGCAATACCTGTTCCACCAATCGACCACTGTCGTGCTCTCTTAGCCTCTTGAGCCCGTAGACGTCCATTTAGAACCACGTAAAGTGATTTACAGGGAGTGCCTCGTTGCGCAATCTCTTCTGCAGCTTCAACATGTAGCCACTCTGTTGTCCATGTTAAAAGATGTACAACAGGGCTCAGAACGCTGATGATTGAAACCAGAGATATCGCCATTGACTGAGGATGCTTTACCATTAAATGGGAAAAAACATCTTTAGGTATTCGCATCAACACCACTGTTTTCTGTCCGAAACATCGAACCTCAAATAAATTGACGTCGGTGGTAAAACAAGCGCTCTCTCCGATCATTGTCCCAGGTTGCATCACCTCTTTTCGACGAAACGCCCATGCATTTGGATTCGCTCGAAGTTCCTGAGGGGAAAATCCCTCCAGCGGAGTATGAATGCCTAGCTCTACCTCTCCCTTCAAAAGGAAATAGCAGCAATCGTTGGCTGACCCAGTCTCCAAGAGCACCCTTTTTTTCGAATCAGAGTCCGGATTGATGACCATGATAGAGCTGTTTTCCTGCAGAACTTCGATTGTAGATGCATCATATATACCGAGAACATTTGCAAGAGCTGTACTGGCATTCTTGACAAAGGTTGTTTTCTCGCTGGTGGAAAGGGTTACTGGATTAAAGGTTGCATGCGAAAGTTTCTTGTCCAGATATTCCTGCACAACCCGCCATGTCGCTGACCGTTTCGGTCGTAATGCTGCTTTTATTTCTTTGCTTGGTGGCACCAGGAGCTCTTCTCGAAGTCCGCACGTTCTGACCAAAGTCTGCACTGTTACACGTTGCGTACGATTCAAGGTTGTCTGGACAACCCTTAAAACAGTCTCGGGGAAGCGTTCTAGAATTTTGGAGAAGCAAACTGAAGGAACACGAATAATTTTGGTAGGTCCGTCTGTGTAGGCGCTCGTTTGTCTCAGAGGAAGTCCTGGTAATCGATCTACGAGATTCTTATCTTGCAGGTGGCGCTTCACCATTCCTTCGATGAGCGACAAGAGGGAAGTGACGACGGTACCTGCTTCATGAACAACTTTGACTGGTTCTCCACCTGTATCATTCTCACCCAAGCCGGATGAATCCGTTCGCCCCGCTGTAAAATCATGGAAATAGACATTGACTCGACCACTAACAATGTAGTAAAGACTGCCATCGAACTGATCCTTTTCCCACAGTGTGCGGTCATTCTTGCGGCTATCGTTGCTGTCTCCAAAGTCGAAATACTCTACGTAGTCCATGCATATTTGCATGGCTTCTTCGTTGAAATACGAGAGAATGGGTATTTCCCGCACAATTCGGAAGAGATTTCTTTTCTCTTTAGAGAAGAAAACTTCGGATTGAGACGCTGATTCGGTTTTCTCATTACTTGTTAGATCCATGGCATCGTAATCCAATTCATCAAGCTCTGCTGACATGTCGACTGAAAACATCGTCCCTTCCTCGTCGTCGTCATTTTCAACATCGTAAGCTTCCAGCATTGCTTGAATCGAATGGCGACGTGACCTTCGATTCTTGGTTCTGTCTTTGTCATGTTTTCTGTTCTGCTGCTGGCTGTTTGCAATCTCACACGAATTGGTCGATTGATCATCATCATCGTCGTCATCACATTCTTCTTCTGAACTTCCATCGTGACTGTCATCTGCTCGTTGATTTTTGCGAGTGATGGTGCTACCTTTGGTTTTGTGAATGTGGGTGTTTCGATTCAACAACCAAAAGGATATGACGGCAAAGGCTAGTAGAAAGGGAAGGACCGTGACTTCTGCCACGAAAAGTGTTCGAAAATGCCACTCTTTCTCGGGCGAGCTGTTGATGACAAAAGTGTTTAACCATGCATCTACCGCAACTTGAGCTTTTGTCCGTAGGACGTTCCAAATATGAAGAACATTATCCTCCAAATCCACAGTGAGAGAAAGCCTCGGAATGAAAAATTGGGACGGCATTCTGTCATCGACTTCTTTTCCTTGTTGATGTAGAATATGAAACAGTCTTTGTGCCAAAGTCTTTGGCGATACCATGATGACGACCGACAGCGAAAGAACCGGCGTTCTCGGAAAACGAATGGGAAAGAAACTAGATATCAATGGAAAAGAAACTGAATGACAGTCTCTCTGCCACTGTTGGGTGTCTGTCGACGCTCGTCGATTCGTCGATACTGTTGTCGGAAGCTTGTGACTTCTATCCTTAAATGCATCAATTGTTCAAGGCGTTACAATATCTTTTGTGATGGGGTCTCTTGTCCTGGAGTAGACTTCGACGTAGAGTAGTGTTGCATTCACGACGTGCCAAAAAAATGAGAAATGGGAACGGATAATGATGTTGTGCTATTGGAAGTCCCTCCACCACATCATCAAGACAGCATGATCTGATTTCGAAACGCGAAGAAAAAAAAATTGAAACAAGGGAATTTCAGGGATCTGGGTTCGCACTCCAGCCGCGCTCCCCAAATTCTTAAGTCGATCGAGTCGAAATCGTAGGAGCAAGTTTGCAAGTCGAAGTCAAAGATACTTCCGGGTCGTTTGAATCAGCACTTCCAGGAACAAGTCTACTTTCGGGAGCAACATCGGGTTGAAACAATAATTATCCCGGGTGTCTCGTGGCAACTGATCGACCTACTGTCGTACGTTGTACGTCGTAAGTATTACGTCGTATGTCTCTTCTACTCGACGTTTGTATCGCTTGGCGACCTCACCAAGCTGAAGGCGTAATTGTCAGAGGTCGACATCGCATCATATCCAGACGACCGACTCTCACAAAATGATCAAGTGGAGAAACCGCTCATCGGTCCTACGTCCTACGAGATGAAAGAGACATTATAGCTGTCATCTCAGGAGGTTCTTATAAACGCCTGTCTTGTATCAAACAACTGAAGAGGGAAGCCTTCAGAGAATGCTGCAACGCTGCAACGTACACTTTCATCATTGCAAGTAAAGGAAAAATCAAACGTAAAAAGAAATTGGGTTCGAGGTTCTGCAAAAGCAATACCCCACCAGATTCGACATTCCTCCTACGGCAAATTTTGTCGTGATTTTGGGAACAAATAATCCTATGTTAGCTGGTTTTTGTATCAGGCTGCAGCAGTCTTATTAGATGATTTTTGCCAATAGTTTCCTCCTCATCGTCATTTTTTTTGTTTGATCTTGGATGTTTGCCAATAGATTATTTATTCGTTGACCTCCATCGGTATCTTTCAAAAGGAATCGATATTATAGCTTGTCTGTGTTCTGTATTCTGCATGCTTTGTTTCCTTCAGCCACATTGTCCCTTCTTTCTGTCTTCGAACACGTGCTTCCTCATACTAGGACCAGCCAAGGAGAAAAATAATGAAAGAATTCTTGTCATGATCTTGGATGTTGGATCAACGGCGTAATACTTTGAAGGCGGCACGGAAGAAACATCGTTTTGACCCCCAATGTCCTACTCCATAAAGTCAGCGACGGCAATACTCATCATCCATGACATGGATTCAGTGATATGGATAGCCCACCATTCAAACGGAACGGTATTTCTATCGGCTTGGTTCGAAAGAAACCTGAAAAAATTGGCCATCACAGGTGGATCGTACAGGCTTCAATCACTGCTTTGAAACCCTTACAACACCCCAATACTATTTTTCGAGTTGAACGTTGGCCTGCATATCGTTAGTGGAGCAAAAGTGACCCTCTCTCAAACACTGTCACAAGTCGCAAATGTCATTTTTATGCCAGGACGGGCGATTCCAGCCGCAAAAACTTCATTTCTCAAGCTGTATCAAATTCCCGGGGACTTCATCAAAAGCTCCAAATCGCAACTTCTAGTACCTTGCATGAGTGCCGCTGCGTTGTTAATACTACATATGTAGAAGCGACTACTTTTGGTGAGAGTCCGTGGAGCAGCAACCTTCATCCGTTGGAGTTGGTTTACTGTTATTAGGTTTAGAAATCCATCGTTTTCGGATCGACTACAGGGCACGTTTCGGGAAAAGGGTGAGCTTTGTAGGCTCCCCCCGCGTGACACAATGCTGAAGTCGTTAAATAAATAGATTTAGTCGTGACAGGATGTTGTTAAATGACGTTCACCATAACCCCAACAGTGATTGCTAAATTCGCTATGTGTCGGAATTCCATCTGTCAATTACAACGTGGTTTCGTTCAGACGTCGTATTAAAAATCTGAAAGATCTCCTCAAGGCTCAAGGCGTGTCGCGTGTCGCGTGTCGCGTGGACCAATCGATTCCTCATGCCATCGCAAATTGAAGCGATCTTCCCCTGAAAAGGATTCTAAGGTTTGGGAAGGTTCAACTTGAGAGCAGTCTCACGGTGCAAACCGAGGATTGGCATCGCTCGTTCAACACACCATTCCTCTCATAAATTCGTTTTGTAGTTTACTATCAAAGGTCCATCAACAACAATCAACACCATGAAGCTCGCTGTCCTTGCCTCTCTTCTTGCCTCCGCCGCTGCTTTCGCCCCTGCCAAGCAAGCCACCACCTCCACTTCTTTGAAGGCCTTCGAGGATGCCCTTGGTGCCCAACCTCCTCTTGGATTCTTCGATCCTTTGGGACTTGTCGCTGACGGTGACCAAGAGAAGTTCGACCGCCTCCGATATGTTGAGATCAAGCACGGACGCATCTGCATGTTGGGTGTTGTCGGATACTTGGTCAACGCCGCCGGAATCTACCTTCCTGGAGATATCTCCTACGATGGAACCAAGTTCTCTGACTTGGGTTACGGATGGGATGCCTCCTTCGCCGTTCCTGTTGCCGGAGCCCTTCAAGTTTTGGCCTTCGTCGGCTTCTTGGAACTCTTTGTCATGAAGGACATTGAGGGAACCGGAAACGAATTCGTTGGTGACTTCCGCAACGGAGCCTTCGACCTTGGCTGGGACACCTTCGATGAAGAGACCAAGCTCAACAAGCGTGCCATCGAATTGAACCAAGGACGTGCTGCCCAGATGGGTATGCTCGCCCTTATGGTCCACGACAAGCTAGGAAATGTTGAGGACTTCTTCCCTAACTAATTTCTCCGCTCGATTGCTTGCTGGTGAGATGTGAAAAGCCATTAGGTGGCTGATCCCATGCGTACTATACTTTTGCATAGAGTAAATTACTAAATGGTGATTTCTCCCAACATGAAACACGAATTTTAGTATTATTATTTTTTTAGTTTTCAGGTACGTTCTGATCTTTGCTGACCAAGGGTGCTCTCCATTGCAGGTGGAGGTCCGTGTTGCTTGATGGTCATGGAGCCGTAACTTTCCAAGTTGCTCTGGGGCGACACAGACGGAAGCGGGTCTTGACGTGAGAAAAGTCTGCATACGGTAGTTGAACCCATTCCAAAACGTTCCCACCATGAACTCTTTTGCACGGTTGGATGTCGCATTGACTTTGGGATACCTTCAACTTGGACGGAATTTGGAATTTTTTTGGTATCTTTTTAGGGTATCTTTGGAGTCAGACGCCGGGGAGGGGCTGTGATTCGAGATGCCCCCCTACTCTCCCCGCTCTTGAGGACCACCGAATTTATTGATGCTCCAAAAAATCAACTACAACATCATATTCCAGTAAAACGGCAATCTCCATTACAGTAGAGGAGACGTGCTGGAAATATCGTCTGTCGTACTATCTCCCATATGATGTACTTTCCTCGTCATCTTGCACCATCCCTAAAACATCACCTCCCCTTTCTCTTCGACACAATCAATCATGAATGTACAAAGGCGCAATGATGTGACAATCAACAATCTATCATCGGGACCACAACTTCCCGAATGGCTCGGAGAACGAGCTCGTCGAAATTTGTCTAAACGCGACGAACAAATACGACGACGTATTGAACTCATTCAAGACTTTTCCATGCCCTCCAGTTCTTCAAAAGTCGTACAGTCTCTGGATGGTCGTTATTTGATCGTGGGGGGTACCTATCCGCCTCGGATCCGATGTTATGATGTTCATGACTTGACCATGAAATTTGAACGCTACGTCAATGGCCACATAGTTGATATTTGTTTGCTGGGGGAGGATTACGGGAAAATGGCCATATTACAAGACGATCGTTATGTTGCCTTTCATGCGCATTATGGATCACACGAGTCGGTGCGAATTCCTAAATTTGGTCGAGGAATGGCATACGAATCAACTACATGTGAATTGTTGCTGGCGGCAAGTGGTCCCGAAGTGTACCGTCTCAATTTGGAAGAAGGGCGCTTCACGGAACCATGGAAAATGGAACCATCCAGCGTGGCAGCATCGTGCATTGCAGTTTCGCCTGCACAACCTCTGGCGTCGGTTGGGTGCGAAGATGGCGTAGTGCGATTCTGGGACAATCGAACGCCTGATTCGTTGCTAAAGCCCTTCCTGTCACTAGATGTCCAGGCTGCTACCACTGGCCTTGGCTTTGCCGACGACATCCATTTATCACATCGCAACCCCAACGAAATTACCTCCATTGGCCATGATCCTTCGGGATTGTACCTGGGAGTGGGAACCGCTGGTGGTTTGGTAGCTCTGTACGACGTAAGATCAAGCAAACCGTTGCACGTCAAGGAACACAAGCATGGAATGCCCATCCACACAATCAAATTTCACCCAGGAAGTGGGTGCATCCTGAGCTCGGACGAAAAATTGGTCAAAATATGGAAGTTTAAGTCGACGGGAGATCTGGTGAACACATCCACAGCATCGGATTTGGGATTGTCAGGAGGGGATCCGTTTACAGCTTCGATAGACAATGGCTCCATTGGCTCTCTCGTCGCCAATATTGAGGGAAGTGGTAAATTCACCAACTTTGTAATGGGTGGTGATGAAAAGGATCCCATGGGTAACAAGAGTGGACTAATGCTCTGTGCAACGGATCAACCGAAACTAGAAGCCTTTTACATTCCAAAGATTGGGATAGCTCCATCCTGGTGCTCCTTCCTGGAAAATATCACTGAGGAATTGGAAGAACGTGACTTGAAACGGGAGACTGGTGGAGCCTCTGGCGATGTGTTGGTCAGAGATGGACAAGAGACCATCTTTGAAAACTACAAGTTTGTCAGCAGAGACGACCTCGAGAAGCTTGGTGTATCCGATCTCATTGGAACTCCAATGCTGAAAGCCTACATGCATGGATTTTTCATGGACATCAACCTCTATAATAAGGTTCGTGCAGTTGCAAACCCTTTTGAGTACGAAGAGTACCGCAAGAAAAAGGTCAAGGAACGCTTGGAGGCCAAGAGGGCCAGTCGCATCGCTCCAAAAGCTCTCTCAAGCAAGAAATTGACGGCCGTCAATCCAGACCTCGCCGATCGTCTGCACACCAAGGCCGAATCCAATACAAAATCAGGAAAGGCAGCGAAAGGCATTCTTTCGGACGATCGATTTGGTCGTTTGTTCTCAAATCCAGACTATCACATTGACGAAGACGATGAAAACTTCAAGCTGAGAAATCCAAATGGAATCGCGGATATCTCGTCGAAGCGGAAAAGAAGGGAAGACATGGATAGCGACGACGATGGAGACGAAGATGATATAATCACTAATGCGATTGGTAACTTTGAAGAAGCTGGCGGTTTTCGACGTAGAAGCGAAGATGAGGAGGAAAGCAGCAAGGATTCTGGCAGTGACAGCGAAGACGATGGTTTTCGTGGTGGAATGGTCCGAGGAGAAGCTTATCAGCAGTCCAGAGAGCTGGGACGAAAGAAATCGAAAGATTTGAGGTGGAGAAAAGTAAAAAAGACAGTCATGTACGAGGCTGACGATTTAGATGATGTCAATACTGATGCTCTTCATGCCAGTCTGGGTGAAGACGCCGCTTCTAAGAAGGTCCAGGAAAAAATACGTCGAATGAACATGCCTTTGGAAAAGCGATTCCAAATGGAAGAGGAGGAAACTCCATTCGTAAGAGTAGTAAAGAAAGGCGGCTCGAAAGAAATTACGTACATTCCAAAGGATTCAAGAAAAAATAATGAAACGAAAGACGATGGGGCGAAAGGCTCTAAACGACATGGACGTTCTGAGCATCGTCGGAGAGGTATCAAGGATCTTGGATTCAAGACCCCATTTAGGAACCGTTAAGATGAACTAGAAGAATATCAGAACCATCACCAAATAAGTCAACTTTGTCCTTTGTTTCGAATTCTACAATTCCTTAGGCATAGTATGTTCCGTCAATATTTCGTGCGTACCCATTACCAGCAACACCGCCCATGATACGGCTACTTAAGATGCCATCGTGCATTGTCAATTCTTTTTGCAGCTCTCTGAAGTCATGCGAATCCCCAGCAGCTGGCTCTATATCAATCACATTGTACGCAATTTCTCCACGTGAATGATTGATCTGCTGCACAATATTAAGCCCATGCTTGGCAAAGACATCGGTAATAGCACTCAAGACACCGGGTTTGTTTTTATTGACAACTGTGATCCTGATGTGATTGGAGTCTTTCTCTTGCAGGGAAGTGTCGGGAAAGTTCACGGAATGACGAATCGTTCCATGTTCCAGGTACAGACGGAGGGTTTCGGCCGCCATGGCAGCAGCACTGTCTTCAGCTTCACCAGTGGAGGCTCCAAGGTGAGGAATGATGACAACGTTTTCATGGTTCCACAATACATCGTCTGGAAAGTCAGAAATGTATCGACCCTCACCACCTTTGTCCAAGAATTCCTTCATGGCAACGGAATCGACCAACTCGCCACGGGCAAAGTTGAGAATCACAGCGTCTGACTTCATATGCCGGAGAACTGCATGGCCAATGATGCCGTGTGTTCCTCCTTCTTCTGGTGTTCCTTTGATGTACGGAATGTTCAAACTTCAAACAAGAACACAAAGTAACGATTAGGGTTCAGATAATGAACACGAATATCACATTTCCAGGGCAAAATAGTTTTACAAATTTTTGCAGGGATCCCAACTTACCTGATGTAATCGGCATTTGCAACTGCAGAAGAGATGCTGTCAGCCAAATCCATATTTCTAGGAAGTTTCATGGCAGATTTGACAGAAAGACCAGGATCGTATCCCACCAAGTCCATGCCCAAAGAATGTGCGTCTCTGGCAGTGGCTGCTCCAATGTGACCCAAACCAATCACAGCCAATCTCTTTCCTTTGATTTCACGTCCACCAAACAAAGCCTTGTCTTTTTCCACTCTTTCTCTGGCCAATCCTTGCTTTCCGAGATCTTTCATGTGATTGATACCGTCAATGACTCTTCTGCTACCCAAAAAGAGACCGCACAAGACAAGTTCTTTAACAGCATTGGCATTGGCACCAGGAGTATTAAAGACAGGAATTCCCAACTCTGTCATGCGTGCTACTGGAATGTTGTTGGTACCAGCACCACATCTGGCGATGGCACGAACTGAGGGATCTACTTGGTCCTCCTGCAATTTGTGAGAACGCAGCATGAGGGCGTGCGCCGGACGACCATGGGCTTCATCGCGTGGGATAACATCGTAGAGATCCTTTGGAAAAACCGAGAGGCCCTGTAAAAAGTAGTGTGCATGTATATGCAAGAATGTTGTGAGAATACATACGCATATCCAGCCCCTTTTCTTGGAGTGTTGATAGTTTTACAAAACTCACTACTTGGGAGATTTTGTTGAACGTTTGGGTGCAGTACTTCTCGATACCCTTGATACTATCATCTACACCATCTGCGGTCCACCCTGATTCATAATGCGTAACTTTTATAGGATGGCCAGAGTAACAACGGGCGGAAAGAGACACCGGAGTGACTGTCGTCGTCTTGGTTCCAATAAAAGGAACACGAAGAGCCGTGCGGGTAGCTGTGATTCTCAAGAGTGTCATGGCAGTTATGTGGTGTATAGCTGTGCGATACTACACTTGCAAGGCTGTAATCTATGGATTGTCCCTTTTGTCGATGTAGGCTGTTGTCTTTTCGTCTTGGTGAAGTCCACAAGATTTGTCGTCGAATTTTCGTTGATGACGACGATTGTAGTTGTGTGGTGATGATGATGGGTGGGCGAAACCTGAAAAAGGCGAATCTTCGGAACGAGCATTTTCGAAGGTCGCGCACAAACCGACAAGATGTATTGATTTACTTTTTTGCGCTCCGTACAATTATAAATTGCTCTCTTTGCCATCTCTTAATCAAATGCACTTACGTCTGCGCAACCAAACCCATCAATTTCTTCGAACGTTCCCCGACAAATCACCATCATCATCATCATCATCATCATTCAGTGTATCATCATCATCTTCGTCGACGCCGACTACAAGCCACTATTTTGGATCTGCACTTTCAATCATCCATTTGGTGACTCCTCCGTAGCAATAGGTTCAAGCCCCTGCCACATTAGATCCTGTTGTAATTAATACTTTACAGCGTGATTCAAGGCCATCGTATTGTATTGCAACACAAAACACGACATTGCACCTGAACCGATTAGACAGAAAGTATCATTATTTTTCTTTGTCACGAGATTAAAAGCAACGACAACTTCTAATTTGTCGTTTCCACCAATTCCGATTCCTTTCCATCATCGTATCATCACTCATTTCCATCGTTCAACATGATTTCTTCCCGTGCCGCCCTTGATAAATTCATGCGTTCATCCACTGTCCGCGCCACAGCCAGTCGATTCAACAATATCGTCGTTCGAACGAAGTCTACGCCGGTCCAAGGTGTTCAAGTGGAACATGGAAGAGGCGTTTGGAAGACCTACGGTGATCTTTCCAATTACAAACAGGGAAAGTATCAAATCAAAACTTTCAACAAGATTTCTCCTATTGGCTTGGCACGATTTCCTGAAGAAGATTACGATGTTCGATCGGGTGAAGCGGCCAATGCCCACGCCATTTTGCTGCGATCGCACAAGTTACAAGAGGAGGATGTGCCTAAGACAGTTCGAGCTATTGCCAGGTAAGATCTATCGACGGAAGAGAATAAATATGATGCTATATAGAGAGAACTTTTCCTCACCCTTGTTCTCTCCTCGTTCTCAGATGTGGAGCCGGAACCAACAATATCCCAGTAGCCAGGATGACGGAGTTGGGTATCCCTGTGTTCAATACACCCGGTGCCAATGCCAACGCAGTCAAAGAACTTGTCTTGTGCGGTATGCTCCTAGGATCCAGGAAGATTGTTGATGGTGTGAACCACATGAAGGAGCTGGGAGCTCAAGGACTGGCCAGAGAACGTGTTGAAAAAGACAAGGCAAAATTCGGAGGACAAGAAATTATGGGCAAGACTTTGGCAATAATTGGTTTAGGACACATTGGATCCATGACTGCTAGAGATGCTCAAGCACTGGGAATGACAGTCAAGGGATATGATCCAGGTCTTACTGTTCAATCTGCGTTGACGTTGCCCAAAGACTTGGAATTGGTGGACTCAATTACTGCTGCTGTGGCTGGCGCAGACTACATTTCCATCAACATCCCCTATATCAAGGGAGAAGGTGGTACCCATGGAATCATTGGAAAGGAAGTCATTTCACATTTCAGCCCCAACGCAGTCCTTTTAAATTTTGCTCGTGGTGAATTGGTGGACTCCGCGGCAATGAAGGAGTTTTTGGATGGTGGTGATGGACGATACGTCTCCGATTTCCCAGATGACTTGCTGTGGGATCATCAGAACGCTATTATTCTGCCTCATTTGGGTGCCTCCACAGAAGAAGCAGAAGATGCAGCAGCTTCCATGGCGGCAGACACGATCCGCACCTACCTTGAAACGGGCGAAATCAAAAACAGTGTCAACTTCCCAGATACGTCATTGGACGAGAGACCCGATACAAACGTCCGTTTTACTGTGGTAAACAAGAATGTCCCTGGAGCTTTGGCGAAGATCACGGAGGCCTTTGCCTCCGAAGGGTTGAACATTTTGCAGCAAATCAACCATTCGAGAGGGGAGATCGCTTATAACGTCTTGGATATTGACACAACGAAACACGAAGGTGTATTAGAATTCAAAAATGTTCAAGAAAAAATCACCATGGTTGACGGAGTAATCAGCACTCGTGTCATTTATGGGCAACCTGGACAAGGCTATGCAAAGAACATTGACGGAGAATACTTCATCTAATGCCTGCTGGTTTCGTTCTAGTTTGAAACGAGAATCTTCAAAAATTACCTTAAATTCCTAGTCTACGCTAGTTGAGGTGTTTTATACTGGGAATGATACCACCCTTTTAGGCGTGCGCCATTGCCACGTCCTCCTTCGTGGATAGATGATGGAACAACTCCACCAACAACTTCGTTCAGAGATGGTAGAGAATTGTCCCTATCGGAATTCGTCGTCGGCGAGCTAATTCTACCGATACTAATATTTGTCTCAGGGTCTGACTGGATCCTTCTGACGACACCAACACGTGAACCATAGAGATGTGAAACATTTTCAAGGTTTCTACTTTAAATCTCGACCTAAACTTGTAGTATTATTCTACGAGAACGGCTACGGGTAAGTTCCGAACCCAACGGGAGCTTTTGAAGCAGAAGGATGAGAGTTTAAGCACCATCCCACTTCTTTCCGTCCTTGGCAGTGTCGAAGCTGTACTTAGTCTGTTAAATTATGACATGTACAAGCAAATTGCAGATTTAGACAAGAGATAAATGGGGGGAATCCATGAGATGTTGAAAATCGTGCAACGTACCTTGGCAAAAGTGTGACCTCTTCCCGGCTGCTTGGCCCAGGCTTGGTTGAGGTCAGTTCCTCGTTGGGTGTAGAACTTGGTAAAATCAAGGAACTTTCCTGCCTTCTTCACATTCTTCTCGTAGTTGGCGGCCTTCTTGGCGTCTTCGGCATCACGGATCTTTTGGTATTCAGCGGCAGTCAAACCAGCAGGGACATACGAGTTGGATCCGAGCTTGGCAGTCTTGATCTACAAGACCGAAAGACGAAGAGATGTCAGCAAATCCGTCCAACAATCAAAGCACAATTGAGCAGAGGAATCTCGTGCTTCTTCAATGATAATACTTACGTTCTTGCTCTTTCGAGCGCCATAATCGTTTTGGGTCTTGACGGGTGTAAATAGGTCCATCTCCGCCACCTAATGAATATAGAACATAAAAATAGAACGCAAAAACAAGTGAGAGAGTTCCAAGAAGGGCAAAGAGTCGAGAATTGCTGTTGTCGCTGTATCCTAAGGCTCTGGCAGCCGCAAACCTGCGCCGCAGCTGCAAACTAGAAAAAAGCTGGACTGCACTGCCATCCTTAAAGATAGACCTACGTACAGCATCGAAGAAGGATTTCTTGAGCTCAGTCTTGGCTCGGCCAGCAGTCATTGGAGCGAAGGCTGTGGCAACAGCCATGACAGAGAAAAGAACGGCGATGACCTTCATCCTGATTAGTACTTTGATGCAGAGGCTACAGATGATTATGTGAGAAGGTTCGACACACTGAAAGATGGCCTGCACTAATGCAGAACAACACTGCGGTTGATACCTTACCTGGTACAGTTAGTTCGTGTAGGATACTCCCTTCGTTGATGGCAGTGTCTTTGCTTCTTTGCTCTTCGTTCCTTCCGTGGCAGATTCAGGAAATCTTCGATAGAATCCAGAGTTTCAGATACATCAACAAAGTTTGACTACAACATAATTTCTACTGATCTCTACACACGAACATTCTCACTTTCGACTCTCAAAATTCCTCTCGGAAGCATCAAGTTGAGGTATCTTTTCTCGTCTTTCCTCCACGTCCACTTCGGTGACCAATCAAATTGCTGCAGGTTTGTTCCGGAAGACGACATTAAGTATTTTATGGTGCGAAGTATTATTTTCTTAAACAATTAAAGTAATAAAATACCTCCTAATGTTGTACTGTAAATTGCGCTTGATAGTTCCCATCCTTGAATTGGTCCTGCTTGTGTACAACTTGTACTACAATAAATTCTCTGACGCGCAACGGACGGACCATTTCTGTTGTTCCCAAAACGCGTCCCAGATTTGGATTTTGGAACAAAGAGAGGCAAGATTCCGTCTACGTCTTCCCTTCATCCGTCGCGTGACTGCTTTCTAATGTCGCTTCGCTTCACATACCGGAGTAGTTCTTTCCAACAAAACGACGATTTTGACAACGAGACCTTGTCGCTGTCGTAGTAGCGATTTCGGTCGTAGTTGCAGCTACCATGAATGCTGTGGCACCCTTCTGGAATATAATGCAATCGTCCGCTTCGAAAAACGTGTTGTAGAGACTGGTAAGTCGATGATTCAGTGATAACATTGTTGTTGATTTCTCTCACTTTCGTGTATGAGGAAACCAATATGCCGTCACCGGTGCTGCCCGATTAGTCCTTGATGGAATCGATCAATGTATTGTAGGGAGGCTTGGAAATATACGACAGCGTACTGAATCACCTGGACGGACGCCTCGCCCAAGTCACATTGAAATTTTCTGATTCTCCGATCCAACACAAAATCGACTACAACACAACCAACAATTGTGTTTATTCCGCAATAATCATCGATCGCTATGTCCCTGGTGATGGATTAATGAATGTGCTCTTAGATGGCGTCAATTTAGACTCTAGCGATGAAGAATTGTACTTATAACTTGCTATACTAGATTATCTATTCTTCTGGGAAGTAGACCCCCTTGAGTGGATCACCTTGTCGTGGTAGGGGGGCTTAACCCAGGTTTGTCAGAGCCTGGGGAACTAAGAATCCACAGACGATCTATCAGTGCAACGGAAGAGATCGTCCCAGCGGTAGTACAAACTACTGCTGTCTTGTGCATGGCATCATGCAGAACCGGTGGCCGACCGGAAAGATTGTGTTTCTCATATTTAGTCGGAAGGGGGCTAAGGGAGAGGAGGAAGAGTGCTAAATGCATGATGATTCCTGATAGAGTTGTGGTGGGCACTGAAATTTCTGTGGAAGAAATGGCATTATAACTGAGCCGAGTGTCAAGTGCAGAGGGACGGTAATATTTCATTGGAAATATTACTGGTGCTTGGCATGGAAGGCTTCTTTTACACGTACAATCCGCCCTATTGGGTTGCAACAGGTGAAAGATATCAACACACCCAACACAATTTATGTGGTTAATTGCTGCCTTCCCAGCATTGTTTTTGGAAGACCACGCCATATCTGACAATCACTGGTTTGGACTTTTCCTCATTCGTGAGGTTTTTTGCCTTTCCAGTACTGAGTGGTGGGCAACAGGGTACTGAGTGGAGGGAAAGCTGTTGCATAATTTGCCCCGCCCCCTTGGGGGGCAGGCGGGTGAGTCAACTTCTTAGATACGGAACTGCCGGTAGCTAGTAGTTGGCATAGCCATAAAATAGATTTCATTATTATTCTACTGGGAAGTAGGATAGATCAGTTTTTCGCCAGGCATTTTGAATGATAATATGTGCTCCTATTGAATTCCAAGCCTCAACAATCCAATGCTGAACATCCTCTCTGGAAGGAGGCTGTCTGCAGCGACTGCCAATGAAGCTGTGGCTCGGGTCTCGGGTCTCGTTGTTGCCAGATTGTCTGTCTGACAGTCACTGAGCGTTTTCCCCTCAATTCCAAGGTGGATTGACCAGCGAGAGAAACCGGAAGAGGAGTCTGGTCCATGTTGATTATGTAGATTTGCGCCAGGTTGGGGACGCTAACAACCGGTCTTATCTCCTTCAACCATGATGTAATGATGACGACCCATTTTGTGCATTGGACGAAAAGGGAAAAAATGAAAAATGTGATGTGTTTGTTGTGGGAGACTTTCAAACTCGCGACTGACTGTGAAGTTGGTAGAAAAGGGAATCTGGAGTTTGAAGGGAATCCGGACAAACAAGAAATTCAAAATATCCGTTCCAAATACGATTTCTGACTGTGAAGTTGAATTGACAGTGAAAAGGCCCCATGCCTACAGAAATACCTAATGTACGAGTACGTACTACCGTTTGGTAGCTACCTACCGGTAGCTACGGTAGCTGTCGTTGTCGGGGGTCGGGGGGAATTATCAAGCGCAGTTTACGGACTCCAGTACACTGTCAACTGTCGTACATGCTCAGGTTCCCACATCAAGTCGGAACAAGCGAAGACAATACTGTACCGGGTACCGGTTCGGTACAGTACGGTAGTCTACCGTAGCTAGATACGGCAGTTACGTCGTATCATAAGTGTGTAGACTCCGTGCTGACTTTGGGGCCTGAGTTCTCCGTAAAGAATAAAGCTATTGCAAGGGTGATGTACGGTATTTCTATGATACGTATTGTCGTACTCCAGTACGTATCGCTAGTAGAGTATCATACCGTACGGTGCTTCACACTACGACTACCGGTAGTACGTACCGGTAGTACGGTAGTACCGTATGACTACCAAGTACAGTATTGTTCCATCATTCATTTTTTCTTTTGTGAGAACTCCATTCTGGTCTGGTTTATTTAATTAAACAGTAGTGTAACTCTAATAAAAAGCACTACTACCTAGCTACTATTATACCTAGTAGTAGTGTCTACCTATGTATCATAGTCTCCTGCGCGAAATCCTCAAAAATTCTCAATTGAGGGGGTCAAAAATCGATATAAAACGGATGGAAAACAGACCATTAACACGACTCTATCGTGAGAAAGAAAACCAAAGCAGCCCTATCAAAACGGTCTTCCAAGACCATGGCAAAGTATACAAACTTGTCAAACTAATCATTGTGAATTCACATTAACACTATAGTAGAGCTGCCTAAGATCTGTGGACGTCCTGAACCTGTCGAGAGACGCACAGCTTCCCCTTCTCTGTAGAGCAAATCCATGCTTCTTTTGAAGTGGCGACGGCTGCGTCTTTACAGCAAGAGCAAAGATACTTCGTCTTCTTCCTACATACTCTGCAATTGCCATGCAAAGCAAAGTCATAACCCTTCCGTTTTCGATTTGTGGGTGTGAGATTTGCATGAGTTCCCATTCTTGGGGTCCCATCAAGCTTATTTATTGATGGAGGACAGTGCCCCATCCTGTCAGCAGCCTCGTTACAGGTTCTGAGGATTCACCTGGCTGCATCATACTGATTTAGGATCAACTCCTCTGCTAGCTGTTCATAGAACAGCTTCTGTGATCCGATCTCTCCTCTCGGATACGTCAGCCCATGTACATGCGGTATGTGTTGACCACGATCATGGAGAAGATAGACAATCCAACCCGCTTGTCCCATCTTGTACTCACCAACTTCCTTTCCACTTCAAGAGTATCTTGCTGTCGCGATTGTGCTGATCAATCTTGCCACACACATCGTAGTATACTTCAGCAAGCTTTGGTTGCTCCACTACCAACGTGTGTCTTTCAGCATCTGCATTCAACGTTTCATCCAATTGACGCCACCGTTTCCTCACCTAAGTAGTACCGGGTGCTAGTCCATTTGCATTTGAAATGAAATATCGTCGCTCTCTATCCATCCACACACACGCAATGAGAGAGGGATTGCCCTCATCATCTCGTGCAACCAAGCCTCTCCTATCTCCTATCCCCTGCAGTTCAACTGCCTGCAAGTGTGCCATGGGAAACTTCTTTGTGGCTGTCTTCACAACGCCAATGAACTTCAAGCCGTTTTGTTTCAGTTCCTCCGCAGCACCAACTGAAGCAAAGTATGAATCCGCACAAACGATTCTTCCACAGAATCTCCAGGGAGAGACAAGAAACTTGAGCAAAGCCGTTCCATGCAGAAGACTTTCATTGTGGACCTGAGTAGTGGTGCTTTCTTCTGCTGCCGTTTTCCCCAGCTTCAGACGTAGCATGAATCCAGATTGCCCACATGTAGCATTCTGGATCTCGCATCCATTTTCGGGCTTGCGATCAATGGCCACGTACATTGGTAGTCCCATGTTAGTCCAGTGTCCGTCCTGACCATACCACCTGCTTATCGATTCATCAACACAAATGTGTTCTGAAGGATCAAACGCTTGAACCATATGCTCATTAAATTCTTCCACAAAGTCATCGACCAACAACCAGCGATACTGTTCTGAGGACATCCATTGGTCTTGGCGGAAGATCCAAAGCGACGACTGCACGCAGAAAGATCAGTCACCATGCAAGACTTTGCTTGACATTTTGCGCCAACTATCAAGCTTGAAACCTTACTGGGAGCCTAAGGGGCCGCAGGATATGGGCCCGTAGTTGCTTTGAGACATTTTTCTAGTGTTTTAAAGCCGTTTACAGTGGAGGGGAAGAATCTCATGCTGCTGTGGATTGTGGATGAATTGTGCCTTGAAAAAGCAAAAAAGTTCGATGTTGACAACGCGCGAAAATTCGTTCCTGTCGACGGTTCTTAACCTCATAACTTCACTACCGAACGGATTGACTCTTCAACCAACTGCCCGAACACGAAACCAACTGCCCGAACACGATTCAGACTACGACGTATGCTGAATACGATAGTGCTAACGGTTTTGCCTAAGTAGTTAATTTGATCAAACCGTTGGCTCGACAAAAACACCCTCACTAGCTAGTAGCGTTATTTCAATTCACAGGAAAGAGGAAATTGAACTGCCGTAACTGGAAGTGAGAGGGAAGAGAGCAGGAAAAGGAAAAGTGACCTCGCAGCTACAGGCCGACCTTGTTTTCCATCGAATCAACATGTTTGAGAAATTCTCCACGACATTCATTTTCTATTGGCTGTGTACCTTTCCCTCGCTTGTCCAGACACAAACCAATTTGTTTCGAGGATATGCTGGCAAGGTAGATGGGAAGATTGACGACGTCATCACCACCCCATTGAAGAATGATATGCCGTTCCCCTTAGTTGGGTTGGGCGTGGGGAATTTGCAGCGGAACTTGGTAGAAAATATGATCCATCAAGGATTAGAAGCGCAACATCGCATCCGTACCATTGATACCGCACACCAGTCAGGGAATGAACGAGAAGTGGCTAGAGGAATCGTAACGGGTGTAAAGGCCTTCAAGGAATCCGAAAATAGTGATGGAAGAGTGCAGGTACACGTCGTCACCAAGATATGGTACACATACTTGGGATACGAAAGGACAAAAATTGCGATTGATGAGATTATCGAGGATTTACAAGATGCTATCAAAGATCCGAACGTCGACTTGAAAGTAACAATATTGATCCATTGGCCACGGTGCTACGATACCATCCCTTGGATGGACTGTGTCAAGGAAGAAGAGCAATTACCTGCTCGAGTCAAAGAAGCTGGTCCTCCACCTCATCTGGACAGGCTCAACGCTTGGAAAATGTCATGGATGGCACTGGAAGATGCGTATCTCTCCGCTGACTATCCCGTAGTTTCAGGGATCGGGATCTCAAACTTCGATCGCTTGGAATTGTCAACACTTCTGGCCAATGCTCGTGTGGTGCCTCATCTTATCCAGGTCAATACTTGGACGCTGCTCCACAACCCAACAGAGCTCGACATTTGCCATGAAAATGGTATTCTAGTTCAAGTGTACAATGTCATGAATGGAATCATGGGGCACGTGTTCAACAATCCCAACGCTCATCATCATCTTCTTATGGTTGCAAACCAATTGGGAAAGTTAGCTATCTTGAGCGGAACAGTCAAGAAAGATTTCAAAGTCACCACTGCGCAAGTTGTGCTCAAGTTTCTCGTCCAATCAAAGGTTTCCGTGATTCCAAAAACTTCAAACCGTGATCGTTTGGCGGAAAATTCGGCTGTCGCTTTGATGCAGATACCAGACATGAATATGGAGCAAATGGAAATTGTTCGCGCTTCCATGGCAGCGTTGCTGGACAATAAGGACCTGGCAGTGGATGTCAGGGTGACAGTGCGATTCCACGCGCGAAAAGTTGATATGTTTGTCTATTGGGTGTCCGGTGATGACGAGGAACGGCAAGTTGCCTTTGTCCCAGCTGGCGACACGTTTGAAGAACACACCTTTCCCGGTCATCGTTTCAAAGCGTACAATGCTCAGGATCCAGATCAATTTAAGAGCTTCGTGATACAAGGGCAATACGGAGATGAAGTAGATATACAGGTGGAATTATAATAGGATGGCATTAATCATCCTCCCGTTGGAATGAACATACTACAGAAGTTTGTCTCCTTGCCTGACTGCCTGCTTTCCAACTATGCATTCACAATACTTACAATACTTTCCTGCGACCTCGTTTTGACGAAGTAAAAGTGTCTCCTTACATCGTTTGCCCAGCACTTACAGTTAATGTGGCGTTCTATTTTCTACCTAATTTCTGATTCTGTCAAATGAACCATTACTTTTTACAGTAGTACTTCGTATTCGCATGAGTACAAACATACAAACGCATAAATATGCTCATACCCATCTCACATCACCTCCTCTCCACCCAGATGAACTTTTCCTCCTCACGTAGGAGGTTTTATTATTACCATTACCACATCCCTGGAGTGATCTCCGGTCACTCCCTGCAGTGCCTCGCCCTTCGGGGCCCGGCTGGTGAGTCAACTTCTTAGATACGGAACTGCTGGTAGCTAGTAGTTGGCATAGCCATAAAATAGATTTTGTTATCGATATTCGCATGAGTACACTTTACATTAGTAAATCGTAACAAGTCCTGCAACACTCCAATCACCATCATTGTATAATACTACGTAGTACGTAGTACATAATGGCGACAGGACTAGGTAGGAGGTAGGTAGGTACAATGGTAGAGTGCGTATTTTGATTATCCTACAGCGTTTACTGTTAATAATAATATCATTATGCTCTAGCTAGCTAGCTAGCTATGCTCTAGCTAGCTATGCTCTAGCTAGCTAGCTAGAAATTATTTTGTTCTAGCTAGCTAGATACTATTATGTTCTAGCTAGCTAGCTAGATAGCTAAGTAGCTAAATTAGGAATGTTGTTCGCAATCAACACCCACTCCTTTGCGGCATTACCAGATCGACGACGATGATGCCAAACCGCGGTACGGTATTCTTACGGTGTCGTCGTTCTGCGTACTCCGAGTAGTAGGTAGGTGTTTCAATGAACATTCAACTCTGTGTTTGTATCTTATACGAAAGCCCAACCGCCTTTTCCCTGTGATGTTCGAACGAACAATGATGTTTGGATTGTGGATGTACTCCAGCAGTAAATAATCGTAGTATAATTCAGGGACAACTACCCTCCGTACGTCGTTAAAGAAGGACTTGACTGTGTTGAGTACGGAATACCGAGTTCAAAGCTGGGATGCAATGACGGTTCGCGGATGCTCCGAGTTCGAGAGAGCGAAGATTTGGAAACAAACACATCATCCTTTCCCACGGAAAGCGAGAAACTAATGACGTGTCATCATCTTCACCTCTTTCGATCCACTGTGTCGCTCTTGAAAGAGTCGTAGAGATGGAAATTATAACGTGTACGTCAACCGCTTTCCGCGCATGTGGCGAAACGCTGATGAAAAATCAGATTTCTTAGGGTTAGAAGTAGGGCTGACGTAATCCTTTTTTCTTGTCGGTTCCCATCAACGTCGAAACTTGTAAAAACCCATTGTGTATCTTTGGTAAAACTTCAGTCCGGAAAGTTTCAGAGGCGGTGTTTTACGAACTTCTCACAATCTTAAAATTGTACGAGCGAAGAAGTAAAAGATTGTATTACTTCGAACAACGAACAACGAGATTTCATTAACACACTGACAACGACCCTTTAACCAACGATCAGCAAGATGATGAATAATCCCGTTCAGCAGTACTTTTACGCCACCTCACCGTCCAATGAAAAGGCCGAGCACGAGAACGATTGGCGAAATTCTTGGTTTTTCGGATCTAACATTAATCATCACTTCTCGACAGCTGGAGGTGGAGAACGTGCTTTTAAGGAAGTTGCGTGTGCTACGGTTGCTTCCTTCCTTGTCTCTCCCATGGTCAGGTGAGTGTTTTTTAGTGCGACAAACACCGATGAGGGTGGGCGCCTATAAGGCGATCTTGCTGATACCTTTTTTCGTTCAAAATCAACGGGGTTTAACTGCTCGATTGGTGTCCTCAACATGACCAGCCAGTACGATTCTACATGGCAATGTAGTGTCATTATTGTGACAAGTCCAATTTTGTTACGATTTAACGGCGAAGGTCTGAGTGGACTGACCAAATGAAATACGGGTAGTTGATGACTACCGGTAGTCATCTTTTACCATTGGGCCACCCCTTCTAATGTGAACACCAATTCTTTCCGAGACCCTTGTTGCAGTTGTATGTCATCTTTCGCTGTCCTTCCTTCCTAACTTTCTCACAACTCTTGTTCAATTTGTCTACAATCGAAAATCAGCATCATTGACAAAGCAATCGTCCAGGATGTGTCTGGATCCGCTGGATTTATGAAAGCAATGGGAACAGCTACAAAGGAAATGATCACCAGCCCTCGTGCATTTTTGAGTGGACTATCGTTCCGTTTGACCTTTGTTGTGTATGCTGGTACATACGCTGTTGCAAATCTCTCCGAGATGGCGTTGGATATGAACAGAATTGAAGATGATAATCAACGCAAGAACATGAAGGTCGCCGCCTCAGCTGTTGCTAACATTGGTCTTTTGGCTTGGCGTGATTCCGTGTTTGCTCGTGAATTCTCGGCAAACACGCCCAAGCACAAGACTCCCATGCGTACCATAGGATTGTTTGCTGCTCGTGATGCGTCCACCATGTACGCAACCTTCTACGCTGCTCCGAAGGCTGCCGTGTTCTTGCAAGAGCACTATGGAGTTGCCCAGTATCCTGCGGAATTTTCTATGGCGTTGGCCATCCCTGTCTTTACACAAATCCTAACGGCTCCTCTCCATATTCATGCAATGGACTACTACGCCAACCCTGATGCCTCGACCGCTGATCGTTTCGCTGCCATACGAAAGGAATTCCCCACCGTCTCCTTTGCCCGTGGATTCCGTATCTTACCAGCCTTCGGTATTGGATCTTTCTCCAACAACCGATTCCGAGAGTACTTCATCCACCACACTTGGGATCCAGAACCTGAACCACTTCAAAAGCGACTCACCAACTTTGGACGACGACTCACCGAAGGGGTCATCAGTAGCAGCCCTCAAAAATAATGAACTTGCGCTTTAGTTTTCCATGGTGCATGTGACTCAAGGGATCGATAAGACATCATATGCCTTCTATAACCCCTTTTCTATTCGCTACGCATCGCTCTTTCGATTGTCGTGGGCTGAACGATGGCGAAAGGCTGCAGACGACAATTCCCTATCCCTTTTTCCCACAACACAAAAAAATATTTCACCAAGACAAGATTCCTCGAACATGGTAGACTAATTTTGTTAAAAGTGAAGTGCATGATTTTCTTTTCACTACGTCGTCAATAAACAACAGTAGCATTTCTACTCCTACTAAATTACTTATAAGCATCTACTAACACGTATGATACGTGGATTGTGACGTACGACTGTTAGATTACCGTACTACCGTAGTATTGTTACGTACGATAAGTACGTCGATCTCGGAATAGAACTACTACGGTAGGCATACGTGTTTGAGTACATACTACCGATACGTACGTATGTGATCATAGTGACGTATGATACGTACTCCGAGTTGAGACCGGTACGATCATAGTAGGTACTCCAGTACGGTAGACTACCGGAGCGGTATCATACTACTTTCGACGTAATCCCGGCGAAGGTCGCATTTACTGCTTGGCTGATAGAAGTACAAATGTATGAATACCGGTACTAGGACGATAGTAGGTACAAGCTCACCAACCAAATTTTTCTCTCTTCGTCTCAACTGGACAGGCTATAGCTACCAACTACCAGCTGCGGCCATCGATTCCGCATCCGAGAAGTTGGTTCACCAGCGGGGCAACGGGGCAACCCATGCAGCCACCAGTTTTCCGTCCACTCAGTACTCTGTTGCCCACCACTCAGAAATGGAAGAAGGGCAAAAAACCTCAGGAATGAGGAAAAGTTCAAATGGCCTTCCAAAATGTTGGGTGTGTTGATGATATCTTCTACTTTCTGCAACCCAATCTGGTGGATTTGCTGTACAATTATGCCTAACTTAGTACCTCAGACTGATTCCATCCCTGACATGTTGCCTGTGATCACTCTTTTCCTACTTAGTTGTCTATGCTACATGGCATAGCTACTGAGCTGACAGGTTTATGAACACTTGTGAAGTTTACCTTTTTTATCTGCTTCCTCATAGTCCATCTCCTACCACCATTGATTGTAGATTTCGTCTGCTCTTGCGGTCCCGCTGAGAGAATAAGACCATGCAACAACTTTGACCATTTCAACCTTTGGGACTTCAACTGTCCTTTGATGATGTTTAGGCTGTTGATAATCCTGCTGACCCTCTCCCTATTGACAGCAGCCCTCAAACGGTCTATTGCTTCCTTTTATGCTGCTGGCACATGGACCGCCACTTTTCATCACTAGATTATTTCTTCAAAGAATGTTGTCCTCCATGGGATTGTATAATGTGGCCAGAAATTGACTTTGCCCCTTATCTATCCCTCCCTTTCCCTTTCTACGGATGATCCTCTGGCCACTGCCTAGAATTCTTTAGCCATTGCTATGCACTGCGACCAGGCCCTTGCATTGGAATGCAATCACTTGGAATGTTCGCTTGCCCTGGATGCCTATAATGCCTTGTACCACACCTTGGCTACTGACCTTGCTGAGAAACCTCCTGAGTTCCCGTATTTCCCTTTTCACCAGTACATTTCCCATGCCACTTCCATTATGGCATCTGTGCCACTGCTGAGTGTGCACCAACACCTGGGTCACCCTTCTGACCATTACCTTTACCATGCCCATGAGCACTTTGATCCTATTTTTGAAAAGTGTCTCACCTGTATTCAGGCAAATCGAACCAAGGAATCTGCTGGTACACATTCTACTCGTACTGCCACCCAGCCTTTCAAGGGTCTTTCCGTGGATTTCTTGTTCGCTCGCATTCATTCCAAGAATGTTGCAAGGAAGAAAGACTTCACTGGCCTCAATGGTGAAACCTGTCGGATTCTGTTGAATGACCACTTCAACCGTGCTGTCTTTGGTGACATTCAGGTTTCCAGGGGTCCCCCATTGGCTCTGCTCCTTTCTTCACCAATACTTTCCGTAGCACCTAGAGCTCTACCTTGATCAGGGTGGTGAACTTTATGCTAATTCTGATCTCCAGGCCCTGTTTGCGCAATTGGTTCTGCCATTCGCCTCCCTGGTGCTGATGCCTACTAAGTTGTACAAGCAAAAGGGCCTTCTCAAATGTGCTCATCTTACTTTTGCAAATGCTTTGAAGGCAATGTTGCTTGGGGCTGGCCTTGACAACTCAGTTCTGGCCCTATGCATTCCACCATTTCCTTAATATTGCCAATGCCACTCCAGTACCTGGACAAATACGTCTACCTTGATCAGGGTGTAATTCTGATGTCCAGACTCTGTTTGCGCAATTGGTTCTGTCATTCGCCCCACTAATGCTGATGCCTACTAAGTTATACAACCAAGACGGCCCTGTCAAACGTGCTCATCTTACTATTGCAAATGCTTTGAAGGCAATGTTGCTTGGGGTTGGCCTTGACAACTCGGTTCTGGCCCTATGCATTCCACCATTTCCTTCATATTACCAATGCCACTCCTTCCAATCATCAAGACCAGCTGCCCTTGAAGCTTCTTCGTGGTGCTAAGGGAGCTTTTTCACGGGCTTCTGTACTTTTGTGAGCAGTGTCTGGGCTCTACCCCTGGTTCTTGTTGCCAAACTAAGCTCTTGCCTAAGGCACACAAAGGTATCTTTCTTGGGTTCCTCCCAAACACTACTAAGAACATCCTCTGGTATGATGTTGATACTGGTTAAGTGAAAATTGTCAAACGTGCTCACTTTGATGAGAGTGAGACTGAATGACCTCCCGTTTGGTGCTCTTCCCCCTATGTACAGCATCTACAGCATGTGCAATCTGGTGAACCCTTTCCTACTGAGTTGGAAGATGCTACTGTGAATGAGTATATAGCCCTTTTCAATCCTTTCAGTCATACTCTATTTGAATCCATCACCATCCCGCCTTCCAACCGTAGGCCTGCATTTGGCTTTGATCTCCTCACGGATGATCTTAACAATCACGTATTTTATGAGAAAATTTGGCCTGGTAGCAATGCCTCCCAGATTTGCTATTCACACAAGGCCACCAATAACACTAAATGGTGCAAACCTTGCTGCCATTAACGAGATGTTGGTCTTTACGAAGGAACATCACTCCTTGAGTTCCAGAAAGCGTTTGACTCCAAGTTCCATTACCTTCCCCTGACGTTTGCTCTGGAGAAACTCTTGACCATGGCTAAGCTTCGTCGTGCTCCTGCAGAACATCGTGAACTTTCCCTCCTCACTGATCCCATCCTGCCTGACGAGGAGAGTCCCGTTCTCACCCTTAATGCAATCCAATCCATTTGCTCTCTTTGCTTCCCAGAGAGTGACTTCTCCTCCCTTCCTGTCGAGGACCTTGCTGCCGCCATCCATGCTGTAACCTCTACTGTTATTACTCCAGTTGAAGAAGCTCTTGTGTACTTTACCTACCGCCAGCTCCAAAGCCTATCCACGTGGCCTGACTGGCAACATGGTGAATTCAAACAACTGGATTGCATACACAACCTTGGTATGTTTGGTGCCCCTGGTGCTCCAACCCCTGGTGCCATCATTTTTTGTTTACAATGGCAATACCAGATCAAGCGCTCTGGTGAACGTTGTTTCTGCAACTGCTGTGATGTGTCTCTCTGCGCTCTCCCTCTTCTTCACCTGGTTGCCTCCACCTACTCTTCTTGTGTTGAGTATTTTTTGCTCTAGCTGCTGCTCATGATATGCAGGTGTGTGATGGTGATGTTATTGATGCGTTTGCTCATTCTCCTCCCCCAGAGACTCCCACCTTCATCAGTATTGATGATGTGTATGCTGAGTGGTACAAAGATTGTTTTGGTGTTACCCATAATCAGTATATGGTACTTTGTGCCCTTCACGCTCTGCAGGGTTGTCCTGAATCTGGTTGCCTCTGGGAAACCTACATTGACAAAGTACTCTCCCAGAATCAAGTTCCAAGTCCACTACACATGACCTTACTATATACAGTGGTGTCTTCGAGGGCAAGCATATTTTGAGACAGGTTGATGACTTTGCTTCGGATTGTAATCATGAATCAACTGCTAAAGCTGTCGATGACTTCATTGGCAAGGCCATCCAATGACCTATTGAAGCACAACCTTCCTTTACCTATCTCAGTCTCCTCAGTGACTAAAATGGTGTTGACGTTCACCAAACAGCTGAGCTGACCTCTGCTGGATACATTGATTGCCTCTTTTGCAGCCATGGATTGGATAATCCCTCTCCATGTGAGTGTACTGATGAACATTCTGCCTCCCCCCACTTTCCCGGTTGATGCTGTTGAATGTTGATCACCTCAATCAGCCCCCCCCCCCCCCCCCCCCCGGCCCCACTGAAGGATCCCCTGGGCATGCAGCGCTTTGTGACTCCCAGTGTTTCTCCCACCGTACTGTGCTTGGTGAGCTTCTCTATGCCTACATCTCTTGCCAACCTGATATTTGTTATGCTGTTGTGACTTTGTCCAAGTTTGCTTCTGCTCGACATGCCTACCAATACAACTCTCTCAAGGGAGTAGCACAACCTCTGTTGCACCAAACGCTGGGGTATCCATTTCACCTGGCGCACTCCTGACTCCTGACCCCTCTTTGTCCCCATGCAAAGACTGCAAAATACCTACTAGTTGTAGCTTTTCCCCAGCTCACCCCTACCCCCATTCATATTGATAATGTCTCTGCCATCCAAATTGTCAATGCTTGCAAGCCCACTGAGTGGTCTTGCCACATCGTCATCCAAGCTCTTGCAATTTAAGATTGGAGGGACAATTGAGATAACTTAATGCATCATATTCATGGTGTTATCAATCCTTGTGACTCCCTTCAGAAAGCAGCTGCTGGTTGGGTTCTTCCATTTCCAACACTGTCAGCGTATTATGGACCGCTGTTATTGTTGATCCCATATCCTTTTACTTTTTTGTGCTTCTATTTGTTACACGCTACATTTACTTCATAACTTTTTCCTGGCTTTTGGCACAATTTTCTTTCCATTTGATGATTTCCTCACAGGTGTTTTGATCAGGGGAGGGTGTTGTACAAATTGTGCCTAGGCTAGTACCTAAGACCACATTTCTATCCCTGACATGGTGCATGTGGTCAATCTTTTTCAACTTACTTCAAGTAATATGTCTACTACCCATAGCTACTGAGTAAACGGAATCATTCGTGTAAAAGAAGCCCTCCAAGTCCAACACTAGTAGTTCTTCCAATGAAATAGTACGATCTTGACACTAAGCTGAGTTGTGATGCCGTTTCTTCCGAAGAAATGTCAGTTTCCGCCACAACTCTATCGGGAATCATGAAACGGTATTCTTGCTCCTCTCCCTTAGTCCCCTTCCAGCTAAATCAGAGAGACACAATCTATCCAGTTGGACACGGGGGATATGCATGTTGCCATGCATAAGAGCAGTAATTTGTACCACCGCTGGGATGATCTCTTCCTTTGCACTGATAGATCGTCTGTGGATTCTTAGTTCCCAAGGCTCTGACAAACCTGGGTTAAGCCCCAACTACGACAAGATGATCCACTCAGGGGGTCTCACCAATTGACGATACTACTTTCATGTACAATAGAGTACCGTAGTATCTCTTACAAACCCATAGTATGCTTCAGGCAAAATTCTGTTTATGTCTATGCCAACTACTACTAGTAGATACCTTCTACCAGTTGTTCTGTATCTGTCCAGCCCCTGGTTGACGCACGTGCCAGGCCCCTCTACCGGTAGCTAGAGATGGGCGAGGTAATGCAGGGAGTTACTCCATTCCGTATACGGTACTTACGGGTGGGGGAGTACCGTAGTCCTTCGGTAGATTGACTGTGAGTACCGGTAGAGTACCGGTACCGGTATCTCTCTACCGGTATCATAGAGTTCGTACTGGTATCATAGAGGCCTCGAATTACTGATGGAGCACGAACGTGGGTCTGTGTGACGACGGACAGACTAATTGTTGGCCGTCGAATGGATCAGATCGACAGTGAAAACCATCTTCTTATATTCATCATACACTGAATTGTGAACACTCAAGAACCGTCGCATCACCCAATTTCCATTCCAGCTATCCTACGGTAGTTTGCTCCTCGGGTTCCGTTTCGGCTGCTCTCCTATCGATTCTGTCTAACATCAACCATGGCCACGGACGCTGATATCGTTCCGGAGACAGTCACGGACTTTGTTTTTGACTTGTACGATTCTGTGACTCTCTCGCAACTGACGGAGGAGCAATCTAGATTCTACAACACGGTCTTTCGTGATTTGAGTTCAAAGGTGAGAAATTGGCGGAGTATGTCCATCATGGCACTAGGTATTCTCGAGAGAATGTATTTTCAAGGAAAAGGCTAACTTATCTTGACTGTCTCTCCAAATTCATTGCAATTGAAGTACTTTGGATCTTCTCCATGGCCTAATGTCTCGATGGTGGCACGCGAGTGCAACGGCGATCCTCTCTTCTTGGCATTTTATCGTGAACTGACCCACCGTCATTGGCACGCAGTAAGCCGACCAAGTCTTCGCGATCGGATTGAAGGATGGGATGTGTACCGAGAGCTGTTTGATGAACTGTTGGAAGGAGCCGAGGAAGACTCGACCGCGTCGCAACCCAAATTGTTCATTTTGCCAGAATGGGCTTTTGATATCTTGCATGAATTTGTGTACCAGTTTCAGGGATTCTGTCAATTCCGAACATCTCTCTACAATTCGGCCAACAAACATGGACTCATGGGTGGCACCGGTGCGGCTGCCGATGGAGATGAAAAAGGTTCCTCTAGTAAGAAGGGACCGCCAAATCATGTGGTGGAGAACTTGGCCATAATGAGAGAGGATACAGCCCATGATGTGTGGAGTGTCGATACAGTTATGTTTTACTTGCATCGTCTGGTGCAAATTGGAACTAGTCCCAAATGCACGGTTCCAGCTTACCAGTACTTTGGCATTTTTGCCAGTGTCGCCCTCAGTCGATTGGAGTGTCTATTGACCGACTACTCTGGGTGTCTCGCAGCCTTGACTCCCATCTTGGAAAGTGACACAATGACTGTGTCGAAAGCCGACCAAGAAACTAAATCCTTTGTTCAGGTCGTCAACGGCGTCGTTTCGGCTCGGTTGAGTTTAGTATACCATGCCGGAATTTCCTTCTTGATGTTGCGCCGTTATAAAGACGCTGCTATAACGGTGGGAGACCTATGTTCATACATGCACCGTGGTTTCAAAACAGGACACCTGCGACAACTTGCCAACTCAGACCAGTTGTACAAGAACTACGATCGAATGATTGCCTTGTTGGCAATTTGCACCCAGCTTTGTCCGCAAAGTGACATCGTCGAGGAAACAATCGCGAAGGTTATCCGTGAAAAGCATGGCGTCCAAATAGGGAAGGAGGCTTACACTGAGCTGTTCGTTTTTTGCGCTCCCAAGTTTATCTCCCCCGCCATCCCTGACTTTTATGAGGCCGGCCCTATCGAGAATGTGTACAAGCAGCAAGTACAAATGTTAGAACAAGAACTCAAGGACCAACCCGTATTTCGCGATTTACGATCCTATTTGAAGCTATACACTTCCATCCCAATCTCGAAATTGGTCAAATTTGGCAACGCAGAGCACACGGTATCCAGCCTGAAGCTGAAGATGAGACAAGTGGAAAGCAACAAGCCGGCCATCGCCTCTTTGAAGGAGGCTACTCCAAAGTCTGCCTTGGACATTCACTACTATGTTGATGTCGCTACAAACGGTGATGAAATTGTTCACATTGACGAGGCAGAGAAACAACGTCGATTCGAAAATTACTTTTTTGGTCAAATCAATCAGTCGTACGACATCCGTCGGGAAGCTGACGGGATCAATCTTAACGTCTAAAGAACTACTTTACGATAATAATTGCAGATATTGCGAAGAGAAAGGGCACTTACTCGTTTCTGGTGGGAACGGACCGTCTTGTTCAAGCCAATTCAGATTGGCATATTCGCTACGTAGTACATTTGTGCATTGTTCTTACGCCACTGCTTAGATTGACGCGGCAGGTCCAAAGGATGAGAAGAGCTAGCCAAACGTTAGCTGATGTTTCGTCCAACGATTTCGTTACTTCAGAGAGAAATGAAAGTCATTCATAAAACATCGTGATGCAATGGAGGATAGTCTCCGTCGAAGGGAGGTAATAGGCTTTTCATTGCATGCTACGGTACTTCGTGTAAGTTGTTGCCGCAGGGATACAAGATGCGGTAGAATTCTCCATGAAGTTTTCCGACGGAGAAAGACTGAAAGAGGAACAATATCCTACTACTGAAGTAAATCAAATTAGGCACCAGCTACTAGCTGTAAGAGATAAACCGATAGTGGCATGTCATGGAAATGTCAACCCTCCAAAAAAGTGTTCTATTGTCATACCGTATTTTGATTCACAGTCACACAGATATCTGCTAGAAGTAGTCCGTTCACTTTTGAAATTTACGACGTATTTGTATAAATACTACGTATGCTTCAGTCGCATTTCCCCATACGCCTTAAGTTTTTGGAAATTCATTGCCAGTAAAGTTCTTGCGGCAGATGACGGGCATGTCATCGATTTCAAATACCTAGACAAAGTTGACGTTGTCAAGAGAGCTTTCGTCCACATCTTGGGGGTGCCCGACGTCAACGAGATTTGGCTGATCATCCGTGGTTTCCTTCATAATCCCATCAGTGTCATCTCTGGGCTCTGGCTCGTCATCAGGCGGAAGCGCGAAACCACTTGCAATAGGATCTGAAATTGACATCCTTTTGGAAGAAGCAACATCAGTAATGTTTTGATTAGGTGAGGCGAGATTAGATCCTCCATAGCCAGCCTTGCGGCGGCGTCTCCTCGGAAAAGGGGTTCCCGAGCCTTTTGACGAGAGTTGGTCATTCTCTGTGGAAGATCGCTGCCATTTGAATAGGAAAGCAATCGTGACAGCAATGATAGCAGCCACAATTGTTCCTGAAATCAGAACAGCTCCTCTGTTCGGAGAGGAGACCTCCGCGGACGATGTTTGGGATTTGAGGTGTTGCTCGCAATGCGAGCCAATGTAATCATCTGGGCAAGAGCAGCCAGGATCAGGCTGGTCAGGTGTGACTTGAGCGTTGCAAATCCCGCCATTGACACAGAAATACAAAGGCTTTCCTGGATAGTCGTCTCCTATCGTGCAAATATCGGTTCCTGTGTACTGGCATGAGTTTCCAGCGAAGACGGGCTTATCTTTCGAGCCGATAATTTCATCTGCTACAGAACAATCACAAGTGTACTCTCCAGCCTCGTTTTCGACGCACGTCGATCCGTGTAGGCAAACGTGCTCTTCGTTACCACAAACTTCAACCTTGTGCTGACATTTCAAACCAACGAATCCCTCGGGGCACACGCAATGAGCGAAGTGATCCTTGTCGAATGTTTGGTTCAAATGCGAAACATCAGAGACAGTGTCCTGGAAGGGACCAAGATCTTTTACCCCATTCGCGCAAATACCGCCATTCTCACAGGGCAAGTTGCAAGAAAAGTTGTCCTGATTGTTGATGCCATCGCGGAATCCAGGCAAATCCGCTGGATCCACGGCAAACTCGCAATGAAATCCTTGCCAAGCAGTGTCACATTTGCAAGGCATCATTAAACTGTTGGTGGGACAAACCCCTCCATTAGTACAGAAATGGACATTTCCCAGCGAGCCATCTATTGGTGAAGCACAGAGAGAAGTCGCTTTGTGTTCGCATGAAGCTCCAGCGAAGATTTCAGTCTCATCAAATGCAGTGGAGCAGTCACAATGCGTTATCTCCGTTGTTTCACCGCCATTCCCGGCCAAAATTGTAGTTGTACATCTTCCGCCCTTCACAAGGCCAGACATATGCAAATTCATGAGATGAATGTTCCAAGGCAAACGAAAAAATGATCCTACAAATGCTATAAACTCACATTCAGACAAAACAAACCACCGCCACACTCTTCGAAATTGACAGGGTCTTCACCAGCTTCCACGACCACAATATCTTCAAAGTCTTTCTTAAATTGACAAGCTTCCCCTTGGAATCCGTCTGGGCAATCACAGCCGTGATTCAAGTTCTGTTTGCAAGTTCCATGGTTGGTGCATACAATATCCATTGTCGGGACTTCTCCATCATCAGCTGGGTCACAAACTGTCGTGGCAGGATACTCACAAGCAACACCCAGGTAAATGGTATCCTTATCAACGGCTGTTTGGCAGTCGCACTGGTGAGTGGTTTCTGTTCTCCCGTTCTCTTCATTTTGCGTCACGGTTGTTCGGCATCTTCCTCCATTGTAGCACACGAGACCGTCCTCTCCACAAACTTCCCAGTCACCTTGGTCATCCTCAACTTCATCTAAGAGATCTGGAATACCATCGCCGTCCGCATCATGATCTTGGCTCTCGTATTCGCACGAAAAGCCGTAGAACCCAGGTGGACAATCACAGCCTAGTAGTGGATCGTCCATGCAAGTACCATGATTCACACAGTACAAGACCTCGCCTAAATCATCTCCAGGAGATGGCTGGGTACAAAGGGAAGTCGATGGAAACTGACAGTTTATTCCAGCATACGAATATTTGTCATCGAAGGCTGAGGAGCAATCGCAATGGAGAGTGACCTCCAAGCTACCATCAGGCCCGATCATTTCGGTTTCTGCGCATGTTCCACCGTTGTAACAAAAAGCATCGTCACAAATATCTCCAGACTGCACCATCCCATCGCCGCCAGCTAATTCAGCTTCACAATGCTTTCCGGTCCAACCCTTTGGACATTCGCAAGTGCCGTCATGAAGACAAATACCGTGATGGAGGCAAAAATTGCCGTTACCACAACTGGACGTTGCTTTGTACTGGCAGAATACTCCACCAAAAAAGTCACCGTTAATAGATGACATTGAACAATCACACGTCTGTTTGATCTCTGGTGTGCCGTTCCCAGAAACGATCTCTTCAATGACGCAAACTCCCCCATTTTGACAGTATCCAGCTCCACAACGAGTTGCGAGCGGATCGCCATCTCCAACATCATAGTTATCTTGTGTTTCAACATGTATATTGTCGAGGAGAAACTCGCACTTATATCCAGCGGTACCGACAGGACACGTGCATCCTTCGATAGGGTTGATTTTGCATTCCCCACCTTGGGTGCAGAACAAGTTCCAGTCCGTTCCTGAACACATTGACGTGGCGATGTGTTCGCAAAATTTCCCAGCAAAAAAAATCCCTTTGCCGTCACCAGCTACAGTACAATCGCAATGATGTTGGGTGAAGTGTTTCCCGTTCTGGTCGACTTGGGTCGTGGTGACGCAGGCTCCGCCATGCAAACAGATACCATCACCGCACTTTTCGGCAGGCGCTTCACAAAGCTCGCCTCCCACGCCGGGAGGACAAGCGCACCGCATGTGATCCTCAACATCCCCCAAGGACCATTTGTGATTCATGTGCTCGGCTTCCGACAAAGAAGCGACTCCCACGAGACAGACACCACCATTTTGACAATCCAAAGTACAATCTGGGACAGTTCCTTCTTTGAATTCACAATGGAATCCCGACCAACCATCGTCACAAACACAGGGGTGGGAGGAAGTCTCCCTGTTGGATAAGTCAACAAGACATCGCGTGAGAAAATGCAAGCTCGGCAATAGCCGTTCTTGAGAAGGATCGATGCAGTCAGTGTGCACAACTTGCGACGTCAGAACTCACGGAAAGTTTGGATTACATTCTCCTCCATTGACACAGAAAATGAGTTCATCGTCGGGTGCACCTGGATTACAAATTTGTTCAAAGGGCGTTTCACAATACTTTCCGACGTACTTGGTGCCGTCGATACCGCGAGCTTCAGAGCAGTCGCAAAAGAGCTGTTCGTTGCCATACTTGTCTTCCAAGCCCGGAACACATTTACCACCGTGATAACAAGTATGGCCTGCTTGATTGTCGCATGCTTCAAATCTCTTGTCACAAAATAACCCAGTCCATCCTGTTGAGAAAGGTGCGATTGAGAAGCATTTTGTGAGTGCATGGAAATGAGGCTGAGAAGCATCGATGATGCAGTTGTTGACTCAGTTTGAAACTCGGTTGTTGTTGCTTCAACTATTCTTCTATACATACCCATGGGACAGTCGCAGTGCATGCCATTGTGAACCGTTTCTCCTAGTTCCATTACGTGTTCTGAGAAGTCAGCAGCTCCAAAGCGACAAGGAGCAGTGGCTGGACAGTTTAAAGTGCACGCATCCCTTTTGTTCTGGATCACACCGCTGGTGGTTGTCGCTTCGGGGGATGTAGCTGAAAGGAGAACGACGAGAACCTTGAATAGGCATCGGATGACCATGGTGAGGTGACGGTACAGTGGTAGCAACTGTTGTCGTTATTCTTGTTTGTTGAGAAAGCAAGGTCCGTCTGTATGGGTAAATGTTTCCTGTGAAATTTATGAATCAGAGCGAGGGATGATCGGAAAAGGTGAGGCATGCCAAATTGTCGTGTGTACCTTGAGAACGATCTCCCCTTTGCACAGCGGGTCTGATCCTTGCAAGACCTCTTCCTTTTCTGTGAACAAAACTTTTCTATTCCTCCAACCAATCCTCGCTATGTACAATAACATCCATGACTTAAAATCGAAAAGCAATAATTGCATTTCGGAGTGAGCCGATAAAATATATGTCGTGTTCTGTCATGATTATTTATTATTTATTGAACTTAGGTTCTATTATTCCCCACCTATCAAGTGCCAGTTCCGAATGAAGGCACTTACAGTTAACTGTAACGAAGTTACACTACGGGTACACTACCGGCGTTGCCGGTGTTGCACCGGTACTCGGAGGAGTACGTACAACTGTAGCTACCCTACCGTAGGTACCTACCGGTAGCGGTAGTACCGGTAGACTACCGTATCATATACCGGTACAGGTTAGGGGTACTGTCGTGAAGGGACTACGAAGTATAACACTCTCTACTCTAGAGTAGAGTACCGGTATGTACTATTGCGTACAGTTTTCATATGAAATACCCGGTACTTCCTCCGTAACACGAACATACTTAGTGGCCGTAGTACAGATGGTCTGTCTTTCTAGCTCTCTACTCTAGCTGGTAGAGAGGGGAGGTTATCTCTTCGCCAGCCACAAGACTTTCGTTCGGTTTTGGACCTATTCTAGAGTAATTCAATTAGAAATTGAGATCCATAGAGAAGTATGTATCATCCTTGCTCATGGTCAAATGTCGTGTCTCAAGAAGAAATCTTCTCCAACTCTGGCGTCCGTACTTGTCGTAGTCAATATCATTCACTGCAACTTAATGTTAACCGCAAGTCACACTTCTCGCAATAATAGCGAACAATTCCCATGTTACACAATTTTCGGAGCCGCGATGTTGTTTCTCTAGTTTCCGAATTGCTGCAGCAAGCTGAATCCCTCCGATACAGTCGACGAGGAAGACAACCCATCTTCAATACCACCTGACACGAAAAGTGTCAACCCTACCAGCAATAAAGCGCCAAACCCGGCCATGGCTCCGATATTCACGTCACTGATTTCCTTTGAACTTCCTTCTGGCGTCAAAATCTTGACGATGTTTTCGGGACGAGTCTTGTCGCATTCCTCCATTCCTTCATCTACTTCAACTCTTTGTACCACACCATCCTCCAAGATGATAACAAATCGTTTGCTTCGTACACCGACACCGTAGCCCATGTCTTCTGTTAGTCCCAGTTGCTGAACTAAATCACCGTCCCCGTCAGCCAAGATTGTAAGAGTTCCCGAAGCTACGGTACCAGCTTTTTCGTCATCCTTTGCGAGAATTCCTAGATCCTTGGCCCATGCACTGTTCACAAACTTGTCTTTGACAATCGACACAGTAAAGAACGAAGCACCAGAAAATGAGCTAAGTTGAAGACCACGATGACATTATCTCCACACATAACATACCGTTCGTCGTCACGACCGCAATATTGTTGACACCGAGTTTCTTAAGCTTGTCGGTGATCTTTACATATTCCGGCAATTGGGTGGTACACGTTGGCGTATACGCACCAGGCATGCCAATTAACAAGTTGGTACCGGGTCCGCCGATGATTTCGTGTATGGTGGCAGTGAAGATTTCTCCTCCAGAACTCGCCGTGCTGCTGACCACCACCTCGACATCAATTTCCGGGAGGGTCTGTCCCTCTCGAATCGGCTCAAACGTCTTGACGTCTTTCTTCTTTCTAAACCGATTAAGGAAGCCCATTTTCAGCGATGTCGTCGATGAGATCCTGCACGAAAACGACTGGCGATGGTTATCACTTCCAGGAGCCACGAAGGCTTCACCGGTAGCCGCCAGAGATAGAAATAGTGCAGCAAAGATCATGAGATCGGTCATCGTCGTTGCAAAAGAAAGTAGTCTATATGTGTTGAAGGATGATATTCTATTGAAGCGATGAGGATAAAATGTGATTTGTTGAGAAGTCGCTCTATCGATTCCTTGAACAGCCGAAGATATGCTAAAAGATACCTTTGTGACATACCGGTGTACCGTTCTGACTTGACATACTCACAGTCAGACCAATTTTACTACTAACTAACTGTAATAAAGTAGTGATCATTACCGTAGTTACAACTCTGCAACCATGTACGTCATACTCGGAGTACCTACTAACTGTAAAAGTCGTACTAGTCGTACTTATTACCCTTAGGCCTTGTGTATGGGAGTACCGTATGTACCGCGTGCGTTCTAGTACTACCGGTAGTACAGCTGATTAACTGTAAAATCTAAAATCGTTAAACTCGATAGAATTTCGCTCTATTATTAACGGTAGACTACATCGACTACGGTAAGAAGTTACCGGTATTTATTAGAGAGTTACTATTCGTATTCCGGAGAACAGTACTACACGTAGTACGTACAACGTACCGGTGCTACTACCGTACTAGACTACCTACGTACCTACCGTTGTAACAGTAATAATAATATATACGTAGTATAATATATTATTATATTATAACTATTGTGGCACAATGAAGCATTGGTTGGGATCATCTCCTCGCGCGCGTGCCCAGCCCAGTCTTTCCTCAACGGAACACTTCCACATGAAAGTGAGTTTACACGGAGCAGAAGCAGGGCAGTCACGAGCGCTGCGCACGGATGATCAACTTTTCATGTCCTACACAGCAGCCGCAGTCCGTCCCATCCACGCCGTCAAAGTACCTTCCCACCAGAGTGAAAACCGACAACAACCTCCCTCGGAGCGATAACAACTTTTACCGCCTTTACCTTGATCTTGCTCCACGAGGAGCCATTTTATTGTGTTTATTGAATCGTTGCAAGCATGTCCTCGCAAGCAAGAGGCTTGCAAAACTTCATTTCGGACCTTCGAAATGCCAAATCCAAGGTACGCCGAATTTTGCGTTGTAGAAATAGCTCGTGTTGCGCGCAACAATCACGTCATTCGTACTCTGATTGCAGTGAAAAATACGGCTTCTAGCTAGTAGCTAGAGAGCATGTGACCGTTGAAATGTCTGCTGTTTGCAGCAATTTGAGGCATCGTGTCCAATCCGGGTGTATCCCTCTTCATAAAAGGCTCACCGCCCTATACTTTTGCCTGTTCCAATTCTGATATATTGCGGTTGCTTGTTCTTTTTTATTGTCTTTACGTGTCTTTATTACAGGAGGAAGAGCAAAAGCGTGTTGACAAGGAACTTGCCAACATCCGAAAAAAGTTTACTGCGACCGGCAAACAACTCGCCGAAGATGGAAGCAACAACTCCTTGAACTCGTATTCACGCAAGAAATATGTGTGGAAACTGGTGTACATCCATGTTTTGGGATACGATGTTGACTTCGGTCATGCCGAAGTCCTGGCTCTAGTTCGTTCCACCAAGTATTCGGAAAAACATGTCGGATACACGGCGCTCAGTTTGTTGCTACGAGGAGATGATCCCATGATGAATTCAATTCTCAATACCATTCGGAAGGATTTGACTACTCTGGGACCCACATCGGCCAAGAACAACGCACCCACAACAGATACTGCACAGTCTTTGGCGCTCTGTTCCATAGCCAACATCACCGGTCTTGAGTTGATCCAGACGTTGCATTCAGAAGTTCAACACACATTGATGGCAAAATCGTCAACCCCGTGTGTAAAAAAGAAGGCAGCGTTGTGTCTCCTGCGATTGGTTCGAACTAGTCCAAAGTTGGTTTCTGGAAAAGAATTTGTCGCCCAAATGGCTCAGTTGTTGCAAGACAAGCATCTAGGAGTTTTGACCAGTAGCATGAGTCTCTTGTACGGACTGGCGACGCAGAATCCATCCGAGTACCAATCGCTCATCCCGTACGCAGTCCATATTTTGGGATTGCTCGTTTTAAAAAAGGCCTGCGCGAGAGAGTATCTTTATTATCGAACGCCCAGTCCTTGGCTTCAAATAAAATTGCTAAAGTTTCTGCAGCTGTACCCGCAAATTCTTTCTACAGGACAGGAAAATGATGGACAAGATCAGAGTATTGCTCAACTTGTCAGTGTTGTCTCTAAAATTTTGACCGAAACGGACGTATCTGATTCAATCAACAAATCTAATGCCGACCATGCCGTGTTGTTTGAAGCAGTGAACCTGATTGTCACTTGGGGATCGTCTGGACCTGCGCAACTGAGAGAAGGTGCCATGAAGTTGCTAGGAAAATTCATATCTGTCCGAGAACCAAATATTCGATACCTTGGTTTGTTAACCATGGCCAAGCTAGCCCAACTAGAGGGAACAGCCGACTCCATAAAGAAGCATCAAGCAACTGTGCTGGTATCGCTGAAAGACGCTGATATCAGTGTTCGTCGTCGTGCTTTGGATCTGTTGTTTGTCATGTGCGATACTGACAACGCTGAGCGTATTGTGGACGAGTTGGTGGCACACTTAGTCTTGGCCGACGCTGCGATTCGGGAAGAGATGGTACTTAAAATTGCTATTTTGGCAGAGAAATATGCAACTGATTTACGTTGGTATGTCGATACAATTTTGAAGCTGATCTCTATCAGTGGAGACCATGTCAGTGACGCCATTTGGCATCGGGTCGTTCAAATTGTGACCAATCATCCTCAAGGAGACTTGCAAGCATACACTGCTGCAACATTGTTGGTAGCCGCCAGTCCTCGTCGTTGCCATGAGACTGCGGTTCGTGTTGCCGCTTACGTGCTAGGCGAATTTGGATTTCTTGTGGCGGAGCGCCCTGGAATGAGCGGGGAAGAACAATTCCGCATTTTGCATCAACACTGGGCTACTTCGGACGCAACAACTCGAGCAATCCTTGTCAGTACATATGCAAAACTAGCCAATCTCTACGAAGAATGCCGTCCTTTAGTTGCTCCGGTGTTCGCACGATGCAAGAACTCGGTTGATGTGGAGATCCAGCAACGTTCAGCGGAGTATGCTGCCATGAGAGAAGCGTTCAGTCCGGAAGCGGTCGAAGATTTGCTTCGTGAAATGCCTCCTTTCGAAGATAAGAAGCAGAGCGCTCTGGAACAAAGGCTGCGTGAAAAGGAAGGTGAAGACAGCGCAGCTGTTGCAAAAGCCATCCGTCCAAGTGCGGCTCAACGACAACGTCAGCAACAGAGCCAAGCGGCCGCCAGAGCAGCGGAAGAAGTTGCAGCGCAACAAGCAGCAGAACAAAATGCCAGAAACGATCCAATAAGTCCCATCAGTGATGGCAGTCCTGGGGCTGGACCGTTGGATCGTCCGACTGTTGGTATTCCAAAGGATGTCATCCCAGCGATGCGAAAGGCCTTCTCAAATTTGTGTACCTCGCCTTCTGGCGTTTTGTTCGAAAATTCTTTGTTGCAGGTCGGTGTAAAACACGAGTATGTTGGTGCACAAGGTCGAATCTCCGTTTTTTTCGGCAACTTAAGCAAAGCGCCGCTGTTGCATTTTAGAGCTGTTGTGGATGACCAAGATCATTTAAAGATACAAAAGCAAGGAACCCAAGGCTTACTGGACGACAGTGATGACGGTGGATGTACTGTTGCTGTCAGAACTCAAGCAAAGCTCCTACTTCTTGTCGAAGTCACGGCGCCTTTCGATGATGCTCCGGCTATGCGCGTAATATTTGAAACAGAAGAAGGAGAGCTTCACGAGTACCCTCTGCGCCTTCCTATTGTAGCCACTTGCTTCATGGAGCCCGTTACTTTGGAGCCAGGTGCTTTCATGCAGCGATGGCGAAGTCTTGAAGGGCAAGACAGAGAATGCCAAGAGGTTGTCAAAGCTCCCCCAAATGTTCCGGCGATCGATGAAGAATATATGAAACGTATTGCCAACATAATAACAGATGGGCTGAAGTTCGGAAGGTGTCAAGGCTGTGATCCAACACCTTGGACAGTTTCTGGAGCTGCAACATTCCGCACGGGTTCGAAAGACGCAAACGGGAACAATATAAATGTTGGTTGCCTCGTGCGTGTAGAAGCAAATCCTCAAGCAGGTGCATTTCGAGTCACCACAAGAACTTTGCATCCGCTGTGTTCCAAAGCAGTCAAGAATGTTGCTCTGGTAAGCATTAAACTGGCCTAATTGTATCATTATGCCTAATTAATGTATTCGCATTACCTGATAGAGTAAAAGCATAAGATGAAAAGCTGTTCCATTTTGACACTGCCATGGGTCGTAGAAGCTCATATCATGTGATGTTTGGGATGGCCCGTTATTTAGAAACACTCGGTGTGGAAGCGGTCTTCTCTGCGGATGAGGCGATCCATGAAATCCATGGCATCGTCTTCTGCAATCCCGCCTCCTTCTTCGTGTGAGATAGCTGCCTTCATGGCATTTTGTATGGTCTGTTAAAGAATGAAAGAAGCGCTTACAGTTAGCTATTTGGGTGCTCACGTCATGAGAAGGAAAAAGAAATTCTTTCAGAAAACATACCTCTGGAATACCCATTGCAGGTCCACAATAATATACGTGGACACGAGGCTTCTTGATCACTTCAGAACCTTTGTCTGATTTCAGCTGTAACGCTTCAGCAATATCACGTGGCTTCTCTTCGATCATATCTGAAATGAAGTAGAGCTTTCCGCCTCGCTGCAAGATGTTGTCGTGAGAGAATGCGGCATGAACAGCAGTCAGCACTCCCTCCTTCATCCAGGTCTCGTACTCATCTTTCAGATAGAAATCTTGATTCTCGTGACGGAATCCAACATACAGGGCAGCAGGTCCCAACTTGACTCCAGATCGGAGCAATGCTTGTCGATGCTGTAAGAATCCTCGAAATGGAGCGACTCCCTTCAAAGAGGAAATTTGGCCTCGTTAGTGTCGGGGTGAGAAATGTGAATAAAAAGAAACAAGGAAACTCACTGTTCCAAGCCCAAACATCAAAATTGGACTCTCAGGACTGTCAGGTAGCTGGAGGATTCCTCTACGTATCTGCACGGCAACCTTGATTTCAGGCTTGGCATTAAATAAAAACTGGGTCGTCAATCCAACACGATTGTTACTCTTCGAATCTTTCCATTCGTTTAGAACAACTAGTAAATCCAACTTATCTTCCCGATGGAGAGGAGAAGATGCAATGGAGTATAGTCTTGGACAAATGGCAGGAACCATACTTAGGAGATACTCAAACGGTGGCAGACAAGTAGCTCCGAAGTCGCAGAGAACATCAGCAAAGCTGCAATTGCAGGAGCAAAGATCAGAAATCGAAAAAGGTTCACGTGGAAACAATGAAAGGATGTACTTACGTATGAGTATCCGTATATTTCTCAAATGCGCCATCTGATGAGTTCGGATTGTCTTTTTCAAACAAGCAACGCAGCTCGTCTCGAGCTTCCCTCGATGTTGCAAAGAGGAAGAGTTGCCTCAGAAAGCTTCTCGAAGGGCGTCCACAAAGGTCAAGGTATTGTGTAAGAAGCTCTCGTGCTGTCAGTGCTGCTGGAAAGGGACAGTCACCTAAGGGATCAACGCTTTCGACGGAAAGAAGACAGTCTCCCGTTATCTGTGGAAAATACAGGTGGAGCACTCTATCAACGACTGTTGCCGGGTTCCTGGGAAGCAAAGCCAAGTGATCGCCGACATCATACTTCAGTCCAGTGTTCTTCAGATCAAAAGTGAAAATAGCAGCCGGCCTCGAGTATCCCAAAGACACGATGCTCTCAATGGACTCAAGCTTCACAAAGTGATAATTGTGTGGAAGAGGGTGGAAATTTGATCGGTGTTTGCCAGGAGCCATAGACAAACGGAATATTGGCTCCGGTGGATCCAACAAAGAGATTCCGCCTGCCTTACCGTTTCCAGAAAAGAGTTTTGGGAGCAATGCTTCCATCCAGCTGTCGAGTTCTCCTCTGTAAAGCTCTGGGGACTGGTCGTCACCCAGACCAACTTTGATTAAACGGTCCGCACCCATATCGCTCAACTTCTCGTCAAGCAACTTTGCAGCTCTGTTGAACTGATCTGCTGCCGCGTACATGCTTGAGCCAAGACCGAAAACAGCAAAACGGAACGATTCTTCTTTAAGAATACCACTTTTTAAATCTTGCAGTGACTCCCAGAACTTTTGGAGCTGTTCCGGGAATTCTCCTTCCCCAAAAGTGCATGTAACAAAAATCGATGCGAGGGAACTTGTTGCAATTTTTAGAAGTGAGTTTGGTGGGAGTGCATCTCCAGCAACAAGACTGACTGTAGGCTCGGGACACATCCTCGACCTCCCGATGAACTGTTGAAGTTCTGTCTTTATCTCTTTTGCAGCTTGGGCAGCCGTGCCACTTTGAGTGCCGAAAATGACGTAAATAGTGTTGGCGCTATCTTCCACCAGCTTCAAAGACTCGCCCGGGGATGGTTGTAAAATGATCGGAGGAAGTCTAGGTCTTGCGGTGTAATGAGTATGAAGGAGCCTGTGGGATGTGTGGGACAATGGTTTGCTTAAGAGGTCAGTGTAAAGCTGTTTAACTGAAGCGTTCTCGTGAGACTTTCTTTGGACCATTCGTTCGTCCAATGAGTAGACACTTTCTATGCGCTGAGCAAGTATATTCCCATCTCTACTCTGGGGAAGACCCCCCCCACCAATACAACCACCAGGACATGTCATGACCTCTATGAAATGATACTCCTTTCTTTCTTCAATCTGTGTGAGGAATTCCCTCACATTCCGCATTTGATGGCACACTGCCACTTTCAGCGAGATTTCATCGCTTGCTCCCAGCTTGATGGTAGATTCCTTTATCCCAAACAAACCGCGGACAGATTCATACTTGACATTCGATAGGTTCTTTCCACTGAGGACGTCAGCGGCTGTGCGTAGAGCTGCTTCCATAACACCACCTGTCACTCCAAATATCACTGCCGCACCTGTGGATTCTCCAAAAGGATTGTCTGTTCATGAAAATAATCGTGAGTCCCAGCTCGTTACAAAAATCAAGCTTTTCCTGACCCTTTGACGCACCGTACACAAGTTTTGGGATCCTTCGGAAACTTTCATAATCATTTCTGGAAGCAACTCCTCGCAATTCCATTACTCGAGCGAATTCTCGTACTGTCAAGACTGCATCCGTCTCCTGAGTACCATTCTTCATTCGAAACTGTTCACGAGCGATTTCATCCTTTTTTGCTGTACAAGGCATAACAGCAACAACGATCAATTTCGATTGGTCGGCTGCGTCCCCTGTCTTGTTCGACTGGCCATGCCGACCAAGTATTTTAGCTTGTTGAGGCCACCAGTGATGTCGAATCACGCTAGAGAGCATGCTCATCGGAGATCGACATGTTGAGAGATGTGGAATAAGCTCAGGATAAGATTGTTCGACAAGGTTAATCCAACCAGGGCAGCAAGAAGTGAACATTGGAAGAGGCGATTCGGCCTTTTCCTGTTCGGTGCCATTGGCGGCAATATCCATTCGCTTCAGGAGTTCGTTAGCTTCTTCCATGATAGTGAGATCAGCAGCAAGATTCGTATCAAAAACGAATTGGAACCCACAAACCCGGGCCGCTCCGACTAGCTGCCCATCAGAGCAATCGCCAGGTTTGCCCCCGAACATCTCGGCAATAGTAACTCGTACGCTGGGAGCAGTTTGGAGAACTACAACCTTTTCTGGGTCCAACAAAGCTCGCATAACCCTTGGTGTGTGATCGACTTCCCTAATAGCTCCAGTTGGGCAAAACACAGTACATTGACCACAGCCTATACATTCCGTTTCTTTCAACGGTCTACTCGCCCGAGTCATCATGCATGGAGGAAGTGAAGAAATTCCCAAGGCAGGAATATTCGACGGGGGCAGGGGAGTCTCTAGAACCTTCATGCCCTGGATTTGATCGCAAGCTCGAACACAGCGGGAGCAACCAACGCATAATGACGGATCGTACAAGATGCAATTAGAGGATGTATCGACCATTTCATTGCCCATCCAGTTTCCCAAGTCCTCAATCTCCAAGCTGCCACAAGGACTAAATTGATTGTTTTGTTTGTATTTCTGCACGAGATTACGAGTTGACGTTTCCATGTTCCGTCGCAAGGCTGCGTTGGAAAGAGAATTCAGAACGGTCCCGTTCACATGTATTGTCATCGGTGTTCCGTCATCATTCAAACGACATGCTGTCGAACAAGCCAACTGATGTGGCGTTGGACCATTTTCAACAGAGATCACACATAGACCACACTTTCCAATGGGTGGTAGTCTTGGGTGATGACACAAGGTTGGGATGTACACTCCAGCTTTGGTTGCTGCTTCAGTGATCTTAGTTCCGTCCGGTACCTCTACCGAAGTAGTAGCCCCATCACTGTCGTTCACAAAGACGACTGGGACTAAGGTATCAACAGCAGTTTCATTGTCCCCCGGCATGCTTCGACTGCACTGATAAGCTCAAAATCGTAGTTGGTTGGTGTTTGAAAAAGTTTCTGTATTCAACGATTTTTCTTTGTGAGAAGGGAAACATCACATAGTTGATGGACACAAGCAGAAACGTAGTAGATTCAAAGTCCGATCCGAAGCCTACCATCACCACGATGATGGTGCCTTAAGCTTACGGCGGGAAAGTCTCTCTCTCTCTCTCTCTCTCTCTCTCTCTCCTTCATTCATTTTGTTAATTATTTTATTGATTGCAACGAAGTTCTTGTTGCAGGTTTCAAAAACTCGTCCCCGTCCATTCTTGTTGTCACATTCCGTTCCACGGATGTCAAAATTCATGGCAAAAAGCGAATGCATGTGACATCATCGCATTTCTCATTTCTCGCTTGACTTCAGGTTTTATACGGTCGCTACTAACTTTATTAAAATGATGTACTACGTACTACGTAATACTACAGTATTTCACAATGAAAAGAAAAAAATAGTAAAACTACCGTAGTCTAGTCTACGGAGTGGAAAATACGGTACTCGAAGTACAAATATAATGAAGACAAGTGGATGGTATGATGCGTAGGAGGAAAGGTACATAATGAAAAGGATGGTCTAATACCTACTCGTACAGTTAAGTCGAAACTGTGAAGTATAAAATAATATTTTTATAGGAGATCAATTTTATTTTATATGGGACAGCACAAGGTTGGTGCCTTTCTAGAGAGATGAGGTATTGAACATACGTACAGTGTAATACGGAGAACAATGCATTCTGATTGATGGGAAAGTAATCTCCTTGAAAAGATTGTGCACAAAAACTATTTGATATGAGTCCAGTAATAAACAGCATTGCTGCAGATTGCAGTTCGGAAACTGTGAGTGATCAGGAGAAGGATCTGATCTCTTGGTTTCCAGGAGGAAATGGTCCCCCCCATTCGCCACATTGTACGATTCAAATCGAGCATCGATCATTTGTCCGCCAAAATGAGAATCTACCCCCCTGAGGCCAGAGGGATATTCTTTGTATGTATTCGGTGTACCAACGATGATGAAATTGTCGTGTCGTAACGAGTATGATCAAACAGAGGTACTGTTGTCCTTGCAAATTCATCCGTACATCCAACGAGTTGCAAAAGATTCCTTTATTGCCAGCAGTAAGGCTCATCCACAGAACATTCGTAGGTGACATCAGGATGAAGGACCGTGTTTGTGGCTTCCACCGCATCACGAAAGATATCTTGGGCAATTTTGACATTGTCTTTGACCCATCGCTTCCTTCTTCTATTCTTGGTACTTTCATTCAAATTGGGCAGAGTATAGGTTCGTGCCGCTTTAACAGCGCTGTTGTAGTCTCCCATGCGCAATAGGATCACCACCAATAACTGACCCGCTTCGAAATGCCATGGCTTGACCTGCAAAACATTTCGGATCAGGTCCATGGCCTCCATCAATCGACCTTTGGTGAACAGCAAGACCGCCAATCGACTCATGGGTTCAACCCATTCCGTCCCATATCGTTCAATCATTGCGCGCAGTTGTGCTTCTTCTCGGACGAGGCCTGGACTGCAGTTGCCCAGTTCCATTTGCTGAAGGTCCTTGGATGCATCAGCTCGCTCTGCTGTCCACAGCTCGACTAGTGGATCCACAACATCGTCAGAATCTTCTAGCTGTTTCAGCAAATTCAGCTCGAGTTCCATGAAACGTTTTGTACTGGCGGTCAGTGGTTTGACACTTTGTGTGGAGATTTGGGTCATTGAGGAATGTAGAGGTTTCGAAGAAACTATCAGCTTTTCAAACTCTTGGCGAGCGTTCTCAAACTTTTCCATTTCTTCTACCCCTGACGCAGCCAAATGGAAAGGGTAGTGATAAAAATGGTTCACCGGAGAAAGGGGGACGACCCTTGAAGAGCACCCGGAAAAACTATCGACGGGTAACACAAGCGTCAGTGATACCAGCGTCGCCATCATGACTGCCACAGCCGCAAGGACGTGAGCTGTAGTGCTTGATAATTTGCAATTTCTTCCTGCTTGGATCATACTTGCACTGACAAGATAGCCGGCGCTTCAAGAAGCGAGAGACAAGCAGCTCGTTTACGACTTGTTGATGATGATGAATGATGAAGGAAAAAGAGCGATGGAGGCAGAAGGCACACCATCACGGCGAACGTTTTTCTAACAGTGTAAAAGATCTTCCAACTTGCTACTTTTTCTTGATGTTGGTGTTCTTCGCGATCACCGCAGCAGCATTTGGCTACCGTACTCCCGTCTCCCGTCCGACTTTTACTACGACTACCGGTAGGGAGTACAGTAGTATTGATACGTCGTATCACATACATTCATGCGTTCATGCGTCCAATCTGGCAGCTCCGACTTCATAGACTGGAGCAAATTTCCCCGCGACTTTCTCTGAGAACGGTTATCATAGGTGGGTACCTACAGTAGGTACTAGACTACAGTACGACGTTCAACGTACATACCCGTAGTACGACGAACAAAAAAATGCGTTCGACCAATAGCATTGCGTACGGTACCAGTTGTACGATACTAACAGTGAGTCGTAGTACACGGAGAAATCGTCATTTTCCAGCAGACCCCGTTTGTTTGATCTGCACATTTTCTTTTTCCAAAAAAGTTTGTTGCTTCCCATCACCAACACATTCACAGCTCACGACTTGTAGATAAACATAATCATGAACAACCACTGTGGTCCTTCCCGCTCGTTTGATACTCGGGATTTTGCCGGAGGTCGTGGAGGGAATGGACGATCAGTTGTTTCTCGAGAAGAAAGAATCCCTCCGAAACAACAACGGCAATCCCAACAAGCACCAACTGGTGGCGCTTCGCACCAACAGAACCACCAGCAACACCAATTGCGCTCCTCTTACACCAGTGGAAGTGGAAATGAGACATTGTTTCTTCAGAAACTGCAAGGAGCTCTTAGTGCCGTTCGTCGCGAACGAGACCACGAGTTCCGCAACCGCAATATGGCACGTGAAAAATGTCGTTCGGCGCAAGAAGCGGCACAATCTACCAAGAAGGCAGTGGAGCAAGAGACCGCTAAGCTTGATGAAAATATCAAGAAGACGCAACAAGCCATTCAGGACATTCAGAAAATGGAAGGATGGATCGCCGACTTATACAAAAAGGTACGCATCTGTAGAAACTCGATGATCCATCGCTATCAGGACTACATTTCCTCTCGTCTTCGTTCGTCTCATAAAACTCCCTTCTGCTGTTCCTGTTATTCCTCGTCTCATACGTACCCTTGTACTTTCTCAGTACGAGTTCAAGCACGAAGACTTGATTCGCAAACGGGATAAGATTGTGGAATATACTCTCCTCGCAGATAAAGAAGGACAAGAACAGGACAAGACTCTCGATTCGACGCAGAAGCTGATTGAAAAACAACAGGGTCTCTACGAGGATACTGAAAGTACTGCTACGCGTCTATCGATTTCCCGTATTCTGTCCCAAGTCAAGTCCGGTAACGTTCCTCCCTCAACCGAAGCAAAGGTTCTTTCATCGCAACAAAAACGAGACGAGAACCTCCTAATTCGTGATCTCCAAGCTCTAGCCGACAAATCATCTATGTTGATTCTTCCTCAAATGATCATCCAAAAAGTAACCAGTGTTGCCGCAGAGACAAAACTCATCCACAAGGAAATTTCTCGTCTGGGAAACCTATTGAAGGATTATCAGGATAACTACGTACAAAAGAAGCTCGAAGAGCAACAGATTGGTATTTCCAATGACGACGAGAAAGTGGGACGTGGGTACGCCCGCGGCGATGAACAGATCTTATCCAGTGGAAAGTGTCTCAATCTAAGCGAAGAAGAAACAAAAATCGCTCCAACTCAAAACGGGTCCCTTATCAAAGAGAACTCTGTTGATGGTTCTATGCAAGCAGGACCTTCCGAACTTGATGGCGCAAAGATTGTGGCTAGAGATTTAATGGCTATAAGGCCCGAGGAGAGCATCCGTGAAGAGAAAAGGGAGATTCTAATGTCGACGGAAGAAAACGGAAACGCCTCCCCGGCTTCCAATCCCTCAACCACAATCGGACACTAGATACCGAATATTCAACAACTTTTCATTGAAAAGACAGCGGTTGCTCTCACGCAAATCCTTTTTCCTGTGGAATAATCGTCAGGTCGGATCGAATTATTCTTTGAAACCGCCGATATCTCTTCCTATGATGACTGTGACACAGATCCCATCTTCCTTAGAAGTATTAGAACAAATTGTGAAAAATATTTTTCGTCTTATATTCGTTCCAAGAACACGAATCCCGTCGAGTGTGTGCAACTTACGACGAATGGCCTTGCTTGAGACCCAACCATTAAATGACATTGGCGTGGAATTCCACGACGCAGTGATTTCATCGGGAAAAAATGTTTCTCGTCAAAGACTTCATTCGGGTCATTGAATTGATCTCATTGCTTCCACAGTTCGCCCGATTTATACCTTCGAATTCGTATCCAGTGAGCTTTTTTCTCCAGAAAAATGTGGCTTTATCCTGCGTAGATAGTCGTCGATCTTCCCAGGATACATTGGCACGAAGTATCTTAACCTTCTAACCCACATCGGTTCAATGCATTTTGAGAAACCAGCTCCAATGAGAGGACGCTGTGTGTATCAGCTCTGGCCAGACAATGGTAGTGCCGAAATTAAAAGTATGTCGTTCTGGCCTGTTTCCGTGGAGAAGGCTCTGAAAACATGTCCCTTCAAGAGTTCGCCGATATTAAGACGAGTTGGCGTTCTTGCCTCGTCCTGAACCGTCTGGGGGATTTGCCTGGGAAAAATCGCCATGGGAACGAACTTTTCGAAGGAAATGTCGACCGCTTTATTGAATCAGCTCAAAACATTCGCCGCTCCTTGTCGCACAAAGCAAAATCGGCTTGTTCTGCTTGGCGTTTCGCAATACAATGCACCGTTGGTGATGCAGTATTCTTCTTACCATGCCCTTTTACTTTGCGGAAGCTCCGAAAGCACGAGCTAACCTTCTCTCTAGCAGCGACTTCGTCAATTTCTTCCCAGCCACCATCGCAAGGAGTCAGGAATCTCCCACCGATCTGATGAATATCTTCCAATATCTCCAGTGCAATTTGCATTTTGAGATGTTTGGGGGTAGCATCATATCTGTCCAGATTTTGCTCGATCAAGTATCGGAACCTAACGTTTCTACGAAGGGAGAGCAACAGTGTAAGAATGAAGGAACACGCTGGCATTTACTGTTAGCCAAAGAAATTTCTCAGACCTTCCACCACATACCCGGCATGTTCCTGGCAAGATCTACCTCTTCCCATCAATACGTCATGTTTTCCAGGAGTCTTTATATGAGAATAGATTTGCTGATGTTGGAAAGAAGCGTCGATATTAGTTACCGTTCCAGCGGCTGCAGCCCGTTGTCGCTCCATCATTCGCTGCTTTAGCATACATTCGTGATTGTAGGCTACGGGAACGGCTCCTGAATCATCCATTAGGAGAGCAGTCATGGGAATTCCAAAGGTTTGTAGAGTATACTTGAGTTCTCTTATAGACCCTGTGTGAGCCCTATGCCGATGGCGTTGATACGATTCCATAGCCAGGCGTCCCAAGGAAAGAGCAGGCCCTTGCTTCTCATAGTACTCTGGTAGATAGCACATGTGAAATGCGACAAAGCGCAGGGGCAGACAGGCAGCTAATCTACCTGCTTTCCAAACGGAGTTCCTATCCAATTCTTGCTCCGAGTTGAATATGACAAGGACCTCTCCATTCCGTTGTGTCTCGATGTCCATACTGTTAAGCATTCTACGGTACCAGATGGCACGGCACTTTGCTTCGGTAGTCCATTTTGGGTCCTTGGCCTTCTGAAACATGAATGATACCAAGCGCCCACTAATATCTCGGATTGGAAGATCTTGGAGCCACCCACTATAAATGCATTCCAAAGTTCCCTCCTCATCCTGCAAATCGTCCTGTGTGATATCCTTACAGAGTAAAGCTCGCCCAAAAAGCTCCAATTTTGCTTGAAAATGTTTTGAGAAACGTGTGGCTGCTCCCGAAGCATCAAAGAGGTCTGCTCTTAGGAATTTCAACCGGAATTCTTGATTCTTCACAAAGACCGGATCAATGGACAAAGCCAAATTGTACGCTTCCTTATCGGAATCTTCAATGTTTTGCAATGAATTTTCTAAGTCTTGCAACTTCCTTCTTAGAAACTCCGGGGTTTCTTCAGGCATCTTCTCGGAAATCCCGTGAAGATCATAAAGAATTTGCTCACGCGATTCCGTAGACAATTTATTCATTTCCGAAGCGGCAATTTTTTCTACATCTTCCATACGAGGGTTTTCTGGAGGCGGATTGTCCATGACATGGAGTCTTCTAGAAAAACTCTCTGCTAAGCTGTCCACGACGGACGACGCAGGAGTATCGGGCGTTACAGCTGATGCAGGAGAAAAACACGTCTCGTTATTCTCGTTTTCGACCTGTTGATTGTAAAGCGTGTGGGAGGTCATCATGCTGAATTCTTGAGGGAGTCCTAACCTCGTTCTCCAAAGGACAAGATTGTACAATGTTTAACTGTAAAGGACAAAGTAAAGGGATGTGCAAGTGGAGCAGCAAGCACTCGATCAACTACTTCTCGTCAGCGCAGGTAGTGGTACAAAGAAAGAAAGAAAGATGAATACAGACTCTACTAACTGTAAAGGTAGTACCTGGTACGACGTATTACTTATACGGTAGGTTGGTATTGTACGGTAAGTTACCGTACTACGTTGTAGTGCTGGTAGACCACCGTACCAGTACCCGCGTACCGTACTACGGTACGTACCGGTAGCGGACGGTAGTACCGTTGCTTCTTTCGTTTTCTTTATTTTTTATTTTATGTCTTATTACCCAACCCTAATACGTCGTATCATACACTACTTTATTATTTAACAGTTAGGTAATTTTTTTATCTCGTATTGTTTTACCGGTAGTTACCTAACTCTCTACCGTAGTCGTACCGGTACCTGGTCGTATTTCTCAACTATCAGTAGACTACCTAGTAGAGTCAGTAGAGAGACTACCGGTACTGTTCTTCTATGGCACACGTAAAAAAAACGGTACTTCGTAAATACCGTACAGTAGTACCGTACTAAACTGATGCTATACGACTACGGTAGGTAGTAGTCCTAAAATAAACAGTCGTATAAAAAGTAATGAATTTTCGTATATCTCTCGAAATCCAAACTATCGAAGCCATCTTGATCTAGTAGCTAGATCGTAGTCGTGCGACGTATCAACCAGGCGGTAAAACGATGCGAAAATAGGTACAATCTGTAGCGGCATGGCCATCAATAAGATTTCTGAAGTCAAAGACAATAAAATGGCATCCATTGAAAACAACAAGATATTCATTCCTTTACAGTTAGTCCTCATCTTTTTCTTGTTATTACTCCAATCTTCTGTTTACGTCGAACTGTTGTTATTACTTCAGATCATAGTCCACCAACAGAGCGCAGTTGCCGGCAAAAGAACGGCGGTATACATAGTCAGAGCAGATGAGGTGTTTGCATCTTCATCAATGCTTGGAAGGAGTGGAGTAAAAGTGGGCGAAAGGTCTGCATCTGGGGACGGTCTTTCCCCTGGCGAAAACGACGGTACCTCCAGAGCAACCGAGACCATCGGGCAAGAACTGGAAGGTCCCGAGAGTGGATTGAAGTACAGACAAGAACATTCCTGGGTAGACCCGTCACCTAATGGGACCACGACACGTTCTTGACTACGTGCGCAGATGAAAGTGCTTGAATTTGAGATTGTGGACGACGTTACCCTGTTTTCAGATATCGATGAGCCAATTGAGTCTATCAGTGTCGCAGCAAACACACAATATGGGTATTCCATGCCACCGTTGAGAATTTCTGGGTTACAAATCACAGGCCATTCCTCCGATGGAGAACAAGGTCCGCGGACATCGGGACCGAACGCTTCTCCATCGTACACAAACTCTGCCTCACCAGTTGTTTCGTTCAAGTACAAGCATCCACCCAAGTTAGCTTCGGGAAAAGGTTGGCGGTCGTCTCCAACTAGATCATTTTTGTGTTGTGACGGACTTTGGGTAGCAAAAAGAGGATCGGTTGATGTAGGTGAAGGCTGCGGTGTCACCAATGGCGTAGCCGTTGGAGACGAAGAAGTGTCGAACAGACTTGGAGCTGCAGTAGGAAGCTCAGAGATGACTTGGTTGGTTGGTGAAGTAAGGATAGGAGTTCCAATTGGTGTTAGGGTCGGTGCTATCGGTTTGCAAGTGGATATGAAATTGCTCAAGCAGGCGCATTCCAAAAATTCTCCTGGGGATTTTTCATAAACGGTGGATTCTGCTTGTCGGGCACAAATTAAATCACTCCGATAATCCAACCATGTGCAGTAAGGACAATCAACTTGATCTGCCAAAGCAGTGTTACAATAGCAGGGGTATTGTGACCCTCCACCAGGACATCTTGTAGGTAGAAACTCTCCCAAGGACTCCCCATTTTCAAATCTCATCGTAGTACCGTTAAAGATTTTTATTGTACAGAATGCGGGTTTGATATCATAGTTTTGATCGTCATTCGCTTCTACCAGGCACGTTTCTTGCGGAATTCCATCAAATGAGATGTTGCACGAACACGATTGAGCAATGCCATTCAAATTGACAATTGATACGGATTCTCCATCCTTGGCACAGACAAGTCCTGCATCGAGGTCTGCCATCGAACAGTAAGGGCATTCTACCGGTGGATCTCGTCCTGGTGAACAATAGCATGGCCATTCTGATACTGGCCCACATCGTGTCACAAAAGATTCGCCCAGATTTTCCCCAGGCTGATACGTGATTCCATCTAATGTACAGGTCGACGATTGCGCTCTTCGCCAATCATTTACAGTTAATGAATCCATTGATTGCGGATGCCTTCGAATCAATGATTGCTTTGCAGTTAATTGATGTTTATAATGGCCACTGGAGAATATCGGTGCAACAGCAAGTGCGAGGACGAAGAAGGGTTGGTTGTGTTTTGACTTCATTCTTTGATCAATATTCATTGAACTACGATCTAGAACATGGAGGGCTGCTGGCTTTGATCACTAGCTAGGCTACGTTATGGTAGAAACATCATCGCCACTGACATCGTTATTTCGTTTCATGTTCTGCATAGTTATCGAGTACCTAGCCATTGATCTTACTGTCGTCGTGGTATCGCACCTGATGATCCGGAAGCCAGTGCTGTGTCGTATTTCGTCCTACATCTTCCGGTACCTGGTACGTAGCAGTGGTACTACGAACTGCTCGATACCTACCGGTAGTAGAGGGTCATCGGTCTTGCAAAAGTCAAGACTCACATGGGCTGCTCATTCATTCACAAGCGGCAAGATGAGTTGATTGTCCGTACTTAACCTTCCGGTACCACACCTTGTACTTACAGTTAATAGAACTACGGTAGTAATGCCGTATACGGTACGTCGTAGAGCTGAAGAGGATATTTGTGGCTTTTGCGACCCTTCTGAACTATTTCATCACGTAAGTACCAACTTGGATCATTAAATGTTTGATCGCCGGTTGCTAAATCACAATCGCTACTTTGTACGACAGCATAACTTGTATGGAGCAGAACGCAATCTCGTTTTTCAATGTTGTGTTGTCACTTTTTCTCTTCCTTCTACTACAATCATTTTACTCACGCCAGAATTTGTGGCTATTAGCTAGCTAGTAGTAGAGTCTTCGTTTTTGCTGTTGTCGTCACGATCCTGTCTTCAAAAAATACAAGTCGATTTTCAATCTTCATTGTCGACGGCATTGTGATGGTGAGCGGCGAACAGTATTTTCGTCAACGAGGACCATCGTTGACAAGATTTCCAGTAGAAGGATCTCATCAAAAACCACGCAGCAGCTTGAACAACGAATCCTACAACGCCCCTATGGCATCGCAACTACAGTCAAACAGACAATCATCAAATGAGCCATTTGTGGCAGCTTCTTACTCTGGTCGACCACCAACAAAACATCCAGATGATTTGCGTCAAAAGCGGAACACGAAGAATGGAAGCGGCTGTCAAGCAATGTTTAGTTCTATCTTTGCATGCAATGAACTAATGTACGACCGCTGTGACGAATGCGCCGACGATGATATCTCCTACACATATGGAAACCATTCTAAAAACTCTGCTACAAATACCACGTCTACAGAAGAGTCCAACACTACAGACGAGTCAACTCTTGACAACAGTACAATCCTTAGCCACACTCTCCATGCAGACTGGGAGACAATCGCATCCGGTACAATGAACGGACCGATCTACAGAGATGTGGACGAAAGCAGAAGTGACGTACAAGAAGTCGCTCCGCTAGTAGAAAATGGCTGGCATAAAATATATGATAATAGCGATGATGCGCAAAGAGACGTCAAACTGCACAACCAAGGAGAAGAAACAAAGAATGACTTTAGATCTCGATCCCGCTCGAGGCGGATCCTACTCTCCGGCCGAACAACGTCAACAGTCGGGGAAAAGGAACTACTCCGTTCGTCAAGAGGTGATAAAACAAAGGGAGAAGTCCATACTTTACATGCAGCAAACAGTGTCACCAAAATGCCAGATCAAAATCCAATGTCTTCGGCTACGAGATCACGCACCAGGTGTGTGACCACACGAACGCGCTCTAGAAGTCCTACTAGATCTAGAAGCCTGGGTCGTCGATCAAATCATAATCGTAGAAATGCACGAGCTAGAAGCGTTCCTCTCAAGCCCGAACGTGACAGATACGTTTCAAGTCGAAAAAGCACCAAATCTAGGTCAAAGCTGAGAAAGCCGAGCGGAACTAACGTTTCTGCAGAGGCGAGACAGCGACGGAGTCAATCAAAATCCCCTTGTGAAGAAGACGGCACTAAGACAAATTTCGAAACAGAAGACATTGGGAAACTTGTATCCATGAGCAACTGCGACAAAATCTCAAGGCCTTCGAGAAGCGGACCAAAAAAAACGAGAAAGAAGATTCCGATTCGCCGACCTCAATCTAGAAGTAGATCGGTTAACAGGCTCTGGAATTCAAAACCAACGGCTGCGGCGAATACAGAAAAAAAGTTATTTAGGAGTCGCTTTCGCGTGCGCCCGCCTTTGACGAATCGCGAGAATGAGAATGACAAGTATTACCTGAAGACAAATCCACCGAACACAGAGCAAGAAGTCGACAAAAATGACGCGAATAATGACTTCTACACAGAGAGTGAGGAAAAAAGAGCCACAAAATCAAGTGCACTGAGGTACAGATCGATCTCTGTATCGAAATCCAGGAAAGCAAGTGACCAAGAGCAGAATTCCGAATTCAACGAAACGACCACTCCTGTCAACACGGGATTTTTCACTTGGAGAAAAAAGAAAAGAGACAAGCCTGTACGTCTAGAAGAAAGGAGTGAGCACGGATGTGACATTTCGTCTCCGAGACGATCTGAAAACCTTCTAGCCAAGATCGGTGATCTAGCAAGATCGGATAGTCTAGCTTTCCCAGTCCCAAACGAAGAAGGGCAAGAAATTGCGATTCAAGACAACGAGCACTGCTACGAAGACCCAGCGAATGTCCACTCAATGCTGACTATGCCTTCCATGGATCTACAGTTGAGCAACGAACGATTTCCAGAAAGTGTCGAGGAACCAAAATTAGTGGTCGTACTAACAGCAAATGAGGATGGAACACTCGTTACCGACGACGGTGCATTGTACGCAAACCATGAATAGAAATGAAGTAAAACGTTGGAGGTCAACCGATACTTTGGCCACAATCTTCCAACCGAAACAACTTTGAATGATATTTGCAAGTAAATTTATGAACTTATTAGTTTGCCTCAACCGAATCCTCCAATGAATCCTTAGGCAACCTGCCCTCTTGATGAGCGCCACTCTGCTTACAACTAGATTTCCTACTGTTGCAGAATGGAAAGCACTTTCTTGGAACGAGAGAAATTCTGAAAATGATCCATGACAATATTCCATTCGCTTGTCTCGTTCAAAGGATCCTCTTGCGTCAAGAGCAACGATTTCCAACATCGTTCACTCTGGATTGCGTACTGAGTCAGCTTCGGATGTTTGGTGTGTCGCTGAATTATTTCGTTTGATCGGGTGATGTGAGGGAGGGCACGATGTGGACTGATGGGTTCGCCGCGACTCAATTGAACAAAGGTGGGAAGGCGACTTTGAAAGCGGCCTTGTACTTCTTTTGGACCTGCTGTGCGATCGTGTTCCGCTTCTAGGTTGGAATGGGGCGCTTGTGCCATAAATGTGACAAAAGAACGCCATATTCCTTCAACTGCCGATCCGCAGACTCCTGACATTGTGTTATACGTGTTGCTGCCGGCTTCATCAACGATGGGATGGTATTCATCGTCCACTGGAGGGATAGGCGTATCTGCGTCATTTCTTTGACGTCCATTATTGATCGGATATGTCCAGGAGATCCAGCTTCGCTTCTGACGATGAAATAAGTCTTCAAGAACCAGTTTTTGAGTTCTCAAAATCTTGAGGGACTCAAATCGCTCTTCCATCGAAGAGAGTCGTTCTGCTTTGACAGTTTCGAACCGATGTTGCAAAATTTTGGTTGCCAGTTCAAAAGCATCCTGATCGGTTGGACGAAGCATGTCAAAACATTCTCGAGTGTCAAACACCGATGGCCTTCCCACCTTGGAATCGTCGAATTTGCTTGGCTTTTTCCAGCGGAATCGCTTGGCTTGCTGTGGAGCAACTTCGGTGATATCCTTTTCCGGGATATTGAACCAAAGGGCAACTCCACGAACAGATGGATCGGAATCGGGACCAAAGGCCAATTCATGGACCATGACTTGATTGGGATGTTCGGACTTGTAGTATTTCTTGGAGATAGGAATGGCATTACCGGTTTCGTTATCCAGGCGAAATGCAGTACAGCGCAAGACCATGCACGTATCTTGAAAGATTATATGTTGAGGACGGTACTTGTACATCCATTCATGCGTGCCACGCATTTGAATGGCGATTGAGAGCTTGTGGACCTCAGAGATGGTGTTTTTCCGGCGTTTTTGGGCGGCTGTTGTGTTTGTAACGAGCTTGTACAGGTCATTCCATCCATCCAAATCGATGGAAAATTTCTCCCCGAACGGGTTTCCGGCAATGATAGAGTAGTGACGCTTCTGGTGCAACCCTTCGACGTTGATATCCGTGGCGATGTTGTTTCCTTGCGTTTCCGTGAGTGGAAGCCACGAAGAGAGATCTCCTGCGACGCGTGGATCATGGATTGCATTGCATCTGCGTCCAAAAGGGCTTTAGAGAAAACGAAAATGAAATCATTTAGTGCATAATGTCTTTTCATGCTTCTGCGAAGACACGAAGAACGATTCATTGCTCTGATATACGTACCATGATCCCATGGCGACGAAGGTAAAACAAGGCTTTGTACGATAGTTTTGGACATCGTCCAAAAGACCATTTTGTTGCAAGTCGCCCAAGGTCTTTGTCTGGAGTTCATCTTCTCCGTGTGCATAGGTGCAGTTGTTCCCGAAAGGACAGCTTTTATTTCGGACGTAGTGCATGCATAGTTCAGTCTTGATTCGCTGTTTGCGACCGTTGGCATCGTCTGGCTGTAGACTACCAGTTGAGTTGATATGGTAGGACATCTTCTTGTTCGAACTTCGTTTGGACGGCGATACATTCTTGGCCTTTTTCTTGGGACTATTGAAAGGAGGAAGAGAGCTCGTGGTGAGACTAAGGGAAATTACATCATCTTTGAAAGACACCAGCGGACTTTGATAGTCGGAAATACAACATGGCATGGAAGGGGAAGCGCTGTCATTTGTCTGACGGTGGTTGATCCCCATACAGACAGCAACGGCATACGGCATACTCTTGGTAGACGACGATGACAACGCTGGAGTAGAATGATATGACGAGGATAGGCTTGTAGTACTGGTAGGAGTCATGACAGCAGTTGCAGCAGTCGTCGTAGAAGAAGGAGTGCGAGGCCAAATTCTCTTCCACTGATGGGGAGAAGTTGGGGGTGTCGAATTCGCATAGGATGGCGACGTCGGATCCAAAGTTGAGACTTTGCATGTTAAGGTTGAGAACGGCGAGAAGTCTCGAAATGTTGATGGTTTGTGGTTACCGTTGCTGTTGTGACTGTCCTTTTTGTCGTTTTCTAGTTGGATGGCAGCTCGTTGGATCGAAGACATAGTGGGAGGACGATCCCGTTGCAACAGCGACGACGAAGGTGATTGAACAACGGTCGGTATGTTTGTGGTGTTAGTTGTGGAAACAAGAACATTCTCAGCAGCTGTATCCTCACTTTGATAGAGAGGAGGTGCTGGTACAAACATGGCCACATTTCGATAATAGGATGACATTCTGTGAGATGTAAGGACGTCGAACGGTCTTGTTGTTGTTGCTGCAATCCTAGTTGCTGTGAAAAAAGAGACCGGCACTCCACACGCAAGGTCTCAGAGGAGAGTATGTTGGAGAGATTGCGTCTTTCTGCAAAAAATGAAGAGGAGAAAACACCCATCGATCGAATGAAGACGAAGAAAAGAGCGGCATCTCAAGAAAGAAAAAGTGGTCTTGGCTGCGGTCAATCACACATCACACTTAATGAATCATTTTGATTAGAGATAAGGATTACATTATGTGTAGAGGTATGAAACGCTATCATCTCATTTTATAAGCTTTCTTCTTCAATCCACAGTTGATGATCGGTTGTTCTTCACAGTCAATAGTAACAGGAAATGATGTCTTCGTCTCGTTCGACACGTTGGCAGTTGCTACCGGAAGTACGTCGTACGATTTAGTACTACGACATTACGGTAGGAGCTACCTATGATACTGACTATGAAGTACCGTACTTCTACCGGTAGGTACAAATAAACAAAAGCAATATATTTTATGTTTTATATTTTATTTTATGTAGTCTTTTATTTAAGAGTCTATTGGATAAACAGAGTCCAGATCAAAATATATAAAAAAACTCTGTCGGGTACGTATGATAGTAGTAGAAGCAAATTCTTGTCGTGAGACCTTTCAAAACGAACGACCGTACTGTTAATTGTTGTTTGAAAAGTCCAGTACCGGTCATTATTTGGTTTTGAAAAGTCAAATAGGGACGGGTGTCTGCCGAATCGGAAGTCTCTAATTGTCGTTTTAAAAGTCCAGTACCGGTCGACCCGGAAGACCCTAATTGTCGTTTTCAAATTCCAGTACCGGTCGTTATTTGGACGGGTGTATGCCGAATCGGAAGATTATCAGGACGGGTGTCTCTCGAATCGGAAGACCATAATTGTCGTTCAAAAAGTCCTTTGTCGTTCGTTATTTGATCTTTTCAAGACCAAATAGACGAATGACTTCAGAATCGTAAGCCCCTAATCGTCTTCTGAGAAGTCCAGACTACAATACCAGTGCTGGTAGTTACAGGTACTAACGTATTCATTGAAATTTTATAACTTTTTTTATTAGAATGAAATATTGATTAACAAAAATGAATGAACAAATACCTAAATGTTATTAATATCACTGCCCTACAAGTCTTCTCCATGGATAAAGACATGGTCACGCTTTGTAATTTTCTTCAAGCTCTTTAGAATAAATGCTCCTACCTCCTCTACCATGCCTTTGGTTTTACTTGCATTTACAGTTAGTGGTTCATAGTCGTGCATTGTGACAAGCAGACGCAAACCCAATTGTCTGTTTAGTCCCAAGCACTTACAACAAGATGATGCAATAATAGAAAATCTATTTGAAGACTATACCAACAACCAGCTGCCATCTATTCCGCATCTGAGAAGTGGGCTCACCCGCTTGCCCCCCAAGAGGGCAGGGCAAATCATGCAACAGTTTTCCATCCACTCCGTACCCCGTCGCCCACCACTCAGAACTGGAAAGGCGAAAAACCTCACGAATGAGGACAAGTCCAAACCAGTGAGTGTCAGATATGGCGTAGTCATCCAAAAACAATGCTGGGAAAGCAGCAATTAACCACATTAATGTGTCACATTAATGTGTTGGGTGTGTTGATATCTTTTACCTGTTGCAACCCAATAGGGCGGATTGTAGTTGTAAAAGAAGCCTTCCATGCCGAGCAACAGTCGAATTTCCAATGAAATAGTACCGTCTCTCTGCATTAGACACTCGGCTGAGTTATGATGCCATTTCTTCCACAGAAATTTCAGTGCCCACCACAACTCTATCAGGAATCATGGATAAACATTCTTTCTCCTCACTCTGAGACCCATTCTGACTAATAAGAGAAACACAATCTTTCCGGTCGGACACTGGTTCTGCATGATGCCATGCACAAGACAGCAGTAGTTTGTACTACCGCTGGGACAATCTCTTCCGTTGCACTGATAGATCAGTTGTGGATTCTTGGTTCCCCAGGCTCTGAGAAACATGGGTTAAGCCTCCCTACCACGACAAGTTGATCCACTCAGGGGGGCTGACAACAAGATGATGTATTGACCGCCCTTGTATTTTGTGAACTGTTCTGACACTAGCACAATTAAAAGGAAACTGTTCGAAGCTGATATGTCTTCGTGTTCTCATGCTATTCTCTGTAATTGGTCCTGTATATGGCACTGGAAATTTAGCTGATGCATAGATCACTTTTGGACTTGCTGTTAGTTCAATGATCGTTTCTTCATTCCCTCCTTTACAACCATCCAGCATGTTAACAAGTAATGAATCAACCTGTGTAATAGAAACACCATTTACATGTTATCCATCAGTTGTAATAGTCTCAAAGTCCTTTTGTGACACTGCTGGTTTCAGTTTTACACCTTTTAATTCACACATTGCGCCATTTGGAACACAACCAGCAACATCTTCATTATGATTTATGTATAAAGGACGCCCATCATACAATTTCAAAAGAGGGTCATGACACTTCTTGTTGCATTGGTCTTCCACATGAGCTTCCCCAACAGCAGCATATATGATATCCTGAGCCTTCCTCTTCATGTTAGGGTTGGAGCCTCTTACTTATGGCCACTTTCTTAGTAATCAATCCTACAAAAGACTATCGCATTAGTTTTTACAGTTAACAGTAAGTATTATCAAGGGATTTCAGCCTCTACGTTACTACTACTACAATGGACTATGGAGTCTTGAGTGCGATGTGGTTGACTACGGTGTCTACCGGTAGAGACCGTAGTGTATCGAGGGGAAACGAAGTATGATACGTCGTACGACGTACCTGGTACACATTTTATTATACTGCTACTAGTAGAAGTACGATAAATGATAAAAATATTACTCCGTATTATATTTGCAGTTTTGATTTGATAACACACTACTTGTGTATTAATAATACTGTAGTATTATTATATTTTAAGACAGTGATTTACAGTTACGACTGTATTGGACTCCCGAAACAACCCACGCCGGAACTCGACGCCCCCCGTCGGCAGCTACTATGTAGAGGTTCTATTACTGTTACTACCGTACTTAGCGAGAGCAATACTACGGTAGGTAGTCGTAAAGGAAGGAACGTGCATCATAGCCTCTAGGTAGTAGAGAGTCTATCTGTAGTAGCCTGTAGGATTTATTGACATTATTATTTTCTGACACGACGACACACGAACGAACGAAATAATTGCTGCGCTCTTTTCTACTTCTCAACATGGCGACGATTGTGCTCAAACACAGAGACCTCTGGAAAGGTATTAGATCGACCTCTTGGGCGCAAAGTATTCCAAGATTTTATGGAACATCCATGCTCGTCTTTCCCCGAAAGGGGTCGGTACCCTCGGGATACACGCCCCCCATCAATCTCACCCATCCACATCAGTCTCTTCGCATGTCCCCACTGACAAACATTGCCGCTTCCTCCGATCCTCAAATTCTCATGGAAACCATTCCTCTACACAGTCATAAAAATGAAACTAATCACGAGAAATCCGGACCTTGCATCGCCAAATTGACCTTGAACAGACCAAAAGCAAATGCCATGGGCAAGGAATTCATCCAGACCCTGCAAGAATTGTTGAACTGCTTGGAAGAAAAAGAGAGCAACGACGATTTAAAAAGTATCCCTCGAAGTGTGGTAATAACATCTTGGTCTCCAAAAGTCTTTTCCGCCGGTGCCGACTTAAAAGAAAGAGCCCTCATGACTCAAGAGGAGGCCGCCGATTTTGTGACACTACTGCGATCCACTATGGAGCGAGTGGCACGGCTTCCTATGCCTGTAATATGTGCTATCGAAGGAGTAGCCGTAGGAGGTGGATTGGAACTGGCATTGGCTGCAGATTTGAGGATTGTAGGTGCCAACGCAATCCTTGGGCTCCCAGAAACATCTCTGGCCATTATCCCGGGAGCTGGTGGAACACAACGACTTCCGAGATTGATTGGTGCAGCTCGTGCCAAAGAAATCATATGGACCGCGAGAAAGCTCAATGCTCAGGAAGCTTTTAAACTAGGTTTAGTAGAACAGGTGGTGCCAGTGGGAGACGCTACGGCAACGGCTGTGGAGATGGGACTACGAATCGCAAACAATGGACCTATTGCAGTGAAGGCCTCAAAAGAATCCATTGACAGAGGTCTAGAATGTAAAAACATTTATGACGCATTGGAAGTCGAGCGACAATGTTACGCAAAAGTGTTGCCAACGCAAGATCGATTGGAAGGCCTAGCAGCATTCAGGGAAGGACGAAACCCCAGATACAACGGCATATAGGTTCAAGAAGACCATTCCGAAAAGGTTGATGCATCAGGACTTTATGCGTTCCGCTTTTTGCTTCACTCGCAGTCCTCCAGCAAATGTCATAGGAGGAAAAGTCTCTTGACACGGTGGTAATACTTTCACCGACGCTATCTCGATCTCACCAGGTCAGCATTGATTATTGCTCAAGTCGTGCTCAGATGCCTCTACACAGGGGCTTTTCTCTAGAACCAACGACGGGCTGCATGAAAAAAAGTTCGGTTCAATCTGGCCTTGAAGATTATTTCCCACACCTGCTATAATAGCAAATTATTTCATTCCTCGACCCGACCCATTGAAAAGCGTTCTTGAATATCCGCGATACAATCGTAGCTGGAGGGTTCCGATCGAATGGCACATTGGAAAAGATCTTCCGTATTGTGCAAAACACGGCCATTTCGTTGGTACTTAGAGTCGAAAATGTATCCATTGCATTTGTCGATTCTAGCCAAAACCCTGCCAACAGATTCAGCGCTGGAAATGTCCAGAGGTAGAAACGAAAGAAGACCGAATTCCCCAACAATTTCTGCCATTGCCTTGTGGAGTCGCTCATGTTTGCGAAAAAAACGGGAAGATGTCTTGAGTTCTCGAGCGAGCTGATAGTCTGGATCTTCCGCGTATTCATTATTATCCTCCCATCTTCTGCTATAGGAGATGTTGCTGTCTCCGAGGTAATAATCATCTTCCTCTTCTCTCTGAACATCTCTTACTTGTTGCTGGAGATAAGGTAATAGCCGTTCCACATCTTGGCATTCCGTAAAAAAGTCCAGTGAAAAAGGCAACTGTCCATAGTTGGCTAGTAAATCAACTTTGCTAAGAACATTGACTGCAGGTAGCTCCAACTTTAGCATGGTTGTTGTTCCCAGCAATGCTGCTGACAAGAAATTGGAAGGTTCGGTGCAGTAATGAGCGTCAATAAGTTGAACAGCCACCAATCGCAAGTCCAAAACCCTGACCAGGGACGATAGTAGTCGCGAGATCGCTCTACCGTGTGTGTACAGCTCCACTTGCCCCGGAAGATCAAACAATAAATACATGTCCTCTGAATCCTCGTCTAGTAGTTGTTGTTGTATCCTTTCTTGCAGCATTTCCAATATCTCGTCAATGTGAGCCTCCAAATATTCCATGCAGTACACCAAGCCACCATTGGGTCCCAAATTCAGCTGTTTCATAACTGAGGATAAGTTGATCACACTCTCACAGACGTCCAGGAGACATTCGTACGGCAAATCATTGCTTGTTGAAACCATCGGTGTCTTTGTAATGCCTTTCTGTTTCGATTTTGAAATTTCGTTCGCTGGATCCAAGTTGACAACCCAAGTGTTCCGCCCCAGTTGTCTCAGGTAATCTTGCATTCCAACGCAAAAAGTCGTCTTTCCACTCCCTGGAGGTCCAACAACCACTTGACCATGAATCGGCATTGTGTAAATGGTTTGAATGATAAGTACTGAAGACGCAAGGATGACGGTATCAATTACAAATGTTTCGGATCTTAAAGGAATCTCTCAGATTTTCAACGTGTGTTTGGGACGCTTTTTTCGATGACGACAGATCAAAAAACGACGACTCACAGTCAACAAGTCAACAAGCACAGAGAGCTGCAAGCTATGATACTCCGTACGCAGTACGGCAGAGTCCGCTCTACTGCCCGATCCGATCGGGGGGTAAAGTAGCCTGTGTACCAAAACTACCGTAGAAAACTAACAGTAAACAAATAATCCCTTTTACAGCCCGAATTCGAATCCCTACTAGTCCGCTTGAACCATATGACGTCATCATAGATACTACCATATCATCGTATGGAAGACACCAGTAAAAGTTACGTAGTAATACATTACTACGTAGTGCGTTTCATACATGGTGACTAGCGTAAAAAAATATGCAGAATTTCAAAGACAGTGATTATACAGCTATCAGTACTTGGACTGTTTGACATGGTTTCTCTTTCTAGAAACCTTGGAAACCATGCAAGACACTACCTGGCCAGTAGGAGGTGACTGCTGACTGGCAATTTCCTCCTTGAGAGCAATAATCAGTGATTCCAAGTCTATGGCTGTTTTTGCTGTTTTATCTTTGCCAGCTACATCACACAATTGAATAAGCTCTTTGCACAATGGGTTCAACACTTCGTGAGAACCAACTGCGTTTGCCATATCTGAAATCTCATCTCCTGGTCCGACAAAGGAAAAGTCAGCACTACAATTGTGCATTTCCTGCAACTGCATTTCCGTGATGCTTCTCCATGACAGCTACTGCCTTTTCAACATGTTCAATGTTGTAATTGAGGATGGAGAGCTTATTCTTCATCAATGCTTCAAAATAAAGAAGCAGATCCTCACTGGTCATACTCTTGAATTGGTCCTGGGATTTGGAACCAACTGAGAATCGCCCCTCATCCATGGACTTCATAGACGAAGGAGCTGTGGGAGGTTGTGGGGATTTCCAACGTGCAGTTACCAATTTGTTGCGTATTTTTATCTCATGTTCATTCAATTCAGATGGGTCCAGTACTACTGCATACAACGAATAAACAGTCCAGAATCGAATGTCAACCGAATGGTGTGTGAACGATTCAAAATCTGAGCCAAATTTTAAGGCAACATGTCATATATGCCGACAAGGAATGCCATTCCTTTCATATTCGCAGCAGCTGCGTTTCATCTTATGGTTTTCATCAACAGACACAATCCTTACACGTTGAAAGACGGGCAGCAGACGCCCCTGCACATTACGGGGACCCGAGTACAGAACCCACCATTTGTGGTCACAAAAACGGTATGAAATGTAACTCTCTGATGCAACCATTGCCTGCTGCAACATACTCTCTGCCGTTTGTAGAACATGTGCACTCGTTTTTGTCCTGCCTTGCAATGCGTTCTTGTGGAAAGCGTCACAAGTTTTCTTTCGGTTTTGCGTGAACTTGTCTTCATCCTGGTTAATCATCACCTTCGTGGCCTTGGCTTGTGACATGTTTGGAAGAACCCGATTCTCACAATACTTGACGCCGTAGTTTGTGCCTTCCAGGCAAGTGTTGGAGTATGCATCAAACCCCCGCACGTCAAGATAGAAGCACCTCGCAAAGTGTTGTTCATGAACAAAGACATTGGAGTGTAGAAAAGTGACAATGTGGTCAGTGTTGTTGTTGCCAATCACTTTCACGACCTCCTCTGAATTCACATAGGATAAGAGAAGAGCCTTGGAACTGTTTTCATTATAGGTTCAGCAGTAACAAGGTTTGAGTTTTATGGTTTCATGATGCAGCGCTTCAAACCGGAACTAATTCAAAATAACTTACGCCTGGTATTCGTCCAATGTTTCGATGGACTTCATGAAGAAATACACCCAACTTCTGATTCTCTGGCTTATTTCTTTGGCTTCCTGGCTTCTTCCAAGCGAACCTACATGACGCTTCCATCCTTGGTGAATAATGTGCCAACCACAACGACGGCAAACACACTTTGTGAAGACCGATGATATGGCATCATCCAGCTGCGTCAGCTCCTGGGAATCACCATCAGTAATAACAAGTCTTATTTGTTCACAAGTTGTCTTCCCAATTATTGCAGGTACAGCCGTCTGGAACAACCACCGGAACATCCACGCCCTTTCATTTGGCGCCCATGCCCGAATCACAACTTGGACCCTGCCCTCTGTGTCCTTCACCCCAAATGTGATCAGAGGTCGATTTTCCTGGTTGGTTTTGTGGGTAGCATCTGAGAAAAGAAGCTCTGGGAAAGCCTGTATACAACGCCTACCAACAGGCATCGCCCACACAAGTGAGATAAGCACCTGCTGTTCATAACTGGCTAACAATGCCCTGCGTCTCTCAGATGCATACTTGTATAAATCACCAGCAAAGACTTCCTCCTCTGGGAGGACCTCAAATTGAACGCAGCCTTGATTTCCAATGTACTCCATTCGTTCTGTCCAGATGAGTTGTCCTGAATCAGCAACGTCACAAGCTCCAACATCCGTTTTGGTTTTCTTCTGTGTCTGCGGGACTAGTTCTGCACTGGAACTGCAAACTCCATGATACAAGGCACAGAAGTTGCACCTTTCTTCTCCAGATAGGCCAAAACAAGGTCAGTGTCACTATCCAGATGCTTGTATTCTTCCAATTCATCTGTGCTAGTCAAGTCATCTGCAAGTTTGGCCATTTGTTGCATCTGTGCTACTTGACGACGTGTTAGGTGAAGTCCAAACTCTTCTTCAACCATCGCCGCGGTTTTTCCCGGTCCAATGTTGTGGTTGGCAGACATCTGCTGCAAGTCAGTAGCAGCTGCTGGAACAATACGTTAGCGTGTGGCCATGTCAACAGCATTTCTTGGACAGTGTCCTTCATGCTGAGATTCTCCGATTCCGCAGACAAGAAACAACAAAACAGAATCAGCATCAAAGGCAAGCTTCACCTTACAGGTGTCTTCCACGGTTGTTGCTTTGCTTGTGCTTGTTCGCTTTGGGAGAGACTGGCCTTTGGGACCACGGGAATTCTTTCTGTCACAGACCAACGTCGATTGGCGCAATTCTCCTGCCACTGCTTTTGCTGCCTTGTTTTGTCAATGGATCTGAAAATGGCTACAATAAAGATATTTTCTCCCAGTCTTGCTTTGGCTTTGGGAGACCAATTGGCAAAAGCCGTGATGATGGGAACCACACATAAGAACATCAAAAAGCTTCTTGATCGAGTCTTTATTCTTGGCAACACCACCAGGAACAACAGGGAACATTTGAGGATCAAATCGTAGGATAAAACCCTTGTGCAAAGTAGAAGTGAGTGAAAACAGATCATGGCAGTCTTGGAATGATGCCATTACCACATCATCAGTGGACAAGCATAGGCATCCATTGAAGGGCAGCATCGCTGTCCATTTCTGCACCTTCAGCTCAGAAACAGCATGATCGATTTCATCCACGACGTGACTTGTATTATCCATGGCAATGGCTAATGACTCGCAATGCAAAAACACAATATGAAATGCAGTTGCTGCGAATATGAAAGGAATGGCATTCCTTGTCGGCATATTTGCCACGTTGCCTTGAAATTTGGGACAAAACTTTGAATCGTTCACACATCATTCGGTTGATATTCGATTCTGGAATGTTTATTCATTGTATGCAATGGTGCTGGACCCTGCTCAATTAAATGAAGATGAGCTCAAGATACGTAACAAGTTGGTAACTGCACGTTGGAAATGCCTGCAAGCTCCCACCGCTCCAGCGTCTATGAAGTCAATGGATGAGGGGCAATCCTCAGTTGGTTCAGAATCCCAAGATAAATTCAAGGTTATGACCAACAATCAACTGTTGCTCCACTTTGAAACATTGATTAAGAATAAGCTTTCCATCCTCAATTACAACATTGAGCATGTGGAAAATGCAGTAGCCATCATGGAGAAACATCAGGGAAATGCAGTTGGAATGACACAGGAAATGCACAATTGTAGTGCTGACTTTTCCTTTGTCGGACCAGGAGATGAGACTCCAGATACAACAAAGCGGATTGGATCTTACGAATTGTTGAACCCATTGTACAAAGAGCTTACTCAATTGTGTGATGCAGCTGGGAACAATAAAGCAGCAAAAACAGCCAGAGACTTGGAATCATTGATTATTGCTCTCAAGGAGGAAATTGCTAGTGAACAGTCACCTCCTACTGGCAAGGTAGTGTCATGCATGATTTCCAAGGTAACTAGAAAGACAAAACATGTAAAACAGTCAAAATACTGATTGCTGCAGAATCACTGTCTTTAAAACTCTGTGGTATTTAAAATTCTGCGGTCTTGAAAATTCTTACATTTGAGACATGAAGTTTGTCCAACGCCTACGAATAACTCTTCTAATGATTACATGGACTTGCAGTTAACAACATGTAAATTGGTCTACTAAACACTTTCGTATAGTCATACGTATAAATCATATGATGATGTGGATTTCTTCAAGCGGACTAGGGACAAATGGCAATCGATTTCACGATGGTCTACTTGTGTAAAATATTTGAATGTCTATTGGCAAGGCGGCAGGGCAAGTCGGCAGGGCGAGTCGGCAGGGTTAATGACGCTGACATGTGGTTCAATTCGAGCGCTACGAGGATGAGTACCAGGCAAACATCGAGCCAGACTTCGTAGTAAACTTCTTTATTTACGGATGTAAGAATTACTCCGAGGTACTACGTATTATAGAAGCCCCGGCGGGGCGAGCGTCGAGCGTCGAGTTCCGGCGCGCGGCGTGATTTCATCTGTTTAAGGTTGGGGCTAGGGTGAGTTGCTTGAAAAGGTCTCACTGTCAAGAAGGGGATTTGTGAAAGTTGAATAAAAACATTGATAGTAAGATAGTATTAGTACTACAGTGTAGGAGGAGATTGTGAAAGCTGAATGACAGTTCGTGGTCTTGTCCTTGGAGAGGTAATTGCAGTTGAAGCAGGACGTTTAGAATGGTTCGTTTCATTGTTCTTAGTATGGGTTGTTGTGCGATGAAATGTTTTGATGAAGAAATTTACAGACATTTTTTTATGGAAGGTAAGAGGATAAGAATTTTATGGAGATAAAATGAAAAAGAGAAGGGAGAAATAAAAAAGAAGTAAAAAGAAAAGAGAAAAGAAAGAAGAAGAAAAGGGAAGGGAAAAGGAAAGGAAGAAGTAAAAAAAAGGGAAAGAAGAGAAAGAAAAAGATATTACTGTTAATACCGCCATTCTCTAAATGTAATGCATAATAATCTAAGTTGGCAATGAATGCATGTTAGGACAGTATGCAGGACGACTTCTCCCTGGACATTGCAATGCTGTGCTATTTCCTTTCTCAAGTGTCAAGCATGTACCACAACGCCTTTTTTTTCTTGACTTTTTATCTTTCAAACGCTCTCCACGCCGTTTTGCTGCTCCTCCCATCACTGTTGGCGCTAATGCAAGCAACATAGGAATATTCCCCACAGTTGGTCTGGGTTCATGTGGCTGCAAACGGAAGTAATATGGCAGAACAACCGGAAATTGATTTGGCTATCGTGCTTCAGGCAATGTGATTCGACCGATTTCTTGAGAATATAGGTTCTGTTGATATTCATTTTCTGAAACAGCCAAACTTCTCCTCTCCTCTATTTCGATTGGTACTTTGCTCTCCAGGAATGATTTCAACATTTCACTGTCCGTCTTCATCCTTTCCTCTGCCCTTTTAATGCGCTTGTTGCGTTCCCATGTTTTATGGTATTCACGTAATTGCGAAGGCAACATTGGATATACAGTATATCCATTCACATACTCCATTCATAGATGTGCCATCTGTTAGCTGTCGAATCTGGCAAAATCAGCTCGAAACATGATCCTGCTGAAGACTCTGAACTCATCCTTGCCATTTACTGGCAGGAATGGCAGTTTCACTCCCCATGCTTCACACAGAAACTTCATGTCTGCTGTCAACTTTGGTGTCCAACGTACATCAGCATCTTTCATTGCTGCCACTGTCTCATCCAGTTTGTTCTGCAGCCCTTGACTATGCAAGGGGACAGTCACAAAACTCTCTTCCGTGTCTTGAAAGTCAGTCACATTTTGCCAATTTGGAAACAGCAGTCTCCCAGTATTCTGCTCAATCAATTTCTGCAACAAGTCAATCAACCATGTGTCATAGTGACCAAATTCAGGAACGTTGAGGTACCGTCTCCTAGCCATATCAATATCAATGTTGTTCCGATGACGTCTCTCACGGAATAGTGCATCTCCCATCTCAAGTCCAGACATATGACGAAACATTGTATTGTACACACTTTCAACATGACTTGTTCCCCTACAGGACAACAGAAGTGCAGCCAATCTGGGAAGCAGCTTAGGAATAGACTCACTTCTAATCCAATAGTTATTATGCGTCAGGTGCTTCTTCACAACCTTCTCCAAAAACTCGGTGACTCCGCCTTGTTTCAATTCTTTATTGATTCGATCTTGCAGCTTGTCTAGAAAGAGCTTCATATAGCGAGAACCTGCTCCTGCAGGTCTTCCATCATCAAAATCTGCCTCAATACCTTGTGGATCAATGGTGCCTTTAGCTTCAATACCAGTGATAAGCTGAACACTATCATCGTCTTCCTCAGCTCTGCTAGCATCTTCCTCAGCATTGCTAGGCACATTAGCTCTTGACACAGGGGATACTTCATTGACCACTTGTACTGGCGGTGGTTTGGGAATGTTTGCACCTGAGGGAGGTTGCACCCCCAGAAAGTCTGCCAACTCATTAGCTTCTGCCCTAAAGCTTGGCTGATTACGACGCGACTTTCTCTTTTCCTTGTCTTTTGCTCCACGGTGTCTTGGCATGACTAGCTACTATTTAGTTGCAAAAAATAGCTACTTTAAGTCTTTCAAAGTACAAAGTAGTACAATCGGAGCATTTGACACCGTCGTCGTAAATACAATGGGAGCATTCTATTGATGTGTGTGAGATGGTAGGGTTGAGCGGATCATGGGGGAAATCGGAAGTAGTCGTTGTCATGTTGCGGTCGCAGATGGAGGAACCGTTGTGGGTTCGTCGTCTGGGTGAGGGGTGGGTGGCTGGTGCAGAAGGTGGAATCGCTGAGGGATTCGTTGTCTGTTTAGCCGGTCGCAGATGGAGGAATCGTTGGAGGATTCGTCGTCTGGGTTGGTTGGTGATACTTCTCAGTGTGCTTGGTTGGACAAGGGCAGTGAGGCTGTTTAGAGGTTAATGTAGCTCTATTGATGTGTGTGTGTGTGTAAACGGGGAGCTACATTAATTTATGAGGATGTCTATGGGCAAATGGATCGTCGACCGATGGGAACGTGAGTAAAGCGGTAAGCGTTATCCGAGTTACGGTTGGGGATCAACACATTCGACAACCGTCGTCGTCGTTGTCGTTGTCATATCGCGATGCGATTTTTCTTCTTTCTTTTTTCTTCTAATATGGATTCGGATGAGTCGAAGTCGTAAAAATACTTTAGACATAGAGTAAAATACTTAACATTGTGACACGATTTTTACGACCCGATAAGTAATTATTCGACACTGTGACATGTTTTTTTCGACCTCGACTTATTCGACTACCGTCGTAAAAATCTAGCGGCGCATGGATTGATAGCCGTTACAGGCTGTGATTGTTGTGGAGCGCGAGGAATAACCCTAATCCCTATTCGAAGCGAGTAGGGCTCTTGTGCCCAATTCGCAAAGAGATTCGAAGATCCTTTTCGCAAAATGCGGTCCCCTTTTGCAAAAGGGAAAAAACTCTCATTTTGGCTCGTAGCCAGTCTGGAACCAGTCATCGCAATCCTGTGAGGCAACAGTAGAAATGATCCTCTAACAGTTCGTTCTACATTTGGAAATCAATAGCTATGATGTATTTACTTCGTAAGTTTGTTATCAGATATCAAGCCATTACAGACAATCCCAAGGACCAGTCGTGTCTTTCACATCCCTCTGATACATCTTCACTGAGACAACCATCCCCCCTCTGCAAAGAAGTCGCTGTCATCGATGAACGCGACCTGCTCCGTGCCTTCGTCGTCGCGACTATGGCCCTCACCTCTTCTCCAAAGATCCTGATGCTGGTACTTGGACATACCGGTGCAACCAAGACCTCATCCTTTCTGGCCCCCTGATCTTTGACAGGGCATACACCCTTCCACTTATACCTTTCGATGCTCGCCCCGCCATCCAGGCCTTACATCTCCACGAACCCGACTTTGCTACATCCTGTGCCCGTGCAACAATCATGAACATCTTCGCCCATCAAGAACCACAATACGCACGACTTTGGTCTGACCTCGAACATTTGCCTGGCGATTTTTCCATGTTACCGTTCCATGATTACATCCATGCTAACACTCCTGTCCACTCCATCAAAGCTGCGACGGAACGCATGTTGTGGCACCAACGTCTTGGTCATCCCAGTGACCATTACCTCAACAATGCCCACAAGTACATCGATGGGGTCCCCAACTTTAAACACCATGACCCGATCCTGCAGCGTTGCCCCACCTGTTTAAGGCAAAGCAACGAAAGGAACCTGCGGGCCCTCATTCCACCAACGTGGCAACTAAAGCTTATCAGGGCCTCTCCGTTGACTTCGCCTTGATCGCCTTCTCTGGTAACAAATCCAAGAACTCTGCCCACAATCGTCACTTTCTTGGCCTTAATGGCGAAACCTGTTACGTCCTGATCGTGGACCACCACTCCGGTCGCTACCACGGCAGCACCCGCGTGTCTAAAGCTACCCCGCTTCAATGGATTGAATCGTTCCTTAAACAACATTCTCCTGACTGTCCTGACAAATATGCGTACCTTGATCAGGGTGGGGAACTTTACCGAAACCCTGCTGTTCGTCGTCTCTTCAAACAGTACAACTACACTGTTCGTCCTACAGGCGCAGATTCATCTAATCAGAATGGACCTGTGGAGCGTGCTCACCTCACACTGGGCAACAGCATACGGTCTCTTCATGGTGCTGGCCTCTCACCACAGTTTTGGCCATACGCCTTTGCGCACTTTCTACGCATCAAGAATGCCATACCGTCTCGGGATCAAACCGTTTCTCCCATTGAAGCTACTACAGGGAAACGTGAAGACTTTGCAGCATTCCGCACATTTGGATGTCGCGTATGGGTCCGCCCTACCATCAAACGGCCAGGTAAATACGTTGTACATTCGCGAAAAGGAATCTTCCTTGGCTACCTCCCTGGTATTACCAAGAACATCGTATGGTATGACGTCGAAACACACCTCGTCAAAATCGCCAAACATGCACAATTTGATGAGGGCATGAATGATCTACCGATAGAGTCCATCCCGCCAAATGTTCAATATCTCCTCCGCTCCCTTTACGGACAGCGCTTCCCTTCTGAGCCGCCCAACGGGAAGTAGTAATAATCTCACACCCAAATTACATTCTCCTTACGACATGTAGTATGGAGTGCCTTTATTCCCATCCCATTTTTCTTTTCTCCATCTCAGCAAATAAACCCATTTAATTTCAGATCCAAATGAACATTACCAAAAGGTATAAATAGCAAAGAGCACTTTCTTGCTTGTTCTGTAAGACCTCTGTAGCTATCATAGACTTTAGAGTACACTAGAAAGAGCTGCGTCAGTGGGGGGACCTCCCCCGAAACAGTCCAGCGAAACAGCCCACGCCGGAACTTGACGGCCCCCTCGGCAGAGGCGAAATTGTACCAGAGGATGCGTAGAAAAATCTTTACCAAGCACTTTCCCCCTCTTTTTCGATCTCTTTTTGGCATGGAATTCTCCGTCCGTTGCGTATTGTGTACATTTCTTTGACCTCGCAGAGAAGTTGTTGCATGTTGCTGTGATAGGTGAAGATGGTGAATTGTTTCGGGGATATGGCACTCAAGTTAAAAGATAGATTCCTCGTTGTCGCATGAAGTTACGCCTCTTCTGTCTCGCGATCCCTTGATAATAGTAATCCTTTCATTACCACTCTTTTTCTGGACCCGCGTTACTTCATGTAGGTGCTTCTCCTGTATCACTATTGCATTGTTGTTGTCTTCGATATAACCATGAGGAAGTCCATGATTTAACAGTAACATAAATACTGTCGACGTTGCGGTCACCTTTGCTGTGATCCCTCATAAACTCTTCTGTCATCGTTGAATCAAACATGTTTGTCCAGTCCTCCACTCCTTCCCTTCCGTAATCGCGTTGGTGCTGCGAGTGACAGCGTAAGGGAGACATGCTCATGGATACTTGACTTGTCACGGCGTATATCTGTCCATTTGTGTTTCCATCTTTGTAGTCTCTATCATCGTTGTTGCATCAAACGATAATCCCGCCATAGCTGTTTCTGTCCTTGTCATTTCGTAGATCGTTTGTGCCGTCGAAGTCATAGAACAACAATTCACATTCCAAAACGCTGAATATTCTGTTTTAGCAGTTGGCACAAAGATCGTGCATCGTTATTATTTTTTTACCGCTCGCTTCAGATAGGTCCCCAAACAACAGGTTATAATTCCAAACAAAGGAGCAATCGGGTTGGTGACATTCGTAGCTGAGTCTTCATTTTGACAAAGTTACAAGACAAGAAAAATGCATGAATAGTTGCAACAAAAACTACTCCGTATGTCTTTTGCAAGACAATAACGTGAAATGAAAATTATGATGAGGGGCAGAAACTTTGAGCACATGTGAAACCAAATTCGTACAAAGGTTGTCGAGCCGGCAAGCCCCAGACGGTTACGCCGGCACCATCGGATTTCAAATATCGTCTGTGCTCGCGTTACGCCTAATTAAAAAACATGAGTGAGCGCGAAGTAGCATTTTTTCTTCCTGTGGCATTTTTCTACTACCGTAGAGTGATGCTACTACCTCTAGAAAGGAAGTCCACCGTACAATTTTTACCACTTTTTTGTTGATCAACTTTCTATTCTCATCAACCCTCATCCTGTATCAACGATAACAATCTTGCACCGCCCGCGACGATGACCACCGAATCGACGATCACTGTCCCGAATCCATCGGCCACCCGTTTGTACAGCGACCTTCAGAAGTTACACCACGATTCCTTGAATTGGCGGTGCAATCTGTTCTTCGATGACGAGATCGACGAGCAAACTGGAAAACCAACCATGCAGCATGATCTCTGTGAAGTCCTCGCCAAAGGATGGCCTTTCAAGTTTCCTGCAAAGTACCGTGGCCTTGCATCTCGAACGCAGCTCGTTGTTGATCTCAAGTTAGCCGCCATTCAGTGTGGATTCTGCCTGTTCACTCGAAGTTCAGCTGGCATTTCCACCAAACCAAATCCATGCGACGAGTCTATGTTAGCCTCTACTGCGAGCAGGGACAGTTGCACAGATGCATGAATGAGCAGGAGGAGCACGAGATGACTGATTCAGTTCAGTGTGATGAGTCTGGAAGTGCAAGTGGTAATCAGAAGTACAACACTTCTACCAAGAAGCCAACCACAACCCATGATGTGTGCCCTTTTCGCTTGAACATATATATGGTTAGTGAAGAAGCTCAGGTTGACCCCGGGAGATGGTTCTTATCCCACCATAATGTTAATAAAAAACCTGTGCCTGCCGCAAAGGTCACGTAAAGCTTCGTCCACATGAGTTGCACAACTACCTCGCCAACATGTCTGAAGAAGACAAAGAACTTGCAAAGCAGTGTGTGAAACTGCGGTTCTCCGCGTCTTCAACCGCAGCCCTCCTTGGTTCCACGAGTACAACTTGTTCTACCTACCAAGCCGACCAGATATCCTACTTGTCCCGGCTTCTTAGTGACCTTGGCAAACCCAACGGATCAACCGCAGACCGACTTGTTGCAACTTTTTCGGAACGGAAAGATGTATGCTGGTTAATGGTTACGTTCAATCCAGAAAAGGGTTTGCTCCTACAAGCAACAGCCAAGGACCGGAAAAAACTACTATGTCTAAATCTGGATGACATTGAGTACACTAAATTTGAGAAGCTGCACTCAGACAATAAATTGAGTGGTAGGCACAAACTCCTTCTAATATTTATGAAGTACCCATGCCGTCACATTTATGCAGTTACGCAAGAAGTTTCATTGAACATGTTTGGGTTTGGTGGCACTCAAATTTTCAGTACCACTATTCCAGAGATACGCAATGGACTGCGTGCTACAGTGGCCTGATGGAAGATGAGTACGAAAGGACCAAGAAGGGAGGAAGACCAATCAATGTAGAGAAGTTAGAGTTTCGCTCCAAGACTCTTGATTCTTGGATACCAGTCGAGCAGCATGGTAACCCACTAGTACTGCAAGCAAAGAACCTTCATCAACTAATGCAGCAAAAGACGTTGGCTGTAAGAGGAATGCCGCTTCCATGTGCGGATGATGCAGCAGAGGCTTTAGAGACAGCCCACGAGATAGAGATTCATCTCCCAGATCAAATCAGGGAATTGCAAATGTCCCAGCAGAACGCAGCCACTTTGATGGTCGCAGACAAAGACACATTCAATGAGAAGACATTGGACTTGCTACGTGCGTGTCAGAAACTCGCTGGTAACACGAAGGAACGTCAAAAAATACTTGAAAATTCCCTTGAGCAGGCTCATGGCTTGCTAAGTGCAGTTGTTGCATCACTGCCAGAAAACCGCAAGCGAGATTCCATTATAGCTTTCCCGGTGACAGGAAAAAGCAAGCAGCAAAGGGAGAAAAGAAAGAAAAACAGAGGAGGGCATCAACAGTAACAACAAGTATTGGATTTTTCAATTAAGGGTGTTTTTAAGTCACAGTCTCTACTCTCTAGAGTAGCTAGCTACTACTCGGAGTACTTCGTAGTAGAGAGTGTTTTTTTTTCGAAACGCGCTCACAGTCAAAGACGATTCATGTCGCTAGACGTGCCGGCGTAACCGTCCGGGGCTTGCCGGCGCGACAACCTTTGTACGAATTTTGTGCCCGATAATAAGTTTTGAAGTTGTTGGAAAGACAAAAAAATCTTCCATGGGCCTGCTGGCTGGCGAGAAACGAGCCAGCCTAACAAACGAGCCAGCCTGATAGAGAGCCTGCCGGTTAGCAATGCTGGACCGATGGACATTCTCCTACGAGCGACGTACGGACACTATTTTGGCTGCAATTTTGGAATCCCGTTCAACAACAAGGATTCCAGGGGTGTAATGTACTCAAGAGCATGTGACTTGAGTCCAATCAGCACTGCTGAGCAAGAGCCCTGCTTGAGAATATTGTTGATGAAGAAAGTCCAAACCCAATGCTTCTGCAAATGATTGAAAGGGCATCTTTCCCCCAGGAAATCAGGATATCTGGACTATATCTTTCCTTTTAGCAGGGTGGGAGTCTCATCCAGTTAGAGATAGGTTTTGCTTTGCTCTGCTCCTGATGTCTGAAGTGGTGGTAAGTGGATATTGCCCGCATGTGACTCATTGATTAGATAACCAGATGTTTCCTGCCCTGCTGCCAAATCTGGCGGTCTCTCTAGGAAGTTCATTATCTTCAGCCCATTCTTCTCAAATTCCACTCAATAATTGCTCATCATCTGGAAGATGTCTGGGTAGGTCTTGGCAGCAGCATCCAACAAACCCCTCAATCAAGGCAGCCAATACCTTCTCTTGATTCCAAGCATTAGAGCATACACTTGGGCCGTGGCAACACAGTCTACACTTGTCTCATACTGACGTAAGACGCACAGACCAGGTACTACCATAGTCAAAATTATAGATTCCTTAAGTCCTCGCTGTTAAGATCGCTGATCTTAAATACAGATCGCTGATCTATCGCGAATAGATTGCTAATGCGAGGAGGTGATCGGACGGATCACCTCCAGAGGCAGGTAAAATAAACTCATAATTTCCCTTGTTAGGTCACTGTGAATTCACAAAGCGCTACAAAGGAAATTTTCTCTTCTTTACCTTGTTTACCAGATACCTACAACTACACTTCAAGATGAACAACCATCCTACAGCAGCCGCCCTAGCAACTAATGAACCCATCATTCCCATCATTCAAGAAAAGACATTATGGATGAAAACGTCCCCATGTTTCAGGTGGTGAGATACTTCTCCTGCAAGAAACGATCCACAACATAAAAATCCACCTACTCTTGGATCAAAACATAGTCGTGGCCTCCAAGTGTCAATATTACTACGGTCACCCCAGTTGCCAGTCAGACACTCACCGGAAATCTAGAATCAAATCAAGTCATATCCAAGTTGATCACATTTCCTGAATTTTGCAGACTGTCAACCAAAGAACCTCAACCAACGAACCTTCCACTTGATTAACAATCACCGTTTCAAGGTCGATTTTGAAGAAGCCCTTTCCCAAAACAAGTGACAAATATGCAAGAAACCTATACATACGTCGACATTCATGAAGACATGAATATTCACGATCCTCACGACCATAATGACGAAAATCTTTTTACACCAAGAGACTTCTGAACTTGCAGAAACAATTGAACAAGAATGTAAACGTGCCCTGCATTTGGAAGGATACCGTTCTCCTAATATGAATTTGTAGACACAGACAACATGGTTACAAACTCAAAAACACCTCACAGCAAAACAACAAGCCGAATTATCAAAACTATTAAAGAAATATTCTTGATTATTCAGAGGAGAATTGGGGGAATATAAGGATGAAAAAGTTCACCTTATAAAAGATCAAAAAGTGAAACCCAACTAAATGCCGTCCATACACAGTCCCAAGAAACTTAATGAATTTTCAAGGAAGAACTCAATTGACTCGTCCAAATTGATGTTCTTGAGAAACGTGGACGTTCCGAATGGATAGCCAGAACATTCATCCATTGGATTTCTGATTTTCGAGCTTTTAACAGAGCCCTCAAATCTAAGTTTATCATCTGCCCAAGATCAGAGACATCCTAGCACGCCGTACCAATTACGCCTTTCTCACAAAGTTGGATTTACCCATGCAATATTATACCTTCGTCCTCAATGACAAAAGCAAGAAGCTCACAACTATAGCAACCCCATTTGGCACTTATCATTACCTCTGTTTGCCAATGGGCATCTCTCCATCACCAGACATAGCTCAAGAAATCATGGAGAAAGTGCTCCATGATCTGTTTGGAGAAGTCAAAGTGTACATCGATGACATCGGATGCTTCTCAACATCATGGGACAAACACATGTCACTACTGGACATAGTATTAAGTCGGCTCAAAGATGCCGGTTTCACATTTAACCCTCTCAAGTGTGAGTGGGGAGTCAAGGAAACAGATTTCCTTGGTCATTGGCTGACACCCGACGGACACAAACCGTGGAAGAAAAAGGTAAGTGCCATTCTGGCAATGCAGCCACCAACCAATCTCAAACAATTGAGATCATTCCTCGGACTCGTCACGTTTTACCGCGACATGTGGCCACGTCGTAGTCACAATTGGCCCCGTTAACCAGTCTCCTCGGTACTAAAGTTTTCAATTGGGGACCCGAGCAACAAAAATCCTTTCAAGAAATGAAAGCGATTGTGGCCAGAGATGCTCTCTTGGCTTATCCAGATAACTCGATACCATTTGATATTGAGGCGGATGCAAGCGATTATCAATTGGGGGCCGTCATCAAACAGAAAGGACGCCCAATCGCATATTACTCAAGAAAATTGAATTCCGCTCAGCATAACTACACGACAATAAAAAAAAAGAACTATTGTCGATTGTTGAAACCTTCCGCGAGTATCGCGACATTTTGCTGGGCGGGCAAATACAAGTATATTGATCACAAAAATCTCACCCATGAAATGGCCAAATTCTCTACACAACGTGTTTTGCGTTGGCGCTTACTCTTCATCGGAGCAACTTACCACTATGCAAGGAGCCTCAAATTTTATTGCGGATGCGCTAAGCCGTGTCCCGTCTTCGATCCCCGTGTGGGAGGAACAACAAACAAACAAACAAACAAAAATGAAATGAAATACAAATGCATATAATTTGGCTGATGGCCTTCTGAATGCAACATGAAAATATAATCTGGCCGATGGCATTCTGGTGAATCCAGACTTCGATGAAGAAGGGAAGACACCCGTTTCAATTTGATACTGTGCACGAGTATCAAATTCGCAACCGAAGGTTGCAAAGTTGTGTAACTCTAGACAAGAGTACCAACGACATTTGTATGGGTCGAAGACCCTCGTCACCTATTGTAAAAACGGTGAAGAGCCAAAAATCTGCATACCTGATGAGATGTTATCTCGGTTAGTGAAATACTACCACGAAATATCAGCGCATGTAGAAGGAGCTACTCGTTTGGAACAAACGATTCGACGCCATTACTTTCATTCCAAGCTCAGTGAAGCAGTTCAAAAGCTCGTGCTTTCGTGTGACACATGCCAAAAGAACAAACGGGGATCGAAAACGTATGGACAATTAGCTCCAAGGGAAGCGTCTTGCTCCCTTGGCAAGAGATTCATTGTGATTCGATTGGTCCTTGGAAAATTGACTTACGAGCCCGTTGAATTCAAGGCAATGACCATAATTGATCCTGCCACCAATCTCATTGAGATCCAACCCTTGCTCCACGGAACAGCTATAGAAGCAGCAGATGTTGTCGAAGACACATGGATAGCTCGGTACCCTCGTCCTGTACGATGTATAACGGACAATGGCCCCGAGTTTGGACAAGAATTCCGTGATCGTTTTGAAAAGAATCTCGGCATCAAAGTCCGTTCATCCACTGCGCGAAATCCTCAGGGCAATTCAATTGTTGAACGAATACATCAGTCCGTTGGATTGATTTTACGCGTCATTACACCAGAAGAAAACCCACGCAGTTTTGAAGACGGAAAACGTGTTATTCGTCGTTGTCTTGCGACCGCCATGCATGCTTGCCGATGCGCAAGTAGCGGAGCAATTGGAGATCTTTCCCCTGGTGCTTTAGCCTTTCATCGAGACATGCTCCTAGACATCCCAATGCAAACTGTTATCACTGTCCTCACTACAAATCGACAAGGAATGATCGATCAAAACTTATTGAAGGCTAATAATGCGAAACGTATCAAACATGATCATGCGGTTGATGAAAAAGTGCTCAAACAAGTATCATTGGGGTTCTCCGATAAACTCAAACCTTCTTACCAATGGAACGGTTACAATCAAACTCAAACCTCATAGAACGCATCAATATCCGTCGTATCAAGCCTTATCGTGCTCCAAAAATCATACACAAGTAAAAAAGCAAAGAGAATTAATGAATCTTCTCTTATGAAGAGGGTTTAAAGTCAAAAGATTATCCTGATGCATTCAAAGTGCTACTACCGTCCAGACATCATATCTATGATGTCCATCTCCTTAAATAATGGATACCCAATAATGTTTTCATCAATGGAAGTGAAAAGCTAACTTCAAACTATAACTCCCGTCGAAACGCTAAGCTCAACATTTCTCGAGTCTGCTTGGCATCGATGGTTGCTTCGAAATGAGATTTCTTGAAAAGCTCTGAGGTGGTCAAATTGATCTTGTTTAACAAATTGGTAGAGTTGATATTTGAAATGCAACAGGGGATTTAAATTAGAGGAGTGTTAAAACAATAAATTGAGTCACAGGAGCTTCAAAGAGGCATCACGAAAAATTTGGATCAGCATTAATTTTTCGCGAATTTTTTAAGGTAAAAAAATTCTCGGGACTCACAAACAGTATGGAGCTTTTCCGACTGTCGTCACCTTACTACTATTAAATGTACCTCTAGTAGCAACATTTCAAAGGATAAACGATTTAAATATAAACTTTTAACCTAATAGTTTCGAAAACTTGCTTCTTTGTTTTCAAATCATCAAAAAGCAGAGAAAAACTTTTTCACTTTACGTTGTGGATAAAGGAACTTTAAGAACTACGTATTTTAATTGTAGCTAAAAATTTTAGCGAATCAATGAAACGTTAGCACGTTATCATCGATGCTTTTGAAATACGTCCTGAATACTGTTTCTTTCCTGCCCTAACCAAGGATTGGAAGAATCATTATTCGCAAGAGTAGAGTACGACGAATGTTGTGATAAATTTGCCACTCCCCTGAGTGGATCTCCTTGCTGTGGTAGGGGAGCTTAACCTAGGTTTGTCACACAGCCTGGGGAACCAAGAATCCAGAACTAATCTATTAGTGCAATTGATCGTCCTAGCGCTAGTACAAACTACTGCTGTCTTGTGAATGGCATCCAGGAGAACCGGTGGCGGACCGGAAAGATTGTGTTTCTCTTATCTAGTTGGAAGTTGAGAAAGAATGCTTAGTGCAAGATTTCTGCTAGAGTTGTGATGGGCTCTGACATTTCTATGGAAGAAATGGCATCATAACCCAGTTGAGTGTCAAGTGCAGAGGGAAGCAACTATTTCATTGGAAATAATATTACTGGTGCACGTACAATCCGCCCTATTGGGTTGCAACAGGTAGAAGATATCAACACACCCACCTCAATTTATGTGGTTATTGCTGCCTTCCCAACATTGTTTTTGGAAGACCACACCAAATCTGACATTCACTGGTTTGGACTTTTCCTCATCATTGATGAGGCTTTTTGCCTTTCCAGTCCTGAGTGGTGGGCAGCAGAGTGCTGAGCGGATAGAAAGCGGATTGCAAAATTGCCCCGCCTTCTAGAGTTGTGACGGGCACTGAAATCTCTGCGGAAGATATGTCATCAGCGCTCAGCCGAGTTTCTGATGCTCTCGGGACGGTACTAGTGATTGGCATGGAAGGTTTTTTTTACAAGTACAATCAGCCCTATGAGGTTAAAACAAGTGAAAGATATCAACACACCCAACGCATCAATGTCGTGAATTGCTGCCTTTCCGACATTCTTTTTGGAAGACCACGCCATATCTGACACTAACTGGTTTGGACTTTTCCCCATTCGTGAGGTTTCGTGCCTTTCGAGTACTGCTTGGTGGGCAACAGGGTACTGCGTGGAGGGACACTCACTGGTTTGGACTTTTCCTCATTCGTGAAGTTTTTGCCTGGTGGGCAACAGGGTACTTACTGGAGTGAAATCTGTTGCTTAACTTGGCACGAACCGATAGGCGGATGAGCAAACTTCTTAGATAAGGAACTACCGGTACCTAGAAGTTGGCATTCCAAAAAAAATAGATTTCGATATCAAGTTCTTAAAATTGATCATATTCTTATTTCAATCGCTAGTTTACATGTTGTATTGGCAAATGAATTGTGTGAGATGATCTGTGTGAAGCCTTACAAAGCATCATGTATTCAAAATCGTCTATTTATGGAAAAAGTTTAATTTTTGTTTTTAAGCTCCTCGAGGAACGACAGAATAAGTAATGAATACTAATTTGAAAAACTCTGTCGTGATATGACAAAAGGAAATGAGAATACTTTTAATCGACGAACAATTCAAGATTTTTAATGGATCCATGATTTCGTTTTGATTTAGGATCTGTGAACTCAGACGACTTCTTTCCTGCTGTGACACTCGAGCTGTTTTTGCTATGAAGTAAGTCGCCTGGGTTGGAGGTGTAAGTGCAGTCGGTTCGACGAGGCTTCTGATGGAGATATGGAATGATTTTTCTACCTCTACAGTATAGAACGTATATTCTGAGAATATATTACATTTGCAATTCTTAACAGCGTAGCTTTTTTTTTGCTTCGGAAACGGAAAACATCTTCCGTTCAACACATTTATATTGAAAAGTCGAAAATATATTTTGCCTATTCTTATCTTGTTTGAAAATATTGTTTTTCAATTTTTCTCCCAAACCAAATTCTATCTGAGCGGGATTCCACGTCTATTCCACATCAAACCAAAATATGGACAGACGACTTCTCCCTACGGATATGAACCAAGAACTCCAAAAAGAACGGAATCACAATGGGATGAAGAGCAACAGACATCGTAGTCCCTGGACTGGAAATATTTTCAAACTGATTGAGAAAATGCACTGCTAGGAATGGTAAATAAGAAACGTAGATAAGCATGGAATGAAGTGATTACTTGAGTGAAGACAGACAAATTCTTTCGCGAACTAATAACAAACCTTGAAAACTGGTTTGAAACATACGAGCCGGTGCTAAACAACGGGCAAACACCGCAAGATATTTATTGATGGCGCCGACCGCCCAAAATTGATGAAAGTGCACAATGACCTTACATCGACGCAATGACGACGACACACACCAGCATTGATAAAACGTCCAGTCAGTTTACAAACTTCCAACTCATCACAGCCCCAAACGGAACATTGGAAACATCTACAACAATACGAAACGTCAGAACAATTTTGAACTTACTGACGGCCAACCATCAGAATCTTTTTAAATCTTTTCTTTATAAAAACCGAATTGGTGCTTTATGATTTTTGTATTAATTTTTTGATTACTCTCTTCTTTCACAACGAATTATCTCCTGGTTCCATAAATTGTTTTGTATCGCTTTTCTTTCGGCAATGATTCCCCAATCGATTGATCTTGATTTGTAAGCCTCGGATGTTACGGTTTTTGATTTGAGTGTTTCAATCAATAATGTCGCTGTTCACACTTTTCATTCTCAACAACCCTTTGAAAATAGCGGAGACTCAGAGAATCTACTGACGACATATCTTTCCATCGAAGTTTTGAAAATTAAAATTTTGTTGTAGGAAGTTTTTTTGGATAGCCGCAAGGGTGCAAAATTTTTCATTCGAAGTGTGGGCCAAGACAAAAAAGGCGTTTCGTTGGGGAACAACAGTTTCCACGAACGTTGTCATTGTCTCACCTAACCGTTGTGCCTTTGTCGAACTGCATCTTCTTCGTTTCGGGCTCCGAAATCGTAGACGTTTTTTCAGACGGGACGCAATCTCGTAAGAAAGTTCACTAAAGAAGAAAGCGAGCCCTATGGATTGATTGATTTTGATATATTTTTGAAACTTCGAAGCAAAAGAAACGGTCATGAGTACCGACCGAAAGGGAAGCTTCTTTCGATCTTGCCCTTGTGCATCGGGGCTTCAGGGGGATAGAATGCGATTATTTCTTGTCAAATGGCAAATAAGATGTCTAAACTTGAAATCGCCGCTCATGAGGGAAACAATATAATTTGTCGCACGAAGTCCCGTCAGAATGAAAGGATTTTTTGTCGTGGTATATAAAATAGGTAAAAGAAAGTTTGTGACACCAAAAATGATCGGGAATATTTTTAGGCAAGCCTTCCGTTTTCCCATATGCCCACGCGGATAGTTCCATTCGATGCTGTCTCTTCTCCTTCCCCGTTGGCGACACCGTTATCAAAACCTCCGCAATACGATGAGCCGTCTGCGAAAGATAGCATCCCTGTAAAAATCATGCAACTTGCGTTCGTGAGGAAACTGCATAGAGGCTCGCGGCAAGCAAAAACTTATACGGACTGGTTTCTTTCTCACCTTTGCCGTGGTACCTTCCACATGCCCAATCACCTTCATAATAGCCTCCCTCAAATTTATATATGCCTCTCCCTTCGAAAATGCCATTGACGAAGTCGCCCTCGTACACGTTGCCGTTCGCAAAGTTGAAAATTCCCTTACCTACGCCATGAAAAAAATACCATGAAATTTAACTCCGGTCGGTGCAATTTTAAAAATGCACTTGATACGGACTTACCTTGGCGTTTGTCCTCGTGAAAGTCGCCCTTATACTCGTTTCCATTTCTCCATCGATAGACGCCAGAACCGTGCCTGGCATCATAGACAAATTTTCCTTCGTAGTAGTCTCCGTTCGGGTTTTTCCACTTTCCAAAGCCTTTACAATGTTGAACGAACAGCACATTATTTTGTAAGGAAAACGGCTCGCAAATCAGTGATATGGAGCATCGAAGCTTGTCATGGGGTCATATGTTTAATACTCACCATGCCATCGCCCACCTTTCCAGTCGCCTTCGTACTCTCTTCCGTTGTCATAAATCATTTTCCCCTTTCCGTGAGGCAGACGATCTTTCATTGAAACATACCCAGAGTACATGCCACCATCTCCGTACTTGTCATGAACCACTTGATGTTCGACCCTCGTGACTTTCTTGGCGGTTCTCCCCGGCGTGGGTTTATGAAATGTGCTATCGCTGACAGGTGTCTTTTTTGGCACCATGATGTGCTTATCTGACCTTTCTGTTTTCGTATCGTCGTCTGAATCAAAATTTTCTTCCATTGGGAGCCGTTTCGCAAACGGGGCGTTTTGCAATCCCTTTTTGGGTTCAACGATAGAATCCTCTACATCCGCGCCAAGTCCCGCATCAAACAGATAAGACGTGCTGGTCAGCGCGCTGACAGGTGAGAGATTCATAGTATCTCGAGTGCAGTCAAGATATCGTTCACTGTTTACAGGCAGTTCTGATGGCAGGCCAAAATAGTCGTATTCGTCATCTTCTTCATCTTCCGCAGACGCTACCGCTGCATTACCGAAAATTTTTTCTTCGAGAATCCGTTCATCCGATTTTACCTTTATCGGATGTACGATGGAATCAGCTTGTAGTTTCCGGTCATTAGGTGTTATTCCAAATCCGGCGAACTTGATCTCTTTTGGTGTCTCTGACGATCCGTCAGTGGAATCTCTTGATGATGTGGTTTTTCTGTGTCGCTGAGATGGTGTAGGTACATTTCCCAGGGCTTTGCTTGCTTCTAAAAGCAGCTGCTCCTTTGCATCAAAATTTTTGGTTGTTGAACTTTTTCCTAAAAGATCAACTGATCCCCCGAAGGCAGCACTGGCATCGAATTCGATTTCTTGTGATTCGTTTTTTAAGCTTCCTGTGGCTTCTGCGACGGAGGTAGTGCGAACAATTCTCTCGCTGTCTGTAGGAACAAAAGAAATCTCTTGTGAACACGCAAATTCATTGTTGTTTTCTGTATTCTGTGCAGGAATACCGTTGGGATGTTCACCGTTCTTGATGGAGGAGGTTGTCCCATTGGAAGTGGGATTCGCAACCTTTGCGACATCATTTCGGTGCATGGCGTTTAGAAATCCATTTGTTCTGATCTCAGAGGAATTATGCGATGCACTGTGTTCATTTGCGGGCATGCCGAAGCGAAGGTCCTCCGATATTTGCCGTTGTGGACAGGAAGGAGGATGGCAACGTTCCGAAACTTTTCTTTGGACGCTTCTTGGCGAGACTTTTGCCCTTGTTGTGTCATTTGTCGTGCTCTTAAGTTGGTTCGACGTTTGCCGTATAGGAAGTTTCGGTGAATCTTTCGGTCCTGACTTGATGCTCAACTTTTTCTCAAGACTAATTGGCGACTTATCTGCTCCACCGTCCCTTTCCGATGCTTGTCGTATTGGCAGTTGAGGTGGAGCCTCATGTGAGGAAAGGGACACTGATAGGCTTGCCGTGGATGATTGCATGAGGCTTGAATGAGATTGATGCATACCTGCTTCTCCCTCAGATGAAGGATGGGACTTGGTGGCTCTGCTAACAGCACGTTGACTGGCAATGGATTTGATCATCTTGAGTTCTTGGTTGATAGTCTTTTCTTGTTTCTTTATCTTTTCTTCGAAGGAAGCCTTTTGATCTTCCATTCGCTTTTTGAGCATGCCATTTTCAATCATTACATCTTGTAGCTGTTTCTTGAGACTTTCAATTTCTTTAGTCTTTTCAATCAGTAACCACCTTTGAACTTGCGATCCACGAAGCAAAGCATGACGGACTAGTTCTTTCAAATCCATTTGTAACATGGCAGTGCTATCATGTTTACCGCAATGTTCACCAACTTGTGAATCAACAGTTTCTTCGCCTGAAGACTCAATATCCTCTGTGTCGTCTACGACTTCGGCTGCATTTTCTGCATGACAATCTTGCTTCTTTGAATTATCGGGATCTATTGTGACACTGTCTTTCCAGTTCTGTTTGAAGTCGTCCCATCGTCGTTTATCTTGATGCAGTTCTTGAACAGCCTGAATGGAATAGGCCATGGACTTCCTTTGGAGCTTTGATCCGCCAGCAGCAAGTTCCGATTGACAGACTTTGCACGCTTGAAAAGAAACATCGTTTTCGGTACCGTCTCCGGTCACAATTTGAACGTTAGGATGTCGAAAACAATTTCCTTCGGAATCGATTCCAAGAGCGAGTTTGATTTCTTCATCCTCTGTCATGTTGAGATAGCGCTAAAATAGATTGCTCTTGTAAAGTAAAGTTGATTGGTGGAAGACTGGGCAATACGTCGTAGATCAATCACTCTTTGCACTGTAAATTCTAATTGCGAAAACAAATACTACAGTACTACGTATAATAGTAGTAGGTACCTACTGTCGTAAATAATCACTCGCTCAAGCTTTGGAGAGAGTGTAGTGTCGTTCGATACTACGAACCTACCGGCACTACCAGTACCGGTACTCCGATTAGAGTCGTACTACAGTACGACTTGTATTAGGTATCATACAAGTCGTAGAGGTATTACGTCGTAGTCGTAGGCACAAAAGTGATCACAGTCAGTCACCCCGAATTAGAGTTAGCATCCACACCAGGTTATCACAAGTACTACTCCGAGTACGATCGTACAGTACTACTCCGGACTGCTAACTGTAAGTCGTACTGCGTACTATATGCTTACCGGTACGATCGTACTTACAGCTGGTACGGTACTGGTACCAACGTACCAGTACTTACCTTACGGTAGAAAGTCGTAACGACAGTACCGGTACGTCTAAGTAGGTATGTAGCTACCTACTACCGGTAGCGGCGGAACAAAAATGCATACTGGAGACTACGGTAGCTAGGTACCGGTAGAATACCGGTAGGTTGGTAGCTCCTTGTCTTGCTTCGTTCACCTCAACGCCACGGTCTATTATTATAACTGTATGATACTTTATGGATATTGTACGAAGTACGTCGTATAATACTCCGGAGTACCGGTATTTTAATCCGGACGGATGTACCCTGAAGTACGGTTAGTCGTAAAGTACGGTAGTCTATAGAAGAGAGGAGGGATTGTACCAGACGCCTGGTCCAACCATAAACGTAGAGCTAGAAAAGGATAGAAGTAATTGCAATTACTACTTGGACTTCGTCGTAGAGTTGGCTTTTTATTACTTTTTTCAAAATAAGGAAAATGCAAGATACATCGGAATCATCGTTTGTAGTTATGAAACTAGATCTTCTCCACTCATCGTACGTAAGAAGTACATCAGCGCTCCAGAGAAGATCAACTAATGTCCTCATCATCATTACTCGTACTACCAACAGCGGTCCCTTCACAAAAAATATCAGCCTGAAAATCATTACTTGAATTCAAGTAATGAAGAGCTGCCTGTAATGTGACAAAAGCATAACCTTCTCGACCCCTCAAAAGCTGCTCATCGCGTGCAAATTCTGGTCCGAGAATGAGTCAGGAATACGCGTACAGCTGAAAAACCTCAGAAAAGAGAGCTATTGTACCGTCCAGTGCAAACATACCTTCCAAAAATGATACTTCTGCATTTAATGTAGGTACTTTTGCTGCAACAATATGGCGACAAACCATAGGCAGCAACGAGTCGGCCCCTGGAGCATGCCCATCGGAGGTTGAAAAATGATCCGAGATTTCTTCAAGAAAACGGACGCAATGGCGAAGCTTGTCAACTGCTGAATGTGCTTCTGGTAGGCAACGCAAATCATTCACTGCTTTGTGGGAAACCATCGCTTTGCTGGAGCATGAAGTCAATGAGATCACGCATGCATTATTGATTACCGCGTTCTGTTGTCTTTCAAAGTCTTGGATTTTCGTGATCAGGCCATTGTCTAAAACTTCCTTTTCTTCCATTATCTCGCCCATCACCAACTCGTAAACTTCACCAAAGACCAAACTTTCAACAGCCGTAGCCGTCATTTCTGTCATGGTTGAAGAGCAACCAAATCCTGGTCGAGCCTCTACTAAAGATGCCGTAATGTATTTGATAATGGCGTGAGTATCTTGTCGTCTCATTTTCGACCACTTGCCATTTTTTTCTTTTCTGCCTCTCTGTGCATCAGCGCTGGCAATGACTGAAGAATCTTCTATTCCCATTCTCGTATCAAAGCTAGTGCCTTCATCAGCTCTTGACAAATCGCCGTTATTCTCAGCGTTATCCTCATGGGTCGCTCGTTTTCGGAATGCGTCAATCATGTGGCGATATACTTGCCCCGGTAGACTGTCTTTGTTGTTTAACAAGCGCGAGACGAGGAGCAACACTTTATCGGTTGTTGGTAGCTCGCACTCCGCGACTTCCACAATATCGATTTCACGTTCGTATCGTTCCCTCTTGGCAGCTTGTGTTTCATTCGCAAGTAGTCTCTGAACAAAGCTACCTCCGCCCCCGCAAGAATGCATGCTTCTGACATTTCGATAGATTTCAGTCCACACCTTATCAGGAGGTTCAATCGATGGCCTTATCAACAACAAAACTCGTCGATCGGTTCCTTCACCCAACGCAAGAACCCTCGATTGTATCTTGTCATCAAAATGCTTTCCAATGTTTTGGCCGGCCGCAACTCCTCCTGCTAGCGCTCCGACAGTAAAAGATCCTTCTAACAACATCCCGATTGCACCAAGCTGTCCGAACTTCATCCCAATGAGGCCACCTGCAGGTCCTGCTAAGACTAATCCCGCAAGACCTCCGGCGACGCCGCCAGCAATATATCCAAGTCCCAAACGTTTTCTATCGACAAGGGTGTTCTCCATTGAATGTGAATTTTCCAAAAGGACACGAGCATCTTGCTGTTCTTTCGATTCGCGACTTTCATGCTTAGCTGCAAAGTAATCTATCTCCAGAGATGAGCTACTTCCAACATTGTCATCCCCTCGAGAATTGAAACGTTCCTCTTTCATCACTAGCCTCCCAAACGTTGCAGTGATATTCTCCTGCAAAACTTGTGATACAATACGAAAACCGGAAGCCAAGTGAAGCGGCCCTCGAATTACTTTCTCTTCTCCCTGGTCGTCTTCTTTCATATTTCGTGATTGCATTGGGATATGCGCAATAGCAGTATCATTGCACCAGTGTGGTGTGGGACCCGAATGCGTCCAAAGAAATTCATTGCATTCCGCCGACAAATCATGTTTCGGTGTGGGTGCAGGGGAGACGTATTTTTCAAGCCGCAGCCCTGGGTCACGCGACTGCCCGCAATCGTATTCTGAGGGCTCATGCCAAGTTCGACTTTTTTTAATACTCCCTATTGCCGTCCCCGCGTCCGCAGAATCATATCTCTTGGGTTCTCTTTCCTCCATATCTTGTATCTCCATATCTTGGTTCTCTTGGAGTAGAAACGGAAAATCAGCTTTGGTACGTGGAATGTCTCTTCCTTTGATTTCCCTCAGCTTCCCATCTAAGATGCTATCTTTCGACCTCACGCATCGAATCTTCATCTTCTCATCTTCATGCTTACCCTGCAACGGCGCCTGCCATGTTGATCGAAAGATGGAGAGAGCATGATCACCCCATCCAGCTGGAGAAGCGTCTTGAAGGATTTCGCGATCGGAGGTCTTCCTTTGATCATCTCCTAATGCTGCGGATGCTGATACTAGTGTCAATTGTTCTTCGTGCTGCAGTTCGTCGAGGTGAATAGGATTTCCTCCACTTGTGTAGTTTTGAAAATTGACGCGGCACTTTTCGTTCCAATGGAGGGTAGTAGAAAAGGCACACGATCGATGAGAATACAAACCGCAAGCGGCACACTGCAATGGAAGTGTTGATCCCCACAAAGACGTTGCGAGGCGCTCTCCACAGCCGGCACAGGTATGAAAAGGAAGGAGAAGAAATGAAGTTGATTGAAAGGAATGGCAATGGTGTTGATTGAAAATTGCACGAGACGACTGCATTTGTTCTATCAATCGTCTTGTATCTTCATTGGATGACAAGTTGTACGGTTCGTCGTGAGAACGGTCGTCATGGTCGGTTGACATCCTCGTTTTGGGGAACTCTATTGCTGGTAAGGAAGTGTGATGTTCTTTCCGGATCCCGAACAAACATGGAAAAGTTGGTTGAGTTGGCGTCGTTTCTGGTCATGCACACTCACAGTCAATGCCTGCCGGTAGTAGAGGACGAAAGTACTGTGTAAACCGGTATTATGTTGTAGACTACCGGTACTACCATATTCTACTCAATGTTCGGATACCCACGACAATGTGATACCCGTACCAAATTCTGACAGTAAATGCAGCAGTCATTATTATCCCTTGATATCCTACGAATACTACGTATATATTTTACACGATTTTTTACCGCGTTTACAGTTAACTGGAAAAAAGACAAAAACTTCATTCCGCTATGGTGTTTTGTGCTTGAATGAAATAAAATGCATCAAAATGAGAGTTACAAAGATGATCTCCGCGTACCAATCACTTCCTACTTGTTCTAGCTATAGAAGGGAGAGTCTTCGCGGCATTGAGCTTGGCTAGGGCCCGTTCATATTTGCGGCAAGTGCACGTTTTTCTGTCGATTATCACTGCTGCTGTTGCTGGTGCCAGCAGCAGATGATCTCCTTTTCATGTGCTTCCACCAGTTGATAGGATGGGAGTTGCGGATGGGTTGATGACATCCTAATGCGCTTATCTGCCTTTCGATTTGCGATTCTTTTGTGATGATGTAACTGTTGACCCTACAGACATCCAAGCAATGAAGCCAAATTGTTACCCAAGATGGGCACTGAAGAAGTCGCCGGTCGCAAATCGCAAATCGCAAGCATGTTACTGAGATGTTCCAGGCTGAGAAGCTTCGAGACAAGGATTTCGACAGCGTCATCATTATTTTTTGTTGCTGGAAGCCTGTTTCGTTCATCAGAATGAAAGGAGTAATAATGACAGGACACAGTATATGAAGTCCTGGATCGCAAAATATCATGTTGGTTGTACTAATACTAGTTCCAGCTGCGGAGGTTCTTGTCGTCTACGGCGTTTTCGTCATTTTTGTCAGAATTCCTTTCAAAAGACCCCTTGGTGGAATGAAACTCTAGCCGTAAAGTATTGATTGCATAATATTCTTGAAATCGGGCACATACTGCACCTCTGCACCTTCGAACCTGTCCGTATTATATATTTATTACTTATGAAAAAATAAGGGCGAAAGATTAGCAGCCCCCAATGACCCTTTGTAATAGAATCAAAAGGACACTCTAGCTAGAGTGAGTATGCACCAACTACTACCACCGGGTTCAACATTACTACCGCTATTGGTAATAATATCCCGGTCAAAACCCTATCATATCCCTTGGCAATTCGCTAAACGAAATAATATCCCCGTCCAAACCCTATAACGACCTTTCCAAACCCTATAATGACCTTTAGCAATTTATAAGGGATATCATAACACACTCACGCCAATAATCTTCGTCCACATCTAGAACACAAAACGCAACTGCCACTCTTCCTGCCTCTTTTTTGTAAGTATCTCCGCAAGTCCCTCACAAGACACTGTGGGAGATTGTTTCTGCGCCATTCCCAGCATATCTTTTCTTAACTGCCTCTCTCCTTACGCACGTTCTTACATTGTGACCGTGCTGGTGGCAACGGCTGCAAATCGTTGGCGACTTTTCTGGTTCATGGGCATAGCGGGAATTCTTTCTCAGTCTCACCGTTTTCGGTCTACCGGCATTCGTCGTGCAGCAGCGTCAGGCGGCAATGTCATCATGTCTGGTTCCAGCAAGTGCCTCCAAACGGGCACAAAGTTTCGACGGTAAAGTTCCCGTTGGGTCCTGTACTTGTGGTACTCGTCAACGGCTTGATCCAATACGTCCTCCAACCTCCACTTCATTTGGTGTCTAAAGTACGCCATACCATGCACACACGGTACTCCAATTGCCTGCCACTTTCTAGTAACAGTTGTGGTTGGCAGGGAAAACATTGCCGAGCGCAATGTGAGACCTTTACACCGGTCCGACATGAAGGTAAACAGTTTGTAAGAACATTCCCGTCTGAGGTGTTCTGCGATGAGATTTGGTGCACTCGCTTTCTGGTGCTGTAGGAACCATAACCAGCCTTGGAAGTCTTCGCCGTCCACCGTAATCGCAAAAGCAACTGGATATAAGTCGTCCCCAGCGGATTTCACGGTTGCTAAGTATAGAGTTTCCTTCCACTCTGACCTCATGTGGGCACCATCAATGGAGATGACTGGACGGACGCACATTACTACGTCGTTTGCGAATGAAGGGCAGACAAACACTCTCTGGATACGATTGTCGCTTCCTCTTTCCATGAAAGCCGTTGAACCGGGGTTTCGTTGGGCAAAGGTTTCGACGTACGGCCCAACGAGTTGGAAGCTCATGGAGTCGCTTATTATCTTGGATTCTTTTCTGGCGTTGATCCCCCGGTAGCATTGTTTGTAACTCAGGAGGGTTTTCTTCTATCGGCATTGTCTGCAGGAGGTGTGGCAGTTAAAAGGAGGAAAATTGGGTCTGTGGTTTGGCTGCCTCGTAATGTTCGATGACATTGACGATTACGTTTTGTTTTCTTCCATATGTAGTATCGGATATCATTGTCAGTTCACGATTTGGGTCCGTCGCAGGGGGTTTCCGCGCACAGGTTCGTCGACGTAAAAGATTACATTCACTGCCGCTTTAAACTCTCTTTTTCGTGATTGTTACGGCCACCAACGATATGGCTAACAGTACTGCTCTGGTTGTATTTGTAAAACTACCGGTAGCAACAAACAAAGAAGTATTGGAGATACATGGAAGATGGAAGATTCACAGGGAGATGAAGATGGTGATAGAAGTGATTTTGCTGTTTTCCTATCAATATTGAAACTTCATCTTCGGCCTTTTTGCATGTGGCGCGATTGCCTGTTCCCAACTTATTCCACCCGTAACATCTTCGCCCTCTTCCAAACTGAGACAAAATCTTAGAAAAGCTTGATAGAGCTCAGAGTCTCGAATCCGTCTGACTCGAAACTCTGTGATATGAACAAATGTAGGCAAGCTCGATCGATTCCGCTCTTGCATAATTCGTTTGTTAGCAAAATTGAAATGACGAGCTGGAAGCTCAAAGATTCTGCACTGGTACGCCGAGTAATTCCCGATCACATTCAATAGCATAACTTGGTCCGACTTGTGGTAGAATTCGTCCATCTCCTTCCTCCAAGCAGTGACACATTTGTCGTGAAACATGAGATCAGACAGAATGACACCCGTGTGCATTTTACCTTTCAGATGCCTGTCCACAAATAAGCTGAAAAAGCCAAAATCGGTAGGAGAATGCCGAGCCATAAGGTTCGAGGTCCACTGCCCATATTCACGTGAAGCCAAAGCTCCATAATCCGAAAAGAACGCGGAGAGTGGATTGGTTACAACTATGTCCACATCGACGTACAAAACGTATCGAATGTTCGACGATGCCAAGTCTGGATCTGCTGCAATATATTTGGCATGATGAGTCTTGAATCGCTTGAAAATCATTGTCTTTTGGGCGTATTCAATGGGCATGTGCGATGCCTTGTGCCCATCTTGAAGGCTTTTGATCCCTTCAGTCGCATTCTTTGTCGGACTCATATCTTCCCTCCACCCCAAAATAAGTTTCGTCTTTGGATCCCATGCTGTGCTGTCATGATACGCTTGGAAGCCAATTTTGTCCGTAAACACCATGATGTAGCCTGCAAAGGCTCCTCCAACGCGCAGGGAGCGTATACATCTTTCGAGAAGATAAGTTTCCACAAGTCTTCCCATGGAAATAATCGAGACTACAGTATTGTTGTTATTGGGGATTTCTTGCAACAGACTTGATAGTTCCAGACGAAGATGCACCGGCGCTTCATTTGAGTCAGATACTTCATGACGAATCGAGGAAGACGTAGAGGGATCGAGTTGGACGTCTCTAACAACAAAGTCTTTCTTGGAGGTGGAAGGGGACAGGAGTGGTTGTTGCGACTGCGCCATTACGTTTAGATCAACATGATGCCCCTCCGTTCCATGCTCAGATGATTGCGAGAGCTCGATAGCTCGTTGAATGTTGCAGAAAGTCACGAGCACAGCAACGAGCAGCAGGCTAAGAAAGAATAATGGTTGCATTGACGTCGTCGTTTCTACGACTCGATTGCGATGGATCACCCTGCGACCATCTTGAGGTCGAAAATAGCATGTTGCATGCATTCACAACTGTGGAAATTAGAAGCATGTACCTGGAAAATGGGGAAAATGTACTCTAGTAGCCGTAGAATCGTGTCCTGTTTCCTCCTGTCTCCGTACTCTTTCCTTCTTTATCGGATAGTATCATCTACGACGGTACGTCGAAGTACCAGTACGTACAGGTAAAACTACCGAAGTGGGCAAGCAGCAGACATCGTTTCATAAGTACTCCAGGTAATTTATTGTTAATACGGTACTACAGTGTACTTACCGTACCGTATTTTTGTATTTTTGTCACTCTCGATAGACTACCGTAATAATGCTAACAAAATAAAGTTCCTACTACCGTACTGTATTGCTACGACGTACCGGTATTACCGGTATCATACGTACTCTACCAAGGAGAGCAACTGGTCTTCGGTACCGTGTATCATACTTCTTGCCCCAGCAGACTTCAAGAGCCTGAAGTAATGCTACTACGCTTCTACGTACGTGCAACGTAGTAGCTTAGTTTGTATCATACTTATAAGTAGTAGTGTGTTGTAAAATGTCATACAAATCTTTTGCCGGCCGGACTCCAATTGGCATCCCATACCTATCTACCGATGGGTCATTGGCCAATCCACACTCTATTTTTATTTAAGTACTACGTGACTCGAAACCCCCAAAAAATGACCGTGACACTTATGGTGTCATGACCCTTCGGTTCCGTGATTTTGTTTACCGTATACCGTCGAAAAACAGCCAAAAGAGGAAGACGAGGAGCGCCACCCACCATGATCACGTCGAATTCTTCCTTCCTGCCGGTACCACCTTGTATGCATGGCACATCATCCGGTTTGCTGACTGTGAATTCATTCCTGTCCGTACACTCTGCTTTGTTATAGTGCCACCGTCCAACGAAACCAGCAGAATCACCAAACATGTTTTTATGGATACATCTTTCACAACCCACCTGTTTCGATGTGCGGCAGCGATTACGTCCTGTCGGAATCATCACCAGTTACGACAGAGTCGGAATCGTCTCGGTCCCGAAGAACGTTACCGTTGGATAGATCACGCAAGTCATCACCATTTGCATGTGTCACGAATTCGTTTGCGTGTGTCTGTGACTTTCATGCCAAACATTTCAATGTTCCATTGCGGGTACAACGATCCTGGCATCTTCCCGGCGAAAACGATACACGCTCTTACTTTGTCCGCATTCCCAACCACCCATTGACTTGTTAGTCAACGACCCCACGGTTTGTCTCATGTATTTACGTCATATATGCACGACTTCAAATCAATTGTCGACCGGTAACCGCCTCATCTGCGTTTCCGTGTATCACATGCTTTGGTAATACTTGCATGGAGTCACCCGCGTACTTTCATCTTGTTCCTTCCAATATATAGAGTCCGTCTCCCGGAAGGACGCGACAGACGCGACAATTCTGTTCCAAGACGATTCCGTTGCCTGAAAGGAAAATCGAAAGGAAACAACAAATATTAACGTCAGATAACCGATAGCATACATTCTTGAAGCTGTGTGTACATCTCTCTTTACACCTCTCACCTCTCACCGTTTTACCATTGTAGCTATTTGTCTTCCAACTGAATGTGACTGCGAATACCAAACTTAATGTTACAATGCTAAGAAGTGTCGTAGTCATCACACGCCCGTTTTTTGCAAGACCAAGCCACCGCTTGCCCGTCCTTTCCCTCCGCTCCAAATGATTTTGAAATTCTTCCAACCGATGGTAACCTAAAGCAAAGACACGGCCAGCTCCCTTTTTCGAAATCTATCCCATGAAATCGATTGCAACGGACGCATGGCTTTCTTGCCTTTCTATTTGTTTAAAAGAATGAAGTATTCGTTTCTATAGATAGGTAGTTCTGTATCGTGAGACAGTATCATCTTTTTCCAATGACGGGATATACGGCACGTGAAATATTCGTAAGCAATAGACTGCCATCCAATGACTACGACGTTGTACGCGATTCCTACGCACGACAATTTTGTTCCCGCCACAAAACTTCATTCCACCTGCCAACTGCCTGAACCGCTGCGGCAGCAGTTGTTGATATGTTTCTTTCGTGCGAGTTGCCGTCTTACATTCATTGAACAGTTGCACCACTAACAACCATATCACGAGGCGCCATCATCTACCGACTATCGAAGCACTCCCCCCTTCGTCATCTCACAACGACCATGGACTATTTTTGGAACGAGGCAACGGATCCTCCGGACGTGCGAAACGACGGTAAAGGAAAGGAGGGTAACGGCCGTTCACAAGTCCCTCGAAAAGACGATCCATCCCCGGAACTGGTTCTTCGGAATGTATCGCAAATGGACTGTAAAGGAAAGGAGAGTAACGGTTGTCAACAAAACGATGGAAACGACATTCCATCCCGAAAAGACACTCCATCCCTGGAAACGTTTCTTCGAAATGTAATGCAAATGGAGTTCCTCACTGACGAAGTGAAGAGCAGTTTCGTCGCTGCGTCTATTACTCATAGTAAAGCCTCACCAAAGGCGCATCAGCTGAAATATTTGATCGACAACATAAATGTCGCTGATCCGGACAGGCAGCCCCTCATAAAAACAGCAGTGACGTGTTATCTGAACGATAAGGAATTTGAGCAGACGAATGGAGGTACTGTGGCAAACCAGAAACAATGTATGGGTACATTGTCCATGATTGGGGACACTGTGTCGAGCCGGGTAAATAGCAACCCTAGTCCTCCTTTCGATCTAAGTGATAGCGATAGTGATGATTCACATGAGGATTATGTGGAGACAGGTAACGGCGAGACCGGCAAAAATCGGGGTGGTGCATCCCGCCATGGTGTAACATTCCGTCCACTGGATGGAATGGAAACCTGTCATTCGAACGTTGCAGATGCGATGGACAGTGTTGGACCTGGCGTAATTGCGAAACGTACGCAGAGTGCACCTCAGGGATCGTTCATTCCACAAGGATGGTACGTTCGGGAGTTCCAGTGCTACGACAACACATGCCAAACAAAGATTCTTGTTTGGTCGCCAACGAAAGAGCTTGGGTCTACACCAGCCTTTTCCCTTATCTATGACCATTCAAAGCATCGAGCCCACAATCCCATTGATTGGGAAGGCTGGTACAGGTACAGACCTGGGAGGGATCCATCTGGCCCAGAGTGGGATGTAATGACATATCCGCGGAGACCGGGTCTTCCTCACTCTGTTCTGTTGGCGGTAGCCGAAATGCTCCGTATAACCCCCAATGTTAAGCCCGCCGAGGGCGCGAAGGCTGTCCGCGAAAGGTTCAGCAATCCACCTCATCCCCTCCTTGGAAGACCTGGGATATTCGACGCGATCATCATGAAGCAAACCCAAGACCATGTAAGAAAGGAAAGGAAACGCTTGAAACGATTGAAGACCTCTCCAACAGTGGATAGGGTTGAGTATTTTGACGACATTGCTCGCTACATAGCTCACCACCGGATCAATTACGACCGACTGAAGCAGATTGGTTGGGATGCCACTCTCAGGAGTGGCCCCGAATGGATCCATGAAACGGCGAGAACACTACAGCGAGAAAAGGTCTTTGCTGCTTTGGGATGTAATGAACATCGACCTGAGACACATCTTGTTGTGCTGGATAGCGATGAAGTGTTGTCCAACGAAAGATGGCAGACACTACATCATGCGAGCGACAAAGTTCACATGACGGGACCGGATACAAGGGGGAGAACAGTTGTGTTCAGCAGCATCGCCCTTCTGGCCAATTCAGTTTGGTGTGAAAATATGAGTTGGGAGGTATGCGGAAGTGTCGATGGGACACATGGAATCTCGGACTCCTCCTACAAACTGATAACTCTCGGCGTGAATGCCTTCTGCGAGGAGAAAATGCGACGATCCTTTCATCCTCTCGTGTACAGTGGTTACAAACTGAGGCCGAGAAAGCTATCAGATGGTGTTCATTTTGTAAAACTGAGCAACAGATGCACAAAATGTGGGAGTTAACCCACAAAAAGTGGGTAATGGATGGAGAGGAGGCTTTGGCGGAGACCTTTGCCAAGACGTACATCAACAATAACGACTTCAACAAATGGAATTATGCTGCCAGCGGGCAGCATGGTTGTGTTCCCTGCAACAACCCCATGGAAAGTCATCACCACCAGATGAAGGGATCAAAGAATTTTTACGGATACATAGAACTTGGCGAGGATATGTACACCTGTCTAACAAACTCCTTTGTTAGACTAGTCTATAACGCAAGCGTCAGTCTTTCATCTCCCAGTTGGGGGCTGCCAGTTCTTGACTACGGTAGGGCATCCCTAAATGACGATTTCATGAAGTTCCAGTCGCTGTTGGATCCAAAGGTGGACATCAAGGAATATAATGATGGTTGGCTCATTAACGATGTGACGTACCTCGCAACACCGATTACAGAGGATGACATTGCCAAGATGGAAATGGCCTTGAGCGGGAAAATGGAGGAGGATGCAGGAGATCATGTTGGCGATAGGGACATACGTGACATACTCCTGTCTCGGACAACGAGATTCCATCACGTGAAAAGGTCAGTTTGGACATTTGCAAAAAAAAACGATGTATATTTTCACTGCGACTGCAGAGACTATTACTACAGTCAATGGTGTTTCCAGTCTGCGTACATGCAACACAGGGAAAAACTCCAGCTGTCGGGACAAAAGATCACCAGCAAATGGTCTAAGTCGTCGAACTCGAGTAAAAGAAGAAGGATAATTAAGGATGCCTTGAAAGCAGCTGAGGAGAGGATCGATGCACAGAACATAAAAAATGGAAACTGATGGACCAGTGGGTTCGCGTCCATAGGCGGCACACTGCAGTAGGATGCGGCTCTTGTTTGCAGTTGTTGGTTAAGGGGGGCACCACTCGATTCCATCGCCGGCGCAACTTACGTTTGTACTTAGTTGCTCATTAAATTGTCATAAACATTGGAAGAACAAAGAAATCCTTTGCTCAAATGCGTAATTGCTGGGGGACCAAGCAAGAGACCAGGGACAGAAAGGGATGACAAGCTAGTAAAGATGATGGGAGTTAGAATCTTTCAACATGTTGCAGGAATCCATCCGCATTGTTGATGCGCAGCATCGACAACGGCAGTTACCCTCTGTGCCACATCCTGTGGCAGCATCATCCAACTCCCTCCTTCCCCGTTCTCTAGCATCTCGAGAAACATTAACGTTGGCATCTCGGGTAACATTAACGTTGCCAGCGTTAATTTGGAGGCAGGTGGCAATCCAAAAACGGTCGCATCGAAGAAGGTACACATGACACTACCAGCCAAAGTGCGGCGATCACATACAACGCAAGGAACAACTGTCACTGATATCGCAAAAAACAAAAATATGTTTGGAAAACAACGATGGATTGGACTTCCAGCTACATCTCCCTTCTTTAACAATGTTTCCCTTTTCGACAACAGATTACGAACATCCCGCCGTGACAGTCCAACCGGTCATTGCATCAGGATGTTTCGGTCAACGGAACGCATGCTGCTTCACATACAACGCAAGGAATAACAGCCATCGACGACGGCAGCTGGCAATCCAAAAACGGTCGCATCGAAGAGGGTACACATGACACTACCAGCCAAAGTGCGGCAATCACATACAACGCAAGGAACAACTGTCACTGATATCGCAAAAAACAAAAATATGTTTGGAAAACAACGATGGAATAGACTTGCAGCTACATTTCCGTCCTTTAACAATGTTTCCTTTTCCTCATAGCAGGTCTGAGCAACATTGAATACAAAGGCGATCGAAAAGATGTCGCATCGACAAAAACATGACACCACCTGCGGCAATCACAAACAAGAATTGGTTGGGATACGAAACGATGGAATGGACTTGCAGCTACATCTCCCTCCTTTAACAAAGTTTCCTTTTCAGCAACTGTCAGTGATATCATCCGCATAAAACAAGAATCGGTTTGGAAAACAACGATGGAATGGACTTGCAGCAACATCTCCTTCCTTGAACATGGAACAACAGCCATCGACGACGGCAGATGGCAATCCAAATGATGTCGCATCGAAAAAGGTACACACATAACGCAAGGTAGAACTGTCAATGACATCGTTCACAAAAAACAAGAATTGGTTCGGATACAAAACGATGGAATGGACTTGTAGCTACATTTCCTTCGTTGAACAATTTTTCCTTTTTCGACGACAAACTACGAACATACCGCCTGGACATTACGATACAGTCCAGACTGTCGTTGTATTGGGATGTTCCAGTCAACGCAACGAACGAGTCCATGGTGTGTATTCACAGTACAAGGAAGCGGGATCATGATGTGTGATGTTTTGATAAAGAGATGAAAGATACGCAACACATCATGACATGTGACGTAGTACCTACCGATGATACGTACCAATCATGGACGATGGTACGTACCAATCGTAGCAAAAACACATAGCAGACATTATGGGACATTTTTGGTAGCGAATGAAGAAGGTCATAATGGGCATGAAGATTGGATTTCTTCGGGGACGTACATTTTCAATGTAGATTTACTTATGGTGCGGCCTATCCACGCCCCGTAGATTGGAAATATCCGCCTCCAATTGTCAATTGTCACATTTTCTACCTTAGAGTTAAAGATTCCAAAGACGTGTCACCCGTGCATACATACGAAGACGACGTTTTCCGCCACAAACGTCAGTCGTCACTCACACCACGAAAATAGCAAATCTTTTAGTCCTCGTCCGTTACATTACTCCGTACGAACGAACGCAAAACCAACAACTCACACAACATCTGCATGATCACTGCTTGTGCAAGAAGCAGCAGTAGAAGATTCCTCGTCGCAGACACCATAATTTTGTTGCGACAAAGGTGTAATATCATCTATCCAAACTCGACCATGAAGTTCTCCTCCTTTGCTATTGCCGCCGTGGCTATTGCCGCCTCCACTGTCAATGGGTTCAGCGCTCCCAAGTTTGCTGTTCGTCAGGTGCGTATTCTTTTCTTTTCCGAGTTTTCCTTGTTGAATCTGATCCTTTAATGCGTCATCTACCGAGACTCCCATTCGGATGAATACCTAGGTTGCATGTTGTATCTTTTACCTGCTGACTTTCTTTCTCTTTCCCCTCGAATTTCGGCAAACAATTCTCTTTCTGTAAAGCAAACCCCCCTAATGATGAGTACTGCCGTAGATGCTGAAACCAAGACCGCACTTGCCACTGCCGCTAACGAGGCTCGTGGTATTGCCATGGACTCCATTGCCGCCGCCCATTCTGGTCACATGGGACTTCCTCTTGGTGCTGCCGAGATCGGAGCCGTCCTCTACGGATCTCAGGTAATTTCTATGAAAAATTCGTGTGTCGAAAATTGTCCAAATCGAACTAACGATCTACAACTCTTTTCTTCGTAGATGACTTACAACCCCAAAGATCCCACTTGGATTAACCGTGATCGATTCATTCTTTCTGCTGGACACGGATCCATGTTCCTCTACTCGTGGCTCAACCTTGCTGGATTCGATCTTCCAATGGAAGAGGTCATGAGATTCCGTCAACACCACTCCATGACGCCTGGCCATCCTGAGTTCCCAAGTTCTGAACACAACACACCAGGTATTGAGTGCACGACAGGTCCTCTTGGACAAGGCGTTGCCAACGCTGTTGGTATGGCTGCATCCGAAAAGATGGCTGCTGCCGTATACAACACCGACGAGCACAAAATCTTTGACCATCATATTTTTGCCCTTGCTGGAGATGGTTGCTTCCAAGAGGGTGTCTCTGCTGAAGCGGCCGCCTTCGCAGCCCATGAAAAGCTCGATAACTTGATCATCCTCTACGATGCCAATGAAGTCACTTTGGACAAGATGGCCGAATACACCCAGTCTGAAGACATTTTGAAGAGATACGAAGCCTACGGATGGGAGGTCTTTGAGATCGACGGACATGACCTGGATGCTGTCGAAGAAACTATCGCCAAGGCAAAGGCTAACAACAACGGCAAGCCGAAGTTCATCAAGTGCAACACTATCATTGGAAAGGGTATGGAAGAAACTGAAGGAACTAATGCTGCCCATGGTGAAGCTGGTGTCCCTTACGTTGACAAGGCTAAGAAGAATATCGGCCTTCCAGAAGGAGAAAAGTGGTACGTCTCCGAGGGAACTCGGGACTTCTTCGCTGACGTTCAAAAGAAGAACCAAGCTACCTATGATGCATGGCAATCCACCTTCACAGCGTGGAAGGAGGCCAACCCAGCTCTCGCCAAACAATTGCAAGAAGGCGTTGATGACTACACCATGCCTGCCGCTGACATGATCAAGGAGATCGCAAAGCAAGGAACCGATGCCGAAGCCACCCGTGTATCTGGATTCAAGATCATCCAAGATATTGCCAAGCTTGTCCCATATTACATCTCTGGATCTGCTGATCTTCACGGATCTACCAGAAACTACATCAATGACGGAGGCAACTTCGGATCTGGTTTCGATAAGACATACTCTGGAAAGAACTTGTACTTCGGAATCCGCGAACATGCCATGGGTTCCATCATGAATGGATTTGCCTTTCATGGTCTCTTCAAGATCTCTGGATCCACTTTCTTGGTATTTGCTGATTACCTCCGACCAACTGTTCGTGTTGCTGCCCTGTCCGAATTGAACCGGGTTTCGTACATCCTAACACATGATTCCATTGGTGTTGGCGAAGATGGACCTACCCATCAGCCCGTTGAGACAGTTTCTGGTCTTCGCGTCATCCCTAACCTGGATGTCTACCGTCCTGCCGATGCAGAGGAAACTGTCGCGGCAATGGTCAGTTCCGTGACACGAAAGGAGGGGCCTACAGCTCTTATCTTTTCTCGCCAAAACATTGACCAGAACAACGACCTGGACTACATGGCTCGTCGTGAGGGCGCCCTTAAGGGAGGCTACATCGCCAAGAAGGAAACTGGGGAGTTGGACTTGATCATCATTGCCACAGGATCCGAAGTTCCACATGCATTGAAAGCCGCTGCTGACTTGCCTGGCGCTCGTGTGGTTTCCATGCCATGCATTGAAGTATTCGAACGTCAATCTGCTGAGTACAAGGAAGAAATTCTTCCATCGTCTTGCACCAAGAGAATTGCCATGGAAGCTGGTGTCTCAAATGTTTGGTACAAGTATGCAAGCAAGGTCGTCGGTGTTGACAAGTTCGGTATGTCCGCTCCTGGAGATATTGTCATGAAGGAATACGGAATGACAGCCGAAAACCTCGCCGCAGAGATCGCTAGCATGAACTAGGTGCTTAATCTTTCAAACAAATTTAATTGTTAGTACTTGATTCTCTAAATAAATCACGGAGATTAAAACACTATTGAGAATATAAGTCGTAGATGCTTCAAAGTTTTGCGGCAGCAACTAACCCTGCTCTACGATTCGGGTCATTTTCTGGTCGAAAACTAGTTGTGGTGCTGAAACGCTCGCTGAAGATTTGATTTCCAGACCGGAGACAGATCCCTGGTCGAACCACATGCTGCCATCATCTGTCACAACTGTTTCCTGACCATCACTATCGAACAGTCTAATGTTGAGTTCAGACCCGCGGTTCAGAGATTCCGAAAGTGAAGGGAGCTTCTTCTTCCCCTCCGCCGCGAGAGCGTCGTCCATTTGGGTGCGGACATGCTTGTTGCCCATAAGCGTTAAGTCTTCGTCCGAAATTTCTCCTCCACACTCGTCTACCTCACTGACGCTTCGCAGCTTGATCTCGGAGGTTTGCCGATTAATCCTATGAGAGGTGGGCTTCTTGAATTCACGGGAGTTCAAATAGCCTTTGTGGACATTGCTCACACTCAACGATCTCGTCAATAGAGCTTGCTTTGGATTGTGGCTTGGTCTTGTACGCTTCGAAATGGCCGGGAAAGTTGGCTCAGAAGCCAGATTCTGAGCGAGCAAAAATTGATCTTTCTCTGAATCATTGGTCCCCAAAGTATCCAACTCATGCGACGAAGAAAAATGGTTCGTAGAGGTACTTTCGGTGATTTTCTCCGATTTCTCTGAATTGTCATGATCTGAGGAGGAACGTTCCGGTCGCCTCTTGCCAGAACTTCTTTTGCGCCGACTGTGGGAAGAGTGAGAGTTTAGACCTCTTGTATCGATTCGCCCAGATGATATCCGTTTTTTCCTGGTTCCTGAATTCTCTTCTACTAAAGACACGATTGGCTTTTCGTTGCGATGGACGCTCTCATCTAGAGTGGGCGGTTCAATGGAGTCTCCAAAACGACGGCAACTGGGGATTTTGTCTACTTCAGAAAAGGGCATTGGCATATCAGAATCGTCCAGGTTTTTTTGTGATGCCGGCTTTCCCGGATGTTCTGACGAGGAGCGAGATGAGCATGCCTTCGTTCGACAGGTGCGATCAGAACTTCGATAGAGTTGCTCATTCACGCCCGATTCTCCATCAGTCAATTTGAGATTTCGACTGCGCCTGTTACTCATTGAGTGAAGAGGAATACTCTCATCACCTTGGCTTGAGGATTTATCGGCATTTTCCCGTTTACTGCCACGTCGGTGAGTTGAATTCCATTTGCCAGGGCTTCCTGGTTCTCTGGTGGAGGCGCGTCGTCCGTCTGACGATGATTTTGTGTTATGGTTTGTCGATGATCGTCTGGTGGAGCTTCTAGAATGGCTGGACCTTGTTTTGGAAGGACTCGTTTGTTCGGAGCTGCTATTTTCACGCTTCCAGTTAACTTCTCTCCGAATGTCATCCAAACGAGTTTGTTTCTCCAATGGAATCTCGGGGAAGTCTTCCAGTTTCGAATTTGATCCATCATTCGAGGACTGTTGAAAATGTTTCCTGTGCGATCTTCGAGGAGAATCGCTTGCCTTCGGAGAAGAAATGAACGCAGTGAACACAGCCATGTCAGTGATATTTCCTTCTTCGTAACAATTTTCATTTTGTACTTCGAATTGATTGTCCCGAGGCGATCGTCCCAACGAGAAAAATTTTCGAAGCCGCTGTGGCGTTTTGAATTTGTTTATCTTCTTTTGGTCTTCTTTGTCGCCATGGCCATCGGATTCTTCAACATCAGCTTCCGACGGAGACCCCTCCGCTTCCATCTTTTCTATAAGTTTTGCAAAATATCCACCCATGGCTCCGTCGTCACCTTCGAATGCAAGGGAAACTCGCTTCCACGACGTCTCAGCCTCAGCAGCTTCCTGCACTAGAGTATCGAATGATTCTTCCGTATTTCCTTCCGTGGGTAGTGGTGGTGTTTGGGGTAATCCCTTCATGGTTTTCAACTGTAATGCTGCATGGGCCGGGGTAGCGAGATGTTTTCGGTTAGTCCCAGGACTTGGTTTAGCAGATTCTCCACCCGATAAAGCACCGGTTGCTGATACTGACAAATGTTGCTTGGGTTTTCCGGAGGATGGCCTTGGGGAAAATGAAGAAGTGGGCGATTTTTGCTTTGACTTACTTCCCATGGATGTGGAACGGGTCGGTTCGGATGAAGAGGGTTGATAGGATCTCGCGGTTTTAGCTAAGTTTCGGATGTATTTCTTTGTTGACATTGTGATGGGGCTTTCTGACGCGACGTGAATTGTCTCTTCGTCGTGCACCGCTTCATCGGGTTCTTGAGATACAATGCCAGAGCTTCTCTCCTTCTTCTCACTTGCCGATGTCGCTTCGAAACCCTGCCCTTCAGCACTTTTGAATGAATCAAGTGCACTGTCCAAATCCCTTTCCGGGTCGAAGCTGAAGCTCGAGTCACTTTCAAAAGGCACCATATCTGTCATGTCTCCTTTTCTTGTATTATTCAAAAGCTTGGAATTTACTTTTCCCAGAGCCTCCTTTGTTTTCTGGAATACACCGCTAGACTTTTTCTTCGGGGACAAAGTGACAGCCGACTCGTTCTTTGAGAACGTGCCGTGAGGTGGGTCAGTCATCATCATAGATCGGAAGTCGGAAGCCGTGGAAAGCAAAATGTATCGCAAGGTTTTGTCACGTATACGTCTAGATCTCCTTCTACTAGGCAAAAAGACTGCCACTAGCTAGTCGTACCAACAGTAAAGAGAAGACCAAATTTAATGGTGGATTCAATCTCAGCAGTCTCCAAGGAATTGTGCAATCCGTGACCTTCGTCGATATCTATTCGAACGTACTAAATACGGTACGTACCTCCAGACCTACCGGTAGCTACAACCGGTAGTAGTACCGGTACTTCACAGCGGTTGAAGCGGTGGGAGGAACTTGCGACGTACAGATCTGTAAATACTTTTTTTAATGTAACTGTAAGCAAAATACTACTCCGTACTTCGGCATCTTTGAACCAGCGGAAAAAGTGTGTGGGAAGAAAATATTATTATTTTTTATTTTATCACTTGAATCGAGCAACAAAAACAAAATATTTATACAGGCGCACTCATATCTTTCTCGCTACTGACTATGAACCGTCTCAGGCATCTTCCTCTCTTGATTACACTGTTAATGAATTTCGTTGAGGTCATAAGAAAAATCATTTATGAAACATCGTTTAACGACTTGCTTACGATTACTAATAATAATTCAATGGGTTTCAAGATCAGGTATGATACGACCACAATCCAGCATAATTGTTTTCAAAGTACCACTGTTATTTACTTTGAGTCAGTTGATTAGGGTTTAAAGAGTAGAACTTCGTAATTAATGAAAGAGTACCGGTACTTCGGACTACTACTAGCTAGGTAGTAGAGAGGAGTACGTATTCTTATGGGATCATAGAGTACAATGGAGCACACTCAATTTGTACTAATGGTACTCGGAGTACGTACGTACATACGTTGTATTATCTTTACGACGTTCTGCTACAGTACTCGTTTGTGATTCGGGGCCCGGCTGGTGAGTCAACGAAACTACCGGTAGCTAGCTAGCTAGTACGGTAGTTGGCATAGCCATAAAATAGATTTCAATATTGATTCATCTCAATGCAGCCAGCGGATCGTATACTCCAGTACGTGCGTCGTACAGAATCCAGCACCTAAACTTCGTGACGAGGAACCTTAGCTACAGCACGTTCAACACCGTTAGCTACTAGTAGGTGCTTAAGGAGGACCAATATTATGGAATGTGCAATCCACTCTCGGAGTAGAAATTAATGCTGACAGGGAAGAAAATCAGCATCGGAAGCCATCATGACTTATTTTGAGAGCGGGTCACCCTTCTATTGCTTGCAGGAGATGTACCATGGTAATTACTCTTTTCTGTAACAGGGCTGGCTCCGGCTGCTCGATTCGGATGTTCGTCCACATATACCGAAGCGTTTTTCTTCTGAGCATAAGCTTCAGTCGTTGTTCGCTGTAACCGTTCAAAGACGTCTTGCTTCTGATATTCCTCCAGCCTCTCGAATTTCAGTTCGTATTTTGGATTCTCTGGCCCTTCCTCCTCACTGCTGTCGCTAGAATGTAGCAGATCGTCAAGCATTCGTTCCACGATGTTGGTGTTTTGCTTAACTGCATAGGCAGCAGTCGTCGTTTTATTTAATCTCTCAAAGACATCTTGGTGACCCTTATTCGATTGCATGCGCTTGTCCAATGATTGCATGCTCTGCATGTCACGGATCAACAGCTCCTCCAGCAAATCATTTGCCATCTCCCCTTCGGACAAATCAAAGTTGTTTTCACAATCAGATGTTTTAGTTTTCCCGCTTCTAGTGGAAACATGCTGATTTTCAATGGCTTTCTCAAGAGTTCGTCCCTTCTTATCATGAAACTTTTGCTTCTGCGTCCCAGTGAGATTGCTTGGCGACAAAAGACGATCAAAAACGGAACGCTTCTCCATGTCTGACTTGCTTGTGTGCCTATCTCTCGATTTGCGACCTGTGGAGTCTTTCTTCTTCAGTTTGCCAAGACTTTCGGCTACTTGTTGGGAGGTAAGCTCTCTTCGCTTTGGAATATCAGTGATTGAACTCGATTTACCCTTGAAAACACGTACGGGATGAGCACTTATATGCTTTTGAACCCCAGTAAAGCTTTCAGGATCTGTTAGGCGATCAAAAACATTTCCGTTCAACTGATTTTCTGCGTCCAGTATTACCTGAGTATTGAGCAATGAGGCAGGAATCTTTCCTTCCGCAATTATTGCCAGATCTGCCATGATATCATCCGCCCAATCCGGCATTTCCTCGCTGTCACTAGAGTGTATGGATTTCGCGTCCCGTTTGATTTTCGGCGTTAGGGAAGGAGATTGACCCAGCACCAAGGATGTGGTGGAACGCCTTCGTCTGGAATTGCTTCCCGCCGATGCTGAAGATGGATGAAGTGCATTCGTAACCATATCTTGCACTCTCTTGAGTGCCTCTAATTTATCTTGATTAGTAGAGTTAAGCTCCCCAACTCCTCCACTTGCAACTTCTTCGCGAATGCGCCGAAGAGCTGACCTCAGCTCATCCATTTCCTCCTCAAGATCCTCGCATTCTTTCTTTTTATCTTCCAGCAAGGCACGGACAGACGCTTCCCTTTCACGATGTTTTTTCACTGCGTCTCTACCCATAGATAACTCATTAAGCTGGCGCTCCAAAGCAGCAATGCGTTCGTTGGCAAGAACAAGCAATTTCGAAGTCCCTTCTCCTTGCCCCCCGAGTTTTTCGTTTATGTTTGTGTCCTCTGTTGGGTTTTCCTTGACCATCTCCATCAACGACAAAATGTGCTCTTGATGGTTTTGAGCGAGGCTGGCGGCTTCAAGTGTTTGCTCGTCAACATAAGCTCGGAATGCAGCATCCTTCGCGGCGGCAACCGCTTCTGCTTCTTGAACTTTTTCGTCAAGCTGTGAAGCAGTCCTAGCGAGAGAAGCAACTCGCCTTCGTTCCCTCACTACCATACCAAAAAGTACGTTAGCAGCGGTTCGACAAGCAACGTCAAGGGGTATGTCGCCGACAAGTTCAACGAATTCTTTGTCGAACAAAAGAGTATCGTCATCGGAAGTGCCATCATTATTGGAAAAGTTTTCACGCTTGCCCAGTTTGGAAGCAATCGATCGAATTCGGTCCTCTCGATACTTGATCTGCGATTCGAGAGCTTTGATCAATTCGTCATTCCCATCACCATCTTCTAATGATTCCTTTTGCGTTGTAAGATCGAAGTGTTCCTCCCATTCTTGCGCTACTTTCATTGCTAGATGCTCCCGTCGGCTCACATCGGCAACTCTCCTATCAAACAAATCACGAATTCTGTCGATGTTGACGTTAGATTCAGAAGACTTTCCGTTGATGTGATGAATCCCATTTGATTCCCGTCGTCCAATCATGACTGGATTCAACCCGGCTTTGGCAAGAACCCCTCGCTTAATTGTTTGGATTCGCAATCGTTTTTCTGCCTCCTTGTACTTTGATTTCAAGCTATTGATTTCCACCAAACGAACTTTTGCAACGTTTTGCGCCTTTGTGGCTTCTTGCGACATTTTTGACGTTTCTCGCTTCGCTTTTGTCAACTCTCGATCTTTTTTCATCGATTCCTTCTTAAGTGATTGTACTTCTATCTGGTGGCTCTTCCTCTCAGATGTCAGTGTTTTCTGAAGTTCAACTTTTCGTGATTTCATCATCTTTACATCATCCTTGAGCCGAGATATCTGAGATTCATTTCTAGACGCCACTGTAGTCAGTCTAGTCAATTCAGCTTGTTTGCGTCTCAATTCCAATACCTGTTCTTGCTTTTCCTTCAGTTTCTCCGAAAGTTCCTTTCCTTTGTTGTTACTTACGTCATGCTGCTTTAATTCTTCACTTAATTTTTCTGTTTCAGTAACCTTTTCGGACAACATCTCCTCCATTTCTTTCAATTTCTCCTCATAGAATTCTCTCATAGATTCATACTTCTCTAGAGAAGATTGGAGCTGGAGAATCAGCTCTTCCTTTGCGGAGATGGACGACGAAAGAGCGACCAAATCGGCCTCAATAAGCAACGAACAATCCTCAATTTCGCGACTTGGTTTATCCTTTTGATCGGTACATTGTTGTTGGAAATTTTCTTCCTCGATTATGTCATTGTCGAGGCTGAGATACTTTTCCGATAAATCTCTGACGGAACGCTCCTCTGCTTCGACCTCTGCATCAACAGTGTTAAATTTGGAGAGGCTGCCAAAAATCTGAGACTTCAGGCGACTCAACTCTGGAGATTCTGATCTGCGTTGTCCAACGGCATACGTTATACTCCCATTTGAGTGCGATCTCCCATGTCGCATTTCGGATTGCGACAACTTGTGCTTGAGAAGAGCAATTTGTCTTTCATAATCAACTGTTTTTGTGACATAGGCCGATTGTAGCGCATCAGAGGAGTCCGAACCCTTTAACAAGGCACTGATCTGGATCCGCAATGCTTCATTTTCTGCCTCGAGTTTCTTCGCCGAGCAGTAAGAAGGCTTAGTGGCGTTGATCATGGAAGCGAAACTGGCATCCAGAGAAATTCGTGCGTCTTCCTGTGGATTGGAAGTATGAGGAGAGGGAGATATAGCACGTCGAGGGGTGGACGTCAACCACCGATCATGGTCCGAATCTTCCGCATCTTTGACCAATGATTCAATTACAGTCAGCGGGATAGAGCATTCCGAAATCTTCCCAGTCCTTGCTTTCATGAGATCATCAGCAAGTCTTTGTACCTTGATCTTCAATTCAGCTACTAAGGCAGAAGTAGCATCAACATTTACGACAGCGTGATTCTGGATGTTTTTGGCTCTATTGGCATATCTCAAGCAATTTACAGTTTCCTCCAAATTTGTCGAAGATGGAGACACACACGCAATCATTAGAGTCTTGTGGTTCCCTCCCAGACTTCCCTTCAAAAGCCGTGTCAACTTCGAGTCACGGTATGGGACAAAGGTTCTGCCCTGTTTTCTTGGATCCCCCAGAGCAGATATTACATTCCCAAGGACCAATAGGCCTTTATTGATATCAATGCCTTCCTTCAATCTCTGGCCAGAGGCTTGAGTTCTTTTTTGACGCTCACTTCCCGCAAGGTCCACGAAATTGAACTTGGACTTTTTTGTTTGTATGTGCTGCTGTGAGGATTTTACCCCTTCAATGGGATGATCTGATTCGTCGCCTGTCGTGGAAAGATCAGCTTTCAGTACTGAGGACTGTTCGACAATCACTGATAAAATGGCATGGGATCGGGAACTCGATTCGTTCATGGCTGTGGATCCTGTGACTCTTCGGTACATTCCTCGAGTCAAATAGAGCAGCGCTTCCTCCGCTGATTCCACTTTATGTTCTGTGGCTCCTATAACCTCCGGTTCTTCGTTGCCGACATCTCGAATGGAAAGTTTGGAAGCCTGTTGGGGATTCAATAAATCTCGAATATCTTCCCCGTAAACCTCCAGGAATTGTATTCTCACCTCATACTCAAAGGAAGTTAAATTGGCGCCAGCACTAGCTACCGAGGGAGGAGAATCATCACTGGTCGTATTTGAGTTCTTGACAGCTTCTTGTTGTTGAAGCTGATGGAAAATACTTCGAATCGCCCTGGGAATGACACCTGCCTCTTGTCGTTCTTCTTCGCTCAACATGGTTGTTGCCAAGGTGGTAGAAGGTCCCATGATTGTATGTGTTTTACCGCTTCCTGTTTGCCCATAGGCCAATACAGTGGCGTTGTATCCCTCCAGACAGTTGACGACAAGTGGCGCAACACGATCCTCGTAAACATGACTTTGGAGTGTGTTCGAGTCGAAGACTTGGTCGAATGTAAATTTGGGACCAGATTCTCCTCCCAGCTGAATCACATTCGAAACAGCTCCCACCTCAGAAGAGAATACACTGACGCAATTTGTAGCCGCTTCTTGTCGTTCATGTGGTAGCATGGGACGAACACGGACGGCGACTTGCACACAAGTTCCATCATCGACCCCTACTAGTGGTAGTCCAGGAGGGATTATTTGTACAGAATTTCGATCTTGTGAATTTTCGGGAGCGTCTCCTTCCTCTTGGAAAGATGTCAAGTCCGACGTACTACCGGTAGGCTGATGATGCTCATCGCCAGCATATTCCACCTCTGCCAAAGAAGTGGCTGACATGTCAGGGAAATGTAGAATGGACGTATCGACGGATGAAAAATGTAAATGTTGCCACTTCCAACCGGCAACGCAAATGCAGAGTCTGTGAATCACTGCACCAAGAAAAGCGTGGAGTTTGCTAAAATGGAAGGTTATTGATGACACAAAGAGACAATGATGAAAAGGTGGTGGGATCCACGGTCGCACCAAACAAGAACAAAAAATACTGTGTACTGCTCCGTGATACTGTAGTAACTGTTATTCTCTTCTCTTTGTACACAGTAGCACCTTATAGTACCGGTAGTACGTGATCGGTAGGCAAAAGAAAAGTCGTTGTGGGTTTGTTTTTGAGAAGAAGCATCAATTTATTATTTTTTCAAACGGGGTGTTGCTGGTCGAATTTCAAGATGTTGAGGCGCGAGCAAGCGTAATATCTTCAGAAACATTTTTGCGGATCGTTCATCCCCACGTCCGTCTTCCACGCGGCAGAAAAACGCAGCCGCTCGATTTTGTGTTCATACGCAGTACGTACGTAAGTAACGGTAGTCTGATAAAACGTGAAATAGAGGTAAAATCCGTCGTACTCGTAATACGATATTACGACAGCATAACGGCGACGGTCGGCAAGGAGTCTTTTATGCAACAGCACTTGTGCACACGGTTAACTGTAGCATCGCTTCCATCTTCGCTCGGGTTGTAACTTTTTGGTTGCATCCAACCTCCCTTTTCACGTTGCTTTGCTAAAATTGTTGCGACTGTCAACAACCATGAGTGCTGCCGCTGCCCGCCGTCGTAAACAACTCATGGCCCGGAAGAAGCAGCAGGAAGAGGCTGCTGCATCTGGAAAAGACGCTTTGGATCCTGTGTCAGCCCAGCTTCAAAAGTTGCTGGTGGAGGAACCAGACGCGCTGGCCGATGAGGCCACGGCATATGAAGCGTTACAGTTGGCTCAGTCGCAGGTTCGAAAGAAGGTCCATGCTGGTGAATTTGCCGAAGCTGTCGAATTGGCTTGTTCGGCTAGTTTGACCATCCTTCAACAAGGTCGAGTCTCTGTTGCGTCGCAACTGATGACCCTGCTTGCAAATGTTCTCAGAGAGACCCACACGGAAGAAACGACAGACTTGATAGAAAAGTTGAAACGATTGCATACTGCTCAATTCAAGGCCATGGAAGGAAAGACCGGACCGGAGGCGTTGCGTTTGAATCGGTTGGAGCGAGACTGGCTTCGTCGATGTGTCCAGTGGAGTTCTGAACTTGGTCCAACTAGATTCGGTAACACGCAACTCCAAGAACTCTTGGCGCAACATTCATGGAATCTATCGAAGCAAGTTGAGTCGGAAGGCGTGGAAGAAGCTGCCGATAACGATGAAGAAGAAGGTGATGAAGTCATGGAATTGAAGTGCGACGCGGTTACTCACATGGCCTTAGCTGAAAAGCCATTGCTGATATTGGAATGGCTCAAAACCTTGCCTGCTCCCACGGCTGAAGAAACAAAAGCTGGGCATTCCTGTCTCCCTGCAGATCGCGATGCTCTACTCACACGATCAGTCTTGTGCTTTGTTGCTATAGAGAATATGAGAGATGCCACCATTTTGGTCCGAGGATACTTGGACCAAGTTGAGGAACGCGATTCCAAGGAACTGACAAAATCTTACACCAGTAAAGAAGACGGGAAAGCTCCATCGCATGTCATTTTCTGTTGCATGTTGCTTCGAGTCTGCGAAAAGGATCCTCGGACTGGACCGCTTTTCTCCTGGTTGCTTCGCTCGTTCAAAAGAGAATTGGATGGTCTGTACAAGGTCCCCATAGTCCAATCTTACACCACCAAGATCGGAAAAATCTATTTCAATATTCAACCTCCTCCCAGTATGATTAATATGTTGGAAAACATGATGGGTATGATGGGTGGTACCGGTGGAGCCGGAGGCATCAATCCTGCAATGATGCAAGCCATGATGCAGAATATGTAAGTCTCACAATGTTAGACGGCCATAAGAAATGAGTGTGTCGAGAGCTGATTGTGTCCATGAAACCACGTCAGCTATTAGTACATTTCCTAGCTGTCGGGTGGTGGATTGGAATACTTTTTCTGCAATCACAAAGATGGCACATGTGTTCACGTAGAAATTTAAAGCGCAGATTTACTTAGACCCGTCTACACCTCAATAGTTGCAGACCTTTCTCGTAGACGAAGAGTATCATTTAGGTAGTACGGAGAGTGAAAAAGGCAGTGCTTGAAAAGTTTGTAACATACTCCCGTCACATCGTTATTCACTCAGTTTGAAAGGTGTTTTCAGCCTTTAAATAATCCCAAAGATGTCAAGCTTTTTTCGTTCCTGCCTCCGTTGGTGGCCACAAAAGCAAAGAAGAACCCGACCTAATTTTGATTGTATTTACTGTTAGTGCGACTATCAGCACATCAAGTAGGCTGATAATTGCAGACGGGTTTTATAAAGCGACCCGCTTAGAAACCTCGCCATGCGCCTGCGTTCCTATTGTTACACAATATCCTAGAGGAACTACATAACATGTAGCTTTCTCCACCTAGGGATTTTTCTGGCAAACAAATACGACGTAGAACGCAAAGCAGCGGGTAGCGTAAAAAGGGAAGAAACAGCACTAAACAAGCACAGCTGCCTAAAGGACGTCCGTACAACCTGCTACAAAATGCCACCCAGGCCGCCGCAGTTAGGAGTACAGCGACAGAAGTAGATCCCCGTTGATGATATTCCAATTCGCGCCGCACGCCAAACTTTGTCGCATACATGACAACAATCTCAGTTCAACGGTCGATGTATTTGTACACCGAACAATGCATGAAGAGTTATCTTCGAGCATACAAGGCAACGGAAAATACAAGTCCCAATGTAGTGGAATAAGAACGATAGGGTGACGCCGGAAACTTACTGCTTGATTTCTGTGGAGGAGTGGCCAGTGGCCAGTGGCCAGTGACGTAGAACAAACATACGCACAAAAGATTTATAGGAGATTTAACGGCAGCCTCTCCGTACTAGAAAAAGCTGCTTTGACTTACGCTTCGCTGAGGGTCCCTCGTCGAGACCCTCTTGCCTCAATGCCGCAGTTCTAACCACCGCATTGCCGATGTTTGTGCAAGTTTGACATTTGGTAACAAAATAAATAGTAAATATAGTCATTCAAGAGCCGTTGGAATGGTAACAGACACTGCATTCACTGCAGCCAAATCTCATATGAAATTCTCACCGATTCGTTCGATCCAAAGCAAATACACGTGTCCTTCTCTTCCTCCACTATTGTATCAGAAGTATCATCTCATGATCGAACTATTTCGTACATACCTTGGTCAACTGTGGATTATCGTACGTGATGGAAATCGCTCACACAGAAAAATTAGGCTGTTGCAGATAAAGTGCTGGAAGAGTTCAAGGCACGCAACAACATTTTTTGATAACGCGGCAACAAAGCTCGAGATTCCTCCATAGAGACTTCTCTTTCGTTCTCACCGTCTGGGTCAAAAACTAGTGTTAAGCCGCCCTTCAGCTTTTTCTTGGCCATGCTACTCGCTGTTACTTGCCCGCTGGGGGAGGTCGTCCGGTTTGCAGCTTCGGAACCGCTCAGTGTCAAGGAAACAGTTGACACCGCAGGTGTAACCAGATTACTCGTACCCGATGCAGCAAGGGCAGCGTTGCCGTGGATGCTTTGAATGGCAATGGGACCTGATGACAAGCTCGAAGCCGCCGGCGGAGCTTCTGGGACAAGTTTCGCTTGCGGAATCAGGTCAACCGTGCTATTTTGAGCAGCTGGCAAAGTCGGCACATGAAACCCGGGCGGGGGCGGAAGACCGGGTGGCAACGGAGGCATTCCTGGTAGCACCATGTGAGGAGGTACAGCAGAATACATTCCTGGAACTCCTGGTGGCGGAAGAGGTGGTGGTGGCGGCGGCGGCAACGGATCTATTGGTGGTTCCATCATGCAATCGTCGTCAAGTGGAAAGTTATTGTATCCATGAGCTGCCACCAATGCGAAAGCAGCCCGACAAGCCGCATCCATTGCGGCCTCACGGGTCTTCCCGCGACCCCACCCCAGGTCTTGGCCACCGACACGAGTGGAGAACACAAACGGTTTTTCTGGCGTCACACCCGTCTTCCACCGAATATAAGAGGCATCCAACATTCGATGCGATTTCGTGTATTTGACAAAGGCTTCCATGGCCGCGTAGACTTTGTCAGGACGATATTTCTTGACGAGATATTTCTCTCCTGTTTCACTGGTCATTTCCTTGGCCCTTTTGGGATCATGTTGCTCGGTGGATTGAGCACCAGCTCTTTTCTTTCGCCCCATTTTCGTTTGAGTTTGGCCGAGTGTCTGCTACTACGTACACAGCTCGGAAAGAAGCAATTGTGGTAGAGGCGAAAATACGTAGTAGACTCTAGCTAGCTGCTCGGAGTAGATAGCTGGTGAACGGGAACACACAATCAGTCAGAATAACTCATTTTTGGCCTCTTCGAAGCTCCGGCTCCGGCAAGATCTTCGCGCGGTTTCTCATGAATGGCAGGCGACCACACACAACAGACTACCGGTACCGGTAGCAATTCTCGCTGTTTACCCGTAGTACGTACCGTAGTACTTGCTACGTACCTTATTAATAGTACTCCGAGTGCCGTACCAGGTACTTGCACTTGGAAAAGCTACCCTATGACGTCAAGTAGGTTCGTACTTCAGTAGATAGACTACGACCGAAAATCAAACAGTAATGCCACTCATACGTACCGTACTTCGCAGATGGTACTGGTCCTGTACCTGGTACTACCGTACCCACCACAAAGTACTGTAGTACTCAGGCGTACTTCGCAGTTCAAGAATGACTGTTAACCATAAATAATATTGATAATGTATGAGCATATGTCTCTGCCATCCAAATTGTCAATGCTCGCAAGCCCACTGAGTGGTCTTGCCACATTGGCATCCAAGCTCTTGCCATTTAAGATTGGAAGGACAATGGAGATATGGTAATGCATCATATTCATGGTGTAATCGATCCTTCTGGTGACTCCCTTCAGAAACCAGCTGGTTGGGTTCTCCATTTCCCATCACTGTCAGTGTATTATGGGCCACTAATACTGTTGGTCCCATGTCCTTTTTCTTTTTCATGCTTCTATTTGTTCCACACTACATTTACTTCATATCTTTTTCCTGGCTTTTGGCACAATTTTTTCCATTTGATGATCATCTCACAGGTGTTTCGATCAAGGGAAGGTGTGGTATAAATTGTGCCTAGGGTAATCCCTGAGATATCATGTCTATCCCTGACATGGTGCCTGTGGTCACTCTTTTCCTACTTACTTTAAGTAGTGGTCTGTTACCCATAGCTACTGAGTCAACAGGATTACTCGTGTAAAAGAAACCTTCCATGTCCAGCACCAGTAGTTCTTCCAATGAAATAATACTGTTTGGACGCTCGGCTGAGTTGTGATGCCATTCTTCCACAGAAATGTCAGTTTCCACCACAACTCTATCAGGAATCATACAAAAGAGAGACACAATCTTTCCGGTCAGACACCGTATATGCATGATGCCATACATAAGAGCAGTAGTTTGTACCACCGATGGGATGATCTCTTCCGTTGGACTGATAGATCGTCTGTGGATTCGTAGTTCCCCAGGTTCTAACAAACCTGGGTTAAGCCCCAACTACGACAAGGTAATCCACTCAGGGGGGTCTCAATTGACATTTACAACTTTCAAGTACGACAGAGTAGATCTATTACAAACCCATCGTACTATGTACTAGCTAGGCGAATGCATTCTAATTATGCCTATGCCAACTACTTGCAGCCACCTCATCCTGCATACTCCTCATGAAAGATTTTACCTCTTCTGACATGCCTTTTGCTTTACTGGAATCCAATGGCATACGCCAAAACAGTCCACTCATAGTTGTATAACGTGACGAACATTCATACATCCAATTGCTGTCAGTATAATCCCATGTACCAACACCAAGGTGTTTCATAGACCTTCCTTTTCAACTTGTGATCAGTTCTGGCCTTGCCACAGCTTAAAGGGAACTGTCTGAAACTGATACGTCTTTGAGTTGTCATACAATTTCTTGCAACGAGTCCAGTACAAGGGACAGGAAACTTTGCTGATGCATATGTGACTTTGGGTTTCAGTTAAATGATAGTTTCCTGTTCTGATGCTACATTGCCATCAAACATGTTCACAAGTAATGAGTCCACTTGTTTTACTGGTACACAATTCATGCAATAGCCATCAACAACGATGGTTTCAAATTAGTTTTGGAGACACCTGCTTTCAATTTCACTCCTTTGAATTCACAGATTGCACTATTCGCAACGCAACCTGTAACATATTCATTGTGATTTATGCACATAGTGGACGTCCGTCATATAATTTCAGCAAAGGGTCATGGTACTTGCTTGTTGGATTTGTCTCGTACATGAGCCTCTCCCACTGCCGCATAGATTATAGCCTGTGCCTTTGGCTGCATTTGATGATATTCATTGCCAGTTCCTCTCACAAAATCTCAAGGTACCCGCTTTGATACATAATGTATGCATTCGGAGTTGTACATTTGGATCTTTGGAATGTGTTTCCTCCAGATGCTTAGCAAATATAGCATCATTAATAGCCATTCTATCAAAATTTGTTTTTGTTGCATAAACATCACCGGAAGGATTTTTTTCTCTAAGGGACCATTTTTTGCTTCCACTACCCTTGTATTGATAGTGGCAACATCTTCAATATCTGGACCAAGCTTACAAAACCTCCTTAACAATTTTCCCCACTGTGGATCCTGATCCCTATCAAATCGATGAATGTTCTTCAATTCCATAAATAAGTTGATGATCTCTTTCCAAATAAAACTCTTATCAAATTTGTAGAGAGGTACAACTCCAACAGGTGATAATTTTGTAAAATCCCCAGAGAAAACAATAGGTACACCACCTCCAAATGGCTCCATTGGATTATCCAGAATTTCTTTCATTTTTTGTTCAGTGATTCAATATCTTGAACTGATGCAAAAGGTACCTCATCCACAAAAGCTGTTTCTGAATTCATCAAGCTCATTTTGAACCTCTCTGTTGAGTGTAAATGCTTTTGCAGTTGTTTCCCCATAAATGGAAACAGCAGCTGCACTTGTTAATGCTGTCATAGCAATAGTTCCCTTGTCAAAAGGAACTCCCAATGCTTCAAACATTTTTTGTGCACATCGACCCACTGTTTCTATTACGCGACTCTTTCCTGTTCTGCAAAGGAAACCAATCAATTGTTTATTGTTATTTACTTGACCAATTTTTCCTCTGTGATATCACTCAGCTTTCTTTTTTTTGGAAGAGTCATTTGAACTTTGCCACTACCCTCCACATTTCCCTTGGCCTGTTTATAGAGTTGATCAATGAATGCACAAATTATGAACTCAAAAGCCTTCTTTTGATACTTGTCATTTAGAAAGTAAATGTCAGCAAAAGCACAGACATTTTCCAATGTCCCATTGACTTCTATATCAATGGGCCTTCTATTTTTAACAGGATTTCTTCGAACAAATTTCACAGTCAGCACATTGAATTCTTAACATGCAAGATTTTGTTTTGGTTATTCATAGGAACATCTTGTCCACTTTCATCAGGTCTATTAATTTTTCTTGCTGGTGTTTCTATTATAAGCACATGCTTATTGTCATCCACCATTGGAGAAACAATTAGACTTTTCCCACTCATGTGGCTTCCATCGCACCTTGTAAAAGTTGATTGACACTGGAAGTGTCCATCTCCATCACGGAATACGGAATACATCATCACATTTGGTCGCCGTGGACTAAGCAATTAACATTTCATCAATCGTTTCATAGAGCCCTTGCCGCCCGGATTCGGGCGGTAAGAGATTTGTGTATCTCTGGTACACAGGCTACGTTATTGTCATTATTACCACCCGCTCGGATCGGGCGGAACCAAAAATGTAGGGATATTGACTGCCCCAACCCTAGACCAAAATGCTTAACATCAATTTTTCAAGCGGGAGTGACATTTAAAGAGGGAGCATTTCGTGAAGAATTTCCATTTCTTTCAATATCTGACATTTCGATACATAATTCAAAGATGACCACAAACTTTCATTCACCAAAGCTTCGCTTGACGCTTTGACATTATAGGAAGGACAATGTAACAACTTCTTGTCTCCAAAAGAAGTTTCCCCATTTTTTATTCTCAACTGTCTTACATCTTGAACTGTACATTTCAGAAACCCTTCTATACCAGCGCCAATACGAGTGCAATCTTGGTAATAAAAATTTGGTAGCAGTTTGGGATTCATACCAAACATATATGTAGACATCACCCTATCAGCATATTTGCAAACTTCTTTTTCGTAACGTTCTCTGCCTTCTGTTGTATCCAAACCTCTAATAATATCATTCCAACCCCTAATCCACAAGAAGAAATGGGCATGGGGAGTCTTTCTTCCTTGTTATTCCACTGCATATGTCCACCCACCCAAATTACCAAAGCATCCATAGCCAGGTTTTATTACACTTATTCTGCTGTCCCACTCAAGAATGTGCTCCACTACTACATCAATCACATTCTCAAAATCAACCGTACACAATCCTGGATTTTCAATTCTTATCCTCTCACCTCCCATCAAAAATTGTCTGTTAATTTCTTCATCTAACCCTATACCAGGTGGATATTCGCTCCCTTTCTCTCCTTTGGACAATACCCTTATTCTGAAATTGACACCATCTTCAGGAGAAATAGGAAAAAAGACACAAGGTAACCCTAACGATGCTGCCATAGCAACCATTTTCTGTCTGGCTGTCTTTGCTCCTTGGGCACTATGTGCCATGTAACCTGTCACAGCTCGCAATTTAAAAAATGTTGGCACCACCATTCCTTTCACAATCCCCTTGTTGACAACTTTCAAAACAAAATACATTGCGAATTTTTATCCTGTAGATGATGCACTCCCGCGGAAACGTCAATTCATATTAATATTTACAGTTTAATACTGTAATACTACTCTACTACCGGTACCTAGCTGAAGTACTACATAATCCTGTCATTCAACTTTTTGCAATCCCGTTCTTGACATGTGAGAGCATATTCGTTAAAACAACTAACCCTAACCCCAACTCTAAATCGATGAAACCACGCCGCACGCCGGAACTCGACGCTCGACGCTCGCCTCGCCACTCGCCCCGAGTCCGGAGTACCCTACCGGTAACCGGTAGTAGGGGCGCCTACTCCCTATCCCGGAATAGTCCTATTCCAGCCTATCCCGGCCAAATAGAGAGATCTGATTGGTCCAATCATTGTGATTGTTGCTGTGAGCATGCATACCCACGCCAATTCGATCGAGTTCCACAATAGACCAGATCAAAATCAAAAACTCGATCGGGTAAAGCGTCCAGCTGAGGGGGGTATGGGGGGGGAATTTGTAACATTCCGATTTTTTAGCATGTTCAACTTACTTAGGAAGCACTTAGGAGTGACATGGCATCGCCAGCTACTGAAAAAAAGCATAAAAGGTTTTTTCATTCCTCGGACTTCATGTATAGATATGTTTATGAATCGAACATTTATTCCATTGTAATCGTGTGTCGATTTCACGAAAGTCCAAAACGACTTGCTTCATCTCTTCATATCACGTTTATACCAATCCTATGATAGAAAGAGGAAAACAAAAATCTTTTTGTCATTTTTAACGTTTTTCAACCATTGAAATTTTTTGCTAGAATAAAATTAACAGCAGAATAATCGTCTTCGCTCGCGGACGTTATATTTCTAAAGCAATTCCATTTTTGTTCCGAACACGATCAGATCAAACTTAATCCGGATTAAAACCCAACTGGATTTACTTTTTTGACTCGTTTGACCGGAATACATAAGGCCTACGAAACCCAGGATTTACCACAGGTATTATGAGTACGCACTTGTGGGCGATAACACCAGTAGTTTCGGGTATTTACAGTTACATGATGACATTTATTATACTAGAGAATATACTAATATTGATTGACAAAAATGAACCAACAAATGTTATCACTGTCCTACAAGTCTTCTCCATGAAGAAAGACATGGTCACGCTTTTTAATTTACCTCAATCTCTTTATAAATGCTCGTACCTCTTCTGCCATTCCTTTAGTTTTACTTGGATTTAGTGGTTCACGTAAAAATAGCCCTTTCATAGTCGTGCATCGTGACAAGCAGACGTAAACCCAATTGTCTGTGTAGTCCCAAGCACTGACAACAAGATGATGAATTGACCGCCCTTGTAACTTGTGAACTGTTCTGGCATTAGCACAATTAACAGGAAACTGTTCAAAGCTGATACATCTTCGTGTTCTCATGTTATTCTTGGTAATTGGTCCTGTAAATGGCACTGGAAATTTAGCTGATGCATAGATCACTTTTGGACTTAGTTCAATGATCGTTTCTTTATTCCCTCCTTTACAACCATCCAGCATGTTAACAAGTAATGAATCAACCTGTGTTATAGAAACACAATTCACATGGTATCCATCAATTATAACAGTTTCAAAGTCCTTTTGTGACACTGCTGGCTTCGGTTTTACACCTCTGAATTCACATAGTGCGCCATTTGCAACACAACCAGCAACATCTTCATTGTGATTAATGTACAAAGGGCGCCCATAGTACAATTTCAAAAGAGGGTCATGACACTTGTTGCATTGGTCTTCCACATGAGCTTCCCCAACAGCAGCATACCGGTATATGATATCCTGTGCTTTCCTCTTCATGTTGCAATATTGACAACGAGTGCCTCTTACATGAAATCTCAAATTACCTGCTTTAATACACAAAGTGTGCATCGGTGGCTGTATACCTAGATCAGTAGAGTGTGTGTTCTCCAGATGTTTTGCAAAAATAGCATCATTGATTGCCATTCTATCAACATTTGTTTTAGTTGCATATACTGCATCAAAAGGAATATTTCTTTCCCTTGGGCCACTTCGCGCACCAACCACTCGTGTATTGATTATGGCAGCTTCCTTAGTACTCAATCCAACATCACGGAATCTCCCTAACATTGCACCCCAATTCACATCTTTATCAAATCAACTCTCCGTGAAAGCATTCAAGTATTCTTTCCATACAATGCTATGTTCACTTTAGTACAGAGGTCTCCCACCCACAGGTGAAAGCTGAGCGAAATCTCCTGAAAAAACAATAGGGACTCCTCCAAATGGATCCCATGGATTATCAAAAATTTGCTTCATTTTCTCGTTCAACAGTTCCATATCCTCAACAGAAGCAAAGGATACTTCATCAACAATCACCAGATATGTATTTTTAACTCTTCTAGTTCATCTTTTACCTTTCTTTTGAAAGCAAAAGCTCCAGCTGTTGTCTCCCCATTAATGGAGACAGCAGCTGCATCCGTGAGTGCAGTGACCACAATCGTTCTTTTGTCGAATTTCACACCAATCGCTTTGCATAATTTTTGGGCATATTGACATGTGGTTTTAATGACATGGCTTTTCCCAGTCCCACCTGCACCGGAAAGATACCCAATCAGTTGTTTATGGTCATTCACTTTTCCAATTTTCTCTTCAACCTCTTAAGACTGGAATGGAGATAATTGACTAACAGTACGTACGCGTCTGTTGTTCACTGGAACAACATCTTTTTTTTCAATTGAAGCTATAACACATGACACGAAGATGTTAATACTATTTTGAGTAAAATCAAGATTCCTGTCCATAAAAAGAGGGAACTTACGAAACGAGACATCGTTCAAATTTAAAAACTCTTTTACAGTTATCAGTAATGAATATTTGTGAGCTCATACAAACAGTTTTTTTAACGGAATTTTAGTGGACTCCACGAAGTGCAATTTAGAATTTAGAATTCATGAGAACTGACTGTATGGCTTCGGGTCGGTGATACCGTAATTTGCTTGTCTACTACTACGTCTTAGATAGGTTATTATGGAGGGAACAAATTGATAGTACGCCTTCGGGTTATGGTGCTACCGCATGAGTAGGTATTTACAGTTTAATACCGGTACTAGTTATGATACAATACACAGGATATCAGATACTATCGTAAGGTACTATGGTACTTTGGGATACGAATACTACTAGTCGTACGTACTACGTAAACACTTGTTATAAAAGACTACCCGGAACAACCCACGCCGGAACTCGACGGACCCCTCGTCCGGAGTCCGGAGTCCGGAGTACCCTACCGGAAACCGGTAGTAGGGGCGCCTACTATTCCAGCCTATCCCGGCCAAATAGAGAGATCTGATTGGTCCAATCATTGTGATTGGCATGCATACCCACGCCAATCCCCTTAAGTAGTTCACTAATATCCAAATTTCCAGAAAGTGCGTCTGTCTGTTCTTCCTCATTCGTCTATTGTGATTCGTGATTCCACGACGTAATGATCGTTTTGGTGTGATTTTCACACGTATAATATGTACCAGGTACCGTACTATGGTAGGTACATCGTACTACAGTACCGGTATCAAACCTGTCGTTACTACGGTATCATACGAGTACCGTGTAATCATCGTGATGTTTCTTTCAAAGACTACGCAGCATACGGTATTTGAATACACTACCGGTAGTCGTATGCACGAAGTTGAACTCTCGTACTCCTCTACACGAACACCAAAAAAAGGAGACAATGGTGGAAAACATTTTTGACATCACAACTACGACATACTTTACAAACAATGACAATACATTAGCAGTCGACAGTGAAAATATGGAGTTACGATTCTGTCATTAAATCTTTTAGTTCGGTTCCAAAAATCCTTGTACCACCTAGTCTTTGAGATTCGCAAAAGTATGAAGCGCTTCTATATTCATGTTGCTGTTGGTCGTGATGATATCTTGTCCCAATTCGCTCGTCACACCATGTCGTCGGGGAATTGCCAATCACATACACCACTTGTGGGAGTGGGTGATAGGGATTAGATGCCATGCGGAAACAAGTGCTGTCCACATTGTCACCAACATCCAGATGATGTTACTTGTGACTTGTGATATCATCATCTTCTTCAGTTGGGTTTGTCACATGATCAACATCTTCTTCAGATGGGTGATCTCGTCTTTGCTCCTGTTCTTCAGCGAAACCCTTGGAAAAGGATGACCCACTTTCGTCATCGTCGTTGTTTTTGGTTTATGTGGATGTCATTATCGTTGTACTTCAAGTTATCATTGTCCGTGTCGTTATCGTCTTCGCTGTCGATGTCGCGTTGTTGTGGTCGCTACCGTTGTCGCATTGATGTTGTCGTTGATGCTGTCGTTGATGCTGTCGTTGATGCTGTCACATTGTTGTTGTGTTGTTAACAGTGTAAATGATGTATGATACCGGTAGTTGATTATGAAGTTATTTACTGACTGTGAATGAAGAGTAAAATTTTAAATCTCATTCCGAGCTATTTGGCTCTCGTTTGAATAATAATATTTTAGCCAGGCTATCTGCCATTCAGCCATAGCCTGCTCGGGATAGGCCGGAATAGGACTACCGGTAGGTACCGGTATTCCGGGATAGGGAGTACGATCGTACCCGGTACGGTAGGCGATCTCCGTATTAACTGTAAGGTCGGGTTCTTCCAATGATCGGATGATTCAGCGAGACTGCGACCAAAAACAACCGTTGAAAAACCGCGAAAATAAAGAAACATTTGCACGCATCCAATATTTTTTTATTCCTTCTGGTATTCCATCTTCACCCCGTTTCATTTCTCTGTTTCGTCGTGTCAACGTCTCTTTGCATCATGCAGTAGCTGACAACATAAAGACAAGCAGAACTACCAACATGTCTTCAAAGCATCGATTGACCCGATCTTTTCGAACGCTTTCAGCGTTGCTATATATTGTAAGAGTTTAATTTGGATGATAAAGGGCAGTGACTCTCGTCTTTTACGAGTGCCATGGTCGTCTCGCTTTGTCTCGAAAGGAGGCGATGACTGCTTTTGTTGGAAGCAATTCTGAGTCTTGAAATAAATCCGAACGCATGTCCGTTGCAGGTTTCGTCCCTAAGTATTCTTTTTTTCCATTTATGGCAAGAGACCGGTTGGCGAAATTAATCACCTTCATGGATGAAGAAATAATACCAAAAGCCGGGAGATTTTCGACCTCCGAGATAATCAGTGCCAAAACCAATGTGATGGAACTACCGGTAGTAATAAACTACCTTCATCATCGGTGGAACTGATGTTCTTGAACATGGCTACGGCAGCGACGGAGCCACGGCAGCTCCAGGCACATCAACAAGAGAGGCCACTTCAAAAGAGTCGCCGCTCAACGTGGTTTCATTTACTTTTTTTGTTCGTCGGATAAATTCATCTGACCCAATAATGTTGCCCCAACGTCCATTTCGACATTTCTTTCTAACGCATATATTTCCCTTCTTTCTTTCTTTCTTTGCACAGCTGAACATCGCGGTGGCGATTCATTTTACTATGCGAGCCAGATATTTGGATGTCTTGGTGGGCAGCTTAATCACAATCATTTGTCTGGTCATGATGTGTGTTGCCATTGAAGCGCCTACACCCGTTGTATCACGCTTGGAAAACTCCAAAATTGGAGAATCTCTGTTCACCTTTCGCGGAAGATACATTGTGGACCTACTTGTATCCCTCTTTTTGTTCGCCATGGGTATTTGGGGTATCATCATGGGATCGCTGACGCTTTTTTTGATCTTTGGAATCCGGTTCTTGGGTGTCAAGCAGCCGGACGCCTTCAACGAAATCTTTCGGCAATCCGACATCGAGTCTCATTCGATGGCCGACTCGTATACTTTGGAAGGAACCTACGACACGGAAGCAACAGAACGATAAAAGACAAGGATGGATCTAATGGATGGTGTATGATGAAAATGCGACAGCATATCAAATATCAACAACGGATGGCATTGACAAAGGAGCAATATTCCGCCACTCAGCGGTATGCGCGTCCATTTACTCGTTTGCTCCCTCATTCATTCATTCAGAAATTGTCAACAATAATCAATATGTATTTTGGAAATTGAAAAAGTTGTACTGCGACGTCTTTGACGGCTGAAATGCAGAAGTAATTTGCGCGTAATGTAACAGCACAGCTATGCACTTTGATTACCGGTGATCCTGCATAGCTGTGCCTGCTAATGCTGGAACAAATATCAGATAATCTATAGTGATCGATCGCAGCTGTGTCTTTTTTTCAATGGTATTCTCGATCACTTTTGGTGCCGCGTGCTGCTTAGTACGAATTCCACAGCGTATGAAGCTCGATCCCGTTACTGTGTAATAAATCCAGTGACATCGGATTGATCTGCCGTGAAAAGCTCCCCGTGGCAGTATTTAGTTTCGTATTTTGTCTTGGTAGTTGGTGTCATTTATAGAAATCGTAATACTGTTACTGACAGAGTTTTGAAGTCATTGACACCGAAAACAGTTGCCAGTAAAAAAAGTACCATACTTCGGTAGCTAGCTACCGTAGCGACTACGGTAATAGACAGACGTCCTCAAAAATATATTTAATTTAAATATGTTTAAGTGTATTTAAATATTTGCAATAAAATATTAGTAATTCAATTTCTGACATATCCCCCTCGAATAATTGGGGAAAATGCGGTTTTAGCCTATCGCCAAAACAGGAGTTCCAGGGCGATGACTACCTATCCATTCGCCAAAAAAGGTTTTCCTGCCTTAACCGTTCGCCAAAAAAAGATACTTCCCACTAAACCGTTCGCCAAAAAAGACATTCCCGCTCAAAAATCTCACAGTTAAAACGAAAATAGCCGACGGCAATTGTCTAATGGTACTTGTGAGGCCTGACATTGATTTTTGAATGCTTTTGGTCCTTGGTGTATGAATGCTTGGTTTGTTTTACGACGTACCAATATCTACCGGTAATCCTATTTCGTACCGTATGGTGTTTACTGTTACTGTCGTACGAGTACCCCTACATCCTCTACTACGTTATGATACAGTACCGGCAGTTGGAGTATGGTAGATACCAGTGTACAGTACCTACTTACCTACGGTACCTACCGGTAAAAGAGAAGAGACAAGAGACACTGTCGTACTGTGACACCAACAAATGCAGTAGGCAATTGAGTCGCACTCAATGACGGCAACTTTACGTAGCTACAGTGCTTGCTTATGCGAATTTTGGGCGCGAACTTACCCGTATTAGTGAAGGCTAACGCGAATTTTGAGCGGGGGTATCTTTTTTTGGCGAACGGTTAAGGCCGGAAAACCTTTTTTGGCAAATGGATAGGTAGCCATCGCGCGGGAAATCCCGTTTTGGCGATAGGCTAAAACCGCATTTTCCCCTAATTTATTCTTCGCTCATCAATTAAATGCATAATCCATTCTTTGCTTCGCCATCATAGCATAATTAATTCATTCTCATTTTCCCGAAATGATTTCCTTTGCGTGTGAGTCTGCACCCGCTACCTCCTCACAGAGTCTGCTCTTCTTGTCATTTTTATTATCATCCTTGGCAACTTGGCACCTTGGAACTTGGTAATCTCACACCATTTCATCATTTTTGTACCATGTTGTCAATCAAAATCAGTGGAAAGGAACTGACTGCTGCCTTCTTCCATCAGGAGACACCCAATGGGAGTGTTTTGGTTGTGCCGCCGTGGCAAAAATGCCGACAAAAAGGCAGTAGAGTAAGAAATCATTTGTAGAGGTAAGAAATAATTTGTTTGTAGAGAATTGTTTAATACTTTGAAGTGTTGGAATAATTTTATTTTTCAAGTCAACTTCATGCATAATTTTATGGGCGAAAGACTATAATAGCCCCCAATGACCATTTACAATAAATTCAAAAGGACACTATAGCGAGTAACCACCAATTACTACCACCGGGTTAAACTTTACTACCGCTAATCGTAATAATATCCCCCTCCAAACCCTATAATATCCCTTGGCAATTCGCTAAACGCAATAATATCCCCGTCCAAACCTTATAATGACCTTTTGCAATTTATAAGGGATATTATAACACTCTCCCGCCAATCATCTCCGTTCACATCTCGAACAGAAAACGCAACTGCCAATGATATCCAATACTCCATCCCGAACAGATAACGCAACAGCTAAATGTTATACGACACTGCGACTAGTACTCTAAAGTACGCCATACCATGCACACACGGTACTCCAATTGCCTGCCACTTTCCACAGTCGCAAACGCAATCCACTGGGCGCACTTTCAAAAGTGCCTCCTCCGATTCCTCCCCAAGCTTCTGGTACACGGAATAAGTTTCGCCGTCGTTGCCGGATGCGTAAACTCTGCATCCGACGCATTTCTCCCAACGTTTTGTGGCTAACCCCACAATATCATCCACCACACCATCCTTTCCCTCGTACTCTGATTGTGACTTTGTAATTCGAAGTGACATTTTTATCAAGATACCATCGATTGCATCCAACCAATTGCCATTTCTTGCGTCATTTAGCATGTTATTTGCGGATTCCGAAATGTTGGAGTTCCGAAATCCATACCTCGGCGGCAATTTCTCGTCTTCCAGCCATGCAGAGTCCATCCAGCGCTTCGCGCCGATACCCGTAAGGTATTTGTAGGCGTCGGGGGATTTTCGCTCGAGCTCTGTTAGCAGGGCTGTTTTCTCGGGCAGTGAGGAGGTCGTGGACAAGGGTGTCACCATTGTCGCGATTTTTTTGCCAAAATCGGTTTCCACATTTCGCCGGATGTGGACGACGCAGAAACAGTTGTGGTTGTCAGGGAAAACATTGCGCAGCGCAGTGACGAGACCTTTACCCCGGTCGGACATGAAGGTAAACAGTTTGTACGAACATTCCCGTCGGAAGTGCTCCGTGATGAGATTTGGTGCACTCGCTTTCAGGTGCTCTAGGAACCATAACCAGCCCTGGAGGTCTTCGCCGTCCACCGTAATTGCAAAAGCAACTGGGTATAAGTCGTCCAGAGCAGATTTCACGGTTGCTAAGTATAGAGTTCCCTTCCACTCTGACCTCATGTGGGCAGCATCAATGGAGATGACTGGACGGACGCACATTAGTACGTCGTTTGCAAATGAAGGGCAGACAAACACTCTCTGGATACGATTGTCGCTTCCTCTTTCCATGAAAGCCGTTGAACCGGGATTTCGTTCGGCAAAGGTTTGGACGTATGGCCCAACGAGTTGGAAGCTCATGGAGTCGCTGATTATCTTGGATTCTTTTCTGGCGTTGACCCCCCGGTAGCATTGTTTGTAACTGAGGAGGGTTTTCTTCTTGTGAACGCCCGCCTTGATTACGTCATTGGCGGTCGGTGGGGCGTGTTTGTGAAGCGCCACATCGCTAGCGAGTTGCTTTATAACTTCCTTGGATCGTTTTTTGAGGCACCTACCATCCTTCGCGGATGTAACTGCGACGCCGCTGTGACGCAGGTTACAGTTTCCCCGCTTGAGGATGATACCTTCCTGCCGTGGCTTTGGGCCGAAAGCAACCCGGAACGTACAGTTCGCATGGGAGATGCAGGCGAACGCCCTGGATGAACCACGTGATCTCCTGATGGCAAGAGAGTTTCCGGACGTTTCCTGGTAAGCATTGATGACAACCATAAGCTCTTCCACCGTTTGAAACACCTGACTTGGTCCGGCAAACTGTTTCTCAAACAATTCGTCCTCAACATCGTGGATAGAGTTTTCTGGGCGAGTTCCAGCTACTAGTTCTTCGTCTTCGTTTGGTCCTTCGTCTTCTTGGCAGGTTTCATCTACTAGTTCTCCGTCTTCGGCCGGACTGGATTCGTTCCGAAGCGAGGGCAAGAGTGCTGGAAAGAATGAAGAAACGTTCTCGAGCGTGGCCCATTCTGCGTTGGCCGATAGTCCGCGGTACAAGGCCTGACGTAGTGTGGCAATATCGCCTTGTGTGAAGACCGACGAATGGACTTCCTTGCCTTCAAGCAAATGCCAAATGACGGCCACGGCAAAGAGGCCACAGTCATGGCTGTTGCTCTGCTTGGGGCAGTTTCGGAAAACAGCCTGTTGCACAATGTACTCTTGCTTTTCGAGTAGCAAGAGATTGTGGTCCAAACCATGAAAACAGAAGCCGGACAAAAATCTCTGCAGCCTGCCCAGTACAGCAGTTGCCCTACGCCTGCTGGTGATGCTGAGGGAGTCATAAACGTTCACCTGTTGGAAAACAGCCGGTTGGCGAATGTCGAAGGTTACATCGACGACGAAGAAGTGTCCCTGATGGCAAGCAGCAGAAATGTACCTGAATTCACTCTTGGCGTAGGCTTGCAATCCGCCACGCATGGTCTGCACAGTATCTGCACAATCATGTTTGTCGAGTTTGTCGTTATAGGTACTGAAGTACTCATAACAATCGGAAGAGCCGATTAGGACGTGGTCGGGTAAACATCCCTTCAGCGTTGTCTGCAGGAGGTGGTCGATGAGAATCGTTGACAACCATTCCTCCCCTTTAAGGGCACGGATTGCATCCGCGGACGGCTGCAAGGGGTTTCCACGCACAGGGTCGTCGACAAAAAGCATTGCATGCATTTGAAACTGGCTCGTCGGTGGTAGCAGCCGCGTTGAATAATAGGGACAAAGCACCGCGGTTGTTGTCTTTGTAACACTAGGAAGTAGTAAAGATGTATCGGTGATAGATCTAAAATTCAGAGAGAGATGACATTTTTTTTCAGAGATGTTGCTGATTAGTGTGGTGTAACATCGGCAATGATTCAATTCTTATGTTGTGTCGGATGTCACCGGAACGTAGGAAGATGAAACATTGGACCCGTGGTTTTGCTGGCTCTGGTTGTTAGACTGTATCTGATCTTGCCTCCACTACTGTCCCTTAGACGATAGCTTTGTCAAAGACGAATCAAACACGGTGGTCTACGACAGGAGTAACTATCTAAAGTCAAAGTCCTTTCGTAACTGGATTAAATCAAGAAAGTGACAGCATCCTCTGTCCCTTTCTTGTTGTTACTCTTCTCCTTCGTAGAAGCTACTCCGTCTCCAATCTTGTTTGCGCGGACCACTCCGTCCGTGCCTCCTCGACAAACATTCTCATTGTCTTTGCCAACGGTTCCGTTCACATACGCAACGTTTGGCTTAGGGCCCTTGCATCCTCGGAGGACATCAGCATATGTACGGCGATTAGGAGTTGATTCCTTGTCCGCATGAGATGAAATATTAGCTTCCTTGTCCGCATGGTTCGGGATTAGATTCTTGCCCGCGTGACTCACTGCTTTCAGACGTTTCTTCGAGTCATCTGAGTCGTCCTTGTCATCCTTTCCAACACTGGTAGGGATGGATGATATCGGCAATCACGTTTTCTGTTACATATGTAGTATCGGATATCACTGCCAGGTAGGAAGATGAAAAATTGGATATGTGGTTTGGCTGGCTCTAGAAGTGTTGGATTACATTGGCGGTCACGTTTTCTGTTGCCTATGTAGTATCGGATATTATTGGCAGTTCACGATTTGGGTCCGTCGCAAGGGGTTTCTGCGCACAAGTTCGTCGAGATAACAGGCAACCCTAAAAGATTACATTCACTGTCGGTAAACTATCGTCTCCGTGATGGTTACGGCCACCAACAATAGGGCTAACAGTACTGCTCTTGTTGTGTTTGTAACACTAGCAAGGAATAAAGAAGTATCGGAGATACATGGAAGATGGAAGATTCACAGGGAGATGAAGATGGTGATCTCAGTGATTTTGCTATTTTGCTGCCTCTGCTAGAGTACTAGTCGCAGTGTCGTATAACATTTAGCTGTTGCGTTATCTGTTCGGGATGGAGTATTGGATATCATTGGCAGTTGCGTTTTCTGTTCGAGATGTGAACGGAGATGATTGGCGGGAGAGTGTTATAATATCCCTTATAAATTGCAAAAGGTCATTATAAGGTTTGGACGGGGATATTATTGCGTTTAGCGAATTGCCAAGGGATATTATAGGGTTTGGAGGGGGATATTATTACGATTAGCGGTAGTAAAGTTTAACCCGGTGGTAGTAATTGGTGGTTACTCGCTATAGTGTCCTTTTGAATTTATTGCAAAAGGTCATTGGGGGCTATTATAGTCTTTCGCCCTAATTTTATTCCAGGGACCTTACCAATGGCTTATTTATTCAAGTGGTTACGAGTAGTGGAATGGTTTTATTCCAATGGTTATAGATGAGGGAATAAATAATATTATAAATATTGCTTTGATCATGTCTGGGTAATAGGTAGACCCTACTACATCCGAGAAGTTAAGCTCTGACCCCAAAAGGGTTGATGGGGCAAACCATAAATCATGCAAGTTTTGTTACTACGTATTACTACGTATATAATACCGGTAATAGTATAACACGGTACGTATTACGTCGTACTCATTCATAAATTATTACTTTACTACTACCTACCTACCGGTAGGTACAGTAGCTAGGTAGCTACGGTAAAGCTAGCTACCGTTGTCTACGAACCTACGGTAGTATCATACACTGTCAAGTACCGGTAGTACGAAGCAATCGAAGTACCGGTACCATACCGGTACTACCGTAGGTCTACGTTCTACGTACCACTCCGAATTCCGAGGGGTATCAGTGTTAGACTGTATCTGATCTTGCCTCCACTACTGTCCCTTAGACGATAGCTTTGTCAAAGACGAATCAAACACGGTGGTCTACGACAGGAGTAACTATCTAAAGTCAAAGTCCTTTCGTAACTGGATTAAATCAAGAAAGTGACAGCATCCTCTGTCCCTTTCTTGTTGTTACTCTTCTCCTTCGTAGAAGCTACTCCGTCTCCAATCTTGTTTGCGCAGACCACTCCGTCCGTGCTTCCTCGACAAACGTTCTCATTGTCTTTACCAACGGTTCCGTTCACATACGCAACGTTTGCCTTAGGGCCCTCGCATCCTCGGAGGACATCAGCATATGTACGGCGATTAGGAGTTGATTCCTTGTCCGCATGAGATGAAATATTAGCTTCCTTGTCCGCATGGTTCGGGATTAGATTCTTGCCCGCGTGACTCACTGCTTTCAGACGTTTCTTCGAGTCATCTGAGTCGTCTTTGTCATCCTTTCCAACACGCTCCTCACTCAGCGACGTGACAGGAATGGAAAGGGAGCTGAGTGGTTTGTGCCCGAGAATGACGTCACGGAATTTACGAAACAACGCCCCCTGCAGCGGTTTTGTGAAGAAGTCAGCCAACATTTCCTCAGTAGGGCAGTGAATGATGTTAAGACCCTCAGTCTTGACACGATCAGTGATGAAAAAATGTCGGATGTTAATGTGGCGGGATTTTTGACCAGCGGACGCGCGTCCGTTGAGTTCCAGCTTCATTGCGCTTTCGTTATCCTGCGCAAAGTCGTTGACAGTGATGGGGTACCCTTGCGCCTCCATGAACATCTTTACCCAGATAGTGGACGGGAGGTAGTCACTGGCGCCAACGAGTTCCGCTTCTGTTGAGCTCTTGGTATTCAGTTTTTGTTTTTGCGACTTACACATGAAGGCACCAAGACCCAGGGACACAGCTCCGCCAGTATGACTCTTGAAGTCGGGATGGACCGCATAGGACGCATCCACCCATGTCTTCAACCGGGTGAGTGTTCCTCCACCAAGGATGCGGGGTAGAGAGATGGTTCCGTGGATGTACTGCAGGAGACGGCGTAGCTTGTTCCAGTCTTGCTCACGCGGATCAGAGAGTCTGGTGCAGAGGAATGTAACGGCGGGTAAGATGTCAGGACGGGCACGGAGGGCCACATGGAGCAACTTGGGGACAATGCTGCCGTAGAGGTCAACGCGCTCCTTAGGGGCCACGACAGGCGAATCCGGGTTTACATCGAGCAATCCCTTGCCGGCAGCACTGCTGGCGGAGGACGAAATTGGTTCGCCAAAAAACTCGATCACGCCTTTCAGATAGTCTGCCATCAGGATACTGACAGTTCCGTTAGAGTTGAAAGTAATGTCCATACCAAGGAACTTATGATGGCGACCGCGGGTCACAGTCATTTTACCGAAGTGTCGTTCGATGGCCGCGATCACATCGGTGACAACCTTGGGATCGACGTGACTGATTTTGTTGTCGTCCACATATGATACCATACGACGGTGCACTGCTTTCCATTAATCATTTTGTTAGCAACACACGGATCGTACGGGTTAAGCTCGAAGCCCATGTCCATGAGGGTGGAAGCAAAAAGATTATACCAGAGTAGCGCCGATTTCACACATCCGTATAAGGCCTTGAGGAGGCGGACATATAGTGTCTTTACACCGTTCTCCATGACCACAAATTTAGCATAGGCGGGGTTGACACTGCACATGATATCCACGGACTGTCCGGTAATTTTCATGAGTACAAAATCATCCATCCACGCATGGAGGAAAGCTCCCTCGACATCCGCCATAGCGACATCACGTTGTTCTTTCGCGTCGATCATCAGTGATACAAGCAGCGCATCGATACTGATAGTGGGGGATGTGGTCGCTTCCTTTGGGTATAGCGCCTTCTGTGGCCGTCCGTCAGCACAGGAGCGCCCCTTGATGGATCCGTCACGTTTTTCTTTTATCAGGTTGACGGCCCGTAACGCAGCCCGGCGTTGTTCACGAGTGAGGGTCCGGCTGTCTAGAACTTCGAAAACCGTTTTATCATCCAGTTGGGCAAATTCGCGAAAAAGGGCATCCACAGCGGCTTGACCGTGCTTTTTGATGCCTGCGGAGGCTGTCATTTGGGTCATCATGTAACCAACGATGTGGTCGCATGTGGCCTTGGCTTCAAGAGCGGTGGAGACAAACTGTAGGAGTTGGATGTCATGTCCAAAACGGTGAGCATAGTTACGTGTTCGGTTTGGTCGAAGATCATATGCTGGGCCGCCGGGTGGGAGATGATCAGCGGGTCCTCCCGTGTGGCGACTCGCTCCTTGGTTCGCTCCTTGGTCCGCTGTGGGGTCGTTTTCACCTGCTCCGTCGTTCTCTTCTATGTCTGCCATGTGATTCGCTCCTTGGTTCGCTCCTTGGTCTTCTGCTAGGTCTTCCAAAATCTCCTCATCCGCTCCTTGGAACAGGACATCATCCTGGTTCATATCCTCCTCTGGAACGTCAGCAGGGAACTGGGCGGCGTCGTCTAAGACCAGGAAGTCATCCTGGGCAGGGAGAGGGCCAGCGGGAGGGGCATCAGGATCGGCAGCGGGGAAAAGATCTGGCTCCAGAGCGCCATCGTCAACAAGAACTGGAGGTTCATCAAAGCCCGGATCGACGGCCTGGACTTCATCCTGGGGTTCGGCCGGGAGATCGACAGGGTGGTTGGGACGCCATTCGAACAGGAGGCCATCAGGCCCAATGACGGGGTGTCCCTGACCGGCGGCCATACCCTCTACAGCAGTGATGACTTCGTCCGTGATGGGAAGGGGAGTGTACTGGGCACGGGAGATGCGGGAACCGGTGACCAGAGACATGAAATGGTAGTCGCCCTGTGCATTCCCGGTGTGGTTCAGAGCGATAGCGCCAATCGTGCGGGGATTGGTGCGGTTGGTCGGTCGAGGGTTGTCATAGACTTGTACATAACTGCCGAACTCCAATTTCATTTGGGTGTAGTCAGGGTTTGGGAGACCAGATACAATAGTACGGGGGCTCATGTCGGCCGAGACACCATCACGAGCCGGGAGGATATTTAGGGCAGTCACGACGCCTCGCACAAGTTCACGGATCATGAGGTGGGGGAGACGACGATACGGCATCCCGTTGACAGCGGCACGGACGCGCTCCTTGATGGTGCGAATGGAGCGTTCAACTTCCCCCACGTGATCGTCAGCAGCAGTGACATTGAGAACAATAGGGGCAACGTCGGCACGAAGGCATTCAAACTCGTTGTCCGTGTGAATGTCCGTGACAGTGAAACCACGGTTTTCATACATGTCAATGACGCCTAGGGACTCACGCAGGATGCTACGTTTACTTCGGTCTTCGATGGGAGCAACGGTGCGGAAACGGATGTCACGAGAGATGGTGTGGAAAAACTTATTCCCTTGCACAAAAAAAAGGTCCATAGCAAGCGTCACTCGCGGGTGGTCTTTCAATAGTAGAGGAATGTCCACGAGAGTAATGGACGGGACATGAGACGATTGGCCCTTGGTAGTTTTACGTTGTAGAGAAGGCACTTCAGGACCGTAGATGGTGATGGCACGGCGAGCATCGTCCACAGTGATTGGGCAATTTCGGATGCGGTTATGCGCAAGGAGGTCCTCAAATTGGTCTTGTCCAGGGCGGTGGAGTTTCACATAGAGATCACGAGCCCGATCAGCGGCATCGACTTCGCGTCGAGTGAAGCGTGCTTTGTTTTCTCGAACCGTTTGGAGGAGGGAGCAAGCCGGTGTGTCCGAAGTCAGAGCCAGAGAGGACGGTGCAGGCAGAGCAGGGGACGGGGCCGGTTCGACGAAGGAAGGGTCTGTGTAGTCGTGGTAATACAGCCCGTTCTTGTACTCACGGAAAAGGAGAACAGAGCCATCGTTGCGGTATACCCGGAAAGCCTTTTCCACAGCGGAATCCATGGTCACACGGCACACGCTGGCAAGGTGAGCCAGGGAAATGATGTTGGCAAGGGACCGGTCGTCGAGCCAAACAGTGCCAAGACCATGAAGGTCGCCAATCCAATAGCTGACAATCTCGCCACCTGTGCCACAAACCCGAATAGGCTTAGGGGCGCGGCGGATGTTGGTGAGGAGGTGACGGGACTTGAACATGGAGAGGGTGGACTCACTGTCAATGAGGATCCAGTTCTCGGGAATGAGCCCCCCACGGCCAGTGGAAGTTAAGACAAAGTGGCGCTCACACTGAAGGAGCTGGATGCCATTGGGGGAAGGACAATTTCTGGCAATGTGACCCTTGCGTTGACACTTGAAACAGAGGATGGTTTCCTTCAGGATGCCGTCCAGGCCCGGGATGGGGGCAAGATCAGAGTCGGTTTGAGTAAAAGTGAGGCCAAGGCCCTGTGCCGGCGTCATTGCAGCGTTGGAGGCATGGACAGCTTGTGTGACAACAGAAGGACGGTATGTCAGAAGCATGTTGTAAGCTGCTGCGAGGTTTGCGGGATACTGATCTTCGCCGCGGGAGTAGAGGTTTTCAAGATCGTTCAACAGAGAACCATAGATCCGTTGGTTGGCCGCGCGGAGGAGAAGGATTGCAATGTCACGATCTCGTGCGGTTGCCTTGTCGCCGCCACTGTGTTCAAGGTGTGCTGCGGTGGTACCAATGGGTTTGTCCTTGGTGAAGTGTTCAACGACCGCAAGCTTGGTACAGAACTCTTGGTAAAAATCCGGGACGGATACGTTTGCACCTTGTCGGAAGTTGTAGAGGGAGGCGACGGCATCAGCGATGGCCAAATTCACCACCCGTGTTCCTTCGAAACGTTGGGCGATTCCTTTGATGCTGTTGAGAATCCAGGCACAGTCGCGTTCATAATCCTTGGTCTTGAAGTCGGGAAGCGACTTGAGCTTGTTTCTCATCGCCACACTGCATTGTCCCCAGATGGCGTTATACGTAGCTCTAAGGTTGTCTTCCAAAGTGTCGCAACGTTCTCCAAACTTCTTAATCTTGTTGTTCCATATGGCGAGCTCAACCTCGAGCTCGTCAGCCTCCAGACCGTCCGTTGGCTCCTTACGTGGCCGAGGCAGGGTCGGGGTCTTAAATTCCGAGAAAAGGAGAGCCATGTCTCCGGAATGTGCCATGTTGATCTCAACATACTGCTGCAGGGCATTACATGTTGCCGAAAACTGCTTCGGGTCACTCGACTCGCTGTACACCTGAAACACGTGTCCGTTCATCCCAGGTATATCCCCTTTGTAGGATGAGGAAGAGGAGTTAGAGGTGGAGGAGGGAACATGATTACCGCGGTGCCTGTTCCGGCCACGGTGACGGCTACTTCCGCCATTTCCATTGTTGCTTGCTCCGCTCGTTGCGGCTGGTGCTGCTGCCGCCGACGGTACCGTTGTCGGCGCAAAACTAACACTTGCACGCTTATTTTCACTCATCCTTTCTTGATTTAATGTTAGACTGTATCTGATCTTGCCTCCACTACTGTCCCTTAGACGATAGCTTTGTCAAAGACGAATCAAACACGGTGGTCTACGACAGGAGTAACTATCTAAAGTCAAAGTCCTTTCGTAACTGGATTAAATCAAGAAAGTGACAGCATCCTCTGTCCCTTTCTTGTTGTTACTCTTCTCCTTCGTAGAAGCTACTCCGTCTCCAATCTTGTTTGCGCAGACCACTCCGTCCGTGCTTCCTCGACAAACGTTCTCATTGTCTTTACCAACGGTTCCGTTCACATACGCAACGTTTGCCTTAGGGCCCTCGCATCCTCGGAGGGCATCAGCATATGTACGGCGATTAGGAGTTGATTCCTTGTCCGCATGAGATGAAATATTAGCTTCCTTGTCCGCATGGTTCGGGATTAGATTCTTGCCCGCGTGACTCACTGCTTCCAGACGTTTCTTCGAGTCATCTGAGTCGTCTTTGTCATCCTTTCCAACAATCAGGCCTCATATCACAGAAGCTATGTACCTGTGTGATACATAGAATGCCAGCTCATTCCAATCTGCTCGCAATGCAGTCCATCCCTGTGGGCTTGCTGATCGCGTCAAACCTCAACCCCAAAAAGAACAACTGTTTGGTGGAAGAATCGACAAATAAACATCAATCAGAAGAAAAGTAGGCGTAATTGCGACAACCTACCAGTGCCCAGTGGATTGCGTTTATCCGTCACATGTCGTCACACTATTGACTTTGTGATCTGAGGACAATGAAGGTCCCAGTTAAAAGATCGGAAGGAAGTCTCCCAACCATCAACGAGTCGGAAGTACCACTCCCAGCATCTTCACCTTCACTAAAGCTCAGGCCAGATGTTGCGACTGATGCCGACGAAACGAATATGGTCAGAAATGTCAGCAACGACGACGACGATGGTAATGACAAAGACGGCATTGGATCCTCCCCTCTTTGGAGTGGTTCCATGGACGGCTGGCATTTATCGTGGCCCATCTGGCATATGCTCCCCAGGGATGAACGCAGGAAGATTGCTCATCAACATGGCTACAAATCGATTGGAGAATTCGAGGAGCACATGTCGTTGCAACAAGCCGTTGATTATTCCGAATGGAAGGGAAATTATGAGCAAAAGCAATATTCTGTTGAATCGGTCTACCCTACTTTGCCAAGCACGTCGACGGTACAAGAGGGAGAAGACAAGAAACTGGCGGCATTTGAAGCATCTGTCGACGACGCATCGAATGGCCGGGACGAGTACAGTGACGACGAGAACTACAGCGAGTCGACATCACATGATGGTGAGAAAGTACCATATGGACGGCAAGAATCGACAAGCAGCTCTAGCAATCCAAATGGATTGTCTGTGGAGGAGCTCATGGCCGTTGGAGGACGCATCCTCATGATTTCTGATGATTTGTTGCACAAAGTATTTTCCTTCCTTCCCGTGGACACTTACGGAACATTAGCCTTAGTAAGTCCACACTGGAAACATTTGACACGTACAGAAGCCGTCTACCGACGACTTTGTGAGCGATTATACCTGAACCAAAGCAAACGGCGGCAGTTACAGGTATCGAGATTTGGCGGATCGTATCGTAGGATGTTAGAAATCCGGCCAAGAGTTCGAGCTGCTGGTGGCTGTTACGTTTTGAAATATGCCCAAATCAAACAAATTCAGCGAGATATGTGGACAGAAGTTCCCGTCGGCGCTATTCTAGAAAGCATCTACTACAGGTGAGAAAATTATTTTTTTCGAATTTGAAGACTTTTCATTCTTGGTGAATTTGTATACTTTCCAAGTCCGCACTTCTCACCTACCTTTCACTTTCAGGTACCTGTACTTTCAAGAAGATGGCAGAGTCCTGTATGCACTCTCCTCTGCTCCGCCTCACGAAATGTTTCGTAGACTTCTCAAAATAATTCTACACAAGACAAAGGATCCGGCAGCAGTATGGGGGACCTTCCAAGTCCAGAAAACGCATCTTAGTATCACGGCTCGACAAGAATGGCACACCGTCAGATTTGACTTGACCATTTACCCTGATTCAGAACATGGACGCTTTGCGGCATTGTCAATTGATCGTCATCTTTCGAGCCCCTCGGCCTGTTTCGAAGAATGGAGTAGAGATAGGGTGCAGTATAAAGTGCCACCAGAGCGATTTCGTTTCGTGCGGGATCCGCGATTGTAAAAGAAGTCAACACATTTGCGATTCGTACTTGTTACATTTTAGGCATTAAATATCTTGCTGACCATGGATACAACAAAAGATGTAAACAGTCGTAGCACCACTCAGGGTTGGTTTGCGCGTCCCCATTTGTCACAGCGAAGATGGCCTTTGTTTCAGAATTTCTTAGGGTCTTCGAATATCCTTCTTCTGTACCATCTGACCATGCCGGTTTCGTTCCGCTGATCACTGATATCGGATCTAATAGCCGTCGCACCGTCGCCTCTGTTGGAATGGAAGTATTGAACTCTGACAAGCTAACGATGCAAATTGGATTACCATCTTATCAATGAGGCTTTCTTCCGGAGAAGAATGAGAAGTTTCCATATTCTTCCATAAAGCTGGTGAAAAGGCAGTGTATCCAAACTTTTCTCGGCGTCCATGATTTCTTTTCCCATGATGAAGATGGGATTCATATCGTAACACTTTCAGCCCTCCATATTTTGACCAAAATGTTGCTTATGAAACTAAAGATGCGTTTCGTAGCAGCCCTCTACAAAACGAATGCAATCGCTCTATGGCGAAGACTCTGAAACAAGAGACTACATGATTTATTTTCCATTCGCAACAGTACCAACAGATTATAATTGGTCAATAGTAGCTGAACTCCTTCGGAGGAGTCAATCGAGCATAAAGCGTACGAAGTTGTACTCCACAGTTAAAATCAGTCTACTTCTGAGTAGAGACCGTCGGTTACAACAAGATCTGATGTTCCTTTCAACTGCGACTAGTAGGCAAAAGGACACATGGCGCCACTTTCGGACGATTTCTCATGCATTGCATTACATTCCAAACAAAGCAACGGCTGCCGACATGGCAAAAGCGACAGTATTTGCGGCAGCATATCCGGCAGCATTGGGAGCTGTGGTCGGTGCTCCGTCCTCCATATTACCTGGATTCGACATGTCTTCCGCCTCCAACATGTTGGCCGCAGCTTCAGGAAAAAGCACTCCATCGATTACGTGAACGATACCGTTATTAGCGAGAATATCGGTGATCACAATTCCTTCTCCGTTGACTGTAGCTCCACCGTCAGACAAGCCGAATGTGATCGTTTCTCCTTGTACCGTTACAAGCTCAAGTCCGTCTTCAATTGCCGAAGCAGGATAAATACCTTCGACAACATGGTAAGTCAACAACGTGGTGACGAGATCATTGTCCAAAGGCAGTTCTACTCCGTTTTCACTTGTAAGAGCGTCGATGGTCTCAGAAAAAGCATCATCTGTTGGTGCGAAGACAGTGAATGGACCTGCACCTGACAAAGTATCAACAAGCTGAGCTTGCACGACAAGCTCGACCAAGGTGGAAAGAGCAGAGGCGTCAGTAGCGCGGTCTACAATACTGTTGCTCACCCAAGATGGAAGGAGCACCTGGTCGATTACCTGTGAAGTATTTGTAAAGGGAAAATGAGTAAGGTCTGCCGCACCGTTGTGGTTTATGATAATCACATGTCGGCGGATTTATTTCCGAGCATCACATCAACACTCACATGAATCAAGCCGTTATCAGCCTCGACATCAGCTTGGATGACGTTCGAGCTTTCGTTAATGACAACGCCCTCACCGCTGGGTGAAGCAGTGATGTTCTCGTCATTTAGCGTGGTTGCTGTGATTTCCTCCACAATGGCGGAAGAAGGAACCACTGAGGGGACGACGTGATACAGCAGCGTATCTTGCAAATGAAGCTTCCACTCCTCAGTCATGAGGTTGTTCACGATGGCTGAGTCAAGCTGTCCGAACGCTTCGTTCGTTGGAGCAAAGACAGTAATATCTTCAGTAGTAGCGAGAGCATCCGCCAGCTCGGCAGTTGTCACCAGTTCGACAAGTGTTGAGAAAGTTTCTGGAAGACTGACAGCTACATCCACGACAGTTTGGGCGCCGACGGAGACAGCGCCGATAGCACAGATGATTGGTAGAGTTAGCTTCATAGTGAAAGAGTTGACAGATTTGAATTATCTTGGAATGTATTGAGAATTATGTGAACAGAATGACCAACATCGATCACCAAAATAACGTACTACTGTCAGCTAGCTAGCTAGCTAGTACTACGTACTGCGGGTATCTCCGTAATCGTGTCAAATGGAAAATTGTATCATCTCCGACCTCTGACTCATCGATTATTATTTCTTGATTATCCTTGTTGCTTCTGGGAAGCCAATGAGATCTTGCTCATTCGGCTTCCCGATACTGACGAAGCACAAACAGTAAATAAAAAGAGAGCCTCCGTATGTGTTTGAAAGCTTCTTGGATGATCCTCGAATTCTGACTGTAGAAAATAGTGCTTCTCGTGGATTTGAAGATGGTCGATGATTCACAGTCATGATGTCAGGCCTCATGATGATGACAACATCATCATCATTTTTATGCTGCTGTTGCTGTTGAATTGATGCTACGAGTACGGGCATGAAGTGAAAAAAAATACATACATCCATTGATTTATTATTTATGTTCGAATGTCCGTTGTGCGTGTCCCCAGTAGATGAGTTACACTCTTCTTTCATTTTGAATTTTGCCTGCGCTTGAACCCAGCACACAGTTAACTCTGTTCAGTGCTTTTAACTCTTCACAATACTTAACAGTTAGTCCATAGTTTACACTGTTACATTAGTACAAGATTTCCGACTTGACAGTTGAAAGGTGAAATTGTGTTTCACTAATCGCGCGATCAAAGGGATGAGGCTGTGCCTGCCCGTTTCGCCGTCCTTGTCCGCCCCTCGTCCCCGCACGGAGTGGTATCATACCTACCTACATACCTATTCGGTTTCCGCCCATCTCATGCCTTCACAGACCACGGACGGCTATGATACAACGTGGAATGATCGCATGATGATCCCACACAATCCAAAACTGCTCGGGCTGAAAATTCGTGCAGAAACGGTCGCGCCCGCAAGGCCAAGACGGCTACGCCGGCACGTTCAACAACCAGAATCGTGGACGGAATTCGCAGTGGGGATCCTGATTGAAACTCGAGCCGACCGGCATGATGCTCACCCTCTGCAACAATGATCTGGCGATTTTTAGAGTGTACGGTATGCACGCACTATTATTCAACTAGGTAGGTACCTACCGTAGCACCTATAACAATCACTACGTTTTAATTACACTTTACACGTCGTCGACAATGGTGTTGCCGACGATGTCTATGTTCACACACGAAGACCACCCCGTCAACTCTAGTCATCATTGTCTCATCATTGTCAACTTTAGCTACGCCGTTTGTGTCCAGAAATACGATGGAGCAACCGAAAACAATTACTAATACAACCCGCCCTTTGGCAAACTCAAACACACAACCCTCCAATCGTCGCCATTACTCGGTGTCAGGGAACCTCTATGGGACTCCAGTACTAGTAAGCATGAAGCATACACTAAAGTAAAGAAGAAGTTATGCCTATGAGTGCTGATGGACCAGTATGGTCTGTACGTCATCCGTGGTTGTGCTGACACCCTCCCCTGATTTCAAATCTTTAGATTTGGAATTACAAGAAAGGACAGAAGAGGATGGCGGAAGGACAAGAGCATGGTGTCCCATAAGTCGGCGGGCATGACGTTGATGGAGCACCCAACCAAGTGGCTTAGTGAGATCATCTGACGGGTTAATGGAACCAGGGATGTGGCAAAGTACAATGAAAAATCGAGAGAGGATGGTCCCGGCGCTCCACCGGCGAATCAGCAGCAGCAATGGGGCAAACTCAATCAATTTTCAACTGGTGCCGTTCACAATGGTACGGTGATCGGTCTCTAGGGGCTCATAACCTGTCAGGGAACCTCTATGGGACTCCAGTAGTAAGCATGAAGCATACACTAAAGTAAAGAAGAAGTTATGCCTATGAGTGCTGATGGACCAGTATGGTCTGTACGTCATCCGTGGTTGTGCTGACACTCGGTGATGACAGGATCAACGCACACAATGTTAAAATCTCTTATCACGTCTCTGCTTCCCGTGTATTCTCTGATACGCAGAGATCAATGACAAGATGAATGTAAATGATGATTGATAATGATTGATTAGTTGAAATTATTAATTCTGTGGTGAAGTATCGTGAACTATTGAGATCTTAGTTTGGCATTGATAGAGAGATATCAGGAACTGATTTGGAGTTGGTTTGGAATTGAAGATTATGAAATTGAACAGGAAGTGATGCGTTTGTTTGGGTTTCGTAATGAGAAAGGAAGAAAGATGATTCTTTCTTCAAGTTTGACAGAACTAGAAGAAAGATAACCAATCATATGAGAGATATCATCTGTAAAAGACGACATCATCTTAGAGCGAAGCTTCGCCGACCGATGACACATGTCAGCGATCTTCGACTTGTTAGACCACGGTATGATGGACAGACTTCGTCAGACCGTCTCACCTTGACAATCAAGAAAGGTTAACACTAATAATCTTCTTTATCCTTTAAACTGATTATAGTGATTCTAAGATTGAATTGAAAATTATGAGCATTTCGATGAGTGTGGAGCCTGAGAGCAGATTTGATCCTATTGGAAAGGAAAAGAGCTATGGAAAGTCTCATATTTCTATCCGAGAAAAGGGACGGAACCATAAAGGTCGCATGTGCGTCAACGGAAGTTCCCAGAGAAGTTACATACGACGAGACGAAGCTGCAAGTCCAACAGCAAACAGCAATGACCGAATCAATTCTAATTACAGCCATTTGACGCAAAACAGAAAAGAGATGTAATGACTTCCGACATGCCCAACGCATTTGTCCAAACCGATGTGGACAAGCAGAAGATCAGGGAGAGAATTGCCATGAAAATCAAACGACCAGTGGTTGATATGCTTGTTGAAATGGCTCCAGAGATAGACAGTGGTTATGTTATTGAGGAAAACGGAAAAAAGGTCCTTTACGTGATGATTTTGAAGGCGTTATATGGGATGCTACAATCCTCATTGTTGTATTACAACAAGTTTAGGAAAGATATCGAATCAATTGGGTTCGAGGTTAATCCTTTTGACCCATGTGTTGCAAACAGAATCGTAAACGGTAAGCAACATACAGTGGTATGGCATGTGGACGACTTGAAAAGCAGTCGTGTGGATCCTAAAGTCAACGAAGATGCATCAGATAACGTTGGAAAAGTAAAGTCAGTTCGAGGCAAGAGGCATGATTACCTTGCAATGTGGCTAGATTTCTCTGAAGAAGTAGTACTTCAAAGTGACATGAGACCGTATGTGCATTCCATGATTGAAGATTTCTCAGGAACAATCGGAAAGTCAACGCTACCTTGGAACCAGAAATTATTTCGGATTGACGAAAAATCCAATAAACTCGATGAAGAACGAGCGAAAGAATTTCATATCTTTGTTTATGAAAGGAGTGTTTTTATGTAAGCGTGGACGGGAAGACATCCAAACAGGCATTGCATTCTTAGCTACACGAACAAGCGAACCAACAGAGGAAGATTGGAATAAATTGTGCAAGCTGATGTCATACTTGAAATGCACTACTAGTGAAGAAGCCATGAGAGTTGAAGCTGATGACAAAGCACGGATTTATTGGTGGGTTGATGCATCTTTTTCAGTATACCGTGACATGAAGAGTCATACAGGAGCTGTAATGTCACTTGGAAAGGGAGTAATTTGCTCACCATCTACCAAGCAGAAATCAAATGCAAGAAGTTCGACAGAAGCGGAACTGATTGCAATGGATGATGTTATATCAAGAATTTCATGGACAGAAAGATTCCTACATCACCAAGGATTCGAAAATGTGACAACAATTATTTACCGTGACAATACAAGTACAATAAGTAACGGGCGAGAAAGTGCCAGCAAACGCACGCGACATCTGGACATAAAATAATTCTACATCACCGATGTCGTTAAAAGAAAATAAGTCCAACTGGAGTACTGTCCCACTAAACTCATGATGGCTGATTACATGGCAAAGCCAGTCGTCGGAAAGACATTCTACAAATTGACTGTGAAGAGGATGATCACAAACATCCATCATGATTGATTGGTCCAGCAGGAGTGTGTTGGATGATACATATCATCGAAAATGTGACAACAATTATTTACCGTGACAATACAAGTACAATAAGTTGTGACGAAACATGTCCTACCAAAACGATTGACAACCATGAACATGTACAAGATTATTTCATCACAACCAACCACAGCCAAAACAATCTTCCTACTCATCACAATAACCTCTGCAGCGACACAACCGTTGCAGCAGCTGTGTTTGTTTCAATTGTCAATCCTTCCAAAGCCATGGACTTATCCGAGGCAGACGTATCCACAAGGTCTGTCACTGAAGATACAAATACAATACCAGGAACAACAATCCAACATCACCATCAACAGATTCAAACAACCACCAAAGCATTGTTCGCAACATTACCAGGAATTCTGCTTCGGATGGGAGACTTCCTTGTTTCCAACCGGACGAATTCAACCACGCCATAGAGGAGAAACATTGTTCAGTCCAGGACATATACAATGAATGGTTCGGCCTTGAAAAGATTGAGGGCATACCTGTGTAGGGCGGGATTCGTTCGATGGAATCCACCACAAAAGTAAATGGAGGAACAATCATGATTCTTCTGTCAGTAAAAGGTTCTTCCGACTGAAGATCATTTTGGACACCATTGTTAAGACTGTTGCAGAGTCTTCTGATCCAAACGTGACCACCAACAGTGTTATGGAGCTGTTGGAGGAGCAAATTTAAGTCAAAAAAAGAAGCCCGTCAGTCTTTATAACATTGTTGTTACAGGAAGGTTACAAAGACTCAAAAAAAGAAAGTTGTTATAAATGTTTCGTCGTATTTGATGAATTTAAACAATTAATTCAAATGTCTAGAATGAATGTTCTTCTTGACTGTTTTACTGTTTCTTCTGGGATTCTTTTCCTTACACCTCTGTCGATGGGTGGGTCATTGTCCGGTCGCGTTGACATGCTCAGGCCAGGGCATGGCTGTCTTTTCCTGGACTGAGATACTTGAGAGACTTCCCCCACCACTCAAGAATGAATGAACGATTCCACTTCTTCAGCGGTACTTTCTTTGGGTTTCATCGCTTCAATGGTGGCTGCTACAGCGACGACATGTCGTGGCGAGCCGATTTTTTAATTTTTACCGGGATGCACGTTCGTGACATCGCCTACTTTAATTTGGCTGTGATCATCGCCTGCCTCTATTTTAAGTTGGCCGTGATCATGCTGGTCGTAGTCCTTAATGTACTTAAAACCCAGCCATAACTCTTCTCAATACAACTCTAGGCTTTGCCATCACCCTTGCCATGTTCTTCCAGGATCCCGGGGGCAGAAGCAATGGGTAAATTGTTGTTGTGGATTTGTTCCGTCAGTTTTCTTCTTCTCCCTCGTCGCGTCGGTGGACACCGCACCGCCAGTGTCGCCGTACGATCGTCTCTTCCCAGACTGGCGTTTGTTGCAAGCACGCATGGTCAACGTTGTTGCTGCTGCTGTGGCTGGTGCGACAAACAGTAGGATGCAGTTGTGGTGATCGGTCGGTTTTTGCCGAACAAACTGTCCTTCAGCATTATCTCTTAAGGTTTTGTGGGGCACCTCCAGGAGTGCTGAAAGTTGTGATGAATTAACCGTGTATCATTTCTGCCGCACGTCCTATGGTTTCCACCAATCAGACGAAGGAGGCTACAGTGTGACATGATCTCCAGCTGCTAGACTAGTTGTTTTAATGATGAAAGGCTTGTTATTGTTAGCCCAAGCTGGCCACCAGTTAACCTAATTTTCTTTCGAGGAGGGCGAGACGCCCGCGTAGCTGTTCCATTACAATGCCCGCGACTCGACCCGTCGTTATGAGTCCGTTTAAATTATATCAACGCTGGGAAAACCCGAAATCTTGTTAGATGGGGTTGGTGAAGGATTGATATCACAGATGATGTTGCTTACCTGTAAAGGTCGCTGTGATTGGTCTTGAACTGCTTGGCAGTCTTTTAGATCATCATCAGTCGACATCTGACTTTCCATTCCATATCACTGGAAATCATAGTCTACCGGCTACCATGACAATAGATTCCTAATCCCTTCCTTCAATGGAAAAATCAAAATTGATGCCCCCTCCTGGATGTGCAGAACATAGACGAAACGCGGGTTGAGGCTCATCGCCCGACATTTGTCGAAGCGAAACACAATGCAAAGTCACCTACCGGTCTTGTAATATTCCGCAATGCCATTGACAAACATTTTCGGAGTCATACAAAGTTCTGGGTACGCTTTAGTATCATATTCATTACACAATCTAGTTCGACGAAATTCGGTCGGGATGGTGAAGAACCAAATATTGATAAGTAGGGAAATAGTGAGAAGAACTGCTCCCCTGCCCAGCCCCAGTGCTTGATTGACTTTTGATTCATCATTGACGATGTCCGTTCGTTTCCGATATTCTGGAACTGGATTTGTTGTTTCGTCCTTCTCTTTGTTGGCGTCATGAGAATCGGAGGAGATTATGTTGTCTGGTGAAGCCTCTTCTTGTTTCTCTCGTGCTTCTGGTTCTTCGTTCCTGCTCATTTTTACAGAGCAAACACTATTGGCTATAATTTGTTCGACAGAGAGTGAAAATGGACGTCGCTGAACAGCTGGCTGAGAAATTGTCGACAGGAACGACGTCAACGGCGAGAATGCCTCGGCCAGAGCTCCCAGAAAGAGGACCGATGTAACTGCAGACCAGATCATTCGTTGTTATATTACAGCACTGCTTAGTAGTGTTAACCAATTGGGATATCTTTTTTCGTGTTGACGGGGATCTGACCTGTGAGAGGAATGCTGATTTCAGTTTTCAAGCAAGACAAAAGGCATGACTGGACGAAGGACTACCGGTAGGACTGGGACGTACTTCAAGTACTGTAGTACGAAGTACTCCGAGTACAACGTAATACTACGAACGACGGGAATTGCTAACCGCACAAAGCTGTCCTGGTGTCCTTTGAATTGTGCTTTTGTAATAATATTATAAGCTCTATTTATTATAATAAAATATAATATTATATTATAACAACGATTATACTACGGTACAGTTAAAATTCGAAAGATACTGTGAGAAGTCGAGTCAGTCGTATTCCTATTTATTTTCGTACTATGCTTCCGATGAAGACTACGACGTACTCTACCGGTAGTAGCTACGATGCAGTAAAGTCGTACCGTAATATCTCAAAGAAGTCACGGGACGGCTATGGTATAAGGCCTAGAAAGGTACCAGTATTATGGAAATTAACCGTGCGCATTTTTTTATTGAACTTGCGACAGCGAAAGCGAAAACTGCCTAAGAAAATTCGTAATTCGAAGAGAATTTATTTTGTATTAACAGTAAAAGAAAAAATATAACAATTCTTCATCGTTATCAAGAAGAACAATTAAGGCATTATCACTCCGACTATGGATACTGTTGCAGTACTAATTTTTCATGAATTTATGATTTATTTTATATATTTTATTATTATTTGACAAACTACTACGAATAGCGAACATGATTACAATCCCCGCCCTTGATAAACAACTGCTCTTAACAAAGCGACTTCAATCGTCTTCTTCGGAACGCCATCCACTTTACGATCAGAAATATCTAACCGGAATGTGCCTCGATGAAAGAAATGCCGTCCGAAATTATGACCCCAGAAGTCGAGATTACACCTGTCGGGTCATAATTCGATATTTCACGAACAGAAGCCGTCCACAAGCCATGCTTTGCCACTCTCAGTGTTGTGAGACGCAGTCTACTCTTGAACACACACAAACACCAACAGATACAAGCTGATACCTCACCACCATCTTTTCAACCATCGTAATTCTAATTCGAGATCTTCATCTGTCTGATACCGACTGCTTCAAAAATTAATAGAAAGTCACTGACTTATCAACCATGGCCGATGCATCGACTCCACAGGGGCCTAAACTATCTACGGTGGCAGGGGAACGAGAGGATGTTTCCGCCCAAAGCACCGAAAACGATGGCATCGAGTCTCAAACCAGCAGTATGGAAAAGGACGAACCAGTCAAAGCAAAAAATAAAAATATCGAAAAGCTTACAACGCTTCCGGCTATCATAACTGATGAAGAGGGAACGTCTATTCCGGAGGCCAGTAATGGGGCCTCTATGTACCAGTATCGGGATTTTTCCAATGTTCCAGAAGAAGAGCTGGAACAACAACCCATTGCGGCTCCTCCTCCTCCACCTTCACGAGGACCAGTTGAATCATCCATCCGTGTGCAGAAATTCCCCGTTAAGCTTTATGCAATTCTTGCACAAAAGGAGTTTGCCGACATCATATGTTGGATGCCCCACGGTCGTTCCTGGAAGGTCCTTAAGCCAAATCTTTTCGAATCTTTGGTCATGCCTCTCTTTTTCGAATATAGCAACTATCATTCCTTCAATAGATTGGTGAATGCTTGGAGCTTTCGAAGAATCAGCTCCGGACCAGACCGTGGATCCTATTACCATGAGTTATTCCTTCGAGGCAAACCGTACTTGCAAAAGTATATGCGGTAAGTAAAGAGAATGTTCTTGCCCGATCTAGTTCGAAGTGTATGGAATCTCACGCACGAATTAATCACGATCATATCAAAGTCGCCTTCCAAAAACCCACAAAAAACTTCCGATGAAGAAAGAAGACGAGCCAGACTTTTACGCCATGGATAAAGAGAATCCTCTCCCCACGGTCGATGAAGCTCCGCTTCCACCCGGTGTCTCTTCGGACTCGCAAATGTTTAGACCAGTGGGCGGCGTTTCACCGATGCGAGGTGGTGGGGTTCCTCACGAAATGATGGGCGGTCCCAGCAGTGGTGGAATGTTGGGCCCAGGAGGTATCGGAGGAATGGGAGCCTACAAGGACCCTCTTCTTTCACGCCATCACCCCATGGGAATGGGGATGAACTCGATGGGAATGATGGTCCCAGCTGGAATGAGCTCCATGGGAGGCATGGGCATGAATATGATGTCTACTGGTGGAGTGGGCATGGGCAACATGAACATGAACATGATGCCCACGGGCGGAATGGGTGGAATGGTCATGGATGGAGGAATGATGGGAGGCATGGGCTCCATGGGAGGCATGGGCTCCATGGGAGGCATGGGCTCCATGGGAGGCATGGGCTCCATGGGTATGGGTGCCAGTATGTCACCCATGGCTGGTGCCTTCCGCGAATCACAGTTTGGCGGACACGTAGCAAGTGGAGCAGCTGGTGATATGGAATTTCAACGATTGCGTCAGATCCAACAGATGCACATGTTAGATCGTCAAATGGGATCCGGCTCCATGAGTAGCGCCGACCAACTGGATCGAATGAGAAACATGGAAATGCGTCTTGGCGGAGGAAGGTAGACCTCCAATTCTGAGAGTCCTAAATGTTGATCATTTTGTAATGTGGAAGAAATCGTGTCTCTTGAGAGGGATTTTTCATCAGTACTACAAGATGCCACTGGCCTTCTAGTCGAATTCACACATGTTCCATGATATCCGAAGACAAAAGAGAATCGTGATTATAGCACTGTGCATAAAACATTGATAACGAGATTCATTGTTAGCTGAACCTAAGCAACGGCTGACTCTCCGTCGCCTTCGTTTTCCTCTTCGAAGTGATCGTCAGTCAATGCGCCGTCACTGGTTTTCATTTGAAGCGTTCCTCCAGGACTTAGCCGACAGTTAATCTCATAATCTCCATTGCTCGATCGCTCTTGAAGATGTTTCCCATATGACAAAGTATATACAGAACATTGCTTCACCCTTTGGGCCCTATGTTCTTTCTGCCTCATGTTGCGTCCTATTTGTTGAATATATGTCTTGTACCCCTGGGGCTGTTTACACTTTTGACTGTCAAGTCGACCTTCGTCGATTCCTTGTGATTCAAAGACTTTGACTTCGATTTCAGTAGCCATTTTAGAAATCTGCTCGAGTTGCCTCAAATCAATCGAGGCTTCCACATCTCGGTCCTCAGATGTTTGAAATATTCCTCTCATTGGCGTGGCGTTGAAGATGTCGTCTTCTGACGCATGTAAGTGTGATTCGTAAAATGGGGTCCCTGACACCTTGACTTTCTTTTCATTGTCCTTCTTTTTCACTAGGGGTGTCTTAGCAAAAGAAAACCATTTTTCCATACACTCTTCTGATGACTTTGTAGAAACAAAGCTAGAGATATCCTCCCAGAAAGAAATAGACTGTGGGTTGACATTCCGATGTGCTGAAAGTAGTGCTTGAAGCTCTGCGGAAGTCCACTCCTGAGTATTTTTCTCCTCACCCTTCTGTCCTCTTTCATTTTCTATGAGTTTTATTTGTGCAACTGTTCCAGCTCGGTCCTTTTTCCCGTTTTCAGTCATTCTCCCTGTTTTTTTTGACGAGGACTTCGTAGGAGCGAATTGGTTGACTGGGGGGCATGCTTCTTGGATGTCCTTTTCATAAACTCCGAAACGCTTGGGAGGTTTTCGTGTTCTTCTCGAGACTGTCGACTTGTTCTCCTCAAGATGCTGGATATTCTGGCCATTAACTTCGCCTGCGTCATCCCCGTTGAAATCGTGTGACGGAGTTCCTTCGAAAATGTCGTCCTCCTCATGTACAAGCATTTTATTGTTGCAATCGGCAGTCGAGGCAGTCAGCATCTCGTCTTTGGTACCATCTTCTGAGTCATTACCAATGAGGATTCTTCTCAATGGAGTAGCATTGAACAGGTCGTCTTCTTCAAATTCCGAGTGATTTGACACTGTTGTTTCGTGTTCGCATGTTTTCTTTCCATCTTCTGAGCTGACGTGACCCTTGTCGTTAGACTTTTCATTTTCTGATTTACTTGAGTGCTGCTGTTTCACATCCTCTCTCCTCTGAACATACACTCGGAGCTCATCCTCGTCAACATCTTTGCTGACGCCGTCCTCATACTTATTTTTATTTAGGGCAGTTTCTACATCGATAGATACAACCTCTCCTTCAATCCAATCTTGCATGTCGAACAACTTTCGAACTTTAGTCCCTATGGGGTAGTTTAAAGAATCCTCAGGGTGATTTTTTTCGTTTGCAGTTTTGATGTCAAATTGTCTTCCAAACCAATGTGGCCGGGATCGATTCCTCTTAGATCGACGAGGATATTTCAAACCGTTTTCGTCTTCTTTTTCGAGCTTATTTTCTTTCTGCGGGTTTCTCATTGATCTCCTCCGTTCCAAAACGCTTCGTTTAAATCTTTTCCCATCTCTGCTTTCGTGCGTTTTCAATGAGACAGGGTTTTCGTCAGCTAGTTTGATGGACTGACGACAACGATTCAGCCCTTCAGAGTTCTCGGTTCTCGCGGCGTTTTCGACAAAAGGAGCGATGACATCGGCAATCGAGGGTTGCGTTGTCGTCAAGTCTTCGCGCAGGTTATTGGTAACCATTTTGTCGACAGTATAGGCAGTTCGACCGATCTGATTGAGTGCCGTTAAAGGTGTTATGGAAGCTGCCACATCTTCGGCTGAGGAGTCATCACTGAATTCGGTTTCCCGTGGCAGAGGTGACCCGAATTTGGTTCCTGTATTATTCATTTTTGCTCGACTCGAGCCAGTGGAGGTAGTAGAACTAATCGGTATTGATATTATGGGAGGTGGCGACAATGCTTTTGAACCTGATTCGTAAATCGTCCCACATACTTCTTCCTTTGTTGGGTTGTGTGACCCACTTGTAGATACATGTCTACGCAGCGGCTGACTGAAGTTCAATTCATGCCCCTGTCCACCTTCAAGAGTAGCAGATGTAATTAGCGATTCTCCCGTGGACTCGTTCTGTGGCTTATTCGGCGATGAATCTTCCTGCATGAGACATTGTTTCGTGTTTGTGTCTTTGGTCCGTTTTGTTGACTTTTTCGGAAGTAGACGCAGCGCACCTCTAGGCCTGTTGCTGTTTCCAGCGGAGTTTGATTTGCTCGTCGATTTCTTTTCAAAAGTGCATTCGCGTGACACTGATGAAGTAATAGGGGCAATCTTTGACCGCATTTGTGAAGTGGAACATAAAATCAAGCTATCGACTTTTGACAAGAACAGATTGCGACGACCGAGTCTCTTTGGAGCAGCATTGATGCGGTTTTTTCGATGATCTTTCGTTTTCATTTGACGTAGGGATGTTCTTGAACGACGCCGTCCTGCAGTATGGGGTACGAACGGTTGGGTTGAGCGGTTTCGTAGTTGTGCGACTTCCATCAAACAGCCCATTGGTATAGTTCTCATCTCTGGAGGCCGGGGTTTCCTTTCTCCGAGATTGTTTTGGTTATCTTTATTGATTTTACCAACATATTCCAGATTCATGAGGATTGATCCCACCGCTTTGGATGTCCTATCTCCCCTCCTCCTTTTTGATTCTCTCGTAAGTCTCCCCCGTCGAGCCCGCTCCATGTCTCTATCTGTTATACTGGCAAGAACCCCTCCAGTCAACACTGCCCTACTGTGACTATGAGCTGAACAGTTTAATGGTCTTTGTTGTACTCGAGGTTTTAGACCTTGATCAAGGGAAATGGTTATACGCTGTCGTTTCTGTCCCTTTTGTGTCACAACTTCAATAGGAGATTCCGGGGATGATACGGGGAAAAGAACCCTCTTCAATCCCAGCATGATCATAGAGAGCTTATGGCATAGACTAGATTCAATTATTCCTATGATGCAAGAAACCAGTTCGATTCACTTTAGGAGATTGTGGGAGATGGATTATAAGGCAGGTCTTTTCATCGGATTTGCTCGAAAACAAAATGTGAGCAGATTAATTTGATCCTCTCAACAACATCAAAACACCAACGGCTCATTTATGGCTACGTACGCGCGCGAATGCCATCTCATGAATCGTTTGGAACTTTGGATCTATTAGTACGTACTAACTGTAAGTCTAGTAGGTACCTATTGTAGTAGGACAACCACTCCGAGCATTATTGGTCGTAGTAGTCCTAGTTCCAGGTACCTACTTATTAACAGTAACACTACTCTTCCGTAGTACTGTGCAAAATTGCAGAACTCCTCTCTTTATGATACAGTTACGGTACCGGTACTACGGTAGTACTTAGCTCCTGGTAGTACCGTAACACTATCGTAGTGGTAGCATCACTGCAACAAATTGCTATGCAACTACCGTACGGTATGTACATTCTACCGGAGTAGTAGTACGGTAGTACGGTAGCCTGCTACCAAGTACGATAGGCGATCTTACAACCGTAGACGTGACACACCAGTACTCGTACAACGGCAAATCATGAGATGTTGCTGTAATGTTCATAGAAACTATCTACACAAAGGATAGAGATATTTGGCTTGTCTTCGGCGTTTTCGCACGAGCCGATTTTCAAAATGACACGACGTATTGTTACACGACTTCAGAAAACTACCTACCGTTGCAAGTATCGTAATAAATTCGCACTAAAATCCGCAGCACTCGGAGTACTGCCTACCGTACGGTAGCTAGTCCCCTACACCATTCAAAAAGTAACGAGACTGGAGTCTTGCGGAAGTGACAATAACCTCCATCCACAAACCCCAACTACCATTCACAGCAAGAAGTAGAAAGCAATAGTCGTAAAACGCTGCTAGCCGGCCAGCTGCAACAAAAGTATCAAATCCCAACATCCACTGAACTTCTGTCGGGAAAATCAGCTTGATATTGTTCCATTAGCCCAAAAGAACAATTGCGACATAGGATATACCAATATGGTAAATGATGAAGCGAACATCCCACAACCGGCGAGTGAGCTCATCGGATACGACTCCTCTGCGCTCTCTTTGGACGGCCGATCCTTGAACATTCCGAACGATGGAACGGAAGAAGACATGAGCAGTCTTGGAACTTCCAAGTGGGGCGGGTACAATTTCTCCACGGGCAATGCCATTGGATACATTGGAAACATGAGAATAGTTGGTCGGGCAGAAGATTACAGCCGTGAAGAAGGAGCACCTGTGCCACCCTACCGTTCCCCAACACCGTCACCCTATCATAATTCAGGAGCATCCGCGGTGGGTGATTACGACTTTCAACAAACAGATTACTCTGTTCAAACTGAAGAACGGGGAGGACCAACACTGATGGTGGAACAACAGCAAAAGAACGAAAAGGAAGAAAAGAAAAAGTCTGGATGTTTGCCTACTTGGGTTGTTGGAGCTCCCTTTTGGTTAAAAATGATCATTATTTCTTCGACAGCTCTATTGATCGGGGCGGTTGTCCTCATCGGCGTTGGTGCTACTTTGGCTAAGGATAGCATAAGTTCTTCTGCTAGAAACGAGGAACCGAATCAGCCCGTTGCTTCTTCAGATGTTCCGGTCCCTCCACCTGTTGCAACACAAAACCCTACTACAGCTCCAACCTCTGAGGAAATGGAAGACAATCCCACCACTACAGCAGTCATTGCTCCAACGACAAGTCCTCTCAATATGACACCAGAAAGGCCTTTTGTTCCTAACTTCAACTACTCTGATCCAAGCAGTCAAGCTAACCTTTCCAGCACGGTCAATTTCTTCGCGATAGGAGGAAGATTTGATGATGGAGCCCTTTCAACTGTCGTAGATAATCTTCAAACCCTTCCAAGTATCGATGGTACCACATTCATGATTCACTTGGGAGATTGGAATTCGCCATATGCTACATCGTGCGCGGAGAGCTCGTACACTCGAAACGTAGAAGTGTTTCAGCAATCAGCCATTCCTGTTTACTTTGTTCTTGGAGATAATGAGTTCAATGGTGCGTATAAAAATGAGACTTGTCTATGTGTTTGTTAACTAGTTTGAATTTCCCACCAATGCGATGTTCCTCTGCAGATTGTCCAAATCCAGATGAGGCGTTAAGCTTTTGGTACGACCACTTGCTAGGATTCGAAACTCAATTTTGGCCTGAGCCTGCTTGGAATGTAACACGCCAGACTCCAGACCACCCAGGGAACTTTGCATTCGTAGTAAGGAACGTCCTATTTATTGGACTCAGTCTAGTGGGGGGCATTGTACACAATCAAGAGGAATGGGATACGCGTCACAGCGCGAATCTGCAGTGGATCAACGAAACTGTTGCAGCCTGGGATGGCGATTTCGAGACACTGGTGGTTATGGCCCATGCTGATCCAGACATTGATATCAACGAAAATTTCTTCGCATCTTTCTACACAATGGTTCAAGAGTACGATGAGAAAGTGGTTTATGTGCATCGAAACCTAGGAATCGATTCATGGCAATTGGAACCAAACTTTAACGCGATTCCCAATTTGGATGTAGTGGTCGTCGAGGGCTCACTATGGCCTCCCATGTGGCTTCAAATCAATACGGAAACAGGATCTTTATTGATTGATCAAGGCTCATGGTACCAAGATTACCTGACGACTGGCACCATGCCACCATCTCCATCCCAGTAAGACGATGTGACCAAAACAGAGACGGTGCTTCCAGACTGCTGTGATCTGCTTTGTAAAGAACTTGAAACGCCTCAAGCATTTGCAGATCAATCGTAATGTTTCTGCCGGTAATTTTTGTTGTTGCAATGCCTTGCGAATTCTTTCCGCTGATATTTACTACTATTCCGTACTATAAGAAACAGTCGTTGAGAAACTAACAGAAAATAATTTTCGTTTCTATCTTGTGTGGCGCACGCGAGCTAGACTAGTAGGAAAATGAATTAATTAATTTGACAGTCCATGATTTCCTCTGGCTGTCCATCGAGCATGTACTCCGTAGTAAGTAATAAGCTTATTTTCTATCCCAACAGAAAATAAGATCTTCCTTTATTTCAGCCAGTTCCATGCAGACCTATCCTCCCAAATACACAATGCATAATCCAACCCATACTTGCTCCTTGGACCACGGGCATGAGGAATCCTTGTTGTGATGAGTGGTGAGCGAGGTCTCAAAACACTCTTTTGTTCCCAAGTTAGCGTTCAGGATAGAACTTTGGTGTCAATCACGTGACACCCCTGGTAGCTAGTAGCTATGTAGAACTTCGAACCTCCTGTAACCCTGGCAGAGCTGCTACGTACGGTAGTCTACCGGTCGCTCCTGTCCGTACATACGGTAGCTATAGATTACCGGTAGGTACCGGTAGTCTAAAATCTAAAGGTATGATACATAGTGCCACAGAAAGTACCGTAGGTAGATTGAACAACCGTTTTTCTTTTTCCTGCGAACACACTTTCCAGTCGACCTTGTACTGTAGTTGACAAAGAAGCCATAGAACAATTACACCAACAAAATCACTGAACCGATCTGTACGCATAACGCAACATCTGGTAATCTGCCATCGTTTTCCACGTATCTTTGGTCTACGACGGTATACGAGAAACAACGGATCCATGTTGCCCCGTCGACCACGGAACCTGCAACTTTTCATCCGCTCCTTTTCTGCGTCGCCTAGATCATCTCTTGGTTTGCTGACTTCCAATTTCGTTCAAAAGCCAAACGGGCATTCAAGAATGTCATTCCACTTCGCTTCGTCGGAATATACCAGGTGCTTTCAGGGAATACCAACTCCTGATGTCCCGAAATTACGGACAAGCACAATTGAATACTTGGAGACATTCGACGAAGAGTCATGGTATAAGGATCCTGTAAGCCTCGTCAAATAGAGAATTTCCTGTCTGAGGCAAAAAGTTACTGACGACTTGCTTCCTTTTCTCTCTTCTGTAGATTGTATCCTTATTGAACGGGAAAGGATTACGTGGAGGTAAAATGGTAGATACGGTCAACGCCTTGGGAGATGTCAATGGTCGACAAGAGTATGCCACCCCAGAGCATATTCAACTTCTAAAGAATCACATTAGGAATTTCTGGTCGTCCACCAAGGATCTTAGGGACCCTCTTCGACGGATTGAACAAAAACTTCTCCATGAATATGCAGGATTTCTAATAGGAAACCAATGCCTGGACTTTCAAAAACAGGACGGAATCACTGAAATTGAAGAATCCATCATGGCAAATCATGTGGAACGAAACTTGAATGATTTGGTGTTGCGTGAGGAGGAGGCAGGAAGAATCGTAGTCAATCGACAGCCGATCTATGTTAGCGCTGTTAGCAACTTTACCAACTTTTTGGATCTATTCCGCAAGACGGTCCGGTCCTTAGAGCTAGGAATACCCTGTGTCGTATTGGGAAGAAGTAACACCGTCCAACACTCGTATCGCTGGACGAAATTGCTCGTGGACCTCTGTCAAGAAGAAGGAATCGATCCAGGAATGATCACATATCTCTCTTGTCCACTCGAGGATATCAAGGACATTACGCAATCATGCAAGGAGGCAACAGGAAACTTGTACGCAACATGCTCCCGACAACTAGCCGCGGATATCAAATCCAGCTATCCTAATACTGTTGCGAGTACTGGAGGACCAAACACACTCGTGACAATGGAATGGACGGAACCTTTTCAAGATGCCATTCGAATGAGTGCGTCCATAGAGAGTAGTGGTCAATGCACAGCTTTGCGTCACGTTGTGGCACCTGCGGGGACCACTGAAGATGACGTTTCCCAAATGCTCGGGGGAATTCCGGAGATTAATGAAGCCTCGAGCGCCATGAAGGAAGGTATTTTTGACGGTGTTTTCTCCAACCACAAAGGATCTCCCTCTGGACCGTCTCAGGACGGGTACAAACGACATCCCATAGTCGATGCTTCCTACCGACTTGCCAATACTTTGCCTCCAAATGATATTGATGAATATTGGAGAAAAGTGGTTGTCGATATCTCGGCGGTCGATGTAGCGGAGCACCTTGATGGTCTTGTCAATTGGCTCAATTCCAACCAACCGATTTCCCTAGCAATCAACGGAACTTCCAAAGAACAGTCAATGGAACTTGGATTCGAACTCTGGGAACGTACTGGTCTTGTGGTCAACACCATCGGAAGTCCCCAAAATCCAGCTTTGACCTGCCAAGCGCGACCGCAAGAGGGTGAGGTTTTCGGAGAGTTTCCGCCCCGACGACGTTTGAATCGATTCACCAAGTTTCCCGTTGTGGTCCCGAGCTCCACTCCTTCCTACGACGCTATATACACAGAGAACTATCTCCTACAACAAGCTCAATTTCAAGCTCCCGGAGAAGTCGGCTCCTTCCTTGATGGCTTATCAAATGATCTAGTAAAGGGGTATTGCGTGACGCTTTATCAGTATCTTTTGGATGCAACTTTGGAAAACCCGAAAACAGGATTTGGAACTGCTCGAACAGCTGTATGGGGCTTACAACGTCCGCCACTCGGAACGACAACATATTTGGTGTGTGACTCTGAATTGGACGATGTCGCGCCTTCTCTGTTCCTTTTCCTGGTAACCAATTCTAAAGATCAAGTGACTGTGGTCTCCCGAAGCGAACAAATAAAGAGTGTGTGCATCACTCATGGAATAAAACTGATCCATTCAGTCGATGAAGATTCCCTCGCTCCTGGCGATAACTTCAAGGAGATTTCGGGACCAACGTCCTTCTTTCCCATGGTCGGACATTTTCTCACTACTCTATTTCCAATTGGTCACATCAAGTCAACAACCCCGGGTGACAAAGACTTTCTTCGAAAAGTGGCTCTCCTGAAAAAGTGGCTGAGGATGTTGTAACGGCCTCTTCTATCTACAACGATCATTCTATGGTTTATTCCATAGGCAGAGGAAGGCGCAAGGCATTTGTCTTTTTACCTTTTAATATCTAACCACTCCAAGTTCAAGGCCACGCTGTCAGTAAACTTAGAATTTTTGTTGCCAGTGCTGTCACATGAGCTTCATTATCGATCAAAGCTTTCCTTACGAGCCCCTGGATGATTTCTTTGAAGGGCAAGATAGCTTCCAAAATCAATTCTTTCTCTCCGCCTTGGCTGATTTCTCCTGTTCCCTCGCCTCCACGCATCACGACAGACTGTAAAATAAGGAGCGACGAATGGCGCACTTTCCAGAACTTCTTGTCCTTCATTGCGACAGAAGCAATTTGAACGATGTCCGAAATGAATTGTCCTTGTCGGAGAGTTTGTGCATTGGCACTTTGAACCATTTTCGAGGAACATTTGGCAGCTGCTTCACGAACAGTCCAAGCAGATTGCTTTGAGTAGTCGACATGATGCAAGAGCAGAGACGACAACTTCAAGGCATCCAAATACGGTTCGCCTTCGGTAGTATTGTAGAAGGCCATATTCCTTTGGAATGTCGCAGCGAAGCATGACATGGCTCTTGCTACTATCAGTGGCTGTTCTTTGGTAAACTTTTCCTCAATCACTTTGTATAGTGTCGGTGAGCACAGGGACATTATAGTCTTTCTCAACTCGTCAGTTTCACCATTGGGCTTGGGCAGTGAAAGCAGAAGAATTTCCAGTGACTGCAGAACTTGAGATCGAAATGGTAGAATTTCGTCACTTGTGACCGATTGTAACGCCGCATCAGAAGGAAATGCTTGCACTAAAAGGAGCCGACAAAGACCAACGATGCTCACTGCACCTTTTTGGGAACCCTCGGATTTAGACTCGTCTTCATTATCAGACGTCCCATGGAGGGATTCTTCGCTGCTATCGTTGTTTCTTTTGAACCATTGGTCCCCATGAAAGAGGTCGTATGTCGCGGAGGATCCTTCGTTCACGAGAGGGATGACACCACATTCCCCCAGCAATTGAATGACCTCGGATGTGTCAATACATCTAACCCATGGAATGGCCACTTGCGTCGTCGCCTTCACAACCTCAGCCTTACCAGACCAGACTCTGCTCCGCGCAACGAGCTGAACAAGCGAAGAAAGTGCCTCTGTGCTGACTTCGGCACGTGCTTTTGCCCTTCTCTGAGTCTGAAAGAGCGACTTTCCATCCAGTCGACGTGGAGGAGGCGCCAAAACCCCCCTGTCGGCGAGGTCTGCAAGTGCGAAAGCACCAGTCATCCTCCGATTCCATGAAACATCTTTAAGTGCATCAACACTCTCTCTGACTAGATACGGAAGAATCTTTTCCTCCATCGTATTTTCGTCGGACTCTCCGAAAACTAAATCAATTGCAGCCCCCCCATCTTCCCATACTTCCTTCCATAGAGAGGCATCAGGATTATTGGGATCATTCATTCCCAAAAAAGATACAGGCAGGACTGTCTTGCGCCAAAGTTCCGACTGCTGGGAAAGTTGACTAGCGGCTTTCACTGCTATGGATCGCAGTGTCAGAGCCGCTGCATGCCTTGAGTCGGGATCATCGTTATTTCCATGAGAATTTTTATACCGTTCCGTGCAGACCACAGCAATTTTTCGCACTTCCGCGCCGCTGCACAGAGCAGCTAGCGATCCAAAAGCCGCGTTCATTTTATTCTGAGCTACTTTCCCTCCTCGTTCCTTGAAGATGCCTTCAAAAAAGCAACGGAGAAGCGAATTCGCAGATGTGTTTGAACGAAAGATCTCGGGTGTTGTGTGGCATAAAGTGATGACGCAGTCTGCGCAGGCAGACCTCGTGGCAATACCGGTAGATTTCCGTATTGCCAATTCTATGGAGCCAACGATAGCTTCTCGGTGGAGGGTGGTCGTTAGCAACGGAACCATATCAATGCATTTCCTAACGGCCATTGCAAGAGGTGTATTCTGAGCAGCTGACAGTCTCAGTTTTGCAAGGTCTTCATACTCGCTGGAACCTGCTTCTTGCCGTGCAGAGAGATACGAAAGTGCAGCAGGTTCTAAATTAGAGAGAGCCACCAATAATGCGTATAGAACATCTGCGAGCAGAGCTTCGAGGATTGCTGGTTTTGCTGCGATATCAATAATTCCGATCAAGGTGGAGATACAGATCCCAGTGGCTTCAGCACATTGTTGCTTCAACCCCGATTTCAACAAAAATCGGAGGGCAGTAGCTGCTGCTGCTGTTGCATCTTTCTCGAAAGACATATTACAATTCTCGCGGGCCTCGTTGATGTCTTGATTGGGATTGCAAAGCCGTATTGTCAAAGACCGGACACTTCTTCCTAACGCTTCGCCGCTTTCTCTAACAGTGATCCTCACGTCGTCCAAAGCCCTCAATGAACACCTCCACAGACGTAGAAGCCGAATACCAGCGACTGTAGTCTCTGAAGATGTCTTGGATATGACAAGGTCATAGTTCTCATCCAACACCGCCTCACCGCCACCAAGCTCGAGCCACGAACGTCCAACAATCACCTGAGAAAGAGCTCCACACGCCCCAACCCTCGTTCTCCATAATTTCGAAGCCGTTTCCTCGACCAGCGCATCGATTGTTGGTCGAAGGAAGCGGGAAATAGCTAACCTTCCTTCTTCTCCGCCCCCAGTCAGTCCAGCCCAAAGTATTTCCATTTGTTCTCGAGTTTGTTTGTTGGGATCATGGCTTGCTCTGAGAATGCGAGGTAGCAATCTCGCAAGATAAGGACGAAGAGCCACTTTCACTTCGTCCTTGTTGAACTCACTACTGTGAAGAGCAGCAGGTCCATACATGTCTCTACGTTCTTTTGTACTCCAAACGGCGTGTGAAACCGAAAGCATCAACATCGAATAGACGAGGCGCGGGTGGCCACAAGCCACTGCGGCTGCTGCTATCTCGACATAGGCTCCTAAGGATGCTTCAGACATCCCTGCGGCACCGCCGATCTCAACCTCGGCAGAGGTTCTTGACTGTTCTGAAACATCGCCAATGGACCCTTCGGCTCTCCTCCTTTCTTCAGCTTGAGCAGCTGTTTCTTGCATCGCACTGCCACCATAGTTAGTAGTCTGCCCAAAACCACGCAAGAGACGTTCCTGTAACTTCGTCTCTTCTTCGGTGCTTCGAACCAACTTGTTCAAAGCTATAAGACCTAGGCAGCAACTTTCCCTACTGAGCTGACTGCTCTTACTATCAGTCAGGAGGAAGAGGAAGCAGTCTTGAATCTCCTCGAGCATCCACTGAAGCAATCTCCGCAATTGAATTGTCGCACCCGTATTGGCCCCTGTAGAAACTACTGCTAACAACGCTGGGGCACAGGCCCTTCTTTGGTGATTGTTGTTGGTTGTTTTCGCGATTCTCAGGAGAGAGTAGATCACATGCGCTGGAGGAGTCAAAGATCGGGCAAAAGTCTCACTCAATTCTGTTGGCCAACCAATCGAAAGATCCTGTGATGGAACCATGGTGGATTCGTGCGCACAGGCATATTTTGCCAATGCTTCCCCGGCATAAAGTGCGACTTCTTCGTCTTTGCGAAATGAGTCTGAACCCAACAACTTGATAGTAGCAGAAACACATTCTGATAGCGGCCCAGCAACGCATTCCATGGCCATTGTGTTTGCGAGAGCCATGGCTAAGCCTGCCGGCTTCAGTATCTTCAGAGTCCTTGGAGCATTTGTCTGTTCGCCGTTCCCAAATTGAAGCAAAGAAAATTGCACGGAGGAAAGAACTTTCGTCATTGCTGGTACCAAACTACAACATGGAAGAAAATACAATTAAATTCCACAAAAGAAGAAATGAAAGATCACACCTAGCTCCACATACCTTTTTAGCAGTGTCTGACCATGACCAAGCGAGCACAAAAGCGAAATTCCATCACAGCAGAAGTTGCCAACAGATTCATCAGGACTGAGAAGACCCTCACCCAAACAAACCATGAGCCGAGATACCTTACTTATTGCGCCACCCCAATCAATTTTCAAGTCAAGGTGAAGTAATTTTATACAAATGCCTCCCAAGAGTGCAGCGCCGTGAACCTCTCCAGTAGATTTCAATGTACGGTCATTCAAAATATCTGACGAAGTGCAAACGGATTCAGAAATAATCTGCACCCATAGCGAACCCTCAAACTTCGGCAAATCCGTCATTAAGTTGGAAAAAGACTCTGCAAGAAACCGCCGGGCTTTGGCCGATCCGGAAGACAAGACAAGTTCACTCAATTGTTTACACCCCAGGCCGAAAGAAGAAGACGCTACAAGGGAGCGAGCAGTCGTAGAAAGTCCGAGAAAAACTGACAATACTTCGGCACAGCTGTCAATCAAATCCATGTCTTTCAAACCCTCGGTCAAAAGAGTCGCCGTCAAGGCCTCAGTCGCAAGTGTGAGACCAGCTTCGTCACCGTGAAAGTCATCCAAAAAGCTCTTCAAGATGCATTTGACAGCGACAGTCTTTCCTTTCGTAGAAAAATCATAGAAGTTGGGTCGAGAGGGCTGATCAACGGCTGGAAACAGTACCCCGCATAACTCCTCGAATCCAGCAATATCAGCTTTTCCCCCGATTGTTAGCCCAAGCCCCTCTCTTGCCACGGCAGAAACTGTCACATCTGGATCACCAGACAGGTAACAAAGAAGGTGAGTCGCTTTCACCAAGTCCAGATTCATCAATAGATCACTTGCCCAGCGTGCAGCCGCCACCCGTGCTTGCCTTGATTGCGAGTTCTTACTGGCTGTCCAAAGAAGTGTAGCAATCACACCATCAAAAAGATCAGGAAGGATTGGAGTCAAAGCAGTGCTACGTTGGTGAGTGGCATCACTCATCCAAGGGTTATCCCTGCTTCCACACATAACTTCTCGAAGTCCATTCTCGAACTGAAATTGTCGACGGCATGCAAATAGTAAAGCATCTAACGCAGCCATTGCTCTGGGCCGCAGTTTGTCTACTTCGTTTGCAACACACGGAAATAGCAGCCGAAGTAAGTCCGTCGAGAGAGTGGTTGCATCTAGGCCACCTGCCGCCATTAAACAAAGAAAATTTTCTTCGGCAAAAGAAGACCTCGAAAGTATGGAAATCACTCCATAAACAGAGTCACGGACGGCAACACTGGGCTCACTCATGGCATTACTTGAAGACGATACTTTGGTTGCTGCGACTGGCAACAACACTTGTGTAGCCAAAGTCAGGGCCCTCGATTGTAAAAAGACCGTCGTGGCTGGGTCCCCCTCTTTCATTTTATCTAGGCGCACCATCAGGCAAATCAGCTGGTCTGCAGCTAGCACAAATGGCCTTCCTCGAAGATTGTTCAAACCCATTGCATTAGGGAGCTTGGATAGCATAGAATCGGAAGAAAGCAAAGACAATTTCCCAATATCAAGTATTCCAGAGTCCGTCATGTCTTCCAAGGCTTTAGTTACAGCTTCAACAGATTCACTGTAAAAGGAGTCCGAGATTTGACGCCTCCGAAAAGGCATGCTGTAGTGCCCAAATCCTATGGGGCTTGTATTATTTCGAGTTTCTGTTTGTCCGGTGCGGTCAGCTGTTGCGAGTAGCATTTCCGCATTAATCTCTCCGACGCACAGACGCAGCAGCTCTTTACAAAACTGATCGGCATTTCCAAAGACGTTGTTCGTATTGCTTCGTCGAGAATCATAATACTGTTTCAAGTATTGCTTCGCAGTCTCTGATACACTTTGCATTGGGTCACCTGACGCAACGACAAGGAGTATCAGGGTTCTGGACTTGCCGAGCAGTAGGGGCATGTCATTGTCGTCGCCAGTGCCCTCATGATCGCCGCGGCATCCAAGAAAGAGTCCCCGTTGTCGATGCGGTGCCACCCACTCTATCAGACGTGCTTTGCAGGCTGCCAGACGGCTCTGCGGTGCCATTTCCGCCGCCCAGTCTCTTTCTTTAGAGCTGTGACCAGTTTTAAGACGTTCCCATCCCATGGAAGATAGTCCAGCGGGTGGGACATTACCCACCTGGGTTTCATACAGGAACACATCCAGCAACAAGTCGTAGGTAGCACCAGCAACGAGCGGATTGTGAATCAAGAGATCCCTTGCCTGTTCTAATCCACGATAGCTGCCAAATGGGATGTGCGTGGATTCGTTTTCATTTCCAGTAGATTCTTCTTGATCTGTCTTGATACGTTTATTGGCATTGCTAGAACCGCTTCTACTCGTTCCGTTGCGCTTCTTCATCTCAATTTCTTCGTCCTGGACAATTTTTTCCATTGTTCGAAGGAGTAGGTGGGAAATCTGACACCATTGTTTGACGGTGGTCGAAGTAGAAGCAGATGATAATTGGGATCCACTGTTCGAGTTGGTGATGATTTCTTGTTCCACTTTTTCTTCATAAAAGGCAAGAAGGACCAAGAGACCAGGCAGAAGTGTCTCCAGTTCCGTAGAAGAACACCTCGGTATGGCCAATGTTAGAAATGCCAAGGATAAGTTGAGACTGAAGGCGTCACATTCCTTGGCAGTGAGTGTAAGAACAGATTCTTGTGGTGTCGGTTGATGTTCTTGTTCTTGTGCATTATTCGTCTCCAATAGCAAGGACAAGATCCCATTGGCATTCAGTTTGCAAGACTGATCGTCTCTGACTCGTTTCATGATATGGGACAACATTTCTACCAACTTGAAATGTATTTTTGATAGAGTATCTTGGAGTCGAGGATCTTTCGATTGCAATTGCAATTGCTGTTGATGATTGTCGCCGATCCGTTGCAATAGACGAGGTAGCAACTTGTCGAGGACGGTTTGTAACTTTTGCGACGTATCGACGAGTGCCAATCGATGCGATACACGTCCTAATGACGCCAGATCGGCGACGGCTGTTTTGTGCTGTTCTTCCATGGTTACCGATTGCTGCTGAATTCTCATGAGTGTGTATGTGTGTATCTCTGCCAGTTCGGAGTACGACGGTGGCACATTCCTTTTACTTGTGGACAGTGGTCGAATGAAAGAAAGAAAAAATAATAAGTACCGGTAACAAAACAATCCATTGACAGTGTGAAAGAAAACTCACAGTCAAGACGTTTCATGGGAAAAGTCCCCAAAAATCATTTTTGATCTGAGAAGAACCCGAAAGAGCTCCGTTCGTGACTTGTTACCTTTTTCTCTCTTCTGGGATTGTTTTAGACTTACAGATATTTACGTTTTACTGTAAACTCCGTACATTTTTTCACCAATACTCCGAGTACGACGTATGATACATACCGGTACGAGTGTAAAACTGGGTTGAAGTACGCCTTTTTCACTAGCTGTGTAAAACGCTCCGTAGCCACTAATCTTTTGCTTTTACGCTCAAATCACGTATAGGTAACTTGTAGCTAACTGCATGAAGAAGTAATACAAACATAAGAATTACTAGTACGACTTCAGGAAATTGGTCATTTTGGCTACTGGACGAAGAGCCATCATTTATTTCAAGCCAGGTACGTAAAAATGTACACAAATTCCTACCACTCGGTTTTACACAGAAAATTTTGAAAAGAACGCGAAGCATTTTCTCGAGTACATCGTTTTCACAATTCTTGTTTTGACGATGCTGCTAACGCAGTACAACGATCCAAATTTCATTCTGCGCTGTCGTTGCCGTTTTCGTTATCGAAAATGGCAGCAGCGGCAGGAGGAGGAGGAAGTGGCAGTGGTTGCAGTTCATCAGTTATCGTTGACGGCAGATAATATTCCGGCGTGTATGTTGGCGACAAACGATTTCTTTTTTCATTCCATTGGTCCTTCAGAGCTGTTAATGTTTTTGCAAGGGCAGGATCTTCCTTATGTTTCTTGTAGGTAAACATTGTTTTGAGTTGTTTTGCCGTCCACATACTTTCGTCAATGCTTTTGCACTCAGCAACTTTCAAACGCAGGTCGTTTTGTGCTTTCCTTTTACGATCATTTCGTTGTTGTCCCTCTTCTTCCTTGATTTTGATGTATTCAATTTGATGCTGTGTCACGTCCTTGTTCAGACAATGCGTGCCAATTGCGACTATTTTGCCGGCGGTGAGTTTCTTGGTTCTATCAAATTCAAGGCCATCATTTGTTGCTTTCTCGAGGTTGAACTTAGCAGATATTGTGCTACCCCTTGGTCTACCTCCTTGGTTGGTTGTTGCAGAGGGAGAAGTAACTTTCGCGGGTGTATTGTTAGGATTTGCGAGACGGACCTGTAACCGGACTGTTGATGGGGCGGGATGCTCACTGGGCATGCTCTTCCTTCTTAATTTCTTCTCATGGTTATAGATTGTGTGCCGTGTGGCTTCAATGCCCTGCGACGTAAGAGATGCAACGGCCTCGTCGGTGAAACCATATGGAAGAGAACCGTTATTATTTTGCCTCGCTATGGAGTTGCTTGACATGCAAGTCTAGAATTGCCTCCTTTGCCCCCTTTGCCATTTGTTGCGCAAAGTTCTCTGGCTTCTTGCGACTGCTACGTGACATGATTCTTCTTGGTTCGTTGTCATCTACTAGTGTTGGATAAAAACAACAGCAACATGGACGGCTTTGTGGGTGTTTACTGTGTACAGTGTTTAAAAAGACGATCGAACGAAACACCAAAATGTGAGCAGAAAAAGGGGCGCCAAGTTTTTGGTACAATGCCACGTGAAGTCTACGCATGTCGCGCACGTGTCGCATGAGTGTAAAACCTGTTCGAACAGAAAAAGTGATGCCGACCTAAAGAGGCATGAGATTGTTCTTTATACAGCTACGAATTTATATATATTATGCTCTAAACAGCTAGCTGGGAGGGTAAACGCAAGTATGTCCTATTACAGAAATGCTGATGGAACGCTTTGTTCAGTAGTAAATCCTGTTTTACACAACTACGCCTGTCAACCCACGCGCGATGTTGCAACCCAGTTTTACACTCGTACCGAACTGTACGATTATACGGTAGTCTATTACAACTGCAACAAACGTCAAAAATAGCTCCGTAGCAGGGTCAAAGATGATCTGACTGTGAATCAATCCATCCAAACAAAGGATTCCGTATATACAGAATGGGCGACTGCAGAATAAAAATCGTAATAGCCAAGATCCTGATTGCCAATACTGAAAAAACGACGACGACGACGACGACGACAACACCAACATCAACGCTATCGTCATCCTCCAATGACTTTGACACGCCGATATCCTCCACCGAAACCACAATATCCTTTGCGGCCGTGTTCAGCTCTGATACGACAATCCGGGAGGTCCTAGAAGGAAACAAAAGAGTATGGAAACTAATCAACACTACGCCAAAATCTTCGTCAACGAGCCGACTGTGGGATTGTACGGTCCATCCACCCGTCGACATTTCAACATGGCCTCGAAACGATTTCCCAGACTTGCAAGGGCCCAAGAGCAAGACATTGCACTCGGCGGGTTGGTTTCCGTCGGGGACCATTCTCGTCATTCCTTACGGTATGAAACCCTACCAATACTCGGACTTACAAGGTGATGAAGATGGGCAATACAACAGGACGACGACAAGTACGACTAGTACTGCTGCTGCTTCAGGACTGGTATCTTTCAAGGACCCCTCATTGCAAGACCAAAGCGGCAACAACGCTAAACCAATGCCATCCCAAGTCATGGCATCCGTAACCAATCGGTTTGCCAATGATTCATCCATGACGTCTATTGAAAATCCAGAGTTGCAAGCTCGACTAGTGCGACAACGACACCGTCGCGAACTGAGACGAAAAGAACGAGACCGAGCGGCGAAACTGGAAGCTCGCATTGCACGGCTAGAAAAACAACAACAGCAGCAAGTGTCGTCACAAACGAAAAACAAAAAAGTGTCGGAACAAGTCCTCAAAATGCTCGTCAAATCAAGAGCCACTGGCGACAAGAACCTCAAACTCATGGATCGGATGTACTTTCAGTGTATTGTCCTGAACGATACTCCTGATGATGCTGACCACGACGACAATACCACAATCAAGGAATATCGCTACTTTTCACCGCAAGATACCTTTGCAAAAATTGCAGCCACTTTTGTCCAGGCAAACAGCAACAACAAAAAAATGCACTTGGAAGTCCTCTGTCGACGTAAATTAAGGCCACGGCATGATGAGACGGAATTCGAGCAACGGGTACACCGTCGATTTCCCATGAACATGAGAGTCTACGAAGCAGTCGCCGATGGGTACCTGGAAGATCCAAGTCGACAAGAAGTGGAGACGTTGATTGTGCGGATTTTTGATGACAACAACGAACCAACCCCATCTGTCCTGGAGGACCCGAATGACGACGATGGCGACGACACCATGGACATTGTTGTTACCGCGGATGATGTTACAAAAGAGCAGACTAGTGATAGTCAATCCCAAACCTGTTCCACCACTTTCGACGATGGAACGAATCCGCAAATTTGGAGCGAAGAATTTGAAGATCCTGCTCTGGCTGATGTTCTAGAGAAATGGAACGAAACGCAAGGAAAATCTAACACGAGAAAGTCATCAGCAGCGGTCATGAAAGTCCAACAAATGAAGATGAAATCCAAATCCAAGGGCGACACGAAGAGGATACCGAACATGGAGGACCGCTTCTTTTTGGAAGCTGTGATGGTAATGGAGAAGGGACCCGTTGCTTCTGGATATTACTTCCTTGCCAATTCAGACCCTATAGAGCGTATCCTTCAATATTGCGCTACTACGGGAAACGATGAACGAGAAAATTGGGACTTCATCATCCCTTCAGTGAACAATAGATGCTTTCGACGCCTTCGAACAACATCCACGACGACACAGGCCGCACAAGACCAAGGAATGCTCCAATCGTATGGTCGTCTCATTCTCAAACAAAAAACTTCAATAGGGAGAAGCTTAGGTTAGCCTAGCTATCCATTTTTACTTAATATTGGAATAGAGGAGTATTACTCATAATAGCATTCTTTCTCTTCGTCCGAAGGACGGATATTTTGAAGTGGGGAATTACAAGAAATGACTTTACTTGAACACTGAAGCTGGGTTTGCGTTTGAAAATAAACAATATCACGAAAGAATTGCAGTACGTAATCCAGTTCAGTACGTCGTTATAGGGTTTCACATTTTATTATTCGAGCTCTTTCAGTTTTTTGCATACTAACAGTAAGTCGTAAAAAGAAGAATAGACGAAGTACTTCTAATCCCCTGTGACACCGTGTGCTTTTTTCTAATCCACTAGACAGTTACGTTGATGTCATGGATTCATCTCTGCATACCTAGTCCCACGCCAATACTCCGGTAGTCTTTCTGTCTTTCTAAGCAGCAAGCACTACGTACGGAGTAGTAGAATTAAGGAAACTTGTTTTTGATGTTATTGCTCTATTCTACTATGCCTCGATAGCGTTATTTATGATTAGCGTAAAATACGTAAGGTCGATCGTCGTAGTTGTAGCTATGTGGCGAATCAAAAACGTCGTAGATTGCCAAAGATGCAGCTACTAAAGTAGTCTACTACTCGGAGTACCGGTACCTACCGTAGCTATCTATAGATACCTACCGTACTCCGGTAGCAGTAGCACACGAAGCCAATGCTGGCTTTTGGCCGAACCGCCATCGCCATGGTGTATGATAGTTGTGGCGTGATGGTGCTTGCAGTAGCAGTGCCAGCGGTGTAGTGTGTGTTGCAGAAATTGATTGAAATTCTTGGTCTCGCATTTCTGTTTTCCATCCCTCCGCTTAAAGTGACTTGGCTGGTATGATATATTTGTAGGATTGTAGTTGCTGACAATTTCTTGCCACATTTTCATTCCAAACGGGAAAATGACGTAATGACAAAGTTGCTCCAAATTCGCTGTAACTTTGATAGCGTTTGAAACGTCCTTTTCCTTTCATTGACGTTTCAATTCTTACACTTAAGGAATAAAAGTGTCGTCTTATTAGTCGCTGGATGATTTCTTTGTTCTTCTTAAATTGTTGTTTGTTTGATTCTTGAAGTATCATTTACTTACAGTTACGTCGGACGTATCCCAATTTCTGATGAAAGACTTTTTTCAGTTGGTGTATCATAAACGAATTACTTCGACAGTCTTCAAAAACAAAACACGTGACAGTGAGTTCAACCTCAAATTCTCACCAATAGTACTAACTGTGAAGCAATACGCATGAAGAAATGGCATTCTCCATCCATTCTTTTCCTTTCTCTATTTAACGAAACATGCAACAAATATTCAATTTCAAATCTTCTTCAAACGTTGAGTCGACAATACGTCAGTAGCTGAGCGATTTCTTCATTTTTTCACCGTGTTCATCAATAAATTTGGAAGCTTCACCTTGATCATGCAAACTGAAGGCATTGCCACAATTTCCCAAGCCAAAGATATTTCCTACATCTTTTGCACTCATCATGCCTTCCGATCCGAAGTCTCTCGATGACTTGTCTTTGCCAGATGATATTTCCATTCCATCTGGTGGGAATGCATCTTATCCCAGCGACGATGAAGAAGGTCAATCGGGTCAAAGCTCCCACTCTGCGTCGAGGAGTGACAGTGGACAGTGGGCATAGCTCTACCGACAACCACACTGCTGAAGCACTGGTGAAACGAGAGAATCGGACTGTGAATATCAGCCGAGTCGTCGTCATCCTTATTTTAATCGGTGCGACGATTGCAACGGCATACTCCGTGTTTCGATTCACTCGCGACGGAGAAGAGGAGGCATATGATAATGCTTTCCACAACGTCGCCAGCAAGCTCACTTCATCGCTGGTATCAGACATGTCTCTAAAGGTACGAGGAGTGGTATCCATCAGGTGCCACGCAGCTTTCGTGATTTCTAAGCTAACTGAATGTTTCTTTTCCGTGGCAGTTTTGGATGGCACGCACTATCAGCGATGCAACAGCCATGATGCTCAAGACTACGAACACAACCGCCACTGACCTCTTCATCCCTCAAGAGGATTGGGAGAATATCTCGCGCGAATCTCGATTCCACGGCAACGTCAACATGGTCTCGTGGAATCCTCTTCTGAAGACCGATGTTGAACGTCTCTCATTTGAAGGATTTGCACAAACGCAGACTTTTAAGGTTGGGGCGGAGCCTGAATGCTTTTTGTGTGGCAGCGAACGCCGTGGTTAGAGCAATCCAGACCACCTTGTCAAAATCCCTGGATTTGGTATCTTTCGATGTGATCAACTTGAAATGAGTGGAAGACAAGGAGTGATCCCCAACGGCAATTGTGCCTTTATCTTTGATGTGGGTCGTCAGCAAGGCTGTGATTGTTTTGACTTGGACCCGTCCGTAGAAGTACTGATTAGCGAGGTGGAAATTCCAGAGCATCTCTGGAAGATGGATCCTAACATCAACATTCCGATTGAGGAACCATATCGCAATGCTCCTTATCTTCCAATATGGACTACCGCCGTACTGGAAGTTGTGAAACTACCAATCATGTACAACCAAATGTCTCATCCCATCACAAAACGAGCAGTCAATGCAATGTTGGAAAGCACCTTACCTGTTTTTTCTGAAACTTTCTTTCGAGAGGGAGCATACTACACAGACTACGTTTCGTACCCTAACGAAACCTCGGCGATACTTAAATTCCCCGTATTCCTCGATGGCGAAATTGTCGGGACCATTTCATTCGAAATTCGTTGGTCAACCTTTATTTCTTTTCCCTTCCCACCCCTTGCCAACTTGGTTGACATAGTAAGTGTCATCCAGTGCGCTTCTCTATTTCAAAGCTCCATCGGAATATTTCTCACCAACGAAAACGTTGTTGCATCAGGTCATCGAAAACAGCTGTGGACAGAATTTTATGTATTTGGTGGATCCAGAATCATATACATTGGTCCTCTAAGGCGAAGGGGATCTTCATGATAAGACATTTGATATATCGCATTCGCACTCCTCTACATTTGATGACTTTGATGCCGTTGTGACGGGAGCTTCAGCTACTTTGCCTCCTGAAGGGATGGAGCTTAGTTAGTGTCGTTATCGCTTTCATGTTTTTGGAACAAAACAGTTCCAAGATGAGTATATTTCCAACAAGCCATGGATCATTGCCATAGTCACTGCCTCTGTTTTCTTATTCACGTCAGTTGTTTTCCTTATCTATGACATGGCCGTTGCTCAACGACAACGCAAGGTCCTAGAACGGGCAAACCGTACAAGTGCGATTGTCTCATCCTTGTTTCCTACCAACGTTCGCGATCGCTTGTACCGTGAAGCTGGCCATAGCAAGAAAGCAGGCGACATTGCAATGCGAGTCTCTACAATGAGAATGCAAAGTTTCTTGAATGAAGGTAGCGAAGAGACATCTGTGCTTGCATCTGAACCGATTGCGGATCTATTCCCAATGGCTGTAAGTTCCATTTTGTGCTCTGTGATATTTTCTTTCATGCGTTTCTCCTCATTGATCACCAACCCAGACTGTTCTGTTTCTAGATATTGCTGGATTCACAGCATCGTCTAGTGAGCGGGAGACAAGAGCATTTACCAGGCATTTGAAAAAATTGCAAAGAAGATGAAAGTTTTCAAAGTGGAAACGATTGGTGACTCTTATGTCGCAGTTTGTGGTCTACCAAACCATCGAGATGGCCATGCCATTGTCATGGTACAATTTGCCTCTTTATGCCTTAAAGCCATGTTAAGAGTCACCAGGGAGTTGGAAGTTTTTCTAGGTCCTTCTACTGGTGATCTCAAAGCAAGGGTTGGGCTTCATTCTGGGTCAGGTAAGAACAGACAAACTGGCAGCAGTTTCTCTTGGAATGCCACTAACCTTCAATTTCCTTTTCCTAGTAACAGCAGGAGTTCTGAGAGGTGAAAAAGCAAGATTTCAGCTATTTGGTGACACTGTAAGTGTGGAAATTTTCATTTTGCAAGCAAATGTTACATGTCATAGGACTCATATACTATTACTGCAAGTTAGGTCAATACTGCATCAAGAATTGAAAGCTCTGGCATGCCCGGAAAGATCCATGCATCTAAACATACCGTGGATCCCCTGGTTGAGGCTGGCAAAGGCCATTGGGCAACTGAAAGGGAAGATTCTGTATCTTTGAAAGGCAAAAGGCGAAGTGCAAACTTTCTGGGTATCGCCACATTCTTCAGCAAGTCATTCTACAATATCAGCGACGTCCGATTCAAGCCCTCCAAGTCTTCTATCAAGCCATACTGTCAAAGCTTCCAAGCATGAAACTTTGAGACAACGACTGGTTGAATCGAATGTGGAAGTGCTAAACTCACATCTGGAGCAGCTGGTCACTAGTCGTGGAAAGACAACAGGGCCAAGTAATCTGAGAACCATGGCTGAGTTAGAAGAAGCCATCTTGGAAGGCAAAGAAAACCAAGATGTTCTTGATGAGATGTGTGAGATTCTGCACATGCCAGATTTCCAGCAAGCTCAACAATCCCCTTCATCCAAGATATCACCAGTTGTGAAAGCTCAGCTGAGAGCATTTGTCGACCGCATTTCTCTCTTGTACGAGAGCTTGGACAAAATTCCATTCCATAACTTTGAGCATGTGAGCCATGTGGTGATGAGCGCCAGCAAGTTGACGAATCGAATTGTTAATCCAAATGGAATAGATTACAAGCAGAATTCAACAAATGTGGCACTTCAAATCCACAATTCCACATATGGAATTAGTTCAGATCCTCTTTTGCAGTCTGCCATTGTGTTCTCTGCATTAATTCATGATTGCAAGCACACAGGGCTTACAAATGCTGAGTTGATTGCCTTGGGAACTCCAGAGGCAATCAAATATCACAATAAGACAGTTGCAGAACAAAATTCGGTTGATCTGGCATGGAAGATTCTGATGGAATCTAAGTATAAAGACCTCCGTGCTTGCATCTACTCCAATGAGAAGGAATTGGTTCACTTCCGAAAGCTCATGGTGAATGCAGTGATGGCAACTGACATTGCAGACAAGGACCTGAAAGCCTACAGAGAGAATTGCTGGGAGCTTGCATTCAAGGACAAGGCTGAGAAGGATATTGATCCCATGGACCGTGACCGCAAAAATCAACCATTGTCTTTGAGTACATTACACAAGCCAGTGATGTTGCACACACAATGCAACACTGGGCAACATACCAGAAATTTAATGGGCGTCTATTTGAAGAATGCTACATTGCCTGGTTGAATGGCCACCTGGAGAAAGAACCATCCTTAGGATGATATGGTGGTGAAATTTGGTTTTTCGACAATTACATCATTCTATTGGCAAATAAGCTTTACATGTGCGGTGTATTTGGTGTTTCTTACCATGAATACTTGAACTATGCCAAAGAGAATCGCAAGGAGTGGGAAATGAAGGGCCAAGCCATTGTTGCAAAGATGAAAAGTGACTGCGATGCCAAGTATGCCAAGCAGTTGGCCCTGAAGATGAATGAACAACTTGATGCTATTGAAGAATAGAATGCACAACAATACTTGTTGTTGGTAATGCATTCATTAGCTGCAACATCTAATGTATGGCAAGGTTTTGGTGTTGTGTGCTTCTGTTTTGGAAACTTTAGTTACTAGTTCATTGCAAAGTTTCAATGCCAGTGCGATTAGATGATACGACATGCTGATTGTGATCGCAGACCTCGTTCCTCCTTTAGAGGGTGTTGGTCCCGGTCTCGATGCAACGCACTTTTCCTCAGAAACCCAACAAAATCACGACAACCATGAACAGATGCTATCCCGACCCCAATGTTCAACCGTTAGAATTGGATTGTTGATCCTTACAGCATATCCTGTGATGAGACGAACATCAGATTTTTCCTTCTCTTATCCTTAATACGTTCCATATTCTTCCGGAATCACATCATCTTCGTTTAGATGTTTGAAGGTCAAACTTTCATATGCTTCCTTGGTCCTTCGCTCAAATTCCGACAAGTGAATCTCGTCATTCGGACCAAGCTCTCTGGCGATTTGTTTGGCCATTCCAATGACCACGCAGTCTTCGATCATGGTGTCTTTCATCAAAGCTCGCACTCCCTTCTCCAATTCGGCTCCCGTCACTGTCAGATTGGTTGGAACGGAAAAGTCTTTCTCACTCAATGCGTCAAAGAGCGCCCTAGTCAAAGTTCCACCCTTTTGAATAGCGTCACGGACCGCTCCATGATTTTCTGCTGATATCATCCATCGAGCATGGGACCCTCCATGAGCCGACTCGAGTTTGAGTGAAATCGGTGTTTGTCTTGATATGTGTCGATCAAAACGGTAGAGAATGGGAACTGAATTCGGTACGTACAGCCGCGTTACGAGGTCTTCTGGAGCATCGTCAAAATGCGCCATGAGCGAGCGAATAGTGTTGGCATGTGCTACTACGATAACAGTTCGATCATCAGGTGGGATGGGAAGTCCTTCTTCGTCGAACAGGGCCGGGGCAATGGAGTCTTCCCAGCAGTCCAAGACCCGGCGCTGACAGTCGGCCAGACTTTCGGATAACGGAGCCGGCGGGGGCTGATAGTATTCATGAGACGGGTCCATGTCGGGGGGTTTTCCGTGTAATGATCGTCTCCAGTATCTCAATGTGTCATCACCGTATTGTCGTTTTAATTCTGGATCATCTTTCAACTTGCCTTGCACCGCACCATAGTGTCTCTCATTCAATCGTACGTCGCGTCGAATTCGTTCACTACTCCATGTATTTTGCTCATGACCCGCCATACTAGCCAAAGCTAACTCGCAGGTTTCGTGCGATCGTTGGAGTTCTGATGTAAATGCCACGCAAACTTTGGACGCTTTGAATCCTCTTGATCGCATCAGCTGTCCGGCTGCCACCGCCTCTACGCGGCCGCGTACAGTCAGCGGCACGTCACACCATCCCGTAAAACGGGCCTTAGGACCGTTCCATTGTGATTGGCCGTGCCGTAACAAAATAAGTGTCGATACGGATCGACGACAGTATTGAGGGCTTATAATAATTTGTCGCACGGACGGTCGAATTGTGGGTTTTCCTACTGCAGAACTGAGAATTTTGGGAAGAACCATTGATATTCCAGAAGGTGATAATAGAGATTTTCTTCTTGGTCCGAATGCTCGACAGGATGCAAACAGAAATGCAAGGAAGAATTTCACTTCGTTCCAGAGACAGCGGATGATGATCATCAAAGTAATAGACTGGAGTAGAAACGAGAATTCTTCCTGGAAATTCACATTAGAATGGAGGCGAAGAGCTTTTTTTTGGTTGTCCAAAGGTGCAGACGTGGACGACAGAGGTCAGGTCGCATACGTCACAACCATTCTGAAGTTGGTTGTGAACAACGTCGTTGCAGTAGTCTGGTAGTAGTACCGGTAAAAAAGGTGTGTACCGTAATTGCTACTGCACCACACTACAGTTCTTCATTTTCTAATACTAGCTAGTAGTAGTAGAGAGGCTAGCTAGAGAACCACTAACAGAAGATAATGAAAAAACATATAATAATAATATTGTTATAATTTAAACAAATGCCCTTGGTACAATTTGAATCTAATCGTTCATCAAGAATTCGAACAGCTGCTCGTCTACGACATCGGCGTTCCACATGTCGGCGCTATTTCCAAACGACAGCCCATGAGGTCTGTGATGAGTCATTTCAGAGTTATCATGTCCAGCCAATTCCCCAGTTCCTTGACCGTGGCTCACCCCTGGATCTGACCCGACCAGCCCATCCTGATTCTTGCTAGAATACTGGTCGTTATCCCCTCCATAATGGTACGCAGATGCGGATTTCCGGGAGCTGTCTTGCGGGGAATTGGTTTCACTGTTCTTGTACTTGGCGAGCTCTTGCTCCTTCAAAGCTCGCATCTTGTTCTGAAGGACCATTTGGTTCTGCATTTCCCGCTTCATGATACTGTTTTCTTCGATGTTTGTTCTCATCGAAGGGATCGATTGCTGGTGCAACATACCCTCTGAAGGGTAGTCGGACGCAATAGTCACAGCAGCAACAGGGGCTGTAGTTACACCAGCGAAAGAGTTATAAACATCGTGAACAGGAGCATCGCTTCGAGCACCTTCATGAGAACCCTCTAGGGAGCGTTGTATCAAAAGTTGCTGACGCAAGGAGAAGAAGAGCCCCATCAAGTACCCCATTGCAGCACCAATTGGCGACTGCTTCTCCAGTTCGGTCAGTTCCGGGAGCATCAATGATTCGTTTTGTTCCTGAAGAGGTTGATTCAACGGCGCTGAGGTAGAGTTGACAGGAACATCTTCAGAGACTGCACCACCTTGAGAATTCACGTTTTCTGACATGACACCGGGGGCTGAGCCAGGTGACATTGCCTCCACAGGACCCCCTGCCCCGTTCCTGTTGTCACCAGTATTTTCAGTATTCGAATAAGTCAAGTGAGCGGCAACTTCCCCACCAGCGATATTACTAGCGGAGCTCGGACCACCCTGGTTTTGGAATTTTCGCAACGAGGCTTCGTAAGAAGAAATAAATTCCTTCTTGGACTTGGCGCGGTGCAATCGATACTTTTGCAGATGAGACTTGATCCGTTCGGTAGTGATTTGCTCATGCTTCGGCATGTGTTCCAAGATGGTTGACGGAGACGACTGCTTGAGGCCAACATCGAAAATTGCAGAGACAAAGTCACGATGCAAATCCTCCGGCCAAGTAAAGCGCTTGGACCAACGTCCGTCCTGCTTGCTCTTCTTTTTTGGTTTGGTGACACTTCCATTGCTGCTGTTTCCGCCTCTCACTCCAGAATCTTGCGAGCCTCGTCGCTTTCTACGTGAAGAATGAAAGCTGGATTGTTCGTCCGATTCTTCGTTTGCAGCAGTTTGTTCGTGCCCATCACCGCTCTCCATGCGAATCGAGGATGGGATAGAGACAGCCGGAGGAACCACTTCATCCTTAAAATGATATTGCATTTGAGACGTTGCTCCATTAGGTTGTTGGTTGACATTGGATTGATGAGACCGTCTTTCAGTTCCATCGCCAGATCCTCGGGTTGTCGGAACGTGGAACATCGGCGGAGGAATATGGTATTTGGAGGTAGGTTGAACGCTCGCATCCGTGCTGGCAGGGGCTACTTGGGGGGTACTGGACTGAGTCAATGATGCGTAAACTTGCATCAAGGTTGCGTTGGTAGAAGCTGAGCTCAAGGCAATTTGATGGGCCGTGTGTGCTGGGTGATCGATATTCGTTGGATTTTGGCCTGAGCTGTTATTATTCTGACCCGTACTATTAGCGTAATCCATAGTTTCGCTTTCTTCTTCCACAAGAGTAATTACTTTGGTATCCTTCGATGTGGAGACAGCAGGAGAGATCTTGGGAAAGGAAGTAGTGATGGATGTTTTACTTGCCTTCTTGACTTTGGGGGAAGGAGTTGAAGTAGAAGTGTCGGAACCCTTCGTTTGCCGCTCCCAAAATGACTCTCTGGTCACCATCGGGACAAGCAGGAAGGAAGAAGTTGGGTTGAAATTTACAAGAATTAACAACACAAAAATAGCCACAATCAAAGGAGCGGCAAGAGAAAGGTAAATGTGGATGTGAGTCTCACGTGTTGGTGAAAAAGGGAAAATAGTAGAAAAACAAAAAGCAGCTGCTATCTTTGGTGTTGAAATTAATTGACACTGTGAACGCTTCGCAAAAAAGAGATAGTGTAAAATAATAATACCGGTAATAACACGTATACGTGTAATAAATAACGATGTCGTCCAACAAAATAACGACAGTTCGGCAAATAAAAAATCGATGATTCGTCAAACATGACATGATGAATCAGGGGGAATATTACGACCCCCCCCCCAACATCATCAGACAACAGTTTTTTCCATTTTCTCGATTGTATGACAAATAAAACAGCACCACCCACAGCAGTAGGTCCTGCTGCCATCTGCCATCCAAAGAAACAGATGAATTTTAATCTCTGGGTAGGCAAGACCCGATGGCCAGGTGCGGCAGGCAACGCCACCTCCAAGCGCCACTTGATGCTTTGTTACGATTTCGACATTATAGCTACCGCAGTACGGTAGTTGAAAAAACGAAGATGACACGAATTCTCTAGCACTATTTCTTTCGAACCACCACCACCAGGACATAATGGAGTACAGCGATCAAAGACTCTTGGAGTACCAATGGAACTTACGTGGATCTTTCTGTAATAGAGATGTGAAAGCAGTAGCAACGTAGAGCAAATGCTTGTGCTTCCAGCGCTTTGTTTTATGCCTAAAAGTTGTGATGGTCGAGAACGGTGCTTGCGATTGGGAACTAAAGAAAATTCTTTAGCGGACAACAATATTTCTTCGGAGGGGAGTAGAAGTAATACAATCACACCAATGATGATGAAGCATAAGGCGATGATTGTCAATCGAAGCAAGCAATCAGGATCCTGTGCGGGGGATTTCGATGGTGATGGCATAGGAGTGACGGTGTTCTAACAAACAGAGCGGCACCTCGCGAAGAGTCGGTCAGTCGAGGCAGGTAAAAAATTGTGAGGGTCGCATAGTAGCGAATCTCGACGCACCAAACATGAATCTAGATTCGATGGATTCGATGGGTCATTTGGGGTATCGGGAGTTTTATCCCCTCGAATCACCCCACAATGATCCACAAGCAAAGTGAATGTACATACCCTATAATATTACCCGCACGGTATCATATCATAGTACCGGTAGTACGAGGACCTTACCGGCATTAAACGGCAGTGTGGATGGACTACGGTACTTGAACATTCTAACTAATAATAATTCGCTGTCAACATTCATGGGCCACGTCGGCATCATTTTTTCCCACAAATCAAACGTTTCTTTTTCATGAACATCTGTGTCCCCAACAGAATTGGATGTAACACCACCGTACTCTTTTTAGAACACGTCGAAAAGAAAAACGAACTGTCATGTTCTGCCCTTCAGGAATACATCGTACATGGTACAAACAACGCAAATTCAGGCCAGAACTACCATTTCCCGCATCAATTAACGATATCCCAACTCCCATCACTCCAAAAGTCTCAAGATGACGGTTTGGAGAAATGGGAGAGTTACAGCACAATCCTTCGATTGGTTCTTGGAAAGTGATTTGGACATTGACACTGCGAAGACGCTTCACATACACAATGTATCTTTCTGTCGCAACGAACCTTGCAGAGACAAGATCGACGTCAAGTTTGAAAAAGTGGGCATGACAACGAAGCGCAGTCTCCGCCGAGCAAAGCTTGTGGAACTCTCGATTGATCTCTGTCGGCTAAATGAGAATGCATGTTCGGCAGTGCGGGACGTTTTCATAGATGCTATCCACACCAGCAAAACTCTAACAAAACTCACGATTGCCACCTCCACAATGAGCACAGCTTTTGTGGATTTGTTGGTGGATCTTTTCAACGAAGGGAACTGTTCTTTGGTGAAATTGTCACTGCATAATGTCCAACTTGAAAGGACGTCACAAATGAAGGACCTTTTGGCGTCTCTCAAGAAGTTTTCGAATCTTCATTCGATTTGCTTGGAAAAATGTGGGCTCGAAACGGAACACGTCCTACCCCTTGCAGCTCTCATACGGTCACAGCAAAATCTCACTCTACTGGATATTTCCAAGAACGACTTCGATGGACTGGATTTGCGAGGGCTCTTGGACGGTGGCATTGCTGGGCACCAAGGATTGAGAACTCTTGTGTTGGCAGAAAACCCCATCGGTGATGAAGGCGCGATCGCCCTGTCTCTCCTTCTATCATCAGTCAGCCGCACCAAGCTCGAATCCCTGTCCATTTTGGACTGCGAAATATGTGATGACGGTTGTCGGGCCATGGCGAAGGGACTGGCCAAATTCGAGACCTTGAGGGAATTAATTCTTGGTGAGGAGTGGGGAGAGTATCTGAATATCATGGCAGAATCTATGCGGCAAAACATGGTGGTAATGAATATATGGATGCCTCGACCAGTCCTGATGGAGCATGGGAATGGTGATGCTCTAACAGAGAAGTGGTGGAGGGTGGTTCAGTACTATCTCCACTTGAACCGAGCAAGCAGACAGATGCTGCTGAATGGTCGCATAACTTCTTCCCGTTGGCTACATACATTTGCAAAAGAAAACAGCGATGTCGATGTGGTGTTTTCCCTTCTTCGTGATCGACCGGAATTAATTGACCGTGTTGAAAAGAACGGGAACAATGGAACTCTGGTGTGTGGATAGACGACAACATGCCTAGGGTTGAGTACCTTAACAGTGAATTACTTGTACCCAAAGTTATTAATCTGAAAATGGAATCCCAGCAGCCTTCAAACGTTCCTCATATGTCTTCTGTATTTTGACGTCCTTGGCAACGGCGTCTGTATCGCCGTCGATCGAGTTATCCTCCTTGTCGTCATCTAGTGCATGCACGGCTGTCACTTCCGGGATGTAATGCATTAGCATGTTTTCGACCCCTTGCTTCAAGGTAATACTAGAGCTTGGGCAACCGACACAACTCCCCAAAAGTCGGACCGACACAATTCCAGTTGTTTCGTCAAACTCCTCGTACCGGATGTCTCCTCCGTCCTCCTGCACAGCAGGTCGAATTCTATCTTCAATCAGTTCTTTAATCATTGCCACAACCTCATCGTCATCGTCTAGGATAGTGGTGTCCGTAATCACTGGCTGGTCCAAGAGAACCTTGTTGTTTGGATTCTCGAAAAAGTCCATCAAGATACTGAATATCTCAGGACGCAGAAAGTTCCATTTGTGCTCTGCGAATTTGGTGACGGTTACAAAGTCTTGCCCAAAATCTGAAGAAAAAATCGCACGAAATGAGAGTCATCTTCCCACAACAACCCAAATTAAATTTCCAAACGAAAACTCACACACAGCCTTTACGCCATCAATTTTGAACAGCTCCTTCGCCAGTGGAGATTTCAAAATGTCTTCCATTGGATCCGTCTTATTCAGAAAGTGACCTGTCCCATCGGCATTGTCCAATACAATCTTCAAAAGTGGCAAAAAATCGTATTATGCATGGGCACAATCGTATTGTATGGTGAGAAACAATCGATGTGATCGAAACAATCCTGCTTCACTCAATGCAAACACATAAACGCACCGTGTTGGTCGGAACAAACTTGATGCTTTCTGGATTTGGCGTATTTTCTGTCTGGATAAATACATTCCGAACAGCGCACCGTCGCACAAAGAACGGTCGTTCGAAAGTTGGATCAGCATGGAACGTCGTCACTCGAGCCAAGTGATGCAACGCAGCTCGAGACGCAACTGCTGATGGAGGCCGATTGAACGCCAGCTTCGCAACAACAGTCCTCGTTCCTTTTGATCCAAGTAACTTGAGACCGCGAATCATTTCTTACAGTCAATTAATAACCAAGTTTCTGTAGTGGGTTGACAGCAGTTGTGTTGTGTCGCGAGAGGCAATCGTTGTTGCGATGTTTTGATTCGTTTGTTTATTTTAACTACCGGTAGCAAGTCGTATGGGATGGATCTGCTCGTGACGTCGATCGAAGAATTGTTACTCGGAGTACTTTCTACTTCGAGTACCGGTACTACTAGCTACTAGGTAGTAGCCAGTAGGAGTATGAAATACCGAAAAGTAATAATATCTTTATCAAAAAAATATAAAAACACAATACACGCAATGCCTAAAATACGGTAATGTTATTTCGTATTCCGGAGTACTTCAGTGGTATTGGTATAGAGCTTTTTCGTGGAAGACGCTTCTCGGTAAAATTCAATTGACGTCATCAAAAATTCTACGGAAACAACCACCTCTCTTCCGTGGAATTTATCCCTTTATGAGTAGCTCCGCCGAATCACCCAATTAAGGTTTTACCTCCGGTGAGCGATTTTGTGTCCGACTAATGAACACAAAATTAAAATTTGGCTTCAAGCTAAAAATCCGTTCTCCCTTATTATGTTGCTTTACCTTTAGGTATAGTTCGACTCCTCAGTGGTATTTGTTGTTGCAACCCCCTTTACAGCCACATCGTTCTGTGCATTTCTTTTTCGCCTTGATACAGCCACAGAAATTGGTACATTTACTTCCCTTGCAGCTGCAGCCCTTTCCACCCTCCACACTCATGGGATGTTGCAACCGATAAGCTTTTTGTATGCTTATTTTTTGACATCTTTCCAAGTCAAAAATGTTCTTCTGTATATCACGTTGCACTCTATTTAGGCCCATGGGAATTTAGACAACCCATCAAGTGCCCCATGAGTTTTGTCCAATTGGTGGTTTTACCTTTAGCTCTCTGTTGGTCTTGTATGTCCTGCAACACAGACTTAACCATTTTGTTCCTGCTTTCGACGGAACCTTGATCGTTTGGTTTCCTCGGACGACCAAACACTGCATATATATCTTCGTCCAGTTCACGGATGGCATCAATTACCTCCTTTGCCGTAAACTCCTTTCCATTGTCTGATTGCAAAATTTTGGGGGGTCCTATCAAGCCGAAAATACGGCAGAGAACTTCCGCCACAAAAATAGGTCTTTTTCTTGGAATTGGTTCACAGTACGACAGTTTGGTGTAGTGGTCCTTGAGGACAAGTATCCAGTTGCAGTGCACCCCTCTCACGTCATGGACTGACTCTTTCCGCATGTCTATCAAATCAACCTGATAGCGGTCGCGGAAGGCGCTGGTAATTATCGGGCAAGCGGCACCTTTCAGGGGCTTGATGATTGGGGCCCTTTTGAGACAGGTGAGACACATCGCGATATACATGTTCACCATTTTTTGTGTCACGTTGCAGTAAAGATCTTTCACAGCAGCAAACGTTGCGTTCTGTTTGGTGTGCCGTGATCTGGATACATGACAGTCGCGAATGGCCATGAAGACCTCGCGTTGCGGAATCGCCATCCTCCCCTGGAAGAATAGTTTGGCCACCTTTGTGCCGGCAGCATTCTCCACCACCCTGGCTTTGTAGTTCTTCACTATGTCGTATATCTTTGTATTGTACTTCTTCAAACATTCCCTCCACTGTTCCCTTTCCTTGGACTGGTACGCAAAACAAATCTCAAGCAGCTGTTGATGGGCTTCATCGGTGAATTGCTGGCTAGCCCGTGGGACCGTCGGTGGCTTTCCGTCCAAGCCGTATCCGCCCAGATCAATGTTAAACATGTTCTGGTTGAATAACTTATGGAACAGTTTTTCCTGGATCAGTCGTTCTTCCTGTGTGGACAGTGGTTCATTGTCTTCATAGTCTTCTTCATCACTGTCATCGTCGTAGTCGTCGTAATCTACGACTGGCTGCTGGAGTGGTTCGTCATCGTCGTCATCATCGTCGCCGCGGTCAATGATGGGCTGTTGCTGTGGTTCGTCCAAGTCGTGGACGTCAACGTCCAGTAAGGCATGTGGGTTGGCTGCAGCGTCTTCATCTGGTACAGTACGGAGGTTACGTCCATGCAACGAAACGGATGTTTCGCCTGGAGCGAGTGTGGCAGGTCTGGTCTCCGTAGTTGCCGGGTGTATTTCGACGTTACATTTGGGGCTGGAGGGAGGAAAAGTAGTTTCCCTGAGTTCCAACTGAGTTTTGATGTTGTATGTGGGTTTGACGGCAAGAGGCAGGGGGTGGGGCGGACTCATTCCCTTCCATCCACCATCCATTAGTTCCGGGTGTTGTGGGAGTTTATTGTGGACCCTAACCTTCAACCGTGCGGGAGCGGAGGAAGTACGTCTGCTTCTGTCCAAACTCTGGCGGGGACGGGCCATGCGTTCCAACATAGGCGCACGGGTATCGTCGGTGGTTGACTCAAGGACATCATTTCCCTCTTGGGTGCCGGATGGACGTTCCTCCGGCGCAGCAACGCCCGGCGGCAGGTTGCCTGCCACGTAAATATGGTAAGTTTGATTGTTGTTGTGTGTGTGGAAATGTCGTACTATCCGGGCACCATTATCATTGGTTGCAACACTATCCCCTGTATCCGCCTCCAAAGGGGGGTCGTCAGGGCGGGGTTTGATCAGACCATCGACGAATGCCTGAAGATTAATATCTGATACGGTGTTTTGAGTCTGATCGGGCGCTGCAACGTGCATGGTGATCGCGGAAGTTGCGCTCCCGCTAGTACTTGGACGCGTTGTACATTTCGTTCCGGTGGGTGACTCGATTGGAGGTAATTGCGTGGCGCCGATAAAGGTGGACGTAGCGGTACTGGAGGTAGAACTTGGTGAAGTTGGACTACTCTTTGGATGGGTGGGACGTACTTGCATGTCGCTGATGGAGGTGGAGGAGGTTGTACTTGATGAAGTACTGGGCAAAGTTGAACCAGTCATTGATCTACAGTTGGAAGGAGATAATGAGTACTAGACAGGCAACTTAGTTATAGTAAAAGTGGTGGTGTTGTAGGGGGACGCGATGACAGCAACAACAATGTTCCTATTTCTTGGAAATGATCTTCGAACTGTTTCCTTATGGAAGTGAAGAAAGGGGTAGTTGGTTGGGCTTGGAACAAAACAAAACAACATCACCAGAATTGTTGTTCGTGATTCTTCGACAAGGTGCACCAAACAATGCGTTACAGCCTATTTGGGAAGGAATAGATCTAATGTTGCGACTCGGGACACGCAGATGCTCGATGTAGTGGGTTAACGCGTTCATTGTTGTTCGTGATTCTTCGACAGGGTGCACCAACAGATGCGTTACAACTTTACTAATGTTGCGACTCGGGACACGCAGATGCTCGATGTAGTGGGTTAACGCGTTCATTGTTGTTCGTGATTCTTCGACAGGGTGCACCAACAGATGCGTTACAACTTATTTGGGAAGGAATAGAAAATGTTGCGACTCGGGACACGCAGATGCTCCATGTAGTGGGTTATCGCGTTCAGATGATTCACAACGGTCTCCGCAGACGTGCGTTCCAAGGGCGTCTAATTTTACCGAAGAAAACCTTCGTCGAATTTGCTACGGGGTACCATCGTTTCTTCCGTGGAATCAATTATTCGGCGGCGGTGGTTTTGCCTCCGTAGAAAAAAACCGGAATTTTATAGAAAAAATTTCCTTCAAGGAGTTAGCTACTCCAGTATTACTACGTACTCCGGAGTAGTTAAAAAAAATAACAGGGTTGCACGATACATAGGTATGATACAATAACACTCGGAGAGTGGTCTACGACTCTACGACTACCGATTGAATTTTCCTTGAAAATGTTTTGCTACGAGGTGTCCCTGTTTACAGTTTTACGTAGTCTAGCTAGTAGATGATGGATGATGACGTAAGAAGTGTTGCAATGAAATTGGGGGAACTGGTACTCATATTTTATGTGTATTATTTATCATAGTCCGCATCAATCTAAGGTACAATGGTACATCGAGATACCGCTATCGTATTTACTGATACGGCTACCGGTATGTCGTCCTACGTACGACTTCAGTACCCTCTATTACCGGTAGTATTCCATCGTAAACTGACTGTGAACAACAAACTTCTTCCGTCCATCGTCCATACAGGAGATAGAGAAAAATTATTACTTCGAAGTACTTAGCAAGGAAAAATTCAAATCTGCTAAGTTTGTTAATCGAAAGATAATACCGATCGAAGAAACGTAATATTGAAAGTGGACATGTCAAGGCATGACCAAGCAGTCAAAATAGAGTTCTGGATCGTCCTTTACAACCCAAGTTTGATACCTTTTACTCCATACAGAAACGTGCGGTAACTTCAGGCGGCCAACTTTCGTCGGCACCATCATGAAGGACACGGAATACGACTCGAACGGCGCCAGCGATATTGTACTGCTGGCTGGACCATCGAAAAGAACAGTATCGCTGTTCAAACTCTCGCTGTTGAGCAAGTGTTGCTGGTGAATTTCCAGGTCCTGATCCATAGCAGTCTTATTCTCAACTCGGTACAACAATTCAAACGGAACTGATACTTTCAGGTGTCCTGGTGCCGTGGCTGTCGTCACTTCGAACGGAGATTGCTCCAAGATAGGCGTAGGCACATCCAAGTGATAAACAGAGGGAGACTGAAGTTGCAACGGCCCATGAAACGAAGCGAATTCTGAACAGTCCTCTGTAACTACATTGGTAGGGAGCTTCAATGGTACAGGACGCCAGTACACCGACAAAGTGCCGGATTTCACCGTCCCACTCTCTTTTGAAATGATCTCGCTGGATCTTTGATCAGCGGGCCATGCCAAGGATATTCCAGATTCCTTGCAAACAACCAAGTCATCGCCTCCTAAATCCCTACTGAACAGAATTTCTTCATCAATAGACGAGGTATCGTCGATAGAGCCATCAAGCCGAGGCCTATTCAGAGAGACTTTCTCAATTCTGACAGCCAGAGATTCCACGTCAGTAGATGGTCCAAGACGACAGTTTGACGAAAAACTTTGATTTTCGACCGAAATCTTGCCGGGAACTGAAGAATTAGAATGATGGTTCGCGAAAGCAGAAGAGAAAGGTTGTTTCCAAACGATGGATCTTTTGTAGTCCAAGGACACACGATCGTCACCGACACTCTCGTTTTCACTACCTAGTTGCATCTTCGGTCTGCTATGATTTTGTGGTTGTAGCGACACCCTGCCCTGCCTGTATGTCATCGACACACAAATGTGGGTTTCGCATTGCTCATGTTCCGTGCCGTTCTCACTAGGATCTGATATCGGCCGATATAGGTCGAAAAAGACGAAAACAGACGAGTTTCTGCCGATGTAGGACGATACCTTTGCGTATTCATACCCATCCGACGTTCCTTCACCCCCACTACCACTGCACTGCACCGCACTCCAACCGGGTGGTAGGTAACATCCACAACTGGAAGGAGAAGGAAAAGAGGTTCCATCATACTTGACGAGTACTGGTTTCCTTTCAAGAGGGATATCATCATTCAGCAGGTCGCTTTTCATGGGTGTGTCCATGCCTAGCCCCAAGGTTTTGCTTGAGTATGCAGTTTGGACTTTAAGGTCGATACAATCTTCCGAATTATCGGCCTCTAACATGAGAACGAATCTGTTTACAGTTCCTTCTAGTGCCACCCCCTCGGTGAATGGGAAAGTTATGTCAGTGACCCTCATTTTGGGCATCGGCGGCAAAATGCGAAGACATCTTGGGCCAAGATTCAAAGGCACGCCTTCTGGTCTCTCCCAAGCGGATGACACGTAATTATCGACTTCAAACGGAGTCCTTTTCGTAGCAGGATCCGGCGGTCTTGTAACCCTTTCCAGACGTACTTCAATTTTTGCACTGCTATGAATAGGCGATATCGTCATTTTTAGGCCAGCACAACGGAGAGGTTTTCCGCCCAATCCACAATGATTGTGCTTACGTGTTTTTGACGGATGTGACGACTCCGTTTCCTCGAGTTCTGTTTCGTCTGGAGTGAAGCAGCAACCAGCACCAGCTGTTATACCACAGACGCGGGGCCTGGCACTCTTCAAGAAAAGGTTGCGATCGGGGCTTATTGGGCTACTCCCGCGATCATCGCCGTCGTCACTAAAGCGACTGAGGTCCTCGGGTAGTTTTAGTTTGGTTCTTATTTCGATTTCTGCATGCGCTTGGATGACGAAGCTTTTGTTGCTTCCCTCACTGGCATTCTTCGCGTGTAACAGATCATCTTTGGGAATCACAATCGGCCCTGAAAAACTGAAAATAGTAATCGAGTCCACTTGCAAAGCGTAATTTACCTTCGACTTCAACCAAATGGTTGCGTTGACGGCATCACCAGCAGTCCCGTGGGTGACACCTGGATAGGAAATGTTGAAAGAAAGAGGACTATTCGTGTCTTCATTTTCGAGCTCACTCCACTGAATAAAAAGTATTTTATCGCCACCGAACAGCTGGGAGAAATGATTAACGTTGGCTTGGAATTGGTTGTCTGAAGCCGACGCGACAAAACAAGCTCTCAGGATATGCGACGGCGCTGTGGCGCTTACTCTGTCCGTTGAATCGACTTCAATTCTTCGAGAGCATTCGATCAGTAGCCTTGAAACGGCCAACTCCATTCCGCTCCATCCTTTACTAAGGTCAGCGGCACTTTCTAGGTACGGTAGGGCCTCTAAACATCGCGATAATCCCAGGAGGATGCCTCCTGCTGTGTATTGAAGTCGTGCCTCGGACCGGCGAAACGCGACGAGCGGATGTTGATCACACTCAGAAGCATTTGGAAACGAGCGATTGAATGATGAAATTCCTTTCAACACATACTTCAGACCATCTTCCAGGTTGTTTTTCTTGGATTGCATATCTAGCATGGGACCGTAACCATCATGATCGACTCCGCCAACATAGCGTGGGCGAAACTCGTTGACCTTCTCTTGCGTCAAAGTTTCTTTTGTGGGCTTCTCATAACAACCCATTCTTATGAGCGCCCCAGCGGCACTGGCATAGGATCTCCAAGAAGTAAACCGTACGCTTGCCTCGTCGATCAGTGGCAGCTCGGGTGCAACCGGAAACCTTGGAGGGTACCTTTCCAGAAGCTGCCCCAGGACGATGTGCTGACGTGCAATGAATGCCCAATCCAACCAAAGGAGTTTAGGGTCATCGAGTAAGGATCGACGCGGACAACAGAAAGCTTGAACATGCCTTTGCCATTGCGTGGAAGCGGCAACCAAACCTCCCTCTGAATTTGAAACAAGACCACTTTGCAATATTTTGAAATTCATCCAGTCTGCAATGTATCGGCATTGGTAGATCATGTCGGGAGCGGGGCCTAAGGAATAGAGACATTTCAGATCATCTTCCGCATTCTGACTACTTTTAGAGGATCCATAGGTCAGAGACAGCTCCACGCCTTCGCCAGCATTTTCGTTCATATTAGAATGGGAAGTCGATATTTCAGGCAGCTCGTCAATGAGAGACTTGGTACCTTCCCACTGCTGCTGCTTCTGCTGATCTGAAAGCTCGCCGTGAGATTTTCCTCTTTCCCGCTGCACCAAATAAGAATAGTATGATTCTAACAGCAAGTACGCTTCGACCATGTATTTCAATGACTTTTCTTGTTTCCATAAAAACTCGTAGAAAATTGCTGCCTTGAAAGAATATCGGATTGCCAGCGGCAAAAGTGCAGGGAGTGTACGAGCAGATCCCAATCGAAGCAGCTTGCTTTTCACATGCTTAACCTGGGATGAGTAGTAAGCCATACTAGCATCGCGTACAACCCCATGAAGCTGTTGAAGAGAGCTCCCATTGTATGGAGAGTCGGGCTGCAGTTCCAGAATGTCGATTAACGCAATCTCAATGGGCGGCAATTTACATGCAAGGTCCATTTCTCTCGATTCTTCCCATGTCGCTAGTTTTTCGGCCGTGCTTTCCGCCCATTGTTCAGCGGCGATTCTTGATACTCCTTCTTGCAAAAGCCCCACTACCTTGATTGAGATGTTCTTCAGTCGCTTCGGGGCCAAGGAATCATGGAGATTCTTGACTGTCTTTTGCAACGCCTCGTCTTGCTGACGTTGTTCATCGGCACTGGTGCTAACCTGCAAAACAATCAAGATAACACTGGGCAAGGCGGCGGCATGCTTTTCTAGCCACCCACTTGGTAAGATCCCATCCACAGGCCGCTTCTGAAGAGATGATAGCAGTCTTGAGATGGAAAGTGGTTGGTGATCTAAACTAGATGCCGAAGATTTGGTATTACTGGAGAAGTACCTTTCGTCGAAATATTCATTGATTCGGTTTCGTTGTCCAGTTGGATCTTTGGACGGAGGGAAACCGTAGCGAGAAGATACAGGTACAATACGTGCTCGTTGGAAGAATGACTGTCCCTGTTGCAATGCAGCACTGAATGCGGCATCAATAGTGACATGTGGGTCTCGAGTATCATCGTCATGAGCAGGGTTCTTGGACTTTTGGTTTCGCTTGGAACGTCCTCTTTGACGTTTCCCGCCCGGCCCGATGCGAGGAAAATTGATTTTTGGCAGATGGTTTGTTCGTCGTGTTCGACTTTCATCTTGAAAGTAACCGGCTGATAACGTTTCTTCAACACCCGCCAAGGCGTTCAAATCACCTCGAAAAATCATTTCGTCCTCCTCATCCGAGTCCATTTCCGGATCATCTGGGCCACGAAATAGGTTGGCCATTGGGTTGTTGTTGTTGTTGTTATTATTGTCTCTTGCTCTTTCTGATTCTGTTGCATGATCCATAGGCATCGAAGTCGAGAGATCTTCCATTAACGATGCAGCCATGGCATCCAAAAATCGATCAAACTGACTTCGGATACTCGATGATGACACCCGCCGCTCCTTGGAACCGGTTCCACCGCCAGTCTCCTGTATCCCCCCCAATTCTTTGTTTTCTTTGTGTAAGGTTGCATCGACGCAAAAAATGAGTGGAAAGACTCCCACCAGAAGTTCACCTGGATACGATTCCATAATAAGAATAATGATAATATTTCTTCAAAGTCGCCAACAATATTATACTATGGTACATAAAATATATGATTTGTAAACTCGAGGATGATACTGTAGAAGCCGCGTTTGAAGGTTTGTTGTTGTCGTCAAAACGAAATCGCCGCCGACCTTCCTTGTTCGCCAATCACCAAGTTACCAGTCCGATAACAAGATTGTACGCAGCAATGATTGGAGGATGCAGCGAAGGAATGGCAGGGAATGGAGGTGAATGATGGTCGAATACGACTATCTTCATCTGTTGTTTTGTTGTGCGCAGTTATTTTTATATGATAGATCTCGAGGAATTACCTCACAATTTTGAACTACAATATAAAAATATCTCAATTACTCTATGGTGAAGAGAATATTTTTTGGTTATTTCAATACAATAAAGTCCGACTACGGTAGTGGAAGTAGGTACCTACGATTAGTACTACTACTCATAGTACGTGTCGTTACTTACAGTTACTATCGGTATCATACTCGTATGATACCTCGTACCGGTACGGTAGTTGGAACAGCTACCGTAGGTATGTACTTGTAGACTACCGTATTATCGTACGACTTACGACCGCAGTAGTGTATGACGTATCATACCTGGTACGGAACTCCGTACCGTGTATGAAAGAAAACCTAATGCATAGGTACGGTACATCGGTACACAGTTTCTACCGTCACCAATGACGGATGACGGGTCTGCTGAAAGGAATTAACTGTAAATTCGCGCCAAATTCGAAATAGTTTGTCTGACAAAACCTCATCCAGCGTTCTTTTCACATGCATGATGCATTCATCACTACCGGTACTCCGTAAGACATCCGAAGGGTACTCTCTACTGTCGTATAGCATGATAATAATAATATTATTATTATTATACACAACAACACAACAAAGATAAAATAACAGTCCATACACATTCCAGAGCTCCATCCAACCTCCCTCACTATCATCAAACAACGTCTCCTCCTCTGCTATTACACTCACCGCACAAAAATTTTCGACTGATCTTTGATGCTCTACAATGGATTTTGATTTGTCCGATTTGTACTTTTCTCGGCAACAATTGCAACGTGAGACATCATCCCATGATGCTGCGGATGGCACCAACGACATCGACCCTCAAGAAGACGGAAGTGCATTGTCGAAAAAAGATTTAGATGCTGCTCGAAGGCACTTTCGAGAGTTTTTGCGTGAGTGCGACTGTGGACTTTGATGTATAGCGTACTTCGTAGCACAGGGCTTGGGTGATGCTAAATAGAATAGCATCATGTCAACACGCTGCCGTTATTTTGTGCTCATCCCTCCTCTCTCGTACCGTTTGGCTATCTTCAAATACTCCTATCTCAATAAAACAGGTAACTACCGACTGGGAACTCAGCGCTATATCTACAGAGAGAAACTGTTGCGGATGCATCGTCGGCTTTCAACAAACTCATCTCGTGCTTCAAGTGGTGCAGGCGCACTGTTAGAAAACGAGCCCAACGTCTTCAACGATGCCGGCACTGCTTCCAATGCAAACACTAATAACAATCGTTCTGCCTCTCAGTCTCTCGGAGGGAATGCTATGCTTGAAATTGATGTGGCTCATCTTGGGGAGTACGATGTGGCACTACTGGGCCACATTCGAGAACATCCAGCAGCTCTTCTGCCGGAACTAGAAATTGCCGCTAGTGATGCCTTGGATACTCTTTTGTACGACTTGCGTACCGAAGGCCAACAACCAGAACAGCTAGGAAACGACGAAAACCGCATCGTGGATGGGGGGAATGAAATGAATCGAGGCGGCGCAGACAATATACAAAGAAAAACGTTCCACAACAATCCCTCCTGGTTGATTCAGATCTTGCTGAAGGGGAACCTGGCAATGACTCCCCTACGTAGTATCCAGAGCTCGCATATCAACAAGCTTATCAAATGTCCAGGCATTGTCATTTCCGCCACGCCGATTCAAGTAAGGGCGGTGCAACTGACTGTTCGATGTCATAGGTGCTATGACACTCAAACCGTTCTTTCCACCGAGGGACCATACGGATCGGTTCCGTTGCCGTCCAAATGTCAAGGTGTCGACGCCAAGGAGTGTGGGCCCAATCCGTACGCTGTTGTGGCGGATGAGTCGCAATTCACTGATCGGCAAAAAATCAAGCTGCAAGAAGCTCCGGAAAAGGTGCCTACGGGAGAAATGCCGCGAAGTGTAATGGTGGCTGTGGAACGAGGACTGGTCGACAAAGCACCTCCAGGTACACGAGTAAGTATCTTTTGCATTCCCACCTTATTCGGAAGTAATGGGAATGCGTCTTCCTCTACGCAGCAAAAGGTGTATTTAAGATGCGTTGGATTGTCCAAGGATAATTCCACTGGAGAATCAGCCCAATTCACTCCAGCTGAAGAAGAGGCATTTGGACAGCTAGCTCGACGCAGGGATGTTTTCGAAATATTGACACGTTCAGTTGCTCCTAGTATTCAAGGCAGCTACACGGTTGACATCAAAAAGGCGTTGGTGTGTATGTTAATGGGAGGTACTCGCAAGCGCTTGCCTGACGGTTTGAGGTTGCGTGGTGACATCAATGTGTTGCTACTGGGGGACCCCTCGACTGCCAAGTCACAATTTCTCAAGTTTATTAGTAAGGCATCGCCAATTGGAATTTATACCAGTGGCAAGGGGTCGTCGGCAGCCGGGTTAACAGCCAGCGTCGTCAAGAATCAAGCCTCAGGTAAGATTCGCATCAGTCATGGATATGGATCATAGGGCCATCTCCCCACACTGAAAACATTTTGTCATTTTCTTTTACAACACACAAATGTAGAGTGGTACCTCGAGGCTGGGGCGCTTGTATTGGGCGATGGCGGCATTGTTTGCATAGACGAATTTGACAAGATGAGACCACAAGATCGCGTTGCAATCCACGAGGCAATGGAACAGCAGACCATTAGCGTGGCAAAAGCTGGGATCACGACCGTACTTAACAGCAGAGCGGCCGTTTTAGCGGCGGCTAACCCCGTTTTCGGACGGTACGACGACTTCAAATCTGCATCAGAAAACATCGATTTAATGACGACAATTCTGTCAAGGTTTGACTTGATCTTTTTGGTTAGAGACATTCGCGAGGAAGAACGTGATCTCATGATATGCCGTCATGTCATGGGTGTCCACATCAATAATTCGGGAGCAAATGGGTTCAGTGCTACTGGAGGCGTCTTGGGCGACACCGGGTCCGACTTACTCTCGGCATCCGAGTTGCTCGAGGGCGAAGCCGGCGATCATGACAGGTTTGTGACAGAATTTCTTTTTCTTTTCGTTGTAATGGCTTTTCAATATCGACCTCACATGATTCTTGCATCGTTTTTATAGAATGGAGTCTCTAAGCAACGCCCCTGAAGCTATTGCAGAGAACGTTATGAAAGTTGCCACCACTGGACGAGGAGAACTTGATATCCCAGCCATGAAGAAGTACGTGCAGTACTGCAAATCGAAATGCAAGCCTACCCTGTCGGAAGAGGCTGGGCAAGTCTTGACCAGTGCTTATGTCAAGATCCGTGACGATGTTCGAAAGTCTACAATACAAACGCAAGGACCAGATGCGCAGTCGGTAATCCCGATCACTGTTCGTCAACTTGAGGCTTTGGTACGAATCTCCGAGAGTCTAGCCAAAGTCAGACTAGACTCGGAAGTTCGCATTGAGGACGTGAATGAGGCAATGCGACTCTTTCGTGTGTCCACGATGGCTGCCAACGCAACGGATCAAAACAACAGCATGGGAGAACAATCGATTTTGGGAAATGAGAACAATCGCGAAGAAATAGAGAGGACACAACGATTCCTCCATACAAGGCTGTCCATCGGTAGCACGGTGAACAAGCAAAAGTTGATTGAAGAAGCTTCCGGACAAGGTTACAGCTTCGTGACAATGTCACTTGTTTTGAGCGTCATGGCACAGCGCGGGGAAATTTTGGAAAGAAATCAAGGTAGACTCCTCAAACGAATCAAATAAAGATGATGGAAGTTGCTTAAATGGTGGTGCAATTCTTCGCCTCACATCTGAGCCAAGCACATCCGAGGCCGTCCTGTCCATGGCATTCTTTACGTAAATAGGATCATTTGGTTCTCAAAAGTACAATCATGATCGTATTTATGGTATTAGACTTATTATCAGGACTTGAATATTGATGCAATCTTTCATGATGTTTCCGTGCAAACAAGACGCTGAAACGTTGACAGTACTCAGTCGACATCTAGGTAGGTTTATCTCCTCTAGAAAACGCCATCATCGTTCTCTGTGCTTCTTGTTGTAACAACCTCCACCAAACCTCGACTTGTCTGTGTCCACAACATCAATCGAGCTAGACATCCTCGGTGGCCAAACCATTCATTCTCATTTCATGGTCGTTGAGGCCGCAATTCCCCCAATCGTACCAGCCAACACCTGTTCATTTTATTGTCAAACAATAATGAGTAGGCTACCAAGGAAAACATGCGACATCATTAACAGACGATCAGCAAGATCTCACCTTTCACCGTAGAGTAGGCCAACGTTGCAGGCAACAATGCAGACCCAAACCAAGTGTTGGCAATGGCTGGACCAGCAACTTTGGCAAGAGCTGGAGCCACATACGGCTCATACCAAGCTGTATTGGTGCCAATGTACGTAGAATAGAGGTTTGACTTGAGCTCTTCTACTCGGCGACCTTCGTGAGCCGGATTCAATGCAGAGTCTACTCCACAATAAATCGCCACTCCAGAAAAGATGAAGAGAAATGTATGAGCGACAAATGCAGCAGGAAATTTTGCAAAGCAAAGCGGACGACCAAGGTATTTCGAAAAGAAATGCTGAGAGGTGTGATCCGTCGCGGCAAGACACGCCGCAACTCCTGCAGAAAGCGAGCTTAATAAAGTTAGAATCATAAGAATCACCAAAAGTCTGAACCGGCGATTAAAAATGCGCACCGACAATGTGCTCTGTACGTGTACCCCACCAAGCTTGGTCCACATCTCGGCCAAGGAATTGATTGAAGTATCCGTAGTCCATCTATCCAAAAATCGCAGCAGAAATTTATTACAAAACAAAAACAAAGCAAACAAGGTTGATGTGAGGGGCGAATCGTTTAAGAACTATTGTCCCTGTCCCTGTCCCGCATCTAGCTTGGTCGTGCACACCTTTTGAGTGGGATGCTGGATGAAGTTGCTACAGAAATCAGCAAGCATATATGTTCCAAATGTAGTGCCCACAGCTGCAATCAATCCACCTGCACCTGATGACGCATTTTCCGATGATCCAGCAACTTGGTTACCACCAGAGACTGTGGACTTGGTTCGCTTGGAAACCGAGCGAAGGAAGTTTGAGGCGGCAGCTTTCGTAAACAGCATCCTGAGACTCTTTGCAAACGTGAAGTGTGATGATGATAGGACAATGTCGAATGCTGTCGAAAATGGAGTTTTGAAGCGATTCGCTGGCTAACCAAGGAAAAGATGGTTATGGGAAGTATATTTTCGTGTTTCTATGCGAAGTTACGAGTAGATCAACAAATTCAAAATGTCGGAAGGAAAATTCAAAAAAAGATACGCTTCTCCATCAAACTTCTCGAAAAAGTCTCAACTTTTCACTTCGGCCTCTAATCAATGATGAAAGAAGGCGATTCAGTTGACACCCAGTTTGGGAACGAGAACCCAAAATATTGGTTTCGCTTTTTCAGCATCCGAGAAAAGCTGAGTCGATTGATTCGATTAGCTGCTACAGAACAACTGCCGTCCACCAGAGCCACAACACAAACAAACTTCTGCAGGTAGGCAATCAAAAACGGGTTGGAGCTATCATTACTCGTTTTTGAAGGGAGATAGGCTGCAACTCTATCACGTGTTGCACCCTAATAGCTGTAGCAAATTGTTTTCTCCTCAGCTCCTTTAATTGCAAAGGAGGATGACGTGATAATTTTCTATTTACACCCTTCTGCCTTGTTTAGTCGTCCTACGACTTTTTTCTTCCTTCATTCCATGTCTACAACTCTCTAGCAACAGGCAAATCGATTTCGATCAGCCAATCATTCAGCGCGGCTTCCACCTTGGGAAACTCGTCTGAGGCAGCCGCACCCTTTTTCTTCAACGCTTTTTGAAAATTGGCAATTTCAGCGGCGAAGGCTTTGTATTTCTGGTACAGAATCATAAAAGAAAATGATATTGAGAATTGTAACATTGGCGGCAATGAATCAGGCTTCGCAATTGTTCGCTGAAGTGATTACCTTGACAGAAGGGAGAGAGTCGGGAGCCGCCGTGGAGTTTCGACGAAATGCGTTGGACAAGAGATATCCAGCAGCTGTCAAGTCTTTCCAACTTCCGCCTTCTTCACTTTCAAAGTAGGCTTTGGCTGGTTTGGTATCCCCACTCTTTAATCCTTCAGCAACAGAAAGAAGTCCCTGGACAGAGGCTTTGACACGTTCATTGTATCGCTGCTTGGCAGATAGGAGATAGGCTCCTCCTGCAGTGGCTCCTCCGGAAGCTGCCGCTGGCTCTGATAGAAAAGGAACTAATGCTACAATCACAGGGATCACTGCCAATTGCGCCGAAAGAGATCGCCGTCCGAACGAATTCACGGATTGTGAATCGTCGTAATCTTTGACGGAAATTGAAAGTGCACTTGGAACCGGCGCCCGACAATGATTTGCAGCTCCATGAAACGAAAAGACGCCAGCAGGGAGGGTAATTGTAAGTATGAGGAAGATTGAAATTATTTTGCAATGCATAGTCGCAGGTTTTGGTTGCTTCTACAAAGATAACATCATTGTGCAATGGAATGGGAAAGCAAGGGTTAGAACTAAAAGTATATTTTACGTCACTTTTGTCAGTTTTCAACTTTGACCAAGCATCTGTTCTAGTAGAGCGTTGTCTCCATTTTTTTGCAGACCGTTGAGCCATGAACAGGGGTCGGATACGAAGGCGGAAACAACGAAGACACCATTGTTTCAATATGTTGTGTGGATTGTGGATCCTCGGTCTACTACTAAGTATGAAGTATTTCACTGTACTGGTTGTATTCATTATTCCATGATTCCATGTTGTCTGGCACGTTGAGAAGGGTACTAGATTGCTGCTGTCATATATTACTCACCGAGAACTGCGGCAGACGAGATCGAATTGTCAAAAGAGTGGAAAGATCGAGATAGGATTCGTGCAGATCTCTGTTGCATCATTCTTTCGACGGATTCTTGTTTTTTTTTAATGAAGTAAAAGATCTACCCTTGACGTCGTATTCAACATGACCCACATCACGAAAAAAGAATGGAGGAATCATGACTTGTATACGACTTATTGGAGCAGTAACATCCACCACTCGCGCTCCGGCATGTATCATAGAAAAAAATATTACGGGCACAACAACAGTGTGTGCAGGAGTGAGAAAAACTACTACCGTACCTAACTTCAAGTGCTAGTCTTATGCATCGGCTTAACCCAGACATGTGTTGCGGGAGGCACTGTGTACTTGGTGTAGATACTGGTATCTACATCCTGGACAGAGATGACTAACACCCAAACACGCTAACTAATGATGTACTAGTCGTATTAGCAAACTAATTCAACGAATAGAGCATTGGCTCATTGGACTGACGCCATGGAGTTGGTTCTGGAAATATATGAGGGACAAGGCTACAGGTAGGAATAGGTTGTTAATACCGCAGGATTTGCTCAATCATTGATCTAGCCTGGCTCAGATATCCACCACCAAAAAGAACTTCATGGTTAAGGATGTGGTATAAATTATACACCGTCCTTCGTTTCTCGTGGCCATCGGGAAGTGGCCATTCTGAGTTGTACCCGTCGTAAAAATCAGAATTGAAGCCACCAAAAACGTATGTCTTAATAACAGAGTAACGCCAATAAGGACAACTCTATGAGACACAACTGAAAAAAACAGTAGCTACGAGTAATGCAGACTTACCATCGCAACATCCACCTCTCGATCGCCATAGTAGGTTGCGGGGTCGAAAATGACAGGAATGATTTCTCCATTCTTTTCGCAAAATCCTTTGTTTCCACCCCAAAGATCTCCGTGTACTATGCAGGGGTCCGGTTTGTGCGACAGCAACTCTCGTGTCTTTTGACGCAACTTCTGTATCTTGTCAGCTGCAAAGCCAGCATCTCCTGTTAATTTCAGCATATGGCCAAGGCGATGCTTGTCCCAAAAATCGGTCCAATCTTCTTCCCAGGCATTTGGTTGTGGCGTGGCACCGATGGTGTTGTCAATATGAAAGCCAAATTTCCCATTTGGAGAAATCCCTCTCTTATGCATTTTTGCAAGCATGACACCCAACTGATACTGCGATCCACCACCGCAAAAATTGAGGTACTCAAACAAAGCAAATCCTTGACGAGTCGCCTCGTGCTGTCCAAAGGCAATTGGTGTCGGTACTTGTATTGTGCCTGTATCTGCCATTGCTTTGACACCTTCATACTCGGCTCTTAGCATATCAAGTCCACCTCGAGCGGACTTGAGAAAAAACTTTTCGTTGGTCTTCTTGTCCAGGAGGGCACCGGTTGTGGCCCCTCCACCACCCGCATATCCACCTCCTCGCGTGGTCTCGAGTTTGACTTCCCGTCCAAGAGCCTCTGAGGCAGCTTTGGAAACTGTGTCAACAAAGGTTTCCGTGGAGGATGAGGTCATTGTTCGTTGGACCAGACAGAATTTATTGTGGATGAACGAACAGTTGGGAGAATTGGTCGAAAGAAAAGCTTTGGACGAGCGACAAAGTAACAACGAGAGCACAAAAATGGGAAACGAGGACCTTCTCAAGTAGCTGTGCACGGCAGGCATAGAAAGAAGGGTCGGTCTCCTTTCCATGATGACGGTTTCACTTTAATACTCTGACTACAGTGAAAAGTCTCTGATTTTGGATTATTTTTTTCTGTTGCTGCCACCTGCTGATGAGAGTTCCACCAAAGTTGTTCTCGCAGTCAATCCGATGTATGATACATAGCTTCCGGCGGTACCTCCGCTACCGGTACGAAGTTCCAAAAACAAGAAGTGTTCTACCGGTACGTAGACTACGGTACTACGACTGGTAGTACGTAAGTGCAGTAGACGTATCATACGACGTACCAGTACCGGGACGGTAAGTACTTTACCGTACTTATAAGTAACTGTAAAATGGCTGGAGTACGGCAGGACGGTACATCGTGTGGTATGCATACAATGATGGCTTACAGTTAATGTACATACGGTAGCGTACCGTAGCAGTACGAGTACGAGTAGTACTCGGAGTAGTACCTTATTACAGTAAATACGCACAAATAAACGTAGTGGCGATGGTTGTTGTACGACAGAGAAATAAAAGAGGCAAGCTTCTTGTGGTGAAGTGTCTGTCGAGTATTTTTATACGAAGTTGTCTAGAGTATCAGTTGGGCATCCTTTCACATGCACTCCATTAGAAAAGACTATGAATAAAGTCGTACGACTCTCAATCTTCATCGTCACAAAAAGAAATTTATAATCAACAACGATATCTACTTCTATCTTGCAATTTCAAATCTTACTGCTTGATCATGACACTCCTTGGCACCAGCGGAGCCGGAAGTTTTTCCATGGGCACTTCGGGCGGCGGAATGGATTCGTCGATGGGGAAATCGCTTGGTACGATCGAACACATCATCTTTTCTTCATTGATTCCTTGGGTCTATCTACTCTTTTTTCTTGGGATGATTCAGGCTTTCAATAATCCTCTTGTGACTTGGGAGGATTGTGCGTTAGATGTTGCAAAAACGCAGCTCTCCTAACAGTCAAATCGTCAAATCCCAACGGCATTGGAAGTCGTCACGTCGACCATCGGACTTTGTTGTTATTGTTGCTGTTGCTGTTTCTATTCGCATTTTTTCAACACTAACTTTCCAACGGCACTCTCATGCCACCGCCCTGCTTCTTTCTTTCAGATGAGATGATTGCCGATCGTCGTAAGGATCAGCAAAAGAGTGCCAAAAAGGGCACGAAGAAGCCTTCCACCATGGATCGCTCGATTGCGACGGGACGAGCGAATCGTGATGCAGCAATGAAAGCACGACGAGGCATCACTCAACAACAACAAAAGAAACCTTCGGCCATGGAAGTGGACCGAGAAGTTTATCGACAATCTCGAAAGACTGCTGTTGCAAAGAAGAACGCGGAGAAGAAAGCGTCAGGAGGACGTTTGCCGCCCAACTCGTCTTTGAGGGACAACAACAAGGCCAAACAGGGCGGAGCAGCTGCTACCGCAAAAAATGCCAAACCACTCCCTCCATCCGGGGCAGCAGCTTCCGTGGTGGGAGGAAGAACGCCGTCCAAAAAGCAAGTCGAGGCTGCAATCAAGGCAATGGCGGATATTGGACAACCCGTGCCACCCGGCCACCAACTCGTTTTGACGTTCGTGCCGGTTGTCACCGTAACAAATCCGCCGCCCGCTGCAAACAAGGGAAAAGGCCCCGGAAATAGCAATAGCGGAGGGAACAGGGCACAGAACAAGAACACGAACAGACGCGGAAACAAGAAGTAAAAACTCGGGCTCTGATCCTCTCACAACCACTGGTTTCGTTCGTCATGTCATCACCGTTGTTATCAATCTGCTTTCCTGCAATATACGACGTAGCTGTTACACATTGAGATAATCAGCATTTTCCTTACTATGATTCTAACCATCACATTCATCATGAATTCATGATGAAAATTCATGAAAATGTGACATGTTCATTCCTTAGCGGTCGCGGGAATCTCATCCTCGAAACCGACGATCCCTCCTATCCAGTTCCGGCTATTGATACAAATAAAGTTTAACTGTAAATGTCGGAAAGATAAAAAGAAGACTTTACTGACCAAAGAACAATAAAATCTCCCATTTACATCTTCGGACGTCATCCCGCCATGGCCAAGTATATACCGTCCAAGTCGTCCGCAGTGGAAGCGTGAACATTAGACATTAGATACAGTCCTTGTATCGACGATCGCCCTTGGATTGGAATTCGGCTCTAGTCAAAGTGTACACTCCGTATGGCAAAACAACCACGTAAAACAAGAGATTGGCTGCCATTGTTTCGTCAACAGTGAAGCTTTTTTCCGTAATTTCTCGCCGTCCGTTCCATTCTTCCACATATTTATTTTTCTTGACCTTGTACCGAGCTGGAATTGGGCCGCCTGCCATTCCACGTCGTGCAATAAAGTTCCTGCGGGTATAGCAACGTCAAAAGCAAAACATAAGGAAACAAAAAGGAAACGCGGGCGTAAACATGCAGTTTAGTTCGCAAGAGATCAGCGTCTGCTTCTTGTTGTTGTTGTTGTCGTCAATCGCCAACATCGATTTTTTTTTCGAACTCACGTTTCCCCGCGTAAAGCGAGCAATCCACTTCGACTCAATAGAGACAGTCTCATACTTTCAGCAAACGACAAATATAAAAGACAAAAGGCTTGCTTGACTGATTTGTAAAGTAAAACCAAACAACCTTCCTTGATGATTGATTTTGATTGTTGTTACCAAAACCTACCGCACTCGAGTAGCGGTACTTCGCACTTTTTCCGTAGGTACGTCAACTGCTCTATGTACAAAGGGCTGCAAATTCCACCCAGTCGAACTAGTCGGAAATCGGAGGACCTCTACTTTTCATCCGAGACCGAGACTTCTGCTACGGTAGCTTGCTAGGTAGCTACCGTAGCTACCTACCTAGAGTAGCTAGTAGAACCACCAGCGGTACTCGAAGTACCGGTAGCTAGCTAGCATGACGGAAACGGCAAATATTTTTTCATTTTTCAGAACACAATGTTATTATTATGCAGCTATTATAATCACAGTCAATGAAATTTGTTTGGGTTGAATGCGCACGAATCTATCTCGTAAATTCTTCTTGGTCCGCTGAAATCCAAGAAATGGGCGTGGAAGAAAGAAACCTTTGTACATACTCCCTAGATGGTCGGGGCTATGAAAATGGCTGAGAAGATTGTGAGAAAGCGATGCTGAAGAAAGCTATTTGGCGAACGTTATTTTTGTGAAGGGGCTGTTTGGTGATAACGCTATCAGTGTTTCTCAATCAAATTTCCTTAATTCTTGTAAATAAGTAGCATTATGGAGCCTGTTGCTGCTCCATCTCCGCCAATTGAGCCAACCTTTGTTCCTCGTCCCGTCGAATTCTCTCCAATCGCTCCTTCTCCTTTTCCTGAGCTTCTTGTACACGCTGGTTGGTGTACAATTTTTTCTTCTTCGGTGTCGAAGCTAAAATTGCTTCCAGATCTACAAACTTCGTCCGAACTCCACTCTCTCTGCACGCCGCGGCAATTTTAAGCGGCGATCTTGGATCCGTTGAAGACTCTATTATATCTTTGATTCCAAAGGTAGTTCCATCAACCAGCTTGACGACGATGTTTTCGCTTTTGGGTCCTGCATTCCAACAAAAAATAATATTGAAACCTAAAATGTGAGTCCCCTCATCATGTATGATATATCGCACCAGAGGCCCCAAAACACTCGGACAGACGGATCACTTCACCTGAGAATTCCACCACCGTCACCGACAGAGGAGAATCACGAAGGATGATGGCAAATTCATCTACTGTTACCATGGGAATAGCATATCCGGGTTGTTGAAAGGAAGTTAGCGCCGTCAAAATGGTGGCACCGCAAGATAGCAAAATATTTCTTCGACGAACGGAAAGTTCGAAGTCCTTGAAATCGTTCTCATTATTTGACAACGGGTTTTGGATGGCCAAATGTGCAGTCGAGCGTGGATCACAATGAAAATTGTTGTTTTTGAAGGAAGTCAGCTTTGGATTGTGATGTATAGATGTTTCCACAAAGGCATGACAGAAAGACGTCAATGACAATAACGACAGCAACCGCATGATACGTGTCGATGCCGATGGGATTTTCGAACCAGTCATTCTTTCTACAGACAGATAGACGCAGTGGCTTGAAGCTTTCGGAGACAACTCTCGATTATCAATGAAAGGACTAGACCAAGGATCTCCTCCGCGGTTTTTGTTGCCTTTCGCAAAACAACGACGATTACTACTGTCAATGTGACTGTGAGGTTGAATGTACTCTCAATGAACTCAGCGGAAGATACAATCGATAATAATTGTACGTAGTATGATGATGATGTTTTGTCCTTTTGGTGGATATTTTAATTTGTTATATTTTAAAGTACGTATATTATTGTATTTACAATCAGACAAAAAAATGTTACACTCTAGAGCTAGTACGGAGTACTAAAGTATGAGAGTAGCATTACAATATTATATTATAATACGAATACTAAAGTATATATATAAAAATATATCATTTTCTGTAATAATACGACAATTTTTTTCTTACGTAAAGTTCCAAGCGTCACAAGGCCCATGATTGTGACGTCATCAGCTTGTCGAATGTGGGGAATTGAAGTTGACAGAGTGAGAAATGCAGAAACGACAACAGAGAGTGGGCGCAAGCGTGTTCGTACAAAGAAAATACCTGGTAGTGTATACGGTACGTGTAAACGTAGCTGTACGTACTGTAACGTCATCCGGTAGATTAATTAAAAAAAAAAAAATCCAAAATGCAATAATAAAACTGCATGTGGCTACGTGGCTACTCTCCGTTCCAAAATTTGAAAAATTAAAAAAGTCGACACGATGAGGTATAGGTACCGGTACAACTAGGGTAGTACGGTAGTCGATTCCAGTCGATCCTCCCAGCATGTCGCACTGTTGTACTCGGAGTGATTTCCTTTCTTTCACAACAGACATACTATTATATGGGAACAACGCGGATCTACGTACAACGGAGGAGGCCATGAGACCTCTCTTTAGGACTGAGTCCCTTTAACTCAAGTGCCAAGCACGACTTTGAACACGTTTTTCTGGCATACAATTTGCTGGGAGGAAAAGATAGACCCGACACCAATGATGAAACCATTACGGATCACGTCCCTCAGGGATATGAAATTATTTAAAAGGCGAGAGACAAAAAACGCAATGTCACCTGGTGAAACAGAGGACAATCTACTTCTGACTGTGAAGGGCGCTCCTGTTGCATCCAATGCCGAGCTTTTAGTCCCGGACGATCGAGCGTCAACCTTGGAGACGAAGCGAACGAAGAAGAGAGTTCGATTTGCGATCGATTCTTTCCCATCAATGGATTATGTAGAGCCAGCACCAAGACACTGTGACCGAGAGAATACAGACCAGGTAATGAGCAAACATAGTCATTATTTCACCCTTGCTGTCACCTGTCAGCTACTTGCCATATGATTCCTTTTTTCACCAAGTTTATTATTTTTGTTTCGCTTTTCCGATCTTACATCAGGGCGCCAATACTGCGAACATGAATTGTGGACAGAGAAGTATCAGTCCAAATCCCACATTGAATCAAGAACAGACGTGCACTGGAGACAGCAGTCCGTGTAGCAACACCCACGTCGACCCCGATATTCACACAAGCTCGGAAAACAATGACGAAAGCGAGGACTTCTGGGATGTCGCTAATCGTATGTGTACTTTGAATCTCAGTTCAGCAACATGTCGAGTACAGGATACAATAAAGGTCCAGAGCATCTGTGAGCATGCATCTTTTGCCATGATTGAGGCAGCTCAGTCCAATTGGGATATCCACGGAGACAAAAGTAAAAACGAATTTGCTTCTTTTACTAAGGAGCTTCGAGAGGGCCTTGCGATGTTTGGTAAAGCAATTACAAAGCATTCTTTAGAGTTTGACCAGCAATGCTTTGGCTTGTAAAATAATGAAACGTGAATAAGATGATCTGGGCCAACATAGTATTGGTGGCACCCCGATCGAACGGCAGACAACGCAAAAATAAAATTAAAAACTCATCACTTAATCGACCACGGTCTGTCAGACATGTTGCGTCCTTTTATAGCCCTAAAATTTGAAACTTTGAAACCAACTCTTCTCGCCGCTCGAGCCGGAGACTAAACCACCTCCTACAATAGCGCCAGCAGCTCCAGCTTCCTTCAGCTGGTTAATGTAAGCTTGCGGTGACGATTCGCCATCTTTTCCTTTCGCTTGAATCAGACCCACTCGCCCTTCCACCAGGATTGGAGTCTCGCTATGAATGATTCGGAAAGTCTTCATCTCCTCACTTTGGAGTATTGAAAGCGCTTGTAGACCAGTCATGTCAAATGAGTAGTCTTCGAGATTTCGATTTGAGACGATTAATCCATCCACACTGCCTGCAGCCACAGATTGGTTCAAGTTCTCTAGCTGCGCTGTGGAAGTCACTGTCGAAAGCGACTGCATCTGTACGCTTTTGGCAATTTTTATCAGATACACCAAATCCTTAGTTGCCAAAGAACCAACCAATAGAGTGACAGCGTCTGCTCCAGCCAACCTCAATTTGTACAGCTGGTACGGATATAAAATGAGATCTGATGCAAGGATAGGAGGAGGTGTTGTCATGTTATCCAGAGGGGAAGCTTCCAAAGCGATGCTAGAGGTAAATTCCCTGGCTTTGGTGACATCATCCAAGGATCCACCAAATAGTACTCCGTCACAGTTAACGCTCAATACAAGGGCACCTTTGGAAACAAATTCACTGACAAGATTTTGAAGATTGTATCGTTTTCGAAGACTGCCACTGAACGGGTCCGTGCGTTTGCATTCTGGGATGACGACAAAGTACCCTTCCTTAAAGGCTTCCTTCAATGGACCTATCAAATCCCGCGGTATTGGTTTCGATGGATCCAGTGCACTAAGTTTGCACTGAGAAAGGAGGTTTGCTAGCGGCACACGTTCACGGAAGCGGTCCACCTCTGTTTCTTTGTCCCACATGAAACCCTCCAGTGCTGAAGATGGAAGGGCCGCCTTCTCGGCTACACTCCACTCGACAGTCGACACAGTCAAGGCACGCCCTGAATGGACTTCCCTCCGTTTCAGAATCAATTCGCCTTTGGAGTCTCTTGGAGCTCTGTTCTCGACATCTACGTATGCTTGACTACTTGAACTTTTTTCGTCACTCGTATCACCTTGCAGTGATTGATCACTCTTCACGTCGAGAGGATCGTTTGTAGGATGAAATGTTGGACGATTTGACTTGCTGCCAATTAGAATGTACGTCGAGGCGCTACCATGTAAACTCGTTTTAGATGTCCCATTTGCATCATTGTCTGAACTCAGTGAACCAATGATGCCATTGGAGAAGAAACCGTATATGCTTGGAATAGTAGGAATGTATTGAGAAATAGTGGTACTCTCAAATCCAGACTTGCCCTGGAAAAACTTGTTGCCACGATCCAAAGTCGGAAACATCAAGCATCCAGCAGGATAAAAATCCTGTTTGTGACCTTGCACGGTGGCAGAAAGTATTCGCTTTTTATATCCCGTCCAAATGGCTTCAACTTCCTTTTTGGAAAAAGTAGAGTCTCGCACAAAAAACCGCATTCTGGATCCTTGCTCGATGCTGACACTTCCTAGAGGAAAGGTGACTGAACCATCCTTCATAGAAGCGCTTGCTACTTGGTACACAGCAAAGTTATGGCCCTTTCCTTCTGCCAGTCTTGCTAGTTCACTAGGCGTCCGCCCAAGTGAGCCACCTTGGTCGAGTCCAACGAGAAGAGCCTTTCGCATGAATGCCTGATCATCGTCACTGAGTGTTTTCATCAGAAAATTGGCTTCAGCAAGGGTAGGCTTTGGAATTCTTGCTTTGGCATATGCTTGCGCCATTTGCGAGGCGCCAGTGTACTCGATATTATCTGGGTCTTCGTCTTCGTTCACGCCTTCTAATAATTCGGCTTGCCGAACAATTTCACTCGAAGCCTCGTCCAGCGTAATGGCAGAAATTGTCGATTCCTGACCTTTCACAATTTGATAGACGCCACCGACAGGCTTTGCTCCTTGGGCAATCATAGTCTTGACTTGAATGTCCCCCTTCATGACCACGCCCACACATCCATCGGTGTGTGTTTGGATCATACTTGTTTCTGCGATTTTAGCATCATGCCGAAAAAGCCTTGCCCGAGATAGAGATGATACCGTTGATGCAATGGCCCCAAATACTGTGCTTCGTGGAAGATGCATATCGAAGCCTCTGAGCAAGTCGTCGAGATCATTGGAAAATGCTGGAGATGGAATCAAGAAGACAGCCTGAGAATCGTGCTCTTGTGTACTTTGGTTGATTGCATTCTGTGGACTAGCATCTTTGTCCGACAGCCCAATCGACTTCCTCCAATCTTCAGAAGAGAGTATGGCATAATTGTCGGGTACATCATCTCCAGCGACATGAAATGTTTGAAGGCTAACATCTGGCAAAATACAAAGCGCCACGGATACGCCGGGAACTCCTTCTTGCTCCACGGGTACGCACATTCGGGTACGAGATGATGTGTCATCTGAATCATCATCGAATCCATTGGCTTCTTTGTCGCTTTTTGATAGGGTGTCAAGTGTCGGTTTCATGACAGGTCGACTCGAAATGAATCCACCACATGTCGATCCTATCAGATGTTGAATTCCCTTCCCGTAGCAGTTTGCAGCTTGTAAAACGGCTGGGACCACAGTCGCTGGACTTGCACTACCATCGTACAAGCTACTGACACTTACAATGGCCAAGTCGATTTGGGCGCCATCATCATTTGTTCCTTTAGAAATAGACGGTAGAGCTTCTATTGCCATTGCAACAGCTTGTTGAATGGCTTCTGTCATGTCCATGGCCTGTGAATATCCGGAAGCCATAGATTGCGGTCGTAATAAATTTTCATTCGACGGATCATTGTTTATCAATTCTTGTTCGACTCGATCTACCGAAGACGACGAAGATGCACTCATGCTCCTGGCCCAAGTTGATGGTGCCTTTGCGCTCTGAAAGGCAGCATCTTGGTGTGGTATAATTATTTTGAGTGGTTGCGACAGCAGCTGTCGGAAAGCGTCGGGCGTCGGCTGGAATGCCGATGCGATAGACAGGAGCGTACCGGTCAAAACGGAAAGGAAGCGGTAGTTCCCCAACGCGGACGGCATTTGACGATGATTGAGGAGACAAACAACGATTCCGACGCGCCTGGTGGATGTAAAATGAAACCTGCAGGCCGCTGGTCGATGAATTTTATTGTTGGTGTTGCCTTCGGTCCATCCAAGAGAGTTCGATGAACTGGGGGATTGACAGTGAGGATGGGTGTGATGTCAGTGACGTGCATAAAAGATACGTTCTGCGCGTACGTATGTCCCCCATTTTGTCGTCAGTCGTGAGTCGTGAGTCGTGAGCAATACGTTAGTAACGAGAGCTCTTGGGGTCATTACCCGGTATCATACCTCCCCTTAGCTAACTGAAAAGCTTTACCCGAACGAGCTCGGCAAAGCACTAACTGTAAGTAATTTGTATCAGAAGCTCAAAAAGCCTCGAATAAGAGCCAGAAATGAGCAGTTGTATTGATTGAACAGCACAAGGCAGTGAGGACGACCTCAGGAGTATTTGCAGCATTGACGGATCACGTCACCACCGTGAACTAGTACCGGTAGAATTACATCACTCTTTCCCAACGAAAAGGAATCTGGTCCCATCATGCCTCTATGATAGATGCCCGCGAGGTTGCCTGTCCATGTTCAGAAAGGATTAAACTTTTTGCACTGGATTGCATGGGCTTTTGTGGGTCCCACATTTGTTGACGTAACCATCTGGGGGAACATACACTCTGGGCTTTTGAGGAGGACATCATTCAATTTCTCAAAGGAATTAGCATCGCTACCTTCCACCAAATTTTGGAGGCTGGCGAAGAGAAGTCCAATATGAATAGCGACACAAAAGCAACGTATTCGAGCTAAGAATCCAAAGCTTGTCATCTTTGGAGGTGCAAATCGCTATCCTTTCAGGTCTTGAAGGATCCATCGATTGAATTTTGACATCTTGGGGAGATAACGAGCAGATTGTTCTTAAATTTGACATCGAGACGATTGAAAATGGCATCAGCTAGTCTACAGGTTTGCCATCGGCTGAGTTTCGAAACGAAGACCCACCCCGACAAGATTGTATAGTTTGCATCAAATGCACCAATCCGTTCTCTAGTGGCTACCCACAACAAGGAGGTTGTGTAGGTGCAATCACAAAAGCAGAATAGATGCTACAGTGGAATCACTTTTAGTTGAAGATTCAAGCCACCTTCTTAGCATTTGGATCGGTAACACCGGCCACTTGGCCTCCGCCATCTTTTTGTGGGATGTAAGGAATGTTCTTGTCTAAGGGCTCTTTTCCTAGCGTCAGCAACAGATACACCATGGCCATGCCCAGCAAAGGATTTTGTTGAATGTGTAGTAAAATATTTGTGAGTAGTAGAAGTAAAACGATACCAACGATGTAGATAGGATGTTTCTTGAAATGGACCGCAGTGAGATACACCTTGTTGAAAAGCGTGTCAGCATGTCCTAGCTGCTCTGGTTCCTGGGTCTTCCATTGTTCTACAAGATCCCTTCCTCGTTCTACGTTCATTTCTTGTTTGTCAGGCTCTTTGGCTGTGCTGCTCTCGAAAAGAGCTTGAACTTGTTGTCTCCCATTGTCGGTTACGAAATGACCGGTGTCGACATTCAGTATCACCAGGGACGGTAGTCGAAATACCTTCAGATGTGTGGCCAAATTGTGCTTGATTCGCGTTCCATCCTCATCTCCGTCTATCGCTAACCAGGGCATGCCGGCAAAAGTTTCCAAAAATTCGTTTCGAGTGTCGTCAGATGAAACATAAACGATTTCCATGTCGTCCTTGCTCAAACATGTCTTGTAAAACTCGGCTAGCTTGGTGGTGAACTCCTTGCCCATTCCATTCCTTTCAAATGATTGAGAGACAACAGACATCCAGAGAAATCATGATAGAAACGACAACAGCCGTTAGGTGAATGAAGTCAAGTTGATGATATTATCATTCCAGCAAAAGTGCTCGAGGTAAACAAGACGTACCATGCTGATGTGAAATAAAATCCAACCAGTTTCTTTCCCTTCAATAGCTCCGCCGTTGGTTTTGGAGGTGATTTCACATCCACCATCAGTGTCTTTCCGAGATGTCGCTCAAGATTGCTGACACCAGCATTCGAATCAGAACTTTTTGGCGTAGCCTTGTTCTTTTCGTACCTGTCCTTTCTCGGAGCCATTCTGAAAGTGTTGCTGTTTCCTCTTGCTCGGAAACGCTAGACGCTAGAAAAGATCAATTCGCGGGCTGATTCTGTCGCCTCTGATGGGATGCACTGGCAGTGATTTACAGTTCCTTTGAGCTTCTACCGGAAGACAGAGAAGTGTTTCTTTGTGATAAATCTGGAGGGAAAATAGTGCGAATGAGAAGAAGTTGATGCCATTCTCATGATGCGGCTTGGTATGCTGACATCATGCTTTCTCCTTTCCGGCGGAAAACGAGGCACCTACGTACGGAGTACCAGTATGATAGTACGTATGTAGTACTCCGGAGTCCGGAGTCCGAGTCCAAAAAGCACCCGTCGCTGAACGATACATGCGCGCGTCCACCTGACACCACTCATCATTCTTTGACGGCATGAAGTACGGTCGTAGCGTTACGGTACTGGTAGTCTACAGAACTTACTACGGTATCTGTCGTACCAAAGATCAAGAAATACTTCGTACTCCGGACTCCTCTGGAGTGCGTTGCCTACATCGAAGTGGCTACCGGTAGGAAGGTTTGTACACAGTAGGACTGGTACATAGTAGGAAGTGGTCGTGTACCGTAGTCTATCTAGCTAGGTAGGTAGTAGAGCAACGATAGACAACGGTAGGACTCTACCGATACTACCTGGTAGTCCCAGCATTGCTTTTTGCTTGACACCTCGACGCTCGACGATAGCCCGAAGCTCAACATCGAAAAGGTCAAGTGCGGTCATTGGTTTCAATTTCGCTATATCCTAGCCATTGTACTGAAAGGTTTCACTACTCAAGTAAGCGAGCGAAGCTTACTACATCGCAGAAAAATTAGAGAAGTATGGGAGGATCCGCATCAAAAATAAACGTACTTGGTTAACAAAGAGGACACTGCGATTGACAGATAGAAACGACCTCACAGATTGCCCCAAAAGTCAAATCTGCCGGTACCCTTTCAAACAACGGCTGCGGTGAATATCCGTCCAAAGACTGAGTGCAGTTTCCACTCCATAGTATGAAGTGAATCCGACGACATCAAGATCCAGGAATCATCCCTTTTTATGATTCCCTTCGCTCGTTGAGATGAACAATACAGGTTCGATCAAAAATCTAACCAAAGTACGACGGAAGCAACTCTTGGAGGAGGTAAAACCTTTCGTGTCATGTCCATCCATTCATGCTGATAAGGTAAAGTAAGAATTGAATCGCGATTCTGAAAGTTCAACTATACAAGGGCAGCATTACAGATTGCATTGAAACTCAACCACACTACTTGAAATGTGAAAACACAGGTACGGGAAATCATCGAAACGTGTTGATAGTTGATATTGCAACATCATCCACCGAATTCGTTCTCTTCAAAATCGCTCGAGGCCATGGTGTCGTTCTGGTCCATCTCTGTTTCAAAGGGGCTAAAACTGTCATCAAATTTACTGGTATTCCCGTAGGGGTATCGGTCTGGGTGAGGTTTCTTGGGGTGCCCATTACCCCGCCTGCGGTCATCTTCGTCGGGATTGGTCACCTGTACTACCAGAATGGCAATCAACACTGCGGCAATCAACAACAATCCAGCAAGGACAGCGCATCTGAAGATCTTCTTACGGCGTTCCTTTTCGTTCGGTGCAGAGCTATTTTGAACAAACTCATCAGAGCGAACAACTTCAGCGATCGGTGGGACTGAATGTTTATACGCTACATTCTCCACGTCAAGATCAATCTCACTGGTCCCGACGAGGGACGCTCGAGGTATCACGATGGCCTTGTCGACGTCATCATAGTCCGTGGGTTCGTCCCGATCTACTGGTTCCACCGAAGTAGATATGTTTTCGATTTGAGAGGTGCTGTGTATGTCTACAGAAAAGGCACCGGGCCCGGAAGGGAAAACGATTCTGCGAGAAGAGTGTTCTTCTCCTTCTGGTTGCTCATCGTTGCCCGTAACATCACTTGGTGCGATCCTGCCGATGATTCTGGGAACAAACGTCCGATCAAATTCGGATGATTTCCCACGAAAGAGTGCATTTGTCTTTTCTGCCATTACCATGGCCATCACGTCCTCTTCCTCTTCGTTTTCCCCTGACTCTGATTTTGCTTCGAGTTCAGATTGATCATCTGACATGATTGTTCTTCCATCGCTGTTTGCTTGTTCTTCCACAGGAGTATCTGGATTCATTGCGTCTTTTACAACTCAATGAAGTGTCACGTGCAAAGATCAACTTTAATTTAAAGACATCCAAGCTTGTGATTCACGTCAGGATCGTATCTGACACTGCCAATGCCGCTTGTGAAGTAACGATAATAATATTATATCTTTTGCTGCTGTCTTCTTCTTGCATGGAGTGCGAGAAGTGTGTAAATTTCTCCTTCAGCGAATTTGATGGATCATTGCCAAAACGCTATCAAGTGCACTACCGAACTGTTCTGGACAAAAAACAGTCGACATCTGGGGAAAGACAGTGGGTGTGGGCGGTGTGGGCATCACCGAGCACTTACAGTTAACAGTAACTACTGGTACCAGCACTCTCGTAGCTATGGTAGACGGTACTGTACTCCGTCGTGAAGAACTTCCCATCAATCGTATGAAATTTTAGATCGAACCGCCTGGAAATCCCAAAATGAGAGGAACAACTGGGAGCCACATGTTAATTGCAATATAAACTAATACTTGGTATTTTAACATTGAAGCCCAAGCGTTCGCTTGGCCTCATTATTTTTTGAGAACGTTCTGGAGAAAGACCCTTACAGTTAACCCGTTATCCAACGTCCGGGTCGAAGTAGCGGATGATGATTCGATGAACGACGAATGCCGTGCGAACATTCTACTCGTACGTATGATACCGTTCTACTCCAAGTACGTACAATGGTCGTTGAGAGCAACCAGATGACGTCTTCTTCATGCACAGTCCTACACAAGATTGAATTGTTGCTCCAGAGAGACGATAAAGAGCAAGATAAGTTGATTGTGAAGCGTAAAAAGCCATGAGTCAAGTACTCGTTACTGGTTCTTGAGATAAATCTAATTTTTTATCCATATCGTATTGCATACACTTCTTGAATTTCTTCTTTTTTACCGTAGTTGTTGTTTTCATCGATGCATCATGAAACGTACCGTCACCTACCAGACTTCTTGCTGGGCACGGTTTTTGATGTATAGTTGTGTCATTGCACCTGTGGCGCTTTCAATGTCTAAAGGATCCTCGCTCCATTTCGAGAAGGATCGCACCAATGCATCCTGTAAAGGCTTGGGTAGGTTGCGATTACCACACACGTACATCATACCGTCATTTGTTTCTCGAAGCAGCACACGTGCATCATCGGTCTGGCCCACCAAATCCTGCACATACACTTTCTTGCTGGGATCGTCCCGACTAAAAGCAGTATGAAGCTTGAACCAATCATACTTCTTCTCATATTCCTCCAACTCCGATTGATACAAGAACTCAAACGCTTTCTTGCGGTTTCCAAAGTAGAGGGAGAATGGTCCAACAACTTCTCCAGCTTCTGCTGCCCGGACCTTGTCGCGAAGGAAAGCCATGTGGGGAGCCAATCCACTGCCGATTCCTGCACAGAGTACCGGCTGCTGGGGTTCGGGTGGATCCATACTTCCAGCCTTGATGCGACACCACAAATGGTCACCAGCAACCTTTTGACGCAGCATGTCGCAAGTGAGACCAACCTTTTCTCCATCGTCGCACCACCATGTGTCAATCAATACCAACAACTCAATGACACCAGGAGAAGCCAAAGGTGCGCTGGCAATGGAATAGGCACGTGGTTTGATAGGAGGAATCATCGCTAATAGAGCCGGAAGCGGTGGATGCGCGTTCTTGAACCGGAGCAGAGCATCTGCTACCGTCATTCCAGTTTCCTTGGCAGCCTTTTTCAAAAAGCCCACGTCCAGGATCATTTTCTTTTCATCTTCATCTTTTTCAAATGTTGCCAGCTGCTGCATGAAGTGCTTGGAGGGCTTTCCAAAGAGGTCCAGGACATATGTGAAAAGAGTTCCAATTGTTACCTCGCCATCGATGCCAAAGTCATGTATCTTGATGACAGTACCATCATCAAAGTCGGGAGAATAAGCATGAAGAAATGACGAAACTTTGTCTTTGTCATTATGTGGGAAGATTTCCAAGGCATCTCCAAGCTCGTAGGCCAAAGCGCCTCCGGTCTCCAAGCGGATGGTGCGAAAATCCCGATTGTATGTTGCTTCACACATTTTAGAGTTGCTCATTATAGGGATACTCTTGGCCTTTATGCCATCAGATTCATAGTACATGCGTACAATTCGCTCTTCTTCTGCTTCCAACAATACAGCTTTGGGACTGTACTCGACTCTGGCAGGTAGGATATGTGGTACCTCGGCTGGAGGAGGAACTTCCAGTACGGGCCAAACCTGGTCCAGCCACGAGTGTAACCCCTCTTCAAGTCCCTCTTCAGCAGAGTCATCACCATATCCAATGTTAAGAAGTTTCGTTGCTCCAAGTTCCACCATTTTTTGTTCAACTTGCTTTGCCGCTTCACAAAAGAAATAGTAGGAAGAGTCACCAAGCCCCATGACTGCAAACTTGGTTCCTTCCTTGAATGGTTCAGTTTTTGCGCAAAGGGCTTTGAAGAACAACGCTCCATTTTGTGGCATTTTTCCTTGGCCACAGGTTGCAATAAAGAAGACTGTGGTCATTCCGTCCAGGTCGTCTACTTCGACGTCATCCATGGCTTCGGCACCATGTGAAAGAATACAAGCATCTGCAAAGTCTCGCGCCAATCGAGCAGCAGTTCCAGTCTCAGATGCAAAGAGTACTTTCACAGAAGCGTCATCTGCGTGATCGAATGCCTTGTAGCCAGCTGCCATTTGGTTTAGATGTTCCATACGATGAGAAACATCTCGGTTCATCTGCGTGAACAAGTCTTCGGCGATCTTGGGACATGCCTTCTGTAATTTCATGAAACGAGTCTCTCTTGAGAGAAATTTCTGTACATCCTTTCGCAATTTTTTGCTGTCCAAAATAAAAGGGTTCTTGCCGTCGTTCAGAAGTGCCGGGTTGTATCGGTATAAGGGCCAATACCCGGTGTCAACCGCCAAACGGCACTCTTCCACCATATCATCGAGGCCATGAGCTCTGAGGCCATGCTGGACACAAGGAGCGTAGGCCACAACAAAAGAAGGACCGTCATGGCGATCAGCTTCCAGGAAAGCCTGAAGCACTTGCGATTGGTTTGCAAGGCACACACTGGCAACATAGACATGCTCATATGTCATGAACATTTCTCCAATGTTTTTCTTGCGCTGCGTCTTGCCACTCGTGGCAAACTTGACGGAAGAACCAACGGGAGTGGCCTTCGACATTTGTCCTCCCGTGTTGCTATACATCTCTGTATCTACGACCAAAACGTTCACATCATTCGACTCAAATGCTTCAATGTGATCAAGGCCACCAAATCCAATATCATACGCCCAACCATCTCCGCCAACAATCCACTGAGAGAGCTTTGGGAACATGTCTCTTTCGGACCAGATTTGATTCAAAAGGGGAGCTTTGTTTTCATGCGGTACCTCTTCAACGAGTTCTTCAAATAATGGCTTCATCTTGTCAAAAATGAGGGTACATTTGTCACTCTTCTCATTGCAAGCCTCCTGCCAATCCAAAAGTAGGTGGACAAGTGTGGTTTCTGCCAAAGACTTGTCAGATGGCAACTTCATCTCCATTATGTGGACATAGTCCTGTACTAAATGGATCAGACGTTCTCGACGCTGTCGCATCGCGATGAACATTCCAAACCCATACTCGGCATTGTCCTCAAAGAGAGAGTTTGCCCAAGCTACATAAACCAACAGCGCGAAATAGTTAGAAGGAGATCTAAAATGATTCAGCATTGTCCACTCAACTTAGGAAAGGTTGCTCACCTGGCCCTCTTCCAGTCTTTCTTGAGACGGTGTAGGGATTTGAGGGAAAAGATCCTCCCCAGATACTGGAGCATCCTGTTGCATTCGCAATGACCATGCGTTCTCCAAACAGTTGTGTCAGCAATTTAAAGTAAGGTGTTTCGCCGCATCCAGAACAAGCCCCCGAAAACTCCATCAGGGGTGTTTGGAATTGTGACCCACGGACGGTTGATTTGTCAATCAAATCTCCTCGCTCAGGGAGATCGTAGGCATAGTTCCAATTTTCTTCATTCTCCTTCTGGTGAATTTCAATGCTCTGCATTTCCAAAGCCTTTGGTTCTTCAGGGCATGCCTCAACGCAAGCATTGCACCCTGTACAATCTAATGGAGAAACTTGAATTGCATATTTCTTGCCGCCAAATTCCGATCCGGTTGCTTTGATAGTCTCAAAATGCACAGGAAATGGTGCATTTTGGGCCTCCTCTTTTGTGACAATGAAGGGACGGATGGCTGCATGGGGGCACACAAAAATGCATTGGTTGCATTGAGTGCAGCTGTCAAAGTTCCATTTTGGAATCCTTTTGCTAGGATTCGGATTGCGCTTTTCAAATTTCGTAGTTCCAGGAACCATCACGCCACCAAGCAAATGATTTTCAAGGAATTTTGAGACAGGAATCTCATCTCCTTCGAGCCGAGTGACGGGATCCACAATATCTGTCATGAATTTCCGTACTTTCTCGTCATCAAGCAAGCGTCCATGCCGCTCTTCAAATGCCTTGAATTCCGCATCAGGCTGGACTTTTTTCCAACTGCTGGGAACCTCAACCTTGATCAAAGTGTTGGGATCTGAAACCACAGCATCTAGAAGGTCGATGTTCTTCTTCACAATTTCATCGCCCTTGTGGCCATAGGCCTTCTTGATGGCTGCTTTGAGAAGAGCAACAGCGTCCATCAGTGGAACAACATTAGAAAGACGAAAGAACACTGTCTGGCAAATCATATTGATGCGACCAGCCAGCCCATACTGGCGAGACAATTCTCCGGCATCCATGATGTAGAACTGCAACATTAGCAAAATTCGATGAGAGGATGATTGATGGGCAACGATGTGTGTTCTGATCACAAACTTACATTGATATTCTTCATTGCAAGGGTTTTTAAGATCTTTGGAGAAATCAGTTTCTCTAAAACCTCAATACGCTTCACCGGATCCTTGATAGAGGCTGCGGTTGTGTTTAAGAAGAAATTTCCTCTGCGCTTGCAAAACTTGACAACATCAAACTTGTTGGCTTGGACATAAGATTCATTGTGGCATGCCACATAGTCCGCCATTCCATCCTCAACCCGGAAAGGTGCTTCGATCTTGACACTTAGAGAGAAACGGAGATGGGAAATGGTCCAACCACTGCTCTTCTTGGCATCATACTCAAAGTAAGCTTGAACCGACATGTCGTCATGATAATTTCCAATCAGCTTGACTGCCTCTTTGTTTGCACCCACCGTTCCATCGCTGCCAAAACCCCAAAAGACGCATTGGGTGACGTTTGCATCCAGGATGCTCAACGGTCGGCCAAGCGGGAGGGATAGATTTGTGACATCATCGTTGATACCAACGGTGAAAGGAGACTTGATGTCCGTTTCATTCTTCCTCAACATGTTGTTGATGATTGCTGAGACCATCCGAGGAGTGAAATCTTTGGATCCAAGGCCATATCTCCCTCCTGCAACAAAAATGTCCTTCCGATGCCCTTGCATGAGAGAGGTGCAGACATCCAAATAAAGTGGTTCTCCTTGGGACCCCCCTTCACGTGTGCGGTCCAAAACTGCAAGACGAGTAATAGACTTTGGCAAGGACTCACAAAAGCCCTTCCAATCCCAAGGACGAAACATCCTCACTCCAATTACACACGTTGATTCATTTTTAAGATATCGCAATGTGGCGTTGATGACTGTCACACCTGATCCCATGCACACAATTGCCACTTTAGGCTGACTCGTACCGTAGTATCGAAATTCGAATGGTTCGTATTTCCGTCCTACAACACGTTCGAAATCAGCCATTGCCTTTTCGATATGCCCTTTAACTTGATTGTAGTTTTGATTGCTGCTCTCTACCATTTGCATGAAGACATCAGGTGCTTGAGCTGTTCCACGTTGCCTACAAAAGAACAAGGAAAAAAGAGCTAGTGAGTGAACAGTGTTCTCACTGTTTCGAATTTGCTCACTAATCAAAACTTACGTGGGATGGAGCGGAGACAATCCTCGCTGTCTATGCTCCTCAATTTTTTCAAAGGGCAAAAGATCGCATAGTTCTTCGTCAGACACAAGACATATTTTGTTGATTTCGTGGCTTGTTCGGAATCCATCGAAGAAATGCAGAAATGGTACTCTTGAGTTCAATGTAGCCACTTGACAAATCACAGCCATATCATGGGCTTCCTGGACGCTGAATGATGACATCATCGCCCATCCACACCCTCTCACGAGCATGGTATCGCTATGATCACCGTAAATACTGAGTGCTTCTCCAGCCAATGCTCGTGAGGCGACATGGATAACGGTTGGTAATAATTCTCCTGCAATCTTATACATGTTGGGAATGAAGAGTAGCAGACCCTGGCTGGCGGTATAGGTGGTAGCCAAGGTTCCAGCCTGCAAGGAGCCGTGAAGCGCTCCGGCAGCACCAGCTTCACTTTGCATCTCTATCACTTTTAGTTCTTGGTTCCATAAGTTCTTCTTGTGCTCTGCTGCCCACGCATCCACTTCTTCTCCCATTGGCGAAGACGGAGTGATTGGGAAAATGAAAGCACAATCGTTTGTGCGATAGGATACATGGGCAGCTGCCCAATTTCCATCGACACATTTTACGATCGCCTGTCTAGTTGTCGGAGGGTCCTTGTTGCCGTTTGCCGGCATTTCTTTGCTATTGAGGTTTGTTTCTTCTTCGGGCATGATGATGATTTTTGTGGGCTTCGGTACGTCGTGCTTCTGATCAGTGCGATCGCACTTCCTTTTCAATGTCTGATGGCTTGGTCTTCTTCCATTGTTTTTTCTCGTGATTTTTATTTGTTTGTTGATGGAAGCGAACTGCGACGCACTTCAATCATACTACAGTACTACTCTCCGGAGTACTACTCGTACACTTTTCTACGGCAGATCTTTTGAAGGCCGCATTCGGGCTTCGCATACACCAGAAATCGAATGAGGATGACATCATTCTATTTATGATTTTCACACTCGCGCAAACAAAAAGTCAGCTTCTTGTCTGGTTTCATCCAATCATCTCATAGATGAGGAGAGCAACCAAAGATCCGATGACTCTTCACAGTCAGGCCTCAACACAGAACTACCGTAGTCCACCGGTATGTAGATGTTGTCGGTGCTTCGCTTTTGTTGCGCAGGGTTGTTCGAGTTGCTATGATACAGCTTCGGGTTTCAAAACAGGAGGCATGTCAGACCGAGAGATGAATAGTCTCCGCCACCACCACATTAAAAACTAATCGAGTGTCTTCCTCTGGACCAATATTTGTTCTTTTTCAGTTAACTACGTACTAACGTAGTAGTTCGAAAAACTCCAGCGCATCCGGTATTCGAATACTTATTGGTGACGTAAGCAAAACGAAATCTGAGAACCTGAATTTTCTCCTGTTTTTACAGTTATTAATTTAACAGTGTAGTCATAATACCGGTAGTCTACCGGGGCCCGGTAGTTGTCGCGACTACTATATTTCGATGGTAGGTGTGGGAGATAATGCCATGATTGACTCCTGTAGGAGCTTTGTGAGGTCGAGATGATTCAGATCGCGCGTGCTTGTATCAACATGGCGCGCTGCAATGAGACCTGCAAGCTGTACGGCAGACTCTAACTTTAAGCTGGCATTGTAAACTTCCTCTGTCCGGAAATGAACTCCTGCGTCCTCTCGAGAAAGTTTGGATTCCAGAGCATCCATACTGGTATCGCTCATGATAGCTGTCGCTGCCTCTGTGGCACTATCATCGTACTCTTCTTTGACCATTCTGGCGTACATAGCCTTGACATCTTCACTCTCGTTCTCCCACATTTCATGGCACGATGAAAAAATTGCTTTCTTGTCCCCACCACACTGTTGCTTTAGGGAGACGTAATTTTCTCTCATGTAGAGAGTGTAGGGCGTCATTTTTTTCGTTGTTGATGGGGCATTCTTGCTCTCATTCTTCTTATTTGGGGATTGGAGTCGCGATGGAGGTGGATCGTCAACCCTTACAGTCCTTTCTAACGAAACTCCCCCAGTATGACGCAGCATCGATGCCACCAACAACCCAGACGTATAAGCGTCTCCGGCACCATTTGTGTTGATGCGTGTTCCTGGGGGTAGCAAGGAAGCCGGCATGTGCACGGAGCAGTTTGCCCATGACGACGGTCTGTATTTCAGGAGGAACCAGGCGTGAGAAAGAGACGAAAAATGTATGGAAGCCTTTTCCCTTAACTTACAATGCGGGAGATTGCCCGAAACGTTCGACATTGTTGCACGCGACATAGCTTCCCTTCCTGCCTCGCGTTACTGCTACTACGGCTACACCGCACTGTAAGAACAGATCTACCGCCTTGGCAATGTTGAACTCATCTTCTTGTTCAGAGTCCCTGGTATCAAGGATGCGGCATCCGGTTAATAAGACCAGCTCGTCTTCGTTCATATGCAAGATATCAACATGTTGCAATGCTGGCCCGATCACACGATCATGTCTGAGATCATTCAGACTGCGAATGGCACCCGCTTTGACGATGGAAATCTCTGGAACGCCATTAAGATCTAATGCAATAATCCCACGCTCCACCAATATCTTTCGCGACTCATGAAAAAATCTCGCTAATGACTGCCCCTGCATGTGTGGCAACAAATGGGGATATCCAAAAAGCAGCGCTCCGTATTCGGGAGTAGACATCCCAGAAGTATCTATACCTCTTGCACTCAAACCAGACGACAGCTCGGAAATCATTTCCAAAAAAAAGTCCGTAGTGAGATCATTATTGGACGCTGCATCAAAGAAACAACCTCGTCGACCGTCTTGATAGATCGGAAGGACAGATAGTGCCGTTCGACTCGATGGATGCTGGACACGGGACTGTCTAACGACACGAGTGTCAACGTTGCGAGAGGCCGAGCCACACTCCTCCAGCAGAGACAGTAATTTAGTGCCAGAATCGTCATTACCAATCATGCAAAGCGGTGTAACAGATGAGACGACGGGAGGTGTCACCTGCATGTAGCCCTCACCAAGGTGAGCTCCGTGGCATAAACGAGCAAGTGTCTTGCAAGCCATTGAAACACTGCATAGTGACGTAGAACAAGGGGAAAACACGAAATGGTGATTGGTCACGTTAAGGTTGCAAATTGTACATACATTTCGTCCCCGGACGTACCTTCCACCACCAATGCTTTTTTCTCCCTGGAACGTTTCAATACCCTCTCCTCCATCTCCTCCCGTCGCATCATTCAGTTGCATGTCGACACAAGCTAGTCCGGCGCAAATGATTCTAGCATTATGGGGGATGGCCCATTCTGCAACAGCTTCTTCGTCTTCGGCGCGAATTCGAACGCGCCGTTTCTCGGTTGTGGCGCTACTGATCCCACCAATCGTTTTGTGGCCCGCCTTGGACTCGTGCGCAGCAAGAACTTGTTCCTTCAATTCTTGCATTTGTTTGAAGAATCCCGGATCAACACCCTTGGCAGCCCCCTCGGGGACTTTAAAGAGATATGCAAGTGCCTTTGAAACCTTTTCATAGGGCCAGGACCGTGCACTAAAGAAATCGCACCAGACAGCCGCATCAATCATCAGTGGCACGCACAGAACGGAATCAGACGCTCTTGTGTACGTGACCATGGTATGAGTCTGTCCCAAGAAACCCAAGGATGTGTATTCCACGAAATCACGTTTATCATCATTGATAAAACGAGTGAACATGATGCTAACCTTGTGATCAAGCTGGGGTTCATCCCACGGTGCAAAAATGTCGTGCTTTACTCGTAGTTTCGCACTACTGGCTGCCTTGGCTGACGCAAGGTTACGCATATCGTTGTTACCAAGGTGATTCGAGGAAGCGATAACTTTAGGTGTCAACCCCATGGTGCGAATGTATTCGACGGCTGCCGTCTTGAATTTGGTCTGCCCAGCTTTGAAATCAGTACCCAAGAGATACACTCCAAGTTGCTGTTTGGCGAGTTCCCATAAGGCGGGACAATCTAAGGTGTTTTGACTGCCACCATTGACAAAGGAACAACCTTCCAACAACGCGGCTGTCGCGTACAACAGAGATGGGGGTAGTGGTCCACCCCGCTCGTCTTCCGTCAATTCAATACTTTGCAAAAGCTCGTTGGCTGTCCTTAATTGTGAGACCAGCTCACTATTGGGTTCGACGCTGGCACTCCAAATGACGGTGGTGTGTCCGACAACACCGTTTCTCCATTTGAAGTACCGAATATCAGCTCGCAAACATTTGAGTGCTTCGCTATCGTTTTGAGCTTCCATTTCCGTCAAAACATGGGTGGCCGTTTCGTGTTGGCTGGTACCGATGAACCGCGGATCGAACAATCCACGGAACAATTTGAACTTGTTCATCTCTTGTTGCACTTGTCGAACCAAATCGTAATCCAAAATCTGTGCCTCCAACAAGGCATCTCCTGGTGGGGTTGGTCGAATCTCCCATCCGCCAATCGCTGCCATACTGGCATCGGCCAGTCCCGAGACCATATCTCGATATCCCACTCCACCATGTACGCCACGCTGGTCGAGTTGGGTGATGCATCCATAATAATTCGGTGTCATCGGTTCGCCCTTGGCACCTCGCCAGTCTATGCCGAGGCGATTAGCTAAAATGCCGGCCAACATGGTGGTTCCGTTAGCGCCCCCCAGGCCTACCACCAAAATACCAAAGCTTCCGTGCGTTTTGGGGCGATGGGATGAATCCGTCAAGAGCTTCTTGTCTGGTGCTGTTGATGTTGGAGCAAACTTGCTGTGTCGAAAGGTGGATGTCATACTCGCAGCAGAATCGACATCAGAATATGCGGAAGATCTCATGTTGCTCTTGTTGATGGTGGCCAGTGGTTGAGACACTTGTTAAAGTGAGTGAAATTGTCTTTTGTGAAACAAATAGACTACTAGTGGACTCGCTCGTTTGCTCTTTCTCTCATGTTGCTGTGGATGGACCACAGGATTAGAAGATGGATACTCTAGTCGTATGATACGTCGTATCCGGGAGAACGAGTTGGAGGAGGTGGTGATGGGTGCGTTGACTTCGGTAATCTTTTATTCTTATCACGCAGACATCTATTATTATACGACTACCATAATTGTAATATGTTGCACGTAAGTATTTTTTGTTGGGGGTAAATGCGGTTTTAGCCTTCGCCAAAACAGGAGTTTCCACGCGATGGCTACCTATCCATTCGCCAAAAAAGGTTTTCCTGCCTTAACCGTTCGCCAAAAACATGTTCCGCATTTAACTGTTCGCCGAAAAAGACATTCCCGTTCCAAAATTTCTTTAGACGAAAATAGCGGATGACAATTATCAAATGGCCACTGCAACGGAAATTTTCACAAAAAGGGTTAAGAATAGTTACGGTTACCCTTTATCATATCATACAAAACACTGTTGCTATTTTGTGCCGTATCTGCATTTCCGGTATTTTTGCTCTCCGTTGGCACATTCTTGCGTTGTGACCGCGCTGGTGGCAACGGCTGCACACGATGGGTGATTTCTCTGGCTGGTGGGAGTAGCGGGATCTTAACCACAGTCTCACTGTTTTCGGTCTACCTGCCATTCTCTTTCCTTCAACATCTGGCGGCAACGTCGTTTGGTCCGGTTGTAACATGTCCATGCAAATGGGAATGAAGCTTCCACTATAAAGTTTCTGTTCATAATCGTACGTGTGACACTTTTCTAGGAATTGTTCCACCACCTGTTGCAATGTCCAATCATTTCGCCATCTGAAGTATGCCATCCCAGGAGAGACTGGTGGTGGCCGAGCTTGTAAAAACAAAAGCCGGAAAGAAATTTCTGGACCTGGTGTAGTACAGCGGTTGCCCTCCTCCTGGCTGTAGAGCTCAAGGAGTCAAACACGTTCACCCTTTGGAAAACGTTTGGTTGACGATTGTCGAAAGTGATGTCGACGACAAAAAAATGCGAATTGTAGCAAGCTGCGGAAATGAACCTGTAGCCACTCTCGGCGTAGGGTTGCAGTCCATGTCTGCAGGACATAGTCCACCAGAGAGGTGGACAACCATTGGCCAGGGTCGAGACCTTCGACGTCTCACGTGGCCAGGGAGATGGGTTTTCCGCGCACGGGGTCGTCAGCAAACGGTATTGGATACATGCTCAGAATGTTCAGCAAAAACGAAGAGAGCAGTTGTTGTTGTTGTTGTTGTTGTTGTTGTTGTTGTTGTTATTGCAACAGGAACAAAATCGTGAAATATCTGCGATGAATGATCTGAAGATGCGATGGTTTTCAATTTACTTTTTTTTTGCTATCGAGTGTTGTAAAAAAATTCTTTTGGCAGTCTGTGTCAGCAATTTTTGTACATTGAGATGGTGGCAACTTTACGTAGCTACAGGGCTGGCTAATACGAATTTTTAGCACGAACTTACCCTAAAAAGTAGTGCTGGCTAACGTGGGTTTTGAGCGGGAGTATCTTTTTTTGGCGAATGGTTAAGGCAAGAAAACCTTTTTTGGCGAATGGATAGGTAGCCATCGCACGGAAAATCCTGTTTTGGCGATAGGCTAAAACCGCATTTACCCCTTTTTGTTGTCCTTTGATTCCTTTGACTCTCATCACAGTCTAGATGATGATGATGATGATGATGATGTGTAGACTGTAGACCCCTATATCATACGCGGAGTCTTGATTCTATGGAGTACTTGACTGTAAGTACCATTGTCAACAACATACATACTGATCATAGTCTAAGGCAGTACTTTACTACGGTACTTCATAGGACAGAAAGAAAGATACGGCACAGTATGATACCGGTTAAGGTAATACCGGTTTGGTCCACATGTGAGATCTGATGAGCATGCGCAAGGGGTGTTGGAGAGTGGGAGAGTTGAATCGTGAAACAAAAATATGAGCCCATGGTCGTCTTTTCGTTAAGGGGCTTATTAAAAATCAACATTAAGCAGAATTAATTAATGCTGCTTCCACCACGGAACACAGAAAGTACTCGAAGTATCAATTGTGAGCGTACTATAATTGTAAATCGTGCACTAACTATGAATGAGATTCGATTCTTCTTGATGCGACTTCGCGCCGATCTTTTGTGGTTGTGTCTGCTCGGTTGCCTTTCGCAACTTTTACAAGAAGGCATTCACACAGGGAGAGGAGGATTGAACCCCTTTCTCCTCATCCTGCGATCCCCTGGGATATTGTGATGACGCACGGCGCTGCCTAAGATTCACGGACCCTTTTACCTTGTGGTGGATGAAAGCAAGGTGGAGCAGCCGGAATCGACTTAACTGTAAACATTTTGGGTGGAATGTATTTGGTTTCCTCAAAGATTGTGTGATTCAAGGACGAGAGATCCAAGGACGATTATCACCCATTCGACGGTCTCTCAGACCGTACAAACAGCATCTTTTCCTCGCATCATGTAGACGACTGCAGCCTTTTCTTTTGTTTCGTTTGGTGTCACTCCTGTCTACAACATTCTACTCGCAGTACAAAGTAGTAGCATATTTGAAATAGGGATATCTTACTTTGAATCCGATAGGCCTTTCCCTGAGCATGGGTTGAAATGTTGCTTGTACTCCAGTAGTTGTAATTTTTGTGTGGCAATCCTTGCACAAGATTTTTTCTCCTACTGATTACTCGAAGTACATATTATAACACTAATGCTGTTATGTTATAGCTTCAGGTACTACCTTAGTTGGCGCGAATGATCCAATGATTTGCTCCGCAAATTCCCTGGAAAGGCAATGACTGTCGTCAACAAATACCAAATAGCAGCATCTCCCAGTAGTCTAGTTGCGTCTATTTCACTTCTTCGTAACTGAATTCCCTCGCCTTTATGGGCAAGGCAAGTGAAGCAACTTACTACTTCTCCATGATATTATATTTTTTATATACGTATTTACAGTTAAAAGTGTAAATTTTCTCCGTGTTACGGCAGTTTGAGGAAGTGCCAATGTCGAATTTACTCGAGTCATACCGTCGCATGCATCCACCACCAATTACTGTGTAAGTAGTACAGGTACGTCGTCTTATCAGGCCCAGTATCGCAGTAGAAATGTGCTACATTTAGTACCGGTAGTCTACGCAGTGCCTCGCCCTTCGGGGCCCGGCTGGTGAGTCAACTTCTTAGATACGGAACTGCTGGTAGCTAGTAGTTGGCATAGCCATAAAATAGATTTTATTATCCTAGTAAAAATTAGATGTCTTGCGTCCTCGGTGTATTATCATCCGTCTTTTCTCTTCGTTCGTTGTTCGGTTTATGGAGGCTCGTTAAACGCGACGTTGTACGACGTACTTCTTTCAGTCGTATCCTCGTATCCTCTCTGAGGATGGAAATGATTCTGCGGTTCGGTAGTGTAGTAAAAGTAACATCACGCCATCACCTATTTATGTTTTGGGTTTCGAACTATCTTCGCGTTTCGACGTTCTGACACACACTATTATTATACTCCGGAGTAAATACGGTCATTTTCCAACTACCTACCGTACTACCGCAGTACCTACCGTAGCTACCGGTAGGACGAACTGACTGTGATGACAAGGAGAACAGTCCTCGGCAACGTCTGCTTGATCATTCGCGAGTAAGACTCTAATAAATGAGCACGCGTCTCGAAGAAATGTGGTATTTTTTGTGCCCGCCCACAGCACTCATATCCTCTCATTTCGCGTGGGGACCTGATCGACACATGCTGCACTATTGCTTGTAAGTCGAGAGCCGCAAGCATCGAGGAAGACTAGACCGACTTACTATTCATTATTACGAGTGAACGGATGTGTGTGTATGCCGATTATTAGATGCGGGGTGGTGGACTTGATCCGTACTTAAAAAGAGAAATCAGCAATTTGTAATTCTATCAAGGCATCCACTGCATCACACAGTGGCATGACCAATAGGAGCGCGAGAAACTGAATAGTTAAGAGCGGTTCTTGCCAGGATCTTTTGGATTACATCACCATGTCGTTGCACGAAAGGAAGGGTAGCGATGCACCCGAGGATGACGATGCGGTCGACGAAGGTGTCCAACGACGAAGTGAGCGGAAACGAGAGCGCGAAAAGAAACGTCGTTCGGACCTTACCAGTGCTTTTGAGGAGCTGAGTCAGCTCATTGTCCAATTGGAACCTCAAGGATTGGATGATGATTCCCTTAGTGGCGACAAGAAAAAGCGACGAAAATCCTCCATGGATGGCGGGGAAGAGGCAGGGGGGATTACTCGACTGGATGTCATCGGAAGAGCACTGCGGATCATGCGACGACTACATCACGAAAACGAGGAGCGAAAGAGGATAATTGCTTCCTACGAAGCACGAGGTGGAGCAGTGGGGGGAGATCCAAACGATCATGTCTTGGTGATGGTACCTTCTTTAACACCGATTGTGGACGAGCATCCAGTCGCAAGGGCATCGTATCCGTCCACGTATCCTTCACCGTACATGTCACATCATGGAGGAGGCCCCGGCCAACCATATCATTCCATGTCATCCTCCGGTGCAGCCACTCACGATTCACGGGCCGCAGCAGCCTATGCACCTCCACCACCGCATCATCATTCTAGTGCTGCGGCGTACCATCACAATATGGGGTACAATCCATCACATCATCACCACCATCACCACCACCCGCCGCCGCCGCCACATCATCCAATGCAACATCATAATCCACATCTAGCGCCGCAGCATCATTCGATATCACGGTCGGATTTATCGCCGACACATCACAGCCACTCACAATCGCCGTCTGGACATCCGCACTCACAGCGATGAGACACAACAAACTGGAGACGAAGTGGCACCAAGCGGTGAGAGTGTGCACCATCACAGGCTATCGAATAATCATTGACGCTAGATGTACCTGAGAGTTGTGTAAAAAATAGAAGCATTAGATTGGGTTCTTTTGTTTGCATTGATCGTAGAAGAATTCACTGCATGGAAAAAAAGGTATCTAGAAATCAAAATCCTCATTAGATGGTTGTGGTTGGGAATCCATTGCTGGTGAGGGTGCTTCCAACGAGGTCACTTGAGAGATTTTCAGAATCTCCTCCAAGTTTCGACACAGGTCTTCTAATGTCAAATTTCCGTCTCCGCTCTCATCAGATCCCCCACGCGGCGACATGGATGCGTCAGCTTGCGCAGAAACCTTTTGACGTTCCTCAAGTATTTGACGGCAACGTTCTCGATTCGTCAGAAACCAGACTTTATATTGCAATGCTTGTCGCGGGGTCAAAATTTCAAGAAACGTCTTCCTCTTGCGGAAGGTTGATGTGTACACCTGGTAGCGCACTGCCTCCTTTAGATTTTGCGCCATTCTAGTGGCTGCGGCGATTTGAGAGTTCTTCTTTGGATACGGTTCATAGTCGCGGACCCTGTCAGAACGAAAAAGGAAACAAACAATATTCGTAAGGTGGTGCCATCAAAAACGCTGCATCGTCGCTTGTCTCATCATACACACACACACACGCATACGCATACCGTTTCAAAGAGCTCATAAAGCGCTCTTCTTGGTCGACACTGATACTTAATTCAAAGCATGTCAATGGCCACATTCGCCCTGCATCAAAGGCCTGTGCGACAGGACTGATCTTGTCCCCACAGCTGTCTCCTTGCTGCTGTTGCTGTAGTTGATGCTGTTGAGCGTATGCCGGAGGTGGAGGAGGAGGAATGAGCTTTCCGTTCTCCAACTTGCGTCCATTGGTCAATTCATCTCCAATTTGCTTTGAACTGATCTTTCCGGACGTCCCTCGAGGAAGGTTCTGTTCAGCTTCTCTCGTGGCATGTTCCTCTTTTCCTGTAGTGAAAAAGGAATCAGGATGCAGGACCAGCCACAAAAGAAATTTCTGATACCGTGGCAGCAAATATTGCGACAAAGTCGTGTACTGAAACTCGACAATGTCTTTTCGAATGGTGAAATCGGTAGTGCTGCTCAGTAAATTAGACAGAGCATTTCCCAGTCGCTCGTCTCTGGTCTCATCACCCTCCTGGCTGGTATACTCTTCATTGAGTTGCAAGAAACGTTCCTTTTCGCATTCCACTGAAACTTTCTCCATCGCGTTGATTTGAATTCGTCGTTCGTTCTCGATCTTGGTGTGCAAGGCGTTTACCTTCCCTTCCAAATTGTTCAGACGTTCCTTTTTGCGGCGCCGTGACTTGCGGGCTGATTCTCGGTTCCGTTCGAGTCTCTTGGCGCGTTTTTCTTCTGTTTCCACTGGTGACGATGTGTGGTGTCGCAAAAGCGCAGCAGCATGGGAGAAAAAAAGGGGATTACCAGCAGCCAATGCAGCAGCCGCTGAGGGATGGAGCGCCACGCCTGGGGGTTGGAAAGAATGTTGTTGTTGTTGTTGTTGTTGTTGTTGTTGTTGTTGGGGCATGGTTGCAACGGCGAGCTGCGGATTGGCAGCATGGTGGTGGTGCAGAGGTTGAACCATTCCCGGAGCGCCATTGGGAACCATCCCATAAGAGGTGGGCATGGGAGTGGCGGTGTTCGCGTGACTTGTAGTTGTGTGTGCTGCCGATGGTGCGCTATTGGTGCTGGAGGCCTGTGCCATGGCATTGATTTGTCGTAACCATTCGAGATGACTGGCTCGTGCCATGGCAGCCGCTGGACTTTCGGGAGGGGGGAGCATCATGGGTTCGTGTTCACCTCCAATCATCATGGCGGGACTGATCGGGGATCCTTCCCCCAAGGACTGTATGCTCCCATTTGAGGCCGAGGAGGCAGGATGCAGCTTTGCAACTGACGGCAAAAAGCCATGTTTCAATGATGGCATTCCATTGGGCGCAAGAGGTGGTGGATGTTGTGGGACTCGAGCCGACGACGAAGACGGATCGAAGGAGGACGTTTTGAGAATACTATTGTTGTTGTCGCTGTTGTTGTTATATTTGGGGTTGATGTTGTGGTTGTATTTGGCTTGATGAGACTTGGAAGAGGACGACGACGACGACGACGGAAAGTAGTGTTGAATGGCGGGAGTGGGTGGAGGTCCAGGAAGGTCGTCTTCATCGATATTATGATCTTGATTGGAGCTAATCCCATCTTCTCGTCTCTCCACAAAAGTGGCGGAAGTAGCGAGAATGGTCGATCCACCGGCACTCAAAGGGCGAAAGCTACTGGAAGCACCGCTATGGATCGGCGGTCTAGTATTTGAACCCTGGAAGATTCCTCCTCCTCCTCCACTTCCACCTCCAGAAGAGGAAGCTGAAAACGACTGAAATGGTGAAGTTGTTGTTGTAAATTGCGTGCCAGTGGGTGGACTTGAAACCCCATTGTTTCCCAAAAAGTACGATAACAAGTGATCTGCAACAAAAATCGTAGCAGAAATCCGGATCCAAAAAAAAAGATTTAGTTTTTTCTATTGTGAGAACAGGTGTTGCATCGTATCATACCATCACGTAAAGTAACGTAATGTAACAAAACATGACACTTCTAGATCTTCCAAACGACTTTTTTCACAACGACTGCTACTCACCCGACTCGGTATCCCACATGGGACTGCGATTCTCAGCCGGCTGCGGCTCACTCGAACTCAGATTGCTGCTCCATTCCACCTTTTTTTTTCGCTGCTGCTGCTGCTGCGACATTTTTCACAATAATAATACAAACCAATGCAATTCGAAAGAACCAGGGAACCGTTCCGGGGTTCCGAGAGTGGTTTACTGGTACGACGAATCAAATATAATTAGTATGATGTATGATGTATGGATACACAATTTCCGTCAACGGCTCGAAACTTTAGGTTTGTGTCTCACTTGTTGTTGGTGTTATTGTTGTTTTAGATTGATTGATTGATTACCGCTTGATGGGTAGAGAGCAATTTTGGTAGTGATGACGAATCGGCAGATCCGGTTTATTGTCAGCAAGAGATAATAGCTACCGGTGTAGTAGAGAGAGAGATTGGTTCGAGGAACGAATGAGTTCCATTCCTTCCAAAAGAAGAAAAATAACACAACAAAACATAAAAGAATGAATACTCCGAAGTACCGGTACTACTACTAGGTAGACTACAGGTTGGTACCGGTACTGTGGTACGTCGTACGTCGTATAAATAAATACTTTCGAAGTACCGGTAGTCTACAAAGTATCATACATAAAAAAGGGGGGTATCATCATCATCGTCACGAAGAAGAGGGTGATGTCGTCGTCGCCTGTTCTCGACGTTGACTACGAGTACCAGTAGCCTACTACGGTAGTACGAGGTACTGTACCTCGCGGTATGTCGTATGTCGCAACGTACCGTACTATCGTTCCGCAACTCGTTTCATGTACTGCTTCTTTCAACTTGTCGTGATAGCTTCATTCAAGCTGTATAGTAAATAACTGTAATAACAGTTCTGGCCTGAAAGCAGGCTTCGCCAAATTCAAATTGCAGCCTTGTTACTACTATTTACTACTCGAAGTATCATTTTAACTACGCATCTACTACTACCGTACTGCCGTAGCTAGAGTGGAGGGGTCAAGTTGCAACATGGGACACAGCCTTGACAAGGAACGAATGCCAGCCACACTGCTAATCGTAGATACCTCGACTTTAGCTAGCTACTAGTAGCTAGCAAGATTGATCTTCTTCTCTGTAAACCGATATTGATTACGAGAGTTTTAGTATTACGGAGTTTGAATTGTACGACTACGGCAGTTCATCATAATGGATGCTACGTAGTACTACTACGTAGTACATAGGAGCACAATGATGATAATATGCAGATCGAGAGCAAGTAGGTCTAGTAAATTATAATAAAATACAATGTGGCACTTCATTCTTTCTTACCCTTCTTACCCTTTCTCGGGGTAGTAGCAGGCGTTGAATTCTTTTCCCGGCTTTTTGTATCTTTCTCACCGCTACCGTCCAGTTGTTTTCGAATATACCCCACTAACGATTGTACCAGCAATCCAACTAGTAACAGTGGCAAAAATACGCAAAGTTTGTCAAAGTAAACACTGCCATCGTCCATGCCAAACTGATCCACCATCAAATCATGAACGCTTGTCACTATGCTGGGTAACTTCCCGCCAAAGGGCAAGGCAAAGGCAGGTAAAGCAATGCGTCGGGCATTGGAAATGGGCGTGGTAAAGACATACTTTCTCGCCACATAGGCAGCACCTGCTCCTGCAGGGACTGGTAACAGAGCATGCACTGTGTTCAGATCCATTTGATTGTGCTCATCCGTATTGTGATGCACGATTGCCATGCCCTTTTGTGGTGTCACCTTGATTGGTGTGCGGGCTGACGGATATACTACGGGCCCCCCATTGTCGGTCAAAAACACAATAATGGTGGCCATGGGAGTGTAAAAAGGGTGCAAGTCGTAATGAGGTTTCCACTCAGCACCCGGTTCCAATTTGTCCACAACAAAATCACTAAAGTGAGCTGAAGGAAACCCTGTCACTTGTTCAATCCTCTCTTCGACCGCCTTCAGGGCAGGGGACTGCAGCATACCGTGCCAAAGCATGGTACTTTCGACACCGGGGTAGTTTTCTGGTTGTGTATTCAATTGTAACGCATCCGTTTTTCCTTCTTCCAGTGGTTCCACCTTGGACTTCGCTGTTTTTACCAAGTCGTCTGCCTCTTGTGAGGTCAGTAGATTGTGAATCAGGTAAAGGGTGGGTCGAACTGGTTCAACGTCTTCAAAGAAGGGTCGATCACCCCCAGCGTACAGTCGCACACGTTCTGGCATGCCATGATTCACCACATCCGAAGGATCCATATTCGCTTCGACCGTAGCCGTCGTCAGAACGTTCGCCGAATTGAGTGAAATCATAACCACTGGGATGTCGATATCGTCGGCATCCTCTCCCTCTAGTACATCCAAGCGATAAATATCGTCCGGCCTCTGCTCGTCGATGTTGACGACCAACAGAGCGGCTGCACCGGAAAGTTTTGCAATCCTTGCCATTTGTACACCACTCAAACCGCCGTTGTTGGTCATGACCACAATATTTCCGTGGACCTCTTCAGCATTTCGAAGTTTTTGTAGTGTTGGGTTTTTGCTACCTTCTTCGTTACCTTCCTCCGAAGCAACATCCTTGCTCACCCCGTTCAAAGGATTGGCCAATATGGGCATACATTCGACTTCCAATAGCGCAGCTTGACTGGTCTGGGGACCGAACCGTGCTACCGACGCATCCAAGGCCGAGATGATGGCGGAATGTCCCCATTCTAACACGGCAGCTTCTTCTTCGGTCCGACGAGGATAGACGCTGTACTCTAGCGTGTTGAGGTCTGGAGGAATCTTCGACGACCGCTTGGCGTTCACATCCTTCAGAGAGAAAATCACAAAGAAGAACAGCAGAAGCGCTGGTGATGTCACTGCTCGATCAATACCGAATTTCATGGTCGTTCTGCAAAGAATGACAAGGTTGAAGGATTGTGCGACAGCTCTTTGTGGAAGAAGCAGTGGGAAGTTGTCGCGTTTATGAGCAGAGGATTGTGACTACGACTTGCTCTGTTGTAACAAGGATGTCGCCTTGATGCGATGGAGAGATGTTGTTGTGCTCTCACTATCTGTTCTGACCTACGGAGCGTTGATGTGTTTTGATTCGTCGGTGAGTGTACCTCCACGTGTAGGAGAAATGAACCGATGAACTGAGTTTAATCGAGTGATTCGAATTTACTGTTAATCTGTTTCTTTTCAAGTTCTTAACTACTACGACTACTAGTAGGAGTTAGGTAGTCGACATACTTCGTATAACTTTATACCTATGTAGCTACCGTAACGGTACGCAATCCTTTAAGAGAGAGTTGCTGCTACTAGCTAGAGCAGAAATTACAGTAAAGTTGCTGTTAAACATTCCTATGCATTCCATCATAGGGAGCTGATGGTATCAGAAATTTGATGTCCGTTGGCTCGCAAAACATCTCTGTGGTAAAAGGATTAGGGAATTTGAGAACTGAGTATATCCTAGTTGAGAGAAGCGGCTTGTACGTACCTCATCTTGTCGCAAGCTTGAAGCATTGGGCACCGACGTTTTGCGGCAGGGCGGTCCTTCCACTGTACAACTTCGTCTCTGAATTTGATAACATGGTCTTTTAGAGGATCGGCTTCAGCAAAATCAATCTTTTGCGACAGTTCTTTCAAGTAAAAGTTCAAATCTTCTTTCTTGGATCCCGATTTGTCTTGCTCCAGCGCAACTCTCCTCGCAGCAATTCTACATCTCAAGGCAGCAGCAGCCAAAGGTTCCGAGATTTCACGTCTCTTGTGTTCCTCCTCCTCTTCCTTGACGCTCTTCGAAACTGTTTTCTTCAGCGACGACCGCTCGTTGGCAAACTGGTTGGCCAGATCGTCATTTCCGATTTCCTTTGCACACTTCTTCAGCCATGTCAAATTTGTCAGTCGGGCTTGGTAGATTCGTTCTGTGTGATGTTCCGATGTTTCTTCTAACCTTTGCAATATTTCTCGTTCCGACTTCAAAGTTTCCAAGGCCTTCTGGTAGTATTCTTGAGATACAGCGACTCGGGCTAGTTCGCGGAGTACGCAAGATACTTCCAAGTGGGTGGGATCCTGGTCGTTTTCTCCGCCAACAGGTTTGGCATACGCATAGACACTTCGCCGCATTCGAAGACACTCTGAGAAATGAGTCCATGCATCTTCTAACTGCTCTCGTTGCAATGCTAGAGCTCCTTGCTGAAACTTGACTGCGGCAACGTTCATGTGATTTCTGTTGTCTCCGTACAGCTCTTTGTACAGATCCAAAGCCTGTTTGAGATAGGACTCGGCGAGGTCCAAATTCCCTTGGCGGATAGTCACCCGCGCAAGCTGCTTCAGCGTCGCGGCTCTTTGAGCTATTTGACGACTTAATCCAAGTGCCTCCTGTAACAAAGACTCGGCTTGTGCGAGAGAAGGTGGCTTTCTTGCAACCGTTATGGCGGCGAGTTGATGCAGAGTTGCTGCAGACTTCGCATCATTCAAATACTGGTTTCCACTGTTTCGCCTTAGTTCCAACGACTGCTGTAAGAATTCCGTTGCTGCACCAAGGTTGTGCTTCTTTACTTCAAGAACTCCCAACTCATGCAAGTTGTCAGCAACGCGGCACTGCGAGGCAATGTCCTTCGGTGCAAACTTCTCGTATATTTGTAACGCATCTTGCAACGAGCGCTGAGACTCGGCATACTTTTCCTGATAACGGAATACGCGGCCCAGCTCATGCAACGCTTCTGCCCTCGCTTTCTGAAATGCCGGGCTATCACATGCATTCGATGCACTATCATACAGAGAAAGCGCCAGCTCAAAAGACTGCTGTGCATCGATGAACGCATTCAGTGACATAGCCGTAAATAGTCCAGCTTCGGTGGATAGCCTGCCTGCCTTTAGAATGTCTCTGCAATCAAGCTTGTACAATTGGCAGTGCGTTACGACAGCTTTGACGTGCTCCAGAATTTGAAAAGCTTCTTTCCAGCTTCCGGTTTCCTCGGCTCTAAAGGTCCACATTCCCTCCATTGTATCAAGGCAGATTCGTAAATTGGCTATTGCGTCTGGCTCAGATTGCGAAGAACGTAGGGCTTGTGAAAGGAGCCGGTGCATGTTCCCTCTTCCATCTTTGACGGACAAGAGGGAGAAAGACTTTAAAATATCCCAGGCGAGATCGGCCTGTTCAAACTCCACACTCGTGAAAGAAAAGGATCTTGTCGGCGGCTCCACATCTATATCGTTGAAACCCATAATATCATTATTAACACCAGAAAAGAATGCGAGAAACGAGCCGGCTGATAATGCTGTCAGCGCCACAACTGCGCTTTTTTGTTTGGTCGAATTTAAGGGTCCAGCTACTAAGGCAATAGTTGATACCAATGTCAGAAAGCCAAACGCTAGACTCAAAGTTTTTGTGGACTTTGAGATCAAGGTATGATGAACGGTGGATCTGCCCGACACTTGCTGTTCAATACGCGTTTGTAGTAGGCATCTCAATAATTTTTTTGTGATGAGATCAGGGCCAAGAAAGCAAAGGACATGTAGGATGTCATGAGCGACGGTACTTTCCTTCTTAATTGCAACAAGACTGAGAGACAAGCTTGACGCGACTGAGAGAGGGTAATCTTGCAGCTTTCCATGCCGAAGAAGTGACTGTCCATTCCTTTCCGAGAGGTGATATCGTTGTAAATACTCCATACAATTGACGTCGCATCGCAGCATATAGGCAGCAGCTGTTGATAAGGCTAATGGAAGATGACCTAATCTTATGCAGACTTCCTTTGCAGCAATTTGATTCTCTTCTCCTTCAATGTTACGACTTCCCGTGGCTCTTTGGAGAAGCTCCAAGGACTCACATGGACTAAAGCACCCCAATGAAAGATTTCCCGATGCGTCGCCTTGTCCATCACCAGCTTCGAACAAACGTGTTGTGACAAGAATGTGTCCTCTGCAACAAGGAAGTTGAGTAAATAAATTTCCAATAAAACCTCTCCTTTAAGTTCCTCTGTCTACTTACCGAGTTCCTGCCCCTCTCGGAGCAAAACTTTTCAACAATCTCCTATCTTCTAGGTTATCGAATACAAGCAACCAAGGAACTTGAGAGCGAAAGAGACGGGCTTTGACCTCTCGAACGATTTCATCGGTGTCATGAGCCGAGACAGACCCTCCCGATATATTAGCCACTGTAGAGGAGGAACCGGAACAAACAGAAGAGTTCGCACCGTCATGGGGCCGAAGAATCGTCATTTCTGAGGCGTCTTCCTGAGCTAAATCCAGAAGCAACTGTTGGTAGTCTGCCACGAGAGATTCTGCAGTTTCGGCATTCAGCCATACCACCAAGCCATAGTCGCTTGGATACTGTCTATAGCAGTATTCAGTTACCAGTTGTGTTTTTCCGACTCCACCCATTCCTGCAACTTCGACTTTCACCACCGAATGCTGACCTGAACCGTCGGCATCTTGAACACCATATCCTTCCCCTTCCGCAAAGCGTGTCCGCAGATCTCGCAATTCTCTTTCTCTTCCGGTAAAATTTTTGTTGCGTCTTGGAATGGACCAGGTTCCTTTCATTCGTCGGTGAAAGACACTGGAAAATTCTTCAGGGTGTTTCCGGTTCCCAAAGTGAGTTTTGGAAGCGTACTTTTGTAGCAATCGATCAATGGTGGAATAATCCTTCCGAAAGAGCCACGGCCGCCGACTTGATGGCGTATCATTCAAAAAGTAAGTGGACCATCCTCCTGTCGTCTGAATAAAAATATCAGCCATCCTCTCGCCACCCCATTCCAGACAGCCTTGTAAAACGGTATCCACGTAAGACTGCAATAGTGGGTGATTCTCGTCCGCTGGCTTTGAGAAGGAGGGAAGAGGAACATAGAGCCACAGCCGACTGTTGGAGTTCAGTTGCTTGTAGCATAGACAGGAGTTGCCATTTCTGTCATTCTCGACAAGATCTCCGTTGTCGAATCGAAGAAATTCTATTGGAATAGGCACTTTCTCATAACCAACTTCCCGTCTATCAAAACCAGGCATCATTTCCTTTGGCACTTGAAAAAGAACCCCGTTGATGTCACTTGCAGCGTTTACTGATTTGGCTTTGCTGACTCCCAGCGCTGTGAATCCAGTGGAAGATCGAAAGTTCCATCGCCTTTCGTAGCCAAATTCCTTCGTCAAAGTCACAACAGCTCCAGGAAGAACAGAGAAGGACGAAGAGGAAGACGAACGTTTGTTGAGAACGTCGTTCCCTTTTCCCGATGGTTGCAACCATGGTGCATGTGTTGATGTGTTCATGATAGACCCAAAGCCAAAAATGTAATCATATTCTTCGCACGGCATTGTAGACGAGGTGGTATCCCCGAGTCTCTCATCGTCTCTGATGCTGCACATCCCAACTTTTTCTCGTGACTTTCACAGTTCAGGCAAACCTTTTCATATCTCTCAATAGACCACACACACGTTCGATTCAGAAAGCTCACAGCATGCTCGTTGGTTCAATATCGTCCTATTGGTAGTTCAATAAAAGTGAGAGTACAGTGGGTTTAAGTGTTTGGTGGGCACGAACAGTTCGGGAACGACTTGCTGAATAATGCGTAGGGAATACGTAGTAGTACCCCAGAAGTACGGTAGGTACGACATTTCTCGTATACACATCATACACTCTTTGGAAAAACATAATAGTGTAGACGTACGTTCAATCGAACGAGCGACTCCGTGTATGATAGAAACGAAGAGGAGTTCACTGTTTGACTGTAAATAATGTACTACCGTATTGGGACGGACGGCCTTCTATCATACGCTCTTTCCTCTCATCACCGATGATGGCAATGTTCTTCGAATTGTTGTCCCTTACGCCACGTGTCACTATGATACAAGGTCTTGCGGGCTACTGTTGTTGCTACCATACTATGTTCAAAGTAGTACGCTACTAGCTAGAGAGAGTACGACTCAATGATAGCTATCATAGAGAGTCGTAGTTACAAGAATATGATGGTGAAGATATTTTACTTACCGATACTACAATAAAATATACTCTCTGTATAAACTATCTCTTGCATAGAATCAAAATTGTTTCTCTCTCTTTGTTAGAAATTAATTATTGTGATACTCATGGCAGTGTCGTCACACTCGGGTCGGATCGTTCATGTTGAATTTTTGAATCATTTCATCCAAGTCCGCAATTAGTGGAGAGACTTCGCGGACGAAATCTTCCGTACTTCGCTTTGATCTCTCAATAGAACTTCTGTTGTGATCTAGCACCAGTTCACTTCTTTCCATTATCTCCAGTGTAGATTCATTCTTGGCTGACTTTGTAGAGCTTTGATCCAGCTTAATCAAGTTGAAATGGCTATCACTGGAAAGCACGAGGTTGGCGCTCTTTTTCTTTTCCTCCGTTCCACAGTTGAACATACGTAGCATATCCTCCCACTTTTCAACGATTCTTCGATTCATATTATCTAGTGCCAAGAGTAACTCGTTCTCTTCGCTCTGCTTACTCGCTTTATTAGACTCGTCACTGATATCCGACAGGGTACGTCCTGGCATTACTTGGAATGATGGTTGATCTTTGGAAATTTTCCTCCTCACCTTGCCGTTTTCTGGCATATCCTTGGGTGGATCCAAGCTTATCCACAATGTGTCTAGTGGTGGTGATCCCCCAAAGCTATGCGAAAATATTTGCTTCACAGCCCAACCGTGATAGTCGTCGTAGACGATATGGTATGCTGCAGACGCAGCGTCCTTAGCGGTCGGATAACATTCAGGTACTTCCAACGAATTGCTCAGCGTTGCCACTTGATAATGTAGTTGGCGTTTTGTCCATAAGATTCCAGATGCAGTAGATTTCTCTTTCAGCTTGGGCAACCTTTTGTGAACGTTCATGTCAAGCTCAAACTGAAGGAGTTGTTGAATGGTAGGGGACGGTACAGATTTGTTTGGTTCTTTGTCTTGATGATGACGCAAGTACTCATGGACTCCTCTTTCGATCTTCTCCAGATTCTGGAGCACATCACGATACGCCAAACTTAGACTCACGGCGTATCGTTGGTATCCTTTTGGAACGAGACGGAGCGTTCTCCACTCGGCAAAGACACGAGTAACAGCCACGAAGTACAAGGCATCCACATCTCCTTCCCTCCGTTCACATTTCTCAAGCTTTTTTGGTTCTTTCAAACAACCCCGCGACACCTTGACTGCCATATCCACGGCTGTGATGATGGGTCGAACTATTTGGCTCTGTTCGGATAGAAACTTAGTCTTATCAAAGCTTGAAACATTCACATTGGTGGCGTAACGATAGAGCATCGCCACATCATTGATGGACAGCCTTTCAATGTAATCGGATCTGGCAAAGCACTCTTTGCGAGTGATGGCTTGAATTGCTGCTCGCAAGGAACATGAATCGAGGCTATGCAGAAAATTCTTGGAGAGGTTCTGAAATGTTTTTACTGATGTTACACGCGAGAGACTGGAAAAAGTGCTGTTGTTTCCACAACAAGAAGCTTTCCTCAGGTTCTTCCAAATCGACGAAATAAGATCGGTGCAGATCTTATGTGCCGTATCTCTAGACAGCAAGAGAAGCAGTAGTACAAACAACGCCGGTATCACCTGTCTCCAAATGCTGGAAAAGTTGCCGTGAAGAATCGGCGATAGATCATGTATGCATGTATGCGATGAAAACTCTTCCTCGGCGAAGACGGAGGCATGAACCCCCTTCAGAACAATGGCGCTTGCTGCAATGGTGACGATATTGCAGTACATGGGTACATTCATCGTCTGAAGTGATTTATTGGGTGACATCGCCGCATATGTTGGCGTGGACATACCATCCGTTGATGGCTTTGGTTGTTCAGCTCCCGCATCCTCAAGCAGAGTCGAATTCTGAAGATTGCTGTTCGTTCGTGTCGGTCGACACATTTCAAATACAGGTCTTATGGAATATACTAGAATCTATGATGTTATGAATGTGGCTTCTGTGATAGAATGCGTGTGTGACCAGTGGCATGAGTTTTGAATCGGTTATTTTTTTCTCTGTTTTGTGTGGTAAAGGGGATACGGCTGTTGTGCAGCTCAAATTGGCTTTCTCATTTTTTTCATGATGATTGATGATGTTGGATGAATCAGATCGTTGAAACGTTGAAACGAAGGAAATTGAATGACGCGACCTTGATGTCACTCTTGACTTCTAATTGGCTCGATGGAGCCACGTCAAGTGGAGTGACATAATAGTGAGGCTCCAAAACTGATTTACTGTGACATGTTAAACCTCCCAAAAGACTGCTATCTAACTTAACTGTAATAAAAAACTCGATAAATAACAAAAAAAACGATTGTGTCAACAAAGGCACGGTTTCGTTCGGCAGTTTGCAACAGAATCCACGAAACGAGAATAACACACACTGTAAGAAATTGCAGATTTACTCGAAAGTTTCAGGTGTCAACATCATGGGAACTCTTAATTACTAGCATTCTTAACTACTACTCCGGAGTAGTAATTACTAGCACCCGACCAGGGCCAGACCATTTTGCTTCGTTGGCGTGCCCAACTTTACGAAATGGTTATTTTACAGTTAATAACGGTTAACCACTGTTACCCACATGCAATACTTGTGCTTCCCGCCGGAAAATTTGAATCTCACCGACAACATTTTAAAATATTTGTTTTAGAGTGCACGGTCACCATCAACAATGCAACATCGTATTCACAGTCATTTAGCATTGGAACATCATCGTCTGGTTATTACTCACAGTCACAACATTTTCCCGTCTAACACACACAATGGGATCGACGTTTTGAACTAGCAAGTTGTTGTAAGAGTACGTATCATGTACCATGACAATGTGCCGCTCTTTGTTGCGTTGCGTATCTGTTTTTGATAGAACAGTTCCACCCGCTATGTTGTGGCGTTGCCGTTTCTTTCTTGTCGCAACAGTGAATTGTACTACTGCCGTATTGTCGACGGTCGACTGTAGCAACCAACCATACTGTCGCAACAGCAACCATCACTTTGTCGAACATGCCGACGGTGCATGGCCATTGCTGATGTAGCGATGATTTTGTGGCAAGGACTGCATGATGATGTGACATCAACGGATGATGTAATATGTCGACTGTCGCAACAAAGAGAACCAACACAACAACAATGTTCTCTGACGGGTTTCCAGGACAGCAATAATACCAACGTGGAAGTTTGTTGAAGCAGCAACAACATCAACAACAATGTGCTATGTTGCGACATTGCCTTTGATTTCTCACCATCCTCTTGCCTCCCCATACATCATTTGCACCTACTTGCAGGAAACCATGGATGACTCTACAGTACCATTAGTTGCCGATGGAGGACCTGCTGAGGCCGCAGGAGAGAATTGAACTTGTGTGAGAGCTACTGTGGCAAACAGGAGTGATGAGGAAAGATTTCCAGCTGTTCGGAGATGCCCTATTCATTGACTATTTCGGTAGGTCTCTTAATGATAAAGGGTGGCCTATCAATACCATTGCCATGGTTAATTACGTTCCTCAGGCGTGACGAAAAGCACATGGTTTTGAAGTTCCCCGCCAAAGATGGAGCTTCATTTGTCTTCAACATCGTTGAAGTTGATCTATAGGATGAGCCTGGAAGAAAGATGACAGGATTTTGTAATGCCTACTACCCTGCGCACAAAGTTAGAACTTGGATCGAGGGAAGTTGCAGGCTTGGTAGGGTAAAACACCTTCCTTCTGCGTTTGGAGAACCTGATCCAACGATATCACAGGAAATGTACGACTTTCCAGATAGCCCTGGTGCCTCTGAAATGTAACCAAGGATTGTACACGGAATTAGATGATACTAGTGAGAATTTTTGTTATCCGCTACCACAGTACTTTTTGATTTAGTCTTGCAAAAGAAGTTTTTCTATCATCACCAACTGGTGGTAGCTTTACAATGGGGTGTAACCGATCTCTTCAGCTCCGATTCCGTGAGAATAACTCGTTCTGGGTTCTTTTCTCTCTTTCGTGCTGCAGGCAAAGGCTTCTCCAGCTTCTGTTGCTGTTGCTACTGCTGTTGCTGCACCTGTTGCTGTGGTGAAGAGATAGGTCGAATGGGTAGGGGGGTCGATAGGGCAAAATCGATATGATGAGGACGATGTCCTCGTATGGTAATGGTAGCAACAGTGATGTCTTATAAAAACAGCATCCACTGATGATTACTACCGTATGTGGAAGTTCGTACTCCGGAAAACGTATGATACCGGTAGTACTACGTAATAGATAGTGCGGTGAACGGCAGCAAACTGACTTCTTGCGCAGTCAATGGTGCGAATGGTAAAGGAAGGACAGACAAACTTTGATCAGATTATAATATTCATTGCTGTATGGAGTATTGATTTACTTAGGAAAAAGTAACGGCGTGACTAACGCTCTGTTGGCGTGCTCGATCTCTCCGATAAGCCAATCACAACAGTGCTAGTAATTACTACTACGTAGTAGTACTTAAGAATGCTAGTAATTAAGAGTTCCCCAACATCATTCATTGACGAAAGATGCTGTTTACGCTGTTAGAAAACTAATCATTTGGTGGATGTCAGTCATGACGTCGCAGTAATATTTTCGTTAACACTATGAAGTCCTCGTAGACGGCAAAAAGTGGATTGTATAGTTAAATGATTCTATCTTCTATGGGAAAGTATGATAGTTCTTTTGTAGTTGACCTTGATCTGCAAAAGGTATTGTATACATCATAAGATTTTAATATTGGAACGCAAAACACTGTTGCTGTCGTTACATTTTCGTAGGCTAGTTCACGTTGGAAGATTTTGTTTACTTTCAGAAACTTGAATGATTTCAGCGGACACAATCGCGTCAATGATGATGTTTTCGTTCGGATGTCACACACTAGCTAGCATCAAGAACTAGAGGACAAAAATAGATTGCTTACAGTTAGTTGAGTGTTTCTATCTTCTCTATTCGACAGGACTATGCATAGTTATTTTGATCTTGATCTGCAAAAAAAAAACCACGAAAATAAGGTATTGGGACGCAAAACATCGATGCTCTCGTTACACTTTCGTAGGGTCGTTCATATTGAATTCATCAAATAGGTTCTCCAAGTCCTTCAGCAACGGAGTGGCGACTTGTAGATAGGAACGAATGTGTGCGTACGCATTCTTTTCCATTTCACGATTGATGAAACTTTCCACTGCCAGCTCCGACGATGGGCCACTATGCATATTAGCAACCCCTTGGTCGGCTTCCGGAGAGGCGACAGGCGATTCCATATCCATGGCTGTCGTAGTTGATTGGGGAGAAGCATTCGTCGTTACCATCAGGACAGGAATTGGTTTGGGTCGGTGAACAAACAGTTGGCCAACACCCATTGCCAGTTTGTCCCATTCTTGAACAACGTTTCCAGCGAATTTGCCCCACTCCTTGCCAATGTGTCTGCCGAAACGTTCCAACGGGTTGTTTGAAGATTCGTTGCCATGTGAGGCGTTTCGTTGATTTCCTTTTTGACCAAGAAAATGATCAAAGGCCTGCTTTTGTACTTCGTTGAGCTTGTGTAGATCCATGTACTTGTAGATTTCACTGGCATCGGGAGCTGCTTGGAAACTGTAGCTAAAAATCTTTTGCACGGCCCAGCCATGGTATCGGTTGTAAACTTCGTCGTAGGCGCTTTGGACAGCAGCGCGGGTGGAACCGAATCGCTCCGTTTCCATGGCATTGACAAATATTGCGGTTTGGTATTGCAGTTGCCTTCGGACCCATAACAGTCCCATGCCAGCACTTTTCTCTTTCAAGCGAGGGAGCTTGGCAACGTCCTGAACGCCAGCGTCCACTTCATACTGCAGCAACTCTCGCAGCGTAGGACTGATCACAGGTTCCTTGTTGTTATCGTGGTCATCGACAGCAAGGCGATGTTCCACCAAGCTATGAATGGCTTGCTCAATTTTGGCAATGTTTTGGACAATATCCTTTTGTCCTAGCGTCATTCCAACCGCATAGCCCTTGTAGCCAGGAGGGACCTGCCGCAGGACTCGCCATTCGGCAAAGACCCTCATGGCTGCGCAAAAGGACAGCGCGTCAATGTCCCCCGATGTCAGAGAGGCTCGGTCCTGACCAGTAACGGGTGCCATAACACCTTTACCTCGTGCGGTTGCTATCGCAGTGGCCATGCGCTCGACCATCTTTTTGGCGCGAGGTAAGAGTCCGGACATGAAGTTGTTTTGTTGGAAGTCATGTCGGGTGTTCTCGACCGCAAATCGAAAGGACTCGGCCACATCTTGCAACGTCAGATCTGCGATTTCGTTGAGTGGAACAAAGGGTTCCGTACTGGAGAAGACGAAATTGGCTTTTGACGAAGTACCAACGGCAGCTTTCTTTCGTTTCTTCGTTTGGGTGACGGTGGCCCCTCCACGAGGACTTTTCAGCACAGTGTGAACAGCATCTGTAGACGCTGTTGTTTCTGTTGTTGATGCCGCGCCTTCAAAGGCGTCTCGCACTTGCTCCATGACAGAAGAAACGGATCCCCACCAACCGTTGGTCCAGTAGTCTTCTCTTCGGAGATCGATTCCGCCAGTGAATGGCAAAATCGGACTCAGAGCGGTGGTGACGGACGAGATAGCGGCGCTCCCGAGCCCCATGGATGGCCTAGTGCTCCTTCGTTGATCACTGTTGGTGTGGTGGCGGTGGTATCGGAACGCTGGTCGAATGACATCGGCACTCAAGGCATCGTAATGGTCGGGTGCTTCCAAGGACTCCATCTGAGCTTCGACCATGTAAAGGACAATGTCGGTGAGGCTAAGAAATGCTAAAATGAAGATGGAAATTTTCCCAACGCTCCATCGCAGTGGTTGTGGAGACTGCTGCTGCTGCTGTTCTTGTGGATTCGTGTTTTGGGCTGAGGACGAGGTTTTCTTTTCACCTAGAAGTGAATGTGATGGTAAATGGGGAGATGCGTTCGTTGCACTCTGTTGTTGATCATGATACAGATCATCATCGCAAGAGTAGAGTTCCTTCATCATGGTAGAGTTGATTACAGAATCGCTCTGGTTCCGTAGAGATGATGATGATGACAATAATATCGAGGGGTCACAAGTTTCGAACTCAAACTCGTATTTGGATGTTGTTGTTGTTGGAAGAAGATCAAGGGAGTTGGCCACAGCCAACGTCGTTGTTTTAAGGCGATGTAAGGTACCTCCACTAGTGGTGGTTGGATCCGAAAAAACGTTGCCGGGCCTGAGAGAGAGAATGGTGGTTGGCATGGGTGGTGTCAGAGAGGAATAGGAGAAAAAAGTTAATTGCTGTAAGATACCTATTGATGATTCAACGCTGCCGATGATGCACGAAGAGGATGATTGGCGAAAATGACTCACAGTCAATTCCCCCGGTGTACATCATCGAAAAGAGAAAAAAAAGACGGAGAGTGATGATGGCCCATTCAGCCATCTTCTTTCTCCTCTACTACTACTGTAGGACGACGCAGAACAAGAATGATGGTGGAAAAGGCGTAGCGAAAGGTCCAGTGCATTTCCACTCGGCGCGTTTACGACCAGCAGTCAAGTCTGAAAATGTACTACGGACTACGTCTTTAGTCCGTAGTACTTGTGTCCTCGGGCTTGTCAGGACCACCTCAGCCAAATTTTGAAATGCGATAGGCCCAGCCTTGACACTAACCCTACTCCAACGGACACACCATCATCCATCCATCACGGCACGAACACGATGACGTCTCATTCCGAGGTGGATGCTATCGACATCATCAAATCACGAGTCTTCATTCCCGAATGGAGAAGTCGAAAGAGTCTTTCTCCAATCAAAAAAAGAAAATTCGTTGTGGAGTGATGGGTCGGAAGACCGTGAAAAGCGACAACATAGAAATTCGACGAACGATCACACGATGGACAACATCCCGCATACGGGACGGAACGACAAAAGTTCATCATAATATACTTTTGCTTCACTCACTCGATGCTATCCTCAGACTCTAGTAGTGTGGAATGTGTATGCTGTGACTTTCGCATTAACATGTCCGACCTCCCCTGTTTGGCGAAGAACCAAGAACAAGACGATGGCAACAACTCGTCCGGTGCGGTAGGAAAAAAGCCACCACCACCACTACTACTATCCTTCGCAGTCGTCTTGGATTGAAAAATTCGGATGGACGGACGTTTCATCTTGGTATTGATGGTGGATAACGTACTACTAGTAGGTTGTCTACTTTCACCAAAGATTTTGTGATCATGTGGCATCCAAATTAATCATCCATGAGATGATCGATCACCTTGAGATGACAACCAATGAAAAGAATAAAATATTATTGTTATTTTTTTATTCTTTTCTTTTATTTTCGATGATGTTTTTTATTAGAAACGATGTGATGTCGCAAGATCTCGAGAGATGTCGTGATCAAAATTGCCCACGACAGTGCAAGGAAAGTCGAATGACACTCTGCGACCAATTATTAAACGTTACACGTCATTCACACGCAGTGAGCTTAAAGAAAATTTCCAAATGGAACTGTGCAGCTGCGTGAAGAATGTCGTTCGTGGAACATGCGAATAATAAATGCACCCATCACCTCAACAGTCTTCTCGGAAGAGAAAAAAAGAATACGGGATTTCTCACCCTTTTTTACTCAGTCAACACAGCTGTCGCTGCCCTACTAGTAGTGCCACTACTTTTTACATACTATTTTACATACACATAATTACGAGTTGCAGCAAAAATTCAGCTTGTTCAGTGAGACCGCAGATTTGAAGATGTTGGAATAGGAAAAATTCGTTACAGAATCTTGTTTTTTTCGATGACGCTCCATTTTCTTCCTCTTTCAGCTGTCTGCCTTTTCTTCTCGTTTCTCATCCAACATCAATCTTCCATCTTGGATGAAGGCTACCAGGTCCTTGGCAAAGCGTGCAGCTGGTGCGCCATCCACAATATCGTGATCAAAGGCCATCGTAATACTTAGATACTCTCTGGGTACTACTTCTCCGTGGATATAACCAGGTTTGGTTTGAATGCCGCCAACCGTCAATCCAAGAGTATGAAGAGGCATGTAGGTGATACCAAAGCCATTTCCGTTCCCAAACATTCCTATACAAGAGTGAAAATTGAAGTTCAGAGTTAGTTTCGGGGGGAGGAGGACGTAGCATCATAAATACACCGTGAGGAGGTTGATGTTCCCCTTTTCTCAGTGCTGTTGTCATCTACTCACCAACCGATGTCAACATTACGGTTCCCATTTTGTCTCGTATCATGTCTGGATCTCTCTTCATACATTGATAAAAGATCATTCGCACCCATCTAGGGACTTTCAGAGCTTTCTTGGCCAAGTTTCCACTATTTTGTTCGCTTTGTTCTGGACACGATTTGATCTTTTGAATCTCGTCGCTAATGTCTCGTACGGAACGCAAATTGGCGTTCCGCAGAATATGTGGAATGGCCACTCCTCCCTTCTCTGCCTCGATCATGGTTGATACATCGACATTATCAAAGATGATGTACTTTCTTCCAATCTTGTACGCTTGAACATCGGGATGTTTCTCGACTGCTCGAGCCAAACATGCCACCAGGTAGGCCGTGAAGGACACTTTATTTTCTTGGTTTCTGCGGATCTCCCGTGCTCGTGTCACATCGACTTCGACCAATCCGTAAATGATATGGCGTTTCGATCCCAAAATTCCACCATCTATCACCAAGGCCCTCTCAGGGGGGATGGAGACGATCGTTCGGTCCCCAACTTTGGTACGTTTTTGCTGACTCTTCATTTTCATGGATGATTTTATGTTGCTGCTGTTTATTCTTTTTGCTGTAATTTCAAACTCTCCGACTGATTCTGCACGATGCGGAGACGATTGTGTTTTTACGCAACATACTTTATCTTCCTCGATGTTCTTTTCGTTGTTGGATACCCGAAGCCTAGCCAATAGTATGAGAAGCAAGAAAAGCTGGCCATGAAATTGTGCGTTGGTCGATGTCATCTTGCGCGATCTCGTCAAACTTTTCATGATTTTTTATTATTGTTTACTTGATTTTTTGTTCTCCATTTATTTACTAGCTACTAGAGAGTAGAAGATCGTTGCTAGCTAGCAAGAATAGGAAGTAAAGTAGCCTACTATCTTGACTCCGACTATCACCATTGAAAAATTGGCAAGGAATTGACAGCGGGTTGCGTCAAGGTTTCGGTGCTATCTTCAAGCTGTTGCTGCTGATCACCACCATCGATCATCACGCCTCATCATTGCTATTTTATTACACACCAGCGGTACAACACCACAACACCGCCCCTCCGCCACTCTCTCGTTGTTGAAAAGGTATCTTCGTACCAGTATAAAATACGACTAGCGTAAATGGCTACGTCGCACTCCGTAGTATTTTGATATGTACGACGTTCTACCGTACTCTTGTGCTACGTACTACCGGTACTTCGTAGCATGAAACATTGCAATGTTTTTTTTTTAACTGTTCAAGAGAGTTTGCTTGTCGGTCGGCGTTGCGTTGCATAAACTTCAACGATACAATGACAAAGACGATCGCTTCTTCGTCGATTAAGTTCCTATCTGCTCTCTTTGCTGTAAACAGTGACACTTTCCAGAGATCGAACGCCTTTCAACAAACGGTCTCACCTCCTTGGTCCATCCTCGGTGAAAGTCGTGCGACAGCGCCTAGTGCCTCTGCAAGTAGATACAACAAATTGTTCTCTTACTTGGACTCGCTGAGCAGTAATGATGCTGCTGGTGATAAGGGAAAGGAAGAAGCTACGATAGAATATTTCGCTGAGGATTCCAATAGTTACCTAGCCTCTTGGGCAGGGAACACCGGAGGGCAGGAATACCAAGATCAATACGGCAGGACGATCAAACCGTCAGATGATACAGAATCGCCACCGTCCTCACCTTCACTTCTGACTTCACATGATCCTGTGGAAGAGCAGCAAGCAGAATGCGCGCAACAGAAAAACTTTTCTTTACAGTACGATCCAATGGCTGCTGTCACGCGAGATGAAGTTTTGGAAGATAACCCATTTTCTCAAATCCAACAAACAGAGAAGTCGTCATCACCGAGGCGAAAATCCTCAATCCAATCTCTACAGGATGTGACTGTGACGAACAATCCATATTACACGGTCGGCAAGGATGAGTTGCAACAGGGACGCCAACGATTACAAAATGAGAACAATAATCGTGTCACGCAATACAGAAGGTCGCCAAACTTTGACTTTGCAAAAGAAAGCGACAAGTACTTAATATTTTCCTCACAACGCATCGGGCATGATCGACTGGAACCCGTCGACAGGTCCAAGTCGCTATCACAGAATTCATCGAGTGGACAAGTGCGTCCCTCCGAGTCGGTACTGAGAGAAACCAGACCCAACACCATGTTTCAAAGCAACAACCAAGCCACTGTATTGAATGCGCGTGCTTTAGCTGAGAAGCCAAATATTGACATGGACCACTTGAACGATGTCATTTCAAGTCCGTCTCCCTTTCGATTTTTGGGACAACCCAATCCCAACTTTGAACTGCAATCCAGACCTCTGCCAAGGCGACCCGATGCGGATGGTGGGGTAACATCCACTAACAGCCAAACCGAAGAAGACCGCTACCCGCAAAAGCTATGAAGAAGAAGTACGGCCCGATTAAAAGCTTCGATGAAAGTACCTGCCCTGTATAAGGGCCGCATCCACGAAAGAGGCCAAACAACAAGGTAAATTTATTTATTATTTGGAGCACTTGGCTGTCAATGGTACTCTACTACCTACTAGACTCTACTACCGTAGCTACCGTAGTAGCCTACCGGTACTACTCCGTACGACGTACTCTTGTGGATCACAGGCCCCAACGTATCAGGGAAGTCCAAACAGTAATCCTTGAGAACATGACTTCCCAAAAGGTGGTGAGGAGAAAATGTGTATTACGTTTTGTCCCTGGGAGGCTGATTCCAGGAACATCCACTATCAAGTCAAAAGAGATAGCCAACAACAGCACATACATATGCCCAACATGTATGGTTGTGCTGTGCAAAAAAAACTGTTGGAAATTCGGGTGCGAAATCGTGTCATACATTGTGGCATGGACGCCAAAATTTGGAGGCAGAGGGGAGCAAATGTAGGAAGCGCCTCAGGGTGGCAAGGGAGATGAATGATGATGAAGCACAAAAAAGGAAGCTTCACGCAACGAATGCCTCTATCAAGAGACATTCGCCACCAAAAACAAGCCAACAGTTCCAACGAAGCCAGACTCAGGTGGCAATAAACGATCCACAAGATTCGTTTGATACCGTTGAAAACGTTGTCGAACATGTTTTGGAGAACCTAATGGAAATGGAGCATGGAGAGGAACACAACGAGAAGGAAAAAGAAGACTACGAATTCTTAGACAGGGAAGAATATAGTGATGGAAGTGACGAGTAGGAGTAAAATCGAGGACTAATGGTTAACTCTTTAAGGTGATAGTTTTAGTACTATTATACCTCTATTAGTAGTAACAGAAACAACTGAAATAGAAGAACCTAGCTATTATAATTGCTAGTAGTAGTATTATTGCCTACGACAGTAGAGCTCTACTACCTACCGGTAGAGCACTACTCTCTACTCTACTAGCTAGTAGAGAGAGAAGTTTGAAGTAACTGTAAGGTACGACGTATTAGTACAACTCGTATGTTCAAACGGTATGTAGGTAGGAGGCTACGTAGCCCTGGTATGATGGACAACCGTCCCAAATTGGGACGGTTTGATTTGTTGTGTAGGCGTGGTACACAAAACTACGCAACAGTCCCATTGATGGGAGTGTTTCGAAAATGGTAGAGGGATATCTTACACAGAATTGCTATCTAGCTAGTTTTAAACTTTGTCGTAATAGGTACTGGAGTACTATGTACCGGTATTTTTACTGTTCCGTCGTACTTGAGATGGCTGCGGTTGTGCATCGGTTGGGAGAGTGCAACAAATTCAAGCATTCGAAGCATAATAATATTATACTTATTGCCCCAATGACGTTTTGACCGTTGAAAGAATCTTTTGGGTTGAACAATTATGCCGCAAATAAACCCCGGAAAACAATTACCGACGTTGTAACCTTTTAAACACGATTATTTTCAAATCCCGGGAGAAGATGGATTGTTAACTTGGATCTACGGTAATAAACCTACCGTAGGGTACGGTACGTAACGTATGTGTGACAAGAAATGAAACGAGGTAATATGACTGTGAATACCTCACACAACGTAGTACTACGACGTTTATAAAGATATGGCGTGCTTGTCTCTTTTTTCAAATTTTATTGTTGACGAGGAGAACGACCTTCTACTACTACGTGTATCATACAACACCAACACTCAAAACAGAGGAACATTATTTTTACAACCGGCCCATCTTGAGATCCACACGTTCATGCCGTTGTGGTGACAATAATAATATTATTATGTTAGATCGCCGCATGGTAGCATCCTTTGCGGTGCTGCTGGGGAGCATTCTCTCTTCGCCCCATCGACTTGTGCTCTCTGAGGAGACCAAGTTGCTTGAACATCAAAAAGCATCACTTTACGACCGTCAAAGAAAAAGGAGAAGAACAGCCCTCGAACCGCATCCTCGCATTGTCAATGGTGTCGAAACTCCGCGATTCAGGTATCCTTATGCAGCACTGTTGACTGCCAAACATGCTTTGAAGTGTGGTGGATCGGTACGTCGAAATCATCAATGGTGGAGTTGGAATGCATATCCTCAGTCCTTCATCTCATTCTTTTACTACGTATTTTTTTCCCCTTGCCATACAGATGATTGCGCCCGACATTCTCTTGACAGCGGCTCATTGTACAGAAAGTTTTTCTGAAGTCCAAGTGGGTCGACATAACCGTTCTGATGATACCGAAGTGTATCAAAGTTTGATAGTGGAAACCATCGTCACTCATCCCAGTTACTATCGTAACAAATTTATGGATCCAGATCCGCATGATTTTGCCGTCGTCAAACTGTACGGCCATTTAAATTCCAAGTCACAGACTTCCAACGTGACAGATTACATTCAGATTAATCGTAATTCGACACTTCCTATCCCCGACCAACAAATGAACGTCTTTGGATGGGGATCCATCCATCCAGACGACTACCGAATACAATCTGACGTTTTGCGAGAGACGCACGCCTACTACATTCCAAATGACGAATGTCGTCAATTGGTAGGGACGTATAGAAACACGACCATTTACTTTGAACAAGTCGTAATCGATGTGACGCTCTGCGCCATGGACTTTGAAAATTTGTCCGACAGCTGTCGTGGAGATTCCGGAGGAGGTTTGGTGATTCGGGGAGAGACGCCGCAAGACGATGTGTTGGTGGGGCTGGTGTCGGCAGGTTATGGATGTGCCCACCCTACTTTACCGGCGCTATATGCTCGAGTTTCCGAAGTCAGTGGCTGGATTCGGGAACAAGTCTGTGCCATGTCGGAGCATCCGCCAGCATATCTAGATTGTGGAGCAGATGGAAACCACGAAGAAACACAAAATCAATCGAGTTTGGGTCTAATGTTCCCTTGCGAGGATTTGCTCGTAGGAAGAGAGTCCGAGTCGACCCATTCTCCATCCCAATTTGCCGGTTTTCCTTGCGACTCGGATAACAAGTTGGCGACTCTCATTCTTGAGCTAAAACTCGATACTAGACCGGAGGAGCGAGGGTGGTTGATTCGCATGAAAACGCCGGAGGGTCGGTGGGTTACTGAAATTGAGCGACCGATTTTTTCCTATGCCGAGTCGAAGCCAATGAGTACTGTGCGCGAGGCGTTGTTCCTACCAAAAAACCGTGAATATGAGCTGGTGTTACTAGACTCTTATGGCGATGGTCATCATTCCATGGGTGTAGCAGTGGCACCAAACATAGTTCGATTGTTTGACCAGGATACGTACGACGATCTGTTGACCGTCACAGAATTTTCTGCTCTCAACAGTGACGGATACCACTTATCTTCCAACTTCATTCTTGGAATTCTCCCGACAGATTCACCCTCCAAATCTCCATCTCCAACCATAAGCATGACACCTTCAGATTCGCCTTCCGAAGTTCTTCCTTTTGTCACTGTCAACATCACATTCGGTGAATCCCCAGAAACCATTGGTTTCCGGTTACAAACACCAAAAGAGGAAGAGGGGGACGGCGAAAAACTCGAACTACTCCATGTAGTTTACCCAGGAAACTTCTCTCCCGACTTGAGGCATAGCAACATTAATGTTGTGCTTCCACTCACAGGATCGGGGGGTTCGAAAGAGCGAACCTACATATTTACAATGACGTCGAACGAAGGTCAGGGAATGGAAACAGGCGAGTATCAAGTGTGGTTGGGAAGCATTGATGATGGGGAGTTGCTTTTTGAAGGAGGCATTTTCTACCTAGAAGAATCAACCAGTTTTCAAGTGAATCCAAATAATAATGAATTCCTCGACGATGATGTGTCACAACTGCCCGACACAATTTTGGAGAGCGTCTGCAGGAAGAAAGACACAAGTTGGACGATCTTTGGCGTCCTTGCTGTAGTGCTATTAATAACTGCATAACTAATGTACGACTATGATAACTGCCTTTAGGCTTACCTGCTAGCTAGCCTACCTAGATACAACATACCCGGACAACTAGTCAACTGTAGCATGGTATGTATTTTCCTTCAGGACGTCGTATGAAAAACTTAGGCTTATCTGCTAGCCTAGATACAAAATGCCTGGAATAGAAAGTAATGCTGTGATATATCAATCTGTAGCATGATGTGTATTTTCCTTCACAGTCAGTATGCTACATCACATCGTCTGATATTGCTTGCCAAGATCTTGCCGATGTCTGCCCATCCTAAAACCAATTCCAAGTTACACGTGGAATCATAAACGAGCTTGCAGCGTCTACACGTCGTTTCTTCGGATTTTCAGAATTTCTCAACTTCAAAACTGTCGTGTTGTTCGATTTTTCGACTTCCGCAGCCGACAGATGGAGATTCGAAAGAAAGAAGAGATTCGATTCATCATAATATTATTATTCATGTGTTATAATAGTCAAATGCACAAACACTATTCACCGTTAATCGACTTTGTGGAAAAAACATTGACCCAGACGCTCTGACAACTTGTGCTGGTGAACCCGAATCGATTCTGTCGTACAGCGTTGAGAATGAAGACAGCTTCAATTTTGGTTTCGAGTTTCGTCGCTACTCGAACTGTCGGAACAACGGCCTTTGTTCCCGTGGCTCAACCAGTTTGGCCGAATGTTCGACAAGAATCGATCATCGTAACAACCTCTGTAGGGTACGCCCCAGTCATTGATCGGAAATGCCAACACCGTGCCTTGAGTCTCCCTCTGCATGCGGCGTCTTTGGATGTCGACATCAACAATTTGTCCAACAGCAGTGACAGCAATCCAGAACAACTAAATGACGGCCCCCCGCCTCTTCCTTCCGACATGCTCGAACTTCCCCGACATTCCCATGAGGGAGTCAATGAGATTCTCGTAGAAACGGAAGATTTGTTGAAGAAGATGCACGAACAATCCAAGGCCGTCGATTCCAAGAGTGTAAGACGGTCGATGACTCCCACCAGTAACTCTAACGATGCCATTTACGCCAATACGTACGTGGATCTTGGAAAAGTCGATACCATTGGGTTTGATTATGACTACACTCTGGTCCACTACACCGACGAGCTACTGGAGCTTTTGTACGATATGGCCTTGACACGTTTAGTGAATGACAGATTCTACCCCGGAGAAATGCTTACGGCAGGGATGAAATACGATCCATTTTTCAGTATTCGAGGGTTGGCAGTGGACAAGGAGACGGGGTGGATTACGCACTTGTCGTATACACACAAAGTAGCGGTAGCATGGGAAGGAAGAGAAAAGGTTGAAACGTCGCGGATATACACCGAATATCGAGGAAAACGAGCGCTAAATCCAAAAGACCGCAAGGCTCGACTGAAACCGCTGAACGACTTGTTCTCTATGGCCGAATGCTGCCTCATTGCGGACACTATTCAGTACTTTAAGGACAACAACATCGATTATTGTCCATCGAACACTGTCACTGATATTCTGGGAGCCATTCGCGATACCCACATCTCGGGTGATTTTCACCGGCTCGTCGCCTGCAATCCAGAAATGTATTTCGACCCAACACCACACTTAAAAGCAGTGTTGACCAATTTGAAAGATTCAGGAAAGCGATTGATCTTTGCAAGGTAAGCCATGAACAATGAAGATTGCTGTACCAAATCGATGCAATTACTCACCCAACTTCAACGTCTTCATGACAGTAATTCGCCATTTTGGTATGTTGATGCAGGAATGAAATACGTTCTAGGGGACAACTGGATGGACCTGTGGGATGCTATCATTGTGAGCGCAGGAAAACCGGCCTTCTATACAGAGCCGCGACGACCATTCCGTGAGGTTGATACAGCTACGAACCGCGTTAGATTTCAAAAGGTGGACAAGCTTCGGAAAGGGAAAGTTTACACCGGAGGATGTCTGCAGGAGCTCACCCGATTGATGGATTGGTCCGTGTTCAATGGGAGCAAGGATGGTCCTACAAATTACATGGGCGCGCTGAGCCTCAACTCGAATGTGCTATATATCGGCGATTCGTTGTTTGCTGATTTGGTCGACGCAAAACGAGAGTTTGGATGGATTACTGCAGCTGTTACTCCAGAAGTCGGATTCGAAATGGAAGTACAAAAGAAGAAGGATTTTATCTTGGTCGACAAAACAATCGGATTCCTACTAAATGCCTTGCGTCTTGTTCAAGCGGAAATGGGCACGTCGGTACACACAGAAGAAGATTCGATGGTACTCGACAGACTGGAGAATCTAGTGTCGAAATGGCGAGATCGAGAGACCGAGCTGTTGGGAAACCCCTTCGGCAGCGTGTTTCGAGCTAGATATCAACCAAGCTTGTTCGCACATTCTCTTCGGCGATATTGTGACTTGTATATGAACAGTGTTGGATCTCTCCGCAATTATAGTCCTCAGCACAGGTTTTATCCAGAGCCTGCCTTCCGATTGCTTGCTCACGAAATAAGTAAAACGACTCATATCAGAGATTCTGTTCATTTGAAAGAAATATTTGGAGAGATGAATTCTATATGATCATGTCAATCACTTCATCAGATTGCTACACGACGAAGCTATTGGGATGGAATTCAAGAGATGATCTTGTCATAATATCATTGTTACTATGAATACCTTCTACGTTACCCCGTTAACAATTTCATGCTACCATTGCAACGTTTCAGCCGCGGGATCAAGTGGACAAAGATAGAAGAGCGGGATTTGGAACTCTGTTGCTAGTTGCATAGTATGGGCGTCGATAGAAATCTACACTCGATCAACATCGGAGTACGACGTAGGTAGGTAATAGTTCTAAAAGGTAGGACGGCACACCCCAATCTACTTTTTCCCAAAAGTGTTGATATCTCTCTTCTTTCTCTTCGTGGGTTTGATTGGGGCGGGAGCCGATGCAGCCACAACAGGTTTGGGTGCTGGAGCCGGTGCAGCTTCTGTGGGAGCAGGTGTTTCTTCTGGAGCTGGGGCTTCCTCCTCAGCAGGCTTGGGGGTTTCCACCTCTGCTGTGGTCTCTTGTACATCCTCTTCCTCCTTATTTGGTTGGCTCTTGGGTTTCAAATTTAGCTTAGGACGCCCTCCCCATGTCGCACCTCCGCCAACTGGTGTCTTTTTGGCCGCGGTGTAGGCCGGTTGTTCATGCTTTTTCTTTTCCATGATAGCCTCGGCTGCGGCCAAGTCAGGGAAGAGATTTTCATCTTCAGTGTCGAGTTTGTGTGATCCAGTACCAGCGCCAGAAAATCGATCCGACAAGGACACGCCTGTTCCTCCAGCTCTAAACCGAGATGGCATCCATTTTCCGCCACCATCTGCTGATGAACCCGCCGCAGCGGCTCCAAACCGTGACGTTGTCTTGTCCTTTGCTTCTTGCTCTTTCCGTTCTTTTTCTTCCTTGATTCTTTGAGCTTCTCGCTCCATTCCTTCTCTGGCAGCAGCTAATTGGGCTCGAGTCTCTTCTACTCGCAATTTCTTTGCGATATCATCTTGATCATTGCCGAATGTTTTCAAATCCAAAGCTTTCAAATCTGCCCAATCTTTGGTGGCGACACCGACGGGGGCAGCAACGGCAGCACCCTTCTTTGTGGTGGCCGCAGCTAAGGCTTCATCATCCCATTGTGCGTCGCCGGCTCCATCGGAAGTACCAGCGGCAGCGGAAGAAGATGCGTGCAAAGACGAAACTGCACCGTCGCCCAAACCGGATGGTCCATCAGCGTCGGTGGACAATGCTGGCGCATCCCTGTTTGTGATGTGCAGAGAGAAACGAAACAGAAAGTCAGAAACACAACACAACACGATCCTTAAGGACCAGCATTACAGCAGGACCGTTGCAAGTCTGCCCGACCAAACTTGTTTATTTCTTACACATGGACCGTGGTAGTGACGGTCGAGGCATCAATGAGGTTGGCATTGAATTTGAAGGCCTTCTTTTTCTTCTTTTTGTTGGCAAAGAATGCTGCGGTGTCCGACATGTTACTCTGTTTGTGAAGGTTCCTTTTGTTACTGCTCTCTGGAATAGGTCTGCTCTAGCTAGATACGTTTGGCTGCAAAAGATGCGACCACGGGTCCAGTTGACAGTGTGAGAGGAAGACACTTTGTACGTCGTGTTGTTACTCCCAAGCTTGTCGTCTCTATGATAATTGTACATCTGTTGCCGGGTGGCTTTTCTCGATTGGTTCTGCCATCGGCTTCAAGCCTTTGGTTCTGCCCGCCTTCCGTCGATCGTGTACTTCAATCTCACTTCGGTCGAGATGGTCGAACTTTTCAACACACCTGGTAGTACGTAGAAGCAATTACCGTACCTAATAAACGGAGTGAATATGTGAATTATAAAAATTACTCGCTCGTTGAAATAAAACTATTTTTTATTATCATATTTCAAGAATTTTTTTAAACATCACGATGTTTTTCATCTTCAATCTCATCATCATCATCATACCGGAGTACCGTACGACGTAATTATCAATCAACTTTCACAGCAGTCAATGAGAAAAAATAATCTTCGTTGGAAGCAAGTCTGGATGGAGACAGGGAACCGATTCCTTCCCATTTACACAGAGGATGTTTTCTTGAGGAACTGCATACCGAAGTAATAAATGATACGAATAACGGCCAAAATATTGCGGCCTCTGTCGGTCCTGTTGCTGTCGAATCTTCCACGTCGAAGCCACGAATTTATGGTTGCTGTTCGGCAACCCTCATTCCAATTGCCGTCACCCGCCAGAAGTGTAACGCTGTCATGGGAATCCGTACCGCACCTAACGAGCAGAGTCGTACGGAAACGACGCCCCCGCAGCTACCGTTGTGCCGAGACAAATGGATCCGGTGACAGTAACGCCAAAAACAACAACGATGGTGTACCATCGTCTACTTCTTCCTTCTCAATGATTAGTTCCGATCCCAAACGAACCATATCATTCTCAGCAATAATGACGCTATGTGGTGCTGTCTTGGGACCGTTTTTGGATTCGTACCATTCCGCATTTGGGGTTTTGCAGTACGACCAACCAATCACTGCAGCCTTGTGGGGATCTGCGGATTATCCCGCCTTGATTACGGCATGGTGGGTGCCCGTTTTGTTTGGACTGGCAGGGTGGCTGATTGGGTGGTTGTATATTGCGTTGGATGCTATATTAAGCACACCAAAGAATGTTCAATCGCCGTCGCCTCCCAAAATCCTGGTGGGTATCGCTTTGTTTACCTTTCAATATTGGCTCAGTGGAGTATTTGTGGCGACTGGAATTTTGGATCGAACAGGTATTCTCAACGCCATGTCCCTGTACGCTGTGATTGGGTTTTGGGGATTGGACGGGTCTATGGCGGGATTCTTGACGAGTATGGCCACTGCACTGGGCGGACCGTTGATTGAGGTGGGACTACTGTCGTTGTCTCGAGCCGACATGATGCCGGGTGGATACCATTACACAGACTTGGGAGAGACGGGTTTCTTTCCATTATGGATTGCTCCAGTCTATTTTCTAGGTGGACCGGCTGTTGGTAATTTGGCACGGGGGTTTTGGAATACCCTTCTGAGATCAACAAATCACGCTTCTCCAGACGAGGAGACATCGGCCAAGCTGGGATGTCCTGTCTGCAACGACACCCGCTGTGTTTCTTGTCCCAATTGCGATGGTGTTGGACAATATGCAGCCATGGGCGGACGTTCCGTCCGATGCACCAGCTGTGCTGGACGAGGATTTGTCATCTGTCGGGACTGTTTCTCCGAGTACGACGATGACCCCAACGACATTGAAGCAATACGAGAACTCATGTCTCGAATGCCAGACTAGGAGCGACATCACTTCATTTGCTGTCTTTCAGTTAATAGAAAAACAACTTTATACTGGCTAGTAGTATTGGTCGTTTTCCCATGGATTTTCAATAGGTTTTGGTTGCCGTGTATTGTACCTGGTACGACTTGCTAATAATAACAACATTATGCATTGTACCACGTAAACTGTACGTTCGTTACCGGTAGTACGGTAGTACCGTACTACGTATGATAGAACTACCGAACGTTTTTTCTACGTATTACTACACGGTAAAGGTACGGTAGTGTACCGTAGCTAGGTACCGGTAGGTACTGTATGAATACCGTACGGAAGCCGTACTCGGAATATTATTTTACATCTTTAACGTAAACCTTAAACTGCGGGTCGGTTCGAAGATACAACCTCTCGATTTTTAGTAGTAACTGTAAATTACTTCGTTCTTATTTTTTCTTCACGTCTGTTCGAGCCATCAATCATTTTTATTTTATTGTTTCGACTTTCGACATCCTCTATCACATCGTGACGTGACTGTTGTTTTTCGTCCTCAAAGTCACCTTCCTCCTCAACAAGCAAAAGATAATGCATATCAAGGAACGACGACCGGCGCTTCGTCATCAAGACCATGAACAATGAGATAGCAGAGGCCTTGGCCAAATCCAAGTACAGTGACTTGGTTCACATCACTTTAGCGAACACCGAGGAGGAACTAACAGAAGACGAGCCACCGAAAAAAAGGGCAAAGGGATCAAAATCTGAAGTGGAATCAGAAAAACCAGACCATGATGCCGAACCAGGAACTCGTGAGATTTTATTGACCGCCAAGCTCGACCATGAAAATGGTGGCTTTCGATGGATGGATGTATCGGCTACTGAAGATCCGATTGCTAGACACCTTCGAACGAAAATTTGGATATTCCCAATGTTGAATGACGACAAGCGAACCTTTTTGTACGATCGAGGGATCGAGTTGGCGGCCTGTGAAGTTGTTCGAAGACGACCTCCTGGTGCTTCAACAATTCATGCGCTGGATATTGGGTCCGGGACAGGCTTACTTGCCATGATGTCTGCCAAATACTTGCAACAAGCGTTCTCAAGAGCCAACGACAATCTAGAGAACGGTTGTAGCACGGACATGGTCTACTATGCCAAGATAACTTCGTTGGAAATGTCGCGACCCATGGCAATTTTGGCGAGGCACATTACCTTTTCGAACGGCTTTCGCCAGGAGGCCTCAGTGTCACCTTCCTTAAATGGCAGATTGTGTGAAACCAGTATCGATGTTGTCGAAGCACACTCGTGCGAGTTCCCTCCAATATCCGAGCCCAAAGCCATGTTCTGTACTTCAGAGTTACTTGACAGTGGTTTGTTGGGAGAGGGGTGGCTTCCAGCTATGAGGGACGCATGGGAACGGCATTTAGATCCAAGAGCTGTTGTTGTACCACAGCGTGCAAGAGTACTTGCGCAGGTAGTTGAAGGAATTTCTGAATATTGGGGTCCGCACAAGGTGTTGATCGGATTCCCAAATCGGAGAAAAATGTCTTTGTTTACCAATGCAAATGGGGAGGAAACGCTGTCCGACGGAAGTTATGATCGAGAAGGAAAGAAGCACGGTGTCCAGGTACCTATTCACTTGAAGAAGTTTTTGAAAGATCATCCGATGAAATTGCTTTCGATGCCGATACCAGTATTTGAATTTGATGTTTCCAGTAAGGATACCATACCTGGACCAGAAGGACGCTCCATTACGATTGAATTTGTTCCTGTGGCAAGCGGTAAAGCAGAAGGTGTCATATTTTGGTGGGAACTAGACATTTTCCCCGGACTCACCTACACGACCAATGCCGTTGTGCACCCATGGCAAGACCATTGGCATGCTTGCTTATACGTTTTCCCGCGAGAGAACAAGGACTGTGTATCTCTGTCTCCAGGTTTATCTTCGCAACTGATCGCATCCCATACGGATTCACGTCTTCATTTCGATGTGCATCCAATTCAAATGAACACGTTGAGGCATCCTGAACAACAACACGTTGAATTAATTCAGCGAGATCCGATCGTGAGTCCTCGTCGTTGCTGGATCTTGAACAATCTTGAAAGATCGAGGAACATTTTCGAGTGCGTCAAGGAGGCTCTGGACAAAGTGGGGCACGCTAAGGCGAGTGTGTTGGACATCTCAGACTTTCCGCTCTGTGGAATGATGGCGGCCATGCTTGGTGCTGCTCACGTTACGTCACTGGAATCAAGCTCGACTGATCTTCCTTATATGTCCGCAAAAGTGGCTCAAGTGGCCAATGGTTTGAGTCCTCAAAACTATCACCCAGACAACTTTGTGGTGGCTAGATGCCACCCGGAGAACCTGACGACGTCCATTCTGGCTGCGAATACCCGTTCGAACGTTGTAGTTGGAGAACCTTATTACGAATTTTTGGAAGGACATCAGGTGCAAGAAGCCTTCAACTTTTATAATATCTTCTGCATGCTGAAAGAGAAGAAGGTAGTTTGCAGGGACGTTGTGACGATGCCTTGCCGTGCCATCATCTGTGCACAGGGCATCGAATGCCCTGATCTAGCAAAGTTTTACAATGGCAATACAAGGTATATCGGAGGATTTGACCATCAAGTCATGACAGACTATTGGACTTTTGACCAACATCCGATCTCCATAAGTCTGTACGAATACGATTTTTTGCCTGCCACAAACATCGTTAACATTGCAACCTTGGATTTTGAAAGGGATGAGATTGAGATCCACGATTCTAACCGTGGTAAGTTATTTACCAAGTTGTGGCCTTCGGCATATGGAGATGATGAGCGTCGCCATATGCACGACCATTCCAGGATTCAAGCGGAGATGCTTCAGGGTGCCACTGCTTGCAATGCGATTACATTTTGGGTTGACTATCGGGCGAGGACAGGTCCAGAGACGACGAAATCGGTGTATGGTAAGACGTACATAGATCATCGAAAATACAGACCCACAGAACAAGTTTTGATATTGCGCACACCGCATTCAAGCGATATGGGGCCTGTAACGATACCCATCCATTGGATGGATGGAATGTAGTTCTGGTGGTGGACACACGCAACCACTAAAGTTTGCGTGAAACTGAATGTCCACAGAGCGATGCCTCTAATCAGTATTCATCGATTCCATTCGTAATAATAACTGGATTGAGAGTGTTACTACCATTATACTACTACCAGTAACTGTAAGTAGTACTGAAACTATAATAGCGGTTTACATTTTACCCTCTACTACCCCTGGTACGACAGTACACTCCGTAGTAGCGAAATATTGGTAGGTGAACTACGGTACTGTTTGAACAAATAAATGTATCATAGTCTCCCGAGTACGGTAGACTACCTACCGTAATACGGTAATGGATTGAACTACCGTAGCTATTATTTTATACTACGACGTTGCAATAAAAACACTTGGATGAAGAACAAGCAAGCAAGTAGTCTACTACTAGAAAAAGTACGTCGGATGACTCAACGTATCTGATCATACCGGGTACCGGGTATCATCAGTGGGGCATTGTATTCGTTGCGACTTGATTAATTGTGAGGTGGTTCGCCTTGCTCCGCGCACCGTCACAAGAAACTCTCTCGCCATTCCATAAATGTAGGCATGGCAGGTGCTAGCGGGCCGTCCTTTTTTCTTTTTTGCGATTACCAATCAAGCAACTTCTCTCTTGTTTTCCTCTGAAGATGGGGGTGCTACTGCCTGCTCTGTCGTAGTACCGTAGTTGTTCGTCGTCATGAAAGTATTGCCCCTAAAATAAAGCACTTGTTTTTTCGTTCTCTCTTTCTATCGCTCTCTTTCTCTCACGTTAAGTTATCATTGCTTCTATTCTTTACCAGCTTCGTCCTCAACTCCCCTGCGTGACAACAACATACAACACACATAATCATCATCATCATCATCATTATTTCTGTCTCCATCTCCCACCACCATATTTACCATCCGAAGGTTTACAGTTTACTCCGTTGGAGTGGGAGAAGTGAGTGAGCTGTCGACTGTGACATCGTGACATACGGAGTAGACTACTACGTACATTACTGTTATTTCCGACAACCATCATGTCATCCTCTGAAGAGAAAGTTGCCAACATTCCCTTTGCTGGAACTCCAGTTTCACGAAAAAATTCCTTTCGAGACCGAAAAAAAGAGAAGTTTAAGCGTCATTTGGCCTCCTTGACCAGTCCTTCGAACAAGGATGCAACAACAGATGGAATTCCAAGCAAGTCCAATGATCCGGCGTTGTTGCCAGAAACACCGACAAAGTCCAAACCCAAGACGATGTCAGTCCTTAAAACACGGACTCCTCCCGCAGCATTTCGATCGTTGCAAAGCAAAACAGCAGTAGCATCAGATACGGAAAAAAGCAATCCAAGCAACTCGACTTTTTCGTTGAATGCCAGTCCTTCCGACGATACCGATAACGATCGGCGATTTTCGAAACGACAGATTCGATACGTTGCCACTTCGCCTTCGGAGGAATCGGAACCGGGGTTTTCATTCCCTCGACGACCGATTCGGTCTCTCATGTCCAATCCTTCCGAAGATTCGATTGATTCCTCTGTGCCCACCAAAACTATCTCTAACAAGAAAATGGATGCAGCAGTATTGCCCAAGGTCCCCAAAGTTGGAAACCCATCTATACGGACGACGACAGCGACTACCACTCCAAAATGTCGCTCTGAAACACTCGCATGTACATCTTTAGTCCACTCGACCAAAGCTACCAGTAATTCGTACCAGACAACAGAGGATGATGCCTGTTCGGACGCCTCTGCCCCAACCCTCGTTCAGGCCAACACAACGAGCAATCAAGGTGAGAAAGAGCGTTCGAGAGGACGATCCTCGACTATTCGAAGGCATCTGTTGGGCCGAAGCTCCTCTCAACCAGGTACAGACACTGCTACTAAGGACGGAGGCCGATCCGGTGTAGACGTTCCCTTTGATGAAATGATGAGCCGCAGTACCGACCTTCAAACGACATTGGTCAAGACATTTGAAATCACTTCGAAATCAAGCGACTCAAAGCAGGCCAGTCCGATCAAGAAGAAAGATACATCTGCTACCACTACCAGCATCCAAAAGGTTCAAGGGGTCTCCCAGACTGCCAATATTACGGCCAGTCTACCGGGTGTATCGTCGTTGAAATCATTCCCTGTACATGATACACCCAAAGAACCAAAGACCGGGGCTAAGACGTCCAAATTCTCTTCTCTGTCGGAGTCCAAGTCCATCTCAAGCACCAAGGGTCGTTCTCGATCCCTACCAAGAGGTAACACCACCGTCGAGCAACTAGGAAAAGGTCAAGATATCTCTCGACCGGACAAACAGAAAGCCTCGTCGAAACGTTGTCGCAGCTATAGCTGCGGTAGAAAATCTCGGTTGGTCGATCAAATCGCCAGGAAACAGAATGCCGTCTTGCAAGATCGCAACAATATAGATCATCCTGAACAAGATAGTGTGCCCTGCTTGACAACACATGTCAACGATCCGGAGCCATTGGAGCAAACGGAATCTCACGTCTTGCAAGATCGCAACAAGATAGATCATCCTGAACAAGATGGTGTGCCCTGCTTGACAACACATGTCAACGATCCGGAGCCATTGGAGCAAACGGAATCTCAAATACCAGTGATTCACAGTTTGGACTCAAGAGACCTAGCTATTGGAAGTATTGATGATACCGATAGTGCAACAGTTGACCGAGATGCACCTTCCGAAACAATTTTATCCGTGCCATCGATTCAGACCACGGCGAGTACCCAACGGGATCGGCTCGAGGACACTGGGAATGAAGAATGCGTGAGCGACGACATTGTTGCTGCCACTGAAGGGGACGATGCGAAGACAGTCGTGCAGTCAACCACCGCAACGGAGGTGCTTTCAAAACAGGCTGAATTAGTCCATGATAACTTGATGAAGCATAATGAGGAGTACGAGCAATATGAAGACCCTCCACTACAAGAGCTCGAGTCGGAGGTTTCTTGTGGATTTGATATGCGATCTATTCATGATGCCCTTCCTTCTGACATTCAAAGCTCGAAGAAAACCATGCATTACGACTCTTCAGAAATATGGGCATTATCCAATATGGTGTTCGAAGAAGCAGGGGACGAAAAGAAGGAAGACCGTCAAACAAGCCCTGAAAATTTTGTCGCGGAAAACGGTTGCAATGCCACTTTAGTTGAGGAAAAAAAAGAACTCACGGACAGCGAAGCATTTGCTCAAGCCTTTGACCCCTCTTGGGATGCGTCTGCCGTGTCGTTTGCGGAGAATGATAGATTTCGGAATTCAGAACGGGCTGGTGCCGATGCCATTGATATGTTTGATACATCGTCGTGGGCTGGAGGGACAGAGACACGATTTTCTGATGTCTCTCTCTCAAAACTCACAGCGAATATTGAGTCAGAAAAGCAGTTTGTGTCCTTGATGATGGAGGAAATGAATGCACGGACCCTCACAGACGATGAAAGCCGAATGCTTTTTGAAGCGCAGCAAAGTGTACAGCAAGCAGAGGAAGCTGTAAGAAACGAAATCCAAAAAATACAAAATGATGATGAACCACTCATTACCGGAGGTTCTGGTGATGACGATGGAATCATGATCGAGAACACCGTTCCCCTAGAAGAAAGATTAAAGCGATATGAAGATTCGGCGAAAATTGATGATCAATCCGCATCAGGAAGCAGCGGAAATGAAAACCAACCTGACGAAGAGGAAGACTTGGACGACGGAGCGGAGTTTGAAGTACCCTATGTCGGACAAGAAGACTTCAAGCCGGAGGAAGAATTTTTGGATTATATGTCACCGGCAAACGATCAAAGCGCTACGGCTGTACTTGATGATCATGAACCTGGTGTAGTCTTAGATGTAGAGAAGTCATCAGGAGAAAACAGCAGCGTGGTTGCTCCTGGACAAGAAACTGTTGACATGTTTATTGATGCTCCTCCTCCCCCACCCCCAGGGATGCCAAAGAAGAAGAAAAAGAGAAGCAAGTCGCAGCCCAGTGCAAGTCGAACAATTCCTCTCATTTCACCCCCTCCAGAGGATAAACTAAAGAAATGGAACGAAAACAAGTTTCAAGCCCAAAATGCTGTTGCTGCAACGAAAGAAGCAGAATCTCATGCATTAGTTTCTACAGCAAATTCTTTACAAATTCTTCCAGAGGAAAGTTTGAGTTTACCTGCTTACATCGATAAGGGAGTGTCCGGAGCAGCACCATTTACAAATGCAAAATTTGACTTTCCATCGGAGATTGATCAAAACGAAAACAGTGATACACCAGACATCCACACCTTCGTCTCTGGATTGAGCGAGGATGATATCAAAGACCACCTTTCCACATCAAAGAGTCCTATAATTGTGAATGAGGATGTGGCAACGTCGTGTGAATATGAAGGGGAACCAGATCCATCTTTGTACTTGAAAGAATCAACAGACCTTACTGATAAGGATGACCATGCTGTCATGCTTGACATGTGCGCTAACCAAAATCAACAGCCAAGCCTGTTCAGCTCTGTAGCGGGAGATGTGAAGTTAGAAAAAGTGTTTCAGGACAAGCTGAAGCGGTCTGTGAAGATCGACAACATCCTAGTAGATCAACAACTTGCTGAAAAGGTTGCATTGGCCACATCTGCGGCTGAAACATCATTTGAGGAGACTTTCTGTGGAAGCAAGACAAGATCAACAGCTCCTTCAGGGTCGTTTGACGCCATCGATTCCAAGCTTCAGTTAAAGGGAGAAGAAATTATGATTTGGTTCTGCAAATTGGTGCTGAAGCTAGAAGAGCCACTTTCCCTAGGAGAGAAGCCGTCTTCTCTAGCGAACAATGTCTTACTGGATCCGACGAACTTCAACACATTGTGTCAGTACCTAGCTGACAATGTCAATGAACTCACATCGATGCTAAGACCCGGCATTGGGCGCTCCGAATCTGTGCTGAGTTCGTTTGATGAAAGCACTGTAGTGTCAATAGAAAACACTTTGGGCTCTTTTGATGAGCAATCGGACATCATGATTGACATCAAACGGCCATGGATGAGGCCACCCATTCTGTCAGAGTCTTCCCGCAATATCCCTCCTTTGGTAGTGGCTGCCAATTCCGTGAGTTTCTTTGCCCTGGCTGCAAAATTGTCCAAAACTTCCTCTCCATTCGGAGACAAAAACCCATTTTTGACAAAGATTGTTGAATCATCCTTGGCACACAATCAAGAAATGAGTATTGGCAAGACACCCCAAGAGTTTTTGTTTGACGAACTCGATGGACGGGTTGACAAGCTCGTTGAGTTTGCATACCAAGTCAAGTGCTCATGTGACACAGAGATGAAGAGACTAGGTGACGTGGACGGAATTGACGAGTCTTCAACATCAATTGATGAGGGGAAGAAGTCGCTTGGCTCGAGACTGTATGTTGTTCCAGACTTTCATCCCAGTCCATTTGAATCTAGTGTTGATGAAACCCCTCGAATCGTTGCTATCGTCCTATCTTTCCTTGGTGATCCAGTAGCTGTTTGTCGCATGAAGCTGTTAAATCGTTTTTGTCACCGCCTGGTAACAGAGAATGAACACATACTGATGCAAAATGCTGTCCGTACAGGAGGTATTGAGATGAGCGTCCGGCCTGCTTTTTGGATTTATGTCACCCTACAAAAGTGTCACAACGAGAATATCGATGAGACTCTGGTTGGAAAGGGTGAATTGAGCAACAAGGCGAAGGAAGGGGAAATGGGGAAATGGCACAATGTGATAGAGAGAGACGTTGCAAGGTCGTTTGGCAACATGCCGCCACACAAGACAGGTGCCAAACTGAGGAATGATTCCATTGTTCGGGCTCTTGTAACCTACGGACAAAACCGTACAATGAAACGTGGTGTGAGAGGTGGAGGAGAACCATTTCCGACTCCAGAGATTGGTCCCAAGGTGGCACAAAAATCTGCTTCAAGACCAACATCCCCAAACTGCTCGTCACCGCCATGGGAGGCGAAGGGAGCTAACGAAGCCGACTCTGTAAATAGTGGTGCTAGTAGCGAGACTCCCACTGATACTGTGAGTGACTGGGGTGGTGTGTCACCAAAGGGTAGTTTTGCCGGCAGCGTCCATGAGAATGAATGCGAAACCAACATGGAGGGACAGCTATCTAGATCTGCAACAGACATGTCAGTAGAAGAATTGGCCTTGAGTGGCAACTCCCTCACTCAAGATGCAAAAGTGGATCTTCGAAACAAGCTGAGCTTTGTTCTACATTGCTTGGCTGCTACTCACGAGGAAATAGGATACTGCCAAGGCATGGACTATGTTGTGGCTCATTTGCTACGAATTTTACAAGAGACTGTGAAATGGAAGGCTGCCAACAATTCTCTCCCCGAAGTTATTTCAACTGCTTGTTCTGTCCATGTCGAATCTGGGTCCCTCTCTCCTGAAAATTTGCTGTCAATCTACAAGGAAGTGAATGAAAATCTGGTTGTAGAGGAAGTTGTGCTTCGTATTATGGATACGTTATTCATGCACTACAATCTTCGCCACATGTACTGGCCTGAGCTTAGATGCCTCAAGACGTGCTGTCGTGTGTTTGAACGGCTCATTCAAATCAAGTTGCCAGTTCTAGCCGACCATTTCGAGCATCACGAACTAAATGTTGGGCTGTTTGCACTTGGATGGTTTCAGACTCTCTTTCTGTACCTTCCATCGATGCCTTCTGCGACCGTCTGCCATATCTGGGACATATGGCTAGTAGAACGCAGCTTTAAGATATTTTTCAGGGTGGGAACTGCTATTTTGTTTCTGAGTCAACCGACTCTTCTCAATCATGAGTTGGAGGGCATGATGACATATCTAAACACAATCCCTGATGCCACACTTCTCCGTCCAGATATTCTAATCCCATGCGCTTTGAATATCAAAGTCACCAATCGAATGTTGCAAGATCTGGAGTCTGAGGTTATGCAACAGCCTTAGTTTAATGGCAAGCGTCTGACATGTGAATGATCTTGACTCTTTTTCTGACCAGTGTGCTCTACTAGCGAGAAAAGAGAGTAGTGTCAAGACATCTATTATAAAATTAGTACGACTTCGTAGTGTATTACTAAAACTGTAAAAAAGTTTAATTATTTTGATTTTTCATACCCATCATCGTAGAACAGGGGAATCGCGGTCAGTCCCGAGTTCCGTCTTACACCTTACATCATCATACCTATTGTAGTAACGGGACGACGCATACATTGAACATAGGTACCGGTAATTATTTTCTGTCATACGACGTATTTTATGCAATGGCGTACTACTTATAACGTTTATGACAGCAATCTACCGTACTACCGGTATAATAGTAGTAGGTACCTACTAGCTACTACGGTAGTACCTGGTACGGTAGTAAAGCTGTCACCGCCGAAGCAGATGGATTGGAGTTACGCCACAATACCGGGAAGGGATTGACCGAGCGTGTAATCATGACCGGTTAATAAAATACTCCGGAGTAGGACTAACTGTAAGTTGTCTACGACGTATGTACTTACGGTAGTCGTAGTAAACCTTTTTGTGAAACACCCAAAGAATCATCCACCATGATGTTTCTTCCACTTCAAATTTTTCTTCGTGTATATGTTGTATTTTTCCGTATGATGGTTCTTCTTTCGGAAAAACATGTTGCTTGCTTTTTATTATTCCTGTTTTCGAAAGGTATCAAACGGTCATGATCGAATGCACCTACTTAACTGTAAGTTACGAAAATACGCTTAGGTCCCTTTTGGCCGACAACAATTTTATTCGAATGCTACGTGTATTTAATTTTTATTATCATAATAGCAAAAGTGGTATCATACAGAAACCAGAAAAACGGTACAGAATTGCTACACATTTTAAGGTGGTCATTACGCATTTTGCGTTCACTGACTCTCTCATGAATGAAGATAATGATGATTGACGGTGTTGCGTTCAATATTTTCATTTCATTTTTCGATAATCATCATAGAGGGTCGCTACAATATCACCAACACAAAGCACCAGCTTCAAACTTCAACAAAGTTTTGTTAAGGTCACAATTTCAGCAACACGAACCGATCACGAAGCAGTATGACGAATGCAACGAAAAGGGATGAGTTGAATACCAAGAATCACATCAAATGTTCATCTTCTAGGCTTGATTTGTCCATTGTTGCTTCATCAACACGGATGGGAATCATGTCCTTTCAGAATCGTGATTTCGAAAGGGCGCAAAGTTGCTTTATATCGGCATTGCACAACATAGAAGGAAAGATGTTCGGTGAATCTGGTACTGCCGTTCTGCGCAACTCAATGATTTCCCAAATGAATGGCGTCGGGGAAAAACGTCCTTCCTCTTTCTTCACATCATCGCCACAACCAGAATCATTGTCTTGCTCGAAAGACTGCGACGAGGGTATCTACTCGTTCCACGACGCTTTCATGTTTAGTGAAGAGGCTACATTGCCAGAAATATCCACAACACTTGTTCTCAACGTGGCACAGACGTTTTTGAGGATGAAACTCTTTGTGCGTGCCGGCATTTGGTTCCGGCAAGCATTGCTTGAAACACGGGGTAACTTTGGCCAAAATCCCATGGCAGAGTACAGAATAATGCACAATCTTGGATTTTGCAGCTATCAATTGGAAGACTATGCGTCCGCTATCGAATACTTTCAGAATGCATGTCGTCTGATACCCGCCTTGGGCATGTCGGAGCACATTTTGGCTACGAAAACGTACAGCTGCATTGGCGTATTGTTCTTCAAGCTTACCGAACCTGATACGGAATCTGCCCTGACTTTTTTCCGCAAATGCTTGGCTATTTATCACTATCATCCAACGACCTGCTCTCCGAAGAAACTGGCAACATTGCTCAATAACTTTGGAAGAGTTTTCTATCTCAAGGGGAAATGGTTTGAGTCAATAAACTTCTATCAGCAGTCCTTGGCACTTCGGAGGCATGAGATGGGAGATGCCTCGATCGATGTCGCAGCGACTCTTTACAATCTGGGCAACTCCCATCATAAACTTAAGAATTGGGAACAAGCCATCGCCTGTTATGACGAATTTTTGATTATCACTGAGATTCGTCTTGGATTACGAACGCGAGAAGTAGCCTTCGTTCACAAATGCAAAGCGGAAATTTTGCAAGAGCTGAAAGAACCAGACGCTGCTTTGCGGCATTACGACGAGGCGTTGAAGTTCTCCAAGACTGCGTTCGGGGACGACTGTAGAGAAGTTGGGTGCATTCTCAATGAGGCCGGTAATCTTTGCTTTGAAGAAGGACGGTACCAAGAAGCTTTGAAATATTATTCTTGGGGGCTTCACGTTGAAAAGAGTCGCAGAGAACGAGACGAAAGTTTGACTTTGGTGACTCTCGCGAATATTGCCCAGACGCACAAGCATCTTGGACAGACGGAAATGGCACTGAATTTCTACCGACAAGTGTACAATATTCAAACCAGGACATTTGGAACGAGCATGCTTGAGATCGCATCTACCCTTTCAAGCATTGGTATGTTGCTGTTTCAATTGAAGCATTATGAAGAGGCATTCGACACATATCAAAAAGCCCTTGAAATCAGAAGGGATGATCATGGATCAGATGAACATGCCGCCATCGCGTCAACGCTAAATGCAATGGGATTGATATTGTTTAAGCAGGGAAGGTATGAAATCTGCATGTGGTGTTTTCGTGAATGCCTTGGAATACGACGAAAATTATTTGGTCCTGACCACAGAGATGTCGCCATGGCGTGGTACAATTTGGCTTCTGTCAGCCTTGAGACTGGAGATGATGAAATCGCCCTTCAACAGTACGAGGAGGCATTGCGGGTGGAGAAAATGTCGCTCGGCGACGAACATCCGGACATTATTCTAACAATGATCCATCTCGGGCAAGTGAAGCAGCAATGTGGGCTTCTAAATGAAGCAATTGCCACTTTCGAGGAAGCTCTTTGCATTCAAAGATCGCAACCAGAAGGTGATCAAATGCTTGCGGCTCGCATTTACAACTTTATCGGCAATTGCCTGCTGCAAAAGGGAGACATACTGAATATGATGAAGGCTTTTGCTGAAGCATCCCGCATATCACTGAGAATGAGATGTTTTGGTGAATCTTTGTCCATCAACGGATACAATCTTTATGGCTTATCAAAACTACATCCTGAATGTGCTCCAGCTGCATAATAGTTGGGAATGATGACATATTATCTATCATAGAATGGATGGTGTTTCCATCCAAGCTGCATCGTGGATTAGATGTACAATACACAATCAACCTAAGTATCAGAGTTTACTGTAATAGTCATGCGGTCGTTTCACTTTCGTTTCCATCATCGCCCTGCTCCTCTTCCTCTTCGACAACGGTACGATTGACGCTACTCTGCAGAGAATTGGTACGAGTGACGCTACTCTGCAAAGAATTCTGAGAAGAATGTAGCCGTCGCTTCTTTTGGGGCGTAGGAGAATCCTCCTCCTCGCGACTATCTCCCTCTTCCAGTGGCGACAGGTTGCTCAAATTGCTTTGCACAGACCGACGAGACCCAACAGTCGAACTGCGTCTGCGAGACGATGAGGGACTTGGGGTTGCCGCTGTGGTTCGAGTGGCAATCGTCGTTTCATCGTCGTAATAAGAACTCTCTGAAGCAGTTTTAATTCCCAAGCTTTCCTTGAACGAAGTCAGGGCCTCCAAGTCGTCGTCGTGTATTTCATTGAAATCTGAATGTGATCGTAACATCGATTCCTTAGATTGAAGATATTCTTTGACCTCTTCGAGATTCTCTTTTTCTTTCTTAAGCCAGCTCGAATATCTACAGGAAGAGAAGGAAACAATTAATCAGATCTGAGGTGCGATTCACTCAGCAGAAAAGTATGAAAGAACCCTGAACACACTCACTTCATGAGGATGGACAAGAAAGGGAGCCGAACACCAAGAGTGTATACATCATCCTCTTCAAATGAGAAACGGATTCCTTCTTTCATAAAACTGACGAATGAGCGTTTGATATCGTCTTTTAGCTTCACAACGCCAAGAGTTGGAGCAAGCTTTCCAGCCAAATGTTCAATGTCAGAGAAAAGTTCTTGGTGCTGTTTCTCTTCCTGGTCGAACGCAGCTAGTTCCTCCTCCGTTGGACAGCTGATTTGCGGCTCTTCTGGTTCAGATGCCAACCAATTGTCGAAAGCCATTCGCAGACAAGCCATGTGTGACTCGAGCAGTCGAACAGGATTTTCCTACGTAAGACAAAGACGAAATGTGAGTTAAAAGACCGAGGTACGCGACTGACCAACGGGAATCTGGGCGTTACCTTTCTAATGAGGCGAATTAATGCGCATACTGTTTGAGTTGACAGAGTTCCTCTGCCATGAATATGCGTTAAGGCCAACGCCATCTCTCTGCGAAAGAACTAGAAGGAGAACATCGACCAAAAATAAATCAAAGAGAACCCAACATGATGAAACCAATCGCACTTGGAAAATTCAACTCACCTCTTTCATGTTTACAGCAATCGATCTACAGAGGGGCAACAAATGATTTTCAACTGAGTTGTCTTCATCATCCGATAAATTTGGAGAACATTCCTGATTCTGGAACCAACGAGCAAAACCTCCCAAAAGGACAGATTGATCTGGGGCCTCGTGCAAGCTCATCGCTCGACGGACCGGGTCGGCGGCTTCTGCGGCTTCATACGGGAAGAGCGAACGCAAGTCCGACGTGACTTGCCCGGCAGACGATTGGACCTTCTGGGAAAACGCATGCTGGTCGTCCGTGCATGCAGCGCCATCCTCAATGTATTGTTCGAAGCACATGATGAGAAGTTTGACTAGGTTGTTTCTATGGCGCACAACAAGGAGAGCATTGGTATCGATATCATCATCATCCTCTACACGTTTTTGTAAATCCTGCCGTCCATCCAAAGTGTCAGCGAGCTCCTGAGAAATAATCAAGAGCAAAACGTGCAAAGAAAGATCGATACTTCTGGCTGCTTCTATATGCAGGTCTGGGTCTGCTTCGGTCCAGATCGAAGACGTTGCGGCAACCGTCTCGTTTTGTCCCTCATCGGCGATGTTCTTTCTGTCCTTCAGTCTCTGCCCCATTGCTTCTGAAATCGTCATGAAAAGACCGTCAAGCTCATTTTCTTCATCCTCTTCCAATGAACCCTCAAACAAATGAGAAGCTTGGCATTCCATCAAAAGGATTTTCAAACGCAGCATCAGTGACGCAATGGCACATTCAGTTTCTACCTCTGGTGACGCAGAAAACATGTCGACTTCTTTCTTTGCGCCCTTTTTTTTCTTGCTTCGAGGCGACTTCCGATTCCCTTCAGCACTTTCAGGATCGCTTTCCCTGAAGAGATTCATCAACCGATCAACGAGACCATGCGACAACCTCTTCATATGCATTTTGACGTCCGAGACACGAGTATGATCGCCCTCCACCCATTGTGAGAGCGTGAATGCAACGTTTTGAAGGGTCTCCTTGTCCGTCGAATCCAGGTACAACTGACACAGCGATTTCAAGATATTCTGAAAATCAGTCTTACGCCCTGAAAGCCCCAATATAGACGACGGTATTATGGATGGAAGTTTGGTGACATCACGAAGTGCAACAACATCGCTTTTATAGTTCATCAATAGATTCGGAAGGTTTTGCAACAGCGAAGATGAAAGGCTGGCGAGGTAGTTCTCGTCGCGGTTAAAGGACTTTCCCTTTTTTGATGGAACATCTGTTTCGTTTGAAAATCCACCCTTTTCGAGGGCGATTCTTGCTGCAGTTACCAACATTCGTAGCATGACGCGTTGCTTTGTGATCTCTTCTTTGTCATCATTTTGGGGATTCGCTTCCCGAATGGCTTGAACCATAATAGTCATGTTGCCGATAATGTCTCGATGCTCCGGCATGTCAAGAAGGGCCTCGACTACGTTGTCTACTAGATGGATATGAATCTGGTCAACTGGAATAGTTCCGTCAGACAAAATGTTGGCAATCCTGCAGATGAGAGAGATACAGAAGCTAAGGAACATGTATGTGTCTTTTGAAACGGTGTCATCAATACACGCACGTACCACCCAGCTAACGAGGCCAGCCTTTCAATCAGTTTCTTCTCGTTCAGCTCATCTTCAGAATCAAAAGCAGCGAGCTGATCTAAAACGAAATACAGCGCATCTTTGCGGACCTGCGGAGAGGTATGTTGGTCAAGGCACTTCATATTTATGCTGTCCCAGATTTCATCTTCGTCGCAATCATCCAAAAACCCCACACGCATCATTTGTGACAGCAGCTTCATTGCTACTTCTTGAACTCCAATGTTATCAGCATCGTGAGTGCAGTCTACCAGTCGAGCAAGAAACTTGATAGAAACGTGTTTCATGGCTTCGATTTCAATCTGGAAAGGGGAATAATTCCCACTCTGCTTCAATGTTGTCGGCCCCTTGACTTGTTCCTGGTAGATTCTGAAAGGCGCAAGGAGCGCATTTAGAGCAGCCTTTCGAACGACGGGGTCTTTGTCGTGCGTCATCCACCCGAAATATTTCAAGTAGGTGTCAACCAAAAAGATATCGGGACGTATCAAACTTATTTCAGACAAGGAATCCAAGCTTTCCTTTCGAAGAGTGGCATTGGCGTCTCGGTATCTGTTGATGAAAACGGCCTGAATGACTTGGCCGGTAACAATTTCTTCCAATTCTGCCTTGTGTCTCTTCCAGGCATCGATGTTGGTTTTGAGTTGCTCCATCTTTGACTTGGCTTGATTTTGCTTCGCAGATTTGAATTGACGAGATGCAACTTGGATCTTTGTCTCCAGTTCGACAGTGCGTTCCATGCATGCCTTTCCCAACTGAAAAATGGCTAAGGTGCCACTGGATCTCAAATCTGGCTGGCCAACAGTCACAAACTCGGTGACCCTAGAAATCAGGTCTCTCATCATCTCCAGCTGAAATCGATTGGAGGAGAAAATCTCTGGACTTGTCGCAGCTCCCGTGGTTTTTTTCTTATTTACCTTACTTTCTTTTTTCTTTTTCTTCTTTTCATTGCCTTCCTTTTCGTCGTTGTCATCGTCATCACGGTCGAAATCCAAGGAATCCAAAGATTCGTTGTCACTCTCTTGATCGAGTTCGTCGTCATCGCTCTCCTCCTGAATGAGACTGTTAGCATTAGCCGTTGTGGAGGGAGAATGCGCCAAGAGAACGTGTCCCAATCGATACCAAAACTCCTTGTAAATGGCACGGTAAGCAATTACGCCTATCTTTGGTTGCTGGTCATGAGGTGGAGGTGGCGGGTGATCCGCACATAGAATTGTTCGATCTACTGATGTTTCATCTAGCATCGCAGTGACGACTTTGGACATCATCTCATCCCATCGTTCGTCTTCCATTTCTTCCAGATCTGTCCCCTCTGGGAAGTTGGTTTCGAGGGATCCTCCCACACTTCGAAACATCAAATTCAGTAACAGGATGTGCATTGCGTTTGGTTCAAAGTTCCGCACCAACTGACGGGCAATACCATCAAGCTGGGGAATTGTCATGGTCTTGGTCAAAGATACAATTCTAGAAGCGACAGAACCGTCGTTGCTCTTGAAATAGAAAGGAAACTGCTTCGGTTGTTCGGTAGAGGGAATTCCGGGGATAGGTTTGGAGGATGCCAAGAGGGCTGCCAACAAACAAGTTTCTGGGGTCTCTTTTTCCTTGTCGAGAACCTTTTTGGCCAACGCATTGAGAGCGCTCGAAATCCTGGCCTTGGTGATTTTTCCAGCGTTTGTGGTAGTGGCGCCTTTTGACGTCACTTTGCCGGAAGTGACCGAAGGACGTTTCTTGGCTTCAGTGCGCTTTGGCTTGGGAGCGGATGCCTTTGCTCTTTTGGAGGACGCTGTTTTTTTGGGAGAACTTCTTTTGCCTTTGTTGGCCTGGCTATGCAGAAAGTCATCATCGTCGTCATCATCATTATCATCATCGTCCCCAGATCCCTCCCCATCTTCCTCCATGAGCTCGTCATTGGAGACTCTGGATTTCTTTTTGGGTGGTTTTTTAGTCATCTTTACATCGTTATCGCTGCCCAAACTGACGATGTCTTCCCTGTGAATGCATTGATAAGTGGTGTTCAGTAAAGCCAAGCAGAAATGACGAACGAATGAGGTGTTCCATACATCGCTTTAAGCATTAACAGTGGTGTTTATTCAAGTAGTTGAAAATGATGCCGACGGAATGTTTGCTACATTTCAACAAACCCCTACTAGCAGCATCACTTACCCATAATCTTCCTCGTCATCTTCATCGTCACTACTGACGTCTTCTTTCTTCATCTTTCGTTTGGCTGCTACCACTTTGGCAGCTTCATCGTAGTAGGTGACAGCCTGGCGGCGGGCGCGGTTAGAGCGCCGCGGGGCGGCAACATTCTCATCGGTAGTTGCCATTGTCAATAGTCAATACACACACGTAACGACGGAGGAAAGATACTACTTCTATGGTGGGATCACTTCTAAAGTTTGTTTTTGTTGTAACAAAATGAATTGTTGTTCACAGTAGGAGAGGGAGTGGCAGCAACTTGCAGTGGCGGTGGCGGCAACAGGCAATTTTATGTTAGGAAGTGATCCGCAGTATTTCATTATTACGTAGTATTTTTTTACGACAACGGATCTTGACTGTGTGCTGTGACGATGTGACAGGCAACCTCGAACCAATCTTCGACGGCGCGGTGCAGAAATACCAAATTTTCGCTTTACCGAGAAAATAGAAAATGCTCACCAAATGATTTTAATTCACCAGTCACAACAAATGTTAGGGAATATCGTTCAAGAACGTACTTTTTCTCTGAATTCGGCAATGCAACATGGGGTCGAAATTCGAAAGCTTTCTCGCGCGAGACTGCCAAGGACTTTCATTCACGGAAATTACGGAGTACACGACCAAGTACTACCGTAGTCGTGGACGTGTCATGATGATGAGTCGTGGGTGTTATTACAGTTACTGTTCATACACTACCGGTACTGCTTCAACATACGACTTATTAGTAGTATGAAGTCAACCTGCGACTTGCCGGCAGCAGTGTACTACTACCGTTAGCAATGAAAATGATACGTTCTACTGGAGTACTCAGCAGTAGTGATGTTGTTTCATCTAGCTAGGCTTGTACATCATATGGAATAGCTACCAAAATAATAACTGAGAATGCAAATCTACGCGGAGCTCGGCAAGAGGAAGACACGTTTCGCAAGGGATCATGCCGCTGCGATTCCTTCGTAGAAACGTTGGCTGGCTACCTTGCGAAGGATGAACCTTCCGCATATCCATTTTCTGCGCTCTTGCATGGGCCGAGAGTAGTACTAACTTCCAAGATTCAAATCCTCTGACCCAGCCTAGTCATAGCCAGCAATGAATATTATTCCCCTATTTCACTGATGACCAGACCAGGACTCTTTTTTGTCGCGCACCTCCTAGAGTAATCTCTTTCCCTCGTTTTGTATGTAGTATTCGGATCGTAGCATCGATCCATTCAAACATCCTGCTGTTGAAGCGCCTCCTGCAAAGACTTTGTGGCGTCGTACTCTATCCATGTGATGCTATTCCTGCCGCTGATAAGTGGTTCCTTGAGAAGTTGCATGGCGTCAAAGCTCAAATTTTTCAAATGGCGGGGCCTTGAAGGCACAGCAGCACGACTCTGTTGAGAGGTGGAGGACGATTCAAGGAGTACATTCACGCTGCTATTCGTCCCTACTACCGGTAGAGGATACTCGTAAGAAGAAATAACTCTTGGGTGGCTTCCTTCGTGCCCACTTTGACCCGTGCTGCTGGAAGAATAGCTCACGACTTCATCACCGTAGTCGTAGACGTCGTCTCCCAACAGTTTTCGTCGTTTCAGTAACTTCAATCGATGTTTCTTGGCTACTTTGCTCCTCGAGCTTGACTCGTATCTGTCTCCCAGTAAATCCCGTAGCTGATATCCCACTTTTTCTCTGGCCACACTATCATCGACCACGTAATAACGCCCTTTGTAATGGCGCACAAAGGCCCCTTCACAGCGGCTATCCACACAGGCACACTTGATCGTATCAACAATCTTATTGACAATGCGAGTCTTCGCAGCTTTACAATTCGCGGCTCTGGCATACTCGGGCAAAAAAATATTGGCGAGAATTCTTAATCGTTGATTTCCCACTGAGTGTGCAATTCGTTTCCCTCTCCCAACAATCACAGTATAGGAGGAGGGCACAAAATCTTCAGGTAGGATCTCTCCGGGGCAATTCCCTCGTTTTTTAATTGGAAATTCACAATCCGTGGAAGCATCTCTCAGTTCCACAGCATTACCGATATCGCACAAACCCCGTAGGTACGACGCATCAAGTTTTCCTTCGCATGAAAATGGCAGGGTGCACTTAATTGCATTGGGTGAAGTATTGGTTTGTATGGTATTTTCGAGACTGGATCGCATCATGGTCTAATGTTCGATGGTGAAATGAATGTGATGAATGTTATGAGACAGAAAACTCTCGGCGTCGTTATTTTTGACAAGGCTATCTGTAGTTCATTCCGTTGTTCGCAGTGTGTTGCTGTACTCCGAATGTCGTGCGAAACTCTGGGAGTTTGTGAGGAGAATGGAGGTGGGAAGGTTCAAGAATCGAACAATCTTCTTCCCTTTTTATCCGTGCGGCAATAATTGTTCAACTGAACTTTGGATTACTAAGTCGTTGTTGCGTTCCCAAAAAGCGCGACCACTTTATGCAGGATTTCATTCTTTGTTTCGCGAGACAACCATCCCAGATAGCTAGAATCGGAGAATACTTCAAAATGATTGTTGTCAAGATTTATTGGGATTTTGTTCTTGTTAGTTCTCACAGGAACCTGGCAAACATGCTCCGGGAGTACTTCCTTCCTCCATCACCTGCGTAAAAAAAGAGATTGGGAAGAAGGTAGGAGAACAATACCCAAAACCCCTTGTTCCTGGAATCGTTGTAATACTGCTACGAAGTCTTATATTATTACGACTTACGACGTATTTCTATTGTTGTTCAAAGCTGTTCTCACAAGGACTACAACGTCGTACGAATTATGATTTTGTAGTTTCACCGTACTTGTACTTTGTTAGTAGTACTACTTTCAATTAGGTGTTAGATAGCAGTATGATTGTGAAAATAAATAATGTGTATATACTAAATATGTTGTTGTGGAAATTATTGGAAATGTTGTCTGATCACCGTTTACGAGGAACAACAGCCTACAGCGCAGCACCACGTGGACAATGATTTGTGAAACAGAACTTGAACAAATCATTTTTTACGAACTGTAGAGTAGTTACAGGTTGAAGGTACGACCGCACTCCGAGTATGTATCATTTTCCGATAACCACTTACCGTAGTAAACCGTAGTACCGTAGGTAGCAGGGACGGGCAGCAATCCCGTTTCTGCATCAGACAAAGAAAAGCCTACAAATGTGCACGGCTGGAGCCATCGACGCTTGAAGGAAACAACTGTCGTGATCAGTGTACGAAGTATGAAAAATAAATAAGAAGAAAATAAGATTGCAAACCAAAATTTTGCCTTGCTCCGAGATACATTCAAAATTCTTCTTTGGAGGGTTAAAGAATTTAATCATTTTTCAGCAACCCTCTAGAGGGGATAGACCAAAACATCAACACTGAAAGGAATTAAGATTTCGTGTGCAGTCAGAAGGGCAACTTGCCTTTGAAACATACTACAGTATAACCTACTAGCTCTCTTGAATTATTGCTTCCTCCCAAAACAGAAACCTGTTAATTCCCACTAGACTCGTCGTATTCGAAGATGGTTACATGGCCAGAGTTGTGTCCGTTTCGCATCCTCAGCGCGATCCGACTGCAAATTCTGCCACCTTGAAGATTCTCGTCGCCGACGTCGCCCCATGTATTATTATGGACGAAGTCGTACACTTTGGATATTCCTGGAGATAATCTGTTGTCGCATGGCGCACCAAGGAACCACCGACATCTTTCCACCATTTGCAGAAAGAGAAAAAGTAAGGCCGGTCCGGTGTCCAGTCCCCTGTCGCTTCTCCATCAACGCCTTTCCCGTGATCATTGTAAAACGCGAGCATAACTTGCATCAAGGCAACCAGAGGGGTCGTTCTAATAGGCTCACACTTCAACAATACTTCCTTAGGAAGACTAGGCCTCCTCCAACACAATTTCCGTAGTTGTTATCCGCATCTTCTCGGTCAATGGCGGCACTTCCATTTTGTTCCCATGATGTTCACGTCCAGTTAAATACCTGTGCACGTCCGTTCTTGATTGTCGGTGTCCCTTACAACATCTTCACTGGCCAAGTACCACCGGAAGAGTTGAGAACATCGTGGCAGCAGGCGCAGCATCCTCATCGATTGGAGCCGAGCAAATAAAGACATCATAAGTAGAAGAAAGCCTTTGTCACAGTACCTAGTGGTTTTTGCGGCGTTCGATAGCGATGGTATGATCAGGATGCAACACCACTTCTACTCCCATGAATCTCATCTGTCGTAGAAAGAAGACAACACAGAAGACGGACCAGGTGAAGAGCATGATGATCCAAAAATTAAAATGTGGCACGAACTTCGCGGAAGCATTGAGCCACAATTGTCTGACTGTGAGAACATACTCCGAGTAGAACACAATTCCAGGGGTGTTTCCGTACTCCGAGTTCGTTTTACAGTGTTTTACTACGACGTACTTCGTTGTTAATAAGAGGGGGAAATCTTTTGGGTATTCCATTCAATCAAAAGAGTGAGCCCCTTGTTTTTGTTAGATCGCAATTTGGATCCAGTATTCGCAACAGTGGTAAATACTGTTGTACTGTTACATATACCTTGTCGTACCGGGTACTAGTGAAAATAATGCCTTGATTGGTGATCTCATTCGTTCAGTGGGTGCTTCAGTTTAAAGATGATGACTGTGAATTCCAAGAATATTTGGTCAGGTATGGCCTTCGTGGCTGCTGTAGCAGTCGGATCTTTACTCACTGCTCACCGTCGGAAAAAAACTACTACCAGTGGTCGAATTCTAGGAGTAATACAGTGTCAATGTGGTTGTGTGAGGATACAAATCGACGCTCCTTCGCCTGTTCATATCATATGTTATTGTGACGACTGTCAGAACTATGAAATCTATTGTCGGCAGCAACGGAAATCCAACGGCCAGGACTATCGACGCGTTGCCGACAAGAATGGTGGGGTGCGAGTTTGTCAAGTTTATAAAACCAACATCCGCGTGTTGCAAGGAAACGACCTGTTACGGCCCACGGCAATCGATCCCACTTTATTAAACGACAAGCCGCCATTTCAAATGTTCCGATTCCATTCAGACTGCTGCCAAACTCCATTAATATCAGCTAGTTGGAAGGATCTTTCTGTTGTGGGCTTCTTTGTAGCGAACTTTCTCATTGGAAGTGACGAAGAAAGCCAATTTTGCATGGCAACTTCCATTATGGCGCACCCCAGTACGTTCGACTGGTATACAGAAGATGTCTCGGGCTTGCCTCCTATTCAATGGAGAATAAACAAGAAATATGCCAAGCATCCCGAAGAACTTCGAAGAGGTGGATGGCAGGGCTTTCCTCCTCTCTTCATTCTGGGGTTTCTATGGAGGAACTTTGTGGTCGGTCCAAGTTCAAAGATCTCGCACCCTCTCCCGTTTCCTCCCAAAGGAAAGGTGGTCATACGACATCTATAAATAATATATTGCTTCGTTCGGCAAAATTTACAGTCTTCGGTCAAGTTGAGGCGGGGACTTGTTGATATTTTGTAATTAGTCGTAGACCTCGTTTTGTTGTCACTTCTCCAGTTGTAAAAAGCAATTAGATGTCTCTCCGAATGTCATTCAGTATATGATTATTTTTCATTGCCAGAATCCCTGCATAGTTCATTTCTCCGTGAGGATGATTGCAGTAGTCTCAGTGATTAGAGTTCCCAAAGACACGATGTTGACGTTCTTTTTGCGATTGAATTGACTGTGAATCCATAAATGAACAACATTTCTACTATTTGGAAGTTGGTGTTTGTCAGGTTTTTGAAAGGACTGGCGGGATCCAAAGCAACTGAAAATCATTCGTGATTTGATGGCATGTGAATGTCCAAGTTTCAAAGATATGATACTACGTATCTCACAATGGAATCTACTGTTCACAGTTTCCCTCCTTACAAGTTTCGCAAAGTCTAATATACAGTAGTAACTTCTTTTTCCCCAGTCAAGAAAAATTGATTTTCAAATGGCCGTCTTGCCTTGGTGTTTTTGATATTGGCCTAGCTTATACTCGCGTAAACCAAGTTCAAATACAAAAGATATACGTAGTAATTTTAGTAGTAAAAATGCATCTCTTTATTTTTATTTTGATATGCGTTTGAATTGGAGTGTAGCGGATTCATTCTTGCTGTGATCCTATACAGAGGATGGAAGAAGCTTGAATGGCAACTTCTCTCGGTTTTTCTCCTCGCCAATAATCTTGTAGTCGATAGTCTTAGCCTTGAATTCTACAAGCATCATCTGGAATTCCTCGGCAGAGACAACTTCTTGCTCCAGTAAGACCTTTGTCAAGTGTTCGAACAAAGCCTTGTTTTCTTGCAAGATCGTTTTCGCAATGATGTAACTATTGTTGACCAAACGTTCAATTTCTTCTTCGACTTCTTCCATTATTTTGTCTCCCCACATGGTCTGAGATTGAAGCATGCGAAGTCCCATGAAAGGACCGCCTCCACCCCGCTCATCCAAGACAATCCGTCCAACCTTGTCACTCATACCCCATTCTTGGACCATGCGCTTGGCAATATTGGCAACTTGTTGGATATCGTTGGAAGCACCTGTTGTGACCATGTCTTCACCGTAGACCAATTCTTCAGCTAACCGTCCGCCAAGGGCAACGGCCAATTGCGACTCGAGGTACTGCTTGCTGTACATACCAGATTCGAGGCGGGATTCCTGAGGAGCAAAGAATGTCAAACCACCGGCCCCGTTGGATCGTGGGATAATAGAGATCTTCTGAACTTGATCATAGTCAGGAACCAAAGCACCAACGATAGCGTGTCCAGCTTCGTGGTAGGCAACCAGCTCCTTTTGCTTTGCGACTTGGTTTCCTCCTTTCTTTTCAAGTCCGACCATGATGCGATCAACGGCTCCATCGATTTCTTCCCAACCAATCGTGCTCTTGGCCTTGCGAGCAGCAGCAATAGCTGCCTCGTTCATTAGGTTTTCCAGCTGGGCTCCAGAGAAACCAGGAGTACGACGCGAGATAGCTTCCAAATCGACATCAGGCTCCAAAGGCTTTCCGCGAGCATGGACACCCAAGATGCGAGTGCGTCCCTTGAAGTCAGGAAGGTCCACGGTGACCTTGCGATCAAAACGTCCAGGGCGCAACAAGGCTTGATCCAGAATGTCAACACGGTTAGTGGCAGCAATGGTGATGATTCCTGGGTTTCCGTCGAAACCGTCCATCTCGACTAGAATTTGGTTGACAGTCTGTTCACGTTCGTCGTTACCGCCGGCATACCCAGCACCACGTTGACGGCCAACGGCGTCAATCTCATCAATGAAGATAATGCATGGGGCATTCTTTTTCGCTTGTCCAAAGATATCACGCACGCGAGAGGCACCAACACCGACAAACATTTCAACAAACTCCGAACCTGAGATGCTGATGAATGGGACTCCGGCCTCTCCGGCGACGGCCTTTGCAAGGAGAGTCTTTCCTGTTCCTGGAGGTCCGTCCAAAATGACACCGCGAGGAATGCGGCATCCGTTCTTGGTGTATGATTCGGGTTGTTTCAGAAAATCGACGACTTCGGCCAGTTCTAGCTTGGCACCGTCACAGCCAGCAACGTCATCGAACGTTACTCCAGTATCGGGAACCATTTGGATTTGTGCTTTGGATTTTCCGAAGCCCATGGGACCACCAGGTCCACCAGGCATGCCACCGGCACCTCCGGATCTTCGGCTCAAGAAGAACAAACCGGCAAAGAGAGCGGCAGGGAAAATAAGACTTTGAACTAGTTCTCCGAGGCCACTGGCCTCTTGTTGCGGAAGGACGGTAACATCAACCTGATAACAAGGAAGGAGAAAAAAATACGGTGAGGGCCAAACAAAAAATACGGTGAGGACCACAAAACTGGCATCAACCGGCGTATTGGTGTCATATTCCCGATCATGTCTGTGTGTGTCGTACCTTGTGGGTAGTCAGCTGCGTCAGGAGATCCGGATCGTTGGGAAGTGATTCGATCTTCAAGCGAGTTCCGTCAACGTCGACACCCAACAATTGTGTGCCATCGGCAGAAAAGGTAACTTTTTCGATCTTGTCGTTGTTGACGAGTTTCAAGAAGTCACTGTATCGGACATCGGTGGGTCCATATTGATTGCGTTGGATGACGGGAACATTGGGCGCCTCAGTCGCAGGAGGAGGCGTGTCCAGTGCCATGGAAATACTTGATGTCTTGTATGTCGTTTTGACAGGAGAGAATGGAACAAACGCAGCGGTTTGCTCCGCAAGGAGGAGACTCATTACAGCGGCGGTGGCAAATTTCATCTTGATGTTCTGCGATTAGACTGAACTTCGTTTTGAAAGTGTATGATCGTTTAAATTTGGCAGTGGCTAAAATTGTGATACTAGCAACTTCTAGAGAGATTAGTCTGACAAAAGGAATGCAGACAGATTACGATTGAATGACTCGAGGTGTACCAGCTGTCACTACTACGACAGCACAAGCTATGATGAGAGGAAATGACCAAGAAGTGATGAATGAGTCGAGGATTATGACATGGTCGTCAGGTCGTCGATGGGCGAAGAAGGAATCAGAAGCCATATGCACATAAGGAGAAAGAAGAACCGACGATGACGACGGCTCTCCAGTATGGTGGGCAACGCCACACCAAAAGATCCGACTGACTCACAAAAAGACACGCGCCGAATAGAACCGCAGCGATGAAAAGATTTTTGCAATTTTGATGACGTGTTAAAACGTTTTTTGCCGGGAGAAGCATGGATGTCAAATTGAAACCCGAAAGGACGGGAATGAATGAGTCAGACAAAGTAGACTACGGTACGTAGAAATAATAATAGAGATGGAGTTACGATAATTGAATTTTACAACTACTACGTCGTAAGCTCCGCAGCCCACATTAGTTGCATCTTCAAATCTACGACGCAGCTACCAGGACAATACTACACCGGTAATATATATATATTTACGAAATCATGGCATTTTGTAAGGTAGTTTGCAGCCCCAAAATTAGTTCGTGATCCTTTGGATAGTACAGCAAAAGAGATGAGAATATCTCTTGTAGCTCGTGTATTGACTGTCGCGGATCTGGGATGACAAACAATCGCAATTTGGCAGCTTTATAACGCAACAGTTGTCGCCGCAACCATTCACTTGTCGAAAGACTCATGTTGGGATCCTCAGAGCCCTCGAGAAGCTTTTCCGCAAGTTCAAAGGCTTGCCAGGCAGCTTTTTGTTCTCCCTGTGGATTGCCATATTGCTTCGAGAGTTGGTCCAGGTGCGACTGAAGCAACTGCTCCCCCGCTTCTTGCACAAACCACGAAGAAATCTTGCAGTTTTCTTTCAATCCTAGGTAGATTTGGAGTTGGTCGTCCGGCGAACATCCGTCAAAGTGACTGTTGTAGTGATTTTCAAAGGCTTGAAGTAATGAACATGTGGGGGCAAAATCAGTCCTGCCACACTTCTCGCATCGGTACCGCCGTGAAGCTCCAGCTGGCATTGTGGACGATTCCGTCCAAATAATGACTCGACCGTTTCTGCAGGTTGGGCACTTTAATCCAATCTTCCTTGTATCTGTTTGGATATCATTGCATGCATCACATTGACAATTGAAGAAATAGTTTGAACGAAGTTGTTCTTGTCTGATATGTGTTGGGCAAGATGTGTCAGTGTAAGAAATACAAATCTCTTGATGGCTCCGTATCTCCTCAAAGGCAGTGACATGCAATGACGGTAATTGGCCTCGGAGAAACAGGAACGTCTGGATGGCATTTGGACGGCACGAATGGTTCATAAAGTTCGCAGGATAGTATAGCCCAACCCCATACGATACAAACTCTCCATCGCACAGGCTAAAACTGTTGATTCTGATGCGTTGGATCAATTGGGAAAGACACTCCTTCGAGGGACGGTCTATACTGCCTTGAACGCTTGGGTCGGAATATTGAATCATCCCCATTACGGTGACAATAACACCCTCGGAATGGTACTTGTTGGATTCACCCTCAAACTGTAGATTGGAGCCGAAATGATCAAGTCGAGGAATGGACTGGAGTTCATCTATTTTTGTTCGTATTTCAGCGTCCCTTGGGATTAACAGTATCCTGTATAGCAGAATTGCCGTCGACAGTACCTTGGGCGGAGCATGATTGCTTTGACAAAGATTAGAAATTGCTTGCTCTTCCTGGTCTAGCCTCCAGTCCCTCGCAGCAACGGAGCGACAGATCAACGAGCAAAATCGCAGTCTGTAGAGGGGATTGGGAAGAATACCATCATAGCAAAGTGGATGGGTTGAAAGCAGTCCGAAGCAAAAAGCGCATCTGGAGGTTCGGTTTTGCTCATTTAGTACCGGGGCAACGAGTGGGTTCCACCATTTGGCATCAGAGATTCTCGTTCCTTTTCGAATATCCCGTTTTGCAATCAAACATTTGCCTCTCCCATCCCGCTCTTCAATGCCAAAAAGAGGCTCCTGTAAGGTTGTTTTATTCTTGTCGTTGTTAGAAACGACGCAAGTCTTTTTCTGACATATCTTTTTGTGCATAGGAAAATCCTTTCGCTGACAATCGACACCATGATACCAAGCATTATGGCACCTTGAACATCGCATCAACTTCACGGTTTTTGCTGGCAACTGGCAGTAGGTGCACAACCGGTGAACTGCGTCATCATCTAGCTGTTCCATCTAGTGTGTGCGTTCAAGTGTTGTTGTTGCTGTCGTCGTCGTCGAAGACAACGTCCTCGTTTGGGAGAGCGATTGGTGCAGCCAAGATTGAAGAAAAAAAACGGTAAAGATTTTTTTGCGACAGGATTTTTTTATCGTAGTCGTAGATTAGTAGCGAATCCGACGGTATTATTGCACTTGACTCTGAACAAAAACGAAGTAACAACAATTATTTTTTCATTTTATATATTTGTACTATTACGACGTATATTAACTACGACAGTAGTAGCTAGAGAGGTAGTACTTATTGTTGAAGTTATTAATACGAGATGTTCAAAAAGAAGTCAATCCAATCACACTGATCTCTACGTTGACTGTGAATTTATTTTCAATTGGCAAGTGAAACGTCCAATTCTCCGGCCTTCCTGAACGAAAGTGACTTTGTGGTGGAACGTACAATCTTGGTCTTTGGCTGCAATCCCTGCTTCTCAAAGTGGCCTACCAAATCGTCCCTCAAAAAATCGCCGTAGTATGGCTCGTTCATTCTTTCAAAATTTCCAAGAGCTTGGTCCAAGATAGGGCGATCTCCACTTTGAATCGAGTCTGTCAAAACAACAGTCCCGCCAGGGGCGGTCACACGAGCCATTTCTGCCGCCACTTGCTTTCGAACTTCTCGAGGGAGTTCATGAAACAAGTAGACGCATACTACAGCGTCGAAGGATCCGTCTTCGAAAGGTAGATCTTCTGCTTTGGCTTGCATGAGGTTGGCAGGCGCGATAGTTGGCTTTGCGCTTCCTATATTCTTCCTTTGTTCCTGAGAAGATCTGGTTTGTCTCCAGTAGTTGTCGTTGTCCCGTGCCTTTTCCAAATAGAAAGGAGAAAGATCAACTGCTGTGTACTCGGTATCCAATGGCAAGTTATCGCGAACAAACGTCATGAACCGACCGGTGCCACAAGCAATCTCCAAAACTCGCATGGGGCGACGGAAGGAAAAGGGTCGATCGAAGCTTGCGGCCACTTCCATAATGGCTGGTAGAGATGTCCGCTGCATAGCATCTTGTCGCCCCACAAAAAGCGTCTCCGTACTCGTCTCGTAGACATTGGCGGAATCGGACGACATCCAACCTTACGATGATAATCCAATAGGTCAGATGCATCGTACATATCTGCTGCTCATGAATCTCAACAATATTTTGTACACTTACCATCTGTTTGGTAGTGAAATGCATTTTGGTAATACTCTGGATAAAAGTCCGATGACGTTTTGGAAGCACCATTTGGGGCACCAAAGTACTTTACCTTCTTGTCCTCCTCGGTGCCTGTCGATCGGCGTCCCAACGTCCCAATCGCTTCACGTACGAATCGAGACGATTGCCTGACCAAATTCGCCGGACTTGCCTGACGATGAGCTAGTGTCATGTCCCACGGTTCTCGATAGACACCGTTCTTGATCCATTTGTAATCCTGCTCATACGACAGGAAAGCTTCCAGTAGGAGTCGACTGCCGACGTCCGTGGTGATATCCAACGCCAAGGCTTTATCTCGTCGCATGGCCTTGATATCATCCGATTCATCTTGCCCTCGAACTAATCGTTCATGAAGTCGAAAGGCGGCGGTGCCGAGCAGCCCATTCATTGCAAAGTATGCGGATCGTCCCACATGACGTGCAAAGAAACTTTGTGCTTGCGGCCCCATGGCCGCAAATCGACTGGCCACACGAGACATTTCGTTAAGATTGTTCTCCACCGTTCCAAACCCAGCCGATTGAAAGTCTCGCCACATGGCTACAGATTCGTCGCAATCAAACTTGGAGTTCTCCGCCATTCCTGGCGTGAGGGAAGTGGTTGCCTGTTGATTTGCCTCGGGATGAGTACGACTAGGAGTTGTCGTTACGGCTGGCGCCTCCATGGTGCTGGCCTCGAGCTTGGATACTGGCAACATCACGCGAATGGATGAAGGAAACCATGACGTAAAGGCGTCGACATCTTGCGGTTGTGTCGATACGAGAACGACAAGCAACGCCGTTACTGACATTAGTTTTGGAATCTGGAATTGTATTACCATGTTGCCAGTTGGATCGTTGGATCTATCGAAAAATATCGAATTTGTTATTGTGTTGTTGTTACCGCCTCCGGCGTCCTGTCTGATTTTCTTTATCCAACAAGTTATCAACACTGGAAGTGATGCTGGCTATCTTCCATTCCAAAAGGGATGCTTGCCTTTGTTGATACCGCTCTTGACAGCTTCCGTTGCCTGCCTTCTCGACCTTGCCACTACTAGCAGTAGTGAGAAAGATTGAAAATCGTGCAAAACGTGTAACAAAAGAATAACTCCGATTACCCAGTTTCTTTCCAATGGATTCGATGATTCGCTTAAAACTGTAACTGTAAACGCGCCTACCTTTTAAGTGTAATAACAACACGTAAGTACCGGTAGTAGTCTTCGTAGTCTACTACTGTACTAACTGTAAAATACGAATACGACTGCTTGACTGTGTTCTTTCGAAACACGTCAATCAATGAACAACCGGTAAAATGGGTATTCATAAATGCATCGAGCGCGCGCCCGTATAGCCTTTCTCCCAAATTGACTCGTCGCCTACTACTCCGTACTACGATACTATCATACGTCGTATGATAGAGTCTCGCAACTCATCATTCGGAACAAACGGTTGAACTTACGAACTTACTGTTATTACCGTAGTCGCAGACGCCTTTTATTTGCACTGCAACGCCGGGAGTAGAAGAATGGCTCCTTCCGAAGTCATCACATCATCCGGTTTTCCTGCTTCTGTAGATAGACATAGCAACATGGCACAGCTGGAAACGACTAGCTATATGCCAGGGGAGGAAATTGACGCTGGGACAACTGTTTCGGAGGCGGTACCCATGGAGAAAGGCGAGTACAACTGACACAACGACAAAAAATAGGGAGTAGCAACGAATCCGAACTGTTTGATGAATGTCCATACCCGTGCGCGTGTCATTGCTCTTCGGTCCTTCATACGTAGTCTATGATAGTAGCTCACTCCATCATCTACCATCCTGGCTTACCTTGTTTTGTGATGCTCTTTCTTTTCTCGCGTGCTGATGAAACAATATAGCAGCAAAACTCCGTAACAATCCAACAACATCCACACAGAACCCTTTCTTGGAAATGACACCATTACCTTGGGTCAGTGCCGTTGTATGGCCATCTATGTTGGCACTTCCCCTCGCAATGACACTCGAGGGCAGCCCACTCCATTACAACAAAACTTTCCCGGAGCCTTGGTATTCCTATGATAGTTCCGATCCAAATAACAATTCACCCAAGCCGCTCGGATTGTCCTTGGGACTACTGGCAGTAGCTGTGGGACAGTTGCTGTGTCTATGTGTGTTCTTCTTTTTTAAATATGGATATCTTTCCTACGGTATTGAGCCACTGTCAATTCAGACCAAGGGAGCTCGACCGTACCAGTTTTTGGAGGGCCTCGTGACCCATCTTTCCCAACCGGAAGGATTTGTATTGTTGGGTGGCTACCTTGCCGGAACGTGGATGTTTTCCTTGATGCCTACCTCGTATTATTCCTTCGAGGGCGGTATTGAATGGCACAAGGTCTTTTTGTGCTTGGTAATCCAAGATGGCATTCAATATGTCATGCACTTGCTGGAGCACTCGGTATCTCCGACTTTTTACAGGTATTCTCACAAGTCCCACCACAAATTCACCAATCCACGTCTCTTTGATGCTTTCAATGGTTCTGTTTTGGACACGGTCTGTATGATTCTTATCCCGTTGTATGCAACCGCCAATTTGGTTCACTGCAACGTTTGGTCCTACATGGCCTTTGGGAGTACCTACGCAAATTGGTTAACTTTGATCCATTCCGAATACACCTTTCCCTGGGACGGAATCTTTCACTCATTGGGATTTGGGACACCTGCTGATCATCACGTCCATCATGCTTTTTTCAAGTACAACTACGGTCATTTGTTCATGTGGTTTGATATGCTGGGTGGCACCTACAAGAACCCTCGAGAGTTTGCTCCCAAAGCCTTCAATGAGGGAGTGTGATGTATGGAACCGATCCGATTGAAATTGGCACCTGGCTTGTGCAGAAGTATATGTTATATTTGTTACGGATGTAAAACTGTGATTTACTGTAGATAGAACGACAGACTTTTACTGTGAAATCATGTAGGTTACGTACATAGTATTCTGTACGTCGTACATTGAGCAACATGCTGCTGCGCATTTCAAACGTACTAATTGGAAATGATAATATTGATCACATCACCATGTATTGATGGGACCTCTCAGATTGGGGAGAATCTCGTAGCTAGTAGGAGTGGGGCTCTGTGACGAAGCCTTCTTCGGAGATGAAAACAGTTCAAGGGTCAATCACAGCATTCGAACACCACGTCGATGTTGGAGGCCGACTGAAGCTTTGGAATAGGAGCGTTGAGCGCAGACAACAATCCTAGCCCCTCGGAAACACTATTCGTGATAATTCAAAACTTCTGGCGCTGAGTTGAGTTGAGACTCAAGGTATATAGTGAATCGTCACGTACATAGAAGTTCTGCAACGTTTGACATATATATCTTCTTCTTTTGACAGCAGTTGCCGATGCATGTGAATACTTCTTATCAGCCGTGCGTGGGCGACTTCTCGTCAAGAACACGAAAAGTGTACGGAGGTTCTTCTGCTATAAATAATACCGTACTTCGAAGTAGCTACGAAGCATTTCTTTTTCTGCCCATTTGACCATGGACATTCATGAAAAATCATATCACTGTCAATGGTTGTGCTCCTGGCTCATGTGATCCTCCACGGTTCTTTTCCAGACTGTCACCGGCGTAACGGATCGACAGGAATAGGGACGCTTCTTCATGACCCACGGTTCACAGTTTGCTCCTCGTGGACGGATCATCTTGCTTGATGTCTTTGCAGGAACGTTCCGTGGACGGAACAGTAGTATTCCAGATGGAACTTCCGAAGTAAGTATGGTAGGTATCTTGGCGGTTCTTGGGACTTGAGAGGTACTGTCGTTAAGTCGTAATACGTAGTAATAGAGATTGCTTTGCCTCCATTATTTTTGGTTCTGCCGTCCGCGATTCATACGACAAGTTCTCGGAGTACTTTTTGAGAAAGTTCAAGATCTTTGCTGCCGCTCCTTTTCGTCGGGGATGATCTGTCTTCAACATGTATTTCCTTGAACAGTAAGTTATTTCGTCAAATATTTAACTAGACAGAAAAGATGCCCAGCATAATATTTTATTAACTGTAAAGCAAAGGTCAAAATGCCCAACTTTTATCTCACATGTGTTCAGAATTTTCTGCTCTGTGTTTACACAGTCAGTCAAAGTCTCGTCGTACTCGGAGTAGAAAGAAATCAAGGGGCAACCAACTTCATAATACACGCTGTAATAACGAAGACAAAGACAAAAGAGACAGCGGATTTACAGTTAAGCCACATTTGTTTTGTGCATTCACTAAGGGTATGGGGTAGGGTGCTTATGATGCTAGCTACTGTACGACTGTCCCCCAGACGGAGACTGAGGAGGACGGAGTGCTAGGAAGAGAAAAGGGTGGGAAGGGTGGGTCAAAGATGACATGCACACAGGGGAGCTGTCTGCAAGAGTTGTGAGTTTTGTGAGCAACTCCAGCAGCCCTACACCCATGCGCCACAAAATTCGTGCGACTATCTCAAAGCGATAGCCATGAATTTTGTTTTGCTAGGGTTACGGGACAGCCTCTGTGTGCATGCTGTGGAAGGACGATGATGGGACACTAAGGGAGTGTATGTAGTGGGCTTCACTCAGTGACCTACCCCATACCCTTATGGGGTTGGGTGCTTATGATGCTAGCTACTGTACGACTGTCCCCCATATGGACGCATGGTTGAGCATGCGTGTGTGGCCCATGATGAAAGGAAGTGTGTAGCAAGCAAGCAGAAGCATAGGCAGGAGGTCACTGAGGAAGGCGGTCTCTTGGGTCTATGAATTTAGGAGGCGGAGGGTTGGTTGGATTGCAGCGTTCGGAGTGAGTGGTGTGGAGGACATTTGGGTTGAGAGTCCTGCGGAGAAACCTGTTATTTGTTCCTGGATATATATGAGGAATGTATCCGAGGACCAGCGTCCAAGGATTTTTATGGTGTGAGCTGGGACCCCTCCAAGGTGAAGGGCCATTGCACCCCCGGCGCGCAGCGAGTGACTAGAGATGTCAGCCGGAGTGATGTTGTAACGTGCTAAACCTAGGACTTGGACGGTGTTTTTAAGTGCTGTGGTGATGTCCGTTACTGTGACCTGTTTTGCAACGAGTTTGTGGCCAGTGAAATACGTGCCAAGCATGGTTGTTGGATCGGACGTGTGTTGGCGGATGTGGTGGACACGGCGGATGATTGCCGCAATAGGACAGGTGACATCGCGAGTAGCCTCCTGGTGAATTACTTGATTGCGGCGGCCGTTCTTTTGGTTTGAGATACGAAGTGTGGCAGCTGTGCATTGAGAGAGCAGGGTCTGGAGTGGTAGGGTGGAGCAAAGAACCTGTGTGTGGTTCCATAATGTGACATCTTCCAGGCGGAATTGTATTGTGCGTCGACGGGCTGTTTGGGTTGTCTGGGTGTACTCTCCTACACGGAGGAGGTAGAACCAAGCAATGGTGCAAAGGTCGTGAATGGCTTGGTAGCGCGGATTGTTATCAGCGCGGGTGACGTTGAGGTATTTAATGGCGATGTGTGGGAGGGCTAGTTTTCGTTTGGGGGAAGGATCATGTCTGCGGTAGTTCTCAATTTGGCGTTTGAGAATGATGTGCCTTTGGCCTTTTTCGTCAGCCAGGGGGTCTGGTTGTCCATCCAGCATGTGGGTCTGGGAGATGGCACGCAGTGCCAGTAGGACTGTTTGGGCGGAGACTTGCTTATTTGCTGGTTGGTGTTGGCCAGCCCGAATAAATGCAGCGAAGGCTCCCAGCAGGGCGAGTCTGGTTGGCAGTGGGTAGTTTGAAAGGATGGGCTGGTGCATTGGGAAAGTGTTTTGGAGGAAGTTTTGCCAATGCGTCCAAAAACGGAATCGTTCAGATTCAGTTGCAGCAATGACTCCATGGCTAGTGGCTGTGGTCGCAGCAATGAAAAGAGCTTTTGCTGCGTTGCGTTTGGCAGTTGGCACAGTGTCCAAAAGCTGTTCTGTGGCGGTGGAAAGGAGGAGGTGAAGGCGGTGAGAAAAGCATGGGGTTTTGTGGGGTGTTTGCGTGATGCAAAGTCCGCGAGGGTGTTGTATTCCCCCGTAATGTGTGTAGCTGTGAACGGGCACTCCTGATTGTTAAGTAGTCTCATGGTGAGGAGGCGCAGGATGCGATGGGCGAAGTGACAGGACGAGCTGCGGAGTTTGTTTGCCCAGGCAACGGCTGTGGTGTTGTCACACCAAATGGCAACACTTGCATGGTGGAGGGTGGCGGTCGGAACAGCTGCCTCAAGCACCAGATGATGGGCTAGAATTGTGAAAAGCTCTAATGTGTTAATGGAGATGTGTGACCGTTGTATGGCTTGGATGATGTCGGGTGGCCATTCGAGGGACCAGACAATTGGGAGGAGGGGTTGTGCTGCCCCGAACCAAACTCCTCCTGCCCCCCAGGAGGTACTGGCATCTGCCCATCCTTGATATGCTGGTGTGGAGGTTGGGAGGAGTTCATGAACGCTAATGGGCCTGGCATGTAACTGCTGTATGAGGAGATGCCAGTCCTGTAAGAGTGTGAGGATGTTGGAGGGTAGGGTGACCCAGGTTTGATGTCGGTGCTGGTGGAGGAACATATCCAATTCCCCAAGGAGTGGTTTGCCAGTAACGATAGCATTGGATAACCAGTTTAGTTTTCCTTGGAGTTTGACGAGGTCTTTCATGGGGACTCGACGCCGGCGGCGTAGCGTAGAGATTTGGCTTGTGATTTTTTGGAACTTTTGGTCGGTTATCGAAACAGTGCGTTGTTGGCCGTTCAGTAGCCAACCGAGGACCTCTTTTGTTGTACTCCAGGTTCCTTTGCTGGCTAGCTTTTGATGGAGATGGGGTCTTCCATTGTGCTTCCTGTGATGTCTGGTGGTGGAAAGAGGTCATGGATGGCATGTAGCATCGCCCGACTGTGATGTTGGAGGTGGGTTAAGATTACATGGCCTAGCTCATGCATGCTGTGATGAGGGACTGTGGTGGTGTCAGAGAAAGCATTGACTGGGGAGAAAGATCCAGAAGAGTGGTGGAGGGAGAAGGATAAGTCATGGATCAGGCGGAAACATCTTGTCTTGTGTGGTATTGCCGCGAGTGGGGAGACTTTAAGGGTAGGTGGGGGTGTTAGCCGTATTTTGGACCATGGGACTGCCTCACAGATGCCCGCTTGTACTTTTTCATCTGTCTCAGCCTGGATGGCCTGGGTTGCAAGCGGGGTATGAGTTGAGCTGTGATTCCCGTAGGTAAGGTAGGCATTGAGTTGATGTGGGGTCCAGTTGGGGCCACATGTGGTTGGACACCCATGGATTGCCCAGTTTAGGAGGGTTGGTGCGGCAGGATGCCATAAAGCGATGTTTCGGGGGAACATGAGCTGGTGTGGTTTTAACTTACTCTGTGCTGCTGTGAGTTGCAAGGCAGGAGGGGAAGGGTTGGTGAGAGTGAGAGCGGGGTGAGAGATCGTTGGCGCGTGCACATTTGGTGTATGTGAGGCCGTCAGATCATTGTGGAAGTTTATCCTTCTGCACGACACATTTGGGGTATGTGTGGCAGTCGGATTGTTTTGGGTTTGGGAGATCGTCGGGACGCGCACATTTGGGGTATGTGAGGCCTTCGGATCATTGTGGGTTTTGGAGAACGTTCTGCACGACACATTTGGGGTATGTGTGGCAGTCCGATCATTTTGGATTAGGGAGATCGTCGGGACGCGCACATTTGGGGTATGTGAGGCCTTCGGATCGTTTTGGGTTTGGGAGATCGTCGGGACGCGCACATTTGGGGTATGTGAGGCCCTCGGATCGTTTTGGGTTTGGGAGATCGTCGGGACGCGCACATTTGGGGTATGTGAGGCCCTCGGATCGTTTTGGTGGGGGGTAATTGTACTACACGACGCCTGTGTGGCAGTCGGATCTGTTTGGGTTTTGGAGATCTCTGGCACGCGCACATTTGGGGCATGTGAGGCCTTCTGATCATTGTGAGTTTGGTTGATCCTTCTGCACGACACATTTGGGGTATGTGTGGCAGTCGGATTTTGTGCTGCTGTGAGTTGTAAGGCAGGAGGGGGGGAGGCGGTGAGAGGACGAGGGGGGTGAGAGGTTGGCGCGTGCACAGTAAGGGAATGTGAGGCCGTCAGATCGTTGTGGAGGGTAAGACTTCTGCACGACCCATTTGTGGTATGTGTGGCAGAGGTGCTGGTATGGGGAGGAAAGGGCAGGAGAGTGGAGAGACCAGATCCCAGGGGTAGTCAGGAACCCGTGTGAGGCTTTAGGCGTTTGCTGGGCCGGGTTTCGTTGAGAGCAACGCAAAAGTTGTTTAGGAACTCGGGCGGGAGATTTGTGTGGTTGGGATGGTTTAGGCTGCATGGACCGACACAGGAGCCCAGGAGGACGTAGCGCAGACAGTCGGTTGGTGCCAGATTGCAGGTGGTGAGGGCTTCGTTGGTATCCATTTTGTTGCAGGTAAGGATGTCTCTAAGGCGTGGAAGGGGACTGTTGGGATGACTTGTTTTCCATGATTGGACTGCTGCTGCAAGTGCCGGATGATGGTTAGGGTTGGGTCGGGTTGTGAGGGCCGGGGACCGGTTTCCTTGGTTGGAGAATTTGGTTGGAGTAGTTAGGGCTGAGATAATGGAGAAGCCGTCTCGTGAGCGGGCGGGTGGTGGGGGTGGAAGCTGTTGGCGTTCTTTGAGCACTGTTGGGTGAAAAAACATGTCGGGGATGTCTTTCATGTCCTCCAAGGCGTTGCCGTCCTTGATTTTCTCCAACAACGTTGGTAAGACCGGCACAGTGGGGTAGGTGTCGCAGTCTAATTCGGATTGTGTCGGGATCATTTCAAAGAACTCGGTGGTGGCCCTGGTGAGGGTGGCGAGAATGGCTGGGGCTGTGGAAGCTCGGAACACTGGCGATCGTTCTAAGTAGTACTCCATTTGTAAGCAGAGGGCCGTATGAAGCTGGGTGAGTTGGGTCACCATGGGACACCTTTCAGTGAACAGTGTTGCGTGCAGCACAATGAGGCGCCTGAGGAGGCCATCAAACGCTGGAGGGTCTGTTGGCGGCACCGGGGTGTTTAGTTTCGTCCTTTGGGTATCACTGACTGACACCGATTTTGATTCCTGAAAGGCGCGTAGTTGTTGTCCAGTTTTGTGATTTCCCCTCTTGGGCGGAAAACACAGGCCAGTGGTCCAAGGCCAAGGTTTTTCCCCATCGGGATGAACGCCTGGGTCGACACGGTAGCAATAAGTGTTTTGTTGAGGATTGTGCTGTCAAAGGTAGGTTCTGCAGTTTGGAGTGGTTTGAAGAGGTGGTGCTTGATTGTGGTCTCGAGGGTTCCTGTGGTTTTGGTGTTGTCATAATGAGTCCAGAATTCCGCAAGCGGTTCGGATGGACTTAGGTTGGACCATCCATGCAGGGCGATTCGTTGTTCCGCAGAGAGTCTACCTGCAGGGATAGGTTGTTCTTGGGTTGGCACCTGATTACGTTGCGTCATCTGGTTGATGTGGGCTACTAGTTGGACTATTTGGTCGGGCATTAGTCCTGCCTGTGGCGGCTGGTGTTGGGATTGTAGCGCTGCGGCGAGTTTATCTCCAAATGTGTCTCCCATTGTGGTGATTGCTGCCATGATGTCAGTGGTGGAAACTGGTGTGTTGGTGGGGTTAGGAGGTGAAGTTGATCTAGGGTTGTTATTCTGATGACCGGACCGTTGTTCAGCAAAGCTGGGAGCGGCAATTGCCGTGGTCCATGCCTCTTGGATGACAGGATCGAGGTGAGAAACTTGGTCTGTTAGCCACGTTTGGAGGTCGTGTTCCAGGGTGGGGAGTTGGTCGAGGGGGAGGAGATCAGCGTTGGTGGCAAGAGCTGAAATGGTCGGGTCGGTTTCGGATGCCGTTGCTGCTGCACGCGTCCAAGCTTGGAACTCAGTGACTGTTGGTTGGTCGAAGTTGAAGTCGTGTATCCAGGTGAGGTGATAAGCTTCGGATGCGGAGGTGGCTTGCTGAGTGAAGGGGGTGATCCATTCAACAGGACACGGGAGAAGTTTTGGAATGGTTTTGGTGTTGGCGGGGGAAGAACCTGGAGGTGCAAGGGTGACAGCTGGTGTGAGTGCCTTTTTGGGTGCTAGGCAGACGCGTGCGGGGTTTGCATCGGAGGTGAGGTTAATACGTATGAGTTGGGGTGGGGCAGCTGCGTCACTCGTGCTGCTGTGAGCTGTTAGTGTGAGTCCGAAAAGGATGTGGAGGCCGAGTTCAGAGTCGAGAGCCGATTGTCGGATTCCCAGTGTCAGGATTGGGCAGACGATGTTATTGGAGTTGAGGATTGCTAGGAAAATTTGTCCCGGCACGATCCAGGTGTGGTCGGAGCTGGTGAAAGTGAAGGTAGTTGGCCAGGTGATGTTTTTGGGGTTGTGACTCGTTTGGAGGCTGTTTTGGAGAAGTGCTGTTAGTAGAGCAGCTTGTGTGCTAGGAGCAGTCATGATTGGAAATCTATGGCAAGTTGATGTGTGTGTGTGTGTGTGTGTGTGTGTGTGTGTGTGTGTGTGTGTGTGTGTGTGTCTGTGTGTGTGTGTGTCTGTGTGTCTGTGTGTGTCTGTGTCTGTTTGTCTGTTCGCTGTCTGTGGCTTTGGTGAGTTAGTTAGTCTTGGGCGTGGGTGTGGGGTTCCCGTTCTGACTGTGAGTTATGACTTTTTTTTTTTTTTTTTTGGTTGTGGGGGCGAGGAAATGGGGTGTGGTTGGCGAAGGGGGATGTTTTCTTACTACTTGGTCCTTTTTGGCGTTTGTTTGTAACCGTAAAACCACGTCGTGTAGTCGAGAGGTGTTTGGAGGAGTAGTGGTAGTAAGGTGATGTTGGGTAGTGATGGTCGTTGCGAGTAAGTGGAAGGGCAGCACTTCAAAGATGACATGCACACAGGGGAGCTGTCTGCAAGAGTTGTGAGTTTTGTGAGCAACTCCAGCAGCCCTACACCCATGCGCCACAAAATTCGTGCGATCAATCAGTACCACCACAGTAGAGGAGCAAATACAAACAAACAAAAATACCCCAAGCCGTCCCAAATTTTCAGAAGTCATGAAGTCCTTTTGCCGCTGGCGATTATGTTGTTGTTGTTGTTGTTGTTGTGATATACCGGATCTTCCCAAATACGTCGTAGTCAACGCAACATGCATCCAGACAGCCCTTTCTCGGCAAGCTGAACTCCGAACTCATTGCCTCTCGATGCAACTCTTTCGTTTTGATGTAGACAAGGCTTGATTTAAAGCAAATTTGTCTTGGATGTTGGCCTTCACGCCTTCACTGTCAACTCCAAATCAAGCGCAGACATCCATCTCGAGAATGCGTTTTTGGTTTTTCCCACCAATATGCATTTGATACTACGTACATCGTAATCCTTATATATATCCAGTCGGCTGTAAAGGTCTTTTCTCCAAATTTCGTGGTCATGACAGAGGACCTACTTACACGACCTTTACAGGGCATCCAAAGGATTCATAGAGCAACAAATGAAAACGGAAGACTACATGGAAAACAGTGCATCATTATGGGAAGACGCATGGCATTTACGCATCGTCTTTTGGCGCATTTGGGGTCCAAATCGCCTGGCAGCAGCAAGAATTGCGACATTTTTGTTGGATTACCTTTTTCAACGGTCCGACTCATTTTTGATCCAATAATAAAACATAACAATATTCACATGAAAGACCCCTGATTCAACGCTGAAGCTCGATATTCCGGCTGTTGACAAGTGAAAGACGACTTCATCTCGGAGGGTTTTAGTATCCAAAACCAAAACCACAGGCGTCTCTTGCCGGGAGAAAAAGAAGGCGTCGTTTCGCAGTCAATTTGTTGGTTGTTCTGGAAGTTGACTCTCCCAATGTGAAAGCATGGCCAGGAAACATCGAACTGGCCATATTGAAGGAAGAAGGACTAAAATTCTCACAGGAGATGGCCCTCATAAAGCTGCTGATGTCAGCTTCATTAACCGCGGAGGGTGGTCACCGAGATATTTCGACCCTGTTCGACAAGGTTGGCCTTAGGTGACCACCACCGCCGCCGCCGCCGCAAAAATCACTACCACACTGTTCTCCTCCGATCGTCATCAACGACAAACATAGAGTTACCTATCTCAACCGACGATTCAAGATTATTTCTGAGTTTCATGATTCTTCACAGGCTTCCACAAAAAATGAGAGATGCAGGTCGATGTGCGTTCCGCACAGTAAGGTGCAGAGCAACTATGATGGTGAATTCAAACGCAGCAGTTTTCCAAGTGAAAGGAATGTGACGAGTAACTAGAGATTCAAAGGCAGGCGTTGGTTCAGGAGAAAGTGAAGTTTGCGTCACATTGGTTCTTCGAAGCAGCTGAGGGCGATGCATGAGTTCCACTCCACGATAGCTCCGCATGAGGAAACAATACAGGACCTGTGTCCCACCACCATACCTCAGGCATTTTCAAGAGGGTATTGTCGAGACCATTGTTTTGCAACAGGCAACAATTTTCCTGTTGATGAAGCCTGTCCGTCCCGCAAATCTCGCTTCTCGCCACCCTTTGAAAAGATGTTAGCGAAGTGTCAGGTTGATTAGCGCAAACTGATCCACAACAGCACGCGGCAAGACAAAAGGACCTTCATGCTCCTGACATTGCCTCTGCGACACTCCCAATCCAATATTACACGACAGACAACAGACAACAGCGGTTTCTACCTCCGGCACAGATAACAGGTTGCTTCTTATTGTGATCTCTGGTAAAAGCTAAGAGCGTTTCTGGCGTCATTTCGCTCCCTTCTGTCACAACCATTACTATTCTTACCATGAACGGATTACTCGTTTATATGCTTCTCTTTTGGGTAATTCATTCAGTTGTTTCCTTTGAACCAGAACTAACAGTAAACTGTAAGTACTGCGGAAATGACTGGGACTTTCCAGCATGATCGTCACGTCGTACGCGATTGGTGATGAGGCATTATCGCCTCTCGCGGCATAATAATAACACCTGTCAGATATCATTTTACGAAGTCGCATGCATTTTTATCAGCCCTCAAAAAGGGGCTTATATTGTACCTGCAAATAAATCGAGCTGAGCAGTATCCAACATCCATTCACTAGTACTACCACCTCGCTGGGACGACATCAAAATACGAATCAAATTTTACAGTGTGGCTTGCTGTGAATGGCGAAAGAGGGATGATGAGGGTGTACGAGCAGTGTATACTACTCTACCGGTAGCAGACAACGACAGGTCTTACATCAAGAAATGGATTGAACCATTCAAAAGATTGAATTGTTACTTTCTTGCAAATAAGGTGACACTCGAATTCAATCTGTTGAGGTCCAAACGACACATCGACAACTTGTCATCTGGTGAAACCGCCCTTTCACAAACCATAGTGCTGTCAAAGATCCAAGGAATCATCTTGTGGAAAATAGTTGTACATCTTTATAAATGACACTTTCGTTCTACAGTCGATCATGGCATCGCTGTATGGTAGTAGCCGAGTTTTGGATGGGACTCGATTTACAATTCATACGCATCTGACTCGCCCTGGCATTGATGCAAAACTGTGGGACGTACGACGAAACAGAAAATTTAATAAACTCTGTCTGACTGGAGTGCTTGGCGTTCATGGCTTTCAGCAGCAAGCTCCGTTGTATTTGGACAGAGACTTAGCGCTTTCACTGGGGGACTTGCTGCGTTGCGATAGCAGAATATGGGAAAAAATAGAAGTCGAACATTGCACAGGTCACACAGATCTCGTTGTTGCCATCGGTATGGCAACTGGTAGGGTACAATCTTTTTGGTTTTCCGAAGTGCTGCTGTCAGCCGATACTTTCCACGCCCTCGCCACGGGCTTGAAATTCAATCGATTTGTGAGCGAAGTCCGATTCAAACGATGTAGATTATCCCCGGCCATACAAGTCATTGCTGATGGAGTTCGAGGCAACCCGACAATCCAGTCAATCACCCTTGAACAGTGTGGTATCGTGGATGATTTGCTCGCAGAATTTGTTCGGTCCTTAAGAGACTGCCCCTCGCTTCAAAAGCTGTCACTGGAAGGGAACATCTGTCGTTCCGAGGGAATGGCAGAAATTGGATTCCTCCTGAAGGAACGAACAATCCAGAATCTAAGTCTTCATAATCAGCGGGTTGAAGACAATGAAAGGATGGAGATAGCACCCATCGCCAGCTCACTACGAGCCGATATTTCTGCTTTGAAATACCTCGATTTGTCACGAAACTGCCTCTGTGATGAAGATGTAAGTCTCCTCATGGGAGCCTTGATCGATGGTAATCAGACCTTGGAGACACTGCACCTTGATCAGAACGACATCACAGATGAAGGCGCCAAGTTAATTGCCGACGCTCTACCTTCTCTTCTGGCCCTGAAAACACTGGCTTTGCCGGAGAATCCGATTGGAGCCTCTGGTGCAACTTGTATCCTCAAAATGATTCCAGAGAATTACACCCTAGAGACATTTATCGTCCCATCTGGCAATACTGAAATACAACGAAAGATTAGATGGTATGGGAACCTCAACAAAGGAGGGCGCCGCCTCTTTTCGACCCCTCGGGACGCACCATTGGCGGTCTTTCCCATTGCAATCGAGCGTGTCAACAACATGCCACTGTCGCATGATTGGAATCCAGAGATTGCGCCGTCGGACGTCATTTACGGTCTCCTTCGTCTCGGTCAACTTCTTTTTGAGATCGAGGAACAGAATAGTACCTGAATAGTGTCTTTTACTTAGTACCTAGTGAAGTCGAGTAGGAGGACACTGGCGTTGATGAGACACCGATCTCTGATGGCGCCAAATCATAGCAGGGTTTATTATGAATCTGACAGGTCTTTGCCCAACTGGATCATTGTGAGCAAGATGTACACCCACCACCGTTCTCTTCCCTAAACTCCAGAAGATTATTGTCCAAGCACCACCATGAGACGCTGCCTCTTTTACTATTAATGGCACCCAATCTATTCAGAGTCCTGAATGCTAACCCTTACGACAGGCACCGCCATGTTGCACCAATTGTTCTGGATTTCGCTGTCTTTTCCGTAAAGCCACGAGCTATCTTTCCGTTCAACGACATTCGAATGGAAACAAACTAGCAGGTAGAAGCTGTCATTCTTAACTGAAACTAAAGTTCATAAAAGAACAAAGAAATGGCACCTTATTATCCCTTTCTTCTTGAAAGACGCCAAGCATCTTTGGGGTTGAACCTGTCAAAGAGGGGTTCAATTTTCTCCTTCCGCTTCTGCTTTGTGATTTTATTTGGATCGGCTGTTTTGTAGAAGTTCGGGGCAAGTTCTGTCAACCACTTGGCATCAATAACCATGACATTCCTCATATATTCCTTGGTGGTGAGCACAAGCTCGTGGTAGATCAAATACTCGGGGTTCTTGTTGAAAAGAGCCGAGGAAGGGTGAATGTAAACCGGGTTTTGATCTACCAGCGTCCGGTATCCTTCTTGCGGATCTTTCTTGGCAGCATTCGTGAAAAATCCAGCGGTGATTGCCTTGCAGATGATTTTGTAGTTCTTCCCAGCGCTGATCAGCAAAAGACGGTACCGATCCATGATAGTCACAAGCTGTTTTCGCACATCTTGTGCACGTCTCATACTTCGTGCTTGGATGAAATTCTCAAAGCACCATGGGCTCGAAAACTTGGATGCCTCCCATCCTTTGTATACCGTCAGCAACGTCAGATGATCTCCTTCTGCTTGATGGAATTTCGCCTTTCTCATGTCTGCCTGTGCCTGTTTGTCCTTGGGCCGGTAGAACGGATTCTCAACACTTAGCATGGCCGTGATCGTCAGAATCTCCTCCGAGCAACCGAGGTCGACAGAAAGAATCAACATTTTTGACAGATTGGGCTCCAACGGAAATTCTGCCATTTTACGACCAAGTCTTGATAGCAAACCCTCCTCATCCAAAGCTCCCAGCGCGTATAAAGACTCGAGTGCACCAACAAGTGTTGCAACCGGAGGAGGGTCCATAAAGTCAAATCCAAGCAGGTCATTGATACCCATGGCCTTCAGCTGCAACACGACATTTCCAAGGTTCGTTCGTTGAATTTCTGGAATATTTGTAGGCAACATTTCCGTCTGCAACATCATGAGACAGTTAGTAGAATTATTGAGGCCCCCAAATCTTACAGCGACATATATTCCGATCTAGATTGGTGCTTACCTTAAAAGCGTGCTCCGTGTAGAGACGATAACATTTTCCGGGACCTGTACGCCCGGCACGACCAGCCCTCTGCCTCGCTGACGCCTGACTGATTGGTGTGACAACAAGAGAGTCCATCCCCAGCTTTGGGTTGAAGGCTTTTTGTTTGGAAAACCCAGGATCAACGACGTAATAAATACCATCAATGGTCAAGGACGCCTCGGCAATGTTAGTTGCAACAACGCACTTTCGTGAACCAGCTGGCGCAGGTTCAAAAATCCTTGATTGCATTTCTGATGGGAGAGCTGAGTATACTGGAAGGATGATCAACTCGGGAGCCAGATCCCCCAACGCTTGCATACGGGTATAAAGCGTTTCACAACATGTGTCAATTTCCTCCTGACCAGTCAGAAAGACAAGGATATCTCCAGCGGGTTCTGATAAGTGGATCTGCATAACAGTGATCAAAGCTGCATCCAGATAGTCACTCTCTGGTTCTTTGGTGTATAGAATTTCCACAGGAAAAGTACGACCCGGAATCTTATTTAGAATGAAAAAGTAGAAGTGAGTCAAGGCCTGAACTGTCTTTTACTGCACGACGGTAAATAAATATTGACTTACCGTGAAGATGGGAGACTGAAAAAAGTAAGTGGAGAATTTCTCTGCATCAAGAGTAGCTGATGTCACGATGATTTTCAAATCCGGACGCCGACGACAGAGATCCTTCAACAGTCCAAAAAGAACATCTGTATGGATAGTCCGCTCGTGGGCCTCGTCTAACATCAGTGCCGCGTATCGCTTCAGGTCATTGTCGGCCAGGTACTCTCTCATGAGCATACCATCTGTCATGTACTTGATAATGGTGTCGGACGATGTAACATCTTCGAAACGAATGCTATACCCTACTTGTTCGCCGAGAGCACATCCATATTCCTCAGCGACACGCTTGGCAACAGAAACGGCGGCAACACGACGAGGCTGAGTACAGCCTATCATTCCCCGTTTGGTGACGCCAAGCTCGTCCAAATACTGTGTCATTTGGGTTGTCTTTCCACTTCCCGTTTCTCCGATGACCACCAAAATTTGATTGGTTGAGATAGCTGCCATCAACTCTTTCTTTAATCTATAAATGGGAAGAGACTCCCGTTGCTCCTTTATGGACTTGTTGGAAATGATACCATAACTGAGGGTCTTATTCTCTGCCTTCTGCTTCCACTCCGGGGCTCCGTCCATCTGTGACATGATATTGATGGACCTCAGTTCCTGCGCAAAGTGTCGTTCGCCAGCTTCTGGTAGCGGGTCCTCCCATGGTCGATTTAAGTCTTTGGGGATGCTATCAATCAGCTGGTTGGCTTGGGCTTGACGCAATTCACGCCGTTCTTTGGCCAATGTTCCTTGTTGCAAGGCAGCCCGTTGTAGGGATCCATCTGGATTCTTGACAATCTTGATGGGCTCCAAGTCTCTGCGGCCCGACTTTTTGGTTTGACCACGAAGAAAGTTCGGCTCGACCTCGGCCAGTTCTACCTCTGTTTCCTCTTCCGTTTCTTCCACTGCTAACATTCCTAGTTCTGGATCGTAGGTTGGGTATTGCTCGATGGGGAGCACACCAGACTTGATGAGTTGTTGCGCTTCGAACAGCTCATGTTCGGTCAGTGCCTGTTTGGTTGGTCGAAAACTTCTACCGGTTGCACCTCCTGGGCCATGTCTTTGCTCTTCCCTGAGCTTATCCACGTCTAGTCCAGGATGAACGACTGCTGTAGAAGACAAGGATGCCTTCGTGGAAGTCTTGGTATTGACAGTCACATCTTCCATCGCTGCCGTTTTTCGAAACGGCATTTTGTCTTCTCCTGTCGTTTGATCGACATCCTTAATGGAAAGAATCAACTTCTGTTGGTGCATGGAAATGATTTTTACCCAAACGGCTTGTCCCTTTCGAAAATCGCCTCGTTGGTAATTGTTGGGGAGCTGATTCTTGTATACCATACCATCTTTTCCGGAGAAATCATTCAAGCTAACCCGAATCCCAAAGTCTAAGACTTGTTCCACCCGACCAGGATAAATTTCATGTATTTCCAATCGTGGTGGGGATCGTCCTCGTTTCTTGCCAGCGCCTCCACCGCCTGTATCATCTTTGGTCATCCATGCTGGCAGATTGGAAATACCTCGTCGTCTACTAGAGTCGCTGGTGGATGGTGGTGCTTCCGGTTGTGGCTTTTTATCTCCATTCTTGTCCTTTGTGCTGTGTTCGTAAAAGTCTCCGTCTAATGGTACGGGATGGTTCAAGTTGGACTTGGCAAGACCAGGAAAACTTGCCGACAAGGGATGATCGGCACGATCCATCACCTGTTCGGCTTGTTTTTGCAGTTTCTCTTCCTGTTTCTTTTTCCATCTCTTCATTCGTGGAGATTGCGTCTCTGCCCATTCCAGCAAGTGTTTGCACAAACTGAGGGGCAAATCTGGTGCTCCATTTTCGCCCAGTTTTGATTTTAAAGCTTGCGATGCCTCCAACAACTTTTGTGTACCCAACCCCTCAAAGGCCCCTGTCTTTTTTAGTTGTTTCTCTGTCAGGTGAATGATAAACTCCGATAGTGTCTTGTCGGTCAGTCCGTTCAAGTAAGGAGAGAGGGCTTCCGTCACCCGTGATGTCAGAGCCATGTCTTCCATTCGTTCGACAGGTGTAAGGGGGGCGGCAGCATCTTTCTTTTTCTGTTTCTTGTCCTTCGATTCATCACCCGTCTTGTACTTTTCGTCTTTGGCCATGGTAAACGTATACTGGAGAGAGATAAGTGAGAGAAAACTGCGGTCGGTGGAAGTATATGCACGTACGGGATTGTCGAAGATAGCACTTTGTGATATGTCGTGGCCGTCGTTTCAAGTTGTTTCGTGTCTACAAACAACATCACACACCTGGATGATGTACGTCGCACTCATTATAACAGTAACTGTAATAACTGTAAAGTACGGTATGTTGTTGGCCACTCGAAAGTCTCTTTCACAGTCAAGCTGCTGGTCGTCCTGTCCCTCCCTACCGCGTCTGTCCAGCCTTTAGATTTAAAGATGCGCGAGGCCGCCAGCATTTCCTTCATTTTTTTGAATCGAGATGACGTCGCAAAACGACAACAACCAATACGACGTATCATACATACAAATAAAAAACAAATACTACGTAAAACGTAACCATCTCTCTTCTATCAATCTTTCTCTTCTACGACGGATATGAATCATCATCGCCACTCACCAACGGTATTATGGCTTTCCTCTCCAGTAGAGAACGAAGAAAACAACACATTGAACATACATACAAAAGAGAATAGTAACGGTCATGGACTTGGAACGGGATCCCGTTGCTTTACAAAATGAAAAGGGGGGTATAAAATGTACCATTTCTCACTCTATGGAAGCAACAGTAACGTTGTCCGACAGTGATACAGCTGTGGAGTTCTTTCCTTTTTGGCGTCGACCTCGTCTATTGTACACTACTGTCTTTGTTTGGATTTCCATCACTGGAGGCAGATTCCTGGCATCATTTCTCGAACAAGAAGCATCATTATCACCGGCCGCTATTGGTGCTGTACTCGCCATTCAAGATGCTACCTCGGTTATTGCCAGTTCTTTTGCCGGTGTCTTTGCCGATTGGATGGAACGACGATATCCCAAATGGGGACGTCGGTGGGTATTAGGGATGGGATCTTGTCTGGGCAGTACCTGTTTCGGGTTGCATGCCTGCAATCGACTCTTTCCATCGATTGGGTTCTTCGCCACCTTGCCTTGGTTCATAGTACTACGGATCTTCTTTTCGATTTCAACCTGTTTGGTGTTTCCAGTGGTAGACGGTATGTGTTTGGATTTTCTGAAACGTCACGCCACGCCCGAAGAATATGGGAAGGAACGATTGTTTGGAGCCATTTCATGGGCCATGACACATCTACTGATGGGACCTATCCTGGATAAATACAATAATTTCGGTATCTTTTACTTTCTCGGCATCGCCGCGGCCGTGGCCATGTTGATCACCATTCAAGTGTACGACGGTGACGAAAACAACACACACCAACATCATCATCATTTCAAGAGGCGGACCAGCAATCTGGTACTGCCTGACGATGAGGAAATAAGTGACACAGCCGCAGCGTCAATCACTCCTTCCAAGGTCACGTCACAAGGCGACAAGAATGTACGATTCCTTTCGTTCTTTGCCATCTTTGGCTCATCGTGCTTTTCCGTTACCTTTTTGATTGCCCGAGTCACTCTCGCTTCCGGACAAGCTGTTGTCGACAAGATGATCTTTCTCTTTTTTGAGTATCTGGGATCGTCCTTTACCCTCATGTCACTGACCGTGCTCCTGACGGTTGTTTTCGAAATTCCCATCTTTCACGTGGCACCGGCGATTCTGGAACGTATCGGATCATCTGGTATGCTATTGTTGGCATCCTTCTCTTACATCACGCGGGTAGTCGGATACACGCTTGTTCCTGCCGGCAAAACGCCTTTGGTGTTGCTCTTTGAACCTCTTCATGGTGTTACCTACGCTTGCAGTCAAAGTGCGGGGGTTGACTTTGCCTCAAAACTCATACCCGAGCCTGGAATGGAGGCTAGCAGTCAGGGTTTTCTACAGTTCTTTGTGGGAGCAGGTTCCGCTGTAGGATTGTTGTTTGGTGGTTTCTTAGAAGAAACGTATGGACCGAAGCAGATGTACCGTGTGTCATCCATTGTGGTCTTGATGGGGAGCTTGATGTTCTTGGGACCAGCATTTCAAAACCGAAGAAGTACACGAGAACAAGATAACAGAGTAGGGCATCATGTCGTTCCACAGGATGACGAAGTCGACGGAGTTGTCGAAATGACGTCGAGCCCGACAAAAGCATAGTTCAATGCTAAACAATTTTACTAAACAATAATCTTTTTTGATTCAGCTATTCTGTCACAACTGTTCCGCTGCTTGTTTCAGGCATGTGGAGGCGGTTTCGACTACGCCTCCTTCTCTGGCAGTTGGTCTCAGAGCTCGGAGACCCATTCTTCTATACTGTCTTCGACATTGTCATCCATTCTACAGTCAATCCCTGGACGCTTATCATCTGATGATGCCATGCTGGTGGGCTCTACCGCAATTTGAGTGAGCGTTTCTTCCTGATTGAGCGATAGAGCCATCTCAGGGATAACTGGGAGGTCTTCTCTATTGCTATCAACAGCCAGATCGTCAAATTGTAAGACGTCGGATATCTGCTCATCTTCTGCATCAGTGACTTGAAGAGTAGAGTTTTCCTTGCAACTCAAGAATTGGATCATGTCGGAAGTAGAATGAGACAACTCCAGCTTCAACTCCCCTGGATCTCTTGTTCCAGGTTTTACCTCATGGAGGGTTTGTTTGGTTTCGAACGTACTATCAGTTACATCTGCTTGGACAAGCAATGAACTTTCTGAGAAGTCTGACTCGCTCAAAGCAGCAGCGTCATCGACAATTTGATCCGACGATCCGTCCGATTCAGTAGCGTCATCGACGATATCATCCAACGATCCGTCCAGTTCAGTAGCGTCATCGTCGATTTCGTCCGAAGAGCCGTCTGCGGCATCATCGATTTGATCCGACGAGCCGTCCATTTGGGTGTCGTTCACAATGACTTCTTCAACAGCATCTTTCCGTCCGTCTGTAATAGTGCTCGCAGTGCTCTGGACATCCCTCGGAACAGGCGCAATAGTGAAGCAAGCGTCGAGATCGGATACATCCAACATTTCATGACGTCTTAGACTCTTGCAGTCGTAGTCTTCGACTTTACGGTAGTCTTGGCTGGTTCCGGAACGGAACTCATTCTGCACGCCATTAGTAACACAATCGTGTTCGCCTTCGTTGTCGCTCTCCTTTTCACGTTCTTCCTCCTCCTCTTCGATCCTTTCCAACATGCTCGGCGATCGGGAGACGCCGGAGCGAAGAGAAGCCGAATCGGATGTAATATCAGAGACACTCCAAGCAATCGCTGGGTTATCGTTCTCGTCGTATCCTTGTATTTCTGTCTCCTCATTTCCGTAATCAAAGCCCGCACTCATGGGCGTTAGACTTGCAGTCATGTATGATGCCGGAGAAGCAGATAGGTCCTCAAGTCTAACAAAATGTCTTCGAGCTCGACCTCCTATAGAATCCGAGACGACAGTCCGTGTACTTGTCTTCAAAGAACGGCCTTTGTGTCGTATCGATGGCTCCGGATGGTTTCGAGTGTCTCGTTTCATAAAGCCATAGCATAACACTGACGCAACCACAAAGGATACCGACGCTGCCGCTACTGCAATTGTTGCGGTTATCGGTGACATGTAATTACTGCCACCATTGTCTTGTCCCGCCTCAACTAACAAGGCCTTTCCACGCGACAGGAACGAAGTCTGAACAACAGAATCAGTATAGCCTTCCAACAATTTGGGATCCATGAGGCCATTCTCAATGGCATCGTAAGCTTTTGCTCGAACTAGGTTGGACTCATTGTCGAGTAAAATATTTGTTTGTCCTTTGATAAGTATGCATCCATTCGTTTCCGTAACTTTGGCTGTACAGACTAAACAACGGCGAAAGTGTTGAGTTTGATGTTCCTATTGTGAGCAAGGTAATAAGAAAGGCTGACAAAGATTTCAAAGATGTACTTACTCGAATCAGAGAATCGATGAGGAACGTCCGTTCGAACTTTGAATAATGGACGGCCAGAGGCATCGCATGTATTCAATTTAACGGCGACAGCGTTGGCAATGGCACGCTCCAAGTCGGTCAAACTGACGGCCCTTCCTCTCTTGAACTCGACCGAGTAATCGTAAAAAAGTTGGAGCTCGGCAGGATATGGCGCGAGTCGAATTGCGCTACAGTCCGGTGTTGTGACAGTGGCGGAACTAAGCACTCGGGCTCTAAGGTGGGGGGATGAGGTTGAAGCTTCGATGATTGTCGTCACGTTGGGTTCCGCCAGAGTAACCAGCAATGCCGAAGCCATTGCACTGCCGATAAAAAGCAAACATATAAGAAAGAGTTTCATCATTGTTGCTATATTGTACATTGTGCATCGATTGTACATTGACCATATCCTCAGCTAATACCATGCAATATTGTGATATCCTGCATTGACAGCAGCCTGGATGCACCTCGCGCTATTTTGTGCAGCGTAGCTACCGGAGTACTACATCACCGATCGTGCCAAGCCGCTAAGATTTGATTGAATTTAAATTGTCGGGTCCGCTAGGAGTATCAAGTGATGGGCCGGCCTCCCAAGAACTTTCCTGGGGTTTTCTAGAGGAGGTACGCGTGAAAGATTGAAAATGGAAATGAACCGCGACCTCAATGGGAGAAACCACTGAACATCGCCAGCGGTGCGGAGAGAGAGAGAGAGAGAGAGAGAGAGAGAGAGAGAGAGAGCCAACTGAAGTGAAGCCCTTTCGCTCCTATAGTTTGTGTCAATCAAATTTTGTTGCCCAAATCAAAGAGGGGACAAAGCAGCTCCGTTTCTGTGTGGGAAGACCCCAATCAGCATGTGACTGAATCAAATTAGCTCGAGGCCGATTCATCATTGGAATGCTTCCACTCCCTTCCAAAAGTATCCTCGAAAACAACTTCAGAAATATTCAGTCGTGGGGTAGGTTCTGTTTCTGATTCTTCCTCGTACTCGTAGCCAGTGGCAACCACCAATGGCACGGCATACCGATCTGGAATCCGCAAGATTTCCTTGACTCGTCGAGGATCGAACCCTTCCATCATGGCGGTAGCCAAGTCGTGCGATTCGGCGGCGTAGACAAAGGACTGCGCCAGTAGACTAGTATTTTTGTAAGACCAGGAAAGTACTGGTTCGACGTCGGGCATGGGCTGGACAGCGCTCAAAAATTGAGTGGCGATGCCTTTGATAAGAGTGGCGGCATGTCCTTCCCCAATCAAAAAAGAAGTTGCCAGTGGCATGGTGGCACGATAGTTGGGATGGCGATGTTCCTTTTCCAGTTGATAGACTTTGTTGATTCGTTTGGAAGGTTCCAAATCCGACAAGAATACGGCCACAGCACTAGCCTGTCGCGTCCGATATTGATTGCCAATGCCTAGCATGGCATGTTCACTCAAGTCATCCTTGACAGTTTGGGACTGAACTAGAATGATCTGCGACGGTTGCAAGTTGAAACTGGATGGTGATCTCTGAGAAACAAAGGAACAGTAGATAGCGTAAGGAAACCATGCAAACCTATCAAATCGGAACGAAAGGATAAAGTGTGCTAACACCATTTAAAGACGTACAATTGTGGATTGGAGGATGTCTTGCAGCGTTGTTTGCGGGATGATTCGACCCGGTTGAAACCGACGGCAAGTCTTTCGGCTGTGTGCAATGGTACGGAAGATGGAAGCTTTGGTCGCCATTTCGTGACAACTAGAAGTGGATCGGTTGGAGGAAAGGTTAGCACCGGCTTGATGCTGTTGTTGCTAAAAGTTCAGAGCGATGGATCATCGACATACAAGAAAAGGTCGAAAAAAAAGGAGAAAAGTCGTGTGCGGTGAAAAACAACGGAGAAAACACGTCATAGATTTTGGAGTCGTTATCAGTTAACAAGCACGAAGTAATTAAATACTCCGGAGTATAATATAAAAATTGTTGTTAATAATTGTAATGTTAAAATAATAAAATATTATCCATACTTATTCCCATCCCTCGGGTTCCAAAATGTGAATTCTGTCCCTGCTACTCCTGAATGACGTGAATTCGTCTCATGATAAGCCCCAATCCGATCTTCTTTCCAAAAACCAAGCTTCCTGGCTACTCTGGAGTCTGGAGTAGAATCCAAATGCCCTCCACCCATATGAGGCAAGGGAAACAATATCTTCCTGGTCTAGAGGCAAATGACTCACTGCTCGTCTTGAAATCGTCACTTGAATTGATGAAGTGCTTACGATCCTCTTCCTGTGAGGAATACGACTACCGTAGCTAGTTATCCCCTTATTGATGAGCATAAGGAAACTCTCAGTACGAGGAGTTTCGAAAGAATCATTTTTTGTGACATATTGTATACAATACGTCGTGTTCTTTGGAGTCTGTTTTTTGTCCAGTCGGTAGGGATTCCGTCGCGTCGACTTTTCTCGAAAGAAGCAAACCAGAGTACCATGTAAAAATGATTCGCAAGTACTCTCTTAGGAGCAATTCCCTGCTATTGTCGATACTTTAGGAAAATTGATTAGCTAGTTCGAATAGCTCTAGCTTGTCACCTTAGTCTCTTCATAGTTCGTGCTGGTGTCTGTTTCCACTAACACATGTCCGGGGAAGCGATTTTCCGTGGTTGGTCCTACCGGCATCGTCAAGTACACTGGGTGATCGTCATCAGTACCTTGTAAATAGATCTTACAATTAACCAATTTGACAATGTCAATGGTGACTGTATATTGGCTTGTGGATGTTTGATGGATGTGGCCGTTGCCAAACAGTGGGTGCGTCGGCACGATGTTGTCACGCAAAATTTGATGGAGACGACTTGGGCGATATCCGTTGGCTGGAAGACAGTGGTGATAGCGCAAGAAGGTGGTGTGGATAATGTCCGGTATCCGCATGTACTGTTGCAGGTGTGGGTGAAGCAACTGGACACTGTGTCGGAGACATGATCGAATTCGTTCCATCCCGTTAGTTTCGTCATGGTCGTGAACTACTTTCCAAAGAAGAATTCCAGCTCGAGGAGCGATTCGGGCCGATTCCAACCGCAGTTTGATCGATTGTTGATGCGGCCAATCATCCATTGTGGAAGCATGTATCACAACTTGTTTCCATTCTTCGACCAGAGTTGCTTGCCACTCGAGAGATTGTCGTACTTTGTCGTTACTGACAGAATCAGTGTTCACCGTTGTTGATGGTGGCAGCTCAGATATGTGGGTGGCAGAAAACAAGGTAGCCACTGTGATATGTAAGGAATGAAGTGGTAGGAAATACACTCCATCCCCGTTACCGTCGCCACCACTGAAAGAAAAGCATTCTCGTTTCACTTCATCAACAAACGAAGCATAGTGTTGATGCCAACAATGGCCGATGCCATCATGACTACTGCGTACCGGCCAGATCACGATCAAGCCCAGCGCAAAGTAATCCTCTTGTTCATCGTTCAAAAGAGCAGGAAGAAGTGGGTCGGCATGAAAACGATCCTCCTTCTCCTCTACCATCTTTAAAAAATCCGACGACAGCAAGAGAATGGTTTTTTTTTGGGAGTCGTTTATTGCAGCAGCAGTTTCAAGTTTTATAATACACGATTTGAAGACAACGACGTATGATACGGCACTAAGATGGTAGGTACCGTACTATCTACCGTAGATAGGTACGGTACTACGATTGCAAACAACATAACAATCATACGTCGTATCATACGTGGTTCACCGTGTCAATTTTGCACATTTTGGGGCAATGAAACGGTACTCCGAGTAGGTAGTGGATATGTGGATATCATGCTATTCTTCATTACTAGCTAGAACCATGTACCTTACCGGTACTTCAGTAATGCACTACCGTAGTAGAGTACGTCGTAATTGGTATCTATAAATTCCAACTACCGTATTCTAGCTACCGGTAGTCGTACATTCTAGTTAACGGGAAAACGGGAGATCTGTACTAACAATCATTGTTTCTTCTACAATGTGTTAGGTCGAAAAGCCAATTCTACCACCGCAAAAAGAAGTCAGCATCCGATATTCGTGAAAGAATGGCAGAGATCGGTGAGGTTGATTGATCAGCACTGCGCGAGCAGCTAATCATTCCACCAAAACTTGTTACAAAATTCTCAATCACTCAGAGATATCTCTGTCAACGGAGTAGATAGAAAAGAAAGCATGTCCTCTCGATCCTCGGTCAGGTCGATTTCTTGGACATGCGTCACAGCAGCTTCAAAAGAAGCAAGAAAATAACCAATTTCTCCGATTCTATTGGTGCGATCGCAAAGTGTCCTCAGCAGCACGCCTGCAGCGATACAAACAAACAGAGCAGACGGACGTTAGATATTCGATTATGATTTTTCCTTCCCTCCTTTCCGGTCTGAAGCTTACATAGCGCACAGGGGCGTTCCATTTCCGCTCTTACTACGCTGTAGATAAAGATTGGCAAAAAGTCATCGGCACCAAGTATCTGATCCTCCCCATGTTCCCTATTATGCAACCTCGAAATTTCTCGTGCCGCTTCTACGATCGCTCGAAGCTTCACACAAGGAAGCGTGCTCATCCCGACACCTTGCCTCAAGATCAGAGCTACGGATTGCCAATCAGAAGGACTAACATTTTCCTCGGGTATCCGAAATGCACTCTGGGGTCGCTTCCGCAGCTCCTTCAAAATGACAGGGAATTAACATGTGAGATTTTTTCTACAACAAAAATGAAACTTTCAAGAGACATACTCACCTTTATCTTGAACTGAACTTCCATATCCTCATGGCGCCACCCATTAACCAGAAGCCGTGATACCAAACCCCGAAGGGGTACATACACTTCGATTTCCACCTGCTCCCTAACAGCCTCTCTCACAAGACGATCCCAGTAAGTCTCATCGGAGAAATATTTACGGATGGGGCTGAACTCGTGTCGCTCAGAAATCAAGCGAAGATCATGGCCGCAACCATCCAGGATAAGATCCACGAGGTGATCAAGGAAATTTTGAATACAAGCAAGTTCATCCATTGCTCGGCCTTTAATGACCGCTCTGCCCTGTGCTTCCAAGGCTTCAATGTCATGGAGTTTCGGGCCTCTGGCTCGAGCAGCATCGACAAAATCTCTGACAATGGCTTTCATTGTGTGTAGCAGAAAAATTCGCCACGTGTAGCGTTGGATGCTCCTTTTCAAAAGCTGGCGACTCATATCTTCTTCAAGATCAGACGAGCTTTTGATCGTCTTGCTCTCTTTAAAGACCATAGCTTCCTCTGCCAGCCCAGCATCAACTCCTAGGAAGGATTGTACGTACAGAGCAACCTCTGCCACATTTGGGTGAAGGGGTACACAGGTATATATCGCACCTAGCAATTCCATCAAAAACTCTTCCAATAATCGAGAAGATTGCTCTCTGGCGTCTTCAAACTCTTCCATTAGTCGTTTGCGACGCCTGTCTTGCAAGGGGGACAGAGGAGAAGCTCGCGAAAATACGGCCGTGTTCCACAAACCACTACTTTTGGGAATTGTAACTTCTCTTGGAAACTTTATCGCCGACAATTCCTTGTACAGGTTGGAAGACGGCTGAAGCAAAGCCATTGCTGCGTCCCGCAAATCACAAAAATCTTTCCAGTGTCGAATAGGTGCATACCACTCTCGACCCGACTCGGCGTCATAAGCCCACATGGTGTAGGCCATTCGAGCGGGAACATTCTGGTTAGAATCGGGACATTCTTCGACAAAACTGTTGACGATGCGTGCACTTAAGGATTTTCGAATACCATACAAAGGAACCCACACGACTTGCTGTCCCTGCTCGGATGCTGTCTCTAGTGGCCTCACTCTATTTCCAGGAAATTCTTGGTTTTTAAAGGGATCCCACGCGTGTCGATTCTGAAAGAGTCGTCTTGCGGCCGGTAATCCATCGCTCGAGGATGAATCGCTGAGTGCCAAACCTTGCAGACCATTTGAAGAAGATGATTCATGAATCTTGGAGGCTTGAGCTTCACCATAAAAGGCCTGAAGATACTCCATGGGAATTAGAGGGGAATCTGGTGGTAGTGTCGGAGTAGAAGGAGCACACTTTGCCCCCCAGAAGGCGTCACTATGATCAAGTCGCACTTCTTCCAAGTTATCGACATCGTCCGATCGATAACAGCTATCAGCCCCAGTGTTGGTATGGCTCTTCTTTTCTTCTTCGCTCTTGGTGGGGAATATCATGAGGGATGTCATGTCGGGCGGTAAATCCTCGGGATTGAAGTAGGGAATCAATGACAAAGATTTTTCGTTGAGACGTAAAGCATTGGAAGCCTCCCATTGTCGTGTTCGCTCCGTGAAATGTTGTAATCGAAGGGTGATACGCCATTGATCGTCACGTGACTGAATCAGTTTCCGTTTCACCAATGCCTCTGCGAGAGGATGGACAGTCGTGAACGGTCGACATCGCGACATCTCGGGCATCGAATTAAAAGGAGATGGTGTTGGACGGATCCGTCGAGGTTGAGGGGTGCGAATGTCGGTCGGGCTATTAAATAGTTGCCGTAGAAGGGTGGTATCATTTTCCATCTCTTGCTCGGTGCTATCCAACAGGGACTTTCGTCGATCTCCTCTTGCAGTCGACATCCGTCGTTGCCGACGTACATGGACGACAACAGGATTAGGCGACTGTTGAATGGACGACACGATTCGTGCCTTTTGGATCTGATAATGTTTGTCGAGTTGCTGATCGGACATGGAATATGAAATCGGTGACAATAGGAAAGCCTCGCCATTGATGCCAATCAAGACATCATCCAGTTGAATACCGGCCTCTTGAGCCGGACTTTGGGATATCGCACTCTTGATTTCCCCCGTTTGAATTTTTTGAGGATCTGGTAGAAATCCCACCACCTTCAAGCCGTACCGTGTAGTAATCGAGTGTTGAGGTGGAACCGATGGGAAACTTTCCTCCTCCTGCAATGTCATTCCCAAACCCCATCGATCATCCCTGTTGATTGCATACGTTTGAAAGTCGAATCGTTCCCTTTCTTGTTCCCATGAGAAAGAACTACCCACCAATTTGTATTCTTGTATCATTTGTTGTTGTAAATCTGCCAGGAACTCGTATTGGTGAGTGCTAGTGCCAGTGTCACCTTGTCGGCGTTTTCGCAACACGGCCACCGACGACGGCAATCGCAGGAAATCCTCTGGCAACTCTACCGATGGAATATTGGGGATCTCTCTTGGAGGACAGGCTTGACCTAATACTTTCTCGATGGAATGCGGTCTCATAGAATTTTGTTTCCGTGTGGCATCGTGCATTTCAGTACTATATGGTTGTTGTTCTTGTTGTCGAAAGGACTCTTGACTGGAGTTTTCTGCGTGCTGTTGCTTTTGTCCTCCTCTGTGTTCTCGATGTGGTTGATGTTGTTGTTGTGTCTGCGCTTGCGACCTGTGGGCCAAAATGTGTTGATGATGCAACTCCCGCAACGACTCGGTCGTCTCCTCGGGAAAAATTTCTTTCAAAAGAGCAATCCCGGGTAAATCTTCGTTGTCCATGGTAGAGTTGGGATTTAACGCCATAGAATTGTTGGTAGAAGATACGGAAGATGCTACAGACGATTCTGCTGTCAAATGGGAGTCGTCCAAACTATTGACCAACGATTCATCCGGTGGAATTGATCTTGCAGCGGTCGGAAATGGCGATGATGGTAATGGCGACGACGACGACGAAAAATGCGTATCCAAATTGATGCGATTGCCACCACCACCACCACCACCAGCAGCGGAATCATGCTCTTCCTCTTCCCAACTGGACCAACCCACATTCGCCTCACTTGGTGATTTCATATTATCGTCAATGGAATCAGATACAGAATTGTATTACGAAGAATATCATGGTCGTCTCGTGTAATGATCGGGATCTAGGTAGGCAACTATAAATGAGTAATCCGGAGCTCCGGAGTAGTGGTCGTGTTGGGAAACGTTGATTTTGAAGCTTTGCTTTGTTCACTACTTCGTACGACGTGTGATGATACGACTACGGTACTGTAGATTACTTCTAGTAGAGCTATGATACGACGTACTCCGGAGTATGATAGAGAGTAGGTACCGGTAGAGAGGTGCCGGTTTTGCTCCACGGTAGACTACCGGTAGAGCTAACGGTAGGTTCGAAGGTACCGTAGTAGAGTATCATACCGTATCATACTCGTCGACTGTCTTTCATCACAGTCAACTTTCAACCGCCTCATCCGATTGAACTTGAGAGGCCGTGATAGAGTTACACGTGGAGGATCAATTCACAATTTGGGGGCTATGTCGTAACGATAATCGAATCCCTTTTTTTCATTTTTTTCTGTCGCATGATTTTCCATTGGGTTTTCCACTTCCACCCTACAACAAATCTACACTACAGTTCTCATAGTAGTAATAATATCATCATCTGTGTTGTGCCTACCGTTCTTTCTGCCATGGCAAAACGAACGACGACAGCGATACCAAAGAAAGGCTCTCCCAAGGATGACAGTACCAAGGAATGCGGTGATGATAAAGTAGTGGAGGAAGAGGTTGTGTCAGCAGCTACCAATGTTTGCAAGCGCCCGCGAAACGACGACGACATCGTCGCGGACGCCGACGAATGGAAGGATGAGATGAATCATCCGACAAGCCAAGACGATGACAAGGACAACAATGACAGTGTCAACAAAACAAATAATGACCAAGAACTCAGGGAAGATTTGCAACCGTCCTCCAAATACGAGGTGCGACAACGAGTGATTGCCCGAGACGAAGACGGGCTCATGTATCATGCCAACATTCGGCGCAAGATGTACGGTGTCAATCACCGAAAGACGGTGTCCTGCCTTAGCACTTTCGACTCGTTTGTGGCACAAAACGGCAACATAGACAAGGATTCTACAGAGAAAAAGGACGAAAATGACGACAATTACGGAGAACAGGAATGGTATTACTTTGTACACTTTGAAGGTTGGAAAAGTCTGTGGGATCGGTGGGTATCAGAAGACGACGTCCTCGAGGCAACGCCTATCAACGAAGACCGCATGAAAGAAACGGCACAGGAGCACCGTAACTTACAGCATGAACTTAAGGAAAAAAACAAAAAGCGCAAGATCCAAAATGGGGGTTTGTTCATTCAACTCTGGAAGCAACGGTTGGATGGACTCACGAAAAAGTGGAAGGCACAAGACCAAAAGGATAGCGGCTCTACGTCCTCTTCTCCTACCTCAAACAAACGAATGGCCGAAAAAACAAAGGAAAATAAAGAGAAAAAGAAGAAGCAGAAAACAAAATCAGACACAGACATGATGAAGGAGCAGTCGACTCTAGCAGTACATTCGTGTCTAACCCATCGTACTCAGACGCAGATTCAAGCCATCCCGTTGGCCTTTGGTTTGAAGCGAATCCTGGTGGAAGACTGGGAAATCATAAATTCCTCCGCAAGAAACCAAGAACATGATGACAAGAGCAACAATGATGAATCCATGGTTCACGTTCTTCCAACAAAGGTTACGGTTCGAAACGCTTTGTCGCTATATCTTCGAGAAAAGGGTATCATGTGGGATGGAAAGGTTGGGCCGACCAAGTCTCCTGCGACAAAGAACGATGGTGAGAGCATGGGTGAGGGGGACCATCTCTCTTCCGATACGAATCAAGATGTAGACAAGATAGTCCCCGTTGACGACACAGGCGACGAGCAAGCAAAGCAGGAGACAAGCTCCAATGTCGTAATTCAGGAAGAAATAGTTTCAAATGAAGGCCCACCTTCGCCTTCACAGCACCAGAACGTTTCCAGGTCAAAAGAGGACAACACTTTGTCCACAAAGTCTGAATCAGATGCTCTCACCAAAGAATGGACTGACATGGCGGATGGGATCGCCATGTATTTCGAACAAGCGCTCAAGCTGCGGTTGTTGTATCCGTCGGAAGTATCCCAACTGGCACTATTGGAAGAGGCCATGTCAGAAGGATCTGAGCTCGACAAAATTGATATATACGGCTGTGAACACTTGTTACGCCTCATTACCATCATGCCAAGAATCTTGGACCAGCAATACAAAGATGCAAAACAAAAGCGATTGAAGCGAAAACAAAAAGCAATGACAGAGGTGACAGCGTCATGTACCGTGACGCAAGACCAACAGGAGGATGACGAGGGCTTTGCGGAAGTGTTAGGTGTCATCCTCGCCAAGCTACAAGATCTAGCACGTTTCCTGCAAAAGAACCAATCAACTTTATTTTGTTCTCGGTATCGCAAAAAGAGCGAGGAAGAGATCAAATATGAGCGAAAGGTTCAAAAGCGCCAGGAAAGACGGCTGAAGAACATGTTGGCATCTTCCCTGCAAGAAGGCAATCCAACAGATCAACAAAATGCCGAAGATGTAAATATGGAAGAATGAGAAATAATTGATATCATAGTAGAGTAACTTATGTCGTCTTAATTTTTCCTAGCAGCAGGAACTGCGAATTACTCCGGAGTATGAGCAAACTAATGGCGCGACAGGTTCTTGTGGAGGCGTTGCAAAATGAGAACAGTGCTCCAAACACTGATCTCTTATGAATGTTGTAGTAATAATGATATTCCCTAAGAAGTGGACACGTTAAAGTCCAGCGTCTCCCAAATGGAGACTGCTCACGCCCGATTCAGCTGCTGCTGCTGTGATAGCATGGCCACCACCCATGGGTGATTAGGGATCTGTCCAAGCGGTAGTCGCTGACTGGGTTCCTTGACGAGCAAGCGACAAATCAAGTCCTTGGCTTCGCTGGACACTTGGGGACGGGAGGGAAATCGAAGGTCAACGCGAGAAATTCGTCGATAGGTAGCCGAGTGTCCCTCTGCCTCGAAGGGTGGTCCTCCAAACAAGAATTCGTACAACAAGACTCCTAACGCCCAGTTATCGACCTTTTCGTCGTGGTCTCGTCCTTCGACCATCTCTGGAGGAAGATAATCTAAGGTTCCGCAGAGAGTGTTTCTTCGTGAGGTGGGCGCATGCACCGACCATCCAAAGTCTGCGATCTTGATCTCCGAGTGTGCTCCAATCAATAGATTCTCTGGCTTGATATCTCTGTGAATGACATGTTTGGAATGACAGTAATTCAAAGCCTTGGCCAAGTCAGAAATGTACCTTGCCGAAAGTTGTTCGGAAAAATGTCCCTTGTTAGTGAGACGCTTGTACAGTTCACCACCCGGAGAGTATTCCAGGATCAAGTAGATCCGTTTAGCGTCGTAAAAATACCCGTACATGCGCAAGATGTTGCGATGCCGGAGATGCGATTGGATTTCGATCTCGCGCCGCAACTGATGTTCCACACCGGCACGCAAGAGCTGCTCCTTCCGCAACACTTTGATGGCGACTATGTATTTGGACTTCTTTTCTCGTGCCAAGTAGACAGACCCAAACTTGCCTCGACCAAGAGGCTTGCCGATTTCGAAATCATCCAATTTCCATTGTCGCCCCTCCCTTGCCCGAGCGGCCATATCGTCGTCGGGTGGTGATGTGGAGGAGGAAACACCATGAGTCCGAGAAAAGGCATCCTGCTTGGAATACGGATGTGACTGTGATTGTTTCTGGAACGAGCGTGGTCGATTGAAGCAAGCGTTTTCTTTGTCAACAAAGACTGCTGCCGGTGCGGCTGCAGTGGATGTCATGATGAAGAGAGGAGGATGTGCGATGCTGTGATTATGCCGTAATGGGACAGTATCAGAGTCCTTTCTGTGAGCGACAGATAGGTGATGATAAAATGACAAGATCTTTGAGTTTGAGACGACGACTGTGATGATCATCGGTAGTTGTTGTAGCTGCTTGAATTCGACCCGCCAAGTTTCTCGCCAAGTTCGAAGGCCGTTCCTTGCCCATTACCTTATTCGTTACTGTATAAAAACATGTTGACAGTTCTCAAGACCCATTTAGAGTTTGAAACGAAAAATTCCATGAAAATACATGTGGATACTTCCCTACTTAATAAAAAGTGTTCGCGAAAGTATTGCGTTGTGATAGTTCGGCTTGCTCGAGCATGTCACTGCTAGTGTTATACCTATGTGGGGTACGTTTATAGAAGAAGAGCCCGTCTTGATATGACATTCCTACTAGCAATCGTTGCAATCCCAGTACGTAGTAGTATGTCAGTTGCAGAATTTGTGTAGATTGGTGCAGGAAATGACAAGTAATTGGCAACAACAGCAACAACAACCACAAACAACAAGAGGTTGTTGGTGACTTCCCAGGACACACACTACCGCAGTGATACTTCAGCACAAGTTGGATCCGAAAAACCGCTCCCGCCATCCTTCAAGTACCCTTCTTCGACATTCTCACTTTGTCCTCACCATGGGTACCGTTCACGGAGTGTACTTGAAATATGTGGGCTTGTCGGCACTCTCCTATGCCGGATACAGCATGTTGTCAAGTGAGAACACGTCCTCAGCCTCCGATGGCAGCACCAAAACTTTGCTGAAGACTCTCTCTGCGGTAGTATTGGGATATTCTACCATCGTTAATGGTATGATCGCTATTCTTTTCAAAACTGAACGAGGCATGTCGATAATAGGGAAGAACAAAACAACGGGAGAGATACCGATGTGGAGCTACTTGGTCTTTTTCCCCTTTCACATCCCAACCTTGTTATACACACATGTTCATACTCGCATGGGGGTTTATAAATCCGCTGAATCCAAGGATGGGAAAGCCAAATACAATCCAGTTCCTGTAGCATCCGAAGTTCAAAAGGGATGGTGGGTAGGAGGCTGCTACGGACATGAACTCGGAAAGGAATGGGGAGGCGTGGTCGATCTGACCGTCGAGTTTCCGGAATCGTGTCGGACGAGTACCAAGTATTACCTCAGTGCACCTACATGGGACGGTGTTCCTTTGGGACCCGAAGATTTGGAGGCTGCGGCAGTCTTTGCAGTGGAAGCTCGAAAGGAAGGTGATGTCTTGATCCACTGTGCCCACGGACGCGGTCGATCCACTACTGTGATGTGCGCTTGTCTGGTCAAAGCAGGCTTATACGACAACTGGAAAGAAGCTTTTGAAAAAGGAATCAAGCCATTTCGTTCTGTTTGCAAACTCAACAAGCGAATGCAAGAAAGCCTCACAGCATGGCAAGAACAATTTGTGGACGGAAAGAAGGCTGCTTGATCAACATGGTCTTTTTGGTTCAAATTGATGAGATAGAACATTGTAATGCTACGCGGATTATAGTGTATTTTAATTCTTAACTTGCAGGGTACTTCGTTCGTTTTGCTCTTTCTGCAACTCAAAATACAAAAAAACTCTTGCACAAGAAAATATTTCGAAGCAAGATGGTCTCCAGACCACAATGTAACGAGAAAAGGGCAACCAGAGATGACATTTTTTCGAAATGAAGTCTTGGCACTCAGCAGGTGATTGACCCATTAGCAATCTTTCAATCGAAACGGAATAAAATGACCATTGTAACGGAGATTTGACCAGCCCTGCTGCAGTCAGACACGGACACAACCAGCAAACAGAATAATAATTTTCGTCACATTGGGCCCTCAGCACAACCCGTCGATTGTAGGGATGAAAATGCCGACACGTCGTACAATAACCCGACGGCATTGCAAGAGTTCGTTTCTAACACATCAGGAAACTTTTCTTTAGGAAAGGACAAGTGCTGTATTGAAAAAAAAGAGAAATTCGCAGATCGAAGTCCCCTTGAAGTGAGAGTTTCACCAATTTCCAAATATAAAGGAAAAATGGCTTCATGAAGACCCAACTACGGGACGAGGACACCAGCGACGCTTTTCTCGGCTACACCATAGCAACATTAACTGTAAACAGCTCACACTGGAAAATGTGTTTCAATGGAAATGCTTCGATGCTCTCAAAACATTCATCAAATGATCAGATCCCGAAAAGATTTGACCAATACCTTACACTTGATTGCGACAAAAGAATCTCACCCCGTACATCTACAATGTTCTTTTCTTTCCTTTGGCTTCGATATGCAAAATCGCAAAATCATTGGGCTGATTTGGATCTCCCGTTTCTCTCAGACGTCATGGAAAATACAGTCGATACAAATATCGTAGCGACAACATCAAGAGTCCGACGTAGTAGCAATCGCGAAGACTCGTCAGAAGCCAATCGTTGGATTCCTCCACAAGAGTGTTCATGGTACCATCAGCAAGAAATGAACTTGAAACAAGGAATCCCACCAAGAGTCGCAATCCACAAAACACGGCTAGTACCAGCCAGTCATTCATCTTGATGACGGTCGTTTTATTATCATCATCTTCTCTCGCTGGTTTGTCTGGCGACTTTCCAAATAAATCCGTCACTATCACTACAGCCAAGATCCACTCAGTCCCCAATGAGGCAATGCGTTGCACCAATAGTCCCAGACTGGATGGTACCGCTGGTAGCGGTTGAAACCACCCTCCATTTGCCACAAATTCAGGATTATTGAGAATGTCCAAAAGACCAATCAGCTGGGATGCCAAAACAATAGCAACGCCATCAACCAACAGTGACATCATGGTATTTTCGGGTGGGGTGATATTGTTGCTGTTGCTGTTGCTGTCGCCGTCGCCGTCGTGATGTCGACGGGGATTGTTGGGTTGCAACTTGGTTCTTGCAGCGGGCGTTCCATCGACGGAGTCTTTTCCCTTGTCATCTTCAATTTTCGAATGCGGACGCAACTGAACACGACTGAATGTATGTACATCATAACAGATAACAGCCCTTGATCTTGCCGTCGTACTAGTCAGTCGCCCGTTATAACCCAACGACAAAGCCGAAGCATTTCCACAAACATCGCATAGAAGGAGGATTAGACTAGGAAATAGCGTAAAAATTTGGGCTACTCCTCTCGTTCCTGGAAGCATTGTACTTTCATGCCAACGGAGATGGTCTCCTGACAGCAGCTTCCAGCTCGCAGGGGGCTCGTCCGACGCTTCCGTTTCTACTGTCTACACTAGCTAGAGGATGAAACCTGATGAAACAGCTTGAACTTGGATCATGTATTATGGCGTCATCCATGTTTGACATTGTTTGGATACGGTAGAGGGTATCCAATGCATAGCTACGAACCGGTACACTCCGGACTTCGTATGATACAGTCGTATTCCGAGTAGGTGCAGACGAGAGACGACAGAAGACATTTATTACTTACTGGTATAATTATTACGGTTTGCTACCACCGGTACGTACCAGGTACATACCGGTACGTACCAGGTACCGTACCTGTACAGGTACCTCTAGACTGCGGTACCCCCATACTGCTACCGTCTACCGTACCAGGTACATATCATAGCTCTTGCTTAAAGTACCGTAGTACGAGTACGTCGTAAAAGATGATGATGATTGATGAAAACATTACTCTACTAGACTACCTACCGGTAGCTAGACTCTAGTAGAGAGGGTACATAGGTACCAGTACTCTACCGTACCGTAACTACCTAGGTAGGTACCTGGTACTGGAGTACTGTACCTGTACGTAGTATAATACCGGTACTACAGTATTACTAAATCCGCCATTCAGAGTCCATAACAACAATTGTAACATAATATCAATATGATTCTCTTAAGTATTGTCGTACTTTTTGTGATATTATCATTCTTCTTTATTCTCTCTTGTCTTAGCTGCCAGCTGCCGAGAACTTGGCCAGCTGGCTTTTTCTCTCTGTAGTAAAGTATTTTTTCGACCTCCGACCTCGTTCTGAAAGTACGTGTTGGCTGCGACGCAATAACGCACGCCTTCGCTCAGCAAATCAAAAATGACGAGAATTGCGTCGAGCGACGTAGTGTTCTCGAACCACTTAGCAGGGAAACACTAAATTGTTTGGTAGACGGATTCTGTTACAGTTCTCTATTGACCGTGTTTAAAAAAGATTTCGTTGTTGCACTGTTGAACCGATGCCTCCCCCCTGCTTAACGATGGTCGCAGTAGAGAAGTCGTGGCGAAGGAACAGCATTGTTGGTACAGCGAGAATTTCGTCATCGCCACAAACTGCCTGGTCACCGCTCGAACAGTTTTATCAGAAGTGTTCTGGACCCATTTTCAAAGAGGTCTTGGATTCGTGCCGGGCGTACCTCGATGCGTACGTACCAAAAGGAAAACCTCGAGAGGCAAGGTGCGGGCGCGACGAGGGAAAAAAATTAAAAAAAAATGAGGAAGAAACCGAAAACAAAAATAAATCTTCTGTTCTGAAAACTAAATATCGAATAACTATCGCGAAGCTACACACTACGGTACTACTCGGAGTACGAGGCCCTTTTTTCGATTTCCAAGTTTTTGGACCGTCGACAACTTCTCTCTTCCTGTCTGGTGGACCCGGCATCTTCTTGATGTTATTACTCTTCTGTTCCATTTGTCGTGAAGAGACATTCACAGATCGTCACAATTTTTGGTTTGAGCAACCAAGACGAACTCTCCAACAAACATTCTAAGATATATACATCTACCAAACGATATTCACAGCCATGAAGGTCTTATCTTTTGCCCTAGCTGTCGTCTTGGTCGGCACCGATGCCTTGCTCACCAACCCTGTTGGAACTGGTTCCAAAGTCCAAACGTAAGTTCTCATGGAATGATGATGGGAAGTCTCTTGTGGTGTCGACTGTGGTTGCGGCGGTCGTTGTAGAGGCATTTCGCCCTTTTTGTTGAACCAATCCGACGATCCGATTCAATGTCTACTTTCACCATGTTCTCGATCCTGTTCTCGATAACATTGCTTACGAGTTCCTTTCGTCCCACCTCTTTCACTCGCGTTTACAGTCTCAACGATAGAGCCTATGTCACTCGGGATATCAAAACTCCCGATCCAATTCCAGAAGAGGGACAAAAAGCCGCTCTCGAACTTATGAAGACAGGACGTCTCTACCGATACAACATTGCTCCTGGTGAAGAATCTGTAGTCTCCATGTGCGAAAAGGAAATTTGTGACTACACTGGATTCAAGTACTGCGTCGGATTAAATTCATGTGGGTCGGCCTTGATGTTGTTGCTGAAGACTACTGGCCTGAAGCCAGGTGGCAAGGTCCTCTCCAACGCTTTCACCTTTGGAGCCGTCCCATCGGCTATTGAACACGCCAACGGAAAGGCTGTCTACGTCGAATCCAACGCCGATCACGTCATTGATGTCGTCGACCTTGAAAAGAAGCTCCAGGAAAACCCCGACTGCAACCACGTATTGATATCCCATATGCGTGGAAAGCTTGCTGACATGTCGACCATCAAGGATCTTTGTGACAAGTACGATGCCATTCTTTTGGAAGATTGTGCCCACTCCTTGGGTGTCTTTTGGGAAGGCGAGCACTCGGGACATAAGGGTATCGCCTGTGCCATTTCTAGTCAAAGTTACAAAATGATCAACTCGGGAGAAGGTGGATTCTTGTTGACCGACGATCCTGAAATTGCTGCCCAAACTGCCGTCATCGCCGGAGCCTACGAAGGTCTTGCTGGAAAGCACCTGACAGTGCCTCCTCCAGAATTCTTCAAGGGCAAGCCTGTCGCACTTCCCAACTACTCTCTCCGAATGAGCAACTTGGCCGCCTCTGTCATTCGACCTCAAATCAAGACGCTGGAAGAACGAATTGCTATCTACAACCGTCGATACAACGATTTGGTCGCCAAGCTTGAAGCTCGTGTCGGAGACCACGTTTACATCCCACAAGTGACTCCTGGCGTTACACGAATGGTCCATGACTCAATTCAATTCAACTTGGACAAGAAGTTCACTGCTGAAATGACACAGGAATTTTTGGATGAATGTAGTGCCCATGGACTCCCCGTCGAATTGTTCGGACACAAGACGAACGCTCGAAACTTTGTCAATTGGGGATTTGCACCTGCCGATGAACCGTTGCCACAAACCGCAGAAATGCTCAAGCGAGCATGTGACTGTCGAATGCCATTGATGTGGGATGACGAAGATTTTGAAGATTTGGGTAATGTCATCATTGAGAGTTTGGAGACAGTGTTAGCCAAGCACAACATGCTTTAGACGGTCATGATGACTCTGCCTCCAACCGTCGCACCTACTTTTTCCCCCATTTCCTTTTTTACAACCGTCATCTCAATCTTTTGCGAATCCATATCTCATTGTGATGGATTAGTAACATCAACCACAGCTGATTGACCGCTCATGTGAGATTGATCAATGATGCGACCGTCCGTTGTGTCTATCATGGATCGACATGCCATCTGGTCAAGCGCTTGTCTTCAATAGTTTTCAATAGGGTCCATATTGCTAATGTTTAGTAATACTATTAGAATCAAATCAGAGCATCATTTATAACAGTACCTATACAGTGTACCAGGTTTGCATTTTAGAGATCGACACACCGACAAAACACCGGATCTGCTACGACATCACCCTTTGTGATGTCCGGAGAAGAGTGCATGTCGTCCTTATGCATACCCGGCGACAGATGGGAAAGATTAGTGTGTCGCGTTGACCTCCCGTGACAGATTTGTGCTGCAATTCATTCACAGTCAGAACCGAATTTTTGGTGGATTGCGTGGATTTTTAAAATGCACTCTCTTGGTAGCTTGGAGGCAGAAACTATACGTCCCATTTTACACCAACTCCAAGTGTAACTTTTATCCCAAATTCAATTTGTCCTTATAGAATGCTGGATCCATCGAGACAAAGTTTGTGTATGCAAATTGCGGACACTTCTCGTGCAGTCATAGGAGCAATGTCCAAATTCTTCGAAACAGCGGGTTGTCCATGTTATCATCCAATTCACATTTCCAGGACCAATCGTAGGATGGACAAGACGTAACGTGTCGATCACGCCGTGGCGGACTTGAAGGTCTTTACACCCGGCATTTGAAGAAGCTTGATTTGTTTATATCCGTGTCTTACTCTGTATTCAATTGTTCGAAAGTCTTTCCGGTCCACTTGCAAAGCTTGCTTTCGGAACTCGCTGCGGGCATGCGACGTTATGGAATCGTCCGACGCCAGGAGATTGGTAACTGGGGATTTGGCATGCTCGCTCCCACTGCGATCTTTCTTGACAGATTCTCGGAGCAACGTTCGGTACAAGGCTAAGACCTCTTTCTGTATACCTGATTTCACGCTCATCATTATTAGAGTGTTGCCAATGATGGTCGTAGGGGTAGGATGTAAACTTATGCAATGAACGGAAGGACTAAAAAATAGAGAATCACTTCGTCTTGCGATGATTTTGGAAACGCTTACGAGTACGACAGTACGTCGTACACGTTTTCGCGCTGGTGTGTTCTGGCGAGAGAATTCGTTCGACAGACACGAACGCTTTTGACAAATACTACGTAATTGACAATCTTCGAATCTCGTCATCGCTGTTGACTGTGAGTCACTGTACCGTACCTGTAGTACTACTACTACGGTAGGTAGTTCTGGAGTACTTAATGCACACACCCCCTTTTTAGTAGCTAGTAGATTTCTTTTATCCTTAGATAGTGATGTAGAAATGGAATCCCTTCATATCCCATGACTAGATGACGATAATCAGTACAAACGCCAAACTGCACGAACAGACTTGGATATTTCTTGGCCAACTAACAGTAAGCAGTGTCCAGAAAAGCTAGGTAGTCTAGGTGACGTGATGGAAGCATAAAAGTTAGAACCCCACCTAGTATTGGTTCAACAGAAAGTATTTGACTTCCAGACCAGCTCCAACTTCCTTCAAACTGACTGACATCTATCTACTTCCAGTACGAACTCCGAATAGTATTGTTCTACGACTACTGACGCAGAACATACGTTATTCCAGTACGAACTCCGAATAGTATTGTTCTACGACTACTGACGCAGAACATACGTTATTCCAAGGTCATGCTCTGTCAAATGCTATGATTTCTAGTGTTGGTATGGTGGTTTGCATTGCGCATATCACAAAGAGCCCCACCACCACGGTGAAGAGACCCATGTACGCTAATGTAAGTCGACACTTCCCAGTTTTGTGCTTTGACCACAATTTAACCGTGCCATTATGCATTCCCCTTATTTTTCAGTTACGGAGGTGCTCCAAATGCTTCTGGCATTCGTTCCACTGTGTACTTGTAGCCACTAATGTACATGCACGGAACTCCAGGAATCTTACGGATTCGTCCTCGCAGCTCCTTATCACACGTTGCCACTATGAAACATCTCCACTGTTGAACCATATGTGTCAAGCAATCATCAGCATACCCCTTCTTGGCGCAATTACACGGTACTCGCTCAAATCTAGGATCCTTCGCTAGTCTCAAGGCAATTTTGTACTTTCCTCCTAATTTTTCCAGCTCTGCCATGACGCAGTCGGTGATGCAAGGAATGCATTTAGCCAGCAAGCAGTCCATCATTGCTCTCACCATGTCCAACTTTTTCCTGCAACAAAAAATGAATCGGAGAATTGTGCGGTGAGAAAGAGATAATTTTGGATTTTGCCGGCCTTCAGTCCCATAAAACACTATTCAATAATGCTACTCACCGGATGGAGAAATTAATAAAATTGGTATCTACCAGAACATGATACGGAGGCCCCAATTGTTCATTGTATTGAAAAAACAAAGATGTATTGGCCTGCTCAATTTGCCGAGGTTCTTTTTCTTTTTTCTCTTTCGCCGTCTGTTTGGCCTTGGACTCCTCCAAATTTTTCCGTACTCGAGTATCCTTGTGAGAAATCACCTTTTTCATTACAGCGAACTTCCGCGTTTGTTTTGACTTGCCCATGATGGAAAATGCGTGTTGAATTTAGGAGGAAACAGATGTAACAGGAGGACGGGGAGGGATCTCTTCGTTGGCTGAACAATCAGCGGACGGGTAAAGGGTTCCACACAGGTAAGTCGTGCAATCAGTAGGATTGGTAGAGCAAAGGGATTGGACAGCTGGCTTGATGCGGACGGTGACCAAATCCAGTTGGGAGTCCACTTGTTAAAGATGATGGTCGATGCGAGATTTCTTTACTTTGGTATTTGGTACGAAGTACGAAGTACTTTTTTTCGATGAGGCGGACTTGGTGTCGTTGGTCAACAAAAAAGTACTAAGGATAGAGATCATCATTTTACATCAATACATGGATCAAAAATGATTTTTGGATTCCAAATTCTATTCAAATTTCATTTCACATTTTTCCGAGCCTTTATCACAAACTCCTGTTAACTGTAAGTTCAAATGTCCAACAATAAATCAAGAATGACTGGATTGATCGCCCCAATGACCTCAAAGACAGACAACCAGTACGATGTAGACTACTTACAGTAATTTTTTGGTATGTAGTAGTACAGCAGTACAACAAGTAAGGCATAATAACTTCACAGTCTCAGTCACAATAAATATCACGCATCATTACAATCATCCGCCCCCTATCCGTGAGGTAACTTTTCGACGTATCCTCAAGAATTCTGATGGAGCTGTTGTTACAGCTATTTGACTGTCATCGAAGCCCTTCCTATTTACCTACGGATCAAAAAGTGAGAAGTGAAGGACAAAAGGATCGACAAGATGGAGGTGAATGCGTTTCCGATGCCACCGCTCCCTAGTCCTGCTGACATTAAGGACATCGTCTTTCAAAACAAACACTCCAAGTCGAACGTTCTCATATCAACGCAGAAAGAGCCCTTCCGAGATTTGACTTGGGCCTATTATCGCAAAGGCATGGCTACAAAGATACATATCTCTGATTATTGGGATGATTCTTTTGCAGGTGATGTTCCTCCTCCGGTCAAAACGGTTCGAGTGGGCAGCAAAGCCAACAAAACCTTGAAAACAGCAAGCACGACTGACAATTCCAGTCGACGCTCTCCTGCAAAAAGGAGAAACAAGAAACGAACATCCAAAAGCAAAGGAAGAAAAATCAAGGTTGCCAAAAGGAAGCAACGCCACACTAGGATAGATCGTGATGATAGCAGCAGCAGTGACTCGTCATCCTCAGAATCTTCTCCATCGTCATCGTCGTCGTCGTCGTCGTCGACACCGGTCCGCAAAAAGAAAAAAAATGAAAGAAAGGTATCTGTGAAAAATGGTAGCAAACAACGGTCAGTAACACAAGCGGCATCCAACCGCCGAAAATCCAAACGGTTGGGACTTGCCAATTTTGACAACTCTTGGAGAGGTCCTAGTCGCAGCAGCAGCAGTAGTGATGACGAAGATGTTTCCAAGAGAAAGAACAAAAGGGGAAAGGATAAACACCGACGTGGTGCCACAAAAGAGAAAAAACAGGAAACGTCCATTGTGAAGGCCATTGACATGGTTGGCAATGTGGAATCCTACAATGGCAACAGTCGCAAAAGCAACAAGCGAAGGGGGGAAAAACAAGCCACAAAAACGAAGGAGAAAGGAGAAAATTCCATGAGTTTGACTGAGCTTTGGAATGCATCAAGCCAGCAGAACCACAATAGCAATAGCAGCCACTACGATGATGTTGAGGAGAGCAGCCACCAAATGGATGTGGCTGACACATCCAACATTGAGGACGACGTCAGTGAAGTGATAAATGTTGAGAATGAGAAGTCCAACAACACTGACAAAATGGAAGCATGGTCGGGAGAAATTTACAAAGAGCCATTGCAAGGAAACTCTTATTCTCGAGAAGGACCCCGGAGGGGAAAGCGCACAGATAAAGAATTCCAGCCTCCACCAGCACGTAAAAAGCAGAGTAGAGGCTGTTTTGGATGGTTGTTTGGGAGAAAGAATTTAAAGGAAGAGAAGGCGAATGGCACAACGTCACGGAACAGCAACCGTACTGTTTCCCTGGATCACAAGAATATAACGGGGCCTTCCACTCGTCTTTCACACGCAAGTAACACTACATTGGAAGTTATTCTTGAATCAAGCGAAAATGACGACACACAACGGGGATAAAGAATGGGAGAAAAAGCAACGTTTGGCACTAAAGGGTACCAGGAAGACCCAAGCTACAGAAGAAGCTATGGTATTGCCTTAAACTAGTCATTTTTGGAGGTGTGCAAGGAGCGTCCTGGTTAATTGCGGCATGCTGGGTTTGGTGGAGAAAAGAGTGGCAATTCGATGCAAAGAAAATTACATCGAAATCGCTTGATTCGTTTGGCTTTCTGTGGAGCTTGTACCTGAAGAGCTTCCGAGGATGAGAAATATGTTGGGAATCCAAATTCCATTGCACCTGGAACTGCATCCACTGCTTGAACTCTGTCCCCACACGCTTCAACAGCTTCGGCTCCCTTCGGCGAAGCGTCCACCACCTTGTTCCAATATGATAATTGCGGGCCTGGACGTGGTTTAGAAATCCCTGTTAGGCCAATGAGTTTTCAGGTGTGCGAAGAAACCACGTTCATCGTGTGTAGAGCTTGTGCTTTGTCTGATTGGGTGAAAATCACAGTAAGCCTTAACAATATCAGTCATGTGGATCATGGCCTTGCGATTGTGGGGCATACAAGTAGCGATAAGCACCAACCGTTCTAAAAAAGCATTTAAAAAGGAATCATCTTTGAAAGATGTGAATTCATGGACTTTGATCCCTATGGTGTCTGCAAATGCCACAAAATGGCATGCCGCATCTGAGAAGATTTTGTACGCCCAATTTGGACATGATGTTTAATTGACGTGAAAGACGTGGCAACGACAACTTGCGATATTACTATGGCATGTTGGGAGTAGTTGCTGTCTAAGAATTGTCGTGCACTGCGTCCCCATAACATCAACAACCGTTTGAAGTGAAACCATGCAATCGGTCAAGGTATTGTTTCGACATTTCTACAGGAGTATAAGCATCCTAAAAAGAGATTGTAATATGGTCTTTAAGTTATGGCGCCATCCTCTCATAAACGGCATAAAACAATCCCAGTCAATACTGTCACTTCCATTCATTGTCAAACATATAAGGGGCCATCTTCGCGGAGTTCATCACAGGCAACGAAAACGTGTGCCGCGGCTTTCCACGAGTGAAGGAGTTGCGTCATCTGCCTAAGCAGACGCTTCCGCATCCTCACCTTTTGGCTTCTCAGCTTCTGGTTCTTCCTCCTTCTTGGTGGATTCCTCCTCCTTCTTGGTTTCTTCCAACTTCTCTTCTGCTGGCGCCTTCTTCGCACCACTGAAGCATCCACACATCATGGCAAAGACAGACTTCTTTGGAGCAGCGTCGGCGGTTTCTTCCTTCTTGTCCGTCTCCGGGGCATCAGGAGCTTTTTCCTCCTTGGGAGTAACTTCAGGTGCAGGAACACTTTCGGCTGGACAAAGAAGTTCGAACAGAGCAGAAAAGTAGATGTTGAGCTACGACGTACAATGTTGCCGACGCATTGCCACAACATCTGTTTCACAAACGATAAAGAACGACATACCTTCGACAGTCATCTTAATGGCTTAATGGAATGTTCGTTGCACAAGATGGAAATAATGTATGTCTCTGATTAGGTTCCGTGTGGCGTAGAGCTATCGAGGTAAATTCGAAGATTATGGGAATTGTGAAAGGTATTGGTGTTGTGTTTTTTTCTTTTGCTTTTTCGTGCGTAGTAAAATTCGACGGTATGTGATGATGATGTGTGACGAGAGAACCCTCAAACGAAATTCTTGTTCGGAGTGGTGATCGTACTACGACGTACTGAAAACAAACGCATACTTGCAGTGAAGATTGTACGGCAACTATGACTGGCGTGCTCGTTAGTATCAACGAAGAAACGAAAAAATGAGGTATAGCTCTTTTTATACTGCAATGTGTACTTGTTTACAAAGTCCACAGGACTTGCTTTGAAACAAGACTACCGTACGGAGTACGTACCGTAGCACGAAAGCTATGATATCACTCGGAGTGACACCAGTACGTGAAATCAAAAATACTACCGTAGTACTACCGTAAGCAGGCTACCGGTACCGGTACCCGGTACCACTTGAGAACCGTAGGTTGTACCGGTATTAATACCGTATACCGTAGTACGTGTGCAAACATAAAAAGGTCCTCCTTCGGCCTCTGATTATGTTGCTGTCTTTCAAAGCGAACTGGCCCGCACAACCAAATAAACTAAGGTAGTACTTCGAATTACGACGTATCATAGGTACGACGGAATGGCAATGCAGCCAACTCCATCATTCCAGCTACGGTAGCTTGACTATAAAGGTAATGCTGCGTATTTGCTGTGAAAGTTACTCTTTCATTACTACGTACTAGCTAGCTAGCTAGAGTAGTATTTTTGGAATCGACCCGAGCTCTTTCTTATCCTCCGAGCATTAATAACGATGTTATTACATTACTTTCGTTGATCTGCCCATTTTATTTTCTGTCGCCGTGACAATGCATCACAGGCGTTGCATTCAGATCGTCGTTGAATGAGGACGAATGCAGCTAGTTGGTACCGTATCACATTCTCCACTTGAAATGTAAAGAAATTGTTGACAAAGCGACCTGAATCGCCACTTACATCCAGTTCTCTTGCAAATATCTCAGAGTGACCTTCAATTAGTGGATCTAGATGCACCATTTTGACGTGTGGATACATATCTTGTAGTATAATTCTGACCTCTTCTAAATAAGCAGGATCCTTTTCATCGGTCGAAACAAGCAATTTGATATTGCCAGATTTTGCGGTATTGGCCAGGCTACAGGAAAGATAGAGCCTCATCTTTGGAATTGTTGTATTACACTGGGCCACAGCATCACCACGACGGATGTGTAGATATCCAATGGTGGCGGTAGATTCGTGGACGTCGTCCCACACTCTTCGCACAACTTCTCGAACAAATCTGGATGGCGATTTGGAAACGTACTGACACCCTCGCTTTCTTCGTGGTAGATTATCAGGGAAAGAGGGTAGAATCGTTCGATTTCGTGCTTTCAAGGCAACACGGAGCCGATCGCCAAAGAGTTTCATCTCGTAAGGGTTAATTGGAACCTCCCAAAGAAATCCTCCAATATCACATTCGTTTACACCATTTCCTAAAAGTTTCCATTGGTCATCCACTATGTCGTTCATTGCGAGGATTTGCTCCAGAGCAACATTACGATTGGCTACGAAATGATGTTTTGGAAAGGGTGAAACATCCATTGTACTGTACCATGTCTGCCCATTAGGCGAGATACGACGATTCAAGAACGATTCCAAGCTGTACAAGGGAAAAACGCTTATGTTTGCGTTGATGTTGAATGTTGTCGTACTGCTTAACGCAGGCAATTCATAAAGGGTGTTGGTAACCGGCTTTCCTTGCATATCCGGTACGGTCCAGGTCCAGTTTTGATAGTCCGACCAGTCGGCACTTATGGGCAATGGCACGCCCCGATTATGGTACGGATAGAACCACGTTCGCGGAGATGGGATGTGAAGGTTGGCACAGAGAAAGCCTGCAATATGTGCCATGCATTCGATAATGTACTGACGATCGTTCAAACCTGCTTTTTGCCGAACATTCATTACAATGTGGTTCCTTCTTATGTGGGGACATCGTCTCCAGCAAGCGCCTCCTGTTTGGATTTTTCTTTGCTGGTGTGGACTTGGAGATGGATCCTGCAGACTGTTTGATAAAGGAGTTGGATCGCGGTCAGTCAAAATTGGACGGAACTGGGCTGGCAATATGGCAATATGCTGATTAAGAGTGGAAACCAGCATCAGGAGCGAAAAAAATATCCAGAATGGGTTCCAACCACGGATCGACTTAGCATTGTACTTCGACGGCATTGCGAAGATTCTTCTCCACTGTCAATGCTGCTCATTCTTATCGTATCGTAATCATCATCTGTTTCGTTCCGCTGCAAACGAAAAACAATTCACTAGAGCCTTGAGTTGATGATGATGGCGTGGTATTCTACTACTACGGGTAGTGATTTTGAAGAAAGAAAGGCAATACCATCTCTATTCTTTGTAATTTTTATTTTACTTCGTCGAAATGTCGTTATCGTCATGAAGAAAAAAACTTTCTTTTACAGTGTTAATTAACAGTAAAAATACATAACTGTAAATGTGTGCTGCTACACCGATCCCACAGACATTGTATAAATGACCTCACATTAACTGTAAGAAGAATCATTGTTTTTAGCTCGGTAGGTTTTCTATGGTCAGGTCTTCTGGTCGCGGAATTACTTAATGGTTATGGTCTTCGGAGGTCATTCGGTCACTTTACGGTAAAAATCCCTCCTTTGCTTTCAACTCGTGCTACTGTAGGTAGTGTATTGTTTCGTATTCCACTACTACCGGTAGTAGAGAGAAGGTATTTTCGGAGTTCGTGAATTGATTGACTGTGAGGACGCGACAGAAACTCTTTTTTCCCGACTTTTCCTGTCCCGAATATAACTGCCAAAAGAAAGGTACTACGCTGGCATGTTTTGTTGCGACAATGGAGGAGTCATGTTCAATCCGAAACGCCATGACATCGCCGGATGGAAGGAAAAAGAAATCGTATTTGAATTCCAGAGAAAGACAGAGAGGTGTGACTGTTAAGCGAGCGTCAGATGTCAAGGACTCCATATCAAAATTCTTGGACACTGCTCAACATGAAGACTCGATTTTTGATGTCGGAACGGGAACAGAAACAGACCAAAACAATGGATTCACAATTTCTACACATGGACGACAAACAGGAGGACAAAAATCCAGGGTTCCTTCCAGGAGTGATCATTTATCGAACATCTTTCCCATAAGCCCCATGGACGGCTGTTTCGCCAGCAAACGAGAAATGCCTTTCGATCGTCGCACATCCTTAAGGAAATCACCGAGTCATACAAAACCCAAGATGCGGAGAAAAGCTTCGAAACGAAGGCCTGTATCCTCCGAGGAGGTTGCAGTTGGCAATGACGACGACGATGATGATGACTTAGAGTCCTTTGCTGTTGATGATGATGATGATGATGTGTCTCTGTCTTCTGATGAATACGGAGGGAGAAGTCGAACGTCTAATCGGCCTACCCATCAATATAACTCAGCAGGACCATTGCATATGGCCCGTTCCAATCCACCATCGCGAACAGTGTCTGCAAATTCCAGGCTTGATCCACTGGTCTCGTCGTCGAGATTGCCCCCGCGTCGGGCTCAGTCAATGAAAAGTGGTCAAATGCGACGGCGTAACAGTATTTCTGGTCTGGCCAGTGGCTTAGGAACGATCGACCGAAATTCCAGAGTATCAAGTATCAGAAACAAACATCGATCCCGTTCGAGTCTAAGTCGAAATGACGATGACTGTGATTCGGTAACTTCTGGTATGTCCATCGCTTCCACAAGAAGTCGAAGAAATACTGGGCTAGAAGGAGGAGCGCTGAATGCTTTCTTGGGGGATGAAGCGATGGTGCGGAATGCGAGTCGAGGGAAGGAATTTTATTCTGGTGCAACTGTTGCGAGCTCTTCCGCCGATGAACAGTTTCTTCGGGATCGAAAAGCCCGTCAAGATTTGATCCTTGACGTGGCTCAAAAAGAACGGTGGCGATTTGAAGAACAAAGTCGAGAGCAAGATGAAATGTCAGAAAGGTTGAACGATACTCCAGGCGAAGCATATGACGACGACTCCGATGGAGATAGCCTGCATTTTGGAAAGAAGAAAGGAATTATGGGCAACTTAAAACGAGCAGTTCGAAAGTCAGCTAAAATCACAAAATCCGGGGCCAAAGGTACCGTGAATGTTGTCAAAGATCCAAAACGTGCGGCGAAGAAGGTCGGTGACTTTGCAAAGGATGTTGGGAAAGAAACGACAAAAATGGTGCTGGATCCCTCTTTGGCTGCCAAACGAACGGCCAAGGGTGTGAAAGACACTGTAAAACTGACGACAAAGGTTACCAATACTGTCGCAAAAGGAAGTTACGGTATGACAAAATCTATCGCCAAAACTGGAGTGAAAGGCACCAGTATGGTTGTTGGCAAGACGATTGACGGTGTAGTCTATGGAGCCACGGGTCTTTTCATAAAGAAAGACGGTGCTACAGAAGGGAGTGAGTATGAAGAGTATGATCCAAGTGTCTTGACAAATAGGCGACGACGCGATACATTGGTGGATCGATTTGTAGAGGACGAGGACAAGAAGGCTCGAGAAGTGGAAGCTCTTCGAAGCTCTGGAATTCCTTCTCGAACTCCAGATATCCTGGCTCCTACAATCAATATTGGTGGAGGTGGTGGAAGTTGGGATGTCTAAGTTCTTAACTACATGGCAAAATTTTGCTTGTTTCAATGTCGAAAGGAACATAGCTGAAAAAAGAAATAATATCCTTCTAACACAAGTTTTATTCACTGTCTGATCTACGAGACCGCTTGTGTTTCTTTTTCTTTCGGTGCGAAAAATCTTTGTGCTCGTGCTTGCGACTCTTTTTCTTGTAGGACTTGCGCCGACGCTTCCGATCTTCGTCATCGTCTGAATCGTAATGGTCTCTCCTGCGCTTTAGATTGCGACTACCTTCGCTCGATGCGACACTCCTCTCGTTGTTGTTTTCATTGTCACTGGATCCACCTTCAATCCTGTTGCTGTTATCGTCATCTCTCCGCCGCCGGTGACTGCGGCTGCTGTGACGACGACGATGCTTCCTCCGCTCATCGGTCGATTCCGAGTCATAACTCCGATCACGCTTGTGATGCGCTTTTTTTGCGACATCGTCTCTGTCCCTTTTCTCTGACATTCGACTCGTGTCACGCGCTGTTGTTGTCGGCATGATGCTCGACTTTCCAGGATGTGATGCAGCTGCTGTAGCTGTCTGCTGTTGGGATTGCGAGGGTAGCGCAAAGGGATTCCATCCGCTTTTGGCACACTCTCGATCGCCTCGCTGATGCCCCCAAATCCCGCATGCCAAACACCGAACATGCAAAATCTGTGCACCCAACGGCTTAAAGTTGACCATCATGGGTTGTTCCGATTTCGTTTGGTCGTCATCGCCCGGCGTCTTTTTCATACTATGTACCATGGGAGCATTTTTGAGTTGGGGAAATCTCTCAATCTGTTGCTGATAGGTAAGGTTCTGTGTGGATCGATCTTTTCGCCCCACGGCCTTTTCCAGTGCCGACCGACCGTCATAATTACCACCTTTTCCGTTGTTCCCCCCTCCAGCGGCTACTTGAGCGTCGACACTTGTGCCTTGCAGTACCGGAGCGAATCGGAAGGATGGTTCGGCATCATCTGGATCTTGCCCGTCTGGATCCTGTCCATCCTCTTGGTTGTGAACAGAGGCTGCCAACATGCGACGAAACGCCGCTGCAGCTGCATCATCCCCCGACTGTGATACTGTTAACGCATGTACGGAGGATGTCGTCGTTCCAGCGATGGACGCAGCTGGTTTTCTGTCGCCGTCGTCTCCCTGTTCGTCTTTGGATGCTTTGTTCATTCCTGGTGGCGCATCGTACATGAATCGAAGTTGTGCTTGTGACCCTCCAATATCTCCTTTTGTGATTCGTTCCAGTTCTTCCTCTTCCTTCTCACGTTCCAGTTGCTCTTGTCGTTTGCGCAATCGTTCCTTTTCATGTTTGGAGGCCTGCTTTGCTTCCCACACACGCTTTTGGTTATCTTGATTTTGAGGATTGAAACCTTTTTTCGACAAAAACGCCAGTCCTTGCACCATGGTTGTTGTTTTTGCTGCTGCTGCTGCTGCTGCCGTAGAAGAATGTTTGGAGAGCAAGAACCAAAGTGGGGGAATGCTATTTTTGATGTTGTTGTGAAAGCCTGTATCGAGGTATAAGGGTGGACAGGTCAACGACTGCGTTTCTTCTCGCGCAACAGGAAGTGCCGACTAAAACTGACGTTGGTGATAATAAGAGAACTGTCCACAATGGGATTGACAGTGATCTAATATTTTATCTCTATTTTAAAATAAAATGAAAGAGGTGGAATGATGATGAATTGACTGTGACTGTGAATGTGGATGCAAGAAGAGTTTTTTTTTTACGGTGGGTTGTTGGGGTCGGAGGAAGGGGGGGAACGAATCTGTTCCCAAAGGGTCCGTCCCTCCCCTCTTTTGCCAAGTGTATCGCGACGAACCATAATCTTGACTGTGTGAGTGTATGCCGAATAAAATGAAAAATATGTGAGTAGTAGCAAACTGATTTTCACCTCTGATAAGATCCAGAGAAGAGTTCACAATAGTGTGAGTAGCTGAGCCGCATGCGCATGCTGCATTGTTGTATCTTTTGACACGTTCCCATGCTTTGAGTGATGAGAATGTCATTTTTTTTTTTGCAAAACAACTGGTGGTGCGAATGTGCACCACCACTAGTGGAATGGGTCGACTTGTCCCACCAACGACACGTTTTTTTAGTGGATGCAATTTCTTTAAGAGTCTCACACATTCTAGCGAACAACAGAATCGCTTTTCTTGACATCACACACCAACAAAAATCTTTCTAGGAGGTCTTTATATCGAGAAGGCGGATACTTCTGCCTGTCGAAATCACTGGTTTCCTGTTGCTACGTTCTACGTTCATTGACTGAGGATCTCGTCCAGCCTCACAACAACAACAACACCGCATTCTGGAGGATCCATTGCGTTGCACCTCCCAAAAAAGTGAACCAACACAACACACACAGAGACAGAGATTGAATCTGTTACTTCACTAATCTACCATGAACCGAACATCACTGGAACTGTATAGAGACTGTTTAAGGCTGGTCCGTCACATTGCTCCAGGGGATTCACCCAAAGCCATTGCATTACGTCAAACGGTTCGGCAACAGTTCCAACAACACCAAAATGAGACCAACGAAGCACAAGTTGAAGTGCTCAAGGCCAATGCTATTCGCGCGTTATCCAATTATATGCTGTTTCAGTCGGCACAAAAGGATGGTCACTTGAAAAAGGCCATGACGGATCAAGTGTCAAACGTCAAAAGGAGGGACAGGTCTTCCAACAATGATGATGGGAAAGGACCAAAGCGCGATGATTGATGGATAGTGTAATGGCAGTCTCTAGAAACAATATCGATTTTTTTTAAGGGAGAGAAAAAATATGCAACATTACTGCTATTGCTGCAAACATTTGAAGGAATTTTTTCGGCAGACTTTTCTTCATTCGAGGCGATGTCTCAAATGACACTGTCTTAAATGACGCTCCATCGTTCCATGCAGTACGGCCTACTACAAGACACAGGATCCCATAGAGGAAATGAGTTTTCTTTTGGAAATTGTGAGGTGACTAACTCATAAAATAAGGGTATTTGTTCTAACAATGACAAAGTCGTTCCAATCATACAACGATAGCCGAATATTGCCAATAATGCCATCGTCCAAAGAATCATAAAGTGATAAGTCGACAGTGTATTGAGATATATATTCATAATATCTTTTGTGCCCCTCGAGAACAATAAAATTGTAATCTTAGGCGATGAAAGTAGCAACGGTGAGAAGTATGGGAGAACTTTAAATTGTCGCTTGGCTTTCGTTGATCATTTCCATGTTCATGTCGGTTGTAGAGGGCAGACGCTTTGGTGGAGTCACCATTCGCAGGATGCCTGTATCTTGAGAGTCCAAAGATGAACCCCCGTTGTAGCCGGTGCTAGAACTGGCATCGGAAGGAACGTTAGCGGTGGGCTCCTCGTTCACCGTGGGAGTGGTGTGTTCTCTGCCCATCACCACGGCTGGTACTATGAAGGATGTCTTCTTGGAAATAGACGCCCCACACTTGCTGCCACATCCCGGACAGAACTGCCATTTGCTGGACAAACTCGCATGGCAATTAGTACACACCCGTTCTTTTCGAGAGCCCTTTCGATCCCGTCTGCTAGAATGGTTGGATTGAAACATTCCTTGTCTTTGGATCTTGCAAATTTGTAAGTACTCATAGTCTGTCGTGGAGGTGGAAAAGCCGCATTTGGGGCAATCCAAGCAGTCAATTGTCTCGGAAGTACATAACGGCAAACCACTAAAGAGGCTGTATCGAGGATGTGCCTCTACCAAGTCCATCTGGCCTGGACATACTAAACAAGGTCGGTCAGATCGAATTATGCGACATGCGTAGTTGTCTTCGGGAGCAGCCAGCGGCATGCTAATAGAAGGATAGAACTCAAGGTTGATACGACAAGGCGTTGCTCAGAATACTGCCTGTTTTCCCAACGGCACAACCTATGATGAGATCATTCACTCAACGATAAACTGGTTCGATTGCCTGGCGGTGGCGGTGATGGCAGTAAAGTGGTGCTCTGCGAGCGAACCCTTGTTCCTTATTCTTGTATGGGAGCAAGGTGTTGACAAAGAAGAGAGGAACGGATACAATCACAAACACATCTGAGGGTGTATATGTAGTCGTAACTGAACAGATGATGATATGGAAGGACGGAGCACCGTTGTATCGCTCTTTCACAAGAAGGGATACAGCCATACGTGTGTCCCGTAAAAAGTCGACGAAGAGAAAGAAAGCAGCAGTTTTTATGTAAAACTGTGATTCCCCCCTCCGTTCGGCCAACTATTTAGCACACATTAAAGAATTCGCGTAAGAGTCTTGTGGAACGGTTTCATCCATCGACAAAATCACTATTTAGCAACACAACCATTGTTTTAATCAACTATTTATTATGGGATGATTCATAGAAACATAGACAAGCAGTACAAGGGGTCTTTTCTCAACGCTCAGAGACTCCCGCATCGCCAAATCCAAGAGTTAATTACAAAAAGGTAGGCAGGCGAGCTTTGCCACAACACAACTTCACAAGAGTAAAAGTAGACGGAGCATTATTTTACATACTACCGTACGTATTCCGAGTACTAGGTACGGTAGAAGTACCGTAGTATCGTACTACTACCTACGTAGTAATACCGTATGTACGTACCGTAGTACGATACAAGCACTTTCGTCCCTCTTTTACAAATTAGATCATCATGATAGAGGGGACTATTAACGATCACTGACTTGTTGGGAGTCGTCGTTCACGAACGAGAAAATTTCCGAAAGGGAGAGATTGGAGAAGGACCGAATGGACGTCTTTACTGTTAGTCATGACGACACTCCGTGTGCTGGTGACGATAACGCCATATTTTTTTCAGGTAGGTGATTGGTCGTATTATAACCAAAAACTTTAAATTGACAGTGAAATTAATATTTTGGGGATGTATACGACGTAGATTGAAAGAACGAGGACTATTATGCGTGACAATGTTGTTGTGTTGGATGCTTGTCGACCTACAAAGGCCACCAGTGCTATTGTACCATGGCCCAGTTTGTATTATATGTTGCTGGGTTCTTGTAAAATCTCATCCTCTGGGCAATTGAAGCACAGCCTGAAAATTGTTGCGACCTTGTTCTGATCAGTCAAGAGCCAGATGCGACAACGATTCTTTCATTGAATTTGCCGACCGATCAGGGAAACAAACGCCGGTCGAAGGAACATTCACAGCTTTTTATTGTCCAGCACTTGGTCGATGTAGTCACGCCACTTGCTCATTTGATAAAAGATATTGCCTCGATTGGCCTCCTTAATTCGTCGTTCTGCCTCTTCGAGATCCTCTTGGAGTGGAATACGTCTTAGCGGCTCGTCAATGCTGGCGGCATGTTGCTGCCGCGCAATGGCAGTACTCAAATCCATGTTGAAACATTTGGAAATATGGTCGCGCATATTCTCAATTTCGTCTTCCTTGCTGATTGTGTTTCTCAATAGTTTCAACGTCATTTCCGGGCTCGGTCTATGGAATAGAACCTGTCAGACCATGAAGTACAGCGAATAGAAGCAAGTCAGTTGATACAAAATGTTTTGTGGTTTTGTATGGGAACGTCGCAGAGTGACCAACTTACATGGTGTTTGGTGGGGATCCAAACAAAGCTGAATTGGTTCTCAAACAGAATCAACTGTCCCTCGACATAACGATGGTCCTTGAATCCACGTCGTGATACTTGTCCCTTGCCTGGAAATCGGCGAAACTCTCCCTTTCTATGCTCACTAATGAGTTGAATGGGTGGCAAAGCGGAACTATTGCGTGGTTCCAAGCTGGCCGTGAACGTCACTTCGCCTCGTGGGACATTGTTATCGCCTGTACACTTGGTAGCAATCATTTCGTCACCCGAATAGGTAATGTTGATAAGTTGAGTACCATGACTCCCGCCGTAGCTATAATGAATACAGAATTGAAAAACAATTGTAAGGGACCGACACTGCATCGACTTGGAAGAAGGTGACCCGATTTCAATGTACTCACTTTCCTACCCATAGACCTTCCATACTAAATTCCGGTAGCACCTCTCTGGCTGCCGAGGCCACCGCAGACCACTTTTCAATCAACGCCTCCTTCTCTTCTTCAGAGGCATCCTTCATTTTCCGTGCCTCCGCGATGAGCCGCAATGCCTTATTATACATGAAATTTGGGTCGCGATTCTGTCCGTTCTTGATGGCCTTTTCGAGAGATTGGATTCTCATTTCGTCTTTCAGCGCCTTGGCCCACTCTAGATTGTGACGCAAACTCACCAAGTCCTCTCGTAAGCTTTTCAATTCCTCTCCCAGAGCAAAGCGTTTGGAAGACGATGATTCCTTGGCCAACCGATTCTTCCGGACGTCGTTCATGCTCGGTGAGGTCATTTCGTCGTCATTGTTGTTGTGGTGATGCTGGTCCTTGCCCGAGCTGGCGTGTAATGTTGTGCTACCATGCCGTGGATGCGGCGGTGCGGAGGATACAGTTGGTACAACAGCCGAGTGGGATAACCATGACGTGTCGGATGAACCTGCGGTTGACACCACTGTCTTCTTCGAAACCGTTGAAAATGCAGTCGCCACGTCTGGCATGGACGACCACAGCAGTAGCGGCAAGGCCAAAGCTCTCATGGTGCTGGATTGTATGTAGCAGACAGGAGGTGGTGACTTTTTGCTAGCCAGGCAAGAAAATGAAGAAAAGTGTTGCCGTTTGGTAGGAAGGATCTAGTACTTTTTGTATTATTCATTCGACGACGACATCATTCGTTCAAATGTCGATTCTTCTGTCAAAGAAAAAGAATTCTCTACTGCAGCTGCGCTTGCTGACGAAGGCGTTACAGAGGTATCTTCATCTACCATAGGGGTACAGTTATTCAAACCTTTGGGGGATCCAAAAAATAACTTGGTATAACGTATCCCCCTCTCGGTTTGAGCCATTCACGCCATCATCACATTCACAGTCAACGTCAAAATTGTATCCACCGTCGGCCATACCACAGTATTCAAAATAAAATGGCTACTCGTCACTTCGTCCAAATTCTTGGATGTGACCTTTCGACACTGAACAAAAGCTTTCCTTTGTAAGGCTACAATTCCAGGCAAGATCTCAAAAATGAAACGACCATGGAAGTTGCGAGATATGACGAGGATGGTGGCATCTTCCCCCTCGAAATTACGCTCGGCATTCCACACTTCTCTTTGGCTATCCATTTGCGTTCTACCATCGAACACTTTGGCTTGGCCGTCGTATACATGTGTCGGCCCCAATCATCGCTTTCATCAATATGCACACAGAAATCGAGCGTCTCTTCATCAAATCAGGGTACACGTCTCCCCGGCAATCCACAGCAACAACGATATTTTTTCCGCATCGTTCTCCAACATCACCGATGCCATGGCGGAATGTTGGCGGGCCACATCATGGTCCGTGAACCCATTGGATCAGGATGACGTCAATGAAGTGATGCGTTGCTTTAACAGTCCTGCACCGCAAGCCTACCATGCATTTCAACGGGCGCTACGGCTGTCCGATGACACCGAGCAAGTCTTGCAAGTCTTTTCATATCTACTCAAAAAGGGCTATCGATTTGATATGGAAACAGCAGCACTGGAAAACGAAGAAGCGTCGATCGAACAAGGCAGAGGACATCGAAACTGGCGAATTGTTGCTCCTACTTCCATCGTACATTCTGTAAACAATGAGGGAGATGCCTCGCATCACAACGACAAAAACAAACCAAAAATGACAACAACTAAAACACCATGGATTCAAATCCACATCGACCAGGAGTTTCCCAACACATTGAGCATTGCACACAAATTGTTAGATCTTGCTATTGATACCAGCGAGTCTTGGTATGACGTAATATCTTTTGTGCAACAAGAAAATGACAATTGGCGAGAAAAGCGGTATTTGGAAGATTTGTGCCTACAGCGGTTGCAACTGTCCTTGGGCTTGGATAGTCGTGGTCGATCGGCTGCGGACGCGGCTTTCTCCTTGGCTATGGCGGGAGTGACACGTCCCGACTTGTTCGAACTGTTGACAAAAATATCCTTTTTAGAATTGAAACGAACTGGATCGAGGCCTTCCTTCCCCAGTAAGTACATTTTGCAAATAGTGGAGAAACTGGCTGCAGCAGGCGTCGGCGGCCCTGGACAAGTGATCAGCGACACGACTATCCAACTGTTTCAACTTGCAACCGACTTGCTGCGTAGCAAATCGGATAGTGGACACCACACGGAAGTCATTAAAGCATTGGAAGACGCAATTGAGAATTATTCGAACAAAGAGCACAGTTCCGCCTCCTTCTTCGGTTTGCATTCCACATGGCCACTTTTATGGCTTTGGCGATTTGCCGCTCGACAAACCAAGGCACAGACATTCGTCGATGCACGTGATAACTTTGGGGACAACATGAATGATGATATTATGGGGTTCTCGAATACAAAGAATGGTGTGTGTCTCAACAATGACAATAATTGGATTCAGAACTACGAAGATTTGTCTCGCCCATTGGTCGTCGATATAGGCTGTGGAATGGGGGTGAGCCTTTTGGGACTTGCGACATTGTCATATGGTTCTTACGAGGACGTCGGCCGCTACGTCACTGATTTTCCATCTTTCGGCGAATCTTGCAACTATTTGGGAGGAGATTTGAGTCTCTTGTCCCTGAACTATGCCCGAGGAATTGCCGACCGTTGGAACATTCAAAATCGTTTACAGTTTGCACATCAATCGGCTGTTGGTCTTTTGGAGGATATCATTTCATCACGATACTACCTTGAGGGAATGGTTCCACTGATCATGATCCAATTCCCCACTCCCTATAAGTTGCACTGGAAGGAGGTGGGAAACCACCAACTTCCGAACGACGAGGAAAGTGGATTCATGGTGACGCTTGAAGTATTGCGCCTTGCTCGTGAAATTTTACAACAGTCCAACGGGTATCTGCTGCTACAATCCAACTGTGAAGATGTGGCAGTGAAAATGAGACGAATGGCAGTGGACGAAGTTGGGTTCCGATGCGTAGAAGTGGAGCCGAAAGTGACGGAACTTCCTTCACTTGACTGTGACTTGCCTTTGCGAACACGGCAATGGATTCAAATGGGAGGGGAGCGGCCTATAGGGGAGGGATGGTTAGCCGAGCCTTTTTTGCCTAGAATGGGCTTCACGGAGACCGAGGTCAACTGTGGGATCCAAGGAACACCCGTCCACCGATGCCTCTTACAATGCCGTATTGTATCGTCCGATGATAATAATGGTTGAAGATGTCGTATTTTTGGTTTTAATACTCTAGAGTAGTCTTTCGTTGAATGTACTAGCTACGATTGCATGTATCTGTGTTTGTTTGTTTTTTTTACAACTTTCTATCCCGTACATAGATCAAGTGTAAGCCAAATTGGGTTTGGATGGGACCGATTGTTTGTTTGAGTGGCGTCTTGGGGTCAAAGACGGCCCTATCAAAGGGCGGGGCCATGGTCCCCTGTTTGAATCGACCTAGATTTCCCTTTTCTTCGTGGGAGGGACATTGGGAATATTTTTTTGCCACATCGGCAAACATTTTGGCGTTGCCTCCGATTTCCTTTTGCATTTGTACCAGCGCCTTTCGGGTTTTGTCGGAGGTGTCCTTGACGAGTATGTGAGATGCTTCGGCCCATGTACCGGATGTCTTGAATAGGAGCCATGAACATAGATTAACAACAAAGAATAGTACGCAGATGATGCTTGCGGGACTGATGGGGAGTTTAATGTTTTCGCCGACCTGCAAGTCTCGCATCAACCAAGGCTTTGCATTTTCACGTGCCAATCGCATGGATTCCTCTATATCATCTCTGTCGTAGTTGTTGCTCTCGGTACCCGCTGTTGGAAGGATCAAGCCAATTAAAATAACACCGACTGTGAAACATCCCGCCGTTGTTGTGCGCCATGTGTTCCTTGGACCAACTTTACAGTAAGTGATATGAAACTTGGAAAACGATTCTTCGGATGGAGCAGCATTCCGCAGAGCCAATCTGGGAGCACCAGGGGACGACGAGGAGGACCTTAGGAGTATTTTTTCTTGGCGATTGCAATTGATTTTCTGCATGCTTTTGCGGGTCGTTGATATGGAAAAAAAAGACAGTACTAGCTAGCTCTAGCTACCGGTAGTCGGTGATCAGCAGAAGGATTTTGTTTTGTTCTGTTTGTGGATAAGAAATATCCAATGGAAGGTGACCTGTTGCTGGATGGCCGCGTATCATACGTCGAAAAAAAAAAACAAGTCGAGCATGATTTCAGATTTCAGGCCTCACGAGTACTATCGTAGTTGGAGTACAGGGTAGGTTTGATACCGCTATGGAGTACGAAGTAATCTACCGGCAGGTACCTACCGGTAGTAGGTACTTCGTATTCTACGGAACGGTACCGGTAGTCAACGTAGTACGGTATTGAAAAATATTGCTGTGGTACTATTAGGTATACGTACTACGTATGAACAATACCATACTACCTTCCCGTAATAATGTTCACGTACCGTACTCCTGTAGACTACGGTACCACACATGCCGGTAGTACGATGTATCATACAGATACATCGTGAGTTGTGGGTTGAGGGTTGTGGGTAGTCTCTCTCTCTACTACTAGAGAGAGTACCGGTAGTTCTCCTCATTTCATCACACAGTTCACTGTTGGTCTTATTATGGCTACTCACTACCTAGTAGAGTAGGTAGTCGTATGTATGTGTCTGTCACCCCTTTCGCGACCACCGTAAGTCAGCCCAACGCGCGAGAAATAACAGGATTGCTAATTGTATTGTAGGTGCTTGATCCAATACCTCTCTCTCTTTTTTAATTGGCCGGAAAATACCAACTTCTATCATCATACCACCGATGCGCACACACAATTCCAATAGTTGCTGAGTGGCGGTGTGTTTGTTGTGCAACGTACTGATACTCCAGGATTAGTTTGATACGTCGTAGAGAAGAAGAAGAAGAAGAAGAAGAAGAAGAAGAAGAAGAAGAAGAAGAAGAAGAAGAAGAAGAAGAAGAAGAAGAAGAAGAAGAAGAAGAAGAAGGGAGTCAACATTAGGGTGTGTTGAGAAGATAGCAAAAAGCGTTTGTTGTTGTTGTTGTTGTTGTTGTTGTTGTTGTTGTTGTTGTGTCTCGATTCATTCATTCATTCATTCAATACCTCCATTCGCTTTAGGGAGAATTCACAGCAGCAGTAACAGCAGTAACAACACGAGTAACAACCGTAATTGGTCTCTTGTCTTCCACCATTTTTGACACACGCACCGGTTTTCTGTGAGCATGGGGAATCAATTGTCGGCACCATCTATTCCACAGGAATTGCTCCAATCAAGACATGATATATCCGATGCCGATTCTACCGAAGAAGTTCTCACAACTCCGGAAAGAGGATCTTCGTCTATGGTGCAACACCATAAAGAACGAGAGCAAACATCGACCCCCGCAGTAGGTGAAGCATCGTGGAATATTTGTCCCGCTGGATTGATCCCGTTTTCCTCCCGAAAGGCTTCAAGTAACGGCACTCCTCCAGTTATCGGAAGCAAGAACAACAACAAGATCAACAGTAACAACAAACGAAAGCAACCGACCGACAACACTCCCTTACCGTCAACGTTGCTGCCGTCGAATTCCACAACGTCGTCATCCCAGAAGAAAAAGATGCGATCAACTCCGGTAAAAACTGGAGCTCTCGAGTCATTTTCTACTCCCTCTCCTCCACCATCAAGTACTCCTCCCAGCAGTGGCGTTGTTATTGATGATTCGGACGACGACCAAAAGTTCTTTAGCCCGATCAATGACAGTCCAGTTGAAAGCTCATCATCTAAAACAACAACAACAACAATGAGGACGACACCTGTTTCAAAGGCATCATCATCTCCTAAAAGAAAGAATAGAGGCGACGCAAACCAAAAAGGGGACGGCAATTACCACGAGTGCCAAATGGGTGAAACTATAATATCACAAAAAGATAAGAAGGTCATTGAAGAGGTCTTCCCCAGTGTGTCGACTGTGCAAATGGTACCAGCTACTGTTGTCACGGATCCTGCTGCAGTTTCGGCTGTCACTGTTGTTGGGACGGAAAGTGACAGAGCCAAGGAAGAAACAGAGAACGAATGTTCATCTTTGACTTCCACCACCAAGGGTGCCACTGTGGATTCGAAGGCACCTAAAGAGAAGTCACTTCCTCATGTATCTACTAGTGTCCACGATACCACCGATTCTCCTCCAGCGACACTTGCCGAACCCGAATGCAGCGACAAGGCTTCTAATTTTGCGATGAATGCCTCCGCTACTTCTTTGATCGTTGTTGACCCCAAAGAAAACCCTAGCCTCGCACCAACAAATACAAAAGAAGGTAATTTTTCCTCTACTCCGAGTAGTTCCCTCGTGGTTGAAAAAGTGGTCACCACTGTCGCAGTATCAACTAACAACAACGATATCACCAACTCCACCACGAAAGAATCCATTGGGCTTGAATCGGTGCCTACACCAATGGCTATGGATGGTCGGAGCCAGCTTTCTGGCCAGTCGGTAAAACATCAGGGGTCCAGCATACGCTCTTCAATCGTGGAAGCGGACAGGAAAGAAGCACCCGAGGGCTTTCGATCTGCACAATCACTGAAGACACCCGACCATCAACGTGAGGGAATCAGTCAAACAAAACGAAATAAAAAGAAAGACGAGGGTACGGCAGGTCGACGGAATGAAAGGTCTCGCTTGGTTTCTTTTGGGGAGGGGGAAAGACAGATGCATTCCCGAAAAAGACAGTTACACAGTAATGGGACAGAGGTGACTTTACGGCGTTCGCCTTCTTCTTCTGAAACTACTCCAATCCAAGGGGAAGTCATAGATCTGTCAGAAGAAAAGAATAATGGGGAAGTTGGACCGAGTGTCATCAGGAACAAAAATGGGTACGCAACTCCACATGACGACAATCTCCGAGGAGAAGCATCGATGCAAGGTGGGCAAGATTCTAGTCAGCTCGCTCATTCTCATCTGGAGAATTCCGGCGGTAAAAATGACACCGTTTGGGGTAGAAAACGTAGAAAGAAAACGATCTCAAGTTCTTCTTCACATCAAAAGCGATCGATACAGCCGCGGCCAATCAACCTCATGAATTACATAGAAAGGGCGCAGAAAGGCAGCGCCGAAGCCAAAACTACTATGGTATCGAGTACGAAAAAAACGAGTCTCATTCGCAAATCCCCTGAAAATAAACAGCTTCCGCGTGATACAGGGACTCGAAGGGAAACAGTCGTACGAAGCGAGCTAAGTCAAAAAGAAAAAAGCTTGACTACAGATGCTTTTGAATTCGACGCAGATTCGGAAACCAGTGGATCGCGTTCTAAAATGCTACGGAAAAGAACGACGAAGACATTGTCTCGGAAAATTGCAAGGAAAAAGAAGGTTGTCGATGGACAAATGAGGTACTCCGAGACATCGACAACCGGAAGTGGCGTTGCGGCAAACGTGGTGACAGAATATGACTCTAGAAACAGCAATTTGCACCAACAACCGGTTGACAATGCGGAGTTGGTGCCTTGTGTTGACATTCCTCCCAGACAAGAAGAGCGCGAGGAACGTGACAGCGAAGTTACTGGAGTTGAAAATACGGCTATCTCTTCTAAGGAAGACAACAGCCAGCATAGCCGTGTTCAAATGCAACAGAGTGCAGAATATGTCGTCTCCAAGCAGCAAGAAAATCAAAAAGACCGCCACGAAGCCGAATCTGTCGCTTCCAATCACCAAAAAAATGGGCAAGACTCCAACGGTACAGATTCGGTCGCCTCCAAGCAACAAGAAAATAAGCAAGACAGCCAGGGAGCAGAATCAGTCGCCTCCAAGCAGCGAGAAAATAACCAAGACCAGCTGTCAAAGAAAGTAAAAGTCGGGAAAAGGGGTTTGAGATCGAATGGAAGCGTCACAGAAGACGATTCTTTGATCAATGTACCAAGGGAACTCGCACCGTACAATCATCCAGGCAAAACGGATTATGCTATTGTTCTTGGGTCTCGTTTGCGCAATCGAAACAAAAAGGCTTCAAAACACGAGAGTCAGGATATTCCCTACATGAACGTTTCTTACCAAAGAAGGTGCAAGGCTGTACATGGCGATGACGGAAGGATCCTGTCGAACGGGGAAGGAGAACCATGCTGCTTTTGTGCCGTGGGAATGACCGACTACTGTCACACACATCGAGCGTTAGGAGAGGAGTCTTCTTCGAATGAAGAATTGTCCTTGGAAGGGCACTATCTCAACGATCAACGTCGTTGTGTCAGTCTAACTTCGAACAGAACCAAACGCTGTTCAAGAAAAGTCTTATCTGGCAAAACGTTTTGTCGTAGTCACATCATCCACGAGCGTCCTCAAGAGGAAACGTGCCAACCTCAACTGTTCTCCACTGGAAGTGGGGGTACACGTTGCGTAGCGTATTTTGGAGATCGATGCACATTTAAAGCTGTTGAGAACACCGTATTTTGTCCAAGTCACATCCAACTTCAACCAAGCAAATGTGTTTTTGTTGATCTGGTTTCACCAACTAAGAATAGTAGAGAAATCAAGTCAGCCGCAGAGGCTGCTACAACACCGAGCGATGAACGTTTGTTGTTGGATGTGCCGATCACGGCTCAATGCAAACACACCAATAACTTCGGGGACCGTTGTTGCTACGAGGTATTTCAAGAAGGTTTCTGCAGAATGCATACTAAACGCGTAGACAATCAGGTACCATCCATCGAGAAGGTTGAAGATCTCCTTCAGGTTGAGGCTGGAAAGGCTCCCGAAGGTTTACAAGAGGCTTGCTCTCGGGATTTCAGATGCGTTTTTGTGCACAACAATTTGCAATGCCGAAATCAAATTCTTCCTGGATCTGTTTTATGCCCTGCGCACTGGGACGGCAGGCGGAACAAATCTTCTATCTTTGATGTTCTTGAGCCAGAAGGTCTCACTCTTGAGCATCGCCCAGAAATGGAACCGGAAAAAGAAAAGGCGTCTTCCTCGGTTTCAAGCTCTCAGGAGAGCGATGGCTCATCGTCTACAGATGAGAAACAAAGCACCCCGGAGTCTGATGTTGACGATGATGTCGAGAATGTCGAGACAGAGCGAGGGTCTGACAGCAGTAGCAGCGTCTCTGATAGTGACACGAGCATCACAAGCATGCAGTCGGTATCTCCAAATTGTATGTACACGCATTCTGACTTCGTGCATCTTTGGCGACAAGCCGAGAATTTTATCGGTCAGACTACAGATGAAATCGAAGATTCAAAACGAGTTCGAGCAGCTAACGGCAGAATGCAGAAGAGCGACACAGGAGGGCAGCTGAAGGCGCAATATGGGCGTTTGTTGCCTAGCGCAATGAAAAAGATGATGAAAATTTTAGAGTTGGGCCGCGACGATGTATTCCTTGACATCGGCCATGGGATCGGAAATACCTGCCTCCATGTTTCGTTCTGCGTAGGCTGCGAATCCCGTGGCATCGAAGTAGTCGCTGGAAGACATTCGATAGCAGAGGTGTTTCGAAGTCAACTCATTATGTTCAACAGAGAGCACCCAGAAAATCCTGCAATCGGAAAGATCGATCTCCGACTTGGACAATTGGAAGATCCGCAATTCAAAGATTTTCTTACCGTCGGTGTGACCCGTGCATACGTCAACAATTTCAACGGTGTGTTTGCAGACCGGTCTACCAAGACAGGCCAGAAGTACTTTCTAGATGACTATGTGGCAGGGCTCTTCGCTCTCATGGCGCCAGGGAGTATCATGATAACTTTTCATCCGTTGAGTCTTGGTCTGGACAGAAGTTCGGCAAACGATCTGCGAACGCGACATGGGATGGCTGTTAGTGATAACGCTTCCTTTTTTGAGTTCGAGAAAGTGCGCTTGGGCAAAGCGTACAAAACTGTCAAGTGGACGAAACATTCTGGAAATGAGAGTAGTATCTTCGTTTACAAGTACCGGCGCTTACAGCAGAAGCATGGGCAGAACGCCGTCTTTCTTTGTTCGAATCCTGGATGCGAAAACGCAATCAATGAGGTGCCCATCCGGGCGTCCACCCAAAATGAGGAGGGTCGGTACGTCATTAATCATTGCGCGTGCAAATATTCAGCAAAGAACTTGCGGCGACGTTCGGGGAGGTCAAATGGAAGTGGCTCACCTGGGTTGGACGCCGAGTCGTAAATTCAAGTGAAAGTCGATCGACTGCGGGGTCGCTCTCGTCGTACGAATTAACAGGAAGTAAGAAAAAACATCTAGCTTTTTAATTCTACTACAGGAGGAGGTCGAATATTTTGTAGTCCCTAATTAATTAGTCTTCCTCGTTCCGGAAAAACGAACTGCTTCTACCAGTTTCTCATGACAATATTGTTTGATTTTATATTATAGTGATAAAAAGATGAAACACGGTAATCATCTCAATACGACACCATTTCAAAACAAGAAGACTAAAACAACCCGTTTAGTCTACTTGTTCCATAGCAGACTCTTCATTGTCGTCGTCATCTCCATCCAAGGGAGGCAAATCATCCATGTCGTCATCGCCCGCATCATCGTCGTCGTCAATGGAGAGACCAAGTTTGACCAAACGATTGATACGGGAAGCAAAGGTGGCTGGCTCGTCAAGCGAAAACCCAGATGTCAACAAGGAGGTATCGTACAGCAACCAGATCAAATCCTTGACAGTCTTGTCGGATTGATCGGCATCGGCTTTCTCCCGAAGAGCTACGATGATGGAGTTGGTTGGGTTTACTTCCATGGTCTTTTTGGACATCATGTAAGCCGACTGGGTGGCATCACGCAGCGCTTGGGCTTTCATGATACGTTCCATGTTTGCGGACCAACCGTATTCGCCTGTGACCAAGACACATGGAGAGTCAGACAAACGGTTGGAGACAACAACCTTCTCGACCTTGTCTCCAAGGACTTCCTTCATGAGCTTGCAAAGAGGCTCGGTCTTGCTCTTAGCTTCTTCGTATGCCTTCTTTTCTTCCTCGTCCTCGTTGAGGTCAAGTCCTTCTTTGGTGGCAGATAGCAACTTCTTGCCGTCGTACTCCTTCAGTTGTTGGACGGCATACTCGTCGATCGGATCAACCATGAACAAGACTTCGTATCCCTTCTTTTTGAGTTTCTCGAGGAATGGGGAAGTCTTGACAGCTTGGTGGGACTCTCCTGTGATGTAGTAGATACCAGGTTGGTTGTCTTCCATGCGGCTCACGTAGTCATCGAGAGAAGTCATTTCTTCTCCCGATTTGGTGGACTTGTATCGCAACAATTTAGCGATCTTGGCACGGTTGGTAGAATCTTCGTGGATACCCAACTTGAGGTTCTTGGAGAAGGCCTCGTAGAATTTGTTGTAAGCGTCTTCATTCTCCGTCAAATCATTGAACATCTCGATACATTTCTTGACAAGATTTTTCTTGATGACACGCAAGATCTTGTTTTGTTGGAGTGTTTCACGGGAAATGTTGAGAGGCAAATCCTCAGAGTCTACCACACCCTTGACAAATTGAAGCCACTCGGGCATGAGTTCTTCGCAGTTGTCCATGATGAAAACACGTCGGACATACAACTTGATGTTGTTCCACTTCTTCTTGTTTCCACCATCAAACATATCGAATGGAGCACGCTTGGGAGCAAAGAGGATGGCCTTGAACTCCAATTGACCTTCGACGGAAAAGTGCTTGACGGCGGCGTACTCTTCCCAATCGTTGGAGATAGACTTGTAGAAAGATACGTATTCGTCATGGGTGACTTCGTCAGGCTTGCGCATCCAAATTGGCTTGGTGTTGTTCAAATGCTCCCATTCGTGCGAGACTTCCTTGATTTTCTTGGTCTTCTTTTCCTTCTTGGCTTCTTCTTCGTCATCGACTTCTTCCACCTTTGGCTTATCGGAATCTCCTTCCTCGTCTTCGTCTTCATCGTCGGTGACTTCCTTTTCAGTGGTCTTTTCGGTGTAAAGCATGATTGGGAATCCAATGAATTCGGAATGCTTCTTGACCAAATCCTTGATTCGTCTTTCTTCCAAATATTCCGACATGTCTTCCTTCAAGTGCAAAATGATACGGGTACCACGCTTGACACCAGCATCGGGAGCATCCGTAACGGTGAATGAGCCTCCGGCTTCCGACGACCACATGTGTGCGGTATCGTCATTGTTCTTCGACACGACTTCGACTCTGTCGGCAACCAAGTAGGCAGAGTAGAAACCGACACCGAATTGTCCAATCATGGAGATATCCGCACCAGCACTCAAGGCTTCCATAAAGGCTTTGGTTCCTGACTTGGCAATGGTACCAAGGTTGTTGATCAGATCTGCCTTGGTCATACCGATACCAGAATCCTCAATGGTCAAAGTATTGTTCGCCTTATCCGCAATAAGCTTGATTTGAAGTTCCGGTTCCGCATCCAAGACGGTGGGATCGGTCAAAGATTGGTAGCGGACCTTGTCGAGGGCATCGGACGCGTTGGAGATAAGCTCACGCAAAAAGATCTCCTTGTTGGAGTAGAAGGTGTTGATGATCAACGAAAGTAGCTGATTGATATCAGCCGAGAAGGCGTAGCTTTCGGTTTCGGACTGTTGGGAGGGGGTAGAGAAAGGGATGAAGCAAGCGTGAGTGGACATGGATAGTTGCAGCATTGAGCGGCGGTCATTTCAAAGTATTCGACAAAAATAAAAAAGACATTGACGAAATCAAGGAAGGAAAGGGACGGCATTTTTCATCCTTGGACGAGAAGAAAGGTTCAAGTTATAAATCATTCCAGTGGATTGTGAGCCATGAATTTTTACCTCAAGACCCGTCTCCGTCAAGAGAAACGGTGTCTGCACGCGGGTCACGGTCGAACGAGGGGTACTGACAAAACCTTTCTTCCAGTCTTCTTTGGAATGTCGGAGCGCTAATAGCCGTCATCGTCGTCTTTTTCACCATTCATAGTTCCTCGTATGAGTAGTAATGTACTCACCATTTTGATAGTTGTTGTCAGGAAATCTGCAAAGAGACTACTTGATGTAAGGTTGTTGTTGTTGTTGGTGGTGGTAGCAAGTATTGAGAATTAATGATTCTCGTGTTCTAGATTTTTTATGAGAGCGCAAAGCAAAGGCGAAATGGACGGTGGGGGTGGCAAAAACCCCGTGCGGTCGTGTGCCGATTGGATTCATTCACTCCTTTCCGTCGTGCGACTGAGAGAGAGAGAGATTTCGAAAGAAGATGAGTGGCGTACGAACACGTAGACTTTCTACGAAACTTCGCTCGGCGGTAGGACGGGCAGACAAGCATTGGTCGACGATCGACGAGCCTCGAAGAGTGCTGCCGAATTCCATTGGCTGACTGTTGTCAGATGATACCTTGGAATCGTATCAAATGTGTTGACGCAGTAAGGGTCTACGTTAGTACGACTCTATCAAATCCTGGTACTAACAGAGGCGCAATTACTACAGTCCTTTGCTCTACTACCGGTATGTACCGGTAACTACCGTCAGTCGTCTACGACGTATTATGTAAAACGGATACCTAGAGATACTAGCTACCGGTAGGTAGCTACCGGTAGGTAGTCTAGTCTGTAGTCCTATTTTCGTCGTCATGGCAATGCCAACAACTATCTAAGAGCATCCCGGCCCCTGTGGAGGCTGTCAATCTAGGGAGTACTATTGTGCGTTCTTGACTTGTTGATGGATAGAGCCACCAATCGTACTACTAGAGTTGTGAAGTTGGAAAGTAATCTTATAAAGTTGAAGAACATCCCATCAATGTGAAACGACTGCAATCTCTCATCAATGTATAGCTCATCTCTTCTTTCTAAATTCATTATATCTCAAAAAGACGACAACGGCTTTTTACTCACCGTCGGCAAATTCATCTTCATTTTCCTGGCGCAACACGCTCATGGCCAATTGAAAGCTAATGCCCGTCAAAATTCCAATCTTTTGTTTGTGAGGGACGGTTGGCATCCACACCCACACTAACATGATGAGTCCCACAAAGAAACCCAGGAGGAATCCCCACATGAAGTCGCGGTCGGTGCCCAACGATGTCCTCCAGTTGGTTTCGACCGAGGCAAATCTCAATAAGGTATTGTTGGAGAGATTGAGGCGAAATTCCGAGGTGGGTCCCTGCAGGGACATCCAGTCTTCTTCATAGAGCAGTCGCCTTCGACGCAGATCGGATTCTCCATCGTGATCGTTGGGATTCAATTGTATGTGTCTATCTACGTGACGACCAAAGTACATTCGGATGGCGGTAATTTCCTGCCTCCGTAATCCGGAAGTGCGCAACCGGTCAAAACCCAACCGTTCGCGGCCTTGTTCTAAATCCTCCTCGTCCGAACTGTTGTTGCTATCATCGCTGCCCCACTGACTGTCGCCATTATTGCTGGGAGCCCGTGTGACGCGTCCACCGGGCCCGACAATGGTGCCACCGCGTCGCCTAGTGTTGGTGCTACTGCTGTTCGCGGTGGTTGTGGTGGTACCACGCCGTTCCGTCGGTGCCCGAACACCGGGTGCGGCCAGTACCGCGTGCACAACATCGTTGTTGTGCACTTTGAATTCGGAAATCGGTGCATCGTCGGGATGCAACAACCGTCCTTTGCAAATCAAGCGCAAATACCTGTCTTGGGCTTCGGTTCCCAAACTGGTTCGTATCAACTCCTTGAGTTGGGAAACATTGGAATCACTGGGAACTTGCACCGTAACATCTTGAAAAGATTTGATACGCAATTGTAATTTGCGTTGATGGTCTCCCGGTAAGAGAGAATGAAAAAGTCCGCCTTCGTCTTCCTTGGGAAGTGGGAGGAGATCGTCATCTTCATCGATGGCTTTCAAGTTGGTCATATCAGCTATGGTGGGGCTCAAACTGTCGCCATTGTTATTGTTGTTATTTGATCGGAGACTTGTGTTTAACCCTCCTCCCAACATGATGAATAAAACAAAAACAATTATAATATTGTAACAATCGGATAATGTGAAGCAAAATCAATCAGAGAATGATGGAAACTACGTTTGGCAGAAAACTAACTGTAAACTTCGTGACAACGAAGCGGTGGTGGCAAACCACGCTTTGCAAAAGAATAAGACAAGCTCGTACTACCGCAGGCGGTAGAGAGAGAAAACAAACAAACAAACGTGCTTTTGTCGTTGATAGATGGGAAATGTAAGCGCCAGTTCCTCTTTAGACGTCCGACACTGATGATGACTGCGTTGTGTCGAACGACAGCGGACTACCGGTAGTGGGCGCTCGGAGCAGTTGTATGAATCCGGTATTTCATAGAGTCTCTACCCGTGTATTCGGAGTTTCTGAAGCGGGTGACATTTTCATCAAGAATCGAGCGCGAGATTGATCGCTTTTTTGTTAACGACGAAAGACTCCGCTGGCGACGTGTTACTGTTAGTATGTACTAAAGATACGTATCATGACGTGAATGTGTCGGTACGACTAAAAGTCTCCATAAATAACAAACTCCAGTTAATTAATAATTCGTTCTCCGAGCAGTCTACGGTTCGTACATACCGTAGTCGAAACATTGTACGGTAGTCTACCTGTAGTATTGCCTCTGAGAACGAAACGAACAACCGAGAGAGTACCAAACATCACACTATTCACGTAACACACAATCAATCTATCGTTAGCAGCAACTGTCAATGGTTCATATCATAGACTGGGCTGGAAAGGCTTATCCTACCTTCCCGATCCTGTTCTTCTTCATAATATTTTCCCGACAATCTACTTGCTGCTTTCCTATCCACTACCATTCGCCAATCTACAGGAATCGGCCATGCATATAGAGGACGGTGCTGTTTTGGTTGTCGGGGACTCCTCCATAACTACCTCCCAAGAACAAAATCATAATGAATCATCCCTTCGAAACTGCAAAACGACAGGCATCCATCGCACCAAATCCGTATGGAAAAGCGCACAAGCCGGATCTGTCACACCTGTTCAAGAACAAGTGTTCTTGACCATGACCCTCCGAAAACTCGATCGAGCCTTGACGGGAACCAAATCTCGTAACACTTCCTACGAATTCGCGGCATTGGCCGTCATGTTGGTTTTGATTTATTCGGCAGGTTCTCTGTCGCAAGAGAGCTTCAATACAGAAACCTTTGTTTCCTTGTCTTTCAATCAAGTCATTCTGATTGGTGTATGGCTCTTTGTGGCAAATCTTGTCACATCGGTCTTCAAAGAATCCAAGTTTATTGAACTGCTCTACTGGATGGTGGTGTACCTTCCGTTATTGAGCATCGTGGCAGACTTTGTCTTCTTCCGGGGTGACAGACCCATTCCAATCATCACTATCTTGTTGATCGTTGCCGAGGTCACGGCTGTGACCTTGTTTTTGTGCATTTACTACGTCTATCCCAATGTCATTAACAGTGCATGGTTTCGAAGGAACGGGCGTGTGTCCTTTTTCTTTGGTGTACGGTCTGTCTCGAACTGGACCATGACATATAAGCGAAAGAAGGGCCGGTATGGGTTCGGATCGAGACAAACCTGCAAATATTCGGGAGAAACGAATGAACACGGAGAGCCCCACGGATTTGGTCGGTGGTTTGATGATGCCTTTGACGGAGAGGTTCTAACGGGAAGCTGGAGGAATGGGGTACCCGTGGCCCCGTTTGTTTCTCGTAAGTATGGAAATGGGGACGCATTTCGAGCAGTCCGAGTGGCCTATGTCAAAGCGTCTGATGATGTGTTTGACGGTACCAAATGGTGGCCTACCAACGAACTTCCCATGCAAATTGGCATGGCCAGTGTCGAATGCAGCGTCTCGGGATCATTCTACAATGAGTTACCAAGAGCGGAAAATATGTTTGAGCCGCGCCCGTACGAAATTACTATCTCCATTCAGGAACTACTAAGCGATTTACCACACATTCATGAGCAAGCATCCCTTCAAACGCTATACATTCGGTCCGACGATCCTCGTGGTGTCCAAGTGGAAAATCATGTTTATGCTGCCAATGGGAGGACAGTGCAAGAGGTCGATGAGATTCGGATCAAGGTGAAGAAAGGTAGAAGCTTACATAGCAGAGAATCTATCATTCAGGAATTCATGCCGATTTCGCCCTATTTTGGCGAAGAAAAGATCATGGTACGCCACGATAAGTCAACAGAGGATAGCGATGGAGATGATGACAATTGGAATGTCGAGACAGCTGTGCAATCGTATCAAAAGGGTTCGTCTGCAGTGGACGTTGAAAACCAAAACTCTGTGGATAGTCACGACCAGGCTGGCATCAAGATGAAGGCCGCCAAATTCATTCTAAAAGTCGATGGTTGGATACCCTCCAACTCAAAGGACGTCTTGGTTTTTGTCCCTGGATTCAATTGCTCGTTAAAGGAAGCTCTCGAAAACTTTGGGCAGCTGATAGCAATGACCAAGTTGGATTCCCACGTACATCCGATTCTCTACAACTGGCCTTGTGGCCAGGTTCTGACGTACCATTCGGCCTCTCGTGCGTCTCTATCAAAAAGAAATCTTGAAAATTTTTGTAAGTTTTTGAAGGGATTGCAACATGCCGGAGTGAAGAATGTTCATTTGATGAGTCATTCGATGGGAGTACAGACGTTAGTCGGTTCCATGGTCGATAAGCCGGATGGATCTCGAAGCGAGTGTTCTATGTGCTTCCATCTGGCAACGGACTGCGATGATGTCAAGCCAGATGAGGCCTCATCGGCAGATAGCAAAGTTGACGACGAAAGCTTGCTTCTATGTCGAACTATTACTTTGCTTAATCCGGACTTTCCTCTGGTGCCATTCCAAGAACATGCGTTTCGCTCTATTCGACGGATTTGCAAGACTGTGACTGTGGTAGGGGACAAAAACGATGGCGCTTTGTTTTTCAGTCAAACTGTCAACGGGTTAGCAGTGCGTTATGGCTACCGGCAACCATATGAACTTTTGCCCAACGATGGGAACAAGAAGAGTTTGAAGGAACTCCTAACTGTTGGAAAGTGCATCGATTCGTTGTACTTTTCCGAAGATGTGGCAGAGAGAAGAGGGGTCGTCGGGCACGATTATCTGAGGTTCCGGGAGAATGCACCGGTACTTTTGCGAGAAGAGGCTCAAGGGAAGCTTTGGATGGACCTAGGTAAGTGTATTGGAGGAACGAATCCGATTGAGAATGGGATGTTTCGGTCGTCTCTCACTTGTCTTCTTTTTACTTACCAGATGTGATCGACACAACTGGTCTTGACACAAACATCGCCGACATTCGTCACAGTGCTTACAATCTAAATCCTAGTCTCTTGCGAGACTTGGAAGAGCTTGTTTCCACAGGGAAGCGTGCAATAGACAGATCATTGCTCTATCGAGAAGGAAACGTCTTTAGCTACTGTAACGCTCCTTCCTTTGTTTCGATGTAGGATTGCAATAAAATGGAAATTGTTAATAATCTATCCATTTTGCTTTCCTGTCACACTGACATTTCTACGATTCTACTAGCCAGTATAGTAGGTTTGTCGCTCCGTTCTGATGAGGGCCAATGTGGGACGTCGTTTGGAGATCCGCGAGTAGGCACGCAAATCCATAGTTGTACTTTGGCTGCGTAGTTTGGTGTCCTCTCCTCAAGCGAGAACAACGTCTCTTCACATGCGAAAGGCGCTCTCGTTGGCAAAGGATCCTCCTCCTCGGCTGCGTTTGTTTGAGGCCCGAGCCGACCTTCCAGTGGCACCCCCGCCACCACTTCCGAAATCAAATCCAAGTCCTTGTCCAATCACCCCTTGACGTCCCTTACCAGAATGTGATTCCGCCGAAGCCGCTGCTTGTTTGCTCTTGATGATATTCATGGCGATATCTGCCTCGGTCAAACCTTTTGTGACAGATCTCTGGGCTAGAGAAACTTCCTTCTCGCTTGCCTCGAGACGTTGTCCAAGTCCTTGAAGGGCTGCCAACAGGTGCGGGATGCGTTCGGGGTTCACGTCTCGAGAACACACAACGGGGAGGCTTTCATGTTCCCATCCAAAGCTTCGTGACTTTTGACACAATTTTCCCTTGAGTACATTGGCATAGACACAGCGAATGAGGATATCTTCGACGTTACGGATCCAACTATCGTCCGATGGGATTTGGACTAGAGAGATCCATCCGAGTGACTCGGCCAGTGAGGAGTACGAAATTCGGAGATTTCCGTGAAAACAAGCTTCTTCAATCTTTGAGAGGACTGTGAGTTGTCCAAGTTTGGTCAGTGCCGATTCGTTCAGAGGGAGATAAAAGTCGGGAGAATCCTGTTGTTTCTGTGAAAAATCTGTCAATGTTCCATAGCTGAACAAATCCAACGTGTTGGAAATGACGGTATCTCCTTCAAGGGCGGACTGTGCTGCCGCTTTGAATTGGTCAAATCCACAAAAGATTTCGGGATGGGCTAAAATCTTGATCACCAAGGATCGGACGGTAGAAACGTTCAAGGATCTGTCCTCTTTGACCACATTCAAAAATGGTTGCATGGCTGCCGTAGTGTCCAGTAACCCGATGGTGGCGGAGTCAATATTATCATTCATCATTTCCACGGATCTCGATACAAGGGTTGATTGCTATTCGGACAAGAAATGAAGATCAGAGAGAATGGGGGGGGAGAGATGGAGAGGCAGTCAAATGGAAATTCACTTCGTAGTCTATTATGATACCCGGAGTACTTTTTACTGTAGTATCAAAAAAGGGAACGAAAAAGAAAATTGCGGCGTTTCGTATGAAATACACGACAGAGGCAGTAGTGTAGATTGTCTACGATAGAAGGTACGGGTAGTCTACGACAACGATGGTCTCCTACCGGTCTGACTGCAAACTCCAAACTCTAACCTTCGTCTAGTAGAGTATGAAAAAGCAATACTGTAATTAACTCTACTTCGTCGTACTCTGTAACAAAAATGTCCTATGAATACTTTAGCTAGCTCTCTAGCTAGCTAATAGAGTACTCGGAGTAATACCGGTAGTAGGTAGCATTCGTTTTTGGAAGACCACTACAGGCAGAAGTAACGGAAAGCTTGAAAAACCTGACATTGGAGGAAAAGTACGCAGCAACCGAGTTAGCAGAATTGTGTTTCCCAACAACAGTAGTACGACTTGCCGCCCGTGGCTGGGCACCAGGGGTGGGCTATTTTTCTCGGATGCAGAAGAGGAGGTCGCAACTGGTATGATAGTCCTCGGTGTAGGCCTGAACCAAACTCTTCTCTTTGGTCCTGCTATCACATTCCAAGTTGTCTCGCCTGAGGTGACGCAGAAACGGCTTGGAAAACCTGTTCCTTTCCTAGCAGGTCGTTCTTCATTGTATTCGTCTTGAGCGGCTGGAATCTTCTACTAACGTACCGGGTACCGGATGAATACGTCGTAGGAATGATTACTGCTTTGCACAAGAAAAAGAAATTGTATTTTTTTGTTACTGCCTAGTGCTTCCGACGCTTCTTACTCTTCTTTTGGGGCTTGGAGTTCATCTTCACTTCAGCTTCATCAGCGGCAGCATCGACAGTCGCGGCAGCTTCAATTCTCGAAAACTCTTTTCGATCATTTCTGCATATTCGTCTGCATCCACAAATGCTTCAGACACATCCTGATTCTTTGGCTCAGTTTTGTAGCTCTTTTTTTTGGTTTTTTCTTTTGCTGCTGCCTGCTCGTCGTCGTCGTCGTCACTGTCCTCCTCAATGAGCGACAAAAAGTTTTTTTCTTCGTCATCGTCGTTGTCCGTGCTGCTACTACTGCCATCTGAACTCGCTTGAAACTTATCGTCATCTTCTTCAACACTCTCTTGATCGAGAGCTTCCGCGTTCAATGTGCCAACAATTTCACTCTCGCTAATCAATGGTTCCGAATCAGAATCCTCCGAGTCACTTTCGTCTGCCATAGCGTCATCTTCGAAGAATGCACCATTGTAGCTTTTGTTCTTTTTGATCCTAGTAGGAGCTTCAGAGGAATTGCTGGTGTCGTCGCTGCCGCTATCATGGCCATCACGATAGTCTTCGTTTTGATTAGCGTCGTCGTCGTCGTCGTTCTCTTCGTCGTCGTGCTGTCCATCATCGTACATGTCGCCCCAGTCCTCCATGTCGGGATCGTCATCTATGTCAGCAGGGCCGCCAGCAGAATCCTCCAACAGCTTCATGGCTAAGGAATCAACAAAGGCTTCTTCTTCCTCGTCTGTGTCCCAAGTGGCCTCATACTCCTCGAACGACTTCACCCCTACATCAGCGTCGGCTTCTTCGGCAGCTTCCAAAGCCTCCAGTTCTTGAGCATCCATCTCCTCGTCCTCATCGTCATCGTTCTCATTGCTGGCTTCGGCAGTGGAACGGGCGATTCCTTTTATTTCATCGCGTCGGGCACGTTCCACAAAAAACCGGTGAAAGAACTCATCCTGTTCACTAATGTCGTTCTTTTCCAAGAACCGGGGATCGTTCAGGGGCAGCTCCAATCTTGCCTCGAGTCGTTTCATGCGACGCCCTTTGGAAGCTGTGCAAGTGCCTGCCTTTTGCTTGTACTGCTGCAACAGCTTTTCGCGAGATTTGGGATTGCGATACGCAAACTTATCCAAAAATGGGGCCAAACCAAAGTCGTGCAGAGGATCTCCGGCATAATCTATCTCTCCAATATCATTCGCAAATTTGTTCACCGAAGGATGAAAATGATGGGACAGTAGAGCTAGCTCCCAATACGGTGGAGGGCCCCGAGTTGAAGTAGAGGATTCCATTTCACCATTACTGCCTTCATTAAGGAGCTGCGTCATGTTGACAATACCAGCTTTTGGTTCTCGTTTGGTGTCATCGAGAACTAAAGAAGCATTCGAGTCTGGATCAGGAACATCCTCCCATGAGAGTCGAAGATCTTGATGAGTCCTGGAAATCTCTTGCAGTAAAAACATCGTAGCAGCCATGGTTGGAGGTGGTGCATGTAAAACAGCTGCCAAAAGACGCTTTACAAAGGCGTGAACTCGATTAATGTCTGTATCGTATTTCATGGCCTTGTACAATAGATTGAAATACATGGTCAAGTGCTTGCCACGACATACGACATTGCTCTTCTGTAGAGTTGCGTACAACGCACGATAAAACCGATCTTGACGCTTCTGACGCTCCTCACTGTTGTATCCAATAGGATTGTTGTCGCGGTTTTCTTCGTCATCATCTTTTTGGTCTTTCTCTAGTTGAAAACCGACGGCAAGATGGAACAGCAGCATCAGAGCCTGAGTGCAAGCCCCCGGTGGAGCTTTGTGGACGATGCGAAACAACGCGTCAATATGCTCTTCCATATCTTGATCCTTTTCAGGTAGATACGGGTGAGCGCGATTGACGCCGGTCAAAAGAGCCGATAATAGTCTCCCCTTCATGGCACCAGCATCATCTGATGTTGTTGAAGTTTTGGAGTTTTTGGACTGTTTTTCGTTTTGCTTAACCGCTACTTCAAATAGTCGAAAATAGGTTTTGATCAAGGATGCCGGTAACGACGAGGATTGATCTCTAGACTTGTTTTGGTCATGATCGACAATGCCGGTCTCGATTTCGGGTCGTTTGAGTTGTAGCTGATTCAAAAAGACGATACAGTTGTACAGTGCCTTTGGCGCCAAGTGTGGTCTATGAGCAAGCTGTTGTACTTCTCGAGCAATCACTGTTTGCATATTAGGGTGACGCTGCAGTACGATGCGCAGTTGATGTCCTGCGGCCGCGGCCGTTTTCTTGTCAGGATCACCCAACTTGTTGACCATCATGTCCAGCAATTTCGCTTCTCCCTCTGGGACCGATGTCAAAAGATTAGCAGCAGATTGGAGGGTTGCAATTTTCTGCTGTTCCAGTCCATCGTGTAAGGTTTGTGCCATGTATTGACGCAAAAAAAGGTCGTACTTCTCCTTGACCATTTCTTCAAACCTCCAAAGCAAGAGTATTCTGGGAGATAGCATCTTGTGGCTGGACTTGTTCTGTTTCGAGCTATTCTTCGCTTCCTTGTTGTCCTTTTTGTTGTCATCAATGGAATTATTAATGTCGTACCGACACAACGGCCGTTGTCCCATGGTCAAGAGTTTCCGATCGGACGGCAACAATGTATTGACAAAAATGTCTTCCAGAGCTTCTCCCGCCAACTGCGCCACTCGGGAATTCGGTTTGCCGCCATGGCCACCATCGGTCGTTGCTGAACATCCAACCATACTCAACAACCCATCCAGTGCATACAATTTATGAATGGGATCATTAGAAATTGTGACACTCATGGCGGCGATTCGATCCTTTAAAGTACCCTTTCGCATTGTATTCTCGACCCATTTCTCATCGGATGACGATTTGCTGTCCTGGGATTGACTAAAGAGTCGGAGTTCATTCTGGTAGATGGCATCAGCAGTCGAGCGGAACCGGCGAATCAGTTCGGGCGTCATTCCATTTCGCTCTTTGAAAGGAAGGGACGCAATGGTATCATTGCGTCCCGTCAGATCCTGGCCATAGTTGTACCAGGTGGTGGCTTCTGCAGACAAGTTGATCAAAGGTGCCTTCACATTGGAGACGGCAACGTCACCCTTGAGAGAGAGTTTGTCAGATGGGAGCTCTCCCTTCCGCTTGTCCTTGCTGCGTCCCCGGCGTCGAAGCTGGTCGGGTTTTCCCATTTTTGCTTCAATAGCTGAAAGGCGATGACACGTCAAATGATGGGATGAAAAATCTATTGTCGTTGTTTGTTTACATACTTACTTTACTTCGGATCGATTTTTTGAACGAGGAAGTTTCATTTGGTGGGTGTGCAATGGGTTATGAGGTCTGAGGCATTTCATTCGCGAGCAAGATTTCAAAAAGACAGTACTCGTACTCTACTACCGTACTGCTATAGACTATGTCGTACTAATAAGTATGGTACTCGGTATGGTACTTCCTACTACTACGATACATACTATATTACGACAACTAGTCGTAGGTACTTTTCGACTTGCAGTTAGAGTAGTTATTACAAACGTACTCCGGAGTAGCATCCAGTTGATACATTATCGAAGTAGTACTTGGCAAGACAACTACTTTAGGTTCCATATTGCTGGCTACAATCAATTAACTATAGTTAGCATGCATATCGAAACACCTAACGAGGACTTTCATCGTGTCGCCATTTGTTGCTGTGTGAGCAGTTGCTGTTCCCGAATCAATCGCAATTCAGAATCGTCCAAGCCTTCATCCAAGTCTTCACCATACTCCAAGGCATCCATTAATTTGGCCAAGGCAATGATAGATCCAGTTTGTTGCAAATACAAGACAAAGTCAATGGCTGGTTGCTGGTTTTGCTTGTCGTCCCCGTCATCATCATCGTCGTCCATGTCAGGTTCCTTGCCACTTTTATCAGTTGTCGATTTCAAGTCCTTGTCGCCATCCTTTTCTTCGGACGCACTAGATACAGTGGACGATCGAGACTGCTCGGCTCCACCACTCTTGGAGGCGGATGGAGCGGAATTCTTCCCATCCTTGACACCATCAGCAAAAGTCACCGGAGTCACGTCTTGTTTGGCTTTCTTTTGCTTGGCCTTTTCTTTCTTCTTTTTGCTCTTGCTCTTCTTCTTCTTTTGTTCCGATTTCTCCGTCTCGTCGGCCCACAGTTCCTCTTGATAGTCTAAATGGTAAACTTTACAGTTGCAGTTGTGGCAGACATAACATTTGCATTCGTCGCAAAAACTGGCATCCGAGGTGCGATGCTTCGAAAAAGATTTCTTACAGAGAGCGCAAGAGACAAAGTGTTGCTTCCAAATGCGGTCGGCACGTTTGGTGACTGCACTGCTGTTGTTGCTTTTGCGGGCCTTTTCAATCAACGCGGCCGGAACCAAAGTGGGTGTGCGTGTCGCTTCGGTGTCTTCCATCATGCCACCTTCAATGTGATCCCGACGAATTGCCTCACGCGTCTCCTCGACTTGTAACACACGCTCCAGACCTTCCAGAGCCATCATGACCATGCTAGCTTCCGACAACAAGACGCCCAGAACGGCTACACACCCTTCGTCCACCAAAAGCTCAATTTGCGAATCGGCGCCACAACTGGTGGCATTCAATACCACCCAGCAAGCTTCGCTTCGCACTTCTTGGTCTGTCTTTTTATCTCCAACTAATTTAACCAACGGAGGAATGGCGCCCGAATCAATCACGGCCTGGATCTGGTCGACAGTACCAGCTGCAATATTGGAGAGGGTCCAGCATGCCTCTTTTTGGATTTCACGGTTGCTGTGGGTTATCAATTCTTTCAGACGAGGCACAGCTCCGCATTCCAAAATTACTTCAGTGTAATCGGTAGTAGTACCGGCATTGTTGTTGTCGTCACTGCATTCGGCGCACACAATATTTCCAATGGTACGTAGCGCAGGTTTGGTGACCCTCCAGCTAGGATGCAACAAGAGTTCCACCAAACGCGGAACAAGGCCACCTCTCGGTGCCTTTGTTTCATCCTTGGTTGTGACCACTTCGGCAATGTGAGACGATGGTCCATCACAAAGATGTGACAATGTCCAGCATGTATAACTCAAGACTTCGGAATCGGCCATGCGTAGCAATCGTCTCAACACGGGAAGCAAAATGGGCATTTCGATTTCGTCGCTGCTAGAGTAATCACCTGACTTGCCTCCATTCTTGCCACTGTGATTATTATTGTTGCTTTGTTGAAAAATACCCTCCACCAAGTTGGAAAGAGTCCAACTTCCGATACGTTGCAAGCTCAAATTTTCGGGATGGGCCTCCAGACATCGTAGAAGCTGATTCATGACACCGGCTGCCAAAATGACATCTCGTGCCGAAACGGACTTGTCACGATTGCCATCAATGGCCGCATTCGACGAGGAGCTGCCACCCGAGGATGTTCCCGGCGAGTCACCCACCGCGATACTGCCCAAAATCCACATGGACTGTTCGTACACTTCCTTGTTGGGGCTGGACAGTAGAGAAATCAACGTTGGAATGGCATCGGCATGTCGAAGCAACAAATGCTGGGACGACGGAGATAGTTGTTGCGGAAAGGAACTAATGGGACCTCCACCTGACCCAGGCACGGGAGTGGGAGGAGGAAGAAATGAATTGTTGGGTACGGCCGAATGTGCTCCACCGGGAGGCGGAGCCAATGAAGTGAAATTAATTCCCGCCGCTTGTGACGCCTTGGAATTCTGAAACAATCCATGGGACGATTGAGCGGCATTCGGAAACAGAGGAGCGGGTGGTAGGGAGAAATTCGTTTTGGAAGAATCTTTGTTGGAATCAAAGACACTGGAATTTTGGATTGTGGCAGTCAAACTGGCATCGAAACTCGCTACGGCTTCGGGAGACAGTGTTTGCGAAAACGACAATGGCGGAAAGGGCACGGATCCCGGAGCTGGGGCTACCAACGAAGGGTAGGGATATGTTGTGGGTGAGTCTTTGTTTCCAAACATGTTGAGTGACGACGATCCTCCCTTGACCGCTGCGGCTGCAGCTTGTGCTGCTGCAGCAACGGCACTCGACTGCGCCTGGGTGTGTTGATAATACGATTGTTGGGCGCACAACTCAGCAATATTGGTGAGAGCCAACAACGATTCTACTTGAACGGCTGGCCGGTCGTGAAATGTTAACCACTTCAACAAGACTTGGATCCATTTTCGTTCCTGTGCGGTAAACAACAAATCTCTATTTCTCGGGAGGAGCTGCAGTTTTTGGTTTCAAAAACATGATTAGTGAGATATCAGTGACCGAATGGGAAGTCTTTCCTCCCTCTAGTATCCATGTTTTCCTTCATGCGTACCTCACGAAGTTTTCGAGCCGTAGCCAACTGCAAGTCGGCAATGTCTTCATCCGACAAATTCGCCTTGGTGGTAGCCCCATCCTTCCATTGTCTGAAAGGAGATGAATACGATGAAGTATTATCGTTCTTTTGTAAATAGTCATCCAATTCCGTTGCCAACCGTTCGGCGGTCTCCCGAATTTCGGCCAATGTATTGGCATCCGGTTTTGGTTCCCCGAAGGTGCTCAAGTCGACGCCATTGGCAATCATGTCAACGGCCCGTTGTTTCAACGAACTGGTTGACAAACTTGATGTCGATTTGGTATCGCTGCTGGATATGGAGTCCTCTTTCGACGACGATGCCCTTTTGGTTCGCATACTGATCGAGGAAGAATCGACTGCGTTCTTGCTTCTGTTGTTGTTCAGATTGGACAAATAGAAAGACCCTCTTGGTTTTGTTTCAACGATTGATTACTCGCAGTAAAATGAAAATGGAACCGATGTCCTTTGAGTCACCACAGCCCGATGGAGAAATTCGTGTTTATAAGTTCTAATAATGTCTTCTGGAAGCACTTTTTAACAATGCGAGTATGAAATGAAGTGGTGATCTTGTTTCACAAACATTGTGCACAAGACCACCTGTTCAGTTGTATCGTCTGATAAGGCCTAAGTCGTATTATACTACACTACTACGAAGTCTACGGCCTAACTGTCTCACTAATAAAATACGGTATCGTAACACAAAAACGATCGAGTGTACGACGTATTCTTCTTTCCACCTCCGACGCACGCTGAGTGGTCACTCTCAACGCGCGATGAGAATACATACATGCGAGTCATGCGAGGTTTCCATGGTAGCCTGAACCTTCATCCAAATAAATTTTGTTTGGAGTCAAACGGAAGATACTTGCGGTGTTCGGAATTCGTACTCCGGTAATACCGGAGTCAACTCACTGACAGTGTGACTGCGAGTCTCACTCCTGCTAGGTTGTCCACTACGACCGTACGCTTAGAAGTACTCCGAGTACGAAATTGAAAGGCTATACAAACATAAAAACCATAGCATCCCCTCTTGCTATACTCTTTAGAATTTGTTGGAATGCGACGATGTTGCACCATCCGCTCGAATGCGTTCGACAAATTGGCTCTGCTGTTCAGGCGACGGGAGGGAAATTTTCGACCGTTAAGTCACCCCAGTGTTCTCAGACGGAACGACATCGCCCAGCACTCCATTATCATTCTTCCTATAAATCTGAACTTTGGGAGGAGGCAAGTTGGTAGGTTAGGATGCTTGCCTGAAACAGGCGGTTGGGTAAAAATGGATTTGCAGGACAGGACAAGCCCTTTCAATTGCTTTCGGAGATTACCAATTTGATAGTTGTCTTCATCACCGGCATGAAGTGTATGTAAAAATTTCTTCATCGATTTGAGAATCGATGCGCAGCGTTCATTGTTGGAAGGACACCAAAATCGCCCACATTAAAAGTGGTGGAATTCTCGTTGTGGAGCTTTGAGCTAAGGAACATCGATATACTTTACACGTGGATAGCATGACTTGATGTGAAAATCAAATGCACGCGAAGTATCATAAACATATCTTTGTGAGATCAACATCGCTTGCAAATAGAATCCTACCATGAAGGTTAAATTCGACAGGTGCGCTATTTCCACACATGAATCATCGATGCTTTTCTCTTCTAAGAAAAATAGACTTCACAGTCAACTGGGGTACGTTAGGGTTGCGTTCATATTTAAGTAGTGCGAACAATACCAGTGCGACAAATCGATCCATCCTGGCACCATAAAATGAAGGATTCTATACCTGAACGGATGGCATCCGATCCTTGTTGACATTGTTGTTTGAATCCTTCCTGATTCTCACAGCTCAACTGTGTCGGGGAGTTTTTCTGCTCTTGTTTCACTTCTGGCGCTTCCTCCAAACATACCACCATCTCCTTGATCTCTTTTCGGAGCATACTGACTTGCCTTTGTCCCAGTAAATGAGCTGGTTTTTTACGTCTCAACGATTTGGAGGCCAAGTAGTCAAGGTCACTGACGGTCGCGACCGACCCGCCACATTCCGTCTGATCGTCGCCAACATCATGGGCTGTGGACACCCTACCGGAGCTGCATTTCCGACGTTGTGAAAGTGAGGTTGGACCAAAATCGGCCGGTCGGAGACGTCGTTGGTCCAATCCCACGGATCCGCCGAAAGGCATGTGAGTGGTATGACAGGGGGGCAGTTTCTTTGTCCCCTGTCCACCGATAGGCCGACCCAAGAGATGATTCAACCTGTCCGTTGTATTGGGGGAAGGTTGAATGACATCTCCATGCGCAAAACTAACGTCTTCGAGCAGCGGCTCATTACGAATGCACGTCTCTCTTCCCGTTGGAGGGTCTTGACGCCGTTGCTGATTGCTTTTGGGAGTGCGGTAAAAGTCGTCAGGAAGTTGTCTACTGTTCACATCGCTGGTCGACGGTGGCTTACTGTAGGATATTTTTGACGCTGGCTCCTTGAATACCGGCCTTACGTACGATCTTGAGATTTTTCGTTTCCCTTCATTTTTTTCCGGCATGCTGGAAGAGTGTGGGACAATCATTCCGACACTCTTTACATCGTTCTTGAAAGCTGTTTTGTTGGATGCGACAACCTGCGAGAGGTCATACTCACTTCCAAAGCATCCTACAAACATGCCTTGTTCCATCAAAATATCGCTATTGCTCCTGTACAGAGTGGCTCCGTCCCATTTTTGTACCATGATGATGGCTGTGATGCGGAAAGAGCATGCGTCCTGGGAAACGAGTACGTGACAGGTGTGATAGCAAGGTCTTCTATTTGTGCGACATGGTTCGATAGGAGAGTAGCAAGACACTAAGCAAGCGACAGCGTTTGTCGTGAGAAACAAAATAATCAATGATTTCATCATGCGTTCAATATGTCGAAATTTTGCTCTCGAATTCGCGGCGATGGAGCCAACGGACCTTCCAGTTGCACGCATCTTAACGGCTATAGCGGCGCGATAACAAAAATCAGAACTATTTGTGAGAAGATAACGTGCACGTAATTGAATTTTATCTGTCATTCTTGTTGCTAATTACCAAGTTCGTTCTTAGACGGTTCAACCGATGAAGAATCTCCAGAATTTTCCTCTCATCTTCATCTACTCTACGACAACACGGAAGAACGGTACTGTACGGTAGTACCTAACACTTTAAGTCGTACGACGGACACTGCCAGCTTGATGTTCCCCCCCATTACTACTTGCCGTGGAGACAAGCTTCTTTCATCCACAACATCGTCATGGTCGTCCGTCTTGTGGTGATATTATAACTGCAACCATGGAGGAGTTTTCATACGGCGATGATTACTTTACCGACGATGGATCCAGCTTTAGGACGTCGTTGACCCACTATTCCATCGATCCCTCGATGACAACACAGACTGAGATGAACAAACAGCATCATGGTCTCTGCTTTTCTCGGTTGGAACATGCATGTCGGACATCCTGCGATGCATTGTGGTGGTTCCTTACAGAATCGTCGTCTCCCGCAGAACAACAACGTCAAGCATCAAACGCACTACCTAAACGGAGCCATAGATTGCGAATTATCGACAGTGACGTCGATGGTCCGACATCTTCCTATTCCGCTGATCCTTCATCTCGACAGCACGAAGTTCCGCCGATCAAGTGGAAAAACAAGGGAAATCCAGCCAAAGTATCGTTGCAGTCTTCTTCATCTTCGGGGCTTTCGTCTTCAGAAAGTTCGAGTGTGGGGGCAACTCGGGGAGGGGGAAACGGTGTTGTAGATAGGGATATCGCGTCTAACATTCGAGACGACAAACAGACTGTCGACAAGCATGATTATGCTCACCAAAAAAAAATCGTAGCTTTCAAACCGGATGGCCAAAATTCCACCAGCACGTCGAAGAGCGAGAACATTAGAGAACTTCAAACGGTGGACAGCAAAGTTCTTCATCGACGCCGTCAGCAGAAAAAAATAAAGGACGTGATTCGCTTCAAGAATTGGAACGATCCAGAGGTCATTAGTGCAAATCTACCGACCACAGCCGAACCTGCTACTGGAGGTCATCAACGCACTAAGCGTCTTTCGGGAATTCCTCCCCGTTCACCTCGTAAAGACGGTCGGACAAAAAATTCGGGCAACATGCAACAGCGTCGCGGAGGAATCTTGAGGAAAAGCGAAGAACACTCAACTGACGTTCATAGTGATGCTGTGGCAAGCTCTTCCTCTTATCCGAATCACTGCGATCACATCCAAGAATCAAACGATCTAGGGGCCGTACGAGACGCCTCTTTTCAAGCGGAAGCTGTACCAGCTCGTACTCTTGACGAAATGGATGTGGCTAAGCTACAAGGAATTTCTGGACAACATCCTAATGAGCTCGATAATGCAATTTCGCTGGCGGACCTCAATCACTACATCGAGAATGACGGGTTTGCGGAATCAAGATGTTTCTTTCCAACAAATTCAGCAAGAGATGATACCAATACAATCAGGGATCAAGACGATGATATTAGTCGTATCTCCATACCTAATGTGGAACAGGCGTGGTCAAAGGATAAATTTGCAGTTTATCCGACTAGTCAAGAATCGATATCGATCGCCCCTACAGATGCCTCCATTAGATACCACCGTAAAGCTACATCTTGTCATCAAGCTACGAAAAGTTCAAATACGAAGGCCAGTTCTTCGCTTTCTGTTTCATCACTCAATAGTGCCCGTTACGCGAAGGAAAAATTTCTTCGAAGTCGTCTAAGCTTTGATTACAAGGAAAAAGTCGTTCTTTCCCAAGAGATTGCTGTACGCACCGAAACAAATAAACCAAGGGAAAAACCACAGCAAAGATGCAGTAAACAAAACGCAGCATCAGTGGCAAGTATGGATAGATACATTCGCAGAGGTCACATTCGAGTGCGCGCTGAAGATGAGACCATGTCAGCATATTGATTGTGCCCTAGTAGAGCTGAAGATCGTAACTCATCATAAATGATACGCGATGAGCAAAATACTTGAAAATCGTTCGAGTCACACTTACAATATTTACACATATTATGCGTTCAGTTGCCAAGTCTTGCTAAGACTCTAATTTGGCGATTCTAGCTTTGATGGCTCGGATACGAATCAAGGCTTCCTCCCTGTCAAGTTTCTTCCGTCGGATCTCATCCAACTCGGATCGTTTATCTTCTTCAAGAGACCAGATATTTTCTTCCGTGTCTCGAGAGTCGATTCTGCCAACAACCTGCTCATTCGAAGACACGGCGTCTTTAGGTATGGAAATGTTCTTTGGAAAAGCATGGATTGTCTTAAATGAATCGTCTGTTGAATGTTTTCCAAAATTTGCTGTAGCAGCGAGCAAGCCGCTGCGCGAAGTCACCTCCATGTGGCCAAATGTTGGTGTAGGAAGTGCGAGGTTAAATTGTTTTTCATTCTGATGCAACGATCGTTGGTGGAACGACTGTGCTCGATCATCTCTGTCAATGTCAGCGACAGATTTCCTGAGAGGATAATAGGTCTTGTTTGGGTTCGGCTTGTCGCTGGGGAGGTCACGTCTGGTATGCCATGTTTGGCGTTCGTCAACGGACCTCATTTTTTCCGCTACGTGATCCTCAATATGGATGACACCGTGTGCATCTACATGTGTACTGGATCCCGATATGCCAGCAGGATCGATAGATGACTTGGAATTGGTCAACGATCCCTTGAGCCGCGTCCATTCGCTCCGAGCTATCAAGCCATCGGCATCTACCGACGAAGATTGGCTTTTCGAAGTGGACATGCCAGCTTCGATGTTTTTTCCTGACCAGCTTTGTACAACCATCGGCGGGATGACTGCCTCAGGCTCCAAGGATGATCTGGTAGCAGTCCTAGGCTTTCCCTCAAAGGTTGGTCTGCTAGAAGGCTTAACCTTCTCCTCCAAAGTTGGCTTGCCCGCAACTTTTGCCTTTTCTTCAGCCAATGATGAAACGCGATGCGCATGATGAGGCTCGCGGTCGACATAGTGGACGGGTTCGTATCTGTCGCTAGATTTGGTCTTTTTCATCAGTGTGTCCATCTGTTTCTTACGCGCTTCCATCTTCTTGGATGCAACAACGTCTAGAGGATTTCTTTTCCCATTGGATGTTGATTCTAGGTTTTCAAACAGCGATTGCCCGGAGAAGGCTTCGGCTTTAGAACGCTCCTCTGCCATGGCCATAGCCGACTCTCGCAATTTTTCGATAGTTCTTCCTTTGAGGCGAAATTTCATCCGTTCTTTCTTTTTTAGTTTCCGTAGTCTTCGTCGTTCTTCCCTGAGAACGTCTGTTGATACACTGACAGCATCGGATGTCGAACTATCTGAATTAAACTCTTCTCCATCACCGATATTATCCAAATAATCGTTCAATAGGCAGGCCCACATTCCATCCAGTAATCCCGGCTTCTCCTCGGCCTGCTTCGGTACAGTGGTGTGGACCACAAGCGCTGGAACTTTCGGTCCCATTTTGACACCCATGCAGCAGTATGAAAAACTACCTTCGATGCAACACGCAACGCATGTGTAAAAGAAAAACTCGCAACAGTGACAACAAGAACAACAACGCAGTTTGGTTGATACTGGAAGTGTCTTGAAAGGTGTGACAACCACGATGGCGTTGAATTCAAAACCAGCCTCATCGTGCATCCGTTGGTGTAAGTAATTTGTGAAGATTTCGAATTTTGATCTAATAGTGTATATATTACTAACTGTAAAGTATTCATTGGAGAGACACGGAGGTCAATTGGGCCTATCAAGTTCGAGCTGCGCGCAGTCATTTGGGAATGGAATAAAATTTGCTTAATCACAAGATTCAAGGGTTACTCCGTTGAAGCGCACCCCAACACCAACACTTACAGTTACTACCGTAGCTACTTGATCACTACAGCAAGTACAATAAAAGCTTTTTGGGATTGAGGACATTTCGAGATGACGAGTGAAGGGATTGATTGTGTAAACATTGGCAGATTTTCTGTACAGTCGTATCATACTTCGTAGTCAACTCAAGATCACAACGATGCGACGGGAGTTGAGTTATTCTGGAAGAGTCGATCAAGTCTATCGAGGCCAATGCCAATAATATCAAAGAATCGACTCAAGAGGACAGTATTCATCTTGGCCGCACTTACCATGATAGCTACAAAATCGTACGAACTATAATTGACACCAATCATCCATGATGAGATAGATCCATAGATTACTGTTGTACGTACTTGGCCGATCCCTCTTTCAGGATCAGAGAGTGGGCCGTCTTTGTCGACAAAATCAACCTTCCAATACAAAATTTTCAGGATGCGAAAGTTTCTTTTGCGATGGTGATGATGAAACATTGATTGGTTTCCGCTGTCACACAATCACTACGCAGGGGAAGGATGATATCGGCGAAAGAACGAACGGTGAAAAAATAATATTGCAAGACACCCTCACAAATACCGCAGTCTTACTTTCACATCATCTCTGTTGAAACGTTAGTTGGTTAAGTTAATTACAGCAAGCAATTCAAAGGTACTCAACTTCATACCAAGCTTCGAAGTGTCGAACAGTTTCTGGAGGACATTTTTCCTGGTAAACCATAGCAAGCTATCGCTAGTTGGGGTGCTATCTTTCCCGGAATGTTGCAAGCTCCGTAAAAAATATGTTACATTGTGAGCAACAGGTAGTTGTTTATTGTATGGAGGATTCAATGGGTGCTTCGGAGTGATGCAATCACTCCAAAGACCAAATGGAACAAAATTCATTTGATGCGATCCGACCCAGAAACTCTCAATCTTGTTCAATCTTGATTTCACCTGGACATGGTTTATGACCATGGTTTCGCGGTGTTTCCTTACAAGTATGCATTATTCCTCAAGCATAAAGTTGTGACGAGCAATTCGTTTTCCATACACCAACTCTGACAGTGATCTGAGATTCTTTTTCAAAATTTTCGATGGCTTTTGCTTATGAAACCTCAATAAACGCCGCTTGCTAGACGTAAGATGCCCCAAATTCGATACGGAGGTTTGGTCTTTTTTATCAAAGACAACGAGCTTGTCCATTACGTCATCCTCGGGGACACTTTCCAAAATTTCAGTGCGTAAAAACAATTCTTCTTCATCAAACAATTCTTCCTCGTTCATATGGCTCATATCGCTGCGTGAGCTCATGGTAGAATGAGAAAAACTTCGTTCTATATCTGGACTGAGCATTTGAGCTTCCTCGATCTTTTCGATGGGAGATTGAGTTTCATTTGGACCTCTGTTCCTTGTTCCACCGCTTGCCTTTTGAGTGGATGCAGTCGAATCGACAAATGATAAAGCATCAGTGAGAAAATCAAACAAGCTATTGACTGAGATTACATCATCTGAGACTGGAATCGATGCAGTTTCAGCACGAGTCTCAACTTCATCATTGTCACAATCACACTCATCGTGAAGGGAAAGTTCTGGTTCTTCAGTGAGGTGCTTTGACTTGTAGATTGATCCTTCCACTGGCACCACATGGTCTTTGATACCATCTGCAACAATTTCAATTTCGTTTAAGTTGCTGCTCAGCTGAAGCTGATCTCGAAACTTCGGCGGTGAGGGAGCTGGGTCGCGTTTTCGGGTCTTTGTTTGATCCTCAGTCGGGGATGTCGAAGTCACTGGCGATTCCTCTGCTTCTGCTTCTCTGTCTTCCGCCGCAAAAGGAACGAACACACATGCTCCAAGCGACACATCAACTCTGTCATCCTCGTCTCCTTTTTCTTCTTTTTTTGGAGTGCCACTGGCAGCTTCAACCGAAAACGAGGATGCATTGATGTTGCTTCGGGGGGTAACGGAACGTCCTCTTTCCACCATTTTTGGTTTGGGCACAATAGTGTCCGTTTCAGGCGGCTCTCCTTGACCACTGTTGCACAAGTCTAGATATTCTAGCATGGTGACGGTGGTTCAGCAACATGAGGAAAGGGTCGTGACAATGAGTCGGTTAAAATTAGTAGTGAAAACAGCCTGGAAATGCACACATCATGTGAAAATTAGGCTTCGTCAAGGAATGGAACGATGCTCAACGCCTCAACGCAAACACTCGCGCACACCGCCAATTTTTATCTTTTTTTCTATATACCAGTTGTTTGCGTCTCATTTTTATGGGACTTTCGTGCAAAGATCGCTGGATGTGATCAAGTGCGCACACTTCATCAACAGTAAAGCCCGCGGGGCTGTATCATAAGTCGTAGGTAGTCTAGACTAGTAGTGCTAATAATAGAGGGTATATCAAGTACGGTATGACGGAGTACTACCGGTAGCCAAGGCCATTTGCCTTTCCTGCCAGAAACATGTTTGGAATCAAGCACAATCATCGCAAATGAAAGCTCTCTGCGATCTTTCGGTATTGTGCTTCGTTTCTCCTCTGCTTCCATTTTTCCGCAGGTGCAACAACCGTTAGTGTGTATAGCTTGTCGCCGGATGGACTGGGGGCAATCACTGCAATATTTCGAAGGAGTGGTCCACGTTGTCCTCGATCAATGAGATACTCAAATATATATTTCGAATTATTTTGGACAGCGTTTAGCAAAGTGGCTGTTCGTCCACTTCCTTCTGGAGCTATGGAAAGCGATAACAGCTTTTCGGCTGCATTGGCGGGAGTGCCCAAAATTCCTTCCAATGTGAACCCAGATAAGCCTGACGAAACAATCACAGATACATTGGTATCTCCCGACTCGGAAACACCCTTTTCATTCAACCGACCAGCCGGTCCGTAGGCAGAGTCGGGCAAAGTGGAAAATCTTCCCGTGTTGCTGTTACTTCTTCGTTGCATGGAATAGTCAAGCGGTTGGATCTTCCGTTGGGCCTTTGCTAGTTCCACAAAGGTGTCCGCCACCCATTCTTTGGGAACCACAAAGGTATAATCAGCAGTGCGACATCGTTTGTAATCACCTCGTGGAAAGTAGGTATCGATTCCAGTTGCTTCCACCTGATCTTCGGGAAGTGCCATCAAGAGACGACTAGTCACGCCCAAAAAGTTCCCAGCCAGGGCAATGCCACTGGCGGAAAGTGTTCCCAAGATAATCCGTCGTGGATTGGTGCCCATGGCCAGCATGAGATCTTGCGTAGTGGGCCCATTATTAGGACGGATAGTCGGAGGTTTGGCTCTTGATGAAGATTTTATGGTCAACGACGGAGGCGCGTTCTCATTTGGAGTAGCACAGTCATCCACCGAAGGTTCGACGTTTTCTTCGCCACTGTTTGACCCAGGAGCAGGGGTAGTCAATGCGCCAGAAGGATTTGATTGATCGTTGCTATCGGTCAAACGTCTGAGCGACGACGTTTTCCTGGAATGGGAGCTGTCAGAACGCAGTGGAAACCGGCGTCCACTGTGCCTTCCAATCGGAGGAGACCATGCATCGGAATGGCGAACCAGTCCAAGGACCAGTAGCATTGAAATCGTTTGCAATTTCGCATGCATCCTGTCTGTTTTAAGTGTACGGCAATTCTATGTTTGTGGCACAAGTAGTACAATACTTGTCTGACATTTTGCAGACCGTGTTCGATGTATCATACGGGGCTACAACAACAACATCGGTAGCGAAAAGCAATAGAGTGGCGCAAGACGATGATAGTGATGATGATGATGTGTGTGACATGTCCCAAGATTATTGTTCACACAGTCAATCATTCCATGGAGATGACGACGACGTCGTACTCCGTTATGTACTGCAGTGTACTACCGTAGCTTGCTACCTTACGGTAGTAGTAGTATGTTTGAATGTTGCCGTTTGCAGTGTGTGGGGATCATAAGGATGAGGATAATGTCTACTAGAGAGGATAGACTGCCGATCCCTACCGTAGTCCGCTTGACCCATATGACGTCATCATAGATACTACCACGATATCATCCTATGGAAGACACCAGTAAAAATTACGTAGTATACATCGTGACATGTGTAAAAAATATAGAATTACAAAGACAGTGATTTTGCAGCAATCAGTACTTGAACTGTTTGACATGTTTTCTCTTACCAGAAACCTTGGAAACCATGCAAGACACTACCTTGCCAGTAAATTGTGTGATGTAGCTGGCAAAGATAAAACAGCAAAAACAGCCAGAGACACAATAATCAGTGTTTCCAAGTCTCTGGCTGTTTTTGCTGTTTTATCTTTGCCAGCTACATCACACAATTGAGTAAGCTCTTTGTACAATGGGTTCAACACTTCGTGAGAACCATCTGGGTTTGCCACATCTGAAGTCTCATCTCCTGGTCCGACAAAGGAAAAGTCAGCACTACAATTGTGCATTTCCTCTGTCATTCCAACCGTATTTCCCTGATGCTTCTCCATGACGGCTACTGCCTTCTCAACATGTTCAATGTTGTAATTGAGGATGGAAAGCTTATTGCTGCAACATACTCTCTGCCGTTTGCAGAACATGTGCACCGGTGTTTGTCCTGGCTTGTAATGGTTTCTTGTGGAAAGCGTCCGAAGTTTTCTTCCGGTTTTGGGTGAGTTTGTCCTCATCCTGGTTGATCATTACCTTCGTGGCCTTGGCTTGTGACATGTTTGGAAGAACCCGATTCTCGCAATATTTGACGCCGTAGTTTGTGCCTTCCAGGCAAGTGTTGGAGTATGCATCAAACCCCCGCACTTCAAGATAGAAGCACCTCGCAAAGAGTTGTTCATGAACAAAGACATTGAGGAATATAGACAACTTCTGATTCTTTTGGCAATTTCTTTGGCTTTCTCACTTCTGCCGAGAGAACCTACATGCTGCTTCCATCCTTGGTGAATAATGTGCCAACCACAACGACGGCGAACACACTTCGTGGAAACCGATGAGATGGCAGCATCCAGCTGTGTCAGCTCCTGGGAATCACCATTAGTAAGAACAAGCCTTATTCTTTCACAGGTTGCCTTCCCAATTATTGCGGGCACAGCCGTCTGGAAAAACCACCGAAACATCCACGCCCTTTCATTTGGCGCCCATGCCCGAACTACAACTTGGACCCTGCCCTCTGCGTCCCTCACTCCAAACGTGATCAGTGGTCGGTTTTCCTGGTTGGTTTTGTGGGTAGCATCTGAGAAAAGAAGCTCAGGAAAAGCCTGTAGACAACGCTTACCAATAGGCATTGCCCATACAAGTGAGATGAGCACATGCTGGTCATCTCTGTTGGTGATTTATTCGAGTATGCATCGCAGAGACGTAAAGCAGTATGCATCGCAGAGACGTAAAGCAGTGTCAGCCAAAGACTTCCTCATCCGCAAGGACCTCGCAATGAACGTGGCCTTGATTGCCAACGTAATCCAGTCGTTCGGTCCAGATTAGTTGTCCCGAATCAACCTTGTCAGAAGCTCCAACTTCTGTTTTAGTTTTCTTCTGGGTCTGTGGTACTAGTTCGGCACTAGTACCACGAACCCCATGATACAAGGCACAGTAGGTTGCACCTTTCTTCTTCAGATAGGCCAAAACACGATCGGTGTCACTGTCCAGATGCTTGTATTGTTCCAATTCATCAGTGTTGTTCAAGCCATCTGCAAGTTTGGCTTGCACAAGAATCCGTTGAAGGGCAACGTTGCTCGCCGTTGCTGCACTGCATCTAAGAGGTGGTTTGTATTAGCCATGGTAATGGCAAATGACTCGCAATGGCAAAAACGACGTATATTGATAAGCAATGGCAGTGGCGGGCGATGGCAATGTATACGACAGTAGTAAATGATGGGGTATAAAGGACAAGCAATGGCGGTGGCAATGGCGGCCGCATCGCGATGGCAATCGATTTTACGGTAGTCTACTTGTATAAAATAATATTTGAGGCAAGGCGGCAAGTCGGCAGGGCGAGTCGGCAGGGTCAGTGACGCTGACGTCATTAAGGTCAGTTCGATCTAGTTTCGGGTACTGGTAGACTAGGTACCATGGTACCATGAGCTACGACAGTAGCTAGAGAGATTACAATCGAAAATTATTGACTCGTCAAGATAAATTTGGTGGTGCCTTACGACATATTATTATGTTCGAATGTACTCCACGCTTTTTCTTTTGAATAGGGATCATCATCATCATCATCATCATTCGTATTAGAACTTTTTGATCCTGGTTGTTGCAAGTCTTCTTTGTGCTTTTGACAAAGAGTTGCCAAAGCTATACAAACGCTACTTTCAATTCTTGTCCCTTTTTGCCGCCGCTCTTGTTATCACCACCGCCGTTATTATTACAACATTGTGGATATGCATGATCTCGCAACAATTCTTGGGTGGGCACCGCTGTATCTGCAAGAGTATAGACGGAAAACCTCTTGTCGTTTACATAGACATCTAGTCCGAAGAGTGCAGTTCCATTCAAAGAAAGACTCTCCTTTTCCAACAACTCTTTGATACGATGCGGTGTGCCGACGGCCAATCCAAAGTCGGTCGTTTCGAGTTGCCGGGCTTGGTCGTCAATGGTACCCTGTTTTGGGAAGAGTTTAGCGACACGGAGTCGCAGCGGTACCAAATCTTTCAACACTGCCACACAGCGACGTGCCGACAAGCAAACAATGATCATTTTGGGACTCTTTCGGGCGATTGTCTTTTTGAGTTGTTTCTTGGAAATCCAACACAAGAGTCGATCCATGAAATTGTTGCTATGGGTATTTTTGTCGTTGAGGGGTCGGGCCATGTGTTGTGGCAAGAACTTGACGCCAGCATAGACCGATAAGATTTCCGCTCTGGATTGTATTGTTTCATCCAAGATTTTGGTTCCCAATGACTGCAGTGGCCCTCCGTTTCGACCTTTTTTGCTTCGTTTGGATTGCGACGATAACGCTGTCGAAGAAGAAGGAGTATGTTGTAGTTGTTGCTTGGTGTGTTTGCTTGTGTTGTCAACATCCCGTTTTCGTTTGTTGCCGTTTGAGGGTACAGCCGACGATTCGTCGTCATCTCGAAAAGTGCTGGTCCCCCCTTCCACGGCGGATAAGTCGTCGTCTTGGTCATCATTCGAGGAAGCATCGTCGTTGTCGTCGCCCGTAACAACGTTTGATTTCAACGGTGCGGTCAAGTATTCATCGTCACTGCCCAGATCGTCACCACCCATGATTCAACAGATATTATTATCTTTTTTTGGAAAAGAACTACGGAGTAAGACTTCAAAAAAGAAATACATCATCCAAACAATAGCTACGTCGAATTCCTAGAAATCGAAGGGGGAGGGAAAATTGACGATCAGATCACAGTCGATTCATCAAGACTTTTCGGCAAACAGAAGTTTGGTGGGTGGCCGTGGAAAAGGGAGACAAACAGACGACAATACGAGGACGGTTGTTGTTCATGTATCATAGTATCTGGGCTCCAATTCCGTGGGATTGGATACACGGTCTGTCCGTGGTTCCTCAGATGACGTCTTGAGCATCACCTTGACTGTGAAATCCTTTTCTTTTACAGTCATCAGTTTTTTACCGTCCTTCCTTTTCCTGGAGAGAATGCGGAGTATCATACCAGTTCGGGGAGTTTTGACTGTGAAAGTGAACAAGATTTTTTACAAATCAAAAATTTGCCGCCGCCGTCTCTCGTCAAACTAGTAGCTGCAAGCATGAAGAATGGTTGCCTCACGAAATCGTCTATACTACTTGATAGAACAGTAGAGAAATGGTCACGATGGATCCTGGTCTTGGCTTTCACAGCAAATTGTTCGCACAACTGGATGGCATCATCGTTTGTGCTACAACCACCACCATCACCACCGCTATTACCTACAAAGCGGTTGACGACGACGACGACGACAAGGCCACCCCACCGACAACTGCGTTCGTGTTCACTCCTGAACCACAATAGAATAAATTGTCTACTGCCTGTTTGTAGAATGCAAAGGGACATTTTTCAAAGGATACAGACCAAACAATCCGCCACCGAAAAACAACAACAAGGAGAAAACTCCAGTGCCACCATTTGGAACCAAGACGGCAATAGCACCTCCACAGTGGCATCGTTCAGCATATCGTTGCCACATACCGAGAACATACCCGAGGGTGTCATAGGACCTCTCACATTGTTGTTGCTGTCTCAGTTTCTACTCTTTTTGGGCGTTGGCGCTGTCATTCCAAGTATTCCTCTCTACGGCAAAGAAATTGGACTGTCAAGTGCCGCCAACGGCATCGTCATTTCAGCACCCGCCGTTGCACTGTTATTGGCTGCCAATTGGGGTGGCACCCAAGCTGATCGAGCACGAAAGCCTGCCATGATGCTGGGAATGGCCATCATTGCGGTTTCCGACGTCGGAACTGCTCTCGCCACCACGCTGCCAGCGCTCATTTTGGCGAGGCTGGGGCTTGGTGCCGGAAGGGCCTTGTCAGAAGCAGGAGAACGGGGCATGTTGGTAGACTTGGCCAATCAAATCCCGAGCTTGCGAGGACGAGCCTTGGCGGCGCAACAAGCCGTGGTGGCGCTAGGAATTACTATCGGAGCACCGGCTGGTGGAGTGGTTGTGCAACAATACGGTCCCAGGGCCGCCTTTTTGTGCGTCAGCGCTGCCGCCATTGTAGCTCTGATTTTGTATGCCTTTTTACCAGAAACCATTGCCGATCCTAGACAGAACAGCAACAAAAGCAGCAGCAAGATTGAAACTCCTTCTGGTCCAAAAATTTGGATGGATCTACTCAAGGACAAACAATGGCAAGGACTTGCGCTTTGTCAAAGCGGTGCCAGCTTTGGATTTGCCGCCAAGATTGCATCCATTCCTATTTTGGCAACAGCGGCCTTGCCAGGCGAAGCAGCCGGAGCAGGTGCACTGTTGTCCGCTGCCGGAGTCAGTGGTCTAATCGGAGCGCCCATTGGAGGATGGGCCACCGATCGAATCGGGGCGAAGGGAACAATTGTCATAAGCGGTCTTGTTAGTAGCATTGGGTTGATGCTGGTTCCGGTAGCGCTTGCTGCCCCTTCCTATGAAATTGGAACTGATCTTCAACTTGACTTTGACGGTGTCATTCTGGACGGCACCGCAGTCTTCTTTTCCTTGGCTGTCATGCTTTGGAGTTTGGGTGCCACTGCTCAAGGACCTGCATTGATTGCACTTGCTCAACAATTCTCTGCACCGGGAGCCGAAGCTACTTCACTTTCCTTGGTCAAAGCTGCTGGCGATGGAACCTACATCATCGTTCCTTTTCTTCTTGGACTGTTTGCTGACACTTTCTCGATTACAGGTGTTGAATGTGCCTTGGCAGGTGCTGCTATTCTGTTCGGAACTACTGCGCTGGCGATGCTAGTAAGTGATCCAAGCAATTCAAAAAAACAACTAAAGTCATCCTGAGCGACTGAAAGGACAAAGTTGTTTCTGCACTTTAGTGACATTACATTGTACACAACAAAAACGAAACCAAAAAAGATTAAATCATCAAAACTCCAAGAGCACCTGCTGCCAAGCCAAGCGCTCCAATAAAGGCTTTTCTCCCGCTGTCTTCCTCGGTAGGTGGTTCTTTACATTGCGGATTAGCAATGGCATACTCTCGATTCAACTCTTCCTTACTGTCCAAAGCTCTACTCTCATAGGTTGCGTTGCATTGAGGGAAAAACATGTCATATCCGCAAAACCAAGCCATGCTGAATCCATCTCCGAGATCAAACTTTTGCCGGGGGTAATAGTACAGGAATGCCATACACATTTCTTCGGCAGAAGCGAGACCAAAAGTTCGAGATCCGTCCTGATCGTCGTAGAAGCAAGTTGTACGGAAACTATCTCCTGGTTGGACGACAAAGCTACCTTGTTGCACGGCAGCATTTCCGTTTTGGTGGAATTCCCAATGCTCGACCGCAGCTTTATGAACTATCTCTCCGTCGCGAATCTGCTCATTGGTGATACGGAGGCCGACTTCGTGCATGTGCAAATATTCACGAAGCACAGTAACCTCTTGGCCTGCCAATGCAGAGCAAGATCCAGGACATTCGAACTGGTGGAAAGAAAGTCCAGAACCAATTGTTTGCCCACGGACTCCCACGAATGGATCTCCGACGTTCATAATACCAATCTCTTGTTCACGGGGCTCGCTGGTCCAGTAGAATCGGACACCGCTGTTATCAACGACGCCTGCATCCAGCGTTGGGTTGTTGTAGTGTATTTCCACACGGAACGCCTGAAAGCCGTCGTCGCCAAAGAGAGGAACTCCTAGGAAATCAGGAAATGCGATGCCTTTCTCACCAGGAGCCCAGACATATGTCATTTCAATGAATGCCATCTGTAGTTCTTCTGCTGTAAGGTTGCAGGACGGTTGGTTGCTGGCGGTTACAACGTAGTGATGAACATACGGTTCATTTCCGGTTTGAACAAGAGGTTCCCATCCAATAATATTCAACTTGTCTTGAGTGTCGATGAGTCCTTGGTCGATGAGATTTTGACGCGTGAAACAGAAAGATTCGTATATGGTTTCTTCAGTGGGTATGGTGAAGTTTTTAGCCAAGAGGTCTACGGATCCTTCTGCAGCTTCCATGGATGCGCGGAAAGTAGTTTCCTCGTCACCTTGCCCATGGAATCGGATAGCACCTCGGGCTCGATTCAGTCCATGGTAGCTCATCTCTTCGGAATCTCCCCAGGCAGCAATGGCACGATGAGGTGATACGACGGTAGAGGAGTCATCAATAATGGGTTTGTCTTGAGGATCATTGGTATTGAGCAGGCGTTTGGTCTCGAACATGATGAATCCATCCTCCAAGTCGACGTTGGACGAGACCAGCTCCCAGTCGGACTCACAGTCATCCTTTTGAGGGAGTCTCTCTTCTCCAGTGTAGGCATCAATCAATTCATTGGGACTAGCGGCAGTGAAGATGACCATGTCCGTTCCGATCATACCCCCTGCTTCCGACAATCCAAACGCCACCCATCCTGTGGCACGAGCAGCTACGGCCAAGTGCACGTACCCGTCATCAATTCTCCAATGGACGGCTACTCCGTCCTCGGGTTTCTGAGGATCGGATCCTTGAAGGAAGGCAGAGTTGGGATAAAGATCAATGTCAGAGTTGGTGTACCAGTTTAGGTAACTTTGGTTTTCGATGCCAAGGAAATGATCGCACGCCGCGACCCGCCCGGTTGGAATCTCGTTGGCGGCTCGATTCACTTCGCTACAGTCGATCAAACCCAAAGCGCCACAAAGGGCGCTCGAGAGAACAAGCGAAGAAAAGAGAAACTTCATTATATATGAGAAAAGTTAGAGAGAGAGAGAGTTGTCTGGATCCGATCTTGGCAGAAGGAAGATTGTATTTTGTGACTAAAGATGATTTTTGACTGAAACGAAGGATTTTTCTCGATGAGATCTTTCGCAGCATTTCGAGGAAACTTAAGATTGAATCTTGTCGTTCTAAGGACGACATCATTCGCAATCGCTTTGATCCTAGAAATTCCTCATGTATTATGAGATCAAATAATAAGAATCAAAGGTGTGCAGCAAGAAGCGTCGTGAATATTGCTTCTGCCGTAGCTTTTGCAAACATTATTTAACACTACTATTGTGTTTGTGTACTCGCACCCAAATATGTAAATAACTAAAATCATTACTAACTGTACTTGCAGTTACAGCATACCGTAGGCCTTCGAAAATAAAAAATCCAATCGTCGCAATCGATGAAATTCGCCGTTTGGTTTGGGTAGTGGATTTTGAATCGTGAGAAGTCACTCGAAGGAGAAACGACGTCGACCGCGAACAACTGGGATGGCTCACAGTCAATCACAGTCATCTCAAAAGTTACAACAACAGATAATACAGTACGACCGTACTGCTGCTAGGTACTACTACTAAGTTGTACGTAATACCGTAATACCTACTACTGGTCGTACTCCGGAGTAGTTCCTCTTTTTGCTTTTTGGCTTCACAGTCACATAATTATTATTTTATTTGTACCGTACTTCATACAGGTACAGGGGTATGTATATCATACACGACGTGTATCATCCACCCCACCTTACCACCGGTGGACTACGGTACAGTTTTCCGTAAGTTACCGTAGTACCTACCGTAGATTGATGATGGCTTGATTCGTGGCTGCGTTACAAAAAAAAAGATGCACTACGTTTGGTATCATATCCTTTGATTGGGTGCTTTAAATAAGGGAGATAATACAACAATTAAAGCATGGTTTCACAGTCAGAACCTCACCGGTCATTCTCCAAGACATCATAAGAGACAGCATCTCTCAATGTGGCAATAAAGTTTACAAGGGAAAGTTCGAAGCATTTATTACTTCACAGTGAAGTTCCATTGCCGTTTTACACGGGTAGACTGCAATATCATTGACTTTTTTAGCACAGGTTGAAGTGTGCTGTCGTACTCGTATTACGACGTAGTTCATGAGCAAGATTTGCTTGATAAGATACACTGTAGTATGTAATTTACACAAATGATATACTACAGTATTTACTACCACGAGTGCTCGTTTAAGAACGTCCCTCTTAAAAGGGGCAGTGACGACCGTCTGGGGTTGATCGCTTCTTGCTTATTATCTTGTGCAGCCTTCAAGTCACTGGCGGGCCATAATGCACCGTTGATTCAGGCCTCGGAGTCTAAATCTTTCTATACCAGGGATCCATTTGAGACGATTCACAATCGACAACGGAGGATCGATGGTTGAAGTGTGATGGGTACCGTTGAAACTGTGAGAAAGGAGTGAAGAACGAAATGAACGACGGAAATACCCACCGGACCCTCTTTTCAACTGCCATAACTCAGAACAGATGCACGTTTTGTCCCGCAAAAGGAAAGTCACGTGACGATGATGGCCTCTTGTGAGAATGTGTTTCAGCGACGAGGATCCATTGTTGGTGAGTCCATCATGATCGAACCAATTGCAATGGTGAAACAGTCTATGGAGGGTCATGTAACGATGACTCCACCACATTCATCCCAAACATCTCGCCACAAACGACCTCCGGGTCGCAAGTCATCGCTCAAAATTCAGTGGCCTCCCCCAAAGCCTCGATCCATGAGTGAGGGATTATCGTTGGTGGCCAATGCATCGAACAACCTATTTGACATTTCTCTGATTCCAGCGATAGTGACCTCATGAGTCCCTCAAGAATTCGAGCCAAAATGGATTGTCCAGTCGTACAAGGTGTCGTAGAACGAAGGCTTTCCCAGCTTGAGTTGGCCCAATTTTCCGGGACACCAAGACAAGATGAAAGTACGGATGAGAAGGTAAAAGTTAAAGCTGATAACAACTTCCACTTTTCTTCTCAGTCAGACAATCTTGCCCCGACAGAAGATAATCCTCCTTTGATGATCTCTCTGGAGAGAGCGCCTACCAAGCTCCCCACGAGAACACAACTACCGAGGTCACCAAAACTGCAGTGCCAGTGGCCTCCAGTCAGGGACACGCAAAAGAACCAACAATGGATTGATCAACGAAAGCACCAAACATCTCGAGAGATCCAGTGCGCTATATCGGGAAGATCGTCTGGCGGCATCAAGGAAACGCGACATGTCTATGAAAATACCTGCTCTTGTGCAGGGAACCCATTGTGCAACAACAGCATGGAAGATACATCCACGTGCAACACCGTGGCCACAATCGAATCCTTGTCTCCAACACGATCGCCAACCAAGGAGGAACACCAACCGTACGTACCATCACCTGGAAGAAGGCTTCCACCAAAGAGAACATTGGGGTTGGAGAGCGAAATCACGGAGGTCCATGGAGACCATGAAACGGATACAGTCCATTTGAAGTCTTCAACAACGCCACTGCTCCATCACAATGATCCTGCAGAAGGTGACTTTCCCAAGATAGTCCTACCATCAGGGCAACGTTTGCCCCCTCCCAAGGGACGGACAAGAACTCGACGTCGCGCAAATTATCGCATTCGGTATAGAGGGCCAACCCTGCTACGCCTGGAAGACGTTTACGGGAAGCTCTTGGACATACCAGAAGTTGATCAGCGATTTTCCTCGGAATACTGTGACGAAGGCCCCCTCAAGAAACCAATGCGATCTTGTGGAGTGTTGCATCCTCTTCAAGCTCGTCGTCGGAGCCGCGATGATAGAGGGTCAGATTTTGTTAGGTCTTGTTCAACACCACGACAGCATTACGACGATAACTCATGCGTTGATACGAATACAGAAAAAGACAAAGAAGACGAACTTGTTGGAGATTCCATGTCTGAGGAGGAAATGTATAGTATTAATCAACCAGACGTTTGGATCGCTCCTCTCAAGTCTCTCGACGGCTCACGTAAATGGAAAGTCAAAAGAGTTTGGGATGTGGACGACGTGGATGCGGACGAACTGGAGTACGAGGTTGAATATTCTGACCTCATGTTCTCAATTCGAGATCTTTTGGGCGTTCCAAATGATCTGGGAGGTGGCAACCCATGGGATACATCTGCTGATAAGGACATGCCACCGGAACTTCCTCATAAGCCTACTTTCACTGTTGAGACCGTGTACGATGTCGGCGGTCATCGTGACGGTGGTGAACTCTGTGTTGAGATGACTGCAGCAACCTTTGTATCAAAAATGAATGACATCATTGGAACAACAGATCATAACTTGGCGGCGGAAGACGTCCAGTCCGACCATTCGAATACGGGAGGGCCACAGCAGAGAACATTCGTACCACCAGTTGCATGGGTGTCAGCCCAAGATGGTCAAGTCTCTCCTGAAAGACGATCACGGAACTCTAAGTCAGTTCACAAGAGGAGAGGGAAATTTGTCTGTAAGAATTCAATAAACAAGATAGTCAATATTCAGCGAAGGGAGCAGGCAACAAAGAAAGTAGAGGGGAGCGCAACTGTGGGAAAGAAACCAAAAGATAACAATGAAGAGGGTGGGAGGGCAGGTGAGGGAAAGCGATTGGCTTCCGACAGGAAACCGACATGGGAAAAGGAAGCTACGGGATCACCAAAGAAGGGCAAGGAGGAAATAAAAATGTGGTGGCATCAGTAAAGAATATTAGCGCACTTGTGATGACTATTTCAACTTTTGATTGTTGTACCGCCACAAGCAGTTTGCAGCATGGTTCCTGATTGGGCTTTAAGAAAGTAGAAGACGACATCAGGATCCTGTCGGACTCTGTGTAGAATACGAGGGAAAAGCTTGGCCATAGATTCGTCTCCGATCCATTTCCGTCCGGCTCGATTCAGCCGAAGATGGAACTCTATTTGCAATGTTATCCTGGGGGGTTGTATCGTTAACAAAGTTGTGTTGAAACAAATCATTTCTTCGAAGGGATGTCGCAAAGACGACTGTATTTCGGAGCTTGTGTCAGTGGTTTCAGATTTGGAAGTCAAGGCGACCTTTTCCACGGCCGGATCGAGACCGCCATTCCCAGAACAGCTCAATCTTAAAAGGGATTGATTGTGTTTCAAGGAATCCGCCAACACTACCCAAGCATCCATGGAACATCCCACTCGGTCAATGTCCAACGCCAAGAGTGACGAATTGTATTCTAGTACCCGGCCAATGCATTTTACCCCCACGTTCCCTATCGAATTTCCCTCCAGCGATAGCAATTGAAGTCTGGAATGCTTCATTGCAAGTTGTCGTGCGATATCTTGGGCCGCCATAGCATTCAAGTGGCAGTCCACCATATGGAGTTGCTCCAAGGTTGGACATTTACTCAGCAAATTCTCAGTTAAGAGCATTGGCATGGTCTCTCCGTCGTCATTTTTTACATGCACTTGCCGTAGAAAAAGTCGTTTGAGTTTGGGGAGTTCTCGAAGGGCATTGCCGAGGGTGTTCCAACTCAAAACTGAAACGGTGAAGAATTCTATCGTGAATTCTTCCAATGTAGATCTTTCGCCCCCTTGGTGCAAAACGATGGCCGTCGCAAGTTCCAGGATTTGATCGTCGTCGTTGTCCACAACCGTGCCTGTGTCTCCTCCTCCATGAATCGAAAATCGTTTCATTTCGGGCGTTGTTTCGAGAATCCGTCGATACTGACGCATCTTGTCTGTGGACATGTATCGCGTCCAAATGCGATGTTCCGACGGCGAAAGGTACGACATCTACAAATAATGTTGTCGTTGAATAGGTAGTATTGCTAATTGCCTCGTTTACTGACTTGTGAACGAATCAATCAATCGATCGATAAATCTGTTCACCGAAGTACAGAGTCCTCCTTGACGCACTTTCACAGAGTAGTCGAGTCGGGGTAGTAGTAAAAAGGATAATGAAAGATGTTATTATGATACACAAAATCCTCGCGGCTCACGGAAAGATGTGAGGAAATCATCTTTTTGGGGAGGGTTGGTTGGATAAAAAAATGAAGTTGGAACCAAACCATAAAAACGAGCGAATACAATCATACGTACGACGTACTACAGTAGTAGATCGATACATACACGCAATTAATCATTCCATAATTCGTTCCGATTTCCGAATCCTTACAGTTAATATCATGGATATAATCTACAAAATCCTATTGCAAACAAGCAACTCTACCCAGACGAACCGAGTTATCCATACATCTCATCATTGTAAGTCATGGCACTGTTTAGCTCTGCCACGCTTGCTGCTGGATCTCCAGATTGAGTAACTGCACTTATCACAGCAATGCAATCCGAGCCAGCGATCTTATTGAGTCGAGCTGCAGCAACATTGTTGATTCCACCTATTGTGACAAATGGTATCGAGGGCGGTATCAGATTTCTCCATTGTGAAACTGTTTCGATTCCTTGAGGATCAAATGCGACTTTTTTGCTCGAAGTAGCAAAAACAGGCCCCATACTGATATAGGATGGCTTTACACCCAACGCAGCTGCTAGTTCTCCATACGAATGGGTAGAAATTCCAAGAGCAATTCCTTTCGCCTTCATCTTCTCGAGTCCCCCAGCGTTGACGCACTGCCATAGATCTTCTTGGCCAACATGCACTCCAAAACAACCTGCCTGAATGGCAACTTCCCAATGGTCATTAATCCATAACCGTACCCCATTTTCTTGGCAGAATTGTTGACATGTCGTGACTCTGTCCAAAATTGTTTCTTTATCGGACAAGTCCTTGATTCGCAGCTGGATGTCTGTGACACCCGCTGTTTGGGAAAGACGCTGTACCCATTCCACAGTGTCAACAATGGGTAGGATGCGGCCCATTTGAGGGGTAGTGGTGTCATCCATTCCTCCATATTTTGTGATTGGAACGAAGTGTTCATCATCCATGGTTCGACTTTGCAACTCGTTCCTAACAATGCTGGGAAAATTTTCATACGATGACGGAAATCCAGTTTGCGCTACCGGACCAGGCCCGGAACCTAGCTGTACTCCTTTCTGTATACCAGCAGAGACGTATGCTTTGGCCAAGCAGCACGCGTCTGCAATATCCATCGAGCTGAAAGCACCAACGGGGTCCTCAGCAGAGTGTCGACTTTCTTCTCCCAAAGCCAAGGCAGATGCAATGGCCGAGGACAAGGTACATCCCGTCCCATGGGTGTTGTCAGTGTCCCATCGAGGCGTTCGTAGCCAGACGCCTTGTGAGGCATCACAAAGTCTTTGGTTTCCGTCTGCCGCAGGCGGATCGGAGGACAAGAGATAATCCTGGGCAAAGTCCAATGTACTTTGGACATCTTCGGCTGTAATGGTTCTGGAAGAAGTGGCAGAGTACGTTGTCGACGATTCTAGGAGTGTATGGCCGCCTTTGATGAGGACCGACCGACATTGTAACTTGAGCAAATCCCGAGCTCCTTCTTCCACTTCTGCTGGCGTGGTCAGTGATCGTCCCAACAACGCTTCTGCCTCAAATTTGTTGGGTGTTACCACATCGGCATACGGGAAAATATGTTCTATCATTGCATCAATGGCATCTTCGTCCAACAATTTGGAACCCGAGGTGCTAATCATAACGGGATCCAGTACGATCCACACTTTTTCTTTCCGCTGAGAAAACAGTTGCTTCAAAAAGTCGCCCACCACCTTGGCCAGCTCGCTTGTTCCGAGCATCCCAATTTTGATTGCCCGTGGTGGCAAGTCGTCCAACAGTGTTTGTAGTTGTTGCTTCAAAAATTCTGGCGGCGGGGCGTGTACTCCCGTCACGCCTTTAGAATTTTGAGCCGTCAAACAGGTAATGGCCGAACAGCCATGACATCCCATGGCATGAATAGCATGCAAATCGGCTTGGATACCAGCTCCACCTCCCGAGTCGGACCCGGCTATCGTATATACAATAGGTGGTTTCTTTGGAACCTTCTTGTCTGATTTGCCATCTGTGTCATTTGCCACAGAGGGTGAAGCAAGAGGGGAGGTAGCATGATTGGTGGCAAGCGACAATGACGTAGTTTTGGAGCATATCACAGTCACAAAAAGAGACAACACCAATACCAAAGAATGATGACGATGCATGGTAGCGGTTTTGCTTGTTTATTCGGAACTCCTCTCTCAACGCAGCAGTTGGTCGCTCCGACGCTGATGCCGATCGCAAGAGGTGAGTTTGGATGTTGTTTGTCCCGATGATGTCTGTTGGAGAAAAGTGCGCGGGGCCAAACGACTGTCAGTCCGTCGATGAAACTCTCCAGTAACTGGAGGCAAGATATTATTTTACGTCTCTTTACCTCTATAAAAGAGAGTCCATAGAGAGACAACGCGGTGAAGAAGACATACATACACAGATAGAAAAGGCAAGAAACGTCGGTGTCCTTTCGGCTCGATGTTATAGTGACGATGACGATGATGACGCGATCAAGGTGAAAAGATTGATTCCTATGGTTGTAAGGTACGAAGTACGAAAGCATAACTGAAGTTAACAGTTAAGAAGAGAGAGAAGAGTGTTCTTGGAGCAGATCCATCATCATCACGAACCATCCGTGATAATAGACTGCGTTGATAAATAAAAGGTTCAGATAACGACGTTGGCATTTTTGGCGAAATTTTTGGAAATTGCCTTGTTCGAGTGTGACGCACTCTTTACGATTTGGGGAGATGGCGTTGAATCCCCAAAGAGTCGCTTCTGAACTTTGTTCGGAACAGTACGAGTTTTACCTCTGTCTCATCGTCTCATCACCTCATCATACCCTTCCATCTCATCATCGCAGAACAACATAAAATAAAAAAAAGGGCTAAGGTCTAATAGTAAAGACATGTACGGCGGGATGAGAGATTCTTTTCGAGCACACACAAACATCCGAACATCACATCAACGAAAAAGACAGAGAGAAAAGAAAGCATTGTAAACAACTGACTAAACACACTGCTGAAGATTGCACCATAGTCTTACGACTTCATAGATGAATCCATTCACTAGTTATAGATGAGACATTCCGATTGCCGTATAATCCTAAGTCATCTTTATCACGTGAACAGCACAACCAACAATATATTTTATTGTCGAGTTCAGTTGTCATGCCACCCTCCTCTCCTATCCAATGCAAAGATGCCAGTGCTTTTCATATGGATAATGTGAGCCGTGAATCCGTCGATTGGACCAACGCTACTGAAGCGACATCCTTTTCCGAGCACGACGACGTGGTAGTAGCAACAGCAGTCAATTCGCGCTTCTCTACTCTAACCGATAATCGACGCTTCGATCGCAAGGTAGCCACCTCCAAGATTACAGTCCAGGCAATGGTTTTGAGAGACGACGACAACCAAGAGGAGATGAATGCTTTAGATGATTCCAGTTCACAGGCCGGAGTGGACTCGACAAAGTCCTCCTCATCGTTTACCTGTGATACATCGGAATGTGCCATGAAGGTATTGCAACGAGATTCCCTGGACGATGACGATCAATCTTGGAACGATGTACCGTTGTTAATTACCTTGATCAACGACAACGTCCACAACACTGATCGGGGAGATATTACGACTGATACCAGCATACACGACAACCCCGAAACTGGCATGTCACCCTTGACACTGGTTTCCTCCAAGCGGCAACACTCTACTAATAAACCCCTTACAAATTACGAGATTACCTTACGTCTAGAACGAGCCGAAGCCATGTTGGAATCCTATCGCAACACAGTCCGATCGAATGAACACTTGATCGAATCCCTTGAGCAAACGTTGATGGAAACCCGCGAATCGGCGCAAGACCTGTGGGTTGAACGCAATCGACTCGAAAAAGAATTGGAAGAAACGTTGGACGAACAAGATGCTCTTATTTTGACGGAAAAGAACTGTCTGGTACGAAGGATACATACCGGAGTCTTGGCACTGAGTCTATTGTATTTTATGGTGGGGGGCAGCGACCATGTGCTGATTTTTGTTGCAACGGTGTATTTGTTGGAGGATGTCATGACAATGTGTCTGTAGAAAAGAAAACCTCCGTGAAGCCTGAGCGTTGTTTTACATGTAACTCTATATTATGTATAAGATTGTATTTGTTTTTTACTTGTACAGTTCTACTTTTGAGGCATGTAAGGTCCATCCGCCGAGGCGTAAAGCCTAGATGGAATGCAGTGGTTGAAACGTTTCGCGTCGAAAGGGGTCACTCACGACTTTCAGTATCCAATCGTCAGTTGTAGTTTAATGGAAAGTACAATGCGCTTTCTTGGCATGTATTTCCTTTTAACAACAACCCTACGTAGTAGTACGTGACAAGACATTGGATGATGGATGGAATACTGAGGGATTTGCGGATTTGGAGTACCAGTTGTACTATTTGAAGGTGCGGTTCTTATGAAAGATGTGAATTCTGAAAAGGCCAACTCGCGCCAGTCGTGGTAAAAAGAAATATCGTGTCATCTGTTGGAGAAGAATGCAGGCGAAAATGACCCAATCAGATTTGACGAAGCGTTCTCGAATTCCGATTTGCGAGAAGTTTGGTTGATGCGATGGACATATCATACCCCTTCCAACGATCCTTTGAAAAATACCCAGTAGTTTGAAGCGCATTCTTTCCTATTCTTGAATTCCCACTGACCACGGCGGCAATCAGAGCACTCTCGCAGTCTCAAATACTCATACATTCGACACAACCCACTGGGATCCAATTCATAGACAACAGCTCTATTAAGCTGAACATGACAATGCTACTTCACCTCGTTACAACGTGGATTCTGCTCGTAAATGGATCCATCCATTTATCGACGGCATTTTCGATTTCTCTACCCATCTCATTATCAGACAGAAAAACGCATCCAACCAAATGGCGGCCGTCTTCATTATGGCAATCTGCAATCGTTTCTTCTACTAACAAGAGAAAATCAAGAAATTCTTTGTATTACATTGACCCGAGAAGATCCGATGCAACAGTTTCACCGTCGGCGTCGGCGTCGAACTCTCACATTGAATGGATGCAAACGATCAGTCAAAACGACCAGTATGAAGAGGCGTTGTCCGAAGTTCTGAAAGCCTGGAAGGCCACAGACAACAACATGACAAGATCCTCTTTGGCATTATTGTTTGTGAGCCCTCCGTGGGCCGACGAGCTGGATAAGATCACAGCCAAGGCCCAAGAACTGCTGGGGTCGCAGACGCAGCTTATCACCGTCGTCGGTGGAGGGATAGTCGGAGGGGGTGACGAATTTGAAAACCCAACCATTCATTGTATGTCCTTTTTTGGCGGGATCCTACCAGCAGACTCGTCGGTGAATATTGAAAGCTTTGTCAACGACGCCGACGATTATCCAGAAAGCGGAAATAACGGCCAGAAAAGGAAAACGATCTCTCCTCACAACAGCCAGTCTATCAACTCCTTTCTGGTGTTTGCAGATCCTTATTCGGCTAATGTGGAAAGAATCCTCGAAGAATGCAGCTGCCCATCCATATCGCAACAAGACCATTCGTCACATTGTGCCAGCAGTATTGTGGCGGGAGCAGTCACTGTAGCGTCCCATATGCATCAATCGACATTGGCTGTTGGTAATCAAGTACTACCACCTGGATCGTTGATTCGAGCCAGATTCTCAGGAAATATAGGGCTGCAGGTTGTGGTATCAAAGGGTTGTCGGCCAGTGGGACCAACTTACCGTGTTACTAAAGTCAGTGGACCAGCAGTTCTTGAGTTGGATCGCATGCGGGCCATAGACCAGCTGCAGGAAACGATTGAACGAGACTGCAATGCAAAAGACAAAGAGTACATCCAAACTAAGGGAATGACAAAAGGAGTTCTTGGTGGAATGTACAGAGAGCAAGACAACATTGTGGACGAACAGGCTGTGAAAGGATTTATGAATGAGGTAGCACAGGATGGTGCGACGATTACGGAGCCTGAAGACTTTGTCGTGAGACAAATCACTGGCTTCTTACCAAGGTCGGGAGGCATTGTTGTTTGTGGACGACCGCAAGCAAAACCTGGTGATTTCTTTCGATTTCATGTACGATCTCCTTCCGGTGCCCTGAAAGATTGGAGCAAAATTTTACGACGTGCGAAAACAGAACGTTTGTTTCTCGGGAGTCGAGCGGGAGAACCACTTGGAGCGCTCCAATTTTCCTGTGCTGCTCGAGGGGAGGCTCTGTTCGAAGAAAAAAATGTCGACTTGCATCATGTTCACGATCTGATACGAAAGACAACGGAAGAGAATAAGACTTCACAGTCAATTCTCAATGATTCATGCAAAAAAGTTCCTCTTGTTGCAGGTTTTTTCGCAAACGCCGAAATTTCAGCTGTTGGCAACAGCATCCGTATGGGCGCGAACCCTGATTCCATAAGTTCACAACAAAAAAGTTTTGTGCACGGATATGCCACCGTTGTGGCCGTAATATGTGACTACAGCAAGAGAAACGCAGAACAGCACGAGAAATCTCCGTTCGCTTCTACAGAGCTGAATGAGATAGAGGCTATTGGAATCATGAATTCGAATTCCTCTGAAGTCTGGGCCTAACAAGCAAGCTGCAAAATATAAACTTTGTACATGTATGACACCCACACATGACACTGTAAGACAGCCGAACCGAGTCATTCCAATGACGCCTTAACCTGCTCAATTCATTAGCGTACAAAATAAAAAGGAATGATTGTACCATTAAAGCCACCCACGTTGTTCATAGAGAGAAGCATTGGTACGAAAGGGCTCAAACCTGTTCACTTCATCTGCTGTCAAGGGGCGATGGGCAACATTATCCATAGTGACACCAACGCGACGTGCCATGTCTGCAATGTCCCCAACTCCCGCGAAACCCAAAATGGTAGCCTCAGGCTTCTGATCTTCGACATCCGTACCAGAGGTCGGATCTTTGAGCCGCCACTCAAAACCTAATTCATTCAAACGTTGAATTCTTTCATCAGTGAAAGTCTTGGGGTACGATTTTCCTTCCATCTTCCAGCTGAAATACTTGCGCATCTGTTTAACCCATTGTCCAAGTTGCCTGTGCGATCAAACGTTCGAATCAGCATCATCGAACAGATATTGCAGTTACAACACAGCATAAAGTGACTTACGGATTATCGCCGGTCTTGGGAACACGGCAATGACCATTCACAAGCTTGAATCTCATCAGTTCCATGTATCGATTTTCCCACGATTGTTCAAAAGAGTCTTTTTGGAGGTCCCACTCGAAGCCTACAGCCTGTAGTTTGCATATTTTGTCCGGATCCATAATGTGCTTGGCTTCAGTAACTTGAGAAATATCTAGGGTCTGCTCCTTTTCTCTAGCGTCTTCGGCCATTTTCTTTGCTTTTTCATAAAGTTGTTGAGCCTTTTGCTGCGTTCCAGTGAATTCTTCTCCGTATATACCTTGGTAGATGGCCATGGTATTCTTGTAACGTTGTCGTTGTGTTTTGCACCAACTGCTCAAAGTCGCATTTTCGCGACTGGTGACATTGAAGTTATTGTGCTTTTCCTTGTATTCCAGTAATTCTACGAAGCAATCAAAGAGTCATGAGGGCAAACCCAACAAATCCTACATGGAGGGCAAATGACTGCATCCACTCTCTTTCTCTCACCTTGAAATCGTTGTTCCCACTGACCGGGCTCTACTGTCCAAAGTTGAAATTCAAATCCAATCGATTGAAGGGCTTCCATACGTTCAGGCGTCAAGAGCTTGCTGCTCGACAAGTCAGGCTCTACGGTATTTGGATCTGCATTTGGGTTTCCTTTCACACTTCTGTTCCTTTTCTGACGGTAGACACTACGAATTTGTGTCACAAATTTGGCCATGTCCGTCTTTTTAGAGGTCGGATACCGTGCATGGCCATGCTCCTTGGCAAAGGCTTCCAGAATTGGGAACAATTCATCCCAACGAGCATCAGCATCGAAAGAAAAGGCAGGTGTGTCCTTGACGGGAGCATTGGGATTCTTAGAGTGGCGACTGCAGTAACCACCCTTGACTTGCAAACGATCACAGCCTTCAATGGTACATAATTTTTTGCGGTCGTAGGTCGTAACAGCAGAAACAGCCTTGTTTTTGACAGGCGCTTCGATGTCTTGATTGTGGCGATGGCAGTACAAACCTTTCGATCGAAGTTTGTCACACCCCTCCTTCATACAATATCGACGTTCGTAATCGGCCGGACCACTGCGAATAGGAGCCGATCGATCTTTGAAATGGCGGGTACAAAATCCCCCCTTGGCACGAAGCTTCTCACAACCTTCGATCAAACATGTGTTCTTTGGAATGCCAGACGAGGCATCGTCGGGATTGCTGCTAGGAGTAGGAGATCCTGGGTGATCGTCGCCGTCTACCTCAGACTTGCGTTTGCGACCACGACGCAGCGGTTCGACTGGGGCATCAACACCATTATCGAAATGATGTTGACATACTTCCATGTCGTCCTTAATGGTTTCCACCTTGTGCTCGCACCCTTCAACCTCACAAAGACCCATTTTGCGTTTGAACTCACGAAGTGCCTCTGCGGTACGAGAGGACGAGGCTTTGTGGACCGGCGATGCCAACGTACTGTTTTGCTCCTCCACTCCATTCGTCGTTGCAGGAGGAGAAGTCGGGCCTAAAGCAACAGCCGGTGTCTCGTGGGAGGCATCTTCTCCGTCATTGATAGCATCATCCATAACGGTGGAGTTCGGGGTGGTGGTGTCAACGTGACCATTGTTGTTGGGTGCGTTGACAAAGCCTTCCGGGCTAGCCACAGGAGTGGGAACGACTTCCACCGCTGGATCTTGGGGAGTGTCGGTGGACATGGTCGGAGTAGAAAAGAATCAATTGGGTCAGATCGAAAAGTCAAGAAGTGATCATCAGATGTGGAGGACGACGGGAAACTAGAGTTTTGAAGTTGCGTCAAAACAGAAAACTGCGCACCAAGGGTCGCCATTTTAATGCGTTGGTTGAGTGACACCGAAGGGGAATCCAGTCATTTTTTCGTTTCCCTTGAGGACTTGCGACACCACAAATGCGACTCATCCGACCAAAAGAGTTTTGAACTGGGTATTACATGGCCTTAACCCTCTACTACTAGCAAGACATGAAGATCAACATGACACATTATTTGACAGTGAACATTGAACTTGACGCCAACACAAAAAAAAGGTGTGGGTAGGGTGACACACATAAACATTACTGTTTGAACTTTCTTCAAATACTTCGTAACATCATCACTACGGTAGTTGCTCTCCACTTCTTAGTAGCGAGAGAGAGAGAGAGAGAGAAGAAGAGCTCAAAGCAGCCCCTCACTATCCTTCACAATTGAACAAAACTCACAGTCAGTCTGCCATGGCCTGGAATAATCACCAGCAGCAGACAGAATCTTCCGCAGCCAATGAATCAACTCCGTTGATAGTTCCAACCGCATTGGTGGTGAAAGATGGCCTCGAAGTATCGGAAGACGACAGTTCAGCCATTGCTATTGAACCACGTTATCATTCTATATCCGAAGATGTCATTGACACTGTCAAACTTGGGGTGCCTATATTTATTGCAATGTTGTCATGGGTCGGGGTAAGTCGATGCTACCTTCAGGATAGAAGATGATAGATTCAGGCCCTGGATGGAAAATGTATCTTTTACGTCTCTCCGGCTTGCCTCACTTCACGCCCTCATCGTTCTCTCTACTAAAATATCATCAGATGAAAACAACGGATACAGCACTACTAGGACATGTCAGTGCAAACGCTTTATCTGCCGCCGCTCTTTCAGATTTGTGGACCATGTGCTCTGCCATGCTAGTGCAGGGAAGAATATTGGATATTCTGGTAGGAGGAGCCGTCGGAGCTGGCAACCCGCGACTGGCAGGTATTTATCTTCAGGTGGCCTATGTTGTTATTTCCTGTGTGGCTGTTCTAGTGATCCTTTGTTGGAATTTGACCGAACTTGTCTGGATCAAGTTTGGCACTGACCCCGAAATTGCCAAAATGGCCGGGTACTATGCTTCCGTCCTGTCTATTAGTATCCCCGGACAGATTATATTTGGCCAACTAAGCCAGTTCTTCTCTGCACAACGCATCATGCATCCAGAAGTCAACTCTTCGACATTATCACTATGCTGCAACATGCTTTTTGGATTAATTTTTGTCTTGGGCATTCCGATTCCCGGTTGGACTGGATTCGGATTCAAAGCTTGCCCCATCGTGACAACATGCGTGGTATATGTTCAAATAATAAGCATGTGGTACATTTACATCCATAAACAACGCTTGCATCAGGCAGCTTGGGGTGGTTGGGCGTGGGATGAGATTACATGGAGCCGCATCATAACTTTTTCGAGTCTTTACTTTCCCTCGGCGTTTGGAATTGCGAGCGACTTTTGGCGGGTTGCTGCCATTGGAATAATGGCTGCTCAAATTGGAGACGAAGAAGTTGCCGTGTTCAACACATCGTATCGCCTCATGTGGATTGTTTTGGTATGCGTCATGGCCGTGGGAGGAGCTTCGGGCATCAACATGAGTATGCGACTGGGATCCTTGGATCACGTAGGTGCCAGGCAGGCTGGACTGGTGGGTGTGGGACTGTCAAGTTTCATTTGCATTTTAATTGGGGTGGTAGTATGGGCCAATATTCGTGCTTTCGGTAGGATATTTACAGATGACGAACTCTTCCTGCGTCTTTTTCACGAAGCAAGGACACCATTCGCGATCACCCTGATTTTCATGAACATGTCGATTGCCATTGAGAAAATACCATATTCGATGGGTCGGACATATGAAGTGTTTTGGATGGGATTTCTGGCGTCGTGGGGTGGTAAGTTGGTGTCGTCCAACACGGAAGAACACTACTTTTTGCAGTATTCCACAGACCGTCCGTTCTCAATTTTGCTTCTCGCCTCGATCACAGCGCAAGTTCCAGCTGTATATCTATGTACAACGTACTGGAGGAATGACTTGACTGGTCTATACACCGGTATGTGCATTGGATACGGCGTGCTCGTCATTCTGTATAGTGCTATAGCATCTATGAGGTAAGTACAGAACGACACTTTGGATTGAAATGATACGTTTCGTTTTCCAACAAACTCGTTTGGTTGTCCTCGTCAATGATAATGTCACTTTATAACAGCGACTGGAAAAAATACGCTAAATTGGCGTATCAACGATCCGAGTCAAACATCGATTCGTCCAAAATGGCGACCGATACACCACAATCCAAGACACTTTGAGGCGACGACTGAAGGAATCCAGCCATCCATTTTTTTTTGTTATTTCAGCTTTATTTTGTCCCTTATCTACGACGTTAGTGGGTTGAGCTGCGAAATGATTAGGAACTTGTTTCTTCTTTTCCAGCTTTTATGCACGGCTATTCGACTTATTATTAAGACCTACTGTTGTAGTGGTAGAGGTCACCTACGACTCCGTCGTACCCCGAGCAGTAGTAAATCAGATCAAGTCACACCACAGGGAATACTAACGGGATACTCCCAGAGTACATGGCAATTACGAAGGTTACAAAGGAACCAATTTCGTGCAGAGAGGTGATAATACGGTTAATGACGTAAAACGACGGTTTATGTTGACAATTGACAAGCTTGTAGATTGCCTATGAAGATGGTAGTACGGTACCTAATTCTCGTGTAGGCAAAAATTTGAAAAAGGATTCCGTCCCGGGCCAGACCGCAATTTCCAAACAATGAGGGATAACTTCTGTCCGTATAACCGGTTCATCGGAAGTAACGGTTATTAACAGTAAAATTCTCGGCTTGCGAAAAATGCTCCAACCGACGCTATGAAAGCTACCGTAGCTCTATTACTACTAGAGTAGCCGTAATCAATTAGGTATGAAGCTCCGACTTTTGATTTGGCCGCATCGTTGTTGTTGTCATTCACACAAAGCAACTGCGAAAGGACGAAAGGACTCCTGCCTCCACCTCAACTACCGGGGATATCAATACTTCCATTGACTGGACTCTTTCGCTTCTGTTCCCTTCTGCCACATTACCAATATCATGTCGTTTCCACCACCTGGTGTTCACACCGCCACGCCGGTGCACTTTCCCTCGCAACACTCGCACACCAACACCATTGGAGCTCCTCCTGGACCACCCAATGCTGGTGCTCCCGTCCCCGACTCTTACTTTACCGAATCTAAAAAGGGCGAGGTGAATGAACTGCGCAACCTGTTGCGTAACTTTGCTACCGAACGTGATCAACAACGCCGACGCGACATTATCAAAAAGGTCATTGCCTATATGACTCTGGGCATTGACGTTTCTCGTCTTTTTACCGAGATGATGTTGGCTATCGAAACACGGGATTTGGTCATTAAGAAGATGGTATACTTGTATTTGTGCAATTATGCCTACTCGCATCCCGAACTGGCTCAAATGTGCACCAACACACTCCAAAAGGATTGTGGCAATGAAGATCCAATGGTTCGTGGTCTGGCATTGCGAAGTTTGTGCTCGTTGAATTTGCCGCAAATGGTGGAATATATCAGTGAACCATTGCGAAAGTCTTTGCAAGATCATCACGCATATGTTCGCAAGACGGGTGTCATGGGCATTCTCAAGTTGTATTACTTGGATCAGGACTCCTTTCTCGAATGCAATTTTACTGATATATTGTACGATATGCTCCGGGATGTGGATCCAACGGTAGTGGCAAACTGTATTCGCGTTTTGAACGAAGTCATGGCCAAGTCCGAGAATGGTGGTATGGCGATCAATCGGGCCATCATGTTGCATCTGCTCAATCGCATCCACGAATTTTCCGAATTCGATTTGGTATGTGTGTTGGAGTTGGTTCCCCGGTACATTCCCGCAAATGCCGAAGAAGGATTCCAAATCATGAATTTGCTCGATCCAGTTCTTCGTACTTCATCTTCGTCGGCCGTCCTGGCAACCATACAAGCATTCTTGTCCTTGGCCGATTCCACCGGATCCACACCTCAAGAGATTCAAGAAATCAAGGAACAAGTCGTGTCGCGCATCAAGGCACCTCTCATTACTCTAGTGGCCAGTGGATCCAGCGAGGCAGAATACGTCCTCCTGAAGCAAGTCGAGGCTCTGGTCGATCTCTGTCCGGGAGCGTTTGATGATGAATATCGCCAATTCTACATTCGATTCAACGAACCGACCCATGTAAAGTATCTTAAGGTGCAAATTCTTCCCATGTTGGCCAACCCAGAAACAGCACCCGACATTGTGTCGGAATTGGCCGAAATCGTCAACGTAAACAATACACTACTCTCTCGATTGGCCATTCGAAGTTTAGCTAAGATTGCTTGCCGCAATACCGGCGGCCCGGGTTGCGCAGAATCCATTGCCCAGCGCATGGTGGAATTTCTGGATTTGAACGTGCAACATGTACAAAGCGAGGCCGCCACGGGGTTGACGCTCATGATTCGAACTCACCCTGATTTGAAACCCGTTTGCTGCATGAGTCTAGCCCGAACGTTGAAATACGTGAATGAGCCGTCTGGGAAGGCCAGCATCATTTGGCTGCTGGCCGAATGCTGTGACATTGTCAACGATGCACCGTATGCTCTTGAAAAACTTATCGACAACTACGATGACCTCAGAGACGTTCAAGTCAAACACAATCTGCTTAATGCCACCATGAAAATGTTCTTTGCACGACCACCCGAGGTACAACGAATGTTGGGACGTCTCTTGATGAAAGTGACAGATGATGTCAGCTCCCAAGATTTACACGATCGTGGCTTGTTGTACTATCGGCTTCTCAAGTCCGGTGCCGATCCTACCTCCATTTTGGCTCATGTTGTGAACACCAAATCCGTGATCACTGGCGGCCATGTGTTTACGGAGGATGACGATAAACAGCTCAAGCAAGATCTCATGCGTGAATTCAATACTTTGGCCACGGTGTATGGAAGAGCCTCGGTCAATTTTATTGCTCCCGACTTTCAAGTGGTGTATAAAAAGATGCCCCCAGAACATCCATTGGATGGTGGAGCCATGGCAGCACATCATACCGATTCCGGCGTTCCGGTTGCTCCGCAAGCTCTCCCGCAGCCAAATAGCGGACATACTGCAGCGGCAGTACCACCACCTCCCGACAACATGTTAGGAGACCTGCTTGGATTTGATTCGCCAGCTCCGACACTTCTTCCTGCTGTGGCACCTGCAGCAGCCGGATTCTCCTTGGCGGCAGGATTCACCATGCCACCCGACGACTACCAAGCCAAATGGACGGCCATTGCGGATTCGGAATCTATGGTAGAAATGGTACCTATCCGCGCCATTCCTTCGGGAACCGACGTCGTGGAAGCGGCTTTGAACAGTGTTCACGTTAAGACAATGGCCAGTGGAGAACTTCCCACCGAGTTCAAATTTTTCCTTTACGCGCAGGAGGAAGGAGGCAACGGTTCGATCTTTTTGATTCAATCGAACATTTCCAAAGACTGCGAGGCCGCCATAATCTTGACGGTCAAAGTTTACAACCCAATGGGCTCGTCGAGTCGTGATGAAGATCAGATCAAAGTCACCCAGGTAGCTCAACTTATTCAACAGACGTTGGGATAGATACACTATTTAGTAATGTTACTTTGGTTTTTCATATTGCGGAAAATGTTTAAAACTTGGATGATAGATGATCTGCTTAAAATGCTGCAACAATTGCTTGCTTAAGTTATGGGAGGTTATTATGGAGCGCTAGTGTGACTTTCTTCGAATACAGCTATCAGATCTAAAACAACGTTTAAGCGACACACACGGACAGGGGAAAATTACAGTGGGAACTTTTGATGCGGATGTATTGTCCATCTACTAGCTAGGAAATCCCACGTCCCAATTTCGAATATTTTGGGATGTGGAATGTGAAAGACCAGCGAAAACACTATCACTACAAAGAAACGTCGTCGCAAAGTTGACCTAAGAGAAGAAGATGAAACGAAAGACGATCGAGACTAGGGTCGAAGGACATGTTCTTGCGAACAGTATTGGCGCCAGTGATGATGATCCAGAATCCTGACAATAACTGACCGTTCATGCGCCCGGCCCTTCAACGCTTTCCCGGAAATAGTAGCAAGTGTCTTGGGGCAGAGAGATTCAAGGGACCCAATGGTCCGTCGATATTTGATGTTCAAAAACACTACATTCTAATACTACCGGTAGTTCTTGAATACTGTAGTAGTACGCAACGACTACCGGTATGTCATACACCTTGTTTGACATGTACTCGGAGTAGTACGAAGTATGTCGGCTGTGAATGCCGTGTAGTAGGAACGACATACATCAATCCGAATACTACATAAATGGAAGTGTCCGACGTATGTTCAACAAGCAAGGCACAGCACATGCTTTCGTAGCTCAGTTGGTTAGAGCGTGGGTCTAATAAACCCAAGGTCGTGGGTTCGACCCCCACCGAGAGTAGCTTTTTGCTTATTTTGGGCTGAAAAACCCGACGTTGATGATGAGATTACTTTTGCACATTCCCACGTTTGCATTTCAGTGCCGGCCATTTGTCATCCTCGTCGCAGTCATTGGCGACAGAAACTTTGTCTACTGGACCTTCTGCAAGATTTTTCAACATCGTCTACCAACTTTGCTCCAACTGTTTCATTGCTCTTCCTTCCCATAACGAAGGTGAAGACTTCCTCGATGATCTAAGAAGAGGGGGATGTATCAGCAGACAGTCTGATGAGGGAGACACACATTTGGTACGACGGAATCCTCTGACACGTTGTATCTGGAAAACCAATTTAAAGGAGGTGACGAGAACAATGATACAAAACAGCGGGAAAAAGGATGACAGAAGCAATGACGACTGAAGGAAGGACGATCCAGGAAGGATCAATGAAGTTCTTTATTATGAAACTTGATGTTTTCGTCTCGGCCGTCTCTTGGACGAATACTTTGTCTTCATTGCATTGTTGCTGAGATCGCTACGGGTCGCAGTTGATAGTCTTGATGAAAAGTTCGGACGTTCCAGTGAGGAAAAAGGTCGTCGATTGCCAGAGTGAGGTGGATGCTGGCGGATGGGCGACATGACTGCGAGTGCTGACGACTGATCTTGGTAGGAAGCTCCACGACAAGTGAGAAAGAAACAGTAACAGTCACTTCCATAGACCTTCTGACGTGAGAATGGTGAACAAGAGTGACGGAAGGGACCGATATGCTGTCATCATTGCTTCAAGTTGAAGTGCTGGAACAACAGCACCTTGTCAAGTTACGCTTTTGTCAAGTGCGAAGCACTATATAATCATGGTAGACTGTAGTTGACAGATGATGAGTTACTAGACCTTGTTGTTGAGATGATATGATGGAAGTCGTAGTGCTAGCTACTAACTCCGTCTCGGCGCGTATGGGGATTTCGGTTTGCGCGACGAAACATCGTGATACTACGTAGTACTACGTACTATTCGGAGAAGTATGTACAGTTTACCACGTGTAATAGTGACAGAACTCCGGAAAAGTACCTAGTACCGGAGTAGTTGTCGTCTTTACTACAGTGACAGGAAGAAACAATAGTAGTCCTCTACTAGCCAGAGAAAACATTAAAATAGATTAATTGATTGCTTCATTGTTGGATGCTTAAGATAATCATGAATGCCTTTGCAAGTGACTTGGATGTTTCGCCTCATATCGGAGTGAAAATCCTTTCTGGTCAGAAATGTATTGTCGCTTTTGTGGATTGCTTCTCTGAGAATTCTCTTGCCCAACACAAATACTCTTACTATGGTTGAGTATGGGAGCTCATTACAAACTGACTGTACTGTTTCCAGATCTGTTCTGCAACAGCCTATGTGTTGGAGTGTTAACAGAGCGAAGTTGAGTTATGGTGGAACATTTGTTGAAAGATGGCCACATAAAAAGTGTTGGCATGGTACATCTGTGGAGCTTTCGGCGCCCGCAACCAAATCCTTTCTCTCAGTATTCTTTCAACCATCGGTAATCGATGTGTGTAGCGACCATGCCAGAGCTAGAATTGTCATCTTGGATAACAGGAACGTAGTTGTTGCAGTTGTCTGATAGTTTCAACTTGACCAATGGAACAGTTTGTTCCTCAATCATGGATTTCAAGGAGAACCTTGGGTTGTCATTCGAGTTCCCACCACAAGTTGAACAAGATCGTTTGCCATCTACTCCCTGGAAAGCAATGGTGATGGTTGTTGGGTGTAAAGCCGGCATCCATCCTTGGCGGATAATCATCATCCGTGGATTGTCGTTATCGTACCGCAGCACCGTAGATTGATTTCCCCTCCACCTGCCTATAACTTTTTCTGGGGCTAGATCTGAAGCATTTAATGATCCTGTCTCATATCTGTGTGGCTAAATGGAAAGATGCGATCTACTTTTGGACTCCGAATTGCTTTTGTCTCATCGTCTTGCACGCGTTCCAGTCAAGGATTGTATTGCCACTCGTAGTATAATTGTTGTTTCTTTCTGTGGCATGCTGCCATATTTCCATAAGCAAAAAAAGCATATATCCTCATAGTTCATTGGGTGCATCCGTGTTCCAAGAAAAAGTTCTTTTGTGGTAAAAAATCAGGTCGGGATTGGTGGATTGTTGTGAAGATCTTGATGTTGTATCATTGAACTCTTCGGCTTTGCACCATTCTCCCCTACTACCAGCAATGGAGCATCTCTTGTATTTTTTTTCGTTGCCTCTGATACCTTCAGGGCAATGACCAAATCTTCGGCTGGCGACATGGATGTGATGTTAGGAGATAGAACTGTCGTTGTGTTGTGTGGCGTCGTGCCAATGACACTTGATGACAACAGTCATAATTGTCGTAGTGCTTCTACCACGGGAAATCTTCGACTCTGGGCTCAAGCATGATGATGGATGATCCACTATCTTAGTTACAGTGACATGAATAATAGCTGCAACGGCATATTTCCGTTACGACGCACTCTAGAGTAGGTCTAGCATTGTTGGATGAATGAAGAATGAAAGTGACGAGAGAGTTTTCTGTTCTACCGGTAGTGTTGTTTGTGCGGTAAATGCAAAGATTTTCGAATTTTCCAACGCGCAAACCGAAATCCCCATACGCGCCGAGACGGAGGTCGTAATGTAAAAAAAGCAGGGAGAACGTAGTACCGGTACTACGGTACTACGCAGCGCAAGCATGAAAGATTTTCGATTCACTCGATTGTTTGCGGATCACACAGGTTTGAGACAGTGTGCGCGCGCGCCTACCAGTACCGTAGCAACTTCTGTGCAACTGGCCGATTTTTGAATGATGTTGTATCATACACCGCGTTCACACTACTGACTTTCACTACGTGGAGTTTGGTCTTGATGCCTTGATGCACACTACACACCCTAGTAGCTAGCCGTAAAACGTATGTACGACTACGGCAGTAAAACCAATCCTCTCTTCAACAGATGTCGTGGATTGCCTCATATTATTCTGACAAAACCGTGACAATGTCCTCGATTATCGCCAAATCATCCAAGACCTTCTTGCACCCGCTGCAAAATAGCATGCGGTTGCAACGCCACACAAATTTTCATTTGGAACACTTTTGTTACATTTGCTCTCGTTGTTGCTAACTTCTTTTACAACTTTCACCATGATCGAACAAACCGTCAACAAATCCCCCGCTAGCATTGATATATCTGCTGTTTCTGTCAACAATGGCCGAAAGAACGACGTCATTTCGAGCATTTCGCATAGAAATACTGTCACAAGAAATACGATCGTGCCCGCCGCCGTGGAAACTTTCCAAAATGAACAGAGACACGACAATATCACCGCCGCTCCCAACGATAACACTGCTGTTGATATCTCTTCCATTCGCACCATTGAATCGTTCGACATGGATCCATTTCACCAGCACGACGGTGAAATCGCCGCCATTCGTCATCACTTCTTCTCTGGAAACGATATCGTTTTCCACGCTGACAGCGATTCGGTCTTCAAGTCGTCGTTGACCATGACAAAGACAACGCCCGCTCGGTCCCTTACATCCCGAGTTTCGTTTATCAGAGAGGAAGTGGAAGAAGATGCTCGTTCTGCCGATGAATGCCCTCGCGTTCAACCACCATCGCGCCGATGGGCGCCCGAAGAAGACGATCTTCTGCACAAAGTCATCGTTTCTCGCCAGCAGGATTCCACTGGCCAGGACCTTTTTTGGGTTTTGATTTCTCGTGACATTTTCAAGGGAACACGATCGCCTACGGAATGCCGAATGCGATTTCTTGAGATGCTCCGGGAATTCCAAGCCGCTCCCACCATCCCTCCTCTCAGCTCTCCTCCCCCTTCCGAGAAGGCCAAATTCATGTACCGCACCTTATCTCTTCCCGCCATTACACCATGTCAGTCTGTCAAGAAGCACACCTCCCTGAAAGTGGTGCCAGAAGACCACCCTTGGACACAAGAAGAGGATCTCGTCATCGCGGATAACTTCCGTAATCTTGCCTCGAAATGGCCCGATGTTTGCTCGTGGCTGTCGCATCGAACAGAGGAGTCGATCAAGATGCGGGTCCGACAAATATACGCCGCTGCTGGACAAGCCAAGCGTCAACGTGCTCTCGAGAAGCAACGACGAGAGGAAGCAGAGCGACGTAAAGAGCAAGAGGAGGCAGAGCTATATCGTCGTCTGTTTGAAGAATGCGGATTTGCAATGGTAAATTCGTTCTTTGCTGAGGAGAACTGGTTGAACTTTGACGATTCGCAACCGGCTGCATTCGAACAAGAACATGCGGAGTACCTTCAAAGAGGGGAAGAAATGGAACGAGAGGTATTTTCGGACGACCGATGGATGGAATGGTAAACGACAGTGGACACTGCCACTGCTGCTGGTTACTACTTTGGGAATTGACTTCATTTTACAATAAAGAAACATTCATAAACACAATAGATAGATCAACATCTTTACATACTTTTTTCTTTTTTAGTATTCTCGGAGTGCTGTCCCTTGTGCACCATAGTGCAGGTAGAATCAACTGCCGTTTGCGAAGAGAACGCCAAAATCATGAAGGATCAGCCATGGGCTATGCATCATTCACAGTGTTTCCTTGGTCAGGTAAAGGAGGTTCGCACACTTTACCAAGTCATGGAATGGGTGAGAGCTCTCTCGGATGGTGGGCCTTTTTTAACATCTGAAATCTGGATTGTGCACACCATGTGCTGGCTGGAGCCTGCCGTGGGTTCGTTTCTTTTTTGGGGGAATCTTTTCTCATTACCACAATGCTTACAGTGTAGTCCAACCGTATCAGCCCTGAAGACCAAGAAAAACAACACGGCAGTACTTTTGAAAAGCTGCGGTACTACGTATCAGTATGTTTCAGAACTACTTTGGAGCATTCAAACGAGAAAATAAAAAATTACACAGATGTTTCTTATTACTGCAGTAGTATTATGTTGGTAATACACTGTGTGATCTTCCGTTCAAAGAGAAAACATGCGACAAAATAATCACCACTTGCAGCCCCAAGAGCAGAACAATAACATTATTATTATCTGGGAGCAAGGGCATGGTGTGGTTGCATTGAATCCTTACTCTACGTTCGCGGCCATTATAATAATCAAGCGCCAAAAGCGGCAAAAAAGTCGTCTCCAGACATGGAATCCTTGGAATTTTTTCGCGAGGGAAAACCACCGCTGCTGTTGCCACTTACCGGAGCTGCCGCTACAGGTTTCCTTGTCAGAGACATGCCAGTGGGATAGGATGAGGGCGTTGTTGCTGCAGCGCTGGTACTTCCATTCATACCGCCGAAAGAGTTGCCGGATGTAGGGGCCACCGCTGGCTTGTTTGGAGTGGACATTGCAGGATTATAGTTGGATGATGAAGATGCAGAAGACAAGCCACCGCCTCCAAATTTAGCGGCCATTCTTGCCTTGGCTTCGTCGCGAAGCCGTGTTTGACGCAAGACATATTGCTCATCTGTTTCGCCGGTTAGTCGTTCCACACCGTTTCTGTCCTCACCAGGCAATCCTGGGGCTTCTTGCAATGTAGCGCCGCCACCCGATGGTACTGCTACCATCGTACCAACGTAGTTGTTACTGTTACTATTCATGTTACCGAACGAGGACGGTGGCTGTTTGATACCGGGCATGTCACCAAAGGCACCACTGCTGCCTCCACCACCACCAAAACCGGAATATTTGCTATGTGATGGTACATGAGAATGCATTTCTCGTTGCAACGATGTCAATCCATCGTCGGCGTCAGGTTGGGTGATGGATGTAGCAACTTCACTAACGGTTGATTTCAATGAGCTCCAAAAACTACCTCCATACGAGGTGGCCGTAGAACCAAGGTTGGAAATAGTGGCTTTGGTCGATTCGTCATTGACAACGGACGAAACAAAGGAGAGACCGGACGAAAAGGCACCCGACACACTATTGACCACACTGTCCAAGTCGGGCCCACCCCCTCCATAACCTGAATGGGGATTGTAGTTGGGATTGCTGCCAATGCCTTGCATGGAACTACTTCCAACACCACCCATGCGCCCTCCGGAGTTTCCAAATTTGGCTGCCATCCTGGCTCGTGCCTCCTCTTTCAATCTCGTTTGTCGTGCAATGTATTGTTGATCGGTTTCTCCAGCCAAACGCTCCATTCCATTTGGATCGCCACCGGCACCCATATGACTGCCACCGCTCATACTACTGTTCATGGACGACGGTGCCGACATGGACGACGACATGGAAGTATTATTATTTCGTGGTTTGGGTGGTGGCAGGGTGGTTGGTTCCGGCAGTCCTTCCACGCGTGCCTTCAAGACTTCCTTATACAACTGAGCCGCGTCCGATTCGTATTTTTGCTTAATGGGTGCACGGGGATCGATGCCTCGTGCTTTCAGGTATTTGTTACAGTTGTCGTTGCCTCCCTTTTTCATCAATGCCAGCTGTTTGTCGGTCCAAGAGTCCATGGCAATCGATCTCACAAACGAAATGTGAACACCCAAGGAGCTGATGAGAAATAAGAAGGAGAAGAAAAGAAATAATGAATGATGATGAGCATAGTTACCAGTAAATATTATAGTAGTAGTTTTGATGTATACAAGAGATGAGTGTTTGTACAATCTCTTTTGGTCTATCACTGTGTTGTGACTGCGTCTCTTTTCCTTTTTTTTTGCGTTTCACTGACTCACCGGTGGACACCACTACATTCCAAACAAAAGACATTACCGAAACTGACACTAGCCCATTGTGGATTCTTCATGCCACAATCGGCACATTGGCTGTTTCCAGGAATCGCTTTCACAATGGCCTGATCGGCCGGAGACATTTGCACCATGATGATGATGCCAGCACTGTACAATGATTTGTACCGTTGAAAATGACGGGTGATCGACACACAGAATCTCTCAGGAGTCTTTGTTGTTGTTGTTGTGTCTTATTTTTGGAATACTTGACGACACTACAAGGACACGACGAGATCTCCTGTAGAGTGTCTATAATGTTATTGTCTTTCTCTCTCGCTCACACAAATGAAAAAGACCTTGTGGTGTGATGCCTCCAACCACAGAGTGGTTGTTCTATTTTTTTGAGAGAGTGATAAAACAGCAAGATGTGTCCCGTACGTCCAAAACTTTTTTTGGAAGATGCCGTTGCTTGCACCTCAACGACACGGTAGTACCGCTACCTACCTGTAGCTACTGGTCGTACGTACCGTCTTACTGGTAGAAGTCTTTTGAGTTTTGGTGTGTGTGGTGCTTATTACAGTTATTACTGTTATTATATTACTACAGTTTAACTTGGATGACCCTATCCGCAACTCTAACATAGTTGGAAAATCAAGATTCTTATTCCACGTGGAAGTAAATGAAGAGTCTGTACTCTACTACGACGTATGATAACATACCGGTACCATACCTCTACCGTAGTTCGAAAGAAACCCAACAAATAAAATAATTCAATCATCACTATTTTCTCTGGAAACATCACAACGACACCGACTTCTTTTCATTCGACCCCGTTCAATCGTTCCCTCTATCAATAATACTCGTAGTAATATATTATTATATTTAACACACCAACATGTCCACTCCGGTAGTAACATCCAGATGGGCCGGTAATTTCGATTGCAGTGTCTGTCGTCGAAAACGGCTCATGGCCGACGAGTTTAGTCGGAACATGATCCAAAAGCATCGAACGAACGGCGTCCCGTTGAAATGCAAACAATGCACCTCCAAAATGGAACATGAGGAACGAGAACAGGCAAAACGAAATGCTAACATCCGAAACAACCACAACAACAACGACAACAAGAACAACGGTACAACAACAACAACAACAACAAATAATAATAATGATGTTACTACACAAGAAACGAGAAAGTGTGCCGGATCGTGTAATCAAGTTCTGTCGCAATCGGAATACAACCGTAACCAATGGGCCAAGGGAGAGGGAAAGAGTCGATGTCGGAGATGTGTGGAACAATCTCTTCAGGAGGAAGCCACACAACAGCAAGAATCAAGAGATGCCAAAATTGAAACGGCCCGTCGAAAGGTCGAAGCGTTGAAATTGAACAAAACCGGAACAACAAAAACAACCTCCCAAGAGATTGTCGCAGCCGAGTCAGAGCTGGCAGCATTGCAAGCCGAAAAGGTGACGGGATTAAAACCCATCAAGTTGTCGTCGAGTGGGAGGGGAGGCAGGGGAAGGGGGCGTACCGCTGGCAGAGGTAGCTTGCGCGGTGGAAGACGATGACGTTTGATTGAAATCCTCTCTCTACTAGAGTCATACATGCAATGCAACACATCCAGATTCATCGCCTCGCATCGTCAGCGTTCAAACATACACAGATGTTCACTAATGTTTTACTGTTAATAGTAGAATTACATTCGATTTCTATGAAAAGTCTCGATCGGGGAATAACCGTGGGGCCACCAAAGTCCACACGTACAGTAGCATGGCCACCCATTGAGAGGCAATAATGATCCACATGCTGGCTTTTCCGACTTGTGGATTGGCCACATTTCCATTGGCTTCAATGGAACCCCATCCGGTCAAGGCCATGGAAACGAAACAAGTCACCACTGCAAGGGCGATGTTCAATTTCCAATTGTTGGAGAAGGTATTTGGGATTGGTCCTTCCTCTTCTGTTGGTCCTGTCGCTGCAGCGTCACCTCCAGCCTCCGCATCGTTGGTGCTTTTATAGTTATTTGTAACGACACCACCTACTTTGGCCTTTTCTTCACCAGCGGTAGACTGTGAAGGACCAACTTCCAACGCGTTTCCTTCTTCGTCGTCCTCCCCTCGTCGTCCCAGAGTACGATCGGCGGTCGTGGACCACCCAACATAACCCAAACTGACGATGGTCAGCCCCACACCAATGACAATGGATAGGGTATCATCACCTCCGAGTTGTGGGTTGCAGATTGGATCTGGGTTTCGCGTGACAGCATTGTAGCAAAGCATGGTGGCGTAAGCTGAGATTATGCTGCTCGACAAAAGACTGCCCTCGGTTCCCCATAACTGTGCTACCGTCACCATTAATGCCAGAATTATGGTAACCGTAATGAACGCAACATTGGTACCGCATCCACCAAAGAAATAGAAGAGAAGAGCCCATCCCACTATGGACAAAACAAAGAGGGAGATAGCGGACACTAAAATGGCAACGAGCCATTTCTTGCCCGACCCCATCTCTTCACTTTCAGCCTGGTTGGACTTCTCGACCCATCCGTCGTTCCAGTTGTATGCCAAATCCACAAAAACAACTTGCTGGAATAGAATGAACACGATTCCTCCAATACGCGCAATGTTCATATAAATGTCGGAAAAGAGTGGGTCGTTCGGTACAAAGCAGAACCCCAAGACCAGAAAGAGGAACAGAACGTATTTCGCAGGCCAAGCCTCTCGGTTGGCCGTTCGTTTGAAGGCCACAGCGATGGCTGCCAAGATATAAAAGATCAAGGCGGCCAACGCCGATCGATAGACACCATTCTGTCCAGCACATGCTTCCATCAATGTGTCCGTTTCATAGTCTTCACATCCACTCAGCCATGCATTGGTTACATAGTTGCTGATGGAAATACCGACAATATACGGTGCCACTCCATATTGAAAGGCAAAGGCAATGCCAATGGATAAAAGAAGCAACAAGACGGAGCGTTTGCGACCCGAAGAAGCACCCGGTGCCACATGGGATGGTTTGTCATTTCCACAACACGAACTCAACAAGGAGGTCGCTGCGGTGCAAAAGCACCATGCGGCACCGGTTGCCACACACGTCAGAATCGAGGCCATGTTTGTTGTCGGTTGATACTGTTTGTTGACTACTGCGTTTAGAAGATATGCGCTATCGCTATCGCTGCAGAGGAATCCAGCAAATTTCGTGTCTGCAACAAGGGAGCCGTTCAGATGATGACCACTGCTTGATCGATGATACAGGAGAGATCTAGGTGCACGATTGAGAGCGGATTGGTCTATTATGGAAGACTTTTCTCCCTGGAAAATACTGACTTCGAGAGTTGAAGAAAACTTTGGTATGTACGTTGCAGTAGTAGATTCGCTCTCGACCTTGTTCAAGCAAAGAGCGTTGGAAAACAATCTTGTTTTGATTCTCGGACGGGTCTCGTCATTCTGTCATACTGTCGTACAGGAAGTATTTTCTTACTTCTTTACGTCGTGCTCTGTCGTGTTTCGAGATTGCTTCGGCTACTGGTTGATGATGGTGGTGTACGCGTTGCAACGTACACGTAGTACTACCGCTTCCTCCATGGTACGTACCTGGTACGATCTTAGTACGGTAGTACCTAATCGTACGAGTATCATAGCTGCTTTCGGAAGCTAATTGATTCCTCCCCTTCTTTTTATTTTAACAGTCAAATTCAAATCCTCGGCGTCATGTACGCGCGCAAGCAAGCTTGTTTTCCAACGACAGAAAACAGAAATCCAATGTGGAATTTCTTCGAAACGTTTGTTCACGACTCTTCTTGAGATGGTATCATTCCAAGAAAGAATCCATTTTTTTGCACAAAATCGATCTCTATCGAAAGCCAACGATCATTGTATCTCTCGACATCTTATCGCAGTGTTAGGAGACAACACAATAATATTATCATCATCTCACGAACGAACAGTCTCATAAAAAAACAAAATCTACTGTTAGTACTACTCCAGTAGCAGAGACAAACCACCACCACACAATGGAATATCTTCCCAACAACAATAGTTCTTTCTTTGGACAGGAACCTCCTGTCGTTTTCTTCGCTGCAGGGCCACCGACCCAGGGATCTCATGGTAGAAATGGGACGTATTTTCAAGCTCGTCATACTCGTGGTGATGAGCACCGCAAGAGCTCCTGGGATTTCATTTCCAAGTTGGCATTTGTCATCTTGAGCCTATTTGCAGTGTCCATGGTCATGCGCATCGTTCTTCATCTCGTCGCTTTTGTCTTTTCTCCTCCAGTTCTCTTTCTTTGTCTAGTTACGTTGGTATTGAGTAACTCTCGTGGATGGCCATATACTGTGTCGTCGAACGACTGGAACGCCAGAGAATTCCAACGATGCTTTCACAACCCTCAACGACACTTTCGTCACTTCTTCAACATCGTTGGTCGAACTTCTGGTGCCGGTGAATGTGGACCTGCGCGATACCGAACCTCTGGTTCTGGCGGTAGGAATACCAATCGGCGTGCTTCGTCTGAAGCTGCTGCTGGGGCAGCAGCATCTCCTCGTCCCGCATCTACCAACAACACCAACCAGTCGTCTTCCAACCACCAAACAACCAATGATGCTGCTGCACAGTCTAACCGCCCAACCTCGCCCAATCATGAATTTGAGTTGGTATCGCCTTTCCATTTGATGATGGCTGCTGCTGCTGCCAATGCCACTGCCACTGCAAATAACAACAATAATGGTATTCCAGCTTCCACCAGCCCTTCCAATGAAGAAGACTCCTCCAAGAACGACGAAGAAACCATCGGCTTCTCTCAGCAGCAAAAGGTTCCCGTTCATCGCCAAGAAACCGACAAGGAATTGGTGATTTCCATGGATATTTCCGGTTTCAATCCCTCTGACTTGCAAATCACCATTGAAAATGAAAGCACCTCCACAAATCTCTGCATTCGTGGGGAACGGGTCAACAAGATTGGGGACCGTTTCGCGATCGACGAGTCATTCCATTTGGATGTGGAATCGTTTGACCTGGAGTCGGTCTCCGCCACGGCTTCGGACGGCGTCTTGCAGGTCCAGGTGACGAAGAAAGAAGCCCCTCAGCCACGTATCATCTCCATCCAGGCCAAAAAGGAGGACTAAATCATCATTTAAACCAGCAATGGAGAAAATGATCGTTTTTGTTGGAACATTCATTTGGGGTGGTGATGTAATAAATACTACCGAAGTACATATTTAGTAAAGAGTTACAAATCCATCTGATCCGAAGCACTTCTCATTTTAGCTAAATAAGGATACTTGTCTGAAACCATCCCTCCATTAGTTAGCACTTTGATTGTTCTTCTGTGCGGCTATAGTTGACTTGGCTGCGGAACTTTTGAAATAACTTCGGGTATACAACTAGCTATCATAGACTACCGGTAGTCTACTACGGTAGCTACAGTTAGAGTACGGTATAACCTACCGCAGGGTAGTTGAAAGTGGCTTCAAGTCATACGCAAAAACATTAGAATGTCGACTCGATCGACCCAATGACATCACTTCAACTTCGCGATCTTTGCTGGACGTTGTTGCAGGAAAACTTCATTTAAACGTTTGTACACTGCCAACCATGGCAAGAAACATTTCTCGGCGACCGATGCATTCGCAATCGCAATCGCATTGTAGTTGCCATTGTCTTCCTTTCACTCCATTATTGAAGGAACGTATCAGTGGAAAGATTGTAACGGCCTTAAGGGCGTGTCGACGCAAACAACGCCGTACCGTTGGTTGACGATCTCGTTGTACCATCATCGTATTTGTCATCCTCCGCGGCCTGTCGGCCATCGCCAATGATCAACGGAAAGCAGTGTAGCTCATGAAATCTTGCGCTTCTGATATTTTTTCCATTCTGGACTGTTTCTGTGGAGCAAACGGAAATAGCGTCAGATACAGTACCACTACAGCAACAAGATACTACTTTATCAAAAGGTATCCTTTTGCGAACGCCGTGCTAATTGACGGCGAAGGCTAGCCATGACGACCCTTCTTCGGATTTTTGTATGCTTTTTACCAATTTTTTCCTTCACAGTTGCGTTTCCAAAGAAACCTTTTCGTCTACATTCTTACGATCAACTTCAATTGTATCAACAGAAAACCGGCCTTTACACAACTTCAAACAGCACAACTTCTTTTCGCGATGTTGTTCACCAATTTGTCGCCAAGACGAAGACTGAATGCCGTGTGGTCCCCTCTGTCACCCTGTCACCCGCACTGACTGGGGAGGAGACTGACTTCGACTCCATGAGGCAGTCTTTGTTGGTATCCAACGAACTTTCAATCGAAACACATCAAGCCATTCGACACGTTTCACATGTCTTGGATCTCTGCAACAACCGTTCCGATTTACTATCAATCAATTCTCGATCCACATCTGGCATCCCAACATTTCACTTGGATCAGAATCAGAAAGTTGCCATCAAATCCATAGAGGGTATCCTTCGAAGATTTTTGTCGTTACAAAGAGATAGTACCAATTGTAGGATACACTCACACACGTTGGACGAGCTGTTGGACTTGATCTGTCAATGCAGCAATTACCGTATTATTCCGTCTCTATCTTGTCTAGAGACAATGTGGACATTGCAACAAGAAGTGCACGAGAATCAAATGGTTGAGCAATCGGAACCATACTTGCGAAAGAAACTTTCTCGAAAGCATGTCGGGAGGTCCATTCGTCTGTTGAACAACTGGATACAGTGGTCACAAAAAAACCCATCCAACCTTAAACTTCCAAATCCAGAGTACGTGGCCTGTGTATTTCGTGCTGCGAAGGAAATCGGGATGTCCATGACTACGAACATGTGGGCATTGTATCAGCAACAATATACTATTCAGCCAGAAGTCATTCCTCTTGATCAGTTTTCCACAGTTCTGAGCATTCTAAGTGAATCTCCCTCCTGTTGGAAGGAAAAGCAAGTCTTGGTTCTGAAACACGTTGAAGGAATTTTTCGTGCTAGAAATGATTCCTCGGTTTCCCAATGGATTCCAGAACTGGAAACGGCCCTTGAAGCGGCGTCTGCTGCCGGGCTGTCTCATGATGCCACATGGTTGTATAATCTACTCAACGATAACCATTGCTCGGATGGACCAAACCTTCAGCGATATCTAGAACTCTGGATACAGTCAATATACAACGACAACGATATGGAAGGCTCCTTGCTCTATTTGGAGAATGTTTTACTTCGTTCCGACTCATACATTTCATCGCGCCTGCGAGATCGTCGTTTTTACAACAATTACCTTGAAAAGCTTTCTCGTTCAGGAATGGTAGATGCTGGGGAACGGGCAGAAGTGTTTTTCATGGAGTGGCAACACCAAGCTGAACTTTTTGTGTCATCAACTAGAGATGAGTGGTGCCCTGACAAGGAAAGTATCCGATATGTAGCATTGGCGTACTTGCAAGCAGATAGTTCCAGAGAAGCTCAGCTGTCGGCAGTGCGACGATTTCTCCTGAAACACCAAATCGAGCAATGAGGGTGGGTATGGCTGGGACATTCCCCCAACAACATCTTTCTCACAATGTTTTGCGACATATGGGACACGACCTCGAAATTTCATTCCACTTTACCTGGCATTTCTTGTGAAAACAACAATGGCCACATGGGTAAAATCCCCGATTCCGATATCCGTTGACCGGCTCCCAGCAAATGGTGCATTCTATTTCTTTGTTTTCACGCTCGTTACGAGCCGCAACAGTGTCAGTGTACCACTTGTTACATTCTATGACGATACGAGCCAGGAAAAGAATGAATCGCATGCTCGTTCGACCCCATCGGACCTTGTGGACGAGCATTGGAACAAGATTTTCGATAGGATGAGAGATGTTGATCATATCCGACACCCATCGCGTTTCAGTGTCTTGTAGCGTTACTATATCACCCGCTAGCAGAACTCGTGCTCTCGTCAGTCGAACGACGTCGGACACCGCGATTGACGTATCTTCGACATGAGGGTATGTCGCAGATCCCAACTCAACCAGGACGGCATTGCTAAATAATAATCGAGAAAGTTGCATCGGAAAGACTTGAGAGTTGGTTGCTTTCTTGATACATTCGGCGAGTGATGGTTGTTCTTTTATGGAGCTGACCATCGGGAAAAGAAACGAAATGCTTTCATAACTCGCAACCGGTCGCATCGTGACGTCGTGAACAGACTTTTCGCAGCAAGCCACGAACGGACGAGTCTGGTACTACAGTATGTAGTGACAACATATACATTGTCAACTGCAATGATGCTTTTCCATGATGAAAAACTGTACGAAGTATTCGGAATACGTCATAGCTACCGGTAGGTATTATGTTGTGATGATGATGCTACTACGGTGTACGACTTACAGTTAGTATCATGCAACCGTATCTTGTCACTTCGTGAAAAACCGTCACGAAAGTGGGGAATCGCGTATCAAGAGTGTGTACTACGGCAGTACGTCTACCTGTACGACGTACCGTACTTGGGGAGTTGTAATAAAAGGGTATGACAGCATGATAGCTATCAGGACCAACCTCACAGTCAAGGTCTTATACCGTATATTTCATAGTTCATCATTTTTACGATGTCGAATTGCTTGTATGTTTTATATTTACAGTTTTAATTATTTTATGGTGACGTGTTTTTGGGAGGAATTTGACGACCCAATTTTTTATTATTCTACTCAGTTAGCTACTCGGAGTAGCTACCGTAGCTAGCTAGAGTAGAGTCGTATTGATTCAAGAAAAAATACTCGCACTACGGTAGTACGATGACAAATCTCACACCGTAGTAGTCTACTCGAAGTATTACTTTCGCTGCAAGTTGTCTCCCATTCTCCTATCATGGTATTGTGGGGTGGTCTTCGTCCGATTGTTTCCCAAGTTGTGGCCGATGTATTCGCGCTCTTCGTATTTTCCAATGCCATCGTATCGAAGCCATCGACTCGAAGTTCGGCTCTAATGGGAGCAGCAGCTGGAGTGACAATCGCATATTCCGGCAATCTCACGAATCGATGGACCGTCAATTTCCCAATGATCCCTCTGATCATTTTGCAGATGCTCCGGTTGTTCATCCCTGAAGACAAACACAGGTGGATTTCCAGAATCCTGTTTGCCCTTAGTGCACTCTTGATTTTTGCATCCGCATGTCTTTGCATTCTTTTTCCGGCGGTGGAATTGGCTCCAATGAAGTCTCTGGGTGACTACAATGTGGGTGTGGTCGATTTGTATCTCCCTGTCAAGCTTCACTTTACAAGTCCCTTTGCAGACACGCAACATGTTGTGCCATCCGAGCAGGATCATGCCACCATTCGTATTCTCTATCCCACGGTGGAAGAACCCATGTCAATATCCTACTTGAGACCACGTACTAGTGAAGTATACTGCGAAGAAAACATGAAACATTCTGCCCCGCCTCCTCTCCGACCCTACTCGTGGATGATTCATGGTTGGAGATTGATCCAGGTGCCGGCAAAACACCATGCGACGTTGGCATCCCCACCAGACAAAGGCTTTCCAGTTATTTTCTACTCGCATGGACTGGGAGGCAGCGCCGAAATGTATGCCTACCAAACACACGCATTGGCGGCCCAAGGATATGTAGTAGTGGTTCTGGATCACACAGATGGATCCGCACCGGTGGTGTCACGAAAGGACGGCACCTTGTTGCGTCGAAATGAAACAATATTGGAGCAATGGTTCAACGGATTTCAAGACGAATATCGATTATCACGACAGACCATGACAGCGTACCGAGCACAAGAGTTGTTGGCAGTGGTCGAAGGTGTGCTTCGGCTAAACTATGAAACTCTACCCGAACTCGAGGAGAGTGGATTGGACTTTCGTAATCAACTGAACTCTGCGGACATTCACTACATGGGACACAGTTTTGGCGGAGCGACGGCTCTCCATGCCGCGAAGTATCGTCCCCCCAGGTCTGTGCTGGCCCATGATCCTGCCAGTGACTGGTTGCCAACTGAATCTCGACTAAGCCTCTTTGATGTTGGTCGCATGAAAGAGTCGACCGTGAACCATACGTACTGGACAAGAGGCGGTACTGTTGCTGTGTCAGCCATGGAAATGGAAGACAATCATGAAAATGAAAAATCGGTGACGCTATCTCTTCATGACACTACAGAGCTCTTGCTCCTCTTCAGCGAGGAGTGGTACTCCAAGAAGTGGTCTGGGTCCGATGTGCTGAAGGACATGCACGACCGCAAAGTTTTGGGTCCAGTCGGCGGAAAATCGCATTTTGGAGTCATTCATGGTGCCTTTCACCAGGAATTCAGCGATGCCTGCATGCTCACTCCGTTATGGATAGCGCGAGAGGTCGGGCTGACCGGTCTTCGAAACCCATTGGACACGGCCAAAGAGATTCATGTGGAAACTTCTAGCTTCTTGAGGGGGCTACAGCAGGGTATTTGATCGACTATTCTTCATGATACAATACAGAGTAAATACACCATAATCGACTTTTCTTTGTAATGGATAGGACATTCATACTGCAGTAAGTGATACAGTGTCGAGTTCTTGTTCTAGCTATTCTACTAAGACGCACCCTTTCTCTAGAGCTCTACCTAGCTCCATGTACCTACCGGTAGAGATGTTGTTTCTACTTTGGTTTGTCATTCGAACGCCTGTCTGTAGGCCGTCAAAAAGTGGTTTATTACGACAAACAAAAGGGTACTACGAACTACTCCGAGTACAAAATATTCACAGTAATTAAATATTAATAATATTATTATATATTACGTAGTATTTTTTGGCCGGATTGATGATGGATTCTGGGACAATCATCTCACAACAACATTCATCTCCTCTCTTGATTACGACAGGCAGTATTCAAACCAACATACTTTGGAACGGCACAACGCTGTAGCTGAAACAGCCCCGCCACCTTTCAACGCACTCCCACGAAGATTATCACCGATTCTAAGAATACCGCGCCTGTGAGACGGACAATAGAGAGGCGCTTAGTCGTTCTTTCCATGGGATGAAGTGTGGGAAACGTATCAATTATCACTGTCAATAATTATTAGATTGCCGTCCCATTCTTTTGGAAGACATAATTCAAAAGAACATCATGGCCAAGGGAAAGAATAGAAAACATCGAGATGATGCGTCCGCCAGTTCAGGAAAGAAGAAAGAGAGAGTAACCGAAAAAGAGCACGGATCAGCATCAAAACCAAAACCAGAAACAAAACAACGTAAAGAGGCAACAGTGACTTCTATCATTGAGGAACGCACAATCTACCAGAGATTGACCCATGGTCGGCGGCGACGATCGTTTTTCCTGGGATGTGCTGTCATCATCGTATTCTTTGGAGTTTTGACCGGTGGTCGTCTGTTGGGAATGATTCTGAGTCGCAAGATACGGTCCAACCGTAGCTTTCAAAAGTACATCCAGACGGTCGCTGGCAGTCTATTCGCCTCGCCGTCTAATGCGACGTCCAAGAACGAAATTCACACGGTAGAGGAATCGTCTCCGGCCAAATTTCGAAGGTTTGTGCGTTCTCTCTTGTTTGAAAGTTGGTCCTCTGCGTCTCCCTCCGCGGAAAACCTGGATATAAGAGCTGTTGTTCCCGTTGTTATTGGAAGTGGTTCCTTGATAGATGACTATACTTATGTCAACAATCCGTCTCATCCCCACGTTTTTGCCGTGCTGAGGGAGGCCATTGTTCGAGAGAAAGGCGGTTATGTCCATCCCGACTTGGGTTTTCTCAAGCCGGCCCCATGTGGCGCTGCACGAGGAATAGGAATGGTATACAACAATTATCATAATTGTCAAACGAAGTGTATGCCTGGACTAGCCAAGGAAAAGCTGGAAGCAAAGCGGCGATCTTCATTCAACACTACCAGTGACGAACCGATCTGTGAGAAGAAACAATACATGCAAGTGGAAGTTCTGATCAAAGTACCGCTGTCCTATCAAATGACTCGAAAAGTCGCTCTTGATACGCTTCTGCCTCTCATCCCAGCAGAAGTACAGAAAGAAGCCAATCTTCACGAGCTTGACGATGCAGCTCTTTTGGTATTGTTGTTGGCACATGAAAGAGGCGTCGGGCGGTATTCTCGATGGTTACCCTACATCACCACATTACCATTGGAACCTAGTTGTGGATACTCGCTTGCGCTCCGACCACATATTTTGGATGCCATAAACGCTATGCGCGATGAACTGGGTATGGACGTCACGGGATGGGAGAATGAAATGCTCAAAGCAACTCAATACGCAGACAAGATTGCCGAAGGCTTGGGTGATGATTACGGAGAATACCTTGCTTGTCCGAAAGATGAAGATCCCATCGACAACATTGCCTGGGCGCTTTGTCAGGTCGCTAGCCGTGCTACTGCTGGATCACAAAAGTATGGATCTCTGCGAATGGTTCCTTTGATGGATATGATCAACCACGATGTGGATGCAGGAGGCTTTGTCGAACTGACGGGAAAGGAAAGATTGGAGGATGGAGACTTTGTGGATGCCGTCGACGAGACTGATGAAGGAGCGTTTGTGGTACGGAGTTTACGACATGGTCGACGAAGAGCCTTGCGTCCTGGTCAGGAATTGTTGGTGAATTACAATGTCCCTCATTACTCCGCACTTGATTGGTTCGTTTCGCTGGGCTTTGTGCCCCCCGAGCGATATGATGCCTGGCAGAAACTGGACGCTCCATTGGCGAGAGTACGACAAGACGGACCGTTCGCCTATTACCACAATACCGATGGACGATCAGATCCATAACCACTCTAATGATGATAGGAAATGTTTCAAAGGTAGAACGTCTGTACCATTGATTGCAATGCCTTGCGATGGAATAGTGAAGTGACGTTTCATTTGGTTGTGTGACCTTGCGAGCGCACGTCGCTTCAAATTTTACCGAATCCGTGATTGATGCGCGGTTCAATTCTTGTATCATACGAAGATATGATACACCAAACTCGTTGATTGAGACTCTCCAGATCTGATCAAATCGACATTCCGGCATCCAGCTGCGCTATCAAACTTTTATTACGTAGTAATTGAGTAATAGAATCACTGTAATCGAATTGGTTACCATTCAAAAGACAATGTCAGAGACTGAAAACAACAAGAATAGTAAGAAGCTACCCAACGCGTTTCTGGATGCCCATCATCACTTCGTTGACACCACTAGTCACGGCGACAGCTTCCAAGCCTTTCTTGCGCACTTGATTCCCGATTTCCAATATCTACCGTCAGATTATAAAAGAGACGTAATAGATCCCATACAAAAGGCAGGTGTTGCCTTTCTTGGCAGCGTTCATGTGGAATGCATTCCTGATGATGGTATTGCCGAGGCCGAATGGATTGCTAGCTTCACCAAAGGAAACTCGGCACCTTATGTCAAAGCCATTGTGGCGTCTTGTAACCTCGCACAAGACTCCGACAAAGTGGAAGAAGAGCTGTCTAAAATCAGTACCCAGTTACCACATGTCAAGGGGATTCGGTGGATCTTGGACTGCGTTGGCAAGTTCAATGGGAATGATGCCACTCATATCGCCACAAAACGGCACGATGGAATCGATTATCTTCGTGGCAGTGAGGGAGGGTATGAAGGACATGTCGTTTCGGCGTTTGAATCCGGTTTTGGCCTGCTAGACAAGTACAACATGACGTTTGATCTTCAATGTGCGCCGGTACAATTGCAAGAAGCCTCCAAACTCTGTCGTCGCCACCCCAATATTAAGGTAGTGATCGATCACCTAGGCAAACCACGAACACTGTTTGGTGCAGATAACGACAAGAACAACAATAATGCTTCCATGAATCAGGGAGAGCTGGCAGTTTGGAGAGAAGGAATGAAGAGCATGGCACAAAACAGCAATGTCTATGTGAAAATCAGCATGTTGGGGTACGCCATCCCAGGGTGGATCAGCTCACAGGAATATCTCAATTCCATGAAGCAGCTGGTTTGGGAGACTGTTACTTTGTTTGGACCGAAGCGGTGCATGGTAGCGACAAACTTTTGGAAGGACGCCGCCACATCTGACGCCGATGGAATGAGCGATGTCGGACCGGACCCTGTTCAGTTTATGGAGCTTGTCTATGGATTTCTGAAGGACGATGTTTCAGATGAGGACTTGGAATGCATATTTAGCAAAACAGCAGCCAGCTTTTATGGCGTATCTATTTAAGAAATAAATCCTTGTCTTCTTGGTCCATCTTGGAATTGCATCATCGATTGAATCCTCCGTGGAATTTAGTCTTCAGATTGTCAGCAGCCCCTCCTAATATCATTCCCAGTGCATCCTTGTCTACTCGTCTTCCAGCATCAAGGTCCTTGTCCCGATTCCATTTCCATTCATCCGACCGTCCACTTGATGCAGCAGCCGCATCCTTTTCTTTTTGCTTCATGGCACGATGTTGATCCATTAGACTCTGTCCTCTTGCATTCTGATGGGCTTGCATAATAGCATCCATCTCCGCTTGTATGGCAGGATGTATCGGTGCAGCCGCCTTTTCATCATCACGTGACTTTTTGTTTTGAAAGCCTCGACTTTTCATTGGCTGGCCGGATTTGATGTTGCTTAAAAAGTCATACTTGCCTGGAACCACCATCCACTCTTCTCTGCCTCCCTGTATTGGCATGTCGACACCGGCTACGGTTGCCTTTAGTTGCAGCTCTCGATATTCGGCTTGGGCCCGAATTACGTCTGGTGGAAGCGTTGGACCGTGACCTTTTCGTGCCTCTCCCGGTAACAGTGGTCCATCGTCTTCCTCTTCTCCGTCGTCATCTGTTTTTTCGGCAGACGACTTGGTAGCATAAAGTGCATTCACTTCACGTTCTTCTTGTTCGGTCATTGGTTGACGCACGGGACCGACAGGTCGTCGCTTTGGAGGACCTTCCCTACAAGCCGCCATGATGGTCGCCAATTGTACTTGAATGTTATCATCGACATGCTCCGGCAAACCATATCCCATCAAGGGACTGTCCTCGTTGCCTTCTTGCTTGTCTTCGTCACTGCTATCCTCGTCGTTCTCCATCTCAGACTTTTCCAAACCACACGCATCAAATAGTGACTCCAACGCGTCCTTTAGATTTTCATCCGGCAATCCATCCAACGACACACTTTCTCCTTCGGCAATCATTCTGCAAAGTTCCATGAGTTGAGGAGCCAACTCAGAATCTTGGGACTGATACTTGGACAACAATTGGAACGTTTGTTGTTTGATTGGCTGTTCGGCAGATTTCGTTGCAGGAGGCTTGAGAGTATTCTCTTCAGGCTGTTGTTGTTGTGGTTCTGTCCTTTCTTGGCTCTCATACTGGACAATATCGGTCATAGTCAATCCTGCGTCGTCCAATAGAGACCGAATCACGCGCAACAAGACCAATTCATCGCGTCGACCCGCTCCGGGAGGTGGTCGAAACATCCACATACCTGTAGTATCATCACGCTGGACTCCAAACGGTTCTAGGTCTGCAAAAAGAGTCTTCAAACCCTTAGCAATACATGGATCGGTGACTTGACGCAAATCAAAGGTGGTTCCACCTGCCAGTCGAATCAAAATGATGGGCAACTCTGATGCGAATCCCGGCTTGGTATGCAGCAAAGTGTGAAGTGCCGCAACAGCAGGAGGAATAGGAGTGGAAACAAGGCTCCCGTCTGCCGCTGCATCATCACCATCTGAGTCACGACAAGATTTCTTGCGTTCCTTGCGACGTCTCCGCTTGCGACGATCACGTCGATCCTCTTCGCTGTAGCTGTCCGAAGAGCCGTCGTCGGTATCTTCGTCGTCGTCGTCATCGTCATCATCATCTCCATGGCGTCTTCGCTTTTTCTTGTGCTTTTTGCTCTTCTTTTTTTTCTTTTCCTTTTTTCGTTTCTTGTCGTGTTTTTTTCTCTTTTTATGTTTCTTATCACGATTTCGTTGCCGTTCTTCGACACTGGTAACAGAGCTGCTGGAATCAGAGAGAAAACCATCAACATCGTCATTGTCATCCTCTGGTCCGTTCTTCTCCTCGTGGTCGACGTCGTCCTTGTTGCGCCGTCTTTTTCTTCTTTGGTCGTTGTTGTTGTCCTCTTTCATCGCTGATATCCAAATACTCCGTAGTTGTTGTAGTAGTATTGTCTCTAGTGGTTGAGGCACAATTTTCAATCATAGGGAGGTAGACCGCGCCCAAAAGAAAGTTTACAGTTGACAGGCAGAGATTGACTCTGAAAGATGTAAATAAGATGAATGAAGATTATACTACGTAATAGTAGTGTGCGTATTATTTTTTCATGATGTGGATGCGTCCAACGACGGCCGCCAGTGAGAATGAACTGTTGACTGTTGACCTGTCGGTATGATACATATGATATTATGATCAGTAAGTACTTGAAGTACGATTGTACTCGAAGTACCGTCGTAACGTCGTAACGATACTCGGAGGGTAGAGTTACTACCTACCTAGCTAGCTAGTCTACCGTAGATCAGATTGTGAAGTTCGATTGATCACCACCAATATTTTTTCTGGATCCGTCTCGAAGTACATTCACTGTCAAGGTTCCTTTTTTTAGACGCCCAGGATACAAAACCGACAGCAATCAAACACAACACTCCGCTTCACCGAGCGATTGCCCAAGTTTCTGGTCGCAATCTCCAACCAACTACCATGACACAAGTTCGAGAATCTTGGGAGGGACACTCGGGGTTGTTTGCCTTGCAAGACTTTGAAAAGGGAGATACCATTCTTACCGAATTGGAACCGTTGATCAAATTGGCACCATCCTCCGCGGAAGAATCACACCAGCTGTATTGTCGGTGGGTCGGTTTGCCCGTCTCTGATGATAGCGAAACGAAATCAGTCCCAAAAGGTAACAATAGTAGCAACAACAACAACAACAACAACAACAAGGGAAATACTACGACAAAACGAGAAACTCTCTGGGATTCTATCGTAGTACCTTCGGACATAGACGACACCTATCACGGCATTTTCAAAGGAATGGTACAAGCAGGGGTGACGTGGATGGTGACAACAGGTGACGGCGATTCAACCCGTTCGGACGATGACAAGATTTTACAATTGTACTACCCCACCGACAACAACCGCACCGACAACAACAGCGCCGACTCGGACCCGGAAAATGTCGTCCGTCAACTTTCCAAGCAAGCCGTGGAATATTTGAAGACGTCTTCTACCAAGAGCAGCGGCGACTGGAGCAACTTCCAAGATTGGGACATGCTGGAAAAGATCCTCCGGATATGGGCCTGCAACTCCTTCCAAGGTGGACTTCTCTATGACACGTTCAGTCGAGTCAATCACAGCTGCAATCCCAATGCCGTGATCGTGACAAACAGTGATGACGACAAGAATACCGGTGGACAACGGTTAGTGGCAGCCACCAAAATTCAGAACGGACAGGAGATTTTCATTTCGTACTTGGGTTTGTTTCTTTATGCCGATACAACTACCAGACGGAAGAAACTCAAACAAACCAAATACTTTGAGTGTCAATGCCAACGATGCATTTCTTCCCAGGATCCAGCTGCCCAAACACCATGTCCTACTTGTCATCCCCGGGGTACCACGCAATTGTCCCTTGACGAAGACGTCCAGTACGATGACGAAGGGGATGTGCAATACGTATCGTCCCGCACCGAACCATGTAGCAATTGCCACTCAACACCGCAACAACTGGAGAACCAACGATTGGACAAAGTATTGATCAGTGTGAACGAAAAAATCTATGCCTTTATCGATACCTACCAAGGATCGACGAAAGATTCTTCCAACGGCGGTAATTCAGCAGAGTCCAACGAAGAAGATATGGCCGTGCTGGAAGAGCACGTCAGTCTAGCTAGTACCATGATGGGTGCCAAGCATTGGACAACCAGTGTGACGCTTTTGTTGCATCTAAACAATCAGTTGTCCTCTATGTCTCAACGGATGTTGACGACACAAGAACTACCCGAAATGGAAGACGTCGCCGAAGCGATCGACACCTTGCAACGCCTATACCAGTTTGTAGATTCACTACAGCTTTATTTGGATGCCGGTCATATACTGGGAGACGTTACAATTGGTGTGGCTCGAACACTTGTATCCTTGGGTGATGAAAAATCTCAGAAATACGGAGCAGAATGGCTGAGTAAGATCGAAGATTACGTCGCTCACTTTGGCGGTGAGGGACGACAAAAAGTCGTGGCTGCACTCAAAAGTGCCTGGAAGAAGCATGGTAGATCCGATGGTTTACTTGATGAAGACGGTAGAAGCGAAGCGAAGAAGCCCAAAGCAGTGGACCGTGATGACCGTGAAAACGGTGATGCTTCGAGCGACGCAAAGGTGAGGGACGAGCATTTCATGCGACACGCTTTGCACGTTGCGGAACAAGCATTGCGAATAGGGGAAGTTCCTGTCGGCTGTGTCATTGTACTCACCGATCATCCTCTGATTACTAGGGCCAAAGCTAAAGCAGGAGGCGCTGCAAATTCGAATGGAGACGAGTTGATGGATAACCACGTAGTTATTTCACATGGTGCGAATCAAGTGAACGCCACCCGAGATGCTACTCGACATGCCGAGATAGTTGCCATTGATCGGTTGCTGACGAACGGCCAGAGTTCTGATCAACTCAGATTACCGGCCAATGTCGATAGCAGGAACGGAAACAATTCCCTTGGAATCCCAGACTCAATTCAAGCAGCTCGGGAGAAACAATGGGAGGATGTTTGGATCAATCGGCCCGACTGCCCAACTCATTGGAAGAATTTGTTTGGATGGAGAAGCAACCAATTTGCAGAGGAATTGCGATCTCCCGGCATCTTTTCGTCGTGCGAGCTTTTTGTGACTTGCGAACCGTGCATCATGTGTGCTTCGGCCTTGGCTACTGTAGGGATCAAGCGAGTTGTTTTTGGATGTAAAAACGATCGTTTCGGAGGCTGTGGTTCGCTCTTGCATCTGCATCAACCGGAACAAGCGGAGAACGGGAACCAGGTTGAACCCAATAATGCCTTTCTTAGTCGCGGCTACGCCATCACCAGCGGTGTGCTAGAAGCAGAAGCCATCAAGTTGCTCCAGAGCTTTTACGATCGAGAGAACTTTCATGCTCCAGACGACAAGCGAAAAGAAAAAGAAAAGAAATACTGCTGAATTGTCATCGATAGCTGGCTCCAACCGCGACTTCATTGTATGAATTCTACCAACTGTCCCAAGGCAAACGACCTTGCTCCCATCTCCCATCTAGCCAGCCACTTAACACTGTAGTACAACGTAGTACTCGGAGTACGGTGCCGTAGTTTACAGTTACGATACCGGTAGTTCCTGTACTTGCGACGATTCACAGTCAGTTTCATGATTGATGAGTAGTATTATTTCTTACAGATATATTTTACCACGCCTGCAGTACTAAATTAGTCGTTTATGAACCGCCAACAAAAAATAATAAGAAATACTCGGAGTAGTAGTAGTAGTCTACTACGTATCGGTAGTAAGAATGAATTACCGGTACCGGTAATCGACCACTGGTAACTTTTCTTTATACTGGAACTACCGGTACTACCGCTACTGGGTAGCTAGTAGACTACCGTTGATCGCCGTATTTTTAGTGATGTGACAAAGTGACCTCGCAGCGACTCCTGCTACTCTACTAGTAGCCAGAAATACAGTGACATGAGTTTAGATCACAGCCAATTACATTCTTTGCAGCAACCTGATGTACCAGACCTCCCGGATATGTCGCAGCAGCTAGATTCTCTGATACCACCGAATCCTGCTGTTCAGACAGGTCGGATGCTTCCACAGTCGTTACCGCTCCGTTTTCCATCTTCTAATGTCAGAATGATCGCCCTGGAGGAGCACGAGGAGATTGTCCGACGAATGAAAGAGGGACACGATGCGACTATTAAACGGTTAGAGCATGAAATTGAACGACTTAAGGCCATGTTGAAAAAGAACGACAGGATTGGCAACGACAACAACAACCGTGCAGACATCAAACGAAAAATCCAAGATAAGGACCATATCCCAAGCCGTCGCAAGCGACTCCGCAAAGAAACTACTAACAGCAAACACAGCGCCAAATGGCTAACACGATACAATGAACTCAAAACATTTCATGAGGCACAAGGACACTGCAATGTACCGAACACAGACGATTCGTTCAAAGAGTTGCTGAAGTGGTGAGTTCATTTCCATTTTCCATTCACTCTTTCTAGCTGCATTTGTCTTGGATACGAGAAACAAACTATTAAACGACTGCCCATTCTCTCCCCACAACACATCAGGTGTCAAACGCAACGTTCTGGCTACGCCAACTTAGTCAAGGGCCAGGAAACCACCTTGACGCCGGAACGACTCAAATTGTTGAATGAAATCGGCTTTCAATGGGTCAAATGCAAGACTCCAGGTACGGGTTGGTGTTCTCGCCTTTGACTTGATGTTTTGAGTGAGCCTTGGACACCTGCTCACTCACAATTGTTGTTGCTATCGTTCACAGCCTTGTCATGGGACCAACGCTTTGAACAGGTATGTCTGTCTTTTGTATTTCGCCTGGGGCAAATGGTTGTCAGTCGTCGTGTATTTCGGTAACGTATGCGTATTCTTTACAATGCTGTCTTCTGTTCTATCCACGTAGTTGAAGGAGTACAAGAAGAAACACGGTAACTGTAACCCTCCGCAGAAGCTGGAACATCCCAAAGGGCTTGGAAACTGGGTACTGGAACAACGGCGACGATACAGAGAACGAAACTTGCCGGATACCGAAAAGAAGTCGAGAAAGGGACCGCTGACAGACAAAGAGATCCGTAAGATGGAATCGTTGGATTTTGAATGGAGCTTGAGGAATCGAAACGGCTCATCGTCACGAGGCAGTGGTATCAACTGCGGCAATTTCAACACTACCGTGGACGAAAAGCATTGAAAAACTGGGATAACAAAAATAACGAATGTCGTTGGAAGGTTTCTTTGTTCTCTCTGCGGAAATGATGTTTCTCCTCCAACTGCTAGAGTGACAAAAACAAAAAGTAACGCATCTAACAAGTTGGTGGCACAAAGCTATGGTGACACGTGTATAGTGATGAAATTAGACGTACTGGTACTGCAGAGGATCGTAGCTGCTTCCAATGGGTTCTATTTGAAAAACCAATTCAGCTTCCTCTATGGATCACTCACTTGTTTATTCGATTGGTGGAAGCCCACTTCTAGATCTCATTCGTTCTGCAATCAAGAAGGCAAGCTCCAAAGCTTGTGCGCCGTTCAGTCGAGGGTCACAGTAGGTGTTGTAACGTTTGGCAAGAGACTCCTCTGTCACATCACTGAGTCCTCCAATACATTCCGTCACATCTTCACCTGTCATTTCCAAGTGGACACCACCAGGGTGTGATCCCATCTCATCGTGAACATCAAAGAATGCCCTGAGTTCCGCCCTGATATTGTCGAAATCGCGTGTCTTGTATCCGTTCTTGGTTTTTCGTGTGTTTCCGTGGACAGGGTCGGAAATCCACAAGACTGATTTTCCTTCTCGCTGCACAGCGCGGATAAGACCTGGCAGATTCTTTCGAAGTTTCTCGGCCCCCATACGAACAATAATGGTCAATCGTCCAGGAATGTTTTGAGGATTCATAGTATCAATGATTTGAATTAGTTCCTCGGGTGTGCACTTGTCAGAAATCTTGACTCCAAGCGGATTGTTGATTCCACGGCAAAATTCCAAGTGAGCTCCATCCAATTGTCGTGTACGTTCACCGACCCACAACATGTGCGAAGAACAGTCATACCACTTTCCAGTTGTCGAATCGAGACGAGTCAAGGCCTGCTCGTAGGGAAGAAGAAGACATTCATGGGCTGTGAAGAAGTCCGTCTTGGTGAAAGCGGGAGAACTTGTATCCACACCAATGGCCTTCATGAAACGCAAAGATTCATCGACCTTGGTGGCGAAGGTTCGGTAACTGGAGAGGTATGAGACGTGAGATTTTCTGTTTTGGTCGATCCAATCCATCGACAAATTTCCTTTCAACCAAAACTTACCGACTGCCCTCATCGGTTTGCTCCACAAAATCCAAGTTCCAAGCATGGAGACGAGAAATGTCAGCGTATCCACCCGTTGAAAAGGCTCGCAAGATGTTCAACGTTTGGGCACTCTGATGGTATGCTTCCACCATATTCCAAGGGTTGTGGCGACGGGCCTCTTCGGTAAAATCTTCCGAGTTGATAATATCCCCACGGTACGATGGAAGAGTCACACCGTCCCGTTCTTCATCCGGCTCGGAACGGGGCTTGGCGAACTGTCCGGCCATCCGACCGACCTTGATGACGGGCATGGCAGAACCAAAGGTCAACACCAAGGCCATTTGTAAGAGTACACGGAAGGAATCACGAACATGATCGACATTGAATTCACCAAAGGCTTCCGCACAGTCCCCACCCATCAACAAAAAACCTTGTCCACTGCAAGCACGGGCCAATTGTTCGTGAAGTGTTCGGACCTCACCAGCAAAGACCAATGGAGAACAACGTCCGAGCTTGGAAACCGCCGCCTCCAGCTCATCTTCGTCTAGATAGTTTGGTGCTTGTGCAACATTTTTATTCCTCCACGAGGTAGGAGACCATGGTTCGCTGTTGCTGTCGGAGGAGAAGGTAGACGACGAAGTGCTGGGAGGTTCTGTCACAACATTTAAGGTTGAACCCGATTGTCTGAATGACAAGAGGAGAGGTAAATTAAAGGGTGAATGAAGAGGAAGAAAAAGCATGTTTTTCTTTCAAAATTGGCATCAAACTGGAACTGAAATAAAGATTCTTTCTGCATCCGAAATTTGCGACAAGGAGAAGATAGATTCCATCGGACAACAACAAACGACGACCGCCTCACCTGTTAGTCATTCCTTTTGGGACAAAGCCCTGGGAAGAGGCAGCCAAGCCCAGCAAGGCGATTGCTGTAGATAGTTTCATTTTGTGCTAGAAAAGAAGGGTTGATATGGAGAGAATTGGTACAAGCCTGATGTGTACTTAATACTCCAGTAGGTTGTTGCTTGAGAACGACAACAGTGATGAACCGAACACCGGTCGTCGTAATGACAAAAGACAGAAAGTGAGATAAGTTTCCTCCCTTGATGGGTGGTGTAGATAGAAGCTGAAGCTGCAAGGAAGCCATTCTTCGTGTTGCTTCAAGCTTCCATAGTGGCGAATCCTTCAACGACCAATCAGAGCCGTTTATGGAATCTGGAGGACAACGGCAAAAGGGCAGGCCGAAAAGCTCGAACCCTTTCATACTACGTGGAACTAGGTAGGTATGATACTCTGCGAGTATCATACAAGACTTTACAGTCGGTATACGTATGATACCTACCGGTAGAGGTACCGTAGTTGAGCTACCGGTAGAGTAATACCGGTACTGTATCATAGTTTACGCGGAAAAGACCCCCTCTGAATAAAAAATGAAGACAGGACGCAAAAGCTTACCATAGTTACCATCAATCAAAAGTGAGTGCATTACAGCATTGTTTTTCTCTGTACTACTAGATTAGGTAGATCTTCCAACATTTCCCTTTCACCCGTCTCATCTGAGAAGCAACTGGTGATACAAAAACCCCGCATAACTCCAAATATGTCCAGCACAAAGCCCCAACAAGAAGAAAGAATGTCACAAGAACACCACTGGTGTCTGCATCTACAACATTCGGTAGAGATTGTTCCTCGGAATCAGCGTATTAACCTACGACACCATGGTTAGTCATCGTATTGTTGGTGCACATGAAACGATCCACTAGTGAGAGGACAGCAGCCCGTCCTCGTCGCAGAGGAAACAACAACAGTCAATTTTTGCATTTTTCTTTTGCTGCAAAATCCCAACGACAAGAAGTTTGGAACAGCACGCCCTTGCTGCCATGTGGAATCTCCCGAACGGTACATATCATCCAGCGTATATCTTGCAGGCGACGCCTCCTGTTTTCATCTTTCGACATTCCAAAAGAATCTCAAAGTATTGTAGTGATTCGTGACTTGCAAGGTGGTAGGCGCTCTAGAGTTCAACTGTGATTGAGAGATATGGCGGAAACAGCATTGCCAGACTACCAAGGTTCAACGAGAAATAGCCTTTTTTCCTGCAAAAGTAGGTAAGTTCAAGTACTAGTAGTACTATATGATGGATAAATAATGCTACGTATTATCTCCTTTCAACTTGTAATAACAATTGGTTTTAAATGCCATGTCCAATTTTTGGATGAAACAAACATTGCCAACTATTGGGTCAAAGCGTGAGAATGCTCAACAAAGTCGTCTCTAGAGGTAGACTACTCTTTTTTCTGTTCCCTAGCTGGAGCTGCAGAATTACTGCTTTGGCTCGATAGCAAAAATGTCATGAAACGTACGATCAGCATTCCGCCAAATTTTTGCAATCCAGGTCAATTCAGAGATTCTATTAGTATAGTATCCAAATACAGATTCGGTCTTTATAATGATAGTGTAGTAGTCCATTTATGCATCGGCATCATCCGCAATTGCATTGAGGTGAGATTCAATTTCCTCTTCCGACAAGACATGGAATTTGCCTTCTTTTCCAATGATTGTTCCCACCTCGATTTCCGTTCCTCGAAAGTCACTTCCCAACACATGACCCAAACAAGTAATTGCCGTTCGAATCACTTCATCATTGTCAAAATCCTTCATTTCCGTCACTCGCTTCTCCAAAAAGTTCATGGCCTCTTGTTCTTTGGGACCAGATGCTGCCGCGAAAAATGGGAGATAATGTCCAGCACAGTCAACCTTGAAGACTTGGGGACCCTTCTCGTCATCTACCCCCACAAAAAGACCGATACATGCCAAAGGACGGGATGCGGCAGCCTGAGTATTGACTTGTGCCAAATCGGCCATTCGTCGGGCCAAAACAGAAACTGGCATGGGATAGCCATTGTCAAAGGCCCATTTTCCGGCCTCGTATCGGGCACGTTGGACCATGGATTTGGAGTCCGCCATGGATCCTGTCACACAACATCCTACTTTTTGGGTTAATTTAAACAAATGCGTAACACTGGATGGTTCCATCAGCCGATCAGGAACTTTCTTTTGGGTTACAACGCAAACACTGTCTTTTCCGCGAATTGCAACTCCTGTCAAACCAGAGCTGGCTGCCTTGAAACAGTACTCCATCTGATATAGCCGGCCCTGTGGCGAAAAGATGGAAATATGGTGATCATAATTTCTGTAACGTTTTCGGAATAAAACGTCCAAGATAAGAGTAAGTACAAGACGTTGTTGTCGCACCTGGATCGTTTTTGTCGGAAGCAGTAGATGCCCAGGACATACACAGCGCTGTTTGTACACTCAATGACTTACGAATCGCGACTCATGGTGTCTGACAATTACTTTCTAATGAGAATGAAGCGTGTTACAAAGAGAAAAATCCTCAAGAAGATGGTGTCAGTTCTGGAAGCTGCCGTTCCTTGGTGACATTGTTGGGTCTTCGAGTAGGTGTGTGTGCTAAATATCGCTGTATGAAACAACGTGCTATGATATTTTTCACTTCGTCTTGCTTCGGACAAGATCCTTGCGGGACGAAGGAAGGACTCTTCAGCCCTAACTTTGTTTGACAGCAATGAAAGCTACGACGTACGTACTATTACATACTGTAGTATTACAGTACGTAGTATATTCATACCGTTGACACATCAGCATGTAGGTACCTACCTACCGTAGTTAGATTAGACTAACTGTAAGATTACCAGTAGATACATGGCATCATGTGTTATTTGCGTGGTGTTCAGCTACCATTACCCTAGAAGAAATAAATGGAGATAAACTACCAAAACAATTGAAAGCAGAGGAGGAGTCCTTTTCGATCCTATTTTGGCAAGCACGAAGGGGGCGGTGTTCTATAGCAGTACATCACAGTTTTGTTGTTACTTCTTGGTGGGAAGTGGGAAGCACGTACTCCAGAAATTACATTATGTACCAATATTACTATGTAACCTGCAAGTGTTGACACTGCCCAACAAAATGTGTTATGTAGCAGTACATCACAGTTTTGTTGTTACTTCTTGGTGGGAAGTTGGAAGCACGTACTCCAGAAATTACATTATGTACCAATATGTACTATGCAACCTGCAAGTGTTGACACTGCCCAACAAAATGTGGAAGTTTCGTCAGCTACCTTTGACCCTAGATAGCAAACCCAAAGTTGTCAATCTCCATGATTTCGTTCATTAGCCTAGCTCCATCCTTGCAAGCTTCACAATCAGATCCCATAATGGATTCGCACAAATCTTGGTAGCTGTTGCGACGAGTCAATGCTTGTTCGCTGTAGGTCGAATCATAGAGCAATTGCTTGACGCTTTCCTCGTCCTCAACTATAGGAGTTTCTGTCTGAGTGTCTTGTGTTTCAAAGAGGGGTGACGGGAACATGCCAACGTTTTTTCTGTTCTTGTGCCGAGAATTCATCCTAAAGCCATCTGTATCCTTCGGCTTGGTGGGAGAGTTTCTCGAACTCTCCTTCACCACACCTCCATCGGCCTTGTGGGACGACTTTCGGCGGAGAGGGCGATTGATCTTGCGGCAGCCAAGCTCGTCGTCCTTGGAAAAATCAGGATGGTAGTAGCAAGACTCCCAAAACGGCTTGAGCGCGGTGATGCGATGAAAGCCGTAGAGGTTCAACTGACGTTGAAAGCTTCGGTATTTGCACTTTTTGAAGTAACGAGGGAGGATCTTTTCCACAAATTCTTCCGGTTCGTGTACCCTAAAACATTTTCCGTCGTTGTGCCAGGAGATAATGTGAGTGAATCCTTCATCCTCCACATCTTTCAGCATCTTGTGCAGTTTGCATGGAAACTTAGTGTCAGAGTCCCGGGTTGGACGCTTTGCGAGAAGAGAAAGGTCCAGCTTTGGGAAGTACACATGATTTGATGAGGAGTACATGGTGGGTGTGATGCAAAGATATTATGCACTTATGAACGATGTATGATGGGAGTGACAAATTGATCGGTGTTCATGACATTGAATTTCTGGTGTAGAAGGATGGGTCGTATTGTGTGCCCAGTGGTGATCAAAGATGGGCTGATAGAATGTTGCACTTCATATGGATGATTCGAAGGTTTCCTTTTCTATGTCGTCAGGGTTCTCGAACGTTCATCGACCTTTTCAAGTTTCTTGCCCGAGCCAAGTTTACGCTGATTTCATTGCTCGGGACCCGCCGAAGGAACAGAATCGAAATCACCATGAAATAAGCACGCCGGTGAGACTTATGCGCTATTTTTGTAATGAAACGTACATCGTATATTTTACTACGTACTACGTACCTGGTACATTATTAGCACGGTGTTTTGTCCAGCTACCGTGTCGCCTGACTGAAAGATATTCTCTCTATTCAAGCATGGAGTGCAGAATATTATTAAAAGTCATCTCATTCATTGGCAGATCATCCCGCTAAATATTTCCAAACAATCTCATTTTTGGTGTCCCATCCCAATATATTTGCAGTTGATCGCCTCCGATGTCTCGGCATAATTCGAAAAAGTTTTTTCAACTCTATTATTTCCATCGCTACTAGTTTAGTAGAGAAAGTAGAGGGGGGTGAAAAGGTCCTCATTTGAGGAGTGAACGTAGAATAGACACTCTACCGTAGAGAGAGAGACAGAGAGACAGAGAGAGAGAGAGAGAGAGACAATTTATTTCAACCGATACGTCTACTACTCTAGGTAGCTAGGTAGACTAGCTAGTAGCTACTAGTAAATAAATCATTGCTTCGAAGTGTTATGCAATACACTTCTGCACTCTACTACCTACAAGCTACAGTCGTACGTAGATTGTTGAAAATCCTTCTCAACTCTCCACTCTAAACTGTCGTACAGGGTATCTTTATTTCACCGAGCAACAGCTTACGACGTATCTCTATACAGAAATGAATTTTTTTTACTTAGACTGAAGGTGGCGTATTGACGAGGAAGATTGGATAAAGGCCTAGGTACTAGAGAGAGAAAGCTAATCTAGATAGCAACTTACTGTAATATCAGCCGCTTTATCGTCTCGGCAGTGCAAGCTGTGCCTGCAACAACGGATCCTACCAATAGTATCCATGAGAACCACACCCAACTCGTGCACTGCAGTGAGTGATTGGGATATCTCTGTTGTATTTCCAGATAGCAAACCGATGGTAGAATGAATGAGAAAAGATAAGCCATGAAGCATCCAATAATTGACCAAACGGTGGCAACCCCCGGTACATTGATGGAAATGACGAAACATGTCAAAACAATCAAGAGGGTGGAGGTGTAGTGAACGAGCGTCTTGTCCGTAATTGGAACCTTTGATCTTTCTACCGACGATACAGATTCTTCCGGATGTGTTGCTTCGTAAACAGGGATGTTCTCTTTCTCTTTGAGCAGTGTCTGGCTTTCCTCCTCTGCCTCCTTTTCGACTGGCGTTTTATGGGGGCCGTTGACGAGCACGTCCAAAACCTCCAGCAAGCTTGCCCGGCACGGCAACAGCATCATTGGCATGGCCAACACAACCGTCACACCGCATCCCAACTGCCCCAGGAATAAGAAAATGTCACTTTCGGCATGGCAATTGTTGAGAATGTTGCCATCTGTTTGACTGCTGGAAAAGATGTATCCAGCCACACCAAAGATCACTGTCAACACAAAGCAGCTGCTCATGGCCCCGTCAATGGTTAACAGGACGCGTATTCGTGTCGGTCTCAGCAACGCGTTTTGAATCGGCAAAACGTTGAAGATACTAAGAAAGGACAAAGTAATGATAGGAAAGGCAACCAAAACGTCTTCCCAATCAGAGGTCCACCACAGGAGATGATCGGTTGTATCGGGTGATTCGTCGCTTGGTGCTGACGTTTTTGTTTTCCAAGCATGATGCACCAAGGCCATACAGAGAACAGTAACTGATGAGAACCCCACATAACAATTAAAGCGAAGAGCATGCAGTGTCTCTTGCATTAAGAAGGGAGTAATCATGATGACGATCACTAGGAGCACCACATCTTTGTTCGCTTCCATCGCAAATGCAATTTTCAGCACGGAGGTCCATATATCCTGCGCCAGTACCATGTAGGCAATGATTACAAAAATCAAAAATATTCCCAAGACAAAAGATATGAAAGTTTCCATCCACGGTCCAAATGCCGCCTCTCCCACCTCTCCGTAACTTGTGGCTCCGGTTAGTCTCGCACAGAGACATAACAAATAGAGGGACCGCTCCGTAATGATGGCTGCCAACAGCATCAGTACTATCCCCAAGGCGATCCCTGTCTTGGAAAAGGCGTAGGGTAGCGACAGGACTCCACCCCCGATAATGGTGGCGCAAAGGTTAAAAACGGCAACATTCAGCGGCGATTTCGTTGAGGCGAGTCAAAGGCTGGAACCAGGATGTCATCAGACATCGGTGTTGCCATGGCTCGATTCCGGCAACTGATGTGGGTAGGATGAATTATAGAGTGGGATAAACTGTAGAAGAATGACAATTTTGGAACAATGGTAACGTTTGTTTGATGCTGTCGAAACGAACAAAAGGGAGACAACGTCAGGAACACGATTATTTTGACGACTGTGTGGATGACACTGTGTGGATTGACTGTGAAATCGGAATGGGAAACGGGAGTTTTGTCGCAGACTGCAGGTTGTGAAGATACGTCGTATTACGTAGTACAACGTTGTAGAGAAAGTTCGAGCCAAGAAGGTACGAACGATGCGCGCGTAGGCACATCATAAACTCTCGATATTTTTCTTTTTTTCAACCACTTCATCGCTCCGCCAATCTTTCTAACTGTAAAATTGACCATCATAATATAAAACTCACTCTCCCTTGACAATCGTAGTACTATCACAACAACCATTTGTGGCACGGTTTCCGTCAGCTACTACCGAAGAACAAATAAGAAATGATCCTCACCTACAGTGCTGCCGGTGTCATTCGAATTTCCGCACGAAAGACGAACCTTCCCGCAATTTTCTGTAGGGTCAACAACACGACCAGCTCAATACTACCTTTGTCCGATTCGCCGTCTCTTCGATTCTTGTCCTCCTCTTCTTCCGAAACTCCAACACCGCCAACATCGCCACCTCCTCCCCCAAAAGCAAAAAAGAGCAATTTGGCATGGCAGGTAGGAACCGTCTTTGCTGTAGCTGGCGCCTACGTAGTCACCAAAAACGCCATGGCCCTTGCCACAAAAATTGAAGATGACAATTACGACGAAGACACGATGACCACTCCCGACGGCAAACCATTGTGTGAAGCAACGTCGCGTGTGTATTTTGACATGAGTATCGATGGGAACGAGGCGGGACGTATTGTAGTGGGCCTGTACGGGAATGCCGTTCCCAAGACGGTCCTCAATTTTGAGACCTTGGCCAAGGGCGACACTTCCCATCCCAGAGGTGCCAAGTTGGCCTATCAAGGCAGCACCTTCCATCGTATCATTCCTGACTTTATGATTCAAGGGGGCGATTTCACCAATCATAATGGTACCGGGGGCCTATCAATTTATGGAGACAAGTTCGAAGATGAAAAGCTAGGTCTGAAACTGAAACACACCGGTCCTGGCATCTTGTCTATGGCCAATGCAGGGCGCAATACCAATGGCAGTCAATTCTTTATCACCACCAAGGCAACGCCATGGTTGGATGGTCGCCATGTTGTATTCGGAAAGGTAGAAGAAGGAATGGATGTGGTGCAAGTGATTGAGAAGACATGTGGAAGTCCTTCGGGAAAACCGTTGCGATTGGTAAAAGTTGAAAGATGCGGTGTGTTGGACAAAAAGGCGGAAGAGAAAGATAGCTAATATTACTACGACAGTACTATGGTAGTATTGTATGATACGGCACGCAATTTTTGTGATTTCATGACGTTTCTCTCCTCATTGTGGTCCAGTCTTTTAATCAGTCCTTCTCCCATTCGATTGTCTTTTTGGCAAGAACGTACTCCTTGACATCTCCGTCATCGTATAAAACTTGGTGTTTTCCATTGGATGCATCGTATCTTGTAACTACCCCTGGATAATATTTCCCCTTGGCCCATTTGATTTTGAGTCGCCGTCCTACAAGATTCTCTGGGTTGGATGCGATAGATTTATCCTCGTTGTCTTCCTTTTTCACCAAAGATTGTAAGATTTCGTTTATCGTATCCATCCAATCTTGCTGTACTTCCTCTTCCTCTGAAATAGCATACACGAGTAATGTGGCTCCATAGTACGCCTTGCTTTCAGTGTCGTCGTTGCTGTTAGGTTGCGTTTCCACCGATCCTGCCAATAGCATCGAGGCTCGATCGTCATCGATAGTTATTCGTTGTTCGTCGTCGATCAAAACCCAAGACGATGGTGAGGATGATTCCTCATGAGGAGCGAAGCACCGCAACAGAGCCACACTGTGTACCTCGATCTCTTCTTCCAGCAATTCTGCTGCGACGTCGTCGTCGTCGTCCGTCAAATCGATTACTTGTAGAATGGCTCCTTGCAGAAGCATCCGAGTTGCAGCAACGGGCGACGATGAACTTGTTGGCGCGTGCCACGCATGTACTGTTTCTGCGTCAAACACGAACGGCACCTCGACGGAAGATACCGGTGGAGGATTTGTGCGGTCGGATTCCATCCAAAGGTTCTGGATGATTTCCAACGGTCTTGGTCGTTCCACATGAAGCAACCACACTCGGGGTACACGATGCAACTCGGTACGCTTGATGGTCATCCATGTTGTTGTTGCTGTTGCTGCTGTTGTTGGTTGTAAATCGTCATCGTGGCATTTTAGAATCGTCGGCAAATAACTTTGGTCGACCATGCATTCAGTAAAGGTGTCTGCCTCCATGGTTTCCCATGGATATTCGAGTCCCTGTACGACTTGTGGTTCTGTCGTACAATGCTGTAAAAGATTTAACATGCTCTGTTGTTGTTGCTGCTGCTGTTGTGTTCTTTGTGTCTTCGATGAGGTTGTCTCACGGAGGACCAAAGGACAGGCCATATCCTTGATCTTCCCATATTTGGTCCGCTGGAGGTAATCTTGACAAAGATGATGAACAATGTCATCGTTGTCATCATTCGTAGTAATAGTACTCGTTTGGAATCGTCGATATCCCTCCAGGACTTGTCGGGTTTGTCCTTCCCATACGGATTGTTTCAGTAGCGTTTCACAGGGAGGGATAAGTAGATGCAACAATCGGATCAATGTTGTGGAGGGATCCCCAACTTGTTCGTAGTCAATGTTGTGACAATACTTCAAGTATGTGAAGAGGCGTCGAGGATTCCAAGTCGAAAAAAGAGTCCAAGATTCATCATGGCGGTTGTTGTTGTTGCTGCTGATGTTGTTGTTGTTGTTGCTGCTGCTGCTGTTGCTGTGTGGACGACTGCTGCCGCCAGAAACGAAATCGAGCAATTCGTTCACAAGAACATTGTGGGAGTTTGGAATGGTGGTACCATTATTCGTCTCGCCAGTACCGTGATAGTGATCCAACAGACTCAAGAGTAGTTGTCGAATGGGAGGAATGGCATGACACAGTATTTGAATGGCACACGAGACATGACACGAAACATTGGAGATGTTGTCAATGCCTCTGACTGTGAATGCAGTTTCGTCCCCCATGGTTGGATGGTTGTTTGGTTCGAAAGAAAAATGAAGCGGACCACTATGAACTATGTCGTGCAAAACTATGTACCTACCAAATCAGATAGAGGTGTATTGCTTTTCAGCGGTGGGGCAAAGATGTGAGAATCCGAGATAAAAAATACTCCCCATCTCTAATAGGTCCCAGTTGTGGTTGGTCGGCGCCAAAGCTTCGCACATCGCACCTTGTCTTCCTGCCGCAACAATTATTTTGGTGAACGTGTTCACTGAGCCGTTGTTTCTTCAAGCAGACTCCTCGGATGCGTAGTACCGGTAGTAGTGTACCGTAGCGAGCATACTGAATACTGATACATACGTACAAGGTCGTCATCCTCCTCATAAGCAGCATTTATTATATTAATATCATCTCTATCATCCTACCGTGCACCCACACGAGAAGGTTTTTTTTTCTCGTCACATCCAAACGCATTCCACTACTATTATTATAGAGTAGTATTGTGAAGAGCTTCAAGTTGACCCTGTTCCACTGCCACAGCTCTACAACCAACTAGCATTCTGAACCCAGAGTGTGCCGTCATTGTCGTTTCACCGTGTATTTTGTATTTTGTGGAGACACATCCCGTGGACATCATCGGTCATTCACCAATTGACATTATTTATACGTCAGTCTTCAACTTTTGAAATAATAACCGTCCCTCCGGTACACGATCATCATCATGTTTCAGTGGGCGACACAACAGTTTGAAAAAATCAGTCAAACGGTGGCACCTCCTCCGACCGATGCAGCGGGTCGATTTGCATTGGCCTGTCAACGGCAGGAAGAAGAAACGGCCATGGGATGTATCGCCGAGATCGATCCTTTGTCGACCGTCGTGAATCAAGTCAAGGGATATTTTCCGATTCATTTGGCCTGTCAATTCAGTATGACCCGCCTTATTCAACTTTTGATGCAACAACCGGGCATGAACATTGAACAGCCAGATTATGGCGGCAACACACCGCTCCATCATGCCTGCATGTCGTCGCAACGTGGTCAAGCTTTGGTCGTGGTCAAAATGTTGCTGAATGATTATGGTGCAAGTGTTTTGGCCAAGAATTCGCTGGGACAAACACCCTACGATGTAGCATCCTTGGATTCGGTCCGTCAATACCTCTTGCCGATCCAGTTACAAAAAGAGACACAAATTGCCTTGGACAACGGCGGACAAGGATTGCCACCAGGCATTGATCTGGGAGGATTGCGCATCAACAACTCGGCCATGCCCCCACCGCCCAAATTTGGGGAGGGGGGGATACCACCACCCACCACTGTTGCTGCAAATATGATGGCATCACCCAGTCAACAACGCTATGCAGCAACGCCCATCGTGACCTCTCAGCCACCAGCTGTTGTACCACAAAACCAGTATCAACAACCGATAGTAACTCCGATCGTGCCCGCTCCAGCAAGTGGACCGTACGGTCCCTCCCCAGTTTCTGCCCAACCAGCGCCTGCCGTATCGGGGTCCACTGCCCCTGTCACTCCTCCTGCCATTCCAGCTGCGTCCCGAACGAGATCCGCTGCCACTACCAGCACTGGAAGTGTTGCCAGTACCGAAAGTGGATACTCTCGAACGGGTGGATCCAGTGCTGCCGTCTTTTCCACCAAGTATCGAGCCGATGGTTTCCATTCCTCCTCCAGTGACGTTTCATTGCAGAAGAAGTACGGACATGTCAATGCTAACAATACGGCGATGCCACCACCTCCCAGTTCGGGAAATGCGGCTCCACTCAGTGGCGGTATTCCCAGTGTGCCCGGCACCAACCCATTCGGTGGAGGCTTCCGTCCCGGTTCGCGGTATTTGGCGTACGGACCCGTCGCGGCACCAGCTTCGGGACCTTCCTATGGAAGTGTCTACGGGAATACGGCCGCTCCGGCTCCACAATACTTCACACCGGGTGCGGCCGCTCCCACTCCAACCATGGCTGCTCAACCAGTAGTGACGTCCCCTGCAACACCCACGACGCCGTTTATGCCGCCGCCACCCTATCAGACGCAAAATTATGCTGCCCCAGTGTCCAGTCCTCCACCCGCCGTCGTGACTTCCACGGCTGCAGCTGCTGCCGTTCTCACCACACCTGGACCGTCAACCCCAGCCTCTGCTGTTGCCGCAGTCTTTGAGACACCACATCCAACTACTGCTAGTAGTATTGCTAATGCTACTACAACTAGTACAGCTGAAACGGTCGCCAGTGTCTTTGAACAACCTCCAGAGACGCAGCAACAACAACAACAAGAAGCCACGTCCGAATCATCTCCCGACGCCCTTGCAACTACTAGCAGTGATTGGGTCGAAACGGTGGACCCCTCGTCCGGCAAATCGTATTATTACAATGCCAAAACCAATGAAACCAGTTGGACCAAACCGGCTGAAACAATATCGAGCGGTTCCGAGAATGTATCACAGTCGGAATGGACCGAAGCGACCGATCCATCGTCTGGGAAGACATATTATTACAACACCAAAACGGGTGAGACGAGCTGGGAAAACCCATCCGCGGCAGAATCACCAGGTGCTGCTGATGATGCTACCACAACTCCTCCATCATCTGAGGAAAATGAACGAACAGCAACAGAGGAAACAATCGCCCAGGAAGAAGAAAGGCAGGTAGAAACGAAAACAACACCAACTTCCGAGGTTGTGACAGAAACGGAAAACGTCAGTGAACAAGAAAATGAAGAGCCCAAACAAGAGCAACAACTGCAAGAAGAAGTTTCCAATGAATTGGTTGTCGAGCCACAAGTGCGACCAGAAACAACAGCATCCGAGCAAATGAAGGAAGAACAGACTGAGGACATTCCGGAGAAGAAAAATGTGCAGGAGGAACAAGCTGAGACTCATCATGTCATGGAAACATCCGCAGAAGACAAAATAGAAGAAGAAGAAGAAAGTATCGTCAAGTCAGAGGAACCGGAGCAGACCCCTGCAGCTGTGTCTAGTGAAGAGAACACCGATCTGCCGGAACACTGGGTGGAAGTGCCTGATCCGTCTTCTGGAAAGAGCTACTACTACAACATCAAAACGCAGGAGACTAGTTGGGAACGACCGACCAAGGCATCGAATGAAGGGGACAGTGCAATGCTGGTGGATACGTTGGCAGAAGGATGGGTCGAAGTCCAAGATCCAAACAGTGGAAAGAGCTACTATTTCAATCAAACGACCAATGAAACTAGCTGGGAAAAGCCTTTGGCACGATCTATGGGAGCTGCAGTAGAGGACGATGGTAGCGATTGGGTAGAGACGGTCGATCCATCCAGTGGAAGGTCGTACTACTACAATTCGAAAAGCGGAGAAACGTCCTGGGAGAAACCTCCTGTTCTTACTGCGGTAGAAAGCAATCATCCGGCTCCTGCAGGTGCTACCACAGAATCCCCTGTAGATGAAAAACCTCCTGCGATACCACAGCCCCAAGAAATTGAACGTCAAAAGAGCGCAGAAGAGTTGTTTTCCGATGGCCCTCCTGATGCGATAGATCAAAAGCCGGTGGCGACTCCTCAGGCTTTGACGTCCACCTTGCCAGATTTTGTTTCCCCCGCTGCTGCTACATTCGGTTCACCGGAAACACCTGCTCTCTCGGTTGCTACGACGGAAGGCGGTTTTGGTTCTCCATCTGTCGACACACCAGCTTCGACAGAACAATCTGCGGAAGCTGTTTTTGAGGCCGGTCCGAGTGTAAGTGGAGAGCCAGTAGCAGAGCAAACAGCTACCTTGGCCGAGCCTGTGAAAGAGCAGTCCAATGGATTGAACGATTCGAACGACACAGAGAGTGAGATGATGGACATTCCGCTATCTCCCGAACCCGTTTCAATGGTCGTTCCTGAGGTCGTGTCAAAACTAACTGAGGTGTCATCGCCGTCGAATGATGCGACCGTAACTGCCACCAACGATTTGTTTGCAGCAATTGGTATGCCACCGCCTCCATTCCAAAGCAAGCGATGATAAAAAATGAAATTTATTTTAGAAATGCCCGCGACAAAGATTAAGTTAAATTAATTACAGTTAATCGAATACTCTATTACTAGCTCTTAGTGGTCAACACATCGTTGAATCGTTCTCGACACCTTTTCTTGCAGTTGTAGCTAAGACTGCAGGTGTACTATGACGCACTCGAGGTACACTAACAGCAAGGCCCTTCTTAACTGTTTAGGAATTCCTCACCTCTCTAACAGAGACGAGGACTAACGTCAACTACTACACGAAGTACTATGCATTGATATACGAAGATACAAATCAAAAGTACTACTACGACGTACGTAGTACCACCGAGCAGGGCCAAACGCGACTGCCGGCTCGCGATCGGCTCAAATTTTCCGAAGCAACGCAACGACTCAAATCCCTTTTATTCCAAGGAGGACACGCTTTCCATCAATCCCACGATGGAAAAGGAAAACGGAAGGGATATATTCCGTCGCTTTTTGAACAAACATTGAGGTCATCCACGAAACTACGACATCAAAGAGCTTTTATTCCACAATGGCAATGCGCCGTCGTTTGCAGACGGCATCACAATCCTCCGCAGGTTCCAAACGGAACAAAATGGTTTCTGGAACGCGTCTCTTTGCTGTTCTCGCTGGCTGTGCGGCAGCGTATTTGACTCTGCGCCATTATGGATCCAGCGACCTTGGTGATCTTGCCTCCAAAAGTGGATCAACATCGGGAAAGTCTTCATCGTCGTCGGGAAGCTTTGGTTTTGCAGCTGCGGCAATTCCACCTTCAAAAACTTCCATCAGTGGCCTCCAAGTTCCTGTCTTTTATCCCAAATTGCCAGAGTTGTACAATGAATACGAGGAGCTATCGTCCATGTTTCATAAATTGCAAGAAGATATTCGCAACTCGCCGGTCGTGAGCGAAGCCGTTGCCTTGGACATCGACAATCCACCTGCTTTTGTCAAGAATTGTGGAATTGGTTCCTTACCAAATTCGAACGCCTTGGAGCGCCTTGAGATCCTCAAAGGATCCAAACAGCCTCATCTAGCTTTGGAATTGATGAAATACTGTGCTTTGGAACACTACCAAGGTGGACTCTACCTGGATGCACAATCTCCACTGACAAGTACTTTAGATCACATATTGGCCAAGACAACATCTAGTGAGAGTGACACATCTTTAGGTCTTGCCGTTCTGAACGATGCCAAGATTGCTCCAAAAAGCATCCACTCGGGCATTTTCTACATCGCCAAGTACAGAAGCAAACATTCTGTTGTGGCTGGAATGATAGAACTCCTCATGACCACCAGCTTGCCAACCTTGGAATCGTCCCCCTTGTTGTTGCCAAAGTCGTTATACGACTTCATTGCTACGGATGCCAAGACAGCCCCCTTGAACCCAGGCACCAATGGAAACAACTGGTATTTATTGCAGCATTCCTGCAACTTGTCGGCATCATTGGGTCAACGACAAGTGACGGCGCCCGTTTCCAGCTACGCACTCACCAGTCATAGGTAAGGTGGCGATTACGGTTTCATGTTACGCAATTGGCTCGAAAGACTCATTACTTCAACTATTTTTTTACCTTCTACAGGTTGACACAGAACTGCCCGGAACCAAATGGATTTTGTTGCAGCATTTACGACTCGGTTTCTCACTTGCCGGCCATGATGACCAAGCACTTGTTGTTGCCCTACCAGATCCTTCCTTCAGCATCTCAGCTTGCACGACCACTGAACGCTGAGACGGGACATTTTGACGAAGAAGATTTACCATTCATTTCCACCTTGTCAGAGAAGGTCCATGTACGACCCAAAGAACCACCTCCAACGCCCAACTTCTTCGAGACTCTGCTACAAAACGACTGCTTGCCATCTGACAAGAAATGCAGTGATTGTTTGAGAAATAAACAGGGAGCCAACTGCAAACAGTGCGCATCTGTCTGCCCTTGTTATTGCAAAGCTCTCTGCCATATTCCTGTGGAAGAAAAATTTATTTCCAAATCCCTCATCGTAAAACCACCCCTTTATGCCAGAGATCCTTCTCGTCTGGTCCCTCGTATCATCCATCAAACATTTTTTGAGGCGGTAACTCCAGAGAAGTATCCCAACATGAGTCGCCTTATTGAGTCGTTCAAGCAATCAGGGTGGGAATACAAGTTTTATACTGACGATATGAGTCTTAACTTTTTGAGTACACATTTTCCACCCGAAGTGCGGGAGGCGTATGAGGCACTTCGACCTGGAGCATTCAAGGTACGTCTCATCTTCTATCGTAGAAGTGATAAAAGGCAGTCAATCGTTTGAATGCTCAAAAACTCCTCTGATTTTGCCATCTCTATAGGCCGATCTTTTCCGATACTGTGTCCTTCTCATCCACGGTGGCGTTTATGCAGACATGGATATTATGCTGGAATCCAATTTGGATTTGGCAGTGGGCCCCGATGTTGGGTTCATGGTCCCGCAGGATGAGCCAGGCACACCTATAGATCGACGTATGTGTCTGTGGAATGGCCTCATCGCTGCAGCTCCAGGACATCCTTTCCTCGCAAAGGTTATTGAAACTGTTGTGAACAACGTTCGAAATCGATTCACAAGTGTCGATACCGACCAGCTATTTTGTCCAGACCCTGAACTTAGTATTTTGCACGCCTTCGATACGTTGTTTACAGCCGGACCTTGCATTTTGGGTGCAATGGTCAACAAGGTTCTTGGGAGACATGGTCAAGCACCGTTTGAAGCCGGGGAACTGGATCTTTGGGAGGCGAGCAAGCAAGATGCCTTGAAAAAGGGAACGGAGTTCATCATTGGAGTAGACGACAAACCAAACAAGAAAATCCCAGGGAAAACAATTATTCTTCATCAGAACAAATGGGACATGGGATCACATCGATTCACACTTCTTGACAAGAATCTTGTCGTGGCAGCAACCGATTTGCCGGATTCTGACGACAGGGCTAGTCAAGAAAAGCCACCCGAGCACTATAGCAAAACTCACGTCAAGGCCGGTATTTACGGCCTTGACCGATTGTACACAGACAACGTGCGTGCAAACGAAGAGTTGAGATTCTATGTCGATGCACAATGGACGACATTTGGTGAGGATCCAGTCAAAGGCAGCACAAGACAGAAACAGTAGATACCAACTACTTTCAATGATTCGAGTGACGTATTAACAGTAGCGTTTACGTTTAGAATGGTAGTAGCTATAGCAGAATATAGTGGGAGTAGCCATAGCAAGGCTACATTGGAGATAGCAGAGGATTTTTAGAAAAGTTTCCCATCAATCTTGGATGAGTGTTTTGTACCAGCTCTGAACGTCATCGTCGCCCCCGTAATACATTTCGTCTCTCTTTGTCAGACGATTCGACCCTTCTGATTGTGAATTCGTTTCATCAGAATCACAAAAATTACCGCTGTCATTCCCTGAAGTCAAATCATCACTCGCCAAATCTGACGGATCACTGACAGTTGATGATGTAAACCTTTGGATAGTCAAAGGCTCAGACTTTTCGATTAGATACGGGTTCTTCCCCGGCAACCCATTCACATGTAATTGTTGACTCGGCATCTGAAGTTGAGTCTCCTTGAATTCAAAGTTGTTATCATGGTCTTGGAAAAAGCCATTCCTTCTAACAGCTTCTGCAGTTTCCTGGGTATAAATGCTGTAGGAGCCCGTAGTGTGGTTCAGGCCCGAAGAACTCGGACGCGTTACCGATTGATCCTTGTCGTGCTTTCTGGTTGCATCTCTTTCATCATTTGATGATCTCCAAGAGTTTCGACTCTTCAATGGTCGTACCTGAAAATTTGATGGAGCGATCCTTTTCTTACTCCCTTGTAAAGAAGCAGACTGGATTCCAGGCATGACGGGCACCTTTCCATCCTTAACGTCAACAACTTTCGACCCCTTCGCCAATCGTTCCGTTGTCAGAGGAGTCAAGTCCTTTCCAAGAAACTGGTGCAAGTCATCAAAAGACTCAGTGGTGTACGTCGGAGAATATGGTCCGAAGTCCTCACTTATCGCATGATGGTCTACCTCCATCCTGCCTGACATTTTATCGAATCCGGATAGAAAATCTGGTATTCCATCCTGATACTGGGATGAATCCCCATTAAATTGAAGTATTGTAGATTTTCCTTCACCTTCACTCTTTGCGATGTGGCAAATGCGATCAACTTTCGATTCAATGGAGGTGTTTTGGTCTGTAGAAACAGAAGTTGCCTTATTCAAGACGCTATTTAGATATGCCTCATGTAAATGATGGACTGCACTCGGTACACGAGAGGCTGAAGATTCAGCGGCAGCTGGTGATGGCAAACAAAGTCGCTCTGCCGAGTTTGTACGAGGAACATTCCCGGCAGGTTGTGTTGCGAATATGATTTTAGGCGCAACAATCTGTCCGTCGACAATATTGTTTGTTTGATCTTTCCATTCAGTTTTTCCTTGATGATCCTTGTCTGATTTGGGAGCTATTGCAACCACATGCCGCTGTTGTAGCAGGGCTGTACTGTTTTCAGAAGCAGCGGCCGGTGAAAAGTTGGAGAAAGGGGCAACCGATGTCGCGACGACCTGATGAGTAACTGGAGCAGCGTCAACAAGCGAATTCCCAATTTTCGGGGCAATCGGTTGTGGGACTGTCTGTATTGTTGGAGCCACGTTAACTGTGAGAGGAGAGAGCGCACCATTGGAGATTAATGGCACATATGCATTAGATACGAATGGTCCGGAGATGTAAGGAAACTGAACCAATATGATTGGACGTAAGAAAACCAGTGAGATACAAATTGAAAACAAAAGTAGAAAAAGTCACAGGATGAAGACAAACGACGTACAAGAGCAGCCTGTAGTTCCGGAAAAGCAACGCTCAGAAATTTGCCTTCGGCTTGTTTCATGCGAGCGATATTGACGTCAAATCCCGGTGGCTGAGGCTTGGTTGGATCAAAGATCGACGGATTAATTTTGCTCATGAAGACCTTCTTCCCGATACCTTTTCCAGCATACTTCTTGGAAATGCGCATGGGTGCGCAGAACAGCTTGCGACTTAAAAAGGCTCGTAAGGTCACTCCATTCTTTTCATCCGTGACTTGGCCCTTTTCAAACATTTCGATTAGAACGGCAGCGTATTCCTCCTCCTCCAGAGTCCATTTTCCCGCCCGGCGTTTTAGCATTTGAGCGTGAACAGAATAGGGTATAGTCTGTGATAGAGGAAAACGTGATGGAAAAAGTTGAGGATTTTGCTGCAAGACACAAGTCATTCCCATTGTTTGAGTTCCCTGCACAGCTGCTGTCACTACTGGCGAAACCCCCGGAATTTGACAAGACGGAAGAAACATCATGCCTGGGGTAAGAGCAGGTACATTGATGACTTGTTGTGCCGTTACCGGTAATGGGATAGTGGTGATAGATGTTGTTACTGAATGGGGTCCGTGTGGACCAAGCGTTTGCGATGGAAACGCAACTGGGGCAGCTGGTAGTGAAATGATCGGTACGGTGCTAGGTGTGGGAAACCGATGTTGTTGCTGCTGCTGATAATGCTGAGGGCAGTTTTGATGTTGTTGCGGAAGCAAGTACTGATGTGCCAGATGTGCGGGGGTCGACAACGAAACATCAGTGGAAGGTCCCGCAGTTCCAGCAATCGGTTCTGTGGCGAGGTGTACGTGCTGCACGGCTGCAACTTCTATCGGTGCAGTGTTGACAGAAGGTGCCAACGTCATGTTTCTGTTTCCGCTAACTTTCGGGTGGATGTGACTATGCTTTGGCAGAACAGAAGATGTAGATCCGAGATGTTTCGAATCACCATCTCTTTGTGTTGAAGAAGATGTGGCGGAGGCAATGGCCGCGGCAGTCTCAACAGCCGCTTGGATGGGACAAGATCGCACGGTTGCTGAAGATGCAGCGTCTGTGAACGAGTCCGACCCATCCTCTGTACATGTTGAATATCGTTGCATATCCATTCGCTCTCTTCAAGGCCGTACAAGGTGGCAGGAGTTTACGTCTAGAGAATGCGGATTTACTATACGATTTGCTAAAGAGCAGTAGTAAGATCAATGGAAGACCGCGCCTCTGAAATAGAAACGCAAGATAGGTATTACTAGCTAGTAGCGACCTAGCTGGCTCTGTTTCCAATCTCGCAACCTCTCTAAAAACAGAGAGGCTGGTCTTGGTTCCCCCCACAAAGGCGACAGATGATCCGGATCCGGACAAACAATACTTTATTTTGTATGTATGGAAACCGTTCGTTTCATGGTGACCAGAGATCGACGAGAAGATAGAAGAATGCTCGTCTCTTCCTTCCGTTTACTGCTGTGTCTGTACGCGCAAGCTGCATTCATCCAGTGAAAAGCGACAACTGACTGATGGAGAATATTTCACTTCTGCGACATTAAATAATCCGGCGGCTGCAGGATTCTTAGCCATCTGCCCTCATCAATTGCAGTTGAAATACGTCAGCCAGCTCTCCATTGTTTCGCCACGATTCGTTCACGAAAAAGCTGGCGTTGCTTCAAACAGAGCGAATGACACTTTTGTTTCAACTCGTTAGGTATATTTCAGTTAGTACTACGGTAGTCTAACCTGTAGGTATGTAGCTACCGGTAGTAGAGAGCTACTCTACTTATTCTCTATTTTTCAAAAATGGGAAACAAAAGGTGCTTTCCAGCCAGAATATTACAGTTATTTTATTTATGAAGTGTACTTAACTGTTAATTTCTACACCAGACTACCGTACGTAGCACTCTTACTAATACGTACTACAACTTGAACGAGTACGTAAGCGACGTGGTTCGGCAGGAGTTGCCTCAAGCGCGCCACCCTACCCTTGTTGGTCGCGCATAATCATCACCCGTTGGAGATTGGAGAGGGATCGATCGGAGCATGGGCAAAAATGTGAGAACGGTATCCTTCCGTTCCATATTCCATCGAAATATTTGCAACAGTACTACCATATCCAAAGATCAAACAGCTACCGGTAGGTAATTTCATTCCTCTAGCTAGCTAGAGAAACAGATAGTTTATTTGCTGAGAGAAACTGTAGGAATGCACCCCTGTCTCCTTGGGGGAATCGATACCAATTAACCATCCTGTCGAGCGACGTGCAGGTTCAAACATTTAGTTGTCTAACAGCTTCAACACTAGACACAAGCTCTCGTTCACATGGAGCGTGGAACCTCCGAAGGCGGAAGGAGCTTGACAGATGGGGCAAGAATCGTCCTCGAAGGACAAATTCTGCAAATCACCCACGCACATAAGAAGGTCGCTGGATAAGGTGTGTTTAGATCGGCGTCTTTGCGTGGAAGAGGAACGTCCAAAGCAGCAATTTCGACAAATGGAGTGACCACAGGATTGACTAGCAATGGGAGCCCTGAGACTCTTGGCATCTGATCGAAATACTTTCAAGCAATGGCCACAACGCATAGTTTGTTGCAGCTGGAACTTGTGGATGGCACCGCCGCGGGAGGGACAATCTCGTTCTCGGACATCTTCCAACTGTTGTTCCAACAAATAGCGCTCCGCTGTCATTTCTTCGCATTTGCGGCGAAGATTTTCAATTTCCAATTTTAGAATGTTGTAAGTCTTGTCCATTTCTGATGAAGAGGAGTTCCGCAATGATATATTGTGCGAAGGCATTTCGCTTCCCGAATTCGTACCGGGTCGACAAAGCGTCTGTTTTGTAACGCACTGTTGGTAATGCTGATCCTTATCATCGACACTGACCCTTACTCGAAGGTAAGATTGTTCGCAACACCAGCCTTCATTTTTGTGGCAAGAGTTCCAATAAGACATCAGCGTCTCAATATCTTGATCATGATCGTTCGTCAATTGATTGCAAAAATCCGAAGGGACTCCACACCACTCGATCAAAAGTGTATCGGTACAACGAAACTCAGCTGCCGGACCCAATTTTTCGAAGGACTCCAATAAGCTTTGCTTGGCATCGTCCAGCAAGAAAACGGTCACGGAAACGGTAGTTTGAGGCTTGACAAGTCCGACGCTCGGCCATATCATGTACTGATGTGGTTTCGAAGCTTGAATCTTGAAGGCGAGCGGCAAATAAGACATGCTACTATTTGATAACGTCACGATACATTTTGAGCTATCTTCGCTGTTATGCGTCAGCCAAAAGTGAATGTCGGTGGAAGGTCGAATGCAGAGATCCAAGTCCATTGACGTCATTCGGGAGTTGGTTACAATACTGCTGGCGGTAGCGGTAGTATCGACCGACTCGTCGCAAGACAAGAGGGACTGCAAAGAATGAATGTTAGGATGTTCTCCAGGGATATCTTCTTCGAATGGATTGACCTTCTCGCGGCGGTGTTCTGTGTCGACGACATCCTGAAAGAGGGAATCTTCCACCATGTTGCTGCTCAACGACTCTGGAGACTGTTTTACAACTTGCATTCTCTGGTGTACTGCTCCATTATGGATAGGTGAATGCTCTTGATATGGTGAGCTTGTCTCGGAAAATAATACAGAGTCTTCCCTGGGATATCGAGGGGAAGATGCGTGACTGCGTCGGGGGCTAGTCTCTTGTAGGAGCGAACAGAGGGTGTCTTCTTCCTCCGGCTCATGACCTTCTCTAAATGCATCCGCGTTGCCAGCAGTTTCCACAAGTTTTCTTTCAGGAGAGTCCACAGCTTCTTGTCTAAATTGGGCGTCGAACTCTTCCTCCCCTTCATAATGTACTTCACTGCTGTTCATGCGATCATAGTTATGGTGTACTCGGAGGGGTGTTGGTGGATGTGCCACCGAGTACGAATCAAAAGAGCTTCCGGCATGCGACGTCTCGGGATGTGTAGTTTCCGTTCCATCGTCGTCGTACAATCTCACTCCCTGTTTATAAAAGAAGTCTTTGGAAGCGGCGGAAGGAATCACTGTCTTGGTGGCAGGCTGTTCAAATAAACCGCCGGGGGAGTGACTCTCACTTTCGATCTTTTGGACTGGAATTTCCATGCCCAACCATTCGATCAAGGTCCCGTCTTCATTCATATGTTCCAGTTCGGCAAAATCGGCGAAGAATTCCGTTTTGTCTCCCTGTACCAAAAAAAATTGCGGATACTCTCCTTTGGGCATGCCTGACAATTCGCACAACTCGTCTCGTACCAAGGCATTCGAGGGATCGGCGGCATCCAAGATTTCCGGTTGCACACCACATGCTTGTAAAATAGTAAGAGCACGTTTTTGCTTCTTTTGTTGGACAACAGAACCCGAGAGGGTCGATACAAGCATTAAAAGAAAGTCTTCTCGAGCTGACATGTCATCAAAAGAAATGGTGGGAGCAGTGAAATAGATACTCTTGTCGCTATTGTCGCGGGAAGCGTGTGTTGCCGCATTGCGGCCATTGCTCGTGATATATTCTGCCATTGCTACGAATACATGTAGTTTGTTACGAAAATATTGGTAGTATTTTTAGTTTACAAGTAGTTGTGATAGTGCATCATTTTCCATCCCTCCATCATTGCCATCCATGTTGGTTTTCGAATCCACATCATACATCGTACGACATAGTACAAAACACTACGTATCTATTACCGGTGCTTCGATCGTCGTGGATGTCATTCGTGTGTCGTGTGTGATTGGTTCGTGCCACTAAAAGCACACACTCCGTTGGATCGTACTACAGTACATTTTTGGTGGCGGAAAATCGGATGAGAAAGGATCAACGCGGCGCCATTCGAGAAAATCCCAAAAGTTGCGAAGATATGAAGCTATGATACACTACTCCGATGGTAGGGTACCGGTTAGTCTACCTACCGTTAACAGTAAGTGATGATGACTTTTCCCGCGGTCATAAAAAAACAATTCTACAGAGCAATTACTGTAAATAATGGTGTGAGTTCCTATGTTCTTACGGGGAAGAGTCATCACAAGATCCGGTCATATCCCGAAAACAAAGTACCTTAATGCAACAAGGCGTTTTCTACTACTGTGCATTGAAAAAGAAAGACACGCAGTCCGTATTGCTACGACCCTCGTTTTCTGGGACCATCCAGGCAATCACGTACATTCACAGCTGCTTTACTTTGTAATACCTTCCTAACCATGGACGCCGCCGATTATCTCTCGCGATCCTCTCGCAATCTCCGTTCCTCCGTCGAAACATTTACGGATGAGGTGGAAGGAGAACTCGAAAAGTATTCCATATGCGGCGTTCACTTGACTCGAAAAGTGACCGTCCCTATATGCGCCTGCCTCGTGTTAGTGGCGATTGTGCTCGGTGTGAGTCTCGGTACCAAAACTGGTGCCCCACCTCCAGGTGCAGCAGATGTTTACACGGAAGACCATCGCTACTGGTCCCTCGGAGAAACAATCGAATCTTCGGTGGGATCTGAAATCTTTGAAGAGGGCACGTCCGAAAATCGTGCCCTTCATTGGTTGGCCGAAGAGGATCCCCGCCAATTGCCAGTCACCAGTACCATGGAAGACATATTGGAGCGGTTCATCCTAGCCAATTTTTATTTTGCAACCAACGGACCGGCATGGAAGAAACAATTCGACTTCCTGTCTGAAAAAGACGTTTGCGACTGGAATGACGGCGGCAAAGGAGGAGTCCAAGATTCGGGTGTCTTTTGCATTGATGGTAAAGTTCGTAAACTGAATTTCAATGAGAATGGCCTATCCGGGACCATCTCTGAAGACATTGGGCTCTTGTCGAATACGCGTGAATTTCGTGTCGAAGGAAATGCCATTGAAGGAACCATTCCAAAGTCTTTTGGACTCATGAGAGAATTGCTAGGCTTGAATTTGCGTAAGTTGATAATCATTAGATGTGAAAGATGTGCAGCCGATGGCAACAGTCATTCAAAACTTACTATGTTTTCCTTATCCAGACAATAATAAGATTCACGGTATCTTTCCACAGAGCCTTGCCACCTTGAAGCAGTTGGAGGTGGCCAAGTTCTCCAACAATCGATTGGAGGGATTGGACGGTATTGGCATTTGGAAGCAGCTCCCTAATCTGCAGGTGATTCATCTCTTCAACAACACGCTCACGGGCCGACTTGGTGATTGGGGTGACATTCCCCAATTACAAATTTTGAACATCGGTATGTGCCGCACGGTGATTGAAACGTTCCTGGAGCTCGTGCATGTTCACTTGTAGTAATCAATTTTCTTGTCTGCTTTGCTTTCGCTTAAAGCCAACAACCAAATCACTGGAACCATCCCCCCCAATTTTGGAGTCGACAAGGAGCTGCAAAGAGTCGATTTGGGAAATAACCTGATTCGAGGATCCATTCCACCGGAATTTTTTTCATCGCTGTCACCGATAAGTTTTCTGAATTTAGGGAACAACGAGTTGACTGGTACCGTTCCACCAACGGTCTCTGACATGGCACTTTTGAAACAGCTGTACCTAAATGATAATAATATGTATGGCAACCTTCCTGAATCCATCTCCATCATGACCAATCTCAACATTCTCGACATCAGCGCCACGCAAATCGGCACGGACGTAGAGTCGATCTTATGCAGCCAAAACAAAGTTTGGCAGACGCTCCGCGCAGATTGTCTGAAGGTCGGTTCTTCGGCATCTTGCGCCACAGAGTGTTGTCATCCAGATGGATACTGTTGTGACATGATGGGACAGACAGCGTGCGAGGTTCCACCTTAAAGTACACCATGGATCAAGAGTGATATTACTCACAATATTAATGAATTTCTAATATTTTACGAAGCAATATTGGTGAAGCTGATATACGGACTAACTGTAAATAGATGATAGATGCTTTCTTTGGAATTTTTCTTCCTCAAGCTTTTCGAAATGCCAATCGATATTATTGCTCGCACGGCTGTTTAGACCGTAGTCGAACCCTCCTTGAACTCCGAAAGAACCTTGCAATCTTTCACTTCGGGGAGTGCCAAGGGCATCGGCTGCATGTATTCTTTGTTGATACGAAATGGCATGGTCCAAAACCATTTCAATGGAACAGAGAAGCTCATTTTCGGTTTATCAATGTTTTCCTTGCCCTTCTTCCAGGAATCACGTCCAATGATACGGAAAGTCACTGGAAGTTCTTCATCTTGATCTTCTCTGAGTACTAGAGCATTGGAGTTGGCAAGGACAGAGAGGTTACCAAATCGAAACATGGGAGTGTAGCAGCAGGTCGCGTAGACCTGACGCATACTGCTACCTTCTCGAATCTTTGTGGTTGCCAATAAATCCTGACCTTGTAGCATGGTGATATCACGGGGATACAGTGCAGTCCAGTCCACTCCTCCCCAGTTGTCGAGCACCGCTGGAGGTGGGCTGTTGTTCGTTGCAGGATCAGACGCCGCCATGCGATTTAAAGATTCGAAATATCCTCTACAATCCTTGCAGTAGCACACGAGTCTCAAAGGAGGAGACTTCTCGAGAGCATTGATATTAGCACAAACGCTACCACATTTACAAGAAATCTTGAACGCGAGTGGTAGGGTCGGACGGGGAGCGATGGGAGCCATGATTGGTGAAAGGTGAAAGAAAAAGTGGATATTGTTAGTTTTGTTGTGGATGCTATGGAGTAAATTCATTCATGAGAATCACATTTGATCTCCAGAGAATCAATTGGAGTGTTCGCATACTTACTTTTGAATCGAACAACGAAATCTCCCATGGATCTCTACTCTAGTAGAGAGGGAAGAAGTTGTTGTCTGAAGTCGGATGTACAACGAGAACCCCATTTTGTTCCGCAGGGGAAATCGCCTAGCGAACGCGAGCCCATCCCTTAACAAATAACAAACAAGTTGTATTAGGATGATGATTTTTACTACAGACTCCGCTACCTTTGCCAACATTCTCGGGCCAAGCTTCACACGTGAATATGTACATACTAGCTAGTCGTAGTAGACGAGGTTTTCTTCCACATTCGCAGTACGAATATCATGATCGAATCGCTATGAATGGGAAAAATCGGCCAGCCTGTCTCGTATCAGGTATCGATAGTATGGCATAGATTCTCTAGCTTTTTGGACGGTTTCCTTCTCTAGCATGGTTCTAAATATGTTAGGTTCAATGCCCCAAACTTTCGGTTCGTGATCTTCATCGACCCATGGTGGTGTCACGGACGATTCCCCGTAGTAGTCCCCTGCATAATTCGTGGCTACAAAGTAAACACCATTTTCGACGGCCCTTGTTTCTCGAAAGGACTTCCAGGTGCGAAAGGACAAATCTCGGCTGAAACACGCTGGCTGCAACACGACTTGACAGGTGTTCAGCACAGATGGGGAGTCCTTTTGCTCCGAGGAAGGTTCCAACGCTAGACGTCTGCACAGCAGCGGATATCGTATATCGGCACATACCATAATACCAATTTTCCACCCCTGACAATCAAAGGTCGCAATCGACTTGCCGGGAGAAAATAATTTCGTTTCGTTACAATCCCCATAATCGCATAGATAAATTTTGTCATATGTGGCAATGAAACGTCTGGATGGATCCACCACTTTTTGTCGAATAAAGTATCGGGTGTTGTTGGATGGTGTCAGCGATCCGTTGTTGCTTTGACTATATTCTTCTGCCTCCCACCCAATGGTTCCGTAGCATATACATGCACCGCACTTTCTGGCAGCCTCGGCCATTTCATTGTCTATCTCCCCGTACAGTGATCGCAGTTCCGCTGTTTCCGGAAGATACCTGTGAAATGTATCCTCCGAGTATCCAACAGGACAAAGCTCTGGCAATACGAACAAATCAATGCCCGATGGTTCAGTCATCATCATTTCGCATATCCTGCGGGTAGCTTCCATTGGCGTCTCGTCGGACCGACGCAACTCGGGTTGGACCAAGCCCACCGTCAACTGTTCTTTCATCGTTCTTTTTTTTCTGCTGTAGAGACAACTCAACCAACGAGTATGACAGCGCAACAATAATAAGAACGACGTACTAACGTAGTAGTAGAACGAGAAGTTGTTTGGAAGCAACAAGAAATAGAATGAAACTGTGAGTACGACGAAAGCCCTTTCCGTGAATTGTTCGATATTACCTTTTTGAAAAGGGGGGGGGGTGACCCACACCCCTTTCTCCATTAATTCCACCAGCTTGCTTAACTACCCCCCGAAAGTTTCTTTCGCTGTGGTGTGCGGTGGGAATCCTTCGTTCATCATCAGGACAACGCCCTTGCATGCATCAATCCAAGAAGTGAACATTCTGTGGCGCACTCTCGAACATTTTGCAGTGGTGATCCTTATTACAGCTATTTCAAATTTCAACATTATTCATTTATACATTCGCTTGACAACAGGTAAGAGTGGATAGGAGGAGGAGGAGGAGATTAGCGTCGACAGCTGTCGTAATCGACGTTGGTCCCTGTTTGAAATTGTTGTAACTTCCGACACTTCCTACAATCAAGTCAGAAAAAACGGCCGTGGTATGATACAAAAAATAGACTACTGTTGGATCCTGAATATCCGTTGTGATCGGATCGATTTTTCATTGTTGCTCTTCTCTAATGATACTTCATCGTATACATTACTTACTTTCGCAGCTTCTGTTATTTACGGCGTATCAGCATGACGACAAACACACCCGATGCTGCCTCAAACCATACAGCAAACGAGCAATCGTTTCCACCTCCAATCACCACCGAAATGTTACAATTCCGTCTCGACACGGGAAACATGTTGAAAAGTGGTGGGCAGCGAGCCTCCTTGACACGGTGTGCCGAGAAGTATGGAACATACCAAACCACATTACAAGCCCCCGATCCAAATCCAGAAGCCATTGAAACTGCCAAGGATGACCTCCAACGAGAGTTGCAGCTATTCGAATTGGAAATGATCAAATTGATTCTTTGGGAGAAGGGATTGGAGCGTCAAATCCAGAAAAACCAAGAGAGGATACTGCAGCGTGAACAAGACATTGCCACACTCCAAAAAACCGTCACGGAAAGCAGTGCCGACGCCCATCATTATTTGCAAACCCAAACTTGTCTCTCGGAATACGAAACTTTAGCAAAGCTGATTAATGACAAGCATGCCACATCCCAAGAGGAATTGCAATCAAAGATAAATTCCATCCAGACAGAACGAACCACAGTGGACCGGCAGATTATCGAAACGGAACAGACGTTGAGAGTTCGCGAAGCACAGTTCCAGCTGTTGATGCAATACATGCTGGATTTGAAACGATCCCTCGAAGAGGACGAAGAAGACAAAGCTGAAGGAAAGCAAGGGAGCTTAATGACGGCCATGGAAGTAGACGAGAGTCTATATGGGGATCTCTAAAAATAAGACTTCTGTGGACTTTTCAAATGTCAACTGCCATTATGTCGTAGCCACATACACACATTCATTCATTCGTGGAAACTACGTTTACTGTTAAAGGGAAAATGAACAACTTTGGTACCGTGCAACCCATACATTGAACATGTGTGTGAACCTTAGTACTGCGACAGTAGAGACGCCTCGAATGGAGCTAAAGTACAAAATCAGTACTCCGCACTAAGTGTAACCACCAATCACGAAGACTCAAATTATCCGAGTCTCAAACTGGAATGCGATTACAGTTCAAAGTACGGATTTCATAAGGGACAGCTTGAGACACCGGAATTGATTGTAATTTTCAAATTCAAAAAGGTGGCAGGAATTGATTCACGCACCTCAGTTGCATGGCAGGAGTTTTCGAGGAATGTTCGTGCATTTGATCATGGCGGGATTGATTCCTCTGGATTTTCAAGAGAAACAGGAGTTGTCTCGGTGTTTGAATTTACGTAGTCTCCTTCCTGGATGGGTCAAAGAGAATGCCAAAACCTGCAACACAAACAAGGACCATCCTGCCTTAGAATTCGACGATGGGATCATGCGCATCAAAACCACAACATCCACCGCTCCATGAGAGGCTGGATGAATACGATGAAAAACAATTTGCTCTGATTGAAGCTCGCAAGTGGTCTTTGGATAGGCAAAAAAGGTGGTGGAAGTACCAACTTGGTAGGAAGACATCGTCGTCCTCAGATAACGATGAAGTCATCATCTGGGGGCCTAGTGGAGCCAGCACTACAGAGTTAGAAAGTGCCAGAACTTCTCCAACTTCTGAACAGACTTTGACAACGAATTTATCCACGACATTTACAAATACGCAAACACTTCAACACTCAAATGAGGGTTTTCAAAACTACTCTGATGGTCGTGATTCCTATCGCCGCTCGACCATTTCGTCAGAACGACTACCGAAATCGCACACACCCAATGACGGCAAAGTCGACGGCTGGAAAGTAAAGAGGCATGGACAAGCCTTGCAACTACGATTAGCGAAACATCGGTTTCTTCAACTGGCGGTCAACCGGCAAACATCACTCATTGCAACTCAAGATTCCAAAGATGCAATCTCCCCACTATCGCTTGACTCTTCCTTTTTCACGAACGCAGGCGAACCGCGAAAACAAAATGTATTTCAAGTTAAAAAACGAGATCTGATAAATTCGGGTGAGAAAGAGAATACTTTCGATGAATCAAAAGGGATTATCTGGAAAGAAATCACGCGAGAAAATAATGTGACTGCTATAGCAATGGCTCGATTCCCATCAGAAGCATCCTCATTTTTCAATCCGCTATTACTCGCTTTTGGTGACGAACAGGGGGTAATTGTTGTAACGCAAATAACAGACACTAATCTATCAAACCCAGAAGAACAACAAGAAGGTGCAGCTGCCCTGGAATTTTCAATCGAAGCAAGAGTGCGATCATTGGACTTTGGAGATCACGGAAGTTTAGTTGCTGGTGGAGATGGTGAGATGTTTCCAGTGTGGCCAAGGCAAAGAACTTCGAGATATTTCGCTCACCCCTTCTCTGCTTTCTCAGCCTGTCAGGCATGGATTTTGCAGGTAGTCTTTGAAGGAGATTCGCTGGAAAAGCTTGTCGTACTTCGGCATTTTGAGCGAATCGATAGGATTTATGACGTTAAGTTCTCACGCGATGCTCGATTCTTGGCGATTGGCGGATTTGATGGCAAATGTGCAATCGTTCCAATGACATCTGTATGGGAAGATCGAAAAAGTTGCAACGAAGATGACTCTCTGAAACAAGTCTTCGATGATTCGACTATTGAATTGAGCAGACCAGGTACGAATGTTGATTTGAACTGCACTCCTCGGGTCTGTCTGTTCCAAGCAACTGACTGCATGTTTTGGTTTGTATTCTCTTTATGAGAGGCTTGATACACTGTCTCGACTGGAGTCCAAAATACCTTGCTGTTGCCAGCAACAAACATTGTGCGCTGTACGATGCCCGCACATTCGAGCTGGTTCACGAGACGTCGAGACGACTCACGACCATTCAAGCACTTACTTTCAACAACGACGGATCGTACCTTGCAGTGGGTGAAAGAGAAGTAGTCATCTTGGAAGGAGAACACCCATTTCGAATCCACTGCGAGATCAGCAACACCCCAAGCGACACGAAGTTCTCTCAATTTCGATATAGAATCACGTCTCTGTGCTGGAGTCCTTGCGGTGCTTTCCTCGCTGTAGCAGGGTCAGACGGGGCTTGCCTCGTTGTCGAGACAAAAGGATTTGCACTTGTTCATCAAATTCAAAGAAAGGAAAGTATTAATGCCCTATCTTGGCACCATCAATATTTGGTCCTCAGCGACGAGTCTCGAAACATTGCCTTGGTGAAACCTGGCATCGATGGAGGAGAACGAAGCCAGATGGATGACTATTCTTCAGCAGCATCAAGTTCGCACTTTAGCGCTTCAACAAATTCCGGGTGGGTACTGCAAGATGATGCCTTTCGCGACATAGATGATTGTACTTCCTCTGGATTACCTCAAGACGACAAGTCACAATCCAACGTCACTGCTGTATCATTTTCACAAAGAAGGACCTCAGCTTACTTAGCCTACGCCGCTGACGATTGTTCATTGACCATCATGACAACAAGAGACTGGAAAGTTGTCTTTCAAAGTAAGTTCACCAGCACTGGTACAAAACTTGGTTGGAAACTAACTAACAATGTATCTCTTGACTTTTCTCATATTAGTCGAGTTCGCTAAACCCATTCGGTCATTGGCTTTCTCGAATTCCAGCAATTTGCTTGCTATGGGTGGCGATGAATCAATATTGTATGTTTTGAGTGTCCCAACCCGGTCAATGATCCTGAACACAATAATGACATCACCAATTCACTCGGTAGCATTCAGCAAACGAGATGAACGTCTCTCCATTGGAGTGGAAGATGGCCTACTCTCCATGTTGGTAGTGGATGCTGAGTTTGAGCCATCTGGCGAAATTGATGCTAGTGAATCAGCAGTGTTGTGCCAAGCCTGGAGCTCCAAAACACTTGCAATTGGAAGGAGAGATGGCACAGTCACTCTATTTGACACAGAAAAGGCCTTTTGCAATTTCTTCATCCCATTAGCAGAGTTTTCAAGTAACCACAATATACGATCTTTGTCCTTTGGTGTCAGTGACAACTTCCTAGCAATTGGTGGAGAAGTTGGCATATCAATCCTAAGCAGAAAAGGAGGATGGGTCTTGTGCAATCAAATGAAAACTGGAAGCAAGATTCTAGCCTTGAACTGGTCTCCAGCAGGGCGATTCCTTGCCTTTGGTGGGTCAAACCAATGCTTTCAGGTATGCGATACCATCACTTGGGTGGAAATGAGTGAAGTGAAACAGGAATTGCCAGCAATCTTTTTAAGCCAGAATAGTGTTGTTACCAGCCTGGACTGGAGCCTGGACTGTAAATGGATGGCAATTGGTTGCTTTGGTTCAGGAGTACATGTCCTGAACACATCAAACTGGAAGCTGCTTACAGTTAGTCCCATGACATACGGGCTTAAATCGGCCTCATCTGAGGGAAACGAATCAACTGAATCCTAGTGGCAACAAATCCGTACACAATGAAACTATATATTCCAATATATTGTATATGTCATTCCATTTCCTAATCATCTATACCCATTTCTTCTTCTTTCAAATCAATGGGTTTCATTGAGGAGCTTCAGTGCAAAGTCACTTTTTTACACACTTTGTAAACAGGTTCAAGAATGTGCAGTTCTTCGTAGTTGCATTGCAAACACAACAACAGAGAATAGTTTCAGCTACAATATGCCAAGAGATGCTAACCTATCAGATCAATGATCCCTGAGCACACAAATAAAACGTTTGAATGAAGAGAAACCAAAACTAAGCAAGTGGCCTTTACTAGTCATGAAGGAAGGTAAACCTGTCATGATGCGCAACTGTTAGCATTATCAATGCAATGACCAGACAGAGGTTAGCTATGGACTCTTCAGTTGAACCTCCTTACGTTCTCCCATAAAATCAATCAACATGCTGTCAACATTGATGTGCTGCTTGTTTGCACACAACCAACAATCCAAAGAGAAGCTCATTCAACACAGGTGCAGATGCAATTTGCTTTATAGTTTTTGTCTCGTCTATAGCCTTGCTATTTACTTGGATGACAATTATAGGACATAGTGACTTCAGCCTGCCAAGAGACGGATCACACCGCTTCAATTTTGACCCTTTCCTTCTTCCCGTACTGTCCAAGCTATTCCTTGCTTTGTTGACAGTGACACAGGGTTTCTTTTGATTCGATACATTGTAGCATTTTAAAAGTGCAGATACATGAATGAAACTCTTTCCACCATTCTTCTTTTTAGAAGGCAATACTATATTATTTTGTTGGATTTTTTTATTTCCAATCGTGTTGGATCAATTTGGTCTACATGGAAGAATTGCCATGATTTGTTTGCAACAACAGACTAGCATTCGAATTCTGGTACCATTCGCCAATTCTCAACAACGAGTACTTCGTAAGTCTCCTCGCACTAACTGTATCTGTAAACTGATACGAAGTATAGAGTAAAAAGATTGCGACGTATGATACATTTGTTGGAGCATTTGCCCATTGGCAGTTACGGAATAAAACAATACACTATAATATTAATATACAGTACGTTGCGTGGAGAAACAAAAGTAATAGAGTAGTGAAGAAGTATGTTCCGATGCGGGGACTCGAACCCCGGTATCCTGCGTGAGAGGCAAGTATGCTAACCACCTACATCACATCGGAAACTGTAGTTAGTTGGAAGAAAATAATTATATAAATCTCTCTTCTTGTTCTTTGCAGTTCGTATTGTATGTACGGTACGTGGTACCCCTGTTTTACTACAGCGAACATGTTCAACGTCTCGGGCCTCGTTGAAAGAGAGCGCTGGAGTACGGTACGATACTGAGTCTACGACGTAGTCTAGGGTAGTACCGCGGGTACAACTCTTTTACGTCGTCCCCCCTTTGACCTTTTAGTTAAGTACCGTACTCGAAGTACTACGTACCTAATAGCTACGGTACTACGGTAACAGTAGTATGACTACGGAACGGTAGTTTCCTAGCTACTTGAACGACAAACAGTAAAAGAAGATGGCAGCACCATCTTTTGATGTTCTATTATCTGAATCTGTTGTGGTGGTTACATTGTTAAAAAGGTGGTTGTGGGACCCCCATCTGTGAATGCTTTTCGAATAGCCGCATCAGAATCGATGATAAGAGCCAAATAACCTACCTAGTAACACCCCCACCAAATGGAGTGTGAGGATATCATTTTTCAGCACCCCGCTCCCCTCCTCTGATAACTGGAGGATCCAAATCCCATCATTGTTAGGAGCAGGGACCAGCTCTCTGACACAGTAGAGAGCGTGGCATTAATTTTGATACTCTAGATTGTGAAATGAGTGTACATGAACTCACAACCACATAGAATATCAGCATGATCCATGCAATTGTTCATTCCATTACGACTATTATACACTACAGTTAGTAGTACTAGGAAGAATCAGGACGAGAAGCGATCCAAATTACTTTATCATAGACAGTTAGTTGAAACACAGCATTTACATCTTGATTGGTCTTGGAACTTGGGGTGGAGCATAGAATAATCATGTGGGAACTTAGAACTGTGACTACATACGTTAACAATGATCAAGGAATTCACCAAATTCACAGTCAATCGAATCGTAATTTTTGGAAATAAAATGATGCGTACGGTAGTAATAACTGTAAATACCTACCGGTAATACTTCGAAGTACCGTAGTCTACCGTAGTATTTTCTCCTAATTTACAGCTAATAATATATGTGTATTTTGGAAGTCAACTCATTCGCGCCGTCATTGAAAAAAAAAACCTACAGTTCTCTTGTCCCCTTGGGCCTGTTTTGTGTTTTGCTTGCTGCAGTCGCCAGTAAACACCATACGACGACGTACCGGTATCATACTTTTCTTCTACGATACCGTATATGAGCAACACTATCCTCACCTGTACTAAACAGTAAGAAACATTCATATAGTTGCGCTGCTACAGGTTTTCTACAAAAGGGTTCCATTACACTGCTGTACCATGAGCCAAGTAACGACAACAGGAAAGGCATCCCGGCCTTCCCATCATCATCCTTCCTTGGGTGGAGCCGACATTGCGCAGCTCTTGACATCGACAGGACCCATCGTCAAGGCCGTATTGTTACATTGCCGAAAGAAAAATGGAGACATGGAGGAAATCCAAAAACCAATAGCAGTGGTAGCAGGAGCAGCAGCAAAAGAAGATGACGAACAACCAATAACAGCAGGAGCAGCAACAAAAGACGATGACGACAACGACGGCAACGATAATGCCGCAGTGGCTACCCGAGTCGTCTTGACCGATATGATTGAACAAATCGAAATCGACACCACCCCCAACAAGTCCATGGTAGCCAAAACATTGGGCGGTCCCTTCACCTTTTTGGGACAATACGAAGAAGAAGGCATCGTCTTGATGATTCGGAATCTTCCAGACGATTTGGACGATGTAGTGAGGAATGAGAGGTTGGAAGAGGCAGAAGATGACGATGATGACGACGATGAAGATAGTGAGATTGACCTCTCCCAGGAACTACCCCGTCTCTTTAAAGTATCGCAACTCAAGACCTTGTGTCACGAACGGGAGATCGATACCGAAGGAATGTTGGAAAAGGCCGACTTGGTCAAGGCGTTATTAGAGTATCAAGCCAATTTGCCTCCCTACAATCCTCATCAGTTACAACCGCCACTACACAAGACTCAAGTGCGGGGTGATATCTTGTGTTTAAAAGTTGCCGAAACGGCCGAAGAGCTAGATGAAGAAGAGGAAATAGAAGAAGAGGAGGAGGAGGAAGACGCCGAACAACCTACTGATGCTCCGTCAACTGCAGAAGACCAGGAAAACAAAGCGTCTAGCCAAGAAAATGGAGGCAATTCGAACGATGATAATGACCTTGACGAAACTGCTGCCACCAAAGAAATTTCTGTGATGCCAAATGATGAGTTCTTTTTGGATTACACCAAGGACGAGTATATCCAATTTGCCTCCCGCACCGACATACCAGAACATACTTTAGCCGACCCCGAAGCCGCAGAGGAAGAGGAGGAAGACGACGCCGAAGAAGAAGGAGTTGCCTTTATTCCTTGGCAAGAAGGGGAGGAAATTGACGAAGAAGACAAGAACGCCATGTTCAACTTGGTCATGAACGAAGTATTGCGACAGTACAGGGAAGATAATGGACGTGGGCCCAACACCAAGGAACTTTTGGAATTGCGAGCAAGTATTGCCAAGGAACTGGATGTCGAAGTGGCACAAGTACCGGAAGCCGACTGGGACAAAAAGGCCAAGGGGTCACCGTCGCCGTCGTCCAAGAAAATTGCCTTTCAGAAGGAGGACATTGTTAAAGAATATGTGCCAGACGAAAACGAATACAATCATGGCTCTGAACCAGATGCCAGAGCAGCAGCATTGTTGGGATTATATCAAGAAGACGACGACGAAGAAGATGATGATGAAAACGAAGACAATCACGACGCTGAACCAGATGCCACAGAGAAAGCAATGTTGGGAGCAGATCATGAAGAGGAAGAAGAAGAGGATGACGAAGACGACGATGACTATTCAGAGCCACCACCGTCTAAGAGATTCAAGTCGGGCGGGGAGGAATAGGTCGATTTTGAACCGGCTATAAAAACTACCGATCCCGGGGGAACAAGGTCGACGGCATATTATTTCTTGCCGTCTTAATAATCTTTCTACCACTCATAACGGCATTAAAATAAAGACTGAATTCAGTGCATCTACTAGCAGTTTTCCATTGGAAGAACAAAACACAACGTAGTGTACCGGTAGTAGTACTGCAGTTTAGAGACAAAAAATACTACCGTGTACGTTAGTAGTGGGAAGAAGATCTGATGGAGGACTGCCGTTTTTTTTTTGGGACTCCCGACTCCCGAGTCCCGAGAGGACGAGGGGTGAGTGATCATGCCAGCGCAGAGACCGTCTGTCCGGCGTCCCAACTACCTACCTGTAGGGAAAAGCCGCCGCGTATCCATGCTGTTAATCAATCAAATCGAAACGGCCGAGCCAACCGAAGCCAACCGCATGAAGAACCGGGCGATGACTGACACGCTGCGATGAATATCCATCCAAATTTAATCACATTCCATCACAACCAGCGCACAATCCAGCATCTTTTCAGTAGAACCAACCCATCCACTAGCTCCTTGGGTATACGCTGACCATCCAACCTTGCTAGCGATACAGTCACAAGATCTTAAAATCGCTCTACTGGTAACGCGAAATTTTAACGGACTCGTAACGTGATTTTCGGCGACACTAAAAGGATTATCTTTCCAAACACGCCGTCGCAACAACTTTCTCCGCTTGCACTCCTATATCCATCATGCCTCATGCTGCAATACTCACCGTCAGAAGGCTACACTGGCTGTTATTGTTGCTGTTAGAACCATCATGTTCATCATCAATTTTGTTCTCAAAGGGCAGTGGCTTTTGGGGAAGTTCTCACACGGTTGGTGGTGAACACAGAAATCGGTGGATGGTGCCAAGCAGATATCGAAGGCCCGATCCAAACGAAAACAAAAATGGAATATTTGAGAATGACGTCCTTTTAAATGTTGTGGATGAGAGGTATCGAGGAGGCAGTACTGAACACCACATTAAACCTTCCAACGCCCATGATCGTCCTTCAAAATCCACCAAGTCTGGTGAGCAACATTCTTTACGCACCTCTGATAGTCAACCGGAAACATTGACCACCTCCTCATGGTCTCGAGAAAGCATGGCTTATCCAGATGGCTTTGTGGAGGCCATTTGTCGACAGGACGACGATGGAGCAAGGTTTTCACTCTTTCCGATTGAACATCCAGACCTTTGGAACATGTATAAACAACACGTTGCTTCCTTTTGGACGGCAGATGAGATTGACTTGTCAGCAGACCTGACCGATTGGCAAGAAAATCTCACCGACAACGAAAGGCATTTTATATCCATGGTCCTGGCGTTTTTCGCCGGAGCTGATGGGATTGTAGTCGAGAATCTGGCGGAACGGTTTTGCAGGGAGGTGACAGTGCCAGAAGCACGGTGTTTTTATGGCTTTCAAATGGCCATGGAAAGTATCCATCAGGAGACCTACTGTCTGCTGATTGATACATATATTGCAAAACCTAAAGATCGGGAGTTGCTGTTCTCAGCGCACTCCAACGTCCCAAGCGTGGAAAAGAAAGCCAAGTGGGCTCAGCGATACATTGGCTCCGATGCATCATTTGCGGAACGACTGGTTGCGTTTGCAGCAGTGGAAGGTGTTTTCTTTTCCGGAGCCTTCTGTGCCATCTTTTGGTTGAAAAAGCGTGGCCTAATGCCAGGCCTTACTTTCTCGAATGAGTTAATCAGCCGCGATGAAGGCCTTCATTGTTCCTTTGCATGTCAGCTATATTCCAAGCTAGAAAGAAAGCTTTCGGAGCATGACATCTATCAACTGATTGGGGAAGCAGTAGAGGTGGAAAAGGGTTTCATTTGTGATGCACTCCCAGTCAGTTTAATTGGGATGAACAAAAATCTCATGTCGCAATACATTGAATTTGTAGCCGATCGACTGCTTCGAGACTTAGGATACAGACCGCTTTACGGATCCAAGAACCCTTTCGACTGTAAGTCTCTTTTCTGCTGTAATCGACTTTGTTGTGTCATTCGCATCAGATCTTTTTCTCACTCTGAATTGGTTTCATCTGCCGCTGTGGATAGGGATGGACATGATCAGCTTGGAGGGCAAGACAAACTTCTTCGAAAAGCGAGTAGGGGAGTATCAAAAGAGTGGAGTTATGGCCTCAGTTGACCAATCCAACGCTACTTCGCGGGGCATGCTGAACTTTGACGCCGACTTCTGAGGCGTTGGGCAGACGGTCGAACGCATGAAACGTAAAAACTCCTCAGCTACTTGCTACTACTTGACTTTTCTGCTGCCTACAGACACCTCGCTGACTTGTGATAAGAATGTTATTTGTGCGAACAAACTATGCGGTGTCTCGCTATCCTTACTTCTCTTACTCCTAGTATGACACTCCTCCGGAGACTCGTGGTATCTCATCCGAAGTCGACGCCCTAATGCCGAAGGAGCTGTAACCAAGGATACGGTCCCAACATGTCAATGTTGTTGGATTCTAATACCATGAGAAACGGAACATAGCGCAGATTAAGCTTAGCAGAATTTGTCAAACGCTATTCTTTACTTTTAAGTCGTACTCCGAGTAGCTGATACAACTTGAATTGGAAAACATACTTTTCTTACTGCCGCAGCAGCAACTCTAGTACAGAAGTGAGGTAGTCCAGAGAGACATCAGACTCTTCCACCAATCACCTAGGGGCTAAAGTCATCATACAGTTGCAAAAAAGCTAGCAGGGCTGCCAAAGGAAACACGAAAAAATGGTGTACTCCGGAACATAAATTCTTTATCATTAGAGAATTCGTCTAACGGTATGATTTCTGGAAACGAGCACGGGCACTGCGTCCACCATACTTCTTTGGCTCACAACGACGAGGATCACTGACAAGCAGAGTTCTGTCGTATTCAACCAATGTCTTTCTCAATTCGTTCTTGGAGGATTCGTCAACGTATTTGGCATGGTACGCAACAATCGACTTGGCAATAGCCGCTCGGATAGCGTAAATTTGGGCAGTGATACCTCCTCCCTTCACTCTAATACGGATATCAAGGTTCGAGAACTTGTCTTGTCCGAGAACAAGAACGGGTTCAAAGACTTTCAAGCGCATAACCTCGGGTTGGATGTTTTCGATGGGTTGGCCATTGACCTTGATGAGACCCCTTCCCTGCTTTGCGAAAGCAACAGCCGTGGCTGTCTTTTTCCTGAAATAGTACAGTAATAACAGCGGTGAGCGTATGGAATTCAGCAGACAAAAGAAAAACAGTACTTCGCAGATGAAAGGTAGGACCACATGGCGTCAGTCCAGGTGCGGAGCTGCATCCCAGAGTGGACGTTGATCCATCGACCCGATACACAACACTGTCCTCCGCAACCACTACTCCTTGAGACCATCACACCACGATTTACTTACTTTCCGAAAACTTGTACAGAGTTTACAGGCGCCATGGTATCAGTGAATGTTTGGGATATGCTTCTAGAGTCGCTTGCTACTGCCAGGGAGGGATGTTGGTGATGAAGACGTCGAGATGGTGGGTCCAAAGGGGAGTTGTTTAGTCCTTCAATTCAAGTAACGCGGTAACTCGAGTTCGAAACTATCTTAATAACTACTTAGCATACCTAAGGATCGATATAAAATATGTCGGAAATGCGCATTCACAGTCACTAATATGTATCATACCGGAGTAGTACAATTCATTAACTATAGAAAATATTGTATAAGACTACAATAAAAAAATCTTACTATTATTTCATACTCCGGGTATGGTCTACAGTCTACGACAACTGGTATCATAGTAGTACGGTAAAATTGTACCGGTAATCCAGAGTACGTATTACTACGGTCCTGCCTGTGAACTACCGTACTGCGATCTCAAGACGTACTGTAGCGTTAATTACGAACAGCATACTTGTCGTAGTGAATATGAATCTTAATGCCGACATGGAGTATTCCCGAGTACTCCGTAGTAAATTGGAAGTTGTACCTACCGTAGTACTACGCGTAGGAACTACTAACAGCAAGAGCAAGATTGTGCTTTGTACATAGGAGCATCTTGAACCGAAACTTACAGTTACGTCAAAACAGTTTAAGGGAACCCACCAGCTCCTCTCGTTTCATTTCCCTCCACACTGGGTTTCTTGCTGTGAATAGAAAATTTGTCCTTTTTGACTTCTGTAATGAAAGGCGTCCAATGTAGCTTGGATGGATCCACACGCGGCTCTTTCACGGGATATTTCTTTGCCAAAGTTCGTAACAGGCCATCTTCCGCTGCAATAAAATAGACGCCGTTGATGATCTTCAAGATACTGAGCTGGTTCAAAGTGAACACGATATCTTCTGCCATGATGGACGTCTTTTTCGAGATATCCATGATGCTGAGTGAATTAGCGTCGGGGCATTGATTCAACAAAAAATCGACGATGGTCGAAGCCCAGTACGGTTTATACGCTTGTTGCCCAAGGTCCGACATGGGCTTTTCCGGCGATCCAACTTTTTCTTCTTTCTTTGACAGCTCGTACGAGAACGCAATCAAAAATCGACCATAGCCCTTCCGTTGATGACTTGGAAAGGTCAAGATACAAGCCAGATTGTAGCCAACATCACTGTACTTTTCCTTGCTGTAATACCCCACGGGATGAAAGCCTCTATCATCCACTTCACACAAGACGTAAAACAAGAACGGATCCACATCAAAATAAAGTGTCTTGTGATCGAGAAATAATTTGGCAATGTAGCATAGATTTTGACAGTAGATCCGTTCCTCGAAACCATCCACCTCGAACATGCTTAGGTTGCCGTTGCGATAAATTTCGTTTCCCGGAGGGTGACGTCGCTCGGTGGGAATCCGTGACTGGAATCGACGAAGTTCCGACTTTCTGGCAAACATTTGGAAAGTGAATTCGCAAACATAGAGCACCTCGATGAAGCCTCGTTCCGACAAGAGTTCTTTGGGCAAGGGGGAGAAGTACCATGTCTCCATTTGATACGGTCCCAACTCGACAAATGAAACATTTTTGACCTTGGTAACTTCTTCGTGCTCTCGCAAGGCTGCGTCATCAAGACCCTCGTGTTCGTCGAGTTCTTGGGCGGCAATTGTTTGTACGACATGTTCTCCTATTTGTGTTTTCGCAGCTGCAGTTGGCAGAGCAACTACTCCCTTTTCAGCAGCCATGACGGGAGGTGGAGGCGTAGATGTTCCTCCTGTCTCTCCGCTCCCTGATGTGTTTCCAGAGGCTGTATTCATGGTATCTTCGGGATCGACACTTCGTCTTCTTGGACGTCGCCTTGGTTCGTCATCTCCCCCGTCTCCTTCATCGAAGACCGGTGTTGTCGCTCCACCCGGAGTCATAGTAGTTGCACGACGTCTCGTTGCACGAGGCGCCGTCACATCGATAATCTTTTCCTCTTCCGCCTTCTTGCGTCTTTCTTCCTCTTTCTTCCTTTTTTCTTCCTCGCGCTTGATGGCTCGCGCTTTGGCATTTCCGACGCTCGGCGGAGAGATGATTCTCTCCATAGATACCCACTCATCCATGCGCCGATTGAAATCTCGATAATGCACATAGTAACGGTACCTTCCAGGATCACTTGTTACTGGCACTCGGTCAATGATGTCACAGAGACGTACGGTGACTTTTTGTTCTCCGTCGTCTGACTGGACATTGTCATATTTCTCGGCAGCTCTGCCATTGCCATTACCAACATTTTCATCGCCTTCATCGTCCGAGTCTTGGTTCCACCAATCCTCATCTTCCTTGGAAAATCCAATAAAATCATTATTAGTTTTCTCTCGGGATCCGTCCCCCATTTCTCCTTGTTCATCCACGAATTCGGCATTCGATTCTTTGACGCCATGCAATACTTCGATTACCGCTCCGCGAGCGTAGGGATGATTGTCCATGGCAGCAGTGGTAGTAGACGGCGTTCTTGGCGTGGTTTTGGAAGTGGAGGTGGTACTATTGGCCCTTTCGGCAGTTCCAGTTCCTGCGGGTGCTTCCGTCGCCGTGTTCACCGATAATGAAACTCTTCCTCGACCATTGTTGTTGTTGTCATCGTCGAACTCTTCATCGTTGTAACCATTATCATCATCATCCTCATCATTAGTATTTTCAAAGGTTGGATCGTTGGTCTCTGAATCATTGGTGCGAGAGTCCGAGCCTCCGCCTTCTTCGGTGTCGACATCCATGGTATGATTAGTATTGTTGTTGTTGTTGTTGTTATTGTTATTATCCTCATCGTTGTTGGTTGTGGAACTTCGTCGAAGTTTTTTGCTGCTGTTGTTGTTCGATGGAACCCCATCAGAAGTTTGCTTCTTCTTGGGAGGCATACTGATGCGTTCAATCGGCTTACACTGATAACAACATATATATGTAGGTAGTTCTCTGCTGGTAGTCCAAAGAAGGACAACGAGAGGTTGTTGTCTGTGATGTAACAACGTAACAACAACACTTTGCCGTCACACCCGTGTGTGGATATTATTATGATTGTTGTTGTGATGAGTTGTGATGAAAACTTCGAAATTCTTGCTAACACAAAACAGATCCACGAAACTCGGGGGAAATTCAGGAAGCCCCCAAATCGTAGTTCGTACTACGTATGATACATACCGGTCTCATACCGTAGTAGGGAGTAGGGAGTATCATTACCGGTAGGCCTACAACTATCTACTACTACGTGCCTCTCTACCGTAGCTAGCTACCAGTAGCGACGATCACTACGACAGTACTTCTAAAAGAAGGAAAAGTCATGTATAATAATATTGATTGTATAATAGTGTAAATTACTTTAATAGTTGCACAACCCTGACTTCTCCTGGCTCTTTCTATGTTCCCATAGTACACTCGTTCGGCACTTCCGCAGCGTTTTGGCCAATTTATTGTCGACATTATAATTAGTAGTAGTAGTACTTGTTATTGTTGCTTTTATGCTTTTTAGTTTATTTTTCACGTCATCTCAAAGCCTGCATTCACACTGCTGCGATACGGATCGTTCCGATAGCTGTAGTCGCCCGTGCTAATGGGCATGTGACCATGATAATGCGGATTTCCTGCCCCAAGTAATTTTCGACAGGGCATGCACACGATTTTGATAACGACGCTGCAAATAGTTATTGCTAGACGGCACACACTGGCATAAATGCCGTCGGGATTCTCGCTCATCTGATGAGCCGTAAAAATCATGGCCAGTATTCCAATGAAAATTCCGAGACCGCCAGCCCTTCGTGCCACCCGTTCCTCTTTATGCAGTTCGTCTTCCAAGTCTTGGACTTCCTCTTGCTTGGCAAATATTTCATCTTGATCTCTGATGGGATCGTCATCTCCGGGAAAATATGGCGGTTCCGTCGGTTTTTCCGTCGGCCGATCTGTAGGTGCCTCAATTGTGTTGTCTGTTACTTGTTCTTGCTGTGTTTCTTCCTCTTCTTCTGCCTGTTCTCCCGATTCTGAGTTGGTGGATGATAAGCTTTCTTCCACTTGGTCGTCTTGGTTCCGATGCTCCTCTTCAGTATTTTCATCTAAAAGCGAGCTCTCTTCTTTTATGCTGGACGTAATGACCGAAGGCGACTCGATGGAAGTGTCGATATCCATTATTTGATTCTCTTCGTCTTTTTTCTCCTCCTCGCTTTCTACTACTACTGGTACATCTTCCTCCGGTGGTGCAATGGCGTCTAGTCCATCCACCACCACAACAACTTGTTCGTCACCAATCGTATCTATATTTTCATTGTCGCCATCGTCTTCGTTGGGGGGAGAATAATATACGACTTCTTCTTTTTCTTCTAGCACTGTCTCACTATCTTCATTGGAAGTGGTGGCATCCTTATTATCATTCTCATCATTAAAGTTGCCTTCTTCACCGACTGATACGTCGTCGTCGTCGTTGTCGTCGCGTTCATTACTACTATCCGTATATTCTGGTTCATTGTTAGACTCTTCTTCCAGGTATTCTTCCTCCTTCCGTTGATTTTCCTTCCCTTCCAAATGTCGTGACTGGACTGTCATAGCAGCAAGGGACGAGGAATGTCGGAGGTATTGTTGTTGTTCCAATGACCGATGTTGTTGGTGTTGTTGTTGTGATGTTGTCAACCACAAGGATAATGTGGATGGTCGTAATGCATTGGAATGGAGACGTGACTTGTTGGAAACTGGCGACGCAGCATGACACAACAGCATCATGACAATCCAGCAGGCCGTCGTGAGAACAATCGTCCGCGGGAACGTTGGACTGTCTCGTCGCAACATCGACGACGACAACGCCATTTTTGTCCTCCGTGAACGCAGTGTTGTAGTTGTTGTTGTGATAGACTGCGAATGATGCAGCATCTTTTCAATTGTGGAAGGTATAGTGATAATGTGATATTGAAAACAATGTTTGAACCCGGTTATAACAGACCGTTGGTTGTTGTTGGTGGTGTAGAGGGTGGAAATAGCCCCTCTTGGTTTCTCAACAACAAAAAAATAATTTTTTTGTTTGACTGTGAAATAATCGTCGCAGTGAAATGAATGTATGATACAATGATTATGTACAAACTGTCCGCGTAAGTATTAATAACGTCATGTTCAATGTGGTGTTGTATCATACTTACCGTCGTAGCGAGAGAGATGGATGGAGAGAAACGGAACGAACGGCGGGATAGAAAGTCGGGGAGTGAAGTCACTTTATGGGGCGTAAAAGGGGGGTACACAATGCTATCCTCGGCTCTGGATATTTTTTTGGTTTGCATGTGACAATAATTCGAAGGTCGCGGATAGTAATTAGTGGCTATCTGGCAAGACTGACAGTGCGATGAGCCGCAGGACAGTTCACATTGCAGATACAAAATAGATACAACTACGGAGTACCGGTATGAAATAATACAGGTAGGTTCCGTAGGTAGACCACGAACCGGTAGAACATCATAGGTAGTGCCGTAGTGATAATATCCAATGCGAAAGAAGGCACGGCCAAAATCCATCCTTTTAACGCCCACACAACTCCGTCCATCCGTATTGGTCCTCTACTCTGCCTTCGATTGCTTGTTGTGTTGCCTTTCTCCAAAAACAATACCACCGTACTTCTTCTTCTGGCAATACAATAGAAGACGTTCACGACCGTGTTACAAGAGATTACATCGATAGAGAAGACGACTTGTACTTCTAAACGCCTTGTAAAAAACAAGACTGACCGCCATCGCTTCCTTCCTTCTTGCGGCGCACCTTCTGTCATTGTCGCCGTCACGTGACCATTTCGATCTTTCTCTCTCTCTTTGACCTCGTCCACAGATCAATCCATCTACTATACATTATCCAACCTCTCATTCTAATAAGATTATACCAAAAATGTCTTCACTTTCTCGAACATGCCTCGACGGTCACCGTTGTGAAAATGGATCCAGCTGCACGCAGCATCCGTTGCAAGAGGGAACCTACTATTGCGACTGTGCCACCTCCAGTGGAGACGTTGCTGGCCTCTTTTGCGAGTATCAAGCCGCGACTTACTGTCAGTTGGGACAAGAGACATCGTCAAATTGGTTCTGTGTCAACAGAGGAACATGTGTCTCCGGATCGGCCCAATGCAATTGTCCTCCCGAATACGAAGGACCGGTGAGTATTTTTCGAAAATTCGTACTTTTACTGGTATGGGATGGGACACGATAATGCGTTCGATCGACGGTATCTCAAACGGTTCGACTTTTCTTTATGTCTTCTCGTTTTTTGTTTATTTACTACTCGTCCAATGGAACGTCTCTTGATACTACGTTTTCAGCATTGTCAATTTATCAAGGGAAATGTTCCTCGCAGCTGGCCGGGATTTGACTTTGATCCGGCTTCGGCATCCTCCACAACGCCTCGTGTGCAAAAGAACAAACTGGCAACGGGCGTAACGGTCGCTATCACCTTTGTCGTCTTGATTGTGGTAGCTATGATGGCATTTTTGGTGATCCTCAAGCGTCGACGCTCAGCTCAGCTCCCAGCGGCCCAAAATGCTATTCGGGATCACAGTGAGGCCTTGAAGTTGGACGCAGACGGAGGTGTCTTGCAAGAAATCGTGTCCCAGAGCTTTTCAAGGACACCCAATAGTACCTTGCCCGAAAGCGCCAACGGGCTTGCCTACGATTTCGATCCCAACATCGACGAAGAGGCTAGTATTGAGGTGGAGCGTCCCCTTTCACCTGGCCCGTACTCGGACAATCCAAAAGCCAGCAGACGCAATGGAAGTCGAAAAGTCAATGGATACGGAGGCAACATCCTCTAAACTTTTTTTGCTTGGCTCCAAGATTACCTTCGAATGTTTCGAGCTTTGCATTCAACGCCAACCGTCTTGGCAGGAAAGGTTGGACACACGCAAATCATCTCAAAAGTCTCTGAATCGAAAATACCCGCACAGCGACAAAATAGGGCGTGTACATTCTTCATTTCACATTAATATTAAGTTGTAAAAGCTAGGAATTTTTAGCGCTTTAACCAAGAAGTCGTTCTCATGCATCTTGGCACTGTTTATAAAGGTTTTGAAATCGTTCTCTATAACGGGCTCCGTAAGTTTTACGCCCAAGGATTGAACATTATGCCATTTGACCAACGTGTTCCAAAATACTACTACTACTATTCAGTTTTTGTTTCTGCGGATACGACACGACATACATGTGACTGTGAAATACATCCAAAAATGTATGCACAACAACCGATACTTTTGAACTTCGGTACTACGTAAGTACGGCTACGGTATGCATTAACAGTTAGAACATATTAATAATTTTAATAATATAAAACATTAGCTAGAAAATATTCTTATTTTCAAGTTTATACTTTGAAAAATTCACTAAAATGGCATGGCGAAACAGTTTGAGCTTCTCCGATGTGATGTAGGTGGTTAGCATACTTGCCTTTCACGCAGGATACCGGGGTTCGAGTCCCCGCATCGGAAACTTTTTTGTCGATGCACCGAAATACAAAGAGCCACTTTTGCGGACGTGGAAGGCCATAAGGCCATGTGATGTGTGCTTCTCAGGCCTCAAGAACTGCTGTCAAGAAGCCTCCCTCCTCCCTACCGGTCCCTACAGATCTATTGTTACCTACTTTTTATAACTAACAAATGTTTCTACTATCATTCGTACGATGTGCTGCGTTGTTCGGACTGTGTTTTATCCCATCAATCTCAGGCTAGCTAGAAGAATGACGCAGCTGTTGCACTCCTCAATTGCCACCGTAGGATGTTTGCAGCAATTCTTTTGAATGGCTCTACTCTCTAGCTAGGAATTCTGTCATCACAACGAACAAGCCACTATAGCCAGCAAGCACAGTAGTTTTTTCTGGAGTACGATCATACAACGGAGTTGTTGTTCAGACGTATAGCATACGACTTTACAACATCATGGTTTGAGAAGATGATGTGTTCCACCGCATTCCGTCGATCTACTGCGTTCCACGCAGTCGTGCATTTTCGGATCTATTTCGTTGCGAAAATGATGAACATCAAAGAACAACAGAGGACAGAGATCCTAATACTACTACCGGTATTATAGTACCGTACAACGCAGCGTACTGGATCGAAGTAGTGTATGATTTTCTCGATGAAAAAATTCGAACTTTGGTCTTTCTATTTTTGTGCTACGACATTATTTTTCTTCATAACTTCCACGACGTACTCGTACTTTGGAAGTACAACAGCGTACCTATTTAGGAACTGACATCCCAAGGATAGAAACATGAAACATCTTCCAATTCAATCTTCCATTGAATCGGATGGTCAGCAACCCATTCCAAAGTGTGATGACGATCCAACCACCATCGATGCCACTTCTAGAACGCAGGATGGACATTGGGAATCAGACGCCACATTCGAAGAAATTCGAAATTGCATTGGAAAATCGTTCGCTGGCACTGATGTCGTTCCGGGTGAGCCACTTGTGAGTTGGGCCGGGTCGCACTTGAAGAATCTGAATGGCTACACCATGGAGCAGCATCAAGAAACGTGTAAATTCGTGTTGGGCTTTCCCGTTTTCGAGGATTTGAAAGAGAAGAATACCTTTGTAGTGGCAAAGAAGGAGTACACTGGTGAAAATGTTGGAAGTACTGGTGAGCTTGCATCTGCGGCCGTCATAAAGGAATACGATCCCTTTAAGAAGACAAATGGCTTTTTCTCCAAGGTTGCCACTTTCTGGCGAACAAAAATGGCAATCCTTACAATGTCACGTCAATCCCCGATCCCAGCTTTGTTTGCTGATAAAAACAAGAGGGAAGCGGCCAAAAATTTGGAGAAGAAAATGATGGCAGCAATATCTGTGTTAGATAAGGCTCACAAAGAAGAAGGTCCGCAGCATCCACATTGGTATGTACATCTTGTTGCGGTAAACCCTGCGTTCAACGGCAGGGGTTACGGCCGTGAATTGATGGAAAAAGTCAATGAGCTAGCTGACAATGCCGGAGTGACATCGTACTTGGAATGTGGCATGTCCAATGTTAAGTTTTACGAAAAGATGGGATACACGATGCAGTCAATCAAAACAGTAGAAGATCCAATCAATCCGCAAGACGAGCCCGGTAGGTTTGCCCTTATGGTTCGAAGGCCGCAGTGAGGAGTGAAAACTTGAATATCCCTTCTTCTGAAACACCGTCAACACGTTCTGTTTACTGTTAGTAACAATGATAAATGATGCACCTTACCTTTGAATTTCGTACGGAGTACTACGTAGTAGTTAACACAGGTGATGGACTGCTAAAGGAACAAAAAAGAGTAGCCTAAAATTATTCCCAAAAGGATGAGGGGGTCTTAGAAAGAAGATTGGCTTGTGGCAAGTTCGTTTCTTGTAAAAGGAATCGAATGGCAGTGTTCTCGTCCGCTGTCAGCATTATTCCGGAATTGACCAGTGGAAACGGCAGGCAAGAATCTGAAGAAACTTTACTTGCGACATCGTCGGCATTTGATGTTGCCACGGATCGAAACCCGAGGAGACTATCGATCCAGGTATGGGAAGACCTGCATACAAGTTTATCCACTGCCCAGTGAACTGCATTTGGTAGTTCTAAATCGTCTAAATCGTCGTCGTGGTCCCCTCCCATCACATAGTCCAACAATGATTTCTTTGGAGGCCATTGAACAACTTGAGCATGTCCGCTGGCGGTAAAATTCCGTTGCGCATATGCAATGGCCCGATCCAAACCTCCCAGTTCATCTACAAGCCCAAATTCCTGTGCCTGCTCTCCAGTATAAACCCTCCCTTTTGCTAGAGATTCAACCGTCTTCATACTCATATCCCTACCATCGCTTACCAAAGATTTAAAGCGATAATAGGCCCGATCCGCGCTATTGACAAAGTTTTCGTTCATTTGTTGATTGATTGGGAAAAAGGGATCGAAGCTTCCAGATAGGGAACTTGTTGGGATGGAGTCGAAGGTGATGCCATATTGCTTTGCCAATGCTCGGAAATCCATACGTAGCATGATGACGCCGATGGATCCAGTAATAGTGGTAGGCAATGCAAAGATGCGAGCTGAGTTGGCGGAGATGTAATACCCACCGCTCGCACTAACATTTCCAAAGCTGACCACCACTTTTTGCGGCAAATCCTGCAGCTCTTGATAAATGGTTTCGCAAGCGTTGATGGATCCACCTGGAGAATCTACTCGGAGCACTACGCACTTGATATCGTCTTGTTCCTTGATCTTTCGAATCGCCTTTTCTGCCTTTCTCGCTGCCGCCTCTCCAATCGTTCCACTTATCTTTAGTACGGCAATCTTCTCTTTCACGCCCCCTGCCTTTTCATTTGAAAACTTATCCTGGAGCGGCGCACAAAGTCAAAATTGCAACGTCGGCATCTGAAAGGCACACAATAGACAAAGCAATGAAAGCCTTGGTGAATCTTACCTTAGGGATGTTAAAGTACGGTGCTCCAAACCCAATCACTGTTAGAACTCCCTTGGCAACTGGATTTGACTCGCTCATTTCTTGCAGCGAACGATAAATTTGCCATTGCTTGGCCTCCTTTTGCCGTTGTAAGGAACGTTGTTGTGCATAGGCTTCAATGGAAATCTTGGAATCGGCCGAGAAGCTGTCAAGGTCCGTTTCAAAGTTCCACTTTGCCTCCAACGAGTCTTCTTGAAAAAGGGGTGCCGCGTCGACAGAAAGTTTAGATTCGGCATCTGATTTCTCATCTTTGCCAATTACATTGCCGTCACGGTTTTCTTCGCTACTTTCTTCCTCTATTTTGTCAATGATTAGCGTCTTGTTGGAGGGCTTGTCGTTGCTGTCTTTCTTTTGATTGAACTTTACAAGCGCATCCAGTGGATTCAACTTTGGCAAATGATCGACAAAGCCAATCTGTTGCGCGATCCGGGCGGGCAACGACCCAGCATTCTCTACCATGGTCCAAAATTTGGCAAAGTCAGAATACTTTTTGAGTTGTTGGTGGCGACTGGTATAAATGGCATCGCAAACATGCTGATGAATGGGCAACAAAACTCCGGCAACATTGTCGTAGTGTTCCCTGGTATATTGCGATTGGGTGAAGATATTAGCCATATTCTTGTAGGCGCCGTGCTTCCATACATGAACGGTGATGCCGTTTTTTAGCAAAAAGTCTCGAAAGAACGTGTTGGTGGCATGAAGTCCAAAGAGATTCAAATCTCCTTGTGGTTGAAGATGGATTTGTGAAAAGGCCGACGCCAAGTAGTAATCTTGCATACTCTGTGTACTTCCCATGGGATTTGCAAAGGTATTGGAGTACGCATAGAGCGTCTTTTTCTCGCGGGGTGGAGGTGTTTCGATGCCCGGTTCCATGTGAACACGATGCGACGTAGCAAAGACTTGAATGGCATTCCGAATTTCTTGCAAGTGGGCCCACCCTCCCGTCGACACGGAGCGTCCGTTACCAAACTCTCCATACAAACTAACAATAGAGGGATCTTGTGCAGCCTCGTGAATCAATGTCACCAACTCATCGATCGGCATAACAATGGTCTTGTCCCCACTGGAACTGCTGCTGCCGCTGCTGCTATCGAGGGCTGCCAAACTGAAGGGAGATTTTTGTTCCACGATTTTCATGCGATAAAATGGCAACACCAGCACCTTTTTCTTTTTGGAATCCTCCAAGAGTCCTTGGTTCTCTTTGTGACGTCGATAAACAGAGGACAGCACTACGCCCGTGGCGGCAATCACGGTCAAGGGACGATTGCGTATGGCCTGGGAAATCATGCTCATGGTGTAATGTGATTCAAAGGGTAAAGCCGTATCACAAGAGAGACAGTACTACCCAAGCTGTGAGCGAAGCTGGTAGTAATCGTTGCTACCTAGATGGCAGGGGAATTGTTGTAGGGGAAACTAGAAGCTGTCAGAGCTTTTGAATAAATTGTCACACATGGTATAATAGAGTTGAAAAATCTTTTTTCACGACAAATGAAATTCTCATTGTCCTGTGCCATGCTCGACTCGTCTTTTTCTTCAGATATTTTTTCTTGTACAGAGACAATAATGAGTGAAGGAAGGTCGGACAGACCACTCAGGATAGCACTCAGGATAGAATTGTACGGACGACGGATCAGACGTTCAGCAGACGTTCCGCATTCCGCAAGAAGTCACGAAGTTTGTGAACAAGATGAACAAGAGCGAGTGCATAAACAGGCAGGAACGCAATCGCCCATCTCGCCCATGTCGGCAAATCATTCGACTTTCGGCACATACCTCTTGACGCCTGCTCATCGCCTTTGTCGGCACATCATCAGCACATCACCAGTCATTCTCGACTAGACATCATGTCATCCCTCAACCCTTTTTTTGGAGACGGCGATAACAGGGATTCTGATTGGGAGGATTTTGAGGAAGAAGCCGCTCTATTGAACGAGTCTGGAGGTGTCTCGCAGCCGAAAGACGGCACATCCAGGCTTTGCATCCAGGGCCTTGGGCAGTCTTCTTCCAATGTTGGTGTGAAAAACGCTTCCATCAAGGTTTTCACTGCATGGCGGAAATACAGAGGCAAACCTGCAGATGTAACTTGGATGGAGATTGATGGCGACAATCTAATGGGCTACACGAACGAAGCCTGTATGTGGGCGTCAAAGGCCTGCGTGCCATATGGTGGAGTAACTTGTTTTGATGAAAATCTTCAGCCAACCAATCCGTCCAACAGAAGATGTTTGACCTTCAGAACTCTCGGGATATACCTGGGTCAACATTTACAAGCGATCAAGGAGCGTTTCCCTCACCATGCGGATTTCAAGAAGCCCGCCGATGCCCCAAAGGATCAGGTAACACCTTGGTGGTGTGCCATGAGAATTTCGTTTCTCAAGAGATGCAAGAAGTTTCAGGCAGCCTATGGAGATGATGTAGTGTTTGGAGTTGACTTGCTATTGGCCCAGTTATTCTTGGTGATCCATTTGCGCCTGTTGACCAGAAGTCTGTTTTGCTAGAGAAAGTACAGAAGGCAACGAACAGGAAAGGCAAGAGTCTGGAGGAGCGCTGTTGGCTGGTATTCGTCGGCGAGGCTCTGGCCAGAGGAGGAGAGGTGCGTTATCTTAACTATGATAACTGGACGTTTCATCAATTCACCCATGTCCTTGACACACAGTGGACTGAGATGAAGACGGTCAACACGTACGCCATGCCTTTTGTTTCAATGCTGTGCCAGCAGAGACGACTAAATTGGATATGTCAAGCGCTTCTTTCAAGGATCTGCTGTATGACCTCAAGGATATTCTTAATCTGGAAGATTTGGGGAAAACCCCAATCCCAAAAGACACGGTGACAGAAAATTGGGCATTGACCAATTGCCTTGAGCTCCTGCAAATTGCTGTCACTCAATCCACAGAAGCCAAGGAGGCAAAGGAAGAGTTGAAGGAGCTCAAACATGGGACTGTGAGAGGTGACTGCCTTCGGCTAGCAGCCAAATTGGAGAGGCGAGCTCTGGACATGCTGTTTTTACTCAAAGGTGATGATCCAACAATTGAGTGGACGAAAAAAGGCAAGAAGCCAACTGGAAAATTCCGTAGTCTTGGAGGACGGGTTCATGCATGTAAAAAGGAGCTGATCAAAAAGCTTGGCCTTGACAAAAAAAATCCAAAGATTGCACCTAAAGACCAGCCTCTCATATTCTGGAACGATGCAAAGGCTCACACAAGTGGAACCCCGCCAGGACAGCAATCCATAGCTCGGCTTCTGCGCAAGAATGCACCAACACCTACTGTTGATGCCTCAAGAACCACCGCTACTGTCACGGTGCCTGCAGCAGGGCAGCAAACATGGACAACACCGGCAATAATATCACTGCAGAAACCAAGCAGATCAAAATCATGTAGTCACAGTCAAAAACAGACAAAACAAAGAAAACTGAATGGTACCGGTACTGCTCTGGCTCCTGCAGGTGACTCTCTTACAACAAGAGATCTAGCTGTTGTCATGAATAATCTCAACGCCGAACACAAAAAGCTTGCTGCCTTGAAAGATGGTCATATGGTCTTACCCAGCAACAACGTTGTGAAACCAGGATTGGCAGTTGGACTTTGCGGTTCATTCCCCGGTCACTGCCAGATGGGAGGGCTTGTGAGGGCAAGCAATGCCAATGGTATGGTAATGAAACATCAATGTGGAATGTGTGGCTATTTCACTCATGGAGCCCTGTGTTGCCCAAACAATGTGGATACTGGATCCTACCAATGCTACTACTGTTTGAACGGAATGATCCGTCCCAAGATCGGCGGTTAGACAATACTCCCGTGGAATTTACGATTTTGTTTACATACGACGTAGATTAGGTACATGTCATCATAATAATTGTTCACTGTCATTCGGTAAATAATGCTAGGTAGGTAGGTAGACTTTCGAATCTGCTGAACCGTCAAGTAGCCGGTGCAGTGACGTTGACGCTAACCTTAATATGTCCAGGATGGGGCTCAGAACACCGGCCGCTGGCACGCCAGCAGCTCACTCAGGATCACTCAGGATCGGCCCCTTCGGGGCCCATCCTGAGCTCAGGATCGCGCTTCGCGCTCATTATGGCATTTTTTCCTCGACATCATCATGGTGCACTGCGTCATTTATTGATACCATCATCAAACGTTTCCGTTGTTCTGTTTCTTTCCCGGTGAATACGTATCATACGACTTCGTACGTTGTATGGGTAAACAGTAATAGGAGTACCAAGTACCAAGTACCAAGTACTCAGGAGCATCCACGAATACGGCTGACATTGAAAAACTCTAACTCTATTAAAACGTTCAGCAATAAACTTTTGTCGCTCCGGGACTCAAGTTCCTCATGTATTAAGGATTTCTAAGTGGTGACAAATTTGTCACAACCGGTGACAAAAGTGGTGACGAATTGAAGTGGTGACAAATTTGTCACCAGACAAATTTGTCACCAGTGGTGACAAATCCGAATACCCTCAGAACGTCCCCTGTTTTTATGCCCCTTAAATAAAATGCAATAAATATTTTACTACTTACGTCAGTGTTGATTGCTGTTTAAACGTTATTACTATTAAATACTTAGGATACGCGACGGTTACCCGAACCCTATAGAAGTAACGAGCAATCGAGGGGTAATTAACCCCTTCTTAACTGGTGACAAATTTGTCACCACTGGTGACAAATTTGTCACCACTGGTGACAAAAGTGGTGACAAAAGTGGTGACAAATAAACACGTCTGAGAAACAACCGCATTCGTGATTCAATGTTAACACCAAAATCGAGCTGAAAACAGAAAACATTTCGTTTTAGAGTTAGGGGTAATGATCTCACCAAATCGCGGATGCTCCTACTCAGTAGAAGAAACGAGCTTCTTACATTAGGGTTCCGGTTAACTAACTAGAAACCATGGTTCTTCCAATCATGCTCTCACTGACAGTCAATGGTGCGACTACTGCTCCAAAAAACAACACAAGATATCTCATCTACTTAGTACTACACTATGACTAAGAAGTTTTACCTAAACTGACAGTGAGTAGTTTATCCCCTGGACATTTTGCATGCGGCAAGCCATTTTAGGGAAGTATCATAGCCTCTCAACCTTCAATGGTTGGCTGGTTAATAACGAACGATTCGTTAGCTCGACTACCCTCAAATTCGATTGATTCGCGTGGCATCTTCCCATGGTACGGAGAAAACATCATCACGAGCTCAAGTTTGCAGTTTTCATGGATTGAACAACAAACTTTTCGGGTCGAAGTGAACTGGGATTGACTCATCCCCCCCTGAAATACATCCACCTTGACGTGGCAAAAGGGGTTGTTCCAGTCGAATGAATATATATATATATTTGATCCATAAAGAAATGATAGTTCAAACACTACCGGCACGACTTAATAGATGCTTTGCGAAGTTACAGACAATGAGAAATGTGTGTCTAGCTAGGTATTTACACCCACTTCGTAGTTTAACAGCACCTCTCCGATCAGATACCTGTCATCCCGTGCCGCTTCATGCGCAGCTTCAAACCAACTATTGACACTGCCACGGAAGGAAGAGGCGAGCTGGAAAAGAACGTGAAACACAATGCACAGTCTGAATGAAAGCATGCGAAAAGTGCCTTTTCCAACGAGACCAATTATCGGAAATATGATGGCATTGTCCTGGATCGGGAAAGCTGCTTCAAATAGGTAAACAAGGATGTAAAACGAAAGGGATGATCCAACCAGGGCGCTTGCAAGATTCCTTGTCACTGGACGCGCAAATTCGTCGAGGAGCGGCATTCTATCAACTGCATCCCATTCCCAGTTTCGAAACACCTTAAACCAGATGTCGTAGAATTTGGCTGCCCTACCTCGCCCACCTTGCCATGGAGTTTCATTTCCGATGCCCATGATATCGTCTCCTCCTTCTACGTTTCGATCCAACGGAATGATGTTCCCATTTTCGTCCATTGGTGGTTCCAAAATGACATTTCCAATATTGGCCCAAAATTGCTTTGTGAAACATCTGAGATATAGTAGAAAAGACCATGCAGTCAAAACTACAGTTCCCAAAAGCCAAGAAATAACAATTGATTTCCAAGCGAATAGATTCTGCTCTTGCACGAACCATTTCGACGACTTGACGAAAGTTATTTCATAAGAAACGCCCAACAGGATGGGGGCAACAAGGAACCACAAGGTAAGCGCCTCTGCTGTGACGTGAAGTTTTTGCATCGGAGGAAGCCTGAATTTCGTTAGCCAACGCCGTGTTCGTTTCAGAAACTCCTCGTCGCAATCCCAAATATTCTGGAACAACACGGAAGCTGCGGGAAAGAATAATGCTGCTCCGACGCAAAACGCAAAAGGGTCGTGTATGTAAGCTGTGGGAACTTTCAAGAGATAAAAGATGGATCGGCCGACAGCAAGAGGCGCACTCAACAGTAATAGAGCTGTAATCGTCACAGCAAGCCAGCTGAGAAAAAGAAGAAAGATGATTCGTAACATCAGTCCAAGGGGTATTCTCTGTTTGGTTGATGCTCGAAAGGGAGTTCGATGAGCAACCCCTTCTTCTACCACTGACTTTCGTTCGTTCGACCAGGCCCATCTTCCTTGGGCCCAAGCCCCGCCAGCTCCCAAATCATCCCACCCTTCTGGTGGCCTAGGAATGATTTCACCAGCCACTTCTCGAAAGAATTCTACGGTTGGCCCGTTCGATCCTTTTTCTTCTCCAAGGCGCAAACGATATCGGCCAATTTTCGTTGGAAGGTATACAATGTCCGTCGAAGCCATGTCAGTGCTGGAATGTTTGGGAGGGTTGGGTAGAGCTATGTGACTGGTCTCAACAGCAAGAACGCGCTCGCCATTCCGCCAAGTGCTACCAACAACAAAACATGGTCGTGGATTAGGATCCATCGCTGTCGATTCTATCATTTCTTCAGCGCCTGATCCGGGTGATTTAGCCAATTTCAAGAAGAACGGATCGACTTCAGTAGAGTCCCTTGTTCCATTAGACACCAGCACTGGTTTGGAACCAATTAACTCAAAACCTTCGACTTCCTTTGGTAAAAGGAATTCAGTGAGACCGGTGTGTCGGCAAATAAACTTCAACCATCGGTGTTGCAAGCCTCCAATCGAGTTCTTGTATCGTTCCAGGAGTGCAAGCATTGAGAGGTGAAATGTAATGAGTTCAAGAGGGATTTGAAGCTGAGGCATCAAAACGTGATAAAAATTGAGTTGGTAAAAGGGAAATTTGTCTCCGAGTCCAGTCTCAAGAAACAACTTGATTGGAAGAGAAATTTGAAGAGAGAGTAGAGGTGCATAGATCACGAGTGAAAGCAGCATTCGTTTCATGTGTGTCGTTACTGTTTCATGTAGCAAGTTTCCAAGAAGGTCAGGTTGTGGTTCTTGCGGCCGAATCACACGAGCGAGAACATCAGGATGTACCACCTCTCTTAGTTGCAGCAAGAAAACTGTGACTAGAAGCATGAACGTAATCCCAGCGACCCAATGCAATAATATGAAAGAGAAGAGATCTGATCCTGCAAAAACCAATCGTTGGTCCAAGTCGTGGCCAAAGAGATGAATTGTAGAACCGTCAAGGCAAACACCAAGAAAAAGAGGCAACAAGAACATCTTCAAAAAAAGAAGGACGCCAACTTTGATGATGGAGACCATTGTATCTAGCCCACCAGCTAATGTAGACGCCACAGCTTCACCACCCACCATATCTTGATCATCAAGATCATTCGCAGCGTGACCAGCATTAGCCCGATGCAGACGCCGTACTTCTTGGTTGGCAGTTCGACGGAATGAGTTGCGTCCAAATTTTTTACCCATTTTTTGGAATACCACGAGCGCATATCGAGCCATCACAAGAAATACCGCGATAGAAAGGTACCCTAGAATGACTACAGAGAGGTCTGAGAGCTTGAAAGTCGTGTTTCTGTCACTACTTTCTTGTTCCAACCTTGAAATCATATTGATGACTGTTGTCTCGTTCTTGTTTTCTGAGTAAAAGAAAGGAACGGATTTCACGATATCGGAGCACAATGTTGTATTAAATAAGCCAGAATATACCACCGATCCGATCGTCTTTGGAACGAAACCGAATATACCGAGATAGGTCGCGTTGAAAGCTAAAAGCCACAACAGATTCCGGATCAATGCTCCCACAGGGCCTCGAAGTCCAAGCATTTCGTCCAGGGCGACATTTATTTCCATATCCTTTCACAGCAATAAGGTAAAAAGTTTGAGTACGATGAGAAGGGAGCCGGAATGGGAAAAAAACAATGATGTACACACTCACTACTTGATCATCCGGCAGACCAGGATCAACTTGATCGAATACCGGAACATCGTCGTCGTTGAAGTCGCCTGGTTCCATACCCAAGCCATCAACAACACGATTCTCCTCGGCGTGAACATTTTGATCGTTTTCTGCGGGCTCTGTCCCGATTGATTCATTTTCAAAATCATCCAAAAGATCCTCGAAGGCATCCTGTTCGCTGTCAACCATATCGGCGTCTGCAGTCTCCGGAGCGCCACTCTCTGGGCCAATTTCTCCACTGGAAAAATTTCCGAATGACGTTATGGGAACGTCATCTTTCAATGTGTCGTCATGTCGGTATAAATGTCCTGCCGCCGTAGCACCCATTGAGGTTGGAAGATCAGATGATGAAGAAGAAATCTCAGCTTGGTCATCGATTCTTCCGGATAGATCAGCATATTTCTCTCCCCCTGAATCCATATTGAATGTCATCGACATTTTAGCTTGTTGACGTGCCTCAAGAAACTCAACAAGCCCCATGTCAACGGAATTATCTTGCATGTCTGTTGCCGTTTCGTTCGCAGTATTACCACCAGCACCGCCTTCATTTGCTCTTTCCCGCGCACCATCCTGTCGTTGATGCACTTGTTGGTCCCGCGGTCCTTGTTGCCAATGTACTCGTAGAAAGTCAGCAAAGCTCATCAAAGAAAGGAATGACACGATGATAATTGCAACTATTACAGCGCCAGAAACGACATCAGGGAATAAAAGCTCCCATTTCCACCGCGTGAGGATCGACGATGGACGGATCATCCAACCATGATAGAGAATATTCGTCAGTAAGGGGGCAGCTATCAACCATAGGGAGGCAGCGAACAGCATCCTACACGCAAGAGGTAGCCATTTTGCCATAAATCGACTCGATAATCCCAATATGACTTCGTGTGCAGGTAGGCGATCTGGAGTATTCTCTGCGTACTGTGGATTAAATCGAAACTTCACTTTGCAGATTTCACAACGTCCTATGAGAAATCGAGAACGAAGCATGGTAAGAAAAAGAGATAAGCCGGTATTGAAAGGTCTCAAATTCACAGTCATATCTTGAGAAAGAAACTTACCACTTCCTCGGGTGACTTCCAACCAGGACGTCAAGCAATCCTGATGAGTCATCCCCATGGATCCAGAGCACTTACAAGGTGTAAACAGCGGTCGACTAAATTCGAAGAGAAGCATAGAAAAGGTATGGGTCAGGAACGGATCGCAACAAAATAAACTTGACGCAAAGCTTGCGATGACCATTTCCAACGAGTAGAGACTTTGGAAGCGATTTTCAACTCATTTGGGCATCCCAGCCTCCTGCCGCACCAACAACGTTTCCTGCAAACTTCTACCGTGTTGCTTAAATCGCCGTCAAACTCACCCTTCTTCGGCTGGGCCACGGCAAACCCGGCACTCGTCTTCATCCTCTTCCGGCAATTCCTCAGCGACCTCATCTTCCGCAAAGGCTTGTCCCTGTACCGGGACGGATTCGAATTCCCTGGTCGTGTCCTCCATTTGTAAGCCGAATGCAACCGTTGTGCCTGCTACTGGTATATTGCCGTTTCACAAAGATTGTCTCCAGTCATTCCACCATCGAATCGTAGCGGATGTTGTTGTTTGATTTAGAAGGCCTTGATGACGGCGGAGAGGCGCTCTTACTACGTAGAACTACCGTGCATAAAACGCTACCTGGTACGGTAGCTAGTAATAGTACTCGGAGTATTATTATCACGATATCACGCGCCGAGACGCCGAGAGTCCTGAAGTACCTGGTTGCTACGTGCACATAGTATGTACGAACGGGACGACAATACGTGAATGAAAGATTTGACTACTTCGACTTTTCTGATTTTGATACGTGACTTGTTTTCGGCGAAATTCTTCGGGACTTTCGCTAACAGGTCTAGGTGAACAGAGCCTTCTATGGAAAATAAGTTATATTTTGGTGTACCAGCGATGATAGGGAATAAGTCTAGCACATACGGAGAACAAATCCAGGCGTGTTCCAACTTCTCATTGTTTGTCCATCATTGCAGATCTCCAAACAAACAAAAAGCTCGAAGAAACGTACGACGTATTAGTTGTACAATCCTGCTCGAACTTGTGCTGGTAACATCAACAACAAATACAGGTCTTGAAATTCCGCTGTTGAATCGACATCATGGCTAGAAATCCTTGTTACGCTATTTGCTGTAAGCACTGGACGGTTGCGATCGTAATATTTGTCCATTTTCGAGGCTTCTTCGCCCAAGCTAAAATCTTTTTTTTATTTTCCTTGACTTCTTTCAGGGATTTTACTCCTCTTCCTTTTTGCATGGCCAATCGCCTTTGTTTGCAGTTTTCTGTGGATTTTTCTCTTGCCGTTCGAGGGATGTTGTCCTATGATTGCGGATTGTAACAGCTTTTTCGAGAAATTTGTCACATGTACGTTGGACCCTCCAGAAAGTTCACTTTCACACTAGATGCACCGAAAACCAAACTCTAACCGAATCAATCTCGATTTTTTGCTTCTGCAGGGCCTCGTGACGTTGGCGCCGCCATTGCCAACTGCCAGTCGAATTGCCCACAGCCATAAAAATTGCGGCGTTGGAAAATTGAAAAGAGCAAACGGAGATGCCTCGATGGATTTCATTCCTATCTTTACAATGAAATACGATATTAAAAAGCAACTGAAAAGAAATGTTTTTGTAATAGCTTAAAAGGGGGAAATTACTAATTCCCAAAAGACGCTGTCGATTTTGCCTTGATTTCGGTTTACCTGGAAAATTCTGTGGGGGTTTAGGTTGTTTGCAACAACAATATTTTCATGGGGGGGAGGCCACGCTACTTATGTAGCTGTGGCGATTTTTCCTTTGCCGTGATTAGTTGAACCAACCCTTCTTTTTGGGAGGTTCTGGATCCGGGATATCTTTAGCAGCAAAGAACTTGTCAGAGGAGTCATCGTCACGGACATACCAGAAATACTGGGCCATTGGAACGATGAAAGATCCGACAACAAGAATGGCGAGGATCGCCGTGTACTTCCCTAGAAATTGATATGCCATGCAGACTGTGAGATGGATAACCCTGCATGTACAATAGAACAATACTCAATACCAGTAACATGGCTTGTCTTACCTTTCTTAGACTTTGTCTCGCCTGAAAGGGAAGCAAAAGCACGAAATACAATCTGAGACGAACTTTCTCAAAAAAAGTACATTACAACCACCCTACCACTTCGCGTCCCAAACTCACTTGCACTCTTGAATGTAGATCTCGCATCATCCGTCTCTTGGCTAATCTCAACTTCGTAATCACTGTAGAGCCCTTGACGTACAACTTTTTCTGCAACAATATTTGATGAAGAGAACACAGGTTGTTGCATCTCGATCGCGCTGGCAACCACTGGACTGCCCAAGATGCTTGACCCAATAGCAATAGCCGCAAAGGTACTAGCAGCTGCCTTTTTCAACTCGGCAACAGGTTTGACAGCCTTGTTTGCTTCTGAAATGGCATGATAATAAGAGAACAATACAACATAGAGAAAGGCCGTTGAGAGTTGAACTCAGCAGGGGAGCAAACTATCTATGTCATGTCTTTTCCAATTGAATGCGCCACACAAAAGGATCCTCACCTGGAGAAAA